>CM060393.1:29744406-34544406 GCA_030545235.1 Helianthus tuberosus
ATTATTATTTTTTTTTGCTTCGAAAAGTAGCGATTTTTAACATAAAAAATATTGAAAAATTCAAAAAAAAAATTTTGTGTGATTTTTAGCTATTTTTAGGCATTTTTGGTTGTGTTCACATTGGTTCTCGCGGTTCCCGCAATAAGAGGTGGTTCTCGCATGATCTTCTCCCTATATATATATATATATATATATATATATATATGTATATGTATATATATATATATATATATATATATATATTTAAAATCATTTTTATCACTTAAACTAATGAATAATTGAAGAACATTAACTCTTATTTCTTTGTACATTAGTTTATGTATTGTTAATAGTAAGTATATAAATAATATAACACCTTCTAGAATATTTTTTCTCTGCATGCAGCCTCTTAGTCTTGATTACTTTAACATAGCGACCTTTCCACTCATATATAAAGTACCCATTGTTTCTCTATAAAAAATTAATGTTGTATACAGATCTTTAACTTTCGTTACCCCAACAATGTGGACAAAGTACCCATTGTTTTTCTCGTTAAGATTTTTTAAGATATACACTCTAGTGTGAGGTTTATTGGGAACACGAAAAAAGTGGGGAACAGTGGGGAACCGACTCAAACGAACTCCGATTGGACTCATTCCAGCGGCGTTGGAACCGTCTCGTCGAACCCTAACTAGGATCTCTTAACCCTAAATCATAACCCCTAAACTCTTAAATATATTAGGGTTTGGCTTTTAGGATTTAGCTTTAAGGTTTAGCCTTAGGGTTTAGATTTAGGGTTTAGAGTTTAGCTTTAGGATTTAGGGTCTAGCTTTAGGGTTTAGCTATGGGGTTTAGCTTTTAGTGGTTTATAGTTTAGATTTTACGGTTTAGCTTAGGTTTTAGCTTTAGGTTGTAGAGTTTAGGAGTTAGGATTTAGGGTTAAGAGATCTCTAGTTAGGGGTTCGACGAGCCGGTTCCAACGCCGCAGGACTAAGTCCAATCGGAGTTCGTTTTGAGTCGATTCACCGCTGTTCCTCACTTTTTTAGTTCACTTTTTTAGTGTTCCCTAATGAACCTTCCCATACAGTGTATATATCATCTAAAAAGTTAAGACCAATACCTAAAAGTCAAAAACTACAAAAAAAAATTAACAAAAATTTGTGTACTGTTACAAAATAGTAATAAGTTTGTCTTATGATTTCTACTACACCGAAAGATACCGAAAAAGTTATAAATTCTTAGAAGCATATGGACTAGATCAAAGAGAATGTAGACAACAAAGATATAGCCCAGCAATGACATTTGACACCGAACTCTTCTAAACCCTAATTTATAATAAAAACGGTCTTTTTTCTTAAGCTAAGTGGATGTGACCATTAGATGCTTCACAGGAAGTGTTTGGAAGAGGAAGGGTAACGTGAATGGTTAATTAATATTGGCCACTGTCGCTAGCCATTTGTTTTACTTGCAACTTCAGAATAGTTCTCTACGTGAAAATATTAGTGTTCCACCCACACTTCTTAGATACGATAATGACTGGTTCGTGGCGTAGTCTCCCATGGGACGCTTGGCATCCCACTATGTTACTTATTTAAAGACAACTAGTTATAAAAACCGTCGTTGCGTTGCGGTGAACTTTTTTTTGTTATTTAGTCTGTGTTTACATGTGTTTTGAAATAACTACGAGATCGTTGCACACGGAACCGCTGACAATAATAAAAAGAAAATGTAAAAAAAAAAAAACACTAAAAAAATAGGCAGATTCTATACACATTCCCCCTCCCTCCTGATTATACCCCCCCCCCCCCCTTTGTGAGAGGAAAACTGTCGGTCCCACGTTGGCCCCACCTGTAAGTATGTGAGAGGAGGGGGTGAAAAAAGTAATTTAGAGGGGTGTAGAAAGTAGCACCAAAAAAATAACCAAAAGAAAATCAACAAAAAAGTTGTATAGTAATCATGTTATTTGAATGAAACCCGTGGTTAGATATGAGCAAATAGTACTGGGTACTGGTACCGACTTTCCCGAACCAAAAGATCCTAAGTACCAACTCGGTACCGACTTTAGCGTTCCTGATACCGGTTCGCTACTGTTTTTTACCTTCATATACCGGTATCGTAACCGGTATTTTCGGTACCTGTACCGATTCTGTATCGGTTGGCACCGAGCTCATCCCTACCCCTGGAACTAAAAAAGAGAAATCATTAAAAGTTGAAGAAATAACCCAAAAGGAAAGTTGTACAGTACCGTTATTGTTCGTACGGTACCCGTCATCAGGGATGAGCAAATGGTACCAGGTAGTAGTACCGAAGTTCCCGAACTAAAAGATTTTCAAACTCAATCTGGTACCGACTTTTAGCGTTTTTTGTACCAGGCGGGTGTCTGTTTTCACCTTCATGTACCGATAACGAAACGAATCATACTAGCATTTTCGATACCAGTACCGGTTAACACCAAACTTATCCAACTTAAAAGGGTTATTGGATTTTATCACCCTTAATTATTGGCCATTGGCCGCTGCCACCCCTAACTATCAATTTGACGCCCGTCACCCCCAACTTAACATTTGGTGTGGTCTGTCACCAGATCACTAACTTTTGATCCAACTACTATACTTTTAGGGGTGTCCTAAGATCCCTAAAACCTTCCTAAGATCCCTACGACACCCCAAAAAGTGTAGTCACATGATCAAAAGTTAGTGATCAGATAACGACATGGTGACAGGACACACTAAGTGTTAAGTTCGGGGTGACGGGCGTCAAAGTGATAGTTGGGGGTGGCAGCGGCCAATAGCCGATAGTTGGGGGTGATAAAATCTAATAACCCAACTTAAAAAGCAAAACTTATCCAACTTAAAAAGCAAAGAAAATAACTATTATTATAATATTAAAATAATGACACTACTAAAAAACTATATATATTATTATAATATATTAAAAACATTATTAATAAGTTTGTATTATTAACATATAGGTTAAAGGTTAATTGTTGAATCTGTAAGTGACACGTTTATTTACGTTTTAAACTTCCGTTGCGGTAACATCTGTCAACAATCCATACTTGTAAACCCGACCCGTTTTCATAACTGATTTTAAATTCCCAATCAATCATATAAAAGTTCTGTTGCTATTTATTTATAAAAAATATTCACAATAAAAGAGTATTTGTATTATATAAAGTATTATTATTCATAAAATAATTATATAGGAGAAAGATCCATTAAGAACCACCTTTTATTGCGAGAACCGCGAGAACCAATGTGAATACAACTAAAAATACCTAAAAAAATATAAAAAATACATAATTGTTTTAATATTTTTTTTTATCAAAAAAACGCTACATTTCGTTAATAAAAAAAATTGGCTATTAAAAGTAGCTATTTTTTCATAAAAAATATTAAAAAAAGTTATGTGTTATTAAGATTTTTTTAGGTTTTTGGGGGTTTAGTTTTTAGCATTTAGCATTTAGCTTGGGTGGGGGTTTAGGTTTTTGGTGGTGTAGTGGGTTTATTTTGTTGGGTTCACATTGGTTCTCGCAATAAAGGTGGTTCTCGTATGAATCCTACCCTAGTTATATATATATATATAGGGTTAGGTTAACGTACAAATACCCTTATCGTACATTACGTACGCTACAATCTCAGCCGTCCGATCATCTTCCCACATTGAATTCGCATGTTGTTTTTTTGTAACAATTTCGCATGTTGGTTTTTTAACATGCGATTTCATCAAAATTATCACATGCGAAATTGTTACAAAAAAAAAACAACATGCTATTTCATCAAAATTATCACATGCGAAATTGGTACAAAAAAAAACATGCGAATTCATAAAAAATTATCACATGCGAAATTGTTATAAAAAAACAACATGCGATTTTAAAATGCGGGAAGATGAGCTGACGGCTGAGATTGAAGCGTACGTAATGTACGATAAGAAATATTGTACAGTACTCTTTACCTATATATATATATATATATATATATATATATATATATATATATATATATATATATATATAGGGGATGGATCATTATAAAACTAGTTTAAATGAGAAAACCAAAAAAACTAACTAAAAAAGCCTAAAAAACAAACCAAATTTTTTTTTAAATTTTAATAAAAAATCACTACTTTTTATATATGGAAAAAAAATTTTAAAAAAAAATAAAAATCTTTTTTTTCGTTGTATTACAAATGTGCACTATTACGGATATAGTGCACATGTGTAGTATACATATAATGCACACATATTGCACATGTGTAATACAACGAAATTTTTTTTTTCATTTTTTTTCCAAGCATAAAAACTAGCGATTTTTTTATAAAAAATTGTAAAAAAAAAATTGGTATGTTTTTTAGCTTTTTTTAGTTAGTTTTCTAGTTTTCTCATTTAGATGTAGTTTTCTCATGATCATCTCCCTATATATATATAGGGTGAGGTTCCTGTAAAAATGACCTTTTTCGTGAGAAGTGTGAGAAGACATAGAAATTCATGTGTAGGCATCATATTTTGAACTTAGGAATGATGTTTTGGGTTGTTTTGGTAAGAAAAAATCAAACATAACAATTTAAAACACAATGCAAAGTATTATGGCTGTGAAATTTAAAACACACTTCATAACACTTAAAACACACCACTTATTGTTCTTGGCATGGTATTTTAAGTTTTAAGCCTAGAATTCATTGCATTGTGTCTTAAATTGTTATGTTTGGTGTTTTTCTTGCCAAAACAGCCCAAAACATTGTGCCCAAGTCCAAAATATGATGTCTACATATGAATTTTTATGTTTTCTCTCACTTCTCACGAAAAATGTCCTTTACATGATCCTAAGACTATATATATTGATTCTTTAAAAAATATAATATATTATATTAAATCGAACTTATACAGTTATTTTTTAGAATATAATATACATAATATCTTTTTAGTCGAAATCGTACAATTATATTCACCGGTTATAATATTAAAATAGGAATTGTCGATATTTGTATTTACTTATATATATATATATATATATGACAAGGATCCGTTAGGAACCACCCTTTATTGCGAGAACCGCGAGAAACAATGTGAACACAACAAAAAATACCTAAAAAACACACAATTTTTTTTTTATATTTTTTATAAAAAAAATCGCTACTTTTAGTAGCCAATTTTTTTTAATTTAAAAAAAAATTTGCTACTAAAAGTAGCGATTTTAACTTAATAAATATTAAAAAAAAATAAAAATTTTTGTGTCTTTTTTTTTTTTAGGTTTTTTTGAGGTTTAGTTTTTAGCATTTTATCTTGAGGAGGGGGGGGGGGGGGGGTTGGGTTTTTGAGGGGTGGGGGAGGGGGGGTTTAGGTTTTTTTTTTTTTTTTGGGGGGGGGGGGGGGGTTAGGTTTTTTAGCTATTTTAGGTTGTGTTCACATTGGTTCTCGCGGTTCTCGCAATAAAGGTGGTTCTCGCATGAACCTTACCCTATATATATATGAGGATAGTGACTTTCTCCTGTAATGAATAAAATAGGCCCGAGAACTATGAAAGGAGAGAGTTTCCTATTCCATATTCCGGTTGACCAATTCGCGCAGTATCCAATCCAGAATATAGCCTTGCTTTTGCCCTCTCCCGATAGTACATTTATGCTCCTAAATCACTGAATTCAAACTCTCTATCGGATGAAAGGGAGAGAGCGAGTGTAGGTTACTCCTAGAATGTTGGGTCTTAGAGCCAGTAGAGCGCTGGGTCTTAGAGCCAGTAGAGCGCAATACAAGCGAATGGAGTGGAATCTACCATTGAAGAAATCTATTTGCTTAACCCAGGTGAAGAAACACTAGATAAATGGTCGGAACCGAAATATCTAGGGGGTTTGAATCCGCATAAAAGGGTTAGCTCTCTCTCGGTTGATTCAGTTGCAGCTGAACTTCTTCTCCGGTGATTCTGCAAAAAAGAACACCGTTAGCCTCGTCAAGGGGAGAAGAGGGTTCTCTCCTTGACCCGACTCCGGTGTGAGAATAAGTATTGGTAATGGAGAAGAGAAAGTATTTGAGAAGTGAGTGAAATCTGAGTTTATACCTGAACAGTTCTCTTATTTATAACCGGGAGTTTGGGAGGGAAAACCTGTTATTGAAAAGATGACGGAAGATGCTAACGCCGTAGCGGTTATATTTTCTTCCGTTAAGTTCTTTGATCCAACGTCAAGTTGCCTCGATCCGATGTGAATGCACACGGATCGTGGTTTGATCTATGGCTGGGGGATTGCCACGTGGAAAGTGATTAAGTGGAGATTATTCTCCAATTGCATGCCTTCGTTGTGATTCCAGGGTTGCCTGTGGTAATGACACGTGTCCAGACGGTTATAACCGTCTGGGTGGTGCACGATTGTATTTCTTTCTAGAAGATTACTGCTGTAATCTGGTGTGACACCTTGCTGTGTGGACACAGACGAATAAATCCTAAGTCTAAATTATCCAAGTCTGGATATTTAGGCGGAGGTATTGAACAAAGGATTTTTAATCCTTTGTTAATGGGAGAAGGCGCAAGGATTTATGTTTTCCTTTGGGCGCGCGACTATAGATTGCTGAATTTGTCTTCCCTTTGTAAGACCAATGCGCGGCCGCGCAAGGTCAAAAGGATAAAAAGGTTGGTTTGTGGTATGGTCTCAAATCCTTTTTATGAGGTTTTTGGGACCTTACCCCTTCACCAGGCCTTCAGATCACACTTCCTGCATAAAGAGGATCGGAAGAAGTTGAAGGTTGAGAAAGAAGGATCAGATGTGTACGAACAGAATGAACTCCTAATAGAGAAAGCGGACCAAGGGGAGATTCCCCTTTCGATTGGAGTTCTACGATGTGAAAGAAAGTAAGGAGTTAGAGCTCGGAAGTGAGAACTAGCTAGACCATATTGATTTTTAGATAGTCTCGACCTTAAAAGAGGGAGTCAAAACTGGCTTATAGGGTTGCCAGTCATAGCTATAGGAAGAGGGTATCCAACTATCGCAATTCAATAATAGGGCTAAACTGTGCTTGATTAGTACCGGCTTTCGTTGAACTGAACAAGAGAAATGAGAATGTCAGTCTAGTGCTAAAAAGGGCGAATAGCAATCAGGCTAAATGCATGGCTTCGACTCCTAATTCTGCCTTTAAAGGGCTAGTGAACACTAGTGTATTTGTAAATTGAGTGAACAAATCCTGACCATTAATTTACACTTGTGTATTGATGATCAAAGATTAGGATTAGTTTACTAGTGTTCACAATCAATAGGGTTGTTCACTAATGAACCTAACCCTATATATATAGGAGAAAGATCCGTTAGGAACCACCCTTTATTGCGAGAACCGCGAGAACCAATGTGAACACAACAAAAAATACATAAAAAACACAAAAAAAAAATTATTAAAAAATTGCTTTTTAAAATTTTTTTGGCTTCTAAAAGTAGCGCTTTTAATGTAAAAAATATTAAAAAAAATTTGTGTGTGTGTGTGTTTTTTATAGGTTTTTTAGGAGTTTAGTTTTTAGCATTTTAGCTTGGGTGGGGGGTGGGGGAGTTAGGTTTTTTAGGTATTTTTGGTTGTGTTCACATTGGTTCTCGTGGTTCTCGCAATAAAGGTGGTTCTCGCATGAACCTTACCCTATATATATATATATATATATATATATATATATATATATATATAGGGGACCGCTAGAATGAGAACCACCTCGAGTTATGAGAACCGTGAGAACCTCTTGATCCGGGGGGAGTTGGACCAATTTTTTTTTTCATAAACGTAGATGAGTGTATCACAAACACATATGTAAAAAAAAATTCAAAAAAAAAAATGTTGTGTGTGTAGTTTTTTACACCACAAGTTTGGTGTTTACGTGTACCGTAAATTTACAGTGCCCGTAAACACCAAACTTGTGGTGTAAAAAACTACACACACGACATTTTTTTTTTAATTTTTTTTACATATGTGTTTGTGATACACTCATCTACGTTTATGAAAAAAAAATTTGGTCCAACTTGCCCCGTACGGTGTAGTTCTCACGGTTCTTATAACTCGAGGTGGTTCTCATTCTAGCGGTCCCTTATATATATATATATAGTGGGGATCCTACGGAAAGTGTGTTTTTCCTAAAAAGTGTAAAAAGTCATAAAACACAATAATTTCAGGCATAAAACACACCTAAAATTCACAAATAATAGAATAAATATTACTAAAACACCATATTCAAACTCTAATAGTCCATAAAAACTTCAAACACACCATCGTAGAACTATGAATATAAAACACACAATGCTAAACAACATAAAACACAATAATATTCGTCATTCCACAATCAGAGCCTTAACATCTAAAACACAACACAAAACCCACATACATGATGTTTTAGTAATCTTCATCATATTATTTGTGGGTTTTTGGTGTGTTTTATGGTTGACATTATGGTGTTTTATGACTTTTTACACTTTTTAGGAAATTTGGACTTTCTGGCCAACTTATATATATATATATATATATATATATATATAGGGTGAGGTTCGGCTAGAAAGTCCAAGTTTCCTAAAAAGTGTAAAAAGGCATAAAACACAATAATTTCAGGCATAAAACACACCTAAAACTCACAAATAATAGAATGAAGATTACTAAAACACCATATTCAAACTCTAATAGTCCATAAAAACTTTAAACACACCATCGTAGAACTATGAATATAAAACACAAAATGCTAAACAACATAAAACACAATAATATTTGTCATTCCATAATCAGAGCCCTAACATCTAAAACACAACACAAAACCCACATGCATGATGTTTTAGTAATCTTCATAATGTTATTTGTGGGTTTTTGGTGTATTTTATGGTTGACATTATGGTGTTTTATAACTTTTTACACTTTTTAGGAAATTTGGACTTTCTAGCCAACTCCTAGCCTATATATATATATAAATATGACACTTAAAATCATTTTTATCACATAAACTAAAGAATCTCTTAATCTTGCGAACCTAGAAATCATCATTCTATCGTATTTGTTTTATTCATACTTGTAAATACTATATGTTGTTAGGGTAATTTTTGGAATTTATTTCCAAAACGCTACAACTAATCTTAAGTCGTATTTTTGCTATCTTCGTAACATGTGAGTACTCATAGTCCCTTTTCATTTTATTTGTTTTAAGGTGTATCATGTATATGTATTTGATCATAAATCGTTTAAACAATGATGTGAATTCATTCATGTCTAAGTGTTATTCTTGCTATGTGTTAAACATTATTCGTTGTGGGTTATTCATGCATTCCTTCATGTTTTTATCATTAACAACACCAAGCCTAAGGAAATAGATAATAGCGCTATTGGTTTGACCACCTGCTCAAATTTGTATTTGGGTATCGATACCAAATTCATTCATTCGTTGTGATTCGAGTCATGTAGGTTATATCAAATGCTTAAATTATATAATGGACTTATGATTCACTATTTTATTCGTATTATATGTATCAAAACCTATGTCTACTCATCAACTTTTTAGTTGACCCCTTATGTTATACATGATACAGGTGATGCAATTTAAGATGTTATCAAGCATGATGAATCATGTAGTACGCATTTGGACTTAGAATAAATGAAGTGAAACACACTATTATTTCATGTTATGTTTTTATATAATTGATACAATTTGTTCCGTGTATTGAATCTTTAATTTGGTATGAATAAATATATCACTTTTAGTACTATGAATTATGAGCAATATACACGATTCGACGTATTCCGCCGTCGGTTAGGGTGTCACGGCTGCTATCTTAATGAACTTCTTAGTTATGAACTATTTGTCGATGGGTAAATCAAACAACTAAGAACCCCATGTTTTAAGGCGTTTCAAGACTTCAAGTTATTAGTATTAAAAGGTTGTCTTTGTGAACTATCTTCTTAATTGCCTTCTAAACTTCAAGATGAAATTTATGACTTTAGCTTCAGAACACCATCCTATTTTTCAATTCAATGATGTTTTAGAAACTAAAAATTTGGGACGTTACACAAATAACCAAAAAGACCTCTTCATTAGTTGTTCGGTAGGTTTTGTAATGTTTACATATAAACTTAGTTATAGAATAAAATTTTGTAATTTGATGAACAATTTAAACTAATGAACATATGATCTATCTTTTACATATTCACATGGCTAATTAATTTGATGTACGGATACAATACAACTAAATAATGAATATATATTGTTGTCTATCAATCAGTATGTTTGGGATTTCTTATTTAACTTTAAAAGTGGAGTTAATTACACAGATGGACCATGTGGTTTATAGTTAGTTTTATCTTTAGGTACTAACTTTTTTTTAACAGGTTTAGGTTTTATGGTTTCAATTTTGTAACATCTTTGGGTACTAACACCAAATTAGTCAATTTTATCAATATAATGACTAAAATACCCTTTCATTTTTTTAATTTTATCAATGTAACGCCTTTGGTTACTAACACCTAATTTTATTTAAGTTTAAATCAATTTTACAAAGAATTTTTAAAAATTATTTTTAAAATTTTGTTAAAATTAAAAGATATTTAAGTTAAGGTTTTGTTATTTTATATTTTGATTAATTAATATTTTTAAAAAAAATATTAAGTTAAGGTTTTGTTATTTTATATTTTGATTATTTAATATTTTTAAAATTATTTAAAGCTTTTATATACATTTTTTAAGAATTCAAATATTAAAAATAATATATTTTTAAAACATATTGGTTTTTAAAAGTAATAATAAAATAAAAATCAATATTTTTTTCTTAAATTCTCAAGGTTCTGCACTGACACGACTACAAGTTTCAGATTTTAGTGAAGAAAAATGTAAAAAATAAATAAAAGCTAATGGTCATGATGTTAATCAGATTTGGTTACATGACAATTCTTATGTTTTCCCATGTATTAATCTTTTAGTATGGTTGAGTAAGTTATCATATTTATAATATTTGTGTATGTATAGATTAGATATAATTGTATCATAATTCATGTGTCTTTGTAATCATAATACATGACAATTCTAGTGTTTTTCCATGTAGTAACTTTTTAGTATGGGTTGTATGTTATGATCATACAAAAATATTTTAAAATTGTTATAGACAAAAATAATTTTAATTTAAAACTCTTTGTAAAAGTGATTTAAACTTAAATAAAATTAGATGTTAGTACCCAAAGGTGTTACATTAATAAAATTTAAAAAAATGGAAGGGTATTTTAGTCATTATATTGATAAAATTAATTAATATTGGTATTAGTACCCAAAGGTGTTCCAAAATTGAAACCATAAAACCTAAACCTCTTAAAAGTGTTTATTGACTTATGACATTTTCAAAAAGTGTTTTTGAATTAGTTTTCATGGTGTGAAAAACCAATAATTAAGTCAATAAGTTGTATTTTTAGTCTGATTTAATTTATTCATGTAAAATGATCAAAAAGTGTGTTCTTATATATTTAAAACCATTTACTACTTTTACATATAATATTATATACATAAAAATTTCTTAGACAAAAATTATATTTAAAAAAAATACAAAATAGATAATATATATATTTTAAAAAATTTATAATTTCTTGATTAGATCATAATAATATTACATTCATACAAATTGTAAATAATTCATAAAAAAAAGTTACCAAAATGATATCATAGTACATTCATCCTCACAACAGGTGGTGGTCGTGGGTGTAGGTCGGTACAGTGATAGTGGATATTGTGGTTATGGCAGGTGATGGTGGTCGGGTAAAGGTTGAGGGGGTGGCGGGTGGGTGGATAGTGGTCGGGTGAACGTGGAGGAGGTGGCGCGTGATGATGGCAGGGCGGTAGATGGGTGGATGATGGTCGGGTGAAGGTGAAGTGGGTGGTAGGTGATGATGGGTGTGTTATGCGTTTGTATGAACCAAGGGTTTTAGGGTAAAGATTTTAGGTGGATTGATCATATTTTCTTGCTATAAATAAGCAACAAATTTAGGCAATACAACTTGTACATTATGCTTTGGGAATTTTTCAAAAAAAAAAAAAACTTGATTTTTACTTTTAGTCCAAAGGATTTTACCTTTGCAATTTTAACCCTTACGTAATTTGTTTTTTTAACTTTAACCCAAAACTTTTCATTATTTGCAATTTAACTTCACAACTTTTGTCACTTTTAATCTTTCGCAAATTTTCGTTTTACGTATAGTTCTAAATTTTTTGAGTTAATACGAAGCAACGTACGACTGTGATTCAACTTTTTTATGTTTTGTTTCAAATTTTGCGAGTTAACACGGCGCAACGTACATGTGTGGTTGAGCGTTTTTACCTTGCCTTTGGGGCTTTTCCAAAAATAAATTGATATTTTTACATTTCACCCAAAAGTATTTCATAAATTACTTTTAACCCAAAACTATTTGTTTTTTACTTTTACCCCAAAACTTTTTATCTTTTGCAATCTATCCTCACAACTTTTTTTTTACTTTCAACTTTGGTTATTTATAGTTTTCATTTAACGCAAATTTTTCGCTTTATGCCTGGTTCTAAATTTTGTGACTTAACACATCGCAACGTGCGTCTTTGGTTTAACGTTTTAAAATTTCGTTCTAAATTTTGCGAGTTAACACGACGCAACGTGCGTGTGTGGGTGAACGTTTTTACATCGTCTATTTTTTTTCCCGTTTGACAGGTTTAACATAACGTACGCGTCGTAGATCAACTTAGTTTTAACTAAAGAATCCCCGCCGCGTTGCGGCGGGTCGCAATCCTAGTTTTATGTTTAAAAAGTAAAAAGCTATTTAAAAAAATCATGTTTTATGGCTTTTCGAGAACAAGTATGAACTCTTTTTAAAAAGTCAAAATAAAGAAAAAACATTTTTATCAATTCAAGAACTCACTTCTTTTTTTTTTAACTTATTTGCTTTTTTTTAAACCAATAAATCAATAAATCATTTTTAAAATCAATCTCAAACACTCTCCATCTACAAATTTATAGATAGGGTTGTGTATGTATGACTTGTTAACTTATATAATCTGTTTTAATAATAATTTATTTAACTTATATAATCTGTTTTAATAATAATTTTTTTGTTTAGATTTATCTATGAGATAGAGCCTTTTTTAAACTTTACAATTGTTTAAGAAAATGATAAGATATATGAAAAAGAAAATTAGAAAAATTTGAGAAAATCTTGTTTAAAGTAAGATATTTTTTTTATTTATCATTTCTTTCACATGTTACTATTATTTACGGAAATTATATATATGTGTGTGAGTGTGTATACTTGTGTGTAGATTGACTAGCGTCTAGCTACATGTACGTAGCTCGCAAAGGTGTATATGTGTGTAGTTCACAAGCTATGCATATATAGCTCGTCAAACTACATATATTTTTGTTATATTCAAAAAGATTAGTGACACATTAAATGATGAAGATATAAAATTTAAAAAAATCGTATTTAAAAGTGGTTTTCTCAACGTTTTATTAGTATCTTTTAAGTTTTCTAATGATCACCTTCCTGTGGGGTTAGGTTCACTAAAAAAAACAATTAAAAACTTGAATATCAAGAAAACTACTACCAATTAATCAATCAATTATTTTTTATGTTTTATCTCCTTTAGTTATAAGATTAGTATTATAGAAATAAAAATAAAATTTAAAAATGTGTATAGATTGACGAACTCTGTATATAGTTTGCGAATGTAAACATATGATGTATATATATGTGATTCACGACCTATATACATAGCTCGTGAATCTCTCTCTCTATATATGTATATAGTCTTAGGATCTTATAAAAAGGACACTTTTCGTGAGAAGTGTGAGAAGGCATAAAGATTCATATGTAGACATCTTGTTTTGGACTTAAGCATAATGTTTTGGGTTGTTTTGGCAAGAAAAACACCAAACATAACAATTTAAAACACAATGCAATGTATTCTAGGGTTAAAACTTAAAACACCATGCCAAGAACGTTAAGTGGTGTGTTTTAAGGCTATGAGGAGTGGATGGAGCCCCATGGGGCTTTATCAAGTCCACATAGGATCCACGTCAGCCATAGAGCCCCCCTTTAATTTGGAGGGTGTGGATGGAGCCCCCATTAAACAAAATTAAAAAAAAAAACATTTGATTGGTCCAAATTGAAGAAGTAGGCGCCATACATGGTTACCACCATGGAGCCCCCACTTGGAGGGTGTGGTGATGGATGCTGATGTGGCATGGATGGAGCCCCATGGAGCCCCACACCCTCCAGCCTAAGGCCATGTGTAGTCATAACGCCCCTTTGTGGGCGTTATGCGACACGTGGCGCGCCACGTGTGCGGGTGGGCGTTATGGGGCGTTATGCATTTTAAGCCCGTAGTCATAAAGCCCCCGCCTAATCATTACTCAATTATTAATTTCTAATTTTTTATAATTATTTTCTAACTTTATAAAATTGAAAATTAAAACCCACTGAAATTCCGGCCTCTTCTCCGGCCAAACCCACTGAAATTCCGGCCTTCTTCTCCGGCCAAAATGCAGGGCCTTCTTCTCCGGCTTGTTTCTTCTCCGGCCTGTCTTCTTCTCCGGCAACCAAGTTCACCGGAAAAATGGTGATGATGATCTTCTTCTCCCCACCAATCTTTTAACCCCAGAAAAAAAAAAAAAATTCAAACAAAACACACATACCGCCCTTTGCTCCCGCTATAGACATCGCGCCGGATAAAAATTTTTGGGGCATGGCGCCCTTCGTGGCGGTGTGCAGCGGCGCCATACGGCGCTATGGGGCTGCATACCGCCCCACTACGTATAACCTAAGTGTTAAGTAGTGTGTTTTAAATTGTTATATTTGGTGTTTTTTTTTTACTAAAACAACCCAAAACATCATGCCCAAGTTCAAAACATGATGCCTACATGTCAAATTCTATGCATTCTCACATTTCTCACGAAAAAGGTCATTTTTACAGGAACCTCACCCTATGTATATATATAATTCTCATAAATAATAGTAACATATAAAAAGGATGAAAAATAAAAAATAAAATAAAAATATTGTATAAATACAGTTTTCTTAATTTTTTTTTAGTATTTGTTTAAGTTTTCTAATGATCACTTTTAGTATGAAAAGACCGGTGATAATTCTATAAATATTTTAAACATTTTAACTTTATTTCAAATATCAAACATAGGGTTGTAAACGAACTGAACGAGGCCATATTCATGTTTCATGTTCCTTTGATGAGGAATTTTAGTTGTTCGTGAACACTGGTTATTGAACATACAAACGCAAACAAACATTAAAGTTGAAATAAAAAAAAACACCATTAACCTTAAACATCTAACACAAGTACTCAAATACAACCATTAAATGATAAAAGTCTACTACAAGCACAATACGATAAATCAATTTTAGTTATAATTATCTAAAGTTACTTAGATACATCCCAAAAAAGGTCTTTAGTGTCCATCTTCTTCATATGTTCAGAAAATTTTACATTTCACTATTTTTTAAAAATAATTATTAACTAATGTTTAGGAAGAAAGTAAAAAAAAAAAAAAAAAAAAAAAGAAGAAGAGAAAGTAAAACTTAACACGGAAAGTGAAATATTAAAAAACATTAAAAATATTTAACGAATTAACATAAGCAAACGAATACGAACGAACATGAACGCACGTAAATGAATATATTACCGAACGTTCACGAACGCAGTCGAACGAATAAGATCTTTGTGTGTGCTCATTCATTTAGTTAATCGAACGAAATATCTTGTTCGTGTTTGTTCATTAACTAAACAAACAAACATAAACGAACTTTCTACTGAACGATTTAAACTGTTTGCTGAACTTTTGGTTCATTTACAGCCCTAATCAAAAGAGATTTTCTAAATAACTAGGCTGTAAATTTTATTAAACCTGATGACGATATAGCTAACAACTTAGTATCTATATATAAGGGTTGAGTTATAATACAAAAGATTTAAAAATAAGAAGGGTAAGAAGGCACCAGAGAGTGACAAGTGTCCTATGAGTAATTAAATGGAAAGGGTAATTTTGTCTACAAGAGGAAAGAGAATATGCACATGCAAGTCACATGCTATTTCCCCCCTAACTTTTAAACGTCCGTAACTTTTTTATACATCATTTGTTTTAAAAAAAAATTATACCATAAAATTGAGCGTTTTTTTATCTTTAATATGAGTACCATATTGTTATATTTTTCAAAAAAATTTCAAAAACCCAGTTGAATATTACACAATGGACGTGATGTAAAACACAATGTAAATTAGATTAAAAGCACAATCAATGACAACAGATAAAGACATAATGGACAACATACTAAGACACAATGAACATAACGTATAATACAATGACGATAACATATAACACAATAAGAATCAGACTAAATAAAAACACAATTGATGACAACAGATAAAAGACACAATTAATGACAGCAAATAAAAGACACAATGGAGAGCAGATGAAGACACAATGAAAAACAAACTAAAAACACAATACTTAACAAACTAAAACACAATGAACAAGATAATAAAAAAATTGAACAAATTATTAAACCACAATTGCCAACATATTAAAACACAATGTAAATTAGAATAAAAACACAATCAATGACAACAGATAAAGACACAATGGACAACATACTAAAACACAATGAACATAACGTATAACACAATAAGAATCAGACTAAATAAAAACACAATTGATGACAACAGATAAAAGACACAATTAATGACAGCAAATAAAAGACACAATGGAGAGCAGATGAAGACACAATGAAAAACAAACTAAAAACACAATACATAACAAACTAAAACACAATGAACAGGATAATAAAAAAATTGAACAAATTATTAAACCACAATGGACAACATATTAAAACACAATGAATAACATATTACACAATGGACATGATGTAAAACACAATGTAAATTAGAATAAAAACACAATCAATGACAACAGATAAAGACACAATGGACAACATACTAAAACACAATGACCATAACGTATAACACAATGGCGATAACATATAACACAATAAGAATCAGACTAAATAAAAACACAATTGATGACAACAGATAAAAGACACAATTAATGACAGCAGATAAAAGACACAATGGATAGCAGATGAAGACACAATGAAAAACAAACTAAAAACACAATACATAACAAACTAAAACACAATGAACAAGATAATAAAAAAATTGAACAAATTATTAAAACACAATGGACAATATATTAAAACACAATGAATAACATATTAAACACAATGACCTGAACTAATAACACAATTTATAGAAAACCCAGATATAACAAAATCTTCATTGTGTCATATATTGTGTTATAGGTTTTTATAAAAATGCAATGGATAGAACTCAAATTAACATTGTGTTATAGGTTTTGATAATAACACAATGTATAGAAACTCTACAAACCAAAACCCAGTTAAAAGACACAATGACCTGAACCTTTAACACAATGCCAAAAAAACCCAGTAAAAATGAAAATTTTTATTTTATTTTTATATGATAATATGGTACTCATATTAAAGATAAAAAAACGCTCGTTATTATGGTGAAATTTTTTTTGAAAAAAAATGTCGTATGAGAAAGTTATGGACGTTTTAAATCGATGGGGGAATTGGCATGTGCCTTGCATGTGGAGAGAGAAAATCCATAAATATATGATTCATTCTATGCCCTTTTATTATCTTCTTTTCCCTACAACCAATCTCAACCCTTCAAATCTAAGATCAATGGACTAAAATCCTTCTTACACTTCTTATTTATTTTATTTTTTGTATTTGATCCTAACCCCTATATATAATTCTTTCTTTTTTCTTTTTTTTACTTGTTCAAAATATTATCTTCTAGTTAATGATTATGTACTTGTTTTGTTAACTCAAATCTAACAATCAATTCTAAAAAAGCTAAAACTGTAATATATCTTCTTCGTATTTTTTCTTTTAAAAAAGTACTTCCTTTAATCAAAACCTTTATTTCTTATGACTTCCATTGTTATTTAACTTTATCTTTTTACGGCAGAAGAGAGTTTTGAAGCATAGTACAAACTGAAACTTGTGAGAAAATCGAAAACAATACAATCCCATAGCAGCCTGGACCGACCCCCCAATCCAACCAGGATTTTGAAAAGACACCACACCTGCTCTTGATCTATTGAAATGACTGGGTTTAAATGTAAACAATAACGAACCCAAGAGGCCCGCAAATCTTATTTCTAATTCGATAATGTTAACAATATATTCACTACTTGTTTAATATATATAGGGCTACTCCAGCAACTTGAAAGGAATACCACATATATCACTTTTACGTTAAAAATAAACATGTATAAGTTGATCGAGTTGTTGTTATTATCAGTATTATGATTACTGCTTCTTGTAATATTTATGGTTGTTATTATTATAATAATAAGTCTTGGTTGTAACGTATTTCGAGTTAAATACAGCAGGGTTGTTTGGCTTATTTAAGGTTTTAAAGTGAAGAAGAACATGCAGCATCCTAATTAAAATGATTGTGACTTTACAAGCTTAATTGTTTCAAAAGTTGAAACATAACAAATAATTGGGCTGTGTGTAACGAAACTAAATTAAAACGTACCTTTAAGTTTTTGGATATATTGAAATACAAACAAACATACATTTATTATTGTCATATGTGAGAAAGGAAATGGGGTTCTCATGACGCCTTTACATTATTGTTATATTCAATGTCCATAATTTCAACATTCATGTAAGTTGAGATATATAAAATAAATGATATATCTAAGAATACTGTTCAAAACACTGCAATAAATATACAATATGTTCACAATCTAATGCGAATATGAAGAAAAAAATTTGTCCGGTTAAATACTTTAAATGAATATTTTCCTGAAACGAATAAAATCTACAAACTTACAAATGTGTAGAAATAATTAAATATTACGTGCTTTAATAAGTCGAGATTGGAAAGGTTCATGCTTAAAAACATATAGTAGGGGTGTTCATCGGTTCGGTTTATGGTTTATTTGGTTTATTCGGTTCGATTTATTCGGTTTTCAAAATTTTGTACCCCAAACCAAATCCAAACCAAACCAAATAAGGAATATGCAAACCGATCCAAACCAAACCAAATTCAATTCGGTTTGGTTTCGGATAGAAACAAAATAAACCAAATCTAACCAAATTGCACGTAAGTAAATTTTTTCCTAATTTATATTTATATTTGTGTTCCAACTTCCGAACATCGCCACTAATTTACACCTAACAATATATGAATACAAGAAAGTCTCATTGTGAAATAAAGCAAACACATCCATAAAGCAGTCGTAGACACAACCACAAAGTTAAATAAATATTATTATTTTTATTTAATAATGAATCTAGTTATTATTATTTATATACTTCTTATAAATAAAGTCCAGAAAACTTGTTAAGTTACATCAAAACAGAAGGTAGACGGGCAACAAGCTGCGCCGCCAATCCTTTCTGAATTGCAAACCCCAACCTCCCGAACACAAACCCCTGCCCCCCTGGGGTCGAACAATTGCTGTGGATAACCCGTTGAACCCTCATCAAGAAGTTGATGGCTTCTGGCGCTAGGGAGCCAAAAGTATCAAAGGCAAAAGGGATAAAGACATGTTGGTTCTCTGCGCAAGCTTTAGCGTGCTTATCCACTTTCTTTGATTCTGCCTTTCTTGCTGCTAGTCCAGCTACAAACCCGTTTTCCCTTAAACCAACCAAAGGGGAAACCCCCGTGAGGTCTACACAAGCATGTTTCCCCCCAGCCCAGCCAAAGACGAGCAGATCCGCTGGTCGCAGAGTAGATCTCCCTTCCATAGGGTCCGTGAGGAAATTCACAGGGGCCTCTTTCTTAGCAGAAATCTCAGCTCTTCTTAAGATGTCCCCCAAAACATCTCGCACCCAGTCATGCCGATATTTAAACCCAGAGAGCTCTTTACAGTGAACTGCGTGCTCCCCATATTTATCCATACAAGCTTTACGACATATCGGGCATGTTTCATCTTCTGGGTACATAGTGATCATTAGCCGGTATTTGAGAATGGTTCTATATTCTACTGCCGACATGCATTGTCCTAACCCCTCAATCGGGATAACGGTCAAAAATTCCTGAGCGTGGGGACCCTTCAGACACTCAAACACCGCCTTCTGGCGGGGTGACAAATCAAAAGCTTCTCCCAGGCTTTGAGCGATTTTGCTAAAAAGTGCATTCGCCAAAGTTTTTTGCGGCTTCGAGGGGGCGGTGTCCTTGTTAGAGAAACCGCCAATATCCAAGTCTGGGAGAGATACATTTAAGCGTTCGAGCGCTTGTTGATAGTCTGGGTCAAGCCCGACGACCCCACCGTTTCGAAGGATATGATCCTGTAGTTCCCAAGACTGAGCTCTAGACGCCACAAAGGCATAAGCCCCAACATCTCGGGCTGAGAAGAGGCCCAAACCACCTAGACGCATTGGCAAAGATGCTAGACGCCACTGGAGGTCACCAAAGAAGGGGCCGCCACCCACTACTATGTCTTCTATAGCCTTTCTAAGGCCATCATCGAACCGAGATACCGCATCCTCCATCAAATGGGGTTGACAAGTCCGCAGCCCAAAAAGCAACTTAGCAACACCCATGCACGACCTTAGCAGGAGGAGTTCACATTGGGGATCCCTCAGGCAGGGTAAGAGTTTCATAAGGTCAACCGCCCCCGAGGCCCGCAAAAATTAATTAAGTTAAATGGTTTATTCGGTTATCCAAATAAACCGAATAAACCAAATAAAATAAAATGTGGATCCAAAACCGAACCAAAACCCATATTCACAATTCGGTTTCGGTTAGAAACCAAACCAAAAACCGAATTCGTTATTCGGATCGGTTTATTTGGTAACGGTTACGGTTCGGTTTACGGTTTTTATTTGGTTACGGTTTTTTCTGAACACCCCTAACATATAGGTTTGAGTCTGAGAAATACTCATTTTTCTGATTGAAGTCATGAAAATTATGCGAGGAAATTCATAAAGACTATACATTTATATGTTGAGATTTAGAAAACAATTCATTAGGAGTATATTTTGTTTTTATCTTATAACTTTTATGCTGTTGCAAGATTTATATTTTTATTTACGTTTTGATACAAATTATTTTCAAAAACAGATTGTGAGTAATAATATACAAACATATATATTATCAAAGTTGCCTCATATTTAGCGTTTTCTTATACATGACACTGTTTACCTTTTCGTTATTCTAATAATATAATGTAATTATTTATAAAATTCCAATATTCCGTTGATGCATACTTTTTATATCTACGTTCCGATAAAAGTTTTACGAAATCGAACATGTCAAATATAATTTATTGTTTTGTTATTTACCACGATAGACTAACTGAACCTATATCATTCAAATAACATCGATAACGGAAGGGTTATTTGTTTTTATGGTTCTCGATATAAATTTTGTTGAAAACAGAGTTGTGGTCAATAGAGTATTGAGTGTCGGTATCGTACTAGTACCAGGGGCGGACCTACTAAGGCGACTACGTAGTCACGGGACTACAGTGAATTTTCGGGCGTATTTAGAGATGTATGAACGGGTTTTTCGAGTGACAACAATGTTTTCTTGAAAGGTGACTCCAAACCTTGATCTTGATGGCACAGACGAAGCTGGGAAGTAGACAAAAGCAAACTAGATCTAACATCGGCGGAACCAGAGGCTGTAAAGGTGCCTGGCTCTGCTTGTGAATGGTAAACAGAAGAAGAAAAGAAACAGAAGAAGAAGAAGAAAAGAGAAGGTAACCTAATTTTAATGGTATTGGGCCTGTGTAAAAAAAAAACCATGAGCCCTGTGGTTTGAGCCTGATATCTTATATTTTTATTCTTTTTGTCCTGAGCCCAGTAACCAACTAGATTTTTTTTTAAGTTTACCATTCATCTGATTATCTGAAAGAAATGGCCGATGTCCAACTGCCGAGTAACTAAAAAACAATAATACGATTTCCAAAAGTAATAATTTTGTCATTTATTTATTAGTTTGTGTAACTTGATGGAATAATATATCGTTTTATATTATTTTTATCAAATTAATTATCTCCCTTATATTTAATTTATTTTTTATTATTTTACTAACTTTTTCGGTCCATTAAAATAAGTTACTGAATCCGCCCTCGGTGGTGACATCATTGAAATTTTTTTGGATCCGCCACTGACTAGTACAATGACGAACCAATTTGATATTGTCCCAACAATATCAATGCCACGTCGATTTCGACTGAACAACAACGGTACTGGTATCCGTACTATCAAACCCGTTACTAATATTCATTTTATATGGTTTTTCAATCGATATAAAACACGTGTCGATAACCATATGGGATATTATTACTTTAACTTTTGGGTTTTATCTTTCAGTTAATTGCTATACTGATTGACTGTAACGTACCAATACCATAATGCACTAAATCGATATCGACCGAATTTGTTCGCAATGCATGGTGAAATTCGGCTAGTTTTAAACAAAAAAGCAAATCAACTACAATACCATGTTTCCAAACAAAAGGTTACAAAGAACTACCAGGTCATC
This sequence comes from Helianthus tuberosus, assembly GCA_030545235.1. Lineage (NCBI taxonomy): Eukaryota > Viridiplantae > Streptophyta > Magnoliopsida > Asterales > Asteraceae > Helianthus > Helianthus tuberosus. The sequence continues at coordinate 29,766,930 of CM060393.1, forward strand.
AAAAGGTACGTCATGAATAGTTTTTATTTTATCACAAAATTAAATGTACTCAAAGGTCATTCACTATAAAAGGACTGGAAGTTTTACCATGAGACACTTGACATTTGTTAAACCATGTTGATCGAAGTATATAGGTGTATGTAAGGACGTAACATGCTATTTTTAGATACACATGAACTTCTTGAAAGCTATTTCATGATAATTAAGACACTGAATTTATGACCTGATCTAAAGTGGTTACCAAAATGGTTATTATTCAATACGTTGACTGTATGTGCATACGGGAATTGATGTCACCATCACATCTGGTATATTTGCACCCACATTGAATGGATTTTAATATACTGGACCAGATTAATCTATTATATATAATAAATGAAAGTTATTTGAGCCACGTGTAGTAGATTAGGGCTACACTTTTTTCCCTTACCGCCCAAACTTCCATCCCCTTTATTCTCTCTCCTAAAAAACCCTAAATCTTTTCCTTCTTCTCCTGTACTCCTCTTCTCTTCTCCCTTCTGATCCAAAATACCACACATCGCGATTAGGGTTTTCTTCAATGTATCTGCTCCTTCATTGCTCCTCCATCGCTGTGTGGATCTGGTGGTTAATATCATCATAAAGTTTAGATTTCAAAAATTAATCAACTATCATTCTTGATTTTCTTAGGTTTTCTGAATATTTTTTTCTTAGATTTTGAAAATCAAGGTACGCGTATCTCTAACCCTAATTTTATCAAATTCATTATCATGTATTCGAAATCTCATTGTTCTATTTGTGATTCGTGTTGTTCAACATTGCAAATGTGCTAAAAATGTATATTATGAATGCTGATTCTGCATAAATGTGTTAAAAATGTATATTATGAATACTGATTCTGCATAAATGTGCTGAAAAATGCAGATTTTGGATGTTGATTCTGCATAAAACTGTTGATAAATGCTGATTCTGCATAAATGTGCTAAAAATGCAATTTTGGATGTTGATTCTGCATAAAACTGTTGATAAATGCCGATTCTGCATAAATGTGCTGAAAATGCATATTATGAATGTTGATTCTGCATAAATGTGCTGAAAACTGCAGATTTTGGATGTTGATTCTGCATAAAACTATTGATAAATGCTGATTCTGCATAAATGTGCTGAAAAATGCATATTATGAATGTTGATTCTACATAAATGTGCTGAAAAATGCAGATTTTGGATGTTGATTATGCATAAAACTATTGATAAATGTTGATTCTACATAAATATGCTGAAAATGCATATTATGAATGCTGATTCTGCATAAATATGCTGAAAAATGCAGATTTTGGATGTTGATTCTGCATAAAACTGTTGATAAATGTTGATTCTGCATAAGTGTGCTGAAAAATGCATATTATGAATGCTGATTCTGCATAAATGTGCTGAAAATTCAGATTTTGGATGTTGATTCTTCATAAAACTGTTGATAAATGCTAATTCTGTATAAATGTGCTGAAAAATGCAGATTTTGGATGTTGATTCTGCATAAAACTGTTGATAAATGCCGATTCTGCATATATGTGCTGAAAAATGCATATTATGAATGCTGATTCTGAATAAATGTGCTGAAAAATGCAGATTTTGGATGTTGATTCTGCATAACGACTTGGTCCTTTTGCATGCTCCAAAGCGCCGCGCTATGGCCAAAGCGCGGCGCTTCGATCGACAATACGTGCTTCGATTGACGTTTGAGACATTCCCTACTGTTTGACTGACATAAAGGTGATTGACATGTTTTGTCGTTAACCCTAAGCGCCGCGCTTTGGCCATAGCGCGGCGCTTCGATCCAACTTTTCACTTTTAAAAGCAAACTACTGATTGAAGTTCTTCTTCAGCAAGCTCGTTCTTCTTCTTCACGTTGTTTACAAACATACGTGGGTATTCGAGTGTTTTGTTGTTTGTTGTTTACAAAAAACGATGTCGTGGTTAAACAACTATATTTTCGGTCAATATTCTGACGAGACAGTTGTTCCTGATTCTTACGAGGGGACCGCTATTTCTGACTCGTATGAGAAACCGGTATCGTCCAACTTGAGGGAGGCAGAGGTTGTATCTGGCATTCGTTATCGTGATAACACGGTGACGCTGGATTTGAATACCCCTGTGGAGGACCCTTACGCACAACAAGGTTATTCGAATTTCGGTTACGGTGGCGAGTACAGCTTTGTACAGCAGGAGTGTGGTCCAAACGACAGTTACGGTTGTCAACAGAGCTTACAAGGTTATTCGAATTTCGGTTACGGTGGCGAGCACAACTTTGAACATCAAGTATATTCGGACCTCGGTGACGATGGTGAGCCGGGGGATGTGTCTGTTGACGAGGAAGGCTGTTACCCGGTTACGTTTTCGTTTGATACGACGCAGACCTTTTCGTCACGTAAAGAGTTGGTGCGTTGGGTACAAGACACGGCAAAAGACAACGGTTACCTCATTGTGACTAAGAGGTCGAATAAAAGAGGAGAGAATTACAAGATTTGGTTTCAATGTACTTTTGGTGGGGAGCATAAGAGTATAGCTACACAGAGGAAAACGGGTAGCAAGAAAATAGGCTGCCCGTTCGAGATGATCGGGTTTTCGGAATCATCCGGAAGTGTTTGGAGGATCGAGGTGACGAAGGCGAAGCATAACCACACTCCTATTGAAAACTTAGAGGGTCACGCGTATGCGAGAAGGCTTTCTTCGGAGGATACAAAACTGGTTAAGGAGCTGGCAGAGCAAGACATTCCCAACCAAAGTATCTGGCGAACGCTGACAAAAAACAATCCGGCTAGAAAGCTTATTCCGAAAGATATACACAACGCTGTTCAGAAGATCAACGCCGAAAAAAATGTCGGTAAGTCTCCGATGCAAAAACTTGAAAGCATTCTTCTCGAAAAAAATTACACTTATTACATGCGCACGAATGAGATATCGAACGAAGTTGAAGATGTCTTCTTTGTTCACGAACATTCATTCACTATGTGGTGTGCCTTCCCGCATGTGCTAATGATTGACGCCACCTACAAAACGAACATGTACAACCTGCCATTTGTTCAGGTCGTAGGCATGACGTCGACAAACAAATCGTTTACGGCTGCTTGTGCGGTAATTTCCGCTGAGAAGTCAGAGAACTACCTATGGGTGTTGCAGAGGATCAAGTCTATGCTGGTAGGATGTATGGAACCGCGCGTGATTTTAACAGACAGGGATTTTGCGCTAATGAACGCGTGTGAACAAGTTTTTCCAAAAGCGCATAAGTATCTTTGTCGGTTCCATATTCAACAAAATATTAATAAGAACAGCAAGAAGAAATTCTCTGACAAGGATTGGAAAGAATTCGTACGTAGTTTTTGGTTATTGTGCGACTCTACGACCGAGGAAATATACAGGTATAACTTGGAAAACCTTGAAGCACAGCTGAAAGAAGATGACCGTGAACGTAGGTATTTCTTACATAATTATGTTCAAATTTTATATAATAACAAAAACTGACTATTTACGTTTTTTTTTAATTTTAGAGGTTTTTGATTATATGAAGAAATCCTGGTTGGATCCGTACCGTGAAAAGTTTGTATCATGCTGGATTAACAAAACTATCAACTTTCACCAAACTACGACCAACAGGGTTGAGGGCATGCATGCAACACTAAAAAGTCACTTTCCAAGTCATCGCAACACACTGGATAAACTTGTACTGTATGTTGATCATGTTGTTGATAGACAATACACCGAGATTAGTAGTAGCTTTGAAACAAGCCTCCGAAAAGTGATGACGCACCACAAGAAGCAGCCCATGCTTGCATATATTCTCAGAAAGGTTTCGATATATGCGATTGAGCTTTTGAGTAGGGAACTAAAACGTAAGGAAGACGGGTTGAGAGCCTACGGTGCAAGCTGTGGTTGCCAACTTTTTACCAGCTGTGGTTTGCCATGTGCCTGTCGTTTGGAAAAGTTGGAAAATCATGGTAATTAATATCTTTGACCTTTCTCGTTATGATTCTGCCACCTAATTTGTTTTCGTCCACAGGTCAGCAACTCCGGATCACACACATAGACGTGTTCTGGAAGAAGCTTAACTTCAAGCCTGCAAAGAAAAACATAGAGGATATCGATGTAGACGCAGAATTTGAAAAATTGAAACAAAAGATCGATCCAACACCCCCTCAGGTGAAAAGGAGCTTCTTTGAAAAGTTTCAGCAAATCCTCAATCCAGGGAACAATAACAAAAAACCTCCTGCTGTTCTGAAGAAAACTCGTGGTCGCCCAACATTGAAAACGCAGGAAGAAAGAAAGGTTGAAGCCGCTAGAAAAAGCTCGTACATTCCGTCGGAAGAAACTTGGGTCGAGGCCTCAGATGATCTTCCCCGTCACAGCTCGTACATATCACTCGAAGATTCTAGAAGACAAAAGAATACCAAACCGATCAACCTGCACCCTGATTTCCCGATGATCAAGCTCGGTCCTAAGACGGATATAGCGATCCGCCACTACGCATCTCAGATTCCCGAAGTGATCCATCCATACATCGTTAGAATAAAGGACGTGAAACCAGATGGTCATTGTGGGTTTCGATCGGTGGCTGTTGGGTTAGGAGTGAAACAGAATTCATATTTGATGATCCGGAAACAACTTATAAAGGAGTTACGTAGGAACGAATCGCTTTGGAGGCAGTTTTTCGATCCGGAAAACATAGGACATTATGATGCGCTGCTTAGACGGATCAATTTCAAGGGGGTGGGACGAGCAGATATCGAAAATTACATGACGATGCCTGAGACGGGGTTTCTTATTGCCCAACGATACGGTGTGATTGTTCACAGCTTCGACATGCGTGGGAGCTGTACAATTTTCCCTCTGCTGGGCGGGCCAAACGAAGCTGAGGAACCTCACCTGGTGGTTGCGGTTGTGTTCGTCGACCATGGGCATTTCATACATGTAGAGCTTAGAGGTTGTTATCCAATGCCTCCCCCAAACCCACTCTGGACAGCACACAGAACAGATCGGGCAGCAGCCTGGCATACATTGTACCGGGATCAGATCAACGCGTACGAAATGCTTATGTATCGTGCCCCTGACCTTAATGTAACCCCATATGTTCACGATGTAGGTTAAATGTGTTTAATAATAATCACGTTTGTGCTTGTTCAATATATGCGTTACATCACGTTCAATACGCACTTATACGACCCAAAATGACCATATACATCATAATACTACAATTAATGAAAAAATACGTCATGTTCATGTGCGGTAGGCGGCTGATACACATAACACCTCTCACAGGAGTACTTGTGGTTTCAAACCAAAATGATACGATATAACGGAATAAGACATCACACGTAACCGATTTGATCCGGAACTTGCAGTATAGTCCATATATAATAAAAAATGAAGTATAATGGAAAAAACGTAAAATTTAGACTATTATCGACGCGTTTGTGAATTAAAAACAATTTAAAAAAAATAAAAAAAGGCCTTAAACGCCCCGCTATGACCAAAGCGCCCCGCTTTACCCTTGAAGCGCCCCGCTATGGCCAAAGCGGGGCGCTTTGGTCCCTCGCTATACCTGAAGCGGGGCAGCTTCTCCCCCACTTCAACACAACACACAAAACACACACACAAGGTGCGATTACACACACTTCGATCCGGATATCTTCGTTTTCAATATTTCGACCGCTAAAAAGGTAAATCGAACACCCTTAGTCGTTTTCTTTAACTGTAAATGTTTGATATTTGATTGATTTGGGCGTTTGGATCGATTGGGGGGGGGGCTGTTCTTCATCACGAAGAACCAAAGCGCCGCGCCGAGGCCAAAGCGCGGCGCTTTAGTTCATGTTTATTTTTTTTTTAAATATTATTTGTTTAATATTATTTGTTTAATATTGTTTGTTTATTATTTAAATTATATTTAATATTTGTTTATTATTTTATATTTAATATTATTTGTTTATTATTTAAATTTATATAAATAATATTATTTGTTTATTATTTAAATTATATTTAATATTATTTGTTTATTATTTAAATTGTTTAAATAATATTATTTGTTTATTATTTTATATTTAATATTATCTTATCAACGTGCAGGGATGGATTCTTCTGATGACGAGATTGAGCATATGGAGGCTGAGGGAGATGTGGGAGAGCAGGGAGAGCCGGCATGTCCGTACCTGCAGTTTCCGGCGGCGTCACGGGCGAGGGGGAGATGCGCGAGGTTGCGCGCCATCCCCATTGGGGAGCATGTAGGGATAGACTGGGGCCTGCTGGAGACCGTGGGAGAGGCCGCGCGGGCGCGTGAGATAGTTGGACTAGATACTCCTTGGTCGCGCCTATTTGAGTTAGCGATGGAGGACTCGTATCCTGAGGTTACGTGGGAGTTTCTTTCCACGTTTACATACGCGCCGCATCCGGCGGATTACGTCGAGGACCCGGATTTTCCAGTCCACGAGGTTACATTCCGTCTCGCCGGTCAGGAGTTTCAGATGAGTGTGCGGCAGTTTGTTGTGCATACAGGTTTGTTTAAATAATATTATTTATTATTTTATATTTAATATCATTTGTTTATTTAATGTTATTTGTTTATTTAATATTATTTGTTTAATATTATTATTTATTTATTTAATGTTATTTGTTTATTTAATGTTATTTGTTTATTTAATATCATTTGTTTATTTAATATTATTTGTTTATACAGGTTTGTACACAGAGGCCGAGCTTGATACTGATTTATATACGCAGGCGGTTACGATGATGGACAGGCAGACGCTTATCAGTTTCTGGAGGTCCATTTCCACTAGACCCTTTGGGAAATCCTGGCAAAAGGCCACCTCCATTAGAGACCCCTTGTTCCGATACTTGCAGCATGTTATCGCGGCAACTATCGTGCCGCGGGGTGCCAGCAGGGAGAAGGTCAACCTCGGTGACCTTTTCTTTCTATACTGCCTACTGCGGGGCCAGCCCTGCAATCTAGCAGCCTGCCTGGCAGATTACTTTGCCACCGCATACCACCGGCAGCTCCGCGGGTGGGTGCACACTGGCTCATTCATCACCGCCATCGCTCGCTCGCTCGGGATCGTGCTCGAGGGAGATCCGCTGCTGTCCGATCCGGTCCCGTCTACTAGGTTGGGCCGCGCGTCAGTTTCTAGCATGCAGATCACCCGTCGCTTTGATGTTGGTCTGAGGTTTAGGGGCATGGACGGGCAGATTTGGCAGCCGGAGCCGGTGCCGGAGGTCATCCCGGTTGTTATTGAGTTGAGGCCTGGAGTGTTGGCCCCTCCTGCTGAGCAGGCGGCCGCTCGGCAGGCTCAGCTACAGGCTCTGGGACTCGATGAGTTCCCGGGCCAGCCTCAGGCTGAGGCTGAGGCTGAGGCTCAGGCTCAGGCTCAGCCTGAGCCTGTATTAGAGGATCCGGCTCAGGAGGAGCATATCGAGGAGATCCTGGTACCACCAGTTCAGCCAGCTCCGGAGCCACCACAGTACCCGCAGCACGTTTACGCTGACCTGCCTCCGGTAGCGCGTGAGGTGGCTCGGGACTTCGACCGGCGCCTGAGAAGCCAGGCCGCACGCCAGGACTGGATCATCGAGACGCTCGTTTCTCTACGAGAGGTCGCTGGGTTGCCTCCACTTCCCCTCCCACCGTCCCCACCGCACGAGGATTAGTACCTTAGTTTGTTTGTATAGTGTTTTGTTATGTATTATGTAGTCAGTTGTACCTTTTTGTTTTGTATGTACAAACTGATATATATTTACATCACGTTGGTTTTGGATTGTTTACGTTTAATTCTTATGGCTTTCTGTACAATTTATTTAACGTGTTCGTTTAATTTAACAAAATAAACTAGGTTAACAGTTTATAAAGACGCACTTATATTATATACGTTCTATAAAAATAATGACGTAAAAAAACGTAATTATAAAACAACGTATTATAAAACTCAAATACAATTTTTTCCTCCAAAAAACACTACCAAACTAACCCACTTCCCACCTATTTCAAAAAAAAAACAACACAAATTACAGCCAACACTTTTTGTCTTTTTGCACACTCTAAGCGCCCCGCTTTGGCCATAGCGGGGCGCTTCGAGTATGCAAAAAGACTAATGCCGTGTGCGAATAGACCAGGCCTATATTGAAATACAAACAAACATATATTTATTATTGTCATATGTGAGAAAGGAAATGGGGTTCTCATGACGCCTTTACATTATTGTTATATTCAATGTGCATAATTTCAACATTCATGTAAGTTGAGATATATAAAATAAATGATATATCTAAGAATACTGTTCAAAACACTGCAATAAATATACAATATGTTCACAATCTAATGCGAATATGAAGAAAAAAATTTGTCCGGTTAAATACTTTAAATGAATATTTTCCTGAAACGAATAAAATCTACAAACTTACAAATGTGTAGAAATAATTAAATATTACGTGCTTTAATAAGTCGAGATTGGAAAGGTTCATGCTTAAAAACATATAGTAGGGGTGTTCATCGGTTCGGTTTATGGTTTATTTGGTTTATTCGGTTCGATTTATTCGGTTTTCAAAATTTTGTACCCCAAACCAAATCCAAACCAAACCAAATAAGGAATATGCAAACCGATCCAAACCAAACCAAATTCAATTCGGTTTGGTTTCGGATAGAAACAAAATAAACCAAATCTAACCAAATTGCACGTAAGTAAATTTTTTCTTAATTTATATTTATATTTGTGTTCCAACTTCCGAACATCGCCACTAATTTACACCTAACAATATATGAATACAAGAAAGTCTCATTGTGAAATAAAGCAAACACATCCATAAAGCAGTCGTAGACACAACCACAAAGTTAAATAAATATTATTATTTTTATTTAATAATGAATCTAGTTATTATTATTTATATACTTCTTATAAATAAAGTCCAGAAAACTTGTTAAGTTACATCAAAACAGAAGGTAGACGGGCAACAAGCTGCGCCGCCAATCCTTTCTGAATTGCAAACCCCAACCTCCCGAACACAAACCCCTGCCCCCCTGGGGTCGAACAATTGCTGTGGATAACCCGTTGAACCCTCATCAAGAAGTTGATGGCTTCTGGCGCTAGGGAGCCAAAAGTATCAAAGGCAAAAGGGATAAAGACATGTTGGTTCTCTGCGCAAGCTTTAGCGTGCTTATCCACTTTCTTTGATTCTGCCTTTCTTGCTGCTAGTCCAGCTACAAACCCGTTTTCCCTTAAACCAACCAAAGGGGAAACCCCCGTGAGGTCTACACAAGCATGTTTCCCCCCAGCCCAGCCAAAGACGAGCAGATCCGCTGGTCGCAGAGTAGATCTCCCTTCCATAGGGTCCGTGAGGAAATTCACAGGGGCCTCTTTCTTAGCAGAAATCTCAGCTCTTCTTAAGATGTCCCCCAAAACATCTCGCACCCAGTCATGCCGATATTTAAACCCAGGGAGCTCTTTACAGTGAACTGCGTGCTCCCCATATTTATCCATACAAGCTTTACGACATATCGGGCATGTTTCATCTTCTGGGTACATAGTGATCATTAGCCGGTATTTGAGAATGGTTCTATATTCTACTGCCGACATGCATTGTCCTAACCCCTCAATCGGGATAACGGTCAAAAATTCCTGAGCGTGGGGACCCTTCAGACACTCAAACACCGCCTTCTGGCGGGGTGACAAATCAAAAGCTTCTCCCAGGCTTTGAGCGATTTTGCTAAAAAGTGCATTCGCCAAAGTTTTTTGCGGCTTCGAGGGGGCGGTGTCCTTGTTAGAGAAACCGCCAATATCCAAGTCTGGGAGAGATACATTTAAGCGTTCGAGCGCTTGTTGATAGTCTGGGTCAAGCCCGACGACCCCACCGTTTCGAAGGATATGATCCTGTAGTTCCCAAGACTGAGCTCTAGACGCCACAAAGGCATAAGCCCCAACATCTCGGGCTGAGAAGAGGCCCAAACCACCTAGACGCATTGGCAAAGATGCTAGACGCCACTGGAGGTCACCAAAGAAGGGGCCGCCACCCACTACTATGTCTTCTATAGCCTTTCTAAGGCCATCATCGAACCGAGATACCGCATCCTCCATCAAATGGGGTTGACAAGTCCGCAGCCCAAAAAGCAACTTAGCAACACCCATGCACGACCTTAGCAGGAGGAGTTCACATTGGGGATCCCTCAGGCAGGGTAAGAGTTTCATAAGGTCAACCGCCCCCGAGGCCCGCAAAAATTAATTAAGTTAAATGGTTTATTCGGTTATCCAAATAAACCGAATAAACCAAATAAAATAAAATGTGGATCCAAAACCGAACCAAAACCCATATTCACAATTCGGTTTCGGTTAGAAACCAAACCAAAAACCGAATTCGTTATTCGGATCGGTTTATTTGGTAACGGTTACGGTTCGGTTTACGGTTTTTATTTGGTTACGGTTTTTTCTGAACACCCCTAACATATAGGTTTGAGTCTGAGAAATACTCATTTCTCTGATTGAAGTCATGAAAATTATGCGCGGAAATTCATAAAGACTATACATTTATATGTTGAGATTTAGAAAACAATTCATTAGGAGTATATTTTGTTTTTATCTTATAACTTTTATGCTGTTGCAAGATTTATATTTTTATTTACGTTTTGATACAAATTATTTTCAAAAACAGATTGTGAGTAATAATATACAAACATATATATTATCAAAGTTGCCTCATATTTAGCGTTTTCTTATACATGACACTGTTTACCTTTTCGTTATTCTAATAATATAATGTAATTATTTATAAAATTCCAATATTCCGTTGATGCATACTTTTTATATCTACGTTCCGATAAAAGTTTTACGAAATCGAACATGTCAAATATAATTTATTGTTTTGTTATTTACCACGATAGACTAACTGAACCTATATCATTCAAATAACATCGATAACGGAAGGGTTATTTGTTTTTATGGTTCTCGATATAAATTTTGTTGAAAACAGAGTTGTGGTCAATAGAGTATTGAGTGTCGGTATCGTACTAGTACCAGGGGCGGACCTACTAAGGCGACTACGTAGTCACGGGACTACAGTGAATTTTCGGGCGTATTTAGAGATGTATGAACGGGTTTTTCGAGTGACAACAATGTTTTCTTGAAAGGTGACTCCAAACCTTGATCTTGATGGCACAGACGAAGCTGGGAAGTAGACAAAAGCAAACTAGATCTAACATCGGCGGAACCAGAGGCTGTAAAGGTGCCTGGCTCTGCTTGTGAATGGTAAACAGAAGAAGAAAAGAAACAGAAGAAGAAGAAGAAAAGAGAAGGTAACCTAATTTTAATGGTATTGGGCCTGTGTAAAAAAAAAACCATGAGCCCTGTGGTTTGAGCCTGATATCTTATATTTTTATTCTTTTTGTCCTGAGCCCAGTAACCAACTAGATTTTTTTTTTAAGTTTACCATTCATCTGATTATCTGAAAGAAATGGCCGATGTCCAACTGCCGAGTAACTAAAAAACAATAATACGATTTCCAAAAGTAATAATTTTGTCATTTATTTATTAGTTTGTGTAACTTGATGGAATAATATATCGTTTTATATTATTTTTATCAAATTAATTATCTCCCTTATATTTAATTTATTTTTTATTATTTTACTAACTTTTTCGGTCCATTAAAATAAGTTACTGAATCCGCCCTCGGTGGTGACATCATTGAAAATTTTTTGGATCCGCCACTGACTAGTACAATGACGAACCAATTTGATATTGTCCCAACAATATCAATGCCACGTCGATTTCGACTGAACAACAACGGTACTGGTATCCGTACTATCAAACCCGTTACTAATATTCATTTTATATGGTTTTTCAATCGATATAAAACACGTGTCGATAACCATATGGGATATTATTACTTTAACTTTTGGGTTTTATCTTTCAGTTAATTGCTATACTGATTGACTGTAACGTACCAATACCATAATGCACTAAATCGATATCGACCGAATTTGTTCGCAATGCATGGTGAAATTCGGCTAGTTTTAAACAAAAAAGCAAATCAACTACAATACCATGTTTCCAAACAAAAGGTTACAAAGAACTACCAGGTCATCAAAAGGTACGTCATGAATAGTTTTTATTTTATCACAAAATTAAATGTACTCAAAGGTCATTCACTATAAAAGGACTGGAAGTTTTACCATGAGACACTTGACATTTGTTAAACCATGTTGATCGAAGTATATAGGTGTATGTAAGGACGTAACATGCTATTTTTAGATACACATGAACTTCTTGAAAGCTATTTCATGATAATTAAGACACTGAATTTATGACCTGATCTAAAGTGGTTACCAAAATGGTTATTATTCAATACGTTGACTGTATGTGCATACGGGAATTGATGTCACCATCACATCTGGTATATTTGCACCCACATTGAATGGATTTTAATATACTGGACCAGATTAATCTATTATATATAATAAATGAAAGTTATTTGAGCCACGTGTAGTAGATTAGGGCTACACTTTTTTCCCTTACCGCCCAAACTTCCATCCCCTTTATTCTCTCTCCTAAAAAAACCCTAAATCTTTTCCTTCTTCTCCTGTACTCCTCTTCTCTTCTCCCTTCTGATCCAAAATACCACACATCGCGATTAGGGTTTTCTTCAATGTATCTGCTCCTTCATTGCTCCTCCATCGCTGTGTGGATCTGGTGGTTAATATCATCATAAAGTTTAGATTTCAAAAATTAATCAACTATCATTCTTGATTTTCTTAGGTTTTCTGAATATTTTTTTCTTAGATTTTGAAAATCAAGGTACGCGTATCTCTAACCCTAATTTTATCAAATTCATTATCATGTATTCGAAATCTCATTGTTCTATTTGTGATTCGTGTTGTTCAACATTGCAAATGTGCTAAAAATGTATATTATGAATGCTGATTCTGCATAAATGTGTTAAAAATGTATATTATGAATACTGATTCTGCATAAATGTGCTGAAAAATGCAGATTTTGGATGTTGATTCTGCATAAAACTGTTGATAAATGCTGATTCTGCATAAATGTGCTAAAAATGCAATTTTGGATGTTGATTCTGCATAAAACTGTTGATAAATGCCGATTCTGCATAAATGTGCTGAAAATGCATATTATGAATGTTGATTCTGCATAAATGTGCTGAAAACTGCAGATTTTGGATGTTGATTCTGCATAAAACTATTGATAAATGCTGATTCTGCATAAATGTGCTGAAAAATGCATATTATGAATGTTGATTCTACATAAATGTGCTGAAAAATGCAGATTTTGGATGTTGATTATGCATAAAACTATTGATAAATGTTGATTCTACATAAATATGCTGAAAATGCATATTATGAATGCTGATTCTGCATAAATATGCTGAAAAATGCAGATTTTGGATGTTGATTCTGCATAAAACTGTTGATAAATGTTGATTCTGCATAAGTGTGCTGAAAAATGCATATTATGAATGCTGATTCTGCATAAATGTGCTGAAAATTCAGATTTTGGATGTTGATTCTTCATAAAACTGTTGATAAATGCTAATTCTGTATAAATGTGCTGAAAAATGCAGATTTTGGATGTTGATTCTGCATAAAACTGTTGATAAATGCCGATTCTGCATATATGTGCTGAAAAATGCATATTATGAATGCTGATTCTGAATAAATGTGCTGAAAAATGCAGATTTTGGATGTTGATTCTGCATAACGACTTGGTCCTTTTGCATGCTCTAAGCCTTATGAACCTGTTCATTTTTGCCTGTTTGTTTAGAAGATGTGGTAGAATTTCTGTGATTGATAGAATAATATGTTCATTGTTGCCTCTTTATTGTAGTGAATTACAATAACAATTGCCTCATGAAGTTCATGTTTTTCGCATCGCCTACTTGGATAATTGGAGAAGAATGGAGAGATCGGTGGCATGCGATACGTGAGGATCATGGCAAGGATAAAGATAAGTGGGATGATGTTGGATTATTCGGGTTTGTTTACGGGTCACGGGTCGGTGCGTTATCGGGTCTCGGTTTAACGGATTACGGGTCGAAGTTTAATTGGCCATTTAACTGATCAGGTTGTTGCTTTCTCTACAAGTTGAATAAATGGAGAATGGGTAAATGGTTTGGCCGATTCATATGGTGCACGTTGGTGAATGATAGGTGCATGTAGTGTAAAAGAATTAGTCTATTATTTACCGCTTGTTTAGGATAGAATATAGTTTTTATTCGTTTTTTATTCCCATGTCTGTTGGCTATTTAAAGCCATTTTAGTTTAAGGAATAACATAACCCTTTTTTTATTTGAATACAGTAACCCCAAGTTTCATCTTAATACAGTGAGATATCGCATACATATATTTGTGTGTATTGAGTTTTATTTTGGGGCCTGGTATCCAACATTTGGTATCAGAGCCTAGGGCTCGGAAAGCGGGTTTTGAAGATCGGAGGAAGCCTCCGCCGCCGGCGGGTGTGTCGGTCGGTGGAGGGCAGGCGTGAAAAAGGTCTAGCCCGTCGCTGCGGGGCAAACGCAGCAGGAAAACGGGTTGTTCGGGACAGCAGGTGGCTGTTCAGGACTGGTTGCAGCGTTAGACGGAAACAGAAAGATGTTTCGGGTCAACCGTTGTTGTGGTAGACGTACCGGTTTAGACAACGGGCTGATCGACATCAGTTTTCGGTGCTGTTTTGGGACTGTTATACAGCAGAAGGCGGAGTGTGTTCGTGTCAGTCGTTGTCGCGGGTGAAGTACCGGTTTGGACGACGAGGGTGACGGATGAACGCGGGTGTGTTCCATGGGCTGTTAGTGTTGATTAAAGGGGTCAGTTAGTTACTGGTCAATAGCAGGCTTTCAAGGTGGGTTGAACAGCAGGATTGATCGAGTACGCATCAAATTTGAAGGTTTCAGTTCTAGCGGGTCAAGAGGGTAGCAGAGACGAGTCGTGATTAAGGCCAAATCAGCGGGCTTGTTAACCCAGTTTGTTGATCGAAGAACGAAGAAGGGATCGTGTTTTTATTTGTCGGATACTCTTTCTCGCTGAGGAGAAGAATCGCAAGGAGGAGTCGAATTCTTACGGCAGAAAAACCAACGGGTGTAGCGCGGTAGAAACGAAACAGCGGGGTGGCTGAGATATTCGTTTAGCGTCTCGAAGACGGTGCAGCGGGTGGCTGGCGTCTAGTTGGTGGTTGATACGCAAGGTGTGCTTATCAAGAAAGAGCTTGACAGAATAGTGAAATCACGATCAGGGGGTGAACGGCTTTGGACGGGGCTGAGGTGACCAGAATGTCCGGGATAAGTCGAGTTGAAAAAAAAAAAAAATCAGATGTGACCGATGTGGAGGTCAGGTGTCTGGTAGGGGTCGAGTTGATATCGAATTTGGGCGTGACCGAGGAGGAGGTCGAGTGTCCGGTATAGTTCGAGATGGTTCGGGAAAAAAATGAGGTGATTCGGTGCTGCAGTGAAGGCGTAAACAAACACCGATTAAGGGGGTGATTGTTGGATTATTCGGGTTTGTTTACGGGTCACGGGTCGGTGCGTTATCGGGTCTCGGTTTAACGGATTACGGGTCGAAGTTTAATTGGCCATTTAACTGATCAGGTTGTTGCTTTCTCTACAAGTTGAATAAATGGAGAATGGGTAAATGGTTTGGCCGATTCATATGGTGCACGTTGGTGAATGATAGGTGCATGTAGTGTAAAAGAATTAGTCTATTATTTACCGCTTGTTTAGGATAGAATATAGTTTTTATTCGTTTTTTATTCCCATGTCTGTTGGCTATTTAAAGCCATTTTAGTTTAAGGAATAACATAACCCTTTTTTTATTTGAATACAGTAACCCCAAGTTTCATCTTAATACAGTGAGATATCGCATACATATATTTGTGTGTATTGAGTTTTATTTTGGGGCCTGGTATCCAACAGATGAGCCATCGAGGAATTACGAGCAAGAGGAAATATAAGTCAAAATAAATTGAAGAATCACAATCAGTGTAAGTTTCTTAGTTCAACTCTTTATTTTTTGAAAAGATTTTTATAAATGATTTCTGAGAGTTAATTGAATCATTAAATCTATATTATGAGTTCAAGTGATCTACCACGTGTTGTTAAATTATTTTTAAGTAAATTATTCAGTTAATACGCGTTTTTCATCTTAGTGATATAGGGTTACACTTTCGTATTTTTGTTTGTCGAAATGTCTATTGACGGTGTTGCTGTAGGTACGGTTAACGAGAGTAGCTGGTCTGAAAAAGGAGGCATGTACATCTACTTAATGAGTCATTCCAGTTATTACATTGATTTATGTTCCACCTTTTAAATGGTTGTCTGCAATACATATCGGCAGGTGTATCTATATCACAGTTACAATTACAGGATGCAAATTGTGAGGCAGATAATGATATAGTTTTGTAAGTCTTCATTATTATTAATCCTATTTAATTAATTATATGGTATCATATAAAGTTCTCATAAGTTATCTTTTATGCAACGACAACCGTGTAATGCTCTTATAGATGATTCTATAAGTACTAATGAATTCAAATAAAATACAAAACCGGTGATAAAAAAATATATTCTATGATAGCAAATAAAATGATCTATTAGGGTGAGAGGGGCACTCCCCTAAGAGGGGAGTCCCCTCTCTTACACACCACGAATCAGATAGTGCCACGTCAACTCCCCTCTTAAACTCCCCTAACACCCCATTTTGATGGCGGCACTCCCCTAATAGGGGGCTTGGATTTTTTTTTATTTGTTGTAAAATTATGCATGTTTATAAATTAAAAAAATATTAATAAAAATAAAAATTAAATAAAAGACATTTCATTAAATTAAAAAAAAAACAACCTAGAAAAATAAAAATTACATTCAAACTATAAAAATAAAAATTACATTCAAACTAGAAAAATATAAAAACAAACTACTCGTCGTCGGAACTCACTTCAAGGTGAGGTAGATCTAAACGTCCGAGATGCTCAACGAGATCGTGTTTTAGTCTCCAATGCGTTTCTTCGTCAATGAGCTCGCTATAAGCTGTTTCAGCGAAGACGGGTTCGACTGGAGGATCTTGAATGTGTACCGGTGCTATCGCCCTTCCGTCGCCTTTTATAATCATGTTATGTAAAATAATGCACATATACACGAGTAACCTTATCTTTTTCACCGTTTTCGAACGCATTGGACGATTTAGTATTCCCCACTTCGCCTTTAACACACCAAACGCCCGTTCCACATCTTTTCTTGCGGCCTCGTGTTGCCTCTTGAACTTTTTTTCATTTGGGATGTGAGGATATGGAAAAGACTTCACAAACACGGACCAGCTAGGGTAGATCCCATCAGTAAGATAATACTCGCGTTTGTATAAGTGGTCGTTCGCCTGAAATGGACAATATGGCGCCGTTCCGTTTCGTTGAGCAAGAAATAACGGAGATTGTTGGAGCACGTTGATGTCGTTTTGTGAACCCGCCGGGCCACAAAAAGCATGCCAAATCCACAAATCTTGAGATGCCACCGCCTCTAACATAACCGTCGGGTATTGATGATCGCCTCTCATATATTGTCCACGCAATTCTGTGGGGCACATTCTCCAGACGAAGTGTGTACAATCCAGACTACCCAACATACCAGGTAGATGATGTCTCTCCTCATGAGCCTGATACAATAGCGCAACGTCGTGGCTCGTTGGTCTACGTAAGAATTCACCGGCATACATTGCACAGACCGTCTGGCAGAAATATTCAAGGCACTCACGAGAGGTCCTTTCAGACATCTTTAAATACTCGTCGTTTTCGTCTGGTGGGTTACCGGTTGCAAGTTGTTTAATCGCAGAAGTAACCTTTTGCAACGGCGTGAAACTTTTCTTCATTCTCCCGTCCAAGCCCTCTTGAAACCACTCGTCGTTCGCTTCGACGTCACTAACAATTTTTAGGAACAAAGACTTGGACATACGAAACCTCTGACGAAAAATATCGGCATTAAATTTTGGATTTTCTACAAAATAATCGGCCATTAGTGTTTCGTGGCCACCCTCACGATCTCGAGGGACAACTTTTTTTTTACTAGACGATGCCGTGTCTAGTAGCTCCGCTTGTTGGATGAGATTTTGGAAGAAAATTAAGCTACTATCGTTTGACGGCTCACCTTCATCGTCGGGAAAGTCGGGTAGGGGAGGAAAAATCGGGAACCTGGGATCCATTTAGTGAAGTGGGTGTTGTTTGAGAGTATAAAAAATAAGAAGTGGGTGTGGTTTGAGAGTATAAAAAATAAGAAGTGGGTGTGGTTTGAGAGTATAAAAAATAGTGAAGTGGGTGTGGTTATTTATATTTGTTTAAAAAGTGAATTTTTTTTTTAAAAAAAATTCGACCGTTTAATGACCGTTCCTCAATATGCGTGCAATTTCAATGCGGTGAACAAGTGCCGAAACCACCCCCCGAATCGGGTCCCCGCGGTGATGGCGACGGTGTTCCCGATCGGGGAAGGTGGTCACCGAATGTGTCCCCGCTGTACGCCCCGGACACCCTTAGTATTTTATGGTATCCAACTATCCACTCAAATATTAAAGATTTTTCAAATGACTAAAAGGAGATTTAATTATAATTGGAAGTTTTTTTATTTTAGTCTCTGGTAACTTGAGTTTGTATTTACGATTAGACACTTTCTATTGAGTTTACTCTATATATCATGGTGTAGTAAAAGGAGATTTAATTATAATTGGAAGTTTTTTTGGTTTCGTACTCATCTAACTAAATATGTGTGTAAACTATTTTTAAGGAACATTTTTTAAAATACTTCAACAGTGAGATTTATGTGAAGTCTTTAATTACCACAAATTTGCCACTGATTTGAAGGCTAAAGTAATTGCGGTTGCTATTTTTGTCGACGGGCAATACTTTTAGTTGTTATGTGTATAAAACTACAAATTCAAGTTTTTTTGCTTTTGGGGTTTGCCCAGTTTTGTTAGTTCGAGTTGAGCAGCAACCTAATGGTTGTTCTAACCTGTTTTCGTGTAAGGCAATTACAAATTGCAAATTTTTCATATTGCTTTTTGTAATTGTTGTGGTGCCATTAATCTTGCCATTTTTTACTTATTGTAGATTGAGGGATCTCCAATTGTGGTTGCTAAAAATAATTAATTTGATATATTCATATATTACTGAATATACATATTGGAGAAGCATTTGGCAAAGTGAAGGAGGCGATTTTGGACAAGTATGGGCATGCGGCTGCTGAAGACGCGCCACATGATGGAGAGTGTAAGACATGAGTGTTTAAGGGTTTATTTTACATGTTTCGTGCGGTTTGATGTGATTATATGCTTTGAATAGATTTATTGTGAGTGGTTGTATGTTTGCAGGTTGAACGCGTGAGATGGATGAAGTTACGGCGTTTAACGATGAAGCGGAACATGAGATAATAATAAAGGCAGCCAACAACATTATAATCATTTTTTGGGTGAACTTGCTTTTGGTGGCAAATGTGTGAACGATTGTGGGCATAAGACACAACTGGAATTTGGCTTTTTTTTGGATGGCACATGCAAGGAAATAAAGAATGTTAATTTATCAAACATCATCGATTTGGGGGCAGCACATATCACGAAGGTGGCAGCCTTCATTAAAACACTTGTGGGCTCTCATAATTAAAGAAAAAACATCATCATTATCATCAATGATTGGAGCCAACATTAACTATTTCTGGTGACTCTCATAATCACTTTTGGATCATCATGAATTATTAGCAACTATAACACATATGGGGGTGGGCTTCCATCATCGATGATGGGCTGGATCCACGAAAGTTTGGCAGCCACTAAAGACTTTTGGGGATTCTCTAATTATGGGCTGGACCACCACAATATTAGGGGGGATCGATTTTTTTGGCAGGGGATACCTTCTTTTGGGGGCTGGACCATCGAAAATCTCAGAAGACATCACACAATCGATCATTAATCAGCCGAGCAACACCGATTCAACCATGAGTTCATCTTTCTTCCAAGTTATAGAGGATTGTACGCGTGTCATGAGCGGCTAGTTCTTCCGTGACCGTCTCCGGGAATAGGGTTTATGTTTGAACATCGGGTTTGCGTATGTTTACGATTTTTTGGATTGAAAACTGATTAATCATTCGGTTAGTCGTTTTTATTGTTCTTGTTTAGATTAAACAATATGTGATTATCGTAATCGTTTCAGTTCATCAATTATTTGGTTTGTTTCATCAACAACCGGGATTAAATTCTAGGATGTCATTGTTTTAAACCTTTAATCATTGAACCGGTTAATGTTTATGAAATCTAAAATTGGTAATTAATTGGATTACTATTCATTTGCATCAATCTTTCGGTTTCGATCGTGGATCATTGCAATCAAATATATTGTCCGTTAATTATTTATCTAAACAAGTTTTCAAATCATGTCTATGTGATTTCCAACTGGTAGTAACTAAGCAACCCGATTTTCTACATAACCTGAAAACCCGAAGATTGGTCTCTCTTCTCACAATTGTTTACAACCATAATTTACATTTGTTTTCATAATTACTTCACAACTGCAAAAAGCAATTTAGTTTAGAATTAGATGATAATTAAAGCAACGAACTTTTACACTTTCCACTGATTCCCCGTGGATTCGACACCCTACTTGCCCTTTACTAGTAAAAGGTGAATATGACACTATTACTTTATTTTTGACCGACCTTACGACATCGATCAAAATGGCGCCGTTGCCGGGGAATCGGTGCGCTTAGTTTAGTTAGTTGTTTTTGTGTCTTAAAAAAATTAGAAAAACCCAAAAATCCAAAAATATTTCCTTTTGTTTGTCTTTTATTTGTTTCGTTCCGTATTACGCTCGGTTTCTTGTTTGTCTGTGTGCAGGTGATTCTCGTGTTGCATGCATACTAGTTTTCAAAGAAATCATCACCGTTTTTGTTTGATCCAGAAATCGAAAAGACTGCTCGACAGAATCTCGTTCTTCTCCGTTCAGCAGTAAAAGCTAGAGCTCAGTCATCAACAGTTGCTCAAGACCTTGAACAAGCAGCTAACGAGATGGCTGATCAAGAACCACAAAACCAAGCACAAAACGAACCACTCCCACCCATTCCAGATCCACCAATTCCTCAAAACCAAAATCAAAACCAGCCCAATAACCAAAACCAGAATCAACCACCACCACAACCATTTCCACAATTCAACCCAGGCCCACAAAACCAACCTGCAAATAATCTCCGACATAGGGACATCATTCGTCTTAACCAACCACAACATCAACACGGGTATGATGAGGGTTTCCAACACAGAGAAGGCAGCGTGCATACTTGGGAATCTGGTTGGGAAGATGATGATTATCAAAATCAGTATGACGGGAGATACGCAGATTGCAGATACAATGAGGGGTACATTGTGAATCAAGGCTACCCAGTACAACAGGTCAATCAAAGAAATCACATCCCGCGCCCGATTCCACAGAATCAAGTTCAACATGGAGTCCCGCAATTCAATGCGGGGAATCAAAGAGCTAATAATCAGATTGGGGGTGATCAGATTCAGTTTGTGGATGGTGTTCCACAAGTCGTTCAAGGGGTACCAATTCAAGGCATGGAAGGTCACTGTCGACCAGTTGTAGTACCTAACTCGTCGGCTATAGTTACACCGGTTGGAAACAATAACAAACCTTTCGAGGTAAGGCCTCAATACTTAGGCCATTTGCCAGAGTTTTATGGAAAGAGGACCGAAGAACCGTACTTGCACATTGCAAGTTTTTATTCGATTTGTCAGACGATTGGGGTTTCGGGGTTTACAAAGGATGAAGTAAAGCTGATGCTGTTTCTGTTTACCTTGAAAGATAAAGCTCGACAGTGGTTCGCGACATTACCTCCAGGTAGTATCTACACTTGGCAAGAGATGCAGCAGGTATTCTTGGAAGAATATTACACCATGAATAGAACCAGTGAAGCTCGGGATGCAATCAGAGCATTCCAGCAACATTCAGGGGAACCGTTCCATGAGGCGTTCACAAGGTTTAAGGAGTTGCTTAGGAAATGCCCACATCATGAAATTCAGACATGGGAATTAATTAAGGCGTTTTATGATGGGCTACTTCCTGATGATGTAAGAGATCTCATCGCCATTAGTAATGGTACGTTTCTTACAAACACTGAGGCTGCAGATTGGACATACTTGGAAAGACAAAGTGCTACTTCTAAGAGACAGGCACAATCAAGCAGGAGGGCAAGATCAAGTTCAGCAAAGTCAGTCGATTATGAAGCTGAGGAATGGGTCGAGAAGTTGAGGCACCAAAACTTATTGCTTGAACGACAAGTGGCTCAGATGAAGTTGGGAAAGGGAGCCGAAGTTAAAACTGCCAATACGTTTTCGGTGTGTACTGAGTGTGGAGAGTTAGGGCATCAAGTTGGAGAATGTGCTGTACTGGGTGGTCAGAATGATGAAGTGAATCAAATCTATGGTGAACGAAAGCAGTATGATATGAAATCGAACACATATCATCCAGGTTTGCGAAACTACCCCAATTTTAGTTACGGTAATTCTGCTAATCAAATGAACCCTAATTTTCAGGTACCATTGCAAGGAGGCCAACAATATCAGAGCCGTTTAGGTAATTACTCACAGGGAAATTACCAAAATCAGGGCCAATATAATCAGGGTAATCAGCAGGGGAACTCCTCAAGTGCTAGCAGTGGAACGAGCGATGACAAATTGGATGCTATTATGAAGTTCATGAAAGACATCCAGAAAGATAATGAAGTTCGAGATAAAACTTCTGAAGCAATGCAGAAGCAGCTGGGGCAGTTAGCAGAGGATCTAGCCCAGCTGAGAAGAGATCCAGGTAAGTTTCCTAGCACTACTACAGTTAACCAAGCACATCAGTCATCTAGCTTGAAAAATGGAAGAAATGTGCACATCAACGCGGTAAGTATTCTTCCAACTTTTGAAACTGGTAGTGTTGAAGTAACTCCACCATCACAATTAGTTGAGGAGGTGGTGGAGGATGATGGTAATGGATTGGACTCTCAACACGATCGGGACCCACCAAGGGATGAAAGGTGGGAAAGTTTTAAACAAGCTAAAATTAATCTACCCTTACTCGATGCGATTAAAGAGAGTCCCGAGCAGGTTAAGTGTCTGAAAGAGTTAAGTACCAAAAAACGGCTTCATAAGTTTCCTAAAAAACTTGATTTGACTGCAAATGTGAATGCCGTTTTGTTGGGTACCCTTCCCCCCAAACTCCAAGATCCAGGAGCACCCATTATTTTCGTACAAGTGGGTGAATTTAAAATAGAAAGGGCACTGTTGGATCTTGGAGCGTGTGTTAGTATTCTACCAGGGAGCCTGTATGACCAATATGATTTTGGTCCGCTACAAACAGTCAACACCACCGTGGTGTTGGCTGATCAGACTCCCATGTGTCCGAGGGGGATTGTAAGGGATGTAATTGTGAAGGTAGAAGAGTGTTACTACCCAGTTGACTTCTTAGTTCTTGATTGTGCTACAAGTTCAAAGAGCACGCACCCTCCAGTCATTTTGGGTAGACCGTTCTTAGCGACTGCTCATGCAATTATAAACTGTGTTGATGGAACGGTAAGTATGAAGTTTGGTGACCGCGAATTGCGGTTAAATGTGTTTTCAAATGCTACTGATCCTCTTATTACAGGTGAACACTCAAAAGTTGAAAGTGGTGAAGAAAATGTTTCTCCTGCAAAGGAGATTCATACCAAACATGAGTGTTTTATGGTTGACAGGCTTGAAGTGGCAGGAAGCAAAGCGGTGAGGAAAAAGGAAAGTGTGGCTCATGAGGAGTTCAAAACAGACAAAGGGAAGCCACGAGGGAAGAAGAAGAAAAAGAAACCGCCTGAAGTTAATAATGCAAAAAGGAGGTTAAAGTTATCCGGTCCAATGTGGAATACAGTGGACGACTTACTAGAGCATTGGCGGGGTACCTACTTAGAGGCCATGGGACGCAAGCATCCCACTCGACCACCATAAGGGAACATCAGGTATGGTCTGGCTGAAGACCTATAAACTTAGCGCTCTCGGGAGGCAGCCCGAGGATGTAGATTAGTGTACAATTGTTTGCTTGGTTGGTGTGGGTTTGTACGTGATTTCTGCAGATTCTAACTTGGTAATGTTCTCCACGGATACAATTACTTAAGTGTGGGGAAGTTGGAACCGCCTAGGTACGTTTTCAGACTCAATTGTGTGTCGCGGACGACACGTTTTTTTTATGGGGGGTGGAGCGGGCGAGTAAACCGAAAGATGAAAGTTTATTCGGTAAGAGAATCATTGAAAATCATGTACAAACCTTTTAGAACCACTTATTTAGCTATTAAAAAAAAAATTCGATGTTTAAAAAAAGATGCGGAATGATGGTAAGTTAAGAAAAAATTAGATTTGAATACGACTTTTCGTCAAATTTTGACATGTTTTCCAGAGTTAAAAAAAAAGTTAAAAAGTTAAATAATTAAAACTTGCGCCAGCTTGCGCTGCCCAGCCGCCACCTTACGTTGATTGAAGAATTCTCCTGTATTGCGCTTATGTTTGGCGCAAGGCTGCGCTGACAGAACACGTGACCACATGGCCAATTCTCACTCTCATATGCTACATGACCCCACATCTGAAGTATCTAATACCAACCACCCAAACAACCTATTCACGTGACCCACCCCATTAACCCCATGTGATGTGATGTGATACCTTAAAACCCAACCCGACCCGTCCATAACAACCCGACCCGTTAAACATATCCTTATGTGAATTAGGTCAGCCTTCATTCAAATTTTTTTCATCACAGCTCATCGATCATCTTCTTCTTCCTTCTAAACTTTCAAAACTCCATAGCTTCATTCTACTCTATCTCTCTTGATTCTCTATCAAATCCATTCATTCAAAGGTCTATCTTGATTGATTTTTCGAGGAGAACACAATTCTAGCATCTATTCAGTCCAATTCACAGCCGATTGCAAGAAATCCGCACAATGTGGGAAGAACCCTAATTTCCAAATTTGGGGTTTTTCGTTTTGGAGTGAAGTTTGTTGAATCTGAAGCTTATTCTAGCATATCTAAACACAAGAGGTATGTTTTTATTCATTATTGTGCCAGTATGTTGAAGGTAAGTGGTTATTTGGATGAGATATGAAGAACACTTGAATCTTTATATGCAAAACCGAGATTATGAAGCTTGTTATTGTTGTGTGTCTTTGAATTGGTGATAAATATTGAATTTTACTACTGTTATATGAGATTGGGGGGGGGGGGGGGGGTGGACACAGTAGTTAGATGGTATTTAATGAGCATGAATATTGATAAAAAGTAAAGACAATGCTGTTGCAACGAATATTGGGCGATTGTCGGTTTTGAATTCCACGTTGGCAGTGGATTTGGTGCTAAACAAGTGTGGGGAAGGGTAATATTGCACACTTGTTTATGTTTCGAATAGTGAATCTGATTGGAATTGTTTGTTGTGGTTGGTGTATGTAGAATGACGCGAACGAGACGCCTAGGGAAAGAGAAAGCTGTTGATCCGCCATCTAAACCGGTTGCGGCAAAGAAGCGGAAAACAACCATCGATCAGGTCCACGTGTTCATTCCGTACTCTAGTTGAACAATTTTAGTTTTTCTTGTTTTGATGTGTTTTTGTGTTTTGGTGGTGTTAAACTATTTATGTTTAGGGAATGTGTTTGTGTCAAGTTTTTAGGAATGGTTGCTCATGATGCTTGTTAGTAGGTATTCCCGGGTTTGTTTTAAAAGCACTATACATTGGGGACAATGTCGCCGAAGTGTGGCGATATGGAAAACCGGGAAGGGGAAGACTTGAGACAGAGTTTGAAAGGGGTTGAAAGTGATTAAAAACTGAAAAAAAAATTGAAAATTTTGAAAATTTTAAAGAATTTCATCGCCTTAAGTGAACTATATGGATACGAAAACCGAATGTTTCAATCACTAATGAGTCTCTTGCTGGTAGTAAACTAACATAGTCCCTTGTCATGGTCGTTCCTTTAAGTTTCATGAGAGTAGGTCCGACATGTGTTTTTAGGAAAAACGAATTGAAAAGAGATGTCTATTTAGGGGTAACATGCTTTAGATTGCATATGCTACATGTCGGCAACCCTTTTATCCTTTCTTTGGTGAGAATTTTGAGCCTGTAGAACTGATAGAATGATTTACATATTGAATTCATTTGTTGAGAGCAGGCCGTGTGTTATTTTGTGTTAGAACTTGTATGATTTGATGCATGCTGAGACTATGATTTAATATGTGCACGTAAATGATAAAGGCATTAGGATATCCATTACACCAGTTGTGTTTGTTTCATGTTTACCTAACCATTACCCTTAGTAGCCCTGTTGAGCCTATTTACCGTTCGTTTGTCTACCTAATGTGAATCGTTTGATACCGACCGTGAACAACAAGTTTTGAATAATTGAAAAAAAAAGAAAAAAAATTATAAAAAGAAACAACAAAAAGAAAGTATTGTGAATATCGTCTATGTTCTTGGGTAGAAACCAACCCAAAAGTATGTTATATGTGAAAATAAAGTTGTCGCGGTTTGGTTGTTTGTTTGTTCGCCACAGAAAAATCTATAAATATAAGCCTAAAATCTTCCTACCTTTACCCTAAGCCCAAAACCGAAAGTCCTTTTGATGCGTGCCGTGTTATATGATACAGTGGAGGCGTGATTGTCATACAAGCTTATGATTACAGAATTTCATGTTTGGTTGTGAGTGATATAAATGCTAGCACATTACACGCTAGTTCATGTTTTTAAACCAAGAGGAGAGTTTATTGTGAGGGGCGTGTAGCATGTGTTAAAATCCTAAGCATGTTAGTTTTGAATAGACAAGTCTTAAGTTTTAAAAATTGCACCAATTGCTTGTCGGACTGTCAATCTCGATTGTGTCAGTCTATGGAACGGGTATGACTTGGGACTTAAACTGTTGTATCGTTTAAGGGGTTTAGAGGTGTTGTCACTATGGTGAGTAGTTCTGTATCGGTTTGCTTGAGGACAATCAAAGGTAAGTGTGGGGATGTGATGGAGAGTGTAAGACATGAGTGTTTAAGGGTTTATTTTACATGTTTCGTGCGGTTTGATGTGATTATATGCTTTGAATAGATTTATTGTGAGTGGTTGTATGTTTGCAGGTTGAACGCGTGAGATGGATGAAGTTACGGCGTTTAACGATGAAGCGGAACATGAGATAATAATAAAGGCAGCCAACAACATTATAATCATTTTTTGGGTGAACTTGCTTTTGGTGGCAAATATGTGAACGATTGTGGGCATAAGACACAACAGGAATTTGGCTTCTTTTTGGATGGCACATGCAAGGAAATAAAGAATGTTAATTTATCAAACATCATCGATTTGGGGGCATCACATATCACGAAGGTGGCAGCCTTCATTAAAACACTTGTGGGCTCTCATAATTAAAGAAAAAACATCATCATTATCATCAATGATTGGAGCCAACATTAACTATTTCTGGTGACTCTCATAATCACTTTTGGATCATCACGAATTATTAGCAACTATAACACATATGGGGGTGGGCTTCCATCATCGATGATGGGCTGGATCCACGAAAGTTTGGCAGCCACTAAAGACTTTTGGGGATTCTCTAATTATGGGCTGGACCACCACAATATTAGGGGGGATCGATTTTTTTGGCAGGGGATACCTTCTTTTGGGGGCTGGATCATCGAAAATCTCAGAAGACATCACACAATCGATCATTAATCAGCCGAGCAACACCGATTCAACCATGAGTCCATCTTTCTTCCAAGTTATAGAGGATTGTACGCGTGTTATGAGCGGCTAGTTCTTCCGTGACCGTCTCCGGGAATAGGGTTTATGTTTGAACATCAGGTTTGCGTATGTTTACGATTTTTTGGATTGAAAACTGATTAATCATTCGGTTAGTCGTTTTTATTGTTCTTGTTTAGATTAAACAATATTTGATTATCGTAATCGTTTCAGTTCATCAATTATTTGGTTTGTTTCATCAACAACCGGGATTAAATTCTAGGATGTCATTGTTTTAAACCTTTAATCATTGAACCGGTTAATGTTTATGAAATCTAAAATTGGTAATTAATTGGATTACTATTCATTTGCATCAATCTTTCGGTTTCGATCGTGGATCATTGCAATCAAATATATTGTCCGTTAATTATTTATCTAAACAAGTTTTCAAATCATGTCTATGTGATTTCCAACTGGTAGTAACTAAGCAACCCGATTTTCTACATAACCTGAAAACCCGGAGATTGGTCTCTCTTCTCACAATTGTTTACAACCATAATTTACATTTGTTTTCATAATCACTTCACAACTGCAAAAAGCAATTAGTTTAGAATTAGATGATAATTAAAGCAACGAACTTTTACACTTTCCACTGATTCCCCGTGGATTCGACACCCTACTTGCCCTTTACTAGTAAAAGGTGAATAGGACACTATTACTTTATTTTTGACCGACCTTACGACATCGATCACCACACCACACCTAACAAGCGAAGAGGCGATTTTGGCCGCAACGAGACGACTTTAGGGTTGTCCCTCGGCAATGGCAGGTTGGCGTCTTCTGGCGAGTCTTCATTTATTTCGGGGATTTTGGGAGATGATCTTGAACTAGAGATTCACAGACAAGATGCCGAGATCAATAGGTTCATGAAAATTCAGGTATAGTAAAGAACATGTTTTGTTTATTCATAAAGTTTTGATCTTGAATCTTGAATATTGGTTTGGTTTGAAGACTCATGAAAATTCAGGCGTGTGAAGTGGAAGTATATGGTCTTGGATGAAGCTCAGGCTATTAAAAGTTCAAGCAAGTTAGAAGTTTCACCCTTTTTTTTTCCTAAAATAATGAATATACCTTATGTATGTTTCTCATTGTATTTTGTTGGAAACCACTAACAGTATAAAGTGGCAGACCCTATTGAGCTTTAATTATAGAAAGCATTTGCTTCTTACTAGGGATGAGCTTGGTACTGAACCGATACCGGTACCGAAAATCCTCAAAAGTGGGTACCGGTACCGAAAATGTACCCGGTTCGGTAAATTCGGTACCGGTTCGGTTTACTGCAACTCCAGTCAAGAACAACATGGTTGAGTTATGGGCCCTACTTCATTTCATCATCCAACCCTGTTTGACAGCCATGAGCAGTTTAATGAGTGGTTTTCTAGAAGGTATGTTCACTTTTTTATGTTTAGCTTTATATTTCTAATAGTGATGATAAAAACTGCATCTCATATCATGTTTGTTTCACCATGTATAACCAGTATTGAAAACCATGCGGAACATGGTGGAACTTTAAATGAGCACCAACTTAGTAGATTGGTGAGTTGAAGTGTCTCTACATAATTTGGGCTTACATGTTTAATTGTTGTTTTAATGTTGAGTTTTGATTCGAGTGTTTACTGACTGAAATTTGTGGAGTTTGTTGTGATTTTTGCTCCGGTGCAGCCTCCCAGACTCGATATTAAGCTACTGTTAGTGAATAGTGATCTTGATTTAATTAAATGTTTGTTGTAAGATGTTAAGTTGATGATGATGATGAGATGTTTTGGTTTTTGTTTTTGGCAGAGGAAGCTTGCTCAAAGATCAGAAAGAGTAAAGTCGGTTGACTTGCATCCGACGAACCATGGTAATGATCTGTATTTGTTTTAGTAGTATGTGTGTGGGTGAGTTAATGACCTGGTAGTTTGAAAAGAAAATTTTAGAAAGCATATGGTAATTTTATAGTAGTATAATATATAATAATGAAAATGATGGCAACAAAAATGCTTTTCTTCTTTACTTAAAATGTGAATGTAGGACTGTCGGAGAACATTTAAAGAGGAGCTCATTGGGTTTTCTTTCCGATTCTCTCTCTCCCAACACTTAATCATTATTTTAACCTCCCCATCACACACAAAATTCAAACCAAAATCCAATCTTGATGGGTCAAGAATCTTTCATCTACAGCTTTGTAGCCAGAGGCACCATGGTTTTAGCTGAGTACACCAAGTTCACAAGCAACTTTCCGGCTATTGCAACTCAGTGCCTCCAAAAACTACCCTCTACCAGCAGCAAATTCACTTACAATTGTGATCACCATACTTTTAACTTCTTGGTCCAAGATAGTTATGGTAAAATGAAAAGTTTTTTTTTTGTTTTTGTTTTTGAGATGGGTTTTTTAGTTGGATCTGATCTTGATTTGTGTAACTGTTGGTTGGTCTGGGGAAGAATTTTTTTGTGGGGTTTAGGGTTTTTTAATCTAAATAATTAGTTATTTTATGGTAGCAATAATCAAATTTGGTGCTAAAACATCAGTCTTTTAATTTTAATGTGTTTGCATCATGCTCATTAAAAAGTTATTAGTGGGTCAACCGGACCTGGCCCGTTTTGACCCATACATAGAAATGACCCGTCTTGGCATGTTTGACCTTATAAGTGTGCTTCATTTTTCAGGCCATCGATAGAGGAGAAAACCTTGCAAATTTAAACGACAAGGCTGAAACGCTGCGTGATTCGGTATGCTCATTTCTTACTTCTGCTGTCAAAATTCAAGGTTATATAAGCGTATTTTACTCAACTCTTTCACGTTTCTTCAGGCACAACAATTTAAGAAATCAGGCACAAAAATCCAAAGGAAGATGTGGTATCAAAACATGACTATGTGATAAGATGAGTGGGTTGGGTAACAGGTCGAACCATTTAATTTTCTAAATTTTTAGAATGGACCGAACTTGCCTAGATGGTTGGGTTGACATGCGTTTATTTTTTGTCAGTTCCTTAAAATACTTTTTAATAAAAAAATAATCTATTATATATAATAAATGAAAGTTATTTGGGCCACGTGTCAGTAGATGATAATTATAAAAAACAAGCATGGTGTTGGATCACCTAAAAACCGATTGAAGCTTTTTAGGTAATGCTAATCAACTCTGTCACAATCGTTTACATGTTCATCTTCAACATCACATCTTCATTTTATTTGAATCTGATTCATTTAAGAAATTTAGGTTTAATAAGGTGAAAATGGCAATAAGAGCTTTGACATAACTACATTGGTTTCATCATGTGCCTTTTTTTTAAGATACATAAGGTAGCGTATGACACAAGCACGAGTGATGGTGACTTTAGCAGTGATGGGGGAGCAGGGTACTGAGAAAGTCTTGTTTCATAACCTTTTGGTACTGCTGATTACCTTAAGCATCTTTAAACAATTCTAATTCAAATAAGGAACTAAATACTTATTTCCTTTCATATTATGTTTTTATTCATCAGCAGGCATGTCTGACTCCAATGGTTCATTGAAGCTGGATTGCATTTTTAACATGAAGGAGCTGAATTTTCTTTTGTAGATTCAACTATATGAACAATATCAATATAAAGTGTCTTCCCAATTATTGAATCTTGGTTGTCTGGTTCTGTAACTTCATTTGTCTTCTTCAGATCAGCAAGTAAGTCCTTTATGCTTTTACCCTTTTTTCTTTGAAACTGAGTCGCTTTGTTTCGAAATAGTAGTTTGAATCGACCCACTAAGATCAATTGAAATATCAGGTTCCCTAAAGCTTATTTCTTTTTTCTTTGCACTTGAATTGCTTTGTTCAAAGTTAAATATGGATATCGAGCGTAAGGCGGTGTTTTTGACGGTGGCCCTTTTGTGATTTTGTGCAGGTGGTGTTGAGGTTGGGATTCCTATTGTGATTTTTGTTATGGTGGCGTTTAAATGGGGATGATGTAGAGAGTACAATCACGCTGTTCGTATTTTGCATTTTGATCATGACCCTCTTTTTCTTTCGCGAAGGTTTTATTTTTGAATGATTTTAATTATTATTAATCATAAATAGTTTTTAATAAAAGTAACTTCGAATTTTACAAAACAGCAACTGCATCTTCTTAAAGCACAAATATTAGCTTTTAGACTTATAAAGGTATTTGTTAAGTGTACAATTTTATATATTCGAGTGATCTTCACACCCTAAGCTCATTTGAAATGACTGTTGGGTTAAAACCACTGTTCGGTTAAAACAGTGTTTTGAAATCACTTTTGAAACGACTGTTCGGTTAAACAGTGTTTTGAAACGACTGTTAGGTTAAATAGTGGTTTCAAAACAATGTTGGGTAGTGGTTCTTTTTTTCCAAACAGTAGTTTGACTTTGGTCAAACATACGTTGGTCAAACAACGTTTTAACTTTGATCAAACAGTGTTTTAGCTTTGGTCAAACAGACTTTTGAACCACTAAGAATCATATTTTTGCAAACAGTTGTTTGAATTTGGATAAACAGTGGTTTGAATTTGGTCAAACAGTGTTTTGACTTTGGTCAAACAGTTGTTTGGCTGGTGTAGGTTTGAAATTGATCAGTTCGTAGCCTATTATGCAGTCCAAATCTGGTAAGTTCTGAATAGTTTGACCAACTTGGTTAATACATTTGTTCAGTTCTTTGTTTTTAAATTCAGGTTCTACATGTAATTTTCATAAAGGTTTTTGTCGTTTTAAATTTTATATGTGTTTCATGGAAGAAGAGTGAGTATAAGAACCAATATTCCAATACACATGATTTTCTTTATTAACATGGTCTTTGAATAAGTTATGTTGTATATGTGTATTTGTTTTGGATAATTACATTCGTTTTCTTAATTTTAATGCATTCTTTTGTTTTAAAATTCATAGCTTTTGTAGTAAAATTGATGGAACTTGTGGCTGCAAGTAGATCAAATTCTACAAATGAAGAAATGGTTGCCAATGTTAGTGGTCATAATATGGATTTCAGTTTTGAATATTTGTCAAACAAATTTGGGGTTTGCACAATCTATCATGATGAGGATGAAGATTCAAACACGGAGACACCGTGCGCGTGTTGTGGCAGGTTAAAGGTTATCTTTCTTTATTGAACAATGAAGAATTCAAAGTAGGAGTATGGTAAAACTTTGAACCATATAAAAGTTTCATATTTTAGATATGTTTTCAATACGCCCATCGCAGATGCGTTTGAGAATGGTGTTACTCGAAGGGAAACACCATATACGAGATTTACATTCTTTTAGGTATGTGTTCTCACGCGTCGTGAAGATCTTTAATTATTAGTTTCTTTCTCATTTCTTGACGTTTCTGATGAAGTTCTTTGTTTACTTTGTAGCCTTGCTGGTTTCCCTTCGTCAACCATTTATGTTTTGGGTTATGGCTCCTCCTACATACTGATTATTATCATTTCTTGACCATTTATGTTTTGGGTTACTTGCTAAATTTGAAGATCTTGATGGTTACTTGTTATTTTTTCTACATTTGTTTTTTAGCTGTCATTTTGAAGTCCGTTACACACACATTTGACCCATTCCTAAAATAAAAGTAAAAATTCAGAAATTAATCACCTTCAATTTATATTTGTTTTTTGGTTACGGCTGAAATCCACTTATGATGATTGTTGCTTTGTCAATTAATCATACAAATAGGAATATTAAATGGTTTTTTACTAAAAAAAAACTAGATTTGAAAATATAAAGTTGTAATTTGTTAAGTTCTTGGTAGATCTGAAGTTGGATTGGTATTGGTTCAGGCTATAGAACAATTAATTGAAAATTCACCTTTTGAGTTGTTTTTGGCTTTCAGGTATTGGTTCGACCTAGAACAATTGAGAATATGTCCTCTCTTCGATTGCTATGGTTATTTGACTGCAATCTCCAATTATGCTTGTCCATTATCACAAGGCCAATGGTTTAAGCATACCATTATACCCGACTTCTCCACTTATGCAGGTTCATTATTACAAGACTGTGGTTCAAGCATACCATTGTTGTCTTTGTTAGCATATAGTTTATTTTTAGTTTTTGTCAAACCTTTTTGCATGAACAAAATTAATAATAATATAAGTAACTTTCTTCAGCCCGGGAAGCAATCCCGGGTAATAACCTAGTTTATGGTAATATATAATACAAAAGTTACAAAGGAAACAACATGATTATAGAATAATTACAATAACTATTGTATAACCAATTTAACTAATTTGATATAGAGAATTATATGGAGGATTATTTTGCTTGATCTCCTCTTTCGTATATTCACTGATACCCCTCTCAAGCGAACGAGTGGCGGATGAACTCATAATTTATAACGAAATGATTCGAATAGAGGTATTGGTAAGGGTTTTGTGACAGTATTGGCCACTTGGAGATTGGTGAGAACAAATTTTGTATGCAATTTGCCGGAAGACATGAGTTCTCGAATAAAGTGATAGTGGATATTAATGTGTTTTGCCCGTCGATGAGCGATCGGATGTTGGCTAAGAAAGAGAGCACTCTCAAATTATCACATAACAACGTTGGTCGAGCGGATGGTAAATCTTTAAGTCACGCAATAAATGAGTGATCCATATCAATTCAGCCGCGGTGTTGGCCATTGCCTGATATTCAGACTCTGGATCTAGACACGGCTGGTTGCTTTTTTGCGCTCCAAGACACTAGATTTCCACTAAAAAAGATAGAGTAACCATAGGTGGAATGAACGCTTTCAATGCAACGCGCCCAGTCCGCATCTGAGTATCCAACTAAAGTTGTTTTAGTTGGATATAAGAAGGTTAACCCATACCCGATTGTACCTTTAACATATCTCATGATTCGCTTAACGAGTTGGAATGATGAATCGTTGCCGAATGAAGAATTAGACTTGCTTGGTTTACGACATAGATAAATCAGGACGTGTTATGGTGAGATATTGAAATGCACCCATGAGTGACCTATATAACGTGGGATCGTAAAAGACTTGGCCTTGATAACTGAACACATCATTTGTGCCAAGGGGAGTGCCAACGGGTTTGGCTTCAAGTAACCTTGCTTGAGTGAGTATGTCATGAACATACTTGGTTTGACTAAAAATATAAGCCATCGGTAGTTTATGAGACTTAACTAAAAATATATCCTTGGGTAATCAAGAAATTAGTTAGTCATTGAAACCATGCCCGCGGAGCTTGTTTTAGGACATAAAAGGCCTTATTAAGGCAATATACATGTTTTGGGTTTTCTCTCATAAACCAAACACGATTGTTGCTCGTAAACGGTTTCTTTTATGTTCCCATTAAGAATGGTGTTTTTGACAACGAGTTGACGGAGAGTCCACTTATTTGTCACGGTAAGAGAAAGTACAATAAGAAAGGAAATAGCTTTCACAATGGGACTAAAAGTATAGGATAAATCAAAACTAGGAATTTGTGTGAATCCTTGAGGCACAGGACGTGGTTTATACTGGTCAATAGATCTATTTGTACAATATTTTGTGCGAAACACCCATTAAGATCCACCAACATTTGTATTGGTGGGTCATGGTACAAGTGTCCATGTGTGATTTTGATGAAATGTTTTGAGTTCTTCGGTCATGGCATTTGTCACGGCCCCCGTCCCGGTTTTACCCGTTTCAGGAGCCGCGGGACAGAAACCCGTGGTAATGAATAGGTTGGCAGCGGAATTTTTAACAGGATCTTTTAAAACTTGAAAATGCCCAACTTATTTTATTTCAAAAAATTGGGACAAACCCCATATTGTACAACAAAGGAATTTTTACAAGAAAATTCCCTGGTTTACAAAACATGTTTATTTCTTTTTATTAAGCCACTTCTTCAAGCTTGTAGTGCTACACGACACTTTTTCCTGGATCACAGCAGATCACCTGAAACATGTTTTAAAAAGGTTTTATCAGCAGGGAAATACTAGCGAGTCACTCAAGTTGCACAAAACGACACATTGTTATAATATACAGTATTAAGGGTGACTACATTGTTTCTATCAACCAATTACCCCAAATCGGTATTTGTCACTCGACTGTATCTGTGACTATGGTCAGATCACCCATTGGCTAACCCGTTGTCCAATGGTGACAGGTATCAAGTAATGTATACAAAACCCCACATACCGGCAGTAATTGAAGATTACAAAGACTTAATCCCTGTAATTATAACTTTGAAACAAATAGGGTTTTGGAAAAAAATTGATAAAAAGAGAATGACTCACATTGCAAGTTTAGATGGGTAGCGCTTTAGCCTACTGATTTTAGCCTGGTTAACCTAATTCAAATAACAAAGCACACGAAAACTAGGTCAGTAACTTAATACAACTTTTACGACAACTCACTAGATCGAAACCCTCACGACGAATGACAAAGTATAGCCCAAATAAGGGCATCACTTAAACATCCATCAGACATTAAATCGTAGCAGTGATCGAGTTATTACCCTGTTATCACGGCAGAATTTCATGCTGTGTGTTTTTTTGAAGTAAACAGACGATATCTCAATGTATGAAATGAGGTTTTACGTCGAAACAACGCCAAACTTCAAGTGCCAAAGCCCTCTATTTATACTGAGAAACCGGCTCCCTCGTGTGGCGCGAGAGCCTGTCGCGTGGCGCGAGGGCACCCCATCTAGCATAGGGTAGCCACGTCTATTTGTAGCATGGGTGAATCGAAGGTTTAACAAATTTCGATTTCTAAAACAAACTGTGATGATAATCGTCAAAGGGGAAATACCCCCCCCCCCCGAGTTTTAGGGGCCCTGATCCTAGTTCTGATTGACTGAAAATTTTAGGGTTTGTGCAATATTTATTGGGGGTCTCAATTAGGGTTTCCTAAGGAACAAAATAAAATAAGAAGTAATAATTTTAATGAGAGTTGTTACAGCATTATACCAGTGTTTATGTATGGATGCGGTTTTGATACGTTTTGGTGCATGAGTAGTTGTCAAGGCATAATGAAGAGGAGTTGGTCTAGGATGGATTTTGGTTTCGAAATTCGAGCCTTACCTCTTGTAACCATAGGATGAAAGGATGAAGGTATGGTTGCATGGGAATTAATGATGTTTCGGGTGAAGGTAGAGAGTCGAATGTGGGTTTTGACAAAGGTACAGGTTGAGTTGATGAGGGTGGATAGTGACCAGGTGGTTGCGATGGAGGGGTGATTGGTTCTAGTAGAACGCTTTGCATGGGTGATGGGGGTTGGGTCGTTGATTTTAGTACAAGAAGGGCATTGGGCTTGTGAGGTAGGTGGTTAGGCTTGGGCTTTAGGTTAGGCAGTGTGTAAGAGTTGAGTTGAGGTTTATTGGTAGTAGCTGGTGTTGGTTTAATTAGTGGTGTATGATCAATGTAGGACCGTAGAAATAGGTTGGCTATTATTGATGGAAAAGGGAAACAAGTCTTTATCAAATCTCGCATGGTGGGTTATAAATGTTCTAGAGGTGATTGGATCAAAAAACTTGTGCGTTTTGTATTGAGTGAAATAACCAAATTTAAATACATTCGATACTTCGAGGTGCAAGTTTATGTGGAGCATACGTGCGTAAGTAGGGGAATACTCGACACTCGAAAACTTTGAAGTTTATGTGATTTGGCACCTCATGAAATAAAACTTCAATTGAAGATTTATGATTCTATAACTTCGTAGGTAGAAGATTGATGATATGTGTAGCGGAAGAGAATGCGTCAACCCAAAAAGTAGTAGGTGTGTTAGCACCAAAAAGCATGGCTAGCCCACTTTCGTTAAGGTAACGAAGTTTGCGTTCAGCTCTAACATTTTGTTGAGGTGTATAGGGGCAAGAAAATTGATGATGAGTACCATTGTTAAGAAATAAATGCCAAACTCTATTATTCAAGAATTCATTTTCCTCTTCTTTTTCAAATACTTTGATTTTGCACGATATGTAAACCTGGAAAATAACCAATAAAGATAACAAAGTACTGATATCCATCTTTCAAAATAAAGGCAGCGGGTCCCCATAAATCACAATGTACTAAGTCAAGGACATGTAATGATCTGTTATCATTCAATTGGAAAGGTAACCTAGGTTGCTTCGAAAGTTCACAAGAAGAAAAAAGTGCTGATTTAGGCAAAATAGATGTAAGATATAAACATCCATGTTTATTTAAAATCAAAATTACGTCAAAGGCAACATGCCTAAGAAATTTATGCCAAAGATCAAACGAAGCTTTGAAGAAGAAAACAATGTAGCCTCAAGTGCTTGAAAATCGAGGCTCAAAACGTAGAGTCCATCCTTATGTGTTCCTTTTTCTAGTAAAGTAAAATCGGGAAAACAAAAAATCAACCGGGTAATCGTTAGTAAGTTTGCGAATCAAAAGTAATTTCTTCTTGAGATTAGGAAAAACTAGAACATCTTTAAGTTTCAAGGTTGGATTAATTGAATGAGTACCAATACAAGAAATTGGTAGAATATTACCGGTGTGAAACGACACTTTGTCATGACCAAGATAAGTGGCCGAAAAGTCCACATGAGTTGGTGACGGCGCCATGTGTGTAGTAGCACTGGATTTAACGCATCAATCTGGTGTGGAGTCAGTTATATTACAATCCGCATGAAAAGCTTGGGCTAAGTTGGTAGTGAAAAAAGATGTTTGTTGTGCAAAAGTTTTGAGATATGGACAAGCATTTGCATAATGGCCATTATTTCAACATAACTGGCAATGAGGAGGTATGCGACCTCTACCATGACAATTCACAGTACTAGAATGATTACCTCTGCTGGAACGTCCTCGACCCAAAGAAGATAACCTAGATGAAGTGCCGTAGGCGGTGAAAGCAACCAGAGTAGGTTCCGGCCCACGAAGTGATGAGACAAAAATCTCATGTTCTTCGACACGTGTAAGCAGAGTACGGAAATAAGGGAGAGGTTGAATAGCCCACTTTGTGGTTTAAAATATCTCAAACACGGACCTTAAACCGCAAAGAAACTAGTGACTTAAGTCGGTTTCCAATACCTGACTGTCCGATAGCAGCAAGATTATCAGATATAGACTTGAATATGCGCCAATACTTAGTGTCACGGTCCTCGACCCGGTTTGACCCGTTTCAGGAGCCGCATGATAGAAATCCCGTGGTATTTAATTAATTGAGTTTAACAGCGGAAGTTTATTATCAGGATCTTTTTAAAACTGAAATATTTCCCGATTATTTTATTTCACAACTCGGGATAAAACCCCGGTTATTTACAACCATTTGATTTCACAAAGAAATCTTTTATTTTACAAAACATGTTTCATTATTTTATCCTGAGCCACTTTCTTAAGCTTGTAGTGCTTCACGGCACTTTTCCTGGATCATAACAGATCACCTGAAACATGTTTGAAAAAGGTTTTGTCAACGGGAAATACTGAGTGAATCATTCTATTTACATAAAATGATGTATAGTTATTAATTACAGCATAAGAGCGATTATAATGGCTTCTATCTTATTTTTATCTGGCGCCGTGTCACAATGGTGACGATGGTCATACCACTATTAGATCAATGAATCTAAATAGTGATGATTATCCCTAGTAGGTCAATGAACCTAACTGGGAGAAAATTAGTGATGTGCACAATACCCCACTAGCCAGTGATTCAAGATATCCACGACTTAGTCCCTGTAATTATAACTTTTGAAAATAATTTGAGGTATTGTAAAATAGTTGATAAAAAGAGAATGACTCACATTGCAGATTTAATTTGAGCAGAGTCTAGCCTACTGATTAGCCTTTTTAACCTAAATTTAATAACAGGCACACAATTCTGGGTTAGTAATCAATACAACATTTACGATAACTCACGAAATCAAACCCTCACAACGAATGACAAAGTGCGATACTTAAACATCCATCGAATTAACGACTAATGACAAAGCATCACCCTAATGTGGGCAGCACTTAAACATCCATTGGATTATTGATCGATCGCAAAATGAATCGTAATAGCGATCGAGTTATTACCCTATTTTGCGGTGTCGATTAGTGATCCGTGTGTGTTAATTGTGGTAAACAGAACGTAACTCAGTGCCTAAAACGAATTTCTTCGTCGAACATACGCAGAATTTCAAGTGCCAATGCCTGCTATTTATAGTCGAAATTTCACATTGCTTACGGACCGTAAGACTTAACCCTTACGGTCCGTAAGGGACACCTCATGCTCATAGTGTTGCCACGTGTGGGACTAGGCCTGCTGAGTTGATAACTTCGTAAATTTCGAAATTGACAGCATTTTATTTAGATAATCGTCACTAGGGTTTACCCCCCCTGAGTTTTAGGGGCCCTGATCCTGATTCTGATTGTTCTGAAAATTTTAGGGTTTGTAAAGAATCACTTGGGTGTCTCAATTAGGGTTTCCTATCGGATAAAATAATAAAATAAATAGGACTTTTAATGAGAGTTGTTACATTCTCCCCACCTTAATAAAAATCTCGTCCTCGAGATTTACTGGAATAATTGAGGATACTTTCGCTTCTTTTCTGATTCCAGTTCCTAAGTGTATTAGGGTCCTATCTTTGAATCCCACTTTACTTGAATCAACACTAATCGTTTGTGTTTTGAGAAATTTGATCTTTCTATCTTCTATCTGAAGAGGTTTCTCTACAAATCTTAAATTTTTTCGTTTACCGTTATATCTTGGAGAGGTACTACCAAAGATTCGTCTGATAGACATTTCTTGGATACAAAAAATATATGTCATGTACTCCAGCTAACTTTCTTGGTAGTTGTAAACGATAAGTAACTGGTCCTATACGTTGAATTACTGCAAATGGTTCTACGTACCTTGGACTAGGTTTTCCTTTCTTACCGAATCTAACAACTCCTTTCCAAGAAGACACTTTCAATAGCATTTTGTCTCCAACTTAAAATTCCAACGGCTTTCGTCTATTATCTGTATAACTCTTCTGGCGATCTCTAGCCGTCTTCAGCCTTTCCTTCGTGATACTAAATATCACAGTAGTAGTCACTTAGGTTTTTCATCCATCTCCTTTGCCTCATGTTTAATTCTTTTTGCCCAAATATATCTTAAATTCCTATGATCCGTATAGACAGTAAACTTACTTCCATACAGATAATGTCTCCAAATCTTAAGGGCAAAAATTATGGTTCCTAATTCTAAGTCATGAGTGGTATAATTTTCTTCGTGCTTTTTCAATTGCTTTGATGCATACGCAGTTACCTTTTTGCGTTACATTAACACACATCCAAATCCTAGCTTTGAAGCATCACCATATACTTTAAAATCTTCTGTTCCTTCTGGTAAGACTAGGATTGGGGCATTTATTAATTTATGCTTTAAGATCCTAAAGGCTTCTTCTTGTTTAGGTCCCCATTCAAACTTAATTGTTTTACAGATTAGCTTAGTTAATGGTATAGCTATCTTGGAAAAATCCTTAATAAACCGTCTATAGTATCCGGCTAAACCTACAAAACTCCTAGTTTCCATTGTAGATTGCGGAACCTTCCATTTGGTAATTGCTGCTATCTTAGCAGGATCTACGTGAATACCTTCATGATTCACCATATGACCTAGAAATTGTAATTCTGGTAGCCAAAATTCACACTTCGAGAATTTGGCGTAAAGCTTCTCTTTTCTTAACAAAGTTAAGAGTGCATGTAAATGCTGACAATGTCCTTCCTGACTTTTGGAATAAATAAGCATATCATCGATGAAGAAAATTACGAATTTATCCAAATATGGTTTACAGATCCTATTCATCATGTCTATGAATGTTGTAGGTGCATTCGTAAATCCGAAGGGTATGACTGTAAACTCGTAATGACCATACCTAGTTCTGAAAGCAGTTTTAGGTATGTCTTCCTCTTGTACTTTCAATTTATGATATTCGGAACGTAAGTCAATCTTAGAAAAATATCTATCTCCCTGGAATTGATCGAATAGATCATTAATTCTAGGTAATGGGTATCGATTCTTAATTGTAACCTTATTCAATTCCCAATAATCAATACACATTCTCATCGAACCCTTTTATAAACAACACTGGTACCCCCCCCAGGGGAATAAACTAGGTTGTATGAAACCTTTACTTAGTAATTCATCTAATTGCTTTTTCAGTTTTAATATTTCTGTGGGTGTTAACCGATAAGGTGCCTTGGCTATCGGTATAGTTCCTGGAATTAGATGAATCCTAAATTCTATCTCCCTATCTAGTAATTATTCTGGGAATACATCTGGGTATTCTGAAACTACAGAAATTTCCTTAAATTCTTTATCTTTAGTATTAATGATTACTGAAATCATATATACTATTCCTTGCTTTCGTTCATAATTAACAACTTTCATTACTGATATGAACTTTATGGGTTTACATGCCTTATCTCCTGTAATCATTATTACTTCTCTACTGGGTGCATAAATTTCTATAGAATTCTTATCACAGATAATTCGAGCATGGTTGTTTACTAATCAATCCATTCCTAACACAACATCGAATTCAACTAATTTCATAGATAATAGAGTTGCAGAAAATTTATGACTTAAAAGTTCTATTTCTACATTTTGCAGAACTTTATCTATTTTAACTGAATTCACATCAGCCGTTTCGACTGTAAAAATCTGCCTAATGTTGGTTAAAGGTAAGTTAAGAGTTTGGCAGAATGAAATATTTATAAAACTTTGGTTTGCACCAGAGTCAAATAATACTTTTGTGTAAACGTTGTGAACTAAGAACGTACCGGCTATCACATCTGGAATGAGCTCTGTTTCCTGAGCAGTCAGTTGGAAGGCTCTTACATTCCTTTTTGCTCCTTCTGCAGGTTTGGCTTTATTGTCAGATGGTTTGTTCAGTTTTGGACAATCTGGCCTAAGATGTCCAGCTTCTCCACAGTTGTAGCAGACTGAAAATTTCTTCCTCCTGCAGTCTTCTTCTTGATGCCCTGGAATTTTGCAAAAATTGCAATATCCTTTGCATCTTCCAAAATGCTTCCTTTTGCAAGAATTGCAAAATGGGCTAGTAGAAGATTGCCCATTCCCTCCTCTCTTGAAATTGTTATGGTTACCCGGACAGAATCCTTGGGTAATCTTTTGGGCTACTTCCTTCCTTCTATTTTCTTCTCTTGTCCATACTAGTTCGTCAGTCAGAGTATTGGCTAAATCCACCGCATCATCAATCGTGTGAGGTTTCGCAGCCTTGACGATTTTACGGATTTCGGCAATCAATCCCCAAATATAACGAGAAATAAGTACCGGCTCTGGCGAAGCCAGGGTAGGTACCACTCGAGCATGCTCGAAGAATGTCGACGTATACCCTCGACAATCTACATCCACCATCCGGTGGGTTAGAAACTTATTTGTCATTTGTTCCTTTTCATACTCGGGACATAATTTTCTTTCTATAAAGCTCTTAAGTTCTTCCCAGTTCATAGCATACGCCATCCTTCTTCCTTTTGCTTGTAACACCGTATTCCACCATTCTAGCGCCCCTTCTTTGAAAAGGTTTGACGTGTACATGACCTGATCATCCTGAGCACATTTACTTATGGCAATTACTGCCTCGGTTTTCTCTAACCAACGCAGTGCCGCAGTCGCTCCTTCATTGCCTGCAAACTCAGTGGGTTTACAAGCAAGAAATTCTTTGTAAGTGCAACCAGGCATTGCAGCTTTCATTTTCTTAGGGGGAGGAGCTTACCGTGGTTCATTATCATGATTAACATGATCATTGCCTCCGTTTACGCTATTACTGAAGTTATCTTCAGAAATACGTTTGCTAGGAACGATTTGTTGCGGTTCGATTGGATTTTTAACAGCAGCAACGATTACTGGAATAGCGTTGGCTATCCCTTGAGCAACGATATTTTCTATATCCTGCCTAGTCATATATTGATCCCCCGGTTGTTGCTCAGATTGATTAACCTCATTAACTGGTTCATTATTAGCGTTTTCCATCTGATAATTGAATATATATTTTATTAGTATTAAATAAATAACAATTACACAACACAATTA
This sequence comes from Helianthus tuberosus, assembly GCA_030545235.1. Taxonomy (NCBI): domain Eukaryota; kingdom Viridiplantae; phylum Streptophyta; class Magnoliopsida; order Asterales; family Asteraceae; genus Helianthus; species Helianthus tuberosus. The sequence goes on from CM060393.1 coordinate 29,810,656, forward strand.
TACAGAGTTCATAACACCAATATAGCCAAAACTATCGATTTCTCGATTCCCATTTTTATATTTTATAGTATGCATCAATACATACTATTATCTTACAAAGTTTTATTCGTAATTATTTTACAGACTGATTTTACTATTACTATTACACAACCACAGTTCCATAAATCCCCTATCCTTTATCAGATGATATTTTAGTAATGGCGTTCCCTCTCATCGTATTTCCAGGAGATCTGTCCCCCAATCTCTTGGATCCTATTCCCAGCATCCATTAGTTTTTCGCCAAAGTGGCGGAGTTCAGTCATATTCTCGTTACTCATTGGTGGATTTGGTAAAGGTTCTGGATTGAACTGAGGAAAAAGCTTATAGGGATGGTTTTGTAACTGTGTTTCATTAGTCAACCATTCATCTATTCCTAAAGGTTGCGAGTGGATTGAAAGGTTTGAAATAGCTGGTTCTAAGTTCATTGGTAGTTGTGTTTCAAGAGAGTGAATAAAAACATTTTCATTAACAGGCTTAATAGTATTATAGCTTGCCAATATAAAATCTAGCTCTTCCTGAGATGGTAACCCCTCAATTTGTCTAGAACTTTCCCCAATTTCCATTTTCTTAAGCTTGGGTTTCTCGAGAGATAAAGCGTTGAATTCTATAGGTTCTTCTATGTCTGGTATATACCTATTGAAATCTCTGGAAACCTCTATTCTTACTGGATAGAGATTTAATTCTGAAGGGCGTCAGACAAGTCACTCATACTGTTTAGCAAAATACACACAATTACTAAGTTAAAAATCATAACAAAATTTTATAGAAAAACTTTTAAATATTATTTCATACTGGGTAACTACCAAAACGACTGAAAATTAAAACACACTAAGTTTTATTTGTAAATTTATTTATTTACTGAATCAGGTTTCTGGTTTATATTTAATAAGGGTGCTAAAACTTGAATCAAAATATTTAAAGATTTGTATTTACTGCTACAGTGGTTAGCATATAAAGATCTGCGCATACTGTACAAAATTAGTCAGATAATAAAACACATAATCACAAAATAGCTCGATCAGTAGCTCTGATACCACCTTTTTCTGTCACGGCCCTCGACCCGGTTTGACCTGTTTCAGGAGCCGCATGACAGAAATCCCCTGGTATTTAATTAATTGAGTTTAACAGCGGAAGTTTATTATCAGGATCTTTTTAAAACTGAAATATTTCCCGATTATTTTATTTCACAACTCGGGATAAAACCCCGGTTATTTACAATCATTTGATTTCACAAAGAAATCTTTTATTTTACAAAACATGTTTCTTTATTTTATCCTGAGCCACTTTCTTAAGCTTGTAGTGCTTCACGGCACTTTTCCTGGATCATAACAGATCACCTGAAACATGTTTGAAAAAGGTTTTATCAGCGGGAAATACTGAGTGAATCATTCTATTTACATAAAATGATGTATAGTTATTAATTACAGCATAAGAGCGATTACAATGGCTTCTATCTTATCTTTATCTGGCGCCGTGTCACAATGGTGACGATGGTCATACCACTATTAGATCAATGAATCTAAATAGTTATGATTATCCCTAGTAGGTCAATGAACCTAACTGGGAGAAAATTAGTAATGTGCACAATACCCCACTAGCCAGTGATTCAAGATATCCACGACTTAGTCCCTGTAATTATAACTTTTGAAAATATTTTGAGGTATTGTAAAATAGTTGATAAAAAGAGAATGACTCACATTGCAGATTTAATTTGAGTAGAGTCTAGCCTACTGATTAGCCTTTTTAACCTAAATTTAATAACAGGCACACAATTCTGGGTTAGTAATAAATACAGCATTTACGATAACTCACGAGATCAAACCCTCACAACGAATGACAAAGTTTGATACTTAAACATCCATCAAATTAATGACTAATGACAAAGCATCACCCTAATGTGGGCAGCACTTAAACATCCATTGGATTATTAATCGCTCGGAAAATGAATCGTAATAGCGATCGAGTTATTACCCTGTTTTGCGGTGTCGATTAGTGATCCGTGTGTGTTAATTGTGGTAAACAGAACGTAACTCAGTGCCTAAAACGAATTTCTTCGTCGAACATACGCAGAATTTCAAGTGCCAATGTCTGCTATTTATAATCGAAATTTCACATTGCTTACGGACCGTAAGACTTAACCCTTACGGTCCGTAAGGGACACCTCATGCTCATAGTGTTGCCACGTGTGGGACTAGGCCTACTGAGTTGATAACTTCATAAATTTTGAAATTGACAGCATTTTATTTAGATAATCGTCACTAGGGTTTACCCCCCCCCCCCTGAGTTTTAGGGGCCCTGATCCTGATTCTGATTGTTCTGAAAATTTTAGGGTTTGTACAGAATCACTTGGGTGTCTCAATTAGGGTTTCCTATTGGATAAAATAATAAAATAAATAGGACTTTTAATGAGAGTTGTTACACTTAGCAACAAAAAGAACCCTTTATTTAGGTGGCGAATAGAGTCGCTAAGATTTTGAGATCTTTCCAAGGAATCGTGACCGTATGCAGATTCTTGGGCGTGCCTGACGATGTGTGCAAAATGGAACATATAAATTACATCAAATGAGAAATAAAACTAACCCTTTTTAGTACTAATGTTAGAGAAAGCTTGTTTTTGCCTTCCTTTTGAATTTACAGGACCAAATGAGCTTAAACGTACAAAAGGAGCAAATAAGAAGCCAAACCAACATAAATACAAAGAAAGGGAATAAACGTGACATGCCCGACCCCTCGGCAGCATCCCCAAAGCAAAAGAAAAGAAACAGAAGACTGGCCATGGGGCCGTGCCCAACCGAGCACGGGGGTGTGATCAGGAACCTGCAGAAAAGACAAACCTGTAGAAGTTTCTACGGCCACCACGGGGGCGTGCCCAACTCAACACAGGGAGTGGTCAACGCAAAGATACGCAAAATCTTGCAAAATCTTGATGATACAGATACGATGCTAACCACGGGGTCGTGCCCGCTGAACACGGGGCCATGTGGGACCCTCTGCTGACTCTTGCATTTAATGAAGGAAGAGAAAAAGGCTGGCAATAGGGGCGTGCCCGCTGGACACGTGGCTGTGGCAAGAACACTGTGCAGGCTATAAATAGGGGTGCTTGGCTCACTTAAAAGGCATCCCTTGGCAAACCACTACTCTCCCACTTTGCCACCACTCCACCACCAATACAAACCAACATCTACCACCATCATTCATCATCCATCTTTAGAGTGTGTAGTAGTCTCAGGATCCAAGATTGATCGTAAGGGTTCTTGCCAATCAAAGGCCATGTTTGGTTAAGCCTCTTACATCACTTGGTGAAGACAAGTCTTTATTCTATTACTTTTGATTTTTAATCTTTCAACACTTTTTATTTGGTTTTGTATTAATGACTTTAATAACTAGTTTCTTATGTTGAAGGTGAATTCTTCTTATCATTTTTTCGTGGTGTCTTGGTGTTACGTTACTGTCTATATAAAGTAAAAGATTACTTCATTCATGTTTTTACGGTCTATATAAAAGCATGTTTACTACCTGGTCGGGGGTTAGGGGAATGGTTTGTGTTGGTGCATACGTCTGTCGACTTCGTCTTGTATCGAGTCTTGTATTGTAATTGATAGTTCAGGGCACGGAAAACGAGGAATTATATGTTTATAGGTAATTTCGCACGAAATTAAGTTTCGCATGAAACTGATTTCGTTTGTACTATTCCGTCCGAAATTAGAAGGCCTATAAATATATGTTGTGCCTTGTCATTTGTAACGATTCTGATTCCGGTAGCGAAGCTCTGCCGAAGTGTCTACAACATTGTAATTGATCTTATATCAATCTAAAGACAGTTTAAAGTGAATTTTATGCTGAATTACTTCGATACGTTTGTTTTCGCCTCTCGTATTGAGCAAAAACTCTTCTGATCGACTCGTTTGGTCGGTAAAACGATCCTACAAGTGGTATCAGAGCTCAGGAGGAAGAGTTCATACCAATTTAGCTGCAATTTCTGTTTTCTACACCTTCTTTTTCAAAATTAACAACTTTTCACGGTCAAAATGGCTTGATTTTCTCACATTATATGCGAAACTGTGTTTTAACAGACCCTAGAAAGAATCAGACTCTAATTCAAAGTAAAACATGATCAATTTTTGAAAAAAATGTTCAAAAGTGTAATTTCGCACGAAATCAGATCGTAATTTCGCTTCAGAGGTTAATTCCGCTTGAAAGTGAGCATCAGAGTGTTATTCCGTACGAAATAGTAGGTGATTTCACACGAAATTAGCTATTTCGTTTGAAGCTGATTTCGCACCAAAGGATAATTTCGTATGAAAGTCTGATTTCGCTTGGAAAGTTGATTTCGTTTGAAAGAGGTTTGATTTCGTTTGAAAGAGGATTGATTTCGTTTGAAACTTAATTCCGTGTTTAAAGTGATTTCGTGTGAGAAAGATATTTCGTTTGAAACTGACTGTTTGTGAACTTTTGAAACTAAATCATGGAGAACGAGTTTTATAATGCCTTTGCTAGTCCGATGACTATTGCTCAGAGTACATTACTTGAAAATGAGACAGGAACAACACAAAAATCACCTAAGCTTATGGACATTGATGATTTTAGTGGATGGGCTGAACGTTTTGGTAACTGGGTTGAAGCTTATCACTTAGATGCATGGGAACATACTGAAGTTCAATATACTAGACCAGTCGGGAACAACAATGTGAAAATACCAATTAGAGAATTGAGTGCTGAGGAGAAAAAAGAAATACAAAGATGAGAAGTTGATGGTTAGTTTGTTGCAGCAAGCCATTAAAGAAGACATCTTGATCTTACTTCAACACAATGGAAGTGCATGTTCGATATCGGAAGAATTAGAATCAAAGTTTCTTGGAAGTGATGATATGCTAAAGAATAAAAAGTCGCTTATGAAGAAATAATTCGATTTGTTCCGAGGTTTAAGAAATGAAAGCACCAAGCAGGTCATTGAGAGATACTGCAATTTATTGAAGAATATGAAAAGATTGGGCATCAACAAAGATAAAGATGAGTTGATTGAGAAGCTGGCTGATGCGTTGCCACATGATGTTTGGGGGACGTATCTGATGATGTTGAAGAATAAAACAGATTTTAACAACATCACACTGAGCGAGTTTATTAAACATCTTGAAGCTCAAGAGATGGAACAAAGGAAAATTGCTAGAATGAAGAACTATGATGGAGAACAAGATATTGGATTGTATTACAAAAGTGGTGTTAGTGATAAAACCAATTTATCTCCAAAAGTTGAAACTGCTTTCCATGCAACTGGTTCTTCTGAAAAATCATCTCAAGGATCAAGTAGCAAAATGGGATTTTCTTCGTATCCATCGTTTGATCCACATTTTACAATAACAAAGAGTGGCAAAGTCCTTAAATGCAACATTGCATTAAATCTGGAAAATGAACAAAACTATTCAGAGGAAGTAGCTAAGAGCCATATGTCTTTGTTGGTGACTGTACTTGAATCTTTTGGTAGTTTAGTTGCAGGGAGAATCGGGAATCCAATGCTTACAAAAGAGGATTACGATCAAGTAGATGCTAAAAAATGGAGTTGATGGATATAAAGTGGTGCTTGGCAAGCGTGTTGAGAAGAGTCGAAAAGTTTAAACAAATTACGGGAAGAGATGATTTCCGTGATGCGAATGTTTCTACTTTAGGTTTTGATAAATCTAAAGTCACTTGTTTTCGTTGCAGGGAAAATGGGCATTTCAAGAGGGAGCGCACAAATCGCGAAGCAAGCAGAGCTGAAAATCCTTTCGGAAACAACGACTACTATCGAATGGCGATTTATCATCAAGTTGTTCAACAACCATATCAACAACAAAAGCCACAAACTGCACATGCTAGAAAAGAGATTGAAGATTCAAAGAGAGCGTGTCTGGTCAATAAAAATGATGGAAGTTCATCAAAGGATTTCAGTTGGGATAAATATATTCCAGCTGATAATAAAGCTTGTTTGATAAATCAAGATGATGAGAGATTACCAGAAGGTTTTAGCTGGAAAAACTTTAGCTGGGACAAGTTTTGTCCAGACAAAGAGATTTTAAAAGCTAAAGCTGTTGTTGCTCAGGTTATCAATGATTATACTGATGACTATTGGGCAGAAAAAATCAGAAAATGTCTAAATGCTGAAACTGAGAAAAAGAAGGAAGTTGAAGAAGAAGTTCAAGTGAGAGTAGTCAAAGAAATTCCTGAATTTGAAATTAAAACGGATGCTGATGCAGTCAAGGTCTCTGAGAAGTGTATGAATTGTGAATCTCTGATAAAGCAAAACAATGAATTGCTACACAACATAAAAATGCTGAAAGAATCATATGATGTCTGGAATAAAGCCATGAATAAATACAATGAGTCGAGCAGTGAACAAGCTATAGAAATGAATACACTCAAAGGAGCATACATGAGACAGCTTGACAATGTCAATTATTACACCGAGAAGTGTGCTGAGCTTGAATTGAAGTTGGAAACCCAGAGAATAGAAACTGAGAGAGTTAATAGATTGTTAAAAAGTTACTCATGTTCTACTTTTGTGGTTGACATGATTTACCCCATTGTAGAAGAATTGAAGACGTTTGAAGAAGAAAAGACTTCTGAAGAGAAGAATTCTGAAACAAAAGAAGATGATGAAGTAAAGATTTCTGGTAAGAAACCAAGTGTTGTCTATAACAAATGTCCACCCCCGGTTGAAAAATGGATATTCTCCTCGAAATCCAAATTCAGAAAGAGTAAAAAAGGCAACAAACTTACAGTGGGAGTCTGGGTTTTCAGATAATTTGCCAGAAAATATTGATGTCACGTTCACATCATCTGACACTGATCATGAGTCTGAGTTAATAAAGAAAGTGGTCGATCAGGTGCTGGATAAAGATGAAACAGAGGAGTCCAAATCAGAGTCAAAGTATGAGTTCAACACGTCAAATTCAACAGTAAAAAAGGACAAACGGGTTTATAATAAAGAATTTTTTTTTATCAAAATCTAATTTGAATGACGAACCGATCAAAGTAGCATATACTTTGAAAGATTCTGACAAATTATATTCTGATGAGTCATTTCCATTAAGAGGTGTTAAAACTGAAATGATCAAAAAGGTTTTCAAACTAACAGAAATTAATATTTCTGAAATAAAAGAGGTAAATCTTTCTGGAAAACCTATACCTTACACCTCAAGAGTTCAACAAAGGTTAAACAAGAAAAAGGGTTACAGTTCTGGTTCTGGTTATCAAAAGAAACCAAACCATAACGGTAATTTCAAAAAGAAAGGTCTTGGTTTTATTCCATCAAGAAATCATAAAAATGAAAAAGATTATAAACCAAAAACTGTTTTTGTTACAGGAAAATCATCTGAAGAAGAAAAAGAGCAAGTGTTCAGAAAGCAATCCAACAAAGAATTCCTTGCCGAGAAGCAAGAAGAAATAAAGAAAGGTGTTGCTTAGAAGAAGATAGAGATGAGAACCTGTTTTCAATGTAAAACAATTGGTCACATTGCCAGAAATTGTCCAAAGGCAATACAAACAAAACAGGGAGTCTATGGTAAACTGAAAGAAAATATTGTTGAAAAAACCGAACCACCAATGAACAAATTTAAAGTTTTTGAAAATTCAACTTTTGAGATTGGTGAATGTTCGAAAGATGTTTACAAAAGAAAGGAGAAACTTAACAACCAAAAATGGGTTGCTAAGAATTCAAGTGAAAATTCTGGTGATGAATCTGATTCCACAAAATCAGAGGAGCCAAAAGTTGTTATAAAAGAAGAGAAGTGAGTTCCGCCTTTGGATGATGAAAATTTTCCACCATCACGGGCTGAAAATTTTAAAACAAAAGTTGGAAAAGTTGAAATATCAAATCAATTTTTTTCTGAAAAGAAAGAATTTGATATTGAAAAGGTTTTTAACCCCACAGTACAAAATATTTTTGGAAAAATGATTGATCGAAGGGTCAAAGGGGTAAAAGAATTCTATGAGAAAAAGATGGCAGGTAAGCAACCGAGTGTTGGTAACTCGGAATCTCCCAAGGACTGTCAGGCTTGGGAAAAATTCTCTAACTGAAAAACCTGACTTGCCGGAGCTCTCAAGTAGGTTATCCCGGAGCATGAATCGGCATCATTCTTGATATTTTGTTTTTTTTTAATTTGAAATTTTTTCACTAGTATGACTTGCCGGAACTCCCAGGTTGGTAAGTGTGGAGTATGAATCGGCATTTTGAGATTTCAACCAACAAGTGGTTGAAAGAGAGGTTTTATTTTCAAGATTAATCAGGGACATTAAGTTGTACTTGATTTATCTTTCCTACAAGTTGTATTTTGAAAAACAAAGTGATGAGTTTATCCCCTAACCTACAATTGGTTTATAAAATCAACAAAACAAATTTTCCCGAAAAACCATTTGATTAAAACAAACTTAAGTGTTTTGAAATCATAATGGGAAAATAGTTTGTTGTAAGGGGGAGTTCTGATTGTTTATGTCAAGTGGATGGCGAATTGAAATGATTCGATATCAGTTGTCACTTTGTTTGTACAGTTTGTTTTCAATTTTCTTTAAATGATTTTGAATTTTAGGGGGAGTAAGAAATTTCAGAAAATCAAAAAACATTAGAAAATTTAAAAAAGTCAAAAACATGATAAAATCAAAAATGAGTTTTGTTGAGAAAAGAGGAAATGATAGTACATCAGTGGACGATCACAGCATGCTAAAGAATTGGAAAGCCAAAATGTGATAAACGGTCTCACTGATGATGTGCCAGTAGGTTTTTGTACATTTAGTAGATTGTGTCAAGATATAAACTTAAATTTCAAACTTACTTATATCGTGGGGAACATCTCTTGGATATATGGGTAACCCCTGAAATCTTGTTTGAAAGGTCCCTCTTTCTGAGATACTAGGTCTTTATACTCAGTGATATCTGGGGTATTATCCCGGGACTTCTGATTTTGCAGAAGCAATGGCCTAGTCCCCGTATAATACTTTTCTGCTTACTTGAAATATAGCACCCCCCTCAGCATAAAAAATGATGAAACATGGAAAAATGCTAATCATGTGCTGTTAAAGAAAAGATTCTCTAAAGGGAACACACCTAAAGTCGAAGCCGTCATCTCTCTGATTTTGCGGAAGCAATAGCCTGAGCTCTCACGGCCCTCGCATTTAACCCTTTACAGATATCATCTAGGTATACTCACCTGTAAGACTGAATATTGGGATCTGGATACGGGAGTATATTCTGAGGTGGGACACGCGAATAAGTTTAAGTGCTTAAAATATTAATCTCGTATCTCGAAACAGTTGAACTTTGTGTGAAAATTTAAATGGATCAGTATACTGACAATCTAAGTGAACCGTTTAGAACTTAAAATGTTTAAAGCTTAACGGTGTTGGTGATTTGTCTCAAAAACTGATATGATCCTCTTACACAAACTCACAAAAATATTGTCTGTAAATATTTTTTACTGCATTTCGTTAAATTCAAAAATTCCAAAAAGATTTTAGTGTGTTTTAGCATAAAATTTTTGAAAAATCCAAAAAGATTTTCGACAACTGTTGTTGAAGAGCTGATTTTCAAAATTCCAAGTGCTAAACATGATGAACAAAAGGTTTGGGAGAATTTGTTTGAGATGTTTAAGATAAAAAAAAGATATTTGAAAAGAAAAATGATATTTTACAAGTGGTTCATCAGAGATCAATATTGTAAAATCATTTATTGATTGATTGGAACCTGCATGAGATTTCTAAATTTGCCAAATTTTAAATTTGAGAAATTTATTGTGAGGTAGAGTTTGTGCAGGTTAGCCAGGTTTTGATCCTGAGCTGGATGTGAGCCAGGTCACGATCTTGAACTTGTGAATTCCAGACTGTGATCCCAGTTTATCGAAAGGGGGAGTCTGATGACAACAAGAGGGAGTCTGAAGTTGTAATAGCCAGCCACAGATCTTGGGATAGAAGATTGTAGAGCCTAGTTCAGATCCTGATATTCATGCAAGCTGCTGATGCTGATGATTTTAAGGAATCAAGAGACCTGATCAAGAGGAGTATAGAACCAAGTTAAGATTCTGAGAGAAAGAGATAGGGATTGATTGAGGATGCTTATAATGGAGAATCTTTAGAGAGAGCGAGTAGACTGATAAAGGCTGAAGGTTTGACAACCAAAGACTCGACACCGAAGACTTCGTCAACATCCGATGGGGAGTCTGTTGGTGCATACGTATGACGACTTCGTCTTGTATCGAGTCTTGTATTGTAATTGATAGTTCAGGGCACGGAAAACGAGGAATTGTATGTTTATAGGTAATTTCGCACGAAATTACATAGGTAATTCCGTACGAAATTAAGTAGTAATTTCGCACGAAATTAAGTTTCGCATGAAACTGATTTCGTTTGTACTATTCCGTGCGAAATTAGAAGGCCTATAAATACATGTTGTGCCTTGTCATTTGTAACGATTCTGATTCCGGTAGCGAAGCTCTGCCGAAGTGTCTACAACATTGTAATTGATCTTATATCAATCTAAAGACAGTTTAAAGTGAATTGTATGCTGAATTACTTCGATACGTTTGTTTCTGCCTCTCGTATTGAGCAAAAACTTTTCTGAACGACTCGTTTGGTCGGTAAAACGATCCTATAGTTTGGTAAGGTTCTTGCCTTGTTTAGTGTATAGATCCTGCAAGGACCTGATTCAAGCTTACTAGGACCTCCTTCAATACTCACTGGTATTGGATGGCGGGGGTGCGAATAGCTTGAACCCCTCATATGTAAACTACTATGTATACATTAAACCGGCTTCTTGGGATTGTATCCTTGCTGATTCAAACCACTTAGCCGAGGGTAACGTCACCTTCAAAAGAGGGGCCTACCACTTTTCGCATTAATAACTAACTTAATTATTTTTCAATATTCCGACCCTTTGGGTTTGTATCCCTGCTGACTCAAACCACTGGGTTGAGGGTAACCTCACCTTCATGAGAGGGGCCTACTACTATAACTAAGATAATCTCTTAAAAAGTCCGAAAGTGCGAAAATCATCAAAGGATACATTAAAGGCGAGTCGGATCCAAGTGATTTCATCTTGTCTACCTGTTTTTATTTTTATTTATTTCTGCATTTTTAGTTTTTATTTTCATATTTCAAAACTTTTCTCAAAAAAAAAAAAAAATTAAATTGATTAGACGTTGAGGATAAACCGGTACTAATAGCTCTTGTGTACTTAGACGACCTCGGTATCTTACCAACGCTATACTATGCTCACGATGGGTGCACTTGCCCAAGTGTGTGTTTAGTGATAGTAGAATAAATTTGAAACTTGATTAATGCGTACGACTCAAAATATTAATAAAATCATATCACACCAAACACATACCAAGTTTTTGGCGCCGTTCCTGGGGACACAAGGATTTTAAGAAAGTTTAAAATCAACGACCTAATTATTTTTACTTATTTTCTATTTTTTAGGTTTTTTATTTATTTTTAAGTTTCTGCAGACTTCAGCACAGGCCGTGCTCAGCCAGACACGGGACCGTGTCCATCTTTGTTACAGGCAATCCTATTTTAAGTCAGACAGTAGCTGACCATGGGGCCGTGCTCACTGAACACGCCCCCGTGTCCAACTTCCAGTTGCTGAAAACAGAACCGTAAGATCCCGACGGTTGGTAATTTCTGACAAAAATATGAGTGATATTGATTATTTTTATTTTCGCTCCTCTTACGGTGAGTGGTGTAAATATGTGGTGGATTCCATAAGGATTTAGAATATTACTTTCTAAATTGCACTCCCCACTATTTAGACCCATCGTTTTCCTGTAACCTTAAGATGGACGAAAGTAAAAACGATCACTATCTCTCGTCTGAATGCCCTCAACAATATCTTTCAGATGACATAACTTCCGAAGAATTATGTCAGCTTGAAGAAATAATTCTCCAAAAATTAAAAGAATTAGAGCTTGATATGAAAACAAGTTATGCATCAGAAGACAACGATCAAGGAGAATTATTGAGGTTACATACGGATTCTACCAACATCGACGATACCGAAAGCACCTCAAACTCTTGTGAAAACATGAGCGATAGTCGTCCCCGTGTCGATTATGCCGTGAAGGACTCTCCATCGGTCCCCACCGATGCGCTCATAGACCAGAGCAATTCGACATACACCTTCTTTAACAAGGACCCGGATAAGGGGAATAAAGGTTGGTTTCGCCCACCGATATTTAGTTTAGGTTTTACCCTTTCCGATAACCTCTTGCGTTCTTATTTAAATCAAGAGCAATTATGGTACCTTAGGCACTTCGGTGTTGTTCCCTCTAGTAAGGAACTGCCCGATTCGAATAAAATCCTTAAAATAAGACGAAACTTCATAAAACACTCTAGCCACGGGGCCGTGCCCAGGTCAGCACGCCCCGTGACCACCTCAAAATTGACCACAGGGTCGTGTCCAGGCCAACACGCCCTGTGTTCAGAATACGGACAAAATGTGTCAGAGTCTTGTCTAACCACGGGGCCGTGTCCAGCCGGCACAGGGCCGTGGTCAGCGTGCTGTCGTTTTCTATAAAGTCAGCATGATTCCTGCACATTTGGGCCCATTCCAAAGACCAAGATTTGCTGGGATCTTCACACATACCTTAAAAGGTATATTCCAAAGAAGGTTTCTCAATAACCATCATGTCTTTGTCACTTTTGTCACTTACCTTCTTCTCTAAAACTCCTCAACCACCATTAAAGCTTGAAACTTCCATGGCTTCAAGCTTTATTGTGATATTTGCAAGGTTTTAACCAAGGAATCTTATTAAAAATAAGTTTTACAACACTATTTTAAGTTATTTATGCTCAGAAATGTTTCAAAATTTAGAAAAATAATTTAAAACAATGAGATTCCTTGATTCAAAAATCTGCAGAGTGATGCCCACGGGGTTGTGCCCAGCGGGCACGGGGCAGTGGCCGGAGTTACAGTTTCATTCTTTTTAAATTTTCGACTTCTTTTCTTAGAATGTCGAGCCAAAACAGCGGAACATCTTCAGCTCACTCAAGAAGCAGTCGAAGGGAGAGAAGACCGTCAATAGAAGCTACCCTTGTCCGATACGTGTGTGCACTAAGGGAAGCACTTGATGAAATGACATCCGTGAAAGAGGCTCTCATTGACCACATCAACTATTTGACGGTGGGGCTGGAGAGTAGCTTTCAAGAAATCAACCTTTTGCACCAAAGGTTGAACATTCTTGCAATGCCACCTATGGAGCCAATCTTCCCACAAGAAGTTTGGACTTGGCGCAAGAAGTTGTCAATCCAACCGGGTGGGATGACATTCCTCCGGAGCCTTATCTAGACGCATTACACAAGGTTCCGGTAGATGTCGCACCTCCCCCACATGAGGTTGTGGACAATGAGTCCGTCTTCCTTCTCACTCGGGAGATAGAGGAGTGGCTCAATGATGTGTGAGGAGCACCCTCCGGGTAGAAGTTCTAAGAGCCTTATTTCAACCGGAAAGAGCATTTTTCGGATTTTTGTTGTTCTTGTCATGGAAACATCTAGGATAGAACTTCTTCTTGGTTTAGATTTCTTGCATTCTTGGACCTACCTATCTATCTTAATTTCTAGTTTGTACTTTTTAATTTTTAGGAACCATGTATTTCGGACTTTTAAATGAATGATGGTTTAAGTTATCAAATGGTGTTTGGATGATGTTATAATGGTTTAATAAACAAAGAAAGATAGAGGTTACCAAGGGAACGTTAAAACCACACCCGATGCACGGAAACAGAGCCTCCCGACAACTTTTCCAGCCTTATAGCAAGTTCAGCACGGGGCCGTGCTCAGCCCAACACGCCCCGTGCCCAGGCTCTATAGAAATTTGCCCAGTTCAGACAACTGGCCACGGGGCCGTGCTCGCTGAACACGCTCTGTGGCCAGTCTTCTGTTTAATTTTGATACTGGCAATTTGACCACGGGGCCGTGCCCGGACCAACATGGGGCAGTGGCCAAACGCCTAGTAACATAAAAATTTGTTTTTCAACACCTTTTTACACATTCAATCAACCAAAAAACTTGTTTTTGGGACACATTGAAACAATGTGTAATTTAAGTGTGGGGGGATGCTAAAACCTTGAATCTCGCAAGTCCTAATAATAATCCTTACACAAAACTCTATTGGAACCGCTAATCACCCCAAATTTTTTTCAAAAAAAAAAATTCATTTTTTTACTTGTCTTGGTTTAATTTGGGAATAACAAGTTCTAAAAATGTTATATTTTTACAAATTTACAACCGATAGCGTCGGGATAAAAAGAACCAAATAAGGAAAATTATGAAAAGGCAGGACAAATCTAATTAAAATTTGATTATATATACTTGATTACAGTATAAACCCATTCTCACAACAAGTGAGTTTTGTGCCTTTTTTAAGCATAGAAGCATATATCTTTAAACTAAATGCTCATTTTTCGTTTCTTGTGTGAATAGCCGCTTGATTCTTACGACTCTAGAACTTGCCACGACGATACATTCCCGGTCCTTACCAACTTGAACCCAAGTAAGTAAATGATAGAGGCATTAGGACTACGCAAAATCCTTTCAACGATACATTCCCGGTCCTTACCAACTTGAACCCTTTTTCCTTTCAACACCATTATTTTCATCTTTTTTATCACCTACCCAAAATCCCCCTAGTTAGCCCCTTTGAGCTTAATTCTTTTCATTTCAAAACCCACAAAACAAACACTCTTTACCCACCAAAACCTTTTTCTTTTCAAACCCCTTTGTTTTAGTAAAAATCTTGGTTATCTTGTGACGTATTAAAAAAATTGAAAGTCTTGCAATAAACAAAAAAGTTCCTCAAAGAAATCTTGTTTGAATATGCTTTAGTTTGAATAAAAGTCACAAAAACAAAAAGTTTTACGACAACCGACGCTTTTTACGCCTTTCGCCATTTTTACTAACCAGTAACCAAAACCACCTACCCTTAGCCCAAGCCTAACCCTTCCCCAAAGTCCTCTTGATATTTACGAAGGTTTTTAGTTAAAAAGGATGATGATTGATCGCTTGGCAAGCATATGGTAGAAGTAAGTTCCATACCGATCTCGAGTGTTTCACAAAAATACATCTTCGGCCGACTGTTAAGTGATCTCCCGTGAGGTATGTGAACTTGTATATAAGTGGAATTTTAAAGAGGCATGTTATGCCCAAATAAGTAATTATTCTTATAAAATGTTCTAAATAAATCATGACGAATAGGATTGTAATAAAATAAAAATAAAACCCAATAAAAGATTTTGGATTCCCGACACTCAAGATAAGCCCAAAAACTACTCCTCTACCTCTTCCATTTGGGTGTGTAAGCCACATATTAAAGAGTTTTGCTTGAGTACAAGCAAAGATTCAAGTGTGGGGGTATTTGATGTGTGCAAAATGTAACATATAAATTACATCAAATGAGGCGTAAAACTAACCCTTTTTAGTACTAATGTTGGAAAAAGCTTGTTTTTGTCTTCCTTTTGAATTTACATAAACAAATGAGCTTAAACGTACAAAAGGAGCAAATAAGAAGCCAAAACCAACATAAATACATAGAAAGGGAATAAACGTGACATGCCCGACCCCTCGGCAGCATCCCCAAAGCAAAAACAAAAAAACAGAAGACTGACCATGAGGTCGTGCCCAGCCGAACACGGGGGCGTATTCAGGAACCTGCAGAAAAGACAAACCTGTAGAAGCTTCTACGCCCACCACAGGGGCGTGCCTAGCTCAGCACGGGGCGTGGTAAACGCAAAGATACGCAGAATCTTGCAAAATGTTGATAGTACATATACGATGCTGACCACGGGGCCATGTGGGACCCTGTGCTGACACTTGCATTTAATGAAGGAAGAGAAAAGGGCTGGCCACGGGGGCGTGCCTGCTGGACACGGGGCCGTGGCCAGAACACTGTGCAGGCTATAAATAGGGGTGCTTGGCTCACTTTAAAGGCATCCCTTGGCAAACCACTACTCTCCCACTTTGCCACCACTCCACCACCACTACAACACCAACACCCACCACCATCATCCATCATCCATCTTTAGAGTGTGTAGTAGTCTCGGGATCCAAGATTGATCGTAAGGGTTCTTGCCAATCAAAGGCCATGTTTGTCGCAACCCCCGTCCCCTATTTACCCAGGAACGGGCGGCTGCGGCCAGTTTCAGTGGTATCGGTGTTTATCAATTTGGCAGCGGAGATTACACCAGGATCATAGTTAGGATATATTTAATCAGAGTAAAATACCACATTTTTATAATATTAAACACATGGGAAATTCTCAAGTTTCCAGTACACACATTTTCATAGGGATAAACTCTATTTTATTTAAATAAAAACATCTTTTTATTTAGGTAACTTTTATAGCCTCTTTTCCAAGCCTTCAGTGTTGTCCAGCTGGCTTCTAATTGGCTTTCACATTTTGTTACCTGAAACGCGTTTAAAAACATTTTGTCAGTAGAAAATACTGGTGAGTGAATCCCAGTTTAATCAAGACAAGTAAAATCGTTTACAACATTGAGGGCGGTCGCGCAATTACATTTGTTTATTTTTCTACCTTAATTACCACCCACGGTATTGTCAACCTGACTTGTGGTCATGTTACTACTCACAGTGTAGTAACAAATTTTGTATACAAAACCCCAACATACCGACGATAATTGTAGAATACAAATACTCAATCACTGTTGAATATAATGTAAAATATTTGAGGTTTTGTAAAAACAGTTTGCAAAAAGGAGATTACTCACAAAAAGGTTTACAAAAAAAGGATTAACTCACATTGCTATCTTAGGGTTTTCCTTTGTGATTTCCCGGTGATTATCTATTAATTACACAATGCACACGCGTTAGTATAATAACCCAATATTTACATTAGTAATACCCTCCCCGAGACAGAATTCCAACGACTACGTCGGGCAGAACCTTGACGGCCGTTACGGAACCCTAGATCAATCGGGAAGCGTATCTAATACGTAACCGGGGGTTATGATACTTACAACGAGGCAGAACTTCGTTATTTAAGGGGGTATATTGCCCGGGTATAGTGCCTACTATAGAGAAATTTGAGAGAGAGATTGAAAGACTGAACGAGTTGGGACTAAGGCTGATCGAATCCATTTATAGGGCTGATCAGGCGTTTCGTCGCGCCCCGCGTAAGCCGAAGGCTTAGCCTTCACGGCCCGCGACGTAGGGTTATAGGGCTAGGGTTGCTAATTTGCCAGTTGTAGACTCGACACGATGCTGACACGTGGCACGATAGGGTGTTGCCCTGACCTTGAGCTGTCGCGGCTCGCGTAAGAGACCACTATGGTCTTCGCGGCCCGCGAGCGATACCAGAATTTTGATTTTTATTTTTTTATTAAATTAAAGGTATTTAAGGTTATTATTTGTATACGGTGTGTATTTTAGGACGTATAGGGGTATTCTAAATATTTTTAGGGGTGTCGGGAATAAATTAGGAGGGTTGTTATATCCTCCCCACCTTGTTTTAGAACTCATCCTCGAGGTCTACTGAAATAAGTGTGGGTATTTTCTTTGCATCTCTGATAAAAGCTCCCAAGTGTATTTTGGTCCTCTCTTGGAATCCCATTTTACTTTGACTAGAACCATTCTTTTCTGTTTGAGATTCCTGACCTTTCTGTCTTCAATCTATAGAGGCTTCTCTACAAATTTAAGCTTTTCATTTACCTCTATGTCTTTAAGAGGCACTACTAATGATTCATCGGCTAAACACTTTTTGAGATTAGATACATGAAATACATCATGTATTCCTTCCATTTCCTCTGGCAGTTGTAGCTGATAAGATACAGGTCCTATTCTTCTAATAATCTAAAAAGGTCCAACATACCTGGGGCTTAACTTTCCCCTTTTGATGAATCTGACTACTCCTTCCCAAGGAGAGTGTCACACCCCCAAAACACCACATGCGGAAACCCCGCTAGGCGTGTGACGTACCAGGATCTAGCCACTAATCATATTGAACTAATAACAAGTTTTCAAATAGAGTTGTCATTTATAAATAAAAGTGTATCAAACATAAGCTTAATAAAATCCAACAAGTTCAGCGGAAGCAATAAATAAACCATTGTTTAAATGTTTCAAAACCAAATGTATTAAAACCAGTAAGCCTGTCATGTGTATCCAATCAGTTCGACCCATGACCACTCTAGCCATTCCAGATAGCAAGTTCCATAACCAAGAAATCTAACGACCTACGAGCATGCAACAAGTATGTCAGACAACGCTGGTGAGTTCATAGTTTTATGAAAACGTTAGTTACCAAGTGTTTAGTTCAGTTCATTGATAATAATGTTGATAATAACTCGAGTACCGTACAAGATGGCTCCAGATTATTTTGCCCGTCCCTAATGCCCCCTATCTAAGCATTGGTCATGATTAAGGTCATTAGTTCACGCCCGTCCTCTCAGGTACGGTGTGAGGTTGCCAAGCCTAATAGCGCTATCAACTAATACCTCGTTACCTCTCAGGTAACTAATTCGGTATAAGATGGGACTTAAGGTGATAGGAAATGAGTGTATTATCTAACATCCTAGTTTTACCCAGAAAAGACTTATTCCTCTCAGGAATACCCGTTTGATTGTCCCACCCACCGGGACGCATGCTCAAGAGGAATGAACTCACCTTAGGTTTGCTCGGTTGGTTAAGTTACTTGTTCGAGCTAGTCAACCAACCCTATCATGGTCACCTTTCGCCATTAGTTTTATATTTAAATTCGGCACATAGTTCTTCAGATATACATGCAAGTAACGTGCAAAAATACATGTTTTCACATTCAACACCCTATGCATGAAATCTAGCTTTTCATTACGTTGCATGGTAATATATTACATTGTTCAACATGACAACCAGAAGGGCCCAACAAGTGTGCGATCCCTTATGTTCTCCGGCCCAAACCCGTGGTGTGCGGCCCATATATATGTCCCATTTTGCCAGTGTGTAACTAGGTTCAAAGTGGGCGATTCCTTTCCAATCGCACAGTCCATCATGGGTCTGTTTGAAAAAGTGTGAGGCCCAATTAAACGATGTAGTCGGATCGGTTTAAGGGCCCAACCTTTGAGTGTGTGCGACTCCAGAGAAAGTGTGCGACCCACACTGTGCGTTCGATAATTATTACACGAATTTGCCCAAATAAATGTGGGATTACTTGTTTGCACGGTGTCGGTTACACAGTACCGTAATTCATGGCAATTTCCATAATCCCCTTCCCATTTACCCGATCAACCAACATTCTATGGACCAAGTTTATCATCAATTGCCATAAGCATTCTAATCACTATTCAGTTAAATCTAAACACATAATCATCATCAAGTGATCTTGCATTCATGAGCTGATTCTTGTTATGAATTATTATGTAATTCCACACAAACAGGTCCTTCATAATATCATGATAAATCGTCTTTTCTACAATCACATAACCGTTTCCATGTATGAATACGTCACACTATCATCATCGAACCATTGCTTCATTCAGATCCGTGATCTATACTAAACAGTCTTAGAATCACGATGACCATTACGGTATTAATCACGTAGCATTCATCGGTATTAATCACGTAGCATTCATCGGTATTAATCCCGTAGTTTTCATTATAACATCCGATCATCACTTAACATCAAGATTAATATAACAATTTATATCTATCGTCCCTAGGTTATTGCGCATATCTATTCTACCCAGTTCTATCATTACTATTTGACTGTGTATTAACTGAGCAAATCAATAACAATGGAGTGCCTATACTAAATCAAGAATCACACTTACCACAAGATACAGGAAGTTGAGGATATTAAAAAGAATCGATGAAAAAGGAGAGCTTCACAGTGAAAAAGGTTGTCGCCTCAAGTAGAAGGAATTAGGGTTTCTTTGTAATTTGAGTACAATAATAACTAATGGTAATCAAACCATTATTTAATGTGTGTCGCTAATGAAGGGGGGTCCGGGCTCGGGTTGGGCTTAAGTTTGGGCTGGTGGAGGCCCATGTGATTCAAGGAGTGTGCGACTAGGCTTAACGAACCATCGAACAACTTACAACAGTATGATAATAACAATCTCATAGAGCCATCATGTGTTTAACGTAACATACGGTCGGAAATACCACCCTATCAGTCACATAACACATGCAAGTAATACATGAATTCATACTGTTGTGCTAAACGTGCAATCACATACAATATCATAAACACCATGAACCATATCAACACTTTAGATTATGGAAGCACATTATAGTTAGCACTGTTCTACTAGTCTAATTCCCGGCAAAGTTAAGTCAACGACGAAAGATGACAACGACGAAAGGCCAACTTTCGTCGGGTCTAAGCTGGCGGCGAAACTCCTTATGTTTCGTCGGAAACCAGTCGGCGAAACTCCTTATGTTTCATCGTGGTGAACCTGAACCCTAACAGTTTCCTGCAACCCTACTCGCATACTAGCAGTTTCATCATCTATTTCTTAATCATCAATCAACAGCATGTTAACAAACATTATCGAAGCCTCCTTACCGATTAACTATAATAGTATGAGACCCTAATCTACTATGTATAATCATAACAATCATCATTATCAACATCCAGTTTCACGTAACATTCCAATTGATACATCACATAGCCGATCACATTTTGTAACATCCCGAAAATATAAAACATTATATCAGAATTATAAAGCCTAAATAAATGAGAGTTACTAACTAAGAGTTTTAACCTAGTTAGTTAAAACTAGTCTAGAAATAGCTTATAACTTGATTAAAAGCTATCAAACCATATGTTGAACAAAATAGAGGGACCAAAGTTGTAAACTCTAAAACTTAATTAAAGTTTATCAAATAAAAATAAACCAAACACCCCAAACCAGGGTGTTGGTCGATCAGAGAGAAGCAGGGGGCGACACCCCCAACCCAAGAACCCTAATCTCACAAATCTCTTAAATTGAAGATGAAATTCTGATCCAAAATGAAATCCGAGTTTAGATTATCGATCCTCATCACAAGAGGATCATAAGGTATGTAAAAATTCGTGTTAAATCCTTGTTTGAAATTCTCATGATTTTGGAAATCTGAAATTAGATGCTTGCATGTTTGTTACTTGGTTAGATTGAAGTTGAATAGGTGTTTAGAAGTACAACCTAGTTAACTATTTGAGAAATCATGCCCAAATTCAGAGAATTCTATGAATCCATGGAAGCTAGGTTATGGGTTTTATAAGATGATGATGAACACTAAGATTTGAATGATAATTCTAGCATAAATTTCATCATAGGAGGTAATTCCTGTGATATTGATGTTAAAATATGTGCAAGGTTACTAATTAAAGTGAAATTTGAGGTTTAAAGTTCAAGTCATGAACTTGGAAATGATGGCAGGAAAATCTGACCCGTTAGGTGTTTGTAGAAATGCCTAAGTGAGGATTTTTGATGTTAAATTTGATGAGAACGCAGATTTGATCATGTTTTACAATGATATGAATATGGTCATGGAAAGAGTTCTAAACAAGTTGTAAAACTGAATTTTCTAGGCAAAGAGTCCGGATCATCAAGCGGACAAGCCGAAGGGAATTCACGGGGGAAAGGCGTGCTCTAAAGGTACGAAATTGTCGTTTCGTTACATTATGTATTATTTGATAGATTTACGTTGTAGTTTGAAAACATGGTAAACAATATGAATCAATACATTACGAAAGTGACTATTCGTCTTAATCTAGTAAGACGGGTCAAAACAATTGTTTGAAATTGAGGTTTGAATTACATGGTTTGATGAATAACTCTTGATGTCTAAACGGGTCGAACAATCTAACAAGGCATGCTTAAATCTTTGAATTATGATTGAAAGATCTTTGATGATTGATTGTTATATAACATTTAAGTAATAAGAGGTTTTAAAGTTTCGGTATCATAGATGAATCGAAATTCGAGAGTTGAAATCTTGGTGTATTGAACAAACAAACAAAACAAGAAATTCCCAGGTGATACCGTAAATTACGGTGTTACCGTAATTTACGGTAGATGCCAGAAAGTTTACGGTGAGGATCTACTGGTTTACGGTGGAACCAGGAACTTTCAGATGTCACCGTAAATTACGGTAATACCGTAATTTACGGTGGAGACAGGAAATTTTATATCTTTATGTTATTTAAACTAATGTGTAATATACGTTTAATCTTATTTTCCCAAAGTCAAAACTAATATTCTAATGGTTTTGACCCTAGGTGGCTATATGGACCTTTCGGATGATGGTCAAGCAGCGTCAAGAACCGAACACGATAAATGAAGCTTCCGCTATATTTTTAAAACTTTTGTAGTCCTTGTGTATGGATTGTAAATACATGTTTTGAATAGTTTTCAAATGTTCCAACTAAATTATTAGTGATTAAGTTAGATAGAAATTATGAACTTTAACATGAAAGACAGGTTTTGTAATTACCATTTTATTAAAAATGGTACAAATTAATTTAAATATCATGGGTTTAAATTTAGGGTGTTACACATTTACTGGATTATATTACTCGTTTTTCATTCTAATAAACTACCTTATTCATATAACATAGTTATCATAGATCACACGCAAACACCTTGTGTTAATCAGGCACACATATAAACAAGATCAAACGAGTAAGATTCAGCACGAATACAAATCACTAACCATAAGCTTGATCCAATAGAATGATGCTTCGAAGAGGGGGGGGGGGGTCACGAGGTCTGCCGTCATGAAGCCAAAGAGAAGTAGGGTTTCTTTATTTTCAGTTTTGTGTTAAGCTATGACATAATACGTACACTCAATAATATAAGTTTTGGGGCGGTTGACCTCTTTGGCCAAAATGGGCTCAAGCCCACACAATTGGGCTGTCGAACTCATATGGTAAAGTTGTTTTAATCTAGTTAGTATTTTATTGGCTACACAAGTGTGGGGTGTGGCCCAATACAAGTGCGTACTTGTTTAACAGAATCATACAAGCACTGAACGTGTACTACTTAGAAGAGAATTAACGAGGAGTTAAGATTACCAGATTAAACGTTACAAACCTTGAAAGTTCGGGTTGTTACATCATCCCCAACTTGAAAGAAATTTCATCCTGAAATTTGACAATTACTCCAAAGAAGTAAGATGTTAACTCAGGATGACTGTGGATTTTTCACGGGTACCACATATTCCCCAACTTGAAAGGGAATTTCATCCTGAAATTCACCAGTGATATCAGAAGTTGATACAACCGTTTGAACAACTGAGGATACTAGAGCTTACTCCGATCATTGCGTTCCTGCATGAACTCCGGTCCACGCCTTGTGTTCCAATGAGCTCTCACGACTGAAATTTGACTGTGTTAATGAGCCTTGACTTCCTGGTCCATGTTTTCAATGGGTTCTTGAACCAACTGCAACTTGTCATTAATCTTAGGGTATCACAAGTGTTACATTGAACAACCGCTTCTTTTAGATTCGAGACACCCAAGACATCATGAACGTTACCTAATTCGTCAGTTAACTCGAGTTTGTGAGCCATGCCACCGATTCATTCCAGAAATCTGAATGCCCCACGCATCATAAACTAAACTTGCCACGTTTGCTATAGCGTACCGCACCCTCCCAGGGTGAGGCTTTTGATTATGACACGTTCGCTTACAGCAAACTCCCAGTGTTTCCTAAGCTTATCAGCTTTCCTGACGGTCATGCGTTGCCGCCAAACGATTTCCGATCTAAACAATCTTCCCAAGTGGTTCGAGTATAAATCCTGGATCTGTGATTAGGTTGTCACCCACCCTAATCCAACAGGGAGTTTAACGTTACTGCTCATGCAATGCCTCAATCAGAACTATCTGAATACTAGAATGGTAACTGCTACGTGGAACTCAGCCAAAGGTATGCGTCCTTCAAATTTCACCAAGTCAATCACACACATGCTCGCAGCATGTCTTCGCGTGTCAGGATGGTTCGTTACTCTGTCCGGTTATCCTACAGTGATAAGACTCATGTCTAGACGTGAGTCGAGGGTGTTGTGTAGTGCCTGTCACAAATCAGGTATAACTTAAAATCAAAGGTAACAGGAGTTGGCACCTCGTGCCTAACTGGCCGCCTCTCTCAGAGGAATAGCCACAAGCTGTGAAGACTCGTCAGTTTCCTTGATTGCAAGAGGGTGTGCTGGTTACGTGAGACAGTCAACGATCGCCCAAGTGATATTGTTTCCGTTTCGAGTTGTAAGCAGACTAGCGACGAAATCCATAACAGTCTGCTCTCATCTTCTATATGGGTGTTGCTAGTTTCTGATACTCCACCTTGACTTTCCCACAAGTCAAACGTCATACACATACATTGCTAGGTGGGTCTTCATGCCCGATCATCAGCACAAGATTCATAGATCCTAATATCTCTCATCAAAATCCAGACGATTAGAATATCGAAGCCGGTGTGCTTTGCTCAACACAAGTTTCCTAAAGTTTCCGTATAATGCGATCCACACTCGTTCCTGGGGGTAGCGAATATCATCCGTCCTGCCGGAGGTTGCTTCCCCATGCTCCGCATGGGTTCAACTCGAAGATCCTCTTCTTTCTATTACCCAGTTTGAACAGAGCGAGTCTGATCAGGTAAGTTAGAGTCGATAGTGAGCTGCAAAGCTCGTGTACATTCAAGTTTCCCCATCGTAATCATCCAAAAGTTCCATCCAACGATACCATTAACTAATTTAGCTCTTCCGAAACAAAGGTACATGGGAGGTCCTTGTGATCGGTCTTAATAGTGCATTCGGTACCGTCCAAGTAATGCCTCCAACTTAAATCCAAGGCCCACGGTTTCCACAACAGGTTGTGTGTTGTGCAGTCCCTCGTTGTAACTCAATTACGTACGCCATCACTCTCTCGTGTTGCATCGGTGTGTAACTGGGACTCTGATTCGAACCATCATGGTATACCACTAGATCGCCCGTACTCTTAGGTAGAGACGATGCTAAGTGCATTGCAGAGTTGGGATTTGAAAGATGAAAAGACGTCCTCCTGTTTTGTCTTCCACGAACACAACACCATGCTGTGCTAAAGAGATTTAGGCTGCACGATCTTCAAAAATCCTGTGATGAATATGTGATAGTGTCTAGTGAGGCCAAGAAATTGTTGTATCCTTGGAGGGATCTTTGGTGTCGATCAGTTTCTAACAAAATGGATCTTAGTGAGATTCACGTGTATTCCCACTTCGTTGTTTTTATGACCAAAATGTACCTCTCGAATCTAGAAGTTACCTTTTAACAAGACTTCGCGCGGAGTGACTCCTCCCTCAGGAGCTCTAGAATAGGATAAATATGCCGCCCATGTTGTTCCTTCCTCCTGGTAATGATTCAAAACATCATCAATAAACACGGTCGATTCTTGTGGTCCATAAAGCTGCTGGTGTGTTGATCAACTCAATGATCTTGGTGTACAAAGTCGAAATGGCCGCATTGCGTTTGATATGCCGTTCTAAGAGCATTCTCCCCTTGGACTTCCATCTGATGGTAGTTCGTTCGTTAGTCAATCCTCAAATGGAAGCTTGTCCCTCGCAACTGGTCGACAGGTTTTCAATACATGGTTGAGGCAAGCGGTTCTTAACTGTTACCTTGTTAGGTTCTCAATAATCAGTACACATATCCAACGATACAAGCTATCTTCCTGGATATAACTGGGGCTCCCCAAAGCAAAAACTAGGTCCGACAAAGCTCCTGTCCAACAATCCCTGTTGTTGATTTGACAACTCTCGCAACCCTCCTGGTGCAAGACGGTAAGAAATACGAAGAATCAGGGCTGCCTCTGGCGTGAGATCAAACTGAGAGTCTGTCTAATAGTTGTGGAAGTAAACCTGATAGTTCCTCCTGTAGCATGCTGAGTGGAATCACGAACAATTGGTGGATCCTCAATCCTCTTTTCTTAGCCCAAACATTAGTAACGGTTGCAAAAAAAAATACATTTTAGTTTGAGTAGTTTTAAAACATCCGTTATAATTATAAAATATTCCGGATATTACAATAACTTTATTTTAAAAGAATTTGTGGTTTATTTATACTTTATATAAAAAGTAACTTACCTTGTCATTATTATTTACTTTATAAAAATACTAAAATCAATTTTTTATAAAATAAATTTAAAACTAATTTTTATATACAATTATTAACAAATAATAATGTTTTTGCAAAAAAAAAAAAATTACTATATATATAATAACATTTTTTGCAAAACTCAACCTTTATGTTATGAATAATATTTTTGCACAAATCAACCTTTATGTAATCAAAGACCATAGTACTCTCACATGCTTTGCATGTGAGGTAACTTAACTGAGTTTTTAAACGACGTTAATTGTAAAGGTTATAAAACGTTACAAAACATGAACATAAAGGTTGGGTTTTGCCGATTTCATAGTGAAAGGTATGAAGTGCAGTGTAGGTATAACATAAAAGTTGATTTATGCAATTTAGTCAAAATTAAATAAAGTCAACAAACTAAAACAAACATTACCATACTTTTGCTAAAAATACTAAAACAATGAAAAGACTATAATTTTAAACTGTGAGCAAAATTGTAATTTTTCAGGACAAATGAGCGTGTGTCAGGCAGTCGTCTGGCACGAATAAAAAGTATACCAACTTAACCAATTAAAATAAAACACTACCATAGTTTAAAAAAAAGACTAAAACGATGACATGACTATAAATTTACACTGGGGAAAAATCGTAATTTAACAGAAAAAAAAAAAACAAAAACGATTGCAAAACTGTGAATTTAATGTGAGGGCATTGTCGTAATTTTGCTATGAGGGAAAAAACAAAAGCAATAACAAAATCATAAATTTAAAAATGACAAAATTGTAATTTGGTCTGACTGTTCCCCTCATAGTATTTGTATTTGTAGTATATATAAATTTCTTGCTAAAACAACTTTTGTTACGCTTTTAAGCCTACTCAATCCAAAAACCATGTAAGTTGAGTTATACCAACACTAGGTGACACCAGTGAAAATGATTCATTAGTCCACCATTGATTTCAATATATTTTTATAGTTTAAAAGAGAAAGTGTATTATCTATAATTGTTGTTCACACTCTTTTAAGTAAACTAGTATTTTTACCTTGTGTGTTGTGACGAGAACTTGGTTGGTATTGGTGTACTTCATTACAATATTAATACGGTACCGACACTCATTATAGTTGCGTAAAAGCATGAAAATAGCGTTGAAACGTCAAAATACGTAACTTTATATAAGAAAAGCATAACCTGGATGTCGTTGATAACCTTTGTAACTTTAGACGTTGTGCGCACGAAACGTCAACATACGTAGTTTTATATAAGAAAGATGAAACTTGGACGTCGCTGATAACTTTCATAACTTTAGAAAAAAAAACCGTCATACACATAATTTTTTTTTAACGAAGGGTGTACATAACTTTATTAAAGTTTAAGTATTATAGTGTGAATTGGTAAAAAAAAATAACTTAGTTAAGTTGAGGAACCGTATGACAAACTTATTAAAAGTAAGATGGAGTAAACAAAATTATTAACTAAAAGACAAAAATCACCAAAACTCATATACGTAACCATAGCTAGGTGTTGTATTTTAAATAGTATAAATTGCCTTGTGCGTTGCCCCTGCGTTCCAAACAAAATTACGTCAAAACGTGGACAACCAAAAACGTACATAATAATAAGCTTGAAAACATATTATATTTGAATCGACTCAATTTTTGGAAAAACATTACGTCAAAACATAGACCAACCGAAAACGTACATAATAATAAGCATAAATACATATTATATTTGACCTGACTCATTTCCGGTAAATATTTACGTCGAAACGTATATCAGTTTAACTTTATATACACAAATACATAAAAAAATAAACACGTAAAACTCGATTTCAGGTAGTCCCTCCGTAGACGCTTTCTGGCTTTCATTGCTGATATGATGCTAACCTTCACACCACATATAACTGCGCGATATCTGGATAACCAATCCATACTAACTACTGCATCGAACTAGCGAGGATGGCAGAAAGAAGGTCGACGTCGAACACTTATCCCACAAGGTCGAGTTTACATCCCAACGGACATATAAGGTTTCATTTGACTTGCCCTTAGTTGATTCCACAACAGGTTCGGTTTCAAGAAGCATCAGGGTTAAGCAGAACAGTGACGAAGTGATTAGTTACCAAGAACATGTAGGCCACCATGTTGTTATAATCCTGGCGTCGCCCACGCCAATCCTAAATGTCTCTCCATGAGCATCATTTCCCGTGTTGTTGTACTCGTTGCGAGGATTTCCAGTACGGTTGTTGTTCCCTTGGTCGTTGTCGTTTGATTTAACAACGACCACTCCATGTCGTAAGCACTTTCATTTTTCCATATTGTTGGTTACCATTATAAATACCTTGATGTTGCCGTGACTGTTGCCTCTAATGCTGTTGTTTGAAACGGAGCTCTACGATCTTTCACCGACAGGGTCCACCTCTTCACATTCCATGGTATGTGCTAAGGCACTACTCACTGTGCGGGGAGTTTCACATTCCATTCTACAGTCAGTTGTCATTGCTTATGTCCTGATTGGTTTGTAAAAGTTGACTCCCATCAGTCGCTGACTAGGGTTGGAGATTCAATTGCAGTCACTTTGCTGGTGTTCGTTGCCGGTAATCAGGGTTGTCCAATTACTGAGGTTGGTAAAATACTACGCTCACCTTTTTGTCCATCGATCTAGTAAGTCAATTGAGTAATACGCGGTATGGTGCGAGAGTGTTGCAGAAGTGATCACACTTCGGAGTCTAAGACGTCAGTACATAGAGTTCCATCAAACGAAGAGAAGCGAGAAAGGTATAAACCAACTCAAGGACGTTCGTGCAAGCACCTAACATTCTACATGTTTCGCTAAGCGTTCAGATGTGTGTTTAAGTAATACTCGATAGCATCGAGATTCGTAAGGGTTCAGAAAGGAGTGAAAAGATCATGTTCGAGTAAGAGACAATCACAGCTATGACTCCTATAGACTGTTATGTTTCACATCGATCAAATAACGGAACAGAACCCCTTTTTCACTTGTTAAGCCTCACTGGGACTCGCATGCACCCCACATTATTATTATGTGTGCACCCACAATAATATTGTGATTTGCATGCTCATCTCAGCTCCTCCTAACTCATGTCAAATGATTCCTCAAACTCGAGTAGCAAACAAAGAGCATCACAAAACGTAAGTCATGAAAGTTTAGGGAAATACCACCCTATCAGTCACATAACACATGCAAGTAATACATGAATTCATACTGTTGTGCTAAACGTGCAATCACATGCAATATCATATGTAAGTGTTCACTAGTTACGCAGTACAATGGGCATACGAGAGACGAACCTTGCAATCTGGAGCTGAGTGTCATGGTCGTATTCACGTTTTCAGAACTGTTCGGTTATAGTCTGGTTTTATAAAAAAACGTTTTTAAAACCAAGTTCACTATAACCAGTGGCTCTGATACCAAACTGTCACATCCCCAAAATACCACAAGCGGGAACACCGCAGGACGTGTGACGTACCATGATCTAGCCACCAATCACATTGAACTCATATAAGATTTTAAATAAACTTTCATATATTAATATAAAGTGTTTCAAAATAGTAGTTACAAATCATCGAATTCAGCGGAAGCATAAATCGTAAGTTAAGTGTTTATTAATCCATACGTATGATAACCATTAAACTTGTCTCGCGATTCCATGTATCTCGACCCATGACCACTCTAGCATCCCAGACAGCAAGTTCCACATCCACACATACCTATAACCTGGGAGCATGCACACACGTGTATCAGACAACGCTGGTGAGTTCATAGTTTTACGAAAACGTTAGTTACCAAGTGTTTAGTTCCGTTCATTGATTACAATGTTGATAATACCTTGGATACAAGACGACTCCTGATTTATGTTTTGCCCGTTCCCCAGTGCTCCTATAAAAGCACTAGGCATGACTGGGTCATTAGTTCACACCCGTCCTCTCCGGTACGGGGTGAGGGTGCCAAACCTAAGTGGCGCTACCAACTAATACCCCGCTACCTCTCCGGTAACAAAAAGATGGGACTTAAGAGTGATAGGACGAGTGTATTATCCAACATACCAGTTTTACACGCAAGACGTATTCCTCTCCGGAATACCCAGTTAATTTACCCAAAAACCTATCCCTCTCCGGGATACCCAATGACTGTTCCAACCACTGGGACGCATGCTTAAGAGTAATGAACTCACCTTAGATTGCTCGGATTGTTAAGTTACTTTACCCGTTCCAAGTTGGTCAACCAAACCCTACCGTGGTTACCAAATATGATTAGTTTCGTAAACATGTATCTAATTCACGTATTCAACAAGTTACACGTAATACCATTGTCACATAACACATAACCAGCAGTTAAATCTCATGCACCTTATAATACATGTTCATGTTCTCAATAATGGTTAACAATATCAGTCAGTTTCATGTAAACAAAAAACATGTGTCCTTTGCATTTATTACACAGATTACAAATAAACAACACGTCTATTATTACGTAGATCATAGCGAGCAGTTGGGTCTAAAAACAACACAAGTTCATATCACACTACATCACAAGTGGTTTGGTTTACATTCAAGTACACACGCTAATTGTGACAAGTAAACATGCATCGTAATTTAACCGATTATCTTCATGTAATTATCTAAACAAACAATAATGGCCGACAACTGTTAAAGCATTCAAGTTATTATTGGACCGATTATATTGATTAATGGACTGACAAATTTATTGGGCCTGTCAAAATACAATCACGTGGGCTGTCAAAATACTAACATAATACAATCAGTTTAGTGGGCTGACAAATTTATTCACGTGATCTGATGTAGACCGACAACATCAATTTTTAATATTAAACTTCACAATTAAACTTCACATTCTGATAACACCAACATTCACATCATAAACACCATGAACCATATCAACACTTTAGATTATGGAAACACATTATAGTTAGCACTGTTCTACTAGTCTTATTCCCGCCAAAGTTGAGTCAACGACGAAAGATGACAAGGACGAAAGGCCAACTTTCATCGTGTCTAAGTTGGCGGCGAAACTCCTTATGTTTCGTTGGAAACCAGCCGGCGAAACTCCTTATGTTTAATCGGGAATCAGCCGACGAAACTCCATATGTTTCGTCGTGGTGAACCTGAACCCTAACAGTTTCCTACAACCCTACTCGCATACTAGCAGTTTAATCATCAATTTCTTAATCATCAATCAACAGCATGTTAACAAACATTATTGAAGACTCCTTACCGATTAACTATAATAGTATGAGACCCTAAGCTACTATGTATAATCTTAACAATCATCATTATCAACATCCAGTTTCACGTAACATTCCAATTGATACATCACATAACCGATCACATTTACTGGATTATATTACTCGTTTTTCATTCTAATAAACTACCTTATTCATATAACATAGTTATCATAGATCACACGCAAACACCTTGTGTTAATCAGGCACACATATAAACAAGATCAAACGAGTAAGATTAAGCGCGAATACAAATCACTAACCACAAGCTTGATCCAATAGAATGTTGCTTCGAAGAGGGGGGGGGGGTCTCGAGGTCTGCCGCCGCGAAGCCAAAGAGAAGTAGGGTTTCTTTATTTTGAGTTTTGTGTTAAGCTATCACATAATACGTACACTCAATAATATAAGTTTTGGGGCGGTTGACCTCTTTGTCCGAAATGGGCTCAAGCCCACACAATTGGGCTGTCGAACTCATATGGTAAAGTTGTTTTAATCTAGTTAGTATTTTATTGGCTACACAGGTGTGGGGTGAGGCCCAATACAAGCGCGTACGTGTCTAACATAATCATACAAGCACGGAACGTGTACTACTTAGAAGAGAATTAACAATGAGTTAAGATCACCAGATTAAACGTTACAAACCTTGAAAGTTCGGGTTGTCACAATATACCACAAAATCCTCGGTACCTTCGGGTAGAGGCAAGATCGGTGCACTGCAGAGTTTCTGTTTCAAGAGTTGGAAAGCATCTTCTTGCTTCGTTCCCCAAGAGTATACAATGCCCTTCTGTGTCAATGAGGTAAGAGGTTGAGCAATCCTTGAGAAATCCTTAATAAATCTATGATAGTACCCAGCAAGACCAAGAAATTGTCGCACTTCCGAAGGATTCCACGGTGCCGCCCAATTTCTGATAGCATCTATCTTAGCAGGATCCACGGGTATCCCCATTTCGTTAACAATGTGGCCAAGAAAGTGCACTTCTCGTATCCAGAAGTCACACTTAGAAAACTTCGCGTAGAGTTGCTCCTTCCTCAGGAGCTCCAAGATAAGATGTAAGTGTCGCTCGTGGTCTTCCTTGCTCTTGGAGTAGATCAAGATGTAATCGATGAACACTATGACAAAATCGTCGAGGTACGGTTTGCACACGCGGTTCATGAGGTCCATGAAAACCATTGGTGCGTTTGTCAACCCGAATGGCATAACCAAAAACTCATAGTGGCCATACCGCGTTCGAAAAGCCGTTCTTGGAACATCCTCCTCTTGGACTCGCACCTGATGATAGCCCGATCTTAAGTCGATTTTTGAGTAGAAACTTGACCCTTGCAACTGGTTAAACAGATCGTCGATACGTGGTAAAGGATAACGGTTCTTGACGGTCACCTTGTTGAGTTTACGGTAATCTATACACATTCGAAAGGACCCGTCCTTCTTCTTCACAAATATAACTGGGGCTCCCCAAGGCGAAGAACTAGGTCAGATAAAACCTCTATCCAACAGTTCTTGGAGTTGATTTGACAGCTCTTGCAACTCTCCTGGTGCAAGACGATAAGGAGCATCGGGGCTGCTCCTGGTGTAAGGTCAATCTGAAATTCCACCTGACGGTGTGGAGGTAAACCAGGAAGCTCTTCAGGAAACACATCAGAAAACTCACGAACAACTGGAAGGTCTTTGATCCTTCTATCCTCAGGTTGAGACTCAGTAACAAGAGCTAGAATAGCAGGGTAGCCTTTTCTTAGACACTTCTGGGCTTTCATGGCTGAGATGATGCCAACCATTGCACCACTACGATGACCTTGAACCGACAAAGATTTTCCACTAGGGAGAGGGATACGTACGATTTTCTCTTTACAGAGAATTTCTGCCTGATGCTTAGACAACCAATCCATGCCAATAACCACATCAAAACTTCCAAGAGTAACGGGGAGTAGATCAATGTTGAACACCTGACCCATGAGATCGAGTTTACACCCAAAAAGGACGTGTGAAGCTTCAATAAATTTGCCATCAGCTAACTCTACAATGTGCTTGTTTACAAGAGGCGTCGGACTCAATCCTAACTGACGACTGAACCCCGAAGATACATAACTCCAATCGGCACCAGAGTCGAATAAAAATAGAAGCAAATAGATGGTTTACTGAAAACATACCGGTCACCACGTTGCCATCATTCCGATCTTCTCCAGCACCAATGGTAAACACTCTTCCACGTGCACCATTCCCACCATTGTTCCCATTGTTGTTGTTCCCTGTTTTGTTGTTGTTGTTGTTGTTGTTACCGGCATTCTGATTCAGTTGAGGGAAATCCCGTCTAAAATGACACTCGTCTCCACACTGAAAACCACCCTTGTGATTACCCAGATTCTGCTGAGGCTGCTGCCTATCCTGTTGTTGTGGTTGCTGTTGTTGTGGGGGTTGCTGCTGTTGCTGTCTTGGGTGTGGAGCCCTGCAATCTCTAGCCATATGACCCACCTTGTTGCACCTGTGACAGACCCGGGTGCACGGCCCACGATGATGAAAGTTGCACTTGTTACACTTTGGCTGCTTCCCTGCATAAGAGCCCTGATTCAAATTGTTGCTCTAATTCTGATTAACAGAAGATGACTGTAACGCCCTGCTTATTTGTACTTTCCATTTATAGAAAGTCTTGTTCGAATTTCTATTTTTGGAAGTCTTGTGTTCTTGTAATCATTCTTTCCTTGTAACCGTTGTAAAATCCGAGACTTGGATCATAAATAAAACTAATATTATGTTAAATACATGTTATACATACTTTATACATGCTCATACATTCGATTTTGTGAAACAATTGATGCGTATTCGTAATTCTTGGAAACTATGTGCTAAACTCGCAAATATGTGAAACTTATGCATAAAACATGTTTTGATCGTAAACGATACTTAAATACGACCTTCATACACTTAATTAAACTTGGTTTATGTTCCTCATACTTAAATTTATCTTAAACTATGCTTTTATGGCAAAATTAGTCCCTAAAACACCTTAAAGCACTAAATAACAAACTGTAGGGGCCAAAGTGTAATTAACTGAAACTTGCCCTTCCCCCCTTGTTTCCAGCCACGTAAGCTTCCCCCTGGGGCTACGTTGGCCGCGAGACAGGTCCCAGATCAGACTCTTCACTTCCATTCGTGAATTTGAGTGGGATTTGAGTTATTTTGAGTTTAAACCGGGCTTTGGCCATTAAAAACACATCTAACCCAACCCTAATTCATTCCTTATATAAACCCAAGCTTCCCCAAGCCATTTTCACTTTACAAACACTCTCACAACTCTCTCAATCACTCAAAATTGTAGCTGCAAGTTCAAGTTCAGACAGAAGCATCAAGCTCCACTAAAGTGAGCATAACTTCTTCATTTCTTATCCTTTTTAGTTCATTCTTTTTCCAGAACACTTGGATCGACCTTAGCTTCGATTCCATGGGTATTTCACAGTGAATAAGTCCCTGGAACTCCGGCAAATAGGCTCCAAAGTTCATTGTTTGAATCTGATTTCATTTAACTTTGTTTATACTTGTTCAAACCTGAGTCTAACTCACTCAAACCCACGTCCTTATGCTTATAACCACATCTATGGTTAGTTAAGCTTAAAACAGGGTTAAGACATTCGAAATCAGAGGTTAAACCGCACATATATTTTGTTTTGTTTAGGGTTTTTAACCCATAAGTGATGTTCAAGCTTCAAGCTTCAAGCTTGATGAAGGTGTGATTATGGACTAACTTGGGTTGTCCAACATAGAATCCCCACATTACTTGATGATTTCTCATAGTGTAGTTGTTTGTTATTCTTGTATTAATATTAGTTCATGACCCTCATTGTATGTTTTTACATCAAGTGTAGTGGTGAACCATAAGACGTACCTAAATGGAAGCTTGATCTTCCTACCTCCTACATGATTTCCATGATACTTAGAGGTACCTAAATGAAGATCCTAATCTTCTACCTCATGCTTGAAATATTGGACCTAATAATATGTATATAATATATGGAATCTATAAACACATGATCCAGATAATCGAATCTAAGATGATGAACTAGTGTTCATATGTCATAGTACTAGATTATATCATCCTATGGTATGATAACTTGTCACGATTCTAATGGAACCTTGTTCCATGAAAACATATCAACTCCTTGGAGTTTCATAGTGTCAAGAACAAGTATCATATGTACTAGATGATTATTTTGACATGTTATTTTCATATGTTTATGTTTGTGATGTTTAAATTCTGAATCCTTAAATCTTCCGAATTCCCATACACTTTGTTTCTTCGCGTAGAAGGACTTAGTGTTCCAACATCCTAATCAACAACAACTCACTCGTGGATTCACAATTAGAAGACTTGCAAAACCATGAGTATACTTGAACCCCTTTTTTGTTTACCACTTTTTGGGGTGTTATTTATAAACTTGCACACAAACTTTATTCATATTGCACAAACATTCCTCATACACGCATGCTTATTTGATTACTTGATACTTTAAACTTGGGTTTATGACATCTTGTGTTAGACTTATCATTAACTTCATACGAGCCTATCCGTGACATATATAGCGCTATAGGAGCAACGCACCGCCCGTAGACTAGTGGTCATGTTGAATTATATCATTTTGCGTAAACAGAGGGTTGACTAGAAATATTGCATGCCATGTTAGGTTGATCTTGTATAAACTAAGTTGCCATGTGGATTCATTTTTAAACTTTTATACTTATACTTATTCATAAACTTGTATACTCGCCTTTTCTTTTGCATTGAAATTGTATTTTAAACATGTTACAGGTTGAGGATTGATGATGTTATGAAAATGGACTAGCAAAGATGCCTAGATACTTACTTAGACGTTTATGTTTAAAGTGTTGTATCAATTTTGTTATGTTATGTTTGAACAATGTAGTTATATGAATTTCTTGTAATGTTTTGACAATTTGTTTATGGAATGAAATCGGTTGAATTAAATATTGTCACAAATAGTGTTATGAAGTCTCTTACAATCTCGAACTAGTCCCACTCCGATGATTCCGCCATTGGTTGGGGTGTGACAATGACTGACTAAAACTGCGGTTACTACCGGTGTCTGGCTTCTTCTGTGACTGAATCGAGTTGGACGCCTTGTCCACATCGTTCCATTTGTGCTTGCTATCAGCAGCAGGAGTAGTAGCTATAGCAGTAGTAGCAGAAACACGTGGTGGTAGCGAGCCACGCTCCACCTCCTGATCGATAATCTTGTGAGCTAGACGTATGATTCGAGGGAGGTTGTCAAGATTTGCAGCAGTGACCAAACTCTTGACTGACAGTGCTAAACCTTTGATGTACAATTCGATTCTTTGGGGTGGTGGTCGTGATAAGTTAGGACACATATTCGCAAGCTCATGTGACCTTTTTGGGTACGCTTCAATTTCAGACCCTTCCATCTTCAAATTGTAGTACTCGTTCTCAAGCTTCTGAATCTCGTCATGAGGACAGTACTCCTCTTGCATCAACTCCTTGAAATCATCCCAAGTAATTGCATTAGCCATTTCGATGCCCAACATTTGCACCTGGGCATTCCACCAAGTTAAGGCACCATCCTCCAATGTGCCTGTAGGATACTTCACCCAGTCCCCCACGGGACAGTTACACATTGCAAAGACTGACTCAGCTTTCTCAAACCAATGAAGTAGCCCCACAGCTCTTTCAGTCCTACTGAATGTCTGTGGCTTACAATCCATGAACGTCTTAAACGTGCAAACAGGCAGATTGTTTTGATTCGCTGGTTGACCTAAAAACAAAAAAAAAAAAGTACAACACACGGTTAAAATTTGGGTACACAACACAGGGATAAGGAATAATTGGCTCATATCGTACCAGCCTGATAAGCCGCTAGGGCTTCAGCCACACGAGTGTTGATCAGGTCGGTTAACTCGGCCTGAGTCATAGCAATGTTGCCACGTCCACCGCCGCGGCCACCGCCACGTCCACCATTAGGTCCACTCATGATTCTATATAAAAGAATGGGAAAAAGGTTAAGGGTCAGACTTGAGTAGGAGTCAAACATCACGATGACTTCTATAGACTACCAAGTTTACATCAGACAATAGAGTGGGACCCCTTTCACACTCGTTAAGCATCACTGGGACTCACATGCACCCCACATTATTATTATGTATGCACCCATAATAATAATGCAATTTGCATGTTCATCTCAGCTCCTCCCAACGCATGCTAAAAGGTTCCTCAAATTTAAGTAACGAGACAAAAGTCATCACAAAACATAGACCATGAAAGTCTAGAGGAATGTCACATTATAACTATCATCCACATAACATAGGCAAGTAACCCATGAATTCAGTCTGCAGTGCTAAGTGTGCAATCACATGCAACATCATACGTAAGCTTACACTAGATATGCTATGCAATAAGTAAACGAGAGACGAACCATGCAATCTGGAGCTGAGTGTCATGGTCAATTTTTGAACTGTTTGGTTATAGTCTGGTTTTATAAAAACCTTTTAAAACCTAGTTCACTATAACCAGTGGCTCTGATACCAAACTGTCACACCCCCAAAACACCACATGCGGAAACCCCGCTAGGCGTGTGACGTATCAGGATCTAGCCACTAATCATATTGAACTAATAACAAGTTTTCAAATACAGTTGTCATTTATAAATAAAAGTGTATCAAACATAAGCTTAATAAAATCCAACAAGTTCAGCAGAAGCAATAAACAAACCATTGTTTAAATGTTTCAAAATTAAATGTATGAAAATTAGTAAGCCTTTTATGTGTATCCAATCAGTTCGACCCATGACCACTCCAGCCATTCCAGACAGCAAGTTCCATAACCAAGAAATCTAACGACCTGCGAGCATGCAACAAGTATGTCAGACAACGCTGGTGAGTTCATAGTTTTACGAAAACGTTAGTTACCAAGTGTTTAGTTCAGTTCATTGATAATAATGTTGATAATAACTCGAGTACCGTACAAGATGGCTCCAGATTATTTTGCCCGTCCCCAATGCCCCCTATCTAAGCATTGGTCATGATTAAGGTCATTAGTTCACGCCCGTCCTCCAAGTACGGTGTGAGGTTTCCAAGCCTAATAGCGCTATCAACTAATACCCCTTTACCTCTCAGGTAACTAATTTGGTATAAGATGGGACTTAAGGTGATAGGAAATGAGTGTATTATCTAACATCCCAGTTTTACCCAGAAAAGACTTATTCCTCTCAGGAATACCCGTTTGATTGTCCCACCCACTGGGACGCATGCTCAAGAGGAATGAACTCACCTTAGGTTTGCTCGGTTGGTTAAGTTAGTTGTTCGAGCTAGTCAACTAACCCTATCATGGTCACCTTTCACCATTAGTTTTATATTTAAATTCGGCACATAGTTCTTCACACATATATGCAAGTAACGTGCAAAAATATATGTATTCACATTCAACACCCTATGCATGAAATCTAGCTTTTAATTACGTTTCATGGTAATATATTACATTGTTCAACATGACAACCAGAAGGGCCCAACAAGTGTGCGATCCCTTATGTTCACTGGCCCAAACACGTGGTGTGCGGCCTATATATATGTCCCGTTTGGCCAGTGTGCAACTAAGTTCCGAGTGCGCGATTCCCTTCCAATCGCACAGTCCATCATGGGTCCGATTCTAACAAGTGTGCGGCCCAATTAAACGATGTAGTCGGATCGGTTTAAGGGCCCATCCTGTGAGTGTATGCGACTTCGGAGAAAGTGTGCGACCCACACTGTGCGTTCGATAATTATCACATGAATTTGCCCAAATAAGTGTGCGATTACTTGTTTACACGGTGTCGGTTACATGGTACTGTAATTCATGGCAATTTCCATAACCCCCTTCCCATTTACCCGATCGGCCAACATTCTATGGACCAAGTTTATCATCAATTGCCATAAACATTCTAATAATTATTCAGTTAAATCTAAACACATAATCATCATCAAGTGATCTTGCATTCATGAGCTAATTCTTGTAATGAATTATTATGTAATTCCACACAAACAGATCCTTCATAATATCATGATAAATCGTCTATTCTACAATCAAATAACCGTTTCCATGTATGAATACGTCACACTATCATCATCGAACCATTGCTTCATTCAGATCCGTGATCTATACTAAACAGTGTTAGAATCACGTTGACCATTACGGTATTAATCACGTAGCATTCATAGGTATTAATCACATAGCATTCATCGGTATTAATCACGTAGTTTTCATTATAACATCCGATCATCATTCAACATCAAGACTAACATAACAATTTATATTCTATCGGCCCTAGGTTATTGCGCATATCTATTCTACTCAGTTCTATCATTACTATTTGACTGTGTATTAACTAAGCAAATCAAATGGAGTGCCTATACTAAATCAATAATCACACTCACCACAAGATACATGAAGTTGAGGATATTAAAAAGAATCGATGAAAGAGGAGAGCTTCACAGTGAAAAAGGTTGTCGCCTCAAGTAGAAGGAATTAGGGTTTCTTTGAAATTTGTGTACTATTTAACTAATGGTAATCAAACCATTATTTAATGTGTGTCGCTAATGAAGGGGGGAGGGTATGGGCTCGGGTTAGGCTTAAGTTTGGGCTTGTGGAGGCCCATGTAATTCAAGGAGTGTGCGATTAGGCTTAACGAACCGTCGAACAACTTACAACAGTATGATAATAACAGTCTCATAGAGCCATCATGTGTTTAACGTAACATACGCTCGGTTAGTACGTAGTGAGACATAAAATGTAACCATGCAAGCTAGAAGTCAAGGAATCGGGAAATACTAACCTTGAAAGTTCGGGTTGTCACAGAGAGACTTTTAATAACACCTTGTCTCCTACCTGAAATTCCAACGGCTTTCGTCTGTTATCAGCATAACCTTTTTGTCGATCGCGTGCTGCTTTCAATCTTTCCTTTACTTGAACAATCTTGTCCGTTGTTTCTTGTACTATCTCTGGTCTAGATAATTGTTTTTCTCCAATTTCTGCCCAACAGACTGGAGTTCGGCACTTTCGTCCATAAAGTGTTTCGAATGGTGCAACATTGATACTGGTATGATAGCTGTTATTGTAAGAAATTCTATTCAGGGTAAGTGATCATCCCAGTTACATCCAAAATCAATTACACAAGCTCTGAGCATATCTTCCATTGTCTAAATTGTCCTTTCGCTTTGTCCGTCCGTTTGAGGATGATAAGCGGTGCTTAGATTTAGCTTGGTTCCCATGGCTTTTTGAAAACTTGTCAAAAAATGAGAGGTAAAACGGCTATCTCTATCAGAAACAATTGATAAAGGAATTCCATGTAACGAAACTATTTCATTTACATATAACTTAGCTAACTGTTCCATACTGAAAGTTTCCTTCATTGGTAGGAAATGAGCTGACTTAGTTAACCTGTCTACAATCACCCAGATTGTATCATTACCTTTTCTTGTCTTGGGTAATTTGGTAACAAAATCCATTGTTATCAATTCCCATTTCCAAACTGGCATCTCTAACTGCTGTAATAAACCTGAGGGTTTCTGGTGTTCAGCTTTAACTTGTGAACAGGTTAAACACTTGGCAACATAAGTAGCTATGTCCTTTTTCATTCCTATCCACCAAAAATTCTTTCTTAAGTCCTGATACATCTTATCACTTCCAGGATGCATTGTATACTTAGACTTATGGGCTTCTTCTAATATACGGTGGCGTAGGTTTCCTAATTTGGGTATCCACATTCTTTTCTTATGGAATCTCCATATTTCCTCTGTTCCTTGTTCTAGTTCCTTAATCATTCCTTTCAATTTTTCAGTATCATCCTTGATTACTAATTCTTGTGCTTCTCTAATTTATTCATTTAAATTTACTTGTAGATTTAATTTAAGAGAACACACTCTTTTTGGCTTTTCATGATACTTTCGACTTAACGCATCGGCTACCACATTAGCCTTTCCTGCATGATATTGGATATTACAATCATAGTCACTAAGTATCTCCATCCAGCGTCTCTGTCTCCTGTTCAACTCTTTTTTCCAAAAAACATACCTTAAACTCTTATGATCGGTAAATGTTGGACCGTTTTGTGACCCTGAAAAGTCAGTCAAGGTAGTTCGTCTTCACGTATAAAGGCGGAATCAGTATACACGAAGTTACACAGCTTTTCCTTTTCAATTCCTTCTCTTTATAAACTTTCTAGAATGATTTTGACAGAGTTTCGTTACAAAGCTAATGACCAGGTTTCACTTCAAGTGTCAGACATGAATGATCTGGTCCGCTCTTGATGACTATATATAGTCTATGTGGTTTCGCTTATATGACATGACTAATAAGCGAAACCCCTTTGAAAACCCTATGAGCGAAATCACCTATGACACATAAGCGAAATCACCTACAACTATGTTCATTCAAGCGAAACCTATACATAATAACCTAATTTTGACTTTCAAGACTCTATGTTGACCTATCTTGACCTAAAACTTAACGTAGACGTAGTCAACAGACATCTAGTGCACCAACAGACTCCCCCTTGGATGTTGACGAAGTCTTCAGCTCCGAGTCTTCAGTCTTGGTCTTTTCTCCAACTCTCTGTCTTTTCATCATAAGCATTCTATCTTCACAGGTTCAGGATCACAACCTAGCTCCATCTTCAAACTTCCCTTTGACTGTTTATCCAGACTCCCCCTTTCACAGACTCCCCCTCTCAATATGCTAGAATCTGAGGTCTTGATCTGGTTCAAGCTTTGACATTTAGCTTCCATGGGAATGATGAAGTCCAAAACCTGTGTCTCAAACATCAATCATTACAAACTTATCTTTTCAACAATAAATCACAAACTCAATCAGTTATAGAAATCCACTCAAATATTCAGGTCCAAGTTAATGACCCTGATCACTCAATTAATCTACCAAGTTCAACTTAATGACCTCGGTTGATCATTTGACGAATCAAACTGATTTTAAAAACAACAATTTACACATTTTTTGAAAATAACAAGTATCAAGTTAATGAACTTGTTTTTGACTTTTCAATAAATCAAACTTCATCAAGATAAGCTCTCCTCATTCTTCAGTTCAGAATCTCCTGCATCTGCTTCAATCATCTGAGAATCCAACACTCAACTCTCCACTTTGGTTTGTCAGAAAATAAAGCAGAAATAAAATCTTTTTGGATTTTATAAAGTGTTCTAAACTAAGAAATAAAATGCAGAAAACTTAAATTGCAGAAAGTAAACAAAGTAAACTATTTACAAACATATTTTTGGCGAGTGTGTCAGGGAATCATATCAGCTATCAGACAAATTATAAGTACCGTTAAGCTTCATTTCATTCTCAGACTTAAACAATTCACCTCGATTGTCGATATACTGATCCATCTTAAATTCTCACACAAATTTCAATTTAATCAGGATACGATTTAGATGAATTATGAACTTAGCTCATTCATGTGTCCCACCTCTTGAATATACTCCCGTATCCAGAATCCCAATATTCAGTCTTACAGGTGAGTATACTACAATGATATCTGTACATAAATTAGGTAATGCGAGGGCCGAGGGATCTCAGGTCGATACTTCCGTATACGCAGAGAGATATCAGCTTCGACTTTACGGTATGTCCCCTTTAGAGGATCTTTTAGCTACAACAGCAATGATTATCAATTTTATTGTCTAATCAGCTGAGGGTTAATGCTATGTTTCAAGCATTTAAAGCAAAATATTATCCAAGGACTAGGTCAGAACTTCCATTCAGCAGAAGTCCCGGAATAATACCCCAGACATCATTGAGTATAAAAACCTGTATATCAGAATATGAGACCTTTCAAACGAGATTTCAGGGGTTACCTATATATCCAAGTAGTGTTCCCCATGAATTTCACAAGTTTGAAATTTTAGGTTTATATCCCGAATAAATCTACTAAATGTGCGAAAACCTATCGACACATCATCAGTGAGACTGTTTAACTCAATTAAACTTTACAAATCTTTAGCATACTGTAATTGTCTAGCCTATGTACTATCATTTTCCCTATATACACAAGCTCTTTTTCAGATTTTATCATGTTTTTGTATTTTTGCATTTTTTACTGTTTTTGTATTTTCTGAAAATATATCTATATACATCTATCTACTCCCCCTAAATACCAAAACAAGTAAAAAATCGACAAACCATTGCAGATTGTTTCTCGTCTTCATCAGCAACAGTACTCTCATCAACGCCAATAATGCCATCTGAAACTGAAAGAAGCTTCATACCGTTCAGTTTTAACAAATATTTAAACCGATTTTTATCAAAAGCTTTGGTATGTAAATCAGCTTTCTGTTCGTCAGTGTGGATTTTCTCAATTCGTATCAACTTTTTCTCAAAGCAATCACGAATAAAATGATGACGAATTTCTATGTGTTTAGTTTTAGCATGATGTACTGGATTCTTTGTTATATTTATTGCGGCCTCATTATCAACAAAAAGAGGTGTGTTAAGAAACTGCAAACCGTAGTCGCGCATCTGTTGTTGTATCCACAGGATCTGAGAGCAGCAACTGCTAGTAGAAACATACTCCGCTTCACATGTAGATAACGCCACAGATGTTTGTTTCTTAGACTGCCAGGTAACCAATAAATCTGAATCGGAATACCCTTCGAGCGTAAAATCGCATTTCCTAGGATACCACAACCCCAATGAAGGAGTTCCTTTCAGGTAGCGTAATATCCTCTTCAGAATGATCATAAGCGAAGCTCTCGGGTTAGATTGAAATCTTGCTACGAGGCACGTTGGGTACATGATATCAGGACGTGAAGCAGTTAGATACATTAAAGAACCTATCATGGAACGGTAGAACGTTTCATCAGCCCTGTCTCCGGTGAGATCTGGGTGAATCCCATGATTTGTTGCCAGTGAGATCTGGAGTAGAACTTGACATCCCAAATTTCTCTAGAATATCATGAACGTACTTTGTCTTATGAATGAAAATTCCCTCAGGAAGTTGTTCAACCTGTAATCCTAGAAAGAATTTCATCTCCCCCATTGATGACATTTCGAACTTTTGCTTCATCACTGATTCAAAATCTTTGCATAGACTTTCATTCGTTGACCCAAAAATTATATCGTCCACATAAATCTGAACTATCAGAAGATGACTGTCGACCTCTTTAGTGAAGAGAGTGGCATCCACTTTTCCACGAATGAACTTGTTGGCTAGTAGGTGTTGAGACAAAGTCTCGTACCAAGCTCTCGGGGCCTGGTGTAAACCATACAGCGCTTTGTCCAATAAGTAGACCTTGTTTTCGTGGATTGGATCGGTGATGCCCGACGACTGTCCGACATAAACCTCCTCTTTGACCTTCCCATAAAGAAACGCCGATTATACAT
Source organism: Helianthus tuberosus (assembly GCA_030545235.1). NCBI lineage: Eukaryota > Viridiplantae > Streptophyta > Magnoliopsida > Asterales > Asteraceae > Helianthus > Helianthus tuberosus. The sequence goes on from CM060393.1 coordinate 29,855,379, forward strand.
CTAGCTGATATACTTTGAAGTTTTTCCAAGATGCAAATGCAAGGAAAATTCTGATTGCCTCTAGTCGTGCCACAGGAGCATAGACTTCAGTAAAATCAATCCCCTCCTGTTGACTAAATCCCTGAACAACGAGTCGAGCTTTGTTGCGAACCACAACTCCTCTATCGTCTCTCTTGCACTTGAACACCCACTTGGTGTTTATCTTCCTCTGACCATCTGGCAAATCCACTAACTTCCACACTCCCAACTTTTCGAATTGGCTAAGTTCCTCCTGCATTGCAATGACCCAAGAATCTTCAGTAAGCGCCTCTTTGTAAGTTCTTGGCTCAACCTGCGAGATAAAACAACTCAATGAGAATTCAGTTTGCAAAGGAGCAACTTTTGTATAAAAACATGTAAGCCCTTTATCAATCTGTCTTCGAGTGCGAACGCCTGTCTGCAGTTCTCCAATGATCAATTCCTCTGGATGATATGAAAAAGTTCGTGGCATTACTTCGCTTGGAACATCTACATTTCCCTCCAGATTAGTAACATTCTGATCTGCATCTTGTTCACCAATTTTATTTATTTGACTTGAAATTTTAATTTGCTCCCCCTCAGAATCTGAATCGCCATGATCAAACACTGGCGTGTTTTCAGCCTCTTGATTATCATTCTGAACCGACTGATTATCTTGAGCAACTTCATTCTGTTGGACATCATCATGTTCACCAGCATTACTCGGACCTGCTTCATCGTCATTTGAAGTTTCCCGTGGTCTCCATGAATACTCAGCTGGGAACCTTTGTTGTGACTCGTATTCGCGCAAAATATCCAACTCATCAAAGAAATCTTCATCATCCTGTCAAACGAATCCCACAGTTTGTCATAATGATAACGCCATGAATCTCCAGGATTCTGCGGCAGCATAGTATAACCTTGACATTCAACATTTGCAGCTTCAATAATCCGCTTCTCACTTGGAACGAAGACACGTCGCATCGGATTTGCATAACCAACAAATATTCCCTCAATGCACTTCGGACCAAACTTTCCATAAGGCTCTATAACAGTACAGGGTGACCCGAACGGTTCTAGATCCTTCAAATTCGGTTTACGGTTATTGATTAGCTCAAAGCACGTTTTGTTAAACTTCTTGACAGTGAGAACCCTGTTGAGCGTATAACATGCGGCGGAAACAGCTTCAGCCCAGAAATTTATCGGTAACTTTGAATATGCGAGCATAGTTCTAGCCGTCTCGATTAGTGTCCGGTTTTTGCGTTCTGCGACTCCATTCTGCTGCGGAGTGTACGGAGCACTAAATTCATGCAATATACCTCTTTCATCACAAAATTCTTCCATCTTGCTGTTCTTGAATTCAGTACCATTATCACTACGAATTCTTTTGATACGCCTTTGGTACAGATTCTCAATTTTCTTAAACAACGCCATCAAACTGTCAAACGTTTCGTCTTTCGTCTCCAAGAAAGAAACCCACGAAAATCTGGAATAATCATTAGTAACCACAAGACAGTAGAGATCCCCTGTAATACTTTTGACGTTTACTGGACCGAACAGATCCATATGTAGTCTCTCTAATGGTCTCGAAACTGAATTGACTTGCTTTGTAGGGTGTGACTTTTTCTTCTGCTTGCCTTTGACACAGCTAATACACTCCCCTTCCAGATGAAAACCTTTGACATGAACTCCAAGAACCAAATCATTGTGCACCAAGTGATTCATCTTCCTTAGGTGAATATGCCCCATCTTGCGGTGCCACAATCTCGATTCTTTCTCAGTTGCTCTGGACACAAAACAATGAGCTTGACCTGTTGTTGTAGTTGCTACACTCATGTCCAACACATATAAATCATTCACTCTAGGTGCCCGCATGATAATCCATTCTTCAGGGATAACAAATCCTGGTTTCAAGATCAAACATTCTTTATCAGTGAAGTGAGTAGTATACATCCTGTCACAGATCTGGGAGATACTCAGCAGATTGTTCTCCAGCTCAGCAATGTAGTTAACTCTTTCAAACGTCACAATCCCGTTGGATAACGTTCATTCACCTATAATCCTTCCTCCTTGATTACCCGCAAAACCTACGTAACCACCATTGATATTTCTTACATCATACAGCAACGCAGTCTTCCCTGTCATATGTCTTGAAGCTCCACTATCCATGATCCATCTGGATACAAGTTTTGGAAGTTCCTGCACATAACAAACTTTGACTTAAACTTTAATAAAGATGCCGATTCATGCTTCACGATCAAGGAAGCTCCGGCAATTCAAACTGTTTAGTTAAACATTGAGTCCACCCAGGCCTCATCAGCCTTAGGTGTAACCTTGACTCTCGCAATTTGAATTTTGAAGTTTTCAGCCTTAAGAGGTGGAAAATTCGCATCATAATCAATTTGAATTGAATCCTCAGAAGGTGAAATCTTTTTCTCACTTTTTGGTTTCCAAACTTGTTGAGATAATGCAACCCGCTTGTAAAATTTGTCATTTTTAGTTACCACTGTCTTTACGGGTTCATTTTTCACTTTGATGTTGTCATTTTTCACACTCTTTTTCTCAACAATCATTGGTGCTTTACCCTTATCGTCAACTTTCTTCTTTTGAATCTTCACAGTTTCAGTCTTAGACTTCACATTAGTACACTTTCGTGCAATGTGACCAACTTGATTACATCTGAAACATATTCGAGTATCAACAACTCGACTTGTGCCTTCAGACTGAAACTGTGAAGCTCTTTTCTCAAAGAACTCTTCATTCGATTTTGAAAAAATCTCATTTTCCTCATCAGAAAGTGAACTTGAACCGTTCGCAAACACTTTCTTTTCAGCAAACCTTTTGTTTTGAAAACTCTTTTTCTGATAACTCTTACCACCCTTATATCCACCCGACCAATTGTTTCGATTGTTATTATAAAAACGTGGTGGCACAACAAGCTTTTTGTAGTAAGCTTTATCTTTCTCAAAATTCATTTGCCTTTTTGTTTGTTTCAACCTGTTCACTTCTGACAACTCAACTTCAACCAATTTGAAAACATTTGTCAACTTTTTCACATTAACATTCTCAATGGGAAACTCAGAATCCGAATACAACTTATCAGATCCAGCCATCTTGTACATCACAAGACCCGGTTCATCACTTAAGTTGTTTTTGGATTTTGGTTTCTGAATGTACTTGTCCAAGAAACACCCATCTTCCTCAGTAGTGTCACTATCCGTTTTTAGCACATTTTCAACACCACCTTTTACAATATCATTTTGGAGACTATCATCATTGGAAGATGTGAACGTGACATCAATTGAATCCGGAAGATTCATTTCACTTTCTTCTTCAATTTCAACCAACCCTGATTGCTTTTTCGTGTAGTTATCAAGAACAGATGGTGGAACTTGATGAAAACCCACCCCAGTTCCATCAGAGTACACATCTTCGCCTGCTTTGTCTTTCCCGATGGGTTTGGGAATAATGTGTTGCAAAACAAAGCTTGCGGAGCTGTAACTGTTAAGCTTCAACTGGATTCGCTCGTTTTCAATTTCAGCCTCTTGAAATTTAAGTTTCAGTTTAGCGATTTCATCCAGTTGTTGGTTGATTGATTCTTCTTTTACTCTAAGCACTGCTTTTAGTTGAACATTTTCTTTATAAGTTTTACCATTTCGATCATCATTATCTTTCATTGTGCTTTTGAGTTTTTCAAACTTCTCAGAAATCTGACGGTTTTCAAGAATTAACTTTTCATTTTCTTTTTTAACTCTTTCATGATCAATTTTATCATTTTCAATTTGGTTAATTAACTCTTTTATCCGTTCAGTTGAAGCTTTAACTCTTTTGTCACGATCAAGAATTTGGTTCTCAACGCTTCTGACTTTTGCTGTCAGATCATCAACTTTCTTCCCGTTGAGATACGTGACTGTGCTACAAAATTTGCACTCTTTGTTGCAATTTTTGCAATCAGCATTTCCATCAATTTTCTTACCTGACGCATTTGTTGACACGTTTGAACTGACCTGGCTTTTTGACTCAGACACGGAGTTAGATTCTACCTCAAGTGCCTTAGCAGCCAGCACTTTGTCAGCCATTTTTTCCAGATTCTCAGCAGTTAACTCCTGCGTTGTGTCAATAACCCCAGTATCAACTTTCTTTGAATTTTCTATCTCTTCTTTCTCCTTTCTCTCTTTCTCTTCTTTCTCCTTCTCGTCTCCAGTTCCCCACCAGTTATTCTGCCAATACTCATCCTCATCTTTGAACTCCTTGATTATGGCTTCCAGATCAAGAGTTTTGTCATCAACTGCAATATTTCCATATGGATCAAGATAACACTCCCTGTCCGAATCCCATCTTCTCGCTCTTCTCGCTTCCAGATAGATACCAGAAATTCTAATTATTCTGTTTTCAGCCAACATTTTTCTGTATTGATACTTCTGCTCTTCAGTGCGGTTATCTTTCCAAGGAATAGGTTCGTTTTTCGCCATGAACGCAAAACCAACGGCATCTTCCTCCGGTAGAACCTCTTGGCTCCAATCATATCCTTCATCATCGTAAATCACCGCAAGAGCTCTAGATTTCTCTCTATTGTCTTCAACCTGCTTCAATCTAGGCGGCTCCGATTTGTTCTAGTGATAAATTGCCTTCTTATAGTAATCTTCTCTGAAAGGATTCTCCGACTCATCAGCATATGCGTTTCTGCATTCTCGTTTGAAGTGACCCTTCTGCTTACACTTGAAGCACGTCACCTTGGACTTGTCGAAACCCAGCTTAGTAGATGGACCACCAATTGTCTTCCTGCCAGTAATTTCCATGAAACGTTGTGCTCGACGAACAGCACTGGCCATGCACCAACGAATGTCGATCAGCTCCATTTCCTCAGGATCAATCTGATCATAATCTTCTTTCGTCAGATTCGTGTTGCCTATCTTCCCTGCTACTAACCCTTCATACGATTCCAACAAAGATGCTAGAAAAATCATCTGTTGTTTGGCCGACTCCTCATCAAAATTCTGAGCATTCTTCAAGTCTATTGCGATGTTGCATTGAAACCGATTCTTTGCATCAGAATGACTTCCAGATGATGACGATCCACTGTGATAACCACTGTGACTTCCACTGCTTTGACCACTTTGACTTTCTTTGCTTGCTGTGGACACATTTTCAGAAGAAAACGCAGTCTTTGGAGAAGTTGCTTTTGGCATCATGCTCTTTGGATAATACAAATCCAAATTCTGCTGGTAGGATTAGTGATTGACTTTGTATGTCTTCTTCAGTTCCAACTCGTGACTCTCAAGTTTCTCAATCAACAAATCTAAAGTCAACTTTTCTGGTGCTTTGATGGTATTCTTCAGAATCAGTGCATAATATCTCCAATCCATCTCGTCAGGCAATGAATCGAACAATTTGTCGATAAACTCTTCGTCAGGATATTTGATATCATGTCTTGCCAATTCCAGCTTCAGATGACCAAACCTTTCTATCATTTTACAAACTGACTCGTTCTATAAACACCCAAACATATCAAACTCTTTCCTAAGTAGTTTCATTTTGTTTTTCTTGATTTCTTCACTACCTATACATTTCTTTTGTAACTTTTTCCAAAGATCTTTTGCATTTGAATAATCGATCAAAGAAATTATGTCTTCCCGGACGGACTGAAAGAACAAAGCCACACACTTTTGTTCAGCTACAAACGTCTCGATCTCCTCAGCTGATGTTAGAGTTTCGCCATTTTTGTTTCCATTGACATAACCGTTTTTCAGACTCTTCCAGCTGGAAAATGAAAATGCCATCAACCAATCTTCAAACTTTCTTGACCACCAACTGTATTCCTCGATAGCCATTAACTTTGGAGGTTTATTAAAGGTTCCAAAGGAACTTTCAGATTCCCACGCTTCCTTTTTCTTCGGATTTGGCGGATTTTCATTCTCTTTGCTTGTAGATGTATCATCTCCCGAATTTCCAGCAAATGCGTAAGTGTCACTGAACGGGTTCAAGAATATATCATCCATCTTGAATATACCTGCAAGATTAGCAAACACTTAGAAAAAAATTTCAAAATCTTGAAAAACAGTGACACAAAAGCGAAATATCATCTATTGTGACTGATAAGCGAAGGTGATCAAATAAGCGAAATCACTGTTGACAAATAAGCGAACTCAGACTTGACAAATAAGCAAAATCTGTCTTGACAGATAAGCGAAATCAGTATGTTCCTATGAGCGAAATATATGATGTCCCTATAAGCGAAATAGGTGATGTCCCTAAGAGCGAAATATGAATATGTCTCTAAGAGCGAAATAATAAGAAGTCCCTAAGAGCGAAATACCAAGAAGTCCCTATCAGCGAAATCAGATGTGTCCGTATAAGCGAAACTGACTAGTCCATATGTTCGAATAAGCGAAACTATGAGCAATGTCTGAATAAGCGAAATCAGGGTACTTAAGAGCGAAACCTTCTATTACCGAATAAGCGAAATACAGTTTTTAACCAATTTTCACCATTTTTAATCCGAATTTTAACCTGAATCTTTCTAGGGTTTGTTATTCGTATGTTTTACACGTTATACTCGAATTTTAGACCATTTTAACCGTAGGAACCAGTTCTAATTGAAAAAGTATAAGAGAAAGTGAGTAGAAATGAGAGAATATTGTCGAATCAGCTGTAGTAGTATGAACTCCTCGTCCTGAAGCTCTGATACCACTTGTTGGACCGTTTTGTGACCCTGAAAAGTCAGTCAATGTAGTTCATCTTCACGTATAAAGGTGGAATCAGTATACACGAAGTTACACAGCTTTTCCTTTTCAATTCCTTCTCTTTATAAACTTTCTAGAATGATTTTGACAGAGTTTCGTTACAAAGCTAATGACCAGGTTTCGCTCCAAGTGTCAGACATGAATGATCTGGTTCGCTCTTGATGACTATATATAGTCTATGTGGTTTCGCTTATATGACATGACTAATAAGCGAAACCCCTTTGAAAACCCTATGAGCGAAATCACCTATGACACATAAGCGAAATCACCTACAACTATGTTCATTCAAGCGAAACCTATACATAATAACCTAATTTTGACTTTCAAGACTCTATGTTGACCTATCTTGACCTAAAACTTAACGTAGACGTAGTCAACAGACATCTAGTGCACCAACAGTAAAGATGGTAAACTTACTACCATAAAGGTAATGTTTCCAAATTTTAAGGGCAAAAATTATGGCTCCTAATTCCAAATCATGAGTTGAATAATTCTCTTCATGATTCTTAAGTTGTCTAGAGGCGTATGCTATAACCTTTTGACGTTGCATCAACACACATCCATAACCTAACTTAGAGGCGTCACAATAGACTACAAAGTCTTCAGTTCCTTCTGGTAACGCTAGTATGGGTGCGTTGGTTAATCTTTGCTTAAGAATTCTAAAGGCTTCTTCTTGTTTTGGTCCCCATTCAAACTTAACAGATTTACAGGTTAGCTTAGTTAAGGGAATGGCTATTCTAGAAAAATCTCGAATAAATCTTCTATAATAACCGGCCAATCCTAGGAAACTTCTAACCTCGGTTGGTGACTCAGGGGTTTTCTATTTGGTAATTGCCTCAATTTTTGTAGGGTCCACATAAATTCCTTCATGATTGACTAAATGCCCAAGGAACTGTACTTCTTCTAGCCAAAATTCACACTTCGAAAACTTTGCATAAAGCTTTTCTTTTCATAATAAACTTAGAAGTGCGTGCAAATGCTTTGCATGTTCTTCTTTGCTTTTAGAGTAAATAAGAAAATCATCTATAAAGACAATTATGAATTTATCCAAATATGGCTTACATATTCTGTTGATAATGTCCATAAATGCGGCTGGGGCATTGGTTAGACCGAATGGCATGACAGTAAATTCATAATGGCCATACCTTGTTCTAAATGCGGTCTTAGGAATATCCTCTTCCTGTACCTTCAATTGATGATATCCTGAGCGTAAATCGATTTTCGAGAAAAATCGAGCTCCTTGCAATTTATCAAACAAATCATCGATTCTCGGTAATGGGTACCGATTTTTAATCGTGACTTTGTTCAATTCACGGTAATCAATGCACATTCGCATTGACCCGCCTTTCTTTTTAACGAATAAGATTGGTGCTCCCAATGGTGATGAGCTTGGCTGTACGAATCCTTTTTCCAACAGTTCGTCAAAGTGTTTCTTTACTTCTTGCATTTCAGCTGGTGCCAAGCGGTAAGGTGCTTTGGCAATTGGTGTTGTTCCTGGTAGCAGATGAATTTTGAATTCAACTTCCTTGTCTGGCGGTAGTCCTGGTAGCTCTTTGGGAAACACGTCTGAAAATTGGGATATTACAGAAATATCTTTCAATTCTTTTCCTTTGGTGTTAGTGATTATGGAAATCAGATACACTAGTGATCCTTTTCTTACGTAACTGGCTGTTTTCATCACAGAGATGAATTTCGTAGATCTAGATGGCTTATCTCCTTTAATTGTGATCTTTTCACCCTTTGGTGAATTTACTTGGATTGACTTTTGATCACATAAAATACTGGCTTTATTGGCGATTAGCCAATCCATTCCTAATACAACATCAAATCCTGCCAGATTCATTGGATAAAGGTTTGCAATAAACTTTTGATTTAAAAATTCTATTCTTGCTCCCTGCAAGATTTCGGTAATCTTAATGCTTTCCCCATTTGTTGTTTCTACGAGACATTCTTGTGGGAGTTTAGTTAATGGTTTATTGAGAAGTTTGCAAAATGAAGTATTAATAAAACTTCGGTTCGCACCAGAGTCAAATAACACTTTAGCAAAAATATCATTAACTAAAAACGTACCGGTGATCACATCCGGGATCATCTTTGCATCTTCTGCGGTGAAAACAAATGCCCTAGCATTTTTAGTATTCTTGTTGTTCATGGCTGGAGCTAGTTTCAGATAGTGTGGCTTGATGTGACCTTTTTCTCCACAGTTGAAGCACACTCCATTACTAGGTTTCTTCACAAATCTTCTTCCTTGTGTCATGGTATCTTGCAGAAATTGCAGTAGGTGGAGCATTTTCCTGAATGTTTCTTCTTACAGGCCTTGCTGTAATGTGCGGAGGTAGAACCTACATTTTTCCCATGGTTAGAATTTCCATAGCGGAATTCCTGGGTAAGCCTTTGAGCTAGGTTCCTCCTCTGATCCTCTTCTCGCGTACATACTAATTCATTAGTCAAGGTGTTTGCTAGTTCTACAGCTTCTTCTATGGTTTGGTGTCTAGCTGCCTTTACCACATGCCTAATCTCACTGATTAATCCCCATATGTAACGGGAGATTAATACAGGTTCTGGTGATGCAAGGGTTGGCACTATTCTAGCATATTCAAAGAATAAAGTAGTATAACCCTTACTATCTACTCCAGTCATTCTAAGGGTTAAGAACTTATTTGCTATCTGTTCTTTTTCATTGGGAGAGCAGAATTTCCTTTCCACCATGTTTTTAAATTCCTCCCATTCCATATTGTAAACCCTGTCACTTCCTCTCGACTGGAGGATAGTGTTCCACCATTCTAATGCTGAGTTTTTAAACAGATTGGAGGCAAACATTATCTTATCCTCTTCCGCACACTTGCTTATTTTCAAGACTGTCTCAGTCTTTTCTATCCAGCGTAGAGCTGCAACGGACCCTTCATTGCCCGAGAATTCCATTGGTTTACAAGACCAGAATTCCTTTTTAGAACATCCATAAGACATGGTTCTTCTTCTTTTTGGAATGGGCACCTGAAGTATTGGTCCATTGTTTACACTATGTTCTGGTTCAGTAGGTCGTTTACTGCCATTATTACTTTTATTATCCGCTTCCTTAACCGTTTTGATAATATATGGCATTGCATCTATAATTCCTAGTGCCACTGTTATCCACTTGGTTTCCATTATTATTGTTACTCTGGTTATCGTTATTCTGGTTTTCTTGGTTTACTTCGTTGTCCATCTGAATTTTAAACATTTACCACATATTAATATCACAAGACAATATCTAATACAAATAATCACATCACAAGCATATTGATCCAAAATCGTCGTCATTGCGACCTTTACTCTATTTTATATATTATGCGTCTAGTACAAACTGGAACTGAAATCTAAAATTACAATACTATTATGCATCCGTAGCTATTGTCTAGATTTTTTTTTCAAACATACACACATAATATATATATATATTACTAATATTGATAGGGGTTCATCCAAAAGTCCATATTACGCTCGTAATATTTCCAGACGAGTCGTTCCCCTATTTGTCTCATCCTCTCACTTCCTTCTAAAATATCCTCACCAAAGGTTCGGAGTTCTTGCACATTCTCTGTGCTCATGGGTGGTGCGGGTGTTGGTATTGGGTTTGGAAACTGTGGCATGGGTTCTTCGTAAGGGTAAGGGTTTTCCAGAATTTCCCTAATGTATTGATCATTATCGTAATAGGGGTCTAAAGGGTCCAGGTCTAGGTAAGCTGCAAGGTTTGGCATGGGTTCCTCTGGTATTGGGTATCGTTGTTGGTAATCTCTAAGGTCATCAAACCATGGGTCATAGTCTGGGTCTGAGGGATGAGGTGCTGGTACTCTAGGGATCTCAGCTGGATCAAAAGCAGGTGCTGGGATTTGGTTTTCTAGGTTGGCTTCAATTTCCATTGGTTGTGTGGGAAATAATGGTAAGGGCTGGGGTGCTATGAGTTGCTCAAGATTCGGGTCTGCAGCTGTAGTTGCTAAGATATGAAAATTTGCTAGACTCCTATTGAGCATATCCTGAGTGTGAGCATTTGTTTCTCTCTTAGCGGCTGCTAAAGTTCGCTGTTGTTGTAACTTTTTCATCCCTTTTCTACTTTCATGCGCTCCTCTGCTGAACCATCCTCTCTTCTTGGGAGGGAATGGCTCTTCAGATTGAGCTTTGAACACGAATATCCTTTCTTCAGTATCAGCCGAATATCCTGAGAGGGTAGGCTATGAAGAGGTGCCTTTGTTCCTAGGTGAGCTGGACAACTGACGGTAAGCGTCTGAAGGTCCTTGGTCGCTCATACTGTAAACTAACAAATTGTCAAATAACACACAACAATAATATACATATATGCACGTATTCATGTAAATTATTTCCTAACATATTGAATAATATTTTGGTGTCAGCAGGACACTTCTGTGGCTGAATCAGTGGTTGTAGCTCTGATACCACCTTCTGTCGCAACCCCCGTCCCCTATTTACCCAGGAACGGGCGGCCGCGGCCAGTTTCAGTGGTATCGGTGTTTATCAATTTGGCAGCGAAAATTACACCAGGATCGTAGTTAGGAAATATTTGATCAAAGTAAAATACCACAATTTTATAATATTAAACACATTGGAAATTCCCAAGTTTCTAGTACACACATTTTCATAGGGATAAACCCTATTTTATTTAAATAAAAACATCTCTTTATTTAGGTAACTTTTATAGCCACTTTTCCAAGCCTTCAGTGTTGTCCAGCTGGCTTCTAATTGGCTTTCACATTTTGTTACCTGAAACGCGTTTAAAAACATTTTGTCAGTGGGAAATACTAGTGAGTGAATCCCAGTTTAATCAAGACAAGTAAAACCGTTTACAACATTGAGGGCGGTCGCGCAATTACATTTGTTTATTTTTCTACCTTAATTACCACCCACGGTATTGAAAACCTGACTTGTGGTCATGTTACTACTCACAGTGTAGTAACAAATTTTGTATACAAAACCCCAACATACCGACGATAATTGTAGAATACAAATAATCAATCACTGTTTAATATAATGTAAAACATTTGAGGTTTTGTAAAAGCAGTTTGCAAAAAGGAGATTACTCACAAAAAGGTTTACAAAAAGAGGATTAACTCACATTGCTATCTTAGGGTTTTCCTTTGTGATTTCCTGGTGATTATCTATTAATTACACAATGCACACGCGTTAGTATAATAACCCAATATTTACATTAGTAATACCCTCCCCGAGACAGATTTCCAAAGACTACGTCGGGCAGAACCTCGACAGCCGTTACGGAACCTTAGATCAATCGGGCAGCGTATCTAATACGTAACCGGGGTTATGATACTTACAACGAGGCAGAACTTCGTTATTTAAGGGGGTATATTGCCCGGGTATAGTGCCTACTATAGAGAAATTTGAGAGAGAGATTGAAAGACTGAACGAGTTGGGACTGAGGCTGAGCGAATCCATTTATAGGGCTGATCAGGCGTTTCTTCGCGCCCCGCGTAAGCCGAAGGCTTAGCCTTCACGGCCCGCGACGTAGGGTTATAGGGGCTAGGGTTGCTGATTCGCCAGTTGTAGACTCGACACGATGCTGACACGTGGCACGCTAGGGTGTTGCCCTGACCTTGAGCTGTCGCGGCCCGCGTAAGAGACCACTATGGTCTTCGCGGCCCGCGAGCGATACCAGAATTTTGATTTTGATTTTATTTTTATTAAATTAAAGGTATTTAAGGTTATTATTTGTATACGGGATATATTTTAGGACGTATAGGGGTATTCTAAATATTTTTAGGGGTGTCGGGAATAAATTAGGAGGGTTGTTATAATGTTTGGCTAAGTCTATTACATCACTTGGTGAAGACAAGTCGTTATTGTTTTACTTTTGATTTTGAATCTTTTGGCACTTTTTATTTGGTTTTAAATTAATGACTTCAATAACTAATTTCTTATGTTGAAGGTGAATTCTTCCTATCATTTTTCTGTGGTGTCTTGGCGTTACTTTACTCTCTATATAAAGTAAAAGATTACATCATTCATGTTTTTACGGTCTATATAAAAGCATGTTGACTACCTGGTCGGGGGTTAGGGGAATGGTTTGGTAAGGTTCTTGCCTTACTCAGTGTATAGATCCTGCAAGAACCTGGTTCAAGCTTACTAGGACATCCTTCAATACCCACTGGTATTGGATGGCGAGGGTGCGAATAGCTTGAACCCCTCATATGTAAACTACTATTAATACATTAAACCGGCTTCTTGGATTGTATCCTTGCTGACTCAAACCACTTAGCCCAGGGTAACGTCACATTCAAAAGAGTGGCCTACCACTTTTCGCATTAATAACTAACTTAATTATCTTTCAATATTTCGACCCTTTGGGATTGTATCCCTGCTGACTTAAACCACTGGGTTGAGGGTAACGTCACCTTCAAAAGAGGGGCCTACTACTATAACTAAGATAATCTTTTAAAAAGTCAGAAAGTGCGAAAATCATCAAAGGATACATTAAAGGCGAGTCGGATCCAAGTGGTTCATCTTGTCTATCTGTTTTTTATTTTTATTTATTTCTGCATTTTTAGTTTTTATTTTCATATTTCAAAATTTTTCACAAAAAAATTTAGATTGATTAGACGTTGAGGATAAACCGGTACTAAAAGCTCTTGTGTTCTTTGACGACCTCGGTATCTTACCAACGCTATACTACGCTCACGATGGGTGCACTTGCCCAAGTGTGTGTTTAGTGTTACTAGAATATCGTGTTTTATAAATTTAAAACTTCGTTAATGCGTAAAATGAGCTCAAAATATTAATAAATCATATCAAACCGAACGCACACCGCCTGACATCGTGAGAAGATGAAAAACCTAGGACTTCAGCCATGACCTCATCGGTTAGAGAAGACTCGAGGATGAGAAGAACTCTTTGGTCGGTTTCAAACCACAATGCATACTTAGGGTTGGAGACTGATATGACTTCTTGGGTGATGGTTTTCGATGGTGTTGGATAGGAAGGATCAAAAAAATCAAAATCAATCTTGGTGATAAAGATGGGGCTTGATTTTATTTCGCGATAAAAGGTAATTTGAGGACAACTTGATGGTTAACATATGAAGAAGAGTGTTCATGGGAAGAGATATGCGTGTGCAGGAAGATCCCATTGTGAGAAGAAGTGATAGAGATGAAAGAGAAGGGGAGCGACGCTCTTCTAGGGGAAGAGGGTAAGGACCAGAATGTTTAGGCTGATACCATATTAGACTAGGTAGTATTACCACAAAAATAACTTTGATATTGAAGGAAATTTATAATACAAAAGTTACAAAGGAAACATCATGATTCTAGGATAATTACAATAACTACTGTGTAACCACTTTGACTAATTTAATATGGAGAATAATATGGAGGATTATATTGCTTGATCTCCCCTGTTAATTTTTTTTTCAGATATAATTAAGTACTACACACTGAGAGATTACACTTACATTCTAATTTGTGCAACCTTGTCTATAGTACATCTCTTCATAGAACATGGAACATGATAAAGGCATAGACTATGATTTCATTACTAAACAGACAGGCATCATTGACGAACCATTCTTTTGAAAACATCGATGAAGTGGGTTACACACGAGAATCCGTTGGTGATGATCTGTCGGAAATTTGTTAGTGGGTAATTTGATTTTCGACAGGATCTACCGATGGGCAACTTCAACGATTGATTACTTGATTACCGATAAGTCTTCCTCACACTTAAATATTAGCAACGGTTTGCTACTGATGTATTACAAATGGTACTTTTGAAAATTTACCAACGAACTTTACTTTGATAATATGTCGGTAATGATAAACATAATAGAAAAAAAGGAATTTGCCTTAATAAAACGGGATCTACCTAGATATGAGTCATAACCTTAATAAACACATGTTGATGGCACCTTTAAATTAAGTTTATAACAAAAAAAAGGTTTTAGTCCTGGAAATGCATTTGTGAGCTAAGAAGAATATAGTGGTATAGTTGAAGGACGAGTTTTGTAATTTACTCAGAACTAAAGAAAGAATCGAGCTTTGGTCAGAGTTAGAATCGAAATATTAATAAATTATGAAATTATTGATTTGTGGCCTTTATGTGGTTTACGTGGCTCACTTCATAAGATATGATTAACCTCTTAACTAATGCACAATTTGCTAACCAACAGATACGTCACATGCATATATATATAGGGAAAATTACCAAAGTAGCCGCTTGACCAAGCACTTTACCAAAATAGCCATTTGACCAGGCATAATGCCCCTACACATGTAAGCCCATCCAAGTGAACTCTCATTTTTATGCACCTTCAATCCAGCCACAACCCAGCTGACACGTGTCCCTCTTACCTGAAAAGGCTTTATGCCGCTACACATGTCAGCCGAGCCGCTTCAGGCCCAAGCCGAGCCGCTTCGCCCCCTGCCCCACAAGCCGCTACAAGTACAAGCCAAGCCGCTACAAGTACAAGCCATGACCTTTCAAGGCCAAGCCGAGCCGTTTCAAAACTCTTTTTAAATTTCAGTAGTATTTTTAAAAAAAAATATCAAAATACATCAAAATATGTCAAATTTCAGTAGTATTTTTAAAAAAAATATCAAAATACAAAAATATCTCGGTTTTATGACGTTTTTCTTAGCTTTAAAATCTCAAACTCATTATATTTGTAGTGGGTTAGGATCAAAGAAAAGCTTTTGTATTTAACAACTTTTCTTAGCTTTGTTAGCTCTCGGTTATGGGCATGTGTTGAAACCTCATAAATTCAGGGTGTAGCGGCTGGGGGGTAGGTGGCATGTGTTGAAAGCTCATAAATTCATGGTGTAGCGGCTTGGGCATGGGTTGAAAGCTCATAAATTCAAATGAAACGGCTTAGGGTAGGTTGCATGCTGAAGCGGCTTAGATCCAGGGTGTAGCGGCTTGGGATGGGGCGAAGCGGCTCGGCTTGGCCATGAAGCGGCTCGGCTTGGCAGTACCACAAAGCGGCATAAATCAGAGCTTGGGCGAAGCGGCTCGGCTTGGGCCTGAAGAGACTCGGCTGACATGTGTAGCGGCATAAAGCCTTTTCAGGTAAGAGGGACACGTGTCAGCTGGGTTGTGGCTGGATTGAAGGTGCATAAAAATGAGAGTTCACTTGGATGGGCTTACATGTGTAGGGGCATTATGCCTGGTCAAATGGCTATTTTGGTAAAGTGCTTGGTCAAGCGGCTACTGCCGTAATATTCCCATATATATATGTACACTAACCAAGCTAGATTCTAGCTAGATATTTATGTCAAATTCAAAATTAATTTAGTAGATTTTATTCCTTTTAATTAGGCCTTATAATCACTTTTGTAATAAACTAGAAGGAATACCCGCGCTACGCTGCGGGGTTTCGGTCGATGTCTATTTTGGTTTAGTATACCAATCGAAAGAAATATGCTCAAAAGAATATCGACACACGTTTTACATCGACCAAAAACCATAAAAATAAATTTCAATTGAGCAGCAGGACGAATTGATTTTAAATTAATTGTAAATGGAAACGTAAATGTTATCTTAAATATAGCTTTAATGAAAACAAACCTAAAACTAAAACACTAAACATAAGAAAACTAAAAAATAAAAATAATAAAGTCCAGAAAAAAATCAAGAAAAAACAAAAAAGTTAATAGGATAAAAGCACTATCCATATAATTTGCTAATTGGAATTTGCGTTAAAGTGTAGACCAACTGAAAACATACATAAAAATAAGCATGAAAACGAATTATATTTTATACATATTTCTGAAAACATACATAAAAATAAGCATGAAAACAAATCATAAACCAACTTAAATTTATACCGACGTGTGCATAAAAATAAACACGTAAGAAAATAGTTACGGCGTGTTGTGACGTGTCGAAACGTAGAGTGACTCGAATTTATAGCATTTAATGAAAACGTATTATATTTTACTCGACGTGTTTCCGAACAAAATTTACGTCAAAACGTAGACCGTTTGAACACGTACATAAAAATAAGCATGAAAACGTATTATATTTTAACCGGCTCATTTATAGAAAAAAATTACATCAAAACATAAACAAACAGAAAATGTACATAATAATAAGCATGAGAAATATATTATATTTGACCCATCTTATTAACGGGAAAAATATACGTCTAAACGTAAATCAATTTAAATTTATAGAAACGTGTACATAAAAATAAATACGTAAAACTTGATTACAAAATTTTTAGAAAGTTAAGAGGTTGAACACTACTAGAAAAGAGGGTTTTTGTCATGAAACATTTGGTCACAAAACAGTAGCAATTTCCCTATTGTCACCATTTTGCCACTAAAAACGCGGTGACAAAAACACCCGTGTCAATTGCCCTAATGTCACCAAATAGCCACCGTTTTTATATTTTGCCACCTTATTTTTGCCACCACAAAATTGGTCAAAATTATTTGCCACCGCTTCTTGTTTACTACGGTCCACCTTGTTTGCGACCGATTTGCCACCATTTTCATTAAAAACGCATTTAGCGAGCTTGTGAATTATTTACTACCATTTTGTGATTGCTTGAATATTGGTTTTTTATTCAGCTTGATTTTTCATTTTTCCCTGCTTTTTTCATAAAAATTACATATCAATAAAATTACAAAATTTTAAAAAAGTCTAATAAGATCACGAAAACCCAAAATTATATAAAACATCTGTGTATCAAAAGCATATAAAACATTCTAATAGAAATACCAGCTAAAACATTAAATAACTAAAAATAACTAAAAAAATACTAATACGATAAACATCGAAACATTCAAAATCAAATGTTTGTAGCCTATCTTCAAATTGTACTTGTTAACACAGCTTCAATATGTGACATCGTATCGAGCATAGCATCTTTATCCACCTTATCTTTTTCTTTTTCAGCCAACAACCCTCCAATAATTTCATTTAGCCTTTCTTTTTCTTCATCCTTTTCCTTAATGAGCTCCTTGATAACTAAGTTCAACTTTTCAATCTACAAAACAAACAATGAATTTAATCAAGAATTCAGAATTAACGAAAACTAATAACGGATCAAGTTGGTTGCAATGATAACAAAATATCCAACTAGTTTAATACCCGTCCACTTGACGGGTAGCGTAATGTTATGATATGACATGACAACAATACCACTTAAAAAATGTAGCCGATAAAAAATAAATTTACAAGGTCAAAGCTCAAGGAAACGATTCATAGAGAAGTTCGTGCATACAGTATACGTTAGTAACTACTTGAATCTAGAATGATAATGTTGTTGGCATAGTCACAATGTGGGAACCATGACCCACCCAAAGAACACCATGCAGTTCCTCTTGTAAAGAACCTGCATGACAAGAGATGTTAATATGCATTACAAATTACAAAGGATTATAAATAAGGTAGTGTTTCAAACCTCCTAAATGGCTTATCTTTGTGAAAAAAAAAAATCATTTGTGGATATATATTACACTTAGGGGTGTTAAATTGGTCGTGTTCCTGCTTAGGGGTGCTAAACGGGTCGGGTTCGCGGGTTCAACCCGACCCCAACCCGAAAATTTTAGACGAACCCGAACCCGATCTGAACCCGAAAATCTTGTCATACATATGAACCCAAACACGACCCGAATATTAGCGGGTTGACCCGAACCTGACCCGTTCAACCCGAATTTTGAATTTTTAAACTTTTTCTTCGCAAATTAATATGTTAGAATTAAAATTTTACTAAAAAAAACACAAATATATATAAATACGCATTTAATTATAAAACATTATGTCAATCTCTCTTTTTAAGTTATAATTGTGCATAAAATATACACCCAAATTGATTTATGACATAAAACATTTTATAAAAAATAAAATATAATATAAACTAGCCAACGCTGCCACCGCATCATTCTCAACAAAAAATTCAACATCGCTTGCGAATATATCACTGATTATGGAAACAAAAAAAAGAAAAAAACATAAGACAGTGTCTACGTATTCACTTTAAGATTATGGATCACATGTAGGGATCAAGTGGCAAAAATGATATCAACACAAAAAGCATCTATTGCCAGAACCACCTACAGGTGGTAATTTCGACTCATTGACTTATTTATTGGAGCGTGTATCATGGTCAAAGAAATATAAAGTTAGTTCAAAGGGGAAGGTGTATCAAGCAAGTTAACCCGTAGAAATCTGACATCAGCCAATCCAAAATCCGTTGCTGGTCGGTTGGATGGTTGACTACTTGACTCCCGACACAGCTAAGCAAACTGCACGAACAGCAGATCTACTACAACCTGATTTTGAAAGAGCTTCTGCCATAACTTGTTCTAGTGTCTCCCTTGCAGCAGTTTCTGTGTACCGAACAAAAGTACACTAATTACTATTATATTATTTGACCCATTAACTGTAGATAAGATAAAATGGACAATATATATAAAAAAAGATTGTCTGCCACCCATTCGAGCATCCACAAGCAGGGAAGGTGGAAAACAAGTCTGCGTGGAAGCTGCTCAATCTCCTCCCTGCACTCATAGTAGCCCGTTTGAGGGCATCCTTCCCACCTCTCACCTCTCCTTAAAAACACCCAAGAACCACAATTGATGCTCTTATATTTGCACCTTTAGGACATGCCATTTACATAAATATAAAAAGTAACTAAATTATATGTATAATAATAATAATTATAAGTAATATAAACTAATTAATAAATACTAAACGAGTTGATACCTTCGAGCCGAGCTCGAGCTTTAGAAATAAAGCTCTATCGAGCCAAGCTTGAGCTCGAGCTTTCATATGTTAAACGAGCTCGAGCTCGAGCCTGGTCGAGCTCGGGCTCGGCTCGGCTCGTTTGCACCCCTACTAGTAAGTAACTAACTAACTGACCGACTAACTTGACTGTTTTATGTTAATGCAAAGCTAGGAAAGGAATGATATGGGGATGGCACATCACTTTACAGTTTTTGCAAGTAACAGGATACATTTTTTTAAAAACTTTTAAGTTTTCTTTTTAATTAAGAATTTTTTAATCAACAGTTGCAAACCATTTGCATTATTTATTATTATCTTCGTATCTTGTTAGACATGTTTCAAACCAGTTGCAAACCATTGAATCTGAATTATCACTTTATCAGACTTTTGGAGGTATTTGCAGAAACAGTCCCAAACTATATAAACATGTTTTGCAACTATAGTCAAGTAGACATAAAACATATAGACATAAGTACATGAAGAAAATCACCTACAAAGCCCGTACATTACACTATCTGCTAGACAAAGATGAAGAACACTTTAGATATTTAACTAAACTCGCAATCAATACATTACACTATGTGCTAATCAACATTAATTATGTGACAATGAGATTAGCATTTGTATTTATAAAACCTTCTTTTTAGTAAGGGATTGTGATCTTATCATCCTCAAATGGCACTCTATATACATGATCTCACTCAATATAACACACACATATACATAAACACACACACGCACACAAAACCTGAAGATACCTTTTCTACCAGTGGAGATGTAGTCTGTACTGTTTCAGCTTCCTCTACTTTAAGTGGCTCATCAATCTTATTAGAATCAGTTGAAAAATACCTTCTTCTTCCAATTGATCCCAATGTATTCCTTCAATATCACATACATATTCAAATATACAAAACAAAATCATCATAACAGTAACTAAACCCTAATTCTCCAAATTAAAGCATCCTATAAACACAATAACCATAAATCCCCCAATAATAACTTATTTTCCTCTAATTACAAACAAAAACACATCTGATTCGATGAAATTAGGTTTTTGAATTCATTTTTGAACCATTTTGGGCGATTTAGGTTCATTTTTTGACAGATTTTAGTGGGAAAACGGGGGGATTGAGAGTGAGAAACTTACGATAATCTGGATGGTGATAATCTGGAGTGGATTAAGCGAGACATGATGTGTGATTGGTTATTGAATGAGGCAAATGAAGAGAACAGAGTCGGTTATTCGAAGAGGCAAAATGAAGTGAGCTTTGATGAAGCTTCTGTGTGGTGGCTAAAAGTAAAAAAGGATTAACAATATCATTGGTTGGAACCCTAATTGAATTTTGAAGCACGTAGATCCACTAAAAAATAGCCTATCTATTTGAATTTTCATGTTGTCACCATAACATGGTCACAGTTAACAAATACCTTTTTATTTTTTATGTTTTTGCATATTTTTCTCACAAATTGCTACCGAAAATAAAAAGGTGGCAAAAATTGCAACCACTTTGCTACCATATCATGATAAATACATTTATTTTCATTTCCGTGGCAAATCGGTGGCTAAATTTGTTATCATTTTTTTCGGTAGCAAATTTTGGTCATAATTGCCCAATTTTCTAGTAGTGGAAATTGTTAACATTGAAAGTTAAGGGGTAAAAGTTTAAAGAGAAATAATAAAGACAAAAAAGAAAAAGTCAAAAAAAAAAAAAAAAAAAAAAAAACTAATACTACTATACATCCCTTTGAATTTGTAAGGTTATAGAATAATATTGTCACTCCCCTTATTCAAAAAATTAAAAATAAAAACCACAAGCTGAAAAATAAAAATGTGTAAATAAATTAATAAAAAAAGTTTTAATCATCCGAAAACCTTGAGAAATTTGCAACTCATAAAGGTCAATTTGAGAGTTAAAATTTACACACATACCCGACTCAAGGATGCCAGGATGGTTTTATTAACACCGATTGTAGACTTTTTTGTTTTTTTCTTAAAACGTGTAAAAAACATCTAAGTTATATTCTCTATTTTTTTTAGAAAAAAAATGTTTGTTACATAAGGTTTTCTTGAGTTTTCGTAACTCAAGTGTGTTTTCTTTCATTAGCACCACCAAAATTTCGGTAACTCAACGTACACACCACCATATTCTTCTCCTTTCGCACCACACTATCTATACCAAAATTCCAGTGACGCAACACTACACACCACCACCATCATCCCAATTTCCTACACAAATCGCAACCTACAGGAGTCTACCTTGAATCATCACTAGTTGCCTCTGTCGGAAACCCGCCGGTGCGGCTCTAGCGTCGGAACCCGCTGCGTAACGCCGGCGGTTATGCTGATGCAGTCTTTGATCTTCTTTCATTTTCGTCTCCCGTTCTTGCGGTCCTTTTTGACGAATAATGTTGTGAATTTGACGTGAATGGTTCCGAAGTGTGAATGTTATTTTCAACAAACAAGAGGGACAAAAACATAAATAACTCTAATTATAAAAATAAGAGTAGTAACATCTGAATGATTTTTTTAAACACAAATACATTAATAGAAAAAATAAGTGGACCACATTTACTTAGGGTTTTGACCTTTTGACCGGCTCTCCTCTCTAACCCATCCTCCCCAAACACGCTTTCTACCCTATTTTCATCATTTTCGGCGAGCCAGAAACATTTCACCGACACATCGTTATTTGTCCAAAACACAAATAAAAATATGTATAATTATGTTAAACCTTTTTTATATAAAATTTGAATTTTCATTCAAATGGCAAAGTAATAAATTACAAACAAGTGGCAGGTAAACGGGCAACAAGCTGCGCCGCAACCCCCTTTTGAATTGCAAAACCAATCCTACTAAATATTGACATCACACATTCATGTCAGCATGTGCTTGTATTCGTGTGATTATATGAGTATGTTGCAAGTTGGTTAAAGTTAAAGCGACGTCATGACCCACTCTCTGATTCCCAGTTTACCTAGCTCTGCACTTTTGAAGGGTCACGACAAGATTCAATTGATATGAATAAGAGCTATCACGCGTTTCTTCTGATGATATATTTATATCTTTATTGTGTCGCAAGTTGACGATAGTTATAGTCATATCATTACTTTTGAGAGTTGTATAGAACCATGGACCATATATACGCGGGCGTTTCTTTTTCAAAGCACAGTTTTTTCTTATCAAGTTGCTAGAACCGACAATGTCAAGATGACATATGTCTCACTAGTTTAGTCGAAAATTTTGGGTACCATATCAATATAAACTCAAATCTAGATACATAAATTATATGTGCGTCTATGTACCTTGGAGTACATTGTACTACCATAGGAGTTTTACATATATTTACATATTGTGTTGTTGAAAATGGATTTCAAATGGGTCAGTGAAGGACAAAAAAAGTTCAGTATAACTTGCTGAAAAAAATACATAGTAATTTACAAGTCTTATTTAACATAAAAGTTATGATAGCCCTATATATTAATTAGCTCGTTTTGTAATGTTTTAAAGAGGTCCATACCAAGTATACATTAAGCTGATCTTTGATACTGAGTTTGCATATTTATTAGTTAATTACTTGTGATAATGTTCTAACTTCTAAGGTAGGTAAACTGAGCTTGTAAAATGAAGTGCATGGGATTTACTTGACTAGGAAGCCGGTGTACGGAGATACTGCGGTCTTGGTATTATTATCTCGCAACGTTAACATGTAGCATTATTAGCGGTTCCCGCCATGTATAACCTACCAACAGGATTTCCTCATCTAGTCAAGCCGGTTAATACTAATAACGATGTTATATGGTGAATACATAAACATGATAACTAAGTGAGAGATTAGTGAATTGAAGAGTTTATGGATTATAACATGTTGATATTTAAGGAATGTATCTTCTATTGTTCATGTTAGCAAATTTCCTTGAATTTCATTCTTAGTTTATTCATATTTTATTAATCTAGCAATCCCACCTAGCTGAGTTTAGATATAGAGATACATAGCGTAATCTGATTTCACTACCAACCAAGAGCACAACTTGTGATAGATCCATAACTTATCGTCAGTGGCGGCCAAAAATAGATCATGTTAGAAATGGTCGGGCGAAAAGAAATATATTGAATCACAACAATAAAAAGTCGAACTCCCAAATTTATGATATACAAACTACTTTGTAAACATCAAACATCATTAACTAGTAATACGGTAATAATACGTTATGCATCATGAGCAAAAAAAAACGTTTTTAGTACTTCAGTCCAACAAATGAGCTACACCCATATTTTCCCAAATGTAAAATTGATATAAATTTGTAGAAAATCCGATTCTAATTATGTTAAGATGCTATATGTGTAGTAACAGAGTTATGTAGTTAAATTTGGTCAGCAGCAAGGTAGAGAACTTAAAAGCAAAAGTATCAGTTGAACCACAATGAGCTCCAATGGAACTTCATTTTACCAAAACAGTAAAGTGACATCCATTAATTAAAAGGGGGAAAAATATAAGCAATCTAAGTGAAATACTTTAAGGGCCTATTTGGTTTATTCAGATCTGAATGGTTAAAATCTGATTGAATCAGACATTCATGGCTGAACCATTCAGCTTTATTCACAATCTGAACCATTCAGACCTTATTTCACCCATTCAGACATCATTCTTTTTAAAACCAAACGCCCTGAATGCACTGCAAACCGAATCAGATGTGGACCTCTGAATAGTTCTCATTCAGTGGTAAACAAAGAGGACATAACTTCTCCCCTATCAACACATTAATTAAAAGGGAAAAAAATATAAGCAATCCAAGTGCAATACTTTAACTTCTCTCCTATCAACACACATCTAACACACACACACACACACACACACACATATATATATATATATATATATATATAGGGGAGGACTACATAGAAAACCCTTATGTTTTTAGAAAACTCTGGAAACTCAAAGGAGAAGTCGTTTTTTTCAAAGCTCCCGACATTTTTTTTTGAAAAAAATAACACATGTAATATATATGTTTTTTAGAGTTTTAGGCCAAAAAAAACAAAAAAGCGCCGAAGGGATGTTTTAAAAAAAAAATAAACAAATTTCAGCAAACTTCGGGTGACTAACATGTGTTAGGCACAAAAGGCTGAAACTTGCTGAATTTTTTTTATTTTTTTTAAACATTCCTTCGGCGCTTTTTTGTTTTTTTTGGCCCAAAACTCTTAAAAACATTTATATTACATGTGTTATTTTTTTCAAAAAAAAAAAAAAAAGTCGGGAGGTTGGGTTTTCTAAGGTTTTCTCAAAATGGAGGGTTTTCTATCTAGCTTTAGCTTATATATATATATATATATATATGTATATATATATATATATATATATATATATATATATATATATATATATGCTAATTATAAGGAGAAAACCCACTCTAGTTGACTAAACCCTAAAAACTCACACATGTGGCTAGGATTCATCCACATCACATGTGCATAAATATGAAGAGAGGGGTATTTACGTCAATTTACACATGGCCAGAAGATGTCACTAGTCTTCCTTTTTAGAGAATGTTGACAACTTTTCTCTCTCTAGAAGTTATAAGAGCAATACTTATTAAAAATACATAAGAACTCATTCATCTCAATGAAAACTACCTCTCTCCTCATTCATCTCTCTCTTCTAACAAAAAACCCACCATCACTTTGTTCAGATCAAAGAAATTCTGAACAAATCTAAAGATGTCGATATGGGGGTTTACCAGATCTATCTCGTTTGCCGATATGGGGTGGTTTTTCCGGTGCACTTAGGGTTCGTTTGAGGTTCAGATCTAAACTTTGGTGATGACGAATCAGATCTCGAAGAGAGGCTGAAGGTTTTTGTTCGAACCAGGCAAAGATCCAGTGAAATTACGTACTTTTTTACGTTTTTGAAGGTTTTTGTTCGAACCAGGCAAAGATCCAGGTACAATCCTTTTCATTTCTTGATAACTTTGGATGATTTATTTGTTGTTTTCTTGATTGTATTGTGTATGTGGGTTTGATTAATTGAATTTGGCATATGGGCCTTTTTAATTTGTGTTTTGGGTTGTTTGTTTCTTGTTTTGAAATGGGTTTAGATCTTTTTCTCTCTAGATAAAAAAATTATTACTCTATTTAAAAGTGAGATTCTGGTAAAAAAAAAAATATGCATCACAAATGTTTGATTGTTTGAAGTTTTAGCTTTTCTTGACTTTTAACTTTTTCGATCATGTTTGTCTTCTTCTGTATTAATAATTTTGATTTTGATTCTGGTTAATTGATCCTTGTACCTATGTTATGTGATGTGTGTAGTCTCGATTATCTAAAGTTGAGGCATTAAAGTTAAAAGTTCATTTGGACATTTGGGGTCGTGTTTTGAAGACATTATTTTGAATTAATTTGGAAGTATTTGTAAGACCTTAATTCATATTTGACAGAAGTCGCAGCGGAAATTCGTACCATAAAATTTCTTTCATTATGTACGTCTTGACATTCTTAAAAATTCATTTTTATAATATAAAAACATAACTTATCAACACTAAATTACATATATAATACATTCCCGTACAATCTATGTTGTGACTCGATTTTCGATCGCTACTCCTCATGAGGAAAATCCGTGATTCATACAACCTGCACCCACCATAAACATACACATCATTAGCAAACTTATGTACAAAGAAGATTCATAACAATGTAGCCTTGCTATGTTCGATCCACATATACTTCGCATCCTGTTAACTTTCTAGTTTCAAGCATTCCATCGGGGTGTATGATCTTTGGC
Organism: Helianthus tuberosus; assembly: GCA_030545235.1. Taxonomy (NCBI): domain Eukaryota; kingdom Viridiplantae; phylum Streptophyta; class Magnoliopsida; order Asterales; family Asteraceae; genus Helianthus; species Helianthus tuberosus. The sequence continues at coordinate 29,881,624 of CM060393.1, forward strand.
GAAACTTCAATAATGTACCTGCATTACATTTTATTCTCGAGGCACATTGTGAATAATCGTCAATACATAAATGTATTGAAACCGCTTATACAATACATACATAACTACGTACATACATACATACCTTTACTTGCATACCTACGCATCTATTTACATACATACATGATTACGTCTTCACATACTTACTTACATACATACATAACTATATACATACCTACCGGCTCGCATACATACCTACATACATAGCTACTCACATACATACATACTTTCCATTCTCAAGGTACACCACTAATAACGTTAACAACCAATGTGTCTAAATCATGCATACATACGTACTTACATAAAACATACATACACATCTACATACGTTCATACCTTTCCTACGGCTCTACATACGTGCATACACTCATACATGTCTTTATACATACATACGTACATATCTACATACGTACATACCTTTCCGACATCTTTACATACATGCATACCTTCGTACATACTCACTTGCGTACATATACGTTCTAACTACATACACACATACATACCTACAGTTACACTCGTAAGGCATACATACGTATATACCTACATTCATACTTACATACATACATACATAAATGCTTATCACATGCCACAACGGTGCATGCATACTTTCGTACGCTTCTTCTAACGTGTATAGAGATACACATCATACATATGTATCTAACTACATGTGTTAAAAGGGCTTTTCGGGAGCTTTACGAATCATTGGGTTGAAAAACTATGTACCGGGACGCGTTACAGATCATTCGGAAGTGCAAAACAAAGAAACGGAGAAGAGGAAAAAGACAACCCGTCGCCGACGGGTTCCATGACCGTCGGCGACGGCCTCTTAAAATGCCCGTCGCCTGATTTCACCCGTAACCAGCCAGTTAGGCCGTCGCCCGTTTTTGGACTTTTGGCAGCCCGTCGGCGACGGGGTGGGGACCCTTCGGCGACGCCCTCTATAAACATCACTTTTCTGCAGATCCGTTTCGTCGTTCGTACGCACTAAAACGCTCATAACTTTTAAACCGTTTACCCGTTTAACCTCCCGTTTCTTCCTACATGCTTGTAAATTCACATTCTATCATATGAACTTAGAATCTCACATCCGAATTAAGGAAATTCCTAACTTATGCATTTACGCCTATATTTTCATTTTCGGACAATTTTACCCATTCTTGTTTTCATCACACAACTCATTTGTTTTAGCCCAAAACTTGCATGAACATTACTACCATGATACTTTTACATTGTCCGGAGTTTCGTACTTGGGATTTACACACCCGATCCCCGTTATGCGTTATTTCATTCATTTTATTCGATTATACTAAAACCAACCTTGTTAAACCAAGTTTCATTCATGGACTTGTTTACCCGTTAGTCATAACTCACAACTAAGTCCTTCGACTACTTATCCGTACCTCCGTTTACTAACTAGCGCACTTATATGCAATCATACACGTTATCCGGTTATCATACCGTAACCCTTTACTACTCTTCACTCCGATATAACGACAAACCCCATCTTTGACCCGTTATATCTACTTAACGAAAATCATCGATTTCATACCATCCATCCTTATTAGTTCTCAATTATCATACCTTAATTAACTAACACATATCTTTACATAAACAAATAAGAAGTGATTACGGAGATCACTTACCTCATGCATCCGTGTTCACATCCGTTTCCACGCCTCTTCTTGACCCGTTAGCCTTTCGCGCTTGAGTCCGTCTCGACATGATTCCTATACTTTCATATCATTACAATTACACTCTTGTTAGCATACTCATTGCACATGTTAACGATCATAACAATCACATCTTTTACATTTGACTTTAATTAGTCAATTCCAACAAGCATAGCACATGTGACCAATTTCACATTCTTACAAGCTCATGTAATTCATCATATCATTCCATTTAAAACGTATCGTTATAACATGTACCATACGACTTCCTATAACCATATCTTTACGACAATGAGTTAAATCATGCTTCTTGTTAGTAGTTGACTTTCAGAAAGTCAACAATTCATCTTATTTAACTTTCGACTTATCATGTTATACTCGTATCATCATGATAGGCTATACGGATGACACTACATCCATTTTATCATACACGTGGTGTGCGTACTACCTTCTAAGCATAACGTACAACTAATTCATGCACCATCTTCTAAATTCATACATAATTCATCAATTTCTTCCTTCTAATCAACACGAATCATACATGCATAATCATCAAACATACTACTATCACATTTCTTTCAATTCCTCTAACAAAATCCATCATACAAATCAAAATACATCAACATTCAACAAGAATTAAACATAGATGATGATTCGAATCATCATTCTTATTATGACTAATGGGTTTCACCCTTAAACATCAAATTAACACAAACCATACATAACCTATGTTCTATATGATGATTCTAACCCTTATACATCATCAATTTCATACCAATTCACGGATTAGAACATATCCCACTTCGTGGAAGATCACCAATCTAGAATTTAAGACATACCTTATGATCCTCTTGTGATGGTGATCATTAATCCATGTTTATCCATGAATTTAAGCTTCGATTTACCCTTCAATTTGATCATTTAAGGTTGAGCTGGGGTTTGGCTTCTTTGGGAGCTACTGATCGATCTAGAACACACACGATTGTGTGTTTGTGTGTGTTATTACTTTCTTTTAACACCTCCACTTACATCCTTTACCATCTAGCCCCTCATGTTTTACCACTTAACATATTTGGCACAAATTTCGTTATTTAATAGTTTTGGCCATAACTTTAACTAGGTAAAATAACCTAATTATTTATTTCTTGATGTACCATATTAGAACATTTAACGAATATAAACATTTGGGTTTTTTGGGTGTTACAGCATTGTTCATTTTACAAGCCATCCATTATTATTTAACATGTACATTTATTATAGGCTTTTGTTATTTCTAAAAAATATAAATTTACTTCAAAGGCTAAATTTCCTTTTTTTGTTTTTTTATATGTTTAGGTTATGCAACTGATCTGGATACATTGTGGTTCAATAATAATTGTGCGACGAATATGTAATGGATCTGGATTTGTAGAAGTGATAGTTACAAATGAAACATTTTTTTTTTTGCAATTACATGTATTTTTTTATCAGTAATACATTACATTTTTGGCAATTTACACTTTTATGTATGTGGATATCCTTTAAATGGTAAAAAAAAACATTTTTCTTGTTTACTGGTTGTTTACATTTTTTGAAATTATACAGAAAATGTATGTTTACACGTGGTGTAACTTCATCTATATGTTGGATTATTGTTTAGGACGTTTATTTTTTATGTAACAATTCTCATAACAATTCTTTTCGTCTTAGTTACGAACGTCCAAGATCTATGCATTTTTTATGTATTTTTTATCAGTAATACATTACATTTTTGGTAGTTACACTTTTATATATGTGGATATCCTTTAAATGGTAAAAAAAACATTTTTCTTGTTTACTTGTTGTTTACATTTTTTGAAATTATACAGAAAATGTATGTTTACACGTGGTGTAACTTCATCTATATGTTGGATTATTGAATATGAGAATTTTCTATGTTATGGATTTTTTGGTTTTGTTTTTAACATGTTACATTTTTTTCCCAGAGATTTATGTAGACTTTTGCTGTGTTGAATCTGAGAATTTTATATGTTATGGATTTTTTTGTTTTGTTTTTACCATGTTAGATTCTATTTTTGCCTCAGATTTTTGTACATTTTTACTGTATCCGTGTTACATTTTTTTTTCACTGAGATTTTTGTACATTTTTGCTCTATGTGTGTTTGATCATGTGCTTTTGTTGATTGTTGATTGTTGCTTGAATATCTTTTTTTGTACATTTTTTAGATCACGTGACTCTTTTTTATTTTTTCCTAAAGTGTGTAACTTATGTAAGGTTTTTTTAAGATATAAACTTTTTTTTTAGTTTTTCGTTATGTTAGAAGTCAGTATTTGTTTAAATCATAGAAAATTAATGGGTGATAGAACTTTAATCATTAGAGAGAGAGAGAGAAAACATAAAATAATGAAAGAAAAGTACTTTAATCAAGAGAGAGAAAACATAAATTAATGGATGACAGAACTTTAGTACTTTACTGCACTTTCTTTGTTCCAATATTACCCTTCATTACATTAAATACATTAAAAAAATGAGACAAAGTACACAAAAGCAATTGATGGGGCAAAAGTTAATCCTAGCCATCCATCAAGTTTGATCAATGGTGATTAATGGGTTTTAAGGGTTTAGTCAACTGGAGTGGGTTTTCGATTTATGTAAGGATCGTGTTCGCGACCTAAATGAGTCGGTTCAGAGGAATTCTATCAAATACAGGTGCGGAAAACAAGTATTTGACTTAAACACAGCTGAATCTTAGTATTTGACTTAAACACAGCTGAATCTTCACTTTAACACTGATTTGTATTGATATGAACTCGTTTACAATCAGTTCTCACACCGGCAGCACCTCGGTATGGAAATCACACAAAACAACTTGTGACTACTTCTCTGATTTCGCTTGACCTAGACCACTATATATAGACTTTGAGATTTCGCTTCATCATCACTCAAGCGAAATCTGATATAATGATTTCGCTTGAGGCTTCAAGCGAAAACTCAAATTACATTACAAACTTTTCAAGCGAAATCTTCTAATATTCTCACATTCTCTCGTTCTACGTGCCCTGATCTAATCTATCTAAAGTAAGACTCGATACAAGACGAAGTCGACAGATGTAGTGCACCAACAGACTCCCCCTCAGATGTTGACGAGTCGACTATCGAGTCACAATAACACTGTGTCTTCACATCTTCATTCTTGATCAGTCTCTGGGCTTTTCTCTCTCTATCTTCTTTTCCAAAATCACCTTGCTCTATCAGACTCCCCCTCACGATTTGCTGGTATTCATTCGTTCTTCAGCAACATCTGCTTTAGGATCGATGTCTGACTCAAATGTTGTTTACAAGATCATTGCCTGGCTTTTATCTAATACTCTTGATCAGATCTCTTGATTCCTTAAGTTCATCAGCATCATCAGCTAACAAACTTTTAGATTCATGATCAAAGTCTGACTTTTGTAAGCTTTGAATGAATTAACCTGGCTCACCTGTAACAATCTTAACCCAGAAATAAATTTTCTAAATTTAACAAATTAAATGCACTAACAATCTGATATAATCAGATAACTCTCTCTCATAACACAAACCAATGATGAACCAAATGTAGGTTTTTTTTAAAAAATACCAATTGTAGGATTTTAATAAACCTTTTTACACTTTAAGATTCACTCCCCCTCACAACCAAGTCATCATGTTTAGCACTTGAAATTTTGACAATCAGCTTTCCAATATTAGTTGTCGAAAATCTTTTTGGATTTTTCAAAATTAATGCTAAAACACACTAAAAATCTTTTTGTAATTTTTGATTGTAAAGAAATGCAATAAAGAAATATTTACAAACAATATTTTTGTGAGTTTGCGCAAGAGGATCATATCAGTTTCTGAGACAAGTCACTAACACCGTTAAGCTCCATTTCATTTTAAGCTCTAAACAATTTACCTAGATTGTCAGTATATTTGTCCACTTAAATTTTCATACAAAGTTCAATTGATCTGAGATACGAGATTAATGTTTTAAGCTCTTGAACTTATTCGTGTGTCCCACTACTTGAATATACTCCCGTATCCAGATCCCAATATTCAGTCTTACAGGTGAGTATACCACAGATGATATCTGTCAAGGGAATAAATTATAGTACGAGGGCCGTGAGAGCTCAGGTCGATACTCCCGTATACGCAGAGAGATGACGGCTTCGACTTTTGGTGTGTCCCCTTTAGAGGATCTTTTGTTTCAACAGCCAGGATTAGCATTTTTCAATGTTTCATCATTTTTTAGCTGAGGGTGAGCTATATTTCAAGCAAATGTAAAGTATTCTCCGGGGACTAGGCCATTGCTTCCGCAAAATCAGAAGTCCCGGGATAATACCCCAGATATCACTGAGCATAAAGACCTAGTATCTCAGAATAAGGGACCTTTCAAACAAGATTTCAGGGGTTACCTATATATCCAAGTTTGTGTTAACCCACAGAACAAGCAAGTTTGAAATTTAGGTTTATATCTCGTCACAATCTACTAAATGTGCAAAAACCTACTGACATATCCACAGTAAGATTGTTTATCACATTTTTACTTTACATTTCTTTAGCATGTTGTGATAGTCCACTGATGTACTATCATTTCCTCTATTCACAACAAAACTCATTTTTTTAAATTTTATCATGTTTTTGTATTTTCAAATTTTCTAATGTTTTTGGATTTTCTGAAAATTTTTACTCCCCCTAAAATGCAAACACATTTTAGGAAAATTGAAAATAAACTGTACAATAAAATAACAACTGATATCAAATTGCATCAAATCGCCATTCACTTGGCATAAACAATCAGAACTCCCCCTATCACAAAACTATTTTCTCATTTAGATTTCAAAACACTTAAGTTTGTTTTAATCAAAATGATTTTTCCGGAAAATAAGTTTTGATGATATAATCATTTGTAGGTTTGGGGTGTGGTTCATCACATTGTCTATTCTTAACCACTTGTAGCAAATCAAGTACAAATTAATGTCTCTGATTTACCACTTGCATGTACGCACCATCTATAACAATTGTAAAAATTACCACATGTAAGATCACAATATCACTTGTAGGAATGTTACGTCTACATCACCATTTTAACAATCAAAATGTCGATTCCTGCTTCGCACTTACCAACCTGGAAGCTTCGGCGTAGTCATACATCCTGTAAACATCCAAACACTATCAAAACCTTTCAATCAAAAACTTCAAACATTAGAAAGATGCCGATTCCTGATCCACGATATAAACTTGGGATCTCCGGCAAGTCCTAAGACTTTAAGGAAAACAAACTTCCACCCAAGTCTTATTTGACTTGGTGGCTTCCAATTCCTGAGCAGTAGGGTTGTAAGTTGCCTGTTTAGTTGCATAAAAATCTTTAACCCCCTTAACTTTCCCATCAACCATTTTCTTGAAAATTTTCTTAACATTTTCATTAAATGTTTTTTCAATATCAAAATCTGAGCTTTCAACTTTATCAACCATTTGTTTAATCTCTTCCACACTCAATGATTTAATGTCAACATCATTCATCAAATCTTTGATCTCATCTTGTGACTCCTCTGATTTTGTGGAATCAGAATCATCGCCAAATTGTACATCTGATTTTTTAACAATCCATTTTTTATTGTCTTTTGCACTCTTTTTGTACAATCTTTTAGAATTTTCACCAACTTCATTCTTTGAATTTTCAACAATTTTGAAGTTTGTAGTTGGTGAATCATTCTTTTCAACCACTTTTTCTTTAAGTTTTTCAGAGACTCCCTGTTTTTTGTTGACTTTGTTTGGACAATTGTGAGCAATGTGTCCAACAACTTGGCATTGAAAACAAGTTCTTGTGTCTTTGGTTTGGAAAACTCCAGTTGAATGAAAAACTCCAGTTCCTGTCCTTTTCCTTTCAGCAAGGAACTCTTGATTTGATTTCTTCAAAGATAAGCTATTTGACTCCTCTTCATAGCTTTTTCCTGCAACATATGTCATTTTTGATTTAAAATCTCTAACATATTTTTCATTTTTACGATTTTCAGGTGGAGTAAAACCAAGACCTTTCTTCTTGTAACTACAATTTTGATTTGTTTTCTTTTGAAAACTAGAATCAGAATTGTAATTTTTTTTCTTTTTTTCTTGTTTAACCTTTGTTGAACTCTAGAAGTGTATTTTTTAGGTTTTTCAGTAGATTTTAGATCTTTAATTTCAGAAAAATTAATTTCCGTCATTTTGAAAACCTTTTTGATCATGTCAAAACAAACACTTCTAATCGGAAACTCTTTATCAGAGTATAATTTGTCCGAATCATTTAAAGTATATGCAACTTCAAATGTTTCATCATCCAAATTTGCCTTTGATAACAAAAATTCTTTACTGTAAGACCATTTTTCCGATGATTTTGAACTGTTGACTGACGAACTTGAACCCCCAGACTCAAACTTTGACTCAGACACCTCCTCAGTATCCAACACCTGATCGACCACCTTTTTGATTAACTCAGACTCATGATCAGTATCAGACGAGGTAAACGTGATATCAATGTTATCTGGTAAAACGTCAGTTGTCTCGGATTTTAACTTTATATTGACTGCTTTTTCGACTTGCTCCTCATTTGGTTTTCTAGGAGAATACCCTTCCCAGATAGGAGGCGGACACTTGTTATATTTAACAGTCGATTTCTTACCAGTCTCATTCTTTTGCTTCTCATTCTGAAATGCTTCAAAACCTGCAACAGTAGGATAAACTCGATCAATAACATAATCAGAACAAGAATAACTCAGTAATAACCTTCTGATCCTTTCATTCTCGATCTTTTCTTTCTCCAACTCTTGCTTTAGACTAGCATTTTCTTCGATGTAATGATTAATTGCCTTTTGCTTTGTCATCAATGTAGCATTCGTCATTGTTAAAGCCTTTTCTCTTTCAGAATTCGTTGTTTGAAGACCTGTCACTGTTCTGTTCAACACGCTATACGATTCTTTCACATAGCTGATGTCAGATAGTAGCTTTTCTATCAGTCTTTCTCTATCAAACAGAATCACATCTTTTTCTTCACAACTCTTACACATTTCCAAACATTTCTTGCAAGGCTTTTCAATTTCAACAATTTTCTCAATCTCAATTGTTTTTACCACTTCACTTACTTTTTCTTCACCAGTTACCTTCTCAGTTTCAGTCACCTTTTCTTCAACAACTACTTCAGCTTCCTCATTTTGTTGTTGTTCTTTTGCAGCTTGTTTCTCCTTCAGCTTCTCCATGCGATCTGCAAAATAGAAATGAAAACTTTCTGGAGAAAGATAATTTTTAGCAATATTAATATGTTTCTTTTCTTCATTATCACTGCTACTCTCCATCGATGTTTGATCAAACTCTACAGATTTTTCAGACTCAGCATCTGAAACACCAGAATCAGATGGTGTTTGATCAAAAACAACTTCTTCTTCTGAAGTATCTTCATTTTGCACACTCTCATCTGTACTTAATGAGTCAGAATCAGCACTTTCTAAACTTTCTTCAGATGTAATTGATTGTTCTTTCACTGTTTCACCAATTGAACTCATCCAAGTAGCAAACAACTCTGGTTCTCTAACAATCTTTGCAATGAAAGCTTTGAAATCCCCTTTTTCATCAACAAACATATCCCAGCTGAAACCTTCAGGTAGTTGTTCATCATTTTGATCCACTAAACATGTTGTGCTGTTAGAAGATATGTAGTTGCTCCAGTTGAAATCTACCAAACATCCTTTCTTAGAATCTTCAATCTTTCTACCATGAGCTGTCTGTGAGTCTTGTGTCTGACCAACTTGCTGATAAATGGCTTTCCGGTAGTAGTCATCTTTTCCAAATGGATTCTGAGCACCACTAACTTCTCTGTTCTTGCACTCTCGCTTAAAATGACCTTTTTCCCTGCACCTGAAACAAGTAACTTTAGATTTATCAAAACCTAAAGTAGAAACACAAGCATCAAGAAAGTCATTTCTCCCAGTAATTGTCTTGAACTTTTCAGCACGTCTAAGAACACTTGCAAGACACCATTTGATATCCATTAGTTCCATCTCTTCTGCATCTATTTGGTCGTAATCCTCTTTGGTAAGCATAGGATTTCCAATTCGACCAGCCACTAAACCTTCATATGAGATAAGCACGGAACCAAGTAATGCCATATGATCTTTCGCAATGTCTTCAGAAAAACTTTGACCTTCTGGAAGATTTAGAGCTATGTTGCATTGAATCACACAACCATTTCCCATCTTTGTGCTTTGAGACTGAAAACTTTCTGATGAGCTTTTTGGATTAACACTCGGATACAATGAGAAACCACTGTTGCTTTTGTTTGAGTTTTGATCAGTCTTTTCTGTAGAATCTCCAACACTATAAGCAGTCTGAATTTTCGGACTTCTCTCAGCTTCTGAAGTTGGAACACTACCCTTGTAATACATTTTTACATCCTGTTGACCACTTGGATTATTCATCCTTGCGATCTTCTGCTGTTCTAAATCCTGACTTTCAATCTTTTCAATGAACTGAGAGATTGACAACCCTTCATAAACTCCGGTATTTTTCAGTATCATCAAATATGTTCCCCACTCTTTTTGAGGTAAAGCATCAGCTAGCTTATCCACCCATTCCTCATCTTCTTTATTGATGTTCATCATTGACATTGTTCAAACTAAGTGACAATAACGTTCAATGAGTTTCTTTGTATCTTCTCCGGGCAAACTTGTGAACAAGTCAAACTCCTTTTTAAGCAATGCCTTTTTGCTTTTAATCATGTTTGCACTACCTTCAACTTTGACTTTCAAAGCATCCCAGATTGACTTTGATGTTTTGTCATGTTGAAGTAGTATAAAGATGTCTTCTTTGATAGCTTGTTGAAGCAAACTGATCATCATTTTTTCAGCTCGATACATTTCCCTTTCTTCATTACCAAACTCTGAAATCTGTTTTACTGTCTCCATTTCAGTACGTGGTAGCATATACTTTTTCAGAATACATTCCCATGATCTCAAATGATTTGCTTGCACCCAGTTTTCGAAACGATCTTTCCATCCATAGTATTCCTCAATACACATTAGCTTCGGGGGTTTCTGAGTAGTCCCCGTTTCATTTTCTGAATTCATGTTCTGAGCAATGGAAGATGAACTAGGCGATGTTGCAAATGCGTTGTGGAAATCGTTATCCATGTTTCAATTACTTTCAAGAGAACTGGTCAATTGAACTTTCTTCAAGAAAAAAAATCTGTCAAACTGGTTGAAGCGAGACCTTTGAAGCGAAATTGTTCAAGCGAAACTTTCAAGTAAACACTTTCTGAAGCGAAATCCTGAAGCAAAACACTTGAAGCGAATAAGAACCCTGAAGCGAGATCCTTGAAGCAAAAACAAATAAACTTTGAAGCGAACTGATAAGTGTCGCTTGAAAGTTCAAGCGAAATCGTCCAACACAAACTTTGTTCTTCAAGCGAAATACATTTGGATGTCAATTTTGATCACTTTTAGGTTGAATTTGGCTGGGAAACTTTCAAGGGTTTGTTATCTTGTACTATTAAACAATCCGTGAGAAATTGAATAATTTTTGACCGTGAAAAAAAAATTCTGAACTGATGAAAAGAAGGTGTAGAAGTACGAGAATGATGTCAATTTCAGCTGAAATCCTGCAGAACTCCTCAACTGGCTCTGATACCAATTGTAAGGATCGTGTTCGCGACCTAAATGAGTCGGTTCAGAGGAATTCTATCAAATACAGGTGCGGAAAACAAGTATTTGACTTAAACACAGCTGAATCTTAGTATTTGACTTAAACACAGCTGAATCTTCACTTTAACACTGATTTGTATTGATATGAACTCGTTTACAATCAGTTCTCACACCGGCAGCACCTCGGTATGGAAATCACACAAAACAACTTGTGACTACTTCTCTGATTTCGCTTGACCTAGACCACTATATATAGACTTTGAGATTTCGCTTCATCATCACTCAAGCGAAATCTGATATAATGATTTCGCTTGAGGCTTCAAGCGAAAACTCAAATTACATTACAAACTTTTCAAGCGAAATCTTCTAATATTCTCACATTCTCTCGTTCTACGTGCCCTGATCTAATCTATCTAAAGTAAGACTCGATACAAGACGAAGTCGACAGATGTAGTGCACCAACAATTTATCCTTGCCCTATATATATATATATATAAGGGTAAAATGAGAACCACCTTTAGTCGTGAGAACCATGAGAACTAAGCCTTTCAAAAGGTTTTACCAAAAAAAAATTCTTTAAAAGTCTTTAAAAAAATCATTTGTTTCAGCAAAAAAATAAAAAAATGTCGTATGCAAAAAAATTACATTAGGTGTAAAAAAACATTTTCATCGCCGTAACAAAATTTACATCAGGCGTAACTAACGACTCGATAATTTTCACATATGTGTTTATAATATTTTCATCTACGTTTGTGAAAAAAAATTGTGGCCCAAGTCGTGCGGGAAGTAGGTGTTCTCATTGTTCTCACAACTCATGGTGGTTCTTAATTGAACCAAAGCTTATATATATATATATATATATATATATATATATATGTGTGAACAATAGTGAACTAATCCTATCCTTGATTATTAATACACAAGTGTAAATCAATGGCCATGGTTTGATGATGAAAATACACTAGTGTATTTTACGATTTGGTGATATAAATCAGTGATTCGGATTTATTTACTCAGTTCACAAATACACTAGTGTTCACTTTATAACCCTATATACATGTATGTTTGTGAACACAAACTATCAACACACATCTAACATATTTTTTTTTGTTTTTGTGAACACAAATACAATATGAAAACAAAATGAATAATGGAAATAAACAAATAGAAAGATATATGGCCGATCAATTTCATATATATTTTTTATTGCGATACGTTAGTGTAGGGAATATGGCCGATTAATTTCATGGACCATTCATTTAAGTTGGGGTTGGAAACAAATTGGAAGGGCCGCCAAATTTTACACTACCAGGATACGAAAGCCCATTTAGAATTGAGTGAGGTCTCACCCTCTACTTGGAAGTTGGGAAGGCGGTGGCGAATTCAAGAATTATTTCTGCTGGTGCGAACAAGGGATTCAAGTATTCAACCAAAATTTTCAAGAGGTGCGGTCGGATTTTTGCCTATAAAGCACACTAAAATTTTCTTTTTAAGAAGGGTGCCCGCCCACCCATACACGTAGGTCTGCCTCAAGAAGTTCAACACTGAATTCAAAAAAGATGTTCATACAACAAAAATCAATAGCCCTTCATACCACCCATGTCGTCAAAAAGTTCCGGTTTACGCACAGCCAATGATGGCTTTCCTCCTCGGTATGTGACTATGTTTGTCAGACGACTTCGTTCCACTTCTGGGCCCGCTAATTCTTGATATCAAGATTCAGCCCAAAGAAATCTAGAATAGGCCCAATTAAATTTCAAATGCAAGTATACACCAATCTGAGGCTCTCAGTCTGAGCTCAGGATCAGATTCTATGTATTTACATAAGTTTATTAACTAGGTGTATCAGCTGTTTACAAAATAAACAACAGAAGTTTATAGATTATGTGCCCATGTATTACATGGGGTTGTATAATAGAAACAATACAATTTTATAATCTGTAAAAAAAAACTCCATATAACTCACATATTTTTACTATCATATGATAGTTTACGCAACTAACTTAATTTGTCACAAAAACCATCATATGTTAATAAACAACACTAAAATATCATAATAGCCCCATGTAACGGTTGAATACTAAAAATTATGTAAGACATAAATATATATATTCTTCATATGACAAAAATTACGTATTACGTATCATATTTTACATATAATAATGTATATAAATAATATTATTTTTATTATTGTGCACCTTTTAATTATAACTTTTTATTTAAAGTAAATGAAAATAGTTTTATTGTTATATCATAAATTAGATTTGTTATTCTTATTAATAATTGTTATACGGAGTTAATTAATAATTAGTTATTATAAAATTATGATCTATGTTAACGGTTTAAATATAACAAATACAATATTTTGATAACTAATAGTAAATTTTTTATGTCATAGATATAGATAAAGAAATATAACAAATACAATATTTTCATAACGTGGATGCCCAACATTTCACCACTACCATCATCACAATGGCAGCCACCACCATCACATCCACCATCGCCACCACCTCCACTAGTGTCACCCCCCCCCCCCCCCACCCACACACACCCCCACCCCACTACCACCACCATCAATCCTTTGGTAAACAAATTTGTCAATTGTTTATTTGACTCAACCAAATTACTACTAATTTGTTGGGTTCGTAGGATTTAGGGTAGCCGGCCCTAGTTATTAGGCCCACTTAGTTAACTTGTTGACCAAGTAGGAAACCCTAACCTTGTTCTATAAATACCTATGATGTAATTGTAATCTGTATCATTCTGAAAACAGTTATGAGCATCTAATAAAAGAAAAACCCTAGTTGCAACCCGTGGACGTAGGTCACCTTGACCGAACCACGTAAATTCTCGTGTTCTTTATTTTCTGCTAGTGTGTGTGTGTGTTTGTTCCGCTTCCGCTCGAGCCTACTCTGATCCGATACCCCTAACAAGTGGTATCAGAGTGAAAGGTTCAGTAAAATACACGGTTCACATGGTCATCGCAGGAGAAGGAAAGAGCTGGACGAGAGATCTTGATCTGCTGTTGCTGCCGTCGCCGCTGACTTGTTTACGGCCCGTACCTATTCTCTTGTTACGGCTCGTAAGGTCTAGGGTTTGCGCCGTAGGGTTTGCTGTTGCAGATCTGGTGGTTTTGGGGTGTTTGGCGATTAGGGTTTCGGTTCTTGAACCCTAGTTATTCGCTGGTTTACGGTCGGGTTTGCAAGAGAAGTCGCTGGTTCGGGTACTTCGGGTTTCTGGTTTATTGAAAGTTGCTCGGGTTTCGGTTGCTTGGTTCCTTGTGGTTTTTTCTGGTTTTTCTCGTTTGCCATGGCTGAAGACGGGAAGTTCCGAATCGAGAAGTTCAACGGTACTGATTTTGCATGGTGGAGAATGCAAATAGAGGCGTTGCTTGGTGAATGCGATTTGGATGTGGTACTGGAAGAAAAACCTGCTGGAATGGATAAAGCTGCTGAGGCAATTTGGAACTCAAAGGACAAAAAGGCAAGAGGTAAAATTACATTGGCTTTGACGAGGAGCGTTGCATTTAATATCATGAAAGAAACAACTGCTCGTGATATGTTAGAAGCTCTGTCAAATATGTATGAGAAGCCGTCTGCCGGTAATAGGGTGTTCTTGATGAGGGAACTGTTTAATATGAGAATGAACGAAGGCAGTTCAGTTGCTGATCACATTAACGAGGTCAATTCAATTTTGTCCAGGTTAGCAACTGTGGGCATGAAGTTGGATGATGACACTCAGGCTGTGGTTTTGTTATCTTCCTTACCTGATAGTTGGTCAGGATTTGTGACAACGGTCACTGAAACTGCTGGAACTGGAAATTTGAAGTTTGATCGGGTCCGGGATAGTGTTTTGGGTGAAGACGTTCGCCGGAGGAACACTAGTGGAGGATCTACTTCTGGTATGCTCAGTGTTAGCAGGGGAAGAGGTAAAAACAGAAGCAGTGGGAGTCGTGGGAAAAGCTTGTCTAAAGCTGGGAAGAATGTGAGGTGCTGGAACTGTGGTGAAAAGGGGCATGTTAAAAACGAGTGTCCTGATCCTAAGAAAGAGGGTGGTAAGCAGCATGTAAACAGTGTTGTGTCAGATGAATCTGACGGTGACGTACTAGTTTGCTGTGAAGAGTCTATAGATTCTTGGGCTATGGATTCTGGTTCTTCGTTTCACGCCATGCACAGCGGGGAGACGATGGTGAATCTGAAAAAAGGAGACTTTGGAAAGGTACGATTAGCTAACGGTCATGTTCTTAATGTTACGGGTATGGGAGATGTCAATCTGAAGACTCCACTGGGCACTACATGGAACTTAAAGAACGTCAGGGTAATTCCAGGTTTAACGAAGAAACTTATTTCTGTTAGTCAACTGGATAAACAGGGACTAGATGTTAAGTTTGGTGGTGGGAAGTGGAAGGTGATTGATGGAAATCTTGTTGTTGCCTGTGGAAGGAGACGAGGATCGTTGTATCTAATTGAGATACCTGCTGAGGGAGTAGCCGTCCCTGTACAACATAAAGTCTGGTTCACTGAATCTAGTAAGCGGAAGAGGGTTCAATTTGCGAACTTGAATCCTGGTGCTTTGGGGATGTCAGTTGAATGTGGTCGGGGATCTAAGTTTAAGCCAGTCAGGGGATTTGGTGATAGTGGGAGCATGGGTCGTGTTTCGGGTACAATCACAAAGAACCGTTGGGTTTTGAAGACGAAGGTTCCGACTGAAGAAAAAAGCTCTCCTGGAAATAGTTTGCAAAATGTGGAGAGTGGTATTAATTCTCGGTGTATCTCTGGAGCTGGTGGGTGCAAGCCGGTTGAGATAGAGAATGGGTCTGATAAGACTGTTGGGTTGGAGCTTGTGGGAGCTTCAACTGGTCTCTCAGGTACTTGATGAGAGGTGTGGTTGCAACTAGGTGGCTTGGATGTGACTGAAGTCTTAGCTT
Organism: Helianthus tuberosus; assembly: GCA_030545235.1. Taxonomy (NCBI): domain Eukaryota; kingdom Viridiplantae; phylum Streptophyta; class Magnoliopsida; order Asterales; family Asteraceae; genus Helianthus; species Helianthus tuberosus. Next base: position 29,897,932 of record CM060393.1, read on the forward strand.
GTTCTTGGAACTGGAGGCTGGGAAGACTTGAACGTAAAGATTACTGAAGTTACTGGTGATGGGTTTCTTGGATGCACTTTGTGGACTATGCAAAGCCTCCGAGTGGGAGATTGTTGGGTTCGTAGGCTTTAGGGTAGCCGGCCCTAGTTATTAGGCTCACTTAGTTAACTTGTTGACCAAGTAGGAAACCCTAATCTTGTTCTATAAATACCTATGATGTAATTGTAATCTGTATCATTCTGAAAACAGTTATGAGCATCTAATAAAAGAAAAACCCTAGTTGCAACCCGTGGACGTAGGTCACCTTGACCGAACCACGTAAATTCCCGTGTTCTTTATTTTCTGCTAGTGTGTGTGTGTGTTTGTTCCGCTTCCGCTCGAGCCTACTCTGATCCGATACCCCTAACATAATTAACGTAGAAGCAAGTTTTCCCTAAAGGAAAAACAAGCCCACTATAAAATGTTTTGTATGATCGTGTACATAACAACTATACAAGAAGATGATATGATCGAAGTGGAACCAACAAGTCAAAAATAATATTTAGCAACCACAAAACATCACAAGTAACAGTACACATGGCCCTGCTTCCGCAGAAGAGCGGGACACAGTGCCTTGTTTTTTATTCTTCCAAGACATCATTGATTTTCAAAAAAAAAAAAAAAAAAAAAAAACGCAAAGCTAGTAACAAAACGTCTAGAATCTAAACATTTTCCCAATCGAATTCTACACAAGGGCGTAGCTTTTTGGGGCGGCCGATCCCCCGAACTTTTCGCTCAATAGTGGAGAGTATGTATTTTCATATAGAAATTTTTGGGTATATACGTTTTCGACCCCTGATTTTATATAAATTTTTTGGTATAGACCCTCGGACGGAAATCTCAAGCTTCACCACTGATTCTACATAAACAATTAGCTTAAAAGACTCTCCGTTTCTAAACAATAACCCATTACCTAGAGCCATTTTCAAATACCTAAGTAATCAAAATGCATGCTGTAAATGTGAATTCGTTAGCTGGTGCATAAACTGATTTAAGAAATGGACTGTATAAGATATATCTGCTCGAGTATGGATCACTCATCGTTTTGACACATACTCATAACAACGTGATTTTATATAATAGGACAATCAACTCATTTACAAAGGCTCATTCCATACGCAGTCACTAAATCCATGCAATATTTTCTTCGTGTAAGGCACACTGCACTTTTTGTTCTTATCACTTCAATATATACCCAAGAAAATGTTAGTAATCCTAAAGCTTTAATCAAGAACTTGGACTGTAACTGAGTTTTATTTTTGCCTATTTTAGACACATTATTTCATATGATCACTATATCATCAACATACACAAGAAGTGTAACAAAAACAGACTTTTATATTCTTATAAACAAAGAATGATCGCATTTTGACTTAACATAACCAAAACTTAATAGCACATAAACAAGTTGTTCATTCCACATATGAGGAACTTGTTTTTAGCCCATACAAAAACTTATTCAATTTGCATAGTTTAGTTTCATCCTTAGAATATAAACCTTTTTTTTTTTTTTTTTTTTTTTTTTTTTTTTTTTTTTTTTTGCAATGCCGCTAAGGATCTTCAGTCGTTTATCTTCAAATCTCTGGGTAAAAGGCCAATTGTACGGGCTCGATGCAATTAAAAGAAATTTGAAGATAAATTACGAGACAAATTTGCATCCTTTTTAGGTGGTTCATTTAGTGTTGACTATTGAGGCCTTGTTGATATTATTGCTTGTGTCAAAGTAGCTATATTATTTGTGTGTTGAGATACTTTTGTCATAGCAACGATGTTGGATAACTTCATTTATTTATTGCTTGACTAACTAAATGTCACCTTAGTGTTGACTAATCCAATCAATTCAATTACTATTTTATAGCTTGATTGAGTGAATAGTCATCAAATAATCATATAATTCCTAATCACAATCTCAATCATGAGATTTTGCTGTTAATATCATCGGTTGTGTACTATTGTGAAATACTTGATTCTTGATATTGTTAATTTTTTTGTCAAATAATATTGAATAGTTCATTTAGTTTATTGGCTGACTAACAAAAGTCCACTAAAGTGTTAGAAAAAGATAAACCAATTCTGTATTTAGCAATGTTCTGAAAAAAATTATAATTCTGCTGGTTCAACAGGATGGACAGCAAAAAAGGAGGCAAACATTGGCGGTTTTTCATCGATTTCATCATATTCATTTAAAACCAACCGGTTCATTTGTGCACGGTCCATTAACTTGTAACTAAAGACCGGTTACTTAGTCATACTGTTTGGTGTCAAAACCAGGGGCGGACCCATGTGTATGAGTTGGTGGGCGGGGCATCCCTTGAAAAAAAAAATTACTGTATTTTTTAGACAAAAAACCTATCGCACCCCTTAAAAATATGGTTAAACCCCTCATATGTACCCGAGAAATTGTGCCAATGGTCAAAACACTTATTAGTAGTTTATCACTTGGAGGTTGACTAAATAATCACTGATGATAATATAATTGCTTAAATACAATTAGCTTTTATCACTACTGATCACCAAATGTATAGAGTGGTAATGTCGAGTGATCGAGTTACATATGTTACAAACTCCAAATGACAATGGAGAGGAACCTTGTGAAACTTGGGATTTCTGCCCAACTAGTTGTTAACTCATGAAACATTGTTTTTTGTTCACATACTTTGTCATAATAAAAGCCGTTGACGTTTAATGCATACCCCTTGGTGTTAGACTACATATACAGATATCCTAAACTAAGACATGTTGCAACAAATTATTATTATTATTATTATTATTATTATTTTTTTGAACGGCCAACAAACTCAATCGGGCACTCTCGGGGCACCCACTGGACAAACGGAGTACTCCGAGAGTAACCCGAGTCCACCACCAATTCCGGGGAAAACCCGGTAACCCACCCGCCCGTAGGCACAACGGTGAAATTACCGGTAAAACCCGTTTGGCTCAAGGATCCAACCCAGGTTTCCCTGGGTCTCCTATCATTGCCCATCAGTGCCTCACTCTGCACCAAGTGGGAGTCGAACTTGCATCTCTCAAGAGAAATGCAAGCCCTCCACCACTTGATCTAGAGATCATTGGCCAACAAAAATAATTTTAGTTTGAGATGTTTCAAGTCCATTTTCAACTCTAACGTTGACTATTTTATCATGAAATACAACTGTGTTTATCTTCATAATATCCTGGATATCATATCTTAACATGGAATTTCTAAAGCATGGTAAGCACTCCCCATATTAATATATATTATATGCGGAGAATTTTAGTTTCAACCCCAATAGTTGACTCTATTATTGTCAAAACTAATTTTTTTTTTAGAAAAAAGTATATGGTGCAATATCCCTTAACGTTCATTGCGTATGCGATGACAAAATCGCACGTTATGATACAACAAAAATAAAATCGCATTTTATAGAAACCCGCATGTGCAAAAAAAGTAGGAAATCACATATACATAAATAGGGCTAAAATCGCATGTACAAGTTTTTGTTTTTTTTTTTGTTTTTTTTTTTTTTTTGAAATCGCATGTGATAAAAGGAAATGAAATCGCATGTTATAAACCCAATTCCCATGTTAATAATGCCTCGCGTACGCAGAGCCGGCCCAAGCCCAAGCCAAATGAGGCTAGGGCTTTAGGCCACAAAATCTATACGCCCTCAATTTTCCAAAAAAAAAAAAGTTTGTAATATTGGGCGGCAAGTCTACAACAGGTTTGTGATATAGTAAGCTAAAAGGTCTTAACTGAAATTAATTTGCTAGTTGATTATTCCAGTGAAAGTGTAACATTATATTCGACTACAAGTCTACAACAGGTTTGTGTGTGTGTGTGTTTTTTTAATCCAGAGACAGGCCCCGAATTTGTAACAAGCTTTGGGCCACCAAAATGGTTGAGCCGGCCCTGCGCGTACGCAATGCACGTTAAGCCCAATTATACGTTAACCGGCCTATTTTTTTTTGTCGAAAATAAAAATAAAGAGTACACTAAATCTTTAAAGATTAAACGGTGTATAATAAGAGGATTAGGATCAAATACAAAGGATCCTAATTGTAAGAAGTGTAAGAAGGATTTATAGAGTGACAAGTGTCCAATAACCTAAAAAACCCACTACACAAAAAAACCCACTAAAAAAAAAAAAAACCTTAAACATCCACCACCACCAACCCCCCCCCCCCCCCACCCACCCCGCCCCCCCCCCCCCCCCCCCCAACCTCACCCACAAAAAAAAAAAAAAAAAAAAATTTTTTTTTTTTTTTTTTTTTTTTTTGCCGAGGGGGTGGGGGGTGGGGGTTTAGGTTTTTGGGTGGGGGGGTGGGTGTTTAGTTTTTTTTATATTTTTTTTTTAGGTTTTTTGGGGGTGGGGGGGGGGGGGGTTAGGTTTTTTGGGGGTTTTTTTGGTGAGGTATAGTTTTTTTTTTTGTTTTTTTTTTTTGCGGGGGGGGGGGGGGTTTAGGTTTTTGGGTGGGGTGGGGGGGGGGGGGGGGGTTAGGTTTTTGGGTGGTGGTGGGGTGGGGGTGGGTGTTTAGGTTTTTGGTGGTGATGTAGTGGGTTTAGTTTTAAGTTATTGGACACTTGTCACTCTATAAATCCTTCTTACACTTCTTACAATTAGAAGTCTTTGTATAATAACTTGACCCTATAATAAGATTCAAAATGGTTTGAGTCCAATCTTTATATTCTACCATATAACCCATTATCACGTGGCATGCCTGTTAGAGAACAATAATACAATGGCCACGCAAGTATTAGTCTTACTTTTTATATATGTAAATATTTTATTATAAAGATTCTTATATTATGAATTTACATCGAGATAGTTGGTAAACGGGCAATAAGCTGCGCCGTTACCCCTTTTTGAATAGCAAAACTACGCATTTTAAAAACTATGTTCATAGATCTCGGGGTCATAACATTACTATGCATGACCCTTTGAACTCGACTAAGTACGTCTACAGCCTCTGGCGCCAGAAAACCAAAAGTATCAAAAGCAAATGGGATAAACACGTGTTGGTTGTCAAGGCACGCTTTCTCATGTTTGGTCACTTTACCCGAAGCAGCCTGACCCACCGTGAAAGCACTACCTCCTAAGCCCACAAGCGGGGAAACCCCTGTTAGATCCACACAAGCATGTTTTCCTCCTACCCATCCAAAGACCAGAATGTCGGCTGGTCGAAGGGTAGATCTCCCTTCCAACAGGTCCGTTAAGAAATTAACGGGTGACTCTTTCTTAGTTATTTTTGTTTTGACCACCAAATTGTTTAATATAAGTCTGATTTGGAAGAATTTGGTTCAATTATTAGTGGGTTAAATTAACTTAATTTGCCAGTTTGGTTGGAAACAACTCAGATTTCTTGGCTGTTTGGTTGACGACAACAAAATCATACTTATGCAAACTTTAATTACCTCTCCCAATATTAGCTAAGTTATAACGTATAGCTAGTTGAGTTTTGATGAAAACTAGTGGTATTAAATCCGCGCGTTGCGCGGTGGGTGGGTATCAGTTCATTTAACTACGGTACGGGCGTACACTTGTTATAGCAACCAATAGAGAAAAAAATCATGATATGACCAAAAATATACCAACACGACAGGAATTTGGTTGGTATCGGTGTGTTGCGTTACGCCACCTACACTCGTTACAGCAACCCGTAGAGAAAAAAAAATCTTGATATGACCAAAATATACCGACAGTGATCTACAACGATCGAAAACAAATGCAAGTTATATAGGATTTATAAAAAAAACATAACACATAAAAAGCCACTAAATAACACATAAAAAACCACTAAATAACAAATATAAAAAACATTGAAAACAAAGATATAAAAAACATTTATTTACTGTTCATTGACTTTATCTATTAATATATAGTAAAAAGTAAAATTTTATATTATAAAAGACTTGCTCCATATTCCATAATCCATATACCAGAATAATATATTTGTGTACATTTTATTTGACTCTTTGTATGAAAACTGTTTTTTATTTTAATTTATATTTGAGAAAAACTCACGAAAATCTTCTAAATATAAGATATGAGCAAATGTGAGCATATATTTGTGAGATTAAATATATAATTGTTATAATATTTAATCTTGTAGCCATTATAATAATTTATATTATATAGATAAAAAAATATAGGCAAATTGGATTTAAATAATCCCAACTTGCTCAATTTGGCCGATAATAATCCCAACTCAGTTATTGGCCGATAATAATCCGAACTGGTCCACTTGTGGCCGATAATAGTCCGCCGTTAAAAATAGCTTAACGGAGTTAAGCTTTTTTCCGAATTACAAACCGATGTTTTATGGATATTGATCAGAACGAGGATACGATTCGATTTATGTAAAACTTACCTCGAAACGGTGGTTCAAACGACTTGATTTTTGTTAATTGGAAGTTTAAACACCCGAATTGAAGCACCGTTTTCGTCGTTTGGGGCAGTATTTCGAGGTAAATTTATATCAATCAACTGGTATCCTCGCTTGGATCAAAATCCATAAAACATCGGTTTGTAATTCGGAAAAAAGCTTAACTCCGTTAAGCTATTTCTAACGGCGGACTATTATCAGCCAAAAGTGAACCAGTTCGGATTATTATCGGCCAATAACTGATTTGGGATTATTATTGGCCAAATTGAGCAAGTTGGGATTATTTAAATCCAATTTTCCAAAAATATATTAATAACCTATTAATAATTAGTTGGTAATTGTTGATGGACCATATTACCCTTATTAACTAATTAGGTTTCCTCTTGTGTGTATATATAAGGAGATTATTAGAGAGTTTAAGGGTTATACAATTACACAATTTACACAACCCTAATAACATCAATAATCGGCTCTCTTTCCCAACCGAATCCTTCCCTTGTTTCGGCTTCATCAGCATCAGATTGCAACTCGAGACCATCAGGTCTCGACCCGAGACCACAAGGTCTCGACTCGTAATCATAAGGGTTCTCAAGTCTTACAACTTGAGACAATGGTTTCGACTCGAGACCACTGAGTTTCGACTAAGGGCTTCAATCTTCACAACTCGAGACCGTGGTTGCGACTCGAGACCTCATTATGGAGTCGAAATCTCATAAAACACAGTAGTCGAGACCATGATTACGACTAGAGACACTGAGGTTGCGACTCGAGACCTTAATGAATCGAGACCTCATAATGTTACAAGATGAGTCGAGACTTGACTCGAGATCAAACTCGAGACCTCATAACTGAGTGGAGATCTCGAAACCTCATTATTTTAGGCTGTTTAGTGTGAACTAAAATTCAGCTCGGGACTCCGCCTCGAACCCCGTTGCAGGAGGCACGCTGTCCCCCTGCAACCCCCAGCGAACTCACCATGCTAACAAGTGGTTTGCTATTAAATACTTGGTTTTGTAAACACTTAATTACCTAATCAGAATCAGATAACTTTTTACAAAACCAAAAAATAACTTAACTTGAATGAGCTTCCGATGTATCATTTCTGCCCAAAAGCTGATATAATACATCTATTTATTGTTCAAGTATTATAAAAGCTATGTTGAGTATGCATTTCAAACGTGAAATGTTTTAATTTCTGGCCAAAGCTGATTTAATTCATTTATGTCTAGCATACTTGACAAGTGCATAACTAAAGTGATTGTCTCATTTGGCCAAAGCTGATTTGTCACGATTACTTTTCACACATACTTAAATGATTACACTTCTGGCCAACGCTGATTTGTCTTCGTTTAAGTAAAATTTTAACTAAGTCTATTATTTTGATGTTAGTAATAGACAATATCACAACTTCATAATTAAAATGATCATTATTTATGCTTGCCTTAGTATAGCATGCCCTTAGATCACATTAGGACTTCTTTCTTAGTATCATAATCCGCTCATCTTATTTCCACTATCAGCACCAAATTGCGGGATTCCACCTTTGACTGGTGATAACTTTGCTGAATGGAAGGACTGTCACACCCCAACCGATGGCGGAATCATCGGGGCGTGGCACTGAGCGAAACAGATTGTCCAGAAGTTTCCATAACAACTATCATTACCATTCAATTAAAGCAATACGTCCCATACCGTATCACAAATAGTTAAATAATTATTACAGACAAGCATCAAGACAAGTATTCTCTACCGACAACTCAGATTTAAACATAGTAATTTATTCGTTGGTTTCTAGGACTCCAGTTCCTAGCTTCAAGTTCATCACAGCACAAAGAGCATAAAAGCAACCTAAGCACCTGTCACATACGTTAAAATAAAGTCAATACATAAAATGTAAAGGTGAGCATACAAGTTTGATAATAGCATATAGAGTTCAAATTCGTTTACGCATAACCAACACGTATACATAGTGAAATGAAGCACGTTAGTTATCGACATAGATCCATCGATACCAATGACTGCGGATTGACTGCCCGAGGCAGTTCGCAATACATGATTACCACCGTAATCCATGCAAGTAAAAGATCCTTAACAACCCCCGTGTGAACGGGTGCTGAGTCCAAACTATAGTACTATCGTTGCTAAGGCAGGTAGACATCATTCCATGTGTAAACATAACAAACAAGCATTCATAAGCAACGTATAACATGCGTGAATGGTTTAGCGTTAAAATAGCTTGAGTAGTGTGAAAATTGTAGTTTAAATATTCGTAACGCATGTGACACCCAAAAGTGCTAAAAGCAAAAAGGGTTCGAGTATACTCACAGCGATTATGGATTGAAGGGAGCGCTTTTCAGCGAGTACAGTTAGCCTGAATAGATTCGATAGCGTAAGGATAAGTGGCATGGAAAAACAGTACAGAATGAGTGTGGGCAGGATGGCTGATCATGCGGATGGGTCATCCGTGCGGATTGGTATTTCGTGCGAATGGTCATCCGTGCGGACAAGTAGTCCGTGCGGACAAGTAATCTGTGCGGACAAGTAATCCGTGCGGATCAGTCATTCGTCCAGACTAGTCACTCGTGCGGATAACTCACTCGTGCGGATAACTTATTCGAGTGGATTGTTTCTTCCTAAGTTAAGGATGTGTTTGTGTATGATGGCTTGTGCTTTGGAGTTTTCGTTGTAGCATTTAGAAAACATCTAAGTATCTCTATCCTTCAAGCCGGTCGCGCGGACAACAATCCGTCCGGATGGTAGTCCGTGTGGACACAACCTTAAAGGTGAGTCACTTGGTGAAGTCCGTCCGGATGGTAATCCGTGCGGACTATGGTAATCCGTCCGGACAGTCTGTTCGCGCGGACAAAGATAATCCGTCTGGATAGTCTGTCCGTGCGAACAACTTGGCCGTGCGGGTGACATTGTTTGAATTCATTCAAGGTCTTAGTATCTCATAATCCGAAGAGTAATCCATTCAGAGGTCGTCCGTTCGGATTGTTCATTCGTCGATACTCAAACCTCGCTTTGAATGTGGGTCCCAGGTGTAGCTCGCCCGGGTGACAACCCGTCCGGATTGTCTGTTCGTGCGGACGACTTGTCCGTGCGGACAGCTTGTCCGTACGGACAACTCACTCGTGCGAACAACTTCCTCTTCCTGGTTGTTCCATCCGGCTACCCTTGGTTGCCTTTGTCGTTCTATCGAGACGTTCTGACTTCGTGGCAACCATTTGGAATCGCGTTCTTACCCGAATGACTAAGCCAGCCAGGAATCACCCTAACTCGGCCTGTCGGCGGTTTAGAACAGTCATTCCGGTCTATCCCGAAATCAGGTGTCTTGCGGGTAGAATCCAGATCTAGGACTAGTGCATCACTAATATTGAGTAGAAGACTAGAACTGATCCGATTCGTACCGCTTTTTGAGGGTAAAAGAAGGAGAAACCTTGAGTTTATTTCTTTCAACTCTTTTATCCTTAGAAAAGTTTAGATCTAGGTGGAGTTGTTGTGAAATCTTGTGGAAATCGTTCAGATCTGCGTTATTCTTGGTGGAATGAGGTCAAGCTTGAAGTTCATGAGAACTTCATGATGACGTCACCCGAGAATACCCCAAATCTTGGTGATTTCTCGGTTAAAAGTTGAGATTTGAAAGATAGAAAGGTGTAGAATTGTGTAGTGATCAAGAATGTACAAGAATTAGAGCAAGATCTTACCTGGATTGAGAGAAATCGGGGAAAAGGTGAAGAATGCGTGCTGGTCGGACGTCACTTGCCAAAAGTGGAAAGTTTGGAGAGTAACCAGGTATTTATAGGATGCTAAAAGGGGAAAGGGGTGGTTCGTGCGGATTGCAGGCCACCCGGATTGCTTATCCGTGCGGATTGGTCATCCGTGCGGACTGGCAATCCGTGCGGATGGGCCATCCGTCCAGATGTCGACTGAATAGCGCGTTCGGGTGCGACGACGCTTCGGGTTTCGATTGCGAGTGATTCGACAGGGTTTCCTAGTCAAATTACTTTTAGTCCCAACTACTTCGTATATAATATGGTTCGATTCGGAATTCGGGTTCGAGTTCGATTACATTCGAGTTAGACTTTGAGTTCGATTGAGTTCGCTTGATTCGCACAACAAAACATAAATAACACGCACAAGCAACACGTAAGGCACACACACGTATAATGACAAGTAAAATACATAGCTTGAGTTACGATTTGATGTCGATTTATTAGTATAGCTCGATTATTAGTTGATTAACTTTATCGCATTGTCATTTCCTATCCTTCACAGTCGTAGGTCGATTGAAGTACGATTAACACGACTCGATTATTGCAATGAACGACACTTACTCCACATAATATAAATATAATAAAAACATTTCTACGAGTCAAGTTGCGCGAAATCGGTCGTTGACTTTAACCTTGACTTTGACTTTCACTCGTGAAACACGGGGTGTTACAGCCTCCCCTTGTTTAGGGAATTTCATCCCGAAATTAAGCTGAAAGCCGTAACAAGTCGTGAATCACGTGTGAGAGCTTTTCGGTTAGACCGATTTTTGACTCGTGTAACGTGCGGGATCCGTGCACGATCGTGACCAAACACAATTGCAACGGAGTTGAAACCGGGACCTACAAGTGGTATCTAAGCAGGTTCTCGATTGCACAGATCAAACGCACTAGATTCGTACAGGAATTGATCAGAGATGATGTCACGAGGTGTTCCATGTCTACAAATGATCTCGTCGGTGTAGATTCGGGCTAATCGTTCCACCTTGTAGTCTTCTCGTATTGGCAGAAAGTGAGCTGACTTAGTCAGACGGTCAACAACAACCCAAATGCTGTCGTGACCTGAGGACGTGGTTGGAAGATTGGTTACGAAATCCATGGCTATGCTCTCCCATTTCCACATAGGAATTGGTGGTTGTTCGAGCAAGCCAGAGGGTCTTTGATGTTCAGCCTTGATTCTAGCACAGGTTAGGCATTTTCCGACGTAGAGAGCGATATCCCGTTTCATACCCGGCCACCAGTACCTATAGCGAAGATCCTGGTACATTTTGTCAACTCCGGGATGAATGGAATAGCGGGATTTATGGGCTTCGTCCATGATAATCTGTCGTAAATCGGTTCGCTTGGGAATCCAAATTCGGTTTAGAAAGTGGAATATCCCTTTTGATTTGCTCACAAGCTGGGCTCCATCGTGGTAGATTCTTTCTTTCTTCAAAGTGCGTTCGTTGAAACACGCATGTTGCGCGTCGCGGATGAGAGTTTCGAGGTTGTGCTGGGCTTGAACATTATGAGTGCTAAGCAGATAGCTCTGTCTGCTAAGTGCGTCGGCTACAACATTTGCTTTGCCAGGGTGATAACGAATCTCACAGTCGTAATCGTTGAGAAGTTCTACCCATCGGCGTTGACGCATATTTAGTTCCCTCTGATTAAAGATGTGTTGTAGGCTCCTATGATTGGTGAAGATCGTATACTTAGTACCATATAGGTAGTGTCGCCAAATCTTTAATGCAAAAATAACCGCGCCTAGCTTGAGATCATGGGTTGCATAGTTCTTCTCGTGGATTTTGAGCTGTCGAGATGCGTAAGCTATAACCTTGTCCCGTTGCATGAGGATACAAACAAGACCAAGGTTGGAAGCATCACAGTAGACAATGAAATCATTGTTTCCGTCGGGTAGTGTGAGAACAGGAGCATTGCAAAGCATGTGTTTGAGGGTTCGAAAAGCAGACTCTTGTTTGGTTCCCCAGACAAAAGGCTGGTCCTTATGCGTAAGAGAGGTAAGTGGTACAGCAATCTTCGAGAATCCTTCGATAAATCGTCGATAATAGCCCGCCAGCCCGAGAAAGGAGCGGACTTCGGACGGGTTCTTAGGCGTAACCCAGCTCTTAACAGCTTCAATCTTTGCAGGATCGACGTGAATACCCTGACTATTTACAATGTGACCCAGAAACTGAACCTCCCCCAACCAAAATTCGCACTTGGAGAATTTGGCGTAGAGTTGGTTCCCCTGGAGTAACTCGAGAACCAAACGTAGATGTTGCGCGTGTTCGGCTCTCGACTTGGAATAGATCAAGACATCGTCGATGAACACGATGACGAAACAGTCGAGATATGGTTTACACACGCGATTCATCAGATCCATGAAAACCGCTGGTGCGTTGGTTAGGCCAAAAGGCATGACAACGAATTCGTAATGGCTGTAACGGGTTCGAAACGCGGTTTTGGGTATATCCTCCTCTTGTATACGCAGCTGATGATATCCGGAACGTAGATCGATCTTTGAGAAACATGTAGCACCTTGTAGTTGGTCAAACAAATCATCGATACGAGGCAGAGGATAGCGGTTCTTGATAGTCAACTTATTCAACTCCCGGTAGTCGATGCACATCCGGAACGACCCATCCTTCTTTTTGACGAAAAGGACTGGTGCGCCCCAAGGAGAGGTGCTCGGGCGAATGAAGCCTTTTTCAAGTAATTCCTGGAGTTGGGTTGCGAGTTCTCGCATTTCGGACGGTGCGAGTCGATAAGGAACTCTGGCGGTAGGATTAGCTCCAGGAATGATATCAATGCAAAAATCAATATCGCGTTGAGGAGGTAGTCCGGGAAGGTCCTCTGGAAAAACTTGAGGGAATTCCCGAACCACGGGAACGTCTTTTACTTCCTTCTTCTCTTTCTTTTCCTTCTCCGCTGCTACAACGTTAGCCAAGAACGCCCTGTATTCCTTGCGGAGATACTTGCTAGCTTGGAGGCATGACATAAGTTTGAGACCCTTCGAAGTAGTATCACCATAAACGCACAATGAATCACCGTTTGCGAGCGAAAAACGAATCATCTTATCGAAGCACACAACTTCGGCATGGTTTTCTCGAAGAAAGTCCATGCCTACTATGACGTCAAAGCTTCCGAGTTGCATCGGAATGAGATCAATTGGGAAGATGTGATTGTTGAGCTCAAGAGTACAATCACGGATAACGGAATTAACAGCAACGGTTCTTCCGGTAGCGACTTCAACTTCGAATACCGAGGAGAGTTTGGAACGTTTACGACTAAGGAGTTTCTCGAATTCGAGCGACACAAAGCAATTATCGGCTCCAGTATCAAACAAACATGAATCGTAAATACCATTCACAAGGAACGTACCATTGACCACGTTGTTGTCGGCCTGGGCTTTACGCACGTTAAGATTGAAAGTTCTTGCGCGTGCGGCCTGTTGTTGCTGTTGCTGTTGTTGTTGCTGTTGTGGCTGCTGCTGCTGTGGTTCTTGTTTCACCACCCTGTTCGGGCACATGTTGGCGAAATGATTCGGGTCGCCACACGTGAAGCAGGCTCTGGCCTTGACTGCGGGTGCCGGAGGAGCTTGTTGACCCTTTGGGGCAGTGAGTAGAGCTTGATTGGCAGGAGCTTGACGAATACGGCAGTTGCGGTAAAGTGTCCGTACACGTTGCAGTGAGCACAGAAGCGGCATTGAATAGCTGTTGGGTGATGATAGGTGCAAGTAGGGCAGAGCGGGTGCGGCCCAGTATTTGCACGCTTTGCGGGCGGTGCATTGGCCACAGGCGCTGCCACCTGACGTTGTTGAGCGGGTACGGTTTGAACCAGTGCAGCAGTGATCGCACAGTTCTTGTTGGTGGAGTTGCTCTTTCTCTTGTTCTTTCTCTTGTTGCTTGACGAGGTAGGTTCAGCAGTTAGTGCAGTAGCAGTAGCTTGATGCAGATGCTTGGAGGTTTTATCCCACACCCCAGCCTTAACCCTTTTGTCATTGATTTCAGCGGCTAGCAGATAGGTTTCCTCGATCGTGGTAGTCTTAGCCGCTTGCACGAAATCAGCAACGCAGTCGGGCAAAGCTCAGATGTACTTCTTGATGGTCATCTCTGGACTCTTGACCTAGTCGGGACAGATAATGCTGAGCTGTTTGAAGCGAGCAGTGAGACTAGCATTGTCTCCATCCTTCTGATGTATGTGCCAAAATTCATCTTCAAGCTTTTGTCGTTCGTGAGGAGGGCAGAATTCCTCTAACATGACTTCTTTGAGCTCATCCCATGACAGACCGTAGGCTGCATCATTCCCTCGCTTGTTCCTCTCGGCCGTCCACCAGTCTAGAGCACGGGACTGGAAGACACCGGTAGCGTTCAGAGTTCGAAGGTCATCAGGGCAACCACTTTGTCGCAGAGTAACCTCGATAGAGTCAAACCAGTGGAATAGTGCAGTAGGACCTCCTTCGCCGGTGAATTCTTTCGGCCCACATGACTTGAATTGCTTAAAACTGAAAGGCCTCGCGTTGGCCTTGGGGGCTTCGATTCTCGATTCCTCGGATGATTTGATAGCATTCTCATACGCATCACTCACGGCTTTTGCCACACTTTTCGCGATAATAGAAGCAAGGCGTCTGTCCCTCTTTTCTTGACGAGAGAGTGGATGACGAGATCCAGACGACATTGTCTGCAATAGACATCGCCACGGAACTCAACACATGTATTCGAATCTCACCTCACACGTCTACTACTACTAAAGCTCAGTAACACGTATCATGTAAACGCATATAGTCACAGAATCACAGAATTTACACTAAATCACATAAGCACATAGGGCACATAGTCACAACCTTCCTAAACACATAAGCACATTAGCAAGAAACACATACGCCTTAGTCACTAGAGGCATTCAGAAAGCAGAAACCTAGCATTCAAAGTTCGCGAGTGTTCGAATGTAGTATAGTGCGAGCGATTCGTTAATGATGTGTTGCGTGGATAGATTGAAACCGGTAGTATCTCAAAAGGCTAACAAATAAGCATAAAACACGTAATTCACATAAAAGCGACGAAAACTTGAAACACATAAAATCGAGAATAGATTGTCTGCGGCTATTTAGACTTCGACTAACCAAAGTGGTTCGACTATTCACACGGATCCCGTGTGCACAATTACCTTCGGGACTATGCCTTTGCCTCGATTCTTGGGCGTTGGCGCAATTCCCATTGGTTATATCGTGTCTTCAGATCGTTGGAGTCCATCGATACTTTGGTGGGAGTTTTGTATAGAAGCAGGACAAGTCGTCAAGGTTAGGGTTTCACCCCTATCTTACAACTTTGTCCTTGTTCTTAATAAAAATTGAGGAGGTTATTCATCAAAATATGGATTTCACTCCTAATTTGGTATGATTCTCCTCGTTTGTAGTTAAAACGCAAGCTGATTAGGCAACTTTAGTCGAGAGTTTACGGTTTTCACACCTATTCTCGGCCTCATTACCCGTTCATAACTTGAAAATTCGAGTGCAGTGATAGAAAAGAGCGAGTGATAATGGCGAGTTTACGCATACGCGTGAGTTGGTCTGTTGGTTCTTAACTATAGACTAGGTCTCTAAGACTTCGACCCGGACTAGGTCGAGTCTTGCCTAATTCCCTATAGTTATGGCTCTGATACCAATCTGTCACACCCCAATCGATGGCGGAATCATCGGGGCGTGGCACTGAGCGAAACAGATCGTCCACAAGTTTCCATAACAACTATCATTACCATTCAATTAAAGCAATACGTCCCATACCGTATCTCAAATAGTTAAATAATTATTACAGACAAGCATCAAGACAAGTATTCTGTTTTGACAACTCAGATTTAAACATAGTAATTTATTCGTTGGTTTCTAGGACTCCAGTTACTAGCTTCAAGTTCATCACAGCACAAAGAGCATAAAAGCAACCTAAGCACCTGTCACATACGTTAAAATAAAGTCAATACATAAAATGTAAAGGTGAGCATACAAGTTTGATAATAGCATATAGAGTTCGAATTCGTTTACGCATAACCAGCACGTACACATAGTGAAATGAAGCACGTTAGTTATCGACATAGATCCATCGATACCAATGACTGCGGATTGACTGCCCGAGGCAGTTCGCAATACATGATTACGACCGTAATCCATGCAAGTAAAAGATCCTTAACAATCCCCGTGTGAACGGGTGCTGAGTCCAAACTATAATACTATCGTTGCTAAGGCAGGTAGACAGCATTCCATGTGTAAACATAACAAACAAGCATTCATAAGCCACGTATAACATGCGTGAATGGTTTAGCGTTAAAATAGATTGAGTAGTGTGAAAATTGTAGTTTGAATATTCGTAACGCATGTAACACCCAAAAGTGCTAAAAGCAAAAAGGGTTCGAGTATACTCACAGTGATTATGGATTGAAGGGAGCGCTTTTCAGCGAGTACAGTTAGCCTGAATAGATTCGATAGCGTAAGGATAAGTGGCATGGAAAAACAGTACAGAATGAGTGTGGGCAGGATGGCTGATCGTGCGGATGGGTCATCCGTGCGGATTGGTAGTTCGTGCGAATGGTCATCCGTGCGGACAAGTAGTCCGTGCGGACAAGTAATCCGTGCGGATCAGTCATTCGTCCGGACTAGTCACTCGTGCGGATAACTCACTCGTGCGGATAACTTATTCGAGTGGATTGTTTCTTCCTAAGTTAAGGATGTGTTTGTGTATGATGGCTTGTGCTTTGGAGTTTTCGTTGTAGCATTTAGAAAACGTCTAAGTATCTCTATCCTTCAAGCCGGTCGCGCGGACAACAATCCGTCCGGATGGTAGTCCGTCCGGACACAACCTTAAAGGTGAGTCACTTGGTGAAGTCCGTCCGGACTATGGTAATCCGTCCGGACAGTCTGTTCGCGTGGACAAAGACAATCCGTCCGGATAGTCTGTCCGTGCGAACAACTTGGCCGTGCGGGTGACATTGTTTGAATTCATTCAAGGTCTTAGTATCTCATAATCCGAAGAGTAATCCATTCAGAGGTCGTCCGTCCGGATTGTTCATTCGTCGATACTCAAACCTCGCTTTGAATGTGGGTCCCAGGTGTAGCTCGCCCGGGTGACAACCCGTCCGGATTGTTTATTCGTGCGGACGACTTGTCCGTGCGGACAGCTTGTCCGTGCGGACAACTCACTCGTGTGAACAACTTCCTCGTCCTGGTTGTTCCGTCCGGCTACCCTTGGTTGCCTTTGTCGTTCTATCGAGACGTTCTGACTTCGTGGCAACCATTTGGAATCGCGTTCTTACCCGAATGACTAAGCCGGCCAGGAATCACCCTAACTCGGCCTGTCGGCGGTTTAGAACGGTCATTCCGGTCTATCCTGAAATCAGGTGTCTTGCGGGTAGAATCCAGATCTAGGACTAGTGCATCACTAATATTGAGTAGAAGACTAGAACTGATCCGATTCGTACCGCTTTTTGAGGGTAAAAGAAGGAGAAACCTTGAGTTTATTTCTTTCAACTCTTTTATCCTTAGAAAAGTTTAGATCTAGGTGGAGTTGTTGTGAAATCTTGTGGAAATCGTTCAGATCTGAGTTATTCTTGGTGGAATGAGGTCAAGCTTGAAGTTCATGAGAACTTCATGATGACGTCACCCGAGAATACCCCAAATCTTGGTGATTTCTCGGTTAAAAGTTAAGATTTGAAAGATAGAAAGGTGTAGAATTGTGCAGTGATCAAGAATGTACAAGAATTAGAGCAAGATCTTACCTGGATTGAGAGAAATCGGAGAAAAGGTGAAGAATGCGTGCTGGTCGGACGTCACTTTCCAAAAGTGGAAAGTTTGGAGAGTAACCGGGTATTTATAGGATGCTAAAAGGGGAAAGGGGTGGTTTGTGCGGATTGCAGGCCACCCGGATTGCTTATCCGTGCGGATTGGTCATCCGTGCGGACTGGCAATCCGTGCGGATTGGTCATCCGTGCGGACTGGCAATCCGTGCGGATTGGCAATCCGTGCGGATGGGCCATCCGTCCAGATGTCGACTGAATAACGCGTTCGGGTGCGACGACGCTTCGGGTTTCGATTGCGAGTGATTCGACAAGGTTTCCTAGTCAAATTACGTTTAGTCCCAACTACTTTGTATATAATATGGTTCGATTCGGAATTCGGGTTCGATTACATTCGAGTTAGACTTCGAGTTCGATTGAGTTCGCTTGATTCCCACAACAAAACATAAATAACACGCACAGGCAACACGTAAGGCACACACACGTATAATGACAAGTAAAATACATAGCTCGAGTTACGATTTGATGTCGATTCGATTAGTATAGCTCGATTATTAGTTGATTAACTTTATCGCACTGTCACTTCCTATCCTTCACAGTCGTAGGTCGATTGAAGTACGATTAACACGACTCGATTATTGCAATGAACGACACTTACTCAACATAATATAAATAAAATAAAAACATTTCTACGAGTCAAGTTGCGCGAAATCGGTCGTTGACTTTGACCTTGACTTTGACTTTCACTCGTGAAACACGGGGTGTTACAAGGACGCCCTCATGCTTACACTTGGATTGCTAGACTTCGATTATGGTTTAAGAGAGAATAATCCAGCGGACCTTACTCCTCAAAGTACTGCTGCTGAGCAGATAGTTCATGAAAAATGGACTAGGTGTAACCGCATGTCTCTTATGTTCATGAAGCAATCCATACACAATGGAATTAGAGGAGCTATTCCTGATTCTAAAGATGCTAAAACCTACCTGGATTCTGTGGAGGCACAATTCAAAGGAACATCAAAAGCACACGCTAGCACTCTTATCCTCAAGCTGGTGACGACTAAGTATGATGGGAGGAGCGGCATTCGCGAGCACATCATGATGATGCATGACATGGCCAATAAGCTGAAGGGGCTCGAAATGGAAATCAGTGATGGTTTTCTTGTTCACTTCATCATCACTTTGCTTCCTTCGTCCTATGAATCATTCAAGATCAATTACAAAACTCAGATGGACAAATGGACGATGAGTGAGTTGGTCGCTATGTGCGTTCAGGAGGAAGAGCGTATGAAGATGGATCGCACCACTGATGTTGCTAACTTCACCACCTCCAACTCTAAGAAGAGGAAGAACAATTATCAAAGAAAGGATGCTTCCAAAGTCCAAAAGCCAAATCCTAATACAAGTGCACATTCCAGCTCTAAGAGCTCTTTAGGCAAACCCTACTGTAAGTTCTGTAAGAAAACATGACATAAGCAAAAGGAATGCCCTGACTTCAAGGAGTGGCTGGCTAAGAAAGGTAACGATTTTTTCATGATACTTGATTCCTTTAATTTAAATGTTCCTGCTAATTTTTGGTGGTTCGATTCTGGTTCTATGGTTCATGTAACCAACTCTACTCAGGGATTCCTTTCAATCCAGAAGCTGGGAAGAAACCAAAGAACACTTAAAGTTGGAGATGATTGGCAATTAGAAATGAAGGCCATAGGAACATTACAATTATTTTTGAAAACTGGTTTATGCATTAAACTTTATGATACCTTATATGTTCCTGAGGTAACTTGGAACCTTGTATCAGGACCAAAGTTAGACATGGACGGTTTTGTTGTTTCCCATGGTCATCG
This sequence comes from Helianthus tuberosus, assembly GCA_030545235.1. Taxonomy (NCBI): domain Eukaryota; kingdom Viridiplantae; phylum Streptophyta; class Magnoliopsida; order Asterales; family Asteraceae; genus Helianthus; species Helianthus tuberosus. The sequence goes on from CM060393.1 coordinate 29,917,715, forward strand.
TAAACTTTCAATTCTCTATGATTCTGTTCTTTATGGTACTGGTATTCTGGATGGTGATCTCTATAGATTAGAACTAGATGATAATTTTTCCAAATCTTTGTTGTCATATAATATTAATGAATCACTCACAAAGATGGAAAAGAAACTAGACTTAGAGACTTCATCCATGTTATGGCATCAACGTTTAGGCCACATCTCACGAGAACGATTAAATCGTCTCGTAAAAGATGAAGTCTTACCTCCTCTCGATTTCACTGATTTTGGAACATGTGTCAAATGTCTCAAAGGTAAAATGACATTAGCGAATAAGAAAGGTGCCACTAGGAGTTCTAATTTATTAGAACTCATTCACACTGACATTAGTGGTCCCTACCAAATCGATGGCATAACAGGACATACTTCATTTATCACTTTCATTGATGATTATTCTCGTTACATGTACTTGTATCTCATTAAGGAAAAATTTGAGTCTCTTACAACTTTTAAAGATTATAAAGCTGAAGTTGAAAAGCAATTAGATCGTTAGATTAAAGTTGTGAGATCAGATAGAGGCGGTGAATATTATGGAAGACACACTGGTGTGGGTCAAGTTCCTGGTCCATTTTATGAGTTTTATAAGGGCCAAGGGATTGTGAACCAATACACCATACCTGGTACACCTCAGCAGAACGGTGTCGCTAAACGAAGAAATCGTACCCTTATGAACATGGTGCGAAGTATGTTAGCCAACACTAATTTACCATTATTCCTCTGGACTGAAGCGTTAAAAACAGATGTTCATATACTTAATAGAGTTCCTTCTAAGTCTGTCCCTAAAACTCCTTATGAACTTTGGACATGAAGGAAACCGAGTCTTAAATATATGAAAGTATGGGGCTGCATTGCTGAAGCAAAACTCTATAATCCTTTCCTAAGGAAACTTGACTCTAAAACAGTTACATGTTTCTTTATCGGGTATCCTGATCATTCGAAGGGTTATCGTTTCTATTGTCCTTCCCATGTCACCCGTATTGTTGAAACCAAGCGTGCTGCGTTCCCGGAGGATTTCAAGGTCAGTGGGAGCAGTACCAACCCTTACGAAGAATTGCAAGAAGTACAAGACGTGGTGGGAGAGACTCGTCGCTTACCATTACTCCGTTTACTCCTCTTGTACCCAATGCAACAGCTGTACCTGAAGCTACAGCACAAATTCCATATCCACAATCAGAATCCATTATACCTCATAACGAAGGCACATCAAACGCTCAAAACCAAGACAACGCTGAACCCGATAATCAACTCAGGAGGTCATCTAGGCAAGGACAACCTACTAATTGGGATGATTATGTTACCTACCTGACTGAAATGTGTAGGATCGGTCTGTGGATCCGAATGAGTCGGTTCAGAGGAATTCTATCAAATACAGGTGCGGAAAACAAGTATTTGATGTGTAAACAGCTGAATCTTCACTTTAACACTGATTTGTATTGATTAGACAACAATTACAATCAGTTCTCACACCGGCAGCACTTCGGTATGGAAATTACTCAAATGTTACTCTCTCAAAAAACTATCTAATTTCGCTTGACCAACATCCCTATATATAGAGATTGAGATTTCGCTTGGAATGTCCTGAAGCGAAATCGTTACACGTTGATTTCGCTTGAGGCTTCAAGCGAAATCTCTACAACTTTCAAATGTTCAAGCGAAATCTTGCTAACACTCTCGTTTTACGTGCCCTGATCTATTCTAGCAAGACTAAGACTCGATACAAGACGAAGTCGACAGATGTAGTGCACCAACAGACTCCCCCTCAGATGTTAACGAGTCGATTATCGAGTCACACCAATATTGTGTCTTCACATCTTCAGTCTTGATCAGTCTCTGGGCTTTTCTCTCTCTATCTTCTTCTCCAGATTCACCTTGCTCTATCAGACTCCCCCTCACGATTTGCTGGCATTCATTTGTTCTTCAGCAACATCTGCTTTAGGATCAATGTCTGTTGTTTACAAGATCATTGCCTGGCTTTTATCTAATTCTCTTGATCAGATCTCTTGATTCCTTAAGTTCATCAGCATCAACAGCTAGCAAACTTTTTAGATTCATGATCAGAGTTTGACTTTCATAAGCTTTGAATGAATTAACCTGGCTCACCTGTAACAATCTTAACCCAGAAATAAATTTTCTAAATTTAACAAGTTAAATGCACCAACAATCTGAAATAATCACATAAATCTCTTTTCTATCATCAACCACTGATGAACCAAATGAAGGTTTTAAAATACCAATTATAGGATTTATCAAACCTTTTAGCATTTTCAGATTCACTCCCCCTCACAACAAAGTCATCATGTTTAGCACTTGAAATTTTGATAATCAGCTTTCCAATACCAGTTGTCGAAAATCTTTTTTAATTTTTCAAAATTTATGCTAAAACACACTAAAAATCTTTTTGTAATTTTTGAAAGAAATGAAATACAATAAAGAAATATTTACAAACAATATTTTTGTGAGTTCGTGCAAGAGGATCATATCAGTTTTTGAGACCAATCACCAACACCGTTAAGCTTCATTTCATTTTAAGTTCTAAACAATTTACCTAGATTGTCAGTATATTTGTCCACTTAAATTTTCACACAAAGTTCAACTGTTTCGAGATACGTTATTAATGTTTTAAACACTTGAACTTATCCGTGTGTCCCACTACTTGAATATACTCCCGTATCCAGAATCTCAATAATCAGTCTTACAGGTGAGAATACTACAATGATATCTGTATATAATTTAGGTATGCGAGGGCCGAGGGATCTCAGATCGATACTTCCGTATACGCAGAGAGATATCAGCTTCGACTTTTTGGTGAGTCCCCTTTAGAGGATCTTTTTGCTTACAACAGCAGCATATATCAATTTTATTGTTTCAGCATGCTGAGGGTTTAATGCTGTATTTCAAGCATTGCAGCAAGTATTAGCCAGGGACTAGGTCAGAACTACCGTTCAGCAGAAGTCCCGGAATAATACCCCAGATATCATAGAGTATAAAGACCTAGTATATCAGATTAAGAGACCTTTCAAACGAGATTTCAGGGGTTACCTATATATCCAAGCTTGTGTTAACCCACAGAACAAGCAAGTTTGAAATTTAGTTTATATCTCGTCACAATCTACTAAATGTGCAAAAACCTACTGACATATCCACAGTAAGATTGTTTATCACATTTTTCTTTACATTTCCTTAGCATGTCGTGATAGTCCACTGATGTACTATCATTTCCTCTATATGCAACAAAAACTCATTTTTGAATTTTATCATGTTTTTGTCTTTTTCAAATTTTCAAATGTTTTTGGATTTTCTGAAAAAAAATTTACTCCCCCTAAAATGCAAACACATTTTAGGAAATTTGAAAATAAACTGTACAATAAAATTACAACTGATATCGAATCACATCAAATCGCCATTCACTTGGCATAAACAATCAGAACTCCCCCTATCACAAAACTATTTTCTCATTTAGATTTCAAAACACTTAGGTTTGTTTTAATCAAAATGATTTTTCCGGAAAATAAGTTTTTATGACATAATCATTTGAAGATTCGGAGTGTGGTTCATCACATTGTCTATTCGAAATACCAATTGTAAGAATAGTCCAATCAAGTTCAACTTAATGACCTTGATTAACCACTTTCAAGTACGCACCATCTATATCAATTGTAAAAATTACCACATGTAGAACACAATACCGCTTGTAGGAATATTACGTCTACATTACCATTTTACCAATCAAAAATGCCGATTCCTGCTTCACACTTACCAACCTGGAAGCTCCGGCGTAGTCATACAACCTGTAAACATCCAAACACTATCAAAATTTTTAACCAAAATCTTCAAACATTAGAAAGATGCCGATTCCTGATCCACGATATAAACTTGGGATCTCCGGCAAGTCCTAAGACTTTAAGGAAAGCAAACTTCCACCCAAGTCTTATTTGACTTGGTGGCTTCCAATTCCTGGGCAGTAGGGTTGTAAGTTGCCTTTTTAGTTGCATAAAAATCTTTAACCCCCTTTACTTTCCCATCAAGCATTTTCTTAAAAATTTTCCTAACATTACCATTGAATGTTTTTTCAATATCAAAATCTGAGATTTCTATTTTACCAACCATTTGTTGAATCTCTTTCACACTCATTGATTTAATATCAGCATCATTCAACAAATCATTAATCTCATTTTGTGACTCCTCTGATTTTGTGGAATCAGATTCATTGTCAAAACTATCAACTGATTTCTTAACAACCCATGTTTGGTTGTCTTTTGCCTGCTTTTTGTACAATCTTTTAGAATTTTCACCAACTTCATTCTTTGAATTTTCAACAGTTTTTAAGTTTGTAATTGGTGAATCATTCTTTTCAACCACTTTTTCTTTAAGTTTTTCAGAGACTCCCTGTTTTTTGTTGACTTTGTTTGGACAATTGTGAGCAATGTGTCCAACAACTTGGCATTGAAAACAAGTTCTTGTATCTCTTGGAATGTCTCTTGAATGAAAAACTCCAGTTCCTGTTCTTTTCCTTTCAACAAGAAACTCCTGGTTTGTTTCTTTCCAGAAAGGTTTCTTCTGTTCATCTTCAACACTTCCACCTGAAACAAATTCTGTTTTTGGTTTAGAATTGTTTACCTTTCTGTAACTTTCTTGCTGAATAAAACCTAAACCTTTTCTTTTACAATTTTGGTTTGTTTTCTTTTGAAAACCAGAACTAAAATTGTAATCCTTTTTCCCTTTTTTCTTGTTTAACCTTTGTTGAATTCTTGAAGTGTAATTTTTAGGTTTTTCATTAATATTTAAATTTTTAGTGTCAGAAATATTAATTTCTGTGATTTTGAAAACCTTTTTGATCTTGTCAAATCTAACACTATCCATCGGAAACTCTTCATCAGAGTATAATTTGTCAGAACCATTTAAAGTATATGCAACTTTAAATGTTTCATCATCCAAATTTGCTTTTGATAACAAAAATTCTTTACTATAAGACCGTTTTTCCGATGACTTTGAACTGTTGACTGACGAACTTGAACACCCAGACTCAAACTTTGACTCAGACACCTCCTCAGTATCCAACACCTGATCGACCACCTTTTTGATTAACTCAGACTCATGATCAGTATCAGACGAGGTAAACGTGATATCAATGTTATCTGGTAAAACATCAGTTGTCTCTGATTTTAACTTTATATTGACTGCTTTTTCGACTTGTTCCTCATTTGGTTTTCTAGGAGAATACCCTTCCCAGATAGGAGGCGGACACTTGTTGTATTTAACAGTCGATTTCTTACCAGTCTCATTCTTTTGCTTCTCATCTTGAAATGCTTCAAAACCTGCAACAGTAGGATAAACTCGATCAATAACATAATCAGAACAAGAATAACTCAGTAATAACCTTCTGATCCTTTCATTTTCGATCTTTTCTTTCTCCAACTCTTGCTTTAAACTAGCATTTTCTTCGATGTAATGATTAATTGCCTTTTGCTTTGCCATCAGCGTAGAATTTGTCATTGTTAATGCCTTTTCTCTTTCAGAATTCGTTGTTTGAAGACCTGTCACAGTTCTGTTTAACACGCTATACGATTCTTTCACATAACTGATGTCAGATAGTAGCTTTTCTATCAGTCTTTCTCTATCAAACAGAATCACATCTTTTTCTTCGCAATTTTTGCAAGCTTCCAAACACTTCTTGCAAGGCTTTTCAACTTCAACAATCTTTTCAATCTCGATTGTTTTTACCACTTCAATCACTTTTTCTTCCTCAGTTACTTTCTCATCTTCAGTAATCTTTTCTTCAACAACTACTTTAACTTCCTCATTCGATTGTTGTTCTTTAGCAGCTTGTTTCTCCTTCAGTTTCTCCATGCGATCTGCAAAATAAAAATGAAAACTTTCAGGAGAAAGATGTTTTTTAGCAATATTAATCTGTTTCTCTTCCTCATCATCACTGCTATTCTCTATCGGTGTTTGATCAAACTCTACAGATTTTTCAGACTCAGCATCTGAAACACCAGAATCAGATGGTGTTTGATCAAAAACAACTTCTTTTTCTGAAGTATCCTCATTTTGCACACTATCGTTTGTACTTAATGACTCATCATCAGCACTTTCTAAATCTTCTTCAGATGTACTTGATTGATCTTTCACTTTTTCACCAATTGATCTCATCCAAGTAGCAAACAAATCTGGTTCTCTAACAATCTTTGCAATGAAAGCTTTGAAGTCACCCTTTTCATCAACAAACATATCCCAACTGAAACCTTCAGGTAATCTCTCATCATCTTGATCAACTGTGCATGCTTTGCTGTCAGAAGATATATAATTGCTCCAGTTGAAATCTACCAAGCATCCTCTCTTTGAATCTTCAATCTTTCTACCATGAGCCGTCTGTAATTCTTGTGTCTGACCAACTTGTTGATAAATGGCTTTCCGGTAGTAATCGTCTTTTCCAAATGGATTCTGAGCACCACTAACTTCTCTGTTCTTGCACTCCCGCTTAAAATGACCTTTTTCTCTGCACCTGAAACAAGTAACTTTAGATTTATCAAAACCTAAAGTAGAAACACAAGCATCAAGAAAATCATTTCTCCCGGTAATTGTCTTGAACTTTTCAGCACGTCTCAGAACACTAGCAAGACACCATTTGATATCCATTAGTTCCATCTCTTCGGCGTCTATCTGATCGTAATCCTCCTTTGTAAGCATAGGATTTCCAATTCGACCAGCAACTAATCCTTCATATGAGATAAGTACGGAACCAAGTAATGCCATATGATCTTTCGCAATGTCTTCAGAAAAACTTTTACCTTCTGGAAGATTTAGAGCTATGTTGCATTGAATCACACAACCATTTCCCATCTTTGTGCTTTGAGACTGAAAATTTTCTGATGAAGTTTTTGGATTGACACTTGGATAAGATGAGAATCCACTGCTGCTTTTGTTTGAGATTTGATCAATCTTTTCTGTAGAATCTCCAGCACTAAACGCAGTCTGGATTTTCGGACTTCTTTCAGCTTCTGGAACTGAAACATTACCCTTGTAATACATCTTTACATCTTGATGACCACTTGGACTGTTCATCCTCGCGATCTTCTGCTGTTCCAAATCCTGACTTTCAATCTTTTCAATGAACTGAGAAATCGACAATCTATCATAAACTCCAGTATTCTTCAGTATCATCAAATAAGTTCCCCACTCTTTCTGAGGTAATGCATCAGCAAGTTTATCCACCCATTCATCATTTTCTTTTTTAATACCCATCATTGACATTGTTCTCACTAAGTGACAATATCGTTCAATGAGTTTCTTTGTATCTTCTCCGGGCAAACTTGTAAACAAATCAAATTCCTTTTTAAGCAATGCCTTCCTGCTTTTAATCATACTCGTACTGCCTTCAACTTTGATTTTTAGAGCATCCCATATTGATTGTGAGGTTTTGTCATGTTGAAGTAGTATAAAGATGTCTTCTTTGACAGCCTGTTGAAGTAGACTAATCATCATCTTTTCAGCTCGGTATATTTCCCGTTCTTCCTTACTGAAATCTGAAAGCTGTTTTTCAGTCTGCATTTCGGTTTGTGGTGGAGTATACTTTGTCAGAATACATTCCCATGATCTTAGATGATTTGCTTGCACCCAGTTTTCGAATCTATCTTTCCATCCGTAGTATTCTTCAATTCCCATTAGCTTCGGGGGTTTCTGAGTCGTCCCCGTTTCATTTTCTGAATTCATGTTCTGAGCAATGGAAGATGAACTAGGCGATGTTGCAAAAGCATTGTGGAAATCGTTATCCATGTTTCAGACACTTTCAAGCAAAATACTATCTTTTAAGCAGAACCCTTCAAGCGAACTAGACAAACTAAACAACTTTCAAGCGAAAACTTTGAAGCGAAATCGTTCAAGCAACAGTTTCTGAAGCGAAATCGTTGAAGCGATGGCCCTGAAGCGAAATAGAATGCTGTTTGAAGCGAAATCTAGGTGTCTTTTGAAACTTCAAGCGAAATCTACTACTGAAATCTGATCCTTTCAAGCGAAATCCATTCAGAGGTCAAATTTAATCACTTTTAGGTCAAATTTGGCTGTGAAACTTTCAAGGATTTGTTATCTTGTACTTTTAAACAATCTGTGAGAATTTGAGATGATTTAGACCGTGAAAAGTTTCTGAACTGTTAAAAGAAGGTGTAGAAGTAAGAGATTTTGTTGAATTTCAGCTGAATTCCTGTAGAACTCCTCAACTGGCTCTGATACCAATTGTAGGATCGGTCTGTGGATCCGAATGAGTCAGTTCAGAGGAATTCTATCAAATACAGGTGCGGAAAACAAGTATTTGATGTGTAAACAGCTGAATCTTCACTTTAACACTGATTTGTATTGATTAGACAACAATTACAATCAGTTCTCACACCGGCAGCACTTCGGTATGGAAATTACTCAAATGTTACTCTCTCAAAAAACTATCTAATTTCGCTTGACCAACATCCCTATATATAGAGATTGAGATTTCGCTTGGAATGTCCTGAAGCGAAATCGTTACACGTTGATTTCGCTTGAGGCTTCAAGCGAAATCTCTACAACTTTCAAATGTTCAAGCGAAATCTTGCTAACACTCTCGTTTTACGTGCCCTGATCTATTCTAGCAAGACTAAGACTCGATACAAGACGAAGTCGACAGATGTAGTGCACCAACAAAATGGATGCTGGAAAGCTCAATGATCCTATCTCTTATAATGAAGCCATTAGCAGTGACCAGTCTTCTGAATGGAACAAAGCAATGATTGATGAGCTTGAATCCATGAAGAAAAATGACGTTTGGGATTTGGTCGAATTACCCAATGGTGTTAAACCTGTAGGATGTAAGTGTGTGTTCAACACAAAACTGGATCCGAATGGGATCGTTGAATGCTACAAAGCGAGATTGAATGCAAAGGGCTACACTCAGAAAGAGGGAATTGATTATCAAGAGACGTTTTCACGTGTTTCTCGTAAAGATTCATTAAGGATCGTGATGGCACTAGTAGCTCATTTTGATTTAGAGCTGCATCAGATGGACGTCAAAACTGCTTTCCTTAACGGAGACTTAGACGAAGATGTTTACATGAAACAACCTGAAGGCTTTAAACCTAAAGGTCAAGAGCATCTAGTATGTAAGTTGAAGAAATCCATTTATGGGTTAAAACAAGCATCACGTCAATGGTCCCTCAAGTTTGATGAAGTCATGAAGAGACAAGGTTTTATGAAGAATCAAGTGGATCAATGCACCTGCCTCAAGATGAGTGGGAGTAACTTTACTATACTTGTCCTTCACGTAGATGATATTCTATTGGCAAGTAATAGTTTAGACATGTTGCATGAGTCGAAGCGGTTACTCTCGCATAACTTCGACATGAAGGATCTTGGAGGTGCTTCTTACGTCACTGGCATCGAAATTCACCGAGATAAACACAAAGGGATCTTAGGATTGTCTCAGAAGACTTACATAGATCGTGTCCTTACACGTTACAACATGCAACAGTGCAAACCTTCAGTCGCTCCAGTAGTTAAGGGAGATGTTTTCGGTTCATTCCAGTGTCTGACAACAGAGGTTGAAAAGGAGTAAATGAGCCAGATACCATACGCGTCAGTAGTCGGGAGCCTGATGCATGCTCAAGTCTGTACTCGCCCAGATATCGCTTATAATGCTGGAATGCTAGGCCGTTATCAGACTAATCCTGGCCTATATCACTGGTGATGAAACAATGATTAACCGAGGTGGTTAATTCACTGGTCTCATCAAGTAGGGTTAATCCTTTCTTTCCGAGGATCGCTGGCTGGATCGTCCGCTGGTTAATCTCCTGCACAAGGAAACAAACCATGACTCGTAACAAGGAGAATGGGGTGGGGGTGCTCCTTGTTACCACTATCCGGCGTGAGAATCAGTAATTTGCTTGGGAAGTAAAGTGTGATAATAGTAGTAGTGAGAGAGTTATGAAGAGATACCTCAAACCGGGTTTGGGATGGGTATTTATAGCCGAGGAGTGAAGGAGGGTAGTTGAGTGGCTAGTCTGACATCGCACAGCCTCCTGCAAGTGTGTCAGGCTTTTCGGTTACGGTGGTGATGCCACGTCCTGCTGTGGTGTCAGTCTGTTGTTTACATGTGGGCTGATAGGTGACTGTCCTCAGTGCCACTTGCACTATGGTGTCAGACCCACTTGCCTTGTAGGAAGGATGCGGTGCCGGGCCGCATCGCTGCTTACGGTAACTGATGTTGTTCCCGCGTTCTTGTTCTGGCCAAGATGCATGTGGGATGCGGTGCCGCGCCGCATCGCCGTTTGGTGACTGTTACTGTTGTCCAGATCCCTTGTCGTGACGAAAATGTTCATAGGATGCGGTGCCAGGCCGCATCGCTATGCGTAATATCCGTTCTGAACTTGCGACAAGTCTTCTCATCACTGGACAGATTGGTTTCGACCGTTCTGTTCGCGCGTGCCCGCACGGACACAGATAAGTTCTTGCTGGTGGGGGTTTTGATAAGGGTAATGGTCACTCGCGGTCGTGCTGACGTGAGATCTAGGACCATACCACTTCAAGTCCCCCCAGTCTAGTGTTGCTTCCTTATGCAAGTTGCATGTGGGAGGAGTACTGGACTATGGTGTCTAGAAGGTAGAATATGGGCCATGTAGATGGCTCCTGCTTCAAGTAAATCAAGCTGGGGGTTCGGTAGAGTCATGTGACGTCTCTTCCGTACCGGTGAGCAAGTTCCGTCTGATGAGGAATTCTCAGCCGAGGAGTTGATCCGGTAATATGGTCTACCTTTTTCTAATGTTATCAGCCACCTGTTGGTGTTCCGAACCAACCTTTGAGATGGTGACTGAAGATGTTAGCATGGTTCGAACCAACCTTTGAGATGGTGACGGAAGGTGTCCGTTATCGCAACTCTAGTTGTAACCTCTGCGTCAGCTGAGGTAATGCTGTAAGTGCTTTGCTCAAGCTCTATGTTCATCAACTGGACATACAACGATGATCCCTGCTTTGCGGGGTATTCGTGTTCTCCAGTTTAGCTCTCAAGTAACCGCACGTCCTTTGCGATTACTTCGTTGCCGCATATCGTTGGCCATGTTTGGTCGAACCATGTGGGGTACTTGCATCATTGTTGGCCGTGTTTGGTCGAACAATGTGAATCTGTACTATGGGAAAATAAACATGGTTATAGGCATGGTAATGCTAAGGATGGCAAAAATACCCGAGCCCGACGGGTATACCCGAAACCCGACACAAATGGGACGGGTATACCCGATAACCGACGGGTATTGGGCCGGGTATGGGATTAGTTTTAAAAAATTTCGCGGGTATGGGTCGGGTATGGATTAGGTGATACCCGACCCGATTACCCGAGACCACATACCCGTTTACCCAAACTATATACCCGGAAGTTTTTAATTTATGTTTTTATTTTTCATTAACCCTTAACTATTAGTGATTTATTTTAGTATGTTCATAATGTGAAAAAATAAATTTCTTTTAGCATATGTATTTGATGATAGTATTTATAATTTGTATGTTGTGAAGTATATACATATAAGTGTATAAGTATTATAAAGTTATTATTAATTTATGATAAAACTTATATATATTTTAATTTATAATAGTTGTTGCATAAATAAAATTATATAATAATTATAATAGTAAAAATGTATTTGGAAATCCCAATGTATATCTTTTAATAAACTAATGGGTATACCCGATACCCGCGGGTATACCCGGTACCCGACGGGTAATTACCCGACATATACCCGACGGGTATTGAGTCGGGTATTGGACACGATTTTACAACCGGGTATGGGTATGGGATTACCAATACCCGACCCATTGCCATCCCTAGGTAATGCCCACCATTGTTTATTCTATGCAGTCCATAGGTGGGCAAACAGAGTCATAAGCAGACTTGTTACCACTGTTCCTTGGCTTGTTGCTCAAGGAGGTCACCTTAGATACTTGGGACTCTGGGTGAAATTCGTCCGCATACGTTCTGTAACCACTTTCCTTCACGCTTAGTTGGAAGGCAGTTTTCCTGGTTGTAGCTTTGATCAAGCGCGTGGCGGTTTAGTCGTGGCTCTTCCGTAGCTACCGTCTGCGTACTTGTATTTCGACCCAGCTACTCATGAGTGTCTGCGGTTTGCAGCAAAGAACTCGCTTCTAAAGAGCTTGAAGCTTGTATGTGGCTCTTGAAGGATCAGGAGTCAGGGTTGCTGATGTGCGGTTGCTCAGCATACTTGTCCTTTATCCTAAGGAGAAGCTGTTTGCGTCCCCTCTGTGGTTGTAAACCGGACACGAAGGATTTGAAACTTGAAGAAGCTTGCATGGAATGCGGTTTGCCGCATCCTGAGAAGCGGTTTTCGCAGTCCAAAGAACAACGCTGGTTCTGAGTATCTGACACACCTGTACGGGGTCGTGTGTGTCATATCCGCATATTCCACGTGTGCTCGTAGGTATATGCGGATATTGGTTATACCCCTTTACATAATGTAGAGATATTTATTTTTGCCTTTTTTTAGGGGTATGTAAAAAACGACATGCGGTATGGGTTATGGTGCGGTATACCAGAGAAACCAAATGCTGCTTATGTTTGGATAATGTTGTCGCTTTTGTGCTGCATACGCACGTGTGAGTTGGTGAAAGTTGGTAGGATTTTCTGGCATTTGCTGAAATGAAAGGACGTTTGCACTGCCCGAGGTCATAAATGCACTGTAGCAGTAGTGTAAAAGTCTCATGTTGTCAGGCGCGTGGGTGGCCACTCACGAGTGGTAACCGTCAGCGGAACCGTCGCTTGAACACATGGCGTCACATAACTCGCTCTTTTCAAACGTGATGATTCGGTTTCTGCCCCGCATTAATTGCGATGGGTATATAAGGGGAAACCATTTGATTTCCCCTCACTTATTTGAAATTTCAAAAAACTTTCGGTGAAAGAAAGAGAGAACTCCTTCGTCTTCTCCGATCATTCATTTGATTTTCCGGTGAGGTGTGAGTTTTTGAACTCATCTTTTTTCTTCTTCGTTACATTCTCTGATGGCTGAACCATCGAATCCACATAATGCTGAGGTTGAAAACCCGGATCCTTCATCGCCGGCTGCGGCGGAAGAGGAAGAAGAAGAAGGTGGTGCCGCCCCCGGCGGGGGCCTACTAGTGCTAAAGTGGTCAAAGGGTCAGTTCGACACCCTGATGACCAGTATTCAGATGCCCCAGGAGCATGGGGCTGTTCATCCCCAGGTGGGTGACACCGGTGCTGATGCTCCGGCAGGATACGTCACCATGTGGGCTGACTTTTTCCTTGATGGCAACCTTCGACTGCCGTTGACGGTGTTTGTTGCCGAAGTCGGTATAAACTCCATATTTCCCAAATGAGCCCATTTGGGATGATTCGGGTTCGTAATTTTGAGTACACCTTTCATGCCCTTGGTATTGAACCCAAAGTTGAAGACTTCCGTCGTTTCTACCAGTTGACAGTGAACACTGGGTTTTTTTCTTTTGGCCAACGGTATGGGTGTCCTAAGCTGATGACCCCACCCAAGGGTATCATAAAGTGGAATACAAAGTTCTTCTACATTAAAGTCGCCGCAGTTGTTGCCAAAATAACCCTGCGGAATGTGGCTGAGACCATCGTTGCGGAGGATATTGCCTTTCCCACTGCTGACACGGTGGAGTGGTTTCCAAAGCTGAAGACCATTGAGTTTAAGAAGCCGTACAACTCGCAGTTGTGGGTGCTGCGGATGATGTTGACCAGGCCTGATAGGAAAGCAAGGCCCGTTGTGCAGGAGAAGAGTGGTGGTAAGTATTTTTACTCTTGTGCGGTTTCCTTACTTTCTTGTGTGTTACTGATTTGTAAGTGTACTATCAGAGGATGCTTCCCTGTGGAGGATATTTGATCCGAACTTCACGGGCAAGGTTGAGATACATCGGTGTGCGTAAGATGAAAAAGGTTTTAACTTGATCACTCTCGAAAACTTCCGTGTTCCTGATCGCGAGGGGCTGAAGGCACCCCTGCCACAAGGAAAAGGTATAGTCTATAATCTTCTTACTTGCTTTGTAAAGAGGTTCACCTTATGACTTGTTTGTTTGATGATTTAAACACAAGTAATCTTGGGGATTTGGGAGAGTTTGACGCGAAGGCCGCTCCCAAGAAGCATGTGGAGAAACCTGTGCGGGGTCGCCAGAGGAAAAAACCGGAACCCGCAGTTGTTCCTTCTTTGGTGCCGCACGCGGCATGTATATCTTGTTCTCGTTTCCGCAGATACACCGATTACGTGGTAGTGTCTGACACCCTTGAGGGTTTGGGTGTTCCAGGTGGTGGTGCGGCTGCAGGTGGATCCTCTGCGGGTTCCAAGCCTGCTGATGAGAAAAAGAAAAGAAAAATAGAGGACAAGGTTGCTGGTGCCGGTGGGAAGAAGTGTCTGAGGTTGCAGACAAAACGGACAACTGTTGTGAAGCCTGCGGTTGTGTCTGGTAAGTGAATCATCACCTTACAATTGTTTGTCACTGTACTTGTAATTGGTAATTATTTTTGCTTTGTTTGCAGAACCGTAAGATGAAGGGTTCTCTTTATTTGTTGCTCCTCTCCCCCCCCCCCCCCGCATGACATGGCTGCGGATGCGGGGGTTAATAAAGAATTTACCAAAAGCCCTTCCATTGAAGTGGTGCCTGAGCCCTCTGCGCAGGCAGAGGATACTAGGAAGAGACCCGTGGCTCAGATCTTTGATACGGTGGATTGTCATCATAATCTGATCTCCCCGCAGGATACCGATGATCTGAACCTGAAGTTTGCGGATGCTGAAAAGAAAAAATCTCCTGCTGCTGAGAAGGCTTCTGGTTCCGCTTCTGGGGGTGCGGGTTTTAAAGGACCTCTTATCCAGCCTGAAGAGTCTGAACTAGAGTTCTACTACCGTACTTATACGGAAGACCAGACTGTGAACTATCATGGTCCCCCTTGCAGCATTATGCAAGGGGATAACATTTCAAGTGATCCTTCCGCTTGTATGGAGATATTGGGTGGTTTGTGTCACACCCCCAAAATCCACCTGCGGAATACCACCGCTTGGAGGCGTGACTGACCAGGATCCAGCCACCAATCATATTGAACAAGCATATAAGTAGTTATAAAATCCAACCAATATAATTGGGGTCCAAACAAAACATAGTTCAAGTTGCAAGCGGAAACATAAGTCTTAAATCAAAACATAAGTTTAATTGTTTCAAAGTTTAACATGGCACACAGCCGTCCATGTCCCACAACGACTCTTCTCCATGCAAGCTCCAGCTAAGCACCTATTGACCTGCAAAGCATGTAGTAACGAGTCAACAACAAGTTGAGTGAGTTCACGGTTGGGTGTTCGTTTTAAGTTGTTTCGAAAACAGTTTCCTTTATCTGGCATCCTGCCGTTGGGGTTACCCCATAGTTGAAAACATGATTTGTTTACCCAGTTACTCTGGCTATCCAGCCGTGGGGGCTACCTCATGTTAGTTATCTGGCATTTCGGCCATGGGGGCTACCCCATGTATCCACTAGACTCGTTACCATATCGACTGCTGACTGTAGTCATGTTTATGTGCCCTGAAACTGTCAATGTCTATCATCATTGACGTGCCCCAGATCCATTAGTTCACGCCCGTCCTCTGCGGCACGGTGTGAGGTTTGTCAGACCTAAATAGCGCTATCTAACTAATGACCCGCTCGCCATTGGCCCGGCGATTAAGTCGATATAAAAAGGAGGGACTTCGTGACAGAGTTTTAGTCTAGTACGAGTTATTTGTCCACAAGGACGAGGAATTGCATTCCTGAACCGATACTGTCCTACCCAAGGAGGACGAGGAACCCACGTTCCTTAACCCCAATTCCCGACCCCTGGGAATCCCATGCTTTGTAGAGGGTGTGAACTCACCTTGGTTTGCTCGGTAGATACACAGAAAAGTCAATCAAGCAATATTGGGGTCAACCACGTCCTAACATAGTAGTATCATACAAGTCAGGTTCGTATCCAAGTTGTGCACGTATGTTCTACACGTATTGTACTCAAGTAATAATCATGGCATACATGTATGAACATGGCAGTTTGAAACAATGCCTACGGATTACACAGTAGCATATAAATAAACAAAGCCCAAGGTCCGGCCCATCAACTAAGCCCGTAATCATGCAAGTCCAATTCAGCGTATACATGTAGTTGGTCTCGAGTCGAGACTGTGCGGTCTCGAGTTGTGCTTATGTGTTCTCGAGTCGCAAACGTGAAGGTCTCGGGTCATGTCTCGAGTCGCAACCGGACTCGCAACCCCGTTCTAGAGTCATGATGTGTGTGTCGATGAAGTATGGTCTCGAGTCGAGACTATAGGTTCTCGAGTCGCAACTAGTGTCGTAATCGGGGGTCTCGAGCTATCATGTTTCCGGTCTCGAGTCGAGACTGAAGTTCTCGGCTGGGACATATGCTGGTTTCCGACATGTACTATCCAATGAGGTTTTAATTTCATGCAACCATTTTGTACTATCCACTAAACATGTTTTCTTGTCTAACAATTTATTAAAATGGATCAAACATAGCAAATTTCAAATATTATCCAATCTTCATACCATATTCATCACATATTCATCTAGTTCATCTTTAGGGTTTTCATCCTTTGAACAAACAAGCTCATTAAACCGATTCATGTTAACATAATCTACCTAGTTTAATGCACCAATGATCCTTATCATTCACACATTCAACCGAGAACATAATGGCACCATATTCAAACATATCTCTACTTATTCATATGTCAAACTAGCATGATTCTTAACAACCCAATCTATTCTTACTAATCATGACTTTATCTAGAATTCAAATATCAACATCATAGATGAACAACAACAATCCTAGTACCGATTATTCAAGTGGGGTATGTTCATCATGCATAAGGCAAACATGTTATCAAATAACTTCATTATTCATTATCATCAACCAAAATATCACACATTATCATCTTCAACCGAAATACATCACATAGAAAGAATCACTAACCGGTTAGAGGAGTAGTGGTGAAAGATGGAGCTTTGTTTGGTGTGAACAAGCAAATCCGAGAACCCTTTTGTGGTCGGTTGGTTTGATTCGAGAATGAGAAGAGGGTTTGTGTTTTCTAGGGTTTTTGTGAGAGAGTGTGAGAGTGTGTGTGCTAGAGGAGTATGTGTGTTGTTTGCCCAAAAATGACAAGTGTGGCTATCACTAAGGTTATATACTTGTTTCACTTTGTGCACCCTAATGGGCTTTTCGGGTATACTAAGGGGTGTATAGCCCGATCCGGCCCACTGTTTCACTAGTTCACTCAAGACCACATGGTCTCGAGTCGGGTTCATGGTTCTCGGCTCATTTATGCATATATATACACTATACATACAAGCACAACACATAATAATCACATAGTCACATAAGAGGTTCGCTTATCATTAATCACACAAGTTAACTAGTCCTACATTCCTGTTACATCGGGATACAAGGAAGGTTCTAAATTTCGAGTTGTCACATCATCCCCAAGTTGAAAGAAATTTCGTCCCGAAATTTGGTAGGCACTCACTGAGGAAGCTAGTTAAGTTGTTTGGTTTTCCCGGTTTTCCTGGGGTGTCACAGTTTGGGCACTCCGTTTGAAGTTAATCGGGCCCACGCTTTGCCTCGCGAGCTCCGGATCAACCAACTCTCATCCATGCTTGTTGGGAGTTCCATAATGGCGAATGCCATTATGGAAGACTACAAGGTGTTGGGACGCAAGGAGGAGGAAAGTGCTCGCCTGCGGGCTGAGGCTGAAGCGTTGGTGAAAGCTGCTCGTGAGGGTGCGGAGCAGCTTAAAAGGGATAAGGCTGCTTTTGAGCAGCATAAACAGACTGAGGAGTGGGCTACAACTTCTGGCCTTAAACAGGTTCGTACCCTTGCCAAACTGCTCTCTGATGAGCGCAAGAGTTGGAAAGAAACACTTTCTAACGAGCGCAAGACTTGGAAAGAATCTTGGGCCAAACAGAATGAAACGATGTTTCGTGTTCGTCAGGAGCTGACTAACGTCAAGGCAGTGAATGCTGCTTTGGTCAAGGAGAAAGCCGCGGCTGAGGCGGTTATCAAAGAGGCCAAGGTGGCGGAGGCCCGGGCTGCCAAGGCTCTTTAAGAGGCCAAGGAGGTGGAGGCCCGTGCTGCCAAGGCTCTTGAAGAGGCAAATGCTGACCGCACCAACTTAAACAAGACTGTTAAGGGCCTACAGGTATGAGTTTCTTTTGCTCTTGAATTTGTATATTTGTTCAACAAGCATGATTGATTATCTTTATATACTTGTGTTTTCTTTGTTGAAAGGCTGAAGTGCAGAGTCGGGTGACCATTATCGAGGATGTCACTGCCCGCGCTACTGAAGCTGAAGTGCGGGCCAGGGAGGCTGCTGAGGCTAGAGACAGCCTGACTTCTTCCTTTGAGCAGTTGAAGGCTGATTGTGATTGGATGCGTATTCACGGTATCGGGCATGTAAGTATCTGTTGCCTTTGCCATCTTTTTAGGTTTGCCTTTGCTAACCTTATTGCTTGTGTTTTGCAGATTGTTAGTGTTTTCCTTAACGCGCCTGAGAACGCAGCTGCTGTAGAGGAGATTAGGCTGCGCGCGCGGGAGGTTGGTTTTAAAGCTGGCTACAACCGATGCATCAATCATATGAACCTGTTATCTCAAGGCAAATTTACTGATGAAAGGTCTGGGTTCCATGGCGTGGATACTGAAGCGCGTCTTGCTGCCGCTCTCGCAGCGTACAACAACATGTCCATTTCCGCCCTTGAGGAAGTTGATAAATGCTTGGATGCGGAAGATTATGTGGACCGCTTGCGGTTGTTGTATGTTGATGAGGAAGAGGAGGAAGAGACCGCTGGTGATGGCAAGGGTGGTGCGGAGTCCAGCGGTACAAAGAAAGACTAGGTTGGCCTGCGTGCCTTTTTTGTTTCCTTGATGTAAATTTTAGAAACTTTATGTAAATCTCTTGTGCACCGCATAGGTGTAGAAATTTTTCTGAATATAAAGTTTTAACCGTTTTGTTCAAATTGTACAAGTGTTTTTACTACTTGTATGAGTTAATGTTATTGTGAATAACACTAAGTCTGTATTTGCCTTTTGCATATCTAGGTGATATGCAAGTATGATGAACTCTACCCGCTGTAAAGCGCGGTTAAGTATACTCTATACCTTTGTCGTATGAGCATTAGTCAATTCCTGTTTTTATCCTGCTAGGGTTTGGTAAAATTGTGTAGGCTTTGTGAAAACCATATGTGCGTATCCAGCCGGATAGACATTTAACATTTTGCCTTTGCTGGCCTATTACAATATTTGTGTGTGGTTACCACTTTGTGTGGGTATCGCGAATGAAGATTTTGCCAATCTATTTTTGCAGATACCGCAAAGTGGAACACGCATTTGTAATAGAAGGAAATAAATAATATTGCATTCAGTCGTTCATTTATTTATTTGCAAATGGCCTGCGGCCCGATAGGTTACATGGCAAATGTAAAAACATGGCTTACATGTAACAGCGTCGGAGCTGTTGTGCATTCCATGTGCGCGCGATAGGTTCGCCTTCTAACGTTTGTAGTTTATACGCGCCTTTGCCCAGGACCTCTTGGAAGAGGTAGGGTCCTTCCCACTTGGGGGCAAATTTCCCTGGGCGTTCTGCGTTAGATGCTTCATTGTCACGAAGGACATAGTCTCCCGGGTTGAAGGTACAAATACGGACGCGTGCATTGTAGTACTTTTCAAGTTTGGTTTTGTACTTCGCCTCGTTGATTGCTGCATTTTCACGCCTTTCCTCTAGGAGGTCCAAGTCAACCCTGCATTCTACGCTATTATCTATCCTGTTGATAGCTAACATTCGTGGTGAAGGGAGACCTACTTCAGCGGGGATCACCGCTTCAGTGCCATAGACCAGGCTGAAGGGTGTCTCACCGTGACTTGTCTTTCGGCTTGTCCTGTGAGCCCATAGGATACTAGGGAGTTCATCGACCCAGCCTCGTCTGGCTGTTCCCAACCGTGCCTTGATGCCTTCGACTAAACTTTTATTGATACTCTCTACTTGGCTATTCCCTTGCGGATGCGCCACTGAGGAGAATATGTGTTCAATGTGTAGTTCCTTTAGCCATTTTTGAAAGTCGTCGGTAGCGAAGTTGGTGCCGTTGTCGGTAACTATGCACATCGGTAGACCGAAACGACAGATGATATGTTCCCAGATGAATTTCCTTGTTATCATAGTGGTGGTTAAGGCGAGCAGTTTTGCCTCTACCCATTTTGTAAAGTAATCAACAGCCACTATGATAAACTTCACCGCACCTGGTGCGTCTAGAAATGGTCCCACCACATCGATTGCCCATTTTTGAAATGGCCACGCAGTGGTGACGGGAATCAGGTTGTTCTTGGGTCGCAATGTTTTGGGAGCATGCCGCTGACAATTGAAACACTTGTGCAAGACTTTGACCGCATCTAGATGCATACCTGGCCAGTAGTACCCGACGTTCATAATTTTGGCCACTACCATGCGTGGGCCTGCGTGTGTGCCACATATTCCCTCGTGTATTGTAACTTACGTGCCTCTGCCTTGTTTTCGGGAGTAACACTTAATTGTAGGTATGCAATGATCGGTGTCATCCAGGATGTTGTCCCGTACTGGATGACGTTGACTTGGCGCAGGGGTACTGAGTGATTCTGCAGAATCTCAATGCGTACCTCCTTTGCCAGATGTTGGAAGCTAGTGGATGCGAGTTTTGACAGTGCATCCGCGGGCTTGTTTTCACTTATGTTGATATGGCGGATATTGAAGGAAGTGAACTTTGATTTCAGTTGCAAGGCTTGTTCAAGGTAGAGGATCATGATATCCCTTTTTGCGGCATAGTCGCCGCGCACCTGCCCTGCAACCAACAGTGAGTCGACGTGTGCCTCCAAATGTTGGACGCCGAGTTTGACTGCCAGACGTTCCCTGCCAGTAGAGCTTCATACTTGGCCTCGTTGTTTGTGCTTTTGAAATCGAGACGGATTGCATAGGTAAGCTCTTGGCCATCGGGGCTGACGAGTCGCAGACCCGCACCTGCACCATCCTCGTTGGATGCACTATCGGTATATAGTGCCCAGGTTTCTGAGGAGGATGGTGGTGGTGTAGGATTTTGCTCTTCCTCGCATTCCTGAATGCGATTTGCCGGTACCTCGGCAACGAAATCAGCTAGAACTTGGCCATTGATTGTGGGGCGCGGCTTTTAATTCAGCGTGTGTGTGCCCAGCTCAATTGCCCATTTTGCTAATCTCCCAGAGATGTCGGGTTTTGATAGGATCGGGCCGATCCTATAGTTGGTTAACATCGTGATGATGTGGTTTGCAAAGTAACGTCGTAACCGTCTCGATGCGTGCACTAGTGCCAGTACCAACTTCACCAAGATGGAGTATCTTGTCTCTGGGTCGTTGAGCATTTTGCTGATATAGTAGATGGGTGTTTGAACTCCCTCTCGCTCCACTATGAGTACCGCGCCTACTGCGTTGTCTGCGACAGACAGGTACAAAATAAGTGGCTCACTTTGAGTGGTGCGGTTAGAGTTGGGAGTTGAATCAAACACTCTTTCATCTCCCGGAAAGCGTTTTCGGCCATTGCGGTTCATTGGAATTGTTCCTTTTTTAAGCAGTTCCGCAGGGTCTTGATGAAAGGATAAGACTTAGCTGCATGATTGGCTAAGTATCTATTCAGTGCGGCTAGCCTGCCGGCTAGTCGTTGCATTTCTTTCATCGTGGAAGGCGATGGCATGCGCTCGATCACCTGAACTTTTTCTGGGTTCACCTTAAATCCATCTTTGGTCACGATGAATCCAAAGAACTTGCCTTCTTCCATTCCAAACGAGTATTTCCCCGGGTTGAGCTTCATATTGACGCGTCGCAGAGTTTGGAATGTTCTTTCAATATCGGTGAGCATGGTATCCTCTTCCATGCTCATGACGACCAGGTCGTCCATATAGATTTCGACACTTTTACTGATTTGACCGCGAAAAGTGTCGTTTATCAACTTTTGATAGGTTGCACCCGCGTTGCACAACCCGAACGACATTTTTGTATAACAGTAATTCCCGGTAGGCGTGCGGAATGTCGTTTTATCTTCGTCCTCGATTGCCATCTGTACCTGGTAATAGCCTTTGTAACAATCGAGGAAACACTTCTATCGAAATGGTGCGAGGTTATCGACTTTCTCGTCGATCTCTGGAAGTGCGTAACAATCCTTGGGGCAAGCTTTGTTGAGATCTTTATAATCGACGCACACGCGCCAGCCCCCGGTTAGTTTTTCTACCATGACTGGGTTGGATAACCAAGTCTGGTACTTGACTTCCCGCAGGATGCCTGCGGAGAGCAGTTCTTGGACCTGCTCATGCATCACCTCGTTCTTTGCAGATCCAAGGTGGCGTTGGCCTTGGATCACCGGCTTGATACCTGGAAAGGTATTCAAGAAATGTTGCGCAATTTTGCGTGGCACCCCTGTCATGTATGCGGGTGCCCATGCAAAAATATACTGGTTCCTGAAGAGGAGTTGCTTTAGGCGCGCTCTGATGTTGTGGGACAAGGCGTGGCCCAACATAACCGTTTGTTCTGGGTGTCTTGCGTTAAGAACCCATTTTTCTGGTTGGGTGTTGGGGGTAGGCCTTGCTATCTTGGTCGGACGCAGTTCGTCCGTCGACATGACCTCTCTGCATGCGTAGATTATCGCGACCCCCGTTTCGGTTGGGAAACCGACAGCAGAGTGGGGTACGAACGTAATCATTTTGAAGTCGCCTTGTGACTCCCTCTCGAGAAGCACGTCGTATTTGGAGGTATGAGGTAAAACCATGAAGTTTACCTCCTTCGTTCGTGTGTGCCTTCCGTTGGTGAGGCGCACGGGAAAAGTGATCTGGCCCAGGGGGAATAAGGTTTCCCCCGCAAATCCGGCCAAAGGGTAGTCTACCGGCTGCAACCGATCCTTGTCTTCTTGATCAAACTGGTTGAAGCACTGCTCGTATATGATGTTAGATGTACTACCCTAACATGTTTTTACCAAGATTCTTTGAACAAAACTCATTTATCCCTACCATAGAGTTGGAGGAATTCCAAACTTTCAATGGTAGCTCTTAGAGAAAGATGAAGAAGAAGGAAATGGCTAAAAGAGGAAAGGACAAGATGGGTTGTTGGAACCTTCTTTTAGACTTACCTAGGATAGTTTGAAAGAAGATTCTTGCAAATCTCTGCCCCAAGTTGGTCCAAATGTGCAGAATTCTTGGCTGCATTTATAGAAAACGACAGCATCCTGGACACGGCCCCGTGTTCAGTGGACACGGCCCCGTGTGCAGGTGGAGTTCTGACACAGTTTGTCCGTATTCTGACGTACTGATCAGAATGGAATCTTTCGATGGACACGGGGACGTGTTGGCTGGACACGACCCCGTGTCTAGGGACTGTTTTATGAAGTTGTCTAGTTTTTTTAAGGAACTTGTTAGTATCGGGTGGCTCCTGACTGGTTGGAACAACCCCAAAGTGCTTAATATACCTTAATTGTCCTAGACTAAGGCGAGAACGCAAGAGGTTGTCGGTGAGGGTGATTCCTATTTTCATTCTAGGTGGACAAGTCCAACCCTTTCCCGGGCTCTTGTTAAAGAAGGTATATGCCGAATCGCTCAGGTCTATGTATGCACCGAACGAAGTCGATGGAGAGTCCTTCACGGCACAATCGACACAGGGACGACTATCGTCCAAGTCTTTGCTAGGTACGAAGGTATTTTTGGGAGCAACGAGGTTGTCGGAATGCGGTTCCAACATTTCTTCATGGGTATCGTCTTGGGGTGGATCAATAAAATCCTTCCCAAGCTCTTCTATCCATTTCAGAATTAGCTCTTCTAGTTGAAATAACTCGCTAAGGAGCATTTCCCCTAGAATATCTGGCTGGGCGCATTCGAGGGAGAAATAGTGCTTATTTTTACTTTCGCCCCTCTTAAGGTTGTGAGAAGATGGTGGGTCCATGTAGTGGGGCCTATAATTTAGGAAGTAGCATTTTACTTCTTCATGTTCGCCACCACATAATTGACACCACGTACCATAAGAGTGCCGAAAGTAAAAATAATTACTATCACTCATGTTTATGTCAGAAATTACCAACCGTCGGGATCTAACGGTTCTGTTTTCAGTAACTGAAACTTGGGCACGGGGGCGTGTTGAGTGGGCACGGCCCCGTGTTCAGCTTACTGTCTGATGTAAAACAGGATTGCCAGTTCCAATGATTGAGCACGGGGGCGTGTTCAGCGGGCACGGCCCGTGCTGAGCTCTGCAGAAGCTGAAAAACTAAGAAAATCCTAAAAAAATAAAAAGAAAAATAAAAGATGATTAGGCCGTTGATTCCTAACTTTCTTAAAATCCTTGTGTCCCCGGCAACGACGCCAAAAACTTGATGTGCGTTAAAGTGTTACTTATATTAGGTGTATATTTTAAGCCCTTTTTAACACTTATTTTAGCCAAGTTTTAAATTTATAAAACACGATATTTCACTAACACTAAACACACATATGGGCAAGTGCACCCATCGTTGAGTGTAGTATAGCGTTGGTAAGATACCGAGGTCGTCCAAGGACACAAGAGCTTTTAGTACCGGTTTATCCTCAACGTCTAACCAAAATAAAAGTTTAGAAAAATGTTTTAAACTAAGAAAAATAAAACTAACTAAAATGCTGAAAATAAAAATAAAAATAAAAATAGATAGACAAGATGAATCACTTGGTTCCGACTCGTATCTAGTATAACCTTTGATTATTTCCGCACTTTTGCACATAATTAAGAGATTATCTTAGTTATTGTAGTAGGCCCCTCTTTTGAAGGCGACGTTACCCTCACCCCAGTAGTTTGAGTCAGCAGGGATACAATCCTAAAAGGGTGGATTATTGGAAGATAATGAATTAAGTTATTAATGCAGTATTGTGGTAGGCCCCGCTTTTGGCGGTGACGTTACCCTCGGCTAAGTAGTCTGAGTCAGCAGGGATACAGTCCTAAATAGCCGGGTTATAGTATTAATAGTAGTTAACTTATGAGGGGATCAAAGAGTTTGGACCCCCGCCATCCAATACCGTGAAGTATTGAAGGAGGTCCTACTAAATTTGACCCAGGTCCATTGCAGGACCTCTAAACGCTGAACAATGGCAAGACCTTTACCAAACCGTTCCCTTAACCCCCTACC
This sequence comes from Helianthus tuberosus, assembly GCA_030545235.1. Lineage (NCBI taxonomy): Eukaryota > Viridiplantae > Streptophyta > Magnoliopsida > Asterales > Asteraceae > Helianthus > Helianthus tuberosus. The sequence goes on from CM060393.1 coordinate 29,942,951, forward strand.
AGGTAGCCAACATATCTCCATATAGACCGTGGAGATATGAATGGTGAAAATCCTTTATTTTATATAGACAGTAAAATAATGCCAAGACACCACGGACAAACGATAAGGAAAGATCACCTTCAACATAAGTAACTAGTTATTAAAGTCATTAATACAAAACCAAATAAAAAGTGCAAAAGATTAGAAATAAAAAGTGTTATACTAGACACTTTGTCTTCACCAAGTGATGTAAGAGACTTAGGCAAACATGGCCTTGATTGTCAAGAACTCTTACGATCAATCTTGGATCCCGAGACGACTCACACACTCTACGATGGACAATGGATGATGGTGGTGGATGATGGTGTTGTGATGGTGGTGGGTGGTGGATGAAGTGTGAGAGAGGTGGTGTGCCAAGGGATGAGATGAAATGAATCCAAGCACTCCTATTTATAGGCTGAACAGAGAGCTGGACACGGCCCCGTGTCCGCTGGGCACGGCCCCGTGTCCGTCTGACACTCTCTCTCCTCATTAATTGTAATTCGCAATTACAATAAATGCGCCTGCTGTACTTTCGACACGCCCCCGTGTCCGCTGAGCACGGCCCCGTGATGGGCAATAGAAGCTTCTATAGGGTTGTCTTTTCTGCTGCTTCTTGGGCACGGCCCCGTGCTGGCTGAGCACGGGGCGTGTTCAATCTTCTGTTTTCTCTATTTTGCTTTGGAAGGTGCCGTTGAGGGTTCGGGCAGTCCACTAATGTTCCTTTTCTTGTATTTATGTTGGATTTAGCTGTCTTTTTGCTTCTTTTGCGTTTTTGAGCTCATTTAATCCTGAAAATACAAAAGGAAGACAAAAACACTCTTTTTCCAATATTAGCACTAAAAAGGGTTAGTTTTATGCCTCATTTGATGTAATTTATATGTTGCATTTTACACACATCAAATACCCCCACACTTGAACTTTTGCTTGTCCTCAAGCAAAACTCTTTAATATGTGGCTTACACTCCCAAATGGAATAGGTAGAAGAGAAGGTTTTGGGCTTGTCGTAGAGTGTCGGGATTTCCAAGATCTTTTTGGGTTTTATTTTTATTTATTTACACTCCTATTCGTATTGATTTATTTAGAACTGTTCATAAAAGAAATTACTTATTTGGGCATAACATGCCTTTTTAAAATTCTATTTATATACAAGTTCACATACCTCGCGGGGAAATCACTCACACTCGGCCGAAGGTGTATTTTTAGTGAATCACTCGAGAGCGGCACGGAACTTATTCCTACCATAGGCTTGCCAAGAAATCAATCCTCCTCCTTTTTAACTTTTATACCTTTGTAGATATCAAGAGGACTTTGTGGGTTAAGGGTTGGCTAGGGTTAAAGGTAGGTGGTTGGGTTAGTGGTTAGTAGAAAAAGGGCTAAAAGCGTAACAAGTGTCGGTTTTCGTATTTTTGCAACTTTTTATTTTGATGAAGCTTTTATTCAAACTAAGTTATTTTTGATTAACTTGTTTGTTTATTCTCTTTTTGCTTCATCATTATCACAAAAATTTTCTTCTCTTTTTTTTTTTTTCACGAAGAACCGAACTTGTTACTAAAATAAAGGGTTAAAAATGAAAAAGGTTTTGGTGGATGAAAGGGTTTTTGTTTGGGTGATGAAACGAAAAGGTTTAGGCTCAAAGGGGCTAACTAGGGGGATTTTTTTTGGGTAGGTGGTAAAGGAAAAAGAAAAATAATGGTGTAGAAATGAAAAAGGTTAGTCCTAATGCCTCCATCATTTACTTACTCGGGTTTAAGTTGATAAGGACCGGAAATGTATTGTCATGGCAAGTTCTAGAGTCGTAAGAACCAAGCAGCTATTCACACAAGAAACGAAAAATGAGCATTTAGTCAAATGATATGAAATTGTGTGCTCAATTAAAGGCTCAAAACTCACTTTTGTGGGAATGGGTTTTTATGTGATCAAGTATATAATCAAATTTTAAATAAGTTTGCTATGCCTTTTCATAATTTTCTTACATTGGTTCTTTTTATCACTACGCTATCGGTTGTAAATTTGTAAAAATATAACCTTTTTGAGAACTTGAATTTCCCGAGTTAAACCTAGACAAGTAAAAAAAAATGAAATTTTTGAAAAAATTTGGGGTGATTAGCGGTTCCAATAGAGTTTTGTGTAAGGCTTGTATTTAGGATTTGCAAAATTCAAGGTTTTAGCATCCCCCCCACACTTAAATTACACATTGTCCTCAATGTGTCCCAAAAATAAATTTTTAGGTTGATTAGATGTGTAAAATAGTGTTTAAAAAACAAAAATTTGTGTTACTGGGCGCTGAACACGGCCCCGTGTTATCCGGGCACGGCCCCGTGTTCAAGTGCCAGTAACAAAATTGAAATAAGTCAAACAGAAGGCTGGACATGGGGGCGTGTTGGGTGAACACGGCCCGTGTCCAGGTACCTGTACTGGGCGTTTTTCTGCAGGTGGTTCGGCACGGGGCCGTGTTGGTTGGGCACGGCCCGTGTTGAACCTTCTGAAATGGAGAAAATTGTCGGGTTGCCTCGTTCTTGTGCATGGGATCATTTTTCTCGTTCCCCTTTTCATCCTTTACCAGCATGAGTGTGTTTTACTCATTACAAACCATCCAAACCTTAAAACTATCATTTCATTTCATCATAGAGAGAACTTACATAATCCTAAATTAAACTAGATAAAACAAAGAAATAACAAACCATGGAGTCCTAGCCTTTACTTTATTTTAATTTAGCAAAATTTCCAAGAAGTAATTAATCTTGGTTAAACAAGGCCTTTTTGAACTCCTTCTTCCGAGTGCGGTTCTCCTCAAATGTCGGCGAGCCATTCTTCTACCTCCCTTGGAAGGAGAAAAGAAGGCTCATTGGCATTAGTTTGAGGAGTTTCAACTTCCACCGGGATCTCTTGTTGGTGTTCCATGGGAGGTTCCGCCGGAAAGTCTTCCCACCCGGTAGGGTTGTTGATTCCGAGTGCCAGGTTCCAATCCTGTTGAGGAAGGACTGGTTCCATTGGAGGTGCTACAAGAATATTTAACCTCTGGTGCAAGAGGTTAATTTCTTGGAAGTTGCTTTCAAGTCCCATCGTAAGATCGTTAATACGGTCGATTAGGACCTCCTCTACTGAAGTCATTTCGTCGAGAGCCTCCCTTAATGCTATCACATAGTGTACAAGTGTAGCTTCAATGGAGGGTCTTCTTCCTCTTCGGCTGTTTGGCGAATGCACAGGAGATGTTTCGCTGTTTTCACTCGTCATCCTACGAAAAATAAACTAAAAATAGTTTATTTAATGAAACAGTGATAGGACACGGCCCCGTGCTCACTAAGCACGGCCCCGTGTTCATCTTTCTGCAGAGTTTTGGAACAAGGAAACTTGGATTTTTAAGTTATTTTCTGAACGTTGTGGGGCCTTTTTGGCTACTAATAACTTAAAACAATGTTTCATAACATGTTTTTACCAAGATTCTTTGAACAAAACTCATTTATCCCTACCATAGAGTTGGAGGAATTCCAAACTTTCAATGGTAGCTCTTAGAGAAAGATGAAGAAGAAGGAAATGGATAAAAGAGGAAAGGACAAGATGGGTTGTTGGAACCTTCTTTTAGACTTACCTAGGATAGTTTGAAAGAAGATTCTTGCAAATCTCTGCCCCAAGTTGGTCCAAATGTGAAGAATTCTTGGCTGCATTTATAGAAAACGACAGCATCCTGGACACGGCCCCGTGTTCAGTGGACACGGCCCCGTGTGCAGGTGGAGTTCTGACACAGTTTGTCCGTATTCTGACGTACTGATCAGAATGGAATCTTTCGATGGACACGGGGACGTGTTGGCTGGACACGGCCCCGTGTCTAGGGACTGTTTTATGAAGTTGTCTAGTTTTTTTAAGGAACTTGTTAGTATCGGGTGGCTCCTGACTGGTTGGAACAACCCCAAAGTGCTTAATATACCTTAATTGTCCTAGACTAAGGCGAGTGCTTAATATACCTTAATTGTCCTAGACTAAGGCGAGAACGCAAGAGGTTGTCGGTGAGGGTGATTCCTATTTTCATTCTAGGTGGACAAGTCCAACCCTTTCCCGGGCTCTTGTTAAAGAAGGTATATGCCGAATCGCTCAGGTCTATGTATGCACCGAACGAAGTCGATGGAGAGTCCTTCACGGCACAATCGACACAGGGACGACTATCGTCCAAGTCTTTGCTAGGTACGAAGGTATTTTTGGGAGCAACGAGGTTGTCGGAATGCGGTTCCAACATTTCTTCATGGGTATCGTCTTGGGGTGGATCAATAAAATCCTTCCCAAGCTCTTCTATCCATTTCAGAATTAGCTCTTCTAGTTGAAATAACTCGCTAAGGAGCATTTCCCCTAGAATATCTGGCTGGGCGCATTCGAGGGAGAAATAGTGCTTATTTTTACTTTCGCCCCTCTTAAGGTTGTGAGAAGATGGTGGGTCCATGTAGTGGGGCCTATAATTTAGGAAGTAGCATTTTACTTCTTCATGTTCGCCACCACATAATTGACACCACGTACCATAAGAGTGCCGAAAGTAAAAATAATTACTATCACTCATGTTTATGTCAGAAATTACCAACCGTCGGGATCTAACGGTTCTGTTTTCAGTAACTGAAACTTGGGCACGGGGGCGTGTTGAGTGGGCACGGCCCCGTGTTCAGCTTACTGTCTGATGTAAAACAGGATTGCCAGTTCCAATGATTGAGCACGGGGGCGTGTTCAGCGGGCACGGCCCGTGCTGAGCTCTGCAGAAGCTGAAAAACTAAGAAAATCCTAAAAAAATAAAAAGAAAAATAAAAGATGATTAGGCCGTTGATTCCTAACTTTCTTAAAATCCTTGTGTCCCCGGCAACGGCGCCAAAAACTTGATGTGCGTTAAGGTGTTACTTATATTAGGTGTATATTTTAAGCCCTTTTTAACACTTATTTTAGCCAAGTTTTAAATTTATAAAACACGATATTTCACTAACACTAAACACACATATGGGCAAGTGCACCCATCGTTGAGTGTAGTATAGCGTTGGTAAGATACCGAGGTCGTCCAAGGACACAAGAGCTTTTAGTACCGGTTTATCCTCAACGTCTAACCAAAATAAAAGTTTAGAAAAATGTTTTAAACTAAGAAAAATAAAACTAACTAAAATGCTGAAAATAAAAATAAAAATAAAAACAGATAGACAAGATGAATCACTTGGTTCCGACTCGTATCTAGTATAACCTTTTATTATTTCCGCACTTTTGCACATAATTAAGAGATTATCTTAGTTATTGTAGTAGGCCTCTCTTTTGAAGGCGACGTTACCCTCACCCCAGTAGTTTGAGTCAGCAGGGATACAATCCTAAAAGGGTGGATTATTGGAAGATAATGAATTAAGTTATTAATGCAGTATTGTGGTAGGCCCCGCTTTTGGCGGTGACGTTACCCTCGGCTAAGTAGTCTGAGTCAGCAGGGATACAGTCCTAAATAGCCGGGTTATAGTATTAATAGTAGTTAACTTATGAGGGGATCAAAGAGTTTGGACCCCCGCCATCCAATACCGTGAAGTATTGAAGGAGGTCCTACTAAATTTGACCCAGGTCCATTGCAGGACCTCTAAACGCTGAACAATGGCAAGACCTTTACCAAACCGTTCCCTTAACCCCCTACCAGGTAGCCAACATATCTCCATATAGACCGTGGAGATATGAATGGTGAAAATCCTTTATTTTATATAGACAGTAAAATAATGCCAAGACACCACGGACAAACGATAAGGAAAGATCACCTTCAACATAAGTAACTAGTTATTAAAGTCATTAATACAAAACCAAATAAAAAGTGCAAAAGATTAGAAATAAAAAGTATTATACTAGACACTTTGTCTTCACCAAGTGATGTAAGAGACTTAGGCAAACATGGCCTTGATTGTCAAGAACTCTTACGATCAATCTTGGATCCCGAGACGACTCACACACTCTACGATGGACAATGGATGATGGTGGTGGATGATGGTGTTGTGATGGTGGTGGGTGGTGGATGAAGTGTGAGAGAGGTGGTGTGCCAAGGGATGAGATGAAATGAATCCAAGCACTCCTATTTATAGGCTGAACAGAGAGCTGGACACGGCCCCGTGTCCGCTGGGCACGGCCCCGTGTCCGTCTGACACTCTCTCTCCTCATTAATTGTAATTCGCAATTACAATAAATGCGCCTGCTGTACTTTCGACACGCCCCCGTGTCCGCTGAGCACGGCCCCGTGATGGGCAATAGAAGCTTCTATAGGTTTGTCTTTTCTGCTGCTTCTTGGGCACGGCCCCGTGCTGGCTGAGCACGGGGCGTGTTCAGTCTTCTGTTTTCTCTATTTTGCTTTGGAAGGTGCCGTTGAGGGTTCGGGCAGTCCACTAATGTTCCTTTTCTTGTATTTATGTTGGATTTAGCTGTCTTTTTGCTTCTTTTGCGTTTTTGAGCTCATTTAATCCTGAAAATACAAAAGGAAGACAAAAACACTCTTTTTCCAATATTAGCACTAAAAAGGGTTAGTTTTATGCCTCATTTGATGTAACTTATATGTTGCATTTTACACACATCATGTGGCCCAAGTCCTTGTGATACTCACAGTAGAGTGTGAGATCCTGGTTTTTCTTGGACTTCATCGGTTGGGCCGGTCGCAGGAATTGCGCGTCTGTAAGGAGGACATCGCTTATCGACTGGTTAATCTCGGTCCAGTTATAGTCTCGAGATTCCTTCTTCGACGTCCGGTTTTTACGTTGGACGTTAATTGTTGCCCTTGTGTCGGGCTGGTTATTACGTGGGACATATGGTTTGGGATCGTTGCCGCGATTCCATGTGTCCCGGTTGCGCTTGTTGTTGCGCTTGAGCTCTTGGCGGGAAGACTGGCCTTCCGCTCGGGGCAGTGCCTTTGTGACGTGTGGCTTGAGGGACCACTGAGTCTGGGCGTACGTCTTGACCGCATCCATGACGTCTTCCCATTTCTTTGACAAGCCTTCCATGCCGGAGATGGTCATAACCATTTCTTCATCCTTGACGGCTTGAATGAAATGGTTGCGTGCCATTTGATCTGCAACGCCGCCTATCTCCAGGCACTCTTTGTTGTCGCGGATGACAAACGATTCGAGAGATTCGTTGTCTTCGCGCCAGATGTTTATGACGTCCATAGAATCACGTTCGTGATGTCGCTGCTGGCTAAAATGTGCGAGGAACTTTGCTTGCAAGTCTTCGAATGAGGCCAGTGATCCCACTGGCAAAGAATCGAACCAAGCCCTCGCTAGACCAGTGAGGGTCTGGCGGAAAAAATGACACCAGGTGGGCTCGTCCCACCTGCCGTTGCACCCTGCGCTGGTGAAGATGTTAATGTGATCGTCCGGGTCGGACGGACCATTGTATTTCCCAATGTTTAATGGGAATTCAGTGGTGGTGACAATGGCGTGGGCAATCTTCGGGGCGAACTTGGAGTTTTCGGCCGCAAATTTCGGTCTGTAGGGTTGGCTCTGGTGGCGCTTTGCAGCGCAGAGGTATGTGGTGCGGGGTTGAGTGGGAGGAATATAATTGCGTTCTCCTGGTCTACTGCTAGTAGCATGGGACTCCCCGCAGTATGTATGGTCGTCCGGATCGGTACGACCATATCCTTCATGGTGGGACTGAGGTCCCAGCCGGCTGTGGATTGCCGCCTGTTTTCGCCATGAGGGCACAGGCGGCTATGTATTGGGCCCCTGCTGCGGGACTCGTATGAGGAATCATCCTCATTAATTGTGCGGACCTCATAGTAAGAGGATCCGCGGTCTTCATGCCGACTTCGGGAGGCTGGGTACGTGGGGGTCCTACAGTCGTATTGTAGAATACGACCCGCAGGTGTATGTGGTGCCAGTGTAGGCCCGACAGGTATTTGCGCTTCTGCGCAAGCTCTGTTATATGCTGCGGCCAGCATAGCTTGTTGTTGGTCATACCAGGCATGGAGGTTCATGCCTGGAGGTATCACAGAAGCGTACTGTGACAGATCGTGTCCGAACGTAAGGGATGCGCCCCCTTGCGTAGATGTGCCAATGTGGCCAGGATTTGGGGCTGGAGGAGCGATCCCCGCGGGCCCTGGATTTGCGGGGTTTGGACTATCCCCGACAGTGTTGTTTAGACGATCAGACATGATCTTTGGAAAGAAAAGTGAATGTGGAAAAAAGTGCTAAGAGTAGCGGTGGGTGCCAATGATTAAACAATGATTAACCGAGGTGGTTAATTCACTGGTCTCGTCAAGTAGAGTTAATCCCTTCTTTCCTAGGATCGCTGGCTGGATCGTCCGCTGGTTGATCTCCTGCACAAGGAAATAAACCGTGACTCGTAACAAGGAGAATGGGGTGGGGGTGCTCCTTGTTACCACTCTCCGGCGTGAGAATCAGTAATTTGCTTGGGAAGCAAAGTGTGATAGTAGTAGTAGTGAGAGAGTTGGGAAGAGATACCTCAAACCTGGTTTGGGATGGGTATTTATAGCCGAGGAGTGAAGGAGGGTAGTTGAGTGGCTAGTCTGACATCGTACAGCTTCCTGCAAGTGTGTCAGGCATGTCGGTTACGGTGGTGATGCCACGTCCTACTGTGGTGTCTGTCTGTTGCTTACATGTGGGCTGACAGGTGACTGTCCTCAGTGCCACTTGCACTGTGGTGTCCGACCCACTTGCCTTGTAGGAAGGATGCGGTGCCGGGCCGCATCGCTGCTTGCGGTAACTGATGTTGTTCCCGCGTTCTTGTTCTGGCCAAGATGCATGCGAGATGCAGTGCCGCGCCGCATCGCCGCTTGTTGACTGTTATTGATGTCCAGATCCCTTGTCGTGACGAAAATGTTCATAGGATGCGGTGCCAGGCCGCATCGCTATGCGTAACATCCGTTCCGTACTTAAGGCAACTCTTCTCATCACTGGACAGATTGGTTTCGACCGTTGTATTCGCGCGTGCCCGCACGGACACAGATAAGTTCTTGCTGTTGGGGGTTTTTTATAAGGGTAATGGTCACTCGCGGTCGTGCTGACGCGAGATCTAGGACCATATCCCTTCAACTGGAAAGCAGCTAAGAAGGTCCTTAGATATCTGCAAGGGACGAAAGACTATAAACTTACTTATAGAAGAAGTGATCATTTAGAAGTGGTAGGTTATTCTGATTCTTACTTTGCCAAATGCAAAGATGACATGAAATCCACTTCAGGCTACATCTTTATGTTAGCATGCGGACCTATCTCATGGAAGAGTCATAAACAACAGTTAACCACAACTTCCACAATGATGACAGAATACATTGTTGTTTACAACGCAACCTGTCATGGAATGTTGCTTAGAAATCTGATCACTGGACTCAAAATTGTTAATTCCATTTCTAGACCATTGAAGCTTTACTGTGATAACTCAGCTGCCGTTAGTTTTTCGAACAGTAACAGTTCGACTGGAGCTGGTTTATATCTCGATACAAAATATTTGTTTGTACGTGAACGAGTTGAGGAAAATAATCTTTGTATTGAGTATATTAGTACTAAAGATATGCTTGTGGATCCGATGACTAAAGGTCTCCCACCTAAAGTTTTCGAAGAACATGTATCGAATATGGGACTTACTAAAGACCTTATTTAATGGCATATTGTACTAGCTTATGTTTTAATTAATAAAATTTCATCAGTTTGATTTTGTATGTCTCTAACATATGTTCTGCCGGTGTAATGACATATAGACAAATGTAAATACAAATCAGACGCTAAAGGGCTTATGCGTATTTTGATCATAACTGTTAGGTTTTAAATTGAGGCTATAGTATGACTAATGGGGGTCCTGAGTCGAATAATGATTCAACGGCTGTATTTCTCTGCTATAGTTTTTGGTTTAAAGCCAAAATGAGTGTTAACTGTTGATACATATTTTGTGGATACGGCTTGACTCGGTTCGACTCGGCTACGAAGTGAAGGCCGTAGTCAAGACAACTTCCTGTCTTGACTCGGTATGCGATTTACTTCGTAACGTTCGATGTAATTGCTACTGCGTGTGTGCAGTATGCATTTAGTATAGCTTATGTTTATGTTGTCTGTTAGTTTGATTGGTCCAATCCATGATGAAGCCCAACACATGTGAAGAAGTCCTAAAGCCCATTCATGAGAAGTCTGAGCCCAAGCCCAACAAAGTGACGAAATCACTTTGTTGAGAACACTGTTTAGGTGAAAACACTATTTAGATGAAAACCCTTTTTGGTGAAAACCAAATGGGACGAAATCAAGGGATTTCGTCCATATCTTGGTTTTCGTTGAGGTGTTTTCGTGGGCCACTTGGTTTTCGTCACATGTGTACTATATAAACACAGACACAGAACAGAAACAAGAAAGAAGTCTGAATAGATTTCCGAGAGAACACACACACAACAGAGAGTTTATAGGTTTATCTTGTAAACACCGCATTGTAACAGTTTTCTAGCATTAATACATTGAGTGTTAATCATTGAATCTTTGTGTCTTGCGTGTTCGTAACTTGGTTTAACTTACCCGTTTGGATTCCGCACTTTCGGGTTTGTCGGAAAACAGGGAATAGAGGTTACTCGATCCTTCGGGTGGACCTACATTAACTCCTGGCCAGGCTCAACTAATACTCATGATAAATGATTACTCAGCTAAGTAGAAGAATGCGAGATTAAATATATAATTGTTATAATATTTAATCTTGTAGCCATTGTAATCATTTATATTATATAGATCAAAAATATATTAATAACCTATTAATAATTAATTGATAATTGTTGATAGACCATATTACCCTTATTAACTAATTAGGTTTCCTCGTGGGTGTATATATAAGGAGATTATTAGAGAGTTTAAGGGTTAGACAATTACACAATTTACACAACCCTAATAACATCAATAATCGGCTCTCTCTCCCAACCGAATCATTCCCTTGTTTCGGCTTCATCACCATCATAATCTTACACCCTAAGGAGGAACCAGATCATTCTGACAAGTATGTCAAACTCAATGGCTGCATCTCTGACTGGATTCTCTGCTGCATGTCTGTTGTAACAGGTATGTATTCATGTTTTCCATTATATTTAAAGAGAAATGATCAACAATATTGTCAAGTGCAATTGTTATCTCGGACTTTTGTTTGCCCCGCGCAAAAATATTTCAACTTTTTTTTTGTTTTGATATATTTAAACACTTTAAAATGTGTAGCATAAAAAATATGCACAAACAATATTTCGGAACAATTTATATCTTTTAAAATCTCCACACTCAAAAGTGAAAACATAAAATTGTGTTGGATTTGAAACTTTCAAAATGCTCACCTTTTTACAACACCTACAATGCAGGTTCATAAGCCTTTGTTTATATATGGTTTTGTGTTACTTAGGTGGCAGAGGAAGATGGACTAACAAAGTTTTCTAGGGGAGAAGATTGTTGAGAGTACGGACACTCATGGATCGTGGATGTAAGGAGGGAAGAGAGAAGAAAGGAAGTTCATGAAGGGGTTCCGTCGAGCCTCTAACTCTGAATGATTGACACCACAAAGTCTAACCACCAAACCCATTTATCTTGAGAACTAGGTAATTTAACCGTACCCAAACAATCTTTAAGATCTGATAATTGTGACCAATTATTCGGCGGAATAACCCCCTTTTTCCATTCCCAAACTACTCCCCACTTGACCTTCTACATTGCGAATAAATATATGAATATTGTTTACGTTTATCAGCTTGTAACCTGAAATCTTGATTATACATGCTTATCTTTGACTTTTTTGACATCACACTATCTAGTTGTACAAATGCTTTAAAAAAAAAAAAAAAAAGCTAATTGTAAATTACGACAATTACTATGATCGCATTTTTTTTTTTTCCAAAAGTAGTGTTTTGTTTTTTTCTCTGGTATGACAATTACAATTTTTTCGGCAGTTTAAAGTAATTAAAATGTTAATCAGTTGATCCATAATTAATGGAATGTGATTAAGTAGTGGAAAATATTTTAGTTTGACCAAAGACTGTATAAAGGTGGCACCAACTAGACCACTTTCAATCATTAAACCCAAAAACATAACATGGATCATAGCCTTTAAGCATAATTAGTACTCTCTTACTATCATCGTGTTATCTTTTTAGCCTAATCATACCTGTCATCTTGCTAATCCTTTCCTCTAGTAGCATTGCAAATCCAAAACATTTTAATTGATGCTTAATATATATGTATATGAAAAAAGTATATATCACCAAAGCATGGAGAAAAAGATAGTGATAATTGATAAATCGATGTTATATCTTCATACTTAAAAAATGTATTAAAACTTTTAAAACAGACACATTGAAGCTTATAATCATATCTAGATATCTATAATTCAATAAAAGAAAACATTAATAAATACACAAAAGTATTTTAAAACTGTGAACAAATTGTTTAAATGTTCATGTATAGCTTATGATTTTGATCTACAATGACTATGAATTGATTAACAATAACAACAAAAACCATTGTAACATGCATAAATATATCATTTTCCACTTATAGCTTATCGTCAAATCTACTAACTAAGAAAGTATTTTCCTTTTCGTAATCCTTAACTAACTAAATTTTATTTATATGATTCCTACCTTTTTACCATATTACTTCTTTAGTTACCTACAGAAACTTAATTATCAACCAAATAACCGAAAATAACATAGATTAACAACCAAAAAAAACTGAAAATAGCATAGATTAACAACCATTTTTTTCATTTCATATATAATGTCAATATGTTAAAATAAATTAGTTCCCAAAATCACATTGGAAAAAAAAAAGGAACTAATCTAATACAAGTAGAAGTTACATTGATCAAGGGCCAACCAACTACAAAACTGTTGAGCTCTTTCAAGCCACATACTTTCTATATACAAACTGCTTGATCAAGTCTAGATTAACCGATCAACTGAGTTCGAATATATCAATCGTGGTAACAAAGAAGCATGACGACACATCTCTTGATGATGTAAAGCCTTGCTTTATGCTCTTTAAGAACTCCTCCAAGTCCTTTGCTTGAAATCCTTCTCTTGGAACTTCCCATCATCATCTTCATATCTCTCTCTTTCTCTTCAAAAACCGAACCTCAGAAGTTCTTTAGGTACCCAAAAAGATTATTTTAGAGAGAAGGATAGATCAGGGTGTTCTCTTGTTGTTCTGTGAAAGAAGGTGTGTTAGAATTATGGTAGAACATGATGGAGGGACTTGTTTATATAGGGGGTGGGGGTGGGGGTGGGGTGGTGGGACATGTATAGATAACTGAATAGTTTATATGTATAATATACTTTGTAGCTACTTTGGGTGTACAAGTCATCTTTTAGAAGGGTGGGTGTAGCCTGGAGGTATCATCTACAGACATAGTGGGTCAGGTATGATCTTAATGAGGTAGCATCCATCCATAATATATGAGTTTTTTCATCTTGTTTCTCATGACCTTAATTGTTATATGCTGCAAGTTAATTTTCTTATCATATATATATAAAAGTAGGGTTGATAAAAATTGTATTTCAACTAGATGGAAGCACCCCCGGTTGTTGCGGGGAGGTACAACCGTACTAACAACATTAATAACACACCATCGCCAACGCCAAGCAACACTGAAAAAGAAGACGTAAAAACGTTAGATCACACACGTTTGTAACAACGCGTAGAAAATGACGCATTAATAAAAGTTGTTACACCATAGTCATGCACGTACCTTAAGTATAAGAGAAGTTACAACCATTTTGAGAAAAGTAAGAAACACAGAAAAAAATAACTAAGTCGATATATGACTTGCGAGTTGCGACGGACCTATCATATGAGAAAAATAGACGTAAAAACATTGAACCACATACGCACCTTACGTCGTTTATGGACACGAATAAAATTTAAATAAAATAAATTAATGTGTATTACAAAAATAAATACATGATTTAAATAAGTAAGAATACTAAAACAAAGAAATCATTAATGTGTATTACAAAAATAAATACATGATTTAAATAAGTAAGAATACTAAAACAAAGAAATCATAAAATAAATAATAATAAAAATAAAGATAATAATAAAATACAATGTCCTATGGACCTACAACCAAACATTTTTTAAAAACTCATAAAACATAAGGTACAATACATATATGCAACCCTAAAACAATAGGTACAACCAACCATTGCAAAAAAAAACACCTTATAGTGTATAAATTTCTGAATACAGTATGTCAAATAAATTAAACTAGTAAAATGCTGTCAGTAGAATGAAAAAGTTTTCATGTTCTCATTTGCAGTTCTGAGTCTTTGCAGTTTGCACGAACGAACTCTAAAAATCCACGATGAAATATATTTTATAAACATTGGTAAGAGAGAAGCACTTTGGCCAACAACATATTCCAGTAAATATGCATTATGTCAAAAGAACTGCATCAAAATAACGGTCAAACCCTCACGTGAGTTCCCAAATACCGTGCCAAATTCCCATGAATACAAGCGCCATAAATTTAGGGAACTATTTCAAGGTTATTGCCAAACACTTGCTACTTAATTAAGTAAACTCTACAAACCCTCAAAAGGCCAGTAATTAATTTTTTTTTTTTGAATGGCAAACGCAAACACTTCATTAATCAAAAAAGTGACCCCCAGCCAGAAGTTGGGAAGATCATACAAGTACAACTACAAAAACAAAATAAAATTACACAGTAATTAAATCAAATAACTTTTTTATTCGCAAACTCACACGTACACTATAATCCTGTGTATAAATTTACACATTTTGTCTACTATAAGAATTGAATTGTTAACCTTATAGCCAATGTTTTAAAAACCGGTTCAAACCGGCCGGTTGTACAGGTTGAACCATCCGGTAAAACCGGTTAAACCGCCCGGTACACCCGGTTGAACCGCCTGATACACCCGGTTAAACCGTTTTTGAGCCAAATCCGGTACGGTATAAAAACCGGATTTTAAAACATTGCTTATAGCTTATAAGGAAAGAGACCATTACATTACACCAAATACCGTTTGACTACAAGTCCTTCAGTATTAAGTCAATTACTTAAATGGCTTTTATTAGCATTTAGAGCATTTGTAATCCAAATTTTACACGTGTTTTGTTTTTATATATATCTATTTTCTATAATAAATGAATAAAATTTGGGACACGTGTCAGCCTAATATTGCATCTCAGATGCATTTGGGCGGGAAAATTTTGGGTCAGAAATATGGGTTACAAGCGGTGCAAAATATGACCCGACCTATATTTGTACGCATCTAATTTTCTTTTCCACTGATTTCTAATTACGGTTTCTAGATCTCATCACAATTATCGCCCCCGTCTGCTTTCTCTCTCTTTTGCCGATTCAAGAAGATGAAGGCGATGGCGATTCAAGCCGATTGGATCATGTGGTACCAACACTGATATGTATTGTTCTCATTCAATCGTATTTCGTTCAACGACATCAGAAGCATCAATCAATCGAATTTCATTCAATCGGTACCGTCTCTCATTCAATCTGCATCATTCAGTCTGTAATTATTTACGATTTTGAAGTGTTTGTGATGAAATCCTTTTTCTCTGATCGAATCATCTACATTCGAGTCAGGTTTATCTTTCGATCCTGATTTCTAAGTGTATTTTGTGTTTGTGAATATGTAGATAGGGTTTCCATTCCTCATCGCAATCCCGTTTCAAATCTCAGAAACCCTATGCAATCTAAAGATATCTTTATGTGTTTCTCTTTTGTTTCAGCCGTTTTTTGATGTCTAAAAAGCTTTTCACTGGTGCGATTAGGGTTTCGCGGTACACAATCATCCATCCTTGATGACAATTTATTATTTACATTTATATTAGTTTGATGTTTTTTTCTTTGTATGATCTGTGTAGGATTGTTTTCGAAGCCCTAGATATCGCATACATCTTCCTTTTGGTTGAAGCCTCTTAAATCTAACCATTCAAGCATCAGGTAGAAACATCTCATAAGAAAACACGTTGCAGTTTGAAGGTCTATTGTAAACTTCACAAACATCTCATACGAAGATTTGTCAGGTACTTTCATTTGTTTGGGTCGACTCCATTCCAATTCATCGTTATTGGGTTGTTTACACTTTACATATGTAGCATCTGTTATACTGCAGGAGAACTATTGCATTCTATTCTATTTATAAAATCTAAATTTTGCATGTAGATTGGTAATTTCATTTTTTGTGCACTGTTATCTGCATTTGAGCATGCTAAATTTGTTCATGGGTTGAATTCATGGCCTTATGTACTCATGAAAATACCACTCATTAAAGCCTAGGATCATTTGGATACTTTGTTGGGCTGTTGAATGACCCGTATGAAACAAAAAATAACTTTTTAATAACCAAATATCTTGCCTCCATGACATGTCGATGCGACAATGTCTCAAGTTAGGTAGTTAGAGGTGAGAAAAAAATATGGTCGCTATGAGTAATCGTTTCAGTATGCGATGCAGGTTTGGAGTATGACTACATAAATTTTACATGCGTCGAAAATCCTGGTGAGAATTCTAAATGTTACATGAACTGGTAAAGAGGTTATCCTATATGAATCAACTTTCGTGTGGTTTAAATGAACAAAGACAAACAAGCACTTTAACAAGTGATATCAAGTAGCTAGGGAGCAGTATGTATACATTTCAAGATCTAAGGCTAATTCATCTTTACTTTTGCCTTCATGGCATTAGTGTATTTGTCCCTAAACTCCATAACTGAATGTAAAAAACAAATTAATAAAACTCATTTTTATTCTTTTTCAGTGTGGTTTGAAAGCACTTTGAACATAAAAGAATTCATTTTTGGCCATTACTTTTCATTGTTGTGGGTATTCTTCTTATGTATACTTTTATACACTTTGATGGTATACATTATGTTTGAGAACCATGTGTTTAAGTTTACCTTTAATATTTTGTATTGCTTTAGTCGGGTTTAAATTTTCGTTTTAACAGTCTAAGGTGCTGGATTACGTTTCCGAGAAGGACTTGCGACCTTCGTTTGCCGCAATTTCGCATGTTTGATCATTTTTTTGTAAAAGATATTTTTTTTGAACTATTACTAAGTGATTTGGATCGAAACTAAAACAAATGATCATATTGAACTACAATTGAATAAATTTTGTTGAACCATTTTCATAAAGGAATGCAATTGGGCTACTAATTTGCTGAAAAAATAGAAAATAAAAATAAAAATAAAAAATCTGGTTGATCGAGCTGGGTTCGGGTCAACATGCGAATATTCGAGTCGTGTTTGGGTTCATATGTATGGCACGATTTTCGGGTCGGGTTGAACCCGCAAATACGGCCCGTTTAGCACCCTTATTTAACATGCAAGGAAATGAAACTTAAAAGTGTGTGTTATTATATATGCATACAGTTGCTATTGCGTTTTATCATTTCCTTTTATTCTCTGTTTTAGTAAGGTAAGTAGCCTGCAACTTCTTGATTTATGAGGTAGAAACTTTATAATATTTAAAAGATTTAATGCCATTTATGAACTTTTGGTAGTTCCTAAGGCTTACACATCTTATTGGTATGGATCTAATATAGAAATAAGTCCAGTCAACATGTACGCACTCAATTATTATTTATTGTTCGTTTTCTAGATTTTTTTTAACCTTGTGAACCAGTTACCATACTCATGGACTCCAGCTATACTCAACTAACCAATTACATTGGGCGGATGGCCTCTTTTTTTTTTGTGTGTAAATGCAGTGGTTTCTAGGATGCTGGCAAAAACGGTTAGGTAAACCACTTATTTTTAGTATTTTTTTTTTGTTTAATCATATGTGGTTTTCTGAAAAACGAGCCGAAATGGTTGGGTTGAATAACAGGTCGAAATATGTCAGGCCATGTCAGCTTGAGCCTCGGACGCAAACCACTTGTACTATTTTAGTTTGTTTGGATTAGTTGAATAACGGGTCAAACACTTATATGTTTATTGGTTTTCTAAATGCTTAGTGGATCAACTATGCTTATAACAAAACGATTTTGGAGGTTGTATGCCTATATACGATAAAAATAGTTTTGTAGGATCGTTTGCGAACCCGAACGAGTCATTCAGAAGAGTTTATCTCAGTTTCAGAGGCGGAAACTAAGAAACCGAGGTCAATTCAGCGAGTATACACTTTAAACTGTTGTTTCTATTGAGTTGTATGACATTTACAACCTGACAACACTTCGGCAGCACTTCGTTGCAAACCGGAAGAATCTCTGAAAATTGTTACAAAAGAAATGACATGCTAGCCTATATATAGAGGATAGGTTTCGCTTGAAACCTGACATATTTGTTCAAGCGAAATCCTCAAATTACTATTCAAGCGAAATTCATGTCTTCAACATTCTGATTTCAATTTAATCTACCATGTATTTTGTCTTCTAGTGTAATGATGTCATAGATGATATCATCTTGATGATGTCATCATAACATCATGCTGAATCATATCCGCAACGAGACTGAGACTCGATGTAAGATGTAGTCGACAGACGTAGTGCACCAACAAGTTTTTTTATTAACTTTCAACCTACGCGTTTAAACTATTTTCCTTTCTTAAATCTTAGGTTTTGATATTTATAATTGTTTGAGATAAAACACAATCTGAATTGACCCATTCATAACAAGATATATTTTCATTGTCAGGTGTACGTGACTGTCACACCCCTTTCTACGGCGGAAGCACGAGGTGTGATCATGAAAGGTTCTCATTGCATACGAAGAGTAAACATACTACATGCTCAAGAAAATAATTTCAAATACCATTATTTGAAAACATACGTTAGCGTTTACATCGCTAAGTCGCATAAAGCATTGTCTTAAAAGTTTACAACTTTATTTAAAGATAAACATAAGCGACATCCACGAGCATGGGTAAGACCGCGCGCACATCCGTCCAAGTTACCTGAAATACATGTGAGTTTTGGAAAAACGTCAACATAAAGTTGGTGTGAATTCATGCAGTTTTGTATTTCATGTTTGTATACTTTGTATGAAAACATAGTTTGTGAGTAAATCAAGTTTTCATATATAAATCCAGTTTCATGTGTACACCACGTACCCATGTATAATTCAATCTTTTCTTGAGTACCCCACGTACTTCAAGTTATATATCAATTTTAGTATGGTATGAATTTTATGTAAATACAGTATTTCTGTAATTATCAGATTGTTAATGGGTTGCAAAGCCATTAACATGTGGCACGACATAGGAAGTCACCAAACCTAAGGCATTTAATTGGTATATTCTGAGACACAAAAGCACTACTCGATTCTCGCCCTCACCGAGAGTGTGGCTGCCAGGCACCCGTTAGATCTAACCTTTTGTTCTGCGGTCTAAGTATGTACACGATTAATGGTGCTTCTGTACCCTATTCGTGACACTATTTCTCATAACGCCTCCTACTTGGTTCTCGTCCTCACCAAGCGCGTTTCTTTTTATCATTTCTCATAACGCATCCAACTTGGTTCTCGTCCTCACCAAGTGCGTTTCTTATTATCTTGTATTTTGTCACACTTGGTTCTCGTTCTCACCAAGTGTACTTTTTGTATTTATATCATACCATTTATAAATATTGTACTTTTGTACATGTAATTCACCCCCGAAGTTATAAAAACTGAAAACAGTTAAAGAGAAAAGGGGGAGCATGAACTCACAACTTTGCGTTCCTAGCGTCGTAAACTTCACCGGATTTGCTTAATTAACGTCGTAACCTATACGCGTTTTCTTAACGTTAGTCACTAGACTTGTATCGCACAAGTACAGTCACTCTCTTTGGTGTATATACTCTTGTGTTAAAAATATTCTATATTTTTAACTACGTATCTTACTTATATTATTTTCTCTAAAATTAATATAAGTATCTCGTGTTTTGCACTTTGCACTCGAATTATGTATCTTGTATGTTGTATGTGTATTTTTATGTTTATACTCCTCACGAGTATTTAGTGTATTTTTAAGTCTTAATACACTAGCACGTATAACACATACTATATACACTTAGCACAAAAGTTGGTGATCAAATAATATATATTTTTCTCTCAAAAATATACATATTTATATCCATTTTTATTCTTAAAGAAATCCTCATTTCTTATCACCAAAAATTAGGGAAACCTTGGTAAACTTTTGAATACATTTTTAGGGAATAAGTTTCTCAAAAACTTATATTTTCTAAGTGTCAAAATTTATAAAAATTTTGACAGAGTTTCCCCTAAAAATGGAGGTTTCCCATGTTTTCAAAACATGTGTTTATTTTCTTTTAAATCGTCAACAATCATCAACAACAATTATCAACAATACTCATCAACAATAATCACTAATTTCTCCATTTCATGAACTTGAATATTTACAAAAATGTGTAGTAACTTACTAGCACATTTAGTAAGTCTTGTTATCTTTAAAAATAAGTTTAATTTCTTAAAAACCTTATTTTTAAAGAATATGAAGTTTCACAACTTCTAGTCGAGATTCGCAAAAATATTTCTTTGTTAAATTTTTCTTGTGACACAAGTGTCTACACACTTGTTTATGTACGAAAATGCTTTTAGTTCGGATAAGATCCGGGTTTTAACAAAACTAATATTTTTGCTTGGTTCTTCCGAAAAACCACTTGTAGATCTTTAGATCTACATGTTTAGAGTCTTATTTTACAAGAAAATTTACTTTTACACAAGTTCATGTCTTATGAATGGATGGATCCATCATCTTTTAACTTTCTAACTTTTACATCCTACTAGTTCATGCTCTCAAACACGGACTAGTATGTCTAGATGATGATCCATCTTGCTTTTACTAACAACAACATCAAATAATAACAATCATACAAGATTCACATGATTTACACACATATCTACTCTTTAACCAACTAGTTTATCTTTCTTTCAAGACTTTTAGTTATGTTCTTGTGTGTTCTTGCTTTTTAACCAATAAATCATCTATTAACCATCATAAACAAGATCAAGAAGGTATTTTAGAACACTTACTACTAGCACAAAGCTAGGGAAGTTCAAGAGGACAAATGAAGTGGATAAAAGCAAATGAAGAAGGTCCTTCAAGATCCGCTTGCACCGAGCTTCGTTAATGACCTTCTTACACCTCAATATCACCTTAGAATGGATGTGTATGGATCGAAAATGGTGGTGGCTTGAGGGGCTTGTTTGGCCGTAGCCTATGTGAGGGAGAGAGGAGAGTATGGTGGTGATTTGTGAAGATGAAGATAATGTGATCTTATAACCAACAAGCTCTAATACCCTTTAGTCCATGTGTTTCAATTAGTACCAACAAAATCTTACATAAATCCAAGAAGGATTATGGAAGGATTTAAGAAGATATTGAAAATCTTGAGTGGGGCCACCTTATGTGAGCCGTGAATGGTGAATGGGGGGGGGGTAAATTGTAATTTTGATGGTAAAGTGGGTAATTAGTGGAAGGTTTAATGTAAAAGTCTAGTATTTTAGTGTATCATGCACTATGTAGTATGTTTAAGTGTTCGGGAGCCAATACTAGCTCAGAAAAATAAAAACAATGCTTCTTGCAATATTTTAGTGTTCCGGGTAATCTCCGGTTGTTCGGTTACATACCGATTCGTTAAAGTGCTAAATTACACTTTTTAGTGTCGTTTAAGTACCTTTCTTGTACTCTTTCAATTCCCAACACTTAGGGAAATATTCTGGATAATAAAACGACATTTCTGCAAAATATTCATATGTTTAAATGCTGAATTATTGCTGAATTATATAAATTCTGCACTTAAAGTGCGTTTCGGGTGCTTTTTAGTGCTTATTTTTGCTTTCGTATTGCATATATATTAACCCTTGTATGTACTCTTGGGTTTTAATGCATTCTAGTCGTCGGACCTACACCTAGGTTCCAATTTTATTGTGTGACTGCTTTCTGCAGTTCTGTTGACACATTGTGTCTTACCGGTGAGTTTACTATTATTTTTGACGCAACGCTCTCGTTTATGCATAAAGCAATATTTTGTAGTATACAACGTGCATGAATTCACTTGTTTAATCATGTGTTCAGACATTGCTGACAATTAAGCACATAATTGCAATCATTAAATAATGATTAAAGTGTACGGAAATTACCGGTTTGTGCCAGTTGTCACAGTGACAAACGACGGAAATGAGATTTTTGATGACGAGCGTATGAATTCATTAGAAGAAGCTAAGAAGGTGGCCATATCCGGCGGATTGGACAGAGTTCTCGAAGCAAATAATATATTCAGAAACCCCACATTAGTAAGAGAGATTAAAGAATCAAATCTTTCCCTTCTTACTTATGGAAAATTAAAGTAAGCTTTCAATTTACTTCCTTTTATTATATCGAATAAAAACCATTAAACACTAATTAAACGGATCACCACGTTTTAATGATACTTTTAACAGCAGTGTCCCCAAAGCGGTACATGCTCAATATCTTATGGACGTAATCGTCGATTTAGTACAAGAAATCACAAGTGCAGTTGCGTCTTTAAAAAACGGAGATGAAGGAGCGGAGGTGAAAGTGAACACAACAAGATTGAACTGTCTTCTTTGCTGAATTTGGTATCACAAGTGATGCAACATTGAAGTTCGGTACATTCGAGTTGGGTCGGGTCGGGTCATTTGTTTATTAAATTTATCCCGTGTGGGAATTGAGTTGGTTAGGATGATAAGCAGTAATTTTCAAAAAAAAAAAGTTGTGGAGTTCTGCTTTTCTTTAATTTCTTGATCACTCAAATGAAGCTGGTTAAATTTTCCGTATTTTTATGTCATTGAATGACAATATTTACTTAAGTTGTTATTGTTAACATCTATGAAGACATTTTTTAATTTATTATTGCATTAACAATTAATCAATGTCGTGCAAAAGTTTAATGAAATAATATGTTACATTTTAATAAAAAACATGTTTATTTACTAATAAAAATAAACAACCCGGGAAGCAGTCCCGGGTGATGACCTAGTGATTTGATATATAATAATAAAAGCATGAGTTGGATATCTTAGTTGTAGCTAGTAGATAAGAGAAAAGAACATTTTACAAAGGCAAATAAATGTGTTCACACACCATTACCTTTTACATTTATTTTCATAATGAAATAAATCAAGTCATTTATAATAATAACTATTTAGCTTTTTATATCGTAACTAAATAAATATTTAGAACTTTAATAAGTTGATATGTATATATTTAGGTAAATTCCTAAATCATATTAAAAATTGAAATTAATTGGTCTTTTTTAAAAAGTTTAATGGCATATAAATTCTTAAGCAAATAAGTTGATAACTAATTATATAATATGTATGTATATTTTATAGTAATATGTGTATCATTTTCATAATACAAAGAAAAAGAAAAAAAAAAAGTATTTTTAATGAGGGTCTACCATGATTATCATGACACCATTGGGTGTTTGTGGTTACAAACGCGAAGCTTAAACTCACAACAAATAGAACCACTTGATAGGGAAAGGATGTCATCTAGATGTTAATTAGATACCACCAATAGTATCATGTACGAAAACGTTTTACGATCAAACTCTCCATACCTTATAACCGCATGAGGACTACAAACCCTCATTTATGTCACCAGAATTACCACCTCCTGTTTTGCGGCTAACTCACATAATTTATTAAATTACTTTGGTTTGAAGATAATAATAATAATCTACTTTTAACATAATATTTGTACCTAAGTACCTTCTAATTTTACATTTGAAAGGATTTAAACCCACATTATTTTTTTGACGCAAAACACCATACCACTATATTATTATATCATGAATGGTTATATCTGATTACTTTGATCGATTTCATGATTAATAGTTGCTTAATCAGAAAACCAATAAAAGTAGGCCACTACCACTGGATGTTTCTTGTGTTCCTCAACATTTACTAAAACCTATACACAATTTCCGTATATTTGATTGCTAATTTTGAAGCTGGCAATCTTTGAAATGTGAGCTTAACCTGATCTCCTTCATTTGTTCTTTTTACACGTATACCATTATGCATAAGTACATTGTTGAAAGTTCCAAGGACTACAAATTTTCACAACTATGGTATTTTTTTCTCAACGGCGAGCAACTATGTGCCAATCATCGTGACATCGAGCGCTGTAGACAAGGTCGACTACTCGGCCGCCAGCCCCTTAGCTTTCCAAGATACGAGGAAACCCGATCTCCACCCACCCGAAGGCACGGCAGTGGAATAATCGGTAAAACCTCGTCTCCCATCCAAGACGAACTGACGCCACCCGTATTCGCCCTTTACCTGAATGTCGCAGAAAATAATGAGGAGAGTCATACCAACTCTTTTCCCAACCACTCCACCACTACATCATCGGCTTCACAACTATGGTATTGTTTAGTTTTTTAGTTAATAAATATCCATTTCCCTCTCTTAAAACATATATTCATTTTATACATACCATACTTAAATACACACTTTGAAGTTAATACGAAACCAATGGCAACATAACATGTTTGTAACAACTTTTTATATTGGAACCCATGTATCCAGTTACATACATGTTTGTATAACTAGTTTATAAATAGCCTCCTATATTATATGTGGTTGAAAATAAAAAATTATACAACAAAAAAATTATACTAATTAGATATTATATTACATGAAATAATGAACAATTACAAATTAATGTTACATTTATAATTTACAAATTACATATCTCTAGAAACTTTTTATAGAGAACATTGGATATCCTACTTGAAAAATTATCATATTTATCAACAATTAACAGTTTAAGTCAATCTCTACTTTTAACTCGGAAAAAATCCATGTATAGACCAAGTGTAAACACTAGTTATTTTAAAAACAAACAATCTGGATAGCTATTGTTCTTGAATTTATCATTGAGAAACCTATGGCGAGAAAACGTATCTTCTTTCATCTTGTGAGTCCCACGTATTACATTGGTCTAAATAAATGATACATTGTGAAATGAAAAAATATATGTATTTATTGAATTTTTTAAATTGTTTTTTTAATTTAATTTTTATTAAGTTATACTTATTTATATACCCTAAACATGTTATTAAATTGAATAGTAAACTTGTTACTAAATGGTGTTTTTATAAGAGGATTTTAAATCATATCATTTAAACTATAGATATTAACGAAAATTATCTTGGAGATTAATTAGTATTGAAATTAAATTTAAACTTATATCAGTTACCATAAAGTACGATATTAAATATTTGATTTACCAAAAATTTCAGTATTCATTATTATAAACTAAAAATAGTTATTTCTACATTTATAAAAAGTTATAATAATGTTTTAGTTTTTATAAAAATATATTAACATAAAATATTAGTAAAAATTGTAAAGTTCCGAACGAACGAACACGAATAAAGCTTTGTTCGTGTTCGTTTGTTAAGGAATAAACATGTTCATGAATTGTTCACGAATGCTTATCAAACAAGATTTCTTGTTCATGTTCGTTCATTAAGGAAATGAACGTGTTCATTAACTGTTAACGAACACTTACCGATGTAAATGAACGCAAACGAACATAAGAACACAAACAAATGTTCATGCACACAAACAAATACATATGAGCATATACTTATTTTAGAATAAAATTGCATTTCTCATCACAAAGAAATTATAAAGAATCCACTAAAATTAAATTAGTACTTAATGTAATTATTTGAACGTTCTCAAGCTTTAAGAAGTTTCTCAAAAATAATTGTCATAAACATAACTAATACAAAAATTAAGAAGTTTCTCAAGCTTTAACACAAAGTGAAGTTGAAAAGGTCAAAGTGATGATGTTGACATAGGCATATAGTATAACTAGAGTTTCAAAAATTTTTAAAAAACAAAAACCCAAGAGAATTAAATTATAATATATACAAACCTTTTATGTGAACAAACAATAATGGACATAAACGAACAAACATAATGAACACATTACCGAACGTTTACGAACATAAATGAACGAACGTGTC
Organism: Helianthus tuberosus; assembly: GCA_030545235.1. NCBI lineage: Eukaryota > Viridiplantae > Streptophyta > Magnoliopsida > Asterales > Asteraceae > Helianthus > Helianthus tuberosus. Next base: position 29,968,907 of record CM060393.1, read on the forward strand.
ATCTGTTAATGTTCGTTCGTTTAACTTAACGAACGGAATTTCTTGTTCGTGTTCGCTCATATAATAAAGGAACGAACATAAACGAACATCTCGCCAAACAGTATACAAACTTTTCTTTGAACATTCAGTTCGTTTACGGCCCTACACGTGACATTAATTGATATCGTTTATTAAAGTTGAAGAAGAGATTGCGACCTATTGAAATTTCGAAACTCAATCATGAACTCATTTTAAAAACTTATTTGAGGATTAAATGCACAGTAGAGTTCTAACGAATATAAACTTTTGAAGAATTTCAAATATATAAAATTTCAATAAATTCAAATTATTATATTTTAATATTATAATATATTAGGTTTTGATTTATGTAATGCAGTTAACTAGGTCTGTAAACGAACCGAACGTTCAGCGAACAGTTCGTGAACCGTTCGGCGGGAAGTTCGTTTATGTTCGTTCGTTTAATAAACGAACGAACATGAACAATAAATTTCGTTCGATTAGTTAAATGAACGAACATGAACAGATGTCTCGTTCGTTCGATTGTGTTCGTGAACGTTCGGTAAGGTGTTCGTGAACGTGTTTGTGAACATGTTCATGAACATTCGTTAATTTGCGTTCGTTTATGTTTGTATGTTTGTGTTTTAATTGAAGATCTTCGTACTTTTTTATTTTTTATTTGTACTTTTTATATTATTAAACATTTATTTATTTTATTACCCTCACAATTAAACTAGGAAACCCACTTTCACATTGTTTATGCATCATTTCCCTTTCATTTCACATTATTTACATCGGCGAATACGATCGACCTCTGTTCCACAATAAGGGATTCAAGTTCGAGTGCTACTCTCTGGGTCATCTATCTTTATCCTTCGTCGCGTTCGTCAAATTTATTTGTGTTTGTTTGTGTTCGTGAACCGTTCGCGAACACACTCATTTCCTTAATGAACGAACACGAACATAAAATCTCGTTCGGTAAGTGTTCATGAACCGTTCATGAACACATTTATTTCCTTTACGAACGAACACGAACAAGGCCTTGTTCGTGTTCGTTCGGTTCGTTTACAGCCCTACAGTTAACTACTAGGTGTGTTTAAAGTCGATTTGGTTTGGTTATGAAAAATTGCTTAATCATAATCATAATTATAATTGATGGTCGGTTAAGTATGGTTCAGTTAACCTTCAGTTATGGCTTGATTTTGGTGAAGTTCGGTTTTTCTCCACTATATTTTTTTTCAACAAATTAAACGGTTTGGTTATGGTGTTCCAAGCTTAGTTATAAATGGAATAATATGTATGGTTCGTGACATAAACATAAACAAAAAACATTATATTGAAAAAAGAAGTACAAGTTTATAGATTTACAAATATGAACTGAATTACAAGATTAGTTTATAGAAATGCAAAATATGATTTATGAAAAAACAACAATAGTTAAGACTTGTTAGCTTGATTATCAAGTAATAACAAACATTTCAAGATATTAAAAAGTAAAAACATAATGTGTACCAATTTGAATTGTATGTTTTAATAGTTTGGTTCGATTTCAGACTTTCAGCTAGCTCGGTTGTAGAAAATTGTTTAACCATAACCGATGGCTCGTTTATGGTGATTCACTTAACCATGACTGATCAGTTTGGTCAATTTTCTATCTATGTTCAGTTGTTGATTATGGTTTGGTTTTTAAACACCCCTTTTTTAATATCAGATAATACTAAAACTAGTGAAGATTTTTACAGATGGTAGTTATTGTGATATATGATATAAATCACCACCATCAACATTAGATTTCTTAAATTTATTCTTATAATTTAACCAAAAAACTTGAGGTGTCAAAGACATGTATAGAGACATTATATATTTCAAGCCGGTTTTAACACTATTTCAAGCTTTAAATTTATAAACACATTATGATATTCTTTTAGTGTGCTGTTCATGTGTTTAATCATAAGACCTTGCATTTAACAATCCCATTGTTCAAGTTTTTCAAATAAGACTCACACATAAAATCAGTTGACCGGATGACCCGTTGGTGCTAATTAAGTGACTTCATGTTAATTCATGTTCATGCAAATCAAGTAAAGCTACAGTACACATTACATAACATGTATGATGAAAAATTTTCCAGTTTCACCTCCAAAAGACACCATACATAGCCAAATAGATGTAAACTCTAGTGTTAACAAAAAGTTTTAGCAATCACAGTTCAACTTCAATTTTTGAGTCAGTTTGTGTATTTTATTTAAAATGCTAAATGACGTAGAAATATTATGAATATTTTACGAGATGTGCCCGGTAGTCTTTTGAGATTGTGTAATTTTCTTGAGTTTGAATATTTATAGAAAATTCTTGAAAAATCCTACAATACAAAAAGGTGAATAAGTCATTTTCTAGTGACAGTTTACCATTAAATCTATAGAAAAATCAACTTTCTTTTAATTGATGCAAGGCCAATTGGAGTGTCTCACCAGCTCTTAGGAGTACCTACTATAAACATTTCATGTCTTAACTCCCAAATTTGATCATGTTTCAGTCCTCGTAATGGATCCTATATTCTGTTCAGAAAACTAAGATTGACACCCCGTTATTAAAAATTTCCAAAAACATAGTTAGGGTTCATGGAAAAATTAGGAAAGTTTTTGTGGATTATCTACACATCTAGTAGATGATCCTAGACTCAAGAATGGTCCTATTTGGCATCAGTATGTTCAGGTTATGATTAAAGCAAAGACGGAAAATTCTGTAATAACACTCCTATGAGTCCATGCAATGTCTAACCTTCAAGTTTTGATCATGCAATGTAAATTAAGTTTCCCCTTTGGAAAACCCTAGAAGGTTTGACATAAAACACATAATTTGATCGTGTCAAATTGTTCCATGTATCTTAACTAACTCACAAAAACTATGTTTGATCATCAAACAAGTCTAATATGCAATCCTACACAATTTTGTTTTATAAAATTTCCATTATAGGCAAGTAGTGAACAAAATGATCTAGCATCTATTTCATTTTTTTTATCATGTCAACAAGATTAGTTACATTTATACACATCATGGGAATGGATTAAATCAAGTTTCCTATCATCAAGATTACTTCTAATCATCATACAATAACAATACAAAACCCTAGACACTAGTTTTGAATCAATTAGGGGTTCATTCAAATCACCAAGAATTGCATAAAAGATGAAATCTAGGGATAAGATTTACTAGATTGCAGTTAGATCGCTTAGGGTTGATCAAAATTCCAACAAACTTCAAGATTCAAGCTTCAAACTCGATGGATTAGGGCTAATTTATGGAAGCCGTATGTGTGAGAGGTCACAAGAGTGAGAGAGAGAGGGGGGATCGTGGGTTGTGAGTTGCGACGCAAGTATGGGGTTTTTGTAAAAACTATTATTACAATAATTCCTCGTAGTTATGCTTTTTCCGGAAATCACCACAAAGTAGTAAAACACAAAACCGAACAACTTACACGTAAAAGAACACAATTCACATAATGTCCACACAATACACGTAAAAACCGAAAAAATATAAATTCACATAATATATTCATTTAACTTTAAAGTAGTTATTATTTCACTTAATCACCAACGTTCGGGGGCAGACTCGTGTGTGGTTCGATAATTCTGTTAATTCATCTAATTACCATTACGTGGGTGTTCGTGTACTAACTTATGCACTTAATTAACCCTAGCCAAGTGTAATGCAATAATGAATGTTCGTGATAACAAAGTTGTGTTAATGGAGTTAGTTAACCTGAAATGTCGGATGTTGTAACACCCTAATACGTTTTAACCATATGATTGCAGCGGAAGAACGGAAACTTAAAATTTCTTTTCTTTATAGTTTTACAACCTATTTAAGAAGGCGTTCGAATTGTGTTATTTTAGTTCTTTTACATCATTCATCTCTACTCAAGGAATTTACGATACATATGATTTCAACATGTGACTACATCCCCGTACAATCCATGGTCTTCGACTCAATCCCCGTTGATTTGTTCATGAAGATGATCCGATTATCTGCGGTCACCCTAAACAACCAACATGTTAGTGAATGGTGATACCATATAGTTTTAAATAATTACTTAATAATCAATAACCACATAGCCCTTATTCATTGTATAAAACTTCAATAGGATGTTCTTCGAATTCATTACTTACACCGAGCTTCGAATCTTCAAGAGCCCAACACTTTCTTACCTGCATTACTAATTTCATCCTCAATAACAGAACATTTAGCAACACATACCCTACAACGTAATGAAGATTCATAGTCTCATTTAAGTACATAACATTGATACACTTTCATTTGAACTCACCGCATGAATCACTTCTATATATATATATATATATCCACCCGTTCACATACACATCATATTTCTGCGTCTCTCAATAACAACAATACCTAACTCTTACATTCTACAACAATATATCATCTTACTTGCTTGTCGGCCCTATCAACTTATTTTACTTAAATCATGTGTAATAAATATTCACTCATAAACTCACTATTGAACAAGTTTCACCTCCATATCCATATTTTACCTTCTAACGCATTCAATGAACGTCAACCATACGTATACATTTGTTTATCCACATCGCGAGTATACCCTCTCACATAATCGTGTACTTATAGGTAGGTCGCCTGCACATATTGCACATACTAGCTCATGTGTAACACCCCAAAAACGGGTTTGGTAATCAAGCCACGTTAATAGTGACGACGGGTAAAATACCGTTAGTGGTAAAAATTAACCCGGTAAATATTAGGTTTTTAAATAAATTATCCTAATATTAAATAAAAGTTATACAAAGGCTTATGGATAAATAAAGTGTTTAAAAGGCCCGAGTTGACGGGACCTAAAATAAACTTAGTCATAAATATTCCCGAACCCGCTAAGCTAACTAGGAATGTTTGACCCGTTTAATAAGAGGGAATATGGATTGTAAATAAGTAGGTTATAACCTACTTAATAAGTAACGAAACAAGAGGGACCAAAGTTAGATATTTGGAAAAGTTTAGTTAATTAAAACAAATAATAAAACACAACACACACACTAAGAGTGTGTGTGTGTGCGTACGACCAGGGGAAGCTCCCCATGGAGCCAAACCCTAACCTTCAACAAATCTACCAAATTGAAGGTCAATCCAAGACCCAAATCGATGCATGAACGCGTAGAAACGATCACCAAGTCATGGGGATCACAAGGTATGTCACAAAACCTAGATTGGTGAAGTTGAAATTCGAGACAAGTAGGTTACTTGCAAATAAATTGATGGATTATGATCCAATGATGAAATTAGGAATGATTTTATGTCTAGGAGTAAACCCTAGACATTTACTTGTTGAATTGAGGTTCACAATTGTGAATTTCATGATATTCCATTTATGTGTTAAATGGGTTTTGTAGAAGTAAGATGAACCCTAGAATTATGACTATTAAAATGGTGTTAATTGATTTCCATGAGATGAATCTGAGAATGGTATGCATGCTAGACATAATAGAATTGAAATTATGCTTATGTTTATGTTTAGTAGAAATAACTAGTTATGAACTAGTTGTAAAATGTGTAAAAACAATGTATGCACATTAGGTGTTTGTTAAAATGCCTAAATGAAAACTAAAGTGTTGAAATTAGAGTGAAAATGTGCAATGAATAAGTTGATAAGTCGATTGACTTTAAAAAGTCAAATCGACCAAGTGTATGATCGGATGGTAAATTCGATATAAGAAGAGTAGGATGGAATAGTCGTAAATGATTATGACTAACCTAACCATCTTACAATTACAATGATATTTGACTCTTGGCAAGCTAGGTGAAGGCTTGGGGAAGGAAGCGGGTCAAACGAAGCAAGAATGACGGAAAAGCATAATTCGGATGCAAGGTAAGTATAGCTTACACTAGTCTTATATTTCAGAATATTCTCTTATCGTATTAGTTACGAATAAGATAAATACAAAATCGAGGTATGATGTTCCGGCGTGTAGATGTACGGAACAAGATAGTCGAACATAATAAGAAACCATGTTGATGGTTTAAAAGGAGTTAAATCGGTAATTCGATCATTTTATGACAAATGGAAAAATGAACTTTTGAATGGTTACCTTATAGGGTAAACCAAAACAAACAATAAGGGTAAAACGGTAAATTGGTCATGCGTTGACCATAACTATTGGTTTTGAAAGACACGGTAGGACGTAAGCCATGATAGACTAAAAATCGTTAAGAAACGATTAATAAGTGAAATGACCGCACGGTGTAAACCAGAGCGAGTCATGTAGATGAGATTGTAATAAATATCATCTCGCCAACAAAATCGGTCACTTAGACCAAATGGGTCAAAAGGTGAAGGTATCACCTTTTGACATTAACGACTAATGATTATTGTCGAGTTATATTATTTCAGGAATAAATGTAGGAATGATATTTGCATCGCTACTATTTAGCGAATATTATAGCAAGGCATTAAATCAGGTCAATACATTGACCCGAGCCAGGTATGTGTAATAGAGTAATGATTCATTGAGAACGTAAGGTTCAATGAATATTTAATGAAGTCTTAGATAGACAATAGGTTACTTAAGTTGGTACACCGAATGTTTTAAAAGAGGGTAGTGGCGTTTTGAAAAGCATATTGACTTTTCGAGCAAGATCATAATTCAAAAGAAGAATCATGGGTCAAACATGCTCTCAAAAGACCTTGTCGTAATTGAAAGACTAAAAAGGACCAAAACGCCCTTGTTAGCTAATTCGAACAAACAACCTTTAAAGGTTGTTTGGAAACAAGTTTTATGATTAAGTAAATACTTAGATTAAGTATAAAAGTTGAAAGAGGTATTATATTAGTCAAACAGTACTATTTGAGTTTTTGCCGTAAAATAATGATTCGAGAGGTAAAATTTGGTTTATATAGATCACCACATCAAACCCGCCATAAACACAATTGTGGTGGGAGATTATAGGATAAGAAATGTGGTGATGAAATGCTAGAAACAATCGAAAGCGATTTTAGGCTCGAAAGTGCTTAAATACCCTTAACGGGTCAAAATAAGCATACAAGAAAAAACGGGTTTAAATTGTGTAATAAACCTATGATTAGAACCTAATATGGTAGGTAACATTAATTTGTAGAAGTGTATGTAATATAGGAATCAAACAAATACGTTTGTGTCACACCCCAACCAATGGCGGAAACATCGGGATGAGACGAAGTGTGAAGATTGCTCGAGACATCATAACACTAATTGTGACAATATTTAATAAACCGATTTCATTGCATAAAGTAGTTGTCAACATTACAAGGAATTCAAATAACAATAAGTTCAAAAGAAATACATAACAACATAAGCAAAGTTAATACGACATATTAAACCTAAACGTCTATATGTGTATCTAGGCATCAACGCTACTTCTTTTCATAGCATCATCATCATCAACCTGTAACATGTTTAAAATACAATTCAATGCAAAAGCAATGGCGAGTATACAAGTTTGGTACATACATAGCATAAGATAAGTTTTGAACAATTCCTCATAGCAAGCATGTGATTCAAGATAAACAATAAATTTGGCATGTGTCAACATATCAAACCAAAGAACGCAACTTGCAATTGACATTACCACGAGATAAGATGGCGGGTCGTTAATCCTATAGCAGCTACATATGTCAAAGATTGATTTGTACGGACACGGAGTGTGATCGCCCAAGTTCAAAGTATCAAGTAATCACGTATACAAGCATGTTATAGGAATGTTCATATGTTTAAGCAAAATGTTCATGTGTAAGTTTTCATAAGTAAACATGTTACACCCCAAAAAGTGGTAAACATAAAAAGGGGAAAATACGAGTATACTCACATTGATTTCGGGCAATCCAAACAAGTATGCAAAGTGGGAGAGTTCTTGGGAATAATATTCCACGTCACTCTAATTTATTGAACATGCAACAATATGGAATATGTATCAACAATAATGTTTAAATTGGATAATTGGAAATCCTAAATCTATAGGATTTGGTAACGTTCTGTTTAAATGGTAATTATCTAAATAATTATCTAAATAATTGGTTTAAATCAAAATAATTAAAAATAACATTTTTAATTATTAACATGCAATATTACTGATTTACAGTAATTATTAGGGCCTTGAATATTTTTATGTAAATAAATGGAATTTAAATAGTTAAAATATCAGTATTTGAGTTTATCAGATTAATTATTAAAAATAATCTGGAAATGAACAAATTAGTTTCTGAATTTTTTATAAACTCAGAAAAATATGTATTTTGTTATAAAAATATTTTTGGGCAGAATTTACATAATTATATAATTAAAACTGTTAAGTTAAATTAAATAATTTAACTGATTTAATCATACAAACTATTCTGTAAATAACCAAACAGCAACATAAATTATATGAACTCAGAATAAAGTTGGCAACATTATAAAAATGGTTCTGGATAAAATTTATATAATTATTTAATTTAAACACATTAAATAAAACTATATAATTTAAGTGATTTAACTGGTTTATTTATGTAAAACAATCTGGAAATAATTAAACAATAACAAAATTTATACAAACTCAGAATAATGCATGTAATATCATAAAATAATTTTTGGACACAAATTATATAGTTATTTAATTTAAATATATTAAATGAAACTAAACTTTTAAAGTGTAAACACTGCTTTAATTACAGAAATATCAAAATTATGTGAAATATTAATAACAATATTATTTTTATAAAGTTCACCACTTGAAATAATTACCATAAAAATTTCAGTAATTAATTCATTAAAACCGATTTATTATAAATTTTTAAATGTTAAAATTGTTTTTACTTAAATAAATTAGTTTTATAAATATTTTGAGTAGTATTATATTTTTAATAAATGTGACAGCGTTTCAAGTATTTGTGTTAAGATTTTCAGGTTTTAACTAAATATAAACGATTTATTATGAATTTTTGAATAAAACTGCTTTCAAATAAAAATAAATATATAAATAAGAAGTCAACTACTGTTCATCGTCTTCCTAAGTCAGTCAACAGAAGTCAACTATAAGGTCAAACATCGAATTTCAATGGGGGAATCTATGTTACAATGAAATTAACTTTGAGGAATCGTTATATAAGTAAAACCGAATTAATTGATCACAGAAAAACTAACCGATATCGATTTGGGACGGCGAATCGATAAAGTCCGGCGAGTCCCGATTCCGGCGAAGTTGCAGGTACGATTTTAATGTTTCTTTTCGATGTTTTTGTGTTTGTTGAGGTTCGGACAGTCTTAGAGGGTCCAAATGATGTTTTAAATTGACACAAAACCGACAAACTCAGTGGATTGATTCCACTTTTAAGATTTTTTTTTTATAAAAACCGAATGGCAGACAATTAGCACCGAAAGTATCAATTAGATGGTTTAATTGATTGGTAAGAGGTCTGGTGAAAGATTCGATTGATTAATAACGGTCAAACACTCGATTGGATCCAATGCGGCAATTTCAGAATCTGATTTGAATTAATATGTTATGATCAAAACGTATATATGTATTAAACGAGTAGGTATACAAACGGATGTGGCATGCCCGGCCGAGTGGTTAGTGTGCTGTTTGTTGAACATGAGGTCTCGAGTTCGATCCGGGTTTGAGGCGGATTTATAAGGTTTTTCAAAAAACCTTTTTAATTAAATTAAATATAAATTTTCAGTTTTTGTCCCTCAGGATTCGAGAACGTCATAAGTGGTCCCTGAAACAGTTTAGTTAATAGACTAACTAGGTTAGTTCTTTACAATAGAAATCCTTATAAGATAGGCTAACCTGGTTAGGATATCCGGTTAAATCAGTTTAGAGAAAGACAATAATAGTCCCTAAGGTTCAAGTTTCAATTAATAACCAAAAGGACCCTGGACTTTTATAAAAAAAAATCCTTTTTATTTCTTTTATAAAACAAGTTTCAAAAATTACAAAGTGAACCCTAAACTTGTAGTTTGAAATAATTGCACTTTAACCCTTGTATTTCTATAGTTTCAAAAATGACAATTTAGTCCCTTAACTTATACTTTCACATAATGACACATTAAGCCCCTGTAGTTTATGAGGTCTTGTTTAATAGCATAAAAATCACGGTGGTTACAGTCTCCCCTACTTTAGGAAATTTCGTCCCGAAATTTATTCGAAAGAGACCGTAAAATGTAATTGAAATGATTAGAAGGATAAACAAGTCATTGTTGGATGCTGAAAATTTTGAGGAATTTACGAGGATCATTGTATAGAAATTGTTTTGCATGGCGCTATGCTATGCTGTATTTGTAATGTGAATACTATGCAAACAAATGTGTGTACAAATAAGCTAATAAAGGGATGATCACATAACCAAATAATGTTTCCATATGTCATCTTACTTAACAAGGCTTACTATGATTTTCATGCATCGAACCTCGTAATTAAGTGTGCACCCAAAATTACGCGTTTCGTTGCATGGTCCACATAGCACTTCCAGTTAAGTGAGGAACCATAGAATTGAGGTATTGTTTAAATCAAATAAGCATCAATGCAACATAACATGTATTGAATCAAAACATAGATAATATTGTTTGGTTGACAGTCTAATATGCTGTAACAAATTACATTAGAACAGGCCGTGAAATGGATCAATATCAGGCTCAAAACTATCAGGTAAAGGAGGTAAGGGATCCAGTTGCATACGAGCGGCTAGTAGGCTCTCTAACCATTGATTTTGTTCTGTCAGTCCTTGTACTCGTCGTAACAAATCTTGGTTCTCATTGTTCAGCCTAGCCATTTCAACTACCATTTGGTCTGAAAAGAGACCCATTTGAGGCACCGTACTTGGGCCTGCAATATCAGTTGGTGGCAGTTGTTCCACTTCGTTCATCAGTGACAGGAAAGACTGTGGCAGTAACGGTGATTGCAAAGATGATTCCGATCCTGATTGATCTTGGATCATCATGCTTTCATAAAACAATTCGTCTTGCGTCGTTGGAGCCTCTTCAAAGACTATCTGTGAGAAGCCTTGTGAGACGTTTGGTGTTAATGGTTGAGGTGGGTTAATTGGAATATATTCGTGTACGTATGGCGGAGGTGGTAGCATATCAGAACGGTAGAACGACTGTTGAGGAAACTGCGACAATGATGGTTGTAAATTTTGGGTGTAGGTACTTTCTAAGACAAATGGAGCTCCCTCCGACTGAGGTGGTTGAATTGGTGCATAAATAGAAGCAGTGGTTCGCCTAATGATGGCAAAATTTACAACCCCAGGTGCCCTTGGTGGAGATAATTCTTGGATAATCTGATCACTTAGGACACCTAATGATTGTGCTATTTTGGTCATGTACGATCCTCCCATGAGACTTCTCAGAGGATTGGATTGTAGATTAGCAAAACATGCAGCAAGTTCATAGGCAATATTACAAGGGACTTGCTCAAAAATACTATACAGATAGAAAAGTTCGTCTGCCCTCACCCTTTGTTGATTATACTTGCGCCCCGTGATAGTGTTGGCTAAAACACGGTGCATGTATCGATAACGAGGGTCTGTGAGGGTCAAGTCATTATTGTTGCCACCCCATTCTTTTGTTGAATGGCGTTGCCAAAATTCTGCCAATTCTGCGGAGTAAGAAGAAGTTAATGCCCTAGTGAAAATGGGTTGGTTAACTTCTTCATCTGTATATACACCCAGATGAACCGCAAATTGTGATAATGACATAGTATATGCTCGTCCACAAAGTTGAAAACTTATTGACTCATCGGTAAGACTGTTATTGTATTTGAAATAAAAAGTGGAGAAGAACTCATATACCAACTCATCATAAGATGGTTCTAGAATGTCGAAGAAACGACGCCAGGGTGTATTAGGTGGTAGCAATCTTGCTAGGACGCCATTGGGATCAACCATTCCTATTTGATTCCAATCAATGCCGTTAACATTAAGAACTTCAAGATTTCTGATTTTTCGGTACCTCCCTCGAGCGGATAATTCGGCAAACCGAAGGAATGGATGCATTCCTGCTGCATTTGAGGATTCAGCATGTGCTACTGAGTAGTGTGCCATTTGAATATTGGGTTTAAGTGATGAGTTTCTCCGGTGAGTGTGTGAGTGGTATGGAGTGTTGTGGTGATATGAGAAGGTAGAATGGATTTGTTTTTTATAGCTCGTGCAAATCCCGTAAAGTCCGGAAATGATTTATGATGAGCCGTAATTGTGTTATCAAAGTCTAAGTTCACACTGATCGAGAAAGAATGGAAACGCGTGCTTAAATTAATCACCGGGAAATCAGGAGTCGGAAAAAAATTCGGCGACGATAAGTTTGAAAAAGAAGGCGATGGTTGCTGTCAAGTTTTGGCGGCAGGAAATTTTTTTTTTTTTTTTTTTTAATTAAACGAAATCAAACTATAGAAAGGATAGGTTGTCTCTGTATAGCTTGTATGTTTTTTTTTTTTTTTTTTATATATATATAAAAACAACTATAAGTGCAAATATATATATATATATATATACACATATTCCTTTTTATAAAGGAAATTTTTTATAGTGATGACAGATGGTCATTCGGTCGGATGGTCATCCGGGCGGATGGTTATCCGGACGGATGGTTATCCGGGCGGATGGTTATCCGGGCGGATGTCCATATGGCCCAAAGGGGAACTCATGTACGTGTATAATGGTATGTACGAGCATAAGTATAAGTTTGAGTATGAGTATACGTATAAGCATAAGATGTATTGTTATGAATATGAAGAGAGTGTGAGTACAAATACTAGTGATTAAGTATATAGTATTAATTGAAACATAATAAGGAATATGAACTTAAATTATATAAAATCATGTATACGTATAAGTGTATGAAAAGATTTAGTATGACGTGTGTGTGAGAAAAATATCGGAAGTAAATTCGTATTTATAAGACTGCATCATATAAAAAGAATAATAGAAACACATGTTTGATCAAAAAAAAAAAATTTGGATGGTTCCATAACGGAACGTTGACTAACCGAAGTGGTCGAAAAGTCTTTCGAATTCGAGGAGCATGCTTTGGCCTAATAGGTGAAATACTCTTGCCGACAAGTCGGTTAACGGTATTTACCCTTCCAGTTACTACATGTCCCCAATTCAATTGAAATTTCGAGACTTGGCGGGATTAATGAAAATCAAAGAGTGGAACTAGTCGACAAGGTGCGGGTTTCACCCCTAACTTGGCGATTTAGTATCCTAAGTGTGGTTGGTACTTGTCGGGTCAAAAGTAAATTTTTGACACTATGACGAGGGTCCACTAGAATTTATAATTCGGATTTCTCCATCAAGGTGAGGATTTCACTCCTAACTTGGCGGTGAATTTCCGTGTAGAGAGAAAATATAGGTAGATGATTTATAGTAAGAAGTAAGGAAAATATGGTGCATGTGCTTATATTTAACCGAAATGGGAAATTTCACAATACTAGGCCCTAGTCCAATGGTTGACAAGGGCGCGAAAGAGTGTGGGAGCACAGACCCGAGTTCGAATCTCGGGGGCTGCTGTCATGCTATTTTTGGCCGATTTCACCATATATACATATACATATATATATATATATATTTTTTTTACACTTGGGGTATGCAAGGTATAATTTATATATTGCTTAATATGAATTAATTGTACGGATAATAAGTAAATGACATATGTTCAAAATAATAATATCAAGTATAAGAACATAAGGTATCTCAACAAATTCACACGTAAGGACGTTTCATGAATAGCATACAAGGTATGGAACACTAAAACAAGCATTTAACATATGATAAAACAAGTATTGAATACATAAGAATAGCATATCAAGTATGATACATACGGATAAAAATGACATATACGTTTATAAAGGCCCAAAGAGAATGCATAAGAAACATATGAAGTAGTTTGCATGTAGTCTCAAATATAACATATGAATAAGGTTCTAGAACTATAGACTAGGTAAGTAGCATGGCAATCCTACCTAATTCCCTATAGTTATGGCTCTGATACCAATCTGTCACACCCCAACCAATGGCGGAAACATCGGGATGAGACGAAGTGTGAAGATTGCTCGAGACATCATAACACTAATTGTGACAATATTTAATAAACCGATTTCATTGCATAAAGTAGTTGTCAACATTACAAGGAATTCAAATAACAATAAGTTCAAAAGAAATACATAACAACATAAGCAAAGTTAATACGACATATTAAACCTAAACGTCTATATGTGTATCTAGGCATCAACGCTACTTCTTTTCATAGCATCATCATCATCAACCAGTAACATGTTTAAAATACAATTCAATGCAAAAGCAATGGCGAGTATACAAGTTTGGTACATACATAGCATAAGATAAGTTTTGAACAATTCCTCATAGCAAGCATGTGATTCAAGATAAACAATAAATTTGGCATGTGTCAACATATCAAACCAAAGAACGCAACTTGCAATTGACATTACCACGAGATAAGATGGCGGGTCGTTAATCCTATAGCAGCTACATATGTCAAAGATTGATTTGTACGGACACGGAGTGTGATCGCCCAAGTTCAAAGTATCAAGTAATCACGTATACAAGCATGTTATAGGAATGTTCATATGTTTAAGCAAAATGTTCATGTGTAAGTTTTCATAAGTAAACATGTTACACCCCAAAAAGTGGTAAACATAAAAAGGGGAAAATACGAGTATACTCACATTGATTTCGGGCAATCCAAACAAGTATGCAAAGTGGGAGAGTTCTTGGGAATAATATTCCACGTCACTCTAATTTATTGAACATGCAACAATATGGAATATGTATCAACAATAATGTTTAAATTGGATAATTGGAAATCCTAAATCTATAGGATTTGGTAACGTTCTGTTTAAATGGTAATTATCTAAATAATTATCTAAATAATTGGTTTAAATCAAAATAATTAAAAATAACATTTTTAATTATTAACATGCAATATTACTGATTTACAGTAATTATTAGGGCCTTGAATATTTTTATGTAAATAAATGGAATTTAAATAGTTAAAATATCAGTATTTGAGTTTATCAGATTAATTATTAAAAATAATCTGGAAATGAACAAATTAGTTTCTGAATTTTTTATAAACTCAGAAAAATATGTATTTTGTTATAAAAATATTTTTGGGCAGAATTTACATAATTATATAATTAAAACTGTTAAGTTAAATTAAATAATTTAACTGATTTAATCATACAAACTATTCTGTAAATAACCAAACAGCAACATAAATTATATGAACTCAGAATAAAGTTGGCAACATTATAAAAATGGTTCTGGATAAAATTTATATAATTATTTAATTTAAACACATTAAATAAAACTATATAATTTAAGTGATTTAACTGGTTTATTTATGTAAAACAATCTGGAAATAATTAAACAATAACAAAATTTATACAAACTCAGAATAATGCATGTAATATCATAAAATAATTTTTGGACACAAATTATATAGTTATTTAATTTAAATATATTAAATGAAACTAAACTTTTAAAGTGTAAACACTGCTTTAATTACAGAAATATCAAAATTATGTGAAATATTAATAACAATATTATTTTTATAAAGTTCACCACTTG
Source organism: Helianthus tuberosus (assembly GCA_030545235.1). Lineage (NCBI taxonomy): Eukaryota > Viridiplantae > Streptophyta > Magnoliopsida > Asterales > Asteraceae > Helianthus > Helianthus tuberosus. The sequence goes on from CM060393.1 coordinate 29,984,529, forward strand.
AAATAATTACCATAAAAATTTCAGTAATTAATTCATTAAAACCGATTTATTATAAATTTTTAAATGTTAAAATTGTTTTTACTTAAATAAATTAGTTTTATAAATATTTTGAGTAGTATTATATTTTTAATAAATGTGACAGCGTTTCAAGTATTTGTGTTAAGATTTTCAGGTTTTAACTAAATATAAACGATTTATTATGAATTTTTGAATAAAACTGCTTTCAAATAAAAATAAATATATAAATAAGAAGTCAACTACTGTTCATCGTCTTCCTAAGTCAGTCAACAGAAGTCAACTATAAGGTCAAACATCGAATTTCAATGGGGGAATCTATGTTACAATGAAATTAACTTTGAGGAATCGTTATATAAGTAAAACCGAATTAATTGATCACAGAAAAACTAACCGATATCGATTTGGGACGGCGAATCGATAAAGTCCGGCGAGTCCCGATTCCGGCGAAGTTGCAGGTACGATTTTAATGTTTCTTTTCGATGTTTTTGTGTTTGTTGAGGTTCGGACAGTCTTAGAGGGTCCAAATGATGTTTTAAATTGACACAAAACCGACAAACTCAGTGGATTGATTCCACTTTTAAGATTTTTTTTTTATAAAAACCGAATGGCAGACAATTAGCACCGAAAGTATCAATTAGATGGTTTAATTGATTGGTAAGAGGTCTGGTGAAAGATTCGATTGATTAATAACGGTCAAACACTCGATTGGATCCAATGCGGCAATTTCAGAATCTGATTTGAATTAATATGTTATGATCAAAACGTATATATGTATTAAACGAGTAGGTATACAAACGGATGTGGCATGCCCGGCCGAGTGGTTAGTGTGCTGTTTGTTGAACATGAGGTCTCGAGTACGATCCGGGTTTGAGGCGGATTTATAAGGTTTTTCAAAAAACCTTTTTAATTAAATTAAATATAAATTTTCAGTTTTTGTCCCTCAGGATTCGAGAACGTCATAAGTGGTCCCTGAAACAGTTTAGTTAATAGACTAACTAGGTTAGTTCTTTACAATAGAAATCCTTATAAGATAGGCTAACCTGGTTAGGATATCCGGTTAAATCAGTTTAGAGAAAGACAATAATAGTCCCTAAGGTTCAAGTTTCAATTAATAACCAAAAGGACCCTGGACTTTTATAAAAAAAAATCCTTTTTATTTCTTTTATAAAACAAGTTTCAAAAATTACAAAGTGAACCCTAAACTTGTAGTTTGAAATAATTGCACTTTAACCCTTGTATTTCTATAGTTTCAAAAATGACAATTTAGTCCCTTAACTTATACTTTCACATAATGACACATTAAGCCCCTGTAGTTTATGAGGTCTTGTTTAATAGCATAAAAATCACGGTGGTTACAGTTTGTTTGATAAAATGCATAAACGGGTTAAAATTCGATAAAAAGGGTAACGAGTCAAAGGCTTAGAAGTCTCAAAATTTCTTATGTTGGATGTCGGATTTTAACTCCATAAGATGGAGGATTAAATTACGGACGCGTAGGAAAAAGAATCGGGTAAAACGGATCAATAACGAAGAAGTTATGGCCGTTTCCGTAAAAACTGGCATTGCTGATCTGAACTGCAACCTGCTGGAAACTGGTTTCCCAGGCGACACGCGAAGGAACAACCTGGTTCCTCCGCGACACGCGACAGAACCCTGATTTAGCGAAAAAAATTTATTTTAATCAGTTTCGCTTCCCGGACTCGTTTAAATATGTTCTAAGTTACATATGACTAATCCAACTCATGTTTTATGAGTTTCAGGTATGATTTTAGCACCGGAGGATGATCAAGCACAACGAAGAACCGAACACGATCAAGAAATAAGCTTCCGCACTATGTATCGTTGTTTTGTTAAATGACGAACTCAAACATGTTATTTTGTATAGTTTTAATTCTGTAAATAAAGTTTAATGAAACCTGTATTTTCAATGTATTGAAATTCTAATTACCCATTTATTTTCGTAAATTATACGAAAATTGTTAAATAATAATAAGGGTGTTACATCATGTATTTTATACCTATCATAAATCTTATTATACATGCATACATACTTTCCAGTTTGCTCACAACACAATTAGTGTTCCGTACTAATTTATACATATGGTTATCTAACCTTAGACATGCTTATAAACAGTTTCCGAATTTTCTCCAGCAAAGCACATTTGTATATACAATTACAAGCACCTACTTATTTGTATATATATATATATATATATATATATATATATACTTGCATAGGACAGGAGTTGGCCAGAAAGTCCAAATTTCCTAAAAAGTGTAAAAAGTTATAAAACACCATAATGTCAACCATAAAACACACCAAAAACCCACAAATAATATGATGAAGATTACTAAAACATCATGTATGTGGGTTTTGTGTTGTGTTTTAGATGTTAAGGCTCTGATTGTGGAATGACAAATATTATTGTGTTTTATGTTGTTTAGCATTGTGTGTTTTATATTCATAGTTCTACGATGGTGTGTTTGAAGTTTTTATGGACTATTAGAGTTTGAATATGGTGTTTTAGTAATATTCATTCTATTATTTGTGAGTTTTAGGTGTGTTTTATGCCTGAAATTATTGTGTTTTATGACTTTTTACACTTTTTAGGAAAAACACACTTTCCGTAGGATCCCCACTCTACTTGCATATTCGCATTCATGTAACATACATAACTTTTACGATCTTTATATAGGTTATACTACCCTCCAGAAGATTACCGAGCCTCTACATAAGCCATAGAACTATACAAAGATTCGTAACGAACAAGGTACCAAAATTACACATATAAAACTGGCCACCACCGTAAGTTACGGTGACTACCGTAGCTTATGGTGGCACCCAAAAAGGTTACGGTGGCAGTTTACTGCCTTACGGTGGAAGGATGGGCCTTCAGCACCTACCGTAGCTTACGATGGCTACCGTAAGCTACGGTAGAGCCAAGTTCAGCCTACCATTTTAATACTAAAACTTGCATAACTTGTTCCTTTCACATCCGAATCACTTGAAACTAGTTTCTAATTGTCCGTAAATCATTCCCCTACATAAATGACTGAAATCCTTACCCTGGGTCCTTAATCATTACGAATTACATATCATTACATTACCTATGCACATTATTCGACCCGTTTAAATTCACCCATTTGCTTTCTACTTAATTAACAATCTTTGTCTTACTAAAATATTACTTAAGCTAGTATTTCTGATTATTACATAATCTTACGAGATAGACATATTCATAAATATCAACATTTATTATACGTACTAAGAAGTGAATCGAAATTCACTTACCTTGAGCGTCCAAGTTCAAGCATAGGTTCCATGCTTACTTTTGACCCGTTAGCTTCCGTGCTTGAGTCCGTAGACATGTTATTTATCCTTACATGTCAATACATTGATATCCTTGTTAGCATACAATACCACACATAACATCAATCACCTTAAATCTATGCTCAACACTTGACTTTCACTAGTCAATTTCTAACAAACATAAGGCATGTACTCAAAATCATATCTTTTCAAACTCATATAATTCATCATGTCATCACACATTCATACATTGATCTATCTACGTACCATATGACTTTTTTATAATCTTACAATTGTCAACCACATTCATGCTAGTAATTTAACGTAATCTTAACATCCTTCTTTGCTAATAAGTCCTCAATCTATACCTTTAGTGCACATCCATATATAATTTACCATTAAGCCTCTAGTCCAACACATGATGTTTACCACATCATTTAAGTACGGAGTACAACTCCTAAGCATACTTTTACCAAAGTTGTTTTATCAACTAAATACCCATATATATTTCAACCAAAACGCATATTTCATGTTAACCTCTCGTTGATCACTTTATTAGTGCATTCTTAGACATTTCCATCCATCATTGTGCACAATTTCATCTAAAATCATCACATAGGCATTTCATCAAACACTTGGTGGGTGTACAACAAGTAAGGCACAATGCATAAGTATTTCATGCTCATCTTCTACCACAAGTTTTCAATCATCAACAACAACACAACATCACATTTCTTTCAAATCCTACTCAATCTAAGTAATAAGAATCAATCATATAGCACATCATACATCAAAATTATACAAGAATTGAACATGGTAATTCATTTATCTCACCATTCTTTTTAGCACAAGTGGGTTTTTGTCACGACCCCCGACCCCACCCTGGACGGAATCGGGAGCCGCGAACCAGTTCGTGGTACCGGTGGTTATTTAGAAAAGTAGTGTAGCGGAAATTTCATCAGAACCGTGAGTTAGGAAAAATATCAGAGTTTAGAAAACACCGGATTTTATTTATTAAATAGATGGGATAAAACCATGTTTTGAAAGGTAGCTTTAATATGGGATAAACCCGAATACATAAAACAACTTTTCTTAATTTAATTTAATTGATAAATTAAGCCACTTCTGTAAGCCTTTTTGGTGCCGTATCCAACTCTTATTCCGATCTACTGTAATTACCTGAAACACGTTTTAAAAACATTTGGTTAGCAGGAAATACTGGTGAGTTCATTCAGTTTATACAAAAAGACACATTGTTATAAATTACAGCATAAGAGCGATTACAATGGCTTCTATCTTATTTTTATCTGGCGCTGTGCCACCTCCGGGTGACGATGGTCATACCACTATTGGGTCCTTTCACCCAAGTAGTGATGATTATCACTGTTAGGATTTATTAGCCTAACCGTGAGAAATTAGTAATGTGCACAATACCCCACTAGCCAGTGATTCAAGATAACCACGACTTAATCCCTGTAATTATAACTTTTGAAAATAATTGGAGTATTGTAAAACACTGTTAATAAAAAGAGAATGACTCACCTTGTTAGCATATAGTCTTGTTTAAACAAGCATCTTAATTCTAAGCATCTACTTTATGGTTCTGAATCTTCTGATGATTAAGCATCCATTTTGATTGTAAGAGTATGGTGTAGAGTTTCGGGTAGTTAAACATTTAGTTTAACAGAGTGGAATACGTATTAGTGTTAAACCACATCAAACCTAACGATGGTCACGAGATCCGAACCTTAACGAACTCACAAAGTATAGTACTTTGGCACCCGTTTAACGAACTCACAAAGTATAGTACTTTGGCATCCGCTTAACGAACTCACAAAGTATAGTATTTTGGCATCCGTTAGTTGGTTCCTGAATCGATCGGACAGAACATCGCTTTGGTGATTATTGGTTGGAACACCAACGTATAGAGAGAAGAATAGAAGGAATGAGCAAAGGAAAATGAATCCTAAGCTTCCTATTTATAGCCAAGGGATAAGTCTTACCCCTATATAGAATTTCCCTAGGTGTTATCTTCCCCAATTATACCTTCCCTAGATAAAACCTTCCCTAGATAAAACATTCCTTAGATAATATCTACCCCATATATATCTATTTTTCATGTATATCTATTTAGGTTTTTAATAAATCTTACTTAGCTGATTAATTAATCTTACTTAGCTTAATTAATCTTCTTAACTTAATTAATCTTGCTTAGCTTAATTAATCTTGCTTAGCTTAATTAATCTTTCTTAGCTTAATTAATCTTGCTTAACTGATTAATTAATCATACTTAACTTACTTAATCTTACTTAACTGATTAATTAATCTTACTTAGCTGATTAAGTTTAATCTTATCTATTAAGGTTTCTTAACCGCTAAGTTTTATTTAACTAGTAAGATTACTTAATTACTTAATTACTAATTATTCTATTTTAGCATCTCCCTGGTTATGAGTTCTAATTTTTTTAGATAAAAATGGAACTCGTATTAGTGTATTAACCCAATTCAACTTTAACGATAATCACGAAATCAAAACTCTCACGATGAATGACAAAGTATAGCCGTATATCGACAGCACTTAAACATCCATCGGATTCACGACGAATGACAAAGTACATTACTTAAACATCCATCGGATTCACGACGAATGACAAAGTACATTACTTAGCTGATTAATTAATCTTACTTAGCTTAATTAATCTTGCTTAGCTTAATTAATCTTTCTTAGCTTAATTAATCTTGCTTAACTGATTAATTAATCATACTTAACTTACTTAATCTTACTTAACTGATTAATTAATCTTACTTAGCTGATTAAGTTTAATCTTATCTATTAAGGTTTCTTAACCGCTAAGTTTTATTTAACTAGTAAGATTACTTAATTACTTAATTACTAATTATTCTATTTTAGCATCTCCCTGGTTTTGAGTTCTAATTTTTTTAGATAAAAATGGAACTCGTATTAGTGTATTAACCCAATTCAACTTTAACGATAATCACGAAATCAAAACCCTCACGATGAATGACAAAGTATAGCCGTATATCAGCAGCACTTAAACATCCATCGGATTCACGATGAATGACAAAGTACAGTACTTAAACATCCATCGGATTGGTTTCAATCGATCGGATTCGTACCAGTGACTAGAGGTATTACTCTAATAACGGGCAGAGTTTCGGGATTTAGAGTATAATACCCGAGCTATAATTTTTCTATAATAGAAGCTAAAAGAAGAAAAGAATTGAGCGAATATCAACTGAACTTAAACTCCTCATTTATAGGCTGGAAATGGGGCGCGTCGCGGCCCGCGTAAACTCAAAGGAACGCTTACGCGGCCCGCGAGGGAGTTTGGATTAGATCGGAGGTTGCTGAGTCATCAGTGGTCTTGACACGTGTGACGACACGTGGCCTTCATGCATATCCGGTGATTTTTGATCTGTCGCGGCCCGCGTAGACTACCCTTATGTCTTACGCGGCCCGCGTGAAATCCAGATTTCTAAATTTCTTGGTTTTTCATGAACATTAGGGTTTCAGGGGTCCGGGTTTTAAATAAAACGGAGCGTTTTAGGACATTTTTGAGCGAGTCGTTACATCCTCCCCACCTCGTTTTAAATCTCGTCCTCGAGATTTTGGGCTACGATATCTCTTTTAGAGTTATGTCACGTCTTAGTCAATAAAAAATAGTTTTAAGATGAATACGTGTTTTACAGTAAATAGGGCTCAATGGGTCAACTGAATTAGTTTAAGAAGTTGATGTCAAATGAATGAGATGAAATAATATAGTTTCCAAGGTGATTAGGTTAAAGTCAAAAGATATATGATCAATAGATGTGAATGTTTACAAGTTGTGAATGATTTTTAGAAACAATAGAATTCACTGTCAATAGAAAACTTACTTTGATTGTCAACTGAGGAAGTCTCCGAATCAACAAGCTTGAATGAAATAGAAGTACGAAAATGATTTGTCAACTATTGAATTATGATATGAGAAAAATTAATGGGTTGACATTTATCGAATTACAAGGATACACCGATATACAACAATATTTAGTGTATCATTGTCTTAACACATAGTTGTATTAAATCCACTTTCAAGGATGAGTCAAGCGAAAGGTATATATATATGGATTAGCTCAAGCTACAAGTCTATACCAACGCCACAAGGTGTTGTAGTGATCGAAATAATAATAACGGTGACTGGACGAGTTCACCGTGTTTTAAATCAAATGAAGTAAGTCCGAATGTTTATTTCAAACAAATCTAGTAGGATTTTCGATTGAAATTGAAACAATTGAATAATGTTTTTCGATTGAAGATAATAAAGCAATAAATATCACGAAATGCTCGATTGATGCTGTAAGAACCATTAAGAGATACACTGAAATATGACATGAATTTGTGTATCATTATCTTAGCACACGATTGTGTTAAGATTGCTTTTATAGGATAAACCAACAAAGCGGATTCAATATAAGTAAATAATTAAATACGTATATGATGTGTGCAAATGAGATTAGCGCAAGCTTCAATTTTGTGAAAACGTCACCACAAGGTGATCGTGATCAAAGAAATGATTTAATGAAGTCGAAGACCAAACAGGCCTGTTATGGTTCAAAGTAATTGAAGGGCTTGTTGGGATTAATTCGAATATGATGACCTTAATCTATCATACGGGACCTTGAATTGAATACGTATTGCGAGCAAGTTCAAACAATGGAACTTGGTTTAAACACAACGAGTTCATGTATCAATAAGAAAGTTCTGACATGGTTACAACAAAAACCATGTATACCATTCAAAATAAAATCGAGTTTTTCAAGAAATTCCTTGATTCGATATCAAAGAGTCATCGATTTTGCAAGAAATGCGGTTTACAATGCAAAGATCAAGTATAGCGAAACGATATTTGAGCTTTGATAAAACAACAAATTGGAATGAAGCCCTCCCATGGTCTTCATAATTCAAACTAACCACATGCGCAACAAACAGTGCATGTGTGGATTTACCAAGAAATGAAACAACCAATTAAATATTCGCGATTATGAAAGAAACCCTCATGATGACCATTAGGAGAGTAGAAATGCAAAAGTCTATTTACTATGTGCAGAGGTCTGAATTTTAACAAAAGGAATTTAAGAATTTTATCTGGAATTTTTGTGTGATAACCTTTGTTAAGTGACACTACCAGGGAATGTCGAATAAAATGAAATAGGGGAATTGCAAAGGTATGTTACTCCTTTCGCAGCGTCAAGAATTGGATTAGACTATGCACCGATTGTTGTGAAATCTTGTTCTATCGTACTTCAGCAAGATTCATGTTGTTTGTAGGATTACGTGGCCAAGTGTTGCTTTTTTATTAGAAATTCTTTCACTGACGGGATTCGCATTGAAGTCGTCATGCCCAATTATATTTTCAAAAGGCCTTTCCTTGAAAGTCGTGTGTGATATCCTTCAACGTCTGTTGACGTATAATTTAAGTTTCATGTGTTTTCTTGTGCACTAGCACAACTTTACATGCTTCTTACTTGCGTTAATAGTTTATGGTAACGTTTTGGAAATTCTTTATACTTTTGATGGCGTCCCAACTTAAAGGGTTTCCATTGTTTATATTGTCGCACGAGTTACGAGACAGATGATCCAACGAAATAATGTTTGATATCGGAATTATAGATATATGCAAGAGATTCCTGATAAAGAAATCTGGAATTATTATTGACACTTATGTTCGTGATTTATTTTAAATTGTCAATCGTTATGGCTTTTGGAATTCCTTATAGATATACATATCTATATAATCATACGTACCATTCATAATGTCAATGTATTTAACATATTGATTTTTCCAAAAACAAGTCAGACATCAAGTCATGATACTATTTAGGGAAATCTTGTCACTTGTTTGACATATTATATACTCCGTTTTATCCGGTTCTCGCCGGAGAGGTAACCCCATTATATCCGGACAAGCTGGAGAGTCTGCTACACCATACCTAGTCTTGCCGGAGAAGAAATTTATATTTCCCATAAATAGTATTTTTCTTAAATAATGATTTGGAAATTGCATTACGACTTTCAACAAAGAAACATGAAATTAGTATTTACCTGACGGATCATATTCTAGAACAAAGTAGTACCAATAAATAAGAAATAACAGTGGTCAAGTGTTATTGCTTATTTATTATACTTGCAACGTTCTAGTTATCATTCTCACGGCATACCAAAACCCCTCACACTTTATTTATACAAGTATTTAGCTTATCTCAGAGCTTATACTAAGGCATCTTTTCTAAAGTTTAAGTCTAAATGCTATCATGTGTGCTACCAGTTAATAGTAATTTCCTAACTCTTTTAATTAAGCTTAGGTATTATTATCACAACACCTATTGGCTTAAATCAGTGGCTTTGATACCACTTCTGTCACGACCCCCGACCCCACTCTGGACGGAATCGGGAGCCGTGAACCACTTCGTGGTACCGGTGGTTATTTAGAAAAGTAGTGCAGCGGAAATTTCATCAGAACTGTGAGTTAGGAAAAATATCAGAGTTTAGAAAACACCGGATTTTATTTATTAAATAGATGGGATAAAACCATGTTTTGAAATGTAGCTTTAATATGGGATAAACCCGAATAGATAAAACAAATTTTCTTAATTTAATTTAATTGATAAATTAAGCCACTTCTGTAAGCCTTTTTGGTGCCGTATCCAACTCTTATTCCGATCTACTGTAATTACCTGAAACACGTTTTAAAAACATTTGGTCAGTAGGAAATACTGGTGAGTTCATTCAGTTTGTACAAAAAGACACATTGTTATAAATTAAAGCATAAGAGCGATTACAATGGCTTCTATCTTATTTTTATCTGGCGCCGTGTCACCTCCCGGTGACGATGGTCATACCGCTATTGGGTCCTTTCACCCAAGTAGTGATGATTATCACTGTTAGGATTTATTAGCCTAACCGTGAGAAATTAGTAATGTGCACAATACCCCACTAGCCAGTGATTCAAGATAACCACGACTTAATCCCTGAAATTATAACTTTTGAAAATAATTGGAGTATTGTAAAACACTGTTAATAAAAAGAGAATGACTCACCTTGTTAGCATATAGTCTTGTTTAAACAAGCATCTTAATTCTAAGCATCTACTTTATGGTTCTGAATCTTCTGATGATTAAGCATCCATTTTGATTGTAAGAGTATGGTGTAGAGTTTCGGGTAGTTAAACATTTAGTTTAACAGAGTGGAATACGTATTAGTGTTAAACCACATCAAACCTAACGATGGTCACGAGATCCGAACCTTAACGAACTCGCAAAGTATAGTACTTTGGCATCCGTTTAACGAATTCACAAAGTATAGTACTTTGGCATCCGTTTAACGAACTCACAAAGTATAGTATTTTGGCATCCGTTAGTTGGTTCCTGAATCGATCGGACAGAACATCGCTTTGGTGATTATTGGTTGGAACACCAACGTATAGAGAGAAGAATAGAAGGAATGAGCAAAGGAAAATGAATCCTAAGCTTCCTATTTATAGCCAAGGGATAAGTCTTACCCCTATATAGAATTTCCCTATGTGTTATCTTCCTCAGTTAAACCTTCCCTAGATAAAACCTTCCCTAGATAAAACTTTCCTTAGATAATATCTACCCCATATATATCTATTTTTCATGTATATCTATTTAGGTTTTTAATAAATCTTACTTAGCTGATTAATTAATCTTACTTAGCTTAATTAATCTTGCTTAGCTTAATTAATCTTGCTTAGCTTAATTAATCTTTCTTAGCTTAATTAATCTTGCTTAACTGATTAATTAATCATACTTAACTTACTTAATTTTACTTAACTGATTAATTAATCTTACTTAGCTGATTAAGTTTAATCTTATCTATTAAGGTTTCTTAACCGCTAAGTTTTATTTAACTAGTAAGATTACTTAATTACTTAATTACTAATTATTCTATTTTAGCATCTCCTTGGTTATGAGTTCTAATTGTTTTAGATAAAAATGGAACTCGTATTAGTGTATTAACCCAATTCAACTTTAACGATAATCACGAAATCAAAACCCTCACGATGAATGACAAAGTATAGCCGTATATCGGCAGCACTTAAACATCCATCGGATTCACGACGAATGACATAGTACAGTACTTAAACATCCATCGGATTGGTTTCAATCGATCGGATTCGTACCAGTGACTAGAGGTATTACTCTAATAACGGAAAGCGTATCGGGATTTAGAGTATAATACCCGAGCTATAATTTTGCTATAATAGAAGTTAAAAGAAGAAAAGAATTGAGCGAATATCAACTGAACTTGAACTCCTCATTTATAGGCTGGAAATGGGGCGCGTCGTGGCCCGCGTAAACTCAAAGGAACGCTTACACGGCCAACGAGGGAGTTTGTATCAGATCGGAGGTTGCTGAGTCATCGGTGGTCTTGACACGTGTGACGACACGTGCCCATCATGCATATCCGGTGATTTTCGATCTGTCGCGGCCCGCGTAGAATACCCTTATGTTTTACGCGGCTCGCGTGAAATCCAGATTTCTAAATTTCTTGGCTTTTCATGAACATTAGAGTTTCAGGGGTCCGGGTTTTCACTTACGGAGCGTTTCAGGACATTTTTTAGCTAGTCGTTATAGTTTTATCCCAAAACATCAAATTACCTAGAATCTTACATAGTTCATGTTCTACATGATGATTCTAACACCTATACATGATTAATTTCATGCAATTTCACGGATTAAACATAAACCCACTTGGATTAAACATAAACCCACTTCATATATGATAATCAAATCATAAATTGCAACTTACCACAAGTGTATTAAGGTTAGATGATGAAGAATCCCTATTCATGCAAGAGATTAGCTTCAATTTCACCATTTCTTTCTTCAATTTATGGGGTTTTGGGGGAGAAACCCCTTTCTTCTTCATATGTATGTGTATATGTCGACACATATACACCCACCCACATATAAAATGCAGAATTTTAATTATGTTTCCCCACATTCCACTTTTGGTCCTTCTATTTTGAGTCCTTGTTTATTTACAACCAATACCACAATTTCATTTAGGCTTAATCGTTACTTATTCAACTAAGTTAAATAACTTAGTTAGTATATTTCGAACCCCAAATAAGAAAGCATTCTATCAAATTATAATTTCGAGTTTTGGGGCGTTAAAGATGTCATATTTACATTATCATTCAGAGGTTTGATTCAAGTTGACGTTAGAAATTGAATGTATTTATTTATGGTTTTGAAGGTGATTTGGGGGAATTGGATTGTTTTGCAGGTTAAAGCATAGGAAACCAGCATTCGTGAGGTTTCAAGATTATGTGATGCGGAAGAACAACAGTTGAAGCAATTGTTGATTGATTTTTCAAATTTGGGAACGATTACCAAAAAAGCTAATTACATCATTATTAGAAGAATGAGGGTTTGAAGACTTGATAAAAAAAATATGTTGTGTCAAACATGTACAAAAATGGTTGATTTTGAGATTCTTGTTCATGGGTTAAGTTTGATTGAGAGAAGGTTATCTCCAATGAAAATGAAGAATTTATGAATGATTCTCACCAAACGGATTTTGTTTCTGTGTTTTATATTTCTGATAAAAACAAAAAGTGGAGGTGGAAGTAGGTATAGACTGTGGATTCCTGTGATTAAATTCATGGAATTTTGTGAATTGGTGGTGGTTGTGGTGGAAAAGGTTACAAAGTGTCAGGAGTTTTAATCAAGTGAAGAGATGACTAAAATACCCTTGATGCAAACGGTTAAATTAACGATCAACAAATAGAAGAAAGTGTAGGGAATTGCCTTGATGCAAACGGTTAAACTAACGATCAACAAATAGAAGAAAGTGTGGCGAATTGCAAATGTGATGGGTGTAAGTGTTCAATGTATTTTAGGAGCGTCTACAGTGTCATGAGGGTCAAATCACAGGGTTGTAAACTGACATTTACTCTATAAAATACAAATATAAGGGTCACTTTCTTGTCAAAAGTTATTAAACAAGTGAGGCATAATAAACACTCTTCAGTTTCTAAAAATATTTTAATGCGTTAATTTTGTGTTGAAACATGGACGAAGCTAGAATATAGCGTGTAAGGTCCAATCGATCCCGCAATTTTTTTATACGTAATGTAAATAGGATCGTTTGACCCACCTTTGAAATTTTTGAATGCTGACCCTGCTATCTTTTAATTTACCTAGTCATAAATCTATATGTGTTGCATTTAGAAAACAAAGTGAAAACAAAATAATAGTATCAAATTTGACTAAGTGCCTGAGTTCTTCTATATAGAAATAGCTATTTAAGAGTGATTCACCTTTTTGTGATCATTTTCCCCTCCACAACCTCATTTTAAGTTTTTAACAGTGATTTACTTCAATTTAAGAATATTTTAGGTACTAAATAGAACTAAGAAAAGAATATTTTAACTTCAATTAAAAAAAATTAAAAAATATATGTTATTACTATAAGTCTTAAAGTAAAAAGTCGGTGATTACGTCGGTGCCTTTTACATTTCTGCTTCTTCTGTTTTTACAATCTAACTTTCTTCTTTCCTTTGATTGGTAGCCTCGGCTCTTCTGCTACACTCTCTCTCTCCATGAAAAAAATCTAAAAAGTCGTTGATTTCTGGTGGTCGAAATCCTGAAAGTGGGTAGTGAATGGTGATAGTGTGATTTGGGGTAGATATCGAGCAAAGTGTGGTGGTGGATGGTTGATCGGTGGGCATTTTCCGAAGGAAAGGTGTGGTGGTTTGGTGAAAAAGTGAGAGAGGGTTTGAAAGAGATAAAATAGTGGTCCCTTCATTCTTCAAATTAGTGTCTGAACGGCAAAATTAGGCTCCCCTTATTCCCACATACCCTATATCTTATTTTCACATCCCCTAGTGTATACGGGCCCCGTATACACTTATACGGCCCGTATATAATGTTTTTGAATAGGAAAATGCGCAGAGAATGTTTTTATTTTATTTTATTATATACGGCCCGTATATAGTTATACGAGCCGTATACACGTTTATACGATTTGTAAAACTTATACGGCTCAATGGAATTATTTTGGTAGGTTTTTGATGTTACCAAATGTATACGGGCCGTATAATTGTATACGGCCCGTATATAAGGGTGTTTTTTTCACTTATCACGTTTTTTCCAGTAAAAACACCATCATTCTAGGGTTTCTAAACTCTTCATCATCTTTAAAAACATTGATCGGAACACGTCGCTTAAATCGGAGCACAAGTAGAGTAACGTTACCGATCAGTCCGTTGATCGAGTAACTAGCAGAAGAACCCGACACAAACAAGTTCTCCACAGTTTGTTATTCAGATATTTGTTCGGTCATCTTTCCAAACTACAACACACGATAACTTTAAACTTTATAGTGTGTGATTTGACCAGGAAATGATTGGAGGTGATTGCTACTTTTAATAAGCTGTCATAGTTGTCAAATTCGATTTCAACAAATCTTTTCCTTCAATTTCTAGAACATTCTCCGTTACATGAAGACGTGTCGGGTTCTTCTACTGGTATTTTAATGAAGTATTGAAGATTGAATGTGCAAACCCAACCGTTTTTTACTACGGAAACGGTGGCTATGCGAAATACAAACCGCAATCTTTTGTGACTATGGGAAACACAAGTTTTCTTTTTGATGTGACTATGGGAAACACAAGTTTTCTTTTTGAGCTTGATGGATGTCCGTTATCTCAGTTGAGGCGGGCATTGTTTAAATCTGAATATAACTAGATATTACGTGTATCAGCGTTGTTTATCACCCTGTGTGAGCATTGGAAACCCGACAAACAGTCTTGACAACTGTGACAGTTTATCTATCTATGTGTGTCACATCCATCCTGTTATAGCAATCGATATGATTAATTTTACAGATTTTTTTTCTAATTAGCGTTGTTAACTACCAAAAGAATGCATACACAAATAGTTCTAGTGGACGAAGCAAAGAGACCGTTGTGTATCTGAATCAGGTTCTCAAACAAACACTACCAAAGATGAGTTGGTGATAAATACTAGAGCTGTTATCTCGGTTGTTCAGTACTTTCGTGATAATAAAACAAGCAGGCATTGATTTTGCCAAGATTGAAGGAAAGAATCTGGCCATAAGCGTTGTGGATTCTCAGCGTTATTCGAATGTAAGTGGATCGAGTGATACGCTTATCTATAACAAAAGACGGATGCGGTTTGCATATTCAATCTTCATTGCTTCATTAAAATTTCAACACACGATAAAATGTTTGGAAAATTGCATCAACTCTCCTATATCAACTTGAACGGTTGATGGTTACAAGGATCGTTCTAATAGATTAAAGAGAATAAACCATTTTTTACCAATTTTCACTCCAGTAGTTGAAACTTGAGCGCAGGAATCAATTCAAAACCCTCACTCTCAAAATCAACCAGAAACCAAAGGGAAAAAGGGCTGATAATGGCTGATGGTTCTTCGTTGAGGAAACCAAATGTAGACGGAGATGATAGGCCTGGTAACTGGAACAGAAAAAACCCCAGTGACGTCGTCGACGATTATGAACGGATTATTGGCCATTATTCGACCGATACAAGAGAATGCCGAGTTATTTTCAGTTATTTCTGTTGATCCACAAATTCCATTGTTTAAATCAGAATCAGGTTCTCAAGACAAGGATCATTCTAATAGATTAAAGAGAATAAACCATTTTTTTACCATTTTTTACCCATAGTATACGAGCCGTATAACAATATACGTCCCGTATACAATCATCGTATACATTGTATACGATCGGTAAATATGTTTTTTACCGAGAGTATACGGCCGTATAAACGGTATACGGCCCGTATACATATGGTAAAAAATGGTAAAACCTCTTTAATCTATTAGAACGATCCAATAAACGAAGAACAAAACATATTTTCAAAACACAAGTTCAACGGATTATTGGCCATTATAAATTCATGTTGTTTAACTTCAAGAAATCAGCTTAAATATAAAAGTGCCGAGAAAGAACTATAAGCAGAAACTCACCTGATAACAAATAATCAGTTCAAACTTTCGTTGAGGAAACCAAACGTAGACGGAGATGATAGGCCTGGTAACCGGAAGAGAAATCAATTGTATTTTTTTAGTTGCTTCTCTTGTTAAGTTTCTGAACCAACCGAAATCCACAAATTCCAACAGTTTCTTCATAGATTCCGTCCGGTTTCCAAACTCTTTCACTCAAAGTTAATATTCACTGTGGTGGATGCAAGCATAAAGTTAGAAAAATACTCAAGAAGATTGAAGGGTACACAACTGAAGGTTCAGTGCACGAAAAGTTTCTTACGAACGATATGTATCAGGAAGCTCAACTTGAACGGACGATATGTATCAACAACTTGTGAGTGGGAATATGGCTATGAAGAATAGTATGGATAAACAATCACCGGTACGGGTTTTGGTGTTTTGGTAGGTTGAAAGAGGTGAATGGTCCTTGTTTTTCCATGTATGTGACAAAACAAGGATGGTTCTAATCATAACAGAAGACGTGTCGGGTTCTTCTGCTAGTTATTCGGAATGTTTCGAATCATCACAGAAGACGTGTCAGGTACTTCTGCTAGTAGTATGAGTCTGAGTCCATTGTGGTTCGTGAATGTTTCGAATCATCACAGACGACGTGTCGGGTTCTTCTATCATGCGACGGACACAATTCTTGCAAGTTAAATCCACAATCAACGTATACAGGTGCAAGAGAATGACGAGTTATTTTCAGTTATTTCTGTTGATCCACAAATTCCGTTGTTTAAATCAGAATCAAGTTCTCAAGACAAGGAACGTTCTAATAGATTAAAGAGAATAAACCCTTTTTTACCATTTTTTACCCATAGTATACGAGCCGTATAACAATATACGGCCCGTATACAAACATCGTATACATTGTATACGATCGGTAAAAATATTTTTTTACCAATGGTATACGGCCGTATAAACCGTATACGACCCGTATACATACGGTAAAAATGGAAAAAACCTCTTTAATCTATTAGAACGATCCAATAAACGAAGAACAAAGCCTATTTTCAAAACACAGGTTCATACAGTGCTGTAATAGGTTGTGGTTCAGCCAAAATGACATCTAGCATTACTAACGGTTCAAGTAAGTGTCTAAAATTTTGAAAATTCAGGTTTACCTTGTTAGTTTCTCAAACACTACTAAACATCTGCTTTCTGAATCTGAATCAGAATGTTAACTTTGAGTCATAAACCGTTAATCCCAACGCTTCTCTAAAAAAATTTATGTCTTTCCTTTTCATGAGGTAAAATCGGTTTCAACATCAAGGGTTGTATCGGAATCAGGCGTTGGAAGGATTGTAGTAGTAGGACATTGGTACCACTGTGAAAATTGCATCAGGAAGCTCAACTTGAACGGACCTGTTATTCGACCGAGTAATCAATTGTATTTTTTTAGTTGCTTCTCTTGTTAAGTTTCTGATCCAACCGAAATCCACAAATTCAAGTCAAGGATCGTTCTGATACAATAAGGATGTTGGGAATTCGCATAAACATATATTCGTTTCATAACCTCCTCCTATAAATCAACCACAATTGACAAAGAGCCTGTATTAGAAACCATCCTATGTCTTTTACCAACCGAAGGGGCAACAAGGAGAGATAATACTTCATTTGTCGAGAAACCATACTGTCAAGAAACTAACATCTTTTACTCATAAACCCTTGAATCCCAACGCTTCTAAATCAGGTTCTCTGCCTTAGATCGGTCATTCCTTGTGATACATGAACGTTGTATTCTTGTCTTTCATAAGAGTTGGTATTGAGCCAAGAATACTTTAAACATTCTAAACCTTACCTCGAAACAAACCAACAAAATCCTGATAGTCTTCTAGAAGAACCCGACACGTCTTCTATGATGATTCGAAACATTCACGAACCACAATGGACTCAGACTCATACTACTCACCCTCCCCTGAGGAAAAGTTTTCCCGACGACTCAAGAAAATCCACAATCAATGTATACAGGTGCAAGAGAATGGCGGGTGATATAGTAATTTTCAATAATGTAGGAAGGATTGTAGTAGTAGGACATTGGAATCAGGTTCTCAAACAAACCAACAAAATCCTGATAGTGAAAAACATCAGCAACCATTTTTTCTTTTCCTTCAATTTCGAGAACATTCTCCCTGTGTATATGCTTGTGCTGTAGAAACCGGTGATGAATTTGTGTACACAACTGAACGTTAATTGATATTGTTTTAGACAACAACAGATAATGAACGGATTGTTGGTTGATAACGCAAACAAGTTCTCCACAGTTTGTTATTCAGATCTCTATTCGGTCATCTTTCCAAACTGCAACACACGATAAGTTTAAACTTTATAGTGTGTGATTTGACCAGGAAATGATTGGAGGTGAAGGTTCAGTGCATGAAAAGTTTCTTACGAAATGTACGTGACAACAACAAGTATGTCGGGAATTAAACGCATGTACGTGACAAAACAAGGATCGTTCTAATAGATTAAAAAGAATAAACCAACGTTGTTTATCACCCTGTGTGAGCATTGTAAGTCCGACCACTAGCAGAAGAACCCGACACGTCTTCTATGATGATTCGAAACATTCACGAACAACAATGGACGCACACTCATTCTTGCGAATTTGGTTTCTTCGGTACAGGCTGATGAAACCGAAGATTCAGACTCCTTACAACTCTCATCAAATGCCTCACCCTTCCTTTTATTCTATAAATATTAAATAAAGAACAATACCATTCCCGTAATCCCGCGTTGATAGCTTCCCTTAAATACTTTAAGAAAAATCAAATTTTCGTTCCATACGGGCCGTATAAGAATATATGGCCCGTATACACGTTCGTATACATTGTATACGACCAGACAAAATTATTCACACATGGTGTATACGGGCCGTATACTGTTATACGGCCCGTATGGAATAAAAAAAGCTGACAAAGTCTGCTGGCACAGACTTTATCATTTTTTTTATTCTATACGGGCCGTATAACACTATACAGCCCGTATACACCATGTGTAAATAAGTTTTCCCATGTGTTAATATTAGGAACCCTAAATTATTGTGTAAGTTTTTATTGTGCAAGATTTGAAGATAAGTTTGTATTCATACGAAAAATAAAAGTCTTCAAGAAAATTCCCATATTCTTTGAGTAGTGCTTTTAACATATAGATCCATTATTCCATTATATAAACATGCCAACACCCATTAGTTTTAATTATATTGAATCATTGATCATTGATTTCTTCTTTACCTCTAATTTTCATTTACTTTAAAAAGATTTTTTTTTACATTCATATTTTTATTTACGTGTCATAAATATTTTTCTTCTGGAAACGAGTAAGGTTAAACATATATGTTTTTGTTTAAAATAAACCGTTTTATATGCATATTTTTTATGAAGTGTCGGTATAAATTCGAATTGGTATACGTTTTGACATAACCTCTTTAGAAAACGAGTTAGATCAAATATAATACGTTTTTCATATAAATTCGAATTGGTATATGTTTTGACATAAACCTTTTTAGGAAACAAGTCAGATCAAATATAATACGTTTTCGGGTTTATTCTATGTACTTTTTGTAAACTTCTGTTCCGAACTGAATAAAGTCAAATTGTGGTTTCTTTTTTTTTCTTAAAATATGTCAGTTTTTCTTTTATACATGTTACGTTCTATGTATGAATCGGGTCACATATATATGTTATGATTATACGGTATAAATTTGATTTACTTTACGTTTTGATTCAATTGCAATGCTTATATAGGTTACATTGAGTTCAATCAGATACGTCGAAACACACGTTTTCATATGATTAACGCATCGCATAAAGATTGAACTAATCCATTCGATTTTGTCTTTTTGCTAGTTTGTTATTAAATTGGAAAATGTAAAGGATAGAATTAAAAAGTATTATAAAGGCTGCCTAATTGTAGTCAGGTTGCACGTGAAGGCCTTGTGACCGATGTTGCTGTTGTTCCTCCCATACTCGACAGTCGACACCCTTTTCTGCTTTCTTAATTTGTACTTTAACTCTCGTTTTCATGTCTTACGTAAATGTTTATTAAAAACTGTAATTTAATTCTAGATATTTAGACTAGGATATTAAAACCTATATAAAGAAGCAACATGTATATGCATAATGAGTTGTAACCTATGCTTTGGAAGTTTTCCAAAAAAAAAAAGTTGATTTTCTACTTCTCACCCAAAGGTTTATATCTTTTACAATTTTAACCCTACATAGTTTGGTTTTATAACTTTAACCCAAAACTTTTTATTATTTACAATTTACCTTCACAACTTTTTTCACTTATAGTTTTCATCTTTCGCAAATTTTCGTTTTACGTATAGTTCTAAATTTTTCGAGTTAATACGACGCAGCGTGCATGTGTGGTTCAACGTTTTTACCTCTATTTTTCCACGTTTGAAAGGTTCGTCGCAACACGCATATCCTAGGTCGAGTCAGTGTTGGTGGTCGATAACGGTTGTGTGACATTAGTACTATTTGACATCGTTTTACGCCCCGCCGCAACACGGGGTGTGCTTTGAGGGTTTTCTAAAAAAAAGGTTATGCATATGGTTGTCGTAACGTTGGCTTTGTGGTTTTCCAAAAAAACTGATTTTTTTACTTTTCACCAAAAAGCATGTCATAAATTACTTTTAACCCAAAACTATTTATTTTTTTACTTTTAACCCAAAATTTTTTATGTTTTGCAATCTATCCTCAAAAGTTAATTTACTTTCAACTTTGGCCTTTTATAGTTTTCATTTTCCGCAAATTTTTCGCTTTATGCTTGGTTCTAAATTTTGTGACTTAACACATTGCAACGTGCGTCTTTGGTTTAACGTTTTTACGTTTCGTTCTAAATTTTGCGAGTTAACACGACGCAACGTGCGTGTGTGGGTGAACGTTTTTACATCGTCTATTTTTTCCCCGTTTGACAGGTTTAACATAACGTGAGGGTCCTAGATCCACTTTGTTATAACTAAAGAATCCCCGCCGCATTGCGGCGGGTCGCAATCCTAGTTAATCTAAAGAAGAACTAGTATTCTTATAGTTAAGGGATCAAATTAGGGTTGTTCACGAGTCGAGCCGAACCGAGCGGACCTTTGTTCGTGCTTGGCTCGTTTACAAACCGAACCGAGCGGAGCGGCTCATTTAGAATCGAGCCTCAAATCAAGCGAGCATTTTTCGAGCGGTAAAAATTCCGAGCGAGCGTCGAGCGAAGTTCGAGCGATTTGTACAATCGTGTCGCCCAATTTAAATTTGCTGAGAGTGATTGTGACAATGTTGGGTCTTAAGTTTTTATGTCTTTAAAAACATTCACATTTCATGGCATAATATTTTTCTTATGAATAACAATGTTGTGGCCGACGAGACGATAATTATATTGCACGAACAATTACGTTGAGAGCAGGAGACGATCGACTTAGGGTAACAACATGAAACATTGAGGCGATCAGCAGACTATCGTTTATCGGTTTAGGGTTTAACTTTTAGATTTGATATTAATTTTGTTATCGGTGTGGTTGGGCTAGTACGTATAGATATAGTTGTAAATTTGTATATAGTGGACCAAAATATAATAGATTGGTACATATAAAACTCTAAATTTAATTTATATTTAAGTATATATGTATGTGTAATGTGTGTATATATTTAGGTATGTGTATATATATGTATAATTTATATTTGTGTATATGCATGTTTATTATATATGTAAGTGTATATGTATATGTATATGTATATGTATATGTATATGTATATGTATATGTATATGTATATATACTAATTAAAAATAATAATTCGAGCTGAACCGAGCCGAGCGGACCTTTGCTCATGCTTGGCTCGTTTACAAACCGAACCGAGCAGAGCGGCTCGTTTACAACCGAGCGTCAAATCGAACGAGCATTTTCCGAGCAATTTCCGAACGAGCGTCGAGCGAGCGACGAGCGGCGAGCAATTTGAACGGCCCTAGATCAAATGAAAAAAAAAATATATTGTAAATAATAATAAGTTTAAACCAATAACATTATCATTTCATATCTGTGTCTGATGTTATTATCAGGACATAAAGTAAATTCACATAATTGATTAATCTATTGTATTTCCCTACTTTACCAATAACATGTATTCTTTCAAAACAAACCTAAATAATAGTAAATGATAAATTTCGATATCTATATTACTAAGTCTATGATAAATGCATCGTGTAAAATATATGTAGGCTTAATTTCAATATGCGTAGGATAAAATGGTTTTATTAAAGAGATTAATTAATGGAGAGAAACTATTTAGGGACTTAGATTTTCGATTTGTTTTGTCTGATGGTTGATTTTTAGCACGGGGTCACTCTCGAAGAAGTCTGTGTATCCTCAAGAATAAAATGAAGGTTTGTCTACATCTCACTTTTCTCAAACCCTACCAATAAGATTGCTATGCTAGGGACTTAGATTTTCGATATGTTTGTGTGATGTTTGATTTTTTGCACGGGGTCGCTCTGGAAGTAGTCTGTGTATCCTCAAGAATAAAGTTAAGGTTTGTCTACATCTCACTTTTCTCAAACCCTACCAATAAGTTTGCTATGCATGAGATTTGTCTACATCTTACTTTCCTCAAGCCCTACCGATAAGCTTGCTACGCATGGGATTCAGTGGGTTGGCCTTCTAACCATTATATCATTAATTCTAACCATTATATTATTAGTTCTTTCTCTTTTCATATTAAATTCTTTTTTCTCGAAAGATCCTTCCTCTGTATTGTTATATGTATCAAATTTTAAATTTAAATTTTCGTCATATAGATGTTGTTAGTGTAATGATATTTTTTGTATAATGTTTTCCTTTTAGCTTTTATAATAAAAGTCATATAGATGCTGTTAGTGTTAAGATATTTTTTGTATAATGTTTTCCTTTTATAGCTTTTATAATTATAATTTTAGGAGTATGCACACATGCATTCGAGTCGCACTGAAATCAACATCTAGCCATAAAATGTTAGCTTTCTCTATTCACCACATTGCTACCACAACCATCATACATGGTAAAAGCAAATATATATTCTAAAACTACTTCTTTCAATCTGGACCCATTTTGCTAATAATTCATTTTAACCTAAACAAAATTGATTTTTTTTAAAAGACGCATTTTGACCAGAATCCGTTTACATGAACTCGTTTAGTATCGTTTGCTAACATGACCTATAACCCATCTCAGTCGTTTTGTCATACTTAGTTGCAACAAAGGATATCCCATCCTACCTTGACGGTAATCTGAGTACGTACTCTTAATCATGCGCACATTCAATTAGCAACTCTGAAAATGAGACGTTTTCATGAAATAACTATTAGTTTATAAAATAAATATACTTTATAACAAACATTATAAACAAAGGGTCTACATATTTACACACCTTAATGTCTATTTCCATACCTTTCTAGACGCCTCGTATAGGGCTATACGAGGCGTATAGGGTTGCTTTTCCCGACCAGCTTCTGCACCTCGTACAACGTCACATCAGTCACATCAGATGGGGAGTCTAGGCCTGTACGAGGGACCAATACGAGGGTAATAAGACGCCTCGTATAAGCCTATACGAGGCGTCTTACAGACTGATTTGACTATGTGTCTGACATGTGACTTAAAGGCATACGGGGAGTCTAGAGCTATACGAGGCGTCTATATCTCACATAAAGTGCAACATACAGTGCATTCTTGGTCCACACGAGCATTCAACAAACACACACATTTCACCCATTCTTTTTGAGTTGGCGCACACGCCGAGCTATAGGGAGCTGCTGGTCGAGTTCCTTTCGTCATTCACATTTCACACTCCTGAGGTTTCTTTCAGGCTCGCTGGCGTTTTACGTTCGATGACGTTAGCACAGTTTGCGGTGCATTGTGGTTTATACATGCAGGAGGAGATCGAGACTGACGTTTACACAGCGGAGCTAGTGGTGGTTGAGAAACCAATTCTTTTAGAGTTTTGGCAGGTGATTGTGGGGGCAAATCATTGGGAGCACGAGAAGTCAAAGGGGAGGGTGTCCTTTATTAAGGACCCACTGTACAGGTACGTACGTTTATTACATCAATTATTGTGATTATGTGTATTGTTTATTAATCTCTGTTTCTCTATTTCGCTAACACTATCTACAGGTATATGCACCATATGCTCGCTACTTCTATTGCAGCGCGAGGCTACAGCCGTGAGTGGTGTACGTCCACAGATCTTTTTTTCTTTTATTGTTTGTTGTACAGGAGGCCGTGCGCACTAGCACACGGTCTAGCCCAGTACTACGCCTCCGCACATCACCGGCAGGAGCGCGGATTTTTGTATGGCGGCGCGTACGTGACCGTCATCGCCCGTTTGGGCATCGTACCGGAGGAGGACCCACATCTACGGACGCCGCCAGTCATGCCGATCAAGAGGTTCCCCGTTGGCCCGCGGTTTAAAAACCGCAACGGGGGTATATGGACAGAGGAGGCCCTACCAGAGCAGTTTGAGCCAGTCTATCCTCCGGCAGATCCTGCTGATGACGTGCCCGTGGAGGACCCTCCGGTGGATTTAGACGGTGCAGCGATTCCACAGCCACCGCCACCTCCCGGGGCGCCTCAGTTTCTACGTCACGTTATTCTAGGTCATGCCCCAGGAGCTGCGCTACATCCGGAGGTACGAGCCGAGCTTGACAGGCTCAACGATTTGGTAGGTTGGTTGGTTCGGGAGGCGCAGGATAGACGAGAGAGAGAGAGAGGGGTTACCCCCGATACCGCTTCCACCAGCTCGAGCACCACATCAGCAGCAGCCGCAGCAGCCAGATCCAGATTCGGATTCGGATGCATAGACCTTTTGTTGTTTTTATTTTTGTTATGGATGTACAAACTTATCTTATATATTTTTGTTATGGATGTACAAACTTATCTTATATATGTCATATTTATGTTTGTTTTCAGTTATTCGGTTACTTAATAATTGTTGTCTTAAATTGATATAATACGGAAACAATATATGTTTTGAATACAATACGGAAACAATATTTGAACGAGATAAAATTTTAATCGGAAGAATAATATTTAAAAAAGTAAAATGTTAAAAACATTATAATATTTAATCGATATAATATATTTAAATAGCCGATTTTTAAAATAGTTGATTTTTTTATAGTGTAAAAAAAACTTTTTTTGAAACCAAAAAATTTTTTCCTAAAAAAAACACGTATTCAAAAACTATCAAAAAACCATACCAAAACCACCAAAACACCCCTTATTTCAACAAAAAAAAAACCCATGCCCTAGACGCCTCGTATAGGGTTGTACTCTGCGTCTAGGGTTTCTTAAACTTTGTGCTTGACACCCTCTGAAGACCCCTTGAATTCAGTGCCTAGACGCCTCGTATAGCCCTATACAAGGCGTCTAGTGCACAAAAAGTGTGAAAATAGGCAAAGAGGTTGTCCGAATAGTCCAAGCCTAAACAAATTCATGATGAGCAATATTATAGCAATTAGAAATTCAAAGTTAACAATATGACGGATATTAGTTAAACCTTGACGAGTTTGAAGTTTGTGTCCTTATTTTATAGAAGATTCTAGAGAAAATTGCCATTTTAGTCCCTGAGTTTTGTCCAAATTTCCCATTTTAGTCCAAATAGTTTTTTTTTCGCCTCTAGGTCCCTGATTTTTCCCTTTTGTTGCCATTTTGATCACATACACTAACTCCATCCAAAAACTCCATCTTTAACCAGGGGTATTTTGGGGATTTTCATTTTAAATGTTTTCAATTGCCATTTTGATTCAATTCCAAAAATTCCAAAAAATTCTAAAAAATAATAAAAATTCTAAAAAATCATAAAAATTCTAAAAAATCCAAAAAATTCGAAAAAAATCCAAAAAATCCGTTTCGGCGCGAACCGTTTCGAACCCGAACCGTTTCGAGCTGAACCGTTTCGACGCGAACCTTTTCGACCCGTACCGTTTCGACCCGAACCGTTTCGACGCGAACCGTTTCTACCCGTACCGTTTCGAAGCCGAACCATTTCAAGCCGAACCGTTTCGACCCGTACCGTTTCGAACCGAACCGTGCCGTATCGAACCGACCGTTTCGAGCTGAACCGTTTCGAACCGAACCGTTTCGAGCTGAACCGTTTCGACGCGAACCGTTTAGACCCGTACCGTTTTGAAGCCGAACCGTTTCAAGCCGAACCGTTTCGACCCGTACCGTTCCGAACCGTACCGTTTCGAACCGAACCGTGCCGTATCGAACCGAACCGAACCGTTTCGACCCATACCGTTTCGAACCCGAACCGTTTCGAGCTGAACCGTTTCGACGTGAACCGTTTCGACCCGTACCGTTAAGATGCGAACCGTTTCGAACCGAACTGTTTCGACCCGTACCGTTTTGACCCGTACCGTTTCGAAGCCTAACCTTTTCGACCTGAACCGTTTCGAAGTGTACCGTTTCGACCCGAACGGTACGGTTCGAAACGGTACGGGTCGAAACGGTTCGGTTCGAAACGGTTCAGCTCGAAACGGTTCGGGTTCGAAACGGTACGGGTCGAAACGATTCGGTTCGATACGGCACGGTTCGGTTCGAAACGGTACGGGTCGAAACGGTTCGGTTCGAAACGGTTCGGGTCGAAACGGTATAGCTAGAAACGGTTCGGGTTCGATACGGTTCGCGCCGAAACCGATTTTTTGGATTTTTTAGAATTTTTTGGATTTTTTAGAATTTTTATGATTTTTTAGAATTTTTATTATTTTTTAGAATTTTTTGGAATTTTTATGATTTTTTGAAATTTTTATGATTTTTTAGAATTTTTATTATTTTTTAGAATTTTTTGGAATTTTTTTGATTTTTTGGAATTTTTTTGATTTTTTGGAATTAGATCAAAATGGCAATTGAAAACATTTAAAATGAAAATCCCCAAAATACCCCTGGTTAAAGATGGAGTTTTTGGATAGAGTTAGTGTATGTGATCAAAATGGCAATAAAAGGGAAAAGTCAGGGACCCAGAGGCGAAAAAAAACTATTTGGACTAAAATGACAAATTTGGACAAAACTCAGGGACTAAAATGGCAATTTACTCAAGATTCTAATTTCCGAGCAGCGATCCACAAGTCTAGTGTATGAAGAACATACGACTATATGTCTGTTATTCCTCGAGATTCCATGGTGATGTCTGGTTTGATGAAGAACTGAACAAATCAAACAAAACTGAAGCTTGGATATTCATATTTAGCAAGACTTGAAGGGATGTAGGATGTTGGATGCTTAGTATTTCTTGACCTAGATTCTAGTTAAAATATGTAGTCATAGTTTTTGGGCATAATAAAGTTATTTTCTATCACACATAGGTCGCACTGTTCACAAGTCTTTCTTATCGTATTCGTATTCATGATGTTTAGTGTCATTCCAACTCTTCCGCAAAGATCTCTTGATACATAACTATAGCTTTCTCTCTTTGATTACATATAAAACAGTTAATGCAACTTTTCTCTCTTTATACTAGCCTTGCATCATTTACATCCCCTCCATCATTTTCTTTCCTAAAGTCTTTATACTAGCCTAAGAGCATTTACATCTCCTCCATCATTTTCTTTCATAGAGTTTAACTAGAAATTATACTTTTTAAAATTTATCTTTTATTTTTAAAAATTTCCCACATCCCATCTTTTATTTTTATCTTTATCTTACTTCCAAAAATTTATTATATTATATTTCTTCTTTTTATACACTTACAGTAATTTTGGTGATTGATGAATAGTAGTTTTTCATGTATGAACAAGTTAGGGGCTGTTTGTTTGCATCTTAATAGCCTCTTATTAGTCTCATGCTTGACTGAGTTAGATATCAGCTTGTTTGTTTCATACCTCTTAAAACTTACCAGCCTCTTATTAGCCACTGACCAGGTCATACATGTAAAGGAGTCTGACTCATCGCTAAATGAAACACTAGACTTCAATACCCTTCTCCCTCCACATTTGCCCTAATTCTTTAGGGCAGCTCCATCAATTCGCCCCTTCACAACCGCAATCAACACCTTGCCTCCCCTCCAATTCGCCCCTTCACAACCGCCACCCACCCCCTGCCCCTCCTCCACCTTGCCAACCAACAGCTTGCGGCCCTCCCACCCATCTGCCACCCACCCGCTGCCCCACCCATCTGCCACCCACCCGCTAATCCGGCAAAGATACGACTCACGTCGGTCACTCACGCAGGTATGTACCTTCTCTCAATCTCTGTTTGCAGCCCTAATTGTTGATTTTGAAGGTCTATAGGTTTGAAGACCATGTGTTCGATGAACTCTGATATAGAAGGTATGATTAGGAAGTAGGATATTGATTTTAATCCATTAGACAAAACACACATACAATTGTTTAAAGAAATGACAGAAAATGGGTAGGATTAATTGGAAGCAAGAGGGGTAAAAAAGTCATTATACACACTCATTCAGAGGTCTAACCAAACAGCACATTACTGGTTCAGCACTTACCGGTTCAGAGCCTCTTACCCATTCAGACCTCTTATTCATTCAGCACTTATTGATTCAGATGTTGCCAAACAGCCCCTTACTGTAACAATTTTTCAAAATATATGGATGGGTGAGAAATGGTGGATAAGATCTAGTAAGTTTTTTGTAGTTTTTTTTTTTTTTTTAATTTTAAAGATAGAGGGGGGTTGTTGATGTATAGGATGTGAATGCTCTAAGGTCCTTGAGCAAAGGCAAAGTGGCGGACTTAACCCCTTAGTCTGAGGAGCTTGACTCTTACAAGGGAAACTAGGATCTTTGGTAACCAAACAGGTCCATAGCCCACCTAGTCGAGAAATAAGCTAGGAGATCCTTGAATACACATCCAAATTAAAAATTTCCAAATCTTTAATGTTTGATTTTACTCCTGTAAATCACAGTTAAAAACATAAAATGGATAATTGGTACATGTCTATCTGTTAATAAGGAAACGGAAATGAATAGTGAAAGGAGTCGTGTGGCATCTTGATTTGTTCAAGGGGCGGTGGCGCGGTGCCTTCACTCATTCAGCCCATATATAAGGCTGTGGGAGAGAGAGGTATGGATTGACAACGGTGAATTGTGGTGACGTAGGAACCGTCACTGCTAAGACCGTCTTGTCCAATCGACGGCTATTCCGAGCTTGGTCTTTCTCTACCCGTCATCGATTTCCTCGGCTAAGCGCCTGTTCAGTGGAGGCCCGCTGTAGCCGGAAGCCTTTTGAGGCTGTTTTCTGGCGGCGGCTATTCCAAAGAGGCCCATTGTTGCCGGCGGCCATTAGTTTATAATAAAATACATTCTTATTCTTATTTTTGCCATAAGTAATTGTATTATAATAAAAATATTGTTTTCTAATTTATCTAGAACCACTTAAATTCGTGCACAGTAGAACTAGAATCGAACCATGTGAAAACATATGTGTCAAGATACGAATATTTCGGTAATAATAGTTATATACTTCTCCTTAACTGTCCTTAAAAGTCACAGTAGTAATTTTTAATTTCTTAATATGACTCATTTGACTTGGAGGATGTACCACACGTGTGTTGCCTGCAAAACTGAGAGATAATTACTCGTGTATTTTGGAATAATCCTGAGTTAATTCTAATTAGAAAGAATGGAGAGAGTTAAATGAAGTAAACCAAAGAATGTTAGAAGATTAGTTTACAATTTGTTATGTTTATCCGTTCGATTTATTTGATTATATAAATTGAGTTTGAGTTGCATTTTGGGCCAACATTATACCTATATATTAACATGATTAGCCTGTTAATTACTCATGTGATCTGTGCTAATCCCAATATCAATTTGTTAAGACGTAAGCATGTATTAGATTAAAAATACACACTCAAAAGACAGCTGGTCATATGTGATGTAAATTCTAAGAAATTAAGATCCAATAATGGTCGGTTTTTTATTTTATTATAATCCAATCGATATAATAATATCGAATTTTCATTTCTGTAGCATGTAAATTTGATGGCTACGCAAGTTTACAAATATCACAGGGAAAATTATTTTAGTCCTTTATTTTTTGTCAGATCGCAATGGATAGCCTTTGAGTTCAATAATTACAGTCACGATCCTTTATTCGTAAAACTCATTACATCTTTCGTCCTTTAACACTAACCAAGTTAAAATTTTGAGTTAAATCGAATCAATGAAGGGTAGTTTTGTAATTATATATAACTCTAATTTGAAACAATTCTGTGCAGTTAGGTTTGTAAACTATGCTTAACGGCTTGTATGTGCTATGTGTTATATGGTACAACCTTATGTGCTTTCATGAGCTACATGTTTTGTTCTGTTTTACCAAACTCTACACACATCTTCTTCACTATTCATCACAGCTTTCTTTCTTTTCTTTCTCGATTAAACACTCAATCTCCCTCTCTCTCTTGTCCCCCTTTCTCTCTCATCACCATGGTTCTGTCTTACACATTTGCCATGAATATAACATATACGAACCCTAAGATGTGTGTTAATCCATGATAATTCATACCGACTCATTTATTTTCCAACTGCTTTTTATCTCCCCCTAATGTTGGGAATGTTAATCCATTGATATGGATATCAAATAATTGAGCCGTAATTAAATATCTCGACAATGGCTCTATTCATTATCATATATTCCCAACCACTTTTAAGGTCCCATCTTTGTGCATCGTGGTGGATCAGTTTCAATATATGTCGCACAACCAAAATCTTTGACGGGACATCTTTGGTTCCTGACAAAAAACCAACGATACGGGGAGAAAATATTATGACTTATTGGCTTGATGTGAATTAATGTTGCGTGTAAAAATAACATAACATATGAACTTCTACTCTCATGATCATAGATTTTGTAACCAATCATAGACGTTTAGCGATCGTCTCAACAAAACGTGTATTCCAATGATGATCAATAACTTGGGAATCCAATTCACTATTACGACTGAAATAAATATGTCAATCTGGAATAATATGCTTGTGATCACATTAGCTAAGCCATAATCACACAAACTTTAGGTTGTGGATTCGATGACCATTTAGACGATGCATCGATTTAAAACACTAAATGGTATCATGTTGGGATATGCATATCCTTTAATCACTTCCAGAATATTTATGGATTCTGACCTACTTTGGTTGGTGAATCATTAATTTCCCTTGGGAGCAAAGATGACAAGTTTAATTGTCAGCAAGAATCTTTTGATTCTTCGTTAAGTTTCACAACATCATCAACTCGGTGTGGTCTAACCGGTCATGCCAACTAATTAAATAATCATGATGTATAAACTTCTGGTTTATGATCAATATGTATCACTTGCACTCATGATAATTCAAGACATAACATATGAGAGAAGACCGTATCATCATTCCAAACTATATATTCTCATATAACATTCCTTTAGTTTGACACTTTTGGTGGTCGTTCTCATTATAACCATCACTACAGTTTTAATAGTCAATCTCATTATTAACTTGACCATTATATAATTCTCATGGTCGATCTCATCATTACAATTTTCTCAATTATGTCCATGATCACGAATCTTTACAATGATCAATAGCTTTTTATTCTTTACTCACATTCACTTCTGGGAATGGAGTAGAACCAAAACAAGTTTCATCGCTTTTCATTCTTTACTCAGTCACATGAATATATATCATTTCAAACTTTTCATGACTCTCATATTGATATGCTACTTCAGGAGCATATATCTCAGGTATGTCAATGAAAATTCTTGTATCCAAATTTTCCTTCTATATAATCTTTTCTTCACATAACTTCAATAAGAAGTGACTAAACGTTTGAATCATATAAGATTTATCAATCATACATCTTATGACACTTTATAACTAGATAATGAGATTCAGAGGATATGACACTCAGGTGTCATATCTGAACATATTATACTTTTCATGTGAGTGCTAATAAAAGAATTAACTTTGGCCTTATTTTTTTTTTATCCAATAAGATCGATATAAATACTTAAAAAGAATATAACTGCAATAGTGATAATTTTTCGATAAAAACCATTATACATCATTCTCTTTTTTATCAATAGCAAGTACGTAACTTTCAAAATATTGTTTGTTCCATAAGGAACAAAACTAAAATATTGTTTGTTCCATAACAAACAAAATTATATGATGAAAGAACCATTAAATCATTCATCTTGAATCATATATTACAGTTATAGAAGCAAACAAATATTGATAAAGATAAGAAAATCAGCATATAATTTGTAAAGATATGAAAATCAACATATGATTTTTTAACTACTAATTTATAGAAATAATTTCTCATCAATAGAAGTTAGATAATAACTAGTCATATAATTTCATATAAGACACCATATATCTTGTCATTGGAACGTTTCATGTATTCATATATAATACAATTCCTATATATTTTAATGAAATTCAAATATCAACACATATATGATACATACAAAAATAAGGTAATAAAACCAATTAAATTAAAGACCATACATGTGATTATCAATATTTAGTTTTGTTTTAATTTTCTCAACAAATATGTCACTCTATAAAAATCAGTCATAAAACTTATCACTACAATTTACAATGGTTACAACAAGATCAAGTAAAACAAAATTGTACCACGATATATGAAAATTATTTGTCTATGATTCTTGTTAATCTAATTGAATATATTTTAGATATATATAGAGTGTCTAACAAAATATATATAATTACTACAAAATAGAGACTCAACCAAATCATGAAAAACAATAAATGTTAAACCATAATATGCAGTTTTGATAATCCAGGAGTTTGTGCTATATAGACTCGTGATTTTGGAACAATACCTTATAATGCACATATTTAAACGAACATACATATTTTGTCACTTTAATAAATGATATGGGTTTAAAGGATTACAAATTAAATTCTTAAAAATCATCAACAAGTCGTATGCTCGTTAAAATTAATGCTCATGAGTCAAATAACCTCCAACTTTAACTCATAGTTCCAATATATAAAAGAGACGTGACAATGTTGTCACACAGTATTTCTAACTAGAATACTCAAAATATAATTTTCTTTCCGGTTGGGCTAGCACCAATGTTGTTTTAGTCATAATTTCCTGGTTTTTAATAATATACGTACATCATGTCTAATGATATGCTTGGAACACTATACTGAAATCGAATTGATATGAGCATCTTAACAAGCCGTAGCCTATTTGGTATCTGTCTTATATACAGTATATATATGTGTGTTTATTGATGATGAATCTTCAAATACAAAGGTCAAACATATCTTTATTTTATTTATTATTATATATATTTTTTTAATTGCTTGCAAAAATAAATTTTAAATAGAATTTATAATTCAAACACAGCCAACTACAAAACAAAGTAGTGGCCTTTTATTATAATAATCGGTTTTTCATCATCTCAAAACAAACAACAGAAGCAAGATTCGTTGTTTTTTTTTTTGAGTGTATGCATAATATACTTAAGGAGTAGGTTGTTTACCTTGCATGTTAGTTGCGAGTCGTCAAACCATGCAGCTGGTTACTTGAATGATGGTCTGAGATGTTTTGGAGT
Organism: Helianthus tuberosus; assembly: GCA_030545235.1. NCBI lineage: Eukaryota > Viridiplantae > Streptophyta > Magnoliopsida > Asterales > Asteraceae > Helianthus > Helianthus tuberosus. Next base: position 30,018,459 of record CM060393.1, read on the forward strand.
CGTGGTAACATGGCTACCATTGAAGTTGCAGCAAAGATCGATCACGAGGTGAGGAGGTTTGGTTGAGACTAAACCAACAAAGATGTATGGTGGTTTGGCGTGACGAAAAGTCGTTGGAGTTGCGGTGGTTCATTGTGTACGACCACGGAACTTGGAAAAAAAAACGTAGGGTGTGTGATTGGCAAAGGGTATATGTGACATAATCACCTTTTTAAGGTCAGTGGTGGATACAATAGCTTTCCAATATTTAATTAGTCTGGTAATAATATAAAAAGGGAATTGACATGCGTATTAGAAATGTTATGTATCATTTTGATACTAAAAGTTTACATGAAAGTCCTTGATGGATTTAAATTGTCAAATTCATGTATATACTATCAAATTGAATATCACTGGAACTCCGCATGAGTATCCTAAAGTAATTGAGTGCTTAGAAGGTTAACTGAAACATCTTATGGATGTAATTCTTGTGCACCAATAAACATACATAGAAAACTTGTACCTTGTGATTATAGCATTTCAATGTACAGTGTAGAAGCGTGGTACAATATGAATTTTACAAATGAAGCAAGTGTTCAAGACATCCTTGCATATAATATAGAAATCAATAAGGAGTTTTATGTAACAGAACTCCTAAAAAAAGGTATATGCACATACGTTGTTCAAAATGCAAAGAAGTATGTGAATAATGGCAAGTGCCTGAAGCATTGGTTTCAAAACCTCATGAATGTATCTTTATAAACTTAAAAAGATAATATGGATAAAATAGTCGGGTTAGGTGTTGTACAATTCATGAGATATTCTAATAAAGAGCAATATGAGTTTGATAATATTATCAATCTTTATCAAAAGTCCTCTTCTAAAGTTCACTTTAATCACAATTTATAGTGATGATGTCTAAGCACCATCGAGAGAAACTGTCAAGCTTTTAGAAGGGGAAATTTTGAATGACCCTGGCACAGTCTAGTTACTATTCAACCTGCAGTACGAGTATATTTGTGATCGTGTTTCTATCCATCGATCAAACTACATCTACAAGATGTTGGGACATTTTAGTATGGACAAAGCTCAACCTTAAAGTATGTTAAAGATTGTCCAGTCACTTGTTATAAGAATGACTATTATCATCTCGTATAAAAGTAGAGATTTTCAGTCTAGAAGTACCATAGTTATGCATATGTGCATTAATATGTTTTGCTAGATATGTATGGTTATAATATCTTTCACTTGAGCTTATTGTCATAATATAACTTTGGTCAAGTGAAGAGACATTGGAATGAGTTCAAAGAAATATTTCAGGTATAAACGATATTTGATTATATTTTACTAACCCATCAAAACAAGTTTGGTTAGTCTTGTAGATGCAGGAATGTAACAAAACACAGTTGTGGACATATGATATTTTTTGAAAGGAGGCACCTAAAGTCTCGTTAGAAGATTATACAACATTGCTCAACATAAAGGATTGCACATTAAGGGATCGAGCGACAAATCATTGGCTACAAGAGCTTTGTTCGACTTTCAAGGAAGATGGATACACGTCACTTAAAGGATACATGTTAAAATGAGGGGAGACTTATTCAAGTTGCACTCTTTTTCCCTTGACTAAGTTTTGTCCCATTGGGTTTTCTTAGTAAGGTTTTTAATGAGGCAACATACCTGATCCAGAAGTATCAGGGGGAGATAATACGCATTACACGCTGCACTCTTTTTCCCTTTAGCTATGGTTTTGTCCCACCGGGTTTTCCTAGCAAGGTTTTTAACGAGGCAGCATCAAACATATTAAGTTGATAACCAAGGGGGAGTGTTATGAATATATTTATTAGTATTATTATGGTTATCAACACCTAAAATAAACTAGGCTTGTTCCACAAGTTTTCTATATTATATATACCATCTTGTACATCTTCTTTAGACATCCCAATCAATAAGATCAATCTCTTTCTCCCTATTGTTCTGTTATATTCTTTGCTATTAGGCTAGTTTTACAACATTTTGGTTATTTGTTTTTAATATAATGCAAGTGAGTTTTTGTGTATAATAGAAGCTTGTGCATATTTTGATAGATTATAAATGAAAACAAGCCAACTCTTGCCGTCGTAACCTATAAAAGATGAAGATTTGTTTAAACATATAACCTAAGCTCTTCACCACCACAACTCCTGCCGTCGGCCACCACCACCGCCGTAAGCACCACAACCCTCCTTTCTCCTTATTTCTCTCTCCCGTCTCTCCCGTACTCTCTCTCTCTCTCCCTTCTTCTTCTTCTTCTTCTTCTTCTTCTTCTTCTACAACCATCATCAAGCCACCATCACCTACACCACCGCCCAACATCGTCGACCACTGATCTTTTCGGACAAACCAATTTTGGAGTGAAACAGGTTGCGGAATCGACTTCCAAGCGAACCTACCTGGTTATTTCCATTTCCCATGAATTTTTCAAGCTGTATTTGTGGACTTGTGGTTTAATTAGAGAAATCGAAAATGGTAGCGGCTGTAGTTTTAGATAGTTGTTGGGGGAAGATGGGTGATGGTTTCTAGTTTGGCAACCAGATTCATCTGAAATTGGATTGAATTCATGAAAGTGGATAATCGAATGAAGCACTTACAGATGTAGGTTGTGATTATTGTGCGTTAGTCAGATCTGTGAGCTCTGCCACTTCCATCGTACTCGTCGGCTGTCGCCGCCACGTGAAGGATAAGTTGGGGTATTTTATGGAGAGTGGTGGCCAGTGGGTTCATGTGCGGTGGTGGTAGAGAGAAAGGGTAGGTTGGTGATGAGAACATGGTAGTGGTTTCAGGTGATGATGGTTTTAGGCGGTGGTGGCAGCGCTGTGGTGGTGGTGATGGTAGTGACGGTCGGATCTTGTGAGATGTGGTAAGAAAGACATAGTTTTGTTTTTTTATATAATTAAATGGTTAAAATTATAAGGTTTAAAAGACATAAATGCCATCACATGAAGTGCACATGATATAACTTAACATTTAAAATTAACCTGGTCAGTGCAAAAGGACCTAAGGTGTAATAAGTTTTTCAAATAAAGGATTGTGACTGTAATTATTGAAGTCAAAGATCATCAATTGCAACCTGCTACATACATAAAGGACGAAAAGTGTAATTTACCCAATATCATATCATATTATAATAATTAGATAAATATTAATTATATATACATATGATCTTGTTGAAGAATGAGCCGTCAATGTAAAGCCTATTCTTGTTTGTTCCTTTATTCGATCTACTCCTTGCTCTTTCTTACTCGGTTAAGCTTGCAGATGCTCACATTCAGTGTGTCACTGGTCTTCTTTTGTTGTTTAATATCTTACAAGCAAATGTACAAAAGAAAAAATGTAAAATAATAATATGTCAACGTTAAAAATATGGTAAAAATTTTAGACCATTAGCAACATCGCGTTTGTGAGAACCTTTACACGCCACTGCGCCAACTGGACGTTTTCCATGGACACCCGCATCATGTGGGTCAGTTAATGGCACATTTTTGGATGTTGAATTCGTGTGGACGGATGCCCACATACGTAAATGTGTGGGCCCATTCAATTTTTATTTTATTTTTAACCTTTTCCTTGTTTTTTTATTTGTATTTTCTTATACACATTCTAAGGAGATTGATGGAAAAGTATAGGGAGAAGAAGAGAGAGCTATATATAACATATGGTGTTCATAGACCTTGAAAATGCATACGATAGTGTGCCACATAGACTGATTTGGGATAGCTTAGAGGGTAGAGGGGTTCCTGGGAAGTATATAAACATAATTAAAGATATGTATGTTGGGACGAAAACCAATGTCCGTGCACCTATAGGAGATACAATTTTTTTCCCTGTGGAGGTAGGACTCTATAATGGGTTGGGATTGAGTCCGTTTCTTTTTGAGGTTGTCTTGGATGAGTTGTCAAAGGCAATTCAGGAGGCAATTCTATGGTGTCTGCTTTTTACGGATGATGTTGCATTAGTCGATGAGAGTAAACAGAACTTGAATCATGAATGTGAGGTTAGAGGCTTGGCGAGCAGCTTTTCAGGGCAATGGTTTAAGGATTAGTCACTTTAAGACAGTGTATCTTTAATGTGATTTGGTGGTGTGAGTGTTGACGAGGGCACTCATATCACCATAGAAGGACATGTTGTCTCGCAGGCAACTAAGTTAAAGTATTTAGGAGCTTTTGTTCAAAAGGAAAGCGAAATAGATAGTGGTGTAGCTCATCATATCTAGGTTGGATGCAATAGGTGAAGAGCAGCCACTAGGGTATCGTGTGACAAGATGTTTCCAATTAAATAAAAGGGAAAATTCTATAGGGTTGCAGTTAGACATGTTATGCTATACGGGACAGATAGTTGGGCCATTAAGAAGACACAAGTGCGTAAACTAGAGGTGGCAAAAATGAGAATGTTGAGGTGGATGTGTGGGAATACAAAGTTAGACATGATAATAGATGAAGTTTTTAGGGATAGATTAGGCGTAGCTAGTATAGCAGATAAGATAAAGGAGAGGATATTGAGATGGTTTGGGCATGTCAGGAGGAGACAGATAACAGCCATGTAAGACTTCTAACTTAGTATTATAATTCGCTAATATAATTTCCACTCCCAGTTCCCAATTGCGGGATTCCACCATTGACTGGTGATAACTTTGCTGTTTAGAAGGACTCTCTCATGCTAACTCTTGCTTTGCATGAGGTTGGCCAAACTAACTTGAGATGAGCGGATTAGGCAGGATTTGATAGACTTACACCTCTCAGAGGACATGGTCAAAAGATAGGTGTTCGTGGAGACGTAGAATTAGGGTTAAGGACTTTTAGGAGGTCTGGGTAATAATGTCTCATCTTAGGAGCCTAACTTTTTAGTTTTCTGGCGCGCTCTACGTATTATCGTTTGCTTGTGGGTCTATATGATGTGGTATATGTCCTGTTACGTTCTCACCTATTCCTAGTTTGGTAGTTGTAGAAATATTTTTTTTAGTATCCTATGTTTTTCTGTTTGGTAGCTTTTGAAATATATTTTGTTTGGTGCCTATCTATACATGGCTTTGGAGCTGGGGTCTCACTGGAAGTAGTTTCTTTATCCTTTGGGATACAGATAAGACTTGTCTACATCTCAGCCTCTTCAGATCCTACCAACAAGTTTTGGCTATGAGTAGGATTATACCGGTTATGGTTGTTGTTTTTATATAAGATATGTTTTTTTTAAGTTCATACAATTTGTAAACTTATAAAAATTGTAAGCTTTTATCAACTTATAAAAAAATTAAATACTTGAATTAAAATCAAGAACTTTGTTTTTAAGAACTTTAGCAATAATTTAAATGTTGGAATTGAAGGTTAATCTTGAATAATTAGTAAAGTTGAAGGTTTATAATATGTTTTATTAACGTTTAGTTTATTTTAGGTAAGTCTTGGAGAGAAAGTTTAGTAATTGGTTTAGGAAAGGTTTAATTACTTGGAGAGCAAGTTTAGTTTAACTATAAATAGGGGTCTAGGTTAATGTTTTTATTTGTCCTTTTTCTTTGTAAGTTCGTTTGTTCGTTTGATTGAATAAGAAAGAGTCGCGGGTTTGTCCCCCCCCCAATATCTCGTGTTCGTGTTTGTTGATACGATTGTTTGAATCGTCTGGGCCAACAATTGGTATCAGAGCTGTGGCTGCTCATTGTTTACACACAAAGATTCGCATAAGCTCGTTTATCCCATTCGTTCAATCAAGATCCGAAGTCGTTTGTCTTCGTAGGAAGAAAGAAGGTTACTTATTGTTGAAGCTTGCAATTACCAAGGGAAAAAAAAGAATTTTTGTGTTACTGCTGTTGTCGCTTGTAGAGAAAAAAGAATCTTTAGGTTTGACCAAGGTTTTCTTTGCTAGTGAGTGAAATAAAAAAAAGGAAAATAATAATTTGTTTTTTGGTGTTTGCGCATTAACATCAGAAAGCATATTATTTATTATTTTGTTTGTGGAACAGTCTTGAAAATCACCCACCAATTTATATTCCGTTCGGTCGACGACGGTAGAAAGAAGCCACGTGAATCGCAAAGGACGATTGAATTTGTTATTTGCTTACAACTTTTGTTCGATCAAGGGAAAAAATAAACAAATCATGGCCGGTGATAAAGAAGGGAGTTCCGGGAACAGTGAAAGAATCTATGGGTGGTTTTGTTTTGCAAGCGCCAAAGTTAACCTCGACCAACTACGCAGCATGGTCGGTTATGGTGAAAGTTGTTTTGGGAGCAAACGGTTTGCAAGATGCGATTGACAAAGAAAAGGGACCCGGAGTTGAAGAAAGAAAGAAGTTTATGGCCTTAGGTGTCATCTTCCAGACCCTACATGAAGATGTGATGCTTCAGATGGCTAAGTATTCAGAACCGAAATATGTTTGGGAAACGCTAAGAGTTCGTTATATTGGTGCAGAAAGAACGCAGAAAGCTCGTATTCAAATGCTAAGAAGCGAGTTAGATGGATTGAAGATGAGTGAGACAGAAAGTATTGATGAATATGCAGCGAAGCTGGGTGGAGTACAATCAAAGTACAAGAGCTTGGGAGCAACCCTCGAAGAAGAGGTCGTGGTGAGAAAATTCTTGAACTCTATGCCGGATAAATATTTACCTATTGTTTCTTCGATCGAGCAATTCGCAGATATCGAAAAAATGGCATTTGAAGATGTGGTTGGACGTTTGAAGGCATATGAAGAAAGAAACAAGTTCAAGAATGTGAATGAAAGTTCATCCCAAAGTCAGCTTATGTTCACCCAGAATGAAAAGAAAGTTGAAAACTACCGAGGACGTGGCAGAGGACGTGGAAGATACAACGGACGTGGAAGAGGGTATACAAGATGGAATAATGAACGTGAGAATACGAATGATGAACAAGGTGAAGATCGGAAAAAGAAGCCTGAAGAATGGCAAGATTGAAGAAAGAACTTGAGGTGCTACAACTGTGATAAGATTGGGCACTACTCGAGCGAATGTAAAGCACCGAGCAAAGGGAAAGAAGAAGCGAATCTGACAAAGACAGAAGATGTACATGATATCGATCCATCTCTGTTCATGGCAGTTTGTTCGACAAAGAAAGTAAGTTTGAATGAAGAAAGGGTTATCCCTGGTGTTTTTGAAAAGAATGAAGAAGGAATGTGGTATTTAGACAATGGTGCAAGTCATCACATGTCAGGAAAGAAAGAGTTTTTCACTACCTTGGATGAACAAGTTTCGGGTCAAGTAAAGTTTGGTGATGGATCCGAGATTGAAATCAAAGGTAAAGGGAATGTAACCGTGGTAAGTAAGAATGGCGAAAAGAAAACGTTTTGTGATGTTTTCTATATGCCTAAGTTGAAAACCAATATTCTTAGTTTGGGACAATTGGATGAAGAAGGTTGCAAGATTGAAATAGCCAATGGGATGTTAAGGCTACATGATCAGAAAGGAAGATTGTTGATGAAGGTTCAGAGAAATCTGAATAGAATGTACAACATCAAGCTTCAGGTATGTTGTAATTCTAACAACTGTGAAGATGAAAAGAAAGAAAGTCCTGATGTGAAACCGATTAAGAAAGTGAGGGAAATTCGGTTTGGAACAATTCCAAAGGATTTGTTTGGAGTTCGTGAAAGTATTGGTCAAGAACAAGTTGGAGAGAAGAAGCAAGTCAAGAAAGAAAGTACTGAAGGAACGAATGTAAAGTTTGAAGAACCAGTGAAGCAAGTTTGCTATAGACAATTGAAAAGGAGGAACAAATGCAAGAAGAAAAACAATTCAAGATTAAGGGGGTGAATGAAGGTTAATCTTGAATAATTAGTAAAGTTGAAGGTTTATAATATGTTTTATTAACGTTTAGTTTATTTTAGGTAAGTCTTGGAGAGAAAGTTTAGTAATTTGTTTAGGAAAGGTTTAATTACTTGGAGAGCAAGTTTAGTTTAACTATAAATAGGGGTCTAGGTTAATGTTTTTATTTATCCTTTTTCTTTGTAAGTTCGTTTGTTCGTTTGATTGAATAAGATAGAGTCGCGGGTTTGTCCCCCCAATATCTCGTGTTCGTGTTTGTTGATACGATTGTTTGAACCGTCTGGGCAAACAGGAATAAAAGTCAAGAACTATTTCAAAGAAGTTTAAAAAAAAAATAGAATTTGTAAGAAAATATAGTGAGATGTGCAAAATGAAAAGATGTTTATGGGATGGATTGCTTTGAAAAAGGTTTCGGGTCTTGTGTGTCAGATGACTATGAACATTTGTAGTGAAGATACAATAGACAACTTAAAAACTTATAAGGTGTTCACTTCATACCTTGAGTTCCTGAAATTGTGCTTCAGTGAATCCATCATCTTTCTTAGTTCCCGATCAGGCCATGAGGTTGAATGATCCATATGACAGCTTCACTATAGACCTGCTGCGTGAGGCCTGAAAAACTGTAGCCTAAGATTCTGCATGATGGATAAATCCAGAAGACCTTCTTTGTCAAGATAAAGATGGGCTAAAGCCGCTTTAGCTGGTTCGTTGTCGGGCCTTGTACCTGACCATAGAAGTCAAAAGTTCTCACCTGATTCCACCATCTAAATCTAATAACTCGAACCATTTTCAGTGATTGAGGTTTGCACGAGGCTCGACACTTTTTCTCCATGCAACGAGGGCGTAGTCACATCATTTTAGTTGGTGGTTGAATTGTAAGAGACTGATGTCTGAGAGTAAACAGATACTGTAAACTACAAAAATCTTGTCTTACAATGATGACACAAACTGAAATGGACAAATTCAGTTGCATACCATTTGCAGTAATGGATTCGAATATTTCAACACATTTCATTATAAATGGATCGATCTAAGGCTCTAAGCTATGTTGCTATATCAAGGAGATTAGCTAAAAAGGAAATGAGTCTATTAGTTGAAAGTCGCCCATAGTGTATTTCTAATGAATAAAAATCCCAACTGTTGTATGTGAAAAACCTATATTAATATTACTTTTAATAGACATATTTGACAAGCTAATTGTTAAAACATACCAACAACTTTTGAACAAAAAGTATATCGGGTCAACCCAACTCGTTTTAACCAAACCAACAGATTACCTGCCCTACAACAAGAGTTGTAGGTGCAGATGGAGTTTAGGTGCTCATAATAAATTTGCTCAGTTGATAAGTCCAACTGGTTCAGGTCAAAATCAGCCGTCTTAAAAAGTATCAATTTAGTTTGGGTCAAAAAGGGACCTGGTATACCTTGGGTCTAGAAGAAACTCCTTGTGGATATAATGAATCCCGACTCATAAATCCACTGCAGCTCCCAAATCAATGATCTTGAATGTGCAGGACCTTCATTTTAGAGCAAATAAACAAATAACTATCTGGAGTATAGATTTATAGAATTTAGTATGTCAAAAAAATGCAAAAAAGATGTCACGTTTACCTTTGGAAAAAATGATATTTGTGTTGAATTTGGGTACAGGATCAGAGAGATGAACATAAACGGGATTCACAAATTCTTCTATTAATTGTGATTTAAAATTACAAGACTTAAGGATATAAATAGTAAAAACAATCTAATTCTACTAGGACTCCTATTCTTACTCATATTTATCTTTAAACAATTAGACACTAATCAAATCTAATACTAAGATAATCCAAATAATAATTAAATACATTTAATTACTATTTTACTCATTTAGTCCTCCGACTTTAGTTCTCATCCGGACCACCCCCTTGAGATAAACCGAACCTCCCTGGTTGATGTTGTACTTTTATCAATTTGGTGATTTGATATCTTTTATGAACAATCCCTGTTGAGTGAAGAGCGTCTAACGCAAACAAAAGTTGCCTGAGGATCGTTTGAATGATTTTGTTCTCTTTTTCTAATCCCTTTGGCAGGTCTTGTACCTCACGAAATGTATTCAAATTGGAAATTAAGTAGTTTGTATGATATATTTGAGGAGGAAAGAACACTCTGAACCAATTCATTGCAAGCATCAAAAGTAGAGGGATCTATTTTAACCCATTTGTTTTCAACCGGTCGATTTAGATTGTGCTTTATCTCAAGTGAGTAAAATAGTGAAAATCGGTCAAGGGGGTTAAAAGTCCTCATGTGTCTATTTTTAATGAACATAACCTCCTAAATCATATTATTAAAATATCTAGATTATTAGTATAATAATGTTGTTTATGTAGTAACAACTACACAATTGAAAAGAAACTGTTTGCGGGCCAACCCACTACCATCTAGCCTGTTTTAACCTACACTATCCAAGTGACCATTTTGACCCCCACCAAACCCGTGTTGGGTTAATCGGGTTTGGTTCGCGGGTCACGGGTCGGTGCGTTATCGGGTCACGCGTCAAATGGTTATGTAGCTAACAAACCAGTAAGTTAGCAGGTCTTTTATTTGGATCAGTTCGTTGCATTGTGTTTGCATAAAGTAGTGGTCAGAGTTGTTCGAGTTCAAAGGGAACGTGGTTGAGCGAGTTTATTGCAAGTTTACATTGAGTTGGATGCTTGGTATAGTAGTACACGTTTGGAAGTCAAATATGCTACCGGTTCTTTAGGATAAAGTTTAGCTTATATTGTTTTATTCCCACGTGTGTTTTTGTAAAGGCTATTTAATGCCATTTGTTTATGTGAATATAGTACACCTATTTTCATTTTAAAACAGCAGCCTGTTAACATCTTTACATATATACATACAGGGTAAGGATAGTGTAAAAAGGGCCTAAAGTGTGAGAAGTGTGAGAAGTGTATTATAACACTATATATAATACTATATAACACCATATAAACACCGTATAACAATATGTAACACCATATAATACCATATAACACTATGTAACACAATATATCATTATATAACAAATATAACACTATACATCTATCATAGACATGTTATCAGACAACCTATAGTGTTATATTTGTTATATAATGATATATAGTGTTACATAGTGTTATATGGTATTATATGATGTTACATATTGTTATACGGTGTTTATATGGTGTTATATTGTATTATATATAGTGTTATAATACACTTCTCACACTTCTCACACTTTGAGCACTTTTTACAGGATCCTCTACCTATACATATATACGTGAGTTTGAGTGTGTATAGAGTGTGTGGAGTGGGACCTGAACCAACATTTGGTATCAGAGCCTAGGTCTCGTAGGAAGCGGGTTTGAAGATCGGAGGAAGCCTCCGCCGCCGGCGGGTGTGTCGGTCGGTGGAGGGCAGGCGTAAAAAAGGGTCTAGCCCGTCGCTGCGGGGCAAACACAGCAGGAAAACGGGCTGTTTCGGGACAGCAGGTGGCTGTTCGGGACTGTGTTGCAGCGTTAGACGGAAGCGTTATGGTGTTTTCGGTAGGCCGTTGTTGTGGTAGACGTACCGGTTAAGACGACGGGGGTGACCGGTGATAAACACTTGTTTTCTCGTGGCTGTTAATGGTGATGAAAGGAGGAAGAACAAGGCTGTTCGGATGTTAGTTGCGGGTCTGCGCAGCTGTTATACAACGGTAACAACAGCAGAATGTTTTGAAGGTGCCTTGATCGGCTTGGTTCGTGATAAGAGGAGACCGGCGGATGTGCGTAAAAAGCGGGCAGAAAGGATCCGTCAAAGCAGGTGGCTTTGGATTCGTCTCGTTTGGCAAGTTGAGAAAACGGAAGAAGCGGGTGGCTTGTTTTCTTTGTCGGTGGAGAGCCTCTTGAACAAAGGCGGTCGTAAAAAGGAAGATATTGGAGAAGAACACGGTGGTGACATTATGGCGTTGGAGTTCAATCGGGTGGCTTTGGATGTGACCGGGGAGAGGTCGTTGATCCGTGAAAAAGTCGTGATGTTAGTGAACGTTTCCAGCGTGATGCCATGTGACATGTTACGAGCGTGGTGTTTTTTTATTCGGGTTGAATCGAGACATTGGACGTGATCGAGGTGAAGATCGGGTGTCCGTTAGATGTCGTGATGGTTCGAAACCGAGGTGATTCGGTGCTGCGGTGAAGGCGTAAACAAACACCGATTAAGGGGGTGATTGTTGGGTTAATCGGGTTTGGTTCGCGGGTCACGGGTCGGTGCGTTATCGGGTCACGCGTCAAATGGTTATGTAGCTAACAAACCAGTAAGTTAGCAGGTCTTTTATTTGGATCAGTTCGTTGCATTGTGTTTGCATAAAGTAGTGGTCAGAGTTGTTCGAGTTCAAAGGGAACGTGGTTGAGCGAGTTTATTGCAAGTTTACATTGAGTTGGATGCTTGGTATAGTAGTACACGTTTGGAAGTCAAATATGCTACCGGTTCTTTAGGATAAAGTTTAGCTTATATTGTTTTATTCCCACGTGTGTTTTTGTAAAGGCTATTTAATGCCATTTGTTTATGTGAATATAGTACACCTATTTTCATTTTAAAACAGCAGCCTGTTAACATCTTTACATATATACATATATACGTGAGTTTGAGTGTGTATAGAGTGTGTGGAGTGGGACCTGAACCAACAACCCGCCCGGCCCATATATTGCGACCTCTGCGCATATGTATGTATTAGATGATTAGTTAGTGTAGTAATTGGAGATTTCCATCCATCACACACTATCTAGTAGTGTTTCATTGTATGCTACATTAGATAACTATAAACTAACATCTAAATCTTAATATGATAGTAAAGCGTCCCGTCAAATGAAAACAAATTTTCCATTTCAACAAGGAACAATAAAACCGAACTAAATAAAATCCAATATCGAAATACTAAAAAATCAATTTTGAGATAAGTTGACAACATTGTAAGGGAACTCTTTACTCTGCATCAATTCGGCAAGCGTGGACTCCCCTTAAACCTCCAGATGAGCCAATACTCTGCCACTTTCTTTAAAGAACTCTACAAATTATAGTCAAAAGTGAGAATAGTCAATAATATAGATTTTGACATTTAGCAGGATAATTATAGAGCTCAATTGCTCAAACATGATTATATATTAGACTTTACTAGACCATACCTCAAGAAAGTCATAGACGAAATCCGCACACCTATGACCTATTTGCACAAGCATGTCTCACACGCTCGTTCGTTCATTTGTCCACCGCACTATATTCTGTAGCTTTTTTAAGTACTAAATCGCCTTCCTCTTAACAACCACTGGAAAACCATTGTCACTACATTATGGTTGTTTTGGAATTTAGAGGTCCAAATGTGAGAATTTCTCTAAGAAGAGTGCCATATTGGTTGACATATACGGAACTAATTCGGCAAGGAAACAACAGTTGAGTGAAAATTCGGCCTCTGGGTTGTAAATTGTAGTGGTTTAAACTTCAACCTTTTGCCTGAAAATAGAGATGGTGGGATGAGTAGAGGGAATGAAGCTTTACATAACCACCTCCTAACCATAAAAGTTGCCATATCAGTCACTTCATGTGCATACGTATTTATATTTGCATATACTATGTTTCAACTGCATGAATTTGATCGAGTCATAGTGAGGCCATACCTAGGGAGGATAGAATTTGATCAAATGATATGTGGAGGCTAGTTTAATCAAACTAGCTATCTTTGAGCTTATCTTTATAAACGGACCAAGACAAAACTAGTTTATTGTATGGCTAAAACTATCCACACACCCTATCTCCTATTTAGACACCCTTTGCCTCGTATATGCCTCGTATAGGACTATACGAGCCGTATAGGGTTACATCAAATTCAGTGTCTGACTCATGTCAGTTCTGTTTTGACTGCTCCTATATGCCTCGTATAGGCCTATACAGGACGTATAGGACCTCTCGTATAGGTCTCATATATGACCCATGCCCCATATATGACCCATGCCCCATATATGCCACGTATAGGCCTATACGGGGCGTATATAAGTTTTTTTTTTAACAAACATTTTATACAATATTAATCGTTTTAGCAAACTTTTATACAAAAACAAGTTTTCAATTTTAAATAAATAAGAATAACAAGTACATGATATGATACAACACCTGTATAGGCCTATACGAGACCTAAACCACACCTATAGTCATATGCGAGACCTATACTACACCTACAGGCCTATACGAGTTATTATAATTAATATGAGTTTTTCATAATTAATATTATAGTTATTATAATTAATATGAGTTTTTTTTATAATTAATAATAGAGTTATTATAATTAATATGAGTTTTTCATAATTAATATTAGTGTTATTGATATTAATATAAGTTTTTTATAATTAATATTAGTGTTATTATAATTAATATGAGTTTTCATAATTAATATTAGTGTTATTGATATTAATATGAGTTTTTTATAATTAATATGAGTGTTATTATAATTAATATGAGTTTTTTATAAGTAATATTAGTGTTATTAATATTAATATGAGCTTTTTATAATTAATATTAGTGTTATGGATATTAAAAAGAGAAAACAAAAAAAAAATATATATGCCGCATATAGGGCTAGACTGGGTCTATAGTGGGGTCCAAAAGACCATTATAGCCCTGTTTTGCCCCTAGTCTAGGCCTTACTCAGGGGTAAAATGGTAATTTGCATTATATACATACCCCTCATACAGGCCTATACTAGGCATATAAGAGAGGCAAAAAAGACCAATTTACCCCCAGTCTAGGCATAACTCAGGGGTAAAATGGTCTTTTTCATCTATACGCCCCATATAGGCCTATACGAGTCATATAAGACAAAATATGACATAATCAGAGATTCTCTTGAAAATTGAAAAAGGTTATACGCGACGTATAACAGATATTTGAAAATTTATATTGTCATAACCGATAAATTTGATAATCTTAATTATCCACTTATCTTTTTTTAATAGTGAAAGGGGGAAATGGTTTGTTTAAATTTGATAATCATATAAGTTATAGATAAAATAATGTATGATGATTTATATGGCAGCCATAAGTTAGCTTATCAATTTGGTTAATGCAGCCCGTGAAAATCGACCGTCTCGAGCGCCTCACTTACACGCTGAATTTCACCCAATAAACCAACCTCAAAAAATGGGCGTTGGAATTAAGCACCGGTGATCAGAATATTCAGTTGAAAAGAAAAAATGACATTACTGTCAAAAGGTTGATCCGGAAAAAGAAAAGTCACTTACCAGAGTTCCTTCCTGGAGTACTGGTTCTCAAAAGCATGTATATGGACCGTGGACGTCCTCGATAACCTCTAAGGCAATAGGGTATGGGGTCATGGTGAGTCTTATGGGATCCCACGTGGGACATGGTGATGGTGGTACACTGCCCCTCTCCTTCCCCAAGTGTGGAGTTCGTGGATATATCCACGCTGACCATGGACCACATATGGACTATCAACAAGAAAGACAAAAAGCATGTATATGGACCGTGGGCGTCCTCGATAACCTCTAAGGCAATAGGGTATGGGGTCATGGTGAGTCTTATGGGATCCCACGAGGGACATGGTGATGGTGGTACACTGCCCCTCTCCTTCCCCACGTGTGGAGTTCATGGATGTATCCATGCTGACCATGGACCACATATGGACTATCAACAAGAAAGACGAAATGCTCAAAACCAAAGTTAAGCAAGTCACATTTAGGAAGATTGTTTTAGTAGTTAGTTGGTTGTTTTGTATTATGTATGTTGTTTTCGTTTGAAATGCACTATAACCAACCTTTTAAAGACTTGTAATGGATTTGATGTTTGAAGTTATGCTACATATGTTGATGTGTGTTTCAGTTTGTCAAACATATTGATTATGCTGGTTAAGATATTGATTATGTTGATAGCGTTCGTGTACCATGATGTCGAAAAAGAAGTTGTAAAGTTGGAAGTGAAATAAGTGGTTGAAGATAATTTTATTGCGGTCTCCAATATGCCCGAAGAAGAGTTGCAAGCACTATATGCAAGGGATTACAGCAGCATCGTGGAAGATGTGGAAGAACAGTATGTAAAGGATCCGGAGTTGGAAATTGACAGTGAGGTGTTAAAACAGGCTTGGGACTATGAAACCACAGAATATGATAGTGAGGGTTACTAGTATCATGAACCGTATGAAGGCGAGTATGAATCAAATTCTGAATAGTCAAACCACGATTGTCATTGGAAATGAATTGATTAATTTGTAATGTTTGAATTTATAATTGTATTATGAAATGGTTTGGTAATGAATTGTTGTGTTATGTAATGGTTGGATTATGAAGTCAAAAATATCAGTCTTATGAAATGGTTGGTACCTTTGTTGGTTATTTTTTACCCATATTGCAATTTACATACAATGTTAGTCTTACATTGTAGTTTGACTTTCTGAAGTCAAGCTGATGATAAAAATTGTGAGGATTCACCCATATGAGATTTACATGTTCGTTTGACTTTCCGAAGTCAAATTGATCTTGAGATTTGCAAATGGTTTATTGGCTTATAGTTTTACAAATCTGCCTAGATTCAACCCATATGATGATAATATAACCAACACAAATTAACTAGAACATGACTTATAGTTACTCAATTTTCAGGAATGTTAGTCCTAATACCATTTGTGGAATACCAGCCCTAATACTATTTTTAGACATGTCCTAATACCAGCCGTAATATCATTTGTAGACAACAAACTTTAGACACCCAGTTTTCAAGAATACCAACCCTAATACCATTTCTATACATGTCCTAAATTGCAACAACATCATGTTTACAGTGAAGCCAATCAAATCCCACTTTCTACATGGGCATGTTTTCAAATCCAAATTCACCACACAGTGAGACATGGGATCACTCACCTAGTATTTTGATGCATTAACCATGAGAACATTCCTTTATGAAGCTTGTTCATTAACTTCTTTGAGGACCGCTTTCGCATATGGTGTTAATGGACTATTTGATTTTGCTTGCACAATCTGATTCATCTAGTGCTTATCTTCAACTAGTTGCCCAATATAAAGTGGATTATATTGGTCAACATTTGTTCTTCTTTGCTTCCTAATTCAGCTTGCTGCCTGTTTTAGCACTCAAACATCATCATCATCATTCTCATTGTTAGTGTCAAATTTGTCCATATCAACATTTATGTCATTGTCTAAATCATCACTTTGCTCATCAAGTAGGCCATCCTCTATTCTTAAAGTGGCTCATGTCCACTGCAACATCCATCCCTGGATCGTCAACATATTTTTTTTTCTTTTCTTGAACCATATTTCCTCTATTATTTATTTTCTATTTTTAATAATTATTTTTCCTTTTTTAGTTAATTTGAAATTTTTTTAATAACTTACGTTCGTTATTTTTTCCCTTGACATTCTCGTATAAATTTTGTTAAAAACAAACATGTATTTAAAATAGAGTATTTATTTGGTATCATAAAACGGTGCGATGATAAACTGAATCGATTCTGACGGTTTGGTTTTCTAAACAACATCCTTCTTTTTCAAATAACATTTGTTTTACATTGTCATTTGCTTTGTTTCGTCGCAATGCGCGCTATCAACAAATCTAGTTCTAATTTTATTCAAAGACTATAAGGAAGAAGTTCACTAGATTCAATTACAACGGATGATCAAGATGGACCAACTAGACCATCTTGAGATGATGGGATGGATTTTAAAAACACACGTGAAACCAAATGTGCAACGTATATTTCAATTAATTGTACTCCTGCTCGTACATGATCAAAAATGTTTTCAAAATCATGATCAACAATCAAACTTCTTAGAGCCTCATCCAAAAATAAAACTGGAACTTTATAATGGTAGTAAAAAAAACCATATCAACATCATAACCGGTACACTTAACCATTTCTTCCAACACATCAACTTCAAAATCATTTATATCAGCAAAGTCAATATATACAATGTTACCATGCAAGTATTTCCTACATGGTACTTGAGTAAACTCACCTCCATGGAATATTTTCAACGTATACATGGTGGGTTCGTTGACTGCAAACAAAAATATCAAAAATTTTCGGTTCAGTTTACAACTTTGGTTATTCAAGAACATCAAACGATACTTAGTGTATAATTCGTATTGGTCAAAATGGTCTTGAAAGCCTCAAATTCTCCAATATCCGCTTTTGGTTCGTGTTCTTAACAGCTTCCCTTCGAAGCGAGCTCCAATTTTGGATTCCACGAGGTTGCAAGCTACAAAGACATCAATTTAGGGAGGATTTAGGGGGGGGGGGGTGGAAGATTACCAATTTACCCCTTAGATAGACAGTCAAACAACTGAGGGTGTTAAACTGCAATGAAATGCCGCCATAGGGAGCCAATCTGAAAAAGTGGAATATAAGGTGTCAAAGTGAAAGCTGGGGTAAACCATAAGGTAGCAGATTAAAGTCTACTCTCAAAAATAAATTAAAATGCAAATTCTACATGAGATTCCTATATATAAAAGCCAAACTTAAGAATATTTTACATGTAACCTTATGTAATATATTGAAGGGGTATGTTCCCAAAAAGTCGCGCATACCTTCATTCAAGTCACGCGAAGGACCATACTCCTTATTCAGCAAAATGTTCAACCTCGCGCGGGTTACTTCAGCATGGATTGACCTCATGCGAGGTCTAAACAAGAAAGAACCCCAAATTCAACACTTAGCATTCTGAATAAGAGCCTCCAGCTCCTATAATCCTGTGCGGGCTAGTTACGTGCTCAACAAGGGTCGCACGGGAACTATAGCACGAGGCCACTTCAGAAGGTACAAAAGGTACAAGTGGCAGAAGAAAAGAGCCAATCCGCGTCCTCCAGGCTGTGCTCAATCGTGCTCCACGATCGTCTGATGTGCAGGAGGCAGAAAGTACACAAGGACGCCTATGTGGCACCAATCAGGGGGCGGCGACACCTGCCCCAAGATCTACACTTACCTGCTGATGGCAGAGGGACAACAAGGCCGACAACTAAGACACGTGGCTCCAATCAAGGTGCGCCAGCACCGAAGATCATCTAGAAGACACTAACGGTCGACACCAATGAGACAAAGAGCATATCCTCTACGTTGTCGCCTTTCGGCCCAAGGCCCATCAGCCCATCTCTTCTTACACCTCTCCGGCTATAAATAGAGACCTCAGTTCACAGGTTATTCATTCTATTCTCTCTACTTTCACTCTTAACACACATTTATCTCCTCAAAACGGTTACTTAATGCGAAATATGCGTAACGGTTAACCATAAGAGTCATATACAGGTTTCCTAAGTTAATATGCCTTAAACATGTTGTGATATCAGTAGGATACCTTCCATTTTTCCCAAAATGGATTTAAATTCAAGCTATGCCCCGTAGGGGTATTTTGGTCATTTTAAAGGTTATAAAAGAGTTTAAATATAATACTGAGTTTCAGGTCTAATATGATCAGTAAAAATATTTATTTTTATAACTCATAACAGTAGGGTATGGTATATAAGTGAAATTTACCCTTTTATAACTAAACTATGCACCGTAGGGGCATTTTGGTAATTTCACATAAGCTTAAAAGGTCAAAACTAGAAATCTGAGTTTAAAACTTTTGCTTACTGTTAGAATATAAAAATTTACTAAAAATATCAGTAGGTGTCAAGTCTTATATATTTAAAATATTTTTAATACATACTATGCGTTTAAAACGCGTAAAAATGCGATTTTAAGTGATTTCCAGGTTTTATAAGAAAAACTGATATTTTTATTATTCCAAAAGACTCAAAATATTTTATTTATCAGTAGCAAAAAGGTTTGGTATCAAAATGATTTGTAAAACTCATTTTATAGGCCAAAAGGGCAAAACCGACAATTACCGGATCAATGCTATAAACCTATGTTATGCTCAGCCTAAAAATAAATAAAAATCTCCAAAAATCCCAAAATATTATTTTACATCAGTAGGTAAAAGGTTTGGTATCAAAAATTAGGTTTAGATAGGCTATACGCTAATTATGCCGTTTAATTAATAAAAAGCTTTCTAATTACGCTATTGAGCATAACTCTTAATCTAGACCTCTAACTGATATGAAAATTTAGGGACATGTTTATAAATCAGTAACAAAGATTATTTTCCTCTCAGATTTTCAAAATTCTTGTTTTAAGGTCAAATGGGCATAATAGTCAACATTTAGGCATATAACGGAAACATGCATATGAATCGGATAATTAATGAACCAAGTTGTATAATCACAGAAGGTTATACTAACATGTAACCTGGTCCTAATAAGGCTCTAAGGAATTTCTAAAACATGCTACATTGGGTCAGAACTGAAAGTCAAAGCAAAAGTCCAATTATGCGACTTTCGGTTCCGAACCGAGCCTATACTGAAAATTGTCGGGTTGAACATGTTTAGACATGTTCTTACATTAATTACCAAGTTATATTAGTGATAAAACAGGTTGCATAGCTTCTACATTGTTAATTATGCATTTATTTCAAAAATTGCTTTCTGTTGACTTTTTCTAATCAAGTTTGACCCGACAATTGACCTAGTTAGAGTGGGAATCAGAGGGTGCCCTTTTGAGGGTTTATTACCCACATAATTACCAACTCATAGCTACTTTCAATTCGAGATTTGACTGGAAAATTTGTGATTAATCACGAAGTCAAAATTTAATTACGACGGTTTGACTTTAGGCTAATAAACTAAGTAAAACTGAATTAGAAAGGTTAAGGACACTTACAAAACTCCTAAGAACGATTATGGATCCTAAGGGAAGACAAGAGAAGCTCCAGAGAAGTCCTTGAAGTGATTTTGAATGAGCAAGTGAAATGGTTGTAACAACAATCCTTTATATAGGAACCCACATTGCTCAAGATCATCACACACAAGCCTATGAGAGTTCCTTGATCAACCCATGTGTCCCTATGCATGCAATATCCTTTGCGGTCCATATCCACCTCTTACGGACCGTAAGCCCAAAGCGATGCGGTCCGTAACCGCCTTCAACTGCATTGTCCAGCTACAAACCTTGCAGACCGTAAGCCCTAAGCCTTGCGGTCCGTATCCGCTTTCTTATATTATCTCTGTCCAGCTCCGCCACCTTACGGACTGTAAGGTGTTCCCTTTGCGGTCCGTAACCGTTGACCAGAAGACAAAAATTTGAGAATCTCTAGTATTTGGCCATGCAACTTTGATATTACGAATTTAGGGCCTTTAATATCAGTATGGGACCACTTGATCAGGTCTAAAATGTTATGACAACCTTGCCATGCATTAGAATTGTCTTGGATTCTTTAAAAAGAAATCATGAATGAAAATTTGTCGTATACATTCTCATAGGATCCCATCTTTGAAATTTGAATTATGCATTATCGGAAATAACCGGATTTGAGTATATCAGATGTTTATAAAATAGATTAGGGTCTTGGGATTCATAACTAGGTCGCTCAGAGGTATTAATTAACATGTCGACACTTTTAAATCCTACCATACATCTTTAACTTGATCCGGGTTTATAACACGTTTGCTTTACATGACACGTGTCTTTATTTATTGGGCATGATTTTTACGAGGTGTTACATCCTCACCCCCTTAAAAGAAATCTCGACCTCGAGATTTACTGAAATAAATGAGGGTACTTCTCTTTCATTGTGGACTCTACCTCCCACTTATACTCGGGACCTCTACGGGCATCCCATTTAACCTTTACAATTGGTACATGCTTCCTTCAAAGCTTCTTAACCTGTCGATCCTCAATCGACAAAGGTTATTCAACAAACTTCAGGCGCTCATCTATATGCACATCCGTATGTGGTATGACTAGTGATTCATCAGCTAGACATTTCTTCAGATTGCAGATGTGAAACACATTATGGATTCCACTGAGCTCTTCAAGCAAATTTAACTTGTAAGCCACTGTTCTGACACATTCGATGATCTCGAATGGTCCTATATACCTTGGGCTTAACTTGCCTTTCTTGCCAAATCGCATTACCCCTTTCCAGGGTGATACTTTCAGTAACCCTTTGTCACCAACCTCGAACTTTAGAGGTTTACGCCTTTTGTCTGCGTAGCTTTTCTGCCTATCCCTGGCAGCTTTGAGACGATCTCGTATTTGTACAATCTTATCTGTTGTTTCCAGGACTATATCGGGTCCTGTTAGTTGGACATCTCCAACTTCTGCCCAACAAACGGGCGTTCTGCACTTCCTTCCATACAAGGCTTCAAATGGTGCAGCTTGAATACTGAAATGATAGCTATTGTTATATGAAAATTCAATCAAAAGAAGATGATCATCCCAGCTTCCTCCCAAGTCAATAACACAAGCTCGTAGCATATCCTCGAGCGTCTGTATAGTACGTTCACTTTGACCATCCGTCTGAGGATGATATGCTGTGCTGAAGTTTAATCGAGTGCCTAGGGATTGCTGAAAGCTTTTCCAGAAATGTGATGTATACCTTGTATCCCTATCAGAGATGATAGACACTGGCACTCCGTGGAGGGATACAATCTCATCCACGTACAGCTGAGCTAACTTATCTGAGCTGTGTGTTTCCTTAATCGGTAGGAAGTGGGCTGACTTAGTCAGTCTATCCACTAAAAAGCAAAAAAAGTATCATTTCCTCTCTTCGTATTTGGCAACTTGGTGATAAAATCCATAGTCACCATTCCCATTTCCAGGTGGGAAGTTTAGGCTGTTGTAGCAGACCTGACGGCTTCTGGTGTTCAGCTTTAACTTGCGCGCACGTCAAACATTTGGCTACATAAGTAGCTATAGACTTCTTCAAGCCTATCCACCAATAATTTGCCTTCAAATCCTGGTACATCTTATCACTTCCAGGATGAACAGAATACTTAGAACTGTGGGCTTCTTGGAGGATAACATCCCGTAGTCCTCCATAGATGGGAACCCATATTCGTCCATTTAATCTTAGGATTCCATCCTTTCCATAAGATAACTGCTCAGCAGTTACTCCCAACTTCTCATTTGGATAGTTAGCTTCTAATACAGCTTCCTTCTGAGTGGCTAACAACCTTTCATTCAAACTGTTCTTTAATTCAATGCGCATGGCATTGATTCTTATAGGTTTAACCCTTTCCTTTCTGCTCAATGCGTCGGCGACCACATTCGCCTTTCCTGGATGGTATCGGATTTCACAATCATAATCATTCAGTGTCTCCATCCATCGTCGCTGCCTCATGTTCAGATCCTTCTGATTAAACATATGTTGAAGGCTCTTGTGATCAGAATAGATAACACACTTGGTACCATATAAATAATGCCTCCATAGCTTTAGTGCAAATACAACGGCACCAAACTCCAAGTCGTGGGTGGTGTAATTCTTCTCATGCACTTTTAATTGTCGAGAAGATTAGGCAATAACTTTGCCTTTCTGCATGAGTACACACCCCATACCAGTGTGTGATGCGTCGCAGTAAACCACAAATTCTTCTATTCCATCAGGCAATGTCAACACAGGTGCATTGCTCAACTTCTGTTTAAGAATATCGAAGGATTCCTGTTGCTTAGGACCCCAATCAAACTTAATATTCTTCCTAGTCAAAGAAGTTAGGGGTGCTGCAATCCTCGAGAAATTCTCAATAAAACGCCTGTAGTATCCTGCCATACCTAAGTAGCTGCGAATTTCTGTGGGCGTGTTCAGCTCTTGCCAATTCATGATAGCTTCAATCTTAGCGGGATCAACCTGGATACCACGCTCACTAACCATATGTCCAAGGAACTGGACTTCACGAAGCCAAAATTCACACTTTGAAAACTTGGCATAGAGTTTCTCTTGTTGTAGCAGTGAAAGAATACAACGAATGTGCTTCTCATGGTCAGCTTGATTCTTTGAGTAAATAAGAATGTCATCAATGAAGACAATGACAAACTTGTCCAAGTAGGGTTTGCAAACGCGATTCATGAGGTCCATGAACGCTGCTGGTGCATTAGTGAGCCCAAAAGGCATCACTAAGAACTCGTAGTGACCATAACGAGTTCTGAATACAGTCTTGTGCACATCTTCATCTCTAACCTTCAGCTGATGGTAACCTGATCTCAATCGATCTTGGAAAAGTAACTTGCTCCTTGCAGTTGATCGAACAGATCGTCGATCCTGGGCAATGGATATCTGTTCTTGATTGTAACCTTGTTTAGCTCTCGATAATCAATGCACAATCGCATTGATCCATCTTTCTTCTTCACAAAAAGAATTGGTCCTCCCAAAGGAGATGAGCTAGGCCTAATAAATCCTTTTGCCAACAAATCATCCAACTGAGTTCTCAACTCTTTCATCTCAGTTTGGGCTAACCGGTAAGGTGCTCTTGTAACAGGTGCTGCTCTAGGTATAATGTCGATTCTGAACTCCACTTGCCTATCTGGCGGTAGACCAGGCAGTTCTTCAGGGAATACTTCTGGATATTCAGATATGACAGGGATGTCTTCAACCCTGGGTTTTGGTTCATCAAAGGTCACTTGCGCCATATAAATGACACAACCTTTCTTCATACACCTTGACGCCTTAAGCATAGACACTTGCTTAGGTAACCCATACTGAGTATCTCCCTGTATGGTAAGTGGTTCACCATACGGAGTCTTGATCACCACTTGTTTCTAGTCACAAACAATCTGGGCTTGGTTATGAGATAACCAATCCATGCCTATTACTATGTCGAAACCAGCTAATTTCAAAGGAAGTAGGGATAACGGAAAAGAATGGTTCCTAATGGATATGAAACATCCATCTAACACGGTTGATGCAATTTCTAAGGTACCATCGGCCAACTCTACTTCATATTTCACGCTTAGGGTTTTAACAGGTAAATTCAACAACTTACAAAACTTATCATCTACAAATGACTTATCCGCACCAGAATTAAATAATACCCTTGCATAAACATCATTGATGAGAAAGGTACCTGTGATCACATTATCATCCTGAACGGCTTCTCGTGCATCCATTCTAAAGACTCTAGCATTGGTCTTCTTGACTTCTTCAGGCTTTTTGGCATACTTAGGGCAGTTGGACTTGATGTGCCCCTTTTCGTTACAGTTATAGCACGTTGCATCCTTTATCTTCTTGCACTCTATCGTCTTGTGCTCTTTGGATTTGCATAACCCACATGCAAATGGTTTTGATTGGGACTTGGATTCGAACCTGCATTTTCTGAAGTGACGTTTCTGGCAGGTTTTTCACTTTGGCTTTTCATCTGCTTGTTAACTACCCTTGCCAGACCCAAACTTCTTCTTGTGGTCTGTGGTTCCCTTAAACTTCTTCTCAGACCGTCGTGAGTTATCATATCCTCACGTTTTCATCTACCTACCTACGAGTTCTTATGCGATCTTAGCCTGACCGCATCCAAGGTAAGGGATAAAGATAGGTCAGCTGCTGACCTAAAAGTAGCAGTTCGTGATGCCTTGACACTGGCCTTGATCTCTGGGGCTAAACCCCCAATGAAACGAGCTATTCGCTTGGGTTCCGGTGTTACTAAATACGGAACCAGTCGAGACAGGGTATTGAAACTGGTGAGGTAAGTCTGACAGTCTAGGTTTTTCATCACCAGAGATAAGAAGTCTGACTCTACCTTTTCAACCTCATGCTGAGGGCAGCAATTCTATTTGATGAGTGCAACGAACTGATCCCATGACAGATTGTATAATGGAATCTTCCCAGTAGCCTGGATTAGTGACCTCCACCAGGCTAGTGCTTCTCCTTTAAACGAATGAGATACATACTTCACCACATCCCTATCGGCACAACCACTAATGTCAACTACGGTGTCCATCTCGTCTAACCACGTCATGCAGGCGATAGCTCCTTTTTCCCCAGTGAAATCCCTGGGCTTGCAGGAGACGAAATATTTGTAGGTACAGGACTTACCATGTGGTTCTCGTTTGAGCTCAATCTTCTTCGATGGAACACTATGCTGATTTGAGGAGTGATGATCGTCATCTCTCCTTGATCCATTATGTTTAGAGGGTGGCTTACTATGAGCCTCAGAGTGAGTCTTAGGTTTAGAATGGGGTACTGATAAGGTCCTGCTTCGAGTGCCACTTGACTCGTTAAACTGCCTATCCAAGCCCTTGGTAACATCATTATCAATCAATGCTTGCAGTTCCGCACCAGTTACATTGATCCTGGTGGCATCATGATTCTCCCTTGGATGACTGTTGACTTCTTCAGACTCAGCCATGTAGTTTGATTGATACATAAAAGGATGACAGTAGTTTCTTAGAGGCATATAATAGATTTGTCACCTTATTAATTTATTAACCATTGTATTAAAGAACCATATTGGTTAATTTGTTAAGTAATTTCATTCTGGATTTTCATTATAGAAATCCTTAGTTTTATTTAAAATATGATAATAAAAAGGCAAGTCACATGGACAGATTTAATTGATAAGCCAGGATTTTATAGAATCGAGGCATTAAGGCTTCAATCAAAGTTCATCACCTTTTCTTGACAGAGAGTCGTGGACCACCACTGTCTTTAGTCTCAAAGGACGGTGATTATGGCCCGTAGGCACTTCATCCCTAATGGGTGATTATATAAATAAGGAGGGAATTGGAATAATCCAATTTAAGAATAACTTATGCGATTTTATCGAATCACATTTTGCCAAGAGTGTTAACATGTTTACAGATGTTAACAAGAATTTGAATCTTTTAAATAGGTTTTACCATCTTGGCCATATCTAGAATGACATGTGACTAGGTTTTACCTTTAAGATTCTTTTTAATATTCAATGCAGAACAAACCTAAATTGAGGTGTTAATAAGGATCTGAATCAAATTTGGGGAGCTACCATCTTGGCCCTGTCTTAAGATGACACATGGCTAGGTCTTATCCCTTTTTAGATTTTGTCATTTTACTAATAATGATAGATCTTATAAAAGGAATGTTATTTTTCATTTATTTCATATTTTATGTTTATGCATATAAATAAAAATGAAAATTTAAATTTAATCATTCCACCACAAATTAAGAAATACAAGTTTGCCCTAAACGGGACTTCTAATGAAATAACATGCCCACGCAGGGGTTAAACAGAAAGACATGCCGACGCAGGGGCTAACAGGAAATACAAGTCCTCGCAGGGACTGATTACAGAAACAGATGTCCACGCAGGGACTAATTAAACATTAAAGAAATACAAATAAAAAAATAAAGGATTTAATGATCCTTTTTGCTCTTCCCCTTGATTAAGCTTGCCAGACCATTGAAAATTCCTCGGTTTTGCCTACGCCATTCCCGAACCTCCTGCTGCACCTGACTCAACATTTGGAGAATCTCCTGATGCTGCGGTGGCGATATCACTGGCGTCTGCGGGGGCTGCTGAAACAGCGGAGGTTGAGGAGGTGGTGGTTATTGATACCCATAGGGTGGGTACCCATAGTGTGGGTATCCAGCTTGATATGGGACCCCAAAGGGTCCTTCCGGATGAAGGGCATTGTAGTTTGCCACTACCAGGTATGGGTCAGCCTCGGCGTAGTTGTAGTTGGTGTGGGCCGGCTGCTCAAATGGGTTGTACGCCGCTGAACCGGCGTATGTAGGAATTGGGTTGTTAAAACCCACTGGTGGCGGTGCGACCGGCGCAGACTGCACCTCAGAAACAGGATTCGAAAGCCCACCCATCTGTGGGTCTTCGTATAGTGGCGGATAATGACTGCCACTAGATGGTTGAGGGTTGCTGATGCGGACTCCCCCTCGCACGGACATCCGTGCGGTTGATCTCCTATGCCTCGGTGGCTCCGGAGGCTGTTGCTGCACTGATGGTGGTGGCGGTGGAGTGACTGCTACAAAACGGGAATCCTCAGAGGGATCCTGCTGTGGCTGCTGCTGCTGTGGTGAGTTGTGGTAACTGGGAGTAAACACCCAGTCGATCTGGTTAAACCTTACCTCATAGCTATCGGGACCGCTATAAGGTGATCCGAGAAAAGGTGACCCATCCGAAATCTCGATGGGGTGAGTAGGTGTGCCGGTTGGCGGTTGGGCAGGTTCAGGATTTTCCTCCATATCCATGGAGAAATGGTCCTCCGGTCCCAATGGGTTATAACCCATTGGTTCATTAATTAAGTTTGCTGGGTTGAACCGGCTCTGAAAATAGGGCGTTAGGTCGTTGAAGGGTGAGTTCTGAAGGGGTAAGAAAGAATGGTGTGAGTTGTGGGGCTCATTTTACGATTGGGGCCCGTAAGAGTTTAAGTAAGACGGTGAGGAGCTCAGCGAGACTGAGCGCCTTTCAGGTTCTATATGGGTTCTCCAGTTTTCTTGAGGACTTCTGCTTAGTGAATCAGATGGTGTTCGCGGTGTGATGGCCCGGCCTCATGGTCATTGGGGGCGACGAGTGGCCCCTTTCCTCTACCTCTTCCACGAAATCTAGGTGGCATCTTGTTGAACCTGTCAAACAAATTAAAGAACAACAAAGAGATATAAAGGACAAAATTAAAATAAAACAAATTTAGATTAGTCCTAGGTTCTTTGTCTAGACTCGGAAGTCGAGGAATGTGCAAACTGTGTCATTGAGATTAAACACAAAAGGCTAGTGTTTAATTCACTCAACGTTGGCTCTGATACCAACCTGTCACACCCTGATATTTCCACGTATTACCGGTGGGCCCGGTGGGGAGTATCGTGACGTAGTTGATATCATCATAGTCAAACAACACAATTTTAAATGCACAGCGGAAACAAAAGGTGAATCACATTACAAACCAAATAAATAGTAATATCAAAGTATCACAATGGACTGTAATGGATCCACAGGCGGATCGAAAGATAAAAAGATTATTGTTCAACAGACTTTAACATCTAGAGCTTGCAAGACTTGATTAATGATGCCAAGAGTAGCCAGCCTATTTCGTCTAGTACCTGCACTTAGCCTTTTTGGAAAATACGTCAGTTTACACTGGTAAAAACAATTAACTGACTCATTTTGAAAAGAGTTTAAGAAAATTAGTTTGAATGCACACGGCACCAAATATCTTTTATAACTTGGGATAATTATTTAAAAATAATCTTGTATACAGTTTTACTTATTTGTCGTCCGTCAGGGCCGGTTGGTAGAGCCGATCAAGATTAACTGACACGCCACAGGTATAATGCCCACAAGGTTGATTCCTTTAAGTGGATTACTAGTTTTTACATAATGCAACTGTCAGGTGTATGCCTACACCCCGTGCTTAGGTTGTGGCCATTTCTTTGAATGATGCCAAGGATATCCGGGACATGGTCATTTAACCCCCAAAGGCCATACACCAAATAATACAGATTAAAATGAGTTATGTAAATACATTAATCACAATCCGATTTAAATGACTACACACCCGACCAAGCGGTATTTTTATAATACCGTATCCCAAGCCCGTATAGGGAAAATAAGTTAAGAGTATTTACCTGAGCAAATTTATACAATTTATCCCAGCCGTATACCACCAAGCAAGTACAGGTAGCTTTTACTGGGCTCCTAAATCTGGAACGAAGGTTTTAATAACCTATTAGATTCCTAACGGGTCTTAAATAAGTCTAAGCTTAGACCGGTTAGTTTTAAAGGAAGATACGGTTCAAACGCACGATTAAGCGAAGACCGGAAATAGAATGCGATTCAGACCCGACAAGTTTGAAGACTTGTATAATATGGGTAAACCAAACACATTCTGGATTTTGAGACAAAATGATAAGGTTTGACACGTTTTGGTCAATTTATGCAAACTAGTTACATAAATCGAACCGAATGCGAAATATGCGTAACGGTTAACCATAAGAGTCATATACAGGTTTCCTAAGTTAATATGCCTTAAACATGTTGTGATATCAGTAGGATACCTTCCATTTTTCCCAAAATGGATTTAAATTCAAACTATGCCCCGTAGGGGTATTTTGGTCATTTTAAAGGTTATAAAAGAGTTTAAATATAATACTGAGTTTTAGGTCTGATATAATCAGTAAAAATATTTATTTTTATAAGTCATAACAGTAGGGTATGGTATATAAGTGAAATTTACCCTTTTATAACTAAACTATGCACCGTAGGGGCATTTTGGTAATTTCACATAAGCTTAAAAGGTCAAAACTAGAAATCTGAGTTTAAAACTTTTGCTTACTGTTAGAATATAAAAATTTACTAAAAATATCAGTAGGTGTCAAGTCTTATATATTTAAAATATTTTTAATACATACTATGGGTTTAAAACGCGTAAAAAGGCGATTTTAAGTGATTTCCAGGTTTTATAAGAAAAGCTGATATTTTTATTATTCCAGAAGACTCAAAATATTTTATTTATCAGTAGCAAAAAGGTTTGGTATCAAAATGATTTGTAAAACTCATTTTATAGGCCAAAAGGGCAAAACCGACAATTACCGGATCAATGCTATAAACCTATGTTATGCTCAGCCTAAAAATAAATAAAAATCTCCAAAAATCCCAAAATATTATTTTACATCAGTAGGTAAAAAGTTTGGTGTCAAAAATTAGGTTTAGATAGGCTATACGCTAATTATGCCGTTTAATTAATAAAAAGCTTTCTAATTACGCTATTGAGCATAACTCTTAATCTAGACCTCTAACTGATATGAAAATTTAGGGACATGTTTATAAATCATTAATAAAGATTATTGTCCTCTCACATTTTCAAAATTCTTGTTTTAAGGTCAAATGGGCATAATAGTCAACATTTAGGCATATAACGGAAACATGCATATGAATCGGATAATTAATGAACCAAGTTGTATAATCACAGAAGGTTATACTAACATGTAACCTGGTCCTAATAAGGCTCTAAGGCATTTCTAAAACATGCTACATTGGGTCAGAACTGAAAGTCAAAGCAAAAGTCCAATTATGCGACTTTCGGTTCCGAACCGAGCCTATACTGAAAATTGTCGGGTTGAACATGTTTAGACATGTTCTTACATTAATTACCAAGTTATATTAGTGATAAAACAGGTTGCATAGCTTCTACATTGTTAATTATGCATTTATTTCAAAAATTGCTTTCTGTTGACTTTTTCTAATCAAGTTTGACCCGACAATTGACCTAGTTAGAGTGGGAATCAGAGGGTGCCCTTTTGAGGGATTATTACCCACATAATTACCAACTCATAGCTACTTTCAATTCGAGATTTGACTAGAAAATTTGTGATTAATCACGAAGTCAAAATTTAATTACGACGGTTTGACTTTAGGCTAATAAACTAAGTAAAACTGAATTAGAGAGGTTAAGGACACTTACAAAACTCCTAAGCACGATTATGGATCCTAAGGGAAGACAAGAGAAGCTCCAGAGAAGTCCTTGAAGTGATTTTGAATGAGCAAGTGAAATGGTTGCAACAACAATCCTTTATATAGGAACCCACATTGCTCAAGATCATCACACACAAGCCTATGAGAGTTCCTTGATCAACCCATGTGTCCCTATGCATGCAATATCCTTTGCGGTCCGTATCCACCTCTTACGGACCGTAAGCCCAAACTGATGCGGTCCGTAACCGCCTTCAACTGCATTGTCCAGCTACAAACCTTGCAGACCGTAAGCCCTAAGCCTTGCGGTCCGTATCCGCTTTCTTATATTATCTCTGTCCAGCTCCGCCACCTTACGGACTGTAAGGTGTTCCCTTTGCGGTCCGTAACCGTTGACCAGAAGACAAAAATTTGAGAATCTCTAGTATTTGGCCATGGAACTTTGATATTACGAATTTAGGGCCTTTAATATCAGTATGGGACCACTTGATGAGGTCTAAAATGTTATGACAACCTTGCCATGCATTAGAATTGTCTTGGATTCTTTAAAAAGAAATCATGAATGAAAATTTGTCGTATACATTCTCATAGGATCCCATCTTTGAAATTTGAATTATGCATTATCGGAAATAACCGGATTTGAGTATATCAGATGTTTATAAAATAGATTAGGGTCTTGGGATTCATAACTAGGTCGCTCAGAAGTATTAATTAACATGTCGACACTTTTAAATCCTACCATACATCTTTAACTTGATCCGGGTTTATAACACGTTTGCTTTACATGACACGTGTCTTTATTTATTAGGCATGATTTTTACGAGGTGTTACATACGGCAAACGCAACAAAGGCAAAAGTCATGATTGGAAAGCTGGAAAATCAAGTGGTTATGAGGAAAGATCGCGCTACAAAGAAGACGTGCGGGAAACAATTGACAGAATTGGGTATCGAAAGGCAGTCAGGGATGATAACCAAGAAAAACATTGGACTCCGCTCACAAAAACACGAAAAGAGGTGCTCATGACGGAGAACCATGATTTCAAGGCTCCAAGGCCTATGACAAACAAGAAGGGGCAAGACCCGAACCTGTAGTGCGATTTTCACAAGGATATAGGTCATCTGACAGATGACTGTATCAGCTTACGACAAGAGATCGAGAGAGCGCTAAAAAGCAGAAAGTTAAGCCACCCGGTGAAAAACGTGCGCAAAGAAACTCGCCAGATCCAGCGCCATAATGATGGAAACCAAAAGAAGGTCAGGCGCCGGGAAACTCACATGGTCAACGGACCAAGATACAGCGCAAGAGATAAAGGCAAACTCCCTTTCGAACCTGCATGGCAAGAGCAATAGGTCATCTTCCCGGTAGTACGCGAGGGTCCACGCGCCCCGTCGTCATTACTGGTATTATCGGTCATTATGAAACAGAATACATATTCATTGACCCGGGAAGTACAACCGACATCATCTATGAGCAATGCTTTAATCAGTTTGACGATGAAGATAAAGCAAGACTTGAGCCGGTCGATTATCCTTTGTCAGGATTTTGCAACGAAATGGTCTTCCCGTTAGGCCAAATCAGCTTCCCCGTCAGGTTATCTGACGAGAAGCATTCAAGAACCACAAATGTCAACTTCGTGGTGATGCCTGTCAAATCGAGGCATGATGTTTTAATTGGGAGAGAAACCCAAGGAGAGCTAAACATGGTAACCTCCACACCCCACTCAGCCATCTGGTTTCCCACCGAGACGGGGGTGGCGATTATCTATGAAAAGAAAGAAGTAATGTCAGCAGAGGATGTGTGCCCAACAAAAGCGGCAAAAATTTCAACGACTGAACCAGAAAAGTGGGTTTTAAACCATAAATACCCAGAGCAAACGGTGACGATTGGCCACACAATCTCACCAAACATCAGAACGCACCTTAACAACTTTTGTTCAGGAATATGGACATTTTCGCCTGGACGCCGGCAGACATGACCGGTTTCCCGCGCGACGTCACTAAACACTATCTGAACACTTATCCCTCTGCCGAGCCAAAAGTTCAAAGAAGGCGCAGCCTAGGGGCGGATAAAACCAAAGCCATGAATGAGCAAGTCTGTGAATTGCTAAAAGCAGGCATACTGCGTGAGGTGCGATATCAAAGTTGGGTTGCAAACCCCGTGATGGTGGAGAAGTCTAATGGAGGATGGAGAATGTGCGTCGATTATACCGATCTCAACAAGGCATGCCCCAAAGATTGCTATTCTTTGCCTGAGATCAACAAAAAGATAGACTCTCTCGCACAACGTACAGATGGAAATGTTTCCTGGATTGTTACAAGGGGTATCATCAGGTTCAAATGAAGCTTGAGGACGAAGACAAGACAGCTTTTCGGACCGACCTCGGGATCTTCTGATACACAAAGATGATGTTCGGCCTCAAAAACGTTGGCGCAACATACCAACGTCTGATGGATAAAATCTTTGCTAAAGATATTGGGAAACATATCGAGGTTTACATCGACGATCTCGTGATCAAAAGTCCTGAGGACGACCAAATGTTAAAGGATATAGAGAAGACATTCAACTCTCTAAGAAGCATGAATATGAATTTTAATCCAGCCAAATGTTCCTTTGGTATGGAGGAAGGCAAATTCTTGGGCTTCGTGGTTACAAATGGTGGTTTTAAAGTTAATCCAGAAAAAGTTCAAGCCATAGAGCGGATGCCATCACCGTGAACGATCGAAGAGATGCAAAGGTTGGCCGGTCGCCTAGCCGCGCTTAACCGATTTCTGTCAAACCATGCTGCAAAATCATATCCTTTTATCAGCACTCTACGCAACTGCGTGAAGAAGCAAGAATTCAAATGGACGCCTGAAGCAGAAGCCGCTTTTCAGCAAATGAAGGAATGTTTAATCAAGCTCCCTACCCTGACCGCGTCGTCCGAAAAGGAACCACTCATCCTGTACTTGTCTTCTTCGGATAAGGCAGTTGGGTCGGTATTGCTGGTGGAGAGAGATGGAATTCAGACTCCAATTTATTATGTCAGTAGGGTGCTTACAGATCCAGAAACGAGATATTCAACAATGGAAAAGTTAGTGCTTGCGCTGCTACATGCCTCCAAGAGGCTGCGCAGATATTTTACAGGGCATGTGATCACAGTACTCACTAACTTTAACATCGGCACAATATTACAAAAGTCAGAGACGTCAGGTCGCCTAGCAAAGTGGGCAATTGAGCTGGGGGGCCACAACATCTTGTACAGGCCATGCCCAGCCATCAAGGGTCAAGTTCTAGCGGACTTCATCACAGAAGTCCCAGAGGATAAAATCAAAGATTGTGAGATTGTTGACACTCCCATAAAAGACACGTTCGATGGATTATGGTTGCTATACACTGATGGGGCCTCAAACGAAGATGGCGCAGGACCTGGATTGCGCCTTGTTAGCCCTGAGAAACATGAATTTACATACGCCATCAAGTTGGATTTCAAGAATACCAACAACGAGGCAGAATATGAGGCATTCTAAGCAGGCTTGCGCCTCGCCATAAAAATGAGAGCTTAAAATCTACAAGCGCGTGTTGACTCACTCCTGATCGCCAGTCAAATCAACGAATTATATGATGCAAAGGGCGAAGTTATGGCCTTGTTTTTAGACCAAGCAAAAGAGTTGGTTCAACAATTCAAGTCATACAAGGTAGTGCACATAAATCGCTCAGAGAACAAACCAGCAGACGCCTTGAGCAAGCTCGCTTCAACTTCTTTTCAACATCTCGCTAAAGATGTAAGAATCGAAGTACTAAAAAACCCGTCGGTTTTGCTGCGTCAAGTGAATGTGATCGAGATAGGGCAACCATCTTGGATGACCCCTATAATCCAGTATTTGCAAGAAGGAATACTCCCTGAAAACAAAGAAGAGGCAAGGAAGATACAGAACAAGGCTTTGCATTATGAGATGAACGGTGGTATCTTGTACCAAAAATCCTTCTTGGGGCCACTTCTGCACTGTGTGGACCCCCAAGATGCAAATTACTTGATTAGGGAGATCCACGAAGGTATCTACGGCATCCATGCAGGCCCGCGCATGGTCGTGGTGAAAATAATGAACGCTGGACACTACTGGCCAGGGATGCACGTCGACGCTCTAAAGGAATTGCGCAAATGCGACTCCTGTCAAAGGCACTCCCCAAAAACCCTGCGCCTAAAAAACGATCTTATCTCTGTATCCTCTGCTTGGCCTTTCCAGCAGTGGGGGATTGATATGGTGGGACCTTTCCCCGAAGCTCCAGGTGCCGTGAAGTTTATAATCGTGGTCGTCGATTATTTCACTAAATGGGTGGAGGCCAAAGCTCTCGCCTCAACTCCTGCAATGATGGTGCGCAAGTTTATATGGGAACACATCATTTGCAGGTTTGGCCTCCCACTCAAGATTGTAACCGACAACGGCACCAATTTCGCGTCTAACGACCTTCAAAAGTGGATGAAAGAAATGAATATCGAACACACTTTCTCTTCCGTTGTGCACCCTCAAGGCAACGGCCAAGTAGAAAGTGTCAACAAAAGTATTGTCGATGGGATAAAGGCCCGACTGGGCACAAAGAGAAGAGGCTGGGTAGATGAGCTCCCAAGCATCCTGTGGGCTCATCGAACCATGCTGAAAACAAGTACTGGCGAAACCCCTTTTAGCCTTGTTTATGGATCTGAGGCGGTTATCCCAGCTGAGGTTGGCCTCCCCTCTCCGCGCTTGGCAGCGGTCAACACAATCGACAATGAGGCAGAGCGCCGTCTAAACTTGGATCTGCTAGAAGAGAGACACGAAATAGCGCGTATCAAAGAAGCCAAGTATAAGACACAATTGGAGAGGTACTACAATGCAAGAGTACGCATTTGTACCTTCACTCCAGGAGAATATGTCTTCAGAGACAATGAAGCTTCAAATGCTGAACGCCCCGGAAAGCTAGCACCCAAATGGGAAGGCCCATACTTAATACACGAGGTGCTAGGGAAAGGGGCATACAAGTTGCGAACTCTAGATGGACACATCATCCCGCGCACGTGGAACGC
This sequence comes from Helianthus tuberosus, assembly GCA_030545235.1. Classification (NCBI taxonomy): domain Eukaryota; kingdom Viridiplantae; phylum Streptophyta; class Magnoliopsida; order Asterales; family Asteraceae; genus Helianthus; species Helianthus tuberosus. Next base: position 30,054,530 of record CM060393.1, read on the forward strand.
GCAACAATTGTGCAAGTGTTATATGTGACTGATCTCGTCCTTGCTCCTTTATTCACTTATGAATGACCACGCGCCTTTCTTAATTTCCTACGTTGGCTATACGCCTTTTGTTTTATTTCCACGATGTATGTTGGCCTAAGCGCCTATTTCCTACTCAATGAAAGCATATGCCTTATGTTTTCTTTTATCATGATGACTTCTACGTTACAAATGCATGTTAAACTTTTGATTAGCACGAAAACACTTCAGTAAATTACGAGCTCTTGAGTTATGCCTCCAAGGTCCTCCGCGAGCATAGCGCGAGACCGGGCAGTTACGCTCACACAAGAGCCACACTTACATTCATTCACGCTAACTTAACCAAAGTTTCTAACAACAGTGCAATAATTGTAACTTCAAATTAATAGCAAACACAATGCTATATTCTAAAAGGCGCACCGCGCAATGAGCACATAAGAAATAAACAAACATCATTGATTCATTTCAAAAATAGCGCGACCGCGCGTCAAGTTACATTCAATGTCTAAAAAGAAAATTACAAGGCACGAAGCCTACCAACACTATCTACTCATAACCTTCACCATCATCATCATCATCATCGTCATGACCATCGCCATCACCATCGCCATCGCCACCACCATCACCATCACCACCGGCTGGTTCTTCATCAGACAGCTCCACGGTCACTGGAGGGTCGAGAATCTGCTTTAACCGTTGGCACCAGTCGTCATGCTCTAGTGCTTTCGCTACCAAATTCATCACAGGCAGTGATAAATGGTCATAGGCCTTTTCAGTGCGGGTAAATGCAGCGTCGGCCTGATCATTCACTGAGCAATGACTAACATCAAACTCTTGTCCTAGTGCATCTTCAACATGCTTCGCACACTCTAGATAACCTCCACGGTGACCAACCGCGCGCGAGGCATCTATGAGAGCAGCAACAGCTCCATCCAGCTCGGAAGCACTGAGGATAGAGTTGGCCATCTACAGCAAAGGCAATGGATAAGAAATAGGTTTTAACAAATAAAGCCTAAGTTAAAAAGTGAACCATACCAGAACTACTCCTCTGCCACGCATCCACTCAGCCTCAGAAGCCAGCGTATCAACGATGCCTTGAACCTCGGAGTAATTATTTTGCGCTACGTTGAGGGCAGATGTACTCTCGTCTCGCGCCTCCTCGGCCTTCTTCTTGGCCTCCTCAGCAGTAGCAACTTTCACTCTCTCAGCTTCGAGGTCAATCTCTAAGGACTCGCTTTTGTCAGTTTGCTCTTGCAAACGACGTTTCAGCTCTGCAATCTCCACGTCCTTCGCCGCCAGGTCCTTATCCTTACTGGATACCTGCGCTTTCTGCTCAGCCTACAAAGGATAAAACACTTAGATAATTTGACTAGCAAAAAGCATAAAGACAAAAAGGGTCAACACTGATCAAACCTCAACACGTTCCTTATCGGCTTGCCCATCCTTGACTTTCCTTGTCAATTCAGCAACTTGACCCTCGAGTTCGGTAATCCTGGCGCGAGCTGCATACATACGTTGATTATCTTTCTCACAAATTTTCTTCCACTCAGCACGCTCTTTCGCCAAGAGATCTTCAGCAGCACGAAGCTTGCCCCTAAGGCCTTCACGGCCCCACTCCTCCGATTTCCTATCGGACTCAAACTTAGCCTTTTCTTCGGCAAACAAAGCATTAGCCTTCTCGAACTCCTTAACCTGCCTCACAAGGCGCTCACGATACTTCTCCCAATCAGCTCGCTCCTTAACCATCGTGCGCCACTCACGTACGATTTGATGATTGGCGGCACGAGTATTAGCCTCCCCAACGACATAGGCTTGGTATAGCCCATCGTGAGTTCGCGCCCTTTGACGGTTAACCTCACCAGGAGGGAATGAATTCAGGAACCAGTTACGACACGCACCAAACTCCAAGAAGGTATCTTTCTGCTTCAAACCCCAGGGAGCTTGGTGGGGAGCATTACCGCGCGCCTCCTCGGTATAGGTCTTGTAGTAAATATCGTCCACGGTATCTTTCGGACCGATACTCTAAGGCATATACCCTCCAACACCACCAGAGCTCGCACCACCTGCAACAGCGGTTTTTTCCTTGTGAATAGCTGAACCTGATCCCCCAGTAGCAGAAGTTACTTTAACAGTCTGAAGGGGGGGCATCAGGATGCGCAGGCTTGGTCGACTTCTCAACCTCGGGTTCCTTCCTTTCCTCATGAAGGGGCTGGTCAACCCCCATGATATGGACGACCTCCGGACCCCGCGCTTTTTCATGTGCAGTTGTAGCAGCGGCCCCGGTCTCCTTAGGATCATCAGTAGGCTTTTCAGAAGCCTTATTTTTCTCTCTCTCCTCCTTCTCATCAACCTTGTCAACAGGCTTCTCAGCAGCCTTCTTTTTCTCCTTCTCGGACTCTACGCCAGCAGTCCTGAAGGGCTTGATTGTAACCTTGGTCTTTTTCTGCGCCGGCTCTTGGGGATCTTTAAACGCAACACCCTTCTTTTCAGGGGTCTTCTTTTTGGCCTCTGCAGAAACCAAGTGTTAAAAGAGGTAACAACAAAGGAAACAAGGTAGTCAAGAAACTAACCGGGAGAAAATTTATAAAGAGAGCGCAGATTGCTCTGTTTTCCGATTACCGGGGCCCCACCAGCTTTCGGCGCAACTGACGCACCAGCTGTGGTCTCCTCCCTACTTCTCTTCCTGCTTATCAACTTCTCAGCAGGTTCCTCTTCTTCTTCTTCCTCCTTCTCTTCATCAAGAGCGATGGAAGACGGAGTGGCTCCAGCATCTGGGTTCCGAGAACCCGCGCTCCCCGAGCTTTTTGAACCAGCGGAGCTGGTCTTCTTCTCGCCTATACGCGATAAACCTTTGAGTGAGTCACTAATAATAACGTAATCCTCCAAGTTACTCTGACGAAAGCATAGAGTACCTTTATCAGTAGCACTGGCAGTCGCCCGGCTACTACCGCCCTTCTTGCTGGTCACTTCAGCGTCTAAGGTAATAACCTTTTTCCGTTTGTTGGGTTTCTTCTTCTTCTTCTCTTCAGGGTCAATCCCCAGGTCGCGCAACACACCTGCAAAGATGTTAGACCACGAACTTAGCTCCCCGTTTGAAGACCCAACAGACTCCTCGTTGGAAAGATAGAGAATCTCTTTCCCAGCGGAAGTCATAGCTCGCAAGGGCCTGGGGTTAGGTATATGCGCACCTTCAGTCGCGGTAGGCGGATTGGCAAAAGCTCCAGCAACTGGATACATAAAGTGACCTCTAATATCTTCATACCAATATTGCTCGCCCGCTTCCAGCTGGCGCACGCCCATGGACCCACCAAAAGTGGGGAAAGCAGCTTGGTAAAGTCGTGCCTCTACATTCAAAATTCAACAGTTGTGTGCAACGAAATTAAACAGAAATAATCAAGGAAACAACTAACCTCTACCATGAAACTTCAAAACCGGAACTTCTTTACTATCAGCTGGCCATTGATCACTCATCCGCGCCGCAACAAGGACATTTTCACCGAAAACCCGATTAGGTGTGGCAGTGAGCTTCACGTACCAATCCTCCTTCTTAGGTATCGGCAGCTCCTCCTTCTCGATCACGTCTGGCGCACGGAAGGTCATGGCAATTGGGATAACTTCCTCTCAAATAAAGAAAAATTTTGTTTCCAGTCATGGAAGCTCTTGGGTGGGTTTAGAAGTATCTTCTTGGCAGACCCTCGGTTGCCAAAAGAGTAGAAGCCCATGTTCCTGATCAGCTGATAAAACGCCCTAAACCTTCCCACCGTCGGCTAGACATCATGGGATCGGCATAGAAATTCGAAGTGTCGAACCCTCACCATTCCAGGTGGACTCATCTGAGAAATGTGAAACCCATAATACTGAAGTATATGGGCCATAAACTCCGTCGCCGGCAACCGGAAATTACCCTGTTAGAAAAAGTCTTCAAAAAGTGTAATATATCCCAGCGGTGCATCAGCAGCAGTCTGGTTTTGACCGGGATATCTGGCATCCCACTCCGGTGGAAACCGGAAGCCTCTTGTAATCTGTTCAAACAAACCCAGGTCCCATTTGAGGACACGGAGAGGACCTTCTTCACCAGGGTTTTCTTCTTGAGGATGTTCTTCAGCCATGGATACTAAAGTAGAAATTTCGAATATTCTGGAAAACTTGAAGATCTGCTAAAGATCTTGAAGACCTGCTACTGAGAGCTTGAAGATTTGAAGATTCGAAGAAGAAATAGAGAGAAAAGGAAGAACAGTAGAAGAGATGATGATCTTCTTTCCCATCTCAATGACTATATATACTCATCGCATTTAATGAGATGAGTAGACGTGCCTGATTCACCACGCGCGTATCCAATCAACAACTGCCACGTCTATCGCAAATCACAGAGTGACGGTTACCACGCGCGCGTGGGCCTCACTCTCCTGACAGAAAGCCGAACCGTCAGGGACAACTGGATGACGGCCTTGTCAGCAGTCAACTCAAACATCGCCATCAACGACATTTCTTACCAACCTGTCAGAATTCAAAATTCGAGGCTTTTCCCGCCCAAAATTACTACAAACTTCATGCAGAAGTTACTCAGGCCGCGCAATATTCATAATTATCCAATGAACCTGCGCGCTTACACTCAAAAGCGAAGAATCACCAACAGTCAGATATGGAAGTCGCGCCGTAGCAACTGTCAAACATATAGACGCGCGCCATCTACCCAACCCAAAGCAAGCATTTTCCTTTAGCACTTTTCTTTTTCTAAGTCCAGAGCTCCAACCACTTGCTTCGCGCATGGTGCAACACTGGACTGGGGGACTTGAAGGGGTATGGTCCCAAAAAGCGGCGCAGACCTGCATTCAAGTCGCGCGCAGGACCATACTCCTTATTCAGCAAAATGTTCAACCTCAACCTCACGCGGGTTACTTCAGCATGGATTGACCTCGCGCGAGGTCTAAACAAGAAAGAACACCAAATTCAATACTTAGCATTCTGAATAAGAGCCTCCTGCTCCTATAATCCTGCGCGGGCTAGTTACGTGCTCAACAAGGGTCGCACGGGAACTATAGCACGAGGCCACTTCAGAAGGTACAAGTGGCAGAAGAAAAGAGCCAATCCGCGTCCTCCAAGCTGTGCTCAATCGTGCTCCACGATCGTCTGACGTGCAAGAGGCAGAAAGTACACAAGGACGCCTATGTGGCACATAAAGGTTTGCCCATTTTTCATCTAATGTATCTTCCCAAGGTGACCTATTTCCTAATTCCTGGATTTCTGAATTAAACCTCACTTTCTTGACTTGGGGTTTCTTTATTTTCTCCTGTCCCTTTCTAAGAATCAAATTTCTTTTATCTTGGGTAAGAGGATTTTCATAATTTGCTTTACGGACAAAAATCCCTTCTTCCAGATCTGCTGGGTGTTTGGAGGAAGAGTTTCCTTTTTCTGTGGTTGCAGTATCTAATTTGTGGTAGATAGCAGAAATCTTGTGTTTACCCATACTGTAACTTAACAATTAATCAGTTAATAAAACATATTTTCACAGAATGGCAATTAAATTTCCTAAGTATTTCTCAATTATTTTAATAGGCTAAAATCAATAGTAAGCTTAAATCAGTGGCTCTGATACCACCTTTTTCCTGTCACGGCCCTTGGCCCCGGTTTGACCCGGTCCAGAGCCGCGAGGCAGGAAATCCGATGGTATCTAATTAAATGACAGCGGAAGTCTTTTTAACCAGGATCGATTAATATTAAAACTGCTCGTTTATATATATATATATTATAGGGATAAATCCCATAATTTACAATAAAGTGATTTCACCGGGAAATCTTTATTTCTTAAAGCATGTTTCTTTATTTATTTACATTGAGCCACTTTTCTAAGCTTGTAGTGCTCCACGGCACTTTTCCTGTGCTCACAACAGATCACCTGAAATATGTTTGAAAAAGGTTTTGTCAGCAGGGAAATACTGAGTGAATCATTCAGTTTTACTAAAACGACTCGTTTGTTATAATTAACAGTATTAAGAAATTACAATGTTTCTGATATCAAACCAACTACCCAGAGTATTTGTCACTCGACTCTTTTCTGTGACTGTGGTCATATCACCATTGGCTGCCCCAATGAATGACGGTTATCACTAAATTTAGGTTCGCCCACCTAAAGTGATAAAACTGCAATACTGTGCACAATACCCCACATACCGGCTGTAATTTGGTGATTACATAAACTTAATCACTGTAATTATAACTTTGAAAATATTTTAAGAATTTATAAAGCAATTTGATAAAAAGAGAATGACTCACATTGTAGATTTAACGAGCAGAATATAAGCCTACTGATTAGCCTTGATTAACCTAATTTAAATAATAATGCACACACAATAGGTTAGTAACTAATACAGCAGTTACGACAATTCACGAGATTAAACCCTCACAACGATTTATTAGTGCAATACTGAACAATTCAGCGGATTCACAACGAATGAGAGAGTATAGTCCGAATTCGAGCAGTACTCAAACATTCAAGTCGAAATCACAATGAATTATCAAAGTATAAACTCAATTTGAGCGGCACTTAAACAATTGTTGGATAGTTATAATCGATCGGACGTTGAATCGTAATAGCGATCGAGTTATTACCCTGATTGCGGCGTCGATTAGTGCACTGTGTGTGTTAATTGTAGTATACAGAAAGTAATTCGATGTCTAAAACGAATTTCTTCGTCGATCATATGCCAAATTTCAAGTCCCAATGTCTGCTATTTATAGTCAAAATTTGCCACCCCTTACGGACCGTAACAAATAAATTGTTGCGGTGCGTAAGAATGCTTACGGACCGTAATAATTAAATTGTTACGGTGCGTAAGGATTAAAAATAGGTTATAGGGTAGCCACGGTTGGGACTAGCTTTGCTGAGTCAGTAGTTTCAAAAATTCTGAATTTTACAACGAGTAATTGAGATAATCGTTAACTAGGGTATATCCCCCCTTGAGTTTTAGGGGCCCTAATCCTGATTCCGATTGTTCTGAAAATTTTTAGGGTTAGTGCGGAATTACTTGGGTTTCTCAATTAGGGTTTCCTATTGGTCAAATTAAAATAATAATTAGGACTTTTGATGAGAGTTGTTACATTCTCCCCACCTTATTAAAATCTCGTCCTCGAGATTTACTGGAATAAATGAGGATACTTTCGCTTCATTTTGGATTCCAGCTCCCAAGTGTATTCAGCTCCTCTCTTTGAATCCCATCTGACTTTGACTAAAACTAGTCGTTTGTGTTTGAGAAACTTGATCTTTCGATCCTCAATTTGAAGAGGTTTCTCAACAAATTTCAGCTTTTCGTTTACCTCTATATCTTGAATAGGTACTACCAGTGATTCATCTGATAAGCATTTCTTAAGATTGGATACATGAAATACATCATGTACTCCTGCTAATTCTTTTGGTAGTTGTAAACGATAAGCAACTGGTCCTATACGTTGGATCACTGAAAATGGTCCTACGTACCTTGGACTTAGCTTTCATTTCTTTCCGAATCTTACTACTCCTTTCCAAGGAGTAACTTTTAATAGGACTTTATCTCCGACCTGAAATTCTAACGGCTTGCGGCGATTATCTGCATAGCTCTTCTGACGATCTCGAGCTGTTTTCAGTCTTTCCTTGATCTGAGTTATTTTGTCAGTAGTTTCTTGCACAATTTCTGGACCTGATAATTGACTTTCTCCTATTTCTGCCCAACAAACTGGAGTTCTGCACTTACGTCCATATAATGCTTCAAATGGAGCAGTTTCAATGCTTGAATGATAACTATTATTATAGGAGAATTCGATCAATGGTAAGTGATCGTCCCAATTTCCACCAAAATCTATTACACATGCTCGGAGCATGTCTTCTAGAGTTTGGATGGTTCTTTCACTTTGTCCGTCTGTTTGTGGATGATATGCTGTGCTTAGATTTAGTCGAGTTCCCATTGCTTGCTGGAAACTTTTCCATAAATGAGAAGTGAAACGACTATCTCTATCTGATACAATGGAGAGTGGGACTCCATGTAACGATACCACTTCGTCTACGTACAACTTGGCTAACCTTTCCATGCTAAAGGTTTCCTTCATTGGTAGAAAATGAGCTGATTTGGTTAATCGATCCACAATTACCCAAATCGTATCATTACCTTTTCTTGTTTTAGGTAACTTAGTAACAAAATCCATTGTTATAAGTTCCCATTTCCATACAGGCATTTCCAATTGTTGTAGTAGTCCTGAAGGTTTCTGGTGTTCAGCCTTTACTTGTGAACAAGTAAGACACTTAGAAACATATCTTTCTATATCTTTCTTCATTCCTATCCACCAGAAATTCTTTCTTAAATCTTGGTACATCTTATTGTTTCCAGGGTGCATAGTATACCTAGATTTATGGGCTTCTTCTAAAATCTTATTTCTTAATTCTCCTTTCTTAGGTACCCATATTCGTTTCTTATGGAATTTCCAAATTCCATCATTTCCTTGCTCTAGTTCCTTTATATAACCTTTCATTCCTTTAGCATCGTCCTTGATTGCTGTTTCCTGAACCTTCTTTAATTGTTCCATTAAATCTACTTGTAGATTTAATATAAGAGCACGAACTCGTCGTTGCTTTTCATGATACTTACGACTTAAGGCATCTGCAACTACGTTTGCCTTTCCTTCGTGATATTGAATATCACAGTCGTAATCGCTTAGAACTTCCATCCATCTTCTTTGCCTCATATTCAATTCTTTTTGCCCAAATATATACCTTAAACTTTTATGATCTGTATAAACAGTAAACTTACTTCCGTACAGATAATGTCTCCAAATTTTCAAGGCAAAAATTATGGCTCCTAATTCTAAGTCATGAGTCGTATAATTTTCCTCGTGCTTTTTCAACTGCCTGGAGGCATACGCAATTACCTTCTTGCGTTGCATCAACACACATCCGAATCCTAATTTTGAAGCATCACAATATACTTCAAAATCTTCTGTTCCTTCGGGCAATGCTAAAATTGGAGCATTCGTCAACCGGTGCTTTAAAATCTTAAAAGCTTCTTCTTGCCTATGTCCCCATTCAAACTTAGTGGCTTTACAGGTTAACTTAGTCAAAGGTACAGCTATCTTAGAGAAATCTTTAATAAATCGTCTGTAGTATCCGGCTAAACCTAGAAAACTTCTAATTTCCATAGCTGTTTGTGGGACCTTCCATTTGGTGATTGCTTCTATTTTAGCAGGGTCTACGTGAATACCTTCGTGATTCACCATGTGTCCTAGGAATTGCACTTCCTTTAACCAAAATTCACACTTTGAGAATTTGGCATAAAGCTTTTCTTTTCTTAACAAGGTTAAGAGTGCATGTAAGTGTTTGCAATGTTCTTCCTGACTTTTGGAATAAATAAGTATATCGTCGATGAATACGATTACAAATTTATCCAAGTATGGTTTACAGATCCGATTCATCATGTCCATAAATGCTGCTGGGGCATTTGTTAGTCCAAAGGGCATGACTGTAAACTCATAATGGCCATACCTAGTTCTGAAAGCAGTTTTAGGTATGTCTTCTTCTTGTACTTTCAACTGGTGATATCCGGATCTTAAGTCTATCTTAGAAAAATACCTAGCACCTTGAAGTTGATCAAAAAGATCGTCAATCCTAGGTAATGGGTATCGATTCTTAATTGTAACCTTATTCAATTCTCTATAATCGATACACATTCTCATCGATCCATCCTTCTTCTTTACAAACAACACTGGCGCTCCCCAAGGGGATGAGCTAGGTTGTATGAAACCTTTACTTAGTAATTCATCTAATTGCTTTTTCAGTTCTAACATTTCTGTGGGTGCTAACCGATAAGGTGCCTTAGCTATTGGTGTAGTTCCTGGAATTAGATGAATCCTAAATTCTACTTCCCTATCTGGTGGTAATCCTGGTAATTCTTCTGGGAATACATCTGGATACCCTGAGACTACAGGAATTTCCTTAAGTTCTTTACCCTTAGTACTTATGATTACTGAAATCATGTATACTATTCCTTGTTTTCGTTCATAATTAGCAACTTTCATTACTGATATGAACTTCATAGGCTTACGTGGTTTATCTCCTGAAATCCTAATTACTTCTCCGGTGGGTGCCTGAATTTCTATGGAATTCTTATCACAGAGAATTCGAGCATGGTTGGCTATTAACCAATCCATTCCTAACACTACATCGAATTCGGCTAACTTCATAGGTAACAGGTTTGCAGAAAACTTATGACCTAACAGTTCTATTTTTCCTTCTTGCAAAACCTTATTTATATTAACAGAATTCCCGTCTGCCGTTTCGACTGTAAAAATTTGCCTAAGGGTGATTAAGGGTAAGTTAAGGGCTTGGCAAAATGAAGTATTGATAAAACTTTGGTTTGCACCAGAGTCAAATAATATTTTTGCATAAACGTCGTGAACCAAGAATGTACCAGCTATGACGTCAGGGATTAGTTCGGCTTCCTGAGTGGTTAGCTGAAATGCTCGGGCATTCTTCTTTGTTGTTCCATTAGCAGGTTTGCCTTTGTTGTCTGCGGTTTTAATTAATTTAGGACATTCTGTTTTGTAATGTCCAGTTTCTCCACAGTTATAGCAGACTATGGTTTTCTTCTTGCAATTTTCTTCACGATGTCCTGCCATTTTGCAGAAGTTGCAATTTACATTGCATTTTCCAAAATGATTCTTTTTGCAATTGCTGCAAAAAGGCGGTTGTGCAGATTGTCTCCTTCCTCTTTTCTTGAATCTATTATCATTACCCACACGAAATCCTTGGGTAATCTTTTGAGCCAGTTCTTTCTTTCGATCTTCTTCTCTTGTTCGCACTAGTTCATCAGTTAGGGTATTAGCTAGTTCCACAGCATCGTCAATAGTGCGAGGTCTCGCAGCTTTAACGATGTTACGAATTTCACTAATTAATCCCCAAATGTAGCGAGAAATGAGTACCGGTTCTGGCGAAGCCAGTGTTGGTACCACTCTAGCATATTCAAAGAATGTCGAAGTATAACCGCGACACTCCACGCCTACCATACGATGGTTTAGGAATTTATTTGCCATTTGTTCCTTTTCATATTCAGGACAGTATTTTCTTTCTACAAGAATTTTAAATTCTTCCCATTTTAAAGCATAAGCCATCCTTCTTCCTTTTGCTTGCAATACGGTGTTCCACCATTCTAGTGCCCCTTCTTTGAAAAAGGTTTGACGCGTACATGACCTGATCTTCTTCAGAACACTTGCTTATTGCAATTACCGCTTCGGTTTTCTCTAACCAACGCAGTACTGCAGTTGCTCCTTCGTTGCCTGCAAATTCAGCAGGTTTACAAGCAAGAAATTCTTTGAAAGTGCAACCAGGTGTTGCGGCTTTCATTTTATTAGGAGGTGGAGCCTGTCGTGGATTATTATCGTCATGATTGCCGCCTCCATTTACACTATGACTAAAATTATCTTCCTGAGTACGTTTACTAGGAACGATTTGTTGTGGTTCAACAGGTTTCTTTATAGCAGCAACGAATGCTGGAATAGCATTAGCTATCCCTTGAGCAACAATATTTTCAATATCTTGTCTAGTCATATACTGGTTTTCCTGATTTTGTTCAGATTGATTCCCTTCATTAACTGGTTCATTACTAGCGTTTTCCATCTGATAATTATTATAAATATAACTATTAGTATCAAATAATTGTAAATAACACAATTACACAGAAGCACATAAAATCTTACTACACAGATATATATCCAAAATTGTCGAGGTTTTCGACTTCTATTTTGCTTTATATATTATATAGGCATCCATACACACTGTTTATCTTACAATGTTTTATTTCCCATTTTACAGAGTTATATTTAGTTATTATTATTATTATTATACAGACATTCTTCCCAACCCCACTGTTCCTTGTTCAACTGGTAGTTTAGTAGCGACGTTCCCTTTCTCCGTACTTCCAGGAAATTTGTTCCCCTATTTCCCGAATCCTATTCCCTGTACCTATCAGCTCTTCACCGAACAGACGGAGTTCAGCTAGGTTTTCGTTGCTCATTGGAGGATTGGGGATAGGTTCTGGATCAAACTGTGGAAGGAAAGAATAAGGACTGTTGACGATATTTTCGAATTGCCAGTCATTTGTCCACCATTCTTCCATTTGGCCTAAAGGTCGAGTGTGGATTAGTGGGTCTGGAATAGCTAGTTCCCAATTTACAGGAAGTTGGGTTTCTAGGCAAGGATATAGATTATTATGGATAGGGCTAATGACATCACAATTTGCCAGTAGACGGTCTATTTCCTCTTGGAATGTGATTTCTTCAGTTTGTCTGGAGCTCTCTCCAATTTCTATTCCTTTTTGTTTAGAATCTTTCCTGATTTCTATTTCTGCTGGATTAGAACTCTCTCCGATTTCTATTCCTTTTCCTTTGTCTATAGGGTTTTCTATTTTAGGGAGTTTCCTAGTAACTGGCTTTCTCCTGCGCACTTTCCTCCATCCTACATATCTTATTTTCTTTTTAAGTTTTGCTTTTTCCAGCGGTGGAGCTTGGAATTCCAGAGGTTCCTCTATGTCAGCAATATAACCAGTAAAGTCGTGGGAGACTTCAATTGGTACTGGGTAGAGGTTGAGATTCTGAAATGCTTCCGATATCCCACTCATGCTGGATAGCATATATGCAAAATGCACAAAAATGCCAAGTTAAAACTTTGGAACAAAGTTTTACAAATAAACATTAAAGTTTATTGCATACGGATTTGTACAAAAAGACTACAGGAAAGAGAACACACTATTCTTTATTTATTTATTGGAGATTAATTTTCTACTAGACCAGGCTGACTGATATTTTAAAGGTTTGCATTCTCTGCTACGGTAGCTAGCATATAAAGGTTTGCCCATTTTTCATCTAATGTATCTTCCCAAGGTGACCTATTTCCTAATTCCTGGATTTCTGAATTAAACCTCACTTTCTTGACTTGGGGTTTCTTTATTTTCTCCTGTCCCTTTCTAAGAATCAAATTTCTTTTATCTTGGGTAAGAGGATTTTCATAATTTGCTTTACGGACAAAAATCCCTTCTTCCAGATCTGCTGGGTGTTTGGAGGAAGAGTTTCCTTTTTCTGTGGTTGCAGTATCTAATTTGTGGTAGATAGCAGAAATCTTGTGTTTACCCATACTGTAACTTAACAATTAATCAGTTAATAAAACATATTTTCACAGAATAGCAATTAAATTTCCTAAGTATTTCTCAATTATTTTAATAGGCTAAAATCAATAGTAAGCTTAAATCAGTGGCTCTGATACCACCTTTTTCCTGTCACGGCCCTTGGCCCCGGTTTGACCCGGTCCAGAGCCGCGAGGCAGGAAATCCGATGGTATCTAATTAAATGACAGCGGAAGTCTTTTTAACCAGGATCGATTAATATTAAAACTGCTCGTTTATATATATATATATTATAGGGATAAATCCCATAATTTACAATAAAGTGATTTCACCGGGAAATCTTTATTTCTTAAAGCATGTTTCTTTATTTATTTACATTGAGCCACTTTTCTAAGCTTGTAGTGCTCCACGGCACTTTTCCTGTGCTCACAACAGATCACCTGAAATATGTTTGAAAAAGGTTTTGTCAGCAGGGAAATACTGAGTGAATCATTCAGTTTTACTAAAACGACTCGTTTGTTATAATTAACAGTATTAAGAAATTACAATGTTTCTGATATCAAACCAACTACCCAGAGTATTTGTCACTCGACTCTTTTCTGTGACTGTGGTCATATCACCATTGGCTGCCCCAATGAATGACGGTTATCACTAAATTTAGGTTCGCCCACCTAAAGTGATAAAACTGCAATACTGTGCACAATACCCCACATACCGGCTGTAATTTGGTGATTACATAAACTTAATCACTGTAATTATAACTTTGAAAATATTTTAAGAATTTATAAAGCAATTTGATAAAAAGAGAATGACTCACATTGTAGATTTAACGAGCAGAATATAAGCCTACTGATTAGCCTTGATTAACCTAATTTAAATAATAATGCACACACAATAGGTTAGTAACTAATACAGCAGTTACGACAATTCACGAGATTAAACCCTCACAACGATTTATTAGTGCAATACTGAACAATTCAGCGGATTCACAACGAATGAGAGAGTATAGTCCGAATTCGAGCAGTACTCAAACATTCAAGTCGAAATCACAATGAATTATCAAAGTATAAACTCAATTTGAGCGGCACTTAAACAATTGTTGGATAGTTATAATCGATCGGACGTTGAATCGTAATAGCGATCGAGTTATTACCCTGATTGCGGCGTCGATTAGTGCACTGTGTGTGTTAATTGTAGTATACAGAAAGTAATTCGATGTCTGAAACGAATTTCTTCGTCGATCATATGTCAAATTTCAAGTCCCAATGTCTGCTATTTATAGTCAAAATTTGCCACCCCTTACGGACCGTAACAAATAAATTGTTGCGGTGCGTAAGAATGCTTACGGACCGTAATAATTAAATTGTTACGGTGCGTAAGGATTAAAAATAGGTTATAGGGTAGCCACGGTTGGGACTAGCTTTGCTGAGTCAGTAGTTTCAAAATTCTGAATTTTACAACGAGTAATTGAGATAATCGTTAACTAGGGTATATCCCCCCTTGAGTTTTAGGGGCCCTAATCCTGATTCCGATTGTTCTGAAAATTTTTAGGGTTAGTCCAGAATTACTTGGGTTTCTCAATTAGGGTTTCCTATTGGTCAAATTAAAATAATAATTAGGACTTTTGATGAGAGTTGTTACACCGAAGATCATCTAGAAGACACTAACGGTCGACACCAGTGAGACAAATAGCATATCCTCTACGTTGTCGCCTTCCGGCCCAAGGCCCATCAGCCCATCTTCTCTTACACCTCTCCGGCTATAAATAGAGACATCAGTTCACAGGTTATTAATTCTATTCTCTCTACTTTCACTCTTAACACACATTTATCTCCTCAAAATGGTTACTTATTCTCACGCCGGAGTCTGGTTAAGAGGGAAACCCCCATATTCCCCTCTTAACGAGCTAACGGTGTTCTGTTTTGCAGAATTATCGGATCATTAAGGAGCTCAGAAATTATAAGAAGATTAACCACTATGGTAGAAACATAAACCAAACTAATTAACCCAAAATTAGTTGTGCTTCTTCATATATTTATAATCTAGGTATTTGTATTTATAAAGTACTAACATTTCAATATCTATTCACTTAAGTGAATCAAATTAGCATTGAACAAAAGCATATTTGAATAACATTCGATATCAGGTTTGACCGTAAACTTGGTCAAACAAATTAAATAATAGTTATTAATTTATTTGTTAAAATTAGAGTAAAATGCAATTTGAGTCCTTGAATATTCTGGCTCGTGGTGTCTAGTCTTATCCCCACAACGTAATTTTTGCTGCCAGAGTCCTGGTTGATAAAAAATGCTACATGTTGAGTCCCCCCACTAACCTAGTTCAGTTTTCCTGTTAAATGACTAGCTTAACCTTAAAATTTAACGTCCATGTGGTATTAGAGTTCAAGTCTCACAGACGAAAGAGATTAAGGGGCTGTTTGGTAGCCTTTTAATGACCATTTAGATGCTACCTTTTAATGGTTTAAAACCTCTGAATGAATAAGAGGTAACCTCAAGTCTGAATGGTTAAGAGGTATCCTCTGAATGGTAAATCATCACATGTCACATTCTTCTACCTTCTCATTGGTAAAATTCTTAATGGTTTCATTAAGAGGTAGCCTCTTAATGACCATTTAAAGGCTACCAAACAGCCCTAAAAGAAATGTCGTTAAAAAAAAGTATATGAGAGATTTTGAGATCCAAATGTGGGTTCTCGATTTCTTTAGAAAGGTTATGTACCTGAAGGGGTAAGGTCCCAAAAACCTCGTAATAAGTATTTGGGACCATACCATAACCTTGCCTTTTCACCTTTTAACCTTGCGCGGCCGCGCAATGGTCTTGCAAAAGGAGGAAAGTAATCAGCAGTCTATAATCGCGCGCCCAAAGGAGAACATAAATCCTTGCGCCTCCTCCCATTAGCAAAGGATGAAAATCCTGAGATTAATACTTCCGACCAAATATCCAGACTTGGATATTATTTTACCAGACTTGGGATTTATTCATTTGTTTCCACATGGTAAGGTGTCACACCAGATCACAGCAGTAATCTTCCAGAAGGAATACAATCGTGCATCACCCAGACGGTTATAACCGTCTGGACACGTGTCATTACCCTTTTAAGATTTTAATGGACCTTGGGCTAACACTTAATAAACGAGCCCAATCACTATACCTTTTATGGTTAAAAAATGAAGCTCACGTGACAAATCCAACCACTTATGAGATAAACATCGCTACCAGTACGACATTGGTGTTCGTAGGGTCGGCCCGGAAGTGGGCGACGGCTCAGGGCTCAAACCCTCCAGGGGCCCGATTTTTTTTGTTTTTTAATAGAATTTACACTGTAAAATTAAGATATATAATTATTGAATCGGAAAAGGGTATGGTGAAGGGCTTGGCTTAGTGGTTCGCATGCCCCTTTAACATCAAGAAGACCTGCCCGAATCCTGGCGTTTCCAGCTTTGCTTTTCTTTTTGTTTGTTACCTATTTATTAAATGACATTATTTGGTTAGTTTTGTCAAGTTGCATGATTAATTTATTAGTTCAAAAATGATTCCTTAATTCTTAAATTATTATTCAATCCAAAAAAATATTTTTTATGAAACAAGCCTTATTTTGTTTTTCATTCAACTCTTATTTTCTAAAAAAATTGGATAGGTTACGGTGGTTTTACATGATCTTAAATTATGAATTTTAAAAATTACGACGTAACTTTTTTCATATTTTCAGAATATATCCTTACAACGTGTTTTCTTTCTACGTCTCGATGTTCAAATGCACATGGTGTGTTTTTTTATTTATGTTTCCACATAAAAAAGCAACCCGTCGCAACATGTCCATAGATTTTAATCTTTTTTATAATATATTCGCCCAGGGCCCACAGATTTTCAAAGATTTTCGGAGACGACCCTAGGTGTTCGCTTTTATGTTTTTTGACAAGCCAAACCGATAATGATCAATCTCTTATCGCCTTGCGTGGAGAAAAAAAACGACCACATTCCCATCGCAAAACGTTGCTAAAAAAGCTAGTTGATGATAGTTTGAAAAGAGAAAACATCACAACGGATCAACATGTTGGAATTAATTATAAAGATTATATATTGGACATGTTGTTTTAACTATTTAAATTAACATATTTGGTGGAGCATGTTGATGATGTATACATGATAAAAAGCAACAACAAGATGCCAAGAAACAAATTGAAATTAGTTGTGCTGCAATTCAAGTTAATTGGGCCTGTGCTAAAATTAATTTTCCTGAATTTGGATATCAAGAACTAAAACGGCCCAAAAGTGGAAAGATGTCCAGACTGTCCAGTTAGAGTTGGTAAAAAAAACTGGTTCAGGAACCAAAACAAGCAACCCAAACCGACCTGAACCTGTAGCCAAACCGGTTTCTCCCAAAACAGGTCCCAAACCGTTTAAACTGATGGTTCCACACCGATTTCACTCCCTGGACACACAAAACAACCCAAACCGGTTTCACATCCAAACCGGTCCCCAACCCAAACCGATTACGACCGTTGGGGTCGTTCTGGCCGTTAGAAGACCGTAATTTGATCGTTTGAGGTTGATTTCTAGCGGTCCCCCCCCCCCCCCCCCCCCCCCAATAACCAGTGGGTGTATTTGGTTGATCACAACTTACAAAAATGTGAAAAACCCTCTAGTCTTGCAAACGTTTCACTTTACCATACTTCCGAAATGCTTCAGAGTGTTCTCGTTCAAACCGTAGACGAGGAGTACTCCTCGGGTCGTGCTCTTGTAATTTTTTTTGTCGACTTCAAAACATGAACTGGTTTGAAACCAAAACTGAAACCAAACCGGTTGGAACTGGACCGAAACCAATACCCAAACTGGTTTGGCCCAAAACAGGTTTGTAAAATGGCAAAACCGATTTTTAGCCAACTCTAATGCCGATTGTAAGGCGATGGCGCATATTTTATTGTAATAGGCAAAAAAAGGTCTATCTTACCCATGCCTTTTAGAAAATAATCACAAAAGGCGATGGCGCATATTTTATTGTAATAGGCAAAAAAAAGGTCTATCTTACCCATGCCTTTTAGAAAATAATCACAATAGTTAACTTTTTTGTTTCTTTTTCCCTTTTTCTTTTCACGGGAACACACATCCCCTAAAATTAAGGCCACCTGAGGTGGTTTCCAATTTGTGCGTGATAGAATTGTTCACGCATGAACAATAGGAAAACACCACCGCCACCCCATAAGTTTAACGCGTGGACATTAAATCGTGTTAACATTTTGACGCGTTGAACATTTAAAATCTGACCATTGGCACGTGTTTGTTGACCCTTTTTTTACGTTAGTTTAATAAAAAAACCTATAAACAATCTATATATACTTTATAATTTTATACAATTTCACTCACACCAAAACACAAACACATATCAAACATTCTACAATTTTTATACCATTTCACAAATGGATTTTCCTACGTATTCGACGTTTCTGATGGACAGCGATAGCGATAGCCAATCGTCTTCCGACAATGAGACGCTTAAATTTTTCGTGTCGGTGTATAATGATCTTGAAGGAAGTTCGAACCGCCCAAAGAAGAAAATGGTGGATCGTGATCGGGTACATGCCAACGAAGTGTTAATGAACGATTATTTTGTGGAGAACCAGGTCTACAATGCCGAAACGTTTAGAGATCGGTTTCATTTACCAAAAGAATTATTTTTAAAGATTGTTGGAGACATCCAAGCAACAACTGAAGAATGGTTTCAAGAAAGTTATGACGCGAGGGGCAAACCAAGTTTCACGCCGATACAAAAATGCACGTCCGTCATTCGCCAACTAGCAACAGGTAACCCTCCCGATCAATTTGATGAATACCTAGCTATGTCGGACAGAACTTCGCGTGAATGTCTGCAATTTTTTTGTAACGCAGTCATTAAATTGTATGGTAAAGATTTTTTACGTAAACCGACGAGATACGACATCTCACGTATTTACGCTGCACATGAGGCTAGATGGCATTTTCCTGGGATGCTCGGTAGCATCGATTATACACATATCGAGTGGAGAAATTGTCCAAGAGAGTTACGAGGGGCGTATGTTAGGGGTGACGTCAAAAGATCAACCATCATACTTGAAGCGGTGGCGTCGAATGATTTATGGTTTTGGCATTCATATTTTGGTGTTCCAGGTTCAAACAACGACATCAATGTTTTGCATACGTCGCCGTTGTTCCAAACCGTAACGGATGGTACCGCACCCTTCTGTCCATTCTATGTTAATGGACGATATTACAGACGAGGCTTTCTTTTTGTGGATGGTATTTACCTATCATGGTCTGTTTTTGTGAAAGTTCATTCGTTTCCTGTCGAGGCTAAAGAAAAAGCGTCCAAAAAGTTGCAAGAATCGGCAAGAAAATATGTTGAGAGGGTTTTTGATGTTTTAAAGGGTAGATGAGGCATTCTAAGCCGATCGGTTCGTGCGATGAATAAGAAATCAATACATAGCATAGTATATGCATGTATCATGTTGCACAATATGTTAATCAAACAAGACGGACGTGCAATATCTCCAGATTGTGTGCCGGATCCTCCTACACAAGTTCACGTTCCCGAAAATATCCAACAACAGCTACGTGATGAAGAAACTCACTTTCGGTTGAGATACGATTTAATCGAACTAGTAGGTTCTTTAGGTTTGGAATTTCCTATTTCGGACGAGTAGTAGAGTTTCTTTATGTATGTTTTTTTTAATTGTAGTCTAAAATATTTCTAGTATGTTTAATTGAACTACTATGTTTTAATTTAAATGAAATTTAAAATTTAGTGTTTTATTGTTAATTTATAATTTAAAAAAAAATATAAAAAGTTGTGAGTGATGGAATTCCATCACAAGTGATGACCATTTCCACTAAAAAAAGTTGTGAGTGATGGAATAATGGTTGATGACATGATGAAACTTGATTGGATGTTGTGAGTGATGGAATTTTTTCAAGTGATGACCACCCCTACCTCCTAATAGGGTAAATGACATTTTGGTTAAGAAAACACATATCCCTTCTTTACTAATTGTACTCTCTTATTTGATGAACAATATACAACACAAACCCTAGCTTTAAATTGTATCGCCACGCCGTCATCGTCCCATTGTTGTTCTACCACTCAACCGCCTCCTCGCCATCTATATATGAATGCTTCGTTATTCATAAAAAAATTATTATGCCAAGAAATGTGCATGTTTTTAAAGACATGAAAACTTGAGACCAAACATTGTCACTATTTCACTCAGCAAATTTAAATAGGGCGACACGGTTGTCCAAATCGTTCGAACTTCGCCCGACGCTCGCTCGGAGTATTTACTGCTCGAAAAATGCTCGCTTGATTTGAAGCTCGGTTTTAAATGAGCCGCTCCGCTCGATTCAGTTTGTAAACGAGCCAAGCACGAGCAAAGATCCGCTCGGTTCGGTGGGGCTCGTGAACAGCCCTAATTTGGATAGCTGAAAATATAACTTTTCTTTTTGTTTTACTATTTTATGTAATAAGTTCTGATAAGGATTATATACATATGATCTATATTTTTTCAATATTCAACCCAAGCCATGTAAGAATTAATTTGTAAACTAATCTGTTATATAAAATCACATTATATTGTCTATATAAAAAAACTAATTACATGTAAAAGCTTAAGACTTACAAAACTGATCTTATTAAACTTACTATAAGGAGATTAAAGATCAATTTAGTTTTACTTTATTTACAAGTCTTTGTTAGAGACCCAAGTAGTGGTCTGGTCATACGCATGGCCATTTTGGTCCCCCACTATTTTATTGGTTTTTAGTTGATATCAATTTCTTTATAATATATTATTCAAAGATATGATGAGAACCACACCACCACTCGTGAAACGAATGGTTTATAAGGACATCACCTTTACGTCATAATGACGTATATATGTTTCTCATCTATGCAAATCCTTTTTTACGTTGACATATACATTACACCCTCATAGACGGTTAGGCATTACTTGGAGATCGAATTCTTTTTCTTTTTCCTTTTTGACATGTTACATGGTAGTCGATACTATTTCTTATATGCTAGTGTATGTATTTGATCCTTAAGTGACACCAAATCATCGCACATCTTCAAAGAGTGACCACATTAATTAAAAGAATGCCTATGATATTTTTCGACATACACACAATATCGACGAAATGAACAATCACGCTCTTTATTCGTGAATGTCACACTAAAAATAAAGTTGATGGTTGCAGTGGCGGATCCAATAATTTTTCCCATCAGGTTCCTTTTGATAGATTTTTAATAATTCTCACAATACATTTTTTAAATCATACAAAATTTCCGCTATTTTTTCATTTGTTTTCCAAACTAAGGGGGTTCCCGACACCCTTGGATCCGCCACTGGATGACTGTCGGTAAAATTAGTGGTTTTGGTCAATATTTGAAGGATACCGAATATATAAAAAAAATATTGAACGCATTCACTTATTATGAATTGAAACTTAACATTTCAATGATAATGAAGGAAGATCACATTAAGGGAACAAACATAGGCTTAAACCTAAAATTCCGTGCAGAAACAACCGGAATTCATGTAGGTAAAAGCCTATAAAGACGTACAACGGTCAATTAGCCAATTTTTGTTCCATGAATTTGATCAAAGAGACCTAGCATGCTCAAAGATGTAATTGTTATTTGTTTTTCTGCCTCTTAGTAGTCACAAAAGTGGAATCATCCCTGTCGTTTGTTTTCTCTACTATCGCCTTAAGCGCTTCTTCAATGGCGTTTATCCAGTGATTCACCCCTTGTTGATTATCAATACTACTACCCGAATGTTGATCTTCTACGGTTACAAACAAAACATTTTTCACACGTCTTCCAAGTGTTGTGATCTCGGCTTTTAGGGTTCTTAGTCGAAGCATTTTCAAAGTTTTTATTAGGTCTTGCAACAGATCTGACCGATCCTCACAACATAACGATGCCCTGATCACTATCCTACCTTCTTCATCGGATGTGTTGTCAATCGTTAACTCATCTATCTCACTCGGAACTGGTATTTGTTCAGCGATGATGGAAGTTTGGCACTTAAGCTCCTTCACGTGTTGTATCACTTCCGCAAGTAATGAAGCCTTGTCCGTCTACAAGTGTTAAAACCCACAACAAACATAATATTAGTTACATTTAATATAAAAACATGTCACTTGTGTAGTATGCCGAGTTATCATATCATTAACCGATTTAGTGACCCTAATTAATCGTTATTTCTAAATCACTCTCCTAACTTTCTCATCCTATATATACACCTTTAGGACTTTGGGCAATGTTAAATCACAATGATGATACATAAACATATATATATTGGGCCACCAACCCACAATATACATGAACATATATATTCCATGTCTTGTGTGTATGAATGTGAAAACATAATTAAACAAAAGGAGGCTAATCAATTACATTCTATCTTTATCCGCTAGCTATCTCATATGTCCTCATTAACTTTTAATTAATTAGAATTTATCAACAAATAGAAAAAACATGAGAGCATGGGGAAATTGCGGCCATATGCGACTCACAAATAGAATACTAGATTTCTTTTTATTAACATGATGACTTTTGGATGACCAATACACGAGTCTGAATCATTCGTTTCATTTTTTTTTTAAATTTCTAATATTCTAAACTGTAACACAGACCTTATATATTTAAAGTTGTATATGACATTATATATTCATTTAAATGCTAATGTTTAATATCACGGGCAAGAGCGTGATCAGCCTAACAATTAGCATTATGGGTTAAATACTTAAATTGTATATAAGTTTAAAAACAATATATCAAGATTTAACTTAACAATATATCAAGATTTAACTTAATATTTTATGTAGTCGAAAGCAGTTCCTTTTTTTAATTGAACTTTCAAATAAAAAAAAACAAGTACAACAAACTATGACAGCTTACTTTGGTGGTGTTGGGAAGTAAGCTACGAAGCTTAGTAAGATGATTATTGATTCGTTCGCGACGTCTTCGTTCTGCTTCGCTGTGGCTTTTCGAGGCGGCTATGCTTTTGGCATCCGCGATCTCTTGAGCAGTCATATTCTTAACCGCTTCGGTCTGGATCTTAAACGGGTCAGATTCAGGTTGAACGCCCTGGAACCCTAGATGATGGTCAGTTGAGGGAGATGTTGTACTGCTACTCTCATAGGCAAACTGCAAGCCATCAACCACCCTCTTATACAAACCACCATGGGAAGAGATAGATGAAGGAGGAGAAGATGGTGGAGGACGGTGAAACGGGTGGTGGTCTCCGGTTGGACATGGAAGAACATGGTTGTAAGATGGGTGGTGATGATATTGATGCATGATTAAAGGGATTTGTGAGGATGATGATGATGATGATGGTTGTGGGAACATGAAGGTTGTATTAGTAGATGAATAATCTTGAATACCCATGGTTGGATGAATCTCTTGCATGTGTGGATGAAGAAACTAGAAGGTGTGAAAGTAAATAGGATTTGGATGTAGTGAAGGCAAGAGGGATGATTAAAAAGGGGATATTAGAAGCAATGCTTTACTTTTTGATATGTGAAGCTCAGTTTCGTCTTGTGAGGATGTGGGAAGACAAAGGGGAGTGGTACCTTTTTATCCTTGCAAACTTCAATTAGAACACTTTAAGATCATTAGATTTAATTCTAGGTACCAAGATGATATGGTTAAAAGAGTTTTATAACTTTACTAGCTAACATTAACATGATTTATAAATTTTAAAAGCAAACAAAATTAAATTCACCCTCAATTTGATAAAAAAAAATTCTTCTGCTACTTAGAGTGTTCAATATGTACTCATAAATCTATATAAGTTGATACAACATTTCTACTTTCTCTTAAACAAGTTGCTTATGCATAGGGCTGCAAACGAACTGAACTTTCAGCGAACAGTTCATGAACCGTTCGGCGGGAAGTTCGTTTGTGTTCGTTCATTTAATAAATGAACGAACACGAACAAAAAAATTCGTTCGTTTAGTTAAATGAACGAACATGAACAAAGACCGTGTTCGTTCATTTGTGTTCGTGAACGTTCGGTAACGTGTTCGTTTACGTTCGTTTGTATGTTCGTGTTCGTTTGTGTATAGGAATATATATATATATATATGTATATATATATACATATAATATTTTGTTACCCAACTTATATTATATTATATTGTATGGCCCAACTTATATTTTATTGGTTATTTGTTAAATATTTCATTATCACCTAAGGTCTACCAGAATATACAATTGAAAGTTTGAAAGTACAAAAACCCTAAGTATTATTAGCGCCGTTCCAGATTCTGGATCCCATTTTCTCCGCCATCGACCAAGCGCCGCTCTCTCCTCCGCTCCCTCCGTCGTTCCTCTGTCAATCACCATCGTTCAACACCGTTCCCACTCATGTAAGGTTCTTTGTCACATTATTTCCATTCAAGTTAAGTTATATAAATAGATTAAATAGCTGATGCATTTATAGAAATAACTTCTTTGTCACATTAAGCTACTCAAGTTTGGATAATTAGCTTGGTATATTTTGGGTGGATCTACTTAGTGTTTTTTGTTATGATCATCTTCGAAAGTAAATATATGTTCGTTTGTGTTTGTTTATGTTCATTAACGTTTGTTTGTGTTCGTTTGCGTCCGTGTGCGTTCATGAACGTTCGTTTGTGTTCGGTACCTAAATTAACAAACGAACACAAACGAACACGAACAAGTTCATTTCCTTAACAAACGAACACGAACAACAAATCTCGTTCGGTAAGTGTTCATGAACTGTTCGTGAACACATGAAATCCTTAACAAACGAACACGAACAAGGCCGTGTTCGTGTTCGTTCGGTTCGTTTGCAGCCCTACTTATGCATCAAAAATAATAATTATAATTATAGTCGAAAAGTCCTTAAGTAGTTTGTTATAAAGCAGTTAGATTATATATTTTCTAATCACATTTTAATTAATTAACTCATGTATATTTATTTTGTTATCAATTGATTTTGTTAAAGTAATTTTTAGTTTATGTGAATTGGTTATATTAAGAAAAAAATAACTAGAATAATTAGTTTTAAACGGATTGGTTATTTTGAAATAGTAGGAATTATATATATATATATATATATATATATATATATATATATATATATATATATATGAGGATCATTACAGAACACTAACTATTGCGAGAACAAAAAGAACAACTCTAAAACACTAAATTTTGGGATTTAAAGTACATTTTTTAATAATTTTATGTTTCTTACATTCATATATGTATTATATATACATAAAAAAACCAAAGATTTTAACCTACACATATTCTACATACATGTTGGTAATTTAACCTACACATAACCTACATATGTGTAGGTTATACAAAAAGTGAAAATTTTCCATGTTTTGTTTTGAATTCTAGTGTAAGAAACAATAAATTTTATATTTGTAACATTTTCATTTACGTTTTGGATTTTTAGGACAAAAAATATGGGTGATTCATTGTGTTCTGCATGTTCTCAAAATAATTAGTGTTCTGCATAGAACTTTCCCCTATATATATATATATATATATATAGGACAAAGATCCGTTAGTAACCACCCTTTATTGCGAGAACCGCGAGAACCAGTGTGAACACAAACAGTAATTCCTAAAAAATCTAAAAAACACTCAAAATTTTTTTTTTATTTTTTTACTTTTTTTTTTTTTTTAAAAATCGCTATATTTTGTTAATAAAAAAAATTTTAAAAAAATTTCAAAAAAAAAAAAAATTCAAGTAACAGTTATCCATGCACATGTGCATATGTATCATTTATTTGTCAAATTCTGTAATTCATTACAAATATTAATCAATTGCACTTTCATTTACACTACCACGTGTAATGCACTACTTTTTACGTTAACAATATTAGAAATGCACATGTGCATCTATATGTATCAACATGAAATAAGTTGTTTTAATACACTACTTTGAATACACTTTCTCTTTCATCTATCATTCCATCCATAATACACAAACATGCACATGTGCATATGTATCATTTCTTTGACAAATTTCGTAACTCATTACAAATATTAGACAATTGCACTTTCATTTACACTACCATATGTAATACACTACTTTCTACATTACCAATATTAGAAATGCACATGTCCATCTATATGTATCAACATGAAATAAGGTGTTTTGGTACACTACTTTGAATACATTTTCCCTTTCATATATCATGCCATCCAAAATACACAACCATTACCTCCTACCATCCATAATACAATATCATTACATCCTACCATCCATAATACAATACCATTACCAATATTTTGACTTTATTACATGTATATCAACACCATTTATACCATCCAATAATCATATTACATCATAAAGTAACAACAATAGCCAAACCATCAACCACTAGATATAACTAACAAAAAAACATGTATATTGGCCTACTTCTCCATTCAAAATCACAAACTTTTTGTACCAAAACATGTTATATCATGGTTATACCTATGTAGGTCCCTCTTCGGATGAGGTCAAACCTTATCCTTGTTATATTAACACACTAGCGAGTGCGGAATCCAAGCTAGCATGCAACCGAGTTAGAACACGCAAAAGCACGACACACAAAGTTCACCGATTAACACCACATGTATTAATACGAATGAAGGTTCCAGTTACAAGCTCAATGTTTACAGATGTACTCTATAAACTCTCTCTCGTGTGTGTGTGTGTTTTCAGCAGAATGCTCCCAGTGTTCTCTCCAATCTCCCTTGTGTGTTCTACTTGAAATGAACACAACACATGGGTATTTATACCCGACACAGCTAACATGCTCGAAGGATAGGGTAATCTGGTCGAAGGATCATCTATCGACCAGACCATCTACCGAAGGATCCATACATACCTCGAAGGATGATATCCTTCGAGGTCCATCTGTATCTATCGAAGACATTATCTTTCGAGGTCATCGAAGGATACAATCCATCCTTCGATGACATCCTTCGACACAAGCATGTTTCAATCAATGTGCTAACTGTTTGGCCAAGTCAAACCGGAGGATGGTTGACTTGGTCAAACTTACATCGAACGCACATAACAAATCTAACATAAGACATCGTTTTGTATCATGACACATTACAGACAAAGTACAGACACAAGTCTTCGTCTTGAGCTTCGTGTCTTCGAGTCGAAACCAAGTCGAACTGAGCTGAGTTGAACCGAGCCGAGTCGTGTCCACAAAATATGCATCAACAAACTCCCCCTTGGACGCTACTCGTGAGGTTCAACGCTATTCGAGAGATTCAACTTCGATGTCTTCCACGTCGGAGGATCTTCAAAGTCTTCACGTGTCGTAAGTAGAAAGTGTATCAACAAACTCCCCTTTTTGTTTAGGTAGTGTGTCAATAAACTCCCCCTTAGATTGAGCTCTCCATTGAGTCATGCTCGTGAATCTTTAGACTTGTCAATGCTTCAGATCCTTGTGGTGTTGATGAAGGGTCAGCGGCAACTCGATCACTTTATCCTTTGAGTGCCTCCACTTCGTGTCTTCATTCCGAAGCTTGTCATCGACCATGTTCTCCTCGCCTTTAGCATCTGCACATGCAAGAAAGCTAAACGCATAATGAGAACAACCGCTTGGAATATAGTTTACATTTAAACAAATGACACATATGAGATCAAATCTCAATCAAACACCAACCGACAACAGTTTGAAAGTTTAGAAAATGTACAATTTTAATCCTTTAACTTTCAAAATGTGTTAACTTCGACCATTTATGAAGATGCAATTGATTTTCGGCTTACGATCAGGATTTTGGGTAGGATAGACTCGAGTTCCAACATCAGTCAATCAAAAATAAACTAGAAGCAAAATCTTTTTGGATTTTATAAAGTTTATATTAAAACACACCTAAAATCTTTTTGGAATTTTTCATTTGTAAAGACGGAAAACAATAAATAAATATACACAAGAATCATAAACTGAAAATAGTAAATAAATATCTACAGACATTCTTTTTGCGAGTTTCGAGGGTAAAAGAATCATATCAGTGTACGGTCAAGCCAAAACGCTCTTGTTGATCTTTTAGTTAACATTTTAGATAAGCATCCTATAACAATTATCGGTATTGTTGTCCACATAAGCTCAACTTATCATTAGTAATCATGGCGAGGGGATACGTTAAGGTATGATTTATACTTACCGACCGGTATTCATCCACATCACGACACATTCCCGTATCAAGGTATGCACGAGAGTTCATCTTACCGGTGAGTATACCGATTATCATCTGTTTGACCGTATATGATGTGAGATTCTCACTTATTTTGATTGAAAACAAGCCCTATGTGATATAATCACTTATTGATGAGGAACTTGATTTTCGATGCATGAGGGGCACAGGAGCAAGTCCGTGAACAGGTCAGTACTTTCGTACAGCAGAGAGACGAACTTGACTCCCGGAAAGAATTTGTGATATTTTTATCACTTATTTTGAGGGACATGTGATTGTTTATCACTTATTGAGGTCGAATGCAGTATGCAGTATGTACACGTATGTATAGTATCATGGAAGATCTAGACTTGCGTCCCCGTTATTTTTCGGTAAAAGAAACAACCATGATACTCAGATGATAAGCAGCATAAAGACCGAATATTTCAGAACCTCGGCAATTTCTCAAACGAAATTTCGGTACTAAGACCATATGCCAATGAATGGTTCCCACCCAGTCTTCAGTCAATTTAAGTTTATATCACCCTGCACACTTTAAAATGATTGTGAGCCTACCGATACATCTTATATAGAGCTGCTTATCGCTTTTTTATTTAAGGTTTAAAGAGGTTTAGACAGACCACTGATGTACTATCATTTTCTCTTTTTCTCGCCAGGAAACTCATTTTTGGTTTTCTATTGTTTTTGTGTTTTTGAAAATTTTCGATGTTTTTGGATTTTTCAAATTTGGAATTATTTGGAATTACTCCCCCTAAAATCAACAAACTAAGATAAAATTTAAAAACACCAAGGTATTTACAAAAATGACTTTCCGATGTTGGTTAACTCATGTTTTACCTCAATGCCGTTTACCAAAATTAAGTTTTAATCTGAAAAGATTTATCGAATTTTGGAAAAATCAGTTGGCATGTCGGTTTGCGGTGTGGACCATGACAACATTGTCTGGCCAAAGAGTGCTGCGAGAGGATAACAATTTATAAAGTAGCTTAAATAACGACAAGTATAGGAGAGATTAGAATTTTAAAACCGTATCCTGCAACTGCCTCATGCATTGCAAGGAATCTGAGTGCTCTCCCAAACTGGATATCCACCCGGTGTGGATTTCAAAGTCGATTCTTTGTAGCTACTGAGAAGTCTCTTGACAGCAACAAGATCATAAACCTTTGGGTCCGGCTGGTCTTCCACATTGCACCAGCGAAGGTTTTTGCCTTTCTCTTTCAGAAGTAGTGTGCGGTTGTGCAACTCATGCCAAGGCATCCGCACACCCGGTTGGTTTGTTCAACAAACACATTTTCTTCAATCACACCACGAAGAAATGTACACTGCACGTTCATCTTGTTGATTTTGAACTTCAAACGTGCTGCAGGTGCGTACATTTTGATTTGAATCTACCCTGGGGACCCGATCAAAGCTTTTAACAATCACACTTTTGGAATGATTTGCATTTTTGTCGAAGCTTTTCAAACTCTTTCAACAGACAATTCTGTTTCTCTTTTCCTTTTCTTTTCTTCTCTCCATCAAAGGCAACAATTTCTTCTGTCGCCTATTTTGTGCATGGACGCTCCACTATCAACAATCTTACGACTATCGAAAGTTCCTCCTGGAATATCCTGCACACTCACTTAAAGATTAGGTGGAGAGGGGGACCCAAGCCTTTGTGGACTTGGGTCGTCCTTGATCATCAAGAAAAGTGATCTCAATCACTTGATGATTAGGAAAAAGAACTTGTGGTGCTCCCCCTGACTGAATTACCTGTTTTGGCTTCCAAGCTGTTTGTCCTTTACCAGTATTTGTATTAGCATTTACTGGTTTTACAGTTTTAGGTTTTGCTTGAACAGGTTTTTCTTCTTTGACCTCTGATTTTAAGGCCTTCTCAATTACCTTTTGATTCTTCTGTTTTAACTTCTTTTCCCTTTCTTTCAAGACACGTGGGTCTTGTTTCGGGGAAACTGATCGTTTTTGGTAATTGTTTTCTTGGGGAGCACTTGCTTTGGCCTTCAACTTTTGCAGGTATGGGCAGTATCTTACAATATGCCCAATTGTGCCACACTCAAAACACATTCTCCGCTTTACAAACCTCGAAGAAACATGTTGATGACCAGACGAAGAACCAGACAATGAACTTTGTGATCTAGATGTACTTGTACCTAAATCACATCCGTTGGTGTGTTGGGTGTAATTATTCTGATCATTTCGTTTTAAAATTCTAACTTGTTTTACAAAATCAATGTTAGATTTATCCTGAAATGTTTCAAGTTTATCTGTACCCTTGGATCCAACAAAGTTCACTTTCTGTTCTCTTTTCTTAACAGGAGCTCTTTTGTTTTGCACCTTTGGCTGTTGAACCTTAGGTGCTTGAACATTCTTGTTCTGAGCCTTCTTTCCCTGTGCTTTACCCTTTCCGGAGTTGACTTGTTGTTTTCGCTCAATTGGTTGTTTTTGGTTTCCGTATTGTTTTCTAATTTGTTCACACGGAATTGGATCACATTGAGTGACGGTAACTTTGTCACTTTTGTTTCCCAAAAACTTATCAATACATCCTTCAAAAATTTGTTCAATTAAATCTTGATTTACATTTTTAATTGGAAAATCTTTGTTAGAGTAGATTTTGTCATCTCCTTTGAGCGTGTACAACAAGTTATTCCCTTCACAACTAGATACAAGGGACTCCATTCCTTTTGACATTTCAGTCTTACTCGGTTCCACTGGTGGATCACACAAGATGTGATTCTCGATTGGAATATCTGTTGTAACCGAGTTAGACTGTTGATTCACAATTTCTTCAGATTCATCGTCCGTAGAATCAGCATCCTCAACAATGAGAGGATTCTGTTCCTTAACACACGATGAATCTGTCACATTCTCAGACTCAGATTCTGATTGACCTGAGGATGATGTACCAGTTGTGAACCCGAGGCCTGCTGCAAAGTCATCTAGACCGAGTGGCACAGTAGGTTCAAAACGGGGCATATACTCGTCATCAGGCAATTTGGAGTAATTGTGATTCATTGGGGGAGGACATGATTTGAATCCATTACACTTCCTATCCCCCTTTTTCTTTTGAACATCAATAATGTGATCCAAAACATAGCGGGAATTGGAATAGCTTTCCAATTTCTGCTTAATTGTCTCACATTCACATCTAGCTGTTGCTAACTCTACCATTTGCTTTTCAATTGTGTCAATTAAATCATTGTTAGCATGTTGTTTTCTCAAAACAGCCCTTTGTAATTCAGAAACATCATGTTTTAATGACGCAATTGTAGCTTTAAATTCCTTTTCATTTCTGGTTAAAAACAAGTTAGCTTCAGTTGCTTTAGAAAGATCAACAATCAATTCTTGATTGTGTTTGTTTGTGACTTCAAACTGCTTTTCCTGTTCAGCATATTTAACCTTTAAACTATCACAATTTTCACAGCTAACTACAGTGGGTTCATCGATACTTACCTGACCTGATGAACTGTCGACATTAGCCGTAAAGGCTGAATGGAAAGAAAAAGATCCATCTTCAGAGAAGAACTTAGCAAGCTTCTCGGAAGTTCCAGCAGATTTCTGGCAGAGAATAGATCTCCTCTTGCATAATGCTTCAGCTTCAGCCAGAAGTTCATCAACCTTCAAATTCAAATCATCACCTGATAAATCACCAGTATCAAGTGATTCCCCATCTGTGCTCCCACTATAACCCGAACTATCTTCATCTTCTGAAGATTCACCAGCAGACGCGGGTTCTACTACCTTCTCAGTCACTTTAGCATAACATGCTGTTCCACCATTTCCTCCTTCTCCAAGCTGAAGCGACCAATCACAACCTTCATCTATTTGAACCACGAGTCCCCGGTTGGCATTTGATGACCCTGGTTGGCTTTGGTTGTTGACAGGTATCAACGTACGGACATTGTTCCTGTTCTGGTTCTGCTGGTTGCCTTGATTTCTGAAGGGATTTTGGTTTCCATGCTGAGCTGGTCTTGTGCATTCCCTTTTGAAATGACCTCGTTCACCACAGTTAAAGCATGTTACAGCTTGCTTGTCGAACCCATACTTGGTGTCTTTCTTGCTTTCCAAGTTGTTTCTCCCGGTCTTTTCCATAAACTCCTTTGCCCTTCGAATTGCACTAGCAAGAGCCCATTTGATATCCATCATTTCAAACTCATCTCTGTCCACTTGCTGATAATCTTCATTGGTTAGATTGATATTCCCAATCTGACCTGCGATCAATCCACAGTAAGCACTAACCAAGGTATTCAACATCTCCATATGCTCCTTGGCTATTTCGACACTGACTTTGGAAAAGTTGGAAGTGTCTAATCTGACAGTGTTTGGATTGGAAGTGGCTTGAAAGTTTGAAGTGTTTCCATAAAACCCTTGCTGTTGCGGTTGTTGCTGCTGAGGAGCTGTCGGTTTCACCTCTGATCTTGGATACATCAAGTATGCTGAAGGATCAAACTGATCTGTTGTTGATGGTCCAGTGTTTGAGATGAAAGCTGTTTGAAGCTTCGCGTGTTGAGAAGCTGGTTTTTCTCCACCAATACCTCCAGCAATCCCAAAATACATCTCTGGACTTTGAGGAGTGAGTGTTCTTTTTGCCTTAAGTTTTTCTTCCACATCCTTGTTCTCCAATTTTTGAATTAAATCATAAATGGTGATTGTGTCTAAAGCACCAGTTTCTTTGAGAATTTCAAGATAACTGCTCCACTTTGTTGGTAAGCTATCAGCAAATCTCTTCACTATTTCTTGTTGAGCGGCAGTGATTTTAAAAGCAAACATCTCACTCAACAAGTGATGGAACCTTGTAGATAAATCTGCCAAAGTCTCATTCTCCATACACGTGAAACCTTCAAACTCTTTCTTCAGTAAATCTTGCTTAATCTTTCTAGATTGAGCATTACCTTCACATCGTAACGTGAGCATATCCCACAAGCTTTTAGTTGTCGTGCAGTAAACAAACTGGTGGTAAATGTCTCTGTGAAGAGCTTGTGTGAGAATCATGAATGCTTTCTTTTCTAACTCAATTTTCTTCTTATCATCATCAGACAGAGTGCTGTAAGTTTGTGGATTAGATCCTGCAACTTCCAAATCATTTTCAAATGGAGTGAAGAAACACATCCATAGATCTTGACCTTGCCCCTGAACATAAGTTCTCAGCCTTTCTTTCCACCATCCCCAATCATTTATGTGATTCAGCTTTGGCGGTTTTGTGCTTGTACCAGTTTCACTGTCGTTCTGCATCATAGATTGAATGCTGCTGCTTTGATTTGTGACCAATGCCCATTGATTTGCAGTTATCATTGCAGCCTGAGTTGGGGCAATAGCTCGCAAGAATGCATTTTTGTCAAACTCTGGCTCAGGTTGTGTAGCTGATGATTGTGGAGTCGAAGTTAATTGAGTCCACCACTCACCGTTTGTTCCCATTTTATAAAAATTAATATATTAAGTTTGTGAAAAATAATTTCGGTGAAAAAAAAAATTTTTTTTTTTTTTTTAATTAATTTTCACTTAATATATTAAAATGTTGAAGAGAAACAAACAGCCGAAAGATCTCTGATCGAAAGACCTGAAAAGCACAAACTGTTAAACTCAAACAGACAAGGATCGAAAGATAAACACCTGTTCGAAAGATAGACACTTGTTCGAAGGATCAACAGTGTTCGAAAGATCACTGTTGAGTTTCGAACGATGACTTCGAAAGATTCTCCAAGACGAAGGATCCTTATCTTTCGAAATGTAACAGAAGCTCGAACAATATATCCTTCGAAAAGATTCCTTGGCTCGAAAGATAACTCACTGACTTCGAAAGATGTTCGAAGGATGGGTATCTGTCGAACCTCCTTGATCGAAAGATGATCTTTCGATTCCGAAGGATATCTTTCGATGAGCTCTGACACAGTTGACAAATGTTGACAGGTTGGTGAGAAAGGTGACAAGTTGGTAGAAACTTTCGGCAGAAGGTATGTTCAGACGTGCTTTCTGCCAAAACCAGATTTGGTTTGAATATTTTAACCAGTTGTCCTTTCCCAATGCACAAACAACTTTCGAAATCAATTAAACAAGATCAAAATATTTAACACTTTGAAGAACACTTGAATGTATGATGAAGATATCAAGAACAAACCCAGAAAAATTTGAATTTTCTGATGAACCGACAACTGCCGAACACGAGTTTTGGCCGAAAATTCAATAAAAACCACCCTTTAACATGTGAAAGAGATAAACAACAAAGTTTTTATAAAAATTTCAGCAAAACAAGCAGATTTTCGAAGTTTTAAACACAAAATTTCCAGAAAATATAAACTTCAAAAGTCCGAAACACACTCTAAAACACTCGGTTTTAACAAGAAAAAGAGCCAAGGCTCTGATACCACTTGTAGGTCCCTCTTCGGATGAGGTCAAACCTTATCCTTGTTATATTAACACACTAGCGAGTGCGGAATCCAAGCTAGCATGCAACCGAGTTAGAACACGCAAAAGCACGACACACAAAGTTCACCGATTAACACCACATGTATTAATACGAATGAAGGTTCCAGTTACAAGCTCAATGTTTACAGATGTACTCTATAAACTCTCTCTCGTGTGTGTGTGTGTTTTCAGCAGAATGCTCCCAGTGTTCTCTCCAATCTCCCTTGTGTGTTCTACTTGAAATGAACACAACACATGGGTATTTATACCCGACACAGCTAACATGCTCGAAGGATAGGGTAATCTGGTCGAAGGATCATCTATCGACCAGACCATCTACCGAAGGATCCATACATACCTCGAAGGATGATATCCTTCGAGGTCCATCTGTATCTATCGAAGACATTATCTTTCGAGGTCATCGAAGGATACAATCCATCCTTCGATGACATCCTTCGACACAAGCATGTTTCAATCAATGTGCTAACTGTTTGGCCAAGTCAAACCGGAGGATGGTTGACTTGGTCAAACTTACATCGAACGCACATAACAAATCTAACATAAGACATCGTTTTGTATCATGACACATTACAGACAAAGTACAGACACAAGTCTTCGTCTTGAGCTTCGTGTCTTCGAGTCGAAACCAAGTCGAACTGAGCTGAGTTGAACCGAGCCGAGTCGTGTCCACAAAATATGCATCAACAACCTAATGATGCACATGTGCATTTTGAATATTGGTAATGTAAAAAGTAGTGTATTACAGATGGTATTGTAAATTAAAGTGCAATTGTCTATTACTGATAACGTATTACAGAATTTATTGAAGTAATGATACATATGCACATGTGCATGGATAACTGTTACACGAAAAAAAAATGTTTTTTTTTGTTGGAAACTAAATATAGCGATTTTTGTTAAAAAAATATTAAAAAACAAAAAAAAATTTGAGTGCTTTTTTTTTTTTTTTTTTTTTAGATTTTAATTTGCGTTCACATTGGTTCTCGCGGTTCTCGCAATAAGGGTGGTTCTCGCATGAACCTTACCCTATATATATTACCCTATATATATATATAGTAAGGTTCATGCGAGAACCACCCTTATTGCGAGAACCAATATGAACACAACCTAAAATAGCTAAAAAAAACCTAACCCCCCCCCCCAAAAAAAAAAAAAAAACCTAAACCCCCCTCCCCCACCCCCAAAAAACCTAACCCCCCCCCCCCTCAACCTAAAATGCTAAAAACTAAACCCCAAAAAAACCTAAAAAATCTAAAAAAAAAATTTATTTTTTTTAGTATTTTGCCAAAAAAAAAAATTTTAAAAATTTTAAATTTTTTTTGCTACTAAAAGTAGCGATTTTTTTATAAAAAATGTTAATTTTTTTTTTTGTGTTTTTTAGCTATTTTTAGGTATTTTTGGTTGTGTTCGCATTGGTTCTCGCGGTTCTCGCAATAAGGGGTGGTTCATCACGGATCCTTCTCCTATATATATATATATATATGTATATAGGGAGAGGATCATGAGAAAACTACATATATATGAGAAAACTAGAAAACTAACTAAAAAAACCTAAAAAAAAGCTAAAAAACATAACAATTTTTTATCAAAAAATCGCTAGTTTTTATATATAAAAAAATTTTCAAAAAAAAATTGTTGTACTGCACATGTGCATTATATGTGTACTAGTTTTCTCATGTGCAATACAACAAAAAACTTTTTATTTATTTATTTATTTTTTTTTTTTTTGAAAATTTTTTTCCATGCATAAAAACCTGCGATTTTTTTATAAAAATTTTAAAAAAATCTGGTATGTTTTTAGGCTTTTTTAGTTAGTTTTTTGGTTTTCTCATTTAAACTAGTTTCTCATGATCCATCCCCTATGTGTATATATATACATACATATATATATATACATATATATATACATATATGTATATATATATATGTATATATATATACTGTTAGTGATGGATGATGAATAGTAATTTTAATTTTATGATAATACATAGCTTTTTATTATTTTTTTCTCCTTTTTAAAACCATATATTTCCTACACCATATTTTTAATAATTCTCTTTTTTTAGAACATATATTATCGATTAATTTGATACTTCTTTATTACGTTTATAACTTTTTCTAAAAACCTAAGTTGATTTTTTTCCGAAAAATGAAATTGTACTTATAATAAAGTTTTTATTTTTTTTATTTTTAATAACATACATTTAATTTTTCCCTTTTTTAAAACCATATATTTTCCTATACCATATTTTAATAATTGTCTTTTCTTTTTTTAGAACATATATTATCGATTAATTTGATACTTCTTTAATAATTTACGTTTATAACTTTTTCTAAAAATTTAAGTGCGTAGTTATGCTTGATTTTTTCCCGGACATTCCGTTATAAATTTTGTTAAAAACGAAATTGTACTAATAATAAATTATTTATTTGGTATCATAAAACAATATTATGATAAACTAAACCGTTCTAATAGTTTGTCTTTCTAAAAAACATGTTTTAGTTTCAAATCACGTTTGTTTTACATTATCATTTGCTCGGTTTCGCCGCAACGCGCGACGACAAAAAACTAGTATTCTTTAAAGTACTGGGTAGAGTGGATGTAATGGGGTGAAAACTTGGCCACGACAATTTGTGGCAACACTTAGATACTGTTTGTTTTTCCAGAGGTAAAACGTCAGCAGTCTACGGACCACATCTGCAGACATCTGTAGCAGAATAGGTGGATCAAACCCTTGTAGTCTACAAAAACAAGACTGTTTGTTTTTTAACTTCTGCAGGCTGCTGAAATAAGCATTTTTGAAAACAAACACCAAAAATTCACATAATAAACACCAAAAGTTCACATAATTATAACAAACAAAGAATAAAATCAGAAAACAAACAACAAATAATCAATAATCATAAAACATACCTGATTCGGTTGTGAAGGTCGGCTGTGGGGGACGGCGGCGGTGGGGGACGGCGGCAGTGAAGAGGATGCGGCGGTGAAGGGACATGGCTGGGGAAGAGGACGACGATGGGGAAGATGACGAAGGTGGGGTATATGTGGCGGCTGGGAAAAGGAAGACGGTGTGGAAGAGGGTGGACGGTGGGGAGGGTGGCAGCTAGGAAGAGGAGAGTGGTGGAGGAGAGGTGTTAGGGTTTTGATGAATTGTTTTTGTTTTTTTATATTAGGGCAAGAAGAGGAGGTTAGAAGAGGCTATCCCACACCTGCACCAAAAAGAGGACGCATCGAGGTTTTTTAATGAAATGTCTTCGAGAAAACAAAAACTTTGCAAACCCAAACATCTGCGCGTGGTCTGCGTAGCGCAAATATAAGAGGACAAGAAAAGCTTTTTAGAAAAAAAAAACAAACAACATCTTAGCGAGTTCGGCATGTCCACTCCTTGGGCCTCGGTGTGTTGTGGCAAGCGGCAAGTGGAGGCAATGGTATGCTTCCTATGCCGATTTGATCAAGAGGTTGGGGTGGGCCCTTTCTCCCTCTAACTAATCAAATTTTTAGTTTGAATATTTTTTTTTAATAATTTGTTATTTAAAAATTGGATATGGCATGAGATGGATAAGAAGCATATTATTTTATGTGAATTGTCAAGTTATAACTAGTAAGAAGTAAGTGGTGGTTGAAAGCTCATGGAAGAGAGATGTGTTGCAGCAAGCGTGGCAAATTCGACAAGCATTTCCTCCACCCTTATGGATGATACAACGTTTTATCAATTCTCAAATTAAACATTATATGAAGTGACACATAATGATTGTGTATATTAATTCACTTTATTTTTACAAAAAAAAAAATTGAATAATAACTATCAATACACCATTGAGAAATAATGTTTCCAAAAAATCATTTCATCTGGTTAGTCGTCGCTATTGTGTTCATAGGTGACCGTGTTCACTCCATTCTGTTATTAATTAACATAGCATACGTAACATTAAGGTCACATTAAGCTTAGGAGCCACGTTGGCCGTTACTACCATGTTCCATCAAAACATATACTCATACTGTTAGTCGCCGCAAACATCTATTCATAGCACAACATTTATAATATAAAATAGACTTATGGAAACTTTAGAAAACAAGCCTTACTATGACTATTTTGTCGTATATGAACACCACCCTAAAAGAATAGAAAAGGGGGTATTGAACTCACCTAAGAGGATTAACTTCTATTCACTATAAGATGATCCTAACCTTTGGATAACTTAGTCAATCTGATCAAAATTTCACATATGAAATAGGTCAACTTTCGCATAAACATAAGGTGGACACATACCCAACTTTCACGTGTACTTCTATGCAAGAGTTGCGGAACGTCTGTGTGACATGAGGTGGCTCACTCACTAACTTTCGTGTGATCATCCCAGACTAAAGTTGGGAACTTAGGAGAGAGTTAGACAACTTTCGCGTGAGACTTCATGCCAAAGTTGTGACTTTTACTTGCCACACAGACAAAAGTTGGAACTTTCACATAACATAACTTTCTCCTGGTTCACACATACTTTCATATGACCTAGTCTTCCGTATAAAGCTCTACTATGAGAGTTGAACTTTCTTGTGCATAGTGAGCAAGAGTCATCTTTTTCTTCAATGTAGAAACCTTAAAACACTGCAATGGCAGCCATCCCTTCTCAAATTTGAAAACACATTAAGATCCTAACGTTATTGCTTGAAACACATTAAAATGGTCGTATAAAATGATCCCATGCATATCCTACTGTTATAATTTGAAATTTCATGTAAAACTCTTACCTTTACCTTATTAATCGAAACCGAGCTCATAAGCTCGTAACTTCCTTCTTTATTTGTGAAACTTATTGAACACAAAACCCTGTGATTCCCTGGTGATAATACCGGCTCAAATTCGTAACCCTTTCTTTGTAAACCACTCTAAATGGTAATTTACCTAGACAAAACACTTTCTCTCTCTAGCACTTCTTCTTTTTAACTTTGGATCAAATTGAAAAGTAATGGTGCGACTAGGGGTTCCCCCTACATTAGGGCATTACATAATTTCCCCACAATACCATTTTTGACCTTCAAGTCTCTCTTTTCACAAAACCAACCCAAATGTGGCATTTTATTTGATTTACATAAAAGTGAAATTTAGGATGTTACATCACACGTAATCATAGTTGTCAAAGATGGTCAGCCATATACATACTTGGTTAACTTTGTGATACATTGTCAATCATGAACGATGATGGTTAGTTAAGGTTAATGAGCTTTAACGTTGGTTAATAAGGCGTATACGACTTATTAAGGCTCCTTATGGAATGTTATGACTGAGAATAACACATTAAGACTCCTTACGCCCATTAAGACATTTATGGCGTTGTATATTACGTTAGGTCAAACATAACCAATGTAAGTGAAACTTGATCAAATATGGTGGATGATGATTAAACATAACAAATTTGAAATCATGACCATTATGACAAGATGGTTATTTAGGGTTCATGATAGTTAGTGTCACACCCTGACTTTTGCGGAAGCGTGATTATGGTGTGACTTTCTTAATACCATTGCATTCAATCATAACAACACTATATGATTAAACCATTAGATGTTCATCCATAAATTAAGTTTGAAAATATCACAACATAATTGTCTGAAACGTAGACTCCAAATTTAACTTACAAACCACAACATGTTTTAAAGAGTTCACGAAGACTCGACAAAAGACCTTAAATAAAACCGAGTTTAGAACCATGTATCTCGTCCAGGATTAAGATACATCTCCTAAACCCTAATGACTTCGGATGACATCTTTTTATTCATAACGCAGCTTGGAACATCCAAACACCCGCCAGATCCACTTAATTCCCTGAAATACATGTAGTTTGAAAACATCAACAAAAGTTGAACGAGTTCATGTGTTTGTGTATATGAATGTATAAAACCTTTGTGATCAGTGTATGTATGTATGTTTGTAAATCCCGGTATGAAAGCAAAACAAAGAAACAGATCGATTAATGGTTTGCAAGGCCATTAACATGCGTGCAACGGCGTAGGAAGGCTCAAACCTAGCAAATTTGTACCGGGCCTCCGGCTATAAGACATAGTCACCTCATGGGCCACCCTGGTCCTCATGGGTGTGGGCTCGCTACACCCAAATAGATCTATCACTCATGCCCCTCGGTCCTAACACGAGGATTAATGGTCTTAAGAGTGCGCCTACCCATTCACATGATCTACTGTACTTTCTTAGCTAACCATACCAATTGTATTTGTTTGTAAGCATTTTGTAATCATTTGAAACATGTACTTCACCCCCAAAGTTATAAAACTGAAAACAGTTAAGAGAAAAGGGGGACATGAACTCATTGTCTTGCGTCTTCAATAATCGTAACTCAAGTTCCTTCAGCAAACACAACTACCTACAATGTACTAATGTCTATTAGACGAACGGGTCGTGTCTTGTCTTAGTATTAATGTTTTTGAGTTACGCTTCTTTTATGTCTTTGGTATCATCCCAAGTTATGCAACTATTTGTTAAAATAATTAATATTTTAACTCGAATTAATTTTTGGAATAATCGTTAAAACAGTATATCTTATTTTAATACTTCCCAAGAATTTATACTTGTACTTCCTTCCCAAGGATGGGTATATTTGTATTTGTATATTTTTGCCATGTATCGGTGTCGTATTCCGGTGTGGATTTATACGTACGAGAATACGTATTTTCTTGTAATTGTTAAGTATTCTTATACTTAATTTTGTGTTAAACTTTCCGGAATATTACTTCTAATAAAAGTCCACTAATATATATATTTCCCAAAATATATATTTAAGAATTATCACTTAGAAAAATTATTTATAATTTTTCCTTTTGGCAAAAATATTTGTAGTTCCAAAATAATATATTTTCAAGTCTAACTTTAGAAGATATATATAAACTTATTTTTATCCAAAAACATTGTATTTCAAGTTTATCCAAGAAAATATATATTTTTTCCAAAAATATTATATTTTCTAGTAATTCTAAGAAAACATATATATTTTTAATCGCCAAAAATTATATATTTCCCTCTTGTCAAAATATGATATAACTTTGTGATAATCATAAAAATCATATTTTCATTTCTTTGAGTCCAAAATATCATTTACCAAAAATATAATTATAAATGTATTTTCCAGAATATTTTGTAAGTTACATTATTTCGTTCGGTTTTACAATATTGTGTGTGTAACTTGTATATCTATTCCTTGAGATTTTTGGTAATATTTTGGATTGTAATTCTTGGTGTTTTAATGTGTTATATTATTTTAAGTCCTAAAATAATATAACTATTACACAAAGTATACAAATAATCACACACATTATGTCTTTAACGTATATATATATATATATATTCTAAATATATACTTATCCATTTTTATTTATAAAAACCAACCTCCAACATTTGTATTTTTGTAACAAAAAATTATGGCAAAGTTTATGAAACCATCTATTGTTGAAAATACACTTGTAAGTGTGTTTTTATAAATATTTTCTAAGTGTTTATATTTTTAGAAAATTTTGCCATAGTTTCCCCTAAAAATGGAGGTTTCCATGCATTCAAGTATATCATTTTCTTTTAAAATCATCCCAAACAATTAACACTTCAATCAACACTTACCAAGTGCCAAAATCATGCAATTTATACAACAACATGAACTTGAACTTTTATAAAAACTTGTAGTAACTTACTAGTGTGTTTAGTAAGCTTAGTTACCCTTTAAAGTTTGGTTATTTATTTGTAAATCCCTTTCTTGCAATATTTAGTCTTTTACAACTTACAAGATGATTTTTCTAGAAATCATTCTTTTGAATTTTTCTTGTTAACAATGTGTTTCTACACTTGATATACCACTAAAAACATGGTTAGTTTCTTTAAAATCCATGATTATGTAAATCTTGCAAATGAACTTGGTTTCTTGAGAGAACTATGTTTGAAATCACTTTTATACAAGACTTCTAACATGTTTCATACTTTATCATACCCAAAATCATTCTTATTTTCAAGTTCATGTGAAACATAAAGTATGATCATCTTGGTCTTTCACAAGATCATCACTTCAACTTGTTAGATCATGTGTTTAATCATAATCTAGTAAGGTCCATATGATGTTTAACATCATAAACACAAGAATCAGTCATCAAGTATCACACATATACTAAAACAACATATATTCTTATGTTAGTGAGCTTTATGTTAGAGATTATCATCTTGTTCATT
The DNA here is from genome assembly GCA_030545235.1 of Helianthus tuberosus. Classification (NCBI taxonomy): domain Eukaryota; kingdom Viridiplantae; phylum Streptophyta; class Magnoliopsida; order Asterales; family Asteraceae; genus Helianthus; species Helianthus tuberosus. Next base: position 30,097,563 of record CM060393.1, read on the forward strand.
AGTGTTCTTCAAGATTAGTAACATATATCATCTTTTAACCAACATTATAAGAAGTAACAAGAGATTATAAGAGCCTTACCACTAGCACAAGGCTAGGGACGAAACTCAAGAAGATGAAGATGATGAATGTGATGGATAAAAGCAAATGAAAGAGGTCCTTCAATCTCCAAACCCTCCAAGCTTCCTAACTTAGCTTCTAGCACCCTTGTATGAGTATGGAATGGATGAAAGTTAGATGAAGATGGTAGTGGTGTGTGGCCTTGTTCTCGGCCGAGAGTGAGCAAGAGAGTGAGAGAGAGAGATGCGTGTAAGTGTGTGTGAGATGTGAGAATTATGAACTTCAAGATCTTACTTATAACCATCTTAACACTTTAACTCTTGGATAATATACTCAACACTAGGAGACATGATCCAATATTATAATCAAATGAAATCTTCCATGTGGGGCCATGCTTGGCCGATTACATAGGTGGGGGGGGGGGTATTAGCTTAGGTTTTAACCAATTAGTTACCATCTAGTTTAATTTCAAGTATTAGTTACATATCTTGGTTATTAGATATTTTTAGTAGGTGTTATGATGTTCGGGGATCATAACTAGCTTGGTAATGTTAAAACAATGCTTCTAGTGCAATTTTGATGTTTCGGGTAGTGTCCGGTTGTTCGGTTAGATACTGGTTCGTTAAAGTGCTAAACTATACAGTTTAGTGTTCTTTATGTACCCTTTTGTGACACTTTTAATTCCCGACACTTAGGAAAGCATTCAGGACCATTTTACCGTGTTTTTGCTTAATTTTAGTGTGTTAAAAAGCTGATTTATGCTGAATTTTGCTAAATTCAGCACTTTAGGTGAGTTTTAGGCACTTTCCGGCACTTAAACTAGCACTTAGAACGGCAGTTTTGTGATCCTCACTTTCCTACACACTATACTAGTGTAATACTTGGTTTCTGGCTTATTCTGTGTCTCATTGCACTGTCTGTCTATGTGCTGAGTTCCGTCAGCATTTTTCTGAGTTATCCGCTAACTGTGCTAACTGTGCTTTGTGCATCATATATGCCAATATGGTTTGCATGTAATAATGATGTGACATTATGCAATATGTGATGCACATGTAAGTATGATGCAGTAATCAGAAAGTAGTTAAGTGTAATTCATCACAGTCATTAAACACTAATCATGGTTAATTAATTGTACGAATACCTGGATTTTTGACAGTTGTCACAGTTAGTATGTCCAATGATGGTTAATATCGGTGATTATGATCAAAACTGGTCAATAATCGTTAACACATAGTCATAATTTATCATACAAAGCTATATTTAGTCAAAGATGGTCAATTGCGTCTAGTGTTGATCAATGATAGTCAATTAGGGTCAATGATGTTCAAATTTGAACAATGATGGCCAGTCATAGTCAATATTGATAATTGATGGTTCAGTGAGGGTCATGTTGGTTATCTATGATCATGATGGTTAATTAGGGTTTATTGCCATTTAAAATTAACTATGGTAAATGATGGTCTATCATGGTCATTAACAACTAGTCTTACAAATTAACACCTAACATGACATATGTGATGGTGTGTCTTAAAAGTTTTAATCATAATCAGTGAGACCTAAAATATGACATAAATGATGGTATATCTTAAAAAACTTTGTATGCCGACAACCACTATGTTCCGAAGTCGTGCAAGGAACCCTAGCGATAAACAACTCAAATTATAGCGTTGCTCAATCATTGCCTTGCCAGAATACAAAACAGCCGTTGAGGAAACCTTTGGTAAGAAAGTGTCCACATTTCCTTATGTTACCCAATTTTAAAATCTCCTCAAATTATTTGTTCATGTTCAATGTCGTATTTGTGATGGCACTTTTTTAAAATTAAAGATATAACTCTGGGTTGTGAAGCATCTTCAGTGTCACTGTATCTCTATTTCTTTGGTTTGCTTATCATACAATCGTCTAAATATAAAACAAAGTAGTTGTATTTTAATTTCTTAGTTATTATTTCATTTGTGTCTAACCAAATATTAACAACTACATGTTATTATTATTATTATTATTAATATAAGCTTTGATATAGAAAACAAAAGTAAAGGATTATATCAATATAAGTCTTTATTATTTTGTATCAAGAAGTGTTTTCTGATAAATAATTTCAGCTATTTCACAGGTTTTCATAGCGACACTTGGTGTTCCTTTGATACGGCCTAGAATGATCTTAAATTTGTTGTAGGGAATTAAGCCTTGGAAACTTAACCAAGATTGTGTTGCTAATCATTTATGGCCTAGTATGATCTCATTTTTGTTGCTAGCTATGAATTGTTCCATGAAAATTTAACCAAGTTTATGCAACCTACCTTATATAATACTACATTTATTGGTCTATCTTTGGGAGATGAAGTCCATAACAATGAAGATTGTCACTGACCTTACTAAATAAACCTAGCAAGTTTTTTTTTTATTATATCTTAGGGTTGTATTTGTTCTTTCTAGTTTTAATCCACATAAGTGAAGTCGTATCAGTTTTGAATTAGAAATTTGCAGTACAATTGCATTTGATACCTCTATTCATTTAAATTCACTTTCAGTTTCGAGTATCATTTGACTTATTATTGTTTTGATTGAAATCATGTATGACCATATTCAGATGTTTTTTTTTCTTAGTGACATACAGTTTATGTTAGAACTTATTCTCATATGATCTTCAATCAGGTTTTATTTTTTGTTTTGATGCAGTTAACGATTGCTTTATATATTAAGTTTTATGTTTTATTTGTTTTACACATGGTTTTGCCATGATATTATATTAAGGTTGACTATAACAATTTAACTTTCATTCCTTAACTTGCATTGGAGGCAAGAACAATTTACACAATCAATTATAGATAGAACCAGAGGATGTTGAACGCAATACTAATTATTGATGTACAGTTTTATAATTATCTTATATGGTATAATGGGAAGCTTTTGTTTTTGGATTTACGTTATAGAATATATTGTGATGACTTGGGTTAAAGTATTGATGATGTACAGTTTTGTAAATCAGTAATAAATGTTGGTTTGATTTGTATATATTATGTTGTTTTGCAAATATATTTATGTGTTTTTGGATATGTGTATACTTTATAAGGAGAATAAAACTGGAAAAACTTTAAACGGGTAATTGTTTTTCTAAACTATAATTGTTCAAAACGAGTAATAGAAATAACTGATGTAAATTTGTTATGCTGCCAAAACTTTTTTAAATAACTGATGTAAACCTTATAACCTTCATCATCCAACCCACCTTTCGGATGCCTCGTTCTAAAAACTTTACAACAAAAACAATAGAGTTTTCCAAGTCTTTTCGAATACACTAGCCATTCTCTATCACATGTCTCCCTATTTGATAGAATTCTAGTGTACATAGTATTAGAAAAATGTCTTCCAATTTTATCCACGGGGCCCTTAACAATATCCACATCTCTTTTTGAACATTTTGTAACCAACTCTTTAATCATGTCATTACTAAGCCCACCCCAATTTCTAGGATCAAAAATACCAATATCCGGAACCGGATTAACATCATCTTCACACATAGTAGCTTCTTCATCTACGGTAGCATTAACATTATCTTCACCTACGTTCACATTGTCTTCACCTACGTTCATATTGTCTTCCCCCACATTAGCTTCTTCATCTACATTCACATTGTCTTCACCCACATTATTGTCACCCATGTTAGAACTAGAATTTTGAGTTTCTTATAAAAACCTTGTGTATTCAGTTTTGTTTTACTTCATCCGCCTTTCTTATCTCTTCCTCTAGCTTCCTATTCTTACGTTTTTTATGTCCGTATAGGTGTTTATATTTAGAAACGAAAGGAGGCATAATTTCTAAATATTAACAAAAACATTCATTCAATCACACGAAGTCTAATACTAATACATTTAAAGTATTAAACATCAAACAAAGTTTTATACCTCAACATATGAAATCAGAATCACACAATTAGACTAAAGGTTCTAAAATAAAAAAAAAAAAAAGAATTATAAGAATTTTGTACCTCCAAGTCTGCTGCGATGATGATAATGATGATGATGAATCCCCAAGTCTCCTGCGATGATGATGGATGATGATGAATCACCTCCTCTGTTGCGACTGCGATGATGATTGATGAATCCCCAGGCCCAAGTCTTCAGTTCAGTCGTCTGATGTGAGATGATGATGAACCGTGAACGTGAATGTTTCCCAAGTCTGTTGCGACATTCTATTTCCCACAACTGCCAATTGGGTTATAATTTTGTTTATTAATCACTTGGCCTTGTTAATTGGGTTTTGAAACTGGGTTATAAAACTTTTTAACAGGCCATTTTTTAAAACTTTTAAGCAAGCCCTTATTTATAAAAATTTGGGTCTTTTAATCAGGCCTTTATTTATAAAAACATCCAGATTTTATATATATATAGGATTACGTTCAAGAGTGAACACTAGTGTAGCTTGCAAACTGAGTGAACTAATCCTAGCCATACACGTGTGTAGATCAATGGCTAGGATTTGATGTTGAATACACTAGTGTATTTTACGATTTGATGATGAGATCCTGGCCATACACAAGTGTAGATCAATGGCCAGGATTTGTTCACTCAGTTCGCAAATACACTAGTGTTCACTCTAGTACCCCATCCTATATATATATATATATATATATATATATATATATATATATATATATATAATTTTAAAAAAAATCCGGGCCCTATATTGATTTGGGCCCTGATCGCAGGCCCACCCTGCACTTGCTTATAGTCGCCCCTGATATAGGGCTCGGTTCACGCGCGAGTTGGGCCAAAATTGTTTTGCACAAACATAGATGAAAATATTATAAACAAATCTAAAAAAAGTAAAAAAAAATTGTCAAGTCGGTTGTTTTGACTGATTCAAGTTTTTTTTTACGCGTTGGTGTAAATTTTGTACGATGGTAAATATTTTTCTTTACGCCTCATGTAAATGTGTGTATGCGGATTTTTTTTTTTTTTGCTGAAACAAGTAATTTTTTATGACTTTTGAGAAAAAAAAATTCGAAAAAACATTTTGGATGGCCTAGTTCTCACGGTTCTCAACTCAAGGTAGTTCTCATTTTAACCCATCCATATATACACACACACACCCACATATATATATATATATATATATATATATATATATAACAAAACAATTATGGGGACGTATATCATTTGTTGGAGCCAATATGTTTTGTTTTGCCCGTTTCTATCTCCTACTTAATTATGAATATTTATTTTTTAATTAGATATAGTTATTATATCATTAACTAAATGAATTTTATATGAAATTAGTTATCAATTTTTAAATAAACTTATATGTTTAACTTAAAAGTTTCAATAAGTTCAATATTATGTTGGTTAAAAGATTAATAGTTAAGTGTCATTTACGTCCCTTTGGTTTCTTCACTTTTGCCATTTCACACCAAATTTCAAAATTGTACCATTTTCCTCAACATTCTTGAAACGTGTCATTTCAGACCAAAAAAACTAACCCTAATTAAAATAAATCAGTAAGCTCATGGACGAAATGGCATTTTATTCTAGATTTTTTGGACTCAAATAGCACATTTCGAGAATGTTAGGGGGGGAAATAGTACAATTTTAAAATTTGGCCTAAAAAGGCAAAGGTGGACAAATTACAGGGTTGTAAATCACATTTTAACTTAAATATTAAGAAAAACATAGAATAATGATGATAATTCTATTTATGAGTGATTTCTATATATTTTCAAATATTTAATATGGTTGAATGGTGCTAATGGTAAAAATATAATATGTTGAATAAAAAATAGGTAACATTAAAAAATCAAAGTTAAAGCCCAGTTAAAAGAAATAATGTTATAAAATTTAACTTAATAACTTTCATGAGAATGTTTATATTTCTAAATATATATTCTATCGACTGTATATATTATTAAATTACATTATATTTTATTTTATTAGTATAATACACGGGTTTATTTAACTGTGCAGTGCATATATATTTTTTGAACAATAACTTTTTATTATTAATTATATAACAATATTACATTGATTAGCCCGTGTAATATAGGAGATTGTAAGCTGGTTAATAATATTTTAGTTATTGATCAGTTAGTAATATACGCTATTAAATTATGTCTTAAATACGACATTTCAATGTTTGTTTTTTTTAACGAGGGAGTAAGATGGATGATAATAATTTCTAGTCAAAAAGCAACACTAGAAACTTTACCATAATCATGATTTAGTACAAGCATGTGCATGCTCTCAAAATAATGCAAGATGTTTTGTTTTTGAAATATTTGAAAACTTTCTTGTTTGTCTAAAACAATAAAAGGTCTTTCATTTGGTAGCAAACTTAAGAGGTTACTAAATCTAACTTTTTTTTTTTTTTTTGAATGGCAAATTTTGATCACTGACGGACCACTGGAGTATCATCGTGTCATATCCATCTCCACTAGGCAATAATGCCCATACACCAATTCAGGAGGAAACCCAATAAATTTTGGAAAAAACCCCCCTTGTGAGAATCGAACTCATGACCTGATGGTCATAAGTCTTATCCCACCACCAAGATACCACTAGGCTATAATGCCATGGGTAAAACCACTCCACCATGATGAATAATCTAAAATATGTTTAAACATATGGCTAACTTAACAACTAAAATAATAGTAATAATACATGTAGAAAACACTTTTAATTTTCAAGTACAAAACTATTGGCATTCCAAAAAGACAAACAAATTGAAATTTAAGATTTAGGGTGCAACTATCCATCCACCTGGTTGTGGTTGTGTAAATGAGCCAACTCGTATTTAGCTTAACCTTAACATTTGCCTGTTTCGAGCTCTAATTCTAAAGTTTGAACTCGGCTTGTAGGTAGCTTTCAAACTTTAGTTCGGCTCCGGTTCGACTCGTTTGTTATTTATTACTTCATATAATATTTATTAGGGGAGAGTTCATTGGGGAACACTAAAAAAGTGGGGAACCGACTCAAACGAACTCTGATTGGACTCATTCCAGCGGCGTTGGAACCAACTCGTCGAACCCTAACTAGGATATCTTAACCCTAAACCTTAAAGCTAAACAATAAGGCAAAAACCTAAGCTAGACCGTAAAATCTAAACTATAAACCCTTAAACTAAACCCTAAAGCAAAACCCTAATATAAGACCCTAAAAGCCAAACCCTTATATATATATATATATATATATATATATATGGTAAGGTTCATTTGAGAACCACCCTTATTGCGAGAACCAATGTGAACAAAAAAATACCTAAAAAATCCGAAAAACACAATTTTTTTAATATTTTTCTAATAAAAATCGCTATATTTCGTTACCAAAGAAAAAGAAAAAAAACTTTTTTTTTCGAGTAACAGTTATGGATGCACATGTGCATATGTATCATTTCTTGAACAAATTCCGTAATAAATTACCAATAGTAGAAAAATTCACTTCATTTACATTACAATCCGCACTACACTAATTTTTACATTACCAATATTAAGAATGCACATGTGATGTATAACCATCATATAACATGTTTTGGTACAAAAAGTATGTGACTTTAAATGATGAAGTAGAAAAATGCACTTCATTATGTATAACCATCATATTCATGTGTTTTGGTTAGTTATATCTAGTGGTGATGGTTTGATTATATTTGTCCCTTTTTGATGTAATATGTTGTTTGGATGGATAAAGGGTGTTGATGTACATGTAATAAAGTGAAATATTGGTAATAGTATTGTATTATAGATGGTAGGAGGCAACGGTATTGTATTACGGATGGTAGGAGATAATGGTAGTATATTATGGATGGTATGATATATGAAAGGGAAGGTGTATTCAAAGTGGTGTACACCACGTTATAACATGTTCATACATATAGATGCACATGTGCATTTCTAGTGTTGTTAATGTTATAACAAGTTCATACATATAAATGCACATGTGCATTTCTAATATTGTTAATGTAAAAAGTAGTGTATTATGAATGGTAGTGTAAATGAAAGTGCAATTGTCTGATATTAGTAATGTATTATGGAATTTGTCAAAGAAATGATACATATGCACATGTGCATGGATAATTGTTACTCGATTTTTTTTTCTTTTGGTTTTTTTTTTTTTTTTTGTGACGAAATATAGCGATTTTTTATAAAAACATAGTAAAAAAAATTTGAGTGTTCTTTGATTTTTTAGGTATTTTTTTGTTGTGTTCACACTTGGTTCTCGCAATAAAGGGTGGTTTCTAACGGATCCTTCTCATATATATACTTACATTATATATATATATATATAGGAGAAACCACCGTTAGAAATTTGATTTTTTTAGGGTTCAACGATTCGGTTCCAACGCCGATCGAATGAGTCCAATCGGAGTTCGTTTGAGTCGGTTCCCCACTATTCCCTACTTTTTTAGTGTTCTCTAATGAACCTCACACATATTTATTATTTATGTATTTTAATCAAAATTGTTTATATAATAATTATATTATGTAAATATATATTTAACTATTCCCCACTTTTTTAGCTGACGAGACGCGTAGACGATAACCTTTTCCCGTTGCATGAGAACACAACCAATACCAAGGTTTGAGGCATCACAATAGACAACGAAGTCATCGTTTCCGTCGGGTAAAGCGAGAACGGGGGCATTGCAGAGCACATGCTTGAGAGTTCGAAAGGCAGTCTCTTGTTCAGTTCCCCAAACAAAAGGCTTGCCTTTATGCGTGAGAGAAGTAAGCGGCACGACGATTTTAGAGAATCCTTCGATAAATCGGTGACAATAGCCCGCTAGTCCGAGAAAAGAACGGACTTTGGACGGGTTCTTAGGTGTAACCTAACTCTTAACGGCTTCGATCTTCGTGGGGTCGACGTGAATACCTTGACTATTGACAATGTGACCGAGGAATTGAACCTCCTCCAGCCAAAATCCACACTTGGAGAACTTGGCATAGAGCTGATTCCCTTGGAGCAGTTCGAGAACCAAACGTAGATGTTGCGCATGTTCGGCTTCGACTTGGAATAGATCAGGATATCATCGATGAACACTGATGCGTGTGTAGTGTCGTTAGTTTTTAATGTATTTATTAAGCCCTTTTTAACACTTTTTAGCCAAGTTTTAAATTTATAAAACATGATATTTACTAACACTAAACACACATATGGGCAAGTGCACCCATCGTGAGCGTAGTATAGCGTTGGTAAGATACCGAGGTCGTCCAAGGACACAAGAGCTTTTAGTACCGGTTTATCCTCAACGTCTAATCAAATCAAAAAGTTAGAAAAAGGTTTTTAAACTAAGAAAAATAAAAACTAACTAAAATGCTGAAAATAAAAATAAAAGTAAAAACAGATAGACAAGATGAATCACTTGGTTCCGACTCGTGTATAGTGTAACCTTTGATTATTTTCGCACTTTTGCACTTATTTAAGAGATTATCTTAGTTATTGTAGTAGGCCCCTCTTTTGGAGGTGACGTTACCCTCAACCCCAGTAGTTTGAGTCAGCAAGGATACAATCCTAAAGGGTCGGATTATTGAAAGATAATTAATTAAGTTATTAATGCAAATTATGGTAGGCCCCTCTTTTGAAGGTGACGTTACCCTCGGCTAAGTAGTCTGAGTCAGCAGGGATACAATCCTAAATAGCCGGGTTATAGTATTAATAGTAGTTTAACTTATGAGGGGATCAAAGAGTTTGGACCCCCGCCATCCAATACCGTTAAGCATTGAAGGAGGTCCTACTAAATTTGACCCAAGTCCCTTGCAGGATCTCTAAACGCTGAACAACGGCATGACTCTTACCAAACCGTTCCCTTAACCCCCGACCAGGTGCCAACATACCTCCATATAGACCGTGGAGATATGAATGGTGAAAATCTTTTATTTTATATAGACAGTAAAATAATGCCAAGACACCACGGACAAACGATAAGGAAGAATCACCTTCAACATAAGAAACTAGTTATTAAAGTCATTAATACAAAACCAAGTAAAAAGTGCGAAAAGATTAAAAATAAAAAGTATTACACTAGACTCTTGTCTTCACCAAGTGATGTAAGAGACTTAGGCAAACATGGCCTTGATTGTCAAGAACGCTTACGATCAATCTTGGATCCCGAGATGACTCACACACTCTATGATGGACAATAGATGATGGTGTTATGGTGGTGGTGGGTGGTGGGTGAAGTGTGGGAGAGGTGGTGTGCCAAGGGATGGTTTGAGCTTGAGCCAAGCACTCCTATTTATAGGCTGAACAGAAGCTCGGGCACGGCCCCGTGTCCAGTGGGCACGGCCCCGTGTCCACATCCTCTCTTTCTTCATTTAATGCAGCTTGTCTTTATTAGTTGACCACGCCCCCGTGTGCAGAAGAATCTTTGTACTATGAAGATTTGCCTGGATTGTGCGAATCTTATAGTTGACCACGGCCCCGTGTCCGCTGAGCACGGCCCCGTGGTGGGCAATAGAAGCTTCTACCACTTTGTCTTTTCTGCTGACACTTGGGCACGCCCCCGTGCTGGCTGAGCACGGGGCGTGTTCAGTCTTCTGTCTTCTTGTTTTGCTTAGGAAGATGCTGTCGTGGGGTCGGGCATGTCACGTTTGTTCCTTTTCTTGTATTTATGTTAGATTTTGCTGTCTTTTTGCTTCTTTTGTTAATTTGAGCTCATTTAATCCTGAAAATACAAAAGGAAGACAAAAGCACACTTTTTCCAACATTAGTACTAAAAAAGGGTTAGTTTTATGCCACAATTGATGTAATTTATATGTTGCATTTTGCACACATCAAATACCCCCACACTTGAATCTTTGCTTGTCCTCAAGCAAAACTCTTTATAATATGGCTTTACACTCCCAAATGGAATGGGTAGAAGAGAAAGTTTTTGGGCTTGTCACAGAGTGTCGGGATTTCCAAGATTCTTTACTAAGTTTTATTTTTATTTATTTACAATCCTATTCGTCTTGATTTATTTAAACTTTTCATAAGATAAATTACTTATTAGGGCATAACATGCCTCTTTAAAATTCTCTTTATATACAAGTTCACATACCTCACGGGGGATCACTCAACACTCGGCCGAAGATGTATTTTGGTGAATCACTCGAGAGCGGCATGGAACTTACTCTTACCATAGGCTTGCCAAGCAATCAATCCTCCTCCTTTTTAACTTTATACCTTTGTAAATATCAAGAGGGCTTTTTGGGTGAAGGGTTAGGATTGGGTTAAAGGTAGGTGGTTGGGTTAGTGGTTAGTAGAAAAGGGCGACAAAGCGTAACAAGCGTCGGTTTTCGAAAGACTTTTTATTTTTGTAATTTTTATTTTGATGAAGCTTTTATTCAAACAAAGTTATTTTTGATGAACTTGTTTGTTTATTTCTTTTGCTTCATCGTCAATACTTTTTTGTTTTTCAAAAGTCATACGAAAACCGAGCTAGTTACTAAAACAAAGGGTTAAAAATGAAAAAGGTTTTGGTGGGTGAAAGGGTGTTTGGTTTGGGTTATGAAATGAAAAGGTTTAGGCTCAAATGGGCTAACTAGGGGGATTTAGGGTAGGTGGTTAAAAAAAGAAAAATAATGGTGTAGAAATAAAAAGGGTTAGTCCTAATGCCTCCATCATTTACTTACTCGGGTTTAAGTTGGTAAGGACCGGGAATGTATCGTCATGGCAAGTTCTAGAGTCGTAAGAACCAAGCAGCTATTCACACAAGAAACGAAAAATGAGCATTTAATTTAAAGATATGTATTTGTATGCTCAAAAAGGCTCAAAACTCACTTTTGTGGGAATGGGTTTTTTATGTGATCAAGTATATATAATCAAATTTTAACTAAGTTTGTCATGCCTTTTCATAATTTTCTTATGTTGGTTATTTTTATCATGACGCTATCAGTTGTAAATTTGTAAAAATATAAACTTTTTAGAACATGAAATTCCCGAATTAAACCTAGACAAGTAAGAAAATGAAAAAAATTTTGAAAAAATTTGGGGTGATTAGCGGTTCCAATAGAGTTTTGTGTAAGGCTTGTATTTAGGACTTGCAAGATTCAAGGTTTTAGCATCCCCCCCCCCCCACACTTAAATTACACATTGTCCTCAATGTGTCCCAAAAATAAATTTTTAGGTTGGTTGAATGTGAAAAAAGGTGTGAAAAAGCAAAAATTTTGTGTTACTGGGCGCTGAACACGGCCCCGTGTTGTCCGGGTACGGCCCCGTGTTCAAGTGCCAGTAACAAAATTAAATCAAGAGAAACAGAACCCTGGACACGGGGGCGTGTTGGGTGAACACGGCCCGTGTCCAGTGTACCTGAACTGGGTATTTCTGCAGACTGTGCAGCACGGGGCCGTGTTGGGCGGACACGGCCCGTGCCGAACTTACTGTAATGAAGAAATTTCGTCAGATGGTTCTGTTTTCCTGCATGGGGTGCTGGTTCAAGTTTCCCTTGCATCCTTTGCCATCTCAAGTGTGTTTTATTCCTGAAAATTAAAACTAACTAGAAAACATAAAAATTAATCTAAACTAAACTAAGGATAGTTCTGCGGAATGCCTCCGTGGTGCGCCACGTTTATAAGGGTCCTTGGCTAGACCCAAAGTCTGGTCATATGTTACTCAAGTGGGATGTTTCGCATCCCATGTTACACCGTCGGAGAGCGTCATCCAAGCTTGAGTCTATGACCTTCATGTAGTTGACCGGGTCTTCGTCTTCTACTCTCTTTCCAACTCCAAACTTCATTTCCTCGTCCCCAAACTTCAATGTTAGTGTTCCGTTATTCATATCCACCACTGCTTGGGCGGTGGCTAGAAATGGCCTCCCGAGGATGAGAGGAACATCGGCGTCTTCTTCCATGTCTAGGATGACAAAGTCGGTTGGGAAAACGAAATTGTCAACTTTGACCAATAGGTTTTCAGCGACACCTTGTGGAATTTTGACGGATCTGTCGGCGAGTTGTATGCTCATCTTTGTAGGGCTCGTTGTTCCTAGGCCGAGTCGTTTGAACATCGATGTGGGCATAAGGTTAATGCTAGCCCCAAGACCGGCTAATGCATTACGAACGGGGGATTCCCCAATCGAGCAAGGAATCGTGAAGCTTCCGGGATCAATTTTCTTTTGTGGGAGTTTGTTGAGTACTAAAGCGGAGCATTCTTCGCCTAAGTTAACTAATTGCAATGATTCAATTTTCCTTTTATGAGTGAGGAAGTCCCTCATAAATTTTTCATATTTAGGCATTTGGGTAAGGACCTCAATAAAAGGAATATTAACATGCAATTGTTTTAGTAAATTTTCGAACTTTGCGAATTGCTCATCGGTCTTTTGACGGGTTAACCTACCGGGGTATGGAATTGGAGGAGTCTTGGTGGGCTCTTGATTTGGTAAAGAAGCCTTTTCTGGTTGGGGTGCGGGTGGAGTCATGGTTTGGCTGGACTGGCTTCTTTCATCTGGTGGTAATGGAGCCTCCTCGGGACCCACGGTTCGATTTCTCAATGTGATGAGATGTACTTGTGCTTTTGGGTTGGTTTCGGTATTGCTAGGTAACGCGCCTTGTGGTCTCTCGGAGAAATTTTGAGCTACTTGATTTAATTGTTTTTCAATGTTTTGAATGCTAGCTTGTTGATTTCTAAAATTCGATTCCAATTGCTGAAATCGATCCGAGTTTTTCTTTTCGGTGTCGGAGATGAGGCGAGATATAGTATCTTCAAGCCTTTCTCGTCCACCTTGTTGTTGAGAAAAGTTTTGTGGTTGTTGAAAGTTAGTTCGTTGGTTTTGTTGGTTACTACTATTGCCGGGATCTCTCCAACCAAGGTTTGGGTGGTTACGCCATCCTTGGTTGTAGGTACCCGTTGGAGGACCCGACGGCCTAGGTCTGTTATCAATGTAGTTTACCGTTTCCATTTGTTCATCTAATTCTTTCATACAACTCCAATTTTCATGTGGCCCACCACACACTTCACAAGCCACAACCGAGGCCGTTTTTGTCATTTCTAGCTTTTTTTATTTTTGAAGAAAGGGCCTTGATTTGGGCTTGTAAAGAAGTGCTTTCATCAACCTTATGGGCGCCCGGGGCAATAGACTTATTACCTCGGGGAGTGTGCCTTTGAAAATTAGTTTGAGCAATTTCCTCAATTTGATTATATATTTCATTTGGGCGACGATTACCTAAAAGTCCCCCGGAGCTAGAATCAAGTGTTTGTCTTATGTGTGGCAACAACCCATTGTAGAAAGTGGATACTTGTTGCCATACCGCAAGACCGTGATGAGGACAGTTTCTTAGTAGCTCCTTGAACCTTTCCCAAGTTTCATATAAGGATTCCCCATCCTCTTGTAAATATGTATTAATTTCAGTCATTAATTTAGCCGTTTTAGCAGGGGGGAAATACTTATATAGAAACTTTTGGGCTAGTTCATCCCAGGTGTTTACCGAGCCAACTGGGAGGGTATTAAGCCAAGCCTTAGCTCGGTCTTTTAGTGAAAATGGAAACATTCGAAGGCGGATGGCATCATTCGATGCTCCTTTGATCCGAAAGGTATCACATATTTCTAAGAAATTAGTAATATGTAAATGGGGATCCTTGTCCGCAAGCCCATGAAAGGTTGCGGAGTTTTGAAGCATTTGTATCAAATGCGGTCGAAGTTCAAAGTTATTGGCTTCGACATTCGGTGCATTGATAGCGGCGCCGAGATTACCTACGGTGGGCCGTAGGTAATCCATGAGGGTACATTGATCTGCCATTGGAAGTGGGTCCCCCGAAACTTTCTCTTGATTTTTAGCTTTAAGTCTCTTTCTGAGAAAGCGTTTGGGTTCTTCTAGAGGTTCTTTTATGTCTCTACTAGAACTGGAGCTCATGCACTACGTAAGAAGTTCAAATGTGGCGCCAAGGTTCCAAGTCCTGCAATAAAAACAGAAAAGAATGTTGGTCAGAAGGTTCACCACGGCCCCGTGCTCAGTGAACACGGCCCGTGGTCAGAGTTACAGTGATTGTTCTCCGGATCCCTGTTACTGGGAGTTGGACATGGCCCCGTGTTGCACCGACACGGCCCCGTTCTCAGCTCTCTGTAACTCGGAAAATAAAAACTGCCAGTGATAATGCTGGGCACGGCCCGTGTCCGACCAGGCACGGCCCGTACTGAGCTCTGTAGAAACTGAACAACTAAAAAAAATCCCAAAAACAAATGAAAAATAAGAAAAACGATTAGGCATTGATTCCTAACTTTCTTAAAATCCTTGTGTCCCCGGCAGCGGCGCCAAAAACTTGATGCGTGTGTAGTGTCGTTAGTTTTTAATGTATTTATTAAGCCCTTTTTAGCCAAGTTTTAAATTTATAAAACACGATATTTACTAACACTAAACACACATATGGGCAAGTGCACCCATCGTGAGCGTAGTATAGCGTTGGTAAGATACGGAGGTCGTCCAAGGACACAAGAGCTTTTAGTACCGGTTTATCCTCAACGTCTAATCAAATCAAAAAGTTAGAAAAAGGTTTTTAAACTATGAAAATTAAAAACTAACTAAAATGTTGAAAATAAAAATAAAAGTAAAAACAGATAGACAAGATGAATCACTTGGTTCCGACTCGTGTATAGTGTAACCTTTGATTATTTTCGCACTTTTGCACTTATTTAAGAGATTATCTTAGTTATTGTAGTAGGCCCCTCTTTTGGAGGTGACGTTACCCTCAACCCAGTAGTTTGAGTCAGCAAGGATACAATCCTAAAGGGTCGGATTATTGAAAGATAATTAATTAAGTTATTAATGCAAATTATGGTAGGCCCCTCTTTTGAAGGTGACGTTACCCTCGGCTAAGTAGTCTGAGTCAGCAGGGATACAGTCCTAAATAGCCGGGTTATAGTATTAATAGTAGTTTAACTTATGAGGGGATCAAAGAGTTTGGACCCCCGCCATCCAATACCGTTAAGCATTGAAGGAGGTCCTACTAAATTTGACCCAGGTCCCTTGCAGGATCTCTAAACGCTGAACAACGGCAAGACTCTTACCAAACCGTTCCCTTAACCCCCGACCAGGTTGCCAACATACCTCCATATAGACCGTGGAGATATGAATGGTGAAAATCTTTTATTTTATATAGACAGTAAAATAATGCCAAGACACCACGGACAAACGATAAGGAAGAATCACCTTCAACATAAGAAACTAGTTATTAAAGTCATTAATACAAAACCAAGTAAAAAGTGCGAAAAGATTAAAAATAAAAAGTATTACACTAGACACTTGTCTTCACCAAGTGATGTAAGAGACTTAGGCAAACATGGCCTTGATTGTCAAGAACTCTTACGATCAATCTTGGATCCCGAGACGACTCACACACTCTATGATGGACAATGGATGATGGTGGTGGATGATGGTGTTATAGTGGTGGTGGGTGGTGGGTGAAGTGTGAGAGAGGTGGTGTGCCAAGGGATGGTTTGAGCTTTAGCCAAGCACTCCTATTTATAGGTTGAACAGAAGCTCGGGCACGGCCCCGTGTCCAGTGGGCACGGCCCCGTGTCCAGTGGGCACGGCCCCGTGTCCAGTGGGCACGGCCCCGTGTCCACATCCTCTCTTTCTTCATTTAATGCAGCTTGTCTTTATTTGTTGACCACGCCCCCGTGTCCGCTGAGCACGACCCCGTATGCAGAAGAATCTTTGTACTATGAAGATTTGCCTAGATTGTGCGAATCTTCTAGTTGACCACGGCCCCGTGTCCGCTGAGCACGGCCCCGTGGTGGGCAATAGAAGCTTCTACCACTTTGTCTTTTCTGCTGACACTTGGGCACGCCCCCGTGCTGGCTGAGCACGGGGCGTGTTCAATCTTCTGTCTTCTTGTTTTGCTTGGGAAGATGCTGTCATGGGGTCGGGCATGTCACGTTTGTTCCTTTTCTTGTAGTTATGTTAGATTTTGCTATCTTTTTACTTCTTTTGTTAATTTGAGCTCATTTAATCCTGAAAATACAAAAGGAAGACAAAAGCACACTTTTTCCAACATTAGTACTAAAAAAGTGTTAATTTTATGCCACAATTGATGTAATTTTTATGTTGCATTTTGCACACATCAACACAATGACGAAGCGGTAGAGAAAGGGTTTACACACGAGATTCATCAGATCCATGAAAACCGCGGGTGCATTCGTTAATCCAAAGGGCATAACAACGAACTCATAGTGGTCTTATCTAGTGCGAAAAGCGGTTTTCGGTATATCTTCCTCCTAAATGCGTAACTGGTGATAACCTGAGCGTAAATCAATCTTCAAGAAACATGTAGCACCTTGTAACTGGTCAAACAAATCATCGATTCGAGGCAGGGGACAACGATTCTTGATTGTCAGCTTATTCAATTCCTTGTAGTCGATGCACATCCGGAACGACCCATCCTTCTTTTTGACGAAAAGGACTGGTGCGCCCCATAGAGAGGTGCTAGGGCGAATGAAGCCTTTGTCAAGCAATTACTGGAGTTGACTCGAGAGTTCACGCATTTCGGACGGAGCGAGTCGATAAGGAGCTCTAGCAACAGGATTTGTTCCAGGAATGAGATCAATACGAAAGTTGATATCACGACTCGTAGGTAAACCATGTAACTCATCAGGAAAAATAAGAGGAAATTCACGAACTATGGGAACGTCTTTCACACCTGTGGTTCTTTTCTTTTCCTTCTCCGCTACTACAATGTGCGCCAAGAAACCTTGGTATTCCTTACGGAGATACTTGCTAGCCTGGACACACAACATGAGTTGGAGTTTCTTGGATGCGACTTCACCGTAAACACACAATTGATCACCATTAACGAGCGAGAAGCGAATCATCTTATCAAAGCAAACAACTTCATCATGATTCTCACGAAGAAAATCCATGCCTACTATGACGTCAAAACTACCGAGCTGCAACGGAATAAGATCGATAGGGAAAACGTGATTGTTGAGTTCAAGCGTACAATCACGTAGAACAGAATTGACAGCAACGGTTCTTCCGGTGGCAACTTCAACATCGAACGTCGAGGGGAGATGGGCGCGCTTACGATTAAGGAGCTTTTCGAATTCAAACGATACAAAACAGTTATCTGCTCCAGTATCAAATAAACACGAAGCATATATACCATTCACGAGGAACGTACCATTAACCACATTGTTGTCTGCTTGAGCCTGGCAGGCGTTGATGTTGAAAGCACGTCCGCGGGCTGCTGGCTGTTGTTGCTGCTGGGGCTGCTGTTGTTGCTGGGGCTGCTGCTGTTGTGGCTCTTGCTTCACCACTCGATTTGGGCACATGTTTGCGAAGTGGTTGGGATCACCACACACAAAGCAAGCTCTAGCATGGATCGCGGGTGCAGGAGCCGCTTGTTGGCCTTGAGGAGCAGGAAGTAGAGCTTGTTGAGCAGGAGCTGGAGCTTGACGTGGATCAGTACGGCAACTAGCAGTGAAGTGGCCGTACATATTGCAGTGAACATAGTATCTGCAAGCAATCCCCACGGGATGATGATAGGTACTGGTAGGGCAAGCCGGGTGAGGACCAGTGTATGCACGCTTGGCCAGCGGTGCATTGGTAGCTGGGGCCGCGACTTGGCGGTGGTGGGGTTGCGGTTGAGCAGGTACTGTTTGGAGCGGAGAGGCGGTTACTGCACAGTTCTTGTTGCTGGAGTTGCTGTTCTTTCTCTTGCGACGGGAGGACTTCGAAGATTGCGGTGCGGTGGCAGTTTCAGCGGTGGAAGCAGCGGTAACTTGGGGTAGATTCTTGGAGGCTTTATCAAAGTAACAAGCCTTAACTCGCTTATCGTTAATCTCAACAGCGAGTAGGAAGGTCTCTTCAATAGTTGTCGTCTTCGCAGCTTGAACGAAATCAACCACACAATCCGGTAGAGCACGGATGTATTTCTTGATGGTGATTTTAGGCGTGGTAACTTGGCCTGGACAGATTATGCTCAGCTACTTGAAGCGAGCAGTTAAACCAGCGTTGTCGCCACCCTCCTGTTTGATATGCAGAACTCGTCCTCCAACTTTTGGCGCTCGTGGGGAGGGCAGAACTCTCGCATCATGATGTCCTTCAGCTCATCCCATGTCAGCCCGTAAGCTGCATCATTTCGGCACTTATTTCTTTCGGCCGTCCACCAATCTAGAGCACGGGATTGGAAGACGCCGGTGGCGTTAACAGTGCGGAGATTATCAGGACAGCCACTCTGGTGCAGGGTGACTTCGATGAATCAAACCATTGGAAAATGGCAGTAGGCCCATCTTCACCGGTAAATTCCTTCGGGCCGCAGGCTTTGAACTGCTTGAAGCTAAAAGTAGACTTAGGAGAATCAGTCCTGGACTCTTCAAAAGACTTGCTAGCATTTTCATTCAGCTCGCTAACAATCTGCGGAATGACTTTCACAATTTGCTTGGCGACCAGAGAAGCGATACGCTTGTCTTCATGATTGCGACGAGCAGATCGGGAGTGAAAAGATCCGAATGACAACATTATCTGCAACAGACATCGCCATAGGACTTAGACACAAATTTCGATTAACCCTAGTATAGACTCTCACTCTGCTCTACACCACTTCATATAAAGCTCAGGAACACGAATAATCACATAACCACATAAACACATAAGCACGAAATTATAGAAGCACGTAAGCACGTAGAGCACATAAACACGTAAACCACAGAATCCACACTATATTTTGCACGTATTCACCTACATTTGTCTTACAGATTCACCTATTATTCAAGGTTCGCGCGTTCGAGAATAGCGATTGCGATTAGCGAGTACACAGCGAGTAGCGTATCGAGTGATATAACACGAGCAAGCGATTTGTTAGCGTTTTGAGATAGATGTGCAGTGCGATTCGTGTGTGTCGATCGAAGTGAAAGGCGTATAAATCACCAAATATCGAAAACACATAAACAGGTAAAACCATATAAAACACGTAAAATCCATATAAAATGACAAATATCAGAGTCAGCAGTTGCGGGCTCAGAATCAAAACACATAAAATCAGCGATTGCGAGCTTGAAATCGAAAATAGATTGTCTAAGGCTTGATAGACGCTGACTACCCAAAGTGATTCGACTATTCACAAGGACTTTGAGCGCACACTTTGGCCTTCGAGACTGTGGTCTTGCCTCGATTTGGGCGAACGGCACGCATCCTTCCAGTTACAGTGTGGCCCAAGTCGTTGGAGTCTGTCGAGACTTTGGTGAGAGTTGTGTAAAACCAAAAATAGAGAGTGGAACAAGTTATCAAGGTTCAGGTTTCACCCCTGGCTTAACAACTTTGTTCCTGTTTTGATGTGATCGAGAGAAAAATTTGGGTCGAAGTATGGAATGGATTTCACTCCTGATTCAACGCAAATTCTCTTGTTTATAGTAAAAGTTGCGGGTCGAGCAAGCGATTCAGTCGAGATTTTGCGGTTTTACACCTAATCTCGACCTAATCACTTGTTTATTTTTTGAAAATAGCGAGAATAGAAAGTAAGCTCGTAGAAAACCCCTACAGGGTATGCACAAGTCGGTCTGTTGGTACTTAGACTATAGACTAGGTCGTTTCTAAGACATCGACCCGGATTAGGTCGAGCCTTGCCTAATTCCCTATAGTTATGG
The DNA here is from genome assembly GCA_030545235.1 of Helianthus tuberosus. Lineage (NCBI taxonomy): Eukaryota > Viridiplantae > Streptophyta > Magnoliopsida > Asterales > Asteraceae > Helianthus > Helianthus tuberosus. Next base: position 30,118,162 of record CM060393.1, read on the forward strand.
CTCTGATACCAATCTGTAACACCCCAACCGATGACGGAAACATCGGGGCGCGGTACTGAGCGAAACAGATTGTCCAGAGAAATTCCATAACAACTACATTACCGGATAGTTAATATTATGTCCCATACCATAACCCATCAAGTAAAACAATTATTACAGACATCGATATCTCTAGGCAAATCATTGTTCTGACAACTCAAATAAATAAATTGTTTGTTTGTTTCTAGACTCTCCTAAGCTCGATTCCACGAAAGCAAGCAAGCATCCTAAGCATTCAAACACCTGTCACATACGTTAAAATAGAGGTCAATACACATAGTGTAAAGGTGAGCATACAAGTTTAATAGTATAATAGAGTTCGTAATCGTTTACGCATAACCAACATGTAACATGTAGCAAGTGAAAGATAGTAGGTTATCGACAATGAAATATGCACAGACGTGACTGTGAGTTGTAGAATGCGCCACACATATCCCCACTGGGACACGTGAAGTAAAGCCCTTAACAACCCCTATCCACGACAGGTGCTGAGTCCAAACTATAGTACTATCATTGCTAAGGTGTCAGGCAACAATCACTGTGTTAACATAACATACAAGCATTCATCGAATAACACGTAACATGCAATAACGGTCAGCATATAAATAGTGTTTGCGTTGTGTGTCGATTGTGATTTGAATAAGTAACGTATGTAACACCCAAAAGTGCGTAAAGCAAAAAGGGATCGAGTATACTCACAGATCGTGTTTAGCAAGTAAACACTCTCTTGGATTGAAGGGAGCGCTGAGAGATTAGCCTGAACAGTTAGCGATAGCATAAGTGATTGAACGGCGTGTAAAACGGTGCGAAGAATACCAAGTGTCGAACGGTAATCCGATCGGATGGTCATTCGATCGGATGGCCATTCGGTCGGATTGACATTCGTTTGGTAAGGATGAGTTTGTGTATGATGGCTTTGAAGTTTTCGTTGTAGCCTTTTGAAAACAGAGAAGTGTCTCTTCCTTTCAGGTCGTTCGATCGAACGGCAGTTCGATCAGATGGCGATCCATCAGGCAAGACATTTCTTTGGAGAACAAGTTCACAGCAGGATTGTCATTCGATTAGATGGTCTGCCGATCGGATGGCAATCCGTCAGAACTAATGGTCTTTGAAAATTTATAAAAATGTTAAGTGTCGAAGTCTAGGTGCAATCCGATCGGATTGCGGTTCGATCGGATGGCGGACGGCAATCCGTCCCGCAATCTGATTCTTTTGCAACTTGGAAATTTGTTAAGTTTGAAAAGTTTTGCGGTTTGCTCGAGACGATATGATAACGTACTAAACAACGGTACCTCCATCAGACCCAGGTTATCCGATCGAACGGGAATCACCCCAATCCGATTGGTTAACTGTTAGTGACGGGGTTCATGTTTAACCCGAAATCGGTTGTCTCGTTGATAGGATTCAGATCTCAAACCAACACATCACTAGAGAAGAGTAAAAGGCCTGAATGAGCTCCGATTCTATCGGTTTTGAGGGCATTGAGTGTAAAAGAGTTGAAAGAAAGTTGAAAAAAGTATCTTTCAATCATTTTTAACCTTGAAATGTTTAGACCTAGGTGAAAATAGTGTTAAATCGTATGGAAATCATTTAGATCTGAGTTGTTCTTGGTGGAATGAGGCCAAAACTTGAAGTTCATAAGAACTCCATGATGACATCATCTTAGAACACCTCAAATCCACTGATTTCACGGTTAAAAGTTGAGATTCAAGGGTGAAAATGATGAAGAAGTGCGTGTGGATCATAGAAGTACAAGATTTGAGTTGAAAACTTACAAATATCGCGAGAAATTGAGAGAAAAGAGGGCTTGAGCACTGGTCGAACGAGAGAGGGAGCTGTCACATCACTTGTGATGTGATAGGGGGTATTTATAGGTTGCCAAAAAGGGAAAGGAGGAGCAAGTGTCGGATGGAAATCCGATCAGATGGCCATTCGATCGAACGGTCATTCGATCGTGTGGCTATGACGAGTTGCGTTTCAACGTTTTGTTTCGCGTGTTGAGCGTTGCGATGCGTTTAAGCGAGTTTCGATTAAGCGATGCGGTAGGTTAACAATAGCTACACAAAATACTATATCTAACATACAATCATCCTAGATACTTGCGTTTATCGTTTGCGATTAAATTGCGTTGCGATAGACTTGCGATTTTGTTTCGATTAATCACCACAAAACATAAACATAAATAAACACGCACAAGTAACACATAGATAGCACACACACGTAAAACAATATCCAGAACGCATAATTCGAGTTGCGAGTGCGATTAGCGATAAAGCAATAAAACTTCACAGACACTCCACATAATACAACTAAAGCGAATAAAATAAAAGATTTGATTACAAGTCAAGAAGCACAATTCAGTAGTTAAGCAAGGAATGACAGATCGCCATTAGCAATCTTTTCTTCCTTTGACTTTGACATTGACTTGTACTTTGACTTTCTAAAACACGGGGTGTTACAATGAAGCGCGTCCCAGATAATAAAATTGATGTTATTTACGAAAACGCCACCGTGCAATCTAGTCCATGGATTGTTTTGATCGGACGATCCAAAAGCGTTCTCACCGTTCTCACACTTTTCACCGTTTTCTCTAAATCCCGACCCTATATATATATATCCTAAGATAAATCCACCCTATTTGAGAAACTTGATAAGCATTCTGACTCACACATTTCCCTAAGCTTTTCTTAATATACACATATGTATATAGTCAATTTTAAACTATACATATGTGTAATTATGAAAAGTTTAGGAAAAATGTGTGGTTTAGAATATTTCTCAAGTTTCTCAATTAGCCTAGTGTTTCTCACACAATCATAACCCTATATATAAATTGCATTTTAAATTTACAGAAGATTTTTCCTTTGAAGTTGTATTCGAGGAAACCTCCCCCTCGTTTCCTTCGATGATTCCTAAGTCATTTATAAACGTCTTCTATGTTTTCCTTTGAATTTAACTAAAGTGATTTCCGTGTTTTATAATCACTTATAGTTTCAATCAAGAATCCCTACCAGCCAGTTCGATTTGTTAGCAATTTCAATTTCATTTAATGATACGTCGGTTCATTATTCAAGCACTTTCTCTTGTGAGAGACATGAAATATGTAAAATTCTTTATATGTTGGATTTAATCTTCGGGACATAGTTCTTAAAGTAGAAGCTTAAAGATACGCGATGAAAACATCCAAGACAAAACTAGTCTTAACATGCAAAGGAGTACATGCCAAAAACCATAACAAGACTATCTAAATTACATAACTAGGATAACTAGGATGCCAGTTAACGAGACAGGGTAGCCTTTAACCCCTTATCCAGGACATCCACAAAAGATCTTGAATGGACCTATACTTTAACTGGATGGGCATACTGAGTGAATTCTAGTTTCATAAAAACATATATAAAATGTTAATATACATTATACCTTAGCATGTTACAACATATCATACATATCATGACATAACATGACATCACTTCTTTGAAGAAATATTTAATTTGGCTATTTGAATATATTAAAACATTAGTTTGATCATGAGCTTGTGAACAATTTCGTATCGCCTTGATGTTTTCACCATTGATCGGGGGGTGTTAACTAAAATTCATGTTAAAACCGTACATTCACCAAGAGCTATAAATTTAATGAAACTTTAATTCCAAATATTTCTAAGCACTTAGGTTTATATAAAGTTAAGTTTTTTCATCTGAATCTTCAACTCTTACTATACAACAAAATTAGGCCTATCCATTTCAGCTTCTAACTATGCCTAAATTTCCGTTTCTCATCTCCAACCTTCAAAATTGATAGATTTCTCGAAACAATTGAAAGGAATTGAACCAAACAAACATATACACTAACCTAAAATCTGTAATAAAACACAAGATTTACCAAAAGCAATCTATCATTCAATAATTCAAAGTATACATGTATGTGTGTGCGTGTGTTGGGGGGAGGGGTGATGGTGGTGATGGGAGGAGAAGAGGGAGAGGGTTGGGGATGATTTACTTTTTTTTAGTTAGAACTAATGGGTCGCACATATTTATTATCAATGAGTAAATTGCAATTTACATCCCTATGCTTTAGGGGTGGTGTCCGTTTAATTCCCTAAAATGAAAACTTCACTGCCTGAGTCTCTGTCCCATGAAACATGCTACACTTTGAGTCCCTACCACTAACTCCGTTAGTTTTTTACTTTAAAATATGATTGAAAAGACTATTTTGCCCCTTATTTTTATTGTGAAAAGCCAGATTTACCCTTGATTATCTTCCTTACCACCAACACCACCATCCACCACTACCACCACCACCATTTCCGGCTACACCGTCTCCTGCAACAATAAAACCCTGACTTATCCTCTCATCTCCGACAACACCATCCACAGCTTTCAATCACCAACCCAAAAGCTTCCACATTACTAGTCACAATTTTGAAATCCAAGTGTCTTAATAATTGAACCCAAATAATAATTTTAAGCTAAACCATTAACAAAAACCAAAATTAAGAAAACCCCATTTCAAGTGACACATAAAAATGCAATGTTTAAAGCACTTAACACAGCCCACTTGAATAGGAACAAATTTAACTAGGTTTCAATTTTTATGATCAATATAAAAATAAAATTCACAAGAATTCACTTGAATTAGAGGAAAAGATGCAAGTGACCCGTTTCCTTCATTAAATCTAAGATCTTCAATATCAACTTCTCGAGGGTTTTGGTTGACGGTGGTAGCTGTTAATGTGGGTTTGTTAGTGATAAGATGCTGGTGGTTTTATAAAGAGAAATTGTGGTTCTAAAGAGAGAGTAAGAGAGTAGGGGTGATGCAATATTGTTGTTAATGCTAACAATATTGCCTGGGAACTTGAAACTTTGATAATAAACCCGGTTGTAACACCCCGTGTTTCGAAAGTCAAAGTCAAGATTGAAGTCAAAGGGAGACAAGATTGCTAGTTGCGATCTGTCACCCCTTGCTTAATTCCTGTTTTGACTTCTTTGACTTGTAGATAGTCTATTTTATGCTTTACGTTAGTTGTATTATGTGGACTATTTGCTAATAATCGAGGTTTAATCGCTATTTATCGATATTAATCGCATGTCTAATCGATTTATCGCTTATCGCCATCGCACTCGCAACTCGAATTACGCGTTCTGGTTATTGTTCTTATGTGTGTGTGCCCTTTATGTGTTAACTTGTGTATGGCATTTATGTTTTATGATGTGGTGATTAATCGAAACGCAATCGCAACTCAATCGCAAACGCTAAACGAACGTTAAAAAAGGGATGATTGTAAGTTGATATCGTAGTTGGGATTAAAAGTAATTTGAATAGGAAACTCTATCACATCGCAACGCTCAACGCTCGAATCGAAATCACAAAACTCATCACGCCATGCACTCGAACCAAGTGGCCAGCCGTCCGAGTTGCCACCCGAGCGGAGTGCCACTCGATCGAGCTGTCACCCGACCTAGGTGCCACCCGACCGAGTTGCCACTCGATCGAGCTGCCACCCGGACGGGCTGCCACTCGATCTACCAGCCTCCTTCCTCTTTTCCATTTATGGAAACCCTATAAATACCCCATATGTCAACCTCACTAGATGTTGACAGATCCCTCTCCCTCTCCACTCGTTCCAGCCGCTATTTCTTCAGATTTCTCGTGATTCTTGTAAGTTTTCCACCTAATTCTTGTACTTTCTTAATCTACACGCACTCCTACACCTTTCTATCTTTTGAATCTTAACTTTTAACCGTGAAATCACTAGATTTGAGGTGTTCAAGGATGATGTCATCCTGGTGTTCATAAGAACTTCATGTTTTGGCTTCAATCCACCAAGAACAACCCAGATCTGAATGATTTCCACATGAATAAACAAAGATCTTTCATGGATCTGAACATATTCATGGTGAAAAGGATTGAAAGATGGTTTTCAAGCTTTCTTTCAACTCTTTTACACTCAATGCACTCAAAACCGATAGAATCGGAGCTTGTTCTAACCTTCTACTCCTTCTTGTTGATGTGTTGGTTCAAGATCTGGATTCTATCCACGAGAACACTGATTTCGGGTTAAACATGAAACACCGTCTCGAACAGTTAACTGGTCGGACTAGGGTGGTTCCTGTCCGATCGGGTCACTAAGTCTTGACGAGGTTTCTGTTGTTTGACACGTTATCATACAACCCTGAGAAAACGACAAACTACCAAAACAACCAAGGAAGAAGACGACCGGGTCATCTGGGACGGATTGCCGTCCGATCGGATTGGCACCTGACCGGACTGCCACCCGATCGGATTGCACCTTGGGTCCCACGCTTAACTTTTATTTCAACATTTGAGGTTTTGAACATTGAACGGATTGCCATCCGATCGGATTGCCACCCGATCCGATTGTCACTCGACTATGTGATGTTTTGACTTCAACACTTAAACAATTTTTCAACATGTTCAATCCGAACAAATTACCACATGATCGGATAGCCATCCGATCGAGTGACCGTCCTGCTGTGAACTTGTTCTCAAACAAGAGAAGTCTCGCCAATCGGATTGTTGTCCGATCGAACTGCCGTTCGATCGACCGACCTGAAAGGTAGATATACTTCTCTATTTTCAAACTACCGTTCGATCATACACAAACACATCCATCCCAGACGAGATGACAATCCAATCGAGTGGCCACCCGATCGGGCGACCACCCGAACTGATTGTCATTCGATCGACCGGCCACCCGATCGGATTGCCACCCGATCGGATTACTGTTCGAACCTTTAGCACTTTGTAACATTTTACGCGCCGCTTATCGTTATGCTATCATTCTGATCAGGCTAACCTTGTTCTCTAGCACTCCCTTCAATCCATTAATCGTTGTGAGTATACTCGAACCCTTTTTGCTTTACGCACTTTTGGGTGTTACATACGTTACTTATTCTAAATCACATCGAACACACTACGTAATACTTTAACGCTAACTGTACTGCATGTTATACGTGACATAATGAATGCTTGTTTGTTATGTTTACACATGGAATGCTGTCTACCTGCCTTAGCAACGATAGTACTATAGTTTGGACTCAGCACCTGTTCACTCAGGGGTTGTTAAGGACAATTTGTTACATGGCGCACAGTGGTGAGTGTGTATTACGAACTGCCTTGGGCAGTCAACCCGCAGTCATTGGTATCGATAGGTTCATGTTGATAACTAACATGCTTCATTTCACACTGTGTACGTGCTGGTTATGCGTAAACGATTTCGAACTCTATTATAACTATCAAACTTGTATGCTCACCTTTACACTATGTGTATTGACTTTTACTTTAACGTATGTGGCAGGTGCTTAGGATGTTTTTATGCTTGACTTGCTGTGAAATCGAGGCTAGAAAAGGTCTAGAAACAAATAAATGAATTGTCTGTATTTGAAATCTGAGTTATCGGAACATAATAATTTGACTAGATCTTGTCTGTAATAATTATATTACTTTTTATGTCATGGTATGGGACATGATGCTTTAAATAATTGGTAATCATAGTTGTTATGGAAACTTCTGGACAATCTGTTTCGCTCAGTGCCACGCCCCGATGTTTCCGCCATCGGTTGGGGTGTGACACCGGTTGTTTAAGCATTTATTTGTGTGAACCAATTATTTGAAATCTAATGATTTTTGGGTTTTTGAATCTATTTCGAGGTTAGTATCGCTTATGGCTCACTACCAACCACCTGCATCCCGTTACCACTGTTTGCCACCATCAATAACTAAGTTGTTCTTAAATCGGAAGTAATCGACAACTTATATCCAGATGGTTCATGAAGAATGGTGGCATCCCTGTGCAAAATGTATTCTTGAATAAAAAAAAAAAAGAAAATTGGGAAGAAGATACATGGTGTGGTGGTGGTAGAGACCATATTATAACATGTTATAAACTACAAGGACATAAATAGATAGGAAAAAGGGTAATATAGTCATTTTCAGTATCTTAAAGTAATAGAGTTAGCTGCAGGGACTCAAAGTATAGCGTTTTTCAAAAGGCAAAGATTCAAGAAGAGAAATTTTCATTTTAGGGGCTCAAGTTCACTTCGCTCCTAAAGCACAGGGACACAAATTGCATTTTACTCTTTATCGAATATGTATATTTTTTTAATTTTTTAAGATTGAGGATAGTTTTGTATTTTTACAAGGAATTAACTAAAAACCAATGTCCATCCAGTCATGGTACTGTCCGAGTAACAACTGAGCAAACTACAAGGAACATACTTGTAATTTTAAAAGTTGGAGACTAAAGGTGAAAAACTGACATACCACAGAGACCATTAGGGCAATTTACTCGATCTGTAAACAATTAAACTTTAATGTTGTATTTGTTTGGGGGATTATGTATGTTATTTCAATTTATTTAACAAATGTTATATCCTCAAAAATATCATCCTAAAATTATACGTAACGAAAATTTAACAAAATTATAAAGTGTTCACTTGTCTAGATGTACCAACTATTAAAAGATGTTTAGGAATATATTTTTATACCAACATGAATATATTTCACAGGAGATGAACTGAATATTCTAAGGTTAGTGAGCATAATGAATTCATGAAATCATGGATTTTAGACTTATACTACACGTATGGAATTTAAACTTATACCACACGTAATGCGTTATAATCCATATATCTATAAGAGTAAAGTACAATTTACGTCCCTGATGTTTACACCTACGTACACGTACAGTCCTCAATTTCAAAAATTTAAGACTCCCGTCCCTATGGTTGTCGATTTCTCGCAATCAGGTTTCTCTGTCAATTAACCGTTAGTTTGTCGTTTAGTTATTTGACAAAGTGAAGGATAGTTTGGTATTTTCACCAAAACTTGACCATGTGCTAGTTTTTTAATCCTCTAGCTTCTTTGAGAAGCACAATTTCGATCCCTTTTTCAACCCACACGCTCTGTTGCCAATCTCCAGCACTAGCGATAATCAGAAGAGCTCTGTCATGAGGCAATATGCGATAATGTTGCTGATTTTCCATGTTATTGGTATGACATTGTGTTAATTTTGATTAAAATTGATGATTTAGTTATGTTTGCCATGTATATAATCTGCACTAATCTGAATTTTGGGTTGGTTTTGTTCGAATTCCAGTTGGAATCCATGTTTAGGTCACCAGACGTTTCATCTGGATCCGATACCGGGTTCTCTTGAGAACTGGAAAGGGGTTCAGGATCGAGCTCTGTTTTAGCTGTTGAGCATGAAGACGCTGGTGCTTGGTTCAAGCTGTACATATTATATCTAATTATTAGGTTAATTATAAAGCATTAAAAAGGGTTAATTTTGGAATAAAGCTGATCATTTTTGGGTTTTTGATGTTTATGATCATGTTTTAACCCTGTTTTGTGATCTTTAGCTGGATGCTTATTAAACTGTTTTGTGATGTTTTGTGGAATGCTTATTAAACTGTTATTGATGATTATTGATACTTATTAAAGTGTTTATGACTTATAAAGTGTATGCTGATTGTGGTCTTTAATGGTTAATTGAACATGCAAGGCTTTGAACATGAAAGGCTTTGGACATGAAAGACTATGACTTGATTATGACTGTTGATGGTTATAGATGCTTATTAAACTGTTACCGATGGTTATTGATGCTTATTAAAGTGTTTTTGTTTAGAAAGTGTATGCTAATTATGGTCTTCAATGGTTAAATGAACATGAAAGGCTTTGAACATAAAAGACTTTGACTTAATTATGAATGTTGATGGTTATTGAGGCTTATTAAACTGTTGATGGTTATTGATGCTTATTAAAGTTTTTTTCTTTAGATTGCTTATAAGGATTTGAACATGGACGACTTTGAACATGAAAGACATTGAATGCACATAATGGTTATGATTCCTGATGGTTATTGAAGGACTTGAAAGACTGTTATTGATAGTAGACATTATGTTTAGATGGCTTATAAGGCTTTGGACATGCTACATTTTGAATGGACATAGTGCTTTGAACATAAAAGACTTTGGTTGCACATAATGCTTTGAACATGAAAGACTTTGTGATGCACATAAGGCTTTGAACATGAAAGACAGGTATGATAGTCTTTGTTTTGTTTGATTGGATTTACTGAGTCATTCAATAGCCATCAATAGTCATAACCTGTTTGACCAGACTAAAAGGTCAACCTGTGTAAATGAATGCAGTTGAACTTCTCAAACCTTTGTTGTGAACTTCAATCACAATTCAAGTTCTAACAGTCAATCCTAATTCAAGTTCTAACAGTTAATCCAAAATTCAGGTTCTAAAAGTTAAACCTAATATAAGATCTAAAGTCAAACCCATTTTAAGTTCTAAAGGTAAAACTCATCTTAATTCTGGTTACAAGCCTTAAAACAGGCTTTTGTTGATGTTAGTTGCTTAGTAATTAAGAATAAATCAGTGGTTAGTTGACAGATTTGGAAAGAGTTTTGAATATGGATTAAATTTATAACTTATACGTTCAGGGACTGAAAGTGTATGTAAACTTAAGGGGGTATTTTGGTATTTACATTGAATTACAAACGTTCAGTTGGAGGGAGGGACCTGATTGCGAGTAATCGACAACCAAAGGAACGAGACTATTGAATTTTTGAAATTAGGGAGTGAACGTGTAAGTGGGTATAAACCTCAGGGACGTAAAGTGTACTTTACTCTATCCATAATTATGCATAATTAAATCCTTTATGCACAAATAACTCGTTAATGTACATCTCTTTCAGAATTTTGTTAAGAAGACGTGGAGTTGATGGCCATGGCTTTATAGCCTAGTGACATATTAAGGGTGGGATAAGGCTTTGGTACCAATAGGTTCTAAGTTCGATTCCTACAAGGTGGTTTTCCCATATTTATTGGGTTTCCTCCTGTGTTGGTGTATAGGCGTTATGCCTAGTGGAGATGGATATGATCATATGATTATTTTGGTGTCACGATAATACTCCAATAGTTCGTCGATGATCCAAATTTTCCGCTAAAAAAAAGACGTGGAGTTGATGCTTACGTTAATCAATCTTAAAAGAGTTCTTTCCGAAAGTAAAAGCAAGGCACTAGGACCAAATGGCCTTCAAAGTCAACGAATTTAATGGCAATAATAAAATAAGATCTTATATATTATTATTTAGTATCCCAAGAGGATCCCATGTATATTGTGTCTAAACAACTTTCATTTAATATGGATTATATTATCATATAGATTTCGTTATATTCGTTGTTCAGATTTCGTTATCAAGTAACATCAATTCATTCGTTGTTCTTTTTGCTTGGTCACAGGCTACATGGATGGTCATGACCCTCATTATCACCATAACCCTTCATGTTGATTACTATAACTTTTCATGTCAGCGTTATGTCACTAATGGTGAACCCATGAATTTTTTCCCTGAGAGTGTCAAATATTTCAAAAGATTTTATATCCCTAGCTATATAAAAAAAATCGGTTCAAAGCGGGTCTAAGAGAGTCGATCGGGTCATATAAAACAAAGGAACATCAAACTAAATTGTAATATGAGAAAAATATCCGGATAGTCCATGTGGTTTGCCATTTTTCACATTTAGTCTCTAACCTTTTAAAATTACAGCTATAGTCCTTAACTTTTGCAATTTCGTTCCCGGATAGTCACTAGCGTGGATGGGGTTAGTTTTCTATTTTAAGTGAATATGAAATGACCTAAATGCCCTTATGATTAAAAAATAACAACTAAAACAAAATGAATTAATATAAAAAATTTCAGATGGGGCCGACATCTTTTATTAAAAACCTAAAGGCCATCATCTCTTCTCCATAAACCCACCTCCACCCCTCAACCACCGCTACACCTTCCACCGCCTCCACCCTCTACCACTGCTACACCTTCCACCACCTCCACAGCCCCTGCACCCATCCTCCACCTTCCACCGCCTCCACTCCTCAACCACCGCTACACCTTCTACTATAAAAATTAGTATCAGCCAAAAGGTTGATTTCATTCATCAAAACAAAAGGCTTTAAATAGCCATACAATCATAAGTCTATAAGGAAACCATTCCCCAAAACTAGGAAACACAATAATAGCTAAATAGCTAAACCGAAAATAATGGGGATAATCAATAACAAAAAATATCAAAATCCTTTACTCCCCCTCAAGCTGGAGCGTGAAGATCACGAGCGCCCAGCTTGCCAAGAAGAAACTTCAATTGTTGAGCACCTAACGGCTTGGTAAAAAGATCTGCCACCTGATGCTTCGTGTTGATATCTAATGGCAAGACTTCTTGAGATTCAACTCGCTCACGAACAAAATAACAATCCATTTCAACATGTTTAGTACGCTCATGAAACACTGGATTATTTGCAATATGTCGAGCTGCAACATTATCACAAAAAAGAGGTGTGGGACCCGTGATGGAAACAAGAAGATCCTTCAAAAGCCACCTCATCCAAAGAACTTCACTAACAGTACTAGCCATTGCTCGATATTCTGCTTCAGCCGATGATCGTGAAACTACCGACTGTTTCTTTGTTTTCCATGAAACTGGTGCCCCTCCCAACAAAAGAAGATAACCAGTTCGGGAATGCCTCGTCATTTGACATCCTAGCCAATCAGCATCACAATATGCTGCAAGAATCACAATATGCTGCAAGAGAAAACCCCCCTTGTTTTGGAATAAAAATACCTTGTCCCGGAGTGCATTTTAAATAGCGTAAAATACGACTAGCCGCATCCATATGATCAACTCGGGGATCTGAAACGAATTGACTGAGAACATTCACCGAATATGCTATGTCAGGTCGAGTAGCTTGCAAATACAACAATCGACCCATTAATCTCCGATATTGCTTCGCATCTGTCTTGGGACTTTCAAGACATTGATCTATCTTGAAATTTTGTTCCATAGGGAACGGACTAGGACGAGCTCCAAGCATTCCACTATCTTCAAGAATGTCCATTGTATATTTTCTTTGGCTTAGCACCATACCATCCCCTGTTCGGGCCACTTCAATTCCCAAAAAATATTTCAATGGTCCAAGGTCTTTGATACTAAAAGTAACATCAAGGTACTCCTTTGTCTCATGGATTTTGGCATAATCACTTCCCACAATAATAACATCATCCACGTAAATAAGGATAGCAACAAACAAATTATCCTTAGCAAACGTGAACAAAGAATGATCGGCTTGAGATTGTTTATAATTGAGACTCAGTAAGGCCATAGTAAACCTTTGGTACCAAGTCCGCGAAGCCTGCTTTAGACCATACAGAGACTTTTTGAGTTTACAAACTCGTTGTTCTTCTTGTAGAGAAAAACCTTGAGGAACCTTCATATAAACCTCCTCCTTGAGATCCCCATGCAAGAATGCATTATTTACATCCAACTGGTGAATTAACCAATTATTCTTCACGGCTATTGTCAACAAAGTTCTGACCGTGACAAGCTTTGCCACTGGGGCAAAGGTATCATGATAATCTATGCCTTCTATTTGAGTGAATCCCCGTGCCACAAGTCGTGCTTTGTAACATTCAACCTCGCCATTTGGTTTATATTTTACTTTGTAAATCCACTTAGAATCTATAGCATGCTTTCCTTCTGGGAGTGGAACGAGCGTCCAAGTCTGATTATCTTCAAGAGCCTTGATTTCTTGCTTCATGGCATCACGCCACTTTTCATCCTGCATAGCTTCTTGAAAATTTCTCGGCTCATTGTGAGAAGTAATGGCCGCTAAAAAAACTTTGTGAGAATCCGAAAATTTTTCATATGAGACATAGTTAGAAAGAGGGTGTACCGTCGAAGAGGAATGCTCGGAAACGGGCTTTGCGTGGTCAACGGATGGCGGCAATTTCACATTGAAATCTTGTAGGTACTTTGGTTGAGCTTTAACTCTTGCTTGCCTTCGAACAGTACCGTCTTCTATTCCTTGTTCCAACACAACTGTAGAATCAGGTTGTACACCAGCTTCGTCAGCTGGCTGGTCAGAAACAGGACTAAATTCCGTCCCCAACTCAGGCCCATCAAGCCCGTTATCAAGACCAACATCAGCCTCATCAGGCCCGTTATCAGGTTCACCAGTCCCATTATCTTCTTGGCTATTTTCTGGGACTGTCTCCACATCATCCCATCCATTGGGGACTTCAAACAAACTTTCATTCCTTTTATTTGACTTTAACTTGCTAAAAGGAAATACATTCTCAAAGAATTTAACGTCTCTAGACGTTATTATTTTTCCATGTTCAATATCAAACAACCTGTAACCCTTGGTTCCTTGAGGGTACCCAATAAAAACACCCGGTCTCCCCCTTATTTCAAACTTGTCTCCCCCTGTTTCTATGCTCCAAAAATAAGCAAGACACCCTACAACTCTCATATGATCATATTCCGGTTTTTGACCGAAAATAATCTCATAAGGAGTTTTATTATTAATTACCTTTGAGGGAAGGCGATTAATAATATATGTGGCTGCTTGTATACATTCTCCCCAAAATCTCTTTGGAAGACTTCCTTGAAACATCAAGGCACGAGCTGTTTCAAGGATGTGACGATGCTTACGCTCCACCACACCATTTTGTTGAGGTGTGTGTGGACATGTCGTCTCCAAAAGGATTCCTTCTTGAGCATAAAAATTCATCATTTTATTAGAAGTGAACTCCCCACCGTTATCACATCTAATTCGTTTAATTGATTTTTCAAACTGAGTTTTAACCATTTTTTGAAAGAAAATTAGATGATCACTAGCTTCGCTTTTGTGTTTAATGAGGAAAACCCACAAAGCTCTACTAAAATCATCTACAATGGTTAAAAAATAAAACTCTTTTGCAGTCGTAGGCCTTCTATATTTACCCCAAACATCACAATGAATTAACTCAAAACAACTAGTAGTTTTAATTGAACTTTTAGGAAACGGGGAACGAGTGAGTTTTGCTTTAACACAAGAATCACATAAAACATCCTTTAAAGAAACCTTTTCTAAGAAATCAATATGACATAGCTTAGAGTCGGAAGCGTGTCCTAATCTTGAATGCCAAAGTTTTTCATCCGTCTTTAAAACCATAGCTCTTCTTCTTCTAGCCGCCATGCCCATCCGATAAAGACCATTAACACAATTACCCGTTCCAATCAACCTCCCCGAACGTAAGCCCTGCATAACACAAAAATTTGGGAAAAATGTCACCGAACATTGCAAATCTTTAGTTAATCGACTAACTGAAAGTAAGTTGCAATTAAAATTTGGAATGTGCAACACGTCTTTAATCTTTTCCCCTCCAATGAGTGAACACTCTCCTTTGGCTTGAACCGGTATATTGTCTCCATTAGGAATCATAACAGGTGACTCTTTGTCATTCTTAATGACATTGTCAAGAATATTTTTTTCACAGACAATATAATCCGTTGAACCCGAATCAACAATCCAATCGTCGGGTTCAATCGATGATGCATTAATCTTACCAGCCATATTTGCTTTCCGAATATTTTCACCTGCGTTTTTGTTTCCTGCTTCACCAAAGTGCTTCAAGAGAGTCTCATATTGTTTGTCAGTCAAACCCGCTACCGTTTTGACTTCTTCTTTCGGATCATTATCAACGCATGTTGCCTTGGACTTTATCTTTTCATTCTTCTTACCCGGCCACCATTCCGGATACCCCACGAGCTTAAAACATCCCTCGCGTTTATGTCCTTCACGCCCACAATAAGTGCATTGTGCGACTTCATTGGTTGCAGCCCGCTTGTTTTCTTTCCTTTTCTGCTGCAAATCAGATCCACCACGATAACTAGCTTGGAAGGCTGCTGCGTTTTCGGCTACCCCCTTTCTTCCTGTGGTAATATTCCTCTGTTGCTCATCCTCCGATGCCAATCGATAAGCCTCTCCTAGCGTCGGAATTGGCTTCATCGACAGAAGTTGTGTTCGAATGGTGGAGAAGTCAGAGTCCAGACCCATGAGAAATTCATACAAACGCTCCTTCTCTTTGAACTCCACCAGCCTCTTTCCTATCTCGCAAGTGCAACTACCACATGTGCATCCAGGTGTAGGTGAAACGGTTTGTATTTCATCCCACAGCCCTCGAAGCCTGGTGTAGTAGGCAGAGACAGAACTTCCTTCTTGACGAGTAACGGTGAGAGATTGCTTTAACTCATACGTGCGCGGAGCACTTTCTTTCTCGAATCTTTCCTTTAAATCTTTCCAGATTTCGGTAGCGGTATTAGCGTATTTAACACTGCCCCGTATCTCCTTCTCCATCGCAGTGGTGAGCCATCCCTTTATCATTGCATCACAACGCATCCAGGCCATATACATCTCATTGGTCTTCTCTGGCTTCGGTATGGTCAGATCAACGAATCCGATCTTGTTTTTGGCAAACAAGAAATTCGTCATCTCTTGAATCCAATCGTTGTAGTTATTGTCATTGAGGAGCTCATTCACTTGAACTTGTCTAGGGGAATCGGAAGGGGTATGTAATAGGGGGAATTTGAATCGATGATTTTTTCTCCGGGTTTTCCACTGCCGGAAGGTGGATCCTCACCGGCCATGGCTGGTTGATTGGTTCGAGTTTAGGTTTGGAGCTTCTGCTCTGATACCATATAGAAATTAGTATCAGCCAAAAGGTTAATTTCATTCATTAAAACAAAAGGCTTTAAATAGCCATACAATCATAAGTCTATAAGGAAACCATTCCCCAAAACTAGGAAACACAATAATAGCTAAATAGCTAAACCGAAAATAAAGGGGATAATCAATAAAAAAAAATATCAAAATCCTTTATCTACCACATGACAAAATTAAAAGAAACATTCGGTCAACAATCAATCGATTTCGACTTATACTTGCTGAATAAACATATACCTGCTGAAAAAGATATACCTGTTAGGATCGCATTCGTTCAATAAACATATACCTGCTGAAAAAGAAAGAATATCCGAGCCGAAGTGCATCCTTTCACCCTTATCATAATTAATCGATTTCGACACATTCTGAATTAATATCCCACCTGGGATCGCAATATCCCTAACCTATTCATCATCTAAACCAATCAACCTCAACTCAAGCAATTTCCCTTTACAATATTTCAATCTCAGATCCTCCTCTGGGAGATCATACCCCAACCCAATCAACCCCTCTTCCGCAGTCGTCTTCAGCCGTAGCGCCACCTCTTTATTACTACCCATCAAAACTGTTATATCTCAAGTGGTCAACTTTATTTCTTGATGTTTGCAACTTTTCTCCTGCTGGAATTTGATCGGAGATGTTATTGTTCTGAATGATGACCCCATGTTTCTTTTAATTTTGTCATGTAATGAGTAGAAGGTTAAATAACAACAGCTTGTCTGGAATTATTTCGGAGTTGGCAGGTTTATTAAACATAGGTGGTTTTGTTGCTCGGAGTTGGTGGCCGGCCAGAGTTGCAGCAGCGGGGGGTGCTCGGAGTTGGGCAGCTGGCCGGAGGGGTGTGTTTGTTGGGAAGACAGAGAGTAGGAGGGGATATGGGTAGGTGGGGTGAATGGGTTAGTTTTTATATTTTAAGAAAATGGTGGGCCCCACCTACATGGATTACTTAAATACTTTTTAATCTTTAAAAAAATTAACAATAAGGGCATATAGGTCATTTCATACCCACTTAACATATAAAACTAAACCCATCCACGCTAGGGACTATCCGGGAATGAAATTGCAAAAGTTGAGGATTATAATTGTAATTTTAGAAAGTCAGGGATTAAAGGTGAAAAGGGGGCAAACCATAGGGACTATCCGACATTTTTCTCATTTAATATTCTAAAAAACACGTCAAAGTGTCAAACATCACTAAAAACATATTTAAAATTGGGCCCTACAGGGTTTCATTTTTTGAAATCAATTCAAAACATCATCTAGAGAAACATTCCTAACTCCTAAGCAAGTCTTTCTTTGTATAACATCCCTACTCATGGTTTCTATCACATATAAATTGTTTCATAAGTCCATAAAACAACACTAAACACTTAAATAAAAAAACAATCATCAACCATAGTTCGTAATTTTCAATTTTAAGTTTCAAACATTCAAGTCCTAGTTTTAAATATTGATTACTTGTAGCTAATCATTTAAACAAACAAAACTTTAAATAAAACATCAAAATCATTAACTAGAAGTCTAGAACAACAAAAAAAAACATCAAAAAGAAAAAGATCAAACCCTTATATATCTATTTTTCTTCTAATCATCACATAAAACATCAAAAAAAAAATTAATAAAGAAATCATACCCATTCTATGTGAGAATTCCAGCGAAATAGGGATCAGTTTCGGCTGGAATTTTGGTTTTTCCGGAAAAAATTGGCCCGATCAAGAACAGTGTGTTGTTGCCAGGGATTTTGTGGGGTGGAAGATTGAGAGAATGGAATTGGAATGGTTAGATGAGTTTGAGTTATCATATTTAGTTCAAATTTCTTTAGGTTGGGTTAATAAAAATGGATTTTAAATTGGGCTTTGATAATATGATTGGGTTAAGTAAATAAGTGGTTAAAGAGTAATTATATATCTAATTGTGTTATATACTTAAATGACTAATGAGGCCCAATGGGCTTGGCCCTATATGGCGGCTATATCTATAACTTTAGGCCCCATTTTTCTTGTGGCACATTTTCTAATAAAAAAAGAAGTATATGTAACTGGGCTTTATTTTGGGCTGTAGGTTGATAAAAATAAGAGACTCAAGGTTGGCCCGTGCGCTGAACAATCCCAATTCCCAAAAACTAACGGCCAATTTTATTTTTCGCTTAAGTCTCAATATTCTAATAGAAACTTAAAGAGGGAAATGGGCAGAAGAGAACTCAAAGCTTCACATTGAACAATGAAAAGATAGAATTGATTATTCTGCTCTAGAATGTTGATCACTTGATTATTCTTTTAATTTGCCGAAAATATTGTGTTAATTTGTTTTTAATTGATTATTCTGGGCTAAGTAACTGATCACTTGATTATTCTGGGCTAAATAATTGATCCCTTGATTATTCTGTTAAATTTTTCTAAATTATTTTGTTAATTTGTTATTTAATTGATTATTCTGGGCTAAGTAACTGATCACTTGATTATTCTGGGCTAAATAATTGATCCCTTGATTATTCTGTTAAATTTTTCTAAATTATTTTGTTAATTTGTTATATTTGTTAATTGCTTGTAACATTGAGATTTAAGAAGTGGCTCTAGATTTTTACTTCGCTTTAGAACTTCAAATTGGTTGATTCACCCTTGAATACGATTAAGTTAGAACAATGAATAATAGCTTATTTATGCAACTTTATTTGGAAATATACCTCGTTATTAAGTGATTCGGAACAAGTTATAACATTTCCATAAATCAATTTTAATCGATAAACGTATAAAAACGGACAAGTAATGTAAGCCTAGATATTCGATTTAAGTGTCTTTTATATGATTCCTTTGAATAATATATTATTAAGTATTTGTGTTTTAAAGTGTAATTGTATATAGATACAAATGAGAACTGTCCTACTTGCCATTATTTGCATTTAAATGTCCAACACAGAAGAGCAAATCCTAGCTACTTTGGTTGGTAAAAGAATCCAACACAGCCATAGATTTGATTAAGATTTGTGTTTCCTTGTGGGTTTTTGAGTTGTGGTTGGGAAACGTGGTTGTTGATAAATGGGGTATGTAGGAAAGAAATTTTAGTATTTTAATGAAATTATAAAAGAATGTGTTTATCAACCACGTAAGAATGAGATAGAATGATGGATCATGTTATAACGATAGTCATTTCTCTATCACATTAAGGGCTTGTTTGGTTTATTTAGATCTGAATGGTTAAGATCTGACCGAAACAGACATCCATGTCTGAACCATTCAGTTTCATTCACAATCTGAACCATTCAGACCTTATTTCACCCATTCAGACATCATTCTTTTTGGAACCAAACGCTCTGAATGCACTGCAATCTGACCGAATCAGATGTGGACCTCTAAATTGTTCTCATTTAGTGGTAAACAAACAGGACCTAACTTTGATCTATTCTCTAAAATGCTATATTATTCTAAGAACAAAACCCCACGATATATTTGTTCTTACGACTCACCCTTACAAGTTTTAAATGGTTCTCTTTTTTTACACTTTTGACACTTTGTAAATAAAGTAACTTATTTAATTTAGTATTATACTACAGGTTAGACACCTGTTTGTTACACAGATAGTAAATGTTTTTTAAAAAAGTATTTATTTTAAATAACATGTCATATATTTCTTAAGATATACAATTCATTAGAAATTGATATGTAACATCTAGGATTTAATAGCAGAGTGACGGAAAACCCAAATTTTAGATGGCTTACAGAGCTGTCACGTGACATTCATTATTTTTATTCATTGGACATAGAAAATAAAAGACATATGTAACAATCTTAGATATATATGTGGCGTATTGAATTGTTTTAACATTTGTAAAAATAATTATATATAAAATTCATAATTTAAATAAATAAAAACTTAAAACCTATAAATCTTATTAAATCTAATGAGCTAATTAAAGTAGGGGATGGTTCAAATGAAAACCACTTTTATTGTGAAAACTCAAAAACTAACTAAAAAAAGCCTAAAAAACACACAATTTTTTTTTTCAATTTTTTTTTATAAAAATCGCTGGTTTTTATATATGAAAAAAAAACTTTTTTTCAAAAAAAAAATTTTTTTTTTGGTAGTACACGTGTGTAATAATACACATGTGTAGTACACATACACATGTGCACTACACAAAAATTATTTTTTATTTTTTTGAAAAAAAAAATTTATATAAAAAATCCTGCGAAAATTATTATGCAAAAAAAAAAAAAAATTTTGTATGTTTTTTTGGCTTTTTTAATTAGTTTTCGAGTTTTCACAATAACTAGTGGTTTTCATTTGAACCTTCCTCAATTAAAGTAATACAACTTGTTGCAATAATAAAACAAAATTATTAGTTCAATGAAATTACACCAAAAATTGAAATTTAAAAGTTAAAACTTAAAACAATAACAAATATGGAAACAGCTAAATTGTATATAATCAACGTTTCATATGGGAAAAAAAGAGAAAAAAGATGATCTCAATGAATGGCACATGTCCAATAGAAATTTCTTTTATTATATAGTATCGAAAATATAGATACCACATATAATGAAAACACAAAGGCAACTTTACATAATTTTAGGTATAATACTTTGAGATATATTGCTGATTTTTAAACCAGCTTACATCATGAGTTTAATTCGATCATAATTTTTCCATACGTTAATAATTTAAAAAAAAAATTACACCATAAAAATGAACATTTTGTTATTTTTAATTTGATTATGATACCGCATAGTATTATTATTATTTTTAATTTAAAAAAAAAGAGTTATCATATTATGTGATTATTAGTGCCCTTTTCCCCACCGAATCGCACAATTACTCTTCTAAAGTTGTGTCAACATAGCATTAAGAGTTATGTTTTAAGATTTTATTTTTTTAAAATAACTTATGAACTAGTGTACCTTAAATTGTTTTTATGAAAAACAAAGTATTTTATATGTACCTCTAACAATTATTTATTGGATAATCTTCACATGTCCAGCTTATGTAAAGTGTTAATTCGTTGTTGACAACTATTGAATTTTGTGTTCCACTGGTTTAAAAAAAGAAAAGATATTTTTCGTTGAGAATCGGACGCGATTTATATGTGTGTGACCCGATCTTTTATTTTGATTCATAGCTCTCGTTGGGGTTAATCGAATGACCTTGCGAATTTAGATGCCATAGTTCAATTTATAAAAACTAACTATATAAAACATCCTTCCTGGAAGCCAAGATTTGTTGCTCAATCTTGAAAAACAAACTTCGTGTATATATATGATATAACAATCATTGCAAGTGACAAACAATGATGAACATAAGTGAGTTGTTGCTTGTCTTGAAAGAACACCATTCACATTGCCACAAATGCAATGAATCGATCTAACAAACTTAAAAAGAAAAAAAGAATCCCAAGAAGAAACAAGTAAAACGAGGGCCACATTCAACTTCAACATTTACGGTGTAAGCTACAAGAAAACCATTAACAGGCCATTTAATATATATATATTTTGTAAATCACATTAGTTTTAAGTGGTTGTGATGCAGGAAGAAGATGATATGTAGAATGAAAGTGGCTTCGAGAATGTCCATAGTTGTTGTTCTTGTTCCTTTAATAGATAAAATAAGGAATGAAAGTGACATCATGCACTTGTGCATGTTAAAGTTCGGAAGACAAATTGAAAAAACACGTAACTAATTCTAGGAGTTGATTAGTTTGGTTTGGTTTATGTTCCTATCATAATGGTTAATCTTCTTTCGGCTTTCTGAGCTTCCTAATGATCCGCTAATCCTGCAAAACATAACACCGTTACTCGTTAAGAAGGGAATATGGGGGTTTCCCTCTTAACCGGGCTCCGGCATGAGAATAAGCGACTGTTTTGAGGAGATAAGTATGTATTAAGAGTGAGAGTAGAGGGAATGAAATGTTTAACTTGTGAAGTGAGGTCTCTATTTATAGCCGGAGAGGTGTAAGAGGGTGTGGGCTGATGGGCCTTGGGCCGGAAGACTACAACATAGGGGATATGCTCCTTGTCTCACTGGTGTCAACCGTTAGTGGCTTCTAGAAGTTCTCCGGTGCTGGCGCACCGTGATTAGAGCCACGTGTCACTGTTGTCGGCATGGCCGTCCTTCTGCCATCAGCAGGTAAGTAGAGATCGTGGGGCAGGTGTCTCTGCCCTGTGATTGGTGCCACGTAGGCGTCCTTCGGTACTTTCTGTCTCCTGCATGTCAGACGATTGCGGAGCACGATTGAGCAAAACCTGGAGGACGCGGATTGGCCCTTTTCTTCTGCCATACCTTGTGTTCCTTCTGAAGTAGCCCTGCGCCATAGACCTGTGCGGCTCTTGCTGAGAACGTAACTAGCCTGCGCATGGTATGGGTGGTTGAAGACTCCTATACAGAATGCTAAGTGTTGAATGTGGTGCTTTCTTTTGTTGAGACCTCGCGCTAGATCAATACATGACGATGTAACGCGCGCGAGGTTGGCAATAAACAAGTTGATGAATAAGGAATATGGTTCTGCCCGCGACGTGAATGAGGTCTGCGCGGCCTTTTTGGGACCATACCCCTTCACAAATCTAGTCGTATCCATTAGAAAAGCATAAACCATATGATATATTCTATTTTTAAAATAAATGTAACACTATAATTTTCAGTTTATATTATATTTCTGAAATTAAATTATAACTATGTAAAGATAAAACTACAACGATGTGCGCATGCATGCATATATATATATATAAAGGGATGGTTCATTGGGGAACACTAACAAAGTGGGGAACCGAAAAACACTCTTAAAATTTCAACTTTTAACATGTTAAAAATCAACTTTTTCTAAAAAAAATTCGGTGTTTTTCCTTATAAATATATGTAGAAACATTTTTGATAAAAAAATTAAAAAAACTAAAAAGTATAAAAAAATTGTTTAGAAAATAGTTAAAAAAATCTATCGTATAAAATTAACTTAACATGTTAAAAATCAAATTTTTAAATTTTTTTCAGCGCTTTTGCTTATAAAATGGGTATACACTATTCCAATAAAAAATCATTTTTGTAAAAAAAAAAAAGTTTAAGCCTTTTTTAACTGCTTTTTTTTACAATTTTAGTTTTTTGATTTTTTTATTAAAATTGCTTCTACAAGTATTTATAAGGAAAAGCGCCGAAAAAAGTTTAAAAAAGAATTGATTTTTAACATGTTAAGTTAAATATTTAAGAGTATTCTCCGATTCCCCACTTTTCTAGCAGATCTTCAAGATTCACATCTTCAAGCTTTTTCCAGAATTTTCGAAGTTTTTTCTCAGTAACTATGGCTGAAGAACTTCATGAAGAGAATCCCGGTGAAGAAGGTCCCGTTCCCATCCTTAAGTGGGATTTAGGGCTATTTGAGCTTCTCCAGAGGCCAAAAAGAAGACCCCTGAGAAGAAGGGTGTCGTGTTTACAGATCCCTCAGAGCCGGCGCAGAAGAGGCCCAAGGTTACCATCAAACCCTTCAAGGCTGCTGGGGCAGAGGCCGAGAAGGAGAAGAAGAAAGCTGCTGAGAAGGAGAGAGAAAGGAAGGTTGCTGAGAAGGAGAGAGAAAAGAAGGCTGCTGAGAAGCCTGTTGTCGAGGCTACTGAAAAGGAGAAGTAAAAAACTTCTGGGAAGCCTGCCGGTGATGCTCCGAAGGATACCGGGACCGCTGCTGCCACTGCTCGTGATAAGGTGCAGGGTCCGGAGGTTGTTCACATTACGGGGCTTGACCGGCCCCATCAAGACAAAAGGAAGGAACCTGAAGTTGATAAGCCTACTCAGACTGCGCAACCTGATGCCTCCCTTCAATTTACTAAGGTAACTTCTACTACTGGGGGATTAGGTCCACATGCTGCGGGTGGTGCGAGTTCTGGTGGTGCTGGAGGGTTTATGCCTCAATCTCCCATTGGTCCTAAGGATACTTTGGGAGATCTCTATTACAAAACTTATACTGAGGAGGCGCGTGGCAACGCTCCGCATCAAGCTCCCTGTGGTCTAAAATAGAAGGATACGTTTATGGAGTTTGTGGCATGTCGTGATTGGTTCTTAAATTCCTTCCCTCCTGGTGAAGTTAACCGCCAAAGGGCGCGAACCCATGATGGGCTATACCAGGCCTATGTTGTTGGCGAGGCCAACACTCGCGCCACCAACCACCAGATCGTGCGAGAATGGCGCACAATGGTAAAAGAGCGGGCAGACCTGGAAAAGTATCGTGAGCGCCTGTTGAAGCAGGTTAAAGATTATGAGAAAGCCAAGGCTGCCTTTGTTGAAGAGAAAGCCAAGTTTGAATCTGATAGGAGATCAGAAGAGTGGGGCCGTGAAGGCCTTAGGGGCAAGCTTCGTGCCGCTGAGGATCTACTGGCGAAAGAGAAAGCTGAATGGAAGAAAATATGTGAGAAAGATAACCAGCGCATGTATGCGGCTCGCGCGAAGATCACTGAGCTTGAGGGTAAGGTTGCCGAGCTGACCGGGAAGGTCGAGGATGCGCAAGCTGCTAAGGAGCATGCTGAGGTTCGGAAAACCTTTACCTTTTCTCTTCTTATGCTTTTGTTTGCAGAATTATCTAAGTCCTTTATCCCTTGTAGGTTGAACTGGCTAATCTGAAAACGCAGTTAACTGGTAAGGACAAGGACTTGACAGCCAAGGACGTCGAGATTGCAGAGTTGAAACGTCGCCTACAAGAGCAGGTTGACAAAAGTGAGTCCTTGGAGATCGACCTCAAAGCCGAGAAGGGGAAGGTCGCTACTGCCGAGGAGGCCAGGCAAAAGGCTGAGGAAGCGCGAAATGTTAGTACGGCGGCCCTCAATGTAGCGCAGACTAACTACTCCGAGGTTCAGGGCAAAGTTGATACTCTTGCTACTGAGGCTAAGTGGATGCGCGGCAGAGGAGTAGTTCTGGTATGATTTTCTTCTAAACTTAGGCTTTATTTATTAAAACCTAGTGTCTTATTTATTGTCTTTGCTCTAGATGGCCAATTCCATCTTAAATGCTGGAGAACTAGATAAAGCTGTTGCTGCTCTTATAGATGCTTCTCGCGCGGTTGGTCACCGCGGAGAGTATCTGGAGTGTGCGCAGCATGTTGAAGAGGTGTTTGGGCAAGAGTTTGACACTAGTCATTGCTCGGTGACTAATGAAGCTGATGCCGAGTTAGCTCGCACTGAAGATGCTTACAATCACCTATCATTGCCTGTGATGGACTTGGTCGCGAAGGCTCTAGAGCATGATGACTGGTGCCAACGTCTAAAGACCATTCTCGACCCACCAGAAACTGTTGAATTATCTGATGAGGAGGAACTGGCGGGCAATGATGGTGATGGCGATGGCGACAAGCATGACGATGATGATGATGATGATGATGGTGGTGACGGTTATGAGTAGGTAGTATTGACCGACTTTGTGCCTCGTAATTTTTATCTTTAAATGTCAAATGTAACCCGTTGCGCGGTTGCGCGTGTTTTGGATTGAATTAATGATAATTTGTTTTTATGTAACTGTTGCGCAGTTGCGCTTGTTAAATATGATGTTTATGTTTATTCTCTGTCCAGTTACAATTATTGCACTGTTGTTAGAAACTTTGGTTAAGTTAGCGCGAATAAATGTAAGTGTGGCTCTTGTGCGAGTGTAACTGCCCGGTCTCGCGCTATGTTCGCGGAGGACCTTGGAGGCATAACTTGAGAGCTCGTAATTTACTGAAGTGTTTTCGTGCTAATCAAAAGTTTAACATGCATTTGTAACAGAGCTCATCATGATAAAAGAAAACATAAGTCGTATGCTTTCATTGATTACGAAACAGGCGCTTAGGCCAACATACATCGCATGTAAGTAACATAAAGGGCGTTTAGCCAGCATAGGGAATTAAAAAGGTGCGTGGCCAACATGAGTGAGTAAGGGCGCAAGGCCTAGAGTAGTTACATATAGCACTTGCGCAGTTGTTGCGCGTTCCACGTGCGCGGGATGATGTATCCATCCAGTGTGCACAACTTGTATGCCCCTTTCCCTAGCACATCGTGTATTAAGTATGGGCCTTCCCATTTAGGTGCTAGTTTTCCTGGGCGTTCAGTGTTTGATGCTTCATTGTCTCTGAAAACATACTCCCCTGGAGTGAAGGTACAAATGCGCACTCTTGCATTGTAATACCTTTCCAGTTGTGTCTTGTACTTGGCTTCTTTAATTCGCGCAATTTCGCGTCTTTCTTCCAGCAAGTCCAAGTCGAGACGGCGCTCTGCCTCGTTATCCACCGTGTTGACTGCTGTCAAGCGCGGTGAGGGGAGTCTAACTTCAGCTGGGATAACTGCCTCCGAGCCATAGACTAGGCTAAAGGGAGTTTCGCCAGTACTTGTTTTCAGCATGATTCGATGAGCCCATAGGATGCTTGGGAGCTCATCTACCCAACCTCTTCTCTTTGTGCCCGGTCGGGCTTTTATCCCGTCGATGATACTTTTGTTTACACTTTCAACTTGCCCGTTGCCTTGAGGGTGCGCAACGGAAGAAAAAGTGTGCTCGATTTTCATCTCTTTCATCCACTTCTAGAGGTCTTCGGAAGCAAAGTTGGTGCCGTTGTCTGTTACGATTTTGAGTGGGAGGCTAAACCTGTAAATGATGTGCTCCCAAATGAATTTGCGCACGATCATTGCAGTAGTCGAGGCAAGTGCTTTGGCTTCCACCCACTTGGTGAAATAATCCACGGCCACGATTATGAACTTCACAGCTCCCGGAGCATCAGGGAAAGGTCCCACCATATCAATTCCCCACTGCTGGAAAGGCCAAGCAGTGGATACAGGGATGAGATCGTTCTTCGGGCGCAGGGTTTTCGGGGAGTGTCTTTGACATGAGTCACATTTGGGCAATACCTTTAGAGCATTGACATGCATCCCTGGCCAGTAGTATCCAACATTCATAATCTTCGCAACAACCATGCGCGGGCCTGCATGGATGCCGCAGATTCCTTCGTGAATCTCCCTGATCAAATAGTTCGCATCTTGAGGGTCCACGCAGCGCAAAAGTGGCCCTAAGAAGGATTTCCGGTACAAGATACCGCCATTCATCTCATAGTGCAAGGCCTTGTTCTGAATCTTTCTTGCCTCTGCTTTGTTTTCAGGTAGTATTCCTTCTTGCAAATACTGGATTATAGGAGTCATCCAAGATGGCTGCCCCATCTCGATCACATTCACTTGATGCAGCAGAACTGACGGGTTTTTGAGTACTTCAATCCTTACATCTTTGGCGAGATGTTGGAAAGAGGTTGAAGCAAGCTTGCTCAGGGCGTCTGCTGGTTTGTTTTCTGAGCGATTGATGTGAACTACCTTGTATGACTTGAATTGTTGGAGTAATTCTTTCGCCTGGTCCAAATACAAGGCCATTACTTCGCCCTATGCATCATAAATTCCGTTGATTTGACTGGCAATCAAAAGCGAATCGACATGCACTTGTAGATTTTGAGCTCCCATTTTTATGGCGAGGCGCAAGCCTGCCAAGAATGCCTCATATTCCGCCTCATTGTTGGTGTTCTTGAAATCCAACTTGATGGCGTATGTAAATTCATGTTTCTCCGGGCTAACGAGGCGCAATCCAGCTCCCGCACCATCCTCGTTTGAGGCCCCATCAGTGTACAACATCCATAACTCATTTGACGTGTCTTTTACGGGAGTCTCAACAATCTCACAATCCTTGATTTTATCCGCTGGGACTTCTGTGACGAAGTCCGCTAGAACTTGACCCTTGATGGCTGGGCGCGGCCTGTACTAGATGTTGTGGCCCCCCAGCTCGATTGCCCACTTTGCTAACCGCCCAGACGTCTCTGGTTTTTGCAATATTGTGCCGATGTGAAAGTTGGTGAGTACTGTGATCACGTGCCCTGTAAAGTATCTGCGCAACCTTCTAGAAGCATGTAGCAGTGCAAGCACCAACTTTTCCATTGTTGAATATCTCGTTTTTGGATCAGTAAGCACCCTACTGACGTAATAAATTGGAGTCTGCACTCCATTTCTTTCCACAAGCAAAACCGACCCCACTGCCTTATCCGAAGAAGATAAGTACAGTATGAGTGGTTCTTTTTCGAACGGCGCGGTCAGAGTAGGGAGCTTTATCAAACATTCTCTCATCTGCTGAAATGCGGTTTCTGCTTCGGGCGTCCACTTGAACTCTTGTTTCTTTACGCAGTTGCGCAGGGTGCTGATAAAAGGATATGATTTTGCCGCGTGGTTTGACAGAAAACGGTTAAGCGCGGCTAAGCGGCCGGCCAATCGTTGCATTTCTTTGATTGTTCGAGGTGACGGCATCCGCTCTATGGCTTGAACTTTCTCTAGATTAACCTTAAAGCCACCATTTGTGACTATGAAGCCCAAAAATTTCCCTTCTTCCATAGCAAAGGAACATTTGGCAGGATTCAACTTCATGTTCACACTTCTCAACGCGTTGAACGTTTTCTCAATGTCTTTTAACATTTGCTCCTCCTCGGGACTCTTGATTACCAGATCATCGATGTAAACCTCGATGTGCTTTCCAATATATTCAGCGAAGATTTTATCCATCAGGCGCTGGTATGTTGCGCCGGCATTCTTGAGGCCGAACGGCATCTTTGTATAACAGAAGATGCCGAGATCGGTTCTAAAAGCTGTCTTGTCTTCGTCCTCGAGCTTCATTTGAACCTGATGATACCCCTTGTAACAATCTAAGAAGCATTTCCATCTGTACGATGCGAGAGAGTCTATCTTTTTGTCGATCTCAGGCAAAGAGTAGCAGTCTTTAGGGCAAGCCTTGTTGAGATCGGTATAATCGATGCACATTCTCCATCCTCCGTTTGACTTCTCCACCATCACGGGGTTTGCCACCCAACTCTGATAACGCACCTCTCTTAAGATTCCTGCTTTTAACAGCTCATATACTTGCTCGTTCATTGCTTTGGTCTTATCCGCCCCTAAGCTGCGCCTTCTTTGAACTTTTGGTTTAACAGAGGGATAAGTGTTCAGACAATGCTCGGTAACGTCGCGCGGGACATCGGTCATGTCTGCCGGAGTCCAGGCGAAAATGTCCATATTCCTGAACAAAAGTTGTTTGGTGTGTTCTGATGTTTGGTGTTTGGTGCGATTTAAAACCCACTTTTCTGGCTCGGTCGCTGAAACCTTTGCCTCTTTGGTCGGGCGCACATCATCTGCTGACATTACTTCTTTCTTTGCATATATAATTGCCACCCCCGTCTTGGTTGGGAACCCGATCGCTGAGTGGGGCGTGGAAGTGAGCATGTTTAGCTCTCCTTGTGTTTCTCTCCCAATCAAAACATCCTGCCTCGATTTGACAGGCATCACCATGAAGTTGACAGTTGTGGTTCTTGAATGCTTCCCGTCAGACAGCGTGACAGGGAAGCTGATTTGGCCTAGTGGGAAGACCATTTCGTTGCAGAATCCTGACAGAGGGTAGTCGACGGGCTCAAGTCTCGCTTTATCTTCATCGTCAAACTGATTAAAGCATTGCTCATAGATGATATCCGCTGTACTTCTCGGATCAATAAATACGTACTCAGTCTCGTAATGAACGATAATACCGGTAATGACGACGGGGCGTGTGGCGCGCGGGCTCCCTCGCACTACCGGGAAGATGACCTGTTGTTCTTGCCAAGCCGGTTCGAAAGGTCGCTTACCTTTATCTCTCGCGCTGTATCTTGGTCCATTGACCATGTGTGTCTCCAAGTGTCTAACCTTTTTCTCTCTTCCATCGTCGTTGCGTTGAATCTAACGTGTCTCTTTACGCACGTTCTTTACCAGGTGGCTTAGCTTTCCACTTTTCAGGGCTTTTTCGATTTCTTGCCTTAAGCTGATACAGTCATCTGTCAGATGACCTGTATCCTTGTGGAAGTCACAGTACAGGTTGGGGTCCTGCCCATTCTTGTTCGTCAGAGGCCTGGGAGCCTTAAAATCATGGTTCTCCGTCATGAGCACTTCTTTTGGTGTCTTTATGAGCGGAGTCCAGTGTTTGTCTCGATTCTCGTTCCTAACTGCCTTCCGATAACCAATGCGATCAATAATGTCTCGCGCGTCTTCTCTGTATCGAGGTCGTTCGTCATAACCGCTGGAATGGCTGGTTTTCCATCCAGGGTTTTTGCCTTTGTTGCGCCTGTTGTTATCGCACGAGCTTCCTTTGGAAAACCTATCTTCGGTGTAAGAGTTCTTGTGACCGGCCAATGACTCTTCAGTTTGCGCAACTATTTTCGCAGCTTCCATGAGCTTATCCCATTCCTTGGGCATTCCATCTTTTCCCGTGATAGTCCTGATGAGGCTATCACAGCGAATAGCTTTCTTGAAGTGAGTGCGCATGAGTTGTTCGCTTACACCTCCGATTTCCAAACACTCCTTATTAAAGCGAGTGATGAAATCTTCTAAAAGAAGGGGCGCTAGAATGGGCGCTAGAATGGTGGAACACGGTGTTACAAGCTAAAGGAAGAAATAGGGCTTATGCCATGAACTGGGAAGAATTTAAAAGTCTTGTAGAAAGAAAATTATGTCCCGAATATGAAAAAGATCAAATGGCAAATAAATTCCTAAACCATCGTATGACGGGTGTAGATTGTCGCGGTTATACTTCGACATTCTTTGAATATGCTAGAGTGGTACCAACACTGGCTTCGCCAGAACCGGTACTCATTTCTCGCTATATTTGGGGATTAATTGGTGAAATCCGCAATATCGTTAAAGCTACGAGACCTCGCACTATTGATGATGCAGTGGAATTAGCCAACACCCTAACTGATGAACTGGTGCGCACAAGAGATGATAACAGGAAAAAGGAACTGGCTCAGAAAATTACCCAAGGATTTCGTACGGGTAATAATAACAGCTTCAAAAGAAGAGGAACAGGGCAATCTTCAAATCCGCCATTCAGCAGGAATTGCAGAAAGAAACATTTTGGAAGATGTGGTGTAACCTGCAATTTTTGTAAAATGGTAGGACATCGTGAAGAAAATTGTAGAAAGAAAACCATAGTCTGCTATAACTGTGGAGAAGCCGGGCATTTTAAACCAGAATGTCCTAAATTGGGCAAACCAGCAGACAACAAAGCCAAGATAGCCGACAGAGCTACTAAGAAGAATGTCAGAGCATTCCAGTTAACCACTCAAGAAGCAGAACTCATTCCAGATGTGATAGCTGGTACGTTCCTAGTTCACAACGTGTATGCAAAAGTATTATTTGACTCTGGCGCAAACCAAAGTTTTATCAATACTTCATTATGCCAAGCTCTTAATATACCCTTAACCAACATTAGGCAGATTTTTACAGTCGAAACGGCTGATGGGAATTCAGTTAAAATAGATAAAGTTCTGCAAAATGTAGAAATAGAACTTTTAAGTCATAAATTTTCTCAACCCTATTGCCTATGAAATTAGCTGAATTTGATGTTGTGTTAGGAATGGATTGGTTAATAGCCAACCATGCTCGAATTCTTTGTGATAAGAATTCCATAGAAATTCAGGCATCCACCGGAGAAGTAATCATGATTACAGGAGATAAACCACGTAAGCCCATGAAGTTCATATCAGTAATGAAAGTTGCTAGTTATGAACGAAAGCAAGGAATAGTGTATATGATTTCGGTAATCATTAGCACTAAGGGTAAAGAACTGAAGGAAATTCCTGTAGTTTCAGAATACCCAGATATATTTCCCGAAGAGTTACCAGGGTTACCACCTGATAGGGAAGTAGAATTTAGAATTCATCTAATTCCAGGAACTATACCGATAGCCAAGGCACCTTATCGGTTAGCACCCACAGAAATGTTAGAACTGAAAAAGCAATTAGATGAATTACTAAGTAAAGGTTTCATACAACCTAGTTCATCCCCTTGGGGAGCACCCGTATTGTTTGTTAAGAAAAAGGATGGATCAATGAGAATGTGTATTGATTATAGAGAATTGAATAAAGTTACAATTAAGAATCGATACCCATTACCTAGGATTGATGATCTTTTCGATCAACTTCAAGGGGCTAGATATTTTTCTAAGATAGATTTACGCTCCGGATATCATCAATTGAAGGTACAAGAAGAAGACGTACCTAAGACTGCTTTCAGAACTAGGTATGGTCATTATGAGTTTACAGTCATGCCCTTCGGATTAACAAATGCACCTGCAGCATTCATGGACATGATGAATAGGATCTGTAAACCGTATTTGGGTAAATTTGTAATTGTCTTCATAGATGATATACTTATTTATTCAAAAAGTCGGGACGAACATTGTCAGCACTTGCATGCACTCTTAACTTTGTTAAGAAAAGAAAAGCTTTATGCCAAATTCTCGAAGTGTGAATTTTGGCTACAAGAAGTACAATTCTTAGGCCATATGGTAAATCACGAAGGTATTCATGTAGACCCTGCTAAGATAAAGGCGATTACCAATTGGAAGGTTCCACAAACTGCAATGGAAATTAGAAGTTTTATAGGTTTAGCGGGCTACTATAGACGGTTTATTAAGGATTTTTCCAAGATAGCTGTACCATTAACTAAGCTAACCTGTAAAGCAGTTAAGTTTGATTGGGGACCTAAACAAGAAGAAGCCTTTAGAATCTTGAAATAGAAATTAACCAATGCTCCAATCTTAGCCTTACCGGAAGGAACAGAAGATTTTGAAGTATATTGTGATGCTTCAAAACTAGGATTTGGATGTGTGCTGATGCAACGCAAAAAGGTAATTGCATATGCCTCAAGACAATTGAAAAAGCACGAAGAAAACTATACGACTCATGATTTAGAATTAGGAGCCGTAATTTTTGCCCTGAAAATCTGGAGACATTATCTGTACGGAAGTAAGTTTACTGTCTATACAGATCACAAAAGTCTAAGATATATATTTGGGCAAAAAGAGTTAAACATGAGACAAAGAAGATGGATGGAAATCTTAAGTGACTACGACTGTGATATTCAATATCACGAAGGAAAGGCAAATGTAGTTGCAGATGCCTTAAGTCGTAAGTATCATGAGAAGCAACGACGGGTTCGTGCTCTCAGATTAAATCTACAGTTAGATTTAATGGAACAACTGAAGCATTTCCAAGAAACAACAATAGAGGATGTTGCTGAAGGAATGAAAGGACGAATAAAAGAATTAGAACAAGGAGCTGATGGAATTTGGAGATTCCATAAAAGCAGAATTTGGGTACCAAAACAGGGAGAATTGAGAAATAAAATCTTAGAGGAAGCTCATAAATCTAGGTATACCATACACCCTGGAAATGATAAAATGTACCAAGATTTAAGAAATAATTTCTGGTGGATATGCATGAAGAAGGATATAGCTAGATATGTTTCTAAGTGTATTACTTGTTCACAAGTTAAGGCAGAACACCAGAAACCTTCAGGTCTACTACAACAGTTAGAAATGCCTATATGGAAATGGGAACTCATAACAATGGATTTGTTACTAAGTTACCCAAAACCAGAAAAGGTAATGATGCGATTTGGGTAATTGTGGATCGACTAACCAAATCTGCTCATTTTCTACCTATGAAAGAAACCTTTAGCATGGAAAGACTGGGAAAGTTGTATGTAGATAAAGTAGTATCTCTACATGGAGTTCCACTCTCCATTGTATCAGATAGAGATAGTCGTTTCACTTCTCATTTCTGGAAAAGTTTCCAAGAAGCAATGGGAACTCGACTAAATCTAAGTACTGCATATCATCCTCAAACAGACGGACAAAGTGAAAGGACAATCCAAACTCTAGAAGACATGCTCCGAGCATGTGTAATAGATTTTGGTGGAAATTGGGACGATCACTTACCTTTGATCGAATTCTCCTATAACAATAGTTATCATTCAAGTATTGAAACTGCCCCATTTGAAGCACTGTATGGAAGAAAGTGCAGAACTCCAATATGTTGGACAGAAATAGGAGAAAGTCAATTGTCAGGTCCCGAGATAGTGCAAGAAACTACTGATAAGATTACTCAAATCAAGGAAAGGCTGAAGACGGCTCGTGATCGCCAGAAGAGTTATGCAGACAATAGATGTAAGCCGTTAGAATTCCAAGTTGGAGACAGAGTACTGTTGAAAGTTTCTCCTTGGAAAGGAGTGGTTAGATTTGGTAAGAAAGGAAAGCTAAGTCCAAGATACGTAGGACCATTTCCAGTAATCCAACGTATAGGACCAGTTGCTTATCGTTTAAAACTACCAGAGGAATTAGCTGGAATACATGATGTATTTCATGTATCCAATCTCAAGAAATGTCTAGCAGACAAATCTCTGGTAGTACCTCTCCAAGATATAGAGGTAAACGAAAAGTTAAAATTTGTTGAGAAACCTCTTCAAATAGAAGACAGAAAAGTGAAGTTTCTCAAGCACAAACGACTAGTGCTAGTTAAAGTCAAGTAGGATTCAAAACGAGGACCCGGATACACTTAGGAGCTGGAATCAGAAATGAAGCGAAAGTATCCTCAATTATTCCAGTAAATCTCGAGAACGAGATTTTTATTAAGGTGGGGAGAATGTAACAACTCTCATCAAAAGTCATATTTATTAAATTAATTTGTCCAATAGGAAACCCTAATTGAGACACCCAAGTGATTCTGTACAAACCCTAAAATTTTCAGAACAATCAGAATCAGGATCAAGGCCCCTAAAACTCAGGGGGGTAAACCCTAGTAACGATTATCCATATAAAACTCTGTCAAATTCGAATTTTACGATTTTATCAACTCAGCAAGGCTAGGCAAGGACGTGGCTGACCTAGGGTGAAATCGTGTCCCTTGCGCACCGCAAGGATTTAGGCTTACGGTGCGCAAGCCTGGTCAAATTTTGGGTATAAATAGAGGGCCTTGGGACTCGATCTGAAGTTAAAACGACGTAAAACTTCGCTACATGCACTGAGATACGTTCTGTTTACCACAATTAACACACACGGATAATACAGGGTAATAACTCGATCGCTGCTACGATTCAATGTCCGATCGATTAAACTATCCAATGGATGTTTAAGTGCTGCCCACATTAGGGTTTATGCTTTGTCATTCGTCGTTAATTCGATGGATGTTTAAGTATCGCACTTTGTCATTCGTTGTGAAGGTTTTAATCTCGTGAGTTATCGTAAATGCTGTATTAAGTTACTAACCGAATTGTGTGCTTGTTACTAATTTAGGTTAAAAGGCTAATCAGTAGGCTAGGCTCTGCTCAAATTAAATTTGCAATGTGAGTCATTCTCTTTTTATCAAATCTGTTTACAAAAAGTATGTTTATTTTCAAGATTATAATTACAGTGATTAAGTATATGTAGTCACCAAATTACAGCCGGTATGTGGGGTATTGTGCACATTACTGTTTTTATCACTTTAGGTGGGCGAACCTAATTAATGATACTCGTTACTATTGGGTGAACGGACTCAATAGTAATATGACCACAGTCACCGAAACGAGTCGGTGACAAATACTGTGGGTAGTTGGTTGAAATAAAAATTGTAATCTCTCTTAATACTGTAAATTATAACAAATGAGTCGTTTTAGTAAAAAGAATGATTCACTCGGTATTTCCCGCTGACAAAACCTTTTTCAAACATGTTTCAGGTGATCTGTTGTGATCCAGGAAAAGTGCCGAGAAGCACTACAAGCTTAAGGAAGTGGCTCAGTATAAAATAAAGAAACATGTTTTGTAAAATAAAAGATTTCTTCGTGAAATCTCAAGATTGTAAATTACCGGGTTTTATCCCGAGTTGTGAAATAAAATAATCGGGAAATATTTCAGTTTTAAAAGATCCTGATGATAAACTTCCGCTGTTAATTAAATACCACGGGATTTCTGTCCCGCGACTCTTGAAACGGGTCAAACCGGGTCGGGGGCCGTGACACTGTCGAACCATGCGCGAGCAGCCCCCGTGAAAGTTTGGATAAACAAATGGCACCACATAGGCATATTCCATCCTCCTATGCAACCGACGCATGTGAATACTCTGACATGATCATCTGGGTCGGTTAAACCATTAAACTTCCCGACTGTTAGGGGCAATTTCTCTCTTGATAGCGGCGCTAGAGCAATCTTTGGGATGAACTTTGAATGTTCTGCAGCTTCAGCTGGTCGATATGCGAGGCGGAAGTCTCGCTCTGCCTCCTCACTGTATCCGACGTGTTGCCTCGGCTTGTAATATTCATGGTTCCTTTGTAAACGATTGAAGACTGAAGACCCCTCATCATCTTCCCAAGTTGGGTCGTTTGGGTCTGTGTCATCCCATTCATTGTTCAAATTGTGCGGCTCGAGTCGGCTCTGAACTGGACCTCTTTGAATGTTGGACGGATAGTCATAATAACTTTCTGTCTCTCCCTGTGTGTCGCGCGTGTGATGCACGCTCGGTTGTCTCTAGAGAGGAGGCCTGTTGATTCTTCCTTGGAGGTTTTGCTGTGGGGGTATCTGGCGCGCCCCCTGGCTCAGACCCAAAGGTGTGACTAAAGATGGTTCTGCTTGCAAAACCGTTTGTTGTGCGCTCAAAGACTGGTATGCAGCATTGATGGTAGCGATTTGTTTGGCGTACCAAGAAGCTGGAGTTTCGCCTTCTGGTAGCCCTAATAGCGCCAAAATGTGCTGAGGTGGAGGTGGATTTGAGGGTCCAGCACCATTGTTTCCTGGGGATACCGTCTGAGTGATGCGAGTGATGCTCGCGCGGGGTCCCCCGGTGTTGGTTACTTCGATTTCCCCGATCTCGTCTACATGTTGAGCTTGGACGTTTTGAATGTCCTCCCCCAACACTGCATTGGTGTTTGTTCCAAAACCGAAATCAGGAACGACTCCTTGACCAGCCATGATCGAAGGAAAAACTTGGAAAACTCAGAAAAGAAGATGAAAGTGACTTGCAGAAAACTGGTGGGCGCCAATGAAGAAACACGTAACTAATTCTAGGAGTTGATTAGTTTGGTTTATGTTCCTATCATAATGGTTAATCTTCTTTCGGCTTTCTGAGCTTCCTAATGATCCGCTAATCCTGCAAAACATAACACTGTTACTCGTTAAGAGGGGAATATGGGGGTTTCCCTCTTAACCGGGCTCCGGCGTGAGAATAAGCGACTGTTTTGAGGAGATAAGTATGTATTAAGAGTGAGAGTAGAGGGAATGGAATGTTTAACCTGTGAAGTGAGGTCTCTATTTATAGCCGGAGAGGTGTAAGAGGGTGTGGGCTGATGGGCCTTGGGCCGGAAGGCGACAACATAGGGGATATGCTCCTTGTCTCACTGGTGTCAACCGTTAATGGCTTCTAGAAGTTCTCCGATGCTGGCGCACCGTGATTGGAGCCACGAGTCACTGTTGTCGGCCTGGCCGTCCTTCTGCCATCAGCAGGTAAGTGGAGATCGTGGGGCAGGTGTCTCTGCCCTGTGATTGGTGCCACGTAGGCGTCCTTCAGTACTTCCTGTCTCCTGCATGTCAGACGATTATGGAGCACGATTGAGCAGAACCTGGAGGACGCGGATTGGCCCTTTTCTTCTGCCATTTGTACCTTGTGTTCCTTCTGACGTAGCCCTGCGCCATAGACCTGCGCGGCTCTTGCTGAGAACGTAACTAGCCCGCGCATGGTATGGGTGGTTGAAGACTCCTATACAGAATGCTAAGTGTTGAATGTGGTGCTTTCTTTTGTTGAGACCTCGCGCTAGATCAATACATGACAATGTAACGCGCGCGAGGTTGGCAATAAACAAGTTGATGAATAAGGAGTATGGTCTTGCGCGCGACGTGAATGAGGTCTGCGCGGCCTTTTTAGGACCATACCCCTTCACATATCTAGTCGTATCCATTAGAAAAGCATAAACCATATGATATATTCTATTTTTAAAATAAATGTAACACTATAATTTTTAGTTTATATTATATTTCTGAAATTAAATTATAACTATGTAAAGATAAAACTACAACGATGTGCGCATATATATATATATATATATATAGGATTAGGTTCAAACGTGAACAAAATCCCAAGAGTGAACTGCGTGAACTGATCTGGGCCCTTGATTTTTATGATCTTGAGATTAAAGTGAGTGGCATGATGGTAATTATTTGGTTAATTTTTTCCATTTAATTAAATACAAAAAGGGTATATGTGTAATTTCAATCTTAAATTGATTGCATAAATCTCTCACAAATCAAGTAATCAATTATCCTCTTAAATTGATTGCATAAATCTCTCACAAATCAAATCAAGGATTAGGAAAGATGTAACTTAATTCAATTATTAAAATAATTATTTGTTTAAATGCGATGTACACATGTGTATTCTGATTTTGCCCTCTTTTTAATGCGATGTACACATGTGTATATCGTCTGTTTTTGTGATATCTCAGAATTTTTTTTGTATTGAATGTTGATGTACACCTGTGAATTACTGTACACATATGTACGATGCTAAGTACACATGTGTACTGTTCTATTTATATCCAAGTACACATGTGTATACCGTTGAAATATGAAGGTTACGTGGATCTTAAAAATCAAAATTTGAATTCTGGTGATGAAATCTGAAATAAAAATTAAAATTGAAATCTGGTGATTTGTTGTTTGTTTTGATAATTATCTTATTAATAAATAAACATAATGTGGATAATGAATTTAAATTAGGAAAGATGTAACTTAATTCAATTATTAAAATAATGATTTAAATCTAATTTTTTTATATAATTACAATCCTATCCTTAACAACTAAAAATGAAATCAAGGGTCCATATCTGTTCACGCAGTTCACTCTTGGGAGGTTGTTCACGCCGGAACCCCTACCCTATATATATAGGGGAGGGTTCATTGGGGAACACTAAAAAAGTGGGGAACGGGGGAACACTTTTAAAAATTATACTTAACATGTTAAAAAAAATATTTTTCTAAATTTTTTTCGGCGCTTTTTCTTATAAATACAAGTAGAAACATTTTTGATAAAAAAAATCAAAAACTAAAAATATAAAAAAAATGTTTAAAATACAGTTATATCTTATAGAATTAACTTAACATGTTAAAAATAATTTTTTTTAAAAACTTTTTCAGCGCTTTTCTTTATAAAAAGGAGGAGAAACTAGTCGAGTAAAAAAAAATTTCTAAAAAATTTTTTTTTTAGCCTTTTTTTAATTGTTTTTTTTAATATTTTTAGTTTTTTTTATTAAAAATGCTTCTACAAGTATATATAAGGAGAAGCGCCGAAAAAGATGTTTAAAAAATTATTTTTAACATGTTAAGTTAAATTTTTAAGAGTGTTCCCCGGTTCCCCACTTTTTTAGTGTTCCCCAATGAACCTCACACTATATATATATATATATATATATATATATATATATATAAAGGGAGGGTTCATTGGGAAACACTAACAAAGTGGGGAACCGAAGAACACTCTTAAAAATTCAACTTTTAACATGTTAAAAATCAACTTTTTCTAAATTTTTTTCGGTGCTTTTCCTTATAAAAATATGTAGAAACATTTTTGATAAAAAAAATTAAAAAACTAAAAAGTATAAAAAAATTGTTTAGAAAATAGTTAAAAAATCTATCTTATAAAATTAACTTAACATGTTAAAAATCAAATTTTTAAATTTTTTTTCAGCGCTTTTGCATATAAAATGGGTATACACTATTCCAATAATAAAATCATTTTTGTAAAAAAAAAAGTTTAAGCCTTTTTTAACTGCTTTTTTTTTACAATTTTAGTTTTTTGATTTTTTTTATTAAAATTGCTTCTACAAGTATTTATAAGGAAAAGCGCCAAAAAATTTTTAAAAAAAATTGATTTTTAAAATGTTAAGTTAAATATTTAAGAGTATTCTCCGATTCCCCACTTTTTTAGTGTTCCCCAATAAAACTCACACTGTATATATATATATATATATATATATATATATAGGGTAAGGTTCATTTGAGAACCACCTTTATTGTGTGAACCATGAGGACCAATGTGAACACACAAAAAAACCTAACCCCCCCTTCAAGCTAAAATGCTAAAAACTAAATCCTCAAAAAAACATAAAAAAATCTAAAAACACAAAAATATATATATATTTTTTAATACTTTTTACATTAAAATCGTTACTTTTAGTAGCCAAATTTTTTTTTGTAATGAAATATAGCGATTTTTTTTATAAAAAATAATAATTTTTTTTTGTGTTTTTTAGCTATTTTTAGGTTTTTTTTGTTGTGTTCACATTGGTTCTCACGGTTTTTCGCAATAAAGGGTGGTTTTAACGGTTCCTTCTCCTATATATATAAAGTTTATAAAAACTTTTCGGGCCCTTTAAAAATTTGAGTGTTAGGCAACCACACGAGTTAACCAGCCCAATTGTCAATCTACAATTTCTTTATCTGTTTAGTTTTTAACTTTGTTAATACAAACTTAGTATTCAATCCCCCGTCAGAAGACTAGCGTCAGGAGCTACTCTAACTTTTATATAACTATACTCAATAATATAGTTAATTAACTAAGCTTATTTACATAGGGATCATTTTTATGTTAGTTTATGATTAATATCATCACCATCTTCTTATATATATATATCTGTTTTGGTTTACTTAATTATGTAGCTTTTTTATAAATAAGTGTTATCATTTTCAGATTTTCATTGGATTCTAGGATATGCATAAATCCACATATCACTGAAATCCTAATAATACTTATTGCCTTTTGAATTTGTATTTTATTTGTAGTGATGTATGTCTTTAAACAATGTTGACAGCTCAAGTCATTTTTGTAAGGTATGATTTCCTTTTCAAATTTCTATATCTTTAATTACAACAAATTGTAATACCATTAAAATATTCATATCTGCTCAATTATGAACTTCACTAACATTAATTTTCAATTCGAGATGTTATTTTTTATAGACAATTTAACTTACTTGAAGAAATATCCACTTCAGATACTACAAAAACAAATCATGCATATTTATTTTTTATTTTGATAAAAGAGTTAATTGTCATTTTAGTCCCTGAGTTTTGTCCAAATTTGCCATTTTAGTCCAAATAGTTTTTTTTCGCCTCTGGGTCCTTGACTTTTCCCTTTTATTGCCATTTTGATCACATACCCTAACTCCATCCAAAAACCCCATTTTTAACCAGGGGTATTTTAGGGATTTTCATTTTAAATCTTTTCAATTGCCATTTTGATCCAATCCTAAGAAATAAAAAAAATCAAAAAAATTCTAAAAAAAATTAATAAAAATAAAAAAAAAATCTAAAATCAAGAAAATTCTAAAAAATTAAAAAAAAATCATAAAAATAAAAAATAAAAAAATCTAAAAATCAAAAATATTCTAAAAAAATCATAAAAATCATAAAAATTCTAAAACATCATAAGAATTTTAAAAAATCAAAAAAATTCTAAAAAATAAAAAAAAATCTGAAAAAAAAAAAATCTGCAATGATTCTGCAACAGAATTACAACAAATGAAGTAAAAACTAGCGGATGTCGTTATACAGATTCTGCAAATAGACGTCAAATCTGATCCGTGATTAACAGTCTTTAATTCTGCGCAGATTCACAACAAACGAACACTGTTTCAGCGAATGCAGATTCTGCAAGTATTCTTTAATTCTGCAGTGTGAACCAACTTCAGCAAATGAATCGACTTCAGCGAACGGATTCGAATTAATTATGCGAATGGAGTCTTTTCTGAGTTTATCGAATGGACTGATAACAACCAGCTGATTCAGATATGCCGATAATTTTCAAATCTAGGTTCGCAACCGAATAGATAAAAACTTGAAAATATATTCGTGACCACTCATTCACTCAACAAAATAGATAAAACTTGAAAATACATTCGTCTCGACGAGGAATATATCGTTAATTTTTGAATTTGAAACTTTAAAATATGTTTGTTTGAGTTTTTAGATTTTTTTAGAATTTTTTTTATTTTTTAGAATTTTTATGATTTTTTAGAATTTTTATGATTTTTTAGAATTTTTTGGAATTTTTTTTATTTTTTTGATTTTTTATGATTTTTTTGATTTTTTAGAATTTTTTTGATTTTTAGAATTTTTTTATTTTTATGATTTTTTTTAGAATTTTTTTGATTTTTTTAGATTTTTTTGGCTTTTTTAGAATTTTTTTGATTTTTAGAATTTTATTTTTATTTTTATGATTTTTTAGAATTTTTTTGATTTTAGAATATTTTTAATTTTTTAGAATTTTTTTGATTTTTTAGAATTGGATCAAAATGGCAATTGAAAAGATTTAAAATGAAAATCCCTAAAATACCCCTGGTTAAAAATGGGGTTTTTGGATGGAGTTAGGTTATGTGATCAAAGTGGCAACAAAAGGGAAAAGTCAGGGACCCAAAGGCGAAAAAAAAACTATTTGGACTAAAATCGCAAAAAAACTCAGGGACTAAAATGGCAATTAACTCTTGATAAAAAGACAAAACATCTATTTCAAACCAAAAACAGATTTTAACAACTCTTTTTACAATCTTAATATATTGTGCTAATTTGTGAAAAGAACCTACCACCAAGAAGGCCATGATTATTATAAAAAGTGAAAACAGTGAATACAGGTGCTTTTTGTTCACTCAAATCACTGAATTAGCAACTATTCGATAGAACTAGATGACAAATTACAGGATTTTTTGAGAAACAGAATCTAAAGACAATTGAATTACTGAGTTAAGGCCATGTATAGTCATAACCCCCTTTGTGGGCGTTATGCGACACGTGGCGCGCCACGTGTGCGGGTGGGCGTTATGCATTTAAGCTCGTAGTCATAAAGCCCCTACCCATCATTACCTAATTCATAATTTTCAATTTTATTTATTAATTATAAAAAACCTTGCTTTATTTTGATTGGTTAGAATTTGAAAAGCAAACCCAATAACGGCATGATATCTATAGCGCTTCCTAATTTTTTTTGCCTCATAACCCCGCCCGTAGTGGTGTTCGGGGGGTTATGGGGGGGTATGAGAGAAAATGGCGCCCCACTACGTTCAGTCTAATAACCAACTTATTGTATTGAGTAACATTTAACTAATTACAGCTGGATTTTCGATTTACCGCATGATTTATGATTCATGACTACTAACTTTTCGTGGCGTATGTAAACTTTTGCCATCACCATAACTTCACAATTGACTTAGGAACCCCATCCACGCCATGCAACTTCCTCAAGAAGTCATCAACGTTATCCCCTAATACAAACCCGATGACTAGGAGTTCTTCGTTTACACCTGCTATCTGTAGGCTTTCACGGTTGAAGCGGGTTATGTAGTTCTCTACTGACCCGCCTTCTCAACTTTGGATGTGAAGAACTTCATTTTGTCTTTGGTGTACCACCTCTTGTCGTGTTTCTTGCAAATGTTGGTTATAGGCTTGGGCGAATTTGGTTGCGGCACGCTTATTTTTATATACGTTTAGATATAATTTTATTCAAAATCAAACCGCCGTAACACACACATAAAACACTCATTTATATGAATATTTGTTCCATTTGTCCTTAAAAGGTAAAAGCTTCCCCAAATTTTCAAAGCCG
This sequence comes from Helianthus tuberosus, assembly GCA_030545235.1. Taxonomy (NCBI): domain Eukaryota; kingdom Viridiplantae; phylum Streptophyta; class Magnoliopsida; order Asterales; family Asteraceae; genus Helianthus; species Helianthus tuberosus. The sequence continues at coordinate 30,162,204 of CM060393.1, forward strand.
TAAGGGGTAGTTATTTTACAAAATCAATATCAAAAAGAATATTACACTTATTATTATTAAAGTACAATATTAAAAAGAAATATTTAGGAGTTTATATTTACATGTATTAAAACTAAAAAATAAAAAATCGACACATATAACTTTACCATTTACATATGTGTAAAAAAGTAAAATTAATTTAGAGGGAAATAATTTAGTTGAAGAGAAAATTCCTTTTTAGTGTTATATTTTAATAATAATTAATAATGGTAGTTTTGAAAAAAAAAATGATTGATTTTTTCACAAGTTTCTTGTTTTCACTATATTTAGGTAACGTTTGGTACGAAGGAATGGAAGGTGGAATGGAATGGATCATTATGATGGAATGAAAATAAACATGTTTGGTTATAATGTGGGAATGGAATGGAGCATTCCAAAGGAATGTAACTCCTTCCAAATATAATAATTTCCATTCCTTGGTATGTAGGTGTTTTTTTTCCATTCCTTCAAGGAATGGAAAGAAATATGTTATTATTATTATTATTATTATTATTATTATTATTATTATATTTATACTTATACTTTTATTTGTATTTATATTTATATTTATTAATATTCATACTAATATTAATATATATAAAAAATCTATTATTAATTTTTTATCATTAATTTATTATTATTATTATTATTATTATTATTATATTATTGAGGCAATTATATTTTAATCGTTTTTAATACAGTTGTGTTTCGTTACTTCATCTTTTTTTGTTTATCAAATTGTACAAAGTAATGGTTCATTCTATTCACATATGAGTAACCAAACATCACAATGGAATGGAATGATCCATTTCATTCCGTTGTCCATTCCATTACCTCGTCCATTCCATTATCCCATCTATTCCATTACCCCATACCAAACAGACCCTTAGAGTTTTTAAGATAACCGTCCCCTATGCAACACCTGGATCTTGAACACAAAATATTGTTTCAAACATTATGGTGTTTAAAGCATTAAAATAGATTAGAAATGATGTAGAAGACGGTTCAGTATTCTAGTTCTAGATTAAATAGAAGTTGGAAATGTTGATTTACAATGTTGTAAGTGAATGAACGTTAGTGAACAGTTTGTAATTGTTTGACAGGAAATTCGTTTGTTTAAAAAATAAACGAGTACGAACAAGAAATTTTGTTCATTTAGTTAAATGAACGAACATTAACAGAGGTGTGTTCACTCATTTATGTTCGTGAACATTTGGTAACGTGTTCGTTTGTGTGCGATAGTTCAGTTTTTTTTTCATTTTATTTAAATACTTTTAAAATTCTTACAAATTAAATATTTAATAAATATAAGTGTATTGTACTTTATTTAAATTACTTAATAAATATTAGGTTAGTATATTATGGGTGGATCTACTTAGTGATTGTGGTGATAAAATATATGGATTTTATTCCATATATAATGATTGTTCCATTTCATGAACGCTTAGTTGTGTTCATGAACGTTCATTTGTGCTTATTTGTGTTTATGAATGTTCGTTACTTAAAATTAACGAATGAATACAAACATGAACATATATGTTCATTTCCTTATTGAACAAACATAAAATATCGTTCGGTGTCTATTCATAAACAGTTTGTTAAGACATTTACTTTAAACACAAACAAAGCTATGTTCAAGTTCATTCGATTCGTTTACAACCACGATCATTTATTCATGTAGTTATTAGCCACTTCCATGGTGTGACCAAGTAGACCATGGGTAAGTGGCTAAAAGCTACATAAACATGATTGTGTTTTTGACATGAAATAGTGTCACGTAGCTATGTAACCAAAAAACACATGAATCATGTGGGTGGTGCAATTATTCAGAATGTTTTGTTTTCACATGTTTCAATAGAACTTATATTTCTAATAAAATTAATTAATGAAAATTGATTAAAATGATTGTTAGGGGAGGATTTTCCAATAATCAGTGATCCTCATTTACTGTTGGGCTTAGTGATCCTCAATTATGTCTGAATTAGTGATCCTCAGAAAGTATTGTAGGATCAGGATCATGGATCATCATAAGGATCCTTATACTAACGATTGTCTACTTTGAATATGATGTTGTTTTGCAGGAGTACGAGCTTGGACTTGGTCTTGGTCTTGGCGATATTCCTGGAGCATATTCCATATTTATTCCGCACGTGCATGGCTGAAATGGACGTTGTGGAGGTCGTGGAGGACTTGCACCAAATGCGGAATGTTTGTTAGCTTAGATATTTTCCATTTTTAAAAGGGGATAGTGAGCTAAATAGAAACACTTGGCTATTTTTAGCTTAACACACACACTCGCAACTGCTCTGACCAGCTCTTGACAATTCACCTGGCGATTACACACATTTTTGCACATTATACTATAGTGATCCTTGTAACTAGCTCGCTATCATCCGAAGTTGTAACACATTTCATGTTTAATCTGAGTTGGTGATCGGTAGTTTCCATCACCCGAGGTTTTTTATGCCGGAGATCATTCATTGATCAAGGGCTTTTTCCTCGTATAAATCTTTGTGTCACTTGTTCATTACATTTCTGAGTGATCCTTAGTATTGTTCATTGATTCAAGCATCACACATCACAACAGAAAGTTTGGTTGCATTATCATTGCTTGATTTTTGACCAAAACAGTTTGGCGCCCACCGTGGGGCAATTGGTGCTTCGTTCTTAAGAAATTATTATTCTGGTGATCATTTCGGTTCGTTACAACCAAGCAGATGGCTTCCTCAACAAAGAACACATCAAGTTCTATGCCGGCAATCAGTTCTTCACAAGGCGTTCCTCCTTTGCCTCCACCACCTTCTGGATCCCAGAAGAATGCTGAAAATGCTGCGAAGAGACAACCCCCCATTTTCCAAAAACCACCAACTTCTTCTGTTTCCACTAATCCTACTACTAATGATCTTTTTAATCTGATTTTGCAGATGAGGGATCGCATGCAAGAGCAGGACAAAACCAATGAACGGATCCTCCAAGAGATTGGTGATATCAAGAAACAGAAGAAATCAGTGGAGGAACACTCTCCTCTGATGCCAAGGTCATTGAATTTTGACACTCCAGTTGTAACTACCCTACAATCGGCAGTTCCAGGCATCCAGTATCAAAGTGGTCCATCAGAAAGGCGTTATAGAATAACAACTATGAGTCAGGCATTTGGCTCTTACTTCCAGCCTCAAGGATCCTCTTCTCAACCATCGGGATCCTCTTCTCAGCATCAGGGATTCTACTTCAGCTCAGGGGATATTTGGGAATGCATCCGCTTCAAGGATCCTCTGCGGCTTCAGGATCCTCCCAGGTTCCAGGATCCTCCATGGCTCCAGGATCCCTCCAGCTTCAAGGATCCTCCATGGCTCCAGGATCCTCCCAGTTTCTAGGATCCTCTCTGCCCCAAGGATCCTTTCAGGTTCAAGGATCATCTCAGCTTCAAGGATCCAACATCTTTCAGGATCAGGGATTCTCAAGAAGTATGCAACCCCCGAGCACCGATGTTCATCAAGGAGACTTCATACCAATGCAGACCATTGCTTCATCTGGTCCTTCGATCATACCAGAATCCCGTCAATATGGATTCACATCCGCAATTCCAAACATGAATCCTCCGGGAGGTAACATTTTTAATAATTCATATAACACTAACCATGGCTCAATGCAGGATACAGGTATCAATCAGGCTATGGCTAGAGAATTACAGAAGCTTAAGGATATGATATCCAGTGTACCAGGAGTGGTTAAACCCATTCCTGAAATTGCAGATGGTAGCCATAGGATATCTCATTTTGCACCACCCTTATGTGATGCTGAGATACCCAAAAGGTTCCAGATACCATCTATGAAGCTGTATGATGGTTCAACAGATCCAGAAGAGCATGTAGCTCAGTACAGGGAAAGGATGGAGATCAATCCAATTCCTGAGAGGTTAAAAGAAGCATGTCTATGCAAGGGATTTGGATCCACACTCACAGGATCTGCTCTTAAATGGCTGCTAAGTCTTCCCCTTACTCTATTACTTTATTTGCTAATCTAGTTAATTTGTTTAATAGTAAATTCTCTTGTAGTAGAAAGTTTGAACGATTAACTAGTGATCTATATAGGGTAACACAAGGTCAAAATGAATCACTTAGAGACTACATTACTAAGTTTAGTAAAGAATCCTTAGATATTCCTAACTTGGATATTGCTACGGCTGTAGAAGCCTTTAAAATGGGATTGCTTAGGGATTCACCATTCTATGATGATCTTGTTATGACCCCTTGCAGGAATCTTGATGAAGTAAGAACCAGGGTGTAACACCCGTCTAATTTTACATGATTTTAATAATAGATTATACCATTTCAAATAAAATATTGGTTAAGTAACATAACTTTCATTAAAGAAGTTCATAAGTAGCATCAACCTTAGTCAACAAACGACTAAGTTAAAACGTTTCAAAAGTTGTTTAGAAATTGTTTATAACCCATACACAAAGTCTATTAAAGATTTAAAACATTGCGGAAGCTTCAAAATGTAGTGTTCGGTTCTTCATCATATGCTTGATCGCCATCCGTAAGTTCACCAACGTCACCTAATGTCAAAACCACATCAAGGGTTAGTTTTGACAATAATAAAACACGCATAATTGAAATCTAGCATCAAAATAATTCAAAACAATTAAAATTTCCGAAACAGGGTCGCTCGCGCCTCGCGAGAGGTGTTACGCGGGCCGCGAGAACCCTTCGCGTGTCGCGACGCCTGCCGGGTTTTCTTCCGCGTGGCGCGGGGGGACAGGTTTTCCAGCAGCTTATGTTTATTGAGCTGCATTTTCTGCCAGCTCCGGAAAACTCAGATTTCAACTTCAAATGTGCATATCTTTTGACTCGTAAGTCCGTTTTAGGTGATTCTTTTTCCTATACGTCTGTAAATTCATTACCGACGTGCCTATTATGATTATCATACCGAAAATTTTATTTACGGACCGAAAGACCATATGTCATTATGTAATTATTCGACCCATTCTAACCTTACTCATTTTACTACCATTTAATTAATAAACCTATGGCGCCTTATGCCCAACATCCGGGGCTTATTATCACCCGCATTTATTACCAATTTCATGGTTTAATGCCTTTGTGATTATTATCGCCATTATCGACTACTAGAACGTTTACAACTACAATTTTCACAACTAATAGACCCGTTGGCTCATCTTATGGAACCATCCACTTATGATGACTACCAATTGGTTCGTTGACTATACTAAGTCTATTAATTCACATTCCAACCATAATCAATATAAATTCAACGCAGATTTCGATTCAACAATAAGATTTACAAAACTTATCAACAACTTGCTTAATGTAACCAATCAAGTTACGTACCTTCAAAGTAGGCCTTTCAAACGTGGTTCGCCACCCGCTTGTCCGCTTGACGCTCCTGCGCCCGTTCCTATAGAGTTCATTTATGATATGTTTAGAACTCTCTTTAAATCATAATTCGCATAATACACCAAACATTATGATTATGCGTTTAAACTTGGAACTTCAGTTTTAAGCCTTCATAGAGGCATTTCAACAAACACTTCATGGGCAGATTTTTACATGATTAAACATCAAATCTCTAGTTTATCATTTAGCCCTAATTTCACATCATTCAACCTTTTTACATGATTGATAACTTCTAATTTTCTGGAATCACTTCAAAATTGCCAAATTACACTAGATCAACAATCTATTTCCTTGTGTTCATCAAATTACACATAAACCACTAATCACCTACAATGGTGATCATAGTTTCCACTAAAATTTCACATGATTTCAGCTTGTGTTTGTCTAGGGTTTGTCCCTAGACACTATAGTTGTTCCTAAATCATCATAACATACACATGCAACCATAATTTCAGATTATCCCAATTTCATGAGAATTTCAAGTTAAGAGTTTTCATCAAATTTTACATACCTTGTAATCCTCTTGTGATGAGGATCAATAATCTATGCTTAAATTTCGATTTCAACTTGGATTGAACCTTCAATTTGCAGATTTAGTGAAGTTTTAGGGTTTTGAAGAGTGGGGATCGCCCCTGGCTATCTCCTGTACGACCAGACACCTTCAAATGGTGTTTGGTTTTTTATTTTTATTAAAATTAACAATATAGTTTCAATTCTTACAACTTTGGCCCTTCCACTTTGTTCAACTTATAGTTTAGTTGTTTTAACCCTATTTATAAGCTATTTCTAGACTTGTAACTAACTAGGTTAAAATTCCTAGTTAGTAAATTCTCATTTATTATACTTTATAATTCTAATATAAAGTTTTATATTTTTCGGGGTGTTACAAGTCCCCCCCCCCCCTTAAAGAGGGTTTCGTCCCCGAAACCGAAGTACGTACCAAATAATGTAGGGTGGAGACGTCGCATCTCCTCTTCGGACTCCCACGTAGTGTCCGAACCTTTCCTATGCTCCCATTTGACCTTGACTTGATTAATCACCTTGTTCCTTAAACTCTTCTCTTTACGATCTAAAATCGCAATTGGTTTTACTGCATAGTTGAGGCTGTTATCCACCTCGATATCATCGTAGTGGATACGAGCAGTTTCGTCTGCCAAACATTTTCGGAGATGTGACACGTGGAATGTGCTATGAATCCCATTCAACTCCTCGGGTAATTCGAGACGATAAGCTACTTTACCAACCCATTCGGTGATTCTGAATGGCCCAATAAATCTCGGGCTTAGTTTCCCCCTTTTTCTGAATCTAATAATTCCCTTCCATGGGGAAACTTTTAGCATAACCATGTCGCCAACCTGAAATTCAATTGGCCTATTCCTTTTATCCGCATACGCCTTTTTCCTGTCTTGAGCCGCTTTCAAGTGTGCCCGAACCATGTCGATTTTCTCATTCGTAGTTCGGATTATATCAGTAGGTGCTAGCCCTCGTGGACCCACTTCTCCCCAACATACTGGAGTTCGACATTTTCTGCCATATAACAGTTCATACGGGGCCATCTTAATGCTCGCGTGATAGCTATTGTTATATGAAAATTCGACCAAGGGTAGATAGACATCCCAACTACCCCCGAAGTCAATAATGCAAGCCCGTAGCATATCTCCCAACGTTTGTATTGTTCTTTCACTCTGCCCATCCGTTTGTGGATGGTAAGCAGTGCTAATGAACAATTTAGTTCCCATTTGTTCTTGAAATTCATGCCAAAAATTCGAAGTAACCCGAGTATCTCTGTCTGACACAATGGATATCGGTACCCCATGCCGTGCTATGATCTCATTGGTGTACACCTCCGACATCTTTTCGGATGTATAAGTCTCACGAATTGGAATGAAGTGAGCGCTTTTCATCAATCTATCTACAACTACCCATATAGCATCAAACCCGCGGTTAGTTTTGGGCAATTTGGTCAACAAATCCATGGTGATTTGTTCCCATTTCCAAACCGGAATTTCCAACGGTTGAAGTTTACCGTATGGTTTTTGGTGCTCCGCCTTAACTTGTAAACATGTCAAGCATTTTTCTACGCACTTCACCACATCTCTTTTCATCCCGGGCCACCAATAGTTTTGCTTTAAATCATTGTACATTTTGGTCGCTCCCGGATGAATTGAATATCGGGATTTATGAGCTTCATCAAGTAGAAGCGCCTTCACCCCACAAGTATTTGGAACCCATATCCTCCCGAATCGAGTCTTCAATCCGTTATTCCCATCCGTCAAATCTTTCAACTGACCGATTATTCTTTCCTTCTTCCAATTCTCCTCTTTTACTGCTTCTAATTGCGCCTCTCGAATACGTTCAAGTATACCCGAGGTCACCACGAGCTGCATCGACCTTATTCGTATTGGGACATAGTCCGCTTTTCTGCTCAGAGCATCCGCTACCACATTTGCCTTTCCGGGTGGTAATGTATTTCACAGTCGAAATCTTTCACCGTTTCTAACCATCGCCGTTGTCGCATATTTAACTCCTTCTGATCGAAGAAGTATTTTAAGCTCTTGTGATCGGTGAATACGGTGCACTTTACCCCATATAAGTAGTGCCTCCATATTTTTAAGGCAAATACCACCGTGGCCAACTCAAGATCGTGCGTGGGATATTTCTTCTCGTGTATCTTCAATTGCCTCGAGGCATAAGCTATAACTTTGCCCCGTTGCATCAAAACGCATCCGAGCCCCGATAGTGAAGCATCCGAATAAACCACCATATCTTCGACCCCGTCCGGTAATGTCAGTACCGGAGCTTGAGTTAACTTTTCTTTTAGCGTTTGAAACGCTTTCTCTTGATCGACACCCCAAATGAACTTTTCTTTCTTTTGGGTTAGCTTTGTTAGCGGTGACGCAATCTTGGAGAAATCTTGAATGAATCTCCTATAGTATCCCGCAAGCCCCAAAAATCTTCTAATTTCCGAAGGGTTCTTCGGGGGATTCCATTTTGACACAGCCTCGATCTTGGACGGATCCACCAATACTCCGTCGGCACTTATGACGTGGCCAAGAAATTGTACCTCTCGTAACCAAAAGGCACACTTAGAAAATTTCGCATATAGCCTTTCTCGTCTAAGTGTCGCTAACACTTCTTGTAAGTGGTGTGCGTGTTCAGCTTCACTTTTCGAATACACCAAAATATCATCGATAAACACGATGACCGACTTATCCAACATTGGCTTGCAAACCCGGTTCATGAGGTCCATGAAAGCCGCGGGTGCATTTGTTAGCCCAAATGACATCACGAGGAATTCGTAATGTCCGTATCTCGTGCGGAAAGCCGTCTTCGGTACATCTTCTTCTTTGACCTTTAGTTGGTGATACCCAGATCTAAGGTCAATTTTTGAAAACCAGTTCGCACCTTGTAGTTGGTCGAATAAATCATCTATCCTCGGAAGCGGGTATCGGTTCTTTACCGTTAGTTTGTTTAATTCCCGGTAATCGATACACATCTGCATGCTCCCGTCTTTCTTTCTCACGAACAGTACCGGTGCGCCCCAAGGAGACACACTCGGCCTTATAAATCCTTTGTCAAGCAGGTCTTGAATTTGGGACATCAGCTCTTGTAATTCCGACGGCGCGAGTCGGTACGGTGCTTTAGCTACGGGTTTTGCGCCCGGAATCAATTCGATCCCGAACTCTACTTCCCGTTCAGGCGGTATCCCCGGTAAATCCTCCGGAAACACATCTCCATAATCTCGTACTACCGGTACATCTTCAATCTTCCGTGATTCTTTTTCGGGCTCATTTGCGAATATCATGAATGCCTTGCATCCTCGCTTCATAAGCTTGTGAGCTTTCAACATTGAGCAGACTATGGGGTTACCTCCTTTTTCGCCATAAATGGTGACGTGTTTCCCGCTCGGAGATGTTAGTTTTATCTCTTTACGAAAACACACGACTTTTGCATGGTGCTGGGCTAGCCAATCCATCCCAACGACTACTTGAAATTCCCCCATTGATATCGGGATTAGGTCTATCAAGTATTCCTCATCGTCGATGCTTAATTTGCAGCCTCGACAAACATCACAAACTATAAAACTTTTGTTGTCCCCTATTTTAACTTCTAAGGGCACAGGTAATTTCGTCAATACAAATGAAGGATGTCGAATAAATCCATGCGAAATGAAGGATTTATTCGCACCCGTATCAAACAATACACGTGCTGGAATTGAGTTAATTGTGAATATACCTGAAACCACATCGGGTTCTGTCTTCGCTTCAGTCGCGGTAAGTTGGAAGGACCTAGCCTTCGCTTTGGGAGCTTCTGTTGGAGATTCTTTAACATCTCTCTTTAAAACTAAGTCCGGACATTCGGACTTTTTGTGGCCGGATTGATAACATTTGTAGCAAACAGAGACTTTTCCCGGGCATAGCGAGGCCGTGTGCCCCGTCTTATTACATATGGGGCATGGCTTGTCTTTGAACCGATATTCCCCTTTGTGTCCCTTCCCGCACACTTTACAACTTGGTGACCCACCTTTAGCATCCACTTTCTTTCCCGATTCTCCAGTTCGGGCTTTCTTTGTAGGGCTTGGATTCACATCATGTGCCCTTCGCTCACCTCTTTCGACTTGTTTCTTCAACTCGATTTCCCGTTCCCGAGCAACGTTAATGATTTCGGTAAGGGTCTCGTATTTTGAAGGAGTCATAAACTCCCTATATTCAGCACTCAACATATTGTAGTAGTAGTATATTTTCTGTTCTTCGTTCATCACCAATTCACTACTAAACTTCATTTTATCCATAAACATCGCCGTGATCTTGTCTATGGTTTCACCCTTGTGCCTAAGTTGCATGAACTCTTCCTTGATTTTGTTAATGACCGCTTTGGGACTATGATGTTTAAGAAATGGTGTCTTAAACTCTTCCCATGTCATGGCCCTTGCCGCTTCGGCCCCTATTTCATTATTTTTGTTATCCCACCAATCCTTGGCTTGTCCTCTTAACTGACCCGTTCCGTAAGCAACGAAATCGCTTTCATCGCAATGGGTCCTTTCAAACACCCCTTCAATGTCGCCCAACCATCTTTGGCAAATTATCGGGTCGACTTCCCCGTTATAGATTGGCGGTTTACACGCCATGAATTCCTTGTACGAACACCCTTTGTGTTCTCCCGTTTTCTCCTTCATAAGGTTGACAATATCTGTCACGGCCCTTGACCCGGTTTGACCCGTTTCAGGAGCCGCGGAACAGAAATCCCGTGGTATTTAATTAACAGCGGAAGTTTCTTCAGGATCTTTTTAAAACTGAAATATTTCCCGTTTATTTTATTTCACAACTCGGGATAAAACCCCGGTAATTTACAATCATAAGATTTCACGGAGAAATCTTTATTATTACAAAAACATGTTTCTTTATTTTATATTGAGCCACTTCCTTAAGCTTTGTAGTGCTTCTCGGCACTTTTCCTGGATCACAACAGATCACCTGAAACATGTTTGAAAAAGGTTTTGTCAGCGGGAAATACTGAGTGAATCATTCATTTTTCTAAAACGACTCGTTTGTTATAATTCACAGTATTAAGAGCGATTACAATGTTTCTGATATCAACCAACTACCCTCGGTACTTGTCACTCAACTCGTTTCTGTGACTATGGTCATATCACCCATTGGCTAACTCGTTGTCCAATGGTGAAGATTATCAAGTAATGTATACAAAACCCCACATACCGGCTGTAATATGGTGACTACAAAGACTTAATCCTTGTAATTATAACTTTGAAATTAACATGCTTTTGAAAGTAATTTGATAAAAAGAGAATGACTCACATTGCAGATTTAATTTGAGCAGAGCCTAGCCTACTGATTAGCCTTTTAACCTAAATTAATAACAGTGCACACAAAACTGGGTTAGTAATCAATACAGCATTTACGATAACTCACGAGATCAAACCCTCACAACGAATGACAAAGTGCGATACTTAAACATCCATCGAATTAACGACGAATGACAAAGCATAACCCTAATGTGGGCAGCACTTAAACATCCATTGGATATATTGATCGATCGGACAATGAATCGTAATAGCGATCGAGTTATTACCCTATTTTGCGGCAGCACTGCGTGAATTGTGTGTGTTTTCAGACTGTTTTTACTATAACTCAACGTACAAATTGAAATTGAACGTCGAACAAACGCACAGAATCAAGTCCCACTGCCTAGTATTTATAGCTGGAAAATCGTCCCCCTCGCGCCACGCGAGGGGTCCTCTTGTTCCTGTCGCGTGGCGTGACAGGTTACTTTTAGGGTAGAGTAGGTGCGTGTCTTTTATAGCCTTAGTGAGTCACGTTTCAACGAATTTCAATTCCTACAGCAAACTGTGAGGATATTACCGATTAGGGTTTACCCCCCTGAGTTTTAGGGGCCCTGATCCTGATTCCGATTGTTCTGAAAATTTTAGGGTTTGTACAGAATCACTTGGTTGTCTCAATTAAGGTTTCCTATTGGTCAATTAAAATAATAATTAGGACTTTTTAATGAGAGTTGTTACATTCTCCCCACCTTAAAAAAAATCTAGTCCTCGAGATTTATTGGAATAATTGAGGATACTTTCGCTTCATCTCTGATTCCAGCTCCCAGGTGTATTCAGGTCCTCTCTTTGAATCCCACTTTACTTTTACTAGTACTAGTCGTTTGTGCTTGAGAAACTTCACTTTTCTGTCTTCTATCTGAATAGGTTTCTCAATAAATTTTAACTTTTCGTTTATCTCTATATCTTGGAGAGGTACTACCAAAGATTTGTCTGATAGACATTTCTTGAGATTGGATACATGAAATACATCATGTACTCCAGATAATTCTTCTGGTAGTTGTAAATGATAAGCAACTGGTCCTATACGTTGAATCACTGGAAATGGTCCTATGTATCTTGGACTTAGCTTTCATTTCTTACCAAATCTAACCACTCCTTTCCAAGGAGAAACTTTCAACATTACTCTGTCTCCAACTTGGAATTCTAATGGCTTGCATCTATTGTCTGCATAACTCTTCTGGCGATCTCGAGCAGTCTTCAGCCTTTCCTTGATTTGAGTAATCTTGTCGGTCGTCTCTTGCACTATTTCAGGACCTGACAATTGACTTTCTCCTATTTCTGCCCAACAAACTGGAGTTCTGCATTTTCTTCCATACAATGCTTCGAACGGGGCAGTTTCAATACTTGAATGATAACTATTGTTATAGGAGAATTCGATCAGAGGTAAGTGATCGTCCCAATTTCCACCAAAATCTATTACACATGCTCGGAGCATGTCTTCTAGAGTTTGGATCGTCCTTTCACTTTGCCCGTCTGTTTGAGGATGATATGCAGTGCTTAAGTTTAGTCGAGTTCCCATTGCTTCTTGGAAACTTTTCCAGAAATGAGAAGTGAAACGACTATCACTATGTGATACAATGGAGAGTGGAACTCCATGTAGAGATACGACTTTATCTACATACAACTTTGCCAGTCTTTCCATGCTAAAGGTTTCTTTCATAGGTAGAAAATGAGCAGATTTGGTTAATCGATCCACAATTACCCAAATCGCATCATTACCTTCTCTGGTTTTGGATAACTTAGTAACAAAATCCATTGTTATGAGTTCCCATTTCCATACTGGCATTTCTAACTGTTGTAATAGACCTGACGGTTTCTGATATTCTGCCTTAACTTGTGAACAAGTAAGACACTTACAAACATAACTAGCTATATCCTTTTTCATACCTATCCACCAGAAATTATTTCTTAAATCTTGGTACATCTTATTGTTTCCAGGGTGTATAGTATACCTAGATTTATGAGCTTCCTCTAAAATCTTATTTCTTAATTCTCCCTGCTTTGGTACCCAAATTCTTTTCTTATGGAATCTCCAAATTCTATCATCTCCCTGTTCTAATTCTTTTATTCGTCCTTTCATTCCTTCAGCAGCATCCTCTATTGCTGTTTCTTGAACATTTTTCAATTGTTCCATTAAATCTAATTGTAGATTTAACCTAAGAGCACGAACTCGTCGTTGTTTTTCATGATACTTACGACTTAAGGCATCTGCAACTACATTTGCCTTTCCTTCGTGATACTGAATATCACAGTCGTAATCACTTAGGATTTCCATCCATCTTCTTTGCCTCATGTTTAACTCTTTTTGCCCAAATATATATCTTAAACTCTTATGATCTGTATAGACAGTAAATTTACTTTCGTACAGATAATGTCTCCAAATTTTCAGGGCAAATATTATGGCTCCTAATTCTAAATCATGAGTCGTATAGTTTTCTTCATGCTTTTTCAATTGTCTTGAGGCATATGCAATTACCTTCTTGCGTTGCATTAGCACACATCCAAGTCCTAGTTTTAAAGCATCACAATATACTTCAAAATCTTCAGTTCCTTCTGGTAAGGCTAAGATTGGAGCATTGGTTAATTTCTGTTTCAAGATTCTAAAATCTTCTTCTTGTTTAGGTCCCCAATCAAACTTAACTTCTTTACAGGTTAGCTTAGTTAATGGTACAACTATCTTGGAAAAATCCTTAATAAACCGTCTATAGTAGCCAGCTAAACCTATAAAACTTCTAATTTCCATTGCAGTTTGTGGAACCTTCCAATTGGTAATTGCCTCTATCTTAGCAGGATCTACATGAATACCTTCGTGATTCACCATGTGTCCTAAGAATTGCACTTCTTGCAACCAAAATTCACATTTCGAGAATTTGGCGTACAACTTTTCTTTTCTTAACAAAGTTAAGAGTGCATGCAAGTGCCGACAATGTTCGTCCTGACTTTTGGAATAAATAAGTATATCATCTATGAAGACAATTACAAATTTATCCAAATACGGTTTACAGATCCTATTCATCATGTCCATGAGTGCTGCAGGTGCATTCGTTAATCCGAAGGGCATGACTGTAAACTCGTAATGACCATACCTAGTTCTGAAAGCAGTCTTAGGTATGTCTTCTTCTTGTACCTTCAATTGATGATATCTGGAACGTAAGTCGATCTTAGAAAAATATCTAGCTCCTTGAAGTTGATCGAAAAGATCATCAATCCTAGGTAATGGGTATCGATTCTTAATTGTAACCTTATTCAATTCTCTATAATCCATACACATTCTCATCGAACCATCCTTCTTCTTTACAAACAACACTGGCGCTCCCCAAGGGGATGAGCTAGGTTGTTTGAATCCTTTGCCTAGTAATTCATCTAATTGCTTTTTCAATTCTAACGTTTCTGTGGGTGCTAACCGATAAGGTGCCTTAGCTATCGGTATAGTTCCTGGAATTAGATGAATCCTAAACTCTACCTCCCTATCTGGTGGTAATCCTAGTAATTCTTCTGGGAATACCTCTGGGTATTCTGAGACTACAGGAATTTCCTTAAGTTCTTTACCCTTAGTGCTAATGATTACCGAAATCATATATACTATTCCTTGCTTTCGTTCATAACTAGCAACTTTCATTACTGATATGAACTTCATGGGTTTACGTGGTTTATCTCCTGTAATCATAATGACTTCTCCAGTGGATGCCTGAATTTCTATGGAATTCTTATCACAAAGAATTCGAGCATGGTTGGTTACTAACCAATCCATTCCTAACACAACATCAAATTCAGCTAATTTCATAGGCAATAGGGTTGCAGAAAATTTATGACTTAAAAGTTCTATTTCTACATTTTGCAGAACTTTATCTATTTTAACTGAATTCCCATCAGCCGTTTCGACTGTAAAAATTTGCCTAATGTTGTTTAAAGGTAACTTAAGAGCTTGGCAGAATGAAGTATTGATAAAACTTTGGTTTGCACCAGAGTCAAATAATACTTTGGCGTAAATTTTGTGAACTAAGAACGTACCAGCTATTATGTCAGGAATCATCTCGGCTTCCTGAGTAGTTAACTGAAAGGCTCGAACATTCTTCTTACTAGCTCCGTTGGCTGTCTTGGCTTTGTTGTCTGCTGATTTGACCAATTTAGGACATTCTGGTCTAAAATGTCCCTTTTCACCACAGTTATAACAGATCGTTGTTTTCTTTCTGCAGTCTTCTTCACGATGTCCTACCATTTTACAAAAATTGCAGGCTATACTACATCTTCCATAATGTTTCCTTTTGCAATTCTTGCAGAATGGCAAAGTTGAAGATTGCCCTGTTCCTTTTCTTTTGAAGCTGTTATTATTACCCGTATGAAATCCTTGGGTAATTTTCTGAGCCAGTTCCTTCTTCCTGTTTTCATCTTGCGTGCGTACCAGTTCGTCAGTTAGGGTGTTTGCTAATTCCACAGCATCGTCAATCGTACGAGGTCTCGTAGCTTTAACGATGTTACGGATTTCACTAATTAATCCCCAAATATAACGAGAAATGACTACCGGTTCTGGCGAAGCCAGTGTTGGTACCACTCTAGCATACTCAAAGAATGTCGAGGTATAACTGCGACAATTTACTCCCATCATTCGATGGTTTAAAAACTTATTTGCCATTTGATCTTTTTCATATTTGGGACAAAATTTTCTTTCTACAAGACTCTTAAATTCTTCCCATTTCATGGCATAAACCCTATTTCTTCCTTTAGCCTGTAACACCGTGTTCCACCATTCTAGCGCCCCTTCTTTGAAAAGATTTGACGCGTACATGACCTGAAAATCTTTGTCACATTTACTTATAGCAATTACTGCCTCAGTTTTCTCTAACCAACGCAGTGCCGCAGTCTCTCCTTCATTACCTGCAAACTCAGTGGGTTTACAAGCAAGAAATTCTTTGTAAGTGCAACCAGGCGTTGCAGCTTTCATTTTCTTAGAGAGCGGAGCTTGCCGTGGTTCATTATCATGATTAACATGATCATTGCCTCCGTTTACGCTATTACTGAAGTTATCTTCAGAAATACGTTTGCTAGGAACGATTTGTTGCGGTTCGATTGGATTTTTAACAGCAGCAACGATTTCTGGAATAGCGTTGGCTATCCCTTGAGCAACGATATTTTCTATATCCTGCCTAGTCATATATTGATCCCCCGGTTGTTGCTCAGATTGATTAACCTCATTAACTGGTTCATTATTAGCGTTTTCCATCTGATATCTAATTTATAAATAAATAATTAGTATAAAAGAAATAATCCAATGTCACAATTAATTGGACATAATCACGTAAACGAATATACAAACAAAATTGTAAATTTTCTAAAATTTTATTTGTTTTATAGATTATATCATGCTTCTATATACAACCGTTTTATTATTTATTTTACACATACTGGTTTTACTATTACTATTACACAACCACAGTTCCATAAATCCCCTATCCTTTGTCAGATGATATTCTTGTAACGGCGTTCCCTCTCATCGTATTTCCAGGAGATCTGTCCCCCAATCTCTTGGATCCTATTCCCAGTATCCATTAATTCTTCACCAAAGTGGCGGAGTTCAGCCATATTCTCGTTACTCATTGGTGGATTTGGTAAAGGTTCTGGATTAAACTGAGGAAAAAGCTTATAGGGATTGTTTTGTAACTGTATTTCATTAGTCAACCATTCGTCTATTCTAAAGGTTGCGAGTGGATTGAATGGTTTGGAATAGCTGGTTCTAAGTTCATTGGTAGTTGTGTTTCAAGAGAGTGAATAGAAACATTTTCATTAACAGGCTTAATAGTATTATAGCTTGCCAATATAAAATCTAGCTCTTCCTGAGATGGTAACCCCTCAATTTGCCTAGAGCTTTCCTCAATTTCCATTTTCTTAGGCTTGGGTTTCTCGAGAGGTAAAGCGTTGAATTCTATAGGTTCTTCTATGTCTGGTATATACCTATTGAAATCTCTGGAAACCTCTATTCTTACCGGATAAAGATTTAATTTCTGAAGGGCGTCAGACAAGTCACTCATTCTGTTTAGCAAAATACACACAATTACTAAGTTTAATAATCATAAGAAAATTTTATAGAAAAACTTTTTAAATATTATTTCATACTGGGTAACTACCAAAACAACTGAAAATTAAAACACACTAAGGTTTACTTATTTATTTACTGAATAAGGTTTCTAGACTATAGGTAATCCGGTTGCTAAAACTTTGAGTCAGATTATTTTAAAGATTTGTATTTATTGCTACAGCGGCTAGCATATAGAGATCTGCCCATACTGTACACAATTAGTCAGATAATAAAACACATAATCACAAAATAGTAATTAATAAAAATTAAGTATTTTCTAAATACATAACTGGCTTAAATCAGTGGCTCTGATACCACCTTTTTCTGTCACGGCCCTTGACCCGGTTTGACCCGTTTCAGGAGCCGCGGAACAGAAATCCCGTGGTATTTAATTAACAGCGGAAGTTTCTTCAGGATCTTTTTAAAACTGAAATATTTCCCGATTATTTTATTTCACAACTCGGGATAAAACCCCGGTAATTTACAATCATAAGATTTCACGGAGAAATCTTTATTATTACAAAAACATGTTTCTTTATTTTATATTGAGCCACTTTCTTAAGCTTTGTAGTACTTCTCCGCACTTTTCCTGGATCACAACAGATCACCTGAAACATGTTTGAAAAAGGTTTTGTCAGCAGGAAATACTGAGTGAATCATTCATTTTTCTAAAACGACTCGTTTGTTATAATTCACAGTATTAAGAGCGATTACAATGTTTCTGATATCAACCAACTACCCTCGGTACTTGTCACTCAACTCGTTTCTGTGACTATGGTCATATCACCCATTGGCTAACTCGTTGTCCAATGGTGAAGATTATCAAGTAATGTATACAAAACCCCACATACCGGCTGTAATATGGTGACTACAAAGACTTAATCCCTGTAATTATAACTTTGAAAATAACATGCTTTTGAAAGTCATTTGATAAAAAGAGAATGACTCACACAAATTTGAGCAGAGCCTAGCCTACTGATTAGCCTTTTAACCTAAATTAATAACAGTGCACACAAATCTGGGTTAGTAATCAATACAGCATTTACGATAACTCACGAGATCAAACCCTCACAACGAATGACAAAGTACGATACTTAAACATCCATCGAATTAACGACGAATGACAAAGCATAACCCTAATGTGGGCAGCACTTAAACATCCATTGGATATATTGATCGATCGGACAATGAATCGTAATAGCGATCGAGTTATTACCCTATTTTGCGGCAGCACTTCGTGAATTGTGTGTGTTTTCAGACTGTTTTTACTATAACTCAACGTACAAATTGAAAGTGAACGTCGAACAAACGCACAGAATCAAGTCCCACTACCTACTATTTATAGCTGGAAAATCGTCCCCCTCGCGCCACGCGAGGGGTCCACTTGTTCCTGTCGCGTGGCGCGACATGTTACTTTTAGGGTAGAGTAGGTGCGTGTCTTTTATAGCCTTAGTGAGTCACGTTTCAACGAATTTCAATTCCTACAGCAAACTGTGAGGATATTACCGATTAGGGTTCCCCCCCCCCCCTGAGTTTTAGGGGCCCTGATCCTGATTCCGATTGTTCTGAAAATTTTAGGGTTTGTACAGAATCACTTGGTTGTCTCAATTAAGGTTTCCTATTGGTCAATTAAAATAATAATTAGGACTTTTTAATGAGAGTTATTACAATATCCTCCAACCTTTTAACTCGCTCTTCTACAAGCGATAACACCGTGCCTTGAATTTTGTCTATAAACCCGGATAGACTTCCTTCAATTACCTTCCCTACCTCTTCGGCAATTATCTCTTTCATTTGTTCAGTGCTTGTTTGCACCGGATTATCCTCATTCCCATCGGACATCTTGAAACTGAAATGTTTACATCAAACGTTAAACATTTCATTCATGACATTGCTTCGTTTGTTTCGGTTTAGCCAAGTTCCTAACTTGCTTTCACCGTTCACATTTAATGCACTTTCCTGGTTTGAGTGTGTTAACATGCTCTTCCCATGCATATCAATTTGTTTCTCATTCCTTACATAAGACATAATTTATTAACATAATAAGTTAATTCTTACCGGACGATCGATCAAGCTTGAACCGAACACTTTGTTGACAACCTTAAGCTCTGATTACCAACTTGTAACACCCGTCTAATTTTACATGATTTTAATAATAGATTATACCATTTCAAATAAAATATTGGTTAAGTAACATAACTTTCATTAAAGAAGTTCATAAGTAGCATCAACCTTAGTCAACTAACGACTAAGTTAAAACGTTTCAAAAGTTGTTTAGAAATTGTTTACAACCCATACACAAAGTCTATTAAAGATTTAAAACATTGCGGAAGCTTCAAAATGTAGTGTTCGGTTCTTCATCATATGCTTGATCGCCATCCGTAAGTTCACCAACGTCACCTAATGTCAAAACCACATCAAGGGTTAGTTTTGACAATAATAAAACACGCATAATTGAAATCTAGCATCAAAATAATTCAAAACAATTAAAATTTCCGGAACAGGGTCGCTCGCGCCCCGAAAGAGGTGTTACGCGGGCCGCGAGAACCCTTCGCGTGTCGCGGCGCCTGCTGGATTTTCTTCCGCGTGGCGTGGGGGGACAGGTTTTCCAGCAGCTTATGTTTATTGAGCTGCATTTTCTGCCAGCTCCGGAAAACTCAGATTTCAACTTCAAATGTGCATATCTTTTGACTCGTAAGTCCGTTTTAGGTGATTCTTTTTCCTATACGTCTGTAAATTCATTACCGACGTGCCTATTATGATTATCATACCGAAAATTTTATTTACGGACCGAAAGACCATATGTCATTATGTAATTATTCGACCCATTCTAACCTTACTCATTTTACTACCATTTAATTAATAAACCTATGGCGCCTTATGCCCAACATCCGGGGCTTATTATCACCCGCATTTCTTACCAATTTCATGGTTTAATGCCTTTGTGATTATTATCGCCATTATCGACTACTAGAACGTTTACAACTACAATTTTCACAACTAATAGACCCGTTGGCTCATCTTATGGAACCATACACTTATGATGACTACCAATTGGTTCGTTGACTATACTAAGTCTATTAATTCACATTCCAACCATAATCAATATAAATTCAACGCAGATTTCGATTCAACAATAAGATTTACAAAACTTATCAACAACTTGCTTAATGTAACCAATCAAGTTACGTACCTTCAAAGTAGGCCTTTCAAACGTGGTTCGCCACCCGCTTGTCCACTTGACGCTCCTGCGCCCGTTCCTATAGAGTTCATTTATGATATGTTTAGAACTCTCTTTAAATCATAATTCGCATGATACACCAAACATTATGATTATGCGTTTAAACTTGGAACTTCAATTTTAAGCCTTCATAGAGGCATTTCAACAAACACTTCATGGGCAGATTTTTACATGATTAAACATCAAATCTCTAGTTTATCATTTAGCCCTAATTTCACATCATTCAACCTTTTTACATGATTGATAACTTCTAATTTTCTGGAATCACTTCAAAATTGCCAAATTACACTAGATCAACAATCTATTTCCTAGTGTTCATCAAATTACACATAACCCACTAATCACCTACAATGGTGATCATAGTTTCCACTAAAATTTCACATGATTTTAGCTTGTGTTTGTCTAGGGTTTGTCCCTAGACATTATAGTTGTTCCTAAATCATCATAACATACACATGCAACCATAATTTCAGATTATCCCAATTTCATGAGAATTTCAAGTTAAGAGTTTTCATCAAATTTTACATACCTTGTAATCCTCTTGTGATGAGGATCAATAATCTATGCTTAAATTTCGATTTCAACTTGGATTGAACCTTCAATTTGCAGATTTAGTGAAATTTTAGGGTTTTGAAGAGTGGGGATGTTAGGACCGGTTTGACTCCGAACGATTGCGAACCGACTCGTACGACGTGCGGAATCCGTGTACGAGCAAGACCGAAACACACGAGACGTAATCAATCTGTGATTCTATAAAAGATCTGAAAGATACAAGCACCTCGAATCACCTTTTGCCTTTCTCTCTCTACTTTCTCTCTCTACTTTCTCTCTCTATCCTCTAAGCTTCAAATCTTCAAAATGGCAAAAGTTTTCCAAAAGTGTAAAATGAGAACCCTAATGGTTCTATTTATAGGCCAAGGCTTATAAGGGATTTCCCCTTATTTACAATAATGCCACCTTGCCTTTTTCTATCTAATATTACAATGTAAGGCTAGTTTGCTTTAGTTTCAGCTACGACTTGAGATGACGGAGGCGATAGACATACTGCACTAACAGACTCCCCCTTGGATATTGCCGCAGTCAATCTCAATCATTGAGTCAAACTCGTAGCTTATTTTCTTTCTCTCTCTCTAGCTCGAACAGAATCCCGATGGATCTGTCTTCAGCTCCAGCTCCTTCCTTTCGGTAGATTCTTCAGGCTCCCCCTTTCGTCAAGCTTTCGTGCTTTTGGGATCGACACCTGGCTTTCCGGTTACAAGCTCTTCCGGGAAAAGTATCCTGGCTCCTATGCACGCTTCCCCTTGCGTTGATCTCGTCTTCAGACTCCCCCTTAGACTCGGCTATCGGGATCATAGTCTGGAATCTGCAATCCTCAAGCATTTATAAGTAACAATGTTTTGAACATCCAATTGTCCAGGAATCGTATCCTGGCTCTATTAAACTTTCTAAATCAAGATCCTGGTTTTTCGATATAATAAAATGAATATATCCAGGAAAACTTGATTTTCTCCCCCTATCAACAAGCTTCAAAGATTTGGCAGTTTCAACGAACCGTATCGGAAGCTGGCTCTTTTACAGATTTTAACAATATAAGCATCCAAATCCCTCACAGTTAATCATCCAAGTCCAAATTAATGACCTTGGAGATATCACAAACTGTTTTTGATTTTAAAAACTTCAAGTTTCAAATTAATGAACTTGTTTTATTTTCAGAAACACAATCAGCATACTTAGATTTTAAAACTCAGCTTCAGACATCGGTTGTCGAAAATAAAGCAGAAATCAAAATCTTTTAGTATTTTTCTGAAAATATAAAGCAGTAAAGAAATATGTACAAACATATTTACAGACAATATTTTTGTTTGAGTATGCGTCAGAGGATCATATCAGTTTTTGACAAGTCACAAGTACCGTTGAGCTTAGTTACACATTAAGAATTAAACAATTCACTTAGATTGTCGATATATTGATCCACTTAAATTTTTACACAAATTTCAACTGATTCAGGATACGAATTAGGTGTTTTAAGAACTTAAACTCATTCATGTGTCCCACCTCTTGAATATACTCCCGTATCCAGATCCCAATAATCAGTCTTACAGGTGAGTATACCTAGATGATATCTGTAAGGGGAATAAATTATAGTACGAAACCGTGAGAGCTCAGGTCAGAACTTCCGTTCAGCAGAGAGATGACGGCTCGACTTTTTGGTGTGTCCCCTTTAGAGGATCTTTTGAATTACAACAGCCATGATTAGCATTTTTCAATGTTTCATCATTTTTTAGCTGAGGGCTGCGCTATGTTTCAAGCAATGCGGAAAGTATTCTCCGGGGACTAGGCCATTGCTTCCGCAAAATCAGAAGTCCCGGGATAATACCCCAGATTTCACTAAGCATAAAGACCTAGTATCTCAGAAAGAGGGGTCCTTCAAACGAGATTTCAGGCGTTACCTATATATCCAAGTAGTGTTCCCCACGAAATAAGCAAGTTTGAATTTTAAGTTTATATCCCGAAAAAGTTTACTAAATGTATAAAAATCTACCGACACATCTACGGTGAGATCGTTTAACACATTTTGACTTTCCAATTCTTTAGCGTACTGTAACTGTCTACTGATGTACTATCATTTCCTCTTTTTACACAAAAACTCAATTTTGAATTTTTATCATGTTTTTGGCTTTTTCAACTTTTCTAATGTTTTTGGATTTTCTGACAATATTACTCCCCCTAAAATTCAAAACCATTCTAAAGAAAATTTGACAACCAATACTGATAGCTTTGTCTCGCCATCCATTTTCTGCTAACTATGCCCTGTTTTTGCAGAAAACTAATATAAAGTACCCCCATGATTTACAACCCATTGATTTTCGACAGTTTGAAAACCGTTTTTCAATCTTGTGAAAGTAATCATGTTTGTTCAGCCGTGAGGGTTTCGGCGTATTCAAGCAACACATATTTTTGTATTTTTGAATATTTTTTACAAAAACAAAACATATTTTTGGTTTTTCAAAATTTTCAATTTTTAGGGTTTTTGAAATATTGTTTATTTATTTACAGAAAACAAACAAACTCCCTGTTTCAACCAACACAGGGTTCAGCAGCCTCTTCTTCTTGTGCCAGGCTGCTCCGATTTCCATTCTCACAGTCTTCAGTTTTCTTGAGCACCTGCACATTTACACTTACTCAATCACTTGAACAATTTAGCCCAGGTCTGTTTGACCTTAGGCATTTCAACACAATATGCATCAGTTAACTTCGGAAAATCTTTGTCATTTTGCACAAAGACTTTTTCAATTTTAACTTCAACTTTTTCATCATTTACCAAAGTCATTTGTTTCTTAACTGTCCATGTTTGACCTTTCGGAGTACCTCTTTTGTAAAAATGAGACTCTTTTTGAACATTTTATTTTTGAACAACTTTTGGTTTCCAAAACTCTTGTGGTTTTGTCATATCAACAGTTGTTTTCCAACTTTGAGTTGTTCTAAATCTGGGTGTGTGAGAATTCCAGGTCTGTCTTGAATCAAACCTGTTCGGGTTAGATTTCCAATTTTGATTCGAAGCAAACTTGTTTGTGTTGTACCTCCAAGTTTGTTTTGAATCAAATCTGGTTGACCTTTGTCTCACATTCTCAGATTTTTGTTTTTCAGCATCAATCTTCTTTTTGTCAACATCCACTGGTTTCAGATTAGGACACTTGCGTGCAAGATGTCCTTTTTGATCACATTTGAAACATGTTCTCATGGACACATCTTTGACCTGTGGTTGTTGCTTTTTCTTGTTAGCAAAGAACTCATCATTAGACTGTCTCATCTTGAGCTCTTTTTCTTTTGCTAAACTGTCTCCTTGAACAAAACTCATTTTTTCCTGATAATTTGGTGTTTCATTTTTGTTTCGATTCTGTTTCCTTTTATAACCCAACCCAGCCTTCATATTTTTCTTCTTGTAACCAGGTTTGTTATACGAACCTCTATGACTCTTACCAGCAAACTTTGAAATCTCAGACTTCTCAATCTCAACTATTTTGAAAACTTTATCAACCTTTTCCGAAATCACATTCTGAATCGGGAATACAACATCTAAGAATAATTTGTCCGATCCAATCATGGTATAAACCAATCCTTTTGAATCATCATTCAAATTCTTCTCGGATTTTGTGTTTTTCAGATATCCATCATGAAAATTACCTTCATTTTCATCCTGTGATTCAGATTTACCTGTATCAACCGACTCTTCTTTCAACACACTTTCAACGACTTTACCTACCACCTCTAAATCACTAGAATCATCAGATTTGGAATAGGTTACGTCAATGTTATCTGGCAATTGATCTACCATGCTGAAAGCTTTTTCGACCTTTTCCTCATCATAAAACACAAACTTTTTCGGTGGTGGAACTTTATGAAACTCTGAGCCAATGCCTTTCTTGTTTTGCTCAGACTCACCATCCTCCGGTTTTATGTTGAAAATACGTTCAAGCACATATGACGATGCGTGATAACTTTTTAACTTGTTATTATCCTGTTCTAAATCAGCAATCTGACGCTTTAGCTTAGCAACATCCTCAATGTAAGAATTAACAACTTGTTGCTTTATTTCATACATTCGTTTATACTCATTAGTTGTTTCAGAACAGTATTTCAATCTTGATTGAACAAGTTTCATTTCATTTTTCACTTTTTCATATGATTCTTTTGTAATGTGATAAGCCAATTTTATTGAATCATATTCCTTTTTCATTTCCTGAAAAGCATTTTCTTTTTGATCACATTCTCCTGTCTTTTTCGAAACATTTTCTTTCAAAACTTCATTTTCTTTTTCTAACTTTTTACATTTTTCTGAAAGCGTTTCATTATTTTCTTTTAAAACCTTTTCATTTTCAAACATTTCTTTGCATTTTTCTTTGAAAACATTTTCTATTTTAGTGAATTCAAGATCTCTTGTTCTGAATTTATCATCTTTTTCAGTACAAGCACTGCATGGTTCCATGCATTTCTTGCACTGTTCATCAATTTTAATTTGAGTTTCAGAATCAGAATTTACCTCAGTGATTGGCACTTCGGTGTCTGCTTCAGTTTCTTTCTGATCAGCTTCTTTCTGCTGCTTCTCATCAATAGAACCAACATCTGTTGAACTTTCAATCTTCACTTCTTCTTCTGCTTTCTTCACATCTTCTCTAACCTGCTGTTCTTCAGTAACAGCTTCTTCTTCAACTTCCACATTCACCACCACTTCTTCAACAATGTTCACATCTTCTTCTTTAACTGCTTCTGCTTTAACCTCTTCAGCAGCTTTCTTCAGATTGTTTACCATCTCTTCAACATTCTTCTTCATTCTTTCTTCATTCCTCTTCCTTAGTTTTATCGTCATAGCATCCCTGATGATTTTATCCAGCCTTTTCACATATGTCTTGTCTTTTGCAACATTTGAGTAATATTCACCGGATCGAGGAATTACTAGAAGAACATCATCGTGAACTATGTCACTTCTGGGAACAACTGGTTCACCTTGTTTGTTGACATAACATTCTTTCTTTTTATCCCATCTTTTGTTCGCAACAGCATTCTCATATTCTTCTTCATTTTCTCCATTCTGCACCCTACAATGAATCTTTCTCTTGGAGTTTTTTCTTTCAAAATCTCTTCTCGAGTTTTCTCTTTGACCTCAGCAGCAACATTTTCTTCTTTGTTTTCTTCACGAATTTCAGCAACAAGAACATGATGTTGGGCCTTTGATGTTTTTCTCCCATGAGCTGTTACAGGACGATCTTCATCTGGTAGAATCTGACTCCAATCATATCCTTCATCATCGTGGATTACAGCATAAGCTCTGGACTTCTCTCTGGGTTTATCTTCGATCATCTTTGGCTCTTCTCTGCTACGGTGGTAAATTGCCTTTCGGTAATAATCGTCATTGAACGGATGTTCATTTCCACCAATCGCAGAGTTAGTGCACTCTCTCTTAAAATGACCTTTTTGCTTACATTTGAAGCAGGTCACTTTGGACTTATCAAATCCAAGCTTTGTAGATGCACCACCGAGAGATTGCTTCCCAGTAATTTCCATATATCTTTGAGCTCTGCGGATGTAGCTTGCCAAACACCAACGGATGTCAATGAGTTCCATTTCTTCCGGATCAATCTGGTCGTAGTCTTCTTTGGTTAACTCAGAGTTACCAATCTTGCCTGCAACTAGACCTTCATACGATTCCAGAACAGATGCAAGGAAGCTCATTTGTTGTTTAGCTGCATTGATGCTCATTGCAGGAGAATTCTTCAATTTAAGAGCAATGTTGCACAAAATCTCCTCAGTTTCATCAGAACTTGATTTTGAAGATGAATGATATCCAGAATGATAACTTGATGAAGTTGTTTGTGGTTCTTTCATCTTTTCACCACTGAATGCTGTCTTTGGTGAACTGCCAACTTTCTCCGAAGGTACACTGCCTTTGTAGTATAGACCAACATTCTGATGATGAGATGAACCACTCATCTTGTTTTGATTTTGTAGCTCCAGATCATGACTCTCAATCTTTTCTAACAATGCATCAAGAGAAATTGTATCAAAATTTTCATCATTTTTCAAGATAAAAACAAACGTTTGCCACTGATCAGCTCGTGGTAACGCTTCGATTACTTTATCAACAATTTCTTCTCTAGTTTTCACAATTTTAAACCTTTCAAGTTCAATCTTTAAATGGCAAAACCTCTCAATCATTTGCCTCACAGTCTCTCCCTTTAAACTGTCAAACAAATCAAATTTTTTTTTCAATAAAGCTATTTTGTTTTTCTGGATTTGTTTACCCCCCTTAGCTTTAACCTTTAAAGCTTTCCATACAGATTTAGATGACCCATTATGAACTAATAATGAAAAGATGTCATCACGAACTGATTGCTGAATCAAAGCAATCATCTTCTGTTCATAAGAAAATTTCTTTCGATCATCCTCTGAATAATCTTTGATCAGAATTTCTTCTCCTTTGTCATTTGTTGGGTTCTCATAGCCAAACTTTAAACAAAACCAACTTTCATGTGCATATGCCTTCGTCCAATTGACAAACCTCTCCGTCCACCAAACATAATCCTCAATGTTATTCAGCTTCGGAGGTTTTGAATATGTTCCATAAAAGTTGTCATTGTTAATGTTGTCTTTGATGGTTTTCGTTATCGCTTTGGGTGTATCGTTTGAACCTTCCACTGTATCCGAGGTAAACGCATTGTAGAAAGTATTGATAAATTCTTCAGCCATGATGTGATCTTCTCGATTAACAGCACCTTTTAATCACCTGAATCACAAACAAACAAACACAATGAGTTTAAACAATATCAAACAAATGAATCGGATGGGTACTCGAACGAGTGAGTCGACACAAGTCAACAGTGAAAATAATCGCGTGATAAAGTTGTCCGTTCGGATGAGATTGCTATCCGGATTGAGATCCGTGCGGATGAGGATCCGGGTGATTAAGGTGATGCGTACGGGTGGGGATCCGGGAGATGTTATATGCACGGGTGGGGATGTTATCCACGCGGACAAGTTGTCCGTGCGTGTGACAAGTCAACACGGATGGCTGAAAGTAATCCGTGCGTATGATGCTATCCGTGCGTATGATGCTATCCGTGCGTATGATGCTATCCGTGCGTATGATGCTATCCGTATAATGTTATACGCACGGGTGACACAACACCTTGAATCTGACACTTAAACAGTCACGTGACAACCATTATGAGAATTATCTACTATAATGAAGATCACATGCAATCAACAACTTCACATGCAAATGGCAGATAACATGCAGACTATTTTTATATCAACAATAAAGTCAACCCGGATGGTTTAGGTCAACAATCAGTCAACGCGGATTAGTTATCCGTGCGTGCAACTTATCCGTACGTATAGGTCATGCGTGCGGATGAACTTCAATGACAACAGCAACAGTTTTCAATATTTTCGCACCACAAAAATCTAATTTTCTCACAAATGACTTAGAGTTATGATTTGAAACTTGGAAGGCTTGTAAATCATGCATATACGCATAACATATCCGAAAATTATCAATTTTTAACCGTAAAATCCTGGTTAATTTTGCGTTTTTCTGTTTAAAACGTGACAGAGATGAAAGATGAAGAACTAAGACAAATCTGAGTGAAATTTCGATCTGAATCTGGTGAAATCAAGTGCGAAATCGTGTGAATGATCTGAGCAATCGATCTCCTGCTCTGATACCACTTGTTAGGACCGGTTTGACTCCGAACGATTGCGAACCGACTCGTACGACGTGCGGAATCCGTGTACGAGCAAGACCGAAACACACGAGACGTAATCAATCTGTGATTCTATAAAAGATCTGAAAGATACAAGAACCTCGAATCACCTTTTGCCTTTCTCTCTCTACTTTCTCTCTCTATCCTCTAAGCTTCAAATCTTCAAAATGGCAAAAGTTTTCCAAAAGTGTAAAATGAGAACCCTAATGGTTCTATTTATAGGCCAAGGCTTATAAGGGATTTCCCCTTATTTACAATAATGCCACCTTGCCTTTTTCTATCTAATATTACAATGTAAGGCTAGTTTGCTTTAGTTTCAGCTACGACTTGAGATGACGGAGGCGATAGACATACTGCACTAACAGGGGATCGCCCCTGGCTATCTCCTGTACGACCAGACACCTTCAAATGGTGTTTGGTTTTTTATTTTTATTAAAATTAACAATATAGTTTCAATTCTTACAACTTTGGCCCTTCCACTTTGTTCAACTTATAGTTTTGTTGTTTTAACCCTATTTATAAGCTATTTCTAGACTTGTAACTAACTAGGTTAAAATTCCTAGTTAGTAAATTCTCATTTATTATACTTTATAATTCTAATATAAAGTTTTATATTTTTCGGGGTGTTACACAGGTCCCTTAGGTTCATCCGCCTAGAGGATGACAAAAGGATCCTGGCTAGATTGACAGGATCCTCAAAACAAGAGAAACAAGGATCCTACTTCAGGAACAACAAATCCAAATCCTACAACAAGTCTGATAACCAGAACGTGCATGCAGTGGAACAAGAAGAGGATGATGAGGATTATCCTCCTATTTCTGAATACTGTTTTTCTGTTGATAACAATGAACTAATCCTTGCAATGCAGAATCTAGGTGAAAAGGCTAGGTGGCCGAGAAAAAGTGATAAACCAGCTGCTACAAAGGATAAATCCAAGTGGTGTGCATATCATGAGGATTTCGGGCATCTCACTGAAGAGCGCATTGCACTTAGAAAGGAAATTGGTTACTTGTTGAGCAAGGGGCATTTGAAGGAACTTTTGGGACGAAAAAAGTCAAGGATCCCGGAAAGGGCTCCTGCTCCTCCAGCAGATGCACAAGTTATAAACTTCATATCCGGTGGATCAGACATTTGTGGTACCTCCTTTTCAGCAGCAAAAAGACATGCTAAGGAAACCAAGATGGATAATGGAGACAGACCCGTCCGGACCTCCGTTGTTACCCAGGATAAAGTCATAACCTTTGATGAGGATGATCGTGTTGATGTCCAGGATCCTCATCATGATGGTCTTGTAATTACATTATTTATTTCTAACCACTTTGTTCGCAGGATCCTAATCGACGGAGGAAGCTCTGTGAACATCATTCAGCTTGATGTCCTCAAGAAAATGAATATCCCGGAGTCTGATATTGTCCCAAGATCCTCAGTACTTGTGGGATTCAGTGGAGAAACTAAGAACACATTGGGGGACATCAAACTCCCAATCTATATTGAAGGATTGCATTCTTATAAAAAATTTTGTGTTATAGATTGCTTATCCTGTTGCAATGTTATCCTTGGCAGGCCATGGATACATGATATGAAGGCAGTTCCATCCACCTATCATCAGTGTGTGAAGCTTCCAAGTCCATGGGGAGTGGTGAAAATTGAGAGTGATCAACAAGAGGCTAAGAATTGTTATACATCTTCAATGAAGCCAGCCTCAAGACCAAGGGAGCAATAGCAATTAAAGTATCCTTCAAGAGATGTCTTGGAGGTAAGAGAGCAGGATGTAAAAGAAATCCTCATGGATCCTCATGATCCTGAATCCATAGTCTTCATATGATCAGGGATCCTTAGCAACATTGAGCGGGATCTAGTATCCTTCCTTAAGAGGATGAAATCCACCTTTGCCTGGAAACATGAAGACATGACAGGTATATCTAAGGATATAATTACTCATAAGCTTGGCATTGACAGGTCATTCAAGCCTATACATCAAAAGAGGAGGAAGTTTGCACCTGAAAGGAATGCTATTATCCAAGAAGAAGTAGATAAACTGCTTTGGGC
Source organism: Helianthus tuberosus (assembly GCA_030545235.1). Taxonomy (NCBI): domain Eukaryota; kingdom Viridiplantae; phylum Streptophyta; class Magnoliopsida; order Asterales; family Asteraceae; genus Helianthus; species Helianthus tuberosus. Next base: position 30,193,127 of record CM060393.1, read on the forward strand.
AGGTATGATAAGAGAGGTTAAGTATCCAAGATGGTTAGCCAATGTGGTTGTTGTTCAAAAGAAAAATGGAAAGTGGTGGGTATGTGTCGATTTTACTGATTTAAACAAGGCATGTCCCAAGGATCCTTTCCCATTACCCCACATTGACTCCATGGTGGATGCTACCGCGGGTCATGAGTTGTTGACTTTTATGGATGCTTCATCTAGATTTCAACAAATTCAGATGGAACCATCTAATCAAGAGGATACAGCCTTTATGACCCCAACTGGTATATATTGTTATATTGCTATGCCATTTGGACTAAGGAATGCAGGTGCTACTTATCAAAGGCTAGTCAATATGATGTTCAAGGAACAAATTGGACACACTATGGAGGTCTATATTGATGACATGGTGGTTAAGTCCAAGAAAGCTGAGGATCACCTTAAAGACTTGGAGGAAGCATTCAATATCCTTGCTAAAATTAATATGAAACTAAATCCTTCCAAGTGTCATTTTGGTGTTAAGGCAGGTAAATTCTTAGGCTATATGGAGACAAAGAGGGGCATTGAAGCAAGTCCTGAGCAAATCAAGGCTATTGTGAATATCAAATCTCCTGCCAATGCTAAGGATGTGCAAAGATTGACAGGCAGGATCGCAGCCTTGAACAAGTTCATATCCAAATCCTCAGAAAAGTGCAAGGAATTCTATGACATCCTGAGGAAGAACAAGAAATTTGAATGGACTGAGAAGCCTGAAAGTGTCCTCAAAGATCTTAAGGATTACCTATCCTCAGCCCCGGCCTTGATGAAACCAGAAAAAGGGGATATATTATCCTTATACTTAGCAGTATCCTCAAAAGCAGTAAGTGTGGTCCTTGTTAAGGATCACCAAGGTACACAACATCTTGTTTATTATGTAAGTAAGAGTTTACTTGATGCTGAATCCAAGTATTCACACTTAGAGAAACTCATCCTTGCATTAATTATGGCATCTACTAAATTAAGACATTATTTTGAGACTCATGCCATTATTGTTAAGACTAATTTTCCAATTAAGAATGTTCTCAGGAAACCTGAAATGTCAGGAAGGATGGCTAAGTGGGCAGTGAAGCTTAGTGCATATGATATAATATATGAACCAAGGACTGCCATCAAATCCCATGCCTTAGCTGACTTTGTGGCAGATTTTAGTAGTGATTTTCAGAAGGAAGCTGAGTTAGAAGTCCAACAGCTTGAAGAAACTAAGGATCCTTGGATACTCTTCACTGATGGAGCCTCTAATGTAAAAGGAACAGGGCTTGGAATACTACTAAAATCGCCACAGGGGGACATAATACCCCACTCCATAGCTTGTGAATTTCAAACTACCAACAATGAGGCTGAGTATGAAGCCTTGATAGCTGGTTTGCAAATTGCTAAGCATATGAGGATCAGGTATCTTGAGGTACATGTAGATTCATTATTAATCACTAATCACTTTAATGGATCCTATGATGTTAAAGGTGAAAAGCTAATCAAATATTTAGAGATAGTCAAAGAATTGGCACTCTCTTTTGTTTCCTTTAGTTTGACACAGGTACCAAGGGAAGAGAATGCAGAGGTTGATGCATTAGCCAATTTAGGATCATCCTTGAAGATCCCGGAGGATATCAAGATCCCTATTATCCATATCCTGACCCCTGTTATCGAGGATCATGTAGCCATGGAGATAGGAGAGGATTCTGCAATCATCCCTAGTGATAATACTCAATCTCATTCAGGATCGTGGATCCTCCCAATCATGAGATACATACAACATGGTGAGATTCCTACAGGAGAAAACCCTAGGGCTTTCAAAATCAAGGTATCTCAATTTACAATATTGAATAATATGTTGTATAACCGATCTCTTGCAGGTCCATATCTAAGATGCATTGAGGATCCTGAAATCCAAGAAGTCCTAAAGGATTTCCATGAAGGAGATTGTGGAAACCACATTGGGGGCAGGGCATTATTCTCAAGGATCCTGAGGACATGATACTATTGGCCTACTATGAAGAAGGATGCTGTGGAATATGCCAAGAAATGTGATCCTTGTCAGAGACACAGTAATATCCTTCACCAACCAGCAGAACTTTTGCATCCTATATCCTCTTCTTGGCCATTTATGAGATGGGGAATGGATATAGTTGGTAAGCTTCCTAAGGCACTTGGTGGAAAAGTATTCATGCTTGCTATGTGTTTTGGTCAAAAAAATCTGATGAGGATAATGCAACCAAACTCTCTGTTACGGGGTATGATGCTTAAAATGTAGGACAATGACAAGGATCACTTCAATGTAAATTGCACAAATGACACAAGGATTTATACGGGGAAAAAGCCCTTGATCAAGAGTTGATCTCCGGCACAAAAAAACCCCGGGTGATGGAAACTACCGATCACCAAGCTCAAATAAATCAATAAATGTTTACAACTTCGGATAGTAACGAGCTAGGTACAAGGATCAGTAGTGTGAAATGTGTAAAGGTGAGTGAAAACTAATAAGTGTTCGTCGAGAGCTTCAAGAGTGCGATTGTACGAGAGTATGTGTAGCTGAAAAATGGCTAAGTGTTCTAATTCTAGCTTGTCACCCCTTTAAAAATAGAAGTTAACTACAATAACAAACTATCCGACTTTCGTGCCAAGCTCCCACGTTCTCCACAACGTCCATTTCCAGTCAAACGTGTGCGAAATACCCGTGGAATATTCCATAGTAACGTTGCCAAGACCAAGTCAAGCTTGTTACTCCTGCGAAGTAATACAAAACACAAACAAACAATCGTCAGTATGAGGATCCTTAAAGTGATCCATGATCCTGATCCTGAAGCTCTTCTGAGGATCACCATCTGCCAAAGAAGTAAGGATCATTAATTAGGATAACGAATAAGGGTCACTAATTGTTAGAAAATCCTCCCCTAACAATTGCCCCAAAATATAAGGAGTGAAATGTAAAATGAGCGAGTTATGTTTTCCTGATCTTATCCGCAACTAACTATCGTAAATATAGCCGTTATTGTTGAACTATCCGTTGCAACCATGATGTCACAGAAGTGACAACCCTGCACGATCATGATTATAAATAGGAGATAGAGATAGGATCAAATGCATTTAGAATTTCAGAAAGACTCCCTTTATAACTGCATTCCGAAGATAAACAGGTATTCTCTCTTCATCTTCTTCCTTCTCTTGCTCTGTTTTTCTTTCTTTCTGTCATCTCTTCAAGAATGATGCTTCGGTCCTCCCCCGCCAAGGATCACCAGAAGGATAGTCCCTTGAAGAGTCAAGAGATCATCAAAGACTCCACAAATGAGAGGTGTTGCTTTAACGATGCTCAAATAGACAAGATTCGTCACTGCTTTCCGGCGAGTGCCTTTTTCAAACCCTTCGATCCTACTATCCTATGCGACTATGTTTCAGAAACATGGGTTGCCTTTCCAGTTACTCCATTCTCCATAGGATACACCTATCCTTTCCCAGAATTTACACAATCCTTCTTTTCCCTTACCGGCATCTCTTACATCCAAGCCATGCCGATGATTTAGAGGGTTTTGTATACCCTGGAGAGGATCATCGAACAGGAAGGCATTGATCTAGGAATGTCAGAGCTGACATAGATGTATGATCTTACTACCTTTGGTTCTCATCGTTATTTGTTCAAACGAAAACCCGGCGGAGAACACCCCCTTCTTAAAGTCACCAAGAATGACACAAATTGGAAACGTCGCTTCTTCTTTGTCAGGAGGGATACCATTCCAAACGGAAAGGATCTACCAAGGACATGGTCCACCCATGGTAGGCCAGAGGATCCTGAGAAGGATCACCAGGTAGTCTTGTTTTTGTATAAGGATCACTAACCCCTTTTTGTCTTGTGTTATGCAGCTATTTCTGTCTCACACATCATCACAACACCTGCAACCAAGGATAGGCTTGCTGCTTTTTGGAAGCTTGATCCTGAAACAAGGACATTCAAGATAGACACCCAAGACTCACAAGAAGTATCCTCAGGTTCCATCACTATGTCAAGTAAGTATCCTGTCTTTTGCATAGTTTGAATATTAAAATAAATAAGTAAATTGAAATAGGATAAGGATACTTATCTTGCTTTGAATGTGTAGGTGCCGGAAAATCTGCCAAGCCTGTATCCCAGTTCAACACGGCTGACCTTGATGTTGTACGATCCAGGAAGAAGAGGGCCACTACCAGTCCTAGCATCTCCATTCCCAAGGCACCCATTAAAGGAAAGGGTGGCAAGAAGAGGAAAACTTCTGACACTGAGGACCTTCAAGGCCTACCACTAATCCGCCACCAGTTCCTTGAATACTTCAATGATGTAAGGATCACCAATTCCGCCTAGGTATCCTACTCGTATGAGGATCACCTGATCTTGAACTGCTTTGTCCTTTTCTTTGCAGAAATTTGCTGAGATTGAAGATTATGTGGGGAACGTCGAGGAGCAGGACAAGAAGATTGCTGACCTCCAACAGGTTGCAGTGCTTAAGGACCTTGCAATTGCTGATCTTCAGAAGGAACTCCAAGATGCCAAGACTAAGACGGCTAAACTTCTGATTGACCTTGACTATGAGAAGCATGATCTCATAGAGAATGCTAAGGTCTCTGCTGCCATCACAATGTATCAGACAAAATTGAAGATGGCCCAGGAAGCTCAAGATCCTAACTTCGATAGAAGCAACTGGGATGTTGAAGGCTGGAAAGCAAGGTTGGCCGATCTTGAGGATGATGAGGAGGCTGAGAAGGTTTTGGCGATCGAGGCTGGAGGTAGTGGGAAGGATCTGGTGAAGGACACCGCAGCTGGAGGGGAAGAGGATGCAGCAAAGGTGTAGGCTGTACAATTGGGCGATGATGGACATTCCTAGACGCAGCCGGAGCCCAATTTTTAAATTTGGTAGTAGTTTTTTGTGGTTGTGATGTTGAACAATTTGATGGTTTGTACTGAACAATAGTTTTTAGGATTAAGGATCATGTATGATCCTTTGGACAATAGGCAGGATTGCAATTGGTGGAGGGATCCTCTGTTTAGGGGATGAAGCCATCGTGATCCTGCCGCCTTTATATTCCTGCACTACTTTTGAACCTATTATCATGGACACCCTTTACCTACCCCAGCGGACGGGCCACGTTTTGCTGGTAGATGCTCGGGGTAGGTAATTTTGACAACCTTTTAAGGGTTAGTCTTTTGTTAATAAATAAAATCTTAACCTTTTGTCGCTTATCTTGTGTTGTTATCCTTTTGTTTCTTTAACTCTCCTTTGTTTTGATGCACATTATTGAATAAACAATTTTGAATAAGTCAGATTGAAAATACTTAGGATATGATCCAAGATCAAGTATCCTATAGTTAAAGAATCCCAAAAAGTAAAATATTTTAAGGATCACAAGTTTAGTTGTCAAATTTTTAGGGTTATTCAAATAAATAATGAATAGAATTAAAAATAGTTAAGGATCATACCTGAGAATCCAAGTTAGGATCCTAACCATAATCAGGATAACTACAAAATAAACCTTAGAAAGAAGTAAGGATCAAGGATCCCTAGTTGCTTATCTTCAAGGACCTGAAATAGAGCATAACTTGGGACTAAGCCAATATAAGATAAGAATAAGCAACTGGGGACAAGCCCAAGGATAACTGGGGGCAAGCCCAAGGATAACTGGGGACAAGCCCAAGGATAACTGGGGACAAGCCCAAGGATAACTAGGGACAAGCCCAAGGATTACTGGGGACAAGCCCAAGGATAACTGGGGACAAGCCCAAGGATCGTGTGTAAACTGGAGTATGGCCCTAACTGGCGACTATCCAAACTTAGTGACATGACAATGCCAAAACCTTAGCTAACGTGAAAACGTTAGAAACCTTAGGAACGGATGTATGGTACGTCTACCATTATACTTAGGATCCTAGGTATAGCCAGTACAATGGAATTATCAGCCCCTAAAGCGAGTACTGGTCCCACTGCCTTGAACTATACCAGGATCATCATGCGCTACAGGCGGAACTGGGGTCAAGCCCAAATAACTGGGGTTAAACCCAAAGAACGGATTGCTTCTGCAGATAACCAATGTTATGCTAAGGATACCTGAACTTTCAAAACTTAAAATCACGTGAGAGATGGATAAAGGACACATGATCCTTATCCTTATATGAGAAAATAAAGAAATGAAATAGTTCAAGGTTAGGATATTACCAAAGTAAGGATCACTGATACTTTAAGGATCCTTCAAGGATACCCCTAACGTGAGGATCATCTGTGCCATGAGGATCCTGCTCACATGAAATATTTCATCAAGTGGACAGCGTTCCAAGCTCTTGGTAGCAAATCACCTCCCATGGTTAGCAATCTATATGCCCCCTTTCCTGCTTCAGCTTCAATCAAATAAGGGCCTTCCCATTTTGGAGCCAATTTTCCATCAGCAGGATTGGTGGTATTCTGAAATGCTTTCCTTAATACCATATCTCCAACTTGAAACTTCCTGATCCTGACATTTTTGTTATAAGCACCAGCCATTCTTTGTTGATAACTGGCCATCCTTATCCTAGCCAGATCCCTGATTTCTTCAATAGTATCCAGGTCTTGAGCCAAGTTCTCATCATTTTCTTCAGGATCACGAGTACTTGTTCTAGCAGTTGGAACCACCATTTCTGTTGGGATCACTGATTCTGCCCCAAACACCAAAGAGAATGGTGTTTGACCAGTTGCATTCTTAGGGGTTGTCCTATCAGCCCAAAGCACATAAGGTAGTTCTTCTGCCCATTTCCCTTTCTTGGATCCAAGCTTCTTCTTCAAATTGTTGATGATGATCTTGTTGGATGATTCTGCTTGACCATTAGCTTGTGGGTGGACTGGTGTTGATGTTATCATCTTAATCCCCCAACTGTCACAAAAGTTAGTGGTTCTGCCCCCAATAAATTGGGAACCATTGTCACATATGATTTCAGAAGGAATTCCAAATCTAGTTATAATATTCCTTTTAATGAAGGATATAACTTCCTTTTCTCTGACTTGGGCAAAAGCTTCAGCCTCTATCCACTTGGAGAAGTAATCAGTCATAGCTAGCATGAATACTTTTCCACCAGGTGCCTTAGGAAGCTTACCAACTATATCCATACCCCATCTCATAAATGGCCAAGAGGAGGATATAGGATGCAATAATTCAGCTGGTTGATGAAGGATATTGCTGTGTCTCTGACAAGGATCACATCTCTTAGCATACTCCACAGCATCTCTCTTCATGGTTGGCCAGTAGTATCCTGTCCTCAGGATCCTTGAGAATAATGCCCTGCCCCCAGTGTGGTTTCCACAATCTCCTTCATGGAAGTCTTTTAAAACTTCTTGGATTTCAGGATCCTCAATGCATCTCAAGTATGGTCCTGCAAGAGATCGTCTATACAACATATTATTTAAAATTGTGAATTGAGATACCTTAATTTTGAAAGCCCTAGGATTTTCTCCTGTAGGAATCTCTCCATGTTGTAAGTATCTCATGATTGGTGAGATCCATGATTCTGATCCTGAATGGGATTGAGTATCCTCACTAGGGATAATTGCAGAATCACTTCCTATCTCCATAGCCACATGATCCTCGATAGCCGGGGTCAGGATATGGATAATAGGGATCTTGATATCCTCAGGGATCTTCAAAGATGATCCTAAGTTAGCCAATGCATCAGCTTCTGTATTTTCTTCCCTTGGTACCTGTGTCAAACTAAAGAAAACAAAGGAGAGTGCCAATTCTTTGACTATCTCTAAATATTTGGTTAGCTTTTCACCTTTAACAGCATAGGATCCATTAAAGTGATTTGTAATTAACAATGAATCTACATGTACCTCAAGATACCTGATCCCCATATGTTTAGCAATTTGCAAACCAGCAATTAAGGCTTCATATTCAGCCTCATTGTTAGTGGTTTGGAACTCACAAGCTATAGAGTGGGGTATTATGTCCCCCTGTGGCGATTTTAGTAGTATTCCAAGCCCTGTGCCTTTGACATTTGAGGATCCATCAGTATACAGTATCCAAGGATCCTTGGTCTCCTCTAGCTGCTGGACTTCTAACTCAGCTTCTTTTTGTAAATCACTACTGAAATCAGCCACAAAGTCAGCTAATGCTTGGGATTTGATGGTTGTCCTAGGCTCATATCTTATATCATATGCACTTAGCTTCACTGCCCACTTAGCCATCCTTCCTGACATCTCTGGTTTCCTGAGGACATTCTTAATTGGGAAATTAGTTTTAACAACAATAACATGAGTTTCAAAATAATGTCTCAACTTAGTAGATGCCATAATTAATGCAAGAATAAGCTTTTCAAGGTGTGAATACCTGGATTCGGCATCAAGTAAACTTTTACTTACATAATAGACAGGATGTTGTGTACCTTCATGATCCTTAATAAGGACCGCACTTACTGCTTTTGAGGATACTGCAAGATACAAGGATAGCACATCGCCTTTTTCTGGTTTCATCAAGGCCGTGGCTGAGGATAGATAATCTTTGAGGGCTCTTAAAGCATTTTCATGCTTCTCAGTCCACTCAAATTTCTTGTTCTTCCTTAGGATATCATAGAATTCTTTGCACTTCTCTGAGGATTTGGATATAAATCTGTTTAAAGCTGCTATCCTGCCTGTTAGCCTTTGAACATCCTTAGCATTGGCCGGAGATTTGATGTTCACTATTGCTTTGATTTGTTCTGGGCTAGCTTCAATGCCTCTCTTTGTCACCATATATCCTAAGAATTTACCTGCTTTAACACCAAAGTGACACTTTGAAGGATTAAGTTTCATGTTATATTTGTCAAGGATATCGAAAGCTTCCTCCAAGTCCCTTAGGTGATCCTCAGCTTTTATGGATTTTACCACCATATCATCTATGTAAACCTCCATAGTTTGTCCAATGTGATTCTTGAACATCATATTCACCAGCCTTTGATATGTTGCACCTGCATTTCTAAGTCCGAACGGCATAGCAATATAGCAGTATATACCAGTTGGAGTCATGAAGGCTGTATCCTCTTGGTCGGATGGTTCCATTTGGATTTGTTGAAATCCAGATGAAGCATCCATAAAAGTTAACAGTTCATGACCCGCAGTTGCATCCACCATGGAGTCAATGTGGGGTAATGGGAAAGGATCCTTGGGACATGCCTTATTTAAATCGGTAAAATCGACACATACCCTCCACTTTCCGTTTTTCTTTTGAACAACAACCACATTGGCCAACCATCTTGGATACTTGACCTCTCTAATCATACCTGCCCGGAGCAATTTCTCTACCTCTTCCTGGATAATGGCATTTCTTTCCGGTGCAAACTTTCTTCTCCTTTGATGGATTGGTTTGAATGACCTATCAATGCCAAGTTTGTGAGTGATTACATCTTTAGATATGCTTGTCATGTCTTCATGTTTCCATGCAAAGGTAGTCTTTCTCCTTTTGAGGAAGGATAAGAGGTCCTCTTTCATACCGCCAAGGATCCCTGATCCGATATAGATTTTGCATTCAGGATCATCAGGATCCATGAGGACTTCTACCACATCCTGCTCTCTTGCCTCCAAGACATCCCTTGGAGGAAACTTTGATTGCTATTGCTCCTTTGACTTTGAGGCTGGTTTCATCGATGAAGTATAGCAATTCTTAGCCTCCTGCTGATCACTATCAATCTTCACTATTCCCCAAGGACTAGGGAGCTTCACACATTGGTGGTAGGTAGATGGGACTGCCTTCATATCGTGTATCCAGGGCCTGCCAAGGATAACATTACAACAAGATAAACAGTCAATAACACAAAAATTTTGATAAGAATGTAGGCCTTCGATGTATATTGGGAGCTTAATGTCCCCCAGGGTATTCTTAGTTTCGCCACTAAATCCCACGAGCACAGAGGATCTTGGTATGATATCTGTTTCAGGGATACCCATCTTCTTTAGAACATCAAGCTGGATAATGTTCACTGAACTTCCTCCGTCTATAAGGATCCTGCGGACAAAATGGTTAGAAATGAAAAGAGTAATAACTAAGCCATCGTGATGAGGATCCTGGATATCAACACGATCATCCTCATCAAAGGTTATGACTTTTCCTTCGGAGACACTTGATGTTCGAACGGGTCTTTCTCCATTATCCATTTTAGTTTCTTTTGCATGCCTTTTAGCTGCTGAGAAGGATGTGCCACAAATGTCTGATCCTCCAGAAATAAAGTTTATTACTTGTGCATCTGCTGGAGGAGCTGGAGCCTTCTTAGGGATCCTTTCAGGATCCTGAGTCCTTGACTTTTTTCTTCCCAACAATTCTTTTAGATGTCCCTTGCTCAACAAGTATCCAATTTCCTTTCTTAGTGCAATGCATTCTTCTGTGAGATGCCCAAAATCTTCATGGTATGCACACCACTTTGACTTGCCCTTAGTTGCAGCTGGCCTATCATTCTTTCTGGGCCATCTGGCTTTATCACCTAAGTTCTGCATCGCAAGGATTAGTTCATTGTTATCAACAGAAAAACAATATTCAGAAATTGGAGGATAATCCTCATCATCCTCTTCTTGATCAACAGCATGCACGTTCTGGTTATCAGATCTGTTGTAGGATCTGAACTTGTTGTTCCTGAATGAGGATCCTTGCTTATCTTGCTTTGAGGATCCTGCCAACCTCTCCTGGATCCTCTTGTCATCCTCTAGCCGAATGAACCTAAGTGCTCGGGTTCTTACCTCATCTAAGTTCCTGCATGGTGTCATAACAAGATCATCATAGAACGATGAATCCCTAAGCAATCCCATTTTAAAGGCCTCAATAGCCGTGGCTATATCTAAGTTGGGAATGTCTAAGGATTCTTTACTGAATTTGGTAATGTAATCTCTTAGTGATTCATTATGACCCTGGGTTATCCTATATAGATCACTAGTTAATCGTTCAAATTTTCTACTACAAGAAAACTGATTATTAAACAGGTTAACTAGATTAGCAAATGAGGTAATAGAGTAGGGGGAAGACTTAGCAACCATTTGAGAGCTGATCCAGTAAGAGTGGATCCGAATCCCTTGCACAGGCATGCTTCCTTTAACCTTTCTGGGATTGGATTGATCTCCATCCTCTCCCTGTATTGTGCTATGTGTTCTTCAGGATCCGTCGAACCATCATACAGCTTCATTGTTGGCACATGGAACCTATTAGGTATCTCAGCATCACAGATTGGTGGTGCAAAACGAGATATCTTGTGGCTCCCATCTGCAATCTCTGGGATAGGTTTGACCACTCCTGGAACACTTGATATCATATCCTTTAGCTTTTGCAATTCTCTGGCCATGGCATGATTGATACCTGGATCCTGCATAAGACCATGGTTAGTAGTATAAGAATTATTAAAAGTGTTACCTCCCATTGGATTCAAATTAGGAAGAATGGATGTTAATCCATATTGTTGGGGCTCTGGAATGATCGAGGGACCAGTAGAAGCATTGGTCTGCATTGGAATAAAATCTCCCTGATGGACATCTGAACTTCCTGTTTGCAAATTCCTCAAGGATCCTGGCATCTGGAAGGATCCCTGAAACTGGGACGATCCTGGAACAAAGGAGGATCCTTGAACCTGGGTTGATCCTGGAACAAAGGAGGATCCTTGAACCTGGGATGATCCTGGAATAAAGGAAGATCCTTAAATCTGCTGCGCTCCTGAATATCCTCCTGAATTCGTGAGGGATCCCATATGCTGAGGACAGGATCCCGCTGGCTGGAAATATGGACCTAATGCCTGGGGCACTGTTGTTGTTCCGTAGTGCACTCCTTTTGGTCCACCCACATATTGAACATCTGGAACCACTGATGGCTGAGAAGTAATCACCGGAGTGTCAAAATTCAAAGACCTGGGCATCAGTGGGGAATGATCCTCTGCCGTTTTCTTTTGTTTCTTGAGATCTCCGATTTCTTTGAGAATCCTTTCGTTGGTCTTATCCTATTGCTGTATATGATCCTTCATCTGCAAAATCAAAGTAAACATGTCACTAGTAGTGGGAGTGTAAGAAGCAGAAGAAGTTGGAGGTTTTGAGAAAATGGGAGTTGGTTTCTTCGCAGCATTCTCAGCATTCTTCTGGGATCCAGAAGGTGGTGGAGGTAAAGGGGGAACGCCTTGTGAAGAAGTGAATGAGGGCATCAAATTTGAAGCATTCTTCGCTGAGCAAGCAATTTGCTTGGTTGTAGTGAACTGAAATGAGCACAGAAATATGAATTTTTCTAAGAGTGAAGCACCAATTGCCCCACGGTGGGCGCCAAACTGTTTTGGTCAAAAAATCTGATGAGGATAATGCAACCAAACTCTCTGTTACGGGGTATGATGCTTAAAATGTAGGACAATGACAAGGATCACTTCAATGTAAATTGCACAAATGACACAAGGATTTATACGGGGAAAAAGCCCTTGATCAAGAGTTGATCTCCGGCACAAAAAACCCCGGGTGATGGAAACTACCGATCACCAAGGTCAAATAAACCATTAAATGTTTACAACTTCGGATAGTAACGAGCTAGGTACAAGGATCACTAGTGTGAAATGTGTAAAGGTGAGTGAAAACTAATAAGTGTTCGTCGAGAGCTTCAAGAGTGCGATTGTACGAGAGTATGTGTAGCTGAAAAATGGCTAAGTGTTCTAATTCTAGCTCGTCACCCCTTTAAAAATAGAAGTTAACTACAATAACAAACTATCCGACTTTCGTGCCAAGCTCCCACGTTCTCCACAACGTCCATTTCCAGTCAAACGTGTGCGAAATACCCGTGGAATATTCCATAGTAACGTTGCCAAGACCAAGTCAAGCTTGTTACTCCTGCGAAGTAATACAAAACACAAACAAACAATCGTCAGTATGAGGATCCTTAAAGTGATCCATGATCCTGATCCTGAAGCTCTTCTGAGGATCACCATCTGCCACAGAAGTAAGGATCATTAATTAGGATAACGAATAAGGATCACTAATTGTTAGAAAAATCCTCCCCTAACACTATGACTGATTACTTCTCCAAGTGGATAGAGGCTGAAGCCTTTGCTCAAGTCAGAGAAAAAGAAGTGATATCCTTTATTAAGAGAAACATTATTACTAGATTTGGTATCCCTTCTGAAATTGTTTGTGATAATGGATCCCAGTTTATTGGGAATAGAACTACTAACTTTTGTGACAGCTGGGGGATTAAGATGATAACATCAACACCAGTCCACCCACAAGCTAATGGTCAGGAAGAATCATCCAACAAGATCATCATCAACAATTTGAAGAAAAAGCTTGGATCCAAGAAAGGAAAGTGGGCAGAAGAACTACCTTATGTACTTCGGGCTGATAGGACAACTCCCAAGAATGCTACTGGCCAAACTCCATTTTCTTTGGTATTTGGGGCAGAATCAGTGATCCCTACAGAGATGGTGGTTCCTACTGCAAGAACAAGCATTCGTGATCCTGAAGAAAATGCTGAAAACTTGGTTCAAGACTTGGATACTATAGAAGAGCTCAGGGATTTGGCAAGGATAAGGATGGCCAGTTATCAACAAAGAATGGCTGGAGCCTACAAGAAAAATGTCAGGATCAGGAAATTCTAAGTTGGTGATATGGTGTTAAGGAAAGCATTTCAGAATACCACCAATCCTGCTGATGGAAAGTTGGCACCAAAGTGGGAAGGCCCTTACTTGATTGAAGCTGAAGCAGGAAAGGGGGCATATCGATTGCTAACAATGGAAGGTGACTTGCTACCAAGAGCTTGGAATGCTGTCCACTTAAAGAAATACTTCATGTAACAAGGATTCATGATCCTTACCTGACAAGTATCCTTGAAGGATCCTTACAGGGCAGAGGATCCTCATTTCGATAATGATCTAATCTCAAACTATTTCATTCATTAATTATCTTACATAAGGATAAGGATCCTGTATCCTTTATCCTCCTTTCACTTGATTCTGAGTTTTGAAGGTTCAGGTATCCTTAACAAAGGATTGAGTATCCACAGAAGTATCCAGTTGTTTAGGCTTGACCCCAGTTATTTGGGCTAGTCCCCAGTTTGGGCCAGTCCCCAGTTTCGTCAGTAGCGCACGATGATCCTGGTATAGTTCATGGCAATGGGACCAGTACTCGCTTTAGGGGCTGACAATTTCATTGTACTGGCTATATTCAGGATCCTACGTATAATGGTAGACGTACCATACATCCGTTCCTAAGGTTTCTAACGTTTTCACGTTAGCTAAGGTTTTGGCATTTTCATGTCACTAAGTTTGGATAGTCGCCAGTAAGGGTCATACTCCAGTTTACACACGATCTTTAGGCTTGTCCCCAGTTATCCTTTGGGCTTGTCCCCAGTTATCCTTTGGGCTTGTCCCCAGTATATTGGGCTTGTCCCCAGAATTGTTGGGCTTGTCCCCAGTTGCTAACTTTTATCTTATATTGGCTTAGTCACAAGTTGTATCCTATTTCAGGTTTTTGAAGCTAAATGACCAAGGATCCTTGATCCTTACCTTCTACTAAGGTTTGTCTTTTGGTTATCCTAATTATAAGTGTTAAAGGATAGGATCCTAACTTGGATTCTCAGGTATGATCCTTAATTACTTTGATTTTATTTATTATTTACATAAGTGGCCCTTATCCTTTTACAACTGAACTTATGATCCTTAAACTACACTACTTTTCAGAACTTGTCGACTATTGGATATGTGATCCTTGATCATATCCTAAACTTTTTGAGGATATTTATTAAATTTTTTCTTTACTTGATAAGTTTAGACAAAATGAATATCACAACAATTGAAAAGTAAAGTACTAACAAGGATAGCAACACGGGAGATAGCCAAAAAGTTAAAGTTATTTTATTCACAAAACGTTGAACCCTTTAAGGTTGTCAAAATTGCCAACCCACGTTTCTACCAGAAAAACGTGGCCCGTCCACATGGGTTGGCAAAGGGTGTCCATTGTTTACGGGTCTTTGTAGTGCAGGAATTAAAAGACGGCAGGATCACAATGGCTTCATCCCCCAAACAGAGGATCCCTCCACCATTTGTAATCCTACCTATTGTTCAAAGGATCCATGATCCTTCACCCTAGAAACTATTGTCTAAAGTTATTACAGACCAGCATTGTTCAGAAAAACATCATCAAAACAAAAACCACTACCAAATTCTAAAAAAATGGGCTCCGGCTACATCTAGAAATGTCCTTCATCGCCCATTCCTGCAACTTACACCTTCGCTGCATCACCATCTCCTCCAGCTTCAGCATCATCCACCTGATCCTTGACTCCACTGCCGCCAACCTCGATTGCTAAGACCTCTTCTTCATCATCCAGCTCAGCCAATCTAGCTTTCCAGCCCTCAACGTCTCAGCTGCTCTTGTCAAAGTCAGGATCCAGGGCTTCTTGGGCCATCTGCAACTGGGTTTTATACATAGCAATGGCAGCGGAGATTTTAGCATCATTTGTGATCTCATTCTTCTCTTGGTCAGCAGTGATGTGAGCCAGGACGAGCTCCCTCTTGACCAGATTAACATCATTTTCAAGGGAGGCAATCTTCTTATCCTTGGCCAGCATCATTTTTTGGAGATCCACGCACTTTTGCTCAATCTCTTCAACATTGCCTACGTAGTCCTCGATTTCAGCAAATTTCTGCAAGAAGACAATGTAAAGTTTAGGATCACATGATCTTCAAATGGGCAGGATAACTAGGCTAGGTCAATGATCCTTACCTCAGTAAAGTACTCAAGGAACTGATGGCGGATCAAAGGCAGGCCTTCTAGAGTGTCAGCCTCAGAGGCTTTCCTCTTCTTTCCTTTGGAAGCAGTAGGCTTGGGGATGGCAGCACTTGGGCTAGCAGCAGCTTTTTTCTTCCTGGACCTGGGACCAACAGTGGTGAGATCGGTGACACTAAAGCGAGTAGCAGACTTCGATGATTTTCCAGCACCTACACATCCAAAACAGATAAGTATCTTTATTTCATTCTAATTTAAACATTTATTTCTGTACAAAACATGGATACTTTCTTGACATTGTGACAGAACCTGAGGATACCTCTTGAGAATCCTGGGTATTTGCTTTGAATGATCTTATTTCAGGATCAAGCCTCTGAAAAACAGCAAGCCTTTCCTTTGTGGCAGGTGTTGTAATAAGGTGTGCAACAGTGATAGCTGCAAAATAGAAACAAAAGGATGTTAGTGATCCTCAGCAGAAACAAGGTCATCTGGTGATCCTTCTAAGGATCCTCTATCCTACCATGGGTGGTCCATTTTCTAGGCAGATCCTTTCCATCAGGGAGAGAATCCCTTCTGACAAAGAAGAATCGCCGTTTCCAGTTGGTGTCATTCTTGGTGGCTTTGAAGATGGGGTGTTCTTCACCAGGTTTATGTTTGAGTAGATATCGGTGGGATCCATGGCTAACAAGGTCATACATCTCTGCAAATTCCGACATTCCTAGATCAATTCCTTCATGTTCAATGATCCTTTCAAGGGTATATAAGACCCTCCAGATCATTGGCATCGCTTGAATGTAGGAGATGCCGGTGAGAGAGAAGAAGGATTGGGTGAAATCTGAAAAAGGATACGAGTATCCTATTGTAAATGGTGTGACCGGAAAAGCCACCCAGGTTTCAGAAACATAGTCACTCAGGACAGTGGGATCAAAGGTTTTGAAAACGGTGTTCGCCGGGAAACAATGGCGGATTCTGTATATCTGTGGATTAGTGAAGCAGCATCTTTCTTTCGCATAATCTTTGATGATCCCTTGGGACTTCAAGGGACTGTCCTAACGGTGATCCTTAGCCGGCGAAGATCTCAACATCATCTTGATCGCAGATGAAGATGAGGAAAGAAGGAACAGAGAAAGAAGGTGAAGAGAGAAAGGAGAGAGAATTACCTGATCGGATCTTCTAATGAAGATTTAAAGGATGAAACGCACGGATTTAAATGCTCTCTAACCCTTATCTCTAACTTCAATTTATAATGATGATCTTGCAGGGTAGTCACTTCAGTGACGTCAGGATGGCAACGGATAGTTCGATTACAACGGCTATATATCCGTTAGTTGGTTACGGATAAGAACAAGAAAATATAACTCGATTATTTACAAATTACTCCTTATATTTTGGGGGCAATTGTTAGGGGAGGATTTTCTAATGATCAGTGATCCTCATTTACTGTTGGGCTTAGTGATCCTCAATTCTGTCTGAATTAGTGATCCTCAGAAAGTATTGTAGGATCAGGATCATGGATCATCATAAGGATCCTTATACTAACGATTGTCTACTTTGAATATGATGTTGTTTTGCAAGAGTACGAGCTTGGACTTGGTCTTGGCGATATTCCTGGAGCATATTCCATATTTATTCCGCACGTGCATGGCTGAAATGGACGTTGTGGAGGTCGTGGAGGACTTGCACCAAATGCGGAATGTTTGTTAGCTTAGATATTGTCCATTTTTAAAAGGGGATAGCGAGCTAAATAGAAACACTTGGTTATTTTTAGCTTAACACACACACTCGCAACTGCTCTGACCAGCTCTTGACAATTCACCTGGCGATTACACACATTTTTGCACATTATACTATAGTGATCCTTGTAACTAGCTCGCTATCATCCGAAGTTGTAACACATTTCATGTTTAATCTGAGTTGGTGATCGGTAGTTTCCATCACCCGAGGTTTTTTATGCCGGAGATCATTCATTGATCAAGGGCTTTTTCCTCGTATAAATCTTTGTGTCACTTGTTCATTACATTTCTGAGTGATCCTTAGTATTGTTCATTAATTCAAGCATCAGACCTCACAACAGAAAGTTTGGTTGCATTATCATTGCTTGATTTTTGACCAAAACAGTGATCATTTAAACTTATTTGAATAAGTGTAGCTTTTTATGAAAATGCTAAACTTGAAATAGGTCATGTTGGGTTGAGTACAAGGTATATCCTAAACTGATGATACCCAAAAGCTCAACTATGTATGCTCTGCATTTTCAACGTTGTTTAGAACCTACGGTCGGATAATGCGGTTATCATGGGATAGTGGTCTTTGAGTAATGTGTGTAATGTGGTTCGCATCCTTTGGGTTTTCTACATGTGCTCGGACCTTAAGATCTACCTCCACAAGTCAAACATTTATGTTATTGGGGTGGGGGATGTGGAATTAGAAGATACGGCTAGGGTCATCTGGTGTGTGTGTGTGTGTGTGTGGTGGGGGGGGGGGGTCCCGTTTATTGAGGACAATGTCTTCATAGCTGTTCACTCCATGGACAGTAACCAATTTCAAAACAGGTGATGTTCCATGGACAGAACATGTTTTTGTTGATTGACAAACGATGACAATGCGGTGGTGATGACAATGACAACTAGACGTTGACGACAAACGATGGTTATAAGTGTTACAAACCCATTTAAACGTGTTCTAAGTTTGCAAATATTAGAGTAACTCGTTTCAACTCATTATAATGAAACTTCATGTTCATAAAAGTCATCTGCAAAGAGAGGACAAGGTGACTAATCATTTTTCAGAAATTCAAAATGGTAATATTTTAAAACTAAACTATAGTAACCTGCAACAAATTAAAAATACAAAATGATTCCATATATTATTATTATTATTATTATTATCGTAATTGATGAAAAGTTTGAAAAATAATAATTATAGGGTCACGTGAAAGTCCAAGGAGAAAGCCGACAACAACAAAAAGCAGCTTAAATTATATCTCAATTTCTCGGTTTGTTTTGTGTTGAATTTATGAGGAC
This sequence comes from Helianthus tuberosus, assembly GCA_030545235.1. Lineage (NCBI taxonomy): Eukaryota > Viridiplantae > Streptophyta > Magnoliopsida > Asterales > Asteraceae > Helianthus > Helianthus tuberosus. The sequence goes on from CM060393.1 coordinate 30,211,860, forward strand.
AAAAATACATCACATGCGTTAGATCCTTTTCGCTCCCCGCACCCACTGTTTTCATTATTAACAATTCGTTCACCCCCTCAAAAATAAAGAGTTAAGTGTTATTTATTTTCTTGTGGTTTGTATACTTTTTCTATTTCAGGCTAAATTTTAAAATTGTATCAAATTTTTTCTTTAATATTCTCAAAACATGTCATTTCAGTACAAAAATCAAACCCTAGTTAAAAAACTCAGTTAGCTGAAGAGTAAAATGATCATTTTGCATGATGGTTCGGAGGTTTTACATACCCTCCACGGCTCCACCGTGCACCAACCTCCAAACCACTTTGTAAAATGACCATTTTACCCCTAAGCTAATTGAGTTATTTTAACAAGTGTTAGTTTCTTGAACTGAAATAACACGTTTTGAGAATCTCAATAAGGAAAATGGTATAGTTTTGAAATTTGGCTTAAAATGGCAAAACTAGACAAATCACATGAACGTAAATGACAGTTAACTCAAAATAAAATAAAATAAAATTAAATAAATCTAACTTCAACATTTAATAACTCAATCACAAAAATATATAATAATAACAATAACATCAATTTATATTTTACTCCACAAAATCCGTGTAGTTCACCAAGGGCTAGTGAACTTTTGTAACGAGTACTGGTACCGTGTCAATACCATACCAGGTAACCAATGTTCACGGTTGAGAACACCCTGTCCGCGAAAATCCCAATCGCGATTTTCCAATATCGAATTCGAACAAAAACCCTTGTTGCATCAAGTTCCCGATAACCGAAAACCCATCCGGCGTCGTCACCGGTTGTAACGCTACACATTTCACATCCTCTGCCGTGTCGATAAAATAATTCCCAACCGGCGGTGAAAACACCGAGTTGTCACCAACGAGTTTAAAACTCAGTCTGGGTACACTCGGTCTATCCACCCCGGACACATTAAAACAAAGATCAAAATTTGGCGGCGCACCATCCGGCGTCGGGAGTTTCACGCGCCGCCGGAACGCCGCCAACACGCGCCGGTAGGCAGTGTCCGGTAGGAAAGTCAAAGTAGTACCGGAGTCAACGATGGTCCCACCATTACCCAATTCATCAATACTCCAAACCGAAGGGCTTATTCGTAATTTCACATCATCTACATAAACATCTTGAATCCCAATGTAGTAAAACGGGGATGCTAATGGGCTTTTTTGCAACGGTGTGTACCGGATTTTTGATCTTCCGGATCCGGGTCGGGTTCCGATTAAAAGGTAACTCGTTGGTGGAGGGACAATGGTGTAGTCTTTAAGACAGTAAGAAAATTTGTTACCGAACCGGCGACCGAGTTGGGTAACAAACGAAATGGGCCCACGCCCTAAGCCCATTACGCCTTGGGCCCCGTGAAAGCCCGGACCGGAAACACTCGGGCCGGAAGTTTTAAACCCGCACCCGAAAGCTAAACTATCATGTTGTAATAACTTTCCATTGGAGGAGTTAAACGTCGTCGTTTCCTTAGCGAAAAACCCGCTAGTAATAGACCCGTCAGCGTAGGAGTATTCGTATCTACACGGGGAATGCAGGCGCGTGTGGTTACACGCGACGGAGGGGCGTGGGTGGGGAACGAGTCGACAAGCTGAGTTGAAACAGTGAGTTAGTGAGTAAGAAGTGGAATGGCGGGCGAGTAAGGCGGAATGCGGTGGTCGGGTGGCGGAGCAGTTGTTCCGGCAGGCGGAACAGGTGACCCAGATGAGATCGGAGCCGGTGTCGGCGATGAGGAGGAGGGGTTGTGGTGGGGAGCCTAAATGAAGGGTGACGAAGTACTGGCCGGCGCCGGCGTAGGCGCCGGAGGTGACGGGGAGGTTGGGTTTGCGGTGGAGGGCGGAGATAAGGGCGGAGAGGCGGGCGGAGTCGGCGGAGATGGCTTGGGTGGGGGATTGAACAGGGTTAATGTGGTGGAGGGGGAGGCGGAGGAAGTGGTGGTCGCCGGAGTTAACGGTGGTTGAGTGGCAGATGTGGGTGAAGGAGATGATGATGATAATGATATTAATGAGCATGGTGGAGTGAGGGGGAGGAGAGAGGGGGGTGGGTGGTAAGTGTAAATATGGAGTCTGGCAATTGGCTGAAATAATGAGGTGATGTATTTAATATGGAAGTGTTTTTATTTTTTTATTTTGGTTTTTGTAGTGTGTGTGTGTGATCTCGTTTTTTGTAGATATAAATATTTAAATATAAAGAAAATATAAAATAATGTTTTATAAAAATAAGTCGCTGCGTGGTGCATTAAATTCGAGACACTCAAAATGAAACGTTCCATTTAATTAATAAATCAAGTATAGGAAATTGCAGAAATGATATCCATATAAAATAGCTGAGTTTTAACTTTTTAAATCATTCAAAATTACATTACAATGCTTAACAAGTTGCTAAACATAAAGTACATATCCCCTCTATTGCAAATCTTACAATCACCAAGCTCACCCAATTGCCTCATTCTGCGCTGTTTCTTTTCGCCCGGTGCTTGAACCATAGATGGATGTTGCTGATACGAACCAATCGGTTTCGGATAGATAGGTAATCCGTTGAGTGGATCAAACTCAAAAGAAAATAGCAAGAAATAGACTTTGAGATAACTCTCTAATATTTTTCATTCATAAAAACAACCCAACTACAAACGAAAATTATAAATAGTGACAAGACTAAAACTACCCACTACTCCTTAACCCATGTTCTACTAAAATAGTGCAGAAGTTACTAACCACTTTGACTTGACTCTTTCTTAACAAGGAAACAAAATAACTAGTAAAACAAATATTATACAAAAGTAAATAATGCAAGTCCACGTAAAGTAAAACTTCTGATGCATATTATTGTCACCCAAGGAAATGAGCACATAACAATCCCTCCCGCATGAAAAATCCTTGTCCTCAAGGATAAAAATGGAAAGAGACTTGGAGTTGCGCCAAGGAGGACGCCAGTCGACGATCCTTCCCGTGTCCTTCGGCCGAGGCTTGGTGAAATACCACGGAGGCCGCCACTCAACTCTATCGGTAGCATTCGGAGTAGTTTTCGTGAAGCGCCACGATGGACACCACTCGCGTTTCTTGAGATAAAAATGGAAAGAGACTTGGAGTTGCGCCACGATGGACACCACGATGGACAATAATATGCATCAGAAGTGGTGTCCATCGTGGTGTCCATCGTGGCGCAACTCCAAGTCTCTTTCCATTTTTATCTCAAGAAACGCGAGTGGTGTCCATCGTGGCGCTTCACGAAAACTACTCCGAATGCTACCGATAGAGTTGAGTGGCGGCCTCCGTGGTATTTCACCAAGCCTCGGCCGAAGGACACGGGAAGGATCGTCGACTGGCGTCCTCCTTGGCGCAACTCCAAGTCTCTTTCCATTTTTATCCTTGAGGACAAGGATTTTTCATGCGGGAGGGATTGTTATGTGCTCATTTCCTTGGGTGACAATAATATGCATCAGAAGTTTTACTTTACGTGGACTTGCATTATTTACTTTTGTATAATATTTGTTTTACTAGTTATTTTGTTTCCTTGTTAAGAAAGAGTCAAGTCAAAGTGGTTAGTAACTTCTGCACTATTTTAGTAGAACATGGGTTAAGGAGTAGTGGGTAGTTTTAGTCTTGTCACTATTTATAATTTTCGTTTGTAGTTGGGTTGTTTTTATGAATGAAAAATATTAGAGAGTTATCTCAAAGTCTATTTCTTGCTATTTTCTTTTGAGTTTGATCCACTCAACGGATTACCTATCTATCCGAAACCGATTGGTTCGTATCAATTGGTATCAGAGCCGTCGTGATCCCCTTTGGACCTATGGCTGCTCAAAATCAAACCTATGAAGAGTTGTTGGATCAAATCCAGTTAAGTCTTCAAAGGATGATCGATATTCTTAAACACCACCACCAACTTCCGCTCACGAACCACCATCACCCGCTTCCGCAACAACAACACCACCAGCCCTAAACACGGCGCCACCACTGGTTTCCGTCACAACACCCACCGCCTCATATATGACATTACCACTCGCTTCCGCCACAATACTTCCACCGGAACAAACATCATCCGCCCAAACACCCGCACCCGGACCGGTTCCTAAATTCGTACATGTTGCAATACATGCATCAGACCCCTTTTTTTCTCCAATTTATATGACTCCAACATTAAAACAAGCACCACCACTTGGTGGTGAGGATTATGAAAGACCCATGCATGCTGTCATCTCTTATGGTGTTCGACAGATAGCTATAAGCTTTCTGAAAAAGAATGTTTTCTTCCATCTTCCTGGTGAGGATGTTCACAACATAATGGTCCACCATTTGGGTAAAGAGTTTAAGAGGCGAACAACTACCAAAAGGGAGGCTGAAAAACGCGAGTGGCGCCCTCCGTGGCAACCCAATAAGACGGTTCTGAATGCCACTACCAGGACCGACTGGCGGCCGCCGTGGTCGAGCATCTTTGGATTGCATATCCTTGAGGACAAGGATTGTTCGAGCGGGAGAGATTGATGTGTGCCTCACGATAGCATCAAAGCCATGTTCCCCACGTTCATGTTTAATGCATTTAGTTATTTTCTTTTGGTATTAGCATGTTCCCTCGTTTCCTTCATTTTAGGATGGTTGTAAGCCTATTAAAGGCATTACGATTTATGATTAAGATTATGAATGAAAATGTTGATTTAGTCTAATTCTCTCTAAATATTCTATCAAGTTTCCCTCTATTTTCTTAGGACCATTTGATATACGATTCGGTTCGTATCAGTTGCTTGTAATTCTCCAAATGTCTTGTCTATGCTTGGCCGATTGCCCAAGAAGATTAAATCGTTTCGTGCCTTCCAAATTACCCAGCATCCACCAGAATAATCATTTGTATCACCCTTTTTTATGGTTCGAAACTGCCAAGTTTTTGTGTATATATTTCAAATAGATCGTTCATAGTATTTTGGGTTAAGAGAGTGGCAGCCTCCACTTCTTTTGGTTTAATTCATTGAATTAAAATTTCAATTCCATCAAATTTTGTGAACGTAAAAGATATTCCAATTCTAATGAGTTCCATTTATGTTGGATGACATATGAACAAACCCATATTTTTTTAAGTGACATGTTTCATCCCTCCCTCACTACTCTCAAATTGTCCTTGTGAGCCTTCATATTTAATAAACTACATCAATCAACCAAGTAACACATGAATTTAATTGCGTTGTTGTACTAACTAGGTTTTTCCTGCATCGGATGCGTTCATTTTTTCTCCACGCAATGCAGCAGAAGTTTGGTTATCATCGATTTGGCTTGTTGAGAAAATTAAACTAGTTAAAAGTGTATTCTGTATATAGTATAAGGGGTGAAATGAAGAAAAAAACAACTTAAACCAGCTGATTGCACTAAAAAATCTTAATTAATCGATGGACGTAAATACCCTTAGTGTCATAATTGGGGTTTACCCTTTGATCTATATATAGAGATCATTAGGCGGAGATTAAATACCCTTCACCTACATTAAATTCGTAATACTCTATGCCTATCTAAATTCATGTCATCTCATCTCACCTAAGTCCTCCGAACTGTACACCTTAAATGGGAACTTGATCAGCAATATGCACACGACGTCTTCCATCTCTGCGTTTACTGGACTAACAAGTACATATGACTTATCTCTTGTTTTCTAATACATGTTAAATAATTGATCAACAACATTCATATTTAATAAACTTCTATCAATCAGCCAAGTAACACATTAACTTAATTGTTTTGTTGTAATAACTAAGTTTTCCCACGTGTTTTGCGGTGCGAGTGTGATCGTTGTTCCCCCACAAAACACGATAGGAGTTTGGTCATTGTTAGTTTGGCTTGTCGAGAAACACAAAAGCAAACACTGATACCGTACAGGCAACGACGTTGTTCGGTCATAAGCTGTTGGGTTCATCACGGTACCTCAACATTAACATCACTCGTTATAGCTTACGATATAAAAAAATACATGTTTTTTCAATATAACTATGTTTTCAAAAAGATCTAAACTAGAACATTCACAGAAAAAATAGCCTTGTATTCTATATTTGTTTAGTTAACAGACGAAAGTAAGAGTAAATTTCACTTTGTGTCCTTTATGTATTATCTGAATTTTGAAACGTGCCCTTTAAAAGTTTTAATTTCATTTTATGTCCAAAAAAACACATGTTTTATATCATTTTAAGTCCTTTACACCAAACTGAGTAAATTACTCAGTTAGGTTTAATTAAGGCAAGGACAAAAATGATATTTCATAAATAAATGCATCAGATTCCCTTTCTCTCTCTAAATAAATGCACAATTATCATCAAGCTCAGCATCATCAGAAAACATGTTCAGAACCAGTACTGCCTTATCAAACAAAATATAAAAATTCCTCCTATCTGCTTCATTCTGCATGTCCGAACTGGAAGTGGAACACTGATGTGCATTTTGAAAACTCGTTTCACTCGCTCTAACATCCACCGATTTCTGCTTGTCCTTTTTCGCAAACGGAATAAGAACGATAAACTCTCCATCGGTAATCATATTACTACTTATCTGACTCTACAAGCTTAGTTTCCTACCCTAAAACAACTAACACCAATAACCCACTCTGTCGGTGGCTGGAGTTCATCTCCGCCACCGGTAACCACCACTGCCACCTATGAATGCCACCATAACCACCTCAAACGTTACGAATCTAAGAAACCGAAGTATCCAAACCCAGATCTACCATAGGAGTTTCATAGAGGCTTACCGGAGTTCGTGAGTTGCCAATGTTAGTCGTCGGAGTCCGTTCATACTCTCACCGTCACCAGATCTGCCATTGTCGTTGCTCGAACCACGGTTGCCGTCAAGGAACGGCTGTGCCTCCATGTGGCGGCCACCACTCCAGCCACACCCGAGGTCACATCACAGCCAAAATAGTACCAAGTCACCGCCTCTAACCATCGAGACTCTGTCGTTCATGGTGGTGGCCGGCCATTCGTCTCTCTTTCTCTCTCTCACGCGACTTTCTCTCTCTGCCACTCTCTCTCATGTAACTTTCTCTCTAAAGACCTGCGTGCTATGTATGTGTTTTAAGGAAGAGGAGATGAGAGGTTAGGGTTTGATAGGAATGAGGGGTTGGGTGAGTGTGTGGCCGGCCGGAGATCGGCGCCGGACATCGCCGGAGAACCGAGTCCGACGGCCGGACTTGAAGGGGAGAAGGCACGGGATTTGGGTTGCGTGCTAGGGTTTCTCAGAAATTGAAGAAGATAAGGGGATCTGATACATTTATATATAAATTAAAATACCATTTTTTCCCTTGCGTTAAATAAACCTAACTGAGTAATTTAACTCAGTTTGGTGTAAAGGACTTAAAGTGATATAAAACATGTGTATTTTTGGACATAAAATGAAATTAAAACTTTTAAAGAGCACGTTTCAAAATTCAGATAATACATAAAGGACAAAAAGTGAAATTTACTCCGAAAGTTATTACATAAATACAAGAGTAAACTTTCGTTTTGCTCCCTATGGTTTTGTCGTTTTAACGGTTTTGCCCCAATCATTTAAAAACGACCATTTTCCTCCAATAGTTTACTATGTATTTCCCATTTTGCTCACTGTCTCTAACTCCATCCAAATTATTTGTTAACTGAAAGGGCATTTCAGTAATTTTATAAGTGTAAGTATTAAATTATTTATTATAAAAAAACACTATCTCTCTCTTTCTTCCCCACTTTCTCAACTTTCTTTCACATTATCATTATCCACCCTTATCCCTATTTCTATCTCTTCATATACAGAACCATTACCACCACCATTTAATTTGTTCCCACCTTATCCACCACCTAAACAAAATTAAACCATCATCTCCAATTTATTGTTTTGGATGAGAAGGATTTGTGAGTAGTTGTTTTGGTTCTTTGAGATTTTGGATACTGTGTTTGATTGAAGTTTGCCCTAATAAACCACAACTCCACCGCCGTTCACTGTTGGCTTTTCTGTCAAATCCTAAGATCGCTGTCGATTGTGTACAGGTTCCAACATTCTCTGTCTATAACGGCACCGTCAACTTCACCTTCTTCCAGTTCATCTCCGACACAAACCCTAACATGTCGGAAAAATCGACGAAAGGGTTTGGAGGGATGGGGGTGTGGTTGTGGCGGCGGATGGTGGGAGGTTAGGTGGCGGGTGTGGTGGGAGGGAGGAAGGTGGTGGTGGGTGGAGAATTTGGATGTGGTCGGAGAAATGGTGAGCATTTTCGGATGAGGGTTTTGGGTTTTTCGGCAAGGGTTTTGGGTTTTCTGGTGAGGTTGACTGGTGTTTGTATTTGACGGAGGCGGCGGAAACTAGAGATTTGGTTTGGTGTTAAAATGTTGAATGGGACGAGGCGGTGACTAATGGCGGTGGTCAGTTGGCAGTTGGAGGTGGTGGTCAAGTGGCAGTAGCGGTGGCTGCGGTCAGGTGGCAGTTGGAGGTGGTGGTCAGGTGGCAGTAGATGTGGTGGTGTTGGTAGAGAATATGTACAGAGTGAAAGAGATGAGAGAGATGGAGAGACTCTTTTTTATATTTAATAAACATGTATGTATATAAATCTAATAAATAATTAAATCTTTAGATTTAAAATTACTAAAATACCCTTAGTTTTATACTTGAAGTTACCAAAATACCCCTTCAGTTAACAAACAATTTGGATGGAGTTAGAGGCGGGGAGCAAAATGGGAAAAACATAGTAAACTATTGGAGGAAAATGGTCATTTTTAAATGATTGGGGTGTAACAACCCAACTTTTTCAGAAAGTCAAAGTACAAGTCAAAGTCAAAGTCAGGTCTTTACTCAGAACTGACACTTCTTGCTTAATTATTGCCTTGTACTCTCAAACTCGATAATCGATACTTTAGTTAATGCTATTTTAAACTACGATGTATTATTATGAGAAGTAACAATGCGATAAACGCTGCTTAACGCTATTCTACTTAACGCTACCACATCGCTATCGCATCGCAACTCGAAACGTAGTTATTGGTATTGATTCTATGTGTGTGTTATTATGTGCCTTACTTGTGTGTCTAGTATTTGTTTAAAGGTGTTATTCGAAAACGCAATCGCAACTCTATCGCAACGTAATCTCATCGCAAACTCTAAATGCAAATTTACTTACTTTTATGCTGTTATGTGTTAGTTATGTTATTTGTGTAACTATTGTTTAATACTATCGCATCGCTTACTCGCAACTCGCTTAAACGCAACGCAACGCTCAATGCACGAAACGAAAGTCGGAAAACTAACCCGCGAAAGCCGACCGATCGAACGACCATTCGATCGAATGGACATCCGACCGGATGACCATCCGATCGGATGGATGGCCATCCGATCGAACGGTCGTCCGACCCACTTAACCTTCCACCGCCTTTCACCCACTCATCTATAAATACCCCCTGTCACATCAACTGTTCATTGATGTGACAGCTCCGTCCGACCCACGCACTTTCAGGCCCTTTTTCTCTCGATTCCTCGCGATTCTTGTAAGTTTTCACTCTAAATCTTGTACTTCTATCAACAGCGCACACTTTCTCATCATCTTCTCCAACAAATCTTACATTTTCACCGTGAAATCACCTGATTTGGGTTGTTCTAGGGTTTTATGAACACTGAAGTGTGACCTCATCTCACCAAGAACGGCTCAGATCTAAAGGATTTCCACATGATTTTACGCCAAACTAAGATAGATCTAAACACTTTTCAACTGATTCAAACTTTTCTTCAACGTTCTTCACTTTTTACCCAAGACCGTTAGAATCTAGACTCGTTCAGGCCCTCTACTCATTCTCTAGTGGAGAACCGGTCTGAGAATGGATTTCTACCGGAGAGACGACCGATTATCGGGTTGAACATGAAACTCCGTCAAGGATAGTTAAGTCTGATCGAATGGGGTGATTCCCATCCGATCGACTGAGTTGGACTGGGAGTGGTTTCTATTGTTTAACACGTCATCACACCGTCTCGGTTAAACCGCAAAACTTTTCAACTTAGCTGATTTACAGAACTTGCAAAACATCAGATCGCCGATCAAATAGCCGTCCGATCGAATGACCATCCGATCGAACGACTATTCGACCAGGTGACCTGTAAGTTCAACACTTAAACAAACTTTCAAAACTTCAAAGAATATTAGCTATTCAATCGAATAGCCATCCGATCAAACGGCCATCCGTCCGGATGACCATCTATCAATGACTTTATTTATACTACAACGAAAACATCAAAAGTTCAAACATTTTACAATACACTTCCTCAATCGAATAACCAACCGACCGAATGGTCGTCCGTCCGGATGACCATCCGTCCGAAAAGTCATCTGATCGAACCACCATCCGATCGGTCATCTCACCCGACATGCTGTTTTACGCACTGTTCAACGCTTACACTATCGTTCTCTGATCAGGCTAACTCTAAGCGCTCCCTTCAATCCAATACAGTTCGTGTTTAGCACTACCAACGCACTGTGAGTATACTCGAATCCCTTTTTGCTTAATGCACTTTTGGGTGTTACATACGTTACCTATATCAAATCACATCAACACACATCGCAAACACTTTTATACGCTAACCGCTCTCGCATGTTATACGTGTTTTCGATGAATGCTTGTATGTTATGTTTACACAGTGATTGTTGTCTGACACCTTAGCAATGATAGTACTATAGTTTGGACTCAGCACCTGTCGTGGACAGGGGTTGTTAAGGGTTTTACTTCACATGGTCACAGTGGTGATAACGTGTTGCGCATTCTACAACTCGCAGTCATGTCGGTTGTATATTTCATTGTCGATAGCTTACTTGCTTCACATTTCTACGTGTTACATGCTGGTTATGCGTAAACCGCTTTCGCTACTATATGCTATTAAACTTGTGTACTCATCTTTACACTATGTGTATTGACTTTATTTTAACGTATGTGACAGCTGTTTAGGATGCCATGTTTGTTGAATGTTATGGAATCAAGTTAGGTGGTCTAGAAACGTCATTCAATAAAACCTGAGTTATCGGAACAATTATTCGTCTTTGAGAACAATGTCTGTAATAACTATTTATGCTTTATATGTTTATGGAATGGGACGTGAACGTTAAATATATTGTCACTAATAGTGTTATGGATTCTCTTGGACAATCTGTTTCGTTCAGTGCCTCACCCCGATGTTTCCGCCAACGGTTGGGGTGTGACATGGGGTAAAGCCATTAAAGTAACCAAACCACAAAGAGCAAAACAGAAGTTTACTCTAAATACAAAGTTATTAGAGAATTGAATAGGTTAAAAACGTATACTACATATGGTATAGGGGGCGAAAATGAAAATTGAAAAAAAAAACTTAAACCAATGATACGTGGTCGAAAACCGGTGCTTGTAATTGCTTAATTTGATGTTATTGCATAAGTTTTAGTTTCGAATAGCCTACTTTTGATTAGATATGTATTTTGCAGATCTAGCAGAGTTTAAGGAGCTTTTCGGAAGCTTTACGGGTCACCGGAGCAAAAACGGAACCACCGGGATGCGAAACGGGTCAACCGGACTCAAGAAATGGACGAAACAGAAAGTCAGACATCTGGGCACCGTCGCCGACGCCCATATGGGCCGTCGCCGACGGTATGTGTAATATGCCGTCGCCTGATTTGACCGTAGACAGCGTGTTAAGCCGTCGGATCAAATTGAACATCTACACACCGTCGCCGACGGGACATCAAGCCGTCGGCGACGGCTCCCCTATATGCAGGTCGCGAAAATTTTAATTCCTTGGTCTTGGAACGAATCAAAAGGGGGTGGTTGACATCAATTCGGGAGTTACACATTGTTTTCAAGTTTGAACTTGTTCTTGGAGCCATTACCATCAATCATTCACCTACCATTCACCTAACTTCATCTCTACCATCCGAATTCATCACCATCATCTCAATCAATCCATCATCCACAAACCCTAATCCTTCCACCATCATCATCTTTCACCAAACCTCATCATTCACCATTCTCAAGGCTTCAAGATGACTCCATCCGCATTCCAAGCATCCGGTGATCAAGTTGCATCAACCATGAGCGGCTAATCATCTCGGTTTCACCCCGGTGTAGGTAGTTGTTACTTTTAGGGTTTCAATTTGTTCTTGTTTCATCTTAGTGACAATTTGTATTTGGTTTTTGAAACTTTTGACAATAGTATTACATTTGTTACGAATTCGTGAATTGTCGAACGATGTTAAAAGTTATGACTTTGCGAAACGGTGATATGTAATTGTACATTGTCGTTGTTAGGATTTACTTGTGTTGATTACAAAGTGTCTTTTTGTCCGTTCTTCGGGGCGTTGATAGTTAGTAGCACCTAAGTCACGGTACACTAAATCCGTTAATCGAATGCATTTGAGTTGAAACTAAAACTTGTAGAAATCCTAGGTTAACAATTACCGAAACCGGGTGTGATTCCTTTTTATTATAATTGTTCTAGTATCCAAAATTATTGCAATCGTTAATTAGTAGTTGTTACTCATTTTCATCACATCATCTAGTTTAAAATCATTTCTTCCAAATAAACAAAAACACAAACTTATTCTAGTAAGCTTCATAATCGTGACACAATTGTTTAATTCATTCGAATCCATACACAAACCACATACTCTTCGTGGTTCGACCCCTTACTACCACTAACACATTGTTAAGGGTAATTTGGGCTTATAAATATTATCTTTGACCGGAGCGCGACACTCCGATCAAATTTTGGCGCCGTTGCCGGGGAGTGCGTGCGCTTTGTGTTTGGATATTGTTTGAATTTGGGTGATTATCTGTTTAATTTGTTTAGCTTTCTTTTTGTACTTGTCTTTTTCCTTGTTACGCGGGGTGTGTTACTTGTGCAGATTACAGGTAGTGCATGCATACGCGGAATTCCGGGAGGACTTCACCTTTAGTCTACGAACCGGAAATCGAACGAGTTGCAAGAAGAAACCTAGCAAGCCGGTTAGAAGCAACACTTGCTTCTAATCAAACCAACCAAACACCACAACATACACCATCCATTGAAATTGGTTCAATGGCAAACCAAAACTCCAATCACCCAAACCTCAACCAAAACCAATTTCAATCCCGAGGAACCTTTTATCCCGCTCCAAATATGCAACCCATGCCTCAAGAGCAACCGGGTGGTAACAACAACAATGGACCACCTACACCACCTTTCCAAAACCAAAATCTCAACAACAATCAAAGAACACCTCAACAACAAAATCTTCATAGACACAACTCCCTACCCATTAACCTAGATGACTGGAATGCCAATTCCGACCGACGGGGAAATCGTGATCGCGGCAATCCCGCAAATGAAGACCCATTCTTCAACATCGATGACTTGAGGAATGCAATCCCCGATGATGAACCATATAGTGTTCCCGGTTATCAATCGCCGGAACATGTGAGTGTTCATACGGAAAATTCGGATGACGGGGGATATTATGATGATAGGGCTAACGATGACGAAGATTGGGGCTACGTGAATAGGGGAAACGTCTACAACGCAAGAAGATATGATGATGAGGAAGTTGGCTATCAAAATGCCAATTATGTTGGGGACGACGTATACGGTTACGGAGGTGGAAGAAATGAGGGTTATGGGAACAACCGTCAACCACGAAACAATGACCAACGGAACCGGAATGATGGGTTTTATAATAACAACAACAATGCAAACCCTAACCGGATTCCTCATTTCGTGGGAGGTGGTAACCCAAGGGATAATCGAAGAGATGATCGAAGAGGTGAAAGACGGGATAATAGAAGACCGGTTGATCAAGAAGTTAATGGTCCACATCGTCGTCAACGACCTCCACGGGGAGTGAATGATCGTTTTAGGCCGGTTGTCACCGAGAACGACTCCCCAATCGTTTGTGAGAGGAGGATGTTTGATTGTAAACCACATTACATCAACATACTTCCTCATTTTAATGGAAGATCTAACGACGAACCGTATACACATTTAACGGAATTTTCTTCGGTTTGTAGCACTATCGGGGGTCACAACTTTGCTTTAGAGGAGGTCAAACTTCGACTATTCCAATTTTCACTGAAGGATAAGGCAAAGCAATGGTTCCTCACACTTCCCGCAAATAGTATTCGCACTTGGGGAGAAATGCAACAAGCGTTCCTTGATGAATATTACTCAATGGCGAAGACCGATGACGCTCGTGATGAAATTAGGTCTTTTCGCCAATTATCGGGCGAACCGCTACATGAGGCCTTTACAAGATTTAGAGAAATGATGCGAAGATGCCCTCATCATCAAATTGAGAAGTGGGAGTTGGTTAAATGCTTTGTACGGGGTCTAGACGACAATACATGGAACCGACTTGAATCCACAAGCAATGGGACCCTCCTAAGCAACCATGAAGACGATGATTGGGAGTTTTTGGAACGAATGAGCAAGCGTTCGAAAGAGAAAGAATCGGCCGACCGCGCCAAGAAGCATCCCGTTTCCCAGTCACTTCCCGATCTTGATTCTAAAGATCGGATTTCTACTTTAGAGCGGGAAATGGCTCGAATGAAGAAGAAAGAAGTGAACGCGGTTCAATTTGAAGTGTGTGAAGAGTGTGGTGATATTGGGCATAGAGCGGAACAATGTCCAACGGGGTCGGGTGATTACACCGAGGAAGTCAATCAAGTGTATGGGGACCGGAAGCAATATGACATGAACTCCAACACTTACCATCCGGGCTTGAGAAATCACCCTAATTTCCGGTATGGTAATGCTTCAAACCAAATGAACCCGAATTTTCAATCGGGTAACCAAGGAGGTCAAGGTGGGTCTTCGTACAACAATCGTCAAGGTGGTAACCAAGGGGGTTACCAAAGGAATTACAATCAAGGGGGTAACCAAGGGTATCAAAACCGTGAAGGTAATTATCAAAGAGGTTACAACCAAGGCGGAAATGGGAATAATGCTTCAAACTCTCAAGGTGATGACTCGATCAATTCGAAATTTGATGCTATTATGAATGCTATCAATCATTCAAATCAAGAGATGAAGAAAGAGTTTGAGGTACGAGATAAATCCCATAAGGCGCTGGAGAAGCAAGTGGGCCAACTTGCGGAAGAAATGGCTCAGATGAGAGGAAGCACGGGAAGACTCCCAAGTGACACCGCGGTGAACCCTAAGCATCAAGGGTCAAACTCAAGGAACACACGTGAGGTACCAATTAATAAAATACTTTACGTAGTGGTCGAGTCGTTGATAATGGTGTCAAAACACCATCACCCCAGTTTGTTGAAGGGGTGGTGGAGGATGCTAGTGAAGATGAGAATGAGAATGGTCAAACGGGTCAAAATAAAAATGACTTGAAAAAGAACAATGATACCCCCGTTGTGAGCATCCCCGTCCCCAAGGCTAAGGAAAAGGGTGTGGAGGCTAATACCGCCCCTTATCCCGAAGCATTGAAGGGACCCGTGAAAAAAGTTGTAAATAAAAGAGGTCCACAACAAGAAGAGTTGTTGGAAATTTTTAAACAAGTCAAAATCAATTTACCTCTTTTGGATGCAATTAAACAAGTACCGTCGTATGATAAGTACTTGAAAGATTTGTGTACCCAAAAACGCACTCACAAATTTCCAAAAAAATTAGATTTAACCGAAAATGTGAGTTCGATTCTTTCGGGTGCACTTCCACCTAAGCTCCAAGATCCGGGTGCGCCTATCATTTCAATTCAAGTAGGCGATTTTAAAATCAACCGGGCACTTCTAGATCTTGGTGCTAGCGTGAGCATTCTACCGGGTAGTTTGTATGACCAATACGAGTTTGGTCCACTTCAGTCGTCTAACACTACCGTGGTGTTAGCCGATTTGACACCTAAACTACCCCGTGGAATTGTTTCGGATGTGATAGTGAAAATCGAGGATTTCTACTATCCGGTGGACTTTTTAGTGCTTGATTATGTGGCCAAGGACCCAACCAAACAACCTACGGTGATTTTGGGTCGACCGTTCTTAGCAACCGCAAATTCTCAAATTGATTGCAAAACGGGAACGGTTGACATGACATTTGGAAACCGAAGGTTGAGGTTGCATGTTTTTTTTGGACTTATGAACCCTCCAGTTGATGATGAATGCTATATGGCGGACGTCGTTGACACGTGTATACCTCTTTGCGACACAGTCGTAGATGGGGAAAACACAATGGAGGATTGTTATATGTTTGACAGGTCACAGGTGGAGATGGATAAGAGCATAGACGAGGAAGTGAGAAGTTTGGAGGTGCTTGCAGTTAGAGAGGGAAAACCGACATGGACGCACCAAGTTGAGAGTTTACCGGAGAGCATCGACACCAAGTTGAAGCCGTCATTAGTAGAGCCTCCGGAGGTCGAATTGAAGGTGTTGCCTAAGCATCTCAAGTATGCTTATGTTGGTGAAGGCAACACGCTCCCGGTTATCATTGCATCAAACTTAACCGTGGAGCAAGAAGATAAATTGATGGATGTTTTGGTCACTAATCGGGCGGCGATTGGATGGACCATTGCTGATTTGAAGGGTATTAGTCCCTCGGTGGTGATGCACAAAATCATCACGGAAGAGAATGTGACTCCCGTTCGAGATGCACAACGGAGATTAAATCCGAACATGCGGGAGGTAGTGAAGAAGGAAGTGCTGAAATGGCTAGATGCGGGTATCATTTACCCGATTTCGGATAGCCAATGGGTGAGCCCAACACAGACGGTTCCCAAGAAAGCGGGCATACAAGTCGTCAAAAATGACGCAGGTGAAGAGGTAGCCACTCGGCCGGTAACCGGGTGGCGAATTTGTATTGACTATAGGAAGTTGAATACCGCAACTTCCAAAGATCATTTCCCTTTACCGTTCATTGATCAAATAGTTGAGAAATTATCGGGGAAAAAATTTTATTGTTTCTTAGATGGCTATTCTGGTTATAACCAAATCGCCATCCATCCGGAAGACCAAGCAAAGACCACATTTACTTGTCCCTATGGCACTTTCGCATTTAGGCGAATGCCGTTTGGATTATGTAACGCCCCCGCCACCTTCCAAAGGTGTATGATGAGTATCTTTTCAGATATGGTGGGGAAGTCTTTGGAAATCTTCATGGATGATTTCTCAATTTTTGGGTCATCTTTTGAGGCTTGTTTGGATCAACTAGATAAAGTGTTAAGAAGGTGTGTCGAAACTAGTTTGGTCTTAAGTTGGGAAAAGAGCCACTTTATGGTTCAAGAGGGAATAGTGTTGGGACACGTGGTGTCAAGTCGTGGGATAGAGGTTGATCGTGCAAAGGTACAAGTCATATCTACTTTACCGTATCCCACGACCGTTAAAGGTGTTAGGTCATTTCTAGGTCATGCGGGTTTTTACCGGCGGTTTATTAAGGGTTTTAGTGACATAACCAAGCCTTTATGTAACTTGTTGTTAAAAGATCAACCGTTTGATTTTAATGAAAATTGCCAAAATGCTTTTAACAATTTGAAAGAGAAGTTGGTTGAGGCTCCAATCTTGCAATCGCCAAATTGGTCTTTTCCTTTTGAAATTATGTGCGATGCGAGTGATTATGCGGTGGGGGCCGTGTTGGGACAACGGGTCGAGAAGAAACCCGTTGCCATATACTACGCGAGTAAGACTCTTTCGGATGCACAATTAAATTACACCACTACCGAAAAAGAGCTACTCGCGGTGGTATATGCATTGGATAAATTTCGGGCATATATATGGGGTAGTAAAGTGATTATTTATTCTGATCACACTGCAGTTAGGTACCTCATGGAGAAGAAAGATGCAAAACCGAGGTTAATCCGATGGGTGTTGTTACTCCAAGAGTTTGATTTGGAGAAACGGGACAAGAAGGGTACCGAGAATGTGGTAGCGGACCATTTGTCCCGGTTGATGGTTGATGAGGATCCTAAATCATTAGAGATCAATGAGTCGTTTCCCGATGAGTATATTATGAAATTGGATAAGTTGCCTTGGTATGCTAACATTGTGAATTATCTTGTTACAGGTGACTTACCGGCACATTGGGATAGACGGAAGAGGCAACACTTCATGTCCCAAATCAAGTACTATCGGTTGGAAGAACCGCATCTGTGGAAGGAGTGTGCGGATCAAGTTATAAGAAGATGCATTGATGACGAAGAGATTCCAAGCGTGTTGCAGCATCTACACTCATTTACATGTGGTGGTCACTTTAGTGGTCACAAAACGGGTCATAAAGTGTTAAATAGTGGTCTTTTTTGGCCTACTATTTTCAAAGATGCAAATGAGTTTGCCAAAAATTGCATAGAGTGTCAAAAACTAGGGGGTATTTCAAAAAGGGATGAGATGCCCATGCAACCAATCCTTGTAGTCGACATCTTTGACGTGTGGGGAATTGATTTCATGGGCCCATTCCCCAATTCCTATGGCAATTTGTATATCTTGGTGGCCGTTGACTATGTGTCAAAGTGGGTCGAAGCAATAGCTACCAAGACGAACGACCACTCCGTAGTGTGTAATTTTGTTCAAACCGATATTTTCTCAAGGTTTGGGATTCCTCGGGTCATCATAAGTGATGGAGGATCTCATTTTAAAAATTTTCGGTTTGGGAAACTTCTTAAACGGTTTGGTGTTGACCATAGAAGTGCTACCCCCTATCACCCGCAAACAAGCGGGCAAGTTGAGGTGTCAAATAGGCAAATCAAAGAGATTTTGCAAAAGACCGTGCAGGCGGACCGTAAGGATTGGTCAATTAAATTAAACGATGCCTTATGGGCCTACCGTACGGCACATAAGACACCTATTGGCACTACACCTTACCGGTTGGTTTATGGTAAAAATTGTCATTTACCGGTTGAACTTGTGCATAAATCATTATGGGCTATTAAGGAAGTTAATGTTCAATATGATGATGCAGGAAAGGAAAGGAAACTTAAGCTATGCGAGTTGGAGGAGCTACGGGAAATGGCATATGAATGCGCATCCAATTACAAGGATGGGATGAAGAAGGCGCATGATGCTAAGTTAAGGAAGAAAGAGTTCGAGGTTGGGCAAAAGGTGTGGCTTTACAACTCGAAACTCAAATTCTTTCCCGGAAAGCTCCGAAGCAAATGGATGGGACCTTATGTGATCACCCGGGTTGGACAATTGGGTGATGTTACCATCGAGGACCCGAAGGATAGGATACGAAAAACGGTAAATGGTCATCGGCTAAAACCGTTTCTTGATGGTAACGAGAAGGTAGACGAAAACAAGGAATTGGTGAGCTTTGTGGTAAGCACACCGATTTACGAGGTCGACTAACAAGGACCGGTAACATTTTGTGTAAAGTTATGTACAATTATTTAATTGTTTGTGTGTGTTTATGTTAATCGTTTTCGTTCCATACTAATCTCTCTTGATTGTGTGAAGTCCGGACATTCCGAACGGGTCATGAAGACACAAGGTATGTTTTTAGGCTTTGTTATGTGCATTGAGGACAATACACGACTTTTTGGGGGGTGGTAGGGCCGTTGACGGTTATTGCGTTTTCAAAATTTAACTTATAAAAAATCACAAAAAGATTTTTAATAATTTTTAGGATTTTTGTATGTACATAGCTCTTTTATTAAAAGTCCATAATTTTTCTCATATTTTTCAAAAAAAAAAAAAATAAATAAATGAAAACTGATTTTAGGGGCACCGTCGCCGACGGTGACCCCCGGCGTCGCCTACGGCCCTCAGAAATGCTCTGTCGCCCAAGTTTGTCCGTAGACAGCAACATAAGCCGTCGCCCACTTTGACTATTTCCGGAGTCCGTCGCCGACGGCATGTGTGCCCGTCGCCGACGGTGCCTGCATCATCAGCCGACGCTGATTTTTGTTTAAGCCAAGATTCGAACCCAAACCCCTTTGACACTTGTAAAACTCGTTCCAAACATGGTTTTAACCATACAAAAGTCTTGAAAACCCTATCACATGCCCACATAACTTCATTTAGCAGATCCATATGTTCTAACTTCCTCTCTTGCAACCCATCTTCTTCACTAAGTCACCAAGAACCCTAGATCTTCTCTTCTCATAACTCCTTCAATTCTACACCAAATCAGTCGATTCTTGAACCTAACTTGTGTAGTTTTTCAAGAGGAATAAAACCCCCATAACGGTTTCCATCAAATCTTGTTCGTTTGCACGATTTCTGGACGTGAGTTTTAGGGTTTGAAGAGTGTTCATCCAAGTTTCTTGTTTTGCACTTGTTCTTAGTTCTTCTTGTCATCTAAACATCAAAGGTATGAAATTTCAGTAAAATTTATGCATGATTATTATATACATTGTTGATTTCTTCCGAAATTTTAAGCATATTGTTTAAGAGTAGGTTGTTTATCATAATGTAGGATGTTTTAGCATAAACTTAAGAATGTTTGCTTGATTTGGGTGGGATTTGAGCATGCTTTAGTCTTGGTGATGTGATTACACTAGATTTGTGCATGATTGAACATAGTTGTGATGTTGAATATTGTTGAAAACATGAAATTTTGCGAAATTTTTGGAATAAACATGTTTAATCGATATAGATGATAAGATGTGCAACTTTGGAAGTTTAAAAAGGCGATTTTACATCTAAAATTTGATTGAAGTTCAACATTACATACTATGTTCAAAGTTTGAGATTGTTGAAGGTTTGGAGTGTACTAATTGTTGTTGTCTTTGTCTTGTGATTGTAGCCATGCTCCGAGGAAGTAAGAAAGCAAAGACCTCCGGTCA
This sequence comes from Helianthus tuberosus, assembly GCA_030545235.1. Taxonomy (NCBI): domain Eukaryota; kingdom Viridiplantae; phylum Streptophyta; class Magnoliopsida; order Asterales; family Asteraceae; genus Helianthus; species Helianthus tuberosus. The sequence goes on from CM060393.1 coordinate 30,232,575, forward strand.
AGGTTCATCTTCGGGAGCCGGTTCGGGCTCCGGGCTATATCAAAGACGTTTTGAACAACTAAGTAATGTAGTAGAGGGTGATGGGCAACTTATTAGGCAAGATTGGGATTGGGAAGAAGAAAAAAATAGTAGATCGGCTTTGGCATGGAAGGACGAGAAAACAAAGGCTCTTTCTCGTTACAACAATAAGAGGTTAGAAGCCAAAATGTGGAAGATGAAAATGGTTACGGGTGTTTCAAAATCTGTACCCGAAAGGACAGTTTGTGAACGTACGGTAGATGTTGAAGAGTTTAGGAAGATTGGTATAGTGAAAAGGTTTGAGAAACTTGGCTGGGAACGGGTGATTGACTGGTGTGAGGATATCACTACTCGGGTATACTTGGGGGCAGTTTGTGAGTGGTTATCCACCCTTCGTTTTGAACACTCTGATAGACCGGCTCATAGGCGGAGGTTGATTGGTAACATTGGAAAAAATCAAATGGTCATGTCTTTCGAACATATGAATGCTATAGCGAGGTTTGACTCACTTGGGGTCGACGCGTATGAATATTATGGGTATGATAAGTTTTTGGACAACAAGAAAAACGATGCTGACCCAGTGAGGCTTTTAGAGGACACCCTACTAGGTTCTGGGGGTGCGGGAGAGTCGAGAAGTGATTTGTCTTTGATGGGAAAGATACTCCAAGGTATCTCGTTAGAGAACATTATGGTACGGTTCGGAGACCGTGGAAAGGTGAAGGCACCCGACTGTCGGGTTTTGCATGCATTGTTATATGGGACGCCCAAGCTCTCGTGGCGTCAAATTGTTATGATCAACACATGGGATACACGAGAATCGTTTAAACGAAAGATGATTCCTTATGCAAGGTTGATTAGCGCCATGATTCTCCAACAGAATGCATTACCTCAAGACTCACTGTGGGTGTCTAAGCCCATTGATCAATTCAATTTCGCCTCCATAAGGCGACATTGGAAAATAACTGTGAAAGCTTTTGGGCACTTACATACAGTCGAAGATGAGCAAGGGGATAGCTATCGGGTTAATGACAAAGAGGGTGATGAAGAAGGTGATGAAGAAGAGGGCGATGAGGAGATGCCCGATGTTGAGGAGGAAATTGATCCTTCTGGTCCGCGGGGACCGAGGCAAAGGTATAAGAGGAAGCATAGGGAAATCTCTGCCAATGTGGCAGATTTTGTGAATCAAAGGCAAATACCGTCATATCGGTTGTGGAACCGTGGAGATCAAGTGATCTACGACAATGTGTCGGTGGGTATTGGTGAAGCAAGAGAGTACCATGCTAGTAGGAACGAATGGGAAGAGGCGCAAGGGGCGTATTCGCAGCAACAATGGGGTTTTCAAGCATCTTTCCGCGAGAGGGTGGAAAAGCAGTTGGAGGAACAACAGCTGCAACATGCGTTACAACAATCACAAATGGAACGAATGATACAGTTGCAAGAGGAAGAAAGGGCCCATAGACAGGCATGGGAAGAAGAGGTGGCTAGGAACCAAACTGCACAAAGAGAGTTGGACCAACGCCGAGGGGGAGCGTTGGCTTTCTCTAACCAAATGAAGATTAATAACTTCAAGGTGCTCCATGATCAAGAACGCCATCAAAGAGATTATCAAGCCGGTCTCCCATATGTTGAACATTCGGGTTGGACCGATTACTCCAACCTTCCTCATCCGCAAGGGCCATCCGATCCAACCCCTCATTGGCCCGAGGCAGTCGGCTCGAGTTTTGTTCCAATGCCATACCAACCGCCACCTCAACAAGAGTCAAGCCCGCTAGATAACTATAGGGAGATGTTCGAGTCCCTCACTGGTTATCAATACCAGCCCAACCCGCCAGTGGATCCAAACGAGCGATATCAGCGGTAGAGGTATGGTATGTCTTTTGTTGTTGTTGTTGTATATTATTTTTACTTTCGTTATTTCCATTTTGTATTTAAATTCTCGCCTAGTTAAATGAACGTTGTGGGCGTGTTCCCTATATAACCCTCACGAGACCTACTCGTCCTCCCAAGCTATTGGGGGGTTTAAAAGGGCTTGTTGCATAAGCTAAATGCAACCGTGATTCCTACGAAAGTGAGTTAGGTGTATTGTTGTTGTAAATTATTTTCCACATAAATCAAAGTGAAATAACGTATAGCTTGGTAATATTTTCATAAAAGTGGTAGAACTAGGTAACTAACAAATTTTAGTGGTTGTGAGAAGCATGCTTCTACACAAGGGTTAAGATTTGTAGGTACATTCGGTTCGTGGGACAACCGCTTTCATGAAGAGGAGAGGAGCATACGAGGAATGAGCTCACAAACCAGGTGCATACGTCTCTTTTTACTTTTGATCTTTAGATTAGCAAATAAGTGGAGTGTATTTTGTATATTAATTTTCCGGGGTGAAAATTTGGGGAGGTTAGCCATGTCACATCCCTTGTGCGTTTAATACTCTAGTTCTTACACATTGAGGACAATATGTACCTCAAGTGTGGGGATGGGGGAGTAGTAAAAATTTTAGATTTTGACCCGTTCATTTAAATACTACACATTGAGGACAATGTTCACCTCAAGTGTGGGGATGGGGGAAAATTTCAAAAAATTTTCAAAAATGTCTTGCTTCAAAAGCGGTCTTAAAGCACAAGTAACTAAGTCAACGAGGGATGTCACAACCCATTTGGTCTTTTGTCATGGTCAAGTTCAAATTAATAGCATGACGGGTATTTAACGGGTGATTATTTGGGAATAATCCGCCTAAGAAACTAGTCTTTTATGCATGTCACATACCATACCCTTTTAGATATGTGAGGTTTTGAGCCACTTTTATATCATAGATTACATACCTATGTTTCTTTGTTTGAGTGGACCATTAGTCATATATTGTAGAACTTGCAACTTTTGATACATTTGAGACTATAGACCGAATACAAGCACGAGAATGATTAAGGCATTAGGTAAACCTTTTCTCTTAAAACCATTTATCTATCCTTACCCGAACAAACTCCCTAGTTGCCCATTTTGAGCCTAAACCTTTCGTTTGACCACCCTATAGCCCATAACCGTTAAACTTTTTCTTTTAAACCCGTGTGATGGAAATTCGATTATAGGAATCGTTTTTGTATAGTTGTTCTTGTTCATTTGCATAAAAAAAAAAAAAAAAAAAAATCATGAAAAAGAAGTGAAAATCGTTGAAGAAAAACACAAAAAGAAGTGTTAGTAGTTGTTGAATAAAAGGCGAATGTTGTTGCCTCATATTTGGTGTTTATAGTTAGTCTTGTTAGACTAGTCATTTGTAATAAAAATCGAATTTTCATCACCTTAGCCACTTTAAAATATCCTAATTCCTACCCTTCGCCTAGCCCCATTACAACCCTTCAAAGACCTTTTGACTTGTGCTTAGTATTCGTGATCAATGGTGGAGAATGATTGAGTTGCAAGCTTATGCGGGTATGTGTTCTAATCGGTTTTGAGTGAATAGTCTTTGAAGTGCTAATACATTATAAATATTAGCCAATTTATAAGCCGAGTGGAGAGAACATTGTGAGGGATGTGCATGAATTATTGGTTTCACGGGCGGGTTAATCTTGGGTAACCATTTTTGTATGTGAAATCATTTTACCGTTAAATATATTGAACATTGTAAAGAGTTTGAACTTTAGCATGACATTGGACCTTAACCTTCGTCTCGGGAATGGGGAGTGTATTCGTTGTCCGACCCGCGTGAAAGTGAAAAACAGATTTGCTTGAGGACAATCAAAAGACAAGTGTGGGGATGTGATACGTGGTCGAAAACCGGTGCTTGTAATTGCTTAATTTGATGTTATTGCATAAGTTTTAGTTTCGAATAGCCTACTTTTGATTAGATATGTATTTTGCAGATCTAGCAGAGTTTAAGGAGCTTTTCGGAAGCTTTACGGGTCACCGGAGCAAAAACGGAACCACCGGGATGCGAAACGGGTCAACCGGACTCAAGAAATGGACGAAACAGAAAGTCAGACATCTGGGCACCGTCGCCGACGGTATGTGTAATATGCCGTCGCCTGATTTGACCGTAGACAGCGTGTTAAGCCGTCGGATCAAATTGAACATCTACACACCGTCGCCGACAGGACATCAAGCCGTCGGCGACGGCTCCCCTATATGCAGGTCGCGAAAATTTTAATTCCTTGGTCTTGGAACGAATCAAAAGGGGGTGGTTGACATCAATTCGGGAGTTACACATTGTTTTCAAGTTTGAACTTGTTCTTGGAGCCATTACCATCAATCATTCACCTACCATTCACCTAACTTCATCTCTACCATCCGAATTCATCACCATCATCTCAATCAATCCATCATCCACAAACCCTAATCCTTCCACCATCATCATCTTTCACCAAACCTCATCATTCACCATTCTCAAGGCTTCAAGATGACTCCATCCGCATTCCAAGCATCCGGTGATCAAGTTGCATCAACCATGAGCGGCTAATCATCTCGGTTTCACCCCGGTGTAGGTAGTTATTACTTTTAGGGTTTCAATTTGTTCTTGTTTCATCTTAGTGACAATTTGTATTTGGTTTTTGAAACTTTTGACAATAGTATTACATTTGTTACGAATTCGTGAATTGTCGAACGATGTTAAAAGTTATGACTTTGCGAAACGGTGATATGTAATTGTACGTTGTCGTTGTTAGGATTTACTTGTGTTGATTACAAAGTGTCTTTTTGTCCGTTCTTCGGGGCGTTGATAGTTAGTAGCACCTAAGTCACGGTATACTAAATCCGTTAATCGAATGCATTTGAGTTGAAACTAAAACTTGTAGAAATCCTAGGTTAACAATTACCGAAACCGGGTGTGATTCCTTTTTATTATAATTGTTCTAGTATCCAAAATTCTTGCAATCGTTAATTAGTAGTTGTTACTCATTTTCATCACATCATCTAGTTTAAAATCATTTCTTCCAAATAAACAAAAACACAAACTTATTCTAGTAAGCTTCATAATCGTGACACAATTGTTTAATTCATTCGAATCCATACACAAACCACATACTCTTCGTGGTTCGACCCCTTACTACCACTAACACATTGTTAAGGGTAATTTGGGCTTATAAATATTATCTTTGACCGGAGCGCGACACTCCGATCAACCAACCGATTGCACTAAAAGACAAAGTCCTTTGTGATGAAAGTGTGAAAACCAAAAGTTGTTGTGAAAGTGTAAAAACAAAAAAAAATTACTAAAAGACCAAACTTTTTTGTGGTGAAATGTTAAAACCAAAAACTTGTGATGAATGTGAAAATCAAGTTTAATAATAATAGTAATAGTAATAGTAATAGTAATAGTAATAGTAATAGTAATAATGGTTTCAACCTTTGGCCTTTTTAAGGATATTCATACGGGGGTGATCATTCATTGTGGTTCTGATCGAGATGAGTTGTATTATCATGAAGAAGTCTCTTGTGTAGGGTAAGAAAGTTTAGCACATAGAACATTTGACTGACAATAATGGCTATGATGTATGTAGCTTGATCATCCGTCATATGGTTATCTTCGTATCTTATTCTTGTCATTATTCAAAAATAGTAATTCAAAGCTATGTGAAACGTTAGCCATCGATTATTATATCCATGCATATGAAATACATCAAACCTCTTTTTTCACTAGTACGCTCTAATGTATAGGGGTTCGCTCTTAAATTTTCTGTTGAAGATTTTTATTGTTCGTCGGTGATCGCACTTACATGTTTTCAATATACTTTGAAATAAAAGTATGAGGCTATGGCAGGATTCGTCAATATCTAATAAATCGGTGAAACATAGTTTAAGCGTTAAATTCAATTTATCCCCTCCGATAAAGGTAAATAGTTTGTCAATAACAACCTTTAAAAAAGCTTCGAATCAAGACATGATAAAATTGTTCATATACACCACAAGAAAATTGTGGGGCTAAATGAAAATAATGACACTTTCTAGAAAGCACCTGAGCCCTAATTATTGAAACTTATGTATTAAAGAGCTTTTTTTCGCCTAAGGTAGTTGCAACAATCGTCTTCTTTATAAACCACATGTTTTCTCGTGTCTTAAACTAGAAAAACGCCTCTTAAAACGTTACCTAACCATATTTTCCTACCATCACATATAATGTTTCCTTTCAAAATATGCACTTGCACCATGTTCATGTTAAAAAAAGTTGTCATACCAACTTACACCTATGTGTTGTTATAATGTATCTCTGAGTATAGTTGTTAAGATCGAAAAGCCAACAAGATTTCTAACAACATGGATTGTAACTAGATAAACAAAGTCTTCATACTCCACAACCTTTCTTGGGACCATGGAAGATAATAAAATCTTGTTCCCTATTATGATTATCATTGGGGCATGGCACACCAAGGAAACCCAGTGAACATCACCAGGAGAATACCAAGGATCCATCAAGCCCCTCAAGCGAACCTAAACATAAGAATATCATTAATATAATGCAATCCAACTCATCACATTTCACATTATCACATTCTACATATATCCTAGAGGTAAGTTGTAACATCTGGCCCCTCTCATCACCAATATTGTCCGCTCTGCCCCCGATGGGTTGCCCATCCAGGAACTCACGGATTTGTTTTTGGTTGCTCCTGTGGAGACTTCCCAGGAGGTCACCCATCCTGGTACTACTTCCACCTGAGCACGCTTAACTGTGGAGTTTTCATGTGCTCCACAGCCAACTAAGCCCAAAACACGTTGGTGATTTAAGAGGCAGGACATTCCTTAAGAACCGAGGATCTCTCCTGACGACGGCTGATGTGGGATTGCCTAGGGTGTCACAATGGTCATGTTTATCTTTCGATAGTCAGTATCCGTATTGTAACATATGTACTCCTAACTCCTTTGTATGAAATGTTCATTCAACAATATACTTGATAATGAGAGTTTAGATACATAAGAGAGATGTACTATATAACCAAGAAGTAACGAGGCAGTAACACCTAGGAAGCATTTGAAAGTTTCAAATTACCTAATACAATACAAAGTGAAATATTTTGAGCTACTTAAATTGTTTAAAAAAGTTAAGTTCTCATAGGGTTCCAAATACAACATAGGAAGCAGGAAAACCAAATAGACTATATTCAGGTAATAATTCTCTCACAGAGGATACTCATCATGGATTTCCTAGCTAATAGGGCTTATAGATTACAAATATCAAAAACTTGGATACTAATGAACCATGATCTTCACAACAAACAAAATGACATATCCAAATAACAAAATTGGTATTAGAGGCTAGTAGGGAACTAATTACTGATATACTTACCACAAATAAGGTTAGTGGGAATTGTAAGTCCGTTTATGCATACATCTACTAAAGATCATATGCACACAACCTTATGCAATGTATCATTCTTAAAAATCATGCATTTGAAAACTTGTTATACTTGGCCGAGATGGACATGATATCGATATGTGGGCATACACCAATGCAAGCCGTATAGAAAAACAAATCGATTGGAGATCCACATTTGGGTAGTTCACATCTGTACAAGGAACCAACTAATTTAGAGAAGCAAAATAACTGTTATGGCATTATTAAGTGGTGATGCTAATTAAATTGAAGGCATTCCAAAAGATGTAGTTGAGCTTATATAAATAGTTTGTGCCCACATATTAAATATTTAGACTAATCATTGATAAAAAAAAAATATACAATTCGTATATAATCCAGTTCAACATGATAGACGAAACATGTTAGGGTATACCGTCGTTTCATATAATGAAGAGAAATTTGACGAGGGATTGACACTATATCATATTTTAGATATGAAGATATGTTGGTTAATGCATTTAAGAAAGAAATATGCAGAAATAAATCTCACTAACTTTATCGACAAGTTAGGTTTGTGGAACTTTATTACCAACTTGAAAGCACGATTCAAGGACCACACATATAACACAATTGTGATCAAAATGAAGTCATGCACATAGAAAATAACCTAGAATTGAGTTGATCATGGAAATCAGTTAGATAAAAATCAACGTTGTTTTTTTTATCATTATAAGCTTGCATAAATAAGACTTTAATCGAATTATTAATATAACATTTAAGGGTGAGAATTTCACTATAGCTAACGTCACATCCATGCTATAGTGGTATTACCTTTTTTTTCGTGAAATCTCACTGAAGAAACACACTCCTTTACTGATGCCACCAACTATTCAAAGAGAAACCAGAAACCAAACCTAGCTAACGGTCTTTAGAAAGAGAAACAAACTTCATAAGGTTTACGTAGTGGGCGGCGGTTGACGAGAAGATCGATGATGGTGGTGGTTGAGATGTGGTTCGTCTATGTGTCATACCCTAATGGCATACAACATAGAACACATAAAAGTACAAGCAAGCATTGATGGAATATCTCCATCACTGTGTCTTTCTGTCGTGTGTCACGGGAGAAGAGAGGACAAAGAGCGCATGTAGAGAGAGAGAGAGAGAGAGGAAGATGTGATGGGTTGGAGTTGGAGAGTCCACGATGTTGTAAAACTTTATAGCAAGGGAAACATTGGTTTGGTTGAAGGTGGGTACAACAGTGGGAGCAAGATGGGTGAGGGTTATACTTGGTGGCGATGTTGGGCGATGGGGTTGTTGTCGGTGGTGGTGTTGGGTGGGATGGGCAAAAGTTGATGGTGTTGTTAGGTAGTAGGTCAAAAGTTAGTGATGGTGTTGGGCGGTGGGGGTTGTAAGGCTCTAGTGTCAGATTCGATCGAGGGATATGGCCGGAGTTATGGTTGTGTGTTTGTGAGAGAGAGAGAGAGAGAGGGGAGGGGGGAGAGGAGAAAAATGAAGTACACATAGAGTGTAGAAGAGGTTCAAGAAGATTGTTGGGTTTTTAGAAGAAAAATGATTGTCAATCACTTTCACCCATTGACTGCCATGTAGCTAGAGGACATGGATGACCCGAACCACCCATTTATAGAGATTTTTTTTTGTTTGGCGGCGTAGCTATTTCAAATGTCGCTTCGTCACTTAGCGGTGCTACCAAATTATACACCGAGCGAGAAACGATTACACCGCTTTACACCGAGGGGATCACTTTGACGGATAGAGCGACACTCATTAGTTTTTGGATGGTCATTATTGACACTCCTTTTGGAAAAGGGAGGGTCACCGCCATTTCACATCGCCTCTACCGATACATGCACATGCGTTTTTCCACCTCCATTGCACCACGCGAGATGGGTGCGAGTGGTGCAACTGTCACGGCCCCAGCCCCGATTTGACCCGGTCAGGAGCCGCGGGGCAGGAACCCGTGGTATTTATTAATTGATGCGACAGCGGAAGATTTTGCAGGATCTTTTAAAACTTGAAAATGCCCGATTATTTTATTTCATAAATCGGGATAAACCCCGTGATTTACAATAGAGGAATTTAGCTAGGAAATTCCCTGGTTTACAAAACATGTTTTATTCATTTTAATTGAGCCACCTCTTCAAGCTGGTTAGTGATCCGTAGCACGTTTTCCTTGATTCACAGCAGGTCGCCTGAAACATGTTTTTAAAAATATTTTATCAGCGGGGAAATACTGGCGAGTCACTCAATTTGATAAAATGACACATAGTTATAAATTACAGCATAAGAGCGATTACAATGGCTTTTATCTTATTTTTATCTGGCGCCGTGTCTCTTGGTGACGATGGTCATACCACTATTGGGTCTTTCCCCAAGTAGTGATGATTATCACTGTTAGGATTTATTAGCCTAACGGTGAGAAATTAGTAATGTGCACAATACCCCAATTAGCCAGTGATTCAAGATAACCATGACTTAATCCCTGTAATTATAACATTTGAAAATAATTGGAGTATTGTAAAATACTTTTGATAAAAGAGAATGACTAACATTGCAGATTTATACGGGCAGAGTTTAGCCTACTGATTAGCCTTGTAACCTAATTTAAATAACAATGCACACGAACTAGGTCAGTAACTAATACAGCATTTACGATAACTCACGAGATAAAAACCCTCACAACGAATGACAAAGTGCAATACTTAAACATCCATCGAATTTACGACGAATGACAAAGTATAACCCAAGGTTGAGCAGCACTTAAACATCCATTGGATAGTTTCAATCGATCGGACATTAAATCGTAGCAGCGATCGAGTTAATACCCTGTATCGTAGCAGCACCCCACTATTTTGAAAGTGAATTTCGATTTATAGCAGTAGAACTTCGTGTTTGAAAGTTTTCGTCGACACCAGTGAACTGCTCATGGCCTGTCCTATTTATAGCTGATTTTTGGGTCTCTCGCGGCCCGCGTGAGCCATAGGCTCAACCTTACGCGGCCCGCGTGGCCACCTAGTCTACGTGTAGGTTTGCTGGGTCACGAGTAGGGTCGCCAGGTGGATGCCACGTGGATCTGGACGCTTATCCGGTCAAACTTGGAGGTGACGCGGCCCGCGTAAGACCAAGCTTAACCTTACGCGGCCCGCCTGAAACTCTAATTTTTTTTCTTGGTTTTTCATGTGTGTTAGGGTTTCAGGGGTCCGGGTTTGCACTTGTGGGTCAATTTAGGACATTTTTAGAGTCCTCACATCCTCTCCACCTTATTAAAAATCTCGTCCTTGAGATTTACTGAAATAAGTGAGGATACTTTCGCTTCATCTCTGATTCTAGCTCCCAAGTGTATTCGGGTCCTCTTTTAGAATCCCATTTGACTTTGACTAGCACTAGCCTTTTGTGCTTGAGAAACTTAATCTTTCTGTCTTCTATTTGTAATGGTTTCTCAACTAATTTTAACTTTTCATTTACCTCTACATCTTGAAGAGGTACTACCAAGGATTCGTCAGATAGACACTTCTTGAGATTGGATACATGAAATACGTCATGTACTCCAGCTAACTCCTCTGGTAGTTGTAAGCGATAAGCGACCGGTCCTATACGTTGGATTACTGGAAATGGTCCTACGTATGTAGGACTTAGCTTTCTTTTCTTACCGAACCGAACTACTCCTTTCCAAGGAGAAAATTTTAAGAGAACCTTGTCTCCGATTTGGAATTCTAACGGTTTACGTCGATTATCTGCATAACTTTTCTGGTGATCTCGAGCCGCCTTTAGTCTTTCCTTGATTTGAGTGATCTTGTCAGTAGTTTCTTGCACTAATTCAGGACCTGATAATTGACTTTCTCCTATTTCTGCCCAACAGACTGGAGTTCTGCATTTTCGTCCATATAATGCTTCGAACGGGGCAGCTTCAATGCTTGAATGATAACTATTGTTATAGGAGAATTCAATTAAGGGTAGGTGATCATCCTAGTTTCCACCAAAATCTATTACACATGCCCTAAGCATGTCTTCCAAGGTTTGGATCGTCCTTTCACTTTGTCCGTCGGTTTGAGGATGATATGCAGTACTTAGATTTAGTCGAGTTCCCATGGCTATTTGGAAACTAGTCCAGAAATGGGAAGTGAAACGACTATCCCTATCCGATACAATGTAGAGTGGGACTCCATGTAAGGATACTACTTCATCTACATACAACTTGGCTAACCTTTCCATGCTAAAGGTTTCTTTCATAGGTAGAAAATGAGCTGATTTGGTTAATCGATCCACAATTACCCAAATCGCATCATTACCCTTTCTGGTTTTGGGAAACTTAGTAACAAAATCCATTGTTATAAGCTCCCATTTCCATATAGGTGTTTCTAATTGTTGTAGTAGACCTGAAGGTTTCTGGTGTTCTGCCTTAACTTGTGAACAAGTAAGACATTTAGAAACATATCTAGCTATGTCCTTTTTCATTCCTATCCACCAGAAGTTATTCCTTAAATCTTGGTACATTCTATTGTTACCAGGATGCATGGTATACCTAGATTTATGAGCTTCATCTAAAATCTTATTTCTTAATTCTCCTTGCTTAGGTACCCAAATTCTTCTTTTGTGGAATCTCCAAATTCCATCATTGCCTTGCTCTAATTCTTTTACTCGTCCTTTCATCCCTTCAGCATCATCCTTGATTGCTGTTTCCTGAACATTCTTTAATTGTTCCATTAAGTCTAATTGTAGACTTAATCTAAGAGCACCAACTCGTCGTTGTTTCTCATGATACTTACGACTTAAAGCATCAGCAACTACGTTGGCTTTTCCTTCGTGATATTGAATATCACAGTCGTAGTCACTTAGAATTTCCATCCATCTCCTTTGTCTCATGTTTAACTCTTTTTGCCCGAATATATATTTTAAACTTTTATGTTCTGTATAGACAGTAAACTTACTTCCGTACAGATAATGTCTCCATATCTTAAGGGCAAAAATTATGGCTCCTAACTCTAAGTCATGAGTCGTATAATTTTCTTCGTGCTTTTTCAATTGCCTTGATGCATACGCAATTGCGTTGCATAAGTACACATCCTAATCCTAGCTTTGAAGCATCGCAATATACTTCAAAATCCTCTGTTCCTTCTGGTAAGGCTAGAATTGGAGCGTTTGTTAACTTCTGCTTTAAAATCTTAAAAGCTTCTTCTTGTTTAGGTCCCCATTCAAACTTAACAGATTTACAGGTTAGCTTAGTTAATGGTACAACTATCTTGGAAAAATCCTTAATAAACCGTCTATAATATCCGGCTAATCCTATAAAACTTCTAATTTCCATAGCTGACTGCGGGACCTTCCATTTGGTGATCGCTTCTATCTTAGAGGGATATACGTGAATACCTTCATGATTCACCATGTGCCCTAAAAATTGCACTTCTTGTAGCCAAAATTCACACTTTGAGAAATTGGCGTATAGCTTTTCTTTTCTTAACAAAGTTAAGAGTGCATGCAGGTGCTCACAATGTTCTTCCTGGCTTTTGGAATAAATAAGTATATCATAGATGAAGACAATTACGAATTTATCCAAGTACGGTTTACAGATCCTATTCATCATGTCGATAAATGCTGCAGGAGCATTTGTTAACCCAAAGGGCATGACTGTAAACTCGTAATGACCATACCTAGTTCTGAAAGCAGTTTTAGGTATGTCTTCTTCTTGTACCTTCAATTGATGATATCCAGAGCGTAAATCTATCTTAGAAAAATATCTAGCTCCCTGGAGTTGATAAAAAAGATCGTCAATCCTAGGTAATGGGTATCGATTCTTAATTGTAACCTTATTCAATTCCCTGTAATCAATACACATTCGCATTGACCCATCTTTCTTCTTTACAAACAACACTGGTGCTCCCCACGGGGATGAACTAGGTTGTATGAATCCTTTGCTTAGTAATTCATCTATTTGCTTTTTCAATTCTAACATTTCGTTGGTTGCTAACCGATAAGGTGCCTTGGCTATCGGTGTAGTTCCAGGAATTAGATGAATTCTAAATTCTACTTCCCTATCAGGTGGTAATCCAGGTAGTTCTTCTGGGAATACCTCTGGGTATTCTGATACTACTGGAATTTCTTTGAGTTCCGTACCCTTAGTGTTAATGATTACTGAAATCATATACACTACTTCTTGTTTTCTTGAATAACTGGCCAACTTCATTACTGAAATGAATTTCATTGGTTTTCGTGGCTTATCTCCCGTAATCACCACTAATTCTCCTGAGGGTGTATAAATTTCTACAGAATTCTTATCACAAAGAATTCGAGCATGGTTGGCTACTAGCCAATCCATTCCTAATACAATATCAAATCCGGCTAAATTAATAGGTAACAGGTTTGCAGAGAATTTATGACCTAAAAGTTCTATATTTCCTTCTCGCAAAACTTTATCTATGTGAACAAAATTGCCGTCTGCCGTTTCTACCTTAAAAATTTGCCTAATCTTGGTTAAAGGTAATTTTAGAGCTTGGCATAATAAAGTATTTATAAAACTTTGGTTTGCACCAGAGTCAAATAATACTTTTGCATAAACGTCGTGAACTAGGAACGTACCAGCTATCACATCCGGGATTAGCTCTGCTTCCTGAGTAGTCAGTTGGAAGGCTCTTGCGTTTCTCTTGGTAGTTCCTTCTGCAGGTTTGGCTTTGTTGTCAGCTGGTTTGACCAGTTTTGGGCAGTCTGGCCTAAAGTGTCCAGCTTCTCCACAGTTGTAGCAGACTGTTGCTTTCTTTTTCCTGCAATCTTCTTCTTGGTGCCCCGGAATTTTGCAGAAATTACAATACCCTTTGCATCTTCCAAAATGCTTCCTTTTACAGGCATTGCAAAATGGAACAGTGGAAGATTGCCCAGTTTCCTTTTTCTTGAAATTATTTCTGTTACCCATACGGAATCCCTGGGTAATCTTTTGGGCCACTTCCTTTTTCCGGGTTTCTTCTCTTGTGCGTACCAGTCCGTCAGTTAAGGTGTTAGCTAATTCCACAGCATCGTCAATAGTGCGTTGTCTCGCAGCTTTAACGATATCACGGATTTCGCCAATCAGTCCCCCAATATAGCGGGAAATAAGTACCGGTTCTAGCGAAGCCAGAGTTTGTACTATTCTTGCATATTCGAAAAATGTCGAAGTATACCCTCGACAGTCTACATCCACCATCCGGTGGTTCAGGAACTTATTTGTCATTTGTTCCTTTTCGTATTCGGGACAGAATTTTCTTTCCACCAGCTGCTTAAATTATTCCCAACTCAAAGCATAGGTCATATTTCTTCCTTTGGCTTGAAGTACCGTATTCCACCATTCTATTGCCCCTTCTTTAAAAAGATTCGACGCATACATGACCTTGTCTTCCTCGCCACATTTACTTATCATAATTACTGCTTCGGTTTTCTCCAACCAACGCAGTGCCGCAGTCGCCCCTTCGTTGCTTGCAAATTCAGCTGGTTTACATGCAAGAAATTCCTTGTAAGTGCAACCAGGCGTTGCTGCTTTCATTCTTTTGAGAATTGGGGCTTGCAGTTCATTATTGTTGTTATTAGTATGGTTGCCGCCTCCGTTTACACTATTACTGAAATTGTCACCGTGTGTGCGTTTGCTAGGAATAATTTGTTGAGGTTCAACTGGATTTTGAGCAGCAGCAAGTATTGCTGGAATAGCATTGGCTATTCCCTGAGCAACGATATTTTCAATATCTTGCCTATTCAGAAATTGATCTTCATTGTTATGCTCAGATTGATTAACTTCATTATCGGGTTCATTACCAGCGTGTGCCATCTGGTAATTAATTTATATAAGTAATTAGTATAAAGTAATTAATAACCAAACATAACAAAATAATTACACATAATCACATAAACAAATATAGCCAAAATTGTCGATCTTTCGACTTTAGATATTTTATATATTATATTATGCATCCATACACACCATTATCTTACAAAAGTTATTTTTTTAGGTTATTTTATAGAGTTATATTTTTATTACTATTATTATTATACAACCACAGCTTCACAACCACACTATCTCCCGTCAGCTGGCACCTCAGAAGCGACGTTCCCTTTCGTCGTACTTCCAGGAGATTTGTTCTCCCACTTCCCGAATTCTATTCCATGCATCTATTAGCTCCTCTGTAACACCCTTGCTATTATTTTAGGGTTTTCGTAATATTTACGTAAATAAACATGTAATTATAATTGCATATACATTAAAAAATACGGTCAAATTAAAACATTTTCGGATTTGAAACAATACAATACAATATGTATAAATTCGTCGTTTTTAAATGACGATGAAACCATGTGCGGAAGCTTGTATCTTGATCGTGTTCGGTTCTTCCATGAGCTTGATCTTCATCCGGGACATCTTCACATTCACCTACGATCAAAACCAACTTAAAAGTTAGTTTCGATATCTTAAATATTAGTATAATCAAGTTCTAGTAGCGAACAATCAAAAACAAAATAAAATTTCGGAATTTAGTCTGTCGCGCCACGCGACAGACTCCTCTTGATCTTTCGCGTGCCGCGAGCGCCCTCGCATGTCGCGCCAGGATTACTGCTCCCTGTCGCGTGTCGCGGGGGAGATGATTTTCTAGTAGTTTTGTTGCTGAAACCTGCATTTTTCCCAGCTATGGTTTTAATCGTAAAACGATCTTTAAAGTGTCATAACTTTTTATATACAAGTCCGTTTTAGGTGATTCTTTTTCCTACGCGTTTGTAATAAAAATACGCATCAATTTATCCTATTTTCAGCATATGAAACCTGAATTATAAACTATTAGTTTATAATTTCTTATTTCATTTATTCGAACCATTTGTTTTAAAAGTTTACAACCTTGTTTCTAATTAACCATTTAGCATACATCAACATGCTTAACTCAAATCTATAGTTTGGGTTTGTAACTTTTATGAATTAAGCGGCTAGTACTCAATCTATGCGCATAATTCTTTTGACCCGTTTCGAAGACTTAAACCTTCTAAGTTTAAATCTTTCCCTTTTGTTATGCACAATCCACTTTATACTTATCTAATACTTACATTATCATAATACACGATCTTAAACGGCTCATAAAGACCGTTTACCCGGTTTAGCGTTCATGGGTATTTTGGTCAATTTCAGTCCCTTATTTTACAACGAAGGGCTTTCACTGATATTTGACCAACGTATTACTTCTAACTATAATTTAAAATATGCGTACCTGGCTCGGGTCAAGTATTGACCCGCTCTAATATCTTGCTTTAATGATTTTGCTAATTTATAGCAAATGCAAACTTCCGTAAGCCGTTCTTATCCTGTGAGCATTAGACTCGACGATACTTATTAGTCGTTATTTGTCAAATGGCGTTAAAAATTTCCCTTTAACCCGTTTGGTCTAAACGACCAAACATTTTGCATTTGTATTTGAATGGTATATATATATTTACCATTTCGTTATTTAACCCATTTCGGCTTACGCCGTAGGGTATCATTTAACTTTATCTTACGTTGGTTGTCACGCAACTAATTACCATTTTATCCCCATCATTATTATGAGTTGTCCCATAGGGAAACATTTCAAAACTCGTTGTATGTTTGTCATTCCATGACTATACCACCATTTACCCATTTTTACCATCCATTATGGTTTTCCATCGTTTTTACTTATTCCGAGCCGTATCGACTACGTCGGAACACCACATTTTAACAATTAGCTTAACATATTCGTAACCCTTATAATGATTAAACATTTTATAAAAAAAAGAGAGTGTAAGCTTTACTTACCTCGCATCAAAATTACGCTTTTCTTTTCGTACTTGCTCCGTTTGACCCGCTTCATTCCCAAGTCTCCATCTAGCTTGTCAAGAGTCAAACTATCATCATAATTCGTAAGACGGTTAGATTAGTCATAATCATTTACGACTATTCCATCCTACGGGTTTTATGTCGAATTTATCATTCGACCATATCAAAGTTATCATTTGATCTAATCATTGGTCGGTTTGACTTTCTAAAGTCAATTGACTTATCAACATATTCAAATGCACATTTGGTTCAATGAACTCACCTAGGCATATTTCATCCGAACTCTTAACGAAATCAAATTTTACATACTAACTAGTAGGCCGCGATTTCATTTAAGCATTTCATATCACTAAAAATGGGCTGGTTCTGGTGACTTGTTTAACCTGTTTACAAGTCTTCAAAAATTATCATTTTTTTATGAGGCGTACCACTCGGAGGGTTAGACCTTGTGTTAAAATTTCAAGATCTAACTCTTTACTAAAAATTCGTAAAAAATCATTTACTAAGCTGCAATTAGATTCGTCACTTCTAACTGCAGCTTACGGAAAAATTCATTTAAAATTCCTCGTTTATCCGATTGACGAAATTCTAATTGGCGATTCTTTTAATCACTTAAAAATTTCTACAGTAAGAATTTGAGATCATAACTCAATTCCTAATTCGAGTTATGACATTCGTAATGGGCTGCAAATTCTGCCAGAAAACGCAGCTTGAACCTTTGATACGGAAAAATTCATAAAACGCTCAATTTTCATCGAAAAAATGCGATTCCAGTGGGGTTTTAAAGATATTTCCTGGAATTACATTTTAGACTCAAGAAACAGATGTTTTTGTCCTGTTTTCATAAGGTTACAGCCGATACAAGTCGGCTGTAAATTCTGATCAGAATTCAGCTTTCCATTTGAACATGTTTATGACATTATAACACTTATTCTTAGCAATCAAAACCCCTAAAAGCATCTCATACACGAATTTAGTCAAAACCCACTTAGCACATGCAAGAGTAATCATCAAATCCCTAGTCTTTAACACTGATTCATCAAGTTTTTCAACTAGGGTTTGTTTCTAAATATGAATTCATCCTAGTTTCAGCCAAACATCAATCATTCAAGCTTGAATTTCGATTTTTATAAGTTCATCAAAAATCTCAACTTCATAAATATCAATAATTCGACATACCTTACGATCCCCACGACTAGGTGATCGTTTCTATGTATTCATGCATCTGATTCGGGCTGGATTTGACCTTCAATTTGATGCTTTTGTTGAAATTAGGGTTAGACCCTTTTTCTTCTCCCCTGGTCGATCGAACTGGAACACACACGTATGTGTGTGTTTTAATTCATTTTTTTTATTAATGTTTTAACTAAAACATTTTCC
Organism: Helianthus tuberosus; assembly: GCA_030545235.1. Lineage (NCBI taxonomy): Eukaryota > Viridiplantae > Streptophyta > Magnoliopsida > Asterales > Asteraceae > Helianthus > Helianthus tuberosus. Next base: position 30,251,063 of record CM060393.1, read on the forward strand.
TATTTACCCATCTTTAGCCCCTCATGTATTGGTTTGTTATTAAGTAGGCCACAACCTACTTATTTCTAGTAACATTCCCTCTAATTAACTAGGTTTATTATTCCTAGTTAACTTAGTGGGTTCGGGAAGTTCCTAACCTGTCTTATTTTAAGTCCCGTTAACTTGGTCCTTTTTACATACTTTGTTTTTATCAAAGTATTTATTTTCTTCTTTCTCTTTTTTTTATTAACATCTAGTTGATTTATTTAAATCCTAATATTTATCGGGTAAATTTTTACCACTAACGGTATTTTACCCGTCATTAATATTAACGCGGTTTGACTACCAAACCCGTTTTTGGGGTGTTACATCCTCGCCAAAATGGCGGAGTTCAGCTATGTAACACCTCGAAAATTCACGTCCTATAATGTGTAGACACGTGTCAAATGTTTAAACGTGTGAAAGAAATATTATAGAAGGACTAAAGTTGACAATCATGGAAAGTATGTGGATATACGTATTCTAAATGTCAACAGTGAATAAATATAATATACATTAACCCTACTTGGTGCTCATACCTTCAAACGAATAAATCATGGATCATACGAAGCTAAAAGTGAGAGATTACAAACTACAGGGGCTAAATGTGTCAACATGTTTAAGTTATACCTCTGAGTGACCTTTTGACAAACCCGAAGCTTTGTAACGGTTAATTAGGCTCACTAGAATGCACGATTAAAATTTCATAAATTTTCGTTATCGTATGAGAAAGTTATGATCAAATTCGTGTACGAGGGGTTAAAGCGTAAACGTTGAAAGTTAGGACTTTTCGGGTAACAATTAAGTTAACCGGGGACTTAACAAAGTGGGTATATGTTTTAAAGCCCTTATAGATCAATTGTGAGGGTTCATAATGCAATAAACAAGTGCCTAATCGAGTCTTGAAGGGGCAAGGATCAATTCGCAAAAATCTAAAGTATGGATTTGGTGCAGAAGGGGCCTAGCGCGACGCGAGGGGGGCCTAGCGTCACGCTAGGGGTGCCCAGCTTCGATTTCTTTGAGTTTTTGGCCTGCTGAGTGCAATCTGATCGATCCCATCCGATTTTCCACATTTCTCTTGACCCCTAGACACCCTCTAAGCACTAGGAACATGTGTTGATCAGTTGTGGTGAGTGCTAGACTTTGTTGTCAATCAATTGTGGTGCTTAAATCCACTATATAAGGCCATGAACTTGCAACTCTTTCTTCACACCTTCATCTGCATTTGTGGATCACTTCTGGAGCTCAAGGCTGCTCTCAAGTGTTCTCTAATCAAGCTTAGGACTTCAGTAAGTGTTCTAATCCTTCTTTAATCGAGTTTAGCTTAGTTAATTAGCTAAAAGTCAAACCGTCGTAATTACGGTTTGACTTCGAGATTAGTCAACAATGGCTCAGTCATATCTCGAATTAAAAGTAGGTATAAGTGGGTATTTATGTGGGTAATAAACCCTCAAAAGGGTTCCCCCTGATTACCACTCTAACCAGGTCAAAAGTCGGGTCAAACTTGCTAAGAAAAAGTCAACAGGATACTTAAAATGCAATTTATGCATAATTAGCAATGTAGAGCATATACAACCTGTTTGATCATTGTTATAACTTGGTAATAAGTGTAATAACATGTCTAAACATGTTCAACCCGACAATTTCCTGTTTAGACCCGGTTCGGAACCGAAAGTCACATAGTTTGACTTTCACTTTGAGTTTCAGTTCTGACCCGTTAAGGCATGTTTTAGAAATACCTCAGAGCTTTAATTGGACTAGGTTACATGTTAGAATGACCTTCTGTGATGTTACACCATGGTTCATTAGTTATCCAATTAATATGCATGTTTCCGTTAATTGCTCATATGTTGACCGTTATGCCCTTATTACTTTAAAACGTGATTTTTGGAAATGTAAAAGAGTAGAAACTTTAATTACTGATATATAAACTTGTATGCAAAGTTTGACATCAGTTTGATTTGTAGATTAAGAGTTATGCTCATTATCGCGAAATGAATGCTTTATGTTAATAAAACGGCGTAACTAGCGTATAGCCTAGTTAAGCCTACTTTTTGATATCAAATCTTTTACCCACTGATGCAATATATTATTTTGAGATTTTTAAAGATTTTTAATAAATTTTAGGCTGAGCATAACTAGTAGTCGTAGGCTTAATCCGGTAATTGTCGGTTTTTCCCTTACGGGCCATAAAATGAGTTTTACGTATCTAAACGACTCCAAACCTTTTGCTACTGATCACATATGATAAATAAAATATTTTAAGCCTTCTAGTAATATAAAAATATCAGATTTAAGTATCAAACCCGGAAATGGCCTTTAATCGCCTTATTAAGCGTTTTTAGCGCAAAGTATGTATTAAAATTATATTGGACATACCCGGGTTGATACCTACTGATATATGAGGCAAATTATAATATTTTAACAGAAAGCAAAGGTTGATAAACTCAGACTTCAGTTTTGAGCTTTTCGGCTTATGTGAAATTACCAAAATACCCCTACGGGGCATAGTTTGGTTAAAAATGATAAGTTTCACATATATGCTTTAACCTACTGATATAACTTAGCAAGTTGAGTATATTTACTGATTACATCAGACCTGTAACTCAGGTTGTTACTTAAACTCTTTTATAAACTTTTAAATGACCAAACTACCCCTACGGGGCCTAAATAGTGTTTAAACACGTTTCGGGCATAATGAAAGACATCTTACTGATGTCACAACATATTTGAGGCATAATTAACTTAGGAAACCTGCATATAGCTCTCATGAATACCCGTCACGCTTATTACGCGTACGGTTCGGTTTATGTAACAAGTTTACATAAATTAGCCGAAACGGGTCAAACCTTAACGGTTTTATCTCAAAATCCAGAATGTGAATAATAAACCCATATTAAACAAGTCTTCAAACTTGTCGGGTCTAAATCACATTCTATCCGGTCTTCGCTTAATCGTGCGTACGAACCGTATCTTTGAAACTAGCCGGTCTAAGCTTAAGCTTAATTAAAGACCCGTTAGGATTCTAATAGGTTATTATAAAACCTTCGTTCCAGATTAGGAGGACCAGTAAAAGCTACTTCCAATTTGCTTATTGTGATTTATACATTGCTCAGGTAAATACTTTTAACTTATTTTCCCTATACGGGCTTGGGTTACGGTATATAGCATACCGCTTGATCGGGCATCAAATTCTCCACCGATTGAGTGGGTAGTTGAATAAATTTGATCGGCTCGTTTAAACAGTCTTGTTACTTAAAGCCTTTGGGGGGTTAATGACCATGTCCCGGATATCCTAGGCATCATTTTACGAAATGGCCACGACTTAAGCGCGGGGTGTAGGCGTACACCCGTCAGTGCACAAAAGTATATTGTGGTGCGTCTATTGATCTTTAACCCGGACAAGATCCGGGCTACTGAACGCACAAGGAGCATGTAATTCGTTCACAAGATTATAATATTAAATAATTCTCCCAAGTTAAAAAGATTAATTTTGCATCTGTGCATTTTAATCAAATTATAAAAGATATTTTGTGCCACGTGCATCCAAATCAATTTTTAATCATTTTTCAAAATGAGTCAGTTACTTGTATTTACCAGTGTAAACTGACGTATTTTCCAAAAAGGCTAAATGCAGGTACTATACGAAATTGGCTGGATATTTCTCCTTAGCATCAATAGAAGTCTCGCAAGCTTAAGATGCCTAAAAGTCTGTTGAACTATTGTTTCCAGTTTATGTTCGATCCTTCTGTGGATAAACTTCCGAATATTGTGACAGTTGATATTACAATAATAAATTCGGTTGTATTATATTTTCAATTGCTTCCGCTGTGCATATTAATATTGTGTTGTTTGACTATTATGTTGCCAACCATGACGTCACGATACTCCCCACCGGGCCCACAGGTGACACGTGGAAATCGGGGTGTGACCGGTTGGTATCAGAGCCAACATTGAGTGAATTAGACACTAGCCCTTAGTGTTTAATCTCAATGACACAGTAGCACATTCCTTGACCTTCTGAGTCTAGACTTAACTTAGGAATATTCTCAATCCTAATCTAGAAATTTTTACTTCCAAATTTTATTGGATACGTCGCCAAGCGAAGAAGCCGTAATAGGAGTTCTCCACACCCGGAGCCCTGAGATGCTGAGCTTCGTACCGCGGCTAGAATGAAACGAGCATCCAAGGAAAAAGCATTCAGAAATAGAATGAAGAATAAACTCCTTTTGTTGAAGATCGTTTCCTTAATAGTCCTTATAAGGACATAATTATCTTTCAGTCCCTCCGAGGACATATTATTCCTTTCAAGTCCCGCTTAGGGCAACTCTGTATTTTTATTTTCATATAATGGATTGGCTAAATTTAAAATTTTCATCCTAAACATGAAAAATGAAATAAATGGAAAATAACATTTCCTTTTGCAAGATCTACCATTATAATAAAATGGCAAAATCTAAAAAGGGCAAGACCTAGCCTCGTGTCATATTAAGACCCGGCCAAGATGGCAGTTCCTCAAATTAGATTCAGATCCTTATTAACATTTCTTTTATAAGATCTACCATTATAATAAAATGGCAAAATCTAAAAAGGACAAGACCTAGCCACGTGTCATTTTAAGACCAGGCCAAGATGGTAGTTCCATAATTAGATTCAGATCCATATTAACACCTCAATTTAAAATTTGTTCTGCGTTAATTAAATTAAGAATCTTAAGTGTGAAACCTAGCCTTCGGGTCAATTATAAGACCGGGCCAAGATGGTAAGACCTGTTAAAAAGATTCAAACCATTAATTAAGAATCTTAAGTGTGAAACCTCGCCTTCGGGTCAATTATAAGACCGGGCCAAGATGGTAAGACCTGTTAAAAAGATTCAAACCATTAACTAAGAATCTTAAGAGTGAAACCTAGCCTTCGGGTCAATTAAAAGACCTGGCCAAGATGGTAAGACCTGTTTAAAAGATTCGAATCCCTGTTAACATCTGAAAACGTGTTAACACTCCTGGCAGACGTGATTCATTAAAAATCACACACGTCATTTTTATATAGGATCCTCCAAAAGATTCCTAACCCAGTTTAATGATCTCTGAATCCTGGGTTTACATCATTAATTGAGATGATCATATTTTAACCATACGTGGTAACATAATGCCTACGGTCCATTTCTGAATCCTATGGTCCACCACTCGTCCATTTCTCCTAGAGGTTGAGTGTGGATCAGAGGGTCTGGGATGGCCGGTTCCAAGTTTATTGGATGTTGGGTTTCAGCAGGATAAGGGAAGAGGTTTTCATTGATAGGCCTAATGATATCATAGCTTGCCAGTATATGATCCAATTCCTCCTGCAATGGCAATTCCTCGGCTTGCCTAGAACTTTCCCCAATTTCCATCTTTGCTTGCCTAGATCTTTCCCCAATTTCTATTCCTTTTCCTTTATCCATAGGATTTTCTATTTTGGGAATTCTCCTAGTTGATGGTTTCCTCATGCGTACATGTCTCCAGCCTACAAATCTTCTTCTTTTCTTATGCTTTGGTTTCTCCGGAGGTTGTGCTTGGAATTCCATAGGTTCCTCCACATCGGCCAAGTAACCTGTAAAATCTCTGGAAATTTCTACTTTCACATGATAGAGATTGAGATTCTCAAGAGCTTCAGATAATTCATTCATGCTGTTTATCATTTATGAAGAAACATACAAAATTTTAGGTTAAATTTTGTAAATTAAATTTTCAAGGAATCACAGAATAAAATCAGAAAATTTAATATTAATTACGAATATTTAATAAACCATTTTATTGAAACAAAATTTTTTATTTTTAGTACAACTAAACTATTAAAGTTTCTGGCTTTTGGATAATATGGTTGCTAATACTGGGTCGGGGTGTAGGCGGTTTAAAGGTTGACATTTACTGCTACAGTGGCTAACATATAGAGATTTGCCCATTGTTCATCTAACTCATCTTCCCATGGTGGGTTACAGCCTATTTCTTGGGCTTTCTTATTAATTATTCCTTCTTTTGGTTGTGACTTCATCATTTTCTCTTAACTTTTCTAATAATCAAACTTCTTTTATTAGGGGTAAGTGGTTTCTCATACTGTGCCTTACGAACAAATATTCCATCCTCAGTATCTGTTGAGTATCTTGAGGAATTTCATTGGGATGAAGTTCCAATATCTTTCGGTGAACTATCTAATTTATGATAGATGTCCGCAATTCTTTGCTTACCCATACTGTATATTAACAGATAGTCAAGATAGAAACACATAATCATAAAATGTCAATCAGAAAATTAAGTATTTGGAAATACTTAATTGGCTTAAATCAGTGGCTCTGATACCACCTTTTCCTGTCACGGCCCCAGCCCCGGTTTGACCCGGTCAGGAGCCGCGGGACAGGAACCCGTGGTATTTATTAATTGATGCGACAGCGGAAGATTTTGCAGGATCTTTTAAAACTTGAAAATGCCCGATTATTTTATTTCATAAATCGGGATAAACCCCGTGATTTACAATAGAGGAATTTAGCTAGGAAATTCCCTGGTTTACAAAACATGTTTTATTCATTTTAATTGAGCCACCTCTTCAAGCTGGTTAGTGCTCCGTAGCACGTTTTCCTTGATTCACAGCAGGTCACCTGAAACATATTTTTAAAAATATTTTATCAGTGGGGAAATACTAGCGAGTCACTCAATTTGATAAAATGACACATAGTTATAAATTACAACATAAGAGCGATTACAATGGCTTTTATCTTATTTTTATCTGGCGCCGTGTCACCTGGTGACGATGGTCATACCACTATTGGGTCTTTTCTCAAGTAATGATGATTATCACTGTTAGGATTTATTAGCCTAACGGTGAGAAATTAGTAATGTGCACAATACCCCAATTAGCCAGTGATTCAAGATAACCATGACTTAATCCCTGTAATTATAACATTTGAAAATAATTGGAGTATTGTAAAATACTTTTGATAAAAGAGAATGACTCACATTGCAGATTTATACGGGCAGAGTTTAAATAACAATGCACACGAACTAGGTCAGTAACTAATACAGCATTTATGATAACTAATTTAAATAACAATGCACACGAACTAGGTCAGTAACTAATACAGCATTTACGATAACTCACGAGATAAAAACCCTCACAACGAATGCCAAAGTGCAATACTTAAACATCCATCGAATTTACGATGAATGACAAAGTATAACCCAAGGTTGAGCAGCACTTAAACATCCATTGGATAGTTTCAATCGATCGGACATTAAATCGTAGCAGCGATGGAGTTAATACCCTGTATCGTAGCAGCACCCCACTATTTTGAAAGTGAATTTCGATTTATAGCAGTAGAACTTCGTGTTTGAAAGTTTTCGTCGACACCAGTGAACTGCTCATGGCCTGTCCTATTTATAGCTGATTTTTGGGTCTCTCGCGGCCCGCGTGAGCCATAGGCTCAACCTTACGTGGCCCGCGTGGCCACCTAGTCTATGTGTAGGTTTGCTGGGTCATGAGTAGGGTCGCCAGGTGGATGCCACGTGGATCTGGACGCTTATCCGGTCAAACTTGGAGTTGACGCGACCCGCGTAAGACCAAGCTTAACCTTACGCGGCCCGCCTGAAACTCTATTTTTTTTTGTTTTTCTTGGTTTTTCATGTGTGTTAGGGTTTCAGGGGTCCGGTTTTGCACTTGTGGGTCAATTTGGGACATTTTTGAGAGTCCTTACAGCAACAATGGTGACATGTTTTTTGTACTGTCTGTTGTACTGGAGGTCGTGCGTCCTTGCCACATGTCTGGCGCAGTACTTCGTGTCGGCACATCATAGGTAGCGGTGGGGGTTGTTCTACAGAGGGGCTTGCATCACCATGATTGTGACACTTGTGGATCCACCCAAATCAGGACCCCCCATTTGTCCTCGCCGATCTTGTCACACCCTGGCTTTGCGGAAGCGTGGTTAATTTTGGTGTGACTTCTTAATACCATAGCTTAACCATAACAAGCTATATGAATTAAAAACCATGCGAGTCATCCATTAAGTTTTGAAAATCAAACACATTACCATTGTTTTAACATACAACCATAACCTTGTTCAGTAGACATTACAACTTATAACATACATAAACGTGGTTTAAGGACTGTGTCTTGTCCAGGAAAGAGACACATCCCCTAAACCCTGATGACTCCATGACAAGTGCAGCGGAAAACGTTCCATACCGTGCCAGATCCGTTTTAATTTCCTGAAATACATGTGAGTTGAAAAATCAACAATAATGTTGAGCGAGTTCATGTGTAAGTGAGTATGTAAAACACTTGTGAGTATAAAAATAGTTGTGGTATGTAGCAGTGTAAGAGGACTTGTGATCACCAATGGTTTGCAAGGCCACTGACATATGTGAAGTGCAAATAGGGAGACTCAAACCTAGCAGATTTCGCCACGGCAAAGTATGTGGACAAAGTCACCCCACGGTCCGTTTCTAGTTTGGCCGGGGGCTGGGCTCGCTACACCCAGATAGATCTACCGCTCCTGTCCCTCGGTCCCTCCATGAGGACTAATGGCCCCATGTTGTTCCTATCCACTCACATGATCGTATAACACCTCCTTACGTTAAACATACCGTTGTAAAGTACTCGTAAATCATAGTAACATGTATTTCACCCCCGCAGTTAAGTAAACTGAAAACAGTTAGAGAAAAGGGGGACATGAACTCACAGTGAATGCGCGTCTCTACCAAGTGTCTCCAATACAGTAAGCTGTGCAACGACCTACAAGTGCTAATTCTATTAGGCGGACGGCCGTGCTTTAGCTTTATAGTTTATGTCTTTGGGAAATAGTTAGACAACTATTTCGTGTTTATGTTCCGTATACACTTGGTAGTTATTCTTCTTCCCAAGGATGGGGGATACAATACATGTGCGTAAGTTACGTTTCATCAATCTTGTGGTAATGTAATTACCGGTGTAACTTATATGTTTGTGGAAGCGTTCGCAAAGTTTTGGAATCATTAACGCTTGTAAATATTATTTTCACTCTAAAATAATATTTATGTATTTCACAAAATAATCATAAACAGTGTTGTGACAAAATATATTTATCACGTTAATCTTTGTGAAAGTCCCACCTCCGAATATTTAGTAAAATATAGTGCTGGCGAAATTTATGTTTCGAAAATATGTCCAAAAATAGTTCTAACACTTGTTGTGTAAATAATTCTAAGTGTTAGGTTTTTAGAAAATTTCGCCAGAGTTTCCTCTGTATCTGGAGGTGGCCACGCTTTCAAGCGTGTCATTTTCTTTTAACAAATCAATTCAACAACTTCTTTAATCAATCAAACAATTTCCGACACATCAAACTAGTCGACAAGTATGTAAATCGCATAATCGCATGAACTTGCAGATTTTCCGAATCTATAGTGTAAATCCCCTTTATATATGTAGATCTTTATATAAAGTAACTTTAATCTTGTAAAAACCTCGTGTTTAGAGAAATCCGTCTTTACAACTTCTAGTCATTTTTTCCCAAAAATAGTTATTTGTCGGATCTTTTCATTTCACAAGTGTCTACACACTTGTGGTTTATAAAATCATGTTTGTTAGTGTAAGATCCTTTCTTTAAAATACATGATTTCTTAAATGTGTGGTTCTTCAAAAATACCACTCGCAGATACGTAGATCCGCTAGTTTTAAACACCATTGTACCGGTTAAATCACTTTTACACAAGTACATATTTCTGCACAAGTTCATGTATCTTGTGTGGTAGAGTTTCACTTTTTAACCCTCGTGTTAAACAAAAAAAAACGAGCTTATGTGAAGATCCATGATCTTACAAAGTCGGGTTAAACGGTGATCCGAGCTACCACATCATAGATCGGGTCTCAAAAATCACATATTTCAAGTCCTACGACTTTTACACAAGTTATATGTCTTTAACCACCATTTTAAGTATTTTTAGTAGACTTTTGATCATCGTCTTTCATTTTAACGAGATTCAACCGACACAATTTCTTTTAACCACTTTAGATATGCTTAAATATGAGATTTAAGTGATATACCTCTAGCTCGGGGCTAGGGAAGAATCTTGACGAAAAAGAGGTGGATAAAAGCTAACGGTAGAGGTCCTTCGCGTTCCGAGTGCACAAGAGCTCCTAATACGTGACCCGTGAAGCTTGAATGATGATGGAATGATGAGAACTAGAGCCGAAAGTATGATGGTGGTGTGTGGTGAGTTCGGCCGAACCCTCAAGGGTGAGGAAGAGAGTAATTTAGTTGAGTTGTGAAGTGAAAGATTATTGTGTGGTAACCCTTAGTACTTATAGGAAGACTAGATGGTGTTAACCTTTGGATATTGTGTCACCTTATACTAAACACAATCTTAATAAAATAATTAACTTGTACTTGTGTGTCCCCTTGGTTTAGGGCCGGTTAGGGTATGGGGGGTGGGGTTAGTTCGATCATAACTAGTTTAGTTAGGTGATTAGTTTAGGTTAAATAGGTAGGTTAAGCGTTTAACCTCGTTAGTTGTATAAAGCGCGTTATGACGGGTGTTAGGGTAGTCAGGGACCCTAACTAGCTCAGAAAAATATAAATAGTGAAAATATTAATATTTTCGTGTTCCGGGTAAAGTCCGGGTGTCCGGTTGGATAGTAATCCGTTAAAGCGTTACAAAAGCTTTAAAGTGTCGTTATTGTTATTTTTAGTGACACCATTTGTTTTCCCGACACTTTAGAAAGTGTCTAGTGTTATTTTCTTATTTTCTGGCACTTTACTAGTCAGCTAGAAGCTGGATTAATTATTAAAGTGCTGTGTTTGGTACTTAAAGTACGTTTTTGGCACATCCGAATCGGTGTATCTTATTCCTAGAGACGCGGTACCACAACCCTTATATCCTACACTCACTACCAGTGTAGCCAAAATATATGAGGCTCTTAACAGGCCTTAGAGGCAGTGTCTGCCTGATGCTGGTCATATCAGCATGTTCGCCGTGTATCCGTTTAGTGCTACTGTGCTTTTTGTGCATCATGTTTGTCACTAGGGTCCAGTATGTAAATAATGTAGTGACAGCAAATAAAGTATGATGCAAGTAAGTGCATGTATCAGTATGCAGGTAGCAGTTTATCAGCTAGTTTCAACAAGCACAGTAATTAAGCAGTAATTAATCATTAATTAAGTTGTACGGATACCTTGTTTAGTGCGGGTTGTCACATTCTCCCCCCGTTAAATAAATTTCGTCCCGAAATTTAAGTCCTGCTTGTAGATGCAGAGTTCTTGGGAAATAAGTGGGGGTATTTCTCTTTCATCCGGTCCTCACATTCCCAGGTAAATTCAGGACCATGTCTGGCATTCCAACGAACTTTGACGAGTTTGACACTGCTCCGGCGGGCCTTGTTAACTTTCCAATCCGTGACCTCAACAGGTTCTTCAACGAAGTGGAGCGTGTCGTCAATATGAATCTCGTCGGTGGGAATGGCAACGTCAACTTGTGTTGGACTTTTCTTTAGATTGGATACATGAAATGTATCGTGAACACCATTTAGTTCAGCAGGTAGGTTCAACTTGTATGCTACTGTCCCAATTCTTTCCAGAATTCTGAAAGGACCAATGTAGCGCGGATTTAACTTCCCACGCTTTCCAAAGCGTGATACCCCCTTCCGGGGTGAAACTTTCAATATCACCATTTCTCCAACTTGGAAATCCACATGCTTCCGGTTTGGATCCGCGTAGGCCTTTTGTCTGTGGCGAGCGGGTTCGATGCGTTTAAGTATTTGCGCAATTTTGTCTGTCGTCTCTTGGACGATTTCGGGACCAGCAAGCTGCCTATCACCTGCGTCAGACCAACATAGGGGTGATCGGCACTTGCGTCCGTATAGGGCCTCAAATGGCGCGACACCAATACTGGTGTGGTAGCTGTTGTTGTATGAAAATTCGACCAAAGGTAAGTGTTTATCCCAGCTACCGCCCAAATCCATAACACATGCCCTCAGCATGTCTTCCAAAGTTTGTATCGTTCGCTCGCTCTGGCCGTCAGTTTGCGGATGGAACGCAGTGCTCAGATTCAATTGTGAGCCAAAAGATTCTTGGAAAGATTGCCATATTCTTGACACAAACCTTCCGTCTCTATCAGAGATGATCGAGAGTGGTACTCCATGGCGTGCTACGATCTCTCTCACGTAAATTTCCGCAAGTTTACTAGTACTGTCTTTCTCCTTGATTGGCAGAAAGTGTGCGGATTTTGTTAGGCGGTCAACAATCACCCAAATCATATCGTGGCCTCTTGGCGTTCTTGGAAATTTTGTAACAAAATCCATTGAGATTTGTTCCCATTCCCACTTGGGAATCTCAGGTTGTTGCAGAAGTCCCGAAGGCTTCTGGTATTCTGCCTTGACCTTAGCGCACGTTAAACATTTGCTCACGTAAACAGCAACGTCGCCTTTCATCCTAGGCCACCAATAGTAATCTTTGAGATCCTGGTACATCTTATCCGATCCAGGGTGGATAGAGTACCATGACTTGTGCGCTTCGTCGAAAATAACTTCCCTTAATCCACCAAACAGAGGAACCCAAATCCTTTTCTCAAAACATAACGTTCCTTCCTCGTTTGGTACCAAAAGCTTCTCCATCCCACGGAGATATTCTTCCTCAAGGTTTCCCTCCTTGAGAGCTTCTTTTTGTGCAGCACGAATGCGCAAGGAAAGATCGGTTCGTATAATCATTTCCAAAGCTCTAACCCTTATGGGCTTGATTCTTTCTTTACGACTTAGGGCATCGACGACTACATTCGCCTTCCCTGGATGATATTTTATCTCGCAGTCGTAGTCGTTTAGCAATTCAACCCATCGTCTTTGCCTCATATTCAACTCCTTCTGGTTGAATATATGCTGTAGGCTTTTGTGATCTGTGAAGATTGTGCACTTCGTACCATACAGGTAGTGTCTCCAGATCTTTAAAGCGAAAACCACTGCGCCAAGCTCTAAATCGTGTGTGGTATAGTTCTTTTCGTGCACTTTCAGTTGGCGTGATGCGTAAGCAATGACCTTTTGGCGTTGCATCAACACACAACCCAAACCCTGACGCGATGCGTCGCAGTATACCACAAAGTCATCAGTACCTTCTGGTAGAGCTAAGATTGGCGCGTTACAAAGCTTATCCTTCAATACCTGAAATGCTTCCTCCTGTTTGATTCCCCAATCAAACGTCTTATCCTTCTGCGTGAGGAGCGTCAAAGGTTGAGCGATTTTCGAGAAATCCTCGATGAACCTTCGATAGTAGCCAGCCAAACCCAAGAGTTGCCGAATCTCGGTTGGCGTCCTTGGCGTTTCCCAATCCTTGATCGCCTCGATCTTTGTGGGATCAACATGAATTCCATCCCCATTTACCACGTGCCCAAGGAATTGGACTTCGCGTAGCCAAAATTCGCACTTGGAGAATTTGGCGTACAGCTGTTCCTTCTTTAGCAGCTCCAATATGGTTCTAAGATGTTGTTCGTGTTCAGCCTTCGTCTTTGAGTAACTCAAGATGTCGTCGATGAATACAATCACGAACTTGTCCAGGTATGGCTTGCAACCCTATTCATTAGATCCATGAATACCGCAGGTGCATTTGTCAAACCAAATGGCATAACGAGGAACTCGTAGTGTCCATAGCGAGTTCGGAAGGCTGTTTTCGGGATACTTTCCTCCTGTATCCTTAATTGATGGTATCCAGATCGAAGATCGATCTTAGAGTAAAAGCTTGGACCTTGCAGTTGATCAAACAGATCGTCGATTCTTGGCAGAGGATACCTGTTCCTGATTGCCAGCTTGTTCAATTCTCTGTAGTTGATGTTTATTTGAAAATCATCATCCTCCTTTTTGATGGGTAACAATGGGATTACCCCAGAAAGGAATTTTTGGTCTGTTATCTTCCTTCTCCATCCGTTGTCAGCACTTCTCTGTCAATCCTTGCACCCCCGAAAATGTAAGTCGCTATGATGCATCGACTACGGGTGCAGTGCCTATAATTGAATCGTCGTGAAACTCTACTTGCCTCTGAGGTGGCAGTCCAGGCAAGTCTTCTGGGAAGTCTTCTGGATACTCCCTTACGACAGGGATGTCTTCGACTCTTGGCTCAGCAGCCTTTTTATCCACGATGTGTGCTAGAAAAGCAACACATCCTTTCTGTAAACACTTCCTTGCCTTCAAGCAGCTGATAAATCTTAGCGGTGTGTCACGCTTCTCTCCGTGAACTACAATTGTCTCACCATCATTGGTTGGGATACGAACAACTTTCTCGTGACATACTATCTCCGCCTTGTTGCCTGATAACCAATCCATTCCTACTACCACGTCGAAGCTTCCCAACTGGACTGGTAGTAGATCTAGAGCGAACTCACGTTCTCCTAATTCGATCACACAGCCTCTGATAACTTCATTGGCGTCTACTAGCTTCCCATTAGCTAACTCGATTGAGTAGGGAATATCTAACTTACTAGCGGTTAAACCAAGTATATTCTTAAATTCTAATGACACGAAGCTATAATCGGCACCAACATCAAACAAAAATAGATGCAAAAGTTTTGGTTGTTAGAGAACGTACCAGAAATCACACCTGGATTCTGGCATGCCTCACAAGCTCCGATGTTGGATTTTCTCTCACGGTCTTGTTTCAACTTCAGGCATTCCCTCTTGAAATGTCCAACTTCCCTACAATGGAAGCATCCCATCATTCGGCCATTTCCTTTCCCATTTCCACCTAGAGCGTTGTTACTGTTTTCTCCTTGTATGGAACTCTTCATCCCACAACCTTCCTTGTTGTGTCCTTTCCTCCCGTACCAAGGCTTCTGACATCCACCATCACGGTGACACTTGCACTCAGCACATCTTGGTTTGGTTTCTAAGTAAATCTTATCATTGGCCTGTTTGTTGTTAGGGCAATCTTTCTTGAAATGCCCTTTGTCCCCGCAGTCAAAGCAACCTCGAATAGATCTTTGTTCATCGTTATTCATTTGGGTATCTTCGGTAAGCTTCCTTTTGTTCTTTCCAGACGACTCTACCTGAGTTTTCTTGTCAGGGTTTGCAAGTTTTTCTAGTCTAATTGCTTCCGTAACGAGTGCCAAACCCATCTTACTTGCGACAATGGTTGTTGGTGGCGTAGATGTTGTCATCAAGCTCAAGACTTGAGGCGCCAGTTCCCAAATGAATTGTTCCAATTTCTTCAGTTCTGGTTTTACCAGGTATGGAACAATTTGTGACAGATCATGAAGTCGTTGCACGTACTCCAACACCTTCGGACCTTCCATCATTAGGCTCCGGAATTCATCTTCCCACTTCTGGGTTTCCGTGTGGGGGCAATACTTCTTATGCATCATTCCTTTCAACTCATCCCAAGTTAAAGCGTATGCTGTAGCTAGGCCCATTATTCGGATCTGAAGATTCCACCATAATCGAGCTCCATCTTGAAACAACTCAGAAACGTATGGGACCTGTTGTTCTGGCGTACAGCCACTCATTCGAAAGATGGATTCCATACTTTCAATCCATTTTACAAAAGTTATGGTACCCCCAGTGCCGTCGAACGTCGGAGGCTTGTAGTTGAGGAAGTGCCAGTAGGAACAACCGTTATTTTCTGAGGTACCTTTGATTGGTTCGGAGCGTAGGGCCTCGTGCTGCGCTATGGCTGCAGCAATTATCTCTTTAAGTTCTGCCTCAGAGGTGGGCATGCGCACTTCGCGTCTTGGCGGCATCTTCTAAAAGATGTTTCACATAGGTTAGGTCATAGCAAATGAAGTGTACGTATGCATTCAACAATACCAACACATAACATCTCATGTTATCAACAAATCAATCACATAACCTCTTATGTTATAGGGCATAAACAATTGATTGAACATCGCATGTGATGAGAATACTGCGATTGTACTGCCACAATTCGAGACCACAATGTAAAGCTTACAAGTACACCACTATATCGTACTACATTAATGACTTAGTAGGGGACGACCCTAGACAAGTCGTGCGATCGCTGGACATGTTCAGGAGTCTCTGGTTTGTCCTTTCTCAAATTTCAGGACTCCACGTCAAGTTTCTGAATTTCTGTCCTAAAACAACATCTCTTCTCAATCGTTTCCTTGAGCTCGTCCCAGCTCAGTGTATACGCAGTGTCTGTGCCAAGGGTCTGAACCTGAAGGTTCCATTTAGAGAGTGTGCCATCTAGATATATCCCCGAGATGTAGGTAACACTCTGTTGGGGCGATCAGTTACTCATTCCTAGAATGGAGTCGGTCTTTTCGGACCAACGAACAAATGCAACGGTGCCTCCTGTTTTATCTAAGTTCAGAGGCTTGCAGTTTAGGAACTATTTATAGGTGCAGCCAGTTGGATGGTTAATTCCAGTAATGCCATCGTTGTTCTTAGAGCGGAGGGCTTCATGTCGTGCATTTATCGGTGAGGTGCGTTCTTGCAGCCCGGCTTCTGCCCTTGGCAACGTACTGGCGTTTGTGTCATGTCTGGGTGACATTCCCTTTTGTCGAAGTGGTGTGAAGCGGTGTTAGACAACGTTTCAATTGTCTATGAGGTGTATATAGCAACATAAGCCATCATGTAATCACCCAATTTCACACGCGAATATACTCACTGTATGAGTGGGGAAATAAATTTCTGAGCCTTCACATAAGCTTGCCAATTTGGCTTGTTGCTCGTAATAGAATGAACTCGAGGCTACATCGCCTTGGTCATTTGTGTTTAAGTTATTTCCTGCTGCATTGGTTATCATTAGCTTGACCTGCAGAGTCCACCAGGATTCCTGTGCACTACAAATCGTTATTACGTGGGCCCCCGTAATAATAAATTATCTTGCACAGTTACCCCAAATTTTCTCTCATCCAAGCAGATGATCAATCAAGGAGCAACAGCCGGTGCATTGGCATGAACAGAGTCATACTCCAATGCGGGGTCAGGAGCAACGCCTGGCTCAGGGGCCACGGCTAGCTCCGAATCAAAAACTCTATCTCAAAATCAGCTGGATCAACAATCACAGGGGTTACAGGATCCCCCAAGGGCTGGTCTAAGTGCATGAACTCAATGTCATGGTCTGGATCAACACCAGGCGGAAAAACAGGATTGTCCTCAATATCGCGATCAAACTCAAAACTGTGTGCGGGATCCGGTGCAGCTGATGATGCCATATCAGGGTCGGCGTCGTGTAAGTAGTGCTGCATTCCCTGTATGTGTGAAGATGCGGATGTTAGAATCTCAAATGAGTCTGGGATAGGGGAATGGACATGAGTTTCCCCTACTGGAGCGTCCGCATGCAGTAGTCTAATACCAGCAGCAATAGGGCCTTGCCCTCAAGTGGGTCCTCCTCTTAATAGTTCGACATCGTCTTCAGAGACAACGTCAGGGGCATATCAACAACGAGATAAGCGGCAAGGGGCACAGGAGCAGGGATCACCGCCAGTGGCAAATTCCCAACAAGATGGCCATCAGTAGGCTCTGCTACGACTTCAGGCAGTGCACAAAGGGCTGAAAGTCGTCATTGTCTGTGCCGGTAGTATCAGAAATGTACACCTCGTGCCTCGTTGAACTATGTCGTCTGGTACTATGGTCATGGGGTTTGTAGTGCCCATCTTTCTAGTACTTGATGAAAGCATAACGTTTGTAACACAAACACATATACGTATAATAATCAATCATATAATCAGTTAATCACATAAGTCACCAAGTAAGGTATCACATACTTCTCCTAGTCTTACTAGCCAAATTCATCCAGCCTACAAGACTGCTCTGTCCTTCACTTAAACCAAACCTCGATCCTCCAGATCGATCCTATAACAAACCAACGTGCTTAACTACCTCGATCACCTCGGTCCTCCAGACCGATCCTCAGCCCTCCAAGCTGAGCCTATAATTAATAAAATGTGCTCAACATTTGTTTGTAAAAAGTTTTGGATCTGGACTTAAGTGGTATGCAGAAAAATGTTTTCGTGAGAGCCCTAGTGATCACAGTCTAGACTCGAGAAAGAATCCTAGTTCGCTATGATCAGAGCTCTGATACCAAGCTGTCACACCCTGGCTTTGCGGAAGCGTGGTTAATTTTGGTGTGACTTCTTAATACCATAGCTTAACCATAACAAGCTATATGAATTAAAAACCATGCGAGTCATCCATTAAGTTTTGAAAATCAAACACATTACCATTGTTTTAACATACAACCATAACCTTGTTCAGTAGACATTACAACTTATAACATACATAAACGTGGTTTAAGGACTGTGTCTTGTCCAGGAAAGAGACACATCCCCTAAACCCTGATGACTCCATGACAAGTGCAGCGGAAAACGTTCCATACCGTGCCAGATCCGTTTTAATTTCCTGAAATACATGTGAGTTGAAAAATCAACAATAATGTTGAGCGAGTTCATGTGTAAGTGAGTATGTAAAACACTTGTGAGTATAAAAATAGTTGTGGTATGTAGCAGTGTAAGAGGACTTGTGATCACCAATGGTTTGCAAGGCCACTGACATATGTGAAGTGCAAATAGGGAGACTCAAACCTAGCAGATTTCGCCACGGCAAAGTATGTGGACAAAGTCACCCCACGGTCCGTTTCTAGTTTGGCCGGGGGCTGGGCTCGCTACACCCAGATAGATCTACCGCTCCTGTCCCTCGGTCCCTCCATGAGGACTAATGGCCCCATGTTGTTCCTATCCACTCACATGATCGTATAACACCTCCTTACGTTAAACATACCGTTGTAAAGTACTCGTAAATCATAGTAACATGTATTTCACCCCCGCAGTTAAGTAAACTGAAAACAGTTAGAGAAAAGGGGGACATGAACTCACAGTGAATGCGCGTCTCTACCAAGTGTCTCCAATACAGTAAGCTGTGCAACGACCTACAAGTGCTAATTCTATTAGGCGGACGGCCGTGCTTTAGCTTTATAGTTTATGTCTTTGGGAAATAGTTAGACAACTATTTCGTGTTTATGTTCCGTATACACTTGGTAGTTATTCTTCTTCCCAAGGATGGGGGATACAATACATGTGCGTAAGTTACGTTTCATCAATCTTGTGGTAATGTAATTACCGGTGTAACTTATATGTTTGTGGAAGCGTTCGCAAAGTTTTGGAATCATTAACGCTTGTAAATATTATTTTCACTCTAAAATAATATTTATGTATTTCACAAAATAATCATAAACAGTGTTGTGACAAAATATATTTATCACGTTAATCTTTGTGAAAGTCCCACCTCCGAATATTTAGTAAAATATAGTGCTGGCGAAATTTATGTTTCGAAAATATGTCCAAAAATAGTTCTAACACTTGTTGTGTAAATAATTCTAAGTGTTAGGTTTTTAGAAAATTTCGCCAGAGTTTCCTCTGTATCTGGAGGTGGCCACGCTTTCAAGCGTATCATTTTCTTTTAACAAATCAATTCAACAACTTCTTTAATCAATCAAACAATTTCCGACACATCAAACTAGTCGACAAGTATGTAAATCGCATAATCGCATGAACTTGCAGATTTTCCGAATCTATAGTGTAAATCCCCTTTATATATGTAGATCTTTATATAAAGTAACTTTAATCTTGTAAAAACCTCGTGTTTAGAGAAATCCGTCTTTACAACTTCTAGTCATTTTTTCCCAAAAATAGTTATTTGTCGGATCTTTTCATTTCACAAGTGTCTACACACTTGTGGTTTATAAAATCATGTTTGTTAGTGTAAGATCCTTTCTTTAAAATACATGATTTCTTAAATGTGTGGTTCTTCAAAAATACCACTCGCAGATACGTAGATCCGCTAGTTTTAAACACCATTATACCGGTTAAATCACTTTTACACAAGTACATATTTCTGCACAAGTTCATGTATCTTGTGTGGTAGAGTTTCACTTTTTAACCCTCGTGTTAAACAAAAAAAACGAGCTTATGTGAAGATCCATGATCTTACAAATTCGGGTTAAACGGTGATCCGAGCTACCACATCATAGATCGGGTCTCAAAAATCACATATTTCAAGTCCTACGACTTTTACACAAGTTATATGTCTTTAACCACCATTTTAAGTATTTTTAGTAGACTTTTGATCATCGTCTTTCATTTTAACGAGATTCAACCGACACAATTTCTTTTAACCACTTTAGATATGCTTAAATATGAGATTTAAGTGATATACCTCTAGCTCGGGGCTAGGGAAGAATCTTGACGAAAAAGAGGTGGATAAAAGCTAACGGTAGAGGTCCTTCGCGTTCCGAGTGCACAAGAGCTCCTAATACGTGACCCGTGAAGCTTGAATGATGATGGAATGATGAGAACTAGAGCCGAAAGTATGATGGTGGTGTGTGGTGAGTTCGGCCGAACCCTCAAGGGTGAGGAAGAGAGTAATTTAGTTGAGTTGTGAAGTGAAAGATTATTGTGTGGTAACCCTTAGTACTTATAGGAAGACTAGATGGTGTTAACCTTTGGATATTGTGTCACCTTATACTAAACACAATCTTAATAAAATAATTAACTTGTACTTGTGTGTCCCCTTGGTTTAGGGCCGGTTAGGGTATGGGGGGTGGGGTTAGTTCGATCATAACTAGTTTAGTTAGGTGATTAGTTTAGGTTAAATAGGTAGGTTAAGCGTTTAACCTCGTTAGTTGTATAAAGCGCGTTATGACGGGTGTTAGGGTAGTCAGGGACCCTAACTAGCTCAGAAAAATATAAATAGTTAAAATATTAATATTTTCGTGTTCCGGATAAAGTCCGGGTGTCCGGTTGGATAGTAATCCGTTAAAGCGTTACAAAAGCTTTAAAGTGTCGTTATTGTTATTTTTAGTGACACCATTTGTTTTCCCGACACTTTAGAAAGTGTCTAGTGTTATTTTCTTATTTTCTGGCACTTTACTAGTCAGCTAGAAGCTGGATTAATTATTAAAGTGCTGTGTTTGGTACTTAAAGTACGTTTTTGGCACATCCGAATCGGTGTATCTTATTCCTAGAGACGCGGTACCACAACCCTTATATCCTACACTCACTACCAGTGTAGCCAAAATATATGAGGCTCTTAACAGGCCTTAGAGGCAGTGTCTGCCTGATGCTGGTCATATCAGCATGTTCGCCGTGTATCCGTTTAGTGCTACTGTGCTTTTTGTGCATCATGTTTGTCACTAGGGTCCAGTATGTAAATAATGTAGTGACAGCAAATAAAGTATGATGCAAGTAAGTGCATGTATCAGTATGCAGGTAGCAGTTTATCAGCTAGTTTCAACAAGCACAGTAATTAAGCAGTAATTAATCATTAATTAAGTTGTACGGATACCTGGTTTAGTGCGGGTTGTCACAGATCTAGCCGTTAAGGTTAGATTTGTGCTCGGTGTTGGGCATGTGTTGTACACTTAACTTTGTTAGGGATTGGCCTTCCATTTCGCACGAAGGACCACCAGATTTTTGTCATTGAGCTGTTGTCGAAGGTGACCCAGCTTTATCATGAGGTGCCAGTCAATCATGATATGCCACCGACACCATAGCAGCTACAAACACCGTAACCGCCTTAATACTCTTAGCACGTTTACCAATATATGCCACCGCCTAAGTGGTCGCATTTCAAAGGCTTGATCAACGGATCGACTGACTTTAGGTCTGTCGCAACCCCCGACCCCTGCCCCGGGAGGCGGGCAGCCGCGAGCTCAAAGAGCTGGTGGTATCGGTGTTTATTAATTTGGCAGCGAAATTTTCATCAGGACCGTAGTTAGGAAATAGTTTATCAGAGTAAAACACCACATTTTTATAATTAATAAATACATGGGAAAAGCCTAAGTTTCTATTACAAACATGTTTTTAGGGATAAACCCTAATTTATTGAAATAAAACTTCTTATTTATTTAGGTAACTTTTATAGCCACTTTTCCAAACCTTCAGTGCTCTCCAGCTGGCTTCTATTTGACTTTCACATTTTGTTACCTGAAACACGTTTTAAAAAGTTTTATGAGTGAATCCCAGTTTAATCAAGAAAAGTTTTATCGTTTTACAGCATTGAAGGCAACCCACAATTACATTTGTTTACATCTACTTTAATTACCACCCAAGGTACTGTCAATCCTGACTTGTGGAAATGTTACTACTCACAGTGTAGTAACAAGTGATGTATACAAAACCACAACATACCGACGATAATTATAGATTTACAAATACTCAATCATTGTGAATTGTAATTTAAAACATTTGAGGTTTTGTAAAAACAGTTTACAAAAAGAATGATTAACTCACATTGCTAATTTAGGTATTTCCCTGTGGATTCTTGGTTATAATCTAGTAAATTATACAATGCACACGCGTTAGTATAATAATCCAATTTACATTAGATATACCCTCCCCCCGAGACAGAACTCCAACGACTGAGTCGGGCAGAGCCTAGACATGCGTTACGGAGCTCTAGATCAATCGGGCAGAGTAACTAATACGTAACCGGGGGTTCTAATACTTACAACGAGGCAGAGCTTCGCTAATTAGGGGTAAAATACCCGAGTATTACTTCTATTAATTCAGAATTTGAGAGAGAAAGTCGATTGTGAGCGATTTGGAAACTGAAGCCCGAACTCCCAATTTATAGGGCCTGATCGGGGGTTTCTGGCGGCCCGTAAGAGAGAAACAATGGGCATTCGCGCCCCGCGAGCCATATAGGCTAGGTTCTAGGGTTGCTGAGTTGACCCACTAGCCTCGACACGCATCCTGTCACGTGGCGGCACCAGGTCGAGTCTGGTGGCCAGCTGTCGCGGCCCGCGACTGATGTAGTCAAGGGGGTCGCGCCCCGCGAGCGCCCCCTATTTCTTGTTTTATTTGATTTTTGCTAAATTAAAGGTATTTCGGGCCTATTTTTCGTATATGGGGTGTATTTTAGGACATGTAGGGGTGTTTTAAGAATTTTAGGAGGGTTGTTATAAGGTCTTGGTGATGTGGTTGGTTCAGGACGAGACTAACAAGGTACAGGCTGCTGGTGGTGAGCCCCGACCTCTAGCACTGGCATGACAGTATCCAAAGCATAGTCCAGCACCTTAGGATCCCCTGAGGAGGGTCAGGATCCGCAGGTTCAGGCTAGATCGTTATCTTTTTTGTTGTACTTCACATTCAGTTGTATTTTGGTTTTGTTATGTATGTACAGACTTATTATTTATATATTTGCAATTTCCGTTGTTTATTTCTTTGATGTTTATTTACAATGTTAGAATTAATGGTTGGTTACTTATAATACGATACTTGAGTTTCGTTTATTTATTAATGTTTGTGTTTTTTAATAAAAAAAGTTATATAAATGTTTATAACAATAAACATTCAAGATGTAAGACAATAAATTTAGCCTAAATTTTCTTTTACATAAAATATTTGAATATTTTTTGTAATACATAAAACCATTAAGTATTGTAGAAAATGTTATAATATTTTTTATAAATAAATCTATCTATCCTTTTTAAAAATAAATGTTGAAAAAAAAAACACATATACGTATCATATAGCTCTATACGATGTGTATAGGATACCAACCTACTCAATTTTGAAGAATAAAAATCGATGTGGCTCGTATAGGGCCCATATAGCCTTACACAAAACGTATACGACCCGCCACCAAATCATAGCTGAAAGCGTCACTATCAGTTGTCCGTTCTGATGTTTAAGTTAATCGTATATGCATTGTATATGACTATACACACCCTATAGATGGTAACGGGTGTTGAATTAGATTGTGGGGTGCCCAAACAGATAAACCCTTTATTTTAACCTCAAGAAATGTAACATCCTTTTGCATCAAAAGTTTTGCGTGACACTAAATTTAAATGTAACACCCATTCAACTTGTATAGCTAAATATATATAAGAGTTAACTTTCATTTTGCTCCCTGTTGTTTGGTTATTTTAACGGTTTTGCTCCAATAGATTAAATATAGTCATTTTCCTCCCTGATCTTTCGAGTTTGCCGCCAGTTTGCTCTCTGGCTCTAACTCAGTTAGAACATTCAACTAAAAGTATGGGTATTTCGGTAGTTTACTCCCTGGCTCTAACTTAACTAAAATGTTTAGTTAAAAGTCGCGGTAGTCGTGGTCGGCAGGTGGTTGTTGCAGGTGGTGGTGGATGGTTGGATGGAGTTAGAGGCGGGGAGTAAAATGACGATAAGTTAGAAACATCAGGGAGAAAAATGGCTATTTTTAAGCTATTGGGGCAAAACCGTTAAAATGGCCAAATCACAGGGAGCAAAATGGAAATTAACTCTATATATAAACTCTTAGGGTATACGAGGTGGAAGCGGCAAGGGGAGTGGCGAACCCCTTTACCGCAAGGGGAACACCGCCGCCATCAAATATTGCCGCGCGGGGAAGACTTGAATCGGGGAAGAGTTGCCGCGTGCGGGGTTAATGAGGGAGAGGGGTAGTGGTGGGGCCCAGTATCTTTCAACCAATCATATTTTGTTTTTTTAAATGGTTTGGGTGAAACCATCCCCTTTGTTTTTTTGGGCAAGGGTGATGTATGAAAGATGAATTGACATGACACATCATAATTGGGTGGGTGAAAATTTCCCCCTCATCTCATGAGTGGTGTACCCCCTTCACCCTTAAGGTAGGCACTCCTTTCTAAATTTTAGACATCATATTATATAGATAGACATCCAAAATATCAATTTAAAGCATAATGAAATGTATTTTAGGCATGAAATTTAAAACGGGCTAATTAACTTTTTTGTAATATTTTTTTAAATTTAATGCCTAGAATCCATTTCATTGTGTGTTAAATTGTTATGTGTGGTGTTTTTCTATATATCATGCCAAAAAAATCTAAAATATCATACCTAAAATTCAAAACACAATAACTAATTAAAAACAAAAATAACCAACTTCTTTTCTTGTTATGTGTGGTGTTTTTCTATATAATATAATGCCAAAAAAATCTAAAATATCATACCTAAAATTCAAAACACAATAACTAATTATTATATATATCAAATACCAACATGGGTTTGCGCCACCCATCTTTCCGATTTCATTTATCATCACATAACTTTTTGTTTTACACTTTACCCACTAAAGCATCTTTTGTTCTCTTACTTTTATTATTATTATTTTGTAATTACCACATATAAATAACCAAAGTTTGATTTTTCATTTTCAATCCAAAATTTAACTTTTAACTCAAAGTTTTTACTTATTTGTAATTTAATCCTAATACTTTTTTATTTTCAACTTTGATCACCTATACTTTTTATCTTTTGCAAGTTTTTCGTTTTACGTTTCATTTAAAATTTCATGAGCTAACACGTCGCAACTGTGCATCTCTGTAGTTCAACGTTTTTTTTTTTTTTTTTTTTTTCTGTTTTTCCCGTTTGACAGGCCCGTCGCAACACGTCAATTATTCTACGTTTGACAAGTGCGTTCCAATGCGCGGGGCCCTAAATCAACTTAGTTTTTTTTTCTTTCTACATTTTACGTTTCGGTGTAATTTCTTCGCATTAACACACCGCCGCGGGTGTGCGTGACTCAACGATTTTACGTATGTTTTTCGTTCAGTGTTATTTTTTTCTTTTTTTATTTATTTTATTTTACAAGCTCTTTTGTTGTTGGTTGTGTAGCATTGGGGATACTTGGCATGATTTTACAAACGTATTTAACCTATTAATTTTTTTACTAAAAATAATTTGTTTCGAGTTCACCCCTATACCTCCTTTACTTAAAAAACCTATTTTTACGTGCATATTTTTATGTACGTGTCGGTATGAATTCGATTTACTCTACGTTTTGACCTAAACTTATCAAGTATAATGCTTTTTGTTTAAAAAAAAACATCTTTTATGTGCATATTTTATGTACGTTTCGGTATAAATTCGAGTTGGGGTATGTTTCAACGTAAACTTTTTTGGGAAATGAGTGAGGTCTAATATAATCTGTTTTCGTGCTTATTTTATGAATGTTTCGTTAATTTTGTTTCGAACCGAGTGGAGTCAAATTGTGGTTTCTTTTTTTCAAAAGTTCTAATTAATCTCTCTTGATTATACGTGTCAGCTTTTCCGTTATACCCCTTATGTTTTCTATGTATAAGTCGGATCCTATATAATACGTTATGATTGTACGGTATAAATTTGATTTACTTTATGTTTTGATCTAATCGCAATGCTTATATACGTTACATTGAGTTCGATTAGATATGTCGAAATGCACGTTTTCATATGATTAACACATCACATAACGTTTAGACTAATCTATTCGATGTTTACAATGTACCCGCGCCGCAACGCGCGCTAGTGTTATTCCTAGTTATAAACAAAAATAACCAACTTCTGTTCAACAAGTTTTACTTCGGTGTATACTTGGCCACTTGGGAATTTAGACATACCTTCACTCATTTTTTTTAAGTCGATTTTTTAATCTAGTTTATGAGAAAATTTTCAAGTATATTTCAAGAGAGAAATTAACATGCATTATGTATAGCCTACTTGTGATAAACTTTTCATAAAAATACCATAAATAAATAAATAAACCGGATAAAGATTTATATTAAAACTTATATCCAACATTACATATTTACATACTATTGAAAAACTATGTAATATATTAAAAGAAAAAAGAACTATAAAATACATCTATTTACAACCAAATTTAGTGTAAATAGCAGTAGATGTCCTTAGGTTTAAAACTTTCTTCGAGCTTGGCAAAACCAGTCTACATGTTTTCAATTCTTCGTACAATCATATCCTATTAATACGGACTTCCATGTGCATATGTTTTTCGTTAGGCTAAGATTAACCCATTATCCATATCAACCTCTTAATATTCCCACCAAATGAATGCTTTCATGATTAGAACTATCCGTTAATCATCATCTATCAATAGAGTGACTATATATATATATATATATATATATATATATATATATATATATATATATATATATATATCTCATACTTATAATCTAATTGGCAATCTAGACAAGTTATTACATCTCTATGTAAAAATAGTGGTTTAAGATCAAATACAAAGGCTCCTAAAAATAAGAAGTCGTACAAATGGTATCAAATGGACTTCGATTGACCTCATTCAAGCGTACTGTCTCATCGAACTCTTGAGATTGTAGTTTTCACTTTTGGATTTATAGGTTGTAGATTTCAGAATTTTTGTTTATTATCATTGTGTCTTTTATTTGTCATTGAGTCTTTTCTATATTTGCATCATTTTGACATTTTTACGACTCATTGTGTCTTTTTTCCTCGACATTGTGTTATATTTTACTCGACATTGTGTCATCCATTGTGTCTTTGTAGACTTCTTATTTTTAGAAGCCTTTGTAGAATAACTTAACCTTAAAAATAGTATAATACATGAGTATAAACCCTAAATCCCAACAGAAGAAACAAACCAATTTGACACAAAGAGTATAAACCTGCATTTATATCTAACACTCAAAGCTCAATATTATTGCTCACCCATTAGATTTTTATTCATGTTTCACGTAACTTTTGCAAGTTATGTTTGTTTTATCATGGTTAGAGGCTTATCCTTGGAGGATGATCCGTCACGTAAGCGTCACGTAGATCAGGTGTGAGGATGGGGCAAAGAGGATGGAGGTAAGAAAATGTGGGATGGGACTAAAATATATACGTATATGTTGTATGTATAGGTGTGTGAGAGAGGAGGATTTGTCTTTTGTGAGCGTCCTCACCGTCTCATATGCGACAATTTGGACGACGCCGGTGGGGGAAATGGGGGACGGTGCGGCGACGGAGGTGGACGGGCTGGGGACGACCCCCACACCCTCCAGCCTTAGTTAGCATTGTATTCAAGGTATGGAAAAACATCCTTCCCCCATCAATATATAATGTGTGATCTCATAGGGATCCCAATTCAATATATCTTTTTTATTTTATCGGAAACAAATTGCTCACCTGTTTTTTCATCCATATTTTGAGCAAAGTTCTTAAATCTTACTAATTAGGCATATTAACATTTCAAATTATCATCTAACTTAGAGCTTCTCGACTCCATTACATGCGAATAACAAACTATCTACAATATAGTTTACCAATGACATGCTCCTTTTGTCTTGCCAAAATTCATGTTTAGTTTATCATGTATTTGCTATTAAAAAAAGTAGTTTCGCATTAAATATTAAATCATAACTTAAACAAAATTACTAGGACTAATGAGTATAATTTTATAAAGTTAATCTCAACCTAATTTTATCATGTGCAAATTCGGGTTTGGAACGAAAAAAACGAAGACCCAAACCCGGACTGGCCTAATTCTGACCGAATATATTCCATGGGGCAGTCCAAAGGTTATATATTTCATAAGTTTCGAGTTTTAGGTCTGTTGGAAACCGAATGCAAACTGACCCGACAGTATAGTTTTAAAAATTTTAATATTTAAACGTGAATTTCATGGGAACACAATGTGGCACAGTACCATAACCCCAAATTAAAGTTGTTAACCATTGAATCATTGATGATAACCAAAAAAAAAAAATGTAATAAAATGCAAGATATTAATCATTGATCCATACCATACGTTCTTGGACAAAGAGTATATGAGAGCTTTTAAGAGCTTAATGCTGGTTTATGATTCATCATAACTTAGATATCTCTAAAAATCGTGCAAACACTTTAAAATTGAATTATTTCGCTAGTACTCGATCACAAATACTCAATCTAATGATTCTCAGAGAAAATCAAGAACAAAAGTGTTTTCTATTAAAAATGTTGTACCCTAAATACCTAAAATATGACCAAAAACGAACTTTAAATTCAGATGTGAACCATCATGACAGTTGACGCTTACAACTGTCTATTTGCAGTATTTTCAGTTTTATAACTGTTGCACCGATTTGGTACTAAAGAGCAAATTCAATACTGATCTTCATTTACTACTCAAGATCAATTTCATCATTCTTTTAGCAACTTTGAAATTCCGAAGTAATTCTACTGCATAACAATACATGCAAAATTAAAATTTCGGTTGCCATCCCTAGATCCGCTACTCACTGGCGAAGCTTGACCCGAACGACGCCGGGGGGAGGGGGGGGGGTCGAAAACGTATATACCAAAAAATTTCTATAAAACCGGGGGGTCGAAAACGTATATACCCAAAAATTTCTATACGAAAACTACATATATAACACTACTGAGCGAAAGTTCGGGGGGTCGGGCGCCCCTCCCCGCCCCTTCTATACTTCGCCACTGCCGCTACTAGCGGGCTGCCCCCAGAACCCGTTGTTCCTTGGTTTGAAATCATAAAATTCTCAAATAAGTGTGTGCACACTCCACGTTTTCCAACTTGTTTGATTTTGATTTATTATTTCTTTCTTGGTAACTAAGTAAATCTAATTACATAAAAATAACTAGATGACACTTAAATCACCAATACTTAGATAGTTTTTGGTATGCATGAATAAGAGACGGAATAGAATAGATCATTGTGAGAGAATGAAGAAAAAAAAGTGTTTTGTTGGTCAATGGAATGAAATCGCTCATTACACAAGACATTCTATTCTCTCAAAATCATTCTAACCCCCTCCTCGGTTATTTTTCATTTCATTCCCTCTTTTACCCGTCGTTAACAACACCACAACCCACCACCGCCGTCACCTCTCACCACCCACCATTGCCACTGCCACTCACCTCCCCCACCATCACCATCGCCGCCACCTACCATCGTCACTCACCACCGATTTTATTCTTTCATCTTTTCTTGCCTACCAAATAACATAAAGTAATGATTCATTCTATTTCCCATGGTAACTAAATAAGATATGGAATAGGTCTATTCCATTACCTTTTCCATTCCAATTCATCATCTATTTCATTACCCATACCAAACAAACTTTAGGGTCTATTTGGTATCGGGTAATGGAGTGGACAAAGGAATGTATGGATCGTTAATATTCCATTGTCTTGTTTAGTTACCATTTACGAATGAAATGAATAATTACTTTGTGTTGTTTGATAGAGAAGGAAAGACAAAAGAATAAATTAAATTAGTACTAGTTTCATCATCTTGAATTCAGATTTATAAAAATGTGGCAGTTGTGTTCTTGATATAAAAATTAATTGTCTTAGCTAAACTTCTTTAATCGCGTAAAACTTATTTATAATACGTACCTTTATATCTAATTTATAGTATACTATCTAATATATGATGAAAAAGTATATCAATAATAAACAGATAATACAAAATCAATAGTATTTTTAAATTCTTGATTAAGAAAATTTCAAAGATATCGAATCATGGGTTTGTTCATATGTCATCCAACATCAAGAAAATTGTCAAATTTTGAGACTTGGGCCAGTATCAAACAAGTTGGTCGGTGATTAACTATTTTATTCAAAATCATATTGTCCTTGTTTTGGTGTTATAAATTGTTTAAACGTCTATTTTATTGGAAAATTTTGAATTTACAAACATACCCGGAAACATTTACTCTTTGGGTGCTAGACTTATAATCTACATCAGATTTGATCCCTGAAGTTTATTATCTTTTTAGAGTAAAATGCCATTTTGGTCCCTAAGGTTTGGGCAGTTTTGCCACTTTAGTCCAAATCTCAAACCTTTTACGTCTGCGTCCCTGTGGTTTCAATTTTATTGCCATTTTGGTCCAAAAATGAAATCAGATCTTATTTGTCTTATAAAACCCTGCTATTTTGTCCTTTTCCGCTAGGGCAAAATGGTCATTTTAATACCTAGAACTTGCACTATATCAACAACAAATCCAGTGCAGACAAATCAATTACAAAAACAACTTCAGCCTTGCAGACAAATCAATTACAAAAACAACAACTCCTCCTAAGCTTAATCTCAACAAATCCAGTGCAGGTTGACAGTAACCACTGTGAACTCGTACCTGTACAGATCTGTAACCACTGTGAACTCGAACCTGTAATGGTGGTGACGGATGGATGGGGCGGAGGCGTTGAGGTGATGTAACGGTGTTGGTGTTCGTGTTCGGAGGTGATGGGGCGGCAGTGTAGAGGTGCTAGGGTTTGAAATCGAGTAGTGGTGGTCGCACGGAAGTCGAGGACATCATCGGAGACTTAGATCTAGTCACCAAGCCATACCATTTTCCCTAGCATAAAGGGATATTGAAGTCTGTCCATGGTGGATTGAAGCTTTGATTTATTTTCAACAGTGATAATCGGTGGGTTTAGGTCCCACAACCACCACCGGAACAAACACCCTTGAACCCTTCACCCATATCCACCACCGGAACAAACACCCTTGAACCACCTCCGTCCACCACAAACCACCGAATACCTAAAACCACCGCCGCACTGCCACCTTTCCAACGCCGACGAGCAGTTGCTGGGAAATCAGCGTCTCCGCCGTCTTCTCTGCTTCTCTGATCTCTCTCTCTCTCTTTCTCTCTCTCTCTCTCGTCGCCACCACCACAATGGTGGCCGGCCATTAAATCGAGGCGGAATGGGGGTGGTGTGGTGTATTTGAGATGAACAGGAGAAGAGGAGATTGAGGGATGGTTGTGGGTGTTCGTTGTCGGCAAGACCGGGCGTCGGGGAGACAGAGAGAGATGGGGTGCGGCTATGGAGGTGTTGTAGATTAGGGTTTCTTCAAGAATGAAGAATGCAGAGGAAAGGAGATGTCGGCTGGTATTTATTTATAAAAATGAAATGACCATTTTGCCCCTGAGGAAAAGGACAAAATAGCAGGGTTTTATAAGACAAATAAGACCTGATTTCATTTTTGGACCAAAATGACAATAAAACTGAAACCACAGGGACCCAGTTGTAAAAGGTTTGAGATTTGGACTAAAGTGGCAAACTGCCTAAACCTCAGGGACCAAAATGGCAGTTTACTCATCTTTTTATTTCCTACAAATCTTTTTTCACGACTTAATCTACATGAAAGTTTTTTAAGACTTGATATAAATATGTCAACAAGTTAAAAACCCAAAATATTTAAACAGTTACATATTTGTTTCTTCAGTTTGAAAATATATCAACCTAAGTATTTGATATGCATAGGTGAACTCAAAGGAATTGACAAACATTCCGTTGTATCACAATTCGATCTAGTCAATGTGAGTACGTGTAGTTTTCTAAAGCAATGTCACACATCAAAATGGGGTGTTTTCAGAAAGTTTATAAAATGGATGAAATAGTACCTAAAAATGGAATGCTAAATAGTCAAATTACATTACACTGTGATTTGATTTAAAGATATACATATTTGAGATGTGGGGATTAGACATGATTTACTAGACTTACACATCTCTAAGGATGTGGTCCATAATAGGAGTTTTTAAGGTTAAGGACATTTAGGGATGATACATATGCGTTTTAGGTACGTCGTAGGATTTTTTATGCATTCATATTAGGTGGATTGTTCATGTGATTGTCTCCTTATAGCTATGTTTAGTATTTGATGATATATCTACATACGTATATGCCTCATATTCTTTTTATTGGTCATTGTGGGTTTTGGAGCTAAGGGTCTGTTTGGAAGCAGCCCCTTTATCTTTAGGGTAAGGTAAGGTTTGTCTACATGCTACTCTCTACTCTTCCAATAGCTTTGCTATTTGAGGAATCAGGTTTGGTTGTTGTTGTTGTTGTAATTGATAGTAAGTAACCACTTAAGCATAATGGTGAGATATATAGTAACGTGGTTTGTTGACAAGATGTTAATAACAAAGCTAGTTAAGGTTATCAGTGAAATATGGTTATATTGTTTTACGATAATTAACCCCAATTATATGTAAGCTTTAGTGGTGGAATATATAGATGTACCACACCACTAGATATGCTTCGTGACAAAAGTTAATGAATTATTTGTCAGAGGAATAACCCAAATCTATAAAGTTTACATTGGTGAAATATTTTCATCTATGTAGGTTTGGGCAATAGTTGTTTTAAGACTTACATTTGTTTTTCAAATGGTTAGTGTTTTATAATTGATGGGTTTAGACGTTATCATATGTAAAATGGTTTTTTTTTTTTTTTTTTTGAAAAAAACGGTACTGAGGCGCAAAAAGGCGCACGACTAGACGCAAAAACGGTGCTGAGACGCAACGCATAAGCAGAAAACAAAAGCAACGCACAAAAAAACGAAACCGAGTGCCTGCACCTCACCCTTGGGATTAGAGGCAGACACGTACCAGAAGTTGGTTTATCATGTGTGCATGTTCTCCTATAAGCAAGCACACTTTTCTCTAAGTTTAGTTATCTAAGATTTTCTATCTTAATAATTTGTAGTATATGCAGGGGCGGACCTATAGTGTTACAAGGGGTAACCTCCGTTGTCCCTTGATGTTCCGGTGACGCTCCGACAGTAGTGTAAATTTTGAAAAAAAATTGACGTTTTTCCATTTCGTTACCCCTTTTTTTGAAACGTTACCTCTATGCGGCTTTTCTAGATCCACCACTGAGTATATGATAATGTGATGTTTTCCTATGGTAGAAAAATTGATTAACATATGGTAGTGGTTGGGGTTGGTCTAAGTAGGTAGTAATCCCATGTTTGCATGTTTTTTATCTGCGCAAATATAAGGGTAGTGTAGTTTATCTATAAGATTCGTGACTTAACATAATGACTTGTTGTGATCTAAGTAGCTTGTTATGGCTTAATGTGACTCTAGGCAACCAAAGCTATCCCGCTAAAACATTACAAGGCTTTTGTATCATTAATCATACATATGTGTTTGACATCAAAATGATTTTACATACCATAATGTTACTTTCTGTAGTATGAAGGAACCCAAGATTGCATAAGAGTATACTAATAATTATCATACAGTCTCTAACACAAAAATAGCTAGTTATGATCTAATGTAACTTGGTGTTACCAAAACCATTCCACTAACAAGTTACAACACATACATTGTTAATCATGTAACATGTTAATTTTTCAATTACAAAAAACTTAGTAATCTATACTACTATATAAAGGAACTCTTGTGGGCCACTATGTAATTTAACTTCAATTTTAAGACACTTAAGAAAATCTATAATGCATTTGTTACAAGTTTGATGCATAAACACCTTGTCCTTTATCATTCCGTTCCTCTTGTAAAATTAAGTGAAATATTCAATGAACATGATATTTAATAATATCGACATAAATTTTGAAAATATAATTTTTAGTTAATTTTATTTATAACATTATATTTAATATTTTAACTTTAAATTTATTTTATTCATGTTTCTTTTAATAATACATATTGGTCGGGTTGGGTTGGCTTTGGAAACATGTCGCGTCAGAAAAGGTTGTTAGGATTTGAGTTTCTTATATTGTGTTAGTTAGTTAAATTGTGAATGATGTAAGATGATAGAACAGAGAAGTAATTGCAGCGGAAATGATAATCAAACTTTATAAACACAATCACAGAAGAAAAGCTTTAAGCAAACATGATTTCCATTAGTCGAATGATTGTATCAATTACAAATATCAGCTATGAATGCATGCTACTAATCTCCCCCTCAGCCTGAGCTCACAGTTAGTTCGTACAGAATGAGAGTGTGTGCAAAGAGCTGATAGAACAGTACAGGTACTGTTCTATTTATAGTACAAATCTAACCACTGAGTATAACAACCCTAAAGAAAACCGACACCCTTGAATTATTTTCGACACCCTAATATATTTTAAATTATCCCAATATGTCTTAAAATACACCCCATACGGGAAAACGAGCCCCGAATACCCTAAATATTATTAAAAATTATTAAAAATCAAGATTTTGGGTTTGAGGCGGGCCGCGTAAGCCACCCCTCAAACCCTACGCGGGCCGCGACAAGGTAAAAAGCTGGCAAAACCCTGGGCCGCCACGTGGCCCAACACACGGCGAAGCTAGTTGCTGACCCGGACAAGCTAGGCCGTTGACCAATGTTGACGCGAGCCGCGTAGGCCCTTGTCTTGTTTTACGTGGGCCGCGTAGAAACCAAACTCAGCCCCTATAAAGCTGGAGCTTGGGCCTTCAGTTTACGTCGCTCATATTTCTTTTCTTTCTCTCAATTCTGAAGTGTAGGCATTATACACGGGTATAATACCCCCTAAATAACGAAGTTCTGCTCCGTTGTAAGTATCATAACCCCTGGATACATATTAGATACTCTGCCCGATTGATCTAGGGTTCCGTAACGGCTGTCATGGTTTTGCCCGACGTAGTCGTTGGAATGCCGTCTCGGGGAGGGTATTACTAATGTTAAAATGGGTTATTATACTAACACGTGTGCATTTGTGTAAATTATAGATAATTCTCAGGAAACCCTAAAGGATAATCTAAGACAGCAATGTGAGTAATCTCCTTTTTGCAAATTGTTTCTACAAAACCTCACTTAATTAATTATATATTAAACAATTATTGAGTATTTGTAAGGATACAATTATCGTCGGTATGTTGGAGTTTTGTATACAAAATTAGTTACTGCCTTGCGATGAGTAACTTTCCACAAGTCGGGTTGACAGTACCGTGGGTGGTAATTAGTATGACTTGGAAACAAATGTAATTGCGAGACCGCCCTCAATACTGTGCAATGGTTTTTTTTAAACTTGATTAAACTGGGATTCACTCACCAGTATTTCCCACTGACAAATGTTTTTAAAACGCGTTTCAGGTAACAAACTGTGAAAGCCAAATTGAAGCCAGCTGGACAGCACTGAAGGCTTGGAAAAGTGGCAATAAAGTTACCTAAAATCAATAGATGTTTTTATTAAATAAAAATAGGATTTATTCCTATGGAAATATGTGTACTTAAAACTTGGATCTTATCCCATGTGTTTAATAATATGAAAGTGTGGTAGTTTACTCTGATCAAATATTTCCTAACTACGGTCCTGATGAAAAATCCCGCTGCCAAATTAGACAATACGTGATACCACCGAAACTGACTCACGACCGCCCGTTCCTGTATTTGTATAGGGGGACGGGGGTTGCGACAGAAGGTGATATCAGAGCTAAGCCACTGATTCAGCCACAGAAATGTTCTGTTGACATCAAAATTCAGTCTATTAGGAAATAAATTATGGAAATTACGTGCATAATTGTATTTTATTGCTATGTGTTATTTGACTATTTGTTAGTTTACAGTATGAGCGACCAAGGACCATCTGGCGCGTACCGTCAATTGTCTGGTTCGCCTAGAAGCGAAGGTGCCTCTTCTCAGCCTGCCCTCTCAGGGTACTCTGCTGATACGGAAGAAGGAATATTCGTGTTTAAGGCTCAGTCTGAAGAGCCATTCCCTCAGAAAAAGAGAGGATGGTTCAGTCGAGGGGTACACGAGCGTAGGAAGCGTATGAAAAAGTTACAAGACCAGAGAGTACTAGCCGCAGCCAAAAGAGAAACCGATGCCTATGCCCATGATATAACTAATAGGGGTATAATCAATATCCATATCCTAGCAACCACTGCAGCTGACCCTAACCTGGAGCAAATGATAGCACCCCAACCACAATCACCAATTCCTGACCAACCGATGGAGATAGAAAACCCTGAAAATCAAGTAGAAATGCATGATTTCAACCCGGAGGAAATACCTAGGGTACCAGCACCAAATCCATTAGACCCAAATTACGACCCATGGTGGGATGAAGTTAGAGACTATGTGCAACGCTACCCGATACATGAAGACACGCCCATGCCAAACTTAGGAGCCTACCCAGGTTTGGACCCTCTAGATCCCTATTATAATAATGATGTATACATTAGGGAGATTTTAGAGAATCCTTACCAATTCCAGGCACCTACACATCCATACCA
Organism: Helianthus tuberosus; assembly: GCA_030545235.1. Taxonomy (NCBI): domain Eukaryota; kingdom Viridiplantae; phylum Streptophyta; class Magnoliopsida; order Asterales; family Asteraceae; genus Helianthus; species Helianthus tuberosus. The sequence goes on from CM060393.1 coordinate 30,287,773, forward strand.
GGAACCCGCACCCCAGATTCCGAACACAGTCCTAGAACCTGCACCCCCAATGAGTGCAGAAAATGTACAAGAACTTAGGACATTTGGTGAGGAAATTTTAGAGAATAGTGAACGGATGAGACAGGTGGGAGAGCGACTCGTCTGGAAGTACGACGAGCGCAATATGGATTTTTGGATGAATCCATATCCATGAATGTGATGGTGGAAACGGTAGTAGTAGTAATAATAATAATAATAATAATAATAATAATATAATATGTGTGTATGTGTATGAAAAAAAAACTACGGATGCCTATTACTAGTAGTGTAACTTTAAATTTCAGTCGGTATTGTAATTTTAATTTCAGTACTGGTATGTAATAGATGCATAGTATATGAATAGAGTAAGTCACAATGATCGACGCTTTTGACCAAAATGCGTGTCATGTGATTGACTATATTGAATATTATTTTGTGATATTAATACGGGTAAATGTTTAAAATTCAGATGGCCGACGAAGGAAATCAAGAAAATCTGAATAACGATAACCAGAGTAATATTAACTTGGTTAATGAGAATCCGAACATCAATAAAAATGGAAACCAAGTGGATAATAGTGTTATCCAACACATAGTAGCACAATGAATTATAGATGCAATGCCATTTATTATTCAAACGGTTCAGGAAGCGAATAATAAAAGTAAGCACAGTAGTAAGCGACCAATTGAACCAGAACACAGTGTAAACAATGGACCTCTACTTCAAGTGCCCATTCCTAAAAGAAGAAGAACCATGCCTTATGGTTGTTCTTATAAAGAATTCTGGTCCTGCAAACCAATAGAATTCTCGGGCAATGAAGGACCCATTGCAACTCTACGCTGGATAGAAAAGACTGAGGCTATTTTAAAAATAAGCAAGTGTGCTGAAGAAGACAAGATAATGTTTGCTTCTAATTTATTTAAGAATTCAGCCTTAGAATGGTGGAACACTATCCTCCAGTCAAGAGGAAGTGATAGGGTATACAACATCGAATGGGAGAAATCTAAAAATATGGTAGAAAGGAAATTCTGCCCTCCCAATGAAAAGGAACAGATAGCGAATAAGTTTCTAAACCTTAGGATGACCGGGGTTGATAGTAAGGGTTATACTACCACATTCTTTGAATATGCTAGAATAGTACCAACCCTTGCATCACCTGAACCAGTATTAATCTCCCATTACATCTGGGGATTAATTGGAGAGATTAGACATGTAGTCAATGCAGCTAGACCACAAACCATAGAAGAAGCTGTAGAACTAGCAAATACCTTGACAGATGAATTAATCCGTACTAGAGAAGAAGACCAGAGGAGAAACCTAGCTCAAAGGCTTACCCAAGAGTTCCGTTTTGGGAATTCCAACCGTAAGAATATAGGTTCTACCTCTGCACCATACTGCAAAGTCTGCAAGAGGAAGCTTTCGGGAAAATGCTCCACTCCCTGCAATTTCTGTAAAATGCCAGGACACAAGGAAGAAGATTGCAAGAGAAAACCTAATAATGGGATGTGCTTCAACTGTGGAGAAAAGGTCACATCAAGCCGAACTGTCCGAAACTAGCTCCAGCTGCGAACAACAAGAACACTAAAAATTCTAGAGCATTTGTGCTAACAGCAGATGAAGCCAAAATGATTCCGGACGTCATAGCCGGTACGTTTTTAGTTAATGATATATTTGCTAAAGTATTATTTGACTCTGGTGCAAACCAAAGTTTTATTAATACTTCATTTTGCAAACTTCTTAATCAATCATTAACGAAACTTCCACAAGAATGTCTAGTAGAGACCGCAAATGGAAAAACGATTAGGATTTCTGAAATCTTGCAGGGAGCAAGAGTAGAAATTTTAAATAAAAAATATGTTGCAAACCTTTACCCAATGAATCTGGCAGGATTTGATGTCGTTTTAGGAATGGATTGGTTAATAGCTAATAAAGCTAATATTTTATGTGATCAAAAGTCAATTCAAGTGTAACACCTCGAAAATTCACGTCCTATAATGTGTTGACACGTGTCATAGGTTTGAACGTGTGAAAGAATGTTATAAAAGGGTTAAAGTTGACAATCATGGAAAGTATGTGAATATACGAGTTCTAAATGTCAACAGTGAATAATTATATTGTACAATAACCCTACATGATGTTTATATCATTAAACGAATAAATCTCGGATCATACGTAGCTAATTGTGAAAGAAAGTGAGAAATTACAAACTACAGGGGTTAAATGTGTCAACATGTTTAAGATATACCTCTGAGTGACCTTTTAGCAAACCCGAAGCTTTGTAATGGTTAATTATGCTCATAAGAATATGTGATAGAAATTTCACAAAGTTTCGTTAACGTATGAGAAAGTTATGATAAAATTCGTGTGTGAGGGTTAGAATCGTCAACATTGAAAATTAGGGTTTTTCGGGTGATCACAAAGTTACCCGAGGACTTGACAAAGATGGTATAAGTCTTAGAGCCCCTAAATGTCAATTTTAAAGGTTTAAAATGCAAGAAACAATGAGAAAGCGATGTTTAGGAGGACCAAGGACCAAACAACAAATAAATAAAAAGTTTTTGCAAGTCTGACGGGGCTAGGCGGCCCGCTTAAGGCCCTATGCGGCCCGCGAGACCTGCCCAACGATAGAAAGAAACAGGCAGTTGCCTGTTGATACTTTAACCGACTCCAATTGCATTGTTGCAATACCATGGGCCTTTTAAACTGGCTTGGGGTACGGCATATAAAATACCGCTTGGTCGGGCATTGAATCTTTAATTGTATGATGGTTAAAGTATTGAGATGTCTCGTTTAAATTGTTTTGTTTACTTAAAGCCTTTGGGGGGTTAATGACCATGTCCCGAATATCCCTGACATCATTTTACGAAATAGCCACGACCTAGCACGGGGCGTAGGCGTACGCCCGTCGGTGTCTCATATAATAATGTGGTGTGTCTAATGATCTTTAACCCGGCTCGATCCGGGCTACTGAACGCATAAGAAACATGTAAATCCTTTACAAGTATTATATTCAAATAATTATCCCAAGTTATAAAATATTATTTGTGCCTTGTGCCTTAAATTCATTTTCATAAACTCTTTTCAAAATGAGTCGGTTGATTGTATTTACCAGTGTAAACTGACGTATTTTCTCAAAAAGGTTAAGTGCAGGTACTACGCGTAATAGGCTGGCTTTTCTCCTAGCATCCACAATAAGTCTCGCAAGCTTGGATGTCATAGACTGTTGAACATTGTTTCCTTTTTATTTAGATCTACCTGTGGATTTATATTCGACTACTTGTGATACTTAATATTACAATATTGTTTGTTTGAAATGAATCTATACTTTGTTTCCGCTGTGCATTTAAATATTGTGTTGTTTGACTATTATGTTACCAACCACGTCACGATACTCCCCTACCGGGCCCATCGGTAATACGTGGAAATCCGGGGTGTGACAGTTCAAGTAAATTCACCAAAGGGTGAAAAGATCACAATTAAAGGTGATAAACCATCTAGATCCACAAAATTCATCTCTGTGATGAAAACTGCAAGCTATATAAGAAAAGGGTCTATAGTGTATTTGATTTCTATAATCACTAACACTGACGGAAAAGAATTAAAGGACATCCCAGTAGTGTCTCAGTTTTCAGATGTCTTTCCAGAAGAATTACCAGGACTACCGCCAGACAGAGAAGTCGAATTCAGAATCCATCTATTACCAGGAACAGCACCAATTGCCAAAGCACCCTACCGTTTGGCACCAGCCGAAATGCAGGAACTAAAGAAATAGTTAGATGAATTATTAGAGAAAGGATTCATACAACCAAGCTCATCGCCGTGGGGAGCACCGATTTTATTCGTTAAAAAGAAGGACGGATCAATGCGTATGAGCATTGACTACCGTGAATTAAACAAGGTCACGATTAAGAATCGGTACCCATTACCCAGGATTGATGATCTGTTCGATCAACTACAAGGAGCTCGATTTTTCTCTAAAATCGATTTAAGGTCAGGATATCATCAATTAAAGGTACAGGAAGAGGATATTCCTAAGACTGCATTCAGAACAAGGTATGGTCATTATGAATTTACTGCCATGCCATTTGGTTTAACCAATGCCCCAGCCGCATTTATGGACATGATGAACCGAATATGTAAACCATATTTGGATAAATTCATAATTGTCTTTATAAATGATATTCTAATTTACTCTAAAAGTAAGGAAGAACATGCAAAGCATTTGCACGCACTTTTAAGTCTATTAAGAAAGGAAAAGCTTTATGCAAAATTTTCAAAGTGCGAGTTTTGGATAGAACATGTACAATTTCTTGGACACTTAGTCAGTCATGAAGGAATTCATGTGGATCCCACAAAAATCGAGGCAATTACTAAATGGAAAACCCCTGAATCACCAACCGAAGTTAGAAGTTTCTTAGGATTGGCCGTATATTATAGAAGGTTTATTCGAGATTTCTCTAGACTAGCCATTCCTTTAACTAAGTTAACCTGTAAATCCATTAAGTTTGAATGGGGACCAAACCAAGAAGAAGCATTTAGAATTCTTAAGCAAAGATTAACCCACGCACCCATACTAGTGTTACCAGAAGGAACTGAATATTTTGTAGTATATTGTGACGCTTCTAAGTTATGTTATGGATGTGTGTTGGTGCAACGCCAAAAGGTTATAGCATATGCATCTAGACAATTTAAGAATCATGAAGAGAATTATTCAACCCATGATCTAGAATTAGGAGTTATAATTTTTGCCCTTAAGATTTGGAGACATTACCTTTATGGTAGTAAGTTTACCATATTCACTGATCATAAAAGTTTAAGGTACGTTTTCGGGCAAAAAGAGTTGAATATGAGACAAAGACGCTGGATGGAAATGCTTAGTGATTATTATTGTAATATCCAGTATCATGCAGGAAAGGCAAATGTAGTTGCTGATGCTTTAAGTCGAAAGTATCATGAAAAGTCAAAAAGGGTACGTTCTCTTAAATTAAATCTGCAAGTAGATTTAAATGATCAGATTAGAAAAGCACAAGAATCAGTAATTAAGAATGATACTGAAAAACTAAAAGGTATGCTAAAGGAACTAGAACAAGGAACAGATGGAATTTGGAGATTCCATGAAAAGAGAATGTGGATACCTAAATTAGGAAACCTACGTCATCGTATATTAGAAGAAGCCCATAAATTTAAGTATACGATGCATCCAGGAAGTGATAAAATGTACCAGGATTTAAGAAAGAATTTCTGGTGGATATGAATGAAAAAGGACATACTAGCTAATCGATTTCAAGTTTAACTAACAATATACAGCCAGGACTACTACCTAATCAGAAAAACCAGATCTATAAGCGAATTAATCTCATATCTAGCTAACGAGATACATTGAAAATGCTTCGTAATCAACGAATATAACAGAGTTAGATCTATAATGTAACCGATTTCAACTTTAACTGGCGAAATGCTGTCAAAATGCTCTGTAATCAACAAGTACAACAAAATTAGATCTATAACCTAACCGATTTCAACTTGATGTTTAATCAGTAACTGTTGGAGTGGAGATGGTTGCCAGCGATGGCTGCTGGAGTGGAGATGGTTGCCGGCGATGGTTGTGAGTTCGTCCTTCGTCGATGACGGCTGCTGGAGTGGAGATGGGGAGTTTCTTTTAGGGTTGGAGTTTGTCAGTTTGGAGCGTGAATTGGTGTAAATGAATTTCAAAATTAGAGCATTATTGAAATACCTGATATATAATATTATATATTTTTTAATTAAAATTCTTAGCAGGTCATTAACGGGTCTTAACAGGTTAACGGGTTTTAACCTATTAAGACACGAAATTTAAACAGGTCTTATCGTGTCGACCTGTTTAGACACGAAACCCGTTAAGGCCAAACACGAAACCTGTTAACTTCGTGTAGGTTCGTGTCGTGTTATCGTGTTCGTGTCAGAATTGCCAGCCCTAGGACATAGCAGTCTATGTTTCTAAATGTTTAACGTGCTCACAAGTTAAAACTGAACATTAGAAACCCTCAGGTTTATTACAGCAATTAGAAATGCCAGTGTGGAAATGGGAATTGATAACAATGAATTTTGTTACTAAATTACCCAAAACAAAGAAAGGAAATGATACAATCTGGGTAATTGTAGATAGACTACCCAAGTCAGCTCATTTCCTACCAATGAAAGAAACTTTCAGTATGGAACAGCTAGCTAAATTATATGTAAATGAAATTGTTTCTTTACATGGAATACCTTTATCAATTGTTTCTGATAGAGATAGCCGTTTTACCTCTCATTTTTTGTCAAGTTTCCAAAAAGCAATGGGAACCAAGTTAAATCTAAGCACCGCTTATCATCCTCAAACGGACGGACAAAGCGAAAGGACAATTCAGACAATGGAAGACATGCTTAGAGCTTGTGTAATTGATTTCGGAGGTAATTGGGACGATCACTTACCTTTAATAGAATTTTCTTATAATAATAGTTATCACACAAATATTAATGCTGCACCATTCGAAGAACTTTATGGACGAAAGTGCCCAACCCCAGTCTATTGGGCAGAAATTGGGGAGAAGTAACTATCTGGACATGAGATAGTACAAGAAACAACCGACAAGATTATTCAAGTCAAGGAACGATTGAAAGCAGCACGTGATCGACAGAAAAGCTATGCTGATAACCGACGCAAACCATTGGAATTTCAAGTAGGAGATAAAGTATTTTTAAAAGTCTCTCCTTGGAAAGGAGTGGTAAGATTCATCAAAAGAGGAAAGCTAAGTCCCAGGTATATAGGACCTTTTAAGATTATTAGAAGAATAGGACCTGTAACCTATCAGCTACAACTGCCAAAGTAAATGGCAGGAATACATGATGTGTTTCATGTATCTAATCTCAAAAAGTGTTTAGTTGATGAATCACTAATAATGCCTCTAAAGGACATAGAGGTAAATGAACAACTCAAGTTTGTAGAAAGACCTCTACAGATTGAAGACAGGAAAGTCAAAAACCTCAAACACAAGAGACTAGGTCTGGTCAAAGTGAAGTGGGACTCCAAAAGAGGACCTGAGTATACATGGGAGCTTGAATCAGAAATGCAAAGGAAATATCCACACTTATTCCAGTAGATCTCGAGGACGAGCTCTAAAACAAGGTGGGGAGGATATAACAAACCTAAAGAAAACCGACACCCTTGAATTATTTTCGACACCCTAATATATTTTAAATTATCCCAATATGTCCTAAAATACACCCAATACGTGAAAACGTATTTAAGGTATTCGGGGTTTCTTTTAAAAAAACGTGCAATGGTTTTTTTTAAACTTGATTAAACTGGGATTCACTCACCAGTATTTCCCACTGACAAATGTTTTTAAAACGCGTTTCAGGTAACAAACTGTGAAAGCCAAATTGAAGCCAGCTGGACAGCACTGAAGGCTTGGAAAAGTGGCAATAAAGTTACCTAAAATCAATAGATGTTTTTATTAAATAAAAATAGGATTTATTCCTATGGAAATATGTGTACTTAAAACTTGGATCTTATCCCATGTGTTTAATAATATGAAAGTGTGGTATTTTACTCTGATCAAATATTTCCTAACTACGGTCCTGATGAAAAATTCCGCTGCCAAATTAGACAATACGTGATACCACCAAAACTGACTCGCGACCGCCCGTTCCTGTATTTGTATAGGGGGACGGGGGTTGCGACACTGAGCATCTTAGCTGACGTCACCTAGATAGTGACATCTAACAGCCTAACAACCTCTAACAACTGATATATCTAAACACTTATTACAATAGATACTGATAATACAAACACTGATGCAGCTTCCACTGTTGTAGCCTAAGCACTGATGTTGAGTGATCAGTGCTTTCTTCAAAGGGTGATCAGACCTTGAATCAGCAGTGCTTTGTTCTTCAACAGTACTTGAGAATCAACAGTCGTTAGAGCTTCAGTCTTTATATCTTCATCAGTTCTTTGGCTTAACAGTTGTTGAGAAGATCAGTTCTTAGAAACCATCAGCTGATAGCAAATCACTGCCATTGGGAGAAGAATAGAACATGCTCTGCTTATTGTGATCAACTGTTAGAGAACCAGTTTTGGCTTTTCCAATCATTTGTTCTTTAGGCTTGGTTGCATGGGCCAACAATCTCCCCTTAGGACAGATGATGCCAAATCACTTCATTATTTTTTATCTTTATTCTCTCATTAGTTTTTCCCTAACTTGGCCCTTGAATTGCAGCTCAAAGTTAAGGGAATCTTCATCATCCTCATCCCTGCAGAGTTGAAGGTCTAAAAGATCTAGGAGATCAGCTGCATTCAAACCTAATGCATCCTCCCTTGAAATGTGTTCAACTCTTCCATTGGACTTGAGCAAAGTCAATACATGGGTCTTTTTATCAGACTTCCACTTTAGTATTTTTGAGTTCAATGGATTTCTTGGGATGGACTTTATTTGATGAGAGTTTGGAGAAGGAGGCCTGCTCATTAATCTTTTGGCAATTTCTTGTAACTTTGCTGAGTCAGGATTCTCTTCAATCATCTGCTTGATGGCAACTTTCATGATGTCAGCTTCTCTTTCTGCATCTTCTTCATCAATCTGCTTTTGCCTTTTTCTATTATTTAAGGAAATGATGGAAGTGTCAGATGATGTGAACAATGTTTTTAAAGAGAGGGTCTGCTGCTTTGGCTCATCAGGCTTCTTGTTCTTATATGATAGTTTCTTTGGTACTATAGGATATGTCTCTCTTTGTTTTTCAAGATTCTCATAAACCATGTCTGTATACTACCTTGACCACTTTGAACTGGTCTTTGCTGAACCATACTTGGCTGCAACCAACTCAGCTTTCTTCCTTTTGTATTCTAATGTAAGATCTGCAATGGTCTTTTTATACTTATTCCAATCTGGTGCAGATCTTTTCATCTGAGGATCATTCTTGATTCTTTCTATTCTGTTGACTTCAACTTTGAGTGCAATGAGTGGCTAGTCTTTGAATTGTTCAACTTTGGCAGGGTAAAACTTTTCACTCATGATTAGCTTTAAGAGATCTGTCCTCAGCTCTTTTTGTAACTCATCATTTGGTGGTAGATTAGACATCTCTTTGCTTAAGTCTCTTGCATAGTCTTCCAATTTCTTGACTTCACTAAGCCCATACTGCATTCGACTTGAGATGCTACTATCACCCAACCCTTTACCTTCATATCTGGCTTGTATTTCAGCTTGCTTTGCCTTGAGTTTTAAATACTCATCCAAGTTCTTTGGAGGTCTAAAGCCATGAAAGGAAGGAAATTTTCTTTTTGCAAGATCATCCACTGTATAGAATTGCTTCATTTCATTTTTTACTACATGCAATTCCAGTGGATAATCTGCTGCTAATGGAACAGTTCTTGAAGGAACATGACCTTCGAGTACTTTTAGGTCAACAAGTAGATTTGGTGGTGGTGATGGTGGGTGAATGAATGGTTCAGGATTAGTTTGAATGAAAGGTGTGGATGATATAGGAGTAGGTGCTGGTATGCCATCATCATGCACCTGAAACTTCCTTTTTCTGGTGTAAACCTTTGTAGGAGAAGGGGTTTTTGTTTGGGATTTTGAAACAGAAATGGTTATAGCTTGGGAAGGATTTTTGAAAGTGGTGGACGGCTGACTAACAGCTGTTGAAACAACTGGTGTCTCAACCACTGTTGTCATAACAACTGTTGAAGTGTCAACAATTGTCTTCTACTTTTTGGCAGGAGGTTTTTATGGTGAAGGTGTAGTTTTGGGTGTGTCAGTGGTTGGTTTTTCTGAGCCATCAGTGGTTTTGAGACCAGCAGTGGTTGACTTTTTGGGTGTTTGTTTTCTTGTTTGTGGTTTTGAGAATTTGGCAAGTGGTGGTTTGTTATGTTTGAAAGATTTTTCCTGGTGGAAGTGCCAACATCCTTTGTTTTTATTTCCCATGCTTTTCTTGCATTTTGTTCCTTTCTCCACTCCCTTTCCTTGGTTTCCTTTTGATTTTGAGTAGTCTTTTTGTTTCTCTCCAGTCTCCACTTCATCTGCCAAAATGTTTAGGGTTTCATCAGCTCCCTTTTTCTTTTCTTTTGCAGATGTTTCATCAGTGGTTCAAGAAGACTTTTTCTCAGACTCAGGCTTTTGAACTGGCTTTTTCTTTTGAGTAGGTCTGCAAAATTTTTTCATGTCATGTTTCTCCCCCTTTTTGGCATCATCATCTTGATCATCATCATCTTTGTAGATGGATGCCCGGTAGTGCCAGTCTTTGTTGTCAAGGCTTCTTTGATTGCCTTGATATCTGCCTGAGTATCCTTGTATCTTGCATCAACCATGTTTCTAATCAAAGATATTTGATGGTTGCGTTGGGTTTCTGCAAGTTCCCTTTGAGCAGTGGTAATTGGCTGAATTGCATTCCAAAGCTCTTGGGAGTACTGTTGTGGTGTGGGTTGACTTTTGGAAACTCCTACCAACTGTTTGATCATATCTTGCATGGTATTGACAGTGGTTTCAATTGTATTAAGTCTCTCCGTCAATTCTTGATATCTTAAACCATCATCCAAGTTAATGGGATCATCTGATTTCCTACCAGTGGTAGTTGTATTAGCAGTTGAACCAAGAGGAATCTCCAATAGTTCATCCACTGATGCCCCTTTATCTTGGTACTGAGGACTTCCCTCTACAGTAGTTACCTTAGTGATCACACCAGTGGTTTGTTTGAACACACTAGTGGATACCTTGATAGCATCAGCAGTGGTTGCCTTCAAGGGAGTCTTATTTATGTAACTACTGTCTAGATGTAGATCAGTGGATCTAACATCTGTAGTAGCTGCTCCACTTGAATTACCAACAGGAATTTTATGAAACTCCTGTAGTGTAACCTCCTCAGCTTTTTGTGGGATAACCAATTGAGGATTTCAGACACAACCATTGTTGTGGTTGTACTCTCAGTAATGTGTTGGTGAGAGGGGTTGTTTTGTGTCTGAAGCTCAATGGCATCAAACAAGGGTATAATAGATGGTGGAAGTTGTGATGAGGGGATAGGAGTTGAAAGATAATTTACCCAGGGAGAAGGGCTATTAAACATATCCTCAAGTGAGGAATTTGCTTCATTTTGTGGTGTCCCTGTGCTTACAACTTGTTCCTTTCGTGAGGAAGCAGGAGCAGTTAAGGCTTTTGGTGGAGATCTTTCCAACTGTTGTGAGGAAGTAGCAACAATGGTTATTGGTGACATTTGTGTTGTCACTGGATTAACTGCTGGGATCTCATCTTCCAGAAGGTCCTTTTTAGAGGGTTTAGTGGGCTTTTTGGATGTCTTTTTAGTCTTTTTAGGAAGTTTTAGTGGGGGTTGCACAACAGTGGTTGTGCTGCTGTGTTCACCATGAGCAGTGGGCTCAATAGCATAAGTCTCAGGAGCAGATGTGGACTCATCCAAAGTTTGCTCAGGTTCCTCTGTTTGTGTTTTAGAAGGTTTTGACTCTGACAACCTTGTAAAAGTTTTAGCAGAAAGACTGTTTATTTGAAAAGATTGACCTTGGACAAGTACTTGTGCACTGTCTTTTGGTATCTTCTGTTGTAGGTAGTAGCTCAAAAACCTTGGAAATAGTAAGAAGGGTTTTTTCTTTTCTTTGATATTATTTACATTTTTACTAAATCATTGAAAAGTTCTTGGGAGTAATTGAAATCAACTTTAGCCATAATAGCATATCTCAAGTATTGAATTTTCAATGGAATTTCATTGAAAGCTATTGTTTTATTTGACACACAGATGAGCAGGGTATGAAATAGGAACTTCATGGGAGGTGAAAATTCTCCTTTTGCGTTGTGGCTTTTGCTAATTGTCCTACATACCCTCTTTCGATCAAATCTATTTGATACTCATCTTTAGGAAAAGAATTTTTACCTGTGAGATTGTTCATCTCAAAAACCTCAGATATGGATTGTGGTGTGATCGAAACCAGAATTTCTCCTACTTTAGATGTAATAGCCCAAGGCTTTTTGTCTTGAACTTCCAATTTAGCATTTTTCCCGAAATCTCGTAGGGTATCTTGGTAGATGGGTGCGTTACAGGTCAACAAAGTTTTATACTTTGAGGATGAGAGAGCATCAATGATGGAATGGAAATCTTTCTTTTTACTCATTTTCTCAAGTGTACAAAGGTAATTGTGTGGTTTTTTTAGAGTGAGAGGCATTGTGATTTTGAGAAGTTGCGAATGAAGGAAGAAGATGAATGAGAGATAGAAACCGCTTTTGAAGGAATTTTGAATTCGATACGGCAGCAAAAACTCTGTTTGGGGGTTTATCAGGGTTTTTATAAGGGTGAAAGGTGAATGCTGACGTGGTAGCGGTTACAAAGATCTGACGACTAAGAACTGTCCACGTGACAACCTCTGATGGAAGGTGGAAGACAGTTGTTTAGGATACCACTGATGGACAATATCAGTGGTTGTCAATAATGAAAAATGAGAGCAGTGGCTGATTTTAACTATCAGCGGATAGTTATCAGTGATTGAAACACTGATGTTTGGTCAACAATGCTTAACAATGAGAATAAGGACACAAAGGTTGTCTTTCAACAGTGGAAGATTTTCAACAATCAGATGTTTGAACCAATCAGTGGTTATGATAGACTTTTAAGGATTTAATGAAAATTTCATTTTTAACTGTTTTTAAGGATGGATTTTTTATTTTCTGAAAACATGCCAATCCTTTTTCAAAGGTGGATGTGTCTAATGCTTTGGTTAGCACATCTGCCAGCTGATCCATAGTTGGAACATGATACGGAGAAATCAAAGCTTTTTTCATAGCAATCCCTCACAAAGTAATGTCTGATGTCAATGTGCTTGGTGGTTGAATGTGAAACTAGATTTTTGATGATATTTTCTGCTGCTTGACTATCCAACATGAGGGGTGTCTTTAAAGCAGTGATACCAAAATCCAGCATTTGATTTTAAAGCCACAATAGTTGGGTTGTGCAGCTTGCAGCAGCAATATATTCTGCCTCAGCAGTGGATGTTGAAACAGCTGCTTGCTTTTTGCATTGCCAAGATACTAAGCAATCACCTAGAAATTGGCACCCTACTGATGTGGACTTCCTTGTTGTGTTACAGCCAGCAAAGTCACTATCTGAAAAACTTGAAAGCTTAACATTCCCATTAGCAGGGTACCAGATACCAAGTGTGGGAGCACTTTTTATGTATCTGAATATCCTTTTCACAGCTATGAGGTTACACTTCCTAAGGGCTGATTGGGATCTTGCACAAACACATGTTGCAAATATGATGTCTAGCCTAGATGCAGTTAGGTACAATAAGGACCCAATCATGCTTCTATATAAGGTTTGATCAACCAAATCATCCTTTTCATCAGTCATGACTAGCTTGGCGGTTGCCATGGGTGTACTACATAGCTTGCAATCATTCATCTCAAATTTGTTTAAAAGTTCTTTAGCATATTTGCTTTGATGAATGAAAGTACCATTTTGCAGTTGCTTTACTTGGAGACCAAGAAAGCACTGTAGTTCACCCATTGCACTCATTTCAAACTCAGCTGTCATGAGTTTTCTGAACTCTTCACACATTTTGTTACATGTGCTTCAAAAAATGATGTCATCCTCATAAATCTGGACAATCATCAAATCTTTTCCTCTCCATTTTAAAAACAGTGTTTTGTCAATTTTGCCTCTTGTGAAACCAATAGAGATTGGAAAAGTGGAAAGATTTTCATACCAGGCTCTAGGTGCTTGTTTCAGGCCATACAAAGCTTTGTTTAGCTTGTAGACATGATTTGGACTAAATGGATCCTCAAAGTCGGGAGGTTGACAAACATATACCTCTTCTTGAATCTTACCATAGAGGAATGTACATTTGATATCCATCTGAAACACCTTGATGTTGTGGTTGACAGTAAAGGCCAAAAACAGTCTAATAGCTTCCAATCTTGCTACAGGGGCAAAAGTTTCATTATAGTCAATGCCCTCTTCCTATCTGAAACCTTGAACCACAAGCCTAGCTTTATTCTTGGCAACAATGCCCCTTTCATCAGTTTTGTTTTTGAAGACACACTTTGTGCCAATAAGACTCACACCTTCTGGCAATGGTATAAGTTCCCATACTTGTTGTCTTCTAAACTGTTGGAGCTCTTCTTGCATAGCTTCTACCCAACTATTGTCTTTCAGTGCCTCTTTGTACTTGACTAGTTGATGGAGATATAGAAAGCCAACAAAAAGACAAATGTTTTGGGATTGACTTCTGGTGAGAACCCATTCATTGATGTTACCAATGATTTGGTCTGGTTGATGAGACTTTAGGAAGATTAGATCTCCCTTGTATGGAACAATGGCATTAAAGGGTGAAGGTTGCAGATGTGAATCATCTGAGCTAACAACTGTTGGTGACTTTGAAGATACAACAACTGTTTGAAATGGAGGTGGAGGGATAGGAGGAATGGGTGTGCTATAATGTTGATTTTTATCCACTGTTGGAATATTTTTCTCAACAGTGGTTGAAGATGTGATGGCAGAGGTTGAAGGGCAACTTTGGTCAACAACTGTTGATGCAGCAGTGGCTGAGCTCTAACAGCTGTTTCAACATCTGTTGTGTCACACCCCGATATTTCCACGTATTACTGGTGGGCCCGGTGGGGAGTATCGTGACGTAGTTGATATCATCATAGTCAAATAATCACAGTTCAATGCACAGCGGAAGTCTAAAGTAAATATATTACAAACCGATTCGAAGGTAACATCAAATATTACAAACGGATTGTAAGATGGATCCACAGGCGGATCTTAAAATAGAAACATAACACAGTTCAACAGACTTTAGACGTTTAGAACTTGCAAGGTTCCTTATTAATGCCCTGAGCTCCCAGCCAATTTACGTACAGTACTTGTCACTTAACTTTTTTGGAAAATACGTCAGTTTACACTTGTAAATACAATTAATTGACTCTTTTGAAAAATCTTTATAAAAATTGATTTGGATGCACAAGGCACAAATATTCTTTTATAACTTGGGACAATTATATTAATAACAATCTTGTATCAGATTTACATGTTTGTCCAACATTTAGGGCCGGTGATTATACAAACCGAGCAAGATTAATCGACACACCACAAATATAACTCACAAGAAGTTACCTCACGAGTGAGTATATCTTTTACATACGCAACAGGAGGTGTTATGCCTACACCTTGTGCTTAAGTTGTGGCCATTTATACTTTTTTAAATGAGCAAGGATATCCAGGACACGGTCATTAACCCCCAATGTTATTTGTTATCAAGCAATACTGATTAAAACGGGATTATGCAATTTAATCATCTCCGATTAAAAGGTTTCTACACCCGACCAAGCGGTATTTTTATAATACCGTATCCCAAGCCCGTATAAAGGAAAATAAGTTAAAAGTATTTACCTGAGCTTAAAATACAATTTATACTCAGCCGTATATTCTAATCAGCAAGCACAAGTACCTCTACTGGGGCTCTCAATCTGGAACGAAGGTTTTATTAACCTATTAGATTCCTAACGGGCCTTATTTAAGTTGTAACTTAGACCGGTTAGTTTTAAGGAAAGGTTTACGGTTCAAAACGCAAGATTAAGCGAAAACCGGATTAGAGTGTGATTTAGACCCGACAAGTATGGAGACGTGTATAATATGGGTAAACTAAACACATTCTGAATTTTGAAGTGAAAATGATAAGGTTTGACCCGTTTCGGTTAATTTATGCAAACTAGTTACATAAACCGTACCGAACGCGAAAAAAATGCATAACGGGTAACCAAAAGATTCATGAACATGTTTCACAAGTTAATATGCCTTAAATATGTTGTGATATCAGTAGGATACCTTCCATTATGCCCAAAACAAATTTAAAACTAATTTATGCCCTGTAGGGGTATTTTGGTCATTTTAATGTTTATAAAAGAGGTTAAATAATCTGAGTTTTTGGTCTAAGTAATCAGTAAAAATATTTATTTTATCAAGTTATATCAGTAAGATATCTCACATATGTGAAATTTATCATTTATGGCCAAACTATGCACCGTATGGGCATTTTGATCATTTCACATAAGCTTTAAGGGTTAATTTTGGAAATCTGAGTTTAAAACTTTTATTTACTGTTAAAGTATAGAAATTGATTCATAACATCAGTAGGTAAAAAGCTTTAGGTGCCTAATATGGTTTTAAACCACACTATGCGCCTAAATCGCATAAAGGTCGGTATTTGACGATATTCGGGTTTATTAAAGAAATCGGAGATTTTGATCAGCCTTTACAACTTAAAATAACTTATTTATTATATAAATCATTAGAAAAAGGTTTGATATGTAAAGGATGTGTAAAACTCATTTTATTAGCAAAAATGGCATTATCGTCAATTACCGGGCCTATGCAAGAACTCTATGTTATGATCAGTTTAAAATTTAATAAAAATTTCCAAAAATCCCTAAATATTATATTACATCAGTAGGTAAAAGGTTTGATGTCAAAATTTGAGTTTAAATAGGATTTATATCAAATATGCCGTTTAATTAATAAAAAGGCTTCAATTTACGATGTTGGGCATAACTCCTAATTTAGACCACAAACTGTTGTCAAATTTTTAGGACATGTTTATAAATCAGTAATAAAGGTTTTTGTCCTCTCATATTTTCAAAAATCTCGTTTTTACATCAAAAGGGCATAATGGTCAACTTTTAAGCAATTAATGGAAACATGCAATGAACTAGGATTTCTAAGGAACCAAGTTGTATAACCTTGGAGGGTTATACTAACATATAATACGGTCCTAAAGGAATCCTAAGGCATATCTAAACTATGCTAAATCGGGTCAGAACAGAAAGTAAAAGCAAAAGTCTACTTTTGCGACTTTCAGTTCCGAACCGAGCCTAAACTCAGAATTGTCGGGTTGAACATGCCTAGACATGTTCAATTAATATTTACCAAGTTATTAAAGTGACAAAACTGATTTTATTGCCTTTACATCATTAGTTATGAACTTTGTTTAAAAACCGACTCGCTTGACTTTTATTTTAATTACTTTGACCCGACAATTAACCAAGCGAACGTGGTAATTAGGAGGTGCCCTTTTGAGGGTATAATACCTAACTAATTACGATCACGTAGCCATGTTCGTTGCGAACAATGGCTCGACCGTTTAAAAGTCAAAGCGTTTATCACAAACGCTTGACTTTTCGGCTTTTAAGCCAAATAAAAATAACTAGCCATAAGAGGGCACTTACAAGGTGTCCAAGTAAGGATGATATTGATCTAGAATACTCAGGTATGAAGCATAAAGCTTCAACTTAGAGTAATTTAGATCAAGTGTGAGAAATGAGAGCAAAACTAGTGGGTATTTATAGGATTTCAAGAACCGTTAGGATCGTTCCTCGATAATTGAGCTTCAATCTAGACCTTGCACATAAGGCACATGGTTTTGGAATACTAGGGGTGTCTAAAACCATCACACGGTATTGAGAAAAGTTACACTTAGGCCCCTGAAATTCAACCTGAGTGCAAAAATGAAGTTTTTGCCCAGATGAGGCCGTGGCGTCGTGCCACGGCAAAACCCTATGGTGGTGGCGCAGCGCCACCATGTGCCAGCTCCCAGAAAGTTTCAATAATTGACAGGTTTGGTCCCTGCAACACTTTTGAGTCATTTTCGATGCGTTTAAACCCCGTTAACCCCATTTCAAGGCTCTAAAATGAAGTTAAAGTATAGAGAACATGAAATATGCTCAAAAACATCTCGGATGTCGGTTCGTTTGGTCGTACGGTTGCGTTGTTCGGCTAATTACAACGAAACACGAACGGACACGAAAAACGATCCAAATTACACGACGAATGGAATTTTATCAAGCCAAACACTAAAATAAAATATTTTAATGATTACATAAATTTTTGGATGTCCGGATATATCCAGAACGTAAGATATGCGCGAAAATGCAAACTTATGCACTTGTTTACGCTTTTAGTCCCTATTGATCAAATAAGTTTATTTTTGCGCACCAAACACCTCTAAGCCTATTTCTAAGCTATGTAAAGGATATTTAGGGCATGTTTAACTTATGATCATATTCTGGAAGGTTCGATACCATACGAATCGGTATACTTTTGCAGTTTGACGCAATTAGTCCCTCTAATGCGCAAACTTGAGTATATCATCGTTTAATAGCATCGAAGCCTTATCTAATCCATATTAGGCATTCTTGTAACACCCGTTCTTATAATTTAAGGTTTAATGAATCTTTTACGAAAACAATCATGTAATTTCGATTACATAATGCATCGGAAATACGGGTTTACTAAAAGATTTACAAATCATAAGTTATTCTACATAACGTGATCGAATTCGTTGTTTAAAATTTACAACGTGGCAAAGTGCGGAAGCGTGTATCTTTATCGTGTTCGGTTCTTCGCTGAGCTTGATCGTCTTCCGGCATCCAAAAGTACCTATATTCCATAAACATGAAATACTTTAGTCATACGAGGTTTAAAACGTGTCTAAACGAATCCGGGAATTTAAAACTAAATAAAATATACTTTGTTTCTGGGTCCACCGTAACTTAGTATGTAACCATCGTAATCATATCAGCTCCACCGTAACTTACGGTGGCATGACTAAATCAAGTATACGCAATCATATGTCTTTTTCTGGATTAATAATGACATAGTTAATGTGCAGCGATTTTCTATACAGCTGCTGTAATTGACCATTATGACCCATTCAAAGTCCGAACTAGATTAACATGTTCAAAGATGGATCGTAGAAAACTTCAATACCTTCGCAAGCATATAAGGTACACCTTCTAACGAATTTTCTATGATTTTATATGATTTTTATAAAATCAGCACAGCAACTATATTTTCATTTTTCAAACAGCTTTCAAGGTTTTGAACAGCTGTTTAATTCATTCTTTTGGCCTATTTAACAACCACATTTATTTCTTATGATTGAAAACAGTAAAAATTTACTTCATAAGCTTTCCGAAAAGGTATAGAACACCCAAATCGGATAAACGGTTGATTTTATATGAATTTTTTAAGATTAGTCGAAATCCGTATAAAAAGCTGCGGAAATCATGTTTAGGGTCATTTTAAATTCGAACCAAACCATCAATGCAACCCATTTTCATGGCTAAAACCCTTATTAAACTCTTGGTAATGGTTAGGAACCTATAACAAATATAATGACCATCGTCCGTAACATTTGGTTTACCTATTAAGGTAACCAAAAACTTATTTTAGACTTCGTTTAACTCTCATTAGCCTTACATTTAAATGAGAGCTATCTTATTATGCGTACCTGGCTCGGATCATTACATTGACCCATTTAAGTACCTTGCCTCAATATCTACTAAGTAATAGCGATGTAAATATCCACTCGATATTTATTTCTGAAATCAAACAACTCATCAAACCATTAGTCGATATTGTCAAAAAGTGATATTTTCACCTTTTGACCCGTTGGTCTAAATGACCGATAATATTGGCGAGATAAAGCTTATTGCCATCTCGTCTACACGACTCGTTCCGATTTACACCGCACGGTCGTTTTAACTATAATTCACCTCTTAACGCTTTTTGGCCTAATAAGGCTTACGAAATATGTATCTTTCAAAACCAATAATTATTATCAACAAGTGTCCAAATTTCAATTTTACCCTTATTGGTTATCTTGTTCCGTACGACTACACGCCGGAAACACCATATCTCAACTTTCCATTTGTCTTGTTCGAAATCAAAACAACAAAAGGACATTCTAAACTATATGACTAGTGTAAGCTATACTTACCTCGCATCCGAATATGCTTTTCTTCTCGTGCTTGATTCGTTTGACCGCTTCTTTCCCAAGCCTCCACCTAGCTCGTTAGGCGACAAACTATCATCATTCACAAGGTGGTTAGATTAGTCATTTCAATTCACGACTATTCCACCTCACGTATTTTCTATGTCGAAACTACTATTTGACTTTATCATTGGTTAGTTTGACTTTTAAAAGTCAATTGACTTACCAACATATTCATATGCACATTTGGTTCATTGAACTCACTTAGGCATATTTCATCCGAACTCTTAACAAAAAATCAATTTTTACATACTAACTAGTAAGCCGCGATTTCATTTAGGCATTTCATATCAATGAAAATTGGCTGTTTTTGGTGACTTGTTTAACCTGTTTACAAGTCTTCAAAAATTATGATTTTTTTATGTGGCGTACCTCTCGGAGGGTTAGCCCTTGAGTTAAAATTTCAAGATCTAACTCTTTACCAAAAATTCGTGAAAATTCATTTACTAAGCTGCAATCAGATTCGTCACTTCTGACTGCAGCTTACGGAAAAATTCATTAAAAATTCCTCGTTTATCCGATTGACGAAATTCCAATTGGCGGTTCTTTTAATCGCTTAAAACTTTCTACTGTAAGAATTTGAGATCATAACTCAATTCCTAAATTGAGTTATGACATTCGTGATGGGCTGCAATTTCTGCCAGAAAACGCAGCTTGAACCTTTGATACGGAAAAATTCATAAAACGCTCGATTTTCGTCGAAAAAATGCGATTCCAGTGGGGTTTTAAAGATATTTCCTGGAATTACATTCTAGACTCAAGAAACACATTATTTTATCACTTTTTGTCCAGGTTACAGCCAATACAAATCGGCTGTAAATTCTGATCAAGAATCGTTTGAATTCAGCTTTCAATTTAAGCTTGTTCTTGACATCATAACACTATTTTTTTGAAATCAAAACCCTAAAAACATCTCATACATGAATTTAGTATCAACAAAAACTTGAGCTAAGCATGATTTCAACATATACTTGTCTAGGGCTTACTCCTAGACACCATATCAACCCTATTCTACCCAAATAGCAAACATGCAACATAAATTTCGAATTCTTATGTGTTCATCCAGATTTGAGATGGAACCAAAGTGGAAATTTTGACATACCTTATGATCCTTTCACTGAAGTGATCACTAATCTAAGCTTAGATTTCAATTTGGAGTCGATTTGGCTTCTCAATTGCTTGATTTTTGCTAGCTAGGGTTTGGGCATGGAACCCCCTGGCCTCTCCTGCGATTCACGACCAGAACACACACTTAAAGTGTGTGTTTTGGTGTTAGATGTTTTATTTAATACAAACTTGCTTCAAGTTTGTCACCTTTGGTCCCTACACTTTACCAAGTTACATGTAGTGTGTTTTTAACAAATTGTCTTATCACTATAAGACTTATAACTAACTAGGTCATTTATTCCCAGTTACTTTATCTTGTTTAAAAATCCGTTTTTCTTTTAAGTCCCGTTAACTCGGGCCCTTTTTATATACTTTTGTTTTCTCAAGTATTCTTTTCATTCTTTTAAATTAATATTAGGTTTATTTATTTGAGTCCTAATATTTACCGGGTTAATTTTTACCACTAACGGTATTTTACCCGTCTTTACTATTAACGTGGTTTGATTACCAAACCCGTTTTTAGGATGTTACAAGTCTACCCCCCTTAGGGAGGTTTCGTCCTCGAAACCTTTTCTTACATAATTTATTGAGTTTAAACTCAATGTATTTGATCCAAGAAATCTTTTAAACATTACTTATACTTTTAACCAATTGTTAGTATTACCAGATAAGTATGGTAACATCTTTTTGGTTACTATTTGTCTACGTATCTCATACGACGTAGTGCAACTTAAAATAACGTAATCCCGTTATTTCCACTAGTTTAGTTAACTCAGCGATATCCATCGCTTTCATATACTATCGAATTCTTTATGAATCCGTTATTTTGACCCGTTTAAAGGTCTTTAATGGAATCTTTCACTTTTAGCAGCAATTTCTTTTGTCTTCAAATTTATTTATTCGGTTCAGTCATACCGAACCTACTGCTTACAAGCAAACCAAATTTATTTAAATGACCTTGACGGGTCTCACTAATTAGACTTATTAGTCCAGTTACTTTTTACCGCTTGCTTGGTTATAATGTGATTCTACTTCACATTACATTTCTTGACCGTGATTGTGTTACATCATGTTTAATTTATATCAAAATTTCATTTTCGAAAATATCACTTTTCGAATATATCGTCTTGCGCCTATCAGTGTCAAGACTTGTATCTTTCATGCTTACTATTTAAATTCCTATCAGAATTTATGTTTGTAAAAACATTATTTCTTACTAAAACCGAAGTTTTAGTTTTAGGATCTTCTCTTTGACTTTTGTCAATTATCCATACCAGGATATTGACAGTCCATAATTTATTCTTATTTAGTTATATCCCATTACCGGGCTCATTATTCTCTTGCATTTAACGCTACCTTTATCTGGCTAGCGCTCATTTGTGCCATTCGGCGTTATATTGTATTCAACATGTTTGACCTATTAATGTGAAATCCATCACTTATAAACAATCAACTTTATTCTTTATTCAACCCATTCGACTTCGAATAGTTGAACATATTTACTCACAATTTCTATATACGAGATTTTATAGTCATAACTCGTAATCCAAGTCCTTTGATTTTTTTTTAACCCGCGTTCATGTCTCTTGGTTTACGCATGTGTTTAATTCTTACCCATCAACCGGGTGTTTTACCGAGGTCGTTATTATTGCAACCCTCCCGGCATGCATTAAGACCTCGCTTCATTTTTATATTCCAACTTTGTCTTTAAGTTTGACGTTTTACAAAAACGACCCGTTAAGGGACATATTTGCATTTTCCGGGTTCGAGTGTAAGGACACTCCCTCCCAATGCTTGTCTAAATCATTTTACATGTTTGCGTTTTCTGGGTTCGAGTGTAAGTACACTCCCTCCCAATACTTGTCTAAATCATTTTACATGCTTGCGTTTCCTGGGTTCGAGTGTAAGTACACTCCCTCCCAATACTTGTCTAAATCATTTTACATGCTTGCGTTTTCTGGGTTCGAGTGTAAGTACACTCCCTCCCAATACTTGTCTAAATCATTTTACATGCTTGCGTTTCCTGGGTTAGAGTGTAAGTACACTCCCTCCCAATACTTGTCTAAATCATTTTACATGCTTGTTTGTCCCTTCACTCGGGCTCATTATCTTGATGTAATACGCTTCCGTCACTCGATTGTGCGTTTACATTATTATCAAATATTTTCCTTATTTGATTCATTTGGGTACTTTTTAATTAGTCCCATTCACTCCGCCCTTACTACATCTGATGTAAATGTGTCCGCTATAAGAAACTCGTGGTATCATATGCCACTACTTACTTGGCCAGAGTAAGCGGTTAACACATGACATACACGACCTTTTTATAGTTTTCACATTACGCCCTATGTAAGTAACGCCTCTGTTTGGTTTCTCTTGGAACAATATCCCGGATAGATTTTCTATTCGGGCTTTTCCAAGTTTTTTTTTTTTAATCTACATATGCAACTTTCAACCTCTACGTATTTGTTGCATATTATTATTTGTGCGATTATTTAAAATGTGCACTTGGTAATATTTGCCCCGACGGGCGTTCCTTGTCATTAATCTTGTTCGCGGTCGTTACGCGATTTAGTCCTCGGTGAGCATGCTCCTCCTGTCATACTTCGGACCGTTCCATCATCATATCCACAATTCGTTTGACTCTCGTCGTCTTCAAACGCGAGTGTCCTTCAATTAAAACATTCACAAAAGTTAGTAACGTCAACTTTAATAATCGCCCGTATTATAATAAAAGGCTCTTCTTTTTTTTTTCTACTATACGCGTCACCGCGCGTATTTTTGTCGACTAAATCAATCATTTTAATAGGGGTAACGTGTATCACACGATAGCCCTATGTGTTGTTTACAACACTTTAGCATGCTTAGCTATTAGCATACATGTACTTACCGGATTTGCGATCAAGCCTCGAACCGAACACCAATTCTTTATTAAGAGCATAAGGTTTAAGTCCAAGCATAGCTTTCCCGCCATACTTGAATCTCTTAAACCAAGGCTCTGATACCAACTTGTAACACCCGTTCTTATAATTTAAGGTTTAATGAATCTTTTACGAAAACAATCATGTAATTTCGATTACATAATGCATCGGAAATACGGGTTTACTAAAAGATTTACAAATCATAAGTTATTCTACATAACGTGATCGAATTCGTTGTTTAAAATTTACAACGTGGCAAAGTGCGGAAGCGTGTATCTTTATCGTGTTCGGTTCTTCGCTGAGCTTGATCGTCTTCCGGCATCCAAAAGTACCTATATTCCATAAACATGAAATACTTTAGTCATACGAGGTTTAAAACGTGTCTAAACGAATCCGGGAATTTAAAACTAAATAAAATATACTTTGTTTCTGGGTCCACCGTAACTTAGTATGTAACCATCGTAATCATATCAGCTCCACCGTAACTTACGGTGGCATGACTAAATCAAGTATACGCAATCATATGTCTTTTTCTGGATTAATAATGACATAGTTAATGTGCAGCGATTTTCTATACAGCTGCTGTAATTGACCATTATGACCCATTCAAAGTCCGAACTAGATTAACATGTTCAAAGATGGATCGTAGAAAACTTCAATACCTTCGCAAGCATATAAGGTACACCTTCTAACGAATTTTCTATGATTTTATATGATTTTTATAAAATCAGCACAGCAACTATATTTTCATTTTTCAAACAGCTTTCAAGGTTTTGAACAGCTGTTTAATTCATTCTTTTGGCCTATTTAACAACCACATTTATTTCTTATGATTGAAAACAGTAAAAATTTACTTCATAAGCTTTCCGAAAAGGTATAGAACACCCAAATCGGATAAACGGTTGATTTTATATGAATTTTTTAAGATTAGTCGAAATCCGTATAAAAAGCTGCGGAAATCATGTTTAGGGTCATTTTAAATTCGAACCAAACCATCAATGCAACCCATTTTCATGGCTAAAACCCTTATTAAACTCTTGGTAATGGTTAGGAACCTATAACAAATATAATGACCATCGTCCGTAACATTTGGTTTACCTATTAAGGTAACCAAAAACTTATTTTAGACTTCGTTTAACTCTCATTAGCCTTACATTTAAATGAGAGCTATCTTATTATGCGTACCTGGCTCGGATCATTACATTGACCCATTTAAGTACCTTGCCTCAATATCTACTAAGTAATAGCGATGTAAATATCCACTCGATATTTATTTCTGAAATCAAACAACTCATCAAACCATTAGTCGATATTGTCAAAAAGTGATATTTTCACCTTTTGACCCGTTGGTCTAAATGACCGATAATATTGGCGAGATAAAGCTTATTGCCATCTCGTCTACACGACTCGTTCCGATTTACACCGCACGGTCGTTTTAACTATAATTCACCTCTTAACGCTTTTTGGCCTAATAAGGCTTACGAAATATGTATCTTTCAAAACCAATAATTATTATCAACAAGTGTCCAAATTTCAATTTTACCCTTATTGGTTATCTTGTTCCGTACGACTACACGTCGGAAACACCATATCTCAACTTTCCATTTGTCTTGTTCGAAATCAAAACAACAAAAGGACATTCTAAACTATATGACTAGTGTAAGCTATACTTACCTCGCATCCGAATATGCTTTTCTTCTCGTGCTTGATTCGTTTGACCGCTTCTTTCCCAAGCCTCCACCTAGCTCGTTAGGCGACAAACTATCATCATTCACAAGGTGGTTAGATTAGTCATTTCAATTCACGACTATTCCACCTCACGTATTTTCTATGTCGAAACTACTATTTGACTTTATCATTGGTTAATTTGACTTTTAAAAGTCAATTGACTTACCAACATATTCATATGCACATTTGGTTCATTGAACTCACTTAGGCATATTTCATCCGAACTCTTAACAAAAAATCAATTTTTACATACTAACTAGTAAGCCGCGATTTCATTTAGGCATTTCATATCAATGAAAATTGGCTGTTTTTGGTGACTTGTTTAACCTGTTTACAAGTCTTCAAAAATTATGATTTTTTTATGTGGCGTACCTCTCGGAGGGTTAGCCCTTGAGTTAAAATTTCAAGATCTAACTCTTTACCAAAAATTCGTGAAAATTCATTTACTAAGCTGCAATCAGATTCGTCACTTCTGACTGCAGCTTACGGAAAAATTCATTAAAAATTCCTCGTTTATCCGATTGACGAAATTCCAATTGGCGGTTCTTTTAATCGCTTAAAACTTTCTACTGTAAGAATTTGAGATCATAACTCAATTCCTAAATTGAGTTATGACATTCGTGATGGGCTGCAATTTCTGCCAGAAAACGCAGCTTGAACCTTTGATACGGAAAAATTCATAAAACGCTCGATTTTCGTCGAAAAAATGCGATTCCAGTGGGGTTTTAAAGATATTTCCTGGAATTACATTCTAGACTCAAGAAACACATTATTTTATCACTTTTTGTCCAGGTTACAGCCAATACAAATCGGCTGTAAATTCTGATCAAGAATCGTTTGAATTCAGCTTTCAATTTAAGCTTGTTCTTGACATCATAACACTATTTTTTTGAAATCAAAACCCTAAAAACATCTCATACATGAATTTAGTATCAACAAAAACTTGAGCTAAGCATGATTTCAACATATACTTGTCTAGGGCTTACTCCTAGACACCATATCAACCCTATTCTACCCAAATAGCAAACATGCAACATAAATTTCGAATTCTTATGTGTTCATCCAGATTTGAGATGGAACCAAAGTGGAAATTTTGACATACCTTATGATCCTTTCACTGAAGTGATCACTAATCTAAGCTTAGATTTCAATTTGGAGTCGATTTGGCTTCTCAATTGCTTGATTTTTGCTAGCTAGGGTTTGGGCATGGAACCCCCTGGCCTCTCCTGCGATTCACGACCAGAACACACACTTAAAGTGTGTGTTTTGGTGTTAGATGTTTTATTTAATACAAACTTGCTTCAAGTTTGTCACCTTTGGTCCCTACACTTTACCAAGTTACATGTAGTGTGTTTTTAACAAATTGTCTTATCACTATAAGACTTATAACTAACTAGGTCATTTATTCCCAGTTACTTTATCTTGTTTAAAAATCCGTTTTTCTTTTAAGTCCCGTTAACTCGGGCCCTTTTTATATACTTTTGTTTTCTCAAGTATTCTTTTCATTCTTTTAAATTAATATTAGGTTTATTTATTTGAGTCCTAATATTTACCGGGTTAATTTTTACCACTAACGGTATTTTACCCGTCTTTACTATTAACGTGGTTTGATTACCAAACCCGTTTTTAGGATGTTACAAGTCTACCCCCCTTAGGGAGGTTTCGTCCTCGAAACCTTTTCTTACATAATTTATTGAGTTTAAACTCAATGTATTTGATCCAAGAAATCTTTTAAACATTACTTATACTTTTAACCAATTGTTAGTATTACCAGATAAGTATGGTAACATCTTTTTGGTTACTATTTGTCTACGTATCTCATACGACGTAGTGCAACTTAAAATAACGTAATCCCGTTATTTCCACTAGTTTAGTTAACTCAGCGATATCCATCGCTTTCATATACTATCGAATTCTTTATGAATCCGTTATTTTGACCCGTTTAAAGGTCTTTAATGGAATCTTTCACTTTTAGCAGCAATTTCTTTTGTCTTCAAATTTATTTATTCGGTTCAGTCATACCGAACCTACTGCTTACAAGCAAACCAAATTTATTTAAATGACCTTGACGGGTCTCACTAATTAGACTTATTAGTCCAGTTACTTTTTACCGCTTGCTTGGTTATAATGTGATTCTACTTCACATTACATTTCTTGACCGTGAT
Source organism: Helianthus tuberosus (assembly GCA_030545235.1). Lineage (NCBI taxonomy): Eukaryota > Viridiplantae > Streptophyta > Magnoliopsida > Asterales > Asteraceae > Helianthus > Helianthus tuberosus. The sequence goes on from CM060393.1 coordinate 30,315,550, forward strand.
TGTGTTACATCATGTTTAATTTATATCAAAATTTCATTTTCGAAAATATCACTTTTCGAATATATCGTCTTGCGCCTATCAGTGTCAAGACTTGTATCTTTCATGCTTACTATTTAAATTCCTATCAGAATTTATGTTTGTAAAAACATTATTTCTTACTAAAACCGAAGTTTTAGTTTTAGGATCTTCTCTTTGACTTTTGTCAATTATCCATACCAGGATATTGACAGTCCATAATTTATTCTTATTTAGTTATATCCCATTACCGGGCTCATTATTCTCTTGCATTTAACGCTACATTTATCTGGCTAGCGCTCATTTGTGCCATTCGGCGTTATATTGTATTCAACATGTTTGACCTATTAATGTGAAATCCATCACTTATAAACAATCAACTTTATTCTTTATTCAACCCATTCGACTTCGAATAGTTGAACATATTTACTCACAATTTCTATATACGAGATTTTATAGTCATAACTCGTAATCCAAGTCCTTTGATTTTTTTTTTAACCCGCGTTCATGTCTCTTGGTTTACGCATGTGTTTAATTCTTACCCATCAACCGGGTGTTTTACCGAGGTCGTTATTATTGCAACCCTCCCGGCATGCATTAAGACCTCGCTTCATTTTTATATTCCAACTTTGTCTTTAAGTTTGACGTTTTACAAAAACGACCCGTTAAGGGACATATTTGCATTTTCCGGGTTCGAGTGTAAGTACACTCCCTCCCAATGCTTGTCTAAATCATTTTACATGTTTGCGTTTTCTGGGTTCGAGTGTAAGTACACTCCCTCCCAATACTTGTCTAAATTATTTTACATGCTTGCGTTTCCTGGGTTCGAGTGTAAGTACACTCCCTCCCAATACTTGTCTAAATCATTTTACATGCTTGCGTTTTCTGGGTTCGAGTGTAAGTACACTCCCTCCCAATACTTGTCTAAATCATTTTACATGCTTGCGTTTCCTGGGTTCGAGTGTAAGTACACTCCCTCCCAATACTTGTCTAAATCATTTTACATGCTTGTTTGTCCCTTCACTCGGGCTCATTATCTTGATGTAATACGCTTCCGTCACTCGATTGTGCGTTTACATTATTATCAAATATTTTGCTTATCTGATTCATTTGGGTACTTTTTAATTAGTCCCATTCACTCCGCCCTTACTACATCGGATGTAAATGTGTCCGCTATAAGAAACTCGTGGTATCATATGCCACTACTTACTTGGCCAGAGTAAGCGGTTAACACATGACATACACGACCTTTTTATAGTTTTCACATTACGCCCTATGTAAGTAACGCCTCTGTTTGGTTTCTCTTGGAACAATATCCCGGATAGATTTTCTATTCGGGCTTTTCCAAGTTTTTTTTTTTAAATCTACATATGCAACTTTCAACCTCTACGTATTTGTTGCATATTATTATTTGTGCGATTATTTAAAATGTGCACCTGGTAATATTTGCCCCGACGGGCGTTCCTTGTCATTAATCTTGTTCGCGGTCGTTACGCGATTTAGTCCTCGGTGAGCATGCTCCTCCTGTCATACTTCGGACCGTTCCATCATCATATCCACAATTCGTTTGATTCTCGTCGTCTTCAAACGCGAGTGTCCTTCAATTAAAACATTCACAAAAGTTAGTAACGTCAACTTTAATAATCGCCCGTATTATAATAAAAGGCTCTTTTTTTTTTCTACTATACGCGTCAACGCGCGTATTTTTGTCGACTAAATCAATCATTTTAATAGGGGTAACGTGTATCACACGATAGCCCTATGTGTTGTTTACAACACTTTAGCATGCTTGACTTGTATGAGCTTTTATGTTGTTTGCCTTTTAAACAGGAAGCACAATGCTTAGAACAAGTAAACAATTTTGGTGGAAGACCTCTTACCAGGCCTTGTTTTGACAAAGCAGTGATTGTCTTGAGATTTGTGTGCCCCAATCTTCTGTGCCATAATTCTGTCCCTTTGTTAGAGGCAGCTGAGAACAGACAGGCATCGGTCATGGTACTCTCTTTTGACAAATCAACTACATAAACATTGCCACTCCTTTGAGCAACAAGTTGAATTTTTCCATTGGCTATTATTTCTTCAATCTTTTTGACCATTTCTGGTCCAACAATCTTGCAACTCTCCTTAGTAAAGAATGACCCATAGCCTTTGTCACTCATTTATGAAACACTAAGGAGGTTGAATTTTAGATTGTCAATGAGATTGACATTATCAAACTTGACTTTTCCGGACTGAACTGTTCCAGACCCCAGCACCTTTCTCTTACTATTGTTACCAAAAGATATATCACCCCTCCATGAGTTTTGAATTCTTTGAGTAGGGCTCTACATCCAGTCATGTGCCTGGAGCCTCCACTATCTACATACCAAAGACTATCTAAGCATGCAGAAGCTCCCTTAGCTGCAGCCATCATGGCACAGTCACAGACATCTTCATAAGCTTTGGTATTCTTCTCTTCTTTATCAACACACCATGGGTCAGACACAGGTTTTATCAGTGGTTCTGATTTCTTCTTCAACAGCTCCTCACCAACTACAGCAGTAACCACTGCTTCAGCTATTTGATCCACTATTTCAGCACTGGATTTTTCTTCTTCAGTTTCCAGCCCTTCTGGAATTGACTCTAAAGCTGCAAAACAAAATTCATCAACAACATCATTCTTAGCTAATAAAGCAAAGTTTTCATCAGATAGTTCATCAGGTATGCTACTCCAATCAACAAAGCCTTAGGTAAAGAAGCTTTGTTAACTGGCCTATGCTGGAGCAGATGTTGTGCAGCATGTTGTGGTGCAGATTGTTGCACTTGGACCTTAGAGACAGGGGCTTGGACATACTGAATTTGAGGAACAGTGGTTTGAACATATTTCACTGGAACAGGTGTTAAGGGTGTGCATAATGAGTAGTGCTTACATGAGCAACAGGGGTATAATGGGAATAATGGACAGTGTTTTGTGTGTTTTGAGGTCTAGGACTAGGATGTCTGATAATTGGTCCATTATTTTGACTTCTACACTCTCTAGCAAAATGACATAGCCTATTACACTTTTAACACTTTATCTTTGATTTATCCAACCCCTACTTTCAAGTTACCATGTAACCCTGGAAATTTTCTTCCAGTTCTCTTATAAAACTTGCTGGTTCTTACACTCAGCAGTGTCAGTTGGTGCAGAATGTCCATTTCTTCCAGATCAATTGGATCAAAATGTTGAAGATTATTGAGTTCAAATTACAACTAATTATTCTTTTAATAATACGTATTGGTCGGGTCTGGCAACATGTTGCGTTAGACCACATCACCTAAAAAGAGTTATTTTAGTTCGAGTCAGTATGAGTTCGTGTCATTAACTGGTTAAATTTAAGATTTTAACTTTAAATTTCTTTTCTTCATTTTTCATTAATAATACATTTGGTATTTAATAATACATATTGGTCGGGTCGGGTCGAGCAACGTGTCGCGTTCAAACAATTCACATAAAAAGGGTTATGTTGGTTAGATTCCAATCGAGTTCGGATCAAAAAGGTTTCAGACCAGAACAGGTCATGTAATTTTTAATATTTACCAAGTAGTTGAATCGAATATTTTAATTTTGAAATTTATTTTATTTATTTATTTTTTCTTTTAATAACACGTTTGCTATTAAAAACATGTATTTATTTGTCTTTTGATAATACGTTTTGATTGTATCGAGCCGGGCAGTATGTCGCATGTATTCATGCAGTGGCGAAGCTTGACAATGAAGACAGGGGGTCGAAAACGTATATACTCAAAATTTTCTATAGAACCGGGGGGTCGAAAACGTATACACCCAAAAAATTTCTATACGAAAACTACATATATAACACTATTGAGCGAAAAGTTCGGGAGGGGGGGGGGGGCCTCTTAAGCTGCGCCCCTATATTCATGGCACATAACAAAAATGGTTATTTTAGTTCAAGTCAAAAAAGGATCACGTCAAAACTATTTCGGGTCAGAACATGTTATATAATATTTAATATTTATTAATAGATAAATCTAATATTTTATTTTTAAATTTGTTCACTTTTCTTTTAATAATATGTTTGGTATTGGATAATACGTATTGCTCGGTCCACCTACACATGTCGATTATGTCAAGACCTAGGAAACCCTGCACCGTAACACAAACTCTATTACTGGTACCAAAAATTGTAGAGAACTACCAAATATATTGGTACCCCATCTCTTTTACATGCTTACGTGTTGGGCCTATTATTTTTTTCTCACAAGAAAGGGTATAATTAGTAAAAAGAAGAAGGGATATATTTAAAGTCACCTAAATTAAAACATGAGGATGGCAGCACAAGTGCATGAGACAATATGCCACCCATACACGTCTTTTTATTGACGTGTGAAAATATGTACATATATTAATGGGAATAAATCTATAAAACATAAGATGTTTATTTAATTTATAAGGCAGAGGATATAAGCTTGCTAAAATTTGTTAAGTACGAGAAAATATCGAAGGAATTGAAGGAGACGCGGAAAATCTGATGGTTTTTGAATAATGAAACAAACTAAAAAGGAATAAATAAAAAATTCAAATCCAGAGTCATGCCTCATTTTTTTATTATCAAATCCAGAGCGATGCTTGTACACGCTGAGCCATTGACATAAACCTTTCTATACTCGATACCGTTTATATGTATAAGAAATTCATACCAAATTTACAATCAACAAAGAGCATAGCCATTGGCCCATATGCATGCCAAACATACATCATGTATATACATAAATGATAATCTATGTTAACATTTAATACCACCCAATTCTATTTTAATTACTTATATTCACTATTTCTATTTAGCTATGCATGAAAGTTTAGTATAATAATCAGCCTGTTGTTTTAATAAAATTTAGAGTTAATTGCCATTTTAGTCCCTGTGGTTTGGCCCATTTTGCCAGTATAGTCCAAAGGTTTCATTTTTAACATCTGGATCCAAAAACGTTTCATCGTTGCCATTTTGGTCCAACTGACTTAACCCCATCCATGGACCTCAGTTAACTCAAGGGCATTTTAGTCATTTCCCAAACTATTTTAATTAACCCTTTAATTCCACTTTATTTTTTTCTTTTAATCATTTATATAAGATTTATCTTATATATAATAATTATAATATAATTATAATAACATATATATATATATATATACAGATATTGTGCACCACCACCACTCATTCTCACTCTCTCATGTCTCTCTCTCTCATCCACCAATCACCATCGCCCCCTACCAGTCACCACCGCCCACCACTATCAACCACCACTGCACACACATACACATACACATACACATACACATACACTCCCCTCTCTCTCTCTCTCTCTCTCTCTCTATCTGTGCACTCTCTTTATTCTCCATAACCAACCACCACCAGATGATATCATCACCATCAACAACCTCACCACCGCTGTAAGCACCACCGCTGCCATCACAAGCCACCAACGTCCCTAACAGGTTTGACTTTCTATCTCTCTAAAAATGGTGGTTCGACGGGTTTGATGGTGATGAACGGCAGAGGTGGTTCGACAGGTTTGATGGCGGAGGTGGGTGTTGATGGTGATAAACGACGACGCTGGGTTGTGGGTTTTGTAGGTGGTGATTGATTTGAAGATCTATGTGCGATTTGAACTTGGAGGTTGTGATTGATTGGGTTGGGGAGGTGTTTCAGTGAATTTGGGGGTTTTCTGTGAATTTGGGGGTTTTCTGTGAATTTGGTGGTGGGTGGCGGAGGTGGGTGGCGTGGTGGAGGTGGGGTGTTGCTGGTGATGATGGCGGAGGTGTATCGTTGTAGGTTGTGTTTTGCGGTGGTGGGGGTGGTGGTGGTGGTAGTAGAGAGATATAGCAGAGAGAAAGATGAGAGAGAGAGTGTGTGTGTTCTGTATGTATGTGTGGGTTCCATGGTGGTCGGGTGGTGGTGATTGGTTGTGGTGGTCGGTTCCTGGTGATAGTTGTGGTAGTCCGGTGATGGTGCTGGTGATGATGGCGGAGGTGTATTGTTCCATCTTCTGGAGTATTTCTTTTTCTGCATTCAAAGAAGTGTTAGAAGACAATAATTGTTCATTAGTTGTTAACAGCCCAGTATCAGTGGCAGCAGACTCCTCACTTATGACTCGTCGATCAGTAGGTACCTATCCCTGTTTGTCTCACAGATTCCTGGATGAACATATATACACCTGTTAATAGTTTTGTTTTTGGATTCAAAAGAAATGTGATGTCTGCTATTGTAGTATCTGGTTATTGGGTTTGTTTGGATTTGATTTGATTCTTTCGTTAATTTGGATTTGATTTTGTTTGTGGGTTTGTTTTTTAATCTGGATGGATATGGTTATTGGGTTTTGATCAAACATTATTGGTGTGGCAGTTGTGGAGGTGGAGGTGATGGTCACCAACGGGGGACTGATGTGGTGTGGTCGGTGGCTGAAGTGTGGTGGTGGCTGAGGTGTGGCAGAGGTGTGGCAGAGGTGGTGGCTGTGTGTGTGTTCTGTATGTATGTGTGGATTCCATGGTGGTCGGGTGGTGGTGATTGGTTGTGGTGGTCGGTTCCTGGTGATAGTGGTGGTGAGGCTGTGGTGGTGGTGAAGGCAGGGGTGGTGATGGTGGCAGTAGTGATGGTGAGGTGGGTGATAAAGGTGTGTGTATAATATATTCTTTAAATATTAATTAATTAAAACAGATAGATAAAATGACAAAATTGCCCTTGAGTTAACTGAGGTCCATGGATGGAGTTAAGTCAGTTGGACCAAAATGGCAACGATGAAACGTTTTTGGATCCAGATGTTAAAAATGAAACCTTTGGACTATACTGGCAAAATGGGTCAAACCACATGGACTAAAATGGCAATTAACTCAAAAATTTAAGAACCATAACCGTATGTTTGTGTACTACCACAAAAATCTGGCTGGTGATATACAAAAATCTGGTTTAGGTTCTTGAATTTCATTAGCCTCCTTTCTCCATCCCTGGTCCCATCGGGTTGCAGGCGCCCTACTTGCCTCTGGTGTCACGCCCTTATCATTTGCCACACTTGAGTGGCACTTCCATCCTATCCGAGAAGTGGTAATCACGGATTCATACCTATTCATGAGAGTACATTGTTGTGGCCTCTTGAAATACTTGGGTATTATCACACCCTAACCGATGGCGGAATCATCGGGGCGTGGCACTAGGCGAATCAGATTGCTCAAGAGAATCCATAACAACTAAATTGCGACAATATTTAATGCGTTCATTATCCCATACAAATAAACAAATACAATCACATAAGTTGTCACAGATTTCATGGTCTCTCAAACAATACAAATCCGACAACCTAGATTTTAGGTGAGTTTCTAGACTTCCTACCTTGATTTGATGTAGACTGCGATATAACCTGCAACATACGTTAAAATAACGTCAATACAAAAGTATTGGCGAGTATACAAGTTTTGATAGTATAGCGTAGTAGATAAAAAGTGCTGCGAATTACCACATACATAAACGAGATACAACAACATATATACCAGATAGATACTACCAGCTAAGTCACTCGAGCTGCGATTGCGATTGTTATTCATCCTAACTAGACCCCGTCGGGTGCTATAGTACTATACTAGTTAAGGCGGGACCTCGCGAGTAAAAGTCCTAGCACATATGTAACTAGCATCACGTATAAATATGCATATCAGTTATTCGCAAGTGATAAGTAGTTTAAGCATTTGATTAGTTTGATTTGATAAGACGTATGTTACACCCAAAACGCGATAAAAAAGGGTTCGAGTAAACTCACGGTCGGTGTTTAACAAGTAAACACAACTTGATTGGATTGAAGGGAGCATGTCTGAGATTAGCCTGATTACAGAATGATAGCGTAAGCGTTAAACGGTGCGTAAAACGGTGTCGAGTGAGCTGAGTGACGAATGGTCATTCGATCGGATGACAATCCGTACGGATGGTCATTAAATCGGATGACAATCCGGACGGATGGTCATCCGGTCGGATGGCCATTCGGTCGGATTGTCCTTCGTTTGGGATGGTTGTGTTTATGTATGATGTGACTTTGAAGTTTTCGTTGTAGTATTTTGAAAACAGAGAAGTATCTCTACCTTTCAAGTCGTATGATCGAACGGTCATCCAGACGGATGGTCATTCGATCGGATGGCGATTCGGCCAGTGAGACAACTTACAAGAACAAGTTCACAGAAGGAAGGTCATTCGATCGGATGGTCGTCCGATCGGATGAACATTCATTGGATATTAATATGTATGGAAAATTTGAAAGGTTTAAGTGTTGAAGACTAAATGTCGTCCGATCGGATTGCCATTCGATCGGATGGCAATCCGTTTGACGACCTGATCATTTGAAACTTCTAGAATTTTGTTAAGTTTTCGAAAGTTTTGCGTTTGAACCGAGTCGGTACGACAACGTTTTGAACAATGGAAACCCCATCAAGTCCAAGTCATCTGATTGGATGGGAATCACCCCGTTCGACCCGTTAACTGTTTTTTACGGCATTTCATGTTCAACCCATTAAGTCGGCCATCTCTTCGATAGAAATCAGTTCTCAAACCAGCACTTCACTAGAGAATGAGTAGAAGGCCTGGACGAGCTCATATTCTATCGGTTTTCAGTAACAAGTTAAAATATTGAAGAAAAGCTTGAAATACTTGGATTCGGCTTAGATTTAGGTGAAACCAGTGTTTATACACTGTAGAATCCATTAGATCCGAACTGTTCTTGATGAGAGGAGGTCACACTTCATTATTCCTAAGAACTCCAGATGACATCACCTTAGAACGGTCCAAATCAGAGGATTTTACGGTGAGAAAGTGAGATTTGATGGTGGAAACAATGTAGGAGTGTGTGTAGATGATGAAAGTACAAGATTTAGAGCGAGAACATACGAGAATCGCGAGGAATCGAGGGTAAAAGGTCCGAAGTGCGCTGGTCGGAGGAGGGGCTGTCACATCAAGTGTGCTTGAAGTGACAGGAGGGGTATTTAGGCAAGAGAGGAGAAGGCGATGTAGTGTGACGGATCGGAGGGCAGTCCGATCGGATGGCCATCCGATCAGATGGTCATCCGGACGGATGACCATTCGATCGAAGGGCTCTGGCGAGTTGGATTTCAATGTTTCGTTTTGTTCGTTAAGCGTTGCGATAGTTTGTTCACACATAACCACATATACACATATATATATTTATTATAATTAGTCACAAAGGGTCGTATATAAATATCCACATTTCAAAGTCTGCGTTTCAAGTATATATTGTGTTATGACGCATCACGGCTATCGAGAAGGGTAGAATAGGTCCTCACTCAATGTCATCGTGAGCGTTAGCATGTGCGATGTGATGTGTTATAGCGATAAAGTATGCGTAATATGCGAAAGTAGTGCGAAATAGCATTATAAGCGATATAGTTACATTATGATCTGAATCTCTGGTAGTAGGCGTAACGAGTGTAACGAGTAGTAACAACGCACGAACGTGCGGGTTGTTATAGTCTCCCCTGCTTTAGGGACGCGAAGATTGATGCGAGTGAGAGAGTGATAAGAGCGTCAAGATGAGCGAGCGATCGATCGTAAATTGACGACGGAAGGCGTTGCGAAGACTAGGCGAAAACGGCGAGTAAGGCGATTCGTATAACAAAAGATGGCAACTCACGAAAAGTGATTCAAAAGCGTTTAGAATTTTCGAAAAGTCGATTAATTCAAAAAGGTTTGAAGAGAACTTGTTTATGAAAATTTTCCCACGGTGCGATGTTAAACTGTGTCGATGTTCACACCAGCGCTATGAGAGGAGTTTTGTTAAGTTACTAAAAGATTTTAAGGTAATATAACTCGTTTTATGAAATTTTCTCATCACGCGGCGTTGACTTGATTCGATTGTCACACCAACGTTACAAGAAAATCTTGTTTTGTACAAAGGTTTTGATTAAAGTTTTAGGAATTTCTTCCTTCATTTTGTAAAAGTTCTGTAAGAAATGTTTTTTTGTTTACACAAAGGTTGTAGTAAGACCAAAAATTTAAATTTAAAGTCGGCCCCACATGGCACCTTCTCACGAAAGTTCGACAAATATGGCTAAAACACTTATATATAGGAAGTACCAGCGGTGTATCCACCATGTTTTAGCCATATGGCTTCCGTCCCGTGAGGCAGTGTCATGTGTGTCGACATAGTACTGATAGATTTTCGATAACTTGGTCCAAGCGAGGAATGGTTGGACCAAGTTTAGAAGAAAGAGAGAATTGGGTAAATTGGGCGATGAAGTTGTTTACGAACTCAGTTTTAGCGAGCGAGTGCGATAGGCGATAATCGGTAAGCAATAAACAAAACAAAACAAAAGCAATGAGTGAAGATGGCGTCGTTAAGCGAAAAGCGACGAGCGATAAGCGACAAACGTCAAGCAATACACGATAAGCAATAGAGGCATAGGCGTCAAAAGCGATAGGAGCATAACCAAGCGTTTAAGCGTTAAGCGATAGCAAGTGCGAGATAGATTCCAGCGATGATGCGATTTCGAGCGTGTTGACTTACGAAAAGTCTAGCGATGACACGCTTGAGTTGCGATGAGATTGTTACGCCTTGCGAAGTAGTTTGGTGTGTCGGAAATAGTTTCAATAGTATACTTGGTCTAATAACGTTCAACGTTACATGGCACTTTCTTCACAGGAAATTGGTTGGCATGGCGAAACACTTATATATAGGAAGTACCAGCAGCGTATCCACCATGCTTCAACCACGAGCCTCTGTCCCATGAATAGATGTCATGCTGTGTCGACATGGTCAAGACGCTTATATATAGGAAGTACCAGCGGCGTATCCACCACGCTTAACCATGCTTTTAACGTTATGGCATCATTGAAACTCATTACGATATCCGTGCACTGACCACAGTAATCCCGTGTGCACCCGTGATTAATTTGATCCTTGCACGTTTATCGTACCTTATTTCAAGAACGCATAGTGGGGGTAAAACACATTATATAGTATGTAGTGCTAGTATATAGACTATGCGCGAGTGCAAGAGAAAGAGAGAGAAATAGAGTCAACGTTGTAATGAGTAAGTTTAACACATTGAAAGAAATTAACGACAAAAATCGTATTATTACAACACTATTAGGAGCATAGTTGGTGTTGATGGGATAGACTTTTGCTGGACTGCGGTTGTTGTTGAAGCTGCGGCTGAGGGGAGTGCTAGCGTTCCTCAAGTTCGTGGCCCTGAGCGGCAATGCTGAGTAAGATGACCCAGGCAGTTGCAATTCGCACAATAGCGACAGTTAGTTTCTGTCGGATGATGATACGTGCATGCGTGACACAGGGGATGAGTTTCGATGTAGGCGCGCTTCGGGTAAACTGGAACTAATTGGAGAGGTTCTAGTTGCAACAGCTCAGTTGTTGAAGAATCTGGACTCAAGGTCTTTAGCTTGTGGTTGGGTTGGACTTCTGGAGGCGGTACGGTGTCGTCGGAGGATTCGTCTGAAGATTTGCTGGAGGTGTCGTCAGAGGAATCTTCAGAAGAATCGTCGGTGGAATCGTCAGAGGAATCAATGACGATTGCTTGATGAGCCTGTTTGACAGGATTCTTGGAGAAAAATCCTTCCATGACTCGTTTTTCGTTGATTTCTGCGGCCAAGCGGTAGGTTTCTTCGATGGCAGCAGGTCTTGCTGCTTCGACAAAATCGCCAACACACTCAGGCAAGCCACGAATTTACTTCTTGATGGCTTTTTCTAAAGTGTCAACTTGACTTGGGCAAATAATGCTAAGCTGTTTGAACCTTGTTGTGTAGCCATCATTGTCACCTTCGTTTTGCTTGATTTCCCAAAATTCGTTTTCTAGCTTCTGAAGTTCGTGGGGAGGGCACTACTATTTCTTCATGAGCTCCTTCAGCTCATCCCAAGAGAGGGCATAAGCTGCGTGGATTCCACATTTGTTACGTTCGGTTGTCCACCAGTCGAGTGCTCACGATTGAAAAACCCCAGTAACGCAAGTAGTACGGAAACTCTCGGGACACCCACTCTTACGAAGGGTAACCTCGATAGAATCGAACCACTGGAGTAGCTAGGATACACCTCCTTCACCCGTGAATTCCATCAGGCCACAGGCTTTGAAGTATTTGTAGAGGAAAGCAGATTATGGCGCTTCCGTCTTAGAGTCTTCCGAGGTTCGAGAGTTGCTGAGAGAGTGCACTTGAGCGACGATTTAAGGAATGACCTTGGCTACTTCCCTGGCCACAAGCGAGGCAATCCTCTTGTCGGCGCTTCGTTTGGCTCTTCTCCTAGTTGTTTGTCTCGAAGTGGAGTCGTTTGAAGACATCTAGACAGAGATATTTGGAGTGAGATTCGATCATAATGATTTTTGAATTTTTGCGATGCGATTGAGCGCGTTCAAAACTTGTTGCAGGTAGTATAGTATTACATATTCACCTTGGAGCCACATAGGTGACACGAGATTCCTAAGTTCTTACACAAGTGATTTGTTTGTTCATATATAAATAGGTGTAGTTTATACTTATACACATATATGTCAGTGCAGAATACGCGAGGGCGCGTTGGAGAGAGCGAGGGCGAGTAATTTAGACATTAGTTTTGTTGCGAACATTCGGTTTTCGTTTTAGATTGTGATAGCTGTGCGAGTTGTGCGTTTATAAAGCAGGGAGCAAAAATCGATAAAGCATAAAATCTGAAATCGTAACATATAAGCGTAAATAAGCTCGATAAAGCGTAAAATCGGCGAATTGTAGGCTCAGTAAAATAGATAGAGTGCCTCGGGTGTTTAGGCGGCGACTACCCAAAGTAACTCAACGAGTTCGTGCACGCGCGTTGCCCTAGTAGACTATGCTTCCATTGGGATGCAGCTCATGGCATTCGTCCTCCTAGTCATCACGCGGCTCGAGTCATTGGTATGGTCGAGTCCTTGGTGAGAGCTTTTGAAAACCATTTTAGAGAGTGGAACGGGTTATTAAGATACGGGTTTCACCCCTGACTTAACAGCTTCGCTCCTAGATGTGTTTGTGCTCATCGAATGAATTCGGGAGTTCCACTAGATTTCGAAATGGAGATTCTCGTCGAGATATGTATGTCACTCCTAACTCAACTAAAAGTTCTCATGCTAGAATAATGCGCTAAGTGAGCGATCTTATCGAGAGTTCTTGGCTTTCACACCTAATCTCGACTGGATCACTCGGTTGTGGTATGCGAGTATTTTCGAAAATGTGTGCATTGTGTCAACTTTAGGAAAGGCTAAGTAGTGTTACAACCTTGGGAAAGGCTACATGCATTTTGTCTTTCGTACGAAGAAGCCTTTTTCTTTTGCGAGAGTATCAAGGTAGGCCCGTACAAACCCCACTGGGTTCGCACGCGTCGGCCTGTTGGTACTGAGATTATAGACTAGGTCAGTTCTAAGACGTCGACCCGGACTAGGTCGAGTCACAAGATTTTACCTAATTCCCTATAGTTATAGCTCTGATACCAATCTATCACACCCCAACCGATAGCGGAATCATCGGGGCGCGGCACTTGGCGAATCAGATTGCTCAAGAGAATCCATAACAACTAAATTGCGACAATATTTAATGCGTTCATTATCCCATACAAATAAACAAATACAATCACATAAGCTGTCACAGATTTCATGTTCTCTCAATCAATACAAATCCCACAACACAGTAAGACATAGCATTAGAGGGACACACAAAGCCCCCACCAAAAAATGACGATCAAGCAACGTATAACAACAGACCAAACCAAAAGCTTACCTAAATTCGTTGAAGATTCACCGGAAACGTAGTCCGCAAGGGGAGAGAGAGAGAGAGAGAGAGAGAGAGAGAGAGAAAGAGAGAGTGCAAAGAAGAAAATGGATGGTGAAGGCTAACCCTTTTAAAGCCTCCACCGACCAACATGGAACAACCCAAGCAACAAAAAGAACAATACAACTAAAGCAAGGAAAACCCACAGAGCCAAAGGTACAACCAATAATGACTAGAATCTTTCTAATAACAGTATATAAATAATCCAAATTTTTACCTATTGGCCGATATTAATCCCAACTCAGAAAATGTTTATAGACAGTCCCAACTTAGAATACATGTCATTAAAATACTAACGGGGTTAACTTTCCTCGGTTGAGACTGTCTGTCAATATTTCCTCGGTTGGGATTAATTCTTGACCAACTGGTCCAAGTTGAGATTTACTAAATCTAATTTCCCTAAATAATTATATAAATGTAACGGGGGAAAGATAAAATGAATACTTGAGTTGAGTTGAAAAAACTTGTACAAACCCTATCAAACAATAATTGTTTTTATTTATTTATTTATTTATTTACGTTAATATATGTTATTACTGGTATCACAAATATATGTATATTTGTACGCACTAAATGCCTACAATTTTTTTAATAATCATAATAACATATATTAGGCATGGAAAACAAAATTGATTGTTAGATTGGATTTTTACGAGTTTTGCTCAACTCAGGTGCGTTTTCAACGGATCCATCCCAACACAAAGGTTCCTTATTTTTGGTTAAGGGAGTATTAGAAAACATCTTTGGTTTATGATATAAATTGAAATACAAAACTTGTTATTCCTGGAATATAGTAAAGGAAAAAGATATTTAGTTATATTGTATTCTTTCAATGTGAAAGAAAAATTAAAAAAATGTAATTAGTATTTTATATGGTTCTAAGGTGCGTCAAAGGTGGGATATAGTGTCACGTAGTGCTTTAGGATCCAATGATGTCTGTCGAGAACCACAACCATCAGATTTCAACATGCAACACCAGATATTTACTATTTAATTTAAATATAACTACAATTTGGATATATCTGATTGATTAGGATTTGGCTTGAAGATTAATTGAAATCGAATTTTGATTTAGTTAAGCGAACTATGAAGTGGGGGTCTCAATTTCATCGATAAACTCTCCTCCAATCCCGACGTCATTGGTGATTACCCCTACTCTTTTCGTCTAGTGATAGCCGATAGCTTAGAAAGTAAAAGCGGGTTGCGATGGGAAGTTGGAACGATGATTGTGGTTGTATTAGGGACTTTAGGCCGCTAAATATTGATGACTAGGTCGATGGTTGTTGTGTTATAATAGTTGGAAATCAAGGTGAAATTGGTTTTGAAACTTGGCCTTTTTTTGCTAAACAATATTTATTTTGGGTTTCTTCAATGAAAAACCAGTTTAGTTTTGAAATAAATGTATTTATTTGGGCCTAATACATATACTATATAAAAACTTTCAAAAAACTTGGAGGCCCTTATTTTTTGGTGACCCTTGGCTCGTGCCTATGTTGCCAAGCCTATCCTGTTTACTATCATAAAAACCAAATACTTTAGATAGTAGATTTGTTTAGTGAATATGATTCAGATTTTTCCGTAGTAATCTATGTTTAATTAAATCATTATCGGCTTTTACTTACAAAATCGGTAACAATCAACCCCAGCCATTCACCAAGTAACATATTGAGTGTCGTCATCTTCCCTTGTAACCCCTCATCTTGAACCTTAAGGGTACAATTTCAGGGTTATGATGTAAATATAGTGCAATTATATTTGCATATATAACTTAGTAGTGTAACAAGTCTTTCTTCAGTAAAGACTTGAGTTTTTCGTTAACATTTTTACGTCTAAATTGTACCTGCAAGAATTTGAACCAACACTATATTTATTGTCACCATACCACTAGATCACTTGGTCATGAGTGATAAAGACTTAGGTTTAACAATAACTATTTTGTACATAGTATTTATATGACCAAAACTAGAGTATTCATTCAAAAAAATGATTTAGAAAGTTAAAAGCATTCAAAGCATACTTTCGGTGACCAACTTAAGGAATGCCACCTTTTAGCTAATGTTTTCTTACTTTAAGGATTGTACTATGATCGACATGTTAATAAGTGAAGAAATTAAAATTAGCACATGTAATGTTTTACACTAATATGTATAGATGATGGCATTTAGCTAATGTTTTACTTAATTAGTTTCTTTTAAACACCAATAGTTAATGGTGTTATAATAAGATAAAAGAAGTGTTTAGTCACACACAGAAGGCAGATAGATCCCAAATTTTCTGTATTCAATCATGTTTTGATTATTAGATTTTCAAATATAATTGACTAGATCCAACACCATTGAAAATTGTAATATCCTTTCTATGACAATTGTGTACAAAACATGTGAGGGCAGGTGGGATATTATGAGTTTCCACCATTGATTGGTGATAAATTATAAAACTGAAGTCAGAGTTTTGATGGGAAATATCCATGGCTTTTGAGTTTTTGTAATCTAGCATTGACAATACTTGTAATTATGAGAACCATGTACATTATTAGACCATAGTGTATGCACAAGTAGAAATGGGGTGTGGAAACTGCTATATTGACACCACATCATTTTTATATAGTTTTAAGTTATGGGGTGTGGTGTTCCACTTTCTACTCCTATGAAAATTGTCACGTTACACCTCCAAGCTTCACGCCACCATCTCCACGCCACCATCTCCACGCCACCATTGCTGCAAAACTCCACGCACTGGAATTCTTCACGTTGAAACAACCATGTCGTGGCCACAGGTTGAGCAGACGGTGGAAGCCATGTTGGACCACGCCACAAACCACACCGGGGCACCCCATAGCCTTAGAATCATCTACCACTGATCATTACGTCAAAGATTTTTTATTTAAATAATGATTTTTTTCAAACTTTTCATTTTAAACTTTTTTAAATAATATTCATTTTCCAATTCTAATATATTCATTTTTAAAATCATATTTTTCAAAGTGCAAGATATATATTGAATAATATTAGTTAAATATGATAACTACGGATCTCACTTTGTGCTCACTTGTCTGAATAGATTCATTACCTAGTAAAAAAATTACGAAAATGTTCTCGCGTTTTTATTTTTTATTTTTTTCACTTCGTTCGTACGTTTTGTACGATAAGATACATTGTATTTAGTCTTTTGTCTGATTATTATTAACCCCTTTTAGTTGTTTTTTTCAGAAGTTTCGAATTTTATTACCGTATTTATCTCCAAATGCCTATTATTCGTCAAATACGATGTAGGATGATAAGCATTTGCAAAGGCCAAGTAATAAGCACATGTTACTAAAATGAAAACATATATTCTATACTAACTTAAAACACAAAATCGGTGGCCAAGAACACGACGACACACCTCAAATTACAATTTTATCCTTTTGATCTAACTAGGTGGACACCTGCCCGACGGGCGCGGGTAGATCGTAAACATTGAATGTAAGTGTACGTTTATATGTAAAATATGATGAAGTTATTTAATGAATTCACATTCGCATAATACTTAAGAATACATTAAAACAATGTTTCTAGTACTCAAAATATGTACTCTCACGATCTCATCACCCCGATTACTAAGAATGATGATATGCTGTTTCATTTATTTGTCACTAATGCAATGGTAAAAAAATGGTGCAGATAGGATGAACTCAAATTACCAATTTCTTTAATTCTTATGAAGTATGATTTTTTTAATATCCATGATCTATTAAACATAGAACCAAACATCAGCTCCTTGTTGGGCAAAAGTTACAATTTAAAACAGATTGCATACATTAAAATCATTTTGCACCTCTCAACTCAAAGAAGCAAACATAGATTTATTCTTGATTAAAAAAGAAAGCATCCTCCTTAATCCACTCAACCATTTTAGGGGTTGGAATATTGTTATATTGTTTTTGTTAAACAATTTTTCGTTTCTATATTTCTACAATCTCCAAAACGTTGCAAACGCCCAACTCCAACCACATTCTTCCAAGTGTTCAACCCTATTTGAGATTTAACAAACTCCAGCACTTCTCTAGAGACACAAGATCAGGCATCGGAATACACAACCAAACCCAGATCTGCCACCACATGTTGTAAATAATCTGATTTGCAGAGTCGAATAGGAACCGGAAATAAAACCGAAACAACTTGGATTCTCTTGGAATCGTGACACACTTTCAGATCAAACATTTGATGGTACACTCAAAGATTTGATCGGATAAGACCAAGAGCCGTCAAGAACGAATTTGGTAATTTATGAGAAGTTGCGTACCTTTTTTTGTTCGTATGTTCGAACCAGTTTTCAAGTTTCAACCAAGATAAAAACTGTATCTTCCTTTTCGTGTACATAGTTTGCACACCAAAAAACATCGGTTTATTATATTTCATTTTTATCAAATTGACATGGAGCCTTCCACCAAAGCCCAACGGTTTGTTGTTTTGGTTTTTAAGAAACCATCAGATTTATCAATGCAATCTAAGGCCCATATGGAAATTAATAAAACCAATTAATTATATGAAGGCCCAAGATTAGTTATTAAATATATATACATTTAATTTACAAGTTTATAAATAAAATCAAAACCGATAATACGCCATATCTTGTTAATATCACACGAGCATGCACTCCCGCATCTCCTAACTCGTCCAATTATTAACAAGATTAACTTGGTCGACAAGTTAATCCCATATCACGAAAATACGTTGATAACACTAAAATTACCAACATTCCTCCCCCATTTTAGTGATATCCATGATTAACTTAAAACACTTCTCAAACAAACACAAACTTATGCATAAATGAAATGTCGCGACGATTGAATTTCACATTAGTATATTACACATTCCAAATATTCGAATATTAGGGTGTCGCTATGGATTGAACCCTTTCTATTCATAATGAATACATGAAGATAATATACACATAAGTTCACAAATTCATTGTTCTTACTTGACACAATATTTTACTAGCCTGTGTCCAATCCTTCAAAGAGTATATCAAAGCCAAGTCCAAGCTTCTTGAAGCGGCTAAACTTCATACTCTTATAGGTAGTTCTTTTATTCTCGCATCTGCAAATGCAATTTTTCAAAGAACTATTAAGAAGTTATACTTCAACCTCCTTTATCTTGCAGTCTGAACACAACCTTGGGATGGTTTTGATCATGTGTTCCAATATCTCTATGACAAGTTTTCCACATTGAATTTTGCATCTAACGTTGTATTAGATGGGAATTGGGTATCTTGACATAGGATATTAAAGTGTGGACTTTAAACCCATCCCTATGACTGATTTATTCACGAGATCTCTCCTAACTCTTTAGTTAGCTAATCAGTCAAATTAAACTCAGATCTTACAAATTCAACATATATCACTTTTTGCATGATGAGCTCATAAATCATGCTATGTATAACACACAACCGTCTAGACTTTCCATTATACACCTGGCTATAATCCTTAGCCAGCAATATCACACCTGATAGATATTAGTGATATCGGTTTTGACCACAAAGAATCTCAAAGATCAAATTTCTTAGCCATTCAGCTTCTTTTCCAGCTGCCGCTAAATCTACAAATTCATATTCCATTGTTGAATTTGTAAGCAAGTCAGCTTCTTTGAAGCCTATGAGATAGCACCTCCAACAAGTAGGAATACCATCCATTTAGTTATACAACTTGCATCAGAATTTCCTTCTAAAGCTGAAGGAAAACCTTAATAAGACAAACCATAGCTCATGGTTCTTTTCAGGCATTCAAACAATTTATTCACCGCTTGTGAATGCCAATTACCTGGATTACCGGTAAATTACTCATTTTCCCACAACATATGATATATCAGGCCTTTTGCTAATCATAGCATACATCATACATCCTATTGTGTTTGAATATTTCAACTAAGAATTGAGATATAAGATCACCTTTATTAGACATAAGTCTAATATTAGGATCTATGGGAGCAATAAGATCACCTTTATTAGACATAAGTCTAATATAAGATCACCTTTATTAGACATAAGTCTAATATTAGGATCTATGGGAGCAATATGTGAACAATCCATTGTTCCTACGTGTGATTCTAATGCCAAGAATCACTACCACCTCTCCCATATCCTTCGTGGCAAACTTAGGCAACAAGAATTCCTTGCTTTCATCCACTTGATCTTGTTTAGTACAAAAGATCAACATGTCATCCACATATAGACAAATTATGACTCCTTAACTTGAAGCGTCAAAATTGTTGTACAGACCTTGTTTTCACTACCAGGCATAACAAAGCCTCAGGCTCTTTCATATAAATCCTTTTATCTAATTCATCATTCAAGAACGCGGTCTTGACATCCATTTGGTGATTTACCAAGTTATGAATTAAAGCAAGAGCTAAAAGAAGCCTTATGGTGGAAATTCTTGCAACATGAGCATATGTATCAAAGAAATATATCCCTTCCTTTTGTCTAAAACCTTGGATAAACAACCTGGCTTTAAACTTATCTATGCTGCCATCAACTTTCATCATTCTTTTAAAGTTCCATTTGCAACCTAATGGTCTGCACCTAGGAGGCAAATTACTTAAATTCATTTTTATTTGCATAATAGAGTCCATCTCATCCTTATTGCTTCTTTCCAGAATGCTACATATCAAGATGCCATCGTCTCACCATAAGTACTTGGATCTTCATCAATATTAAAACAATATTGATATTAAGTTTGCAACTTACTCCTAGATCCTTCAACTAAGTATAGTCGAATATATGATCCATAGTTCTTAGTTATTATTGCTCTACTACTTCTCCTTGGCTCAGGAGGTGTAACACTAGCTTAGCCAGTCATTTTCTAGTTACTAGAGCTTAACTATATCATTAAGTCTAGATATAAAAGAGAATCTATTCTCATCAAAATAAGCATGTCCTGACATATAAATATATAGTCATTTGGTTCTAAGGCATAGAACTTATAATCATAGGAATGTTCAACAAACCATAGGAATGTTCAACAAACCCTATAAGTGTACGCTTTATACCTCTTTCACCTATATTCCTCATCTTAGATTGAGTGAGCCTTACCAAAACATTACACCTTGGACTCCTAGGTAACTCAAATCCAATGGCTTTTATACCAAATTTCACAAGGGGTAATCTATTCCTTTTATTAAGAATCCTATTTAGCAAATAGCATGTTGTTAACATAGGCTCACCCCAAAACCCTTCATTTAGACCATTATACTATGAAGTATAAGGATATGTGGTTTGATAAATAATACCCAGTTATTAGAGGTGGCTTAACACATAATACTCACATCCCCTATCAGGGCGAATGTTTTAATCAAACCATTCATTTGAATTCCCCCTCAATCTGAAAGTATTTTGAATTATACAGGAAACCATATTTAACATGCATTAAATAGACATAGCAAAATCTAAATGCATCGTTAATAAAAGCGATGATATACCTTTTATTATCCAATACAGGTGTATAGTGAAAGACACAAATCCCTATGTACAAGTTCTAGAATTTCTACCAAAGCCAGGAAACAAACCATCCTTAAGCATATATCATATACTTTCCAAAATTTACATGGCCTAAACAAGCTGCCATAACATGGAAGCATGGTTTTAGATATGATTGAAGTCATATAAACAAATCCTTTACCAAGCAGATTAATGATTTACGTTCTATCTAAACATTTTTATTTCTACTACAACAATATCTAAAATCAATAAACATACCACATTGACATTCATAAAATTTCTTATTCTAATGACAACCTTCCCAAAACATTTTATGTGATTTTATCTCGGTTAGAGAATCCCCAAAAGAGTTTATAAGCATGTATTGCCCCTCTTTTCTAGTGTTTGTGATCTCTAGTGCAAAACCAAACGGTTTTTATTTTCCTTCGAACGATTATCAATATTCATCATTCACCAAAATTAATTTATTAATTTTAAAATATCCCCACTTCAAAACCACATGAGACCTTTCCATGCATGTTTCGATTAATAACATTACCAGTCTCATAAACTTTTGAGTTTAACACTAGAAATTAAAATTAATATATAAATCTAATATTAATATTAATTATCTAGATAAAATTCTTGAAAACTGTATGTTCTTAAAATTGATTCTCACTAGATAGTTATTCTATCTACTTCACATAAGTGGAGTCTACTTATACAATAAAGGAGGAATCAAATTTGATATGTAGTTGAACAAGAAAAATTGATTTCATGGTTCATTAAATCCACATTGATGTATTTTCAAATTCAATGAACTTTGAATTTATAGCTAGGAATTAATAAATAAATAGAAATTTTCCTATTAAATTTTTGGATTATAAATAACAATCTTTACCCACACTAATTATCAGAATTAAAATGTCATCAATTCAATTAATCATGATTCATATAATACAAATGAGTCACTTACTTGTAGGGTAATATATCTGATGTAGAAGTCGACATTCCGTTGTCAAATTCGGCCATGAACATGAAATTGCAAATAAAATAGAAGAACCGAACATAACCTTAAATAACAACGAACAAAACCTTACCCTTCCTTTACTTGAACAATTGATCGAACAACTAAGCACGTTAACTCGCTGCCTTAGAGGAAAACTAAATTAAATAAACATTTGTTCGTAGGAACTCCAAGTCCAAGAAGGACATAGGAACCTTTCTTTTATTCTTGGTTATCACAAACCCAAAGAAAAGAAATTAAATTGAAATCCCATGAACAAATTAAAATCCTTCACTGACTTCTCTTTTATCCTCTTATGAACCGCAACAACAGCAAGAACGTAGAGAAAGGCAACGGTACAGTTCGATCAATTTGAAGAGTAACCCAATAAATCAAACCATGTAGATCCAACACAAGTCACAAAATCATCGAATTCAGTACTCTAAATCGAACCGAACAGAACCGAAACAACAATATCCAATTCAACAATGGAAGCCCATTTAATAGACCAAAGAACAGAACCATCACCCTTAATCGAACCCAATCCATCAACAGAAAACCCAACAAATATAGTTGAACTTTCCGAAGAACCGAACCCAAAATAACTAAATCCGTAATCAACTACGAAACCCAGCAAATCGAACCGGAAATCAATTCAATCGAACACAACCACGAAATGTTTGATCTTTGTTGTAAATAATCTGATTTGCAGAGTCGAATAGGAACCGAAAATAAAACCGAAACAACTTGGATTCTCTTGGAATCATGACACAATTTCAGATCAAACATTTGATGGTACACTCAAAGATTTGATCGGATAAGACCAAGAGCCGTCAAGAACGAATTTGGTAATTTATGAGAAGTTGCGTACCTTTTTCTGTTCGTATGTTCGAACCAGTTTTCAAGTTTCAACCAAGATAAAAACTGTATCTTCCTTTTCGTGTACATAGTTTGCACACCAAAAAACATAGGTTTATTATATTTCATTTTTATCAAATTGACATGGAGCCTTCCACCAAAGCCCAACGGTTTGTTGTTTTGGTTTTTAAGAAACCATCAGATTTATCAATGCAATCTAAGGCCCATATGGAAATTAATAAAACCAATTAATTATATGAAGGCCCAAGATTAGTTATTAAATATATATACATTTAATTTACAAGTTTATAAATAAAATCAAAACCGATAATATGCCATATCTTGTTAATATCACACGAGCATGCACTCCCGCATCTCCTAACTCGTCCAATTATTAACAAGATTAACTTGGTCGACAAGTTAATCCCATATCACGAAAATACGTTGATAACACTAAAATTACCAACACCACAAACTCCGGGCCAGGAGAGAAGTCGTTCAAAATATGACCTGCATTTTTCCCCTGGATACCGCACCTGCAGCACAAAGTCGAATTTCATAGCGATCAATTAGTTAACGAATGACCAGCCTTTAAAGGTGTCGTAAACCAACTAAGAATATAATCAAGGACCAGCCTTTATGTTTATATTTCGTAACACTTTATATCATTTCAGTTAACTAATGATACCTTTAAGCATTAAATAAGGAAAATGCTTATCATTTGACATCAGTCCGAAGTCGATACCAGGTTACTTGTAAACCATTGAAATTTAGAGATAAGAATCCGCTTGAGGAGGCTGGGAGCCTGCAGCTAGATTTGGAAGAATATGTTTAACCCCTTATTAAACTTGTGACATATAACTTAATAATAAAATATCAAATGTTAACCTCGTGTGACAACGGCATGTTAGAAATTGCTGGAGTTTTCATATCAAAAGCAGCTGAGGTGGCGCCTGGTGTCTGGCGTGTTTTCATACCTGATTTAGTAGATCGAATGCACCACTTTGGTCATTAGCCGCAACGGCTTGTGCACAAAGCGTCAAGAGCATTCGCAACTCCACCACATCCTTGTTTACACCTTTTTTACCGCGACCCTTACCTACGTCAGACATGTCATTAAACAACACATACCAGCTATAGCCTTTAAAAAAATGATAAAAAATCAGTTAAAAAATATTTTGAAGCCAAAGCACCAAAGCGTTAACAAATTTTAGTTAACAAATACTATTTTTAAAAGAGTGAGAAGATTCAATACCTTCAACGCAAAGTAACACGTCGTCGAACATCTTTGGTCGCACAGTTGGTTCCGTATAAATTGCAGATTGTTTGGATATCCTCCCGTCTTCGACACTATCTTTCGAATACGGTTTTTCTTTCCTCGTGATTCTTTGGGAACGGAAAAACCGAGTTCGTGTTTCTTCTAGGCCTTTAGCATCACATTATTAGCCTATTCAGTCGCCTGTAGATCTAAGATCGTATCACTGCTAAGCTGGAACTATGGTTTCGTCTTCGAATGGTCGACGATATTCTGTGAGCAATGGTAGCACATGAATTGAATATACATGGCTAGTTAAAAAAAGAAAAAAAAAACTAATACACGAGTCCCGATTACCAAAACTAAAAACCCACCAAAAATTGTTGCCAAAAACAGATAACCCAAAAGTTACCTTTAACCTGCACACGTAAAGGCAATTTGAGAGAGGCATTACCTAAAACATGTACATATCATTTCATATGCATACCTATTACCTGAACACAATTTTAACAAATAAATCTAAAAAAAAGACATAGTTCGCCCCATATGAATTTGTACCAACAATATTTATCGAAGACACAATGATATGTGTCTGGATGTGGTTCCGTTCATCACACCTTAAAGAATATATGTTTGAAAATAAAAGTAAAATTATTGATTTGGTTTTTTGGTTCCAGGTTCACAACCGTTTGTCTAACTGTTAATACACTAAGCCGATAAAACTGAACCAGACGACTTGTTTCAATCCAAATGATTCATTCGGTTATAATGGTCCTTGAATACCAAAAGTTTTACAATAAACTCACCAATGCATCATTCAAGCTTAACAATCTAATAAGCTTTTGCCCTGCATTAAAGTAAGCATCCAGTTGGCTACCCAAAAAAATAAAACATAGCCGTACCTAATGTCACACCCCGATTTCCACGTGTCACCGGTGGGCCCGGTGGGGAGTATCGTGACGTGGTTGGCAACATAATAGTCAAACAACACAATATTTAATATGCACAGCGGAAGTAAATTGTAAGATATAATTCAACCGAATATAATGTTGTAATATCATGTATCACAATAGTCGATTGTTTATCCACAGACAGATCGAAAATAAATTGGAAACAGTAGTTCAACAGACGATAGGCATCTTAAGCTTGCGAGACTTCTATTGATGCTAAGGAGAAATCCCAGCCAATTACGCTTAGTACCTGCATTTAATCTTTTTGGAAAAATACGTCAGTTTACACTAGTAAATACAATCAACTGACTCATTTTGTAAAATGATTAAAAATTGATTTGGATGCACGTGGCATAAACATTTTTATAACTTGGGAGAATTATTGAAGGGGTATGGTCCCAGATCTCGCGTCAACATGACCGCGAAGGACCATTACCCTCATCAAAAACCTCCAACAGCAATAAATTCACCTGTGTCCGCATGGGCACATGCGAACACAGCGGTCCAATCTGTCCAGTGATGAGAAGACTTACCTTAAGGACGGAAACTAATGTAACACATAGCGATGCGGCCCCGCACCGCATCCTATGAACATTTTCGCCACGACAAGGGATCTGGACAACAGGAACAGTCACTCAGCAGGCAATGCGGCATAACACCGCATCCCGCGTAAATCATGGATGGAACAACCAACGTGGGAACAACATCAAGGACCGCAAGCAGCGATGCGGCTTGGCACCGCATCCTGCCTACAAGGCAAGTGGGTCTGACACCACAGTGCAAGTGACACTGGGAACAGTCGCCTACTGGCCCACGTGTATACAACAGTCTGACACCACAGCAGGACGTGGCATCACCACAGTATCCGACAGGTCTGACACACCTGCGAATAGCTGTGCGATGTCAGGCTAGCTACTCAACTACCCTCCTCCACTCCTCAGCTATAAATACTAACCCCAAACCAGGTTTGAGGTATCTTTTTCTCAACTCTCTCAATACTACTACCATCACACTTTGCTTCCCAAGCAAACTACTTATTCTCACACCGGAGAGTGGTAACAAGGAGCACCCCCCACCCCATCCTCCTTGTTGAGAGTCACGGTTTGTTTCCTTGTGCAGGAAACCCATCACCAGACGATCCAGCCGGCGATCCTCGGAAAGAAGGGATTAACCCTCTTGATGAGACTAGTGAGTTACCCTACCCGGTTAACCATTGTTTCATCATTGGCGCCCACCGCTACTCTTAGCACTTTTTTCCGACCATCCCTCTCTCTCCAAAGATCATGTCTGATCGTCAAAACAACACTACCGGGGATAACCTAAACCCCACAAACCAAGGGTCTGCAGGAACTATTCCCTCAGGACCAAATGCTGAACACATTGGCACATCAGCGCAAGGGGGCGCATCCCTTACGTTTGGACACGATTTATCACAGTACGCTCCTGTGATACCTACAGGCATGAACCTTCATGCCTGGTACGACCAACAAGCAGCCATGTTGGCTGCAACATACAACAGAGCTTGCGCAGCAAGTCTCTGCGGGGCATACCCCAGCACCGCACACCCCTGCGGGACGTACTTTACAGTACGAGGGCAGGGCCCCAACACATCCGGCCTCCAGAAGCAGGCACGAAGATCGCGGTTCCTCTTACTGCGACGTCCGCACACTTGATGAGGACGACTCCACATATGGGTCCCGCCACCGGAGCCATATACAGAGTCGCCTAGGCCCACATGGCGAAACTAGGCGACAGTCTACAGCCCACCACGGCCTAGGCATTCACAGCCGACTGGGACCCCAGTCCCACCGTGAAGGGCAAGGCTATACCGATCCGGACGATGGTACATACCGTGCGGAATCCCATGCCACCAGCAGCAGACCGGGAGGACGCAACTACGTTCCTCCCACTCATCCTCGCACTACGTACCTCCGCGCTGCAAAGCTGTACCGCGGACAACCCTACAGGCCGAAATCGACGGCCGAAAACTCCAAGTTTGTCCCAGAAATCGCCCACGCCGATGTCACCACCACAAAATTCCCATTAAACATTGGGAAATACAACGGTTCGACCGACCCAGATGACCACAACAATATCTACGTCGGTGCCGGGTGCAACGGTAGGTGGGATGAACCCACCTGGTGCCATTTTTTTCCCACAGACCCTAACAGGTCTGGCCAGGGCCTGGTTCGATTCCTTACCACCAGGATCACTGACCTCATTCGAGGACTTAGAAGAAAAGTTCCTCGCACACTTCAGCCAACAACGACGCCATGAACGTGATTCCATGGACGTCATGAACATCTGGCGCAGGGATAACGAATCGCTTGAAGCATTAGTTGTCCGTTACAATAAAGAATGCCTAGAGATAGGCGATGTTGCCGACCAAATGGCGCGTAACCATTTCATTGTTGCCGTTAAAGACGAGCAAATGGTTATGAATACCTCTGGCAAAGATGGTTTGCCTAAGAAGTGGGAAGATGTCATGGCTGCGGTCAAGACATACGCCCAGACTCAGCGGTCCCTAAGACAGCACATGTCAAAGGCACAACCCCAGGCAAAAGGCCAGTCTTCCCGCCAAGAGCCGAAGCGCAGCAATAAGCGCAACCGGGACACATGGAATTGTGGCAGCGACTCCAGACCATACGTCCCACGAAGCAACCAGCCCGACGCAAGGGCTACAATCAACGCCCAGCGCGAAAATCGGGCATCAAAAAAGGAATCTCGGGACCGCAGCTGGACCGACATTAACCAGTCGCCAAGCGACATCCTTCTCACGGACGCACAAGCCCTGCGACCGGCCCAACCGATGAAGTCCAAAAAGAACCAGGATCTCGCACTCTACTGCGATTATCACAAGGACAATGGCCACACAACAAACAGCTGCATCAGTCTCCGACTGGAGATTGAGCGAGCCCTAAAAGAGGGAAAACTACAACACCTGTTGACAGGCGCACAAAAAGCTACCAAGCGCATCACTCCCCACAACGAGGGCACCTCCACGGGAAAGAGGACCATGTACGTAGCCTCTACCCACATGATCAACGGAGGAAAAGGAAGGCCGCGCAAGGCGGGAAGAAGACCGGAGAATGACTGGAAAGACGAGCAAGTCGTCTTTCCAAAAGTCTGTGGCGGCCCGCGCGATAGACGCGCCGTGGTTATCACAGGCCACCTGGCTCACTACTGCACCGAGCGATTGTTCATCGACCCGGGCAGTACATCCGATATTATATACGAGCAATGCTTCAACCAGTTCGATCAAGAAGACAAAGATCGACTGCAACCAGCGGATTACCCGTTGGCCGGGTTTGCAGGGGAAACCGTATTCCCCCTGGGCCAGATTACTTTTCCTGTGCGCCTCACCAACGGGAGGCACACAAGAACGGAGGAGGTAAACTTCATGGTTTTACCGCACACCTCCAAATACGACGTACTTCTCGGGAGAGAATCCCAGGGCAAATTCAACATGATCACATCCGTCCCTCACTCTGCTATCGGTTTCCCAACCGAGACGGGGGTCGCGATAATATATGCCCGAAGGGAAGTTTTGTCTACGGACGACCTGCGTCCAGCCAAGGTAGCAAGGCCCACCCCCAACACGCAACCAGAAAAATGGGTGCTTAACGCAAGGCACCTAGAGCAAACGGTCACGTTGGGCCATGCCTTGACACCTACCATCAGAGCACGCCTGAAGCAACTCCTCTTCAGGAACCAAGACATTTTTGCGTGGACACCCGCAGATATGACAGGGGTACCACGCGACATAGCACAACACTTCTTGAATACCATGCCAGGTATCAAGCCAGTGATCCAAGGCCAACGCCACCTTGGATCAGCAAAAAACGCGGCGATGGAAGAGCAGGTGCAGGAGCTACTCTCCGCAGGAATCCTGCGGGAAGTCAAATACCAGACTTGGTTATCCAACCCAGTCATGGTAGAAAAACCAAGCGGGGGCTGGCGCATGTGTGTCGATTACAAAGACCTCAATAAGGCCTGCCCCAAGGATTGTTACGCACTTCCGGAGATCGACGAGAAGGTCGATAACCTCGCACCATTTAGATGGAAGTGTTTCCTCGATTGTTACAAGGGCTACCACCAGGTACAGATGGCAATCGAAGATGAAGACAAAACGGCATTCCGCACTCCTACCGGGAACTACTGCTACACCAAAATGTCGTTCGGGTTGCGCAACGCTGGCGCAACCTATCAAAAGTTGATGAACGACACTTTTCGCGGTCAAATCAGCAAAAGTGTCGAAATTTATATGGACGACCTGGTCGTCATGATCATGGAGGAAGACACCATGCTCAACGATATCGAAAGAACATTCCAAACTCTGCGAAGCGTCAACATAAAGCTTAACCCAGGGAAATGCTCGTTTGGAATGGAAGAAGGAAAATTCCTCGGATTCATCGTAACCAAAGATGGATTCAAGGTAAACCCGGAAAAAGTTCAGGCGATCGAACGCATGCCATCGCCCTCAACGATGAAAGAAATGCAACGACTAGCCGGCAGGTTAGCCGCACTAAACAGATTCTTAGCCAACCACGCAGCTAAGTCATACCCTTTCATCAAGACCCTGCGGAGCTGCCTAAAAAAGGAACAATTCCAATGGACCGCAGAGGCCGAAAAAGCTTTCCGGGAGATGAAAGAGTGTTTGATCCAGCTCCCAACTTTAACCGCACCACGAAAAGATGAGCCACTTATTCTATACTTGTCTGCCGCAGACAACGCGGTAGGCGCAGTACTCATAGTGGAGTGGGAAGGAGTTCAAACACCCATCTACTACATCAGCAAAATGCTCAACGACCCAGAGACAAGGTACACCATCATGGAGAAATTGGTACTAACACTAGTGCACGCATCGAGACGTTTACGACGTTACTTCGCAAACCACGTCATCACAGTGTTAACTAACTACAGAATCGGCCCGATCCTGTCCAAACCAGACATCTCTGGGAGGTTAGCAAAATGGGCAATTGAGTTGGGCGCACTTTCACTGAACTATAAGCCGCGCCCCGCAATCAAAGGCCAGGTTTTGGCTGATTTCGTTGCTGAAGTACCAGCAAACCGCATTCAAGAATGCGAAGAAGAACAAAATCCTACATCACCACCATTCTCCGCAGAAACCTGGGCACTATATACAGATGGTGCGTCCAACGAAGATGGTGCTGGTGCAGGTCTACGACTTGTCAGCCCCGATGGCCAAGAGCTAACATACGCAATCCGCCTCGATTTCAAAAGCACGAATAACGAAGCAGAATATGAGGCTCTACTGGCAGGGTTGCGTTTGGCAGTCAAACTCGACGTTAAACATTTGGAAGCACAT
This sequence comes from Helianthus tuberosus, assembly GCA_030545235.1. Taxonomy (NCBI): domain Eukaryota; kingdom Viridiplantae; phylum Streptophyta; class Magnoliopsida; order Asterales; family Asteraceae; genus Helianthus; species Helianthus tuberosus. The sequence goes on from CM060393.1 coordinate 30,346,223, forward strand.
GTCGACTCACTACTGGTTGCAGGGCAGATACGCGGTGACTATGCCGCAAAAGGGGATATCATGATCCTCTACCTCGAACAAGCCTTGCAGCTGAAATCACGGTTCACCTCCTTCAATATTCGCCATATCAACAGGAGTGACAACAGACCTGCAGATGCACTATCAAAACTTGCATCCACCAGCTTCCAACACCTGGAAAAAGAGGTACGCATCGAGATTCTGCAAAATCCTCCAGTACCCCTGCGCCAAGTCAATGTCATCCAGTACGGTACAACATCCTGGATGACACCGATAATTGCATACTTACAACCAGGTGTTACTCCCGAAAGCAAGGCAGAAGCACGCAAGCTACAATACAAAGCGTGTCATTACCAAATGGGAGACGGTATCTTATACCGTAAATCATACCCGGGGCCACTCCTACGATGCGTCAACCCCGAAGATGCCATATACCTTATCAAAGAAATTCACGAGGGAATATGTGGCATACACGCGGGCCCACGCATGGTCGTGGCCAAAATCATGAACGCCGGGTACTATTGGCCCGGCATGCACCTGGACGCAGTCAAAGTATTACGCAAGTGTTTCAATTGTCAGCGACATGCTCCCAAGACCTTGCGTCCCAAGAACAACCTGATCCTCGTCACCACCGCATGGCCATTCCAAAAATGGGCAATCGATGTGGTGGGACCATTTCCAGACGCACCAGGTGCAGTGAAATTTATCATAGTGGCTGTTGATTACTTTACAAAATGGGTAGAGGCAAAGCCACTTGCATCAACCACCGCTATGATAACAAGGAAATTCGTGTGGGAACATATCATCTGCCGTTTTGGTCTACCAATGTGCATCGTCACCGATAACGGTACCAACTTCGCCACCGATGACTTTCAAAAATGGCTAAAAGAGCTAAACATTGAACACATATTCTCTTTAGTGGCGCATCCGCAAGGGAACGGCCAAGTCGAGAGTATCAATAAAAGCTTAGTGGAAGGCATCAAAGCACGGCTGGGAATAGCCAGACGCGGCTGGGTTGATGAACTCCCAAGTATTCTATGGGCTCACAGGACAAGCCCAAAAACAAGCAACGGTGAGACACCCTTCAGCCTGGTCTATGGCACTGAGGCGATGATCCCCGCAGAAGTAGGCCTCCCCTCACCTAGAATGTTGGCTATCAACAAGATAGACAACAATGAGGAACGCAGGATTGACTTAGACCTCTTGGAAGAAAGGCGCGAAAACGCTACCATCAACGAGGCCAAATACAAAACCAAACTTGAAAAGTACTATAATGCACACGTTCACATTTGTACTTTCAACCCGGGAGACTACGTCCTTCGCGACAATGAGGCATCTAACGCGGAACGCCCAGGGAAACTTGCCCCCAAGTGGGAAGGACCCTACCTCATCCAAGAGGTCTTGGGCAAAGGCGCGTATAAACTTCAAACATTGGAAGGCGAAACTATCGCACGCACATGGAATGCACAACAGCTTCGACGCTGTTATATGTAAGCCATGTTTTGTTTTTACATTCACCATGTAACCTATCAGGCCACGGGCCATTAGCAAATAAATAAACAGACGATTCAATGCAATATTGTTTATTTATTTCTATTATAAATGCGTGTTCCACTCTGAGGTATACACAAAAACAGATTAGCAAAATCTTCATTCGTGATACCCACACAGAGTGGTAAACACACGCAAGTATTATAATAGGCCAGCAATGGCAACACTGTTTGTCCGACCAAAGACAAATCTTCATACTTGCATATCACCGAGATATGCAAAAGGCAATTACAGGTTTAGTGTTACTCACAGTAACATTAAACTCTTACAAATTCAAACATGCAAGTAGTAAAAACACTTGTACAAATTGAACAGAACAATTCTTTATATTCAAAAAATTCCTACACCTGCGCGGTGCACAGAGAATTTACATAAAGTTTTTAAACAATTATGAAAAAAAAGGCACGCAGGCCAGCCTAATCTTTCTTCGTGCCGCTGGAACCCTCACCGTCCTTGCTTGCCACAGAAGGTTTTTCCTCATCTTCTTCATCAGCGTATAACACTCGCAAGCGGTCCACATAGTCTTCCGCTTCTAGACACTTTTCAAGATCCTCGAGACCAAAAAGGGTTGTTTCGTTATACGCCTCAACCGCAGCATCAAGAAGCGCTTCAGTATCCACACCGTGGAACCCGGATCGCTCATCAGTAAATCCTCCCTGGGCTGCAACATTCAAATGACCAATACAGCGGTTATAGCCAGCGTTAAAACCTGCATCCCGGGCACGCTCCTTGATCTCGTTAACACCTGATACAGTCTCAGGTGCGTCAAGGATGGCAGTAACAATCTGCGATACAAAAATACAAAGGTTATCAAAGGCAAACCTATAACAAAAATAACAAAAGCAACGAATGCTTACATGCCCGATCCCGCGCATACGCATCCATTCATGGTCAGCCTTGAGCAACTTAAGCGACGAATCAAGGCTATCTCTAGCCTCCTCAGCCTCTCTTGCCCGCGATTCAACCTCATCAACGCGGGCAGAAACCTCTTCAATAGTGGCCCCCCGGGTCCGCACTTCAGCCTGTTAACAAGACAAAAACAAGTATACGAAAATAATCAACATACTTGTGAGATGTAAAAATTCAAAAGCAAGAAACTTATACCTGGAGGCCCAAGATAGTGTTGGTTAAATTGGTGCGGTCAACATTCGCCCCCTCAAGAGCCTTTGCAGTGCGGGCCTCCGCTTCCTTGGCCTCTTCAAGAGACTTGGCAAGGCGAGCTTCCGCCTCTTTGGCCTCTTGGGCAGCCGCAACAGCTGCTGCTTTCTCTTTAGCCAGCGCGGCATTTGCTACCTTAGCATTGACAAGCTCCTGGCGAACACGAAAGAGAGTTTCATTCTGTTTGGCCCAAGATTCTTTCCAAGCCTTGCGCTCATTAGAAAGTGTCTCGCGCTCATTAGAAAGAGATTCTTTCCAACTCTGGCGCTCAGTGGAAAGCAGTTTGGCAAGGGTACGAACCTGTTTAAGCTCAGCAGTTGCAGCCCACTCTTCAGTCTGCTTACGCTTTTCAAACGCAACCCTATCCCTTTCAAGCTGCTCGGCACCCTCACGTGCAGCCTTCACCAACTCCTCAGCCTCTGCACGCAAGCGCACATTCTCCTCCTCCCTGCGCCCCAACACTTTATAGTTTTCCATAATGGCATTGGCCATTACGGAACTCCCAACAAGCAGGGAGGAGAGTTGGTTAATCTGGGCTTCAGTTGGTAAGGCACGGGCCCGGTTGACTTCAAATGGGGTGCCCAGACCACCCAAAATCTCCCTACACGCGGAGGGATCAGCAGAAATGTCATCCCCTTGCATCACAGACCACGGAGGGCGGTGGTAAGCCATGGCCCGATCTTCCGTATAGGTGCGGTAATAATACTCCAATTCAGACTCTTCAGGCTGAATGGGAGTCTCTACGAAACCCGCACCTCCGGAACCGGAACCAGAAGCCTTCTCAGCAGCAGGAGACTTTGGTCTTTCAGTATAAGCAAATTTCAGATTCAGACCTTCAGCATCATCTGGGGTAATGACATTATCATGGGAATCCATCGTGTCATGGATCTGGGACGCAGGCCCCTTCCCAGTATCCTCCTCCCGCACAGAGGGCTCAGGCGTAACAACCTTATGAACCCCCACATCCGCAGCAGTGTCATGCGGGGGAGGAGGAGGAGCATCAAACATGGTGAACCCTTCATCTTGGGGTTCTGAAATCAAAGCAAAAACACTTTAAATTACAAGTACAAATACAAATTATTTGACCAAGTAATACATCACGTACCAGGAACAACCGCATGCTTCTTTTGTCCCAGAAAAGCCCTGCGTCTGATCTGAATCTTCGGTTTCTTTCCCTCACCAGCATCAACAGCTTTCCCCGCTTTCCTCTTCTTCTCATCAGCAGCCTTAGAACCCGCAGTGGTTCCACCTGTGGCCGCACCAGCACCTGGAACACCCAAGCCCTCAAGGGTGTCAGATACTACCACGTAATCGGTATATCTGCGGAAATGAGATCGAGAGATACCTGCTGCTTGCGGAACCAAAGGAGGAACCGCAGGAATTTCTGTTTTCTTCTTGCCGCGACCCCGCACGGGTTTATCAACTTGTTTCTTCTCTACATGCTTTTTGGGGGCACCCTTTGACTCAAACTTACCAAGGGCCCCAAGAGTACCTGCATGAAGAATATCAGCAACATGAAACTTATAAGGCAAGAAAAGAAGGCTATGCATTATACCTTTGCCCTCCGGCAGGGGTGCATTCAGTGCCTCGCGTGTAGGAACGCGGAAGTTCTGAAGAATGGTCAAGTTAAACCCTGCACCTTCAGCAGTCTGGACAATATCAACCTTGCCAGTAAAGGTTGGATCAAATATCTTCCACAGCTCAACAACTTCTTCTGATATACACGTTCAAATTAATAAGCAAACAAGGGAATAATAAAACCGCGCAAGAGTAAAAACACTTACCACCAGTTTTCTCCCGCACAACGGGCCTTGCATGCTTATCGGCCCTAGTCAATAACTTCCGCAGCATCCACAACTCGGTGTTCTTCAACAGCCTATGCTCTATAGTCCTCAACCGTGGGAACCACTCCGCATTCTCCGCATTAGGAATGGCAATGTCCTCCGCAGGGATAGGCTCATTAACATTCCGCAAAGTCATGTTGAGAACGACCGCGACAGCTTTAACATAGAAGAACTTGCTCTTCCACTTTGTAATACCCTTAGGAGGGGTCATCAACTTAATACTTCCGTACCGTTCTCGGAAAGAGAAGAAGCCTGTGTTCACCGTCAACTGATAAAATCCCCGGAAATTGTCAACGGTAACCGGCAAACCAAGGGCACGAAAAGTTGATTCAAAGTGTCTAATCCGAATAAACCCAAAAGGACTCATTTGGGATATATGGACCTTGTAATACTCTAACAAATCAGCAACAAAAACGGTCAATGGTAAACGAAGATTACCATCGATGAAAGAATCGGCCCACAGGGTCACGTGACCGGCTGGAGCACAAGCACCGGTGTCACCGTCGTGGGGATGAACAGCCCCAAACTCGGAGGGCATTTGTGTACTGATCATCAGTTGGTCGAACGACGCTTTCGACCACTTCAAACGTGGCAAACCACCACCAGGAACACTACCACCATCATCTTCTTCTTCCCCGGCCACCAGAGAAGAGGTTACAGGGTTTTCACCCTCCACATTATGTGGGTTAGATGGTTCAGCCATCAGAAATATGAAGAAGAGAAGTATCGAGTTACACAAAAACTCAGAAAACTCAGAAAGTGGCCGGAAAGAAGACAGATTCACCGGAGAAGACGAAGAGAGCATACCCCTTTTCACCGGAGAATTTTTTCAAATTTTGAACAAAGTGAGGGGAACCCAAACGGTTTCCCCTTATATACTCATCGCAATAAATGCGGTGGAGTAACCGACTTACAAAGTTCAAAAAAGGGCCACTTACGTTTCGCCACGTGTTCAGCGACTTTTCAGCTGACGGTTATCACGCGCGCGTGGCCGCCCACGCGCCTGACAGAATTGACCTTTACACTACTTGCTACAGTGCACACGTGGAATATGCGGAGAGGACACACACCAACCCGCACAGGTGTGTCAGATACTCAGAACCAGCATGGTTTTTTGGACTGCGAAAACCGCTTCTCAGGATGCGGTAAACCGCACTCCATGTAAGCTTCTTCAAGCTTCAAAACCCTCATTTCTGGTTCACAACCACGGAGGGAACGCAAACAGTTTCTCCTTAAGGAAAAGGACAAGTATGCTGAGCAACTGCACATCAGCAACCCTGTCTCCTGAACCTTCAAGAGCTACGTCCAGGCTACAAGACTTCTAGAAGCGAGTTCTTTGCTGCAAACCGCAACCACTCGTGAGTAGTTACTACGAACCGCAACTATGCGAACGGTAGCTACGGAAGAGCCACAACTAAAGCACCATGCGGAGGAGAAAAGCTACTTCAAGGAAAAATGCTTTTCAACTAAGCATTAAGGAAAGTGGTTACAAAATGAATGCGGAAGAGTTTCAACCAACTTCCTAAGTATCCAAGGTGATCTCCTCCGGTAACACCACTTATAGAAAAGCTACCTTCCACAAAAGCGTGAAGGAAAGTAGCTCCAGAACAGTGGTAACAAGTCTGCTTATGACTAGTTACCCACCTATGGACCGCATAAAATAAACAATGGTGGACACAACCCTGCCTATGACCATGTTTATCTGCCCATAGTCCAGATTCACATTGTTCGACCAAACACGGCCAACAATGGCGCAACTACCACACGTTCCTCAAACGAACATGGCCAACAAGGTACGGCAACGAGGTAACCGCAAAGAACGTGCGGTTACTAGAGAGCTAAGCCTCAGGGGACGTGCGGTTACTTGAGAGATAAACCGCAGAGGACGTGCGGTTGCCAGAAAACTCAACTGGAGAACATGAATACCCCACAAAACAGGGTTCATCATTGCATGTCCAGTTGCTAAACATAGAGCTTGAGCAAAGTACTTACAACTTTGCACTAGATGACGCAGAGGTTACAACTAGACTGACGAAGACGCACATCTTCAGTCACGATCTCAAAGGTTGGTTCGAACCCTGCTGACACCTTCAATCACCGTCTCAAAGGTTGGTTCGAAACACCAACAGGTGGCTGATGACATCAAGAAAAGGTAGACTAAGAGTCAAGTCCTTGGCTGAGAATTTCGCATCAGACGGAACTTGCTCACCAGACACCCTTCTGGAAGGAAGGAACAATCCACTCGAAAGGCCTACTACTTACTAAAAGAAGGAGCCATCCGCATGGCCCATACTTAACCTTCTAGACAACATAGTCCAGTATCCCTCCCACATGCAACTTGCATACGGAAAGAACACTAGACTGGGGGGACTTGAAGGGGTATGGTCCCAAATCTCGCGTCAGCATGACCGCGAAGGACCATTACCCTCATCAAAAACCTCCAACAGCAATAAATTCACCTGTGTCCGCATGGGCACATGCGAACACAGCGGTCCAATCTGTCCAGTGATGAGAAGACTTACCTTAAGGACGGAAACTAATGTAACACATAGCGATGCGGCCCCGCACCGCATCCTATGAACATTTTCGTCACGACAAGGGATCTGGACAACAGGAACAGTCACTCAGCAGGCAATGCGGCATAACACCCGCATCCCGCGTAAATCATGGATGGAACAACCAACGCGGGAACAACATCAAGGACCGCAAGCAGCGATGCGGCTTGGCACCGCATCCTGCCTACAAGGCAAGTGGGTCTGACACCACAGTGCAAGTGACACTGGGAACAGTCGCCTACTGGCCCACGTGTAAACAACAGTCTGACACCACAGCAGGACGTGGCATCACCACAGTATCTGACAGGTCTGACACACCTGCGAATAGCTGTGCGATGTCAGGCTAGCTACTCAACTACCCTCCTCCACTCCTCGGCTATAAATACTAACCCCAAACCAGGTTTGAGGTATCTTTTTCTCAACTCTCTCAATACTAGTACCATCACACTTTGCTTCCCAAGCAAACTACTTATTCTCACACCGGAGAGTGGTAACAAGGAGCACCCCCCACCCCATCCTCCTTGTTGCGAGTCACGATTTGTTTCCTTGTGCAGGAAACCCATCACCAGACGATCCAGCCGGCGATCCTCGGAAAGAAGGGATTAACCCTCTTGACGAGACCAGTGAGTTACCCTACCCGGTTAACCATTGTTTCATCAATTATTTAAATATATAATCTTGTGAACGGATTACATGTTCCTTATGCGTTCAGTAGCCCGGACGTACCGGGTTAAAGATCAATAGACACACCACATTATTCTTTTGTGCACTGACGGGTGTACGCCTACACCCCGCGCTTAAGTCGTGGCCATTTCGTAAAATGATGCCTAGGATATCCGGGACATGGTCATTAATCCCCCAAAGGCTTTTAAGTAAACAAAACTGTTTAAACGGGCCGACCAAATTATTCAATTAACCACCCAACGATGGAAGATTTGACGCCCGACCAAGCAGTATTCTATATACCGTAACCCAAGCCCGTATACGGAAAATAAGTTAAAAGTATTTACATGAGCAATGTAATAATCACAATAAGCAAATTGCAAGTAGCTTTTACTGGTTCTCCTAATCTGGAACGAAGGTTTATAATAACCTATTAGAATCCTAACGGGTCTTTAGTTAAGCTTAAGCTTAGACCGGTTAGTTTCAAAGATACGGTTCGTACGCACGATTAAGCGAAGACCGGATAGAATGTGATTTAGACCCGACAAGTTCAGAGACTTGCTTAATATGGGTATTTCATACACATTCTGGATTTTGAGATAAAACCGATAAGGTTTGACCCGTTTCGGCTAATTTATGCAAACTAGTTACATAAACCGAACCGAACGCGTAATAAGCGTAACGGGTATCCGTAAGAGCCATATACAGGTTTCCTAAGTTAATAGGCTTCAAATATATTGTGACATCAGTAATATGTCTTTTATTATGCCCGTAACGAATTTAAACACAAACTATGCCCCGTAGGAGTAGTTTGGTCATTTAAAAGGTTATAAAAGAGTTTAAGTATTTACCTGAGTTACAGGTCTGATATAATCAGCAAAAATACTTATTTTACTAAGTTATAAAAGTAGGGTAAAGTAGATATGTGAAATTTATCAAATATAACCAAACTATGCACCGTAGGGGCATTTTGGTAATTTCACATAAGCCGAAAAGCTCAAAACTGAAGTCTGAGTTAAACAACTTTTGCTTACTGTTATAATATTATAATTTACCTAAAATATCAGTAGGTATCACCCTTGTATGTTTAAAGATAGTCTTTGTACATACTATGCGCTAAAAACGCTTAATAAGGCGATTAGAAGCCGTTTCCGGGTTCTATATATAAAGCTGATATTTTTATCATTCTAGAAGGCCTAAAATAATTTATTTATCATTTAGGATCAGTAGCAAAAGGTTTGGAGTTGATTAGATATGTAAAACTCATTTTATGGGCCGTCAGGGCAAAACCGGCAATTACCGGATTAAGCCTACGACTATGAGTTATGCTCAGCCTAAAATTAATTAAAAATCTTCAAAAATCCCAAAATAATATATTACATCAGTGGGTAAAGATTTTGATATCAAAACGTAGGCTTAACTAGGCTATACGCTAATTACGCCGTTTAGTTAACAAAAAGCTTTCAATTTACGCTAATGAGCATAACTCTCAATCTACACCTCCAATTGATATCAAATTTTGGGTGCAAGTTTATATATCAGTAATTAAAGTTTCTACTCTTTTACATTTTCAAAAATCACGTTTTAAGGTAAAAAGGGCATAATGGTCAACATATGAGCAATTAACGGAATCATGCATATTAATTGGATAACTAATGAACCAAGGTGTATAATCACAGAGGGTTATACTAGCATGTAACCTAGTCCAACTAAAGCTCTGAGGCATTTCTAAAACATGCCTTAACGGGTCAGAACTGAAAGTCAAAGCAAAAGTCAAATTATGCGACTTTCGGTTCCGAACCGGGTCTAAACAGTAAATTGTCGGGTTGAACATGTTTAGACATGTTCTTACACTACTTACCAAGTTATATTAATGATCAAACAGGTTGTATGTGTTCTACATTGCTAATCATGCATAAATTAGAAACTAAGTATCCTGTTGACTTTTTATTAACAAGTTTGACCCGACATTTGACCTAGTTAGAGTGGGAATCAGGGGGAACCCAACCCTTTTAAGGGTTTATTACCCACATAATTACCAACTTATAACTACTTTTGATTCGACTAATCACTGGACCATTAGTGATTAATCTTAAAGTCAACCGTTAATTACGACGGTTTGACTTTTAAGCTAAAACTAAGTAAAAACTTAACTAAGAAAGGTTGAGCAAACTTACAAGAGTCCTATGAACGACCAGAGATCACTTGAGAGAAGTCTTGTGCTCCAGAAATGATCAGGAATGCAAGAATGAAGGTGTGAAGAACTTGTTGCAACTTAGAGCTTTATATAGTGATTTAATCACCATAAAATGTTGACACACAAGTCTACAACTGACCACAACTCATCCACAAGTGTCCCTAGATGTTTAGGGGTTGTTTAGGGGTCAAGAAAGATGTGGAAAATCGGTTAAAGGTCGAGTAGAAAGCACTTAGCAGGCAAAAACCCAAGAAATTCAGAACAGAAGGCCCCTCGCGTGGCGCGAAGACCCCCCCCCCAGGGGCCTCGCGTGGCGCGACGCCCTATCTGCACAAATCTGAAATTTTAGATTTTTACGCTTTGATCCTTGGCTCTTCAAAACTTTGCTAAGACTTCATTTCTTGCATTATGAACCCTCCAAATTGATGTTCAAGGGCTTCAAGACATTTACCCACTTTGTTTAGTCCTCGGTTAACTTTATTGTTACCCGAAACATCCTAACTTCAACGTTGACGCTTTTAACCCCTCACATACGAATTTGATCACAACTTGCTCATACGATAACGAAACTTTATGAAATTTATATTGTGTATTCTAGTGAGCATAATTAACCGTTACAAAGCTTCGGGTTTGTCAAAAGATCACTCAGAGGTATAACTTAAACATGTTGACACATTTGACCCCTGTAGTTTGTAATCTCCCACTTTCTTTCATATTTAGCTTCGTATGATCCATGATTTATTCATTTGAAGGTATGAGCATCATGTAGGGTCAATGTACAAAATATTTATTCACTGTTGACATTTAGAACTCGTATTTTCATATACTTTTCATGTTTGTCAACTTTAGTCCCTTCAGCACATTCTTTCACACGTTCAAACACATGACACGTGTCAGCACATTATAGGACGTGAATTTTCGAGGTGTTACACCTAATTCAAGAATTAAGAAACCGCAAAAATCAAAATAAATATATTTCAATCAAGCAAAAACTGGAGTTTCACCTGAAGAAACGGATAATTCCACTTGTTCAACTTCTTTTGCACGTAAAATAGGTAATTCTCAGCGGCACATTTCTACAAACACCTGGAGTGCAATGTTTTTATCTCAAAAACTAAACAGTAGCTTATCATCATAACCATGAATATTCAAACAGTAGTAAAAGTTATAAAATAGAAACAAAAGTTAAAATGCAAAACCGAAAACCAGTTAAACTAACTCAACCACCAATATTATTATTCATTACAATACATGGTAATTTGAGATTTTGAATGAAGCCGACATCAAGCCGACATATTAGATACTTACATTGCATCTCTAGTTGAAGCTGCTTCAACATCAAGAAGCACACCATGCTCGTCTTTATATATTCGCTGAGCTTCTTCTTCCACCCTTTGTAACGACTTGTCAACCTAAAAAGTTTATGAAGTAACAACTATGTTAGTATCCTGATTCTCAAATAGTAAAACAAAACTCTAAAATGTGAATGAAGTAACCACTATAATTTACCCTAAGAAACGATGCCTAATTTACCCCGGGTTAATAACAAAATTAAGCTTCTTTAAAGAGTCTGACCCATTCAACTTATAACTTATTTTTCCATCAGTACATGCCATAATTTATTTTTCTACTAACCTCTCTTTCAGTTTGAGATCTTCAACAACAGCCAACTCCTCTTTCTCCACTTTTGACCTTTTCTTTGTTAACCCTTTTACTCTTGCCACACCATTCTTTAGAGTAACTTTCACTTTCTCGGCTTTTGCTCATTTTTAGCTGAATGTTGTTGTGAACTTAAAAATTATAAACCCTAATATTATGTGGAAGAAAATGGTACAGATCAATTGACGACGGTGGAGGAGCTACAGAGGAATCAGCGATATGATAAGATTAGTAGTAGAAATTAGAGTTTAATTAGAAAGTTTGTATGAAATGGGTTATATATCGTAACTTGTCAACTCTAACAATGATCTAAAACCTCTGTTAGTCATGGCATCACAAATCTGTAAATAAAACAATTTAGTTAGTAATAAATCAATATGGTAATGTAAATTCAACTTTTAATACTCATGAAACATTAGACCAGCGCCCTTTTCATGAACCTGTAATAATACAATTAAAAGAAACAAATCAGTCCACTTTTTTAATGCCAAAATGGATAACGTTTACTATATCGATGGCAAAAAAAAATCGGATACTGGCTAAATGAAGAAAGGAGGGCTTACATCTTGTTCAAGTGCCATCCTACGTTCGTGTAATGCTTGCTTCCTTCTTTCCAAGCTAGCTTGAAGTACCGTGTTTCCTCTCGCCTAAAACAAAAAAAATATATATATACACTAATATTGTTTAAAAATATATATTCACTGCATGCACAAAGAAAATCAAAAGTATGACCTCATTTGCAAGTCTTTGGTCAAGTCATTTTTCATCATCTCAAGCCTCTGAATAGAAAGCTTACAAACAAACAAAATCCCTTTTATAAAATTAAATTCAGAAAAAATACAATGCACTAAACTCTAAAGTGCATGATCTTACTCTTCTTCAGCAGAAGAATCAAAAGATTCCACTAAAGGAGTCTTTCTAGCCTGTAGGAAAATAAAAACAATGATCAGAAAAAAGACACAATGTTATAAAAGCGGCTGCTAAACGGGCAGTGTTCATGGGGTGGGGATCGATCCTGATCATATAAAGTTAAATAATTATGTATTAGTAAATGACAGTTGAGAAACAAATAATTATCATTATATACTTAAAATACCAACTAACTTAAATAAGAAGCTTAAAACACATTCACAAGTTTATATCAACTTCATTATATTATATGATTCTCACAAAGACATTCTATCGAGCAGGTGGGATGCATACTTTCAGAACAACGTATTTAAGTTCAATTTTATTTGCAAATTCAACAATTAATGGTTGAAGAAATGGTCCCATAAAACATACCATTTTATGCAAAAGCATACAATCTGCTCAAACTTTATCACATCTGCCCATAAATTTCACAAAACCTAAAATAACATTCACAAACAATGCAATTAAGAATGAACTTGACGTTATACGCTTATACCTTTATACAGTTTCCTGTATAATCAAAAAATGGCATCAGAAATGTCATTTGCCTTGCCAATTTCCCATGTCCACTCTACAACATAAAACCATCAACCAATTAAAGAAACCCAATGCCAACGGAAATGGCTAGAAAAAGAATATAATCGTTTTAATCGTTACCTAAGTTATTGCTGACAGTAATTGGCACCAGTCATCCTAAATACGCATGTAGCTTGTAAACCGTTTAGAAAATTTGTCGCCGGAACCCTATACATCCACACAACCGCTGCACCAGGAGTCACAACCGCCGCCACCTGTTAGCATCTTCCGGACACAGTCTTCAAAACCATACATACAGATCAAACCCTACATACAGATCAAACCCTAATAACTATTACTTTTGAGAGGTGAATAAAACTTGTTGATTTAATCAGCTATACCAAATCAAACCGTTTAGAAAGTAGAGATTGATGTTTTAAGTATCTAGAAATTAAGAAAAGTATGAAGAACTTACCTGATAATCGGATCGAGAAACAATGGGGGGAGATGAAAATGCGAATTTTAGAACACAGGATTAAACCTTCAGTTTGCAGGAATCTCTTCAATCCATGGCATGATTTTTCTTCTTTGATTTAAGTTGATTTTTCTTCTTTGATTTAAGTTGAATCTCTTCAATCCATGGCATGATTTTTGTTCGGTCCGATTTTTGACGCAGATCTCGTTGTAGCAGAAGAAACAGGAGATGTTTTAAGAGAGAGAGAGAGGGGTATTGAAATTATGGTTTGGATTTTAATAATAATTTTGAAACTAGAGCATATATTTTGAAATTTGAAAGTGGAGCCATATTTTGAAATCTATTATTTAGTGGAGCCATATTTTGAAATCTATACATCTATACTATCTATAAAAGGATTTATGGTTTGGATTTTAATAATAATTTTGAAACTGGAGCATATCTTTTGAAATTTGAAAGTGGAGCCATATTTTGAAATCTATTATTTAGTGGAGCCATATTTTGAAATCTATACAACTATACTATCTATAAAAGGATTTAAAAATGATTTAAAAAAATCGGATTTATGAGATCAGCGGAATGACATCAGCCGAATCTATGTGGCATCCTTGGTGGCGTACCTAATATGCTGACACGTAAGCAAAGTGAGGTCATGCTCTAAGCTCCTTTTATAGATAGTATAGATTTCCATTTTCACCTCAAATTACAATTTTGTCCTTTTGATCTAATTTCCATTTTCACCTCAAACTACAATTTTGTCCTTTTGATCTAATTTCCATTTTGGCTCCTCAGTATTTTCCATTTTTGCTTCCTCATTTTTTAACTAATTTGTTTTCCTTCTAAAACTTACACAATAACAAATCTATCATCTAAATTTCTAACTTTTCACTTTTACTTCTTTGCTTTTTAATTTTTTTTCTTTTTTTCCCTTTGTGTTTTTAGTTTATATCACGTTTACATGTTGCTATAAATTCGAAACGGGTAGTTGGTTCGTCACAACTTAATACATTTCGTTTAATCGTACCGTATCTTTATACGTTTCTTTCGTGTGCTTAAACACGTTAATGTCACCGTGCCAATGCGCTTAACGAACGATAATGTGCCCTTAAATGTCACGCCACAACGCGCGAGCACCTTTTTTTTCATTCTTTAACTAATTTTTTTTTCTTTTTTTCCCCTTTGTGTTTTTAGTTTATATCACGTTTACATGTTGCTATAAATTCGAAACGGGTAGTTGGTTCGTCACAACTTAATACATTTCGTTTAATCATACCGTATCTTTATACGTTTCTTTCGTGTGCTTAAACACGTTAATGTCACCGTGCAACACGCTTAACGAACGATAATGTGCCCTTAAATGTCACGCCACAACGCGCGAGCACCTTTTTTTCATTCTTTAACTAATTTTTTTTCTTTTTTTCCCCTTTGTGTTTTTAGTTTATATCACGTTTACATGTTGCTATAAATTCGAAAGTCGAAACGGGTAGTTGGTTCGTCACAACTTAATACATTTCGTTTAATCGTACCGTATCTTTATACGTTTCTTTCGTGTGCTTCAACACGTTAATGTCACCGTACCAACGCGCTTAACGAACGATAATGTGCCCTTAAATGTCACGCCACAACGCGCGAGCACCTTCTTTTCATTCTTTAACTTAAAAAAATTACTTCCTCACGTGCTTATTTTTATGGACATTTCGGTACATATTCATGTATTGGCATTGGACGTAAACAGTACATATTTACGTTTCGACATGAAGTTTTCCTAAAAATGAGTCAGGTCTAATATAATACGTTTTTATGCCTATTTTTATGTAAATTTTAAGTTGTTATACGTTTTGATGTAAACACTTTATTTTCTCACATGCTCATTTTTATATGTACATGTCAATATAAATTCATGTTAATGAATATGGTCAAATATAATACGTTTTTGTGCCTATTTTTATGTACGTTTTTAGTTGGTTTATGATTTGACATACGCGTCCGGAGTCACTATGCGTATTGATGTCACTAAGTATTAATGAAAATGTAAGGGTTATGTAGTAATTAGGTGGAACCCCGCTAAATGAACCAACCCGGTTTGGATTTTGTTATTTGATTTAAATGCTTATTATATAAGCTACATTGATTTATATCGGATATACGTCAAAACACACGTTTTTATATGGTTGACACATTACATAACACTTGCGCTAATCTATTTGATGTTTGCGATGTACCCGCGCCGTAACGCGCGTGGCCTTATTACTAGTTATATATAATTTTAAAACTTATAATTACATTTTTTAAATAGGTCAAGACACGGGAATCTAATTTACACTTACAAAAGAAACAAACTTATAAATGTAATTAAATTAGTAATAATAAAAAACTTTGACAAAAGAAATATATCAGAAATGACGAGATCCGCCTCCTAGCTCAGTTGGTGGGTCGGCCGGGGGTTTGCTTAGGCCACCCCGGTTCGACTCCCGGCTCTTACGGTTA
Source organism: Helianthus tuberosus (assembly GCA_030545235.1). Classification (NCBI taxonomy): domain Eukaryota; kingdom Viridiplantae; phylum Streptophyta; class Magnoliopsida; order Asterales; family Asteraceae; genus Helianthus; species Helianthus tuberosus. The sequence goes on from CM060393.1 coordinate 30,362,258, forward strand.
GTGGGGCGGATTGTCCCAAAGATGGATCGTCTCCTACCGAGGCATGGAACGGTCTTGAGGGCAACCCGGTTTTACCCAGCTGTTACCCCAGCGAGTCTCTCGTGTGGGGGCAGTATGGTTTCCAGGCGGAAGTCAGCTTACGCGGCGGCCGGGGCCCAATCAAACATCGCGTTCGCAGGCGCGGGGCTGACGGGGGGTTGTCTTCGACATGAACCCGGTGACCACTGGTCCAGTACATAGAAAGTCACCTTCCAAAAAAAATATCAGAAATGACGTGGAGTAGACGTCAATTTTATTGTACTGATCAGATGGAAATATGTAAATATGCCAATCTTATTGAAGTAACCTATGTATTTTTTTAAGTTATTGATTATTAATTAAAAGTTATAATTACATTACAAGTTCAAATGAGAAGAAATTCTTTGTAAGAAGAAAAAATAAGAAATTTCAACCAATAGGAATGCTTCATTAGACTTCATTTAATATTTGTACTTAATGTAACTATAAGGGTATATTAGTAAACTTACATACATCATTAATTGGTAGTTTCATCTTTAATAACTAACTATATTAAATTTGTAACTTATTTTTAAGATATATATTTTTCACAAAAAATAAAAATAAAAATTCATTTAAAGTGTAGGATAAATACGAGGCGTGTAAGATAAATTACGAGTTGTGTAGGATAAATTTCAATATGTGTAGGATAAATTTCGAAATGTGTAGGATAACTTTTGATGTGTGTAGGCAAAAATATTTAGTGTGGAGGATTATAGTCTTAATGACTAATTAATTAATCAAACATAATAATAAATGAGATGAGAAAAAAAACTATTTAATGTTTTACAATTATACCCTTTTATTCTTTTTCTTCTCAATAAAATTTTATTCTCAAATGAACCTATCTATACTATCTATAATAAGAGAAGATGAGTTGATGTAAATCTGCCTATGTGTCAACTCCTAAACTATGCTACATGTCAATGATGATGTCATAATTCTAATTTATAAATTTATAAATAATCTATAAATCTGATTTTTATTAGAATCAATTAGTGGTATTTTTAGGCGGGACAATTTAAAACATTTCAAATTTGAAAGCCCCTTTTAAAGTAAACAGGTTCTCATATCACAACTAGGGTTTCTTATTTCTCTCTCTCTCTCTCTCTGTATTCTCTTCGGATCTTTAGAGATCATATCATCAACACTGCAAATCAAGGTTAGATCATTAATATTTTCGATTAAACACGCTGATTTCATCTATCGATGGCTGTCAATCTTCGTTTAGATTGTTTGCTGATTTGTTTTTCATTCTTCATAACCTAGGGTTTGATGATCTACTATATGTTTACTTCTCACACGAATGTCATCAACAGCAAGGTATGATTCCTATAGTCATATATTATTCAGATTTGTATGTTCGTTTATTAGATTGTTGTTTGTATTTTCTGTGATAAATGTTCGAGTATATCGTATTTAGGGCTTCATCTTCTTCAACACGCTTCACGTACTGTTTTCGATCTCAGCAAATAAATTCTAATAAGTTATTAGATTAATTCGCATCACTGAAAGATCTTCAATAACAAGGTACGATCCCGATTTCTTTCTATTAACATCTTGATTTGGTTATTTTTTAACTTTTAATGATGATTTTTTTTTTGGTTTTGCATTCATCGATCTTATCAGATAGTATCGTATCAATACAATCTATATAATTGTTATGATTGTTATTATAGCTAAGATTCACATTGTTTAGTCATTTTAGTGTTTTTATTGTTTCATCAGATCAGAATGTTATCGTTGGTGGTTGCACTGGCTATGCACATGAAGAAGTTAGGGCCAAGAAGCCCTTGATCAAGCAGGTGAAAAGGTTGGCGTATCAAAGGTGTTGGTTATCTAAACCCTGGACAAAACGGATCTGATCTGATCATATGTTATGAATGGTGTAAGTTACATCATCTTTCTTTGGCTCAAGACCTTCACGGCATCACAACAATGGGTTAAAATTCTGGCGTATCGAAGGACAACAAAAAGGTAATATCAACAATTACAATTTATGCAATACGGATCATCTGGCTTAAGAGGAATGAAATAAATTTGAAAGATTAAGAGTTCGATTTTCAGATTGTGTTGGAGGATATTAATGTGCTTTTGTTTCTATGGGTGACGAATAGATAGAATATTAAAAAAATATATTTGAAGGGAGCAATTGTGTGCTTTTAATTTTGTTGTTTGATGGTTTAATCCTTGGTTGTATATATGTTCTGTTTGTATGCTCTTAGCCCCTTGCTTAATATTTAGGGATTTTTTGCATTCAAGTCGTTTTAGTACATCTTTTGTGTAGATTTTTTTACCAGTTTTGATGTTTGCATTTTTTTAGATATTTTTCTTCATTGTATTTCTATTGTTTGGTCTATATTGCTTTGTTATGTTATTTGTATTTTTTCTATATCGTAATTCGACTTTTATAGAGAGGTAATTAGTTTTATAGTTATTATTAATATTATTTTTTATTTATGTTTATGTGGATTTTGGTGCAGAAAGAATTCAGTGAAAGTAAAAGAACCATCTGCAAAGAAGTCTAAGAAAGAAAGGGATCCAAGATTAATAAGATGGTAATAATTAACTAATTAATAGTAACGTGTGTTTTAGTACAATATAGGCTAAGTAACGTGTGTTCCAAGTTATTGTAAGTTGTAATTAGACTACGAAACTAATTAACTAATTAAGAAAGTAAATGATGGTAATAATATTTTAAAATAATAGTCTGATCATGTATTTCCTATCTCAGGTATTCAGTTTTAGTACAAGAAGATTAATAAGTAAGATAGTTGTTGACGGCGAGGTTCCTGCCCTCGATTATGACCATACGGGCCAGTTTATTTTTTGCGGAAATATTGTTTATGTTGAGACTCAAAGGTTAGTGTACTAAATGAGTAATAATGAGTTTTATCTTTTAGGATTTTCTTTTTGTTATGGTTTAACACTTAACACCATTGTAATTATGTCCTTGCAGTCATAATGAGCGGTCTGAAATCGCGTTTGTGACATTCACGGATAGTCAAGGAGCTGAGACCGATGTTCTTCTTTCGGTAGTTAGCTTTCATCTTTAGATCTAATCTATTATATATAATAAATGAAAATTATTTTGGCCACTGTTGAGTCAAAACAGTGTTGTTAAAACAGTGGTTTGTAACCACTTTTGGGTTAAAACAGAGTTTTAAACCACTGTTGGGTTAAAACAGTGGTTGAAACCACTGTTGGGTTAAAACAGTGTTTCAAGCCACTGTTGGGTTAAAAACAGTGTTTGAAAACACTTTTGAGTCAAAACACTGTTGTTAAAGTAGTGGTTTGAAACCACTCTTGGGTTAAAACAGAGTTTTAAACTACTGTTGGGTTAAAACAGTGTTTGAAACCACTGTTGGGTTAAAACAGTGTTTCTAGCCACTACTGAGTTACCTTTTTTGTTGGTTTTTACATGAACGTGTTCTTCTTTCTCTTTATAATGAATGCATACTGTTAAAATATGTTTCTTAACCTTCGTTTATTGTATCATTTGTTGTAGGTTTTAATTAATAGACGTCGTTTCATATCATCTTAATGGCATTTGATAATAAATCATTGTCGAAGAACCCAAGAATCCGAAGTGACTATGCACTTTATTATTCAGATGTATGGAATTAAGGATCTAATTCTACTCGGATATCGGGGGGAATGTTGTAAGTTTTAATGTTTCTGTCTCGAAACTCCTTTCTTTTCCTTTTGTTTTTGTAATGTAACCAACACCGGAACTCTAAATCCCTAACATTTTATTGGCTGGGCAATATATATTAGGTTGTCAACCATGATATAGTGGATTCATGTATTTATGTATGTATTTATATATTAAGTTGTTAACCATGATATTTGGTACGGTACCAGTTTGGTACGGTACCAGTTTGGTACGGTACCAGTTTGGTACGGTACCAGTTTGGTACGGTACCAGTTTGGTACGGTACCGGTATTTTATCGAATTTTACCCTCAAATACCGGTACCGTCTCAGTACCAGTAACTGTATTTGTTGATCTTCGGTATCGGTACCGAGCTCATCCCAATTCGTAACTACAGTTTTCGAGTTGCAAATTTGAAATGGTTTTAATATATTTGAATTTAGGAAGCAATAGGGTTAAAAAAATTTCCCATAAAGTTAACTTTTGGATTCAGTGGACAATACACTAATTACCATAATGTAAAATTCATCAAAATGTAGATATTTTCATCAACTGATTTCAAAGCTTTTGTAATATGCATTGTTGCGAATCGATGCTTTTAGCAGAGGTGGACAAGGCTGGGTACTGGTTCATTACTTTTTATAACTAAACATTATTATTTGAATTTGAGTGTGCAATTTATATCTTTTCAATGACGTTTTATCGAGTGGAACCGGGGGTAAAAATGGCAATTGGAATTCGGAAGACTTCTGTTGTGAAGCTGCCTCATCAAGTATGACATTTGCTATTTCGACCCGTTTGCTTATAAAGGGACGATTAGAGTTCTTTTTTAATAGGCCGAATGAGTAAAATAAAAGGCTTAAAAGGAAACGAATCAGATTTTTCAAAATTGATTTATTAAAAGTTTAGATCATGGTAATAAACTAATAATATAGTTTTAGTAATTATCTTCATCACACTAATTATTTAAAAAAAATATGGTCAAAAGTGTTTCGGACAATCAACTGGGCTCGACCCGCAACACAAAATGTTGCGTGATGTCCAGATATATCATGTTGACCTTCGACAAGCAGCATGGTTTAGTGTTGTTCCTTGGAGTATGATGGCATTAGTGGGCTACTTCGCTGGTGTTTTTTCGGACAAACTGATTCAAAGTGGCATGACCATAACTTTGACTCGCAAAATTATTGCAGTGTGCATAGCTTTGTTCTCTCTAGTTCAACATCATGCAGTTCCTGTTGATACACATGTCTGGAAGGTCAGCTTCTAACTTTTTTTTACATTCCAAGTGTCAAAACAGGCGGGATGGTTAAATAGTCAAAATGTGGCAGGTTGGTCGACCTACACCTTTCAAGTCCCCCCCCCCCTACATTACTATGTGAGTTCAAAAAGACACTTTTGGGGAATTGCAATGTGTTCAACCAGTTCAAAAATGAGATGCGTCGGTCCTGTTTGGAAGTCCCTTAATATGTAGAACATGTATTTAATTTGTTTTAATTTGTGTCTGTTGGTGCGCACAGACAATTTGGCAGCTTGTGTCTCAACGGTCTAAGGTGGTGTTCATCTATGCGTTTAGCTTGAATGATCTCCTTGAGTAGCATAAGGTGATTAGCGGGTCAAAGAAGGTTAAAAAGGCTTTTAATGGGATCGTGTAAAAGGCTTTTTGGTGCCTCTGAAAGTCGAGAAACGCGACTGTTTTTTGAGAACAACAAACCTTTGGACGGAAGTCGCAAAAATGGCCAAACCTCAGGGACGGAAATGACATTTTAATCTTAATTCTCTAAGTTGACAAAATACATGTTCGCACATGAGCCTATAAGAATGATTATATTTATATCTTTCTTTCAGAGGATGCTGAACTCACCCCTGTCTTACGCCTTGGAGCTGGTGCTTGCGCTGGAATTATCGCCATGTCAGCTACCTACCCGATGGACTTGGTTCGTGGTCGGCTTACTGTGCAGGTATTCTTCAAGATTTTAAGATATTAAATGTGTTCAATAGTTTTACAAGTTTTTTGTAGGCTCAGTTATTACAAATATTTTAATGTTTACAGACTGATAAATCTCCAAGCCAATATCGAGGAATCGCGCATGCTCTTGCAACCGTGCTGCTTGAAGAAGGTCCACGCGCGTTATACAAAGGGTGGCTTCCTTCCGTCATTGGTGTTGTAAGTTAAAGAAGTCAAATACCATATGTCTTTTTTGAGTAAAGTACACGGATGGTCCCGGTGGTTTGCACTTTTTAACGCATTTACACACCGCTTCAAAGCAGTAAACTCTTATGAAACTTGCTAAATTAATACGGGTACAAATGGGTCAGCACCACCCGCTGCCACATTCTATGTCTGAAAGACGACGCCAAATGCTCATTCAATTTATAGACACCCATCTAAGTAACAATACAACAAAAAAATCAATTTTTTTAGAAAAAATAAGGGTTACATACAAACACACCTGTCGATCGTGCAAAAGGCTTTTTGGTGCCTCTGAAAGTCGAGACACTTGTAATAGGAAGGTCTCTTATTGTTGTGTAAATTTGATAATTGACTTTTCTATTATTCAATAATAATTGTAAAAAAGAGTCCGCCACAATCACTTTTTTGGGTGGGTTGTATTTGAGACATAATTTTTTTACATATCAGCAACTCTTATAAAAAACGAACTACTAAACTTATATAAAGATAGTAACGCTATAAATAAAATAACGAATGTTGTTATTTTACGGCAAAAGTCTTGATATCTACGTCTCCACAATGATTAAAATCCTTGGTTCACCATTTGTACTCATTCATCTTTGCAACCAAAATTTTTATAGCTGCTAATAAAAGTTTCCACTTTTAGCCAGATTTTAATACTTAAATATAATTGGGTTCTGTACATGTAATGTTTTCTGACCTTGCCTTCATGTTTAACCATTCACAATTTGTACAATAGTTTGGGTGGCTATGATGATTAACTTTCGGTGGGGCAATTTGGATGGCATGTAACTAAACGCAAGCAATTTAAATAATGTATTATAATCTATTTTGTAGTATTTGATTTCGATGGTTATTAAAGCTACCCGTGTGCTCATACAGGTCCTACAACTAGTACTATATAATAAAAGAAACCACTTTAGTGACACCTGTCCTCATATTAGCCAATCTCTTATAGATAATTATAATTTTAGTTTAATCTCTTCTAATTAATTATAGATAACCCTCCTACTAAATATTATTTATTTTAATATCTTATATTATAGATAATCCTCCAACTAAATATTATTAGTTTAATATCTTATGGATAATTATTATTTAGTTTAATTTCTTTCTCATTTATAATATTATTTATTTGAATTAATTATATTTGAACGTTTTGTTTAGTTTGGTATCAAATAGATTTTACGAAACTTAAAACAAAATTAACTAATATTATTTATCATTTATACATTTACGGAGTTTTAAATAAAGGGTTAAATTTATTGAGACTTCGTTAACAAATTTTGCAACAACAGAATAATCTATTTTTATCACGAAAACCAAACTTTGTATTAATATATTAAATATTTTTGTTTTCACTATACAAAATTACATTTACTCGACCCATGTAATACATGAGGTTTTTTAAGATATAACTTTTTATTATTTGATATATAAAATTAGATTTATTCAATTCGTACAATACACGGGGTTTTTTAAGAATATATATTTTTTATTATTTAGTACAGAAAATTACATTTATTCAAACCGTGTAATGCGCATATTTTTAAAGATCTAATTTTTTTATTATTTGGTATATAAAATTACATTTATTCAACCCGTGTTATAAATGAGGTTTTTTAAAGATGTATTATTTTATTATTTGGTAAACAATATTACATTTATTCAACCCGTGTAATACACGTGGTTTTAAAGATATAACTTTTTTATTTGGTATATAAAATTACATTTATTCAACCCGTACAATATGGTTCTTATAGATATAACTTTTTATTATTTAATATATAAAATTGTATTTATTCAACCCGTACAATAAATGAGGTTTTTAAAGATATATTATTTTTATTATTTAGTATATAAAATTTATTTATTCAACCCCGTGTAATACACGGGGTTATAACCTAGTATAAAATATGTAAAGAATTTGTTAATTTATTAAAAAGAGGAAACAACAAAAATAAAATTTATGGTATAACACATAATCTTTGGTGCTTGAATTTTCAAAAAGATCAGGAGCTACGTACGAAAATCATGTTATCATGTGGTAGATGCAATCAGTTTTAACTTATCAGTTTCGTGATGTGAAAAATACACTTTAATTATTTTTATGTCTAATAGATAAAAAATAATTATTTGAGACTTAGATTCTCTAACACCTCTAGGCTCTGTTTTATTTAACTAGGTGTACTCGTGGCAACTGCAGTGGCCTTCGGGCAGGTAGGTTTTCTGCGGAACTGATGGTTCGAATATACATTCAACCCTAATTGTTATGGATGAGGGGTGATGCATTTGCTCGATTGAGGGGTTTTCCCCAGTATTAGTGTGCTTTTTATTGATTATATTTTGGCATTGGACTTTCAATGGAATTTTCCACTCTTTTTGGGCTTCTTCTAGTGATGTTTTTTATTTTGTTTCTGGCCCACTTTTGAGTATTAGTTGTAGGGCTGTACTATATACTAGGTTATAACCTCGTGTATTACACGGGTCGAATAAATGAATTTTATATACTAAATAATAACACAATTTGTCTTTAAAAACCTCTTTTATTGCATGAGTTGAATAAATATAATTTTATATATTAAATAATAAAAAGTTATATCTATAAGAACCATATTGTACGGATTGAATAAATATAATTTTATATACCAAATTAAAAAGTTATATCTTTAAAACCGCTTGTTTTACACGAGTTGAATAAATGTAATATTGTTTACCAATAATAAAATAATACATCTTTAAGAAACCTCGTTTATTACACAGGTTGAATAAATGTAATTTTATATACTAAATAATAAAAAAGTTACATCTTTAAAAATATGTGTATTACACGGGTTGAATAAATGTAATTTCCTTTACTAAATAATAAAAAATATATATCCTTAGAAAACCCCGTGTATTGTACGAATTGAATAAATCTAATTTTATATATCAAATAATAAAAAGTTATATCTTAAAAACCCTCATCTATTACACGGGTCGAATAAATGTAATTTTGTATAGTAAATAATAAAAAAATGTATATCTATAAAAAACCACATGTATTACACGGGTTTAATAAATCTAATTTTATATACCAATAATAAAAAAGTCATATCTTTCAATATACTAATGGATGATACTCGATACACGATGGATATGGTGATTATGAAGATAATTCTTGTAAAGAACATATGTTATTCAAGAAGCAAATCAACATCTATTTGAGTGATAAAATGTTGGTACCAATTCCGACAAATTGATTTATAAATTATGTAATAAAATTGATATAATAATTTTTTAGTAATGAAAATAAAAATATTTCATATATTAATACAAATTTTGGTTTTCGTGATAAATAATTTGTTTTATTTAAAAATATCTTAAATTAGCAATTTAAATTTTAGAATAATCTTTTATTAGAAAAATAGAAGAATGGTATTCAAAATTTAAAGTAAGATGAAATTTAATATTAGCTCATTATTCCTTTATTTATTTAATTAATATAAGATAAGTTTGGAAGTGAGGCGAGAAAATCATAAAATAAATGCTTGCAATGAATGATAGGTGTTATACATTAATATTTTGTTATATAGTATAGTATAAATATATATTTATATTGATATAAATAGATTATTATATTGTAGTAAAATTTGTTAACAAAGTCTCAATAAATTTAACACCTTATTTAAAACTTGTAAATGTAACAAAGTCTCAATAAATTTAACCATTTATTTAAAACTTGTAAATGTAGAAATGATAAATAATATTAGTTAATTTTATTTTAAGTTTCGTAAAATTTATTTGATACCAAACGAAACAAAACGTTCAAATATATAGTTAATATCAAGAGTAAATTATGATTTTTGCCCCTGTGGTGATATGACTTTTATCCTTTTAGCCAAAAATGATTTTTTTAACATCTGAGCCCATAACGTCTTTTTTTTCAAACCCTTTTGGCCCCTACCAAAAGGGTTAGAAAAAAAGACGTTGAGGGCTCAGATGTTAAAAAATTCTTTTTGGGGCTAAAAAGGTAAAAGTGATATAACCACAGGGGCCAAAATCGTAATTTACTATAATATCAAATTAGATAACTATTTTGAATTTGAAGTAAATAGATAAATATAAAAGTAATAATTAAACTAAATAATATTTAGTAGGAGGATTATCTATATTTAATTAGAAGAGATTAAACTAAAATTATAATTATCTATAAGGCATGACCTAATATGATGACAAGTGTCCTCAAAATGGTTTCTTTTATTATATAGTAAGATAGATATATGTTATAACAAAATAGTTTTTTTTATATAATCGTCAAGTATTAATTAGGTTATCATATCGATTAAGTCATTAAGATATTTGCATACCGAATTCTCTAACAGAGAAAAAATAACACATGATAAAAGTGGGTCCTTAATTTGTACGTAATTGTTTTGTATGTGAGAGAACATGATCACTCGTGTATTGGCTTCAACATGAGAGAATCTCATTGTTCTGCTATATATTTTTGGTGTTTGCAAATATATACACACCATATACACTGACTATTAGATGTCTACATTATAAACATCAACTACAATTCAACAAAAATTTTATAGGGAATACTTACATGTATATTTTTCTAGTGCTAACAATTCAGGAAATATGAAACAAAAATAAACGTTTTTTGAAATTTTAATAAACACGTCATGTTCGGGCAGAGACGTCTCTGAGAATTCACGTACCATGTTCGAGATTGAAAAAATGTGCCCTTCTGTTATGTTTTGTTATTATTTAAAAAAGATCAAATCAGTATTGGGCTTAATAAACCTAATTTCAAGCTAAATTCTAAACCATAAAAAATGATTTGTAAATGGGCCTATATTGAAAGCGGTATGTGTTTACTATTTAAAAAAATAACATACATGTATCGGGTTTTTTTTAATCGCATGCCCCTCGAAATCGTGGGCCTTGTGCGGAGGTCCTCCCCGCACACCATCAAAGCCTCCCATGTGTTCGGGTTTTGCTTTAAATAACACGTCAACAAGCTATAACCCATCTAGATATATAATTAAAAAAACTTATAAGGCCAACCTACCAACTAATTTACGATATGTTTAACATAGCCAACAACTAGAACTTTACTACAACATGTATTACCCGTTTGCAACTTGTTTACAACCCAATAGAAAGTTTGTATGACCCTATTTAGCTAAACGAGTTACCCATGGCCATATCGTTCGAGTTAAATGGTTTTAATAGTTGTTGAGCTAGGGTTAATGATTGTAAATTGTAATCCTGGTAAATGTATGGGTGGTTCATTGCCTACCATCAACCCAAAACACCCAATCCACCAACCAATTGCGACCTAAGCCCTCAAATCCCAATCGATAATCAAACGAAGAACACGAATGCGAATGGAATACCTCTCAAAGACTTTTATTATAACCAAAAAAATATAACTCAAAAAACTTGATTACAATAACTCTCAAACCATAACTCGGTTTCTCTCTAGTCTTGTCTCTAAATAGTAATCCTAACATGGTTTATATAGGCTAACTCTAACTCGATGCCCAAGACATTACCATATTAATTATAATGTAATAGAAAACTTAACCAGTTTAACCTACTTGTTAAATTTGGTCCCTCAAGTTCACTGACTTGTGACTTGAAGTTCGTAAATTACCAACCACATCTGATCCTTAATTTTATTGTGTACACCATTTCTCTTTATCTCTCTCTCATAACCTTTTCCACATACACATCCATGTTCATGAAATAACACTTATGTTTATAGATATAACCCAAAACTAATAAACTACTTCTACTTTGCTCCATATGTTTTGGGATGAAAACTATGGAAGTCATTGACTCATTGTATTAACCATTCATTTAAAAACTTGTAAACTTTGTACCAAAATCATAAAAGAACACTAGTGCTAGTAAATGGTGCATTTGAATGAGATTTAATGACTGTCCTCCAGTTACCTCACTTTTGTTAGATCTCTATATGACTATAAAAAATAAAAAGAATGAAAAATCTAGTAATGCTCATGGTTCGTGTGTATTTTCGTCATTTGTTTGTTTATTTAGACGGCTTCTCAATGTAAGATTAAATATATTATGTCTTAATATTTAATCTAGTAGTCATTATAATCATTTACATTATATAGATCAAAATATATATAACAACCTATTAAATAATTAGTTGGTAATTGTTGATGGACCATATTACCCTTATTAACTAATTAGGTTTCCTCTTGGGTGCTTATATAAGAAGACTTATGTAGAGGTTAAAAGGTTACACACTTAGACACATAACCTAATAATCGTAACATCAATCTCGCCTCTTTCTCCATAACCGAACTCCCTTATTCGGTTTCATCATCACCATCATCAGTCATCACCCTAAGGAGGAACCAAATCACACTGACAAATATGTCGAACTCCATGGCATCATCTCTCACTGGATTCTCCTCTGCACTGTCTGCGTAACAGGTATTTTTCATGTTTTCCATTATGTTTAGAACAGAACTGATCCAACATGTGGTATCAGAGCATATGTTGTTTAGCCAGTTCTGTTTTCGTATCCATTAGTTCTGGGATTGAAATCTGAAAAACGAAATTTTTTATAACTTAATAAACTTACAACCGGTTTCGAGTCATAAAGATCTCACTCGAGATCGCTGTTTCGAGGAAAAGAACTGTTTTAAATATCTCGAAATCAAAAACGGGTAATACTAAGTCCGAAATCTGTTTAGAAAAGCCTTAAAATTCAGGTTTCGGGTTCCAGAATTATGTTTTATTTTTTTAGGGTTCATCATATGTTCTTAGAAAATTCGAAAATTCCTTTATGTTTTGGAATATGATTCGGATTAGTGAGAGTTTTTTCCTGTTTTGATCTGATTTTGTCCTCTAAAGATTTTCGAAAACTGTTAAAAGACAAACAGATTATAATTTTCGAAATATTTGATAAATTTAGATCATCATTAAAACAGAAACCATATCTCAAAATCCCTAAGAATTCGAATTTTCAGTTACTTTCACAATAACAGCTATTAACATGAGTTTCGAGATCAATTTTTAACGACCCGAGACCAAGATCTCGACTCGAGACCACAAGATCTAGACTCGAAATCATAAGTGTTCTCAAATCTTTACAACCCGAGACAACGATTTCGACTCGAGACCACTGAGGTTTCGACTAAGGGCTTCAATCTTCACAACTCGAGACCATGGTTGCGACTCGAGACCTCATTATGGAGTCGAGATCTCATTAAAACACAGTAGTCGAGACCATGATTACGACTCGAGACACTGAGGTTGCGACTCGAGACCTTAATGAGTCGAGACCTCATAATGTTACAAGATGAGTCGAGACTGGACTCGAGATCTCACTCGAGGCCTCATAACTGAGTCGAGATCTCACTCGAAACCTCATTATTTTAGGCTGTTTAATGTGAACTAAAATTTAGCAGGTGGTTTGCTATTAAATAATTGGTTTTGTAAATACTTAGTTAATTAATCAGAATCATATAATGTTTTACAAAACCAAAATAGCTTAACTTGAATGAGCTTCTAATGTATCATTTCTGGCCAAAGCTGATTTGATACATCTACTTATCGTTCAAGTATTATGAAAGCTATGTTAAGTGTGCATAACAAACGTGAAAGTCTTAATATCTGGCCAAAGCTGATTTATTTCTTTCATGTATAGCATACTTAACAAAGTGCATAACTAAAGTGACTGTTTCATTTCTCGCCAAAGCTGATTTGTCACAAACACTTTGCACACATGCTTAAATGATTACACTTCTGGCCAAAGCTGATTTGTCTTCGTTTAAGTAGAATTTTAACTAAGTCTATTATTTTGATGTTAGTAATAGACAATATCACAGCTTCATAATTAAAATGGTCATTATTTATGCCTGCCTTAGTATAACGTGCCCTTAGATCACATTAGGACTTCTTCCCTAGTATCATAACTTGTTCATCTTATTTCCACTATCAGCACCCAATTGCGGGATTCCACCTTTGACTGGTGATAACTTTGCTGCATGGAAGGATGCTCTCATGCTTACGCTTGGATTGCTGGACTTTGACTATGCTCTAAGAGAGAATAAGCCAGCGGACCTTACTCCACAAAGTACTGCTGCTGAACAGTTGACTCATGAGAAATGGACTAGGTGTAACCGCATGTCTCTCATGTTCATGAAGCAGTCCATAAGCAATGCAATCAGAGGAGCCATTCCTGATTCTAAAGATGCTAAAACCTACTTGGCTTCTGTGGAGGCGCAGTTCAAGGGGACGTCTAAAGCACACGCTAGTACCCTTATCCTCAAGTTGGTGACAACTAAGTATGATGGGAGGAGCGGCATTCGCGAGCACACCATGATGATGAATGACATGACCAATAAGCTGAAGGGGCTGGAAATGGAAATCAATGATGGTTTCCTCCTTCATTTCATCATTACTTCTCTTCCTTCATCCTTTGAAGCATTCAAGATCAATTACAACACTCAGAAGGACAAATGGACGATGAGTGAGCTGGTCGGTATGTGCGTACAGGAGGAAGCGAGTATGAGGATGGATCACACTACTGATGTTGCTAACTTCACCACCTCCAACTTTAAGAAAAGGAAGAACAATCATCAGAGGAAGGATGCTTCTAAAGTCCAAAGGCCCAATCCTAATACAAGTGCACCTTCCAGCTCTAAGAACTCCTTAGGCAAAATCCACTGCAAGTTCTGTAAAAAGGCAGGACATATGCAGAAGGAATGCCCTGACTTTAAGGAGTGGCTGGCTAAGAAAGGTAACGATTATTTTATGATACTTGAGTCCTATATATTTAATCTAGTAGCCAAAATAATCATTTACATTATATAGATCAAAATATATAACAACCTATTAAATAATTAGTTGGTAATTGTTGATGGACCATATTACCCTTATTAATTAATTAGGTTTCCTCTTTGGTGCTTATATAAGGAGACTTATGTAGAGGTTGAAAGGTTACACACTTAGACACATAACCTAATAATCGTAACATCAATCTCGCCTCTTTCTCCATAAGTGAACTCCCTTATTCGGTTTCATCATCACCATCATCAGTCAGCACCCTAAGGAGGAACCAGATCACACTGACAAATACGTCGAACTCCATGGCATCATCTCTCACTGGATTCTCCTCTGCACTGTCTGCTCTAACATGTATGTTTTCATGTTTTCCATTATGTTTAGAACATAACTGATCCAAAATTCAATTCTTCAAATGCCCTCATGCTTTCTGCATCAAGCCCTCCTGCAAACAGTAAACCAGAACCTTCAGTTTAACTTGTATACTCAAAAATGCTAAATTGTAGTTTCACCTACAAACTATAAACAAGAACCTTGATTCATTGCCTTGAAGTCCATGTCTGTAACGAAAGCAGCATGGACTTCAGAAGCAAATGACTCGACGAAATCCCCCTGGGAACTAATTTTGTTATAAAAAGACTGATTAGCTGAAACATCAGGAGTTATTACTACTATTTCCTTAAGTTTTGGCGGCAAATTCGTTGACTTAATATTGTTTGGTGGTTTATAACTTGATGTATCACTAAACCGAATTGCTCATGCTTGATCGGTCTATTCTTTAATTTACTTTTCTCGTTCTAAAGCAAACGGTCTTTATAAGCAGGGTACTTGTAACGCCCCAAAATCTGAATGTTAATATTTGTCGTATGTTCTTAGTTGACATGTCATGAAATAAATAACTAGGTTATTTAACCTAGTTAAGGGTATGGTCAAAAGTATTAAATGATGAGGGTAGTGTTAGTTATGCTTTAAAGGTAAACCCGGGGGGGCTAAAGTGGAACAAATGAAAGTTTAGTTATTAAAAGGAAAAGATCACACACACACACCTTCGTGTGTGTTCTGGATAGATCGATCAGGGGCTCTCAAGAGCCCCAAACCCTAGTTCATCAAAAGTTTCAAATTGAAGAATGAATCAAGGCCCAAATTCACAACCGAGCATGAATTAGTGATCACCTTCACAAGGGGATCGTAAGGTATGTCTTAAATCAAAGATTGGTGATCATGTGTGAAGTGGGTTATGTTCTAATCCGTAAGTTAAGGTGAAATTGATCATGTATAAGTGTTAGAATCATCATATAGAACATAGGTTATGTATGGTTTGTGTTAATTTGATGTTTAGAGGTGAAACCCACTTATTAAAGTAAGGATGATGACTTGAATGATCATCCATGTTCAATTCTTGTTGATTGTTGATGAATTATGATGGATATGATGAATTCTTGTAAGTTGAATTGAGAGAAATGTGGTGGTGATATGTTTGATGTTCATGTGTGAATGTTATATGTGGATTAGTAGTAGGATTTGATGAATTATATATGAACTTAGAAGATTTATGTATAAGCTAGTTGTACGTTATGCTTAGAAGGTGGTACTCACACCAAGTGTATGATCAAATGTTTATAGTATCGTCCGGATAGTCGACTATGATGTTACGGGTATATGATGATAAGTCGATAATTAAATATGGTTAATAGTTGACTCTCAAAAGTCAACTAAGTATAAGTAACGTGATTTGACTCGTTGTCGTAAAGGTAGGATTATAGGAAGTCGTTTGGTACATGTTATGTTAATATGCGTTATTTGTGATTACATGATGAATTACATGAGTTGGAAAGGATATGAAGTTGATTTTTGTGTAGTATGCTTGTTAGAAATGACTAAGGGAAGTTAAGTGTGGATTATGTGATTGGTATGATCGTTAACGCGTACAATTGGGTATACTAACAAGAATGTGATGGTGACATGAAAGTATAGGAATCATGTCAAGACGGACTCAAGCGAGAAAGGCTAACGGGTCAAGAAGAGGCAAGGAATTGGATACGAGCACGGACGCGTAAGGTAAGTGATTTCTGTAATCACTTCTTATGTTCGATTAAGTTATATGGTGTTTTAATTAACTAAACATGATGGTTGAGGTCAATTATGTGTCGTAGTCTTACGTCGTGAAGGATGGGATTTAAAGTTGACCAAAATGCCCTTGATGGGTATTTTGGGCAAACGATCTTAATAAGTGGTTTAGAAACAAGCTATACGATTGGTGTAATGTTTTGGACAAGTATGGAGGTGGGAAGTATGGTCTTGCTAGTCTTAGACCAATTAATGTGCAAATACCCATAACGGGTCAAATAATTAGGAAATGATAATAAGCCGATAGAGCGTAAGATAAGAATTTCCTTAATCTGGATGTGGGATTTTAAGTTTATATGATAGAATGTGAATTTACAAGCATGTAGGAAGAAACGGGAGGTTAAACGGGTAAACGGTTCGAAAGTTATGCGCGTTTTAGTGCGTTCGGACGTCGAAACGGATCTGCAGGAAAATGCATTTTAGAGAGGCCGTCGCCGACGGGCAAGGAGGCCGTCACCGACGGGCAAGGGAAAGTCAGTTTTTCTCAGACGCCTTATTTACCTGTCTACGGGGTTTTGGCCGACGGGAAAAACTACAGGCCGTCGCCGACGGGCCCTAGGGCCGTCGCCGATGACCTCCCCAAGTCCAAAAGTCTGAAATTTGTGATTTAGGTTGATTTATGTGTCGTAGGCTTCGGTTTGTTATCCGTGGACTACGGCGGACTTTCTAAACATGATTTTGATCAATCCTTAGATGTTTATGGGCTATAAATCTAAACCTAAACTCCATGTAAATAATGTATGTGTATGTAAGAGGTATGTGTGATCTAGTACGTGTTCGTAAAGGTAGGTACGTATGTATGTATGTATGTATGTATATATAAAGAGATGTACGATTGTATGCATGTATTTAAAGATGTAGGAAAGGCAGGTACGTATGTAGTTATGAATGTATGTATGTATAAAGATAGGTACGAGTGTATGCATGTATGTAAAGACGTAGGAAAGGTATGTATGTATGTAGTTGTGTATGTATGTATGCATAAAGACATATATGAGTGTATGCACGTATGTAAAGCTGTAGGAAAGATATGTATGGATGTAGATGTGTATGTATGTTGTATGTAAGTACGTATGTATGCCTGTTTTAGAGACGTTGAGTGTTAACATTATTAATGGTGTACCTTGAGAATGAAAAGTAATGCAGGTACATTATTGAAGCCTCACCAGGAAATGGATACGCAGATGAAATGCTTAAAGTTTGGAAAATGAAGTAAAGTGAGGTGTGTGTGAATGAATCTTGTTTATATAATATGTGCTAATGTTATGAATGAATGTGTGAGTGCAGGTTATACGGATCACGGGTGATTATCACAAGGAATAGAGATCGAAGACCGAGTCACAGGATAGATTGTACGGGAATAATTGAGTATGTATTATTAGTAAACAGGACTTATGCCTTATTTTTGTAAAAGATACATATTAAAACGAACCTTCAAGTAAGTCAAGACGTTTGTAATGAAAGAAATTTTAAGGCACAAATTTCCGCTGCGACTTTTTGTCTAATACGATTTAGGGTCTTACAGTACTTCTCATCTAGAACTCCTTCAACATATTTAGACATTAACTGAAAAGATGATGCTACATTGTTCAAATCAGGAGAATTTTGGTCATTTTCGCCGAAGGTAATAATGGCTACTAACTCGCCTGCGTTTTCTTAACATAAGAACTTCTATAGGACCCTTTGCTTATACCAAGGTTGAAGGGTATGGTTGGAGCCAGGGCCGGCCCTGGGAATTCATGTACCTTAGGCCTTAACGAAATTGGGTACTGGGATCATTAAATGTTTAAACCTAATAGTAATGGGCTAATAACTAATCTAAACCATAAAACTAGTTTTGTAAGTGGGCCAATGTTGGTGTTTGTATGAGTATACCCTATTAATTTATTTATTTTTACATTTACATATTGGATTTTTTTTTAACATAACATGCCCTTCGAAGTATCGGGCGCTGACCGGTGGTCCTCTCGCCCACCCTAAGAGGCGGCCATGGTTGGAGCCCCCTAGGGGCTCCATTACGACACATCAGCGCCACGTAGGACAAGGGGCTCCATTGCCTTTTTAGAATAAAGCTCACAGTATGAAATGGGCCCCCTTTAGTGATTATCTATTTAATTTTTTTTAAATATTTCTAACATTTGATTGTTTTTTATATTTCTTACACTTAAATCAATAGATAAAAACCAAACATCTAAATAAATTAGAAAAAAAATATAACATGTAAATAACTTCGA
The DNA here is from genome assembly GCA_030545235.1 of Helianthus tuberosus. Classification (NCBI taxonomy): domain Eukaryota; kingdom Viridiplantae; phylum Streptophyta; class Magnoliopsida; order Asterales; family Asteraceae; genus Helianthus; species Helianthus tuberosus. The sequence goes on from CM060393.1 coordinate 30,381,341, forward strand.
AAAAAAACATAACATTTAAACTACTTAGAAATAAACATAAGACATAAAAATAAAATATCAAAAATAAAAACAAACGTAATAAAAGGTGGCGCCGCGAAAAGCTCTCCATTCCAGGCTAGAAAAACCCTCCAAGCCGCAACGTGATCAAACAACCTTAAGTATATCGCTTCTTACTCAGCCAGTGCTCCGGCAAGTGCTACATCCTCAGTTACACCCATGGTTGTAAAAATCCCGACTAGATGCCGATTAATCACCGATTAACCCCTGATTAGTCGCCGATTAATCAAATTAATCCCGATTAATAGCTAGTCCCCACCCCACCGCCCGACTAGCGACTACTACAACACTGGTTACACCTTCCTCACGGTTCAATGCAGTGACGTAGCACCTCTCAAAATTTGAACAATTTAGGTGTAGATGCATAAAACTTCCGAGAATTTGTTCTCTTCCATAAATATTCTCACATACACGTTCGTAGAATGCGGTCCTATTCATGTCCCAAGTTTGAGGCCCTTCGACGGGGAATCATAAATCGACCCTATCCGCCCAACTTGTGGCTAACGCGATATTCTCAGCCTCGGTCCAACGACGTGCCATTAAAATAAAATGGTTTGAGAGTATAAAAAAAGGTTGGGAGTGTTACAAAAAATGAGTAGATGGAGGAGCTTTTGGTGGAATAAAATATGAGAGTGTGTGTATATATATAGGTTGGATTATTTGATTTTTGATTTTTTTAAACTACCATTGCACAACGGTAACATGCACAAATATCAAGCAGAGTATGCTCATGATCGCTCGCTATTGTGCTAACGAGGCAACAATAGCGCCCCCTATGGCACCCAGGGTATGAGGTGAGGGCGCTATTGAGTTTTTTTTGCTGAGGTGGCTTTGGTTAGTGCGCCCATACCGTGCATCCTAACCACTTATTTAAGTCGTTACACTAATAATGTTCTTTTTAAATATAAATAGCGATATCAAATATCCTAATAAATAATGTATGTACAATTTAAATGATATAAGAACCCAAAGAATTTTAGACCAATGTGGTGAAATTAAGTACCGTAAAAAAGGCTTGTCATCGCGTTGAAACTGACCTAACAAGACCGGAGTAGGATGGGTTGTTCGCCACAACACTATGAGGCATGTTGTCTCACATTTACCTTATAACTCAATATATTGTTAAGTACAATATTTCCATCTCACAAACATCCAACGTTTTCAATACTAATATACTTATACCTATATAGTTATATCACACTAATATACTAGTATACTTATACCTATATAGTTATATCACACTAATACAAAATAGAAAAGTTTGACTGTGAAGGATTCAAATGAGTAGAAAGATAAAGAAAAACCTTAAAATCTATTTTTATTAGACGTGTTCAAATGGGTTTGGCCCGGACCCAAGACCAATTATAGGTAGAGGTGCACAAAACCGGGTTTTTTAGTACCCGGGTTCTAGTATGACCTGGTTTTGAATTTTCGGGTATTGTTAATACCCTGGTCGGGTTCCAGTCCGGGTATAGGCCAGGAAATCCATACCATTTATAACCAGACCGGGTATTAAAATACCCTATATTCGGGTTCGGGATGAAAAAAAAAAGGGGGCGGGTATTAAAAAACCCGGATGGTATAAACATGAACTTTGTAGTTATTTGTTTCCAACTTCATTTTTTGGTTTATAAACATGAACTTTAATAATATAAAACTTTAATTTAACAAGAATACGTTTTACTAGGAACTAGAATAATCAAAGTACATACATTTCTTAAACCCCAATATCAAGTATTCGTAAAACCCAGTGCAGGTATTACTAAAACCCAGTGCGGGTATAATTAAACCCGAGTATTAATCGGGTATAAAAAAACTCGGGTTCGGGTACTTAGCTAAAATACCATATCCTACTTACGGGTAGGGTCGGGCCGGTTCGGGTTTAAAATACCCGGCCACCCGGGTCCGGTTTTTTTTTTTCGGGTCCAGGTTTTTTTGTGCACCTCTAGTTATAGGCTTCTAGCTACATCATGGCGAAAGCAGGTTTGAGCAGCCCACTCCTCAAGTCCAGTCGAAGTCCGAGAAAGTTCTTAACGTACCCAACTTTAGCCATTATAGCTTAGGGCCTAGGCAACAAAATACCCTACTTAAGTATACCAGATCCAAATTTGAGGAAAAGGCCCAAAAGGCCCCTTTCTAGTGACGCTATAAACCCTTGTACTACCCTATCGACCACAACATATTAGTTACCAACTAATATGTTAGTCATGAAAGTAAACTGGAAAAGAGTAAATTACAAAGTTAGTCCTTTATGTTTGTCACTTATTACAAAATGTGTCCTTTATCTTTACTATTTACATAAAACATACTTAATGTTTAAAAAATCATTCAGGTTATGTCCTTTATCCTTAACCTAGTTTATTTTCCTAGTTAACTCAGGTCACATGAGAAGCACATGAGGGCATTAATGTCAATCCACCTACCAATTACAGTCTCATCTTATAAAAACCCTAAACCCCAATTTCTCTTCCAACCCTCTCTCCATACTTTTTTCCCTTTCTCTTCCAACACTTTCAAACCTCATGACCTGCAACTCCAAATCCTCAAACGTACAGTCTCCAAATAACAGATATCACTATTGTTTAATTTATAATTTGAACAATAACAGATCGAATCCAACACTTTTCTCTCGTATTCTCTGTATATCATTGTTAATTAAATGGAATTGGAATTATAGAAGATGAAATCTGACCTTTCCACGGCAGAAAATGAACCAATCAAGAAGAAAATTGGATTTCTTCCATGGAAGGCGGCTGGAACTCAGCAAATGGAAGGACCAATCAAGAAGAAAATTGGATTGACCTTTCCACATTCACCGGCTCCTCGTTCTCCGCCGCCGTCTTCAACCTCTCAACCACCATCGTCGGTGCCACTCTGAAGCAGTTTGACCGTGAGTTCGAGAACTTTCTCAGATCATCATGTTCGGTTCCGGTGCCTGTAACGTCGTCGTTTCACGGTTCCGATTGTGGTGGAGTGTTGAACAAGTGGAGCCCCAGCGCGAAGTTACGGATTGATTTGAAGGAGCTAAATTTCTTTATACAAACTTATAATTTTCTACATTACGATTAGGATGGAGGAGATGATGGTGGGTGAAATTGGGTGTAGGGTTTTTATTAGATGGGACTGTAATGTAATTGGTAAGTGGATTGACATTAATGCCCTCACATGCTTCCCATGTGACCTGACTTAACTGGGAAAATAAACTAGGTTTAGGGTAAAGGACATAACCTGAATGATTTTTCAAACATTAAGTTTTCTGTAAATAGTAAAGATAAAGGACACACTTTGTAATAAGTGACATACATAAAGGACGAACTTTGTAATTAAGGTTGTTTTGCATGAATAGAAATTCATTGGTTGAATCTCTTACCAAAAAATAATCATTAACTCTACGTCTAAGTTGTGTCAAATCTATGATTGTAGTTATATAATATACAATATACAATACAATATATCATGAGATTTTTTTGGGAGGGGGGTCTTTGTAGAATGACTTAACCCATATAAACAAATGTAATAGGTTTTGAAATGTTCTTCATCGTGGCTTGCGCAATCGTGTTCTTTCGTTTTCTTTTTCATGGTTTTAATTCGAGAATTTCACCAGCATGAAGTACTACAACCATATTGGACGGATATATTACATAATTGTAAAGGTTAACATACTTTAATCAACTTACAAGAAATAGTAAGTTTTTGAGAAATGTTACAAAAAGTTTATTACAATTTTTATTTATAAAATTTTTTTTGTGTAGTCCATATAACATTCGGCTACCTATACGAACTAATAGTTTCTGTTTTGTCCAAGCTCACGGTCTTTTGTTTATTTACTTGGGTCAATACTTCTCAAAAGATCACACTCATACTTGGATTACCTCAAGCGGACAAGATAAATTGTGAAGTTCTTCTTTCATTCACGACCGATAAACCAAAACACGTTGATGGTATCTGAGAAGGAATATTTTTTACGAACTCAACATTTCTCGTATATGTGTTGCTAGAGATGGGCATATCGGGTATTCTTTTGTACCCGGAACCGATTCCTACCCGGACCCGGTTCTTGTTATAGTGTAGGGGAACCGGTTCTTGTAAGAACCGGGTCCAGTTCCTAACCGGGTTTAGAGCTTGAATACTGGAACCGATAGTAACCGATCACGGGTAGGGTTGGAATCGGGTTCTCTGAAGAACCCGTTCCACCGGGTATGTCTTAAAAATCGCTGAAATGATACTGTGTAACCGGTTCTTAAAAAAAATCCTTATATTGAACAAAAAACATACAAACATATTAAAGAAAATACAAACATATTGAAGCCGTTTATTTGACTTGCGACGCTTTGGTGGTGCCACTTCGGTACAATCGTCTTCCGAATCATTAGTTTGTACTTCTTCATCCTCCTCTTCATCAACTATCTTATTCTCTAATTTCACTTCGTCTTCTAGACTTGTCTTATCTTGAATACGGTCCACGCATCCAAATGATCCTTTAGGCAAATTGCCATCTCTATTGATTCTGATGTTAGTCTTGTTCTTCGTAAGGACAATACCCTGCCACTAAGAGAAAACACACTTTTCGAAGCTACGGTGGAAGCTTGGACCGTTAGTATATCTCGAGCCATGGTGGCTAGAATCGGGAATTCCGATTCTTTTGATTTCCACCATGACAAAAGATCAAACTTTTTATATTCCTCGGCGGTCATAGTACGCGAATAACATGTTTCTTTATATCTACCAAGTTCGCTTGATGGGGCGTTACCTCTTTGTTGTTTATCCGTTTCATCTCTAACGACATTCAACATCGTTATGAGTAGGTCTCCATTAGTAGTCGTTCGACTAGTGGCTGACGATCGAGACTCAAACACATTACTAGTATTATTTTCCCCATATTTTTGTAAATAATGATCATAAAGTTTTGATAAACAAGTGTTAAAATTCTTTTTGATTCTTTCTTTTAACCTTGGATCCTCCTCATGCATATCCAACTTGTCGTATATTTCTTCAATCAAAGCTTCAACACCCGGTACATTTAAAATTGAATTTAAAGCGGCGGCACATAGAAAAATAGGTGGTAAATCCAAAAAATATTTTTTAAACTTTTCAATCATCGGTTTCATCATGTTTCTCAACATGTCACTTGAATTTCAAAATTTTTAAAATTCGTAGTGATCATATACAATTCCAAAAGAACTAGAGAACTAGTTGGGTAATAAACACCCGAAACGTTAGTTGTTGCTGTTTTGAAAACTTTTAAAAAAGTACTTAGTTTTTCTATGTTTCCCTAAGCCATGTCGGGAAAAGGGTCGACTAAGTAATCATCACTTAGTGATGTATGAAAAGTTTTTAACATGCCCATTTGTTTTAAAGCCATTTCGAACATAAAACAAGTAGAATTCCAACGAGTTGGTATATCCTAATTAGGTCCAATTAATTTTTGGTTAACATCGATACAAAGTTTTTATATTCTTGATATCGTTCTTTTCCACTTTTGAAAATGTCATGAAGCATAATTCGAAAAGCTTTAACAAAATCCGAAACAAAAGTATCATTTAGCCCCGTTTGCACAACTAAATTAATAATATGTGCAACACATCTTGTGTGATAAAACGCCCCATCAATAACCGGTTTGTACGTTAATTTTAATTTATCGATCGCCGTTGTGTTGTTTGAAGCATTATCAAATGATATTGAAAATTTTTTATCCTCTAAACAATATTTAATGATTGTGGCATTTATAATTTTAAAAATATTTTCACCGGTATGAGGAGAATGAAACTCATCAAACGTAATCGTACGCTTCATCATTTGCCACGTACCGGGATCAACCCAATGAGCGGTGACACAAATGTACGATTTGGGTAAATCATGTGGAGCCGACCACACATCACTAGTTAAGTTAACACTAGTTTTTAAATTTTAAAAAAAATTCAATCAAGTCTTTTCTTGCATTTTCCCATAAATTTAAACAATGACGTTTTAAAGTGCGACGACTTACATGATTGTAGCGTGGTTGAAGAGTCTCTCTAATAACCTTAGTTAATTGAGGGTTGTCGAAGTGTCCAAACGGCAATGATTGTTGATTCACCAACTTAGCCATCCTATCCCGAGCTATCATGTGATCGTAAAATATTGAACCATCCTTTGAGAGTTGCACTTGACCGGGTGTAACATGGTTCAAAGCCTTGCAATATTTGTTCTTTATATGTTTCGTCAAAGTTGAATTGGAGTCCTTGCTTAGCAAAGCTCCACAATGTTTGCATTGAGGCTTTTGCGAGCCGTCACTCATTTCCACCAAATCCCAATTGCACCATACAACCATGTTGTGATTATGTGTGAGTGTCCCAACGACATATGGAGTGGATTGAGGAACTTTGTTGACGGATGGAGAGTTGGTGATTTTGGAATTTTTGGTTGCCATCGTATCAAATGAATAAAGAAGTAGAAGAATAATCAAGAAGTGGATGAATATGGTGTGAGGAATCGATTCTGGTCACTATTTATACTTACTAGAATCGATTCCAACGGCTAGGAATCGATTCCAACGGTAATAAGCATTAAATGGGGAGTTTGCAAAGGCTAGGAATCGATTCCAACGGCTAGGAATCAATAAAGGTAAAAAAAAATCCAACGGTAATAAAATCAATAAAGGTAAGAATTTAATGCACCGGGTTATTTTTGTATACGGAGGAACCAGTTCCGGGTACGAACCTATTTTTTTATAAAATATGGAACCGGGTAAGAACCAACGGGTTTTTGAACCCGGAACCGTTTCTTCTATACAGCGGATAGGAACTGGAACCGGTTCCAGGTAGGTTCTACCGGGTCGAGTTTAGAACCAGATATTATGCCCATCTCTATGTGTGTCTGGCTGATATAAAACACAATCCCTTAAGTAGAATTAACAAAAGTAACTAGAAAGATTAAAATAATTCAGTTATCATAAAAAAAATATTAATAATTTCAACTTTGTATGTTCAAACATATATAGTTTATATATATAAAACACAATCCCTTAAGTAGAATTAACAAAAGTAACTAGAAAGATTAAAATAATTCAGTTATCATAAAAGAATATTAATAATTTCAACTTTGTATGTTCAAACATATATAGTTTATATATATATATATATATATATATATATATATATAATAAAAGAAACCATTTTTAGGACACTTGTCATCATATTAGGTCATGTCTTATAGATAATTATTATTTTAGTTTAATCTTTTCTAATTAATTATAGATAATCCTCCTACTAAATATTATTTAGTTTAATTATTACATTTATATTTATCTATTTACTTCAAATTCAAACTTAGTTATCTAACTTGATATTAGAGTAAATTACGATTTTGGCCCCTGTGATTATACCACTTTTACCCTTTTAGCCCAAAAAGAAATTTTTAACATCTGAACCCGCAACGTCTTTTTTTTCTAACACTTTTGGACCCAATGTCTTTTTTTCTAACTCTTTTGGCCCCCAAAAGTAAATGGACGAGGTTAGTGTTATGGGTCAAAAGGGTTAGAAAAAAAGACGTTGGGGGCTCAGATGTTAAAAAAATATTTTTTGGCTACAAGGATAAAAGTGATATAACCATAGGGGCAAAAATCGTAATTTACTCTTGATATTAACTATATATTTGAACGTTTTGTTTAGTTTGGTATCAAATAGATTTTACAAAACTTAAAATAAAAATAACTAATATTATTTATCATTTCTACATTTCCAAGTTTTAAATAAAGGGTTAACTTTATTGAGACTTCGTTACATTTACAAGTTTTAAATAAAGGGTTAAATTTATTGAGATTTCGTTAACAAATTTTACTATAATAGAATAATCTATTTATATCAATATAAATATATATCTTTAAATTGTTAATTTAAGATATTTTTAAATAAAACAAATTATTTATCACGAAAACCAAACTTTGTATTAATATATGAAATATTTTTATTTTCATTACTAAAAAAATTATTATATCAATTTTATTACATATTTATAAATCAATTTGTCGGAATTGGTACCAACATTTTATCACTCGAATAGATGCTGATTTGCTTCTTGAATAATGTCACACCCCCAAAATCCACCATGCGGAGTATCACCGCTTGGAGGCGTGACATGACCAGGATCGAGCCACCAATCATATTGAACAACTCAATTATGTAAATAAAACCAAACATAATATGATTGGTGACCAAAGCTAGTTAACCTTGTTTGGTTTAAACAGCGGAAGCATAAACGTGAGTTCAAAAGCATAAGTCCATAGTTCATAAGTTAAAGTTTCAAAACACAAGTTTAGTCAGTTCATAAGGATTTAAACATTAAGCACGGAACATAACCGTCCGTACACCACAACGACTCCTTCCCCGTGCAAGCTCCAAGCATTTAGCGACCTGTAAGGCAGGTAACAACGAGTCAACAACAAAGTTGAGTGAGTTCACGTTTGGTTGTTTAGTTTTAAGTTGTTTCTGAAAACGTGGTTTGACTTTCGTTGGCTTATTTGCCGTGGGGGTTACCCCGTAGTTGAAAGTATGTTTAACCATTTCCCTTTTTCTTTACCCAATCCATAACCATGATCAGTGGGGGGTTTTCCCCGTTTGAACTACTAGACGGAATGATATCGACTGCTACGCAAATAAGTTGTGCCCTATATCAGTGTCTATCATCACTGACAGTCTGCCATAGTCCATTAGTACACGCCCGTCCGACTGGCACGGTGTGAGGTTTGTTAAACCTAATAGCGCTATTAACTAATGACCCGCTCGCCATTGGCCTCGGCGATTAAGTCGATATAAATTGAGGGACTTCATGATAGAGTTTTGTCTAGCTAGTTTTAAGGTTGTTGTCCTGCACCAGGAGGACGAACGTACGTATTCTGCACCAGGAGAATTCGTAGGATTAATAATGGCATCCGCTCTATGGAGGATGGCCGTACATATCCTACCCAAGGAGGATATGTAGATTTAGTTTTAATTCTTTAAACCCATTCCCAAACCACCGGGAATCCCATGCCTTAGAAAGTGTGAACTCACCTCGGTTTGCTCGGTTAGATTCTCAATATAGCTAACAGTCAAGGTCGGTCAATCACGTCCTAGTATGATTTACCAGTTAGTCATTTAGTGGCTTTCAAATAGAACACAAAGTTCCTACACGTATCTATCACATAACATGCATTACTGTAACGGTTTATGCCCATCTAAGTTTCTCGTCCATTCCCCACTCAAAATCAAACATACGATAATGCACATAACATATATAACATGTCAAATCATTCACAGATAGCATACTCGACATTTAGACACGCAAATCACTACTTATGTCGTTTCAGCTTTTATACTCGAAACTGGGCTGTTTTCGGGGATTTTAATAAAATAGTTAACATGTTCCAAAAATTCCCAAATTTTTACAGAATGTCTTAAACGTTCCATATTTTATTGTGTAAAAATATCGGGGTCCGGTTCATCACCAATATTTTATAAAAATTCATATTCGGGACTGAACTCAGATTTATGTATTTCTGACCACAGTCCACGAAACAATTTATTAAAAATTCATCGTAAGTCCGATTTGCGAAATTCCAGTGGGGTAATTACAAATACTTCAGTTATCATCTACGGTAAAATTTTCATGGTCCGATTCATCACAAAACTCCGGTTATGACTGAAAGTACGACACCCATTTATTGCTGTCAAAATTCAGCTTAAGTAGCTGTTACAAATTAACACTTTAAAAATAGTAAACGGAGTCCAAAAATTACGATTCCAGTGCCATTAGAACCGTATTTCATAATAACATATTTTAGATTCAAAATATCGATTTTTCGTTGAGGTTAAGACCTGTTTACAGCCAACAGAAGTGGGCTGTAAAAGTTGGACAGATTCTGATTCTTTGTGTTTAACCTTCTAAATCGTGTTCGATCGATTCCTTTAACAAGTTTAGTGACCACAACAACATCATATACTAATATCATTCAGTAAAGCATCAGATAATCACCCAATCATCATAATCACACAAGATCTACATGATTTACACTCATAACTTTTCTTTATCCATCTTGTTCATCTTATGTTCAAGAGTTTATGTTATGTTATTTAGTGATCTTCATATTTCATCATACAAACATCTATTAACCACTAAAATCAAGAACAAGATAGTGATTTAGAACACTTACTACTAGCACAAGGCTAGGGGAGTTCGAGTGTAGAAAAGTGGTGGTTAAAAGCGAATAGAGAAGGTCCTTCCACTTCCGAGAGCACCAAGCTTCGTTGATGGTCTTGCTACACCTTGAAGTACACTTGGATTGGAAGATGGATGCTTGAAACTTGTGGTGGTGTAAGGGGTGTTTGGGCCGAAGGTTATGAGAGGGAGAGGAGGGAGTTGTCTTGTGATGTAGAAGATGAAGGAGGTGGTGATTTTCTTATAATCCATATGTTATTATCCAAAGGGTTTGATGTCCCCCCTAGTACACACAATCTAATCAAGATCTCACCAAAACCAAAGAAAGATTATGGAAGGGATTTTGTAAGATTTGGAAATATCTTGTGGTGTAGGCTATACATGAGCCGTAGGGTGTCATGGGGGAGGGGGTTAAATGAAAATTAAATGGTAAGTAATTTGTTAGTGGAAGGTTATGTGGTAAAAGTCTAGTGTTCATTGCGTAGTGTGTTATAGTGCTCAGGAACCATGACTAGCTCAGAAAAGTAAAAACAATGTTATTGACAATATTTTATGTTCCGAGTAAAGTCCGGTTGTTCGGTTCGAAACTGTTTCGCTAAACTGCTTAATTAATCCGTAAGGCGTCCCATTTATATATTTTTGTAACGTTTTTACTTTTCAATACTCAGGAAAACACACAGGACTTTTTAGTAACTTTTCTGTATACTACTAGTATGTTAACATGCACATGTAAGTATAACACAGATATCAGAAAGCAGTTAAGTAATTCCACACAGTCGTCAAGCACTTTAATTACCAAAAATAAATTGTACGGTTACATGCAAATTTGAGGGTTGTCACATTCTCCCCCTGTTAAGAGAATTTCGTCCCGAAATTTAGCGCGTGGTTACTGAGGAAGCTAGTTAAGTTGCGTTGTTTTCCTGATTTTCCTGGGGTGTCACATCATCCCCCCGTTGATTTGGAATTTCGTCCCGAAATTCTGCAGTAGCTTCAGCCTCAGTAGTGGTTGCGTTTTTCTTAAACAGTTGGGGATACTTGAGTTTCATCTGGTCTTCTCGTTCCCAGGTATACTCTGGGCCACGACGAGCATTCCAACGAACTCGGACCAGAGGTATCCTGGTATGCTTGAGGATCTTAACATCTCGATCCGTAATCTCTACAGGTTCCTCGACGAATCGGAGCTGGTCGTCGATAGTGAGTTCCTTCAGAGGAACTATGAGGGTCTCATCTGACAGACACTTCTTCAGATTCGACACATGGAAAACATTGTGAACTCCGCTGAGTTCTTCAGGTAGATCCAACCTGTAGGCGACTTGGCCAATTTTCTCAATGACTTTGAACGGTCCGACATAACGCGGATTGAGTTTGCCTCGTTTGCCAAAGCGGACTACACCTTTCCGAGGTGAGACTTTGAGTAGCACTCGATCCCCAACCTGGAGCTCGAGTGGTTTTCTTCCCTTATCAGCATAGCTTTTCTGACGGTCACGAGCTGCCGCCATTCGCTGTCGTATCTGAGCAATTTTCTCGGTGGTATCTACCACATGTTCTGGGCCAGTGATTTGGCTGTCACCAACTTCTGCCCAACAGAGAGGCGATCGGCATTTGCGTCCGTACAATGCCTCAAACGGAGCGGCTTGGATGCTGGTGTGGTAGCTGTTGTTATATGAGAACTCCACTAGCGGGAGGTGCTTTTCCCAGCCGTTACCAAAATCGATTACACATGCCCTAAGCATGTCTTCAAGGGTTTGGATGGTGCGTTCAGATTGCCCATCCGTCTGCGGGTGATAAGCGGTGCTCATATCTAAACGTGAGCCAAAGGACTTGTGCATTGCTTGCCACAGTTCAGAAGTAAAACGTGCGTCACGATCAGATATAATAGAGGTTGGCACTCCGTGCCTTGATACTACTTCCTTTAGATAAATGTCTGCAAGAGTAGAAAACTTATCCGTTTCTTTGATGGCCAGAAAATGTGCAGACTTGGTCAGTCGATCTACGATCACCCAAATGGTATCGTTTCCGCGTTGAGATCTAGGCAGGCCAGTAACGAAATCCATGGAAATTTGCTCCCATTTCCATTTCGGGATCTCCGGTTGTTGAAGTAGGCCTGATGGTTTCTGATATTCAGACTTGACTCTCGCACAAGTCAAGCACTTACTGACGTAGGTTGCTATGTGGGCTTTCATGCCAGGCCACCAGTACGTAGTCTTGAGATCGTGGTACATCTTATCCGAACCAGGATGTACCGAATAACGAGACTTGTGTGCTTCATCTATCACAAGCTCGCGTAAGTTGCCATAAAATGGAACCCAGATGCGTCCGTTAACATAGTAGGCGCCGTCTTCCTTTTGTTCTAGCCGTTGCCTCGATCCTCGTAGGGACTCAGCCCTGATGTTCTCTGCTTTGAATGCTTCGACCTGGGCATCTCGAATCTGAGCAGGAAGGTTAGACTGGATGGTAAGCTGTAATGCTCGTACACGCTTAGGTAAAGTATCCTTTCGACTGAGGGCGTCAGCCACAACATTGGCTTTGCCCGGATGATACTTGATAGCGCATTCGTAATCATTCAAGAGTTCGACCCATCGGCGTTGTCGCATGTTTAACTCTTTTTGCTTGAAGATATGTTCGAGACTCCTGTGGTCGGTGTAAATGGTGCACTTTGTACCGTACAGGTAATGTCTCCATATCTTAAGTGCGAATACAACTGCTCCCAGCTCCAGATCGTGAGTAGTGTAGTTTCTTTCGTGAACTTTAAGTTGGCGCGATGCGTAGGCAATGACCTTGTCACGTTGCATCAATACGCAACCAAGTCCTTGGATGGAAGCGTCGCAATAAACCACGAAATCATCGGTGCCTTCTGGCAATGAGAGGATAGGCGCGCTACAAAGTCTATCCTTTAGATGTTGAAACGCGGACTCCTGTGCATCACCCCAACGATAGATGATGCCCTTCTGAGTCAGTGAAGTGAGAGGTTGCGCAATCTTGGAGAAATCTTTTATAAACCTTCTGTAATATCCGGCCAAACCCAAGAATTGGCGGATTTCTGTTGGTGTGCGGGGTGCGGGCCAGTTCTTGATCGATTCAACCTTAGATGGATCCACATGAATTCCATCCTTGTTTACCACGTGGCCTAGAAAGTGGACTTCGCAAAGCCAGAAGTCACATTTTGAAAACTTGGCATACAATTGTTCTTTTCGAAGAAGTTCCAGCATAAGTCGTAGATGCTGTTCGTGTTCCTCCTGACTCTTGGAATAGATCAGGATATCGTCGATGAACACAATAACGAACTTATCCAGGTAAGGCTTGCACACTCGGTTCATGAGATCCATGAAGACCGCTGGTGCATTCGTCAGCCCGAATGGCATAACCAGAAACTCGTAATGGCCGTAGCGAGTTCTGAATGCTGTTTTGGAGACGTCCTCATCTCGGACTCTCAGCTGATGGTATCCCGATTTCAAATCAATCTTGGAGAAATAGCTCGACCCTTGCAACTGGTCGAACAAGTCGTCAATACGTGGAAGAGGATAACGATTCTTCACAGTCACCTTGTTAAGTTCGCGATAGTCTATACACATCCTAAAGGTACCGTCTTTCTTCTTCACGAACAAGACTGGAGCTCCCCAGGGCGAAGAGCTAGGACGTATAAAACCCTTTTCCAAGAGTTCTTGTAGTTGTGTGGACAGTTCTTCGAGTTCTGATGGAGCTAGACGATATGGTGCTCGAGCTACTGGCGCTGCTCCAGGAGCTAGCTCGATTTGAAATTTAACTTGGCGATGAGGCGGAAGACCAGGTAATTCCTCAGGAAATACCTCAGGAAAGTCGCGTACTATAGGAATGTCTTCAATTCTCTTCTCTTCCATGGATGTGTCAGTAACGAGTGCCAGAATGGCAGTGTGGCCCTTTCGCAAACACTTCTAGGCCTTAAGGAAGGAGATGATGCCTTCGACAGCGCCACTCTTGTCGCCATGAATCACGAGGGATTCTTTATCAGAACGAGGAATGCGGACGATTTTCTCCTTGCAAACAATCTCCGCTTGATGATGAGATAGCCAATCCATCCCAATAACGACGTCGAAACTACCAAGTGTGATAGGAATAAGATCGATAGGGAAAGTCTGACCAGCTAAGACGAGGTTACAACCTTTAACTATGTGTGTGGCTTCAAGACTTTTACCGTTGGCTAGTTCTACCGTGTGTTTGGTGTTCAGGAGTGTTGGAGTGCGCTTAAGCAATTGACTAACTTTTAAGGATACGTAATCTAGTATCGGCACCCGAATCAAACGAAACAGTAACAAAGAAGTCGTCCAGAAGGAACTTACCCATTACTGCATTGGGATCGTTCTTTGCATCACTCTGAAGATTTCAAGGAGTGATCACCGAGGATTGAGAGTCGAGCCTTCCAAACTTTCTATGCTAGAGGGTGTTCATTTCAGTGTCTTTGCATGGTGGAGCGAGGTCGAAATGTCACTGTGGTAAGAGAATGATGGTTTGGTCTAAGCAAATGGTAGAAATTAGACATAACATAAATCAACAATCATGTGTAGGTACAAAAGCTAGTGTAAGGATTCCGCGTATTTAAGAAGACTGTCATGGAATGATACGATTTCTTATAGTGTAAGGTGGATCAGGTAAGCTTATAGATTATCGTGTTCGCCTGTAGGTTGAGTGATCCATATCTCCGCTCTCGAACGTTCTGAAGACTATCTCATCAGTAAGGGCATCCATTCGCTAGGTTGGGTTTACGAAGGGGGTAAATCAAGTAGAAGAAGCATTAACCAACCAATAAGGTAATGGGGAAATCTTGTGATCGGTGGGAATAGTGGTGTGGTTGTTGGTGTTTCGTTAAATCATTTGCCAATCGAAGAAACAGGGAATTAATGAGGTTCATGCGAAGAATCGAGCGAAAACAGGGGTCCACCAATAACGGAAGAATTCGACCAAGTAATATGTCGCTTAGAAGCAATTCTAGTAGTGAGGTGTGGCGGCATGACCCAAAAAGGGAAGTTCATTGCATTACGATCACGGAAGTATATCGCTTGTCCAAAATCGAGTTTGGTTGGTAGGGTTGCGAGTTGCAAAGCGACGAACGCGCGTAACTGTGGCTGCTTAGTTTCTAGTAACGACGACCAGTGGAGATGATGAGGTCCGTCAACAGGGATGCGTGGGTATAGTTCTCCAAAATCCGTGTTCGTTTGAGCCAGGTCTGGTCTTTGTGAATGTTGACGTACAAACCGAATGTACGGAGGGTCAGACAGTGACGTCATGTCGAATTAAGCGTGTAAATAGATAAAATGCATAAACAGTTGTCATAGCGGGGTGACGAGAAATCAGAAAAGAATTTGACCATCACTTGTCAAATTTCAAGTAAACAATTGCATATCATAAAGAACGCAGTAGGGCCAATAGACAACACGATACTACCCTAAATAAACACATCATAGACACCACACCGGACAAAAGTGATCTAGCAAGTAAGAAATATAAACTTAAATCATACCACCTAGTGTGTTGAGTCTTGCACGTGGAGTGAAGCGTCGTTGTGGATCGTTGAGCATTGTACTGGTTATAGTCTGGTTTTATCAAAAACTTTTCCCTTTTAAAACCAAGTTCACTATAACCAATGGCTCTGATACCAATCTGTCACACCCCCAAAATCCACCATGCGGAGTATCACCGCTTGGAGGCGTGACATGACCAGGATCGAGCCACCAATCATATTGAACAACTCAATTATGTAAATAAAACCAAACATAATATGATTGGTGACCAAAGCTAGTTAACCTTGTTTGGTTTAAACAGCGGAAGCATAAACGTGAGTTCAAAAGCATAAGTCCATAGTTCATAAGTTAAAGTTTCAAAACACAAGTTTAGTCAGTTCATAAGGATTTAAACATTAAGCACGGAACATAACCGTCCGTACACCATAACGACTCCTTCCCCGTGCAAGCTCCAAGCATTTAGCGACCTGTAAGGCAGGTAACAACGAGTCAACAACAAAGTTGAGTGAGTTCACGTTTGGTTGTTTAGTTTTAAGTTGTTTCTGAAAACGTGGTTTGACTTTCGTTGGCTTATTTGCCGTGGGGGTTACCCCGTAGTTGAAAGTATGTTTAACCATTTCCCTTTTTCTTTACCCAATCCATAACCATGATCAGTGGGGGGTTTTCCCCGTTTGAACTACTAGACGGAATGATATCGACTGCTACGCAAATAAGTTGTGCCCTATATCAGTGTCTATCATCACTGACAGTCTGCCATAGTCCATTAGTACACGCCCGTCCGACTGGCACGGTGTGAGGTTTGTTAAACCTAATAGCGCTATTAACTAATGACCCGCTCGCCATTGGCCTCGGCGATTAAGTCGATATAAATTGAGGGACTTCATGATAGAGTTTTGTCTAGCTAGTTTTAAGGTTGTTGTCCTCCACCAGGAGGACGAACGTACGTATTCTGCACTAGGAGAATTCGTAGGATTAATAATGGCATCCGCTCTATGGAGGATGGCCGTACATATCCTACCCAAGGAGGATATGTAGATTTAGTTTTAATTCTTTAAACCCATTCCCAAACCACCGGGAATCCCATGCCTTAGAAAGTGTGAACTCACCTCGGTTTGCTCGGTTAGATTCTCAATATAGCTAACAGTCAAGGTCGGTCAATCACGTCCTAGTATGATTTACCAGTTAGTCATTTAGTGGCTTTCAAATAGAACACAAAGTTCCTACACGTATCTATCACATAACATGCATTACTGTAACGGTTTATGCCCATCTAAGTTTCCCGTCCATTCCCCACTCAAAATCAAACATACGATAATGCACATAACATATATAACATGTCAAATCATTCACAGATAGCATACTCGACATTTAGACACGCAAATCACTACTTATGTCGTTTCAGCTTTTATACTCGAAACTGGGCTGTTTTCGGGGATTTTAATAAAATAGTTAACATGTTCCAAAAATTCCCAAATTTTTACAGAATGTCTTAAACGTTCCATATTTTATTGTGTAAAAATATCGGGGTCCGGTTCATCACCAATATTTTATAAAAATTCATATTCGGGACTGAACTCAGATTTATGTATTTCTGACCACAGTCCACGAAACAATTTATTAAAAATTCATCGTAAGTCCGATTTGCGAAATTCCAGTGGGGTAATTACAAATACTTCAGTTATCATCTACGGTAAAATTTTCATGGTCCGATTCATCACAAAACTCCGGTTATGACTGAAAGTACGACACCCATTTATTGCTGTCAAAATTCAGCTTAAGTAGCTGTTACAAATTAACACTTTAAAAATAGTAAACGGAGTCCAAAAATTACGATTCCAGTGCCATTAGAACCGTATTTCATAATAACATATTTTAGATTCAAAATATCGATTTTTCGTTGAGGTTAAGACCTGTTTACAGCCAACAGAAGTGGGCTGTAAAAGTTGGACAGATTCTGATTCTTTGTGTTTAACCTTCTAAATCGTGTTCGATCGATTCCTTTAACAAGTTTAGTGACCACAACAACATCATATACTAATATCATTCAGTAAAGCATCAGATAATCACCCAATCATCATAATCACACAAGATCTACATGATTTACACTCATAACTTTTCTTTATCCATCTTGTTCATCTTATGTTCAAGAGTTTATGTTATGTTATTTAGTGATCTTCATATTTCATCATACAAACATCTATTAACCACTAAAATCAAGAACAAGATAGTGATTTAGAACACTTACTACTAGCACAAGGCTAGGGGAGTTCGAGTGTAGAAAAGTGGTGGTTAAAAGCGAATAGAGAAGGTCCTTCCACTTCCGAGAGCACCAAGCTTCGTTGATGGTCTTGCTACACCTTGAAGTACACTTGGATTGGAAGATGGATGCTTGAAACTTGTGGTGGTGTAAGGGGTGTTTGGGCCGAAGGTTATGAGAGGGAGAGGAGGGAGTTGTCTTGTGATGTAGAAGATGAAGGAGGTGGTGATTTTCTTATAATCCATATGTTATTATCCAAAGGGTTTGATGTCCCCCCTAGTACACACAATCTAATCAAGATCTCACCAAAACCAAAGAAAGATTATGGAAGGGATTTTGTAAGATTTGGAAATATCTTGTGGTGTAGGCTATACATGAGCCGTAGGGTGTCATGGGGGAGGGGGTTAAATGAAAATTAAATGGTAAGTAATTTGTTAGTGGAAGGTTATGTGGTAAAAGTCTAGTGTTATGTGTTATATGCATTGCGTAGTGTGTTATAGTGCTCAGGAACCATGACTAGCTCAGAAAAGTAAAAACAATGTTATTGACAATATTTTATGTTCCGGGTAAAGTCCGGTTGTTCGGTTCGAAACTGTTTCGCTAAACTGCTTAATTAATCCGTAAGGCGTCCCATTTATATATTTTTGTAACGTTTTTACTTTTCAATACTCAGGAAAACACACAGGACTTTTTAGTAACTTTTCTGTATACTACTAGTATGTTAACATGCACATGTAAGTATAACACAGATATCAGAAAGCAGTTAAGTAATTCCACACAGTCGTCAAGCACTTTAATTACCAAAAATAAATTGTACGGTTACATGCAAATTTGAGGGTTGTCACAAATAACATATCTTATTTTCAAGAACCATTTTCACAATCACCATATCCATCGCGTATCGAGTATTACCCATTAGTATATTGAAAGATGTGACTTTTTTATTATTGGTATATAAAATTAGATTTCTTAAACCCGTGCAATACACGTGGGTTTTTAAAGATATACCACTTTCATTATTTACTATACAAAATTACATTACATGAGGTTTTTTAAGATATAACTTTTTATTATTTGATATATAAAATTAGATCTATTCAATTCGTACAATACACCGGTTTTTTTAAGGATATATATTTTTTATTATTTGGTATAGAAAATTACATTTATTCAATTCGTACTTTATTATTATTTGGTATATAAAATTACATTTATTTAAACCGTGTAATAAATGAGGTTTTTTAAAGATGTATTATTTTATTATTTGGTAAACAATATTACATTTATTCAACTCGTGTAATACACGTGGTTTTAAGGATATAACTTTTTTATTTGGTATATAAAATTATATTTATTCAACCCGTACAATATGGTTCTTATAGATATAATTTTTTATTATTTAACATATAAAATTATATTTATTCAAGCTGTGCAATAAAGGAGGTTTTTAAAGATATAATGTTTTATTATTTAGTATATAAAATTCATTTATTCAATCCGTGTAATACACGGGGTTATAACCTAGTATATATATAAACACCTTTAAAAATTTGTATAATATAATATTTACTCAGCAAAAATCAAAATATCTAAAATTTATTTATTTAAATACAATTTATAATATTACTATTCTACCATTCTAGTTCTTAATAATAAACACAAAACTCTTCAGTAGTTTAAACCATAAACCTTAAATCTAAAAAGTGTAAGTTGTAACTCGTCTAAATGTGAAGAAAACAGGGATCCAACAATAAGTGGTTGGACGAAAATGATACAAATATCGTGAGTTTAGCAATTGAGCTTGACCGTTACGACTTTTTTTTGTTAAATAACTTATATATATAAATATAGGGGAATGTTAACGTACAAGACCACCATATAGTGCGAAGCGTACACGAGCATCTCAACCGCACATCTGACCTACCCTAGGCCTTCAATTGAACGCGGTGGCACAATAGTAATTAACTTGACATAATTACGCACGTTATTGCATAATTATGCACGTTATAATGCATAATTACGCATCTTATTTGCATAATTACGCATAGATTAGGTTAAACCCTAATTACGCACGTTATAATGCATAATTACGCACGTTATAACGCATAATTACGCACGTTATAAAAATTCAGAACCTGCATGCTACCAACCATGAAAATTACGCATGGGTTGTTTCAACCCATTACGCATGTTATATGCATATTACACACGTTATCAGGTAGGTGTAAAAAAAAATAAAGACCTGCGTCTCAATCCCATGCTCGTGTATCTTCGCACGATAAGGTACTATTATATTCTACACTTTCTCTATAAATATATAATAATTTTTAGATGCTAACAAAACCATTCATACAAATTTAAAAGTCCGTTTTATTTCCCAAAACTATAATTGTCATCCTATCTTACAATAAAAAGAGGACCAATATCTAATTCATGAAATTATAGTAAGATGGTCCTGCACATGTTACATCCTTAATCATAACTTTAAAATCATTGTCTAATTTAACTTGAATTATTCCACCATCCCACTATCACGTCTAATTTATATACTATTAATTTTAAAGATTTGTGTGCATATTTGGTGGTAAGTTGTGCTTAAATAGTTGTACCTTAATCAAATATAGGTTGTAAGTTGTGCTTAAATGGTTGTATCTTAATCAAATAATAATGGTTTCATTACCTTACCAAATTCAATATGTTTTGTATGCATGTAAGGTTGTAAATTATTCCATATATAAATTATCAACTTTTTTGTGCATCATAACTTGTACCCTATGCTTGGGGATTTTTTCAAAAAAAAAAACTTGATTTTCCACTTTCAACCTTAAAGTTTTATCTTTTACATTTTAATCCATTACTTGATTTTTCACTTTCAACCTTAAAGTTTTATCTTTTGCATGTAACCCATTTAATTTTTTTACTTTTAACTCAAACTTTTTCATCTTTTGTAATTACCACAACACTTTATTATTTACTACTTTGGTCCTCCATTCTTTTTATCTTTTGTAATTTACCACAACACTTTATTATTTACAACTTTGGTCCTCCATACTTTTTATCTTTCGCAAGTTTTTCGTTTTACGTTTCGTTCTAAATTTTGCGAGTTAACTTGTCGTAGCGTGCATGTGAGGTTCAACGTTTTTGCTCTATTTCTCCATATTTGACAGACCCGTCGCAACGCGCCCATTTTTTCCCTTTTGAAAACTTCGCCGCAACGGGCGGGTCCTAGATTGACTAAGTTATTATTTTCTACATTTTACGTTTCTGGTTAATTTCTTCGCATTAACACACTGTAACGGGTGTGCGTGGTTCAACGATTTTAGTCTCCTTTTCGTTCAATGTAATTTTTACCATTTTATCTATTTTATTTTTACGATGTTGAGAGTCGATGTCGTTGTGGCATTGGTGCTACTTGGCACGGTTTTACGAACGTTTTTAACCTATTAAAATTTTTACTAATATTTTGTTTCGGTTTACCCCTATACTTCCTTTACATAAAAACTATTTTTACGTGCATATTTCATGTACGAGTATGTATAAATATGATTTCTTCTGCATTCCGACGTAAACTTTTTTTATAGACGAGTCAGGTCAAGTATAATACATTTTCGTTTAAAGAAACCATTTTTACGTGCATATTTTTATGTACGTTTCGTATAAATTCAAGTTATTGTTTGAGATGAATTCCATTTACTTTACGTTTGATCCAATGACAATGCTTATACAGGTTACATTGAGTTTAACTGGATACATCGAAATGTGTGTTTTCATATGGTTAATGCATCATATAACATTTGGACTAATCCATTCAATGTTTATGATGTACCCGCGCCGCAACGCGGGCGGGTCTTAACCCTAGTTGTAGTTAATTGGTTGTACCCTAATCAAATAATGGTTTCATTATCTTACCATATTCAATCGGTTTGATCCATTCAAAGTTGTGTTGTTTTATTTGTAACTTATTATTATTTATAATAATCTAATTAGTTTAGCCAAAATCTTGTATAAATATAATTTGCAACATATTGATGCAATGGTTTTTGTAATGTATTCATTATTGTTTGTATAGTGGTAATGATATATATTATATATAGATTACGATGAAACTGTCAAACAAGAAAAAATCGACGCGGGTTCATCGTAACGCGCGAGTACTAGATCAACTTAGTTATTTTATTCTATGTTTTACGTTTCGACGTTTCAGTTTAATTTCTTCGCATTACACCGCAACTTCAGTGTCGGTGGTCGCTGACAATAGTGTGCCATTAGTGCTCGCCCCCGCCGCAACGCGGGGATGTTTAATACTAGTTTAACTTCAATTATAATCCACCATCCCACTATCACATATTCACATTAGCTCATCATATGATTACCAAACATATATATGTTACTTAATCAATATGCTTTTGTTATACAAATTTTGATTTGCGCACCATTAATTTAATATATAATTATGAAATTAACCTCACATATTTTTAACTTTCAACTTTGATTCTCTATACTTGTCATTTTTTGCAAAATTTCCGTATTACATTGTGTGGTTAAACATTTTTACGTCGTCTATTTTTTCCAGTTTAACAGATTCATCGTAACGCGGAGGTACTAGATCGACTTAGTTATTCTTTTATATGTTTTACGTTTCTGTTTAATTTATTCGCATTAACACGTCTCAACTTTAGTGTTGGTGGTCGCTGGTAGTAGTGTGGCAGTGGTGTTCGCCTCTGCCGCAACGCGGGGGTGCTTAACACTAGTTATATATAAATTGGGATTGGTGATGTACAAATCAACTCCCTTTGTTGAATACTCCAAGTTTATCATGACCAGTCCATACAAGTCTATCTTGTTAGCTAGAACCGATGATAGCCAACTGAATCGATGATCACTAGCCGATACGAATCTAACCCAATGGAATCAAACCGACGATAGCTAACTAACCGTATTGAATCTAACAGGTGATAGCTAACTGAATCGAATGGGAAATGGTTATGCAGTGATACATGACATTGGTGTGGGTTATAAGAAAGTTGTGGAGGTGGGGTGGGGTGATTAATGGATTAAATTATGTAGTGTGGTCTAGTTTTATGATCCTTCACTGTCCTAGCTATCCTATACCCTCACTTACCCTTTTTTCAGGCTTTATTATAAGACATATTAACACACTCACTTACCTACATCCTTTAATAATGTGGTCCAATGCTACCAAATGAGTGCAATCTCTGCTCTAAACTACCTTCAAATTTATTTAAATTTTATGTACTGTCTTTTGTTAACAAATTTTATGTACTGTCTATGGTAATTTTTTTGTCACGTAAACATTTATACTTTAGTATCAACTGTACTGTTGTAAGACCGTGGGGTATGGTGGGGCGGGGGTTTGGGGCATGGGTTGACACGTGGAACCTGAAGAACTCAATACACAAACCTAAGTTGTAGGGGGTATGGTGGGCGTGGCTGGGCTGGCGTGGCCAAGCCACATCAATATATATATATATATAGGGAGCCGCTAGAATGAGAACCACCACGAGTTATGAGAACCGCGAGAACCGCGACCCGCGGGTGGCCGTTGACCACGAAATTTTTTTTACGACTAGATGTGTATATTTTAACACCATACGTAAAGTTTGGGTTCAAACGGCGCGCCCGAGGGGGTAGTTTTTTACGCCCAAAGTTTGGTTAAAAAAAAGAAAAATTAAAAAAAAAAAACCCAAACTTTGGGCGTAAAAAACTACCCCCTCGGGCGCACCGTTTGAACCCAAACTTTACGTATGGTGTTAAAATATACACATCTAGTCGTAAAAAAAATTTCGTGGTCAACAGCCACCCGCGGGTCGCGGTTCTCGTGGTTCTCATAACTCGTGGTGGTTCTCATTCTAGCGGCCCCTATATATATATATAGGATTAGGTTCAAGAGTGAACACTAGTGTAGCTTGCGAACTGAGTGAACTAATCCTGGCCATACACGTGTGTAGATCAATGGCCAGGATTTGATGTTGAAATACACTAGTGTATTTTACGATTTGATGATGAGATCCTGGCCATACACGTGTGTAGATCAATGGCCAAGATTTGTTCACTCAGTTCGCAAATACACTAGTGCTCACTCTAGAACCTCACCCTATATATATATATATATATATATATATATATATATATATATTTGTAACCATTAAAAACTACATAAACATACATAATAATTATCAAAATAAAAAACAATCATTCTTCGTCGTCTTCGTCGGTTTCGAACCCAGTAATCGTTGAAACATGATCCACCAAATCAGATCGAAGGTTGTGATGTATATATCCCTTGACTTGATCAAAAATTCATTTGACGTTTTATCTTCGTCTGTAACTGTTACGTTACCTGGTGGGGGGTCATCGTCATCATAGTAGGTAACGACCGCTCTACCTTCATCCTCCAAAATCATGTTGTGAAGAATGATACATGCGTACATCACGTTTCCAATTTGATCCTTGTCCCATAGTCGACAAGGCATTGCCAATATTCGCCACCTTTTCTTCAAAACACCGAATGCTCGCTCGACGTCTTTACGTGCAGCCATTTGGACCCTGTTAAACTTTAATCTCTTTGGATCTATAGTATCGTGTCTTGTGAACGATTTTACGAAACCCCCCACTCTGGGTAAATCCCATCAACTAGGTAGTACCCATACACGTACTCAACCCCGTTTACAAAGAAAGTTCCGTTGGGTCCTATACCATTTACCCGATCATTGAAAAGGGGCGAGTGGTTTATGATGGTAATATCATTATGTGAACCTGGCATACCGAAGAACGCATGCCATATCCAAAGATCTTGGGACGCAACCGCTTCAAGCATGATGGCTGGCATCCCGTGAAATCCACTCGTGTGAGCGTCTTGCCATGCGGTAGGACAAAGTTCCCAAGGCCATTTCATACAATCTAAACTACCTAGCATCCCGGGTAGCCCATGATAATCTGCGTGATGTTCCAATATTTGTTGCATGTCACTGAGCGAGGGTTTTCTCAAATATCTTTTCCTATAAAGTTCTAAAATACATGAACAAAAGTTGTGAAGACTTTCTCTAGCTACACGTGCAGACATTTTTAAATAGTCATCCATAATGTCCGAACTATTGACGTACACTAACTGCCTAAGTGCGGCCGTGACCTTTTGCCACGTACTAAATCCTAATTGCCGGTTACATCCGGTTTTTGTTGGAAATAAACATACTTCTCCTCAAGATCTCTAGATATCCTTAAAAATAAGTTTCTACTCATACGAAAACGACGCCAAAACATTTTTTCATCATACTTAGGTTCCGCTGATGTGACAACTGGCACAAAACCGGTAATTTCCGTACAACTTAATTATTATTTAATATCTGCAAATATGTGCTTAAATGTAACATCGTCTTATTTCAAGCTATACTTGTGAATTCATGCACGTTTTATACTCCAAATATTGCTTTATGCATTACTGTTAGCGTTGCGTCAGAAAGACTAGTAAACTCACCGGTAAGACACACTGTGTCAGCAACTCTGCAGAAAGCAGTCGGGTAATGGAATTAGGGCCTAGGAGTAAGTCCAACGTCTAAAATACATTAAAACCCAAGTATGGATACAAGGGTTAACATATAAACTTTCCGGAAGCTGAGCTATGCATTAAAAAGCACCCGAGACGCACTTTAAATGCTGAATTTTACATATTTCAGCAAAATTCAGCATTTTAACAAGTTGGTAACATGTAAAAATATGACTAAGTGGTCCTGAATGCTTTCCTAAGTGTCGGGAATTAAAAGTGTCACAAAAGGGTACTTAAAGATCATTAAACGGAATAGTTTGACACTTTAACGAACCGGTATCTAACCGAACAATCGGACACTACCCGAAACACCAAAATTATGCTAGAAGCATTGTTTTAATATTTCTGAGCTAGTTATGATCCCCGAACACTCTAACACACTATATAACACATCATATGCATAACACCTAAACACTACACTTAGAGTTCTAACTAATTAACTTAACCATCCATTAAATCACAACCAATACCCCCCCCCCCCATGGTGGACGGTCACCAAGGTGGCCCCACCCTTGATCTTGTGTGATCTTGATTCAATTAGAGATCTTGTATTGTACTTAGTGGACATGTTACACATTGGGTAATACACTAAAATTGGATTATAAAGGAACATGATGGATTAGAACTCTCATTATCTTCACCCACCTTTCACACACACTCTTCTCTCCTCTCCTCTCATTTCCCACTCTCGGCAGAACCACATCCACCACACCATCACCATTGCCAAGCCTTGATCATCCATTCCAAGTTCATCCTAAGGTGCAAGAAGGTGTCTAAGGAAGTTTGAAGGTCTTGGATCTTGAAGGACCTCTCCCATTTGCTTTTATCCAACACATTTATCATCTCCATCATCTTGTGTTCATCCCTAGCCATAGAGCTAGTGGTAAGGCTCTTATGATCCCTTGTTACTTCATATTTTGATGGTTAAAAGATGATGAACATTGTTAATCTTGATGAACACTAAAGAACATAATCATGAAACTTTAACATAAACTTATTAACATATGAATACATGTTGATTTGTGTTGATTTGCTTCTTGATGATTGATTATTTATGTTAGTGATGTTAGACATCATAAGAAACCTACTAGATTGTGATTAAACACATGATCTAGTAAGTTAGGGTGGTGATCTTGTGAAAGACCAAGATCATCATGCTTTATGTTTTCATGAACTTGAAATATGGAAATGATTTTATGAATAATAAAGCATGTAACATGATTACTAGTCATAAACTTGGATGATTTCAAAACTAGTTTTCTCAAGAAACTAAAGTTATTCATAAGATCTACAAAGTCATGGTTTCTAAGTAAACTTTAACATATTTTAATGTTTAAACAAGACTAGAAAACACGTTTGTAACAAGAAAAATACCAAAGAATTATTTTTGGAAAAATCATCTTACAAGTTGTAAATGACTAAATCTTTTAATAATGTGATTTACAAACAAATAACCATGTTTTTAAGGATAACTAAACCTACTAAGTATACTACCAAGTTACTACAAGTTTTTTTATGAAAGTTCAAGTTCATGATTGTTATGTAAATAGCATTGTTTTGGCACTTGGTAAGTGTAAGTTGCTTACGGTTGGTTGTTGATTGTTTGTGATGATTTTAAAAAGAAAATAAACACATGTTTTGAAAACATGGGAAACCTACATTTTTAGGGGAAACTATGTCAAAACTTCTATAAAATTTTGACACTTAGAAAAATATAAGTTTTGGTGAAACTTATTCCCTAAAAATTTACCTAAAAATATTTACCAAGGTTTCCCTAATTTTTGTGTAAACTTCAAATGATGATTTCTTCAAGATAAAAATTGATATTAAGTATGTATATTTTTGAGAAAAATATATATATTTATTGATCACCAAATTTTGTGCTAAGCGTATGTAACATGTATTATATGTAATAGTGTATTAGGACATGAAAAATACACTAAATACTCCTAAGGAGTAAAAATACAAAAATACACATACAACATGCTTAGACAAATACAATAGAATATATTTATGAAAATATATTTCTTAATAGATTATGTAACTTGGACAAGTTATGAACTTAAAATGTATTTTTGGACAAAAATACATAACTAGGGTGAAAAATACAAGATACTTATATTTATTTGAAAAATAATATAAGTAAGATACATAGTTAAAAATATAAATTATTTTTAACAACAAGGAACGCATACATAAAAGATGGTGACTTGTACTTGTGCGATACAAGTCTAGTGACTAACGTTAATAAAACACATATAGGTCACGACGCTATAAAATCAACCGGTGAAGTTTACGGCGCAGGATACGCAAAGTTGTGAGTTCATGTCCCCACTTTTAAACTTTTACTTGTTTTCTAAACTTGGGGAAAATACATGTGCTATGGTATGTTGAATACAAAAACTAAGGAATGATACTTTAGATCATGTCACGAATAGGGTGCCATAAGCACCATTAATCAGTTACATACCAAGACCGCGGAACAAAAGGTTAGATCTAATGGGTTTCAGGCAGCCACACTCTTGGTCACTCTTGTACCAAGCCGTGATTTTGTGTCTCTAGTCGTGAATCGACAGTCGTGGATGCGACAGCTAAAAATGCCTATGGTTTGGGTGCTTCCTATGTCGTGTCACATGTTAATGGCCTTGCAAACCATTAGCGATCTCGATTTCCTTATATTTACAGAAATACTTGTTTCATACAAATTACATACCATGTTTTCATACAAGTATACAAACGTTCAATACAAAAACTGCATGAATTCACACCAACATTATGTTGACGATTTTCCAAAAACTCACATGTATTTCAGGTAACTAAAGTGGATGTGCGCGCGGTCATACTCTTGCTCTTGGATGTTGTTTATGTTTTTAGCTATTTGTGTCAAGACTCCGATGCCTGTTTGTGGGAATTGGTTATTATGTTTCACCCTATGTGGGATATAAGAACCAAGTTCTTGATGTTCGTCTTTTAAATAAAGTTGTAAACTTTTCAGACAATATGCTGTCTTGTGATGTAAACACTTAACCTATGTTATGTTTTAATGATGCAATGATAATGGCATTTGGAGTTGTTTTACGAGAATGTAGTATGTTTACCTTTCGTATGCAGTGAGAAACTTTCAAGATCACACCTCGTGCTTCGGCCTTAGAAAGGGGTGTGACAGATTGGTATCAGAGTTGCGATTGTAGTGAACCAGGATTCCTTCTCGAGTCTAGACTACAATCTTTAGGATCCTCTCACGAAAACAATTTTTCAAAAGTTTTCATTGCATAAAACTTTCCACGACATCCACTACCTGAAACTGTTTTCAAAGAGTCAAGTAAGGACACTACGAGACTTAGGGTGCACTGGAGTAGCACTTGTCTTTGACTAGAAATTGCTTGCAACTATGTGTGATAGTTAATATATACATATACTAGAAATAGAGTATCTCAGGTACTCGTGTTTTCGCCTGAAAACAGTGGCCTATCTGAAGGAAGTGATCCGATGATGAAACGAACTGTGCGGACTGTGCAAGGACTTACGTAATTATGGATGCATACATAATTATGGAATTCAGTGCACAGAAACCACAGCAAGTCTTGTCACGTATCAAACGAGATTCCTACAATACAAAAAATAGGTCAAACATGAACACCCTCACCCCTCCCCCAGTCTATTAAAAACTCTTTTGGAGTAATGATTTAGGGTATAAAGACAAGAACCGCCAATGTGAAGAAAGATATTTTGTCCTTTACATATATTAAACTTGTACTATGGGGTGATATAACCCTTATGCATTTTGTTTACTTCGCAAACAATGATGCAACAAGTTGTCCTAATATGTATAAAGACTCGGTGAATATCTTATGACACATCAATATTTATCTATTTATGTATGCTTGTTGCTGTATAAATTGATTTATACGTTTGGCGGATTGTTTGATGTCACTTATGTGGGTATATGTCTATGTATATATACTACTACAGTCTCGTATGACGATATCAAACAAATGTCTAACCCTGTTGTGTTATGTTCTGACAGAACATGGCACCTAGGAGAGCTGTGAACAATCAGGATTCCGATCAACCCCCTCCTCCTCTTCTGCCGAGGACTACTGAAGAACTGAACGCCCTACTGGAGGAAAGGATCTCCACAACTATCGCCCAATACGAGGCGAACCGCACCGAACAAAGTGGAGGACCAAGCAATGCTAGACGTAATGGACAAGGAGATTCATCTGGAGGAAACACAACTCAAGGCTGCACCTTCAAGCAGTTTCTCGACTGCAAACCACTGAATTATGACGGCACTAGAGGTGCAGTGGCTTTTGTACGCTGTACAGAGAAGACTGATTCCACTATCCGTATGAGCAAGTGTACCGCGGACCAGCAAGTCACTTTTGTTATGGGGTTGTTTGTTGATGAAGCTTTGACTTGGTGGAATTTGCAAGTCGAGACTCTGGGTGATGATGCTGTGTACGGCATGACGTGGCATGAGCTAAAGGAACGAATGAGAGAAAAGTATTGCTCTCGTGCTGAACTTCAAAGGTTGGAGACCGAGTTCTGGTACTTGACCATGGAAGGTGCAGACATTACTGGTTATACCCGAAGGTTCCATGATTTGTCAAGAGTGATCCCCTATATGGTGACTCCCGAATTTAAGCGCCTCGAACGCTACATATGGGGATTGGCTCCAGAGTTTCGCAGCATGGTAACCTCGGCCAAACCCGAAATGATCACTTAGGCTGTAACTCTGGCTGTCAGCCTTACTGAAGATGCTGTCTGTATGAAGAAGTTATCACTGAACCCAACTGAAAAGACCGAGACGCATCTTGAGTCGTCTGGTGACAAGAAAAGGAAGCATGCGAGCCTGAATCAAGCGACACATAACAACAAGGGTTCCAACAATAATAAGCGTGACCCCAATCTGCCACAGGAGGCGAGAACTCTTGCAACCATGAATGACGCTCCTGCCAGAGGATACCAGGGCACTCTGCCCATCTGCAACCAGTGTAAGCGTCATCATGAAGGAGTTTGTCGCATTCCAAAATGCGACAAGTGTGGGAAACTGGGTCACCATACTGAAAACTGTTGGGGAAAAGGAAATGGAAGTGGTAATAGGAACGGGAATGGAAACCGTAACGGTGCTGGTAATAGAAACGGTGGTGGAAATGGAAATGGCAATGGCAATGGTAACCGGAATGGTAATGGAGCTGGGCAGAACCAAGGATGCTTTGGTTGTGGAAGCAAGGATCATTTCAAGAAAGATTGCCCAAGGGAGAACAATGCTCAGGCTCAAGCGTTCGTGATTGGAGCAAGGAACGCACGCGAGGACCCTAATGTGGTCACCGGTACGTTTCTCGTTAACAATCACTTTGCATCCATACTATTTGACACTGGTGCCGATTACAGCTTCATGTCTGTGGAATTTAAACGTATGCTTGGGATAGAATCTAGTAGATTAGATATTCCTTATTCCATAGAACTAGCCAATGGTAAACTTGTTGAATCGGGCGAAGTTGTTAGGGGTTGTATGTTAGAACTTGGTGAACAAAGCTTTAGTATCGATCTCTTACCTATTCAATTGGGTAGCTTCGATGTGGTGGTTGGAATGGACTGGCTGTCCAAGAATAAGGCTGAAGTTGTTTGTCACGAGAAAATCATTTGCATCCCTCTTTCGAATGATGAAACTCTCATCGTGCATGGAGAAAATCGAAACGCCCCTCTGCGAATCATCAATTGTATGAAGGCGCAGAAGTACTTAAGGAAAGGATGTGTTGCTTTCCTGGCACACGTTGTAGATAAGAAGGCTGAGGAGTCGAAACTCGAAGACATTCCTGTGGTGAAGGAATTCCCTGATGTTTTTCCCGAAGATCTGCCAGGACTACCCCCGCAACGACAAGTCGAATTCCATATAGACTTGGTTCCAGGAGCCGCTCCTGTAGCCAAGGCACCCTATCGGCTTGCACCATCTGAGATGCAGGAATTATCTACACAACTCCAGGAGTTGTTGGATAAAGGATCCATAAGGCCAAGCTTATCTCCTTGGGGAGCTCCAGTATTGTTCGTGAAGAAGAAGGATGGAACACTGCGGATGTGTATCGATTATAGAGAGTTGAACAAGTTCACTATCAAGAATCGGTACCCATTACCGAGGATTGATGACTTATTTGATCAGTTGCAAGGATCGAGCTACTATTCCAAGATCGACCTTCGATCTGGATACCATCAGCTAAGGATCCAAGAGGAAAGCGTACCAAAGACTGCATTCAGAACGCGTTATGGGCATTACGAGTTCCTTGTGATGCCATTCGGATTGACGAACGCACCAGCGGTATTTATGGATCTGATGAACCGCGTTTGAAAACCATATCTCGATAAATTCGTGATTGTATTTATCGATGATATCCTGATTTACTCGCGAACGAGAGAAGAGCACGAGCAACGCCTCTGGACCATTTTGGAACTACTGAAGAAAGAGAAACTTTATGCAAAGTTCTCAAAGTGCGAATTTTGGATTCGCGAAGTACAGTTCCTTGGTCACGTTGTGAACGAGAAGGGCATTCATGTAGACCCAGCCAAGATAGAAGCAAATAAGAATTGGGAAGCCCCCAAAACCCCAACTGAAGTTCGACAATTTTTGGGCTTAGCGGGCTATTACCGACGATTTATCGAGAATTTCTCCAAGATAGCTCAACCGCTAACTTCCCTTACACAGAAAGACAAGAAGTACAACTGGGGTAATAAGCAGGAAGAAGCCTTCCAACTGCTCAAAAATAAGCTATGTGATGCACCGATACTATCCCTACCCGAAGGCACTGAAGACTTCGTGGTATACTGTGACGCTTCACGTCAAGGTTTAGGTTGCGTACTCATGCAACGCCAAAAAGTCATCGCTTACGCTTCAAGACCGTTGAAGGTGCATGAAAGGAATTACACCACGCACGACTTGGAGCTAGGCGCGGTGGTATTCGCTTTGAAGATCTGGCGACACTATTTATATGGTACTCGATGTACAATCTTCACAGATCACAAAAGCCTACAACACATATTTGATCAGAAGGAATTAAATATGCATCAACGACGATTGGTTGAGTTGCTGAACGATTATGATTGTGAGATTAAGTACCATCCTGGAAAGGCAAACGTTGTAGCAGACGCGTTAAGTCGAAAAGAAAGGGTTAAGACCCTAAGAGTTCGAGCATTGGAAATGACTATACGGACGAACCTCACTGCACGCATTCATGACGCACAACAAGAAGCCCTTAAGGGGGAGAATCGTAGAGTTGAATACCTCCGAGGTATGCTGAAGAATTTGGTGCCAAACAAAGAGGGAACCTTATACTTTAAGGGGCGTATTTGGGTTCCGCTCTATGGCGGTATTCGAGAAGTCATCCTTAATGAAGCCCACAAGTCGAGATACTCGATCCACCCAGGATCGGACAAAATGTATCAAGACTTGAAGGAATACTATTGGTGGTCGAGGCTTAAAAGCGATGTTGCTATCTATGTTGGAAAGTGCCTAACCTGTGCTAAGGTTAAGGCTGAATATCAAAAACCGTCCGGACTACTGCAACAACCAGAGATACCCATGTGGAAGTTGGAACAAATCTCGATGGACTTCATAACGAAATTACCCAGGACCCCTAGAGGGCACTATATGATATGGGTGATAGTCGATCGGTTAACAAAGTCTGCGCATTTCCTACCAATCCAAGAAAAGGATAACACTGGAAAGCTTGCTGAGCTGTAACTGAAAGAAATCATGGCATGTCATGGAGTGCCTATC
Organism: Helianthus tuberosus; assembly: GCA_030545235.1. Taxonomy (NCBI): domain Eukaryota; kingdom Viridiplantae; phylum Streptophyta; class Magnoliopsida; order Asterales; family Asteraceae; genus Helianthus; species Helianthus tuberosus. The sequence continues at coordinate 30,414,661 of CM060393.1, forward strand.
TTAATTATTTCAGACAGAGATGGGCGATTTATCTCAAGGATCTGGCAATCCTTCCAGGAGGCCTTTGGATCTCAACTAGATCTAAACACGGCCTTCCATCCGCACACAGACGGCCAGAGCGAGCGAACCATACAAACGCTGGAAGATATGCTTCGTGCATGTGTCTGGGATACTCACCTACCTTTAGTTGAGTTTTCCTACAATAACAGTTACCATACGAGTATAAAAGCCGCACCGTTCAAAGCTCTATATGGCCGCAAGTGCCGCTCTCCATTATGTTGGGCAGACGCTGGAGACAAACGTATGGTTGGTCCTGAACTTGTTCAAGAGACAACCGACAAAATCATGCAGATCCGAGAGCGCATTAAGGCGGCTCGAGATCGACAAAAGAGCTACGCTGATCGAAGACGAAAACCCTTAGAATTCGAGGTGGGAGACAAAGTTTTGTTGAAGGTCTCACCTTGGAAGGGCATAGTAAGATTCGGAAAACGTGGAAAGCCGAATCCATGATACATCGGACCATTCAAGATCTTGGAAAGAATTGGTACCGTGGCTTACAAGTTGGAATTACCGGAAGAACTTAACAGAGTACATGATACGTTTCATGTGTCCAACCTCAAGAAGAGTCTAACCCAAGAAACAGTGATCATCCCTGCGGATGAGGTGCATATTGACGACACACTTCGATTTACAGAACAACCCGTTGAGGTTACAGACTGGAAAGTCAACAAGACCCGGAGGAGTAGTGTCAAACTTGTCATAGTACGTTGGAACTCTAAGCACGGACCCGAGTACATGTGGGAACGTGAAGACCAGTTCAAAGACAAGTACCCCCACCTGTTCAAGAAAACTCCTGCGGGAGATAGCTCAGCCTGAATTTCGGGACGAAATTCTTTTAACGGGGGGAGACTGTGACAACTGGCACAAAACCGGTAATTTCCGTACAACTTAATTATTATTTAATATCTGCAAATATGTGCTTAAATGTAACATCGTCTGATTTCAAGCTATACTTGTGAATTCATGCACGTTTTATACTCCAAATATTGCTTTATGCATTACTGTTAGCGTTGCGTCAGAAAGACTAATAAACTCACCGGTAAGACACACTGTGTCAGCAACTCTGAAGAAAGCAGTCAGGTAATGGAATTAGGGCCTAGGAGTAGGTCCAACGTCTAAAATACATTAAAACCCAAGTGTGGATACAAGGGTTAACATATAAACTTTCCGGAAGCAGAGCTATGCATTAAAAAGCACCCGAGACGCACTTTAAATGCTGAATTTTACATATTTCAGCAAAATTCAGCATTTTAACAAGTTAGTAACATGTAAAAATATGACTAAGTAGTCCTGAATGCTTTCCTAAGTGCCGGGAATTAAAAGTGTCACAAAAGGGTACTTAAAGATCACTAAACGGAATAGTTTGACAATTTAACGAACCGGTATCTAACCGAACAACCAGACACTACCCGAAACACCAAAATTATGCTAGAAGCATTGTTTTAATATTTATGAGCTAGTTATGATCCCTGAACACTCTAACACACTATATAACACATCATATGCATAACACCTAAACACTACACTTAGAGTTCTAACTAATTAACTTAACCATCCATTAAATCACAACCAATACCCCCCACCCCCCATGGTGGACGGTCACCAAGGTGGCCCCACCCTTTATCTTGTGTGATCTTACTTGATTCAATTAGAGATCTTGTATTGTACTTAGTGGACATGTTACACATTGGGTAATACACTAAAATTGGATTATAAAGGAACATGATGGATTAGAACTCTCATTATCTTCACCTACATTTCACACACACTCTTCTCTCCTCTCCTTTCCCACTCTCGGCCGAACCACATCCACCACACCATCACCATTGCCAAGCCTTGATCATCCATTCCAAGTTCATCCTAAGGTGCAAGAAGGTGTCTAAGGAAGTTTGAAGGTCTTGGATCTTGAAGGACCTCTCCCATTTGCTTTTATCCAACACATTTATCATCTCCATCATCTTGTGTTCATCCCTAGGCATAGAGCTAGTAGTAAGGCTCTTATGATCCCTTGTTACTTCATATTTTGATGGTTAAAAGATGATGAACATTGTTAATCTTGATGAACACTAAAGAACATAATCATGAAACTTTAACATAAACTTATTAACATATGAATACATGTTGATTTGTGTTGATTTGCTTCTTGATTATTGATTATTTATGTTAGTGATCTTAGACATCATAAGAAACCTACTAGATTGTGATTAAACACATGATCTAGTAAGTTAGGGTGGTGATCTTATGAAAGACCAAGATCATCATGCTTTATATTTTCATGAACTTGAAATATGGAAATGATTTTATGAATAATAAAGCATGTAACACGATTACTAGTCATAAACTTGGATGATTTCAAATCTAGTTCTCTCAAGAAACTAAAGTTATACACAAGATCTACAAAGTCATGGTTTCTAAGTAAACTAATCATATTTTTAGTGTTTAAACAAGACTAGAAACATGTTTGTAACAAGAAAAATACCAAAGAATTATTTTTGGAAAAATCATCTTACAAGTTGTAAATGACTAAATCTTTTAATAATGTGATTTACAAACAAATAACCATGTTTTTAAGGATAACTAAACCTACTAAGCACACTACCAAGTTACTACAAGTTTTTTTTTTTTTTATGAAAGTTCAAGTTCATGATTGTTATGTAAATAGCATTGTTTTGGCACTTGGTAAGTGTAAGTTGCTTAGGGTTGGTTGTTAATTGTTTGTGATGATTTTAAAAAGAAAATAAACACATGTTTTGAAAACATGGGAACCTCCATTTTTAGGGGAAACTATGTCAAAATTTCTATAAAATTTTGACACTTAGAAAAATATAAGTTTTGGTGAAACTTATTCCCTAAAAATTTACCTAAAAATATTTACCAAGGTTTCCCTAATTTTTTGTGTAAACTTCAAATGATGATTTCTTCAAGATAAAAATTGATATTAAGTATGTATATTTTTGAGGAAAATATATATATTTATTGATCACCAAATTTTGTGCTAAGTGTATGTAACATGTATTATATGTAATAGTGTATTAGCACATGAAAAATACACTAAATACTCCTAAGGAGTAAAAATACAAAAATACACATACTACATGCTTAGACAAATACAAGAGAATATATTTATGAAAATATATTTCTTAATAGATTATGTAACTTGGACAAGTTATGAACATAAAAGATGGTGACTTGTACTTGTGCGATACAAGTCTAGTGCCTAACGTTAATAAAACACTTATAGGTCATGACGCTATAAAATCAACCGATGAAGTTTACGGCGCAGGATACGCAAAGTTGTGAGTTCATGTCCCCACTTTTAAACTTTTACTTGTTTTCTAAACTTGGGGAAAATACATGTGCTATGGTATATTGAATACAAAAACTAAGGAATGATACTTTAGATCATGTCACGAATAGGGTGCCATAAGCACCATTAATCAGTTTCATACCAAGACCGCAGAACAAAATGTTAGATCTAATGGGTTTCAGGCAGCCACACTCTTGGTCACTCTAGTACCAAGCAGTGCTTTTGTGTCTCTAGTCGTGAATCGACAGTCGTGGATTCGACAGCTAAAAATGCCTATGGTTTGGGTGCTTCCTATGTCGTGTCACATGTTAATGGCCTTGCAAACCATTAGCGATCTCGATTTCCTTATATTTACAGAAATACTTGTTTCATACAAATTACATACCATGTTTTCATACAAGTATACAAACGTTCAATACAAAAACAGCATGAATTCACACCAACATTATGTTGACGATTTTCCAAAAACTCACATGTATTTCAGGTAAATAAAGTGGATGTGCGCGCGGTCATACTCTTGCTCTTGGATGTTGTTTATGTTTTTAGCTATTTGTGTCAAGACTCCGATGCCTGTTTGTGGGAATTGGTTATTATGTTTCACCCTATGTGGGATATAAGAACAAAGTTCTCGATGTTCGTCTTTTAAATAAAGTTGTAAACTTTTCAGACAATATGTTGTCTTGTGATGTAAACACTTAACCTATGTTATGTTTTAATGATGCAATGATAATGGCATTTGGAGTTATTTTACGAGCATGTAGTATGTTTACCTTTCGTATGCAATGAGAACCTTTCAAGATCACACCTCGTGCTTCCGCCTTAGAAAGGGGTGTGATAACTGAGAAGGAATCGCTTACCAACAAATTGTTAGCGGTGTGCCGTTCACGAGCGATGTACCTCCTCCGTTTAGGTGGTGGAGTCTCTTCCTCACCGTCTTCCACGATAGCTTTCAGCACCGTCGCAATCGTTTGTAGAAATATTTCCGCACCATCGTCAGATGATGATGACGATTCACTTGAACTTGAAGAACTCATGGCAAGATTGTGTTTTATGTGTTTGATATTGTGTGAGAAAAATGTTAAATATGGAAAGGTATTTATAAAGGAAAAAAAAATTAAAATGCCCCAACGGCTAGTTTGGTTTAGCCATTGAGAGTCCGCCATGTCAGATTCATAGACCCGCTCCACGGCCGGCTTTAAACTCCCGCCCATTGGGTCACGCCCAACCCAAGCCCACCCAGGGTGGTGGCTTGGGCGTTTTCAGCCAACCCACGCCCCATACCCCACAGTCTAAATAGCCAATATACATATTGTTGACAACTAAAGTTTTTTCTTTTTTTTAACTGCAAAACTCTATATATAAAAAAATATAGAAACCGGGCTAGCAAGAAACTTTTCTGCTAACCTTTTACAAAGTTTGTGAGAAACGTAAGTATATTCATTCACATGTTGTGAATTAATATAGATAGATAACTTGTATATAAATGCAATCATTTTAAGGTATGGTTCATTATTTTTCTTAAAAAATACAAATATATAAAATTCAAGATAGGATTGAGATAATTTGATTTTTAGATCTAAAATTGTGACCCTATTTCCGATCTACCCGACCAGATTCTATATTTGACTAGCGATGTTCAAGCTCGAATTATCCGGTTTTCGGATATTCTAAAATTTCGAATAATGAATATTAATATTAATATTCAAATCCATACCCGAAATGTCGGGTACGAATATCAAAACGGATATCCCAATTTATAAAAATAATATAAAAAATTGTTTAATGCATAGACTAAAACAAAATCTACATTCGAATTTCCAATCCAACATTGAAAACAAAAAAATTCATTAAAACATACGAATCCGATTATTTACTATTTTTGTACTATTTTACCATATTTCAGATTATATATAGCACGCATATACTATATATATTTTTTTAAAAGTTAGTTTTCGAATATTGGATAATTCGATTATCCAAAAATTTTAGAAGTCAATATATGCGAAAATTCAAATTATCCGGTTTTCGGATATCCGAAATTTCGGATTTTTGGGATACAGATTTTCAGATTTTGGATTCGGTTTCGTCTCCAGATTTTTTTGATCACCCATTTGACCGTCCAATTGTAACCATGGGAAAGTACTATGTAATGTGTCGGGTATATTAGGGTTTTCCCCCTTTGACAGCATATTGTACCTTGTTTGTGAAGTTACGTGCATCCCCAATTACCTCTCTTTAAGGCTGATCGGTATGGTGGCGTCGTCCACCCCGTCTTCGCCCGGCGCCGGCGTCACCCCATCCTGCCCCCCTCCCGTCGAGCTCCGTCCCCGTCTTCAACGTAGGAATATCGACGTTGAGGACGATCCAAATGGTGGGCCCCCTTTCTTCTCTCTCCGACGTCCTCTCCGTCACCCCATCCCGTCCTCTCCGTCTTCATCCCGTCCCGTCTTCCTCTCCGTCACCATACCGATCAGCCTAAGTAAGCTAAAGGATTACTGATTACATATGTACCTCACGATAGTACAACCTTTAAAGTAAAGGGTACAAGCAACTGTTAATGATGTAGGCTTCGTAGGGTTAGGGCCCGTTAATCAGTCTAAGCCCAGTTTTGGGTTGCCCTAATTTTAGTCTATATATTGATCTCTTGTACTTGTAATCTTTATCACGTAATAAAATATCTCCTAGTTTGCCCCCGTGGACGTAGGTTGTACTCTGCAACCGAACCACGTAAATCTCCGTGTCATCTTTCATTGTGTGTGTGATTTAAAACCTAACAACTAGTATCAGAGCCAAGGCTCTCGATCAAAAATCACACATCCCAGCCGTAGGACAGCCACAACAGAAACAGCCGCTAGCCGCCGCTCGCCGTTAGGGTTCCGATCAGAAGCCGCTGCCGTCAACCAGATTAGGGTTTTCTCGCCGCCGCCGCCGTTCTGCTGCTGATTCTTGTTCCAGAAGCCAATTAGGGTTCCGATTGAACCCAATTGCCACCGACTTTGCTGTTCCTCGTTCCCAGAAATCGATTAGGGTTCCAATTGAACCTTAATTGCTGCTGCCGTCGCCTTTTTTTTCAACCAGATTAGGGTTCAGGAGGAAGATCAGCACCTGTCCCTGTGTTGATTTGACTCACGACTGCCGACTGGAAGAGTTTGGGGTTTTGGACTACCGTTCATCAATGGCTGAAGACGGAAAATACAGGATTGAGAAGTTTGATGGGCAAGATTTTGGGTGGTGGAAGATGCAAATCGAGGATTTGCTTTGTCAGAAGGATTTAGAGCTTGCGTTGAATGAGAACAAGCCGACAGGTATGAAGGATGAAGATTGGCACAGTCTAGACAGAAAGGCCCTCGCAGTGATCAGGTTTACTTTAGCCAAGAATGTGGCTTTCAATATTGTGAAGGAGACGACCTCGTTTGGCTTGATGAAAGCCCTGTCAAACATGTACGAGAAACCTTCAGCATCCAACAAGGTATTCCTGATCAGACAGCTGGTTAACACCAAGATGAAGGAAGGTGCATCTGTTACGTCTCATGTTAATGATTTTAACACTATTCTCTCAAGATTGTTATCTGTTGATATTAAGTTCGATGACGAGATTCAGGCATTGTTATTACTGTCTTCCTTACCTGACAGTTGGTCAGGCTCAGTTACTGCCATTAGTGGTTCTTGTGGAACGGCTAAACTCACTTTTGAAGGCATTAGAGACTTCATTCTGAATGAAGATATGAGGAGACGTAATTCTGGAGGAGAATCATCAGGTAACTTACTGAATACAGAAGGGAGAGGTAGAAGGAAAGACAGAGGTAACAACAGGGGAAGATCCAAGTCTAGAAACAGGGGTCGATCAAAGCCGAGAAAGGATATTAACTGCTGGAATTGCAAGGAAAATGGGCACTTTAGAAGTCAATGCCCAAATCCACCTATTGTTCGTGATCAGAAGCAGGTGAACATTACCTCAGAAGACTCTGATGATGCTCTTATATGCTGCATAGAGGATACAGCCGAGTCTCGTGTTATGGACTCAGGAGCTTCATTCCACGCCACACCGACTTCTAAGAACATGAAGAATCTCCGAACAGGTAATTTTGGTAAAGTTCGGTTGGCTAACAATCATACTTTGGATATCACAGGAATAGGAGACATAGAATTGAGGACCTCGCTGGGTACTACTTGGATCCTGAAGGATGTCAGGGTTATACCTGGTCTCAAGAAGATGTTAATTTCTGTTGGTCAGCTTGACGACCAAGGGTATGATGTCGTATTTGGTGGAGGACAGTGGAAGGTTGTGAAAGGGAGTCTTGTTATTGCAAAGGGCAAGAAAAGAGGTACACTATACATGGTGGAGGTTCCTGCTGAAGAAGCAAATGCAGTTACAGCTAAGCCGAGTCTCTCAAAGTTATGGAACCAAAGACTCGGGCATATGGGTGATAAAGGAATGAAGATGCTTGTGGCAAAGGGTAAGCTTCCAGATCTGAAAAAGGTAGAGCCAGAATTTTGTGAATCGTGTGTATTCGGAAAGAAGAAGAAAGTCTCATTTGTGAAGACTGGAAAACCACTGAAGGCTCAGAAGTTGGAGCTAGTTCACACTGACGTTTATGGGCCTACATCAGTCTCTTCTCTGGGTGGATCAAACTATTATGTGACTTTCATTGATGACTCAACTCGTAAGGTATGGGTCTACTTTCTTAAAAACAAATATGATGTATTTGATGCCTTTAAGAAATGGAAAGTTGCTGTTGAGAAGGATACTAACCTGCAGGTTAAGAGTATCAAGTCCGACAATGGTGGAGAGTATGTGAGCACAGAGTTCATTGACTTTTGTGCTAACAATGGCATCAAGATGATTAAGACGGTCCCGGGCACTCCTGAACATAATGGAGTCGCAGAAAGGATGAACAGGACGCTGAATGAGAGAGCCAGGAGCATGAGGATCAATGCAGGGCTCCCCAAGATGTTCTGGGCAGATGCAGTCAGCACTGCTGCCTACTTAATCAATCGTGGGCTATCAGCACCATTGGGATTCAAGGTACCAGAGGAAGAGTGGAGAGGAGAAGCTATCAAGTATGAGCATCTAAAGATATTTGGGTGCAGTGCTTATGATCTTATCAAGGATCGTGACAAGTTGGATGCTAAAGCCATAAAGTGTACTTTTATTGGCTATGGGTCAGAAAAGATGGGTTTCCGATTGTGGGATTATCAGAACAAGAAAGTAATCCGGAGCAAGCATGCCACGTTTAATGAAGCTGAGTTATATAAAGACAGAAACACTGATTCTTCAAAGGTTCAAAAGGAACAAGTTGAAATTGAAGAAACCATCAAAACCAGCAGGTCAGGGGAAACTCCAGATAGTGGGAGTACTGAAGTTGAAGAACAGCTTGAATCAACTAATCCTGCTGTCGAAAATGATGAAAGCAGTGATAGCTCAGGGGATGAAGAAGGACCATCTTCATCAGAGCCTCAGCAAGATGAATCGCATTGGGTCAGAAGATCTTCAAGGATTACAAAGCCTCCTGCCAGATTCAATCCGTCAGTCAATTACCTTTTATTGACCGAGAATGGTGAACCAGAATGTTATTCAGAGGCAGTGAAGCAAAAAGATTCAAAGCAGTGGGAGCATGCTATGAAAGAAGAAATGAGTTCATTAAACAAGAACAAGACTTGGGTTCTTGTCAAGCTTCCGCCAAACAAGAAAGCATTGCAGAATAAATGGGTCTTCAGAATCAAGGAAGAAAATGATGGTTCTAAACGGTACAAGGCGCGTTTAGTTGTCAAGGGGTTCCAACAGAAAAAGGGGATTGACTACAATGAAATTTTCTCCCCTGTTGTGAAGATGACTACCATCAGGTTAGTACTAAGCATCGTGGCAGCAGAAAATTTACATCTGGAGCAGCTAGATGTTAAAACAGCATTCTTACACGGTGACCTTGATGAAGACATTTACATGGCACAACCTGAGGGGTTTCAAGTTGCCGGGAAAGAAAAGATGGTCTGCAAGTTGAAGAGGAGTCTATATGGTCTGAAACAAGCACCAAGGCAGTGGTACTTGAAGTTCGATGAATTCATGGAGCGAACTGGGTACCGGAGATGTGAAATGGACCATTGTTGTTACTTAAAGAAATTCAAGGGCTCCCATATCATCCTTCTTCTGTATGTGGATGATATGCTTATAGCTGGTGCTAACATGGAAGAAATTAGCAGGTTAAAGAGGCAAATGTCTAGAGAATTCGAGATGAAAGATCTCGGACCAGCCAAACAAATACTCGGAATGAGTATCATCAGAGATAAACGGGATGGATCTTTGACACTTTCCCAGGAGAAATACATAGGGAAAGTGTTAGAGAGGTTCAAGATGAATGATGAAAGAACCAAGCCCAGAAACACACCATTGGGGAGTCATTTCAGGCTTACCAAAGATCAGTCTCCAAAGTCCGACAAGGAAAGATCTGAAATGTTGAATGTTCCTTATGCATCAGCGGTGGGCAGTCTTATGTATGCCATGGTCTGTACTAAACCGGACATAGCTCATGCAGTGGGAGTCATTAGTCGCTTTATGTCAGACCCAGGAAGAGAACATTGGGAAGCAGTCAAGTGGCTGCTGAGATATCTGAAAGGGACTTCAAGAATGGGTTTATGTTTTAAGGGGAAAGACGCCATTCTCAGGGGTTATTCTGATGCAGATTTGGGTGGTTGCAAGAAGACTTTCAAAAGCACTACAGGGTATGTTTTCACAGTGGGAGGAACAGCGGTCAGTTGGACGTCTAGATTGCAGAAAAGTGTTGCTTTATCAACCACTGAAGCAGAGTACATGGCTATTGCTGAAGCCAGTAAAGAGCTAGTATGGTTGAAGACTTTTCTTAGAGAATTGGGCAAAGACCAGGCTGATTACTCACTGTACTGTGATAATGAGAGTGCGGTGAAACTTGCTAAGAATCCAGTGTATCATGGTAAAACAAAGCACATCGGGATGAGATATCACTTCGTCAGGGGTTTGATAAGTGAAGGTACCATGAACTTGAAGAATATCCCAGGTGCAGAAAATCCAGCAGATATGTTCACCAAATCTGTTACGCTGGATAAGCTGAAGCTATGTATAGCTTCAGCTGGCCTTCAGGAATAAGTTGAGAAGGCTGGTGGCGAACTAGGAGGAGATGAAGAGCAGTTGAAGATTTACAGAAGTACAAGGAGTGGAGAGCAGCCAGTTTCGGTTCGAAGCCTCCAAGTGGGAGATTGTTAATGATGTAGGCTTCCTAGGGTTAGGGCCCGTTAATCAGTCTAAGCCCAGTGTTGGGTTGCCCTAATTTTAGTCTATATATTGATCTCTTGTACTTGTAATCTTTATCACGTAATAAAATATCTCCTAGTTTGCCCCCGTGGACGTAGGTTGTACTCTGCAACCGAACCACGTAAATCTCCGTGTCATCTTTCATTGTGTGTGTGATTTAAAACCTAACAGCAACTAATGAACTTCTAGTGTTATATATTGTTTTGTACTTGTGAGATCTCACACATCTTTTTCCTTATTTATTTTACATTAGTTAATGCAAGTGTAGGATTTTAGGTGAATATCAAAATGTCATAGCCTATGACTATAATGACATGTTTATTTGCAAACAAAACAAGCAATACGTTACATTGGCCCGAAGAGTCGTTCTGTGTGTTGTTTGAGATGGTGGTGGGGGCACAATGGTCTCGCAACCACAGGTTTGCTATTTGTGTGAAACTAGAATTACGACCCGCCGCAATGCGGCGGAGATTCTTTAGTTATAACTAAGTCGATTTAGGACGCGCACGTTATGTTGAACCTTTCAAACGGGAAAAAATAGACGATATAAAAACGTTCACCCACACATGTACGTTGCGTCGTGTTAACTCGCAAAATTTAGAACGAAACGTAAAAACGTTAAACCAAAGACGCACGTTTCGATGCGTTTAGTCACAAAATTTAGAACGAAGCATAAAGCGAAAAAATTTGCGGAAAATAAAAATTATAAAGGACCAAAGTTGAAAGTAAAAAAAGTTGTGAGGATAGATTGCAAAAGATAAAAAGTTTTATGTTAAAAGTAAAAAACAAATAGTTTTGCGTTAAAGGTAATTTATGAAATACATTTGAGTGAAAAGTTAAAAAATCATTTTTTTTTAAACCCTCAAAGCCAAGGTTACAACAACCATATACATAACCATATGAAATACATTTGAGTGAAAAGTTAAAAAATCATTTTAAAAAAAAAAAAAAACCTTCAAAGCCAAGGTTACAACAACCATATGCATAACCATTTTTTCTTTGGAAAACTCTCAAAGGCAAGATTACAACACATAAGTAAAAAAAATCAAAGTGGTTAAATCGCAAAAGATAGAAACTTTTGAATTAGAAGTGAAAAATCAAATTAATCAAAGGGGTTAAATTGTATAAGATGAAAACTTTTGAATTAGAAGTGAAAAATAACATTAATCAAAGGGGTTAAATTAACAAAGATTAAAACTATAAACTTAAATTGTCAAAGATTAAAACTTTAAGGTTAAAAATGAAACAAAGATTAAAACTTTAAACTTAAATTGTCAAAGATTAAAACTTTAGGGTTAAAAAGAAAAAATTCAAATTTTTTTTTGAAAATCTCACAAAGCCAATTGTACAACCTTGATATGCATAAGTTAGTTGCTTCTTTATAAGGTTATAATATGTTTGTTACAAGTATTCTTACTTAAACACTTATCTCTAGTCAAAACAATACATCATCAATCGCCTTGGGTGGGAGGCGATGTTTTACTGATTATTCTACTGTCGTGACTTCGTGCAGGTGAATGTCGGGTTTTCCGCGCATCCGGGAGAGCTAAGGGGCTGGCGGTGGTCGAGTAGTCGACCTTGGCCACAATGTCCGATGTCACGGTGGTTGGCACGTCGTTCGTTACCGTTCAAAAAAAAAGTTAATAACTCAATCTACATGTAAAATAATTAAACTTCTACCCTTTTCAATTAATGATTTGTTATAGTATATTTTTTTTTTTGAAAAGTCAATTACTGTATAAATAGTTTTACGGTTACAAATCAATATAAAGGAATTTAATAACAATATATATAGTGTGAACTAAACCAGGAGTATGTATTGTATATTAATAACTGTTTTGTTGATTAGAGTTACAAGAGTCCTTATATGTATTACATATGACTTACCATCTTCTCTAGTAGAATATCATAACTAGTCTAATAGTGTCACAATGATTACAATTATATCTCAAATAGTGACAGATCTAGCAAAAAATTCAGGTGTATCCATATTTTTTTTTATCAGGAGCATCTTTTATATAAAAAAAAATGGGGTAAATTTGTAGAAATGTAACTAAGTTTACCAAATGTTCTAATTAAGTCACCGAAACTTTTTTTGTCTCCTTAAAATCACTAAAGTTTCATTTGATGTTCTAATACTATGTAATTATCAGGTTATTAGGTTGCAATGATGATGTGTCAGGTTTCATTAATTTTTTTTTAATATTTATTATGATGTATAAAATATAAATAATAACATAGATTTTTAAAATTAAAAGAAGAGAATTTATAAATCACATTTATAAAAACTCATTTGCTTCATCTTCAACATCTAAACTCTCGCACACCCAAATAAATCACAGTTATAAAATCTTATTTGCTTCATCTTCAATAACTAAACTCTCCTACACCCATATATTTAATCTCTTTAAATTAAATTAATTGGAATTAAGCTTTCTTTAACCTCCGATGTTATCCTCTGAACATTTTATAGTTTCTATCATGTGGCTGTGAAACCACCATCTACCGCCATGAGACCACCACCACTACCCACCTTGAAAAGCTGAATGTCGTCGAATCTGATCTCAGATCTCACACCTATCGCTGGAGAGGCTAACAGATTCACCACTTGTTAGACAAGTCGATTGTTACCTCCGCAAAACTACCAGATCTAATCTGGGCTTGTACCACCACGCCAACCATCGTATTCGCCGGAAATCACACCCTCAGTTTTCAGGCAATCTTTTTAGAGTAGAGACGGGGGTCGGTGTTTTGATCTTTCACAGGGGATGTCTTCAATCGAGGATTTTTAGGCCATAATTTCAAGGTCGGTCGTCGGCAATTTGGTATAGGAGAATTGAGGTGTTTCTGGGTTGGGATCCTAGAGACAATGAAGGTTTAGCTGTGAAGATGAAACCTGAAAAGCTTGTCATTGAATTTTTTATTTAGGTTTATTATTTTTTTATTTACTTCACCAAATATCCACATAAGCATTAAAAGAAAAAAAATAGAAGAAAAGAATGATAACCTGATGACCTGGTAATTACACGTTATTAGAACACAAAATCAAAGTTAACTTACTTTATAGAAACAAAAAAAGTTTGGATGACTTAATTGAAACAACTAGGAAACTTGATTACATTTCTGTAGCGTTTTCCCAAAAAAAATTACATTATGTAGACAGAGCTGAGGAGTAGCATATCCTGCTTGTACACTACCTCCGCCACTGATTTTAAACATAGACTACAGCGTGTGGGTTCTACAGATGAGATGAGGGTATGTTACATAGTCATGACACCTACAGCGTGTTGGTTCTACAGATGAGGGTTTCAGAAGTTAACCAAGTTCAATGATCTCCAAACATTGTTAAATTAGAACAACTATTATACAGGGGCGGACTTAAGACAAAGTCAAGGTGGGCGGGCGCATCCCCGAGAAAAAAAAATTTAGTGCTAAGTTACGTCGAAAATCCCGTCAGCACCCCTTGGAATTTTCCGTCCGCACCTGTTGGAATTTTTCGTCTGCACCCCTTATGTAACACCCGGTGTTTCGAAAGTCAAAGTCAAGATTGAAGTCAAAGGAAGAAAAGATTGCTAATTGCGATCTGTCTCTCCTTGCTCAATCCCTATTTTGACTTCTTTGACTTGTAGCTAGTCTATTTTATTATCGCTTTAGTTGTATATGTGGAGTATCTATTAATAATCGCATGATAATCGCTATTTATCGCATGTTTAATCGCTTTATCGCTATCGCACTTGCAACTCGAATTACGCATTTTGGTTATTGTATACGTGTGTGTGTGCCTTATGTGTTAATTGTGCATGTTTAAATTATGTTATGTGTGGTAATCAATCGAATCGCAATCGAACTCAATCGCAAATCGAATCGCAAACGCTAAACGAAGGAAAAATAGGATGATTGTATGTTAGATATAGTAGTTGGGATTAAAAGTAATTTGATAAGCAACTCCATCGCATCGCTCGCTCGAACCGCATCGCAACGCGCTACACGCGAATCGAAACGGCAAAACTCGTCGCGCCGAGCACTCGAACCAGGTGCCAGCCGGCCGGATTGCCATCCGACCGGGCTGCCACCCGATCGAGGTGCCGTCCGACCGGGCTGCCGCCCGGGCGAGATACCATCCGACCGACCAGCCCTTTCCACTTTGGGAATCCTATAAATACCCCTTGTCACTTTCATTCTTTCCACTTTTGGCTAGTGACGTCCGACCAGTGCTCCTACTCGTTTTTTCCTTCGATTTCTCGCAATTCCGGTAAGATATTGTCCTAAATCTTGTACTTCCTTAATCTACACGCACTCCTACACCTTTCTATCTTTTGAATCTTAACTTTTAACCGTGAAATCATCAAGATTCAAGGTGTTCTAGGATGACGTCATCATGTGTTCTTGAAGAACTTCATGTTTTGGCCTCAATCCACCAAGAACAACTTAGATCTAACCGAATTCCACATAAAAGAACAAAGATATTTCATAGATCTAAACATATTCACGGTGAAAAGGATTGAGAGAAGGTTTTCCAACTTTCTTTCAACTCTTTTACACTCAATGCATTCAAAACCGGTAGAATCGGAGCTTGTGCCGTCTCACTACTCAATCTTGTGGTTGTGTTGGTTCAAGATCCGTACTCTATCCACGAGATTATCGATTCCGGGTTAACCAAGAACTATCGTCCTAAACCGGTGGACTGACCGAATTTGGGTGATTCCTGTTCAGTTGGGTCACTAGAGCTGAGGATGGGGCTCTGTTGGTTAGCACGATATCAACACATCTCGATAACACGACAAACAATCAAAACGGCCAAGTGTAAGACGAACGGAACGACCAGGACGGAGTGTCGTCCGATCAGACTACTGTCCAAACGGACAGCCATCCGAGCGACCGGCTGTCCGAACGACTTGCACCTTGGGTCCTATACCTAACCAATTTTGCCAAGATCTGGAGTCTGAGTGTTGAACGAATTGCTGTCCGATCGGACTACCATACGACCGAACTGCCATTCGAATCATGAGACATTTGGACTTTAATACTTAAACAATTTTCAACATGTTCAATTCACAAAGGAAGCCACCCGAAAGAACAACCGTCCGAACGAGTGACAACCTGCGGTGAACTTGTTCTCAATGAAGTGCCAACCTATCGGATTGCCGTCCGATCGGAAGACCTTCCGATCGACCGACCTGAAAGGTAGAGATACTTCAATGTTTTCAAAATGCTACAACGAAAACTTCAAAAGTCAAGCCATCATACACAAACACATCCTTCTCAAAGGAAGAAACAATCCACTCGAACAGTTATCCGACCGGACTACTGTCCGAACGGATTGCCACCCGCACGACCGGCTGTCCGATCGGACTACCATCCGATCGAACCGCTGTCCGACTCACTTGCACTTTGCATCGTTTTACGCGTCGCTTATCCTTATGCTATCATTCTGATCAGGCTAACCCTACTCTCTAGCACTCCCTTCAATCCATCAATTGCTGTGAGTATACTCGATCCCTTTTTGCTTTACGCACTTTTGGGTGTTACATACGTTACTTATACAAAATCACATCGAACACACTACGCAATACTTTAAACGCTAACCGTTACCGCATGTTATACGTGACTTAATGAATGCTTGTTTGTTATGTTTACACATGGAATGCTGTCTACCTGCCTTAGCAACGATAGTACTATTAGTTTGGACTCAGCACCTGTTCACTCGGGGGTTGTTAAGGACAATTACCTACATGGCTCACAGTGGTGAGAATGTATCGCGAACTGCCTTGGGCAGTCAACCCGCAGTCATTGGTATCAATAGGTTCATGTCGATAACTAACATGCTTCGTTTCACTCTGTGTACGTGCTGGTTATGCGTAACGATTTCGAACTCTATATGCTATTATCAAACTTGTATGCTCACCTTTACACTATGTGTATTGACTTTTATTTTAACGTATGTGACAGGTGCTTAGGATGCTTAATTGCTTTTCTTTGCGGTGATGAAATTGAGGCTAGGGAAAGTCTAGAAACCAATAAACAATTGTCTGTAATAATAGAAATCTGAGTTGTCGGAACAGAATAATTTGACTAGATTTGCCTGTAATAATTTGTTTGCCTTTTAAGACATGGTATGGGACATGTTACTTTAAATTAATTGGTAATGATAATTGTTATGGAAACTTCTGGACAATCTGTTACGCTCAGTGCCATGCCCCGATGTTTCCGCCATCGGTTGGGGTGTGACAGATTGGTATCAGAGCCATAACTATAGGGAATTAGGCAAGACTCGACCAAGTCCGGGTCGATGTCTTAGAGACCTAGTCTATAGTTAGGAACCAACATACCGACTTGTGTGCATATCTGTTAGGGATTATGTATGAGCTTACTGCCATTTCTCGCTGTTCTCGCCTATGCTACATTATCACTGCACTCGGAATATCAAATTATGAATGAGCGATTAAGTCGAGATCAGGTGTGAAAACCGAAAACTCTCGACTGAATTGCTTGATCAACCCACATTTTTATCTATAAACACGAGAAATTGCGTTGAAATAGGAGTGAAATCCATGCTTCGACGCATAATTCTCTCTTATTTTATCGAAACAGGAACGAAGTTGTTAAGCCAGGGGTGAAACCCTAACCTTGACGACTTGTTCCGCCCTTTTTACAAAACTCTCACCAAAGTCTCGACGGACTCCAACGACCTGAAGTCACGATATGACTAACAGGATGCGTGCCAAACGCCCAAGATTCGAGGCAAAAGCACAGTCTTGAAGGTCAAATGTGCACAACAAGTCCTTGAGAATAGTCGAATAATTTTGGATAGTCAATGTCTAATAGCCGCAGACGATCTATTTCCTGATTTTTATGTGCTTCGATTCTGAGCTCGCAACTGCTGACTCTGATGATTCGTCGATTTTATGTGTTTGTATGTGTATTTACCTGCCTATGTGTTTTAATTTTGGAGAATTATTCGATTTTTGCCTTCACTTCGATCGACACACACGACTCGCACTGCACTATCCATCTCAAGACGCTAACAAATCGCTAAATTATGGACGACCTTATGCTATGTTATACGCTCATACTATACTACTCGATATGTTAATCGCGATCGCTATTCTCGAACATTCGCAGACTTTGAATGATAGGTTTCTGTATTCTGACTGTCTCTTGAGATTATGTGCTTATGTGCTTTTGTGTTTCTGTGCCTTACGTGCTTATGTGCTTCTGTTTTTATGCGAATCTGTGCTTATGTGCCTAAGTGTTTATGTGATACATGTTCCATTGTGTTCCTAAGCTTTAGTAAGCAATTAGACGTGTGAGGTGAGATTCGAATATGATGTGTCTGAGACCTATGACGATGTCTGTTGCAGACAATGTCAACTGGACCATCATCTGGACCTCGTCACCCACGACTCTCTCGCCAAGAACAGAGGGACAAACGCCTTGCTGCCATCCTCGCTAAACAAGTGGCAAAGGTTGTGCCTCAGATCGTGAGTGAGATTTACGAGAATGTTAGCAAATCGTCTGAGGAGTCTAGAACCGAAGCTCCTAAAGTTGCTACCAAGACTGCTTTCAGCTTCAAGCAGTTCAAGGCATGCGGTCCAAAGGAATTCACTTGAGAAGATGGCCCGACGGCTATGTTTCAATGGTTCGATTCCGTCGAAGTCACTCTGCGCCAGAGTGGATGTCCTGAAAATCTCCACACTCTAAACGCTACCAGCGTCTTCCAGTCCCGCGCATTAGACTGGTGGACGGCCGAGAGAAACAAACGCGGAAATGATGTAGCTTACGAGCTGACGTGGGAAGAGTTGAAGGCCATCATGATGGATGAGTTCTGTCCTCCCCATGAATGCCAAAAGCTGGAGGACGAATTCTGGAACATTAAGCAGAAGGAAGGTGACAACGCTTCCCTGACTGCTCGCTTCAAGCAGCTCAGCATCATCTGCCCCAATCAAGTGAAGACGCCCGACATGGCGATCAAGAAGTACATCCGAGCTCTACCTGACTGTGTTGCGGATTTTATGCATGCCGCGAAAACAGCAACGATCGAAGAAACTTACTTGCTTGCCGCCGAAATCAACGACAAGCGAGTAAAACCTGGTGTTTGGGATAAAACTTCGAAGAGCCTGAACCAAGTCACCACCGCACCAACCGCTGAAACCGCCGCCTCTCAACCGTCAAAGTCCTCACGCCGCAAGAAGAAGAACAACAACAGCAGCTCCAGCAACAAGAACTGTGCTGTCAGCACCACTGCTGCTCCTCTACAAGCCGTACCGGCCCAGCAGCAGCCCCACTACCGACCAGCACCAGTTACTTATGCACCGCCAGCAAAGCGTGCATACACAGGCCCCCACCCGGCTTGCCCAACATGTTCTTATCATCACCCGGTGGGTCTCGCCTGTCGTTTCTGCGCTCACTGCAACATGTACGGCTGCTTCACTACTAACTGCCGTACTGGTCCCCATCAAGCCCCAGCTCAAGCCACTACTCATCAAGCTCTACTCCCAGCCCCGCAAGGCCAACAAGCGGCTCAGGCACCCGCGGTCAACGCCCGAGTCTGCTTCGCATGTGGTGATCCCAACCACTTTGCGAACATGTGTCCAAACAGGGTTGTGAAACAAGAGCCCCAGCAGCAGCAGCAACACCAGCAACAATAGCCTCAGCAGCAGCAACAAGCTGCACGTGCCCCAGCTCCAGCTCAAGCCACTACTCATCAAGCTCCAGCTCAAGCCACTACTCATCAAGCTCTACTCCCAGCCCCGCAAGGCCAACAAGCGGCTCAGGCACCCGCGGTCAACGCCCGAGTCTGCTTCGCATGTGGTGATCCCAACCACTTTGCGAACATGTGCCCGAACAGGGTTGTGAAACAAGAGCCCCAGCAGCAGCAACAACAGCAGCAACAACAGCCTCAGCAGCAGCAACAAGCTGCACGTGCCAGAACCTTCAACATCAATATGCGCCAAGCCCAGGCTGACAACAACGTGGTCAATGGTACGTTCCTTGTGAATGGTATTTATGCATCGTGTTTGTTTGATACTGGAGCCGATAACTGCTTTGTGTCGTTTGAATTTGAGAAGCTCCTTAGTCGTAAACGCTCCCAACTCCCCTCGACGTTCGACGTTGAAGTCGCTACCGGAAGAACTGTCACCGTTAATTCTATTCTTCGTGATTGTACTCTCAAGCTCAAAAATCACATCTTCCCAATTGACCTTATTCCGATGCAAGTCGGAAGTTTTGACGTCATAGTAGGTATGGACTTTCTTCGCGAAAACCATGCTGAAGTTGTGTGCTTCGATAAGATGATTCGATTCTCGCTCGTAAATGGTGATTTATTGTATGTTTATGGTGAAACTGCTTCGAAAGGCCTCAAACTCATGTCATGTGTCCAAGCTAGCAAGTATCTCCACAAGGAATACAGAGCTTTCTTGGCTAACATTGTAGTAGCGGAGAAGGAAAAGAAAGGAAGACCTGGTGTAAACGATGTTCTAGTGGTCCGAGAATTTCCTAACGTCTTTCCTGAGGATCTTCCCGGACTACCGCCAAGTCGTGATATCGACTTTCGTATCGACCTCATTCCTGGAGCCAATCCCGTTGCCAAAGTTCCTTACCGACTCGCACCGTCTGAGATGCGCGAACTCTCGAACCAACTCCAGGAATTACTTGAGAAAGGCTTCATTCGCTCGAGCACCTCTCCTTGGGGCGCGCCAGTCCTTTTCGTAAAAAAGAAGGATGGGTCGTTCCGGATGTACATCGACTATCGGGAACTAAATAAGTTGACTATCAAGAACCGATATCCCCTGCCTCGCATTGATGATTTGTTTTATCAGCTACAAGGTGCTACGTGTTTCTCGAAGATCGATCTACGCTTAGGTTAACACCAACTACGCATTCAAGAGGAAGACATACCCAAAACCGCTTTTCGCACTCGATACGACCACTATGAGTTCGTTGTTATGCCTTTTGGTTTAACCAACGCACCCGTGGTTTTTATGGATCTGATGAATCGCGTGTGTAAACCATATCTCGACCGTTTCGTCATCGTGTTCATCGACGATGTCTTGATCTATTCCAAGTCGAAGACCGAACACGCGCAACATCTACGTTTGGTTCTCGAGCTACTCCAGGGGAACCGACTCTATGCCAAGTTCTCCAAGTGTGAATTTTGGCTGGAGGAGGTTCAGTTTCTGGGTCACATCATAAATAGTCAAGGTATTCACGTCGATCCCGCGAAAATTGAAGCAGTCAAGAGTTGGATTACACCTAAGAACCCGTCTGAAGTCCGTTCTTTTCTCGGACTAGCAGGCTATTATTGACGATTTATCGAAGGATTCTCAAAGATCGTCGTGCCGCTTACCGCTCTCATGCATAAAGACAAGCCTTTTGTTTGGGGAACTGAACAAGAGTATGCTTTCCAAACCCTCAAGCACATGCTTTGCAATGCTCCTATTCTCATATTGCCCGACGGAAATGACGACTTCATTGTCTATTGTGATGCTTCCAACCTTGGTCTTGGTTGTGTTCTTATGCAGCGGGACAAGGTTATAGCATACGCATCTCGTCAGCTCAAAATCCACGAGAAGAACTATACAACCCACGATCTCGAGCTAGGCGCAGTTGTTTTTGCGTTAAAGATTTGGCGACACTACCTGTATGGTACCAAGTGTATGATCTTCACCGATCATAGGAGCCTAAAACATATCTTTAATCAGAAAGAACTTAATATGCGTCAACGCCGATGGGTAGAACTTCTCAACGACTACGACTGTGAGATTCGTTATCACCCAGGCAAAGCAAATGTCGTTGCCGACGCTCTCAGCAGATGGAGTTATTTGATCAGCATTCGTAATACTCAAGCCCAATACGATCTCGAAACTCTCATCCGCGAAGCCCAGCATGCTTGTTTTAATTAACGCACTCTGAAGAAGGAACAAATCTATCACGATGGAGCTCAACTTGTGAACAAGCCGAATGGGATATTCCATTATCTGGATCGAATTTGGATCCCTAAATGGACCGATTTGCGAAAGATATTGATGGACGAAGCCCATAAATCCCGGTATTCTATTCATCCCGGTGCCGACAAAATGTACCAGGATCTTCGTTACAAGTACTGGTGGCCGGGCATGAAAAGGGATATTGCTCTCTACGCTGGAAAGTGCCTGACTTGTGCAAGGGTCAAGGCTGAACACCAAAGACCTTCTGGCTTACTCGAACAACCACCGATCCCGATATGGAAGTGGGAGAGCATTGCTATGGATTTCATAACAAAGCTTCCGCACACGTCATCAGGTCACGACAGCATCTGGGTTATTGTTGATCGTTTGACCAAATCCGCTCACTTCTTGCCAATACGGGAAGGCTACAAGGTAGAACGATTAGCCCGAATCGACACCAACGAGATCATTTGTCGACATGATACGCCTCGCGACATCATCTCTGACCGTGATGCTCGGTTTACCTCGCGAATGTGGGAAACGTTTCAAACGGCTCTCGGTACATCGCTTAATCTAAGTACCGCTTTCCACCCTCAAACCGACGGTCAGACTGAAAGAATGATTCGTACTCTTGAAGACATGCTCCGTTCGTGTGTCATAGATTTCGGTGGTAATTGGGATGCATACCTGCCATTAGTGGAATTCTCGTACAACAACAGTTATCATTCCAGCATTCAGATGGCACCATTCGAGGCTTTATATGGAAGAAGATGTCGATCGCCTATTGTATGGCACGAGATCGGTCACTTGCAACTAACCGGTCCCGATCTATTGCAAGAAACGACTGACAAAGTCCTCCAAATTCGAGACAACTTGTTGAAAGCTCGAAGTCGACAGAAAAGTTACGCCGATAGACGACGCAAGCGCCTTGAATTTGACGTTGGCGACTACGTACTCCTAAAGGTATCACCTTGGAAGGGTGTGGTCAGATTCGGCAAGAAAGGGAAACTAAAACCTCGATATGTTGGACCTTTTAAGATTCTGGAAAGGATCGGAAAAGTCGCCTACAGACTCGAACTACCGGAGGAACTTAGTAACGTCCACCCGACTTTCCATGTGTCAAACCTCCGAAAGTGCCTGGCTGAGCATGATTTAATTGTACCTCTCGATGATCTCCAAGTAAACGAAACACTACACTTCGTGGAGAAGCCTGTCAAAATCCTGGATCGCCAAACCAAGCAGCTCAGACGCTCGCGCATTCCCATTGTGAAAGTCCGAGGGGAAGGCAAACGAGGCGCAGAGTTCACTTGGGAACTCGAAAGCGACATGAAGGCGAAGTACCCGCAGTTGTTTGTTACGGCTTCAGCCTAATTTCGGGACGAAATTCCCTCAACTAGGGGAGGCAGTAACACCCCGTGTTTCGAAAGTCAAAGTCAAAGTCAAGATTGAAGTCAAAGGAAGAAAAGATTGCTAATTGCGATCTGTCTCTCCTTGCTCAATTCCTTTTTTGACTTCTTTGACTTGTAGCTAGTCTATTTTATTTTCGCTTTGGATGTATTATGTGGAGTATCTATTAATAATCGCATGATAATCGCTATTTATCACATGTTTACTCGCTTTATCGCTATCGCAATCGCAATCGCACTCGCAACTCGAATTACGCATTTTGGTTATTGTATACGTGTGTGTGTGCCTTATGTGTTAATTGTGCATGTTTAAATTATGTTATGTGTGGTAATCAATCGAATCGCAACCGAACTCAATCGCAAATCGAATCGTAAACGCTAAACGAAGGAAAAATAGGATGATTGTCTGTTAGATATAGTAGTTGGGATTAAAATTAATTTGATAAGCAACTCCATCGCATCGCTCGCTCGAACCGCATCGCAACGCGCTACACGCGAATCGAAACGGCAAAACTCGTCACGCCGAGCACTCAAACCAGGTGCCAACCGGCCGGATTGCCATCCGACCGGGCTGCCACCCGGGCGAGATACCATCCGAACGACCAGCCCTTTCCACTTTGGGAATCCTATAAATACCCCTTGTCACTTTCATTCTTTCCACTTTTGACTAGTGACGTCCGACCAGTGCTCCTACTCGCTTTTTCCTTCGATTTCTCGCAATTCTGGTAAGATCTCGTCCTAAATCTTGTACTTCCTTAATCTACACGCACTCCTACACCTTTCTATCTTTTGAATCTTAACTTTTAACCATGAAATCATCAAGATTCAAGGTGTTCTAGGATGACGTCATCATGTGTTCTTGAAGAACTTCATGTTTTGGCCTCAATCCACCAAGAACAACTTAGATCTAACCGATTTCCACATAAACGAACAAAGATCTTTCATATATCTAAACCTATTCACGGTGAAAAGGATTGAGAGAAGGTTTTCCAACTTTCTTTCAACTCTTTTACACTCAATGCATTCAAAACTGATAGAATCGGAGCTTGTGCTGAATCACTACTCAATCTTGTGGTTGTGTTGGTTCAAGATCCGTACTCTATCAACGAGATTATCGATTCCGGGTTAACCAAGAACTATCGTCCTAAACTGGGGGACTGACCGAATTTAGGTGATTCCTGTTCAGTTGGGTCACTAGAGCTGAGGATGGGACTCTGTTGGTTAGCACGATATCAACACATCTCGATAACACGACAAACAATCAAAACGGCCAAGTGTAAGACGAACGGAACGACCAGGACGGAGTGCCGTCCGAACAATTGTCTGTAATTGTCACACCCCGACCACGTAAAACAACAAAACGTGGCGGAAACGTCGGGGAGTGTTGTAACAGAATCATTGTTTCACAACCATGGGTTAAACAGTTTCGTTTTATTGAATTAAATGTATTTCATTACATTGGAATTAGAAACAAAACATGAACAAATAGACTTCCATTGTTATTAAGTCACTAAGGCCTCGTCCATTCCTATGTGAGCGTACACAAATATCATCATCAAACATCATCAACTATGGTACCTGAAACACATGTGAAAATACGTCAGCATAAAAATGCCGGCGAGTACATAGGTTTTATATGAGTGTCAGATTCATGGCTCGTTTTACATGTTGCAATACTTATTTAAAAACCTTATTTTGAAAAGTATAGTATTGCGACATAATTAACCAACTCAAATCAAATTGGATATGATTTATAAAATCTCGTAGCCATGATTCTTAACTCCAAAACATTTGTTTTATTAAATCAAATTGTTAAACATCTC
Organism: Helianthus tuberosus; assembly: GCA_030545235.1. NCBI lineage: Eukaryota > Viridiplantae > Streptophyta > Magnoliopsida > Asterales > Asteraceae > Helianthus > Helianthus tuberosus. The sequence continues at coordinate 30,439,464 of CM060393.1, forward strand.
GTAGAAACTCGTTAATAAAAGTCGTATGGTTATATTATTCAGAAAACATCATTGTGTGACATCGTTTCAAAATCGTTTACCCAAGTGATCTAGATAACGCAATGATATATAATGTGTTAAAAGCACTTATATATAGGAAGTACTAGCGGGGTATCCACCATGCTTTTAACACATTACACCCGCCCCGTTACCTAATCACTTCCCCAACCCATTGGTTCAGACAGTTACAAATGGTTCACATATGTCAAATGGTTACAAATGGCTCATATCAATCAAATGATTACAAATGGTTCACATACATCCAACGATTACAAATGGTTCTCATACATCCCATGATTACAAATGGTTCCCATACATCGAATGGTTACAAGTGGTTCACATCATTGAGTGGTTACAAATGGTTCTCATAAATCAAAGGTTACAAATGGTTCAAGCAGTTCAAAATGTAGAACAATGGGCTAGCATGTTAAGTGAACATACATAGCAAAACATAATGAAATCATGTACTAATAGTGTACTAATGAACATAGCAAGTATATGATATGAAAACATGGAAAGCATGAAAGTAACAAGTAGGCACATGTGTTCCACTCCAAAACAGTTGAAAACAGTAAAAGAGGGGACTATGTACTCACTTGAGAATGCTTAGAAGTCCTAGGATAACCACCAAGCAATGCTAGAAGATCACGGAATCAAATGGCACCTAATATAGGTAACTATGTTAATAACCGGACCTAATATCGGGAGATTGGATAGAATGAGGTTTGTAAATCAAATGAGTAAAGGAACTCATGTAATATGGTTTAACAATGCCTACATTCTAAAAGGAAACCTATCCTAAGTGCTTACGACCCATTACGACTCGTTAAGATAGCTTACGCTACTTTAACGCGTCGTTCGTGTAAAACGCGTTCGGAATGCCTAACTAGTCCTATGACAAGTATTATATGCCTAAACATGTCTAATAATGTTACCTAATCAGTTTAGATGTCAAAATTTAGGTTACATATGCTTAAAATGAATTTATGCGCAAAAATGGCATTTTGGTAATTTCCTAAGGCATATAAATTACCTATCATACCACTAACTAAACGAAGTGACCATAAGGTATAACCTCGGAAGGTTATTCCCTATACATCTATGGTCACTAAACATGTTTGGTTGGTTCCTAATGATCGACCAAACGGGTTTAGTTCGAAAGTCTAAGCGGTTGTTTAGACCGCTTGACTTACGACTCTATATAAGCACTAAACCTAAAGTGACGAGCTAAACATGTTAAAACATGTTTAACGAAGTTAGAAAACAGTTTTTGGTATCAAAAGAAACAGTTTTGATACCTAAAAGTAGTTTGGTTACGAAATACGCAAGAATACGCATTTTGGCCGAAAATACGACTCGCCACTATGCCTAGACAACGTGGTAATCAGTAGGTATAGTCATAAGAGACTAAAACCATTGTGATTACGCTCACGCTATGAAGTTCAAACGAACTTCGTATTGACCATAAACTGGTCAATGCAGAAAGTCAAACATAGTTTGACTTTCACGCTAAAAATGCATATAAGAACGAAAGAGGACTTACAAAAGGTCCAAGGAGGTTTGATCCAATTTATTCTCAGGTATGAAGTGCAAGACTTCAACTTAGAGAATGAAAATCAGATCAAATGTGAGTTTGAGAGCAAAGGGGTTGGGGTTTATATAGTTTTTGCACAACTGTTAAGATCGTGCATCGTAAAACGAGCTTCGATCTCATCCGTACACATGTGCCCATGGTTTTGTGAAACCATGGGAGCCCCTAGTTTCATTAAAACCATGTGAAAATGGGGGGAACAGCTGGAACAAGCTGGAATTTAGATTTTTCATTTTGGTCCCTTCCTAAAATAACTATGGCAGAATGTCAGTTTTGGTCCCTGAATGTGCAAAACATGGTTTTTGATGCATTTTTGACACGTTTAAGCCCCGTTAATCCCATTTCAAGGCTCTAAAATGAATTTAAAGTATAGGGAACATGAAACATGCTCAAAAATATCTCGGATGTCGGTTCGTTTGGTCGTACGGTTGCGTTGTTCGGTTAATTACGACGAAACACGAACGAATGCGAAAAACGATCCAAATTACGTGACGAATGGAATTTTATCATGCCAATCACTAAAATAAAATATTTTAATGATTACATAAATTTTTGGATGTCCGGATGTATTCAGAACGTAAGATATGCGCGAAAATGCAAACTTATGCACTTTTTGACGCTTTTAGTCCCTGTATGACCAAAAGGTTTATTTTAGCACACCGAACCCCTCAAAGACTATTTCTAAGCTATGTAAAGGATATTTAGGGTATGTTTAACTTATGGTCATGTTCCGGAATGTTCGTTACAGTACAAATCGGCATACTTTCGCAGTTTGTCGAAATTAGTCCCTGTAAGCGAATAAACTTGATTTCGCCACACCAAACCCTCCAAAACTTATTTCTAAGTTATATAAAGGTTATTTAAGGTATGTTAAGCCTATTTCACTATTCCGGAGTGTTCGTTGCATTAAACTGGTTATATTTACGCATCATTGCGCGTATAACCTTCCAGAAAGCGATTTAAAGCTTGAAATCGAACATTAATTGATATGTGAAAACGATACACATATTTTTAACAAATACCTATTATGAACAAAAATATTTCATTAATTTGGTATTTGTTTGATGGTCGCTGAGGCACAGGTGTCACAGTCTCCCTTACTTTAGGAAATTTCGTCCCGAAATTTATTCGTAGGAGTCTGTCGGTGACGCTGTGTTAAATATTTTTCTTGCATGGAATCTAGGGTGTTTATATATTTGCGTAGAATAACCCATCAAAGATATGCAAGGCATAATCCTGTTATTTCTCTCAACGGACATTCTTCAGAAACGAAAATGAGCGGAGTTATTTTTAACAGGCATTCTTCAGAAAATGGAAAATGAAGGAATAAACAAAAGGATATTCATTTCCCTCGATTGGTATTCTTCATAAACGAAAATGAACGGAATGAGTCATTTTCCTCAATGGGTATTTTTCAGAAATGGAAATGAAGGAATAAACAAAAGGATATTCATTTCCCTCGATGGGTATTCTTTAGAAACGAAAATGCACGGAATGAGTCATTTTCCTCAATGGGTATTCTTCAGAAATGAAAATGAAGGAATAAACAAAAGGATATTCATTTCCCTCGATGGTTATTCTTCATAAACGAAAATGCATGGAATGAGTCATTTTCCTCAATGGGTGTTCTTCAGAAACGGAAATGAAGGATTAAACAAAAGGATATTCATTTCCCTTGATGGGTATTCTTCAGAAACGAAAATGCACGGAATGAGTCATTTTCCTCAATGGGTATTTGGGTATTCTTCAGAAACGAAAATGCACGGAATGAGTCATTTTCCTCAATGGGTATTCTTCAGAAACGGAAATGAAGAATTAAACAAAAGGATATTCATTTCCCTCGATGGGTATTCTTCAGAAACGAAAATGCACGGAATGAGTCATTTTCCTCAATGGGTATTCTTCAGAAACGGAAATGAAGGATTAATCAAGGATATTCATTTCCCTCGATGGATATTCTTCAGAAACGAAAATGAACGGAATGAGTCATTTTCCTCAATGGATATTCTTCAGAAATGGAAATGAATAGGGTTAATCAAGGATATTCATTTCCCTCGATGGATATTCTTCAGAAACGAAAATGAACGGAATGAGTCATTTTCCTCAATGGATATTCTTCAGAAATGGAAATGAATAGGGTTAACTCTAGACACGTGATAAAACTTGCTGTGGTTTCTGTGCACTAAATTTCATAATTATGTACGCATCCATAATTACATAATTCCTTGCACAGTCCGCACAGTGCATTTCATAATGTGTAGGGGAAGAAAATCAAACCTGTGATGAGTGTGACTAGACTACCATAGGGTCCTTTTAATTAGATCGACAAGTGATCTCTTTAATTAGACCACCAAGGAGTCTTTTCAGCTATATCATCACATGATATTCCTAACCAGATTTTTGGATCAGTCTGTTCAACTAGACCACTCAAGGGGTCCAATTATATAATAGTACTTCATAACCCAAGGGACTTAACTACAATGTAGAAGTCCATTAAGGATTTAAGATAGTACCCTTGGATATCCTACTATGAATCCCTTATACGAAGATATGGAAGATTCTACGAGGATTTGGATAACAAAAACTTGGATCACACAAAACATAAAAGGGAACACATAAGCACATAATCACATAATTGTTTAACTTGACCTTTAATTTGTTATCTTTAGACATGGATATTTAAAGCACACCAGGAATCCAATCCGTGGATTTTATTTGGCACTTTAATCATTTTCAAGAATCTATCTATGAAGATAGGAAAAATCTTAATAGGAATTCGGCTTTATCCTTATTGAATCGTAATGTACGTATTGAATCATACAAAGAATTCAATTAAGGGCTCTGATGAACGTTACCCATCCACAAGGATCTAATTATGAGGATAGAAAGATCCTATATGGATTTCGGAATTTGTGTAACGAGAGGTGTTTCGACACCTTGCACTAGGCATGCTTAAGTCGATACACAAGGTAGAAAGTTCATGAGGTTGAGGTGCTAGATATGTCAAGGCGACATATGAAGCAGAATTTGGAGGTTGAGCAGCAGTAGGATTTGCAACAGCTTTGCTTTGGATTGCAAAGCGGCACATGTTAACCAAATGTCCCCATCGTCCACTGTGGGTACATTTGAAACAGGGTATTTGATTCGGATGATGACGGTGGCATTGATTGCACCAAGGAGCAGTTCCCTTATACGGCTTCATCCCTGAGGCGAGTCATGGTGATAGCTAAATCAACGGTCCTCTGGAGTACGACGCCTATTTGCTGGGTAATTGCAGTACCTGGTTCGGACATTTGAGTGTTGTTGCGATGAAGAGGCATCTTGAAGATAAAGGAAGGCATATGAGGAAACAATCAAAAGATAGTCAAAAGAGAATGACAACGCATGAAGATTGTGACCATTTGTTTATTACCAAAGGCAAACAAATAAGACGGTGACTAATCAAAGTAAATGGGTCAATATAATGTATCGCGAAGACATGCTCGCCTATAAGTGGACACTCACCCCATGAGTTCCCAGGTAAGAGTGATTGGTCCGATATTTCGGATTTGAACGAACACTCTAGCCTTAGACAGAAGACCCAGGGTACAGGCACCCACCCTTCCAGTTTGCACCTGTTCACATTATTTAGACCAAACTTTGACGAGATTTTGAAAACTTAGAGGGTTCAAAACCTAGTAATCAATCATCCTAGAACAGATGATTGGTTTTCAAGGCGGATTCAAAATTTATGTTCTTATTGTGGTTGTCACTTAAGGATAAGTGACGGTATCGTTTTAAAACTAAACACAAGATAACTTGTGTTAGGGTCCTAGGAAGGTTATAGTCTAGGTCAAAGCATTACTGTCACACCCCGATATTTCCACGTTTAACCGGTGGGACCGGTGGGGAGTATCGTGACGTAGTTGATATCATCATAGTCAAACAACACAATTTTAAATGCACAGCGGAAGCAAAAGATAGATTTATTTCAACCGAATAAAATTGTAATATTACGTATCACAACGTAGTTGAAATGGATCCACAGGCGGATCAAATAAAAAGGAAACATAGTTCATCATACTTAAATGCATCCAAGCTTGCGAGACTCTTAACGATGCTAAGGAGAGGCCAGCCTATTTCGAGTAGTACCTGCACTTAACCTTTTTGGGAAAATACGTCAGTTTACACTGGTAAATACAATTAACTGACTCATTTTGAAAAGATTTATAAAAATTGATTTGAATGCACAAGGCACAAAATATTTTATAACCTGGGATAATTATTTATAAATAAACTTGTAAGAGAATTACATGTTCGTTATACGTTCAGTAGCCCGGATTGACACCGGGTTAAAGATTAATAGACACACCACATGGTATAGTCCCGCGGTGGGTTATTCCCGAAACCGGCGGTTATACCTTATTATTTATTTATGCAGTGTCGGGTGTACGCCTACACCCCGTGCTTAGGTCGTGGCCATTTCGTAAAATGATGCCAAGGATATCCGGGACATGGTCATTAACCCCCCAAAGGCTTTAATCAAACAAAACAATTTAAACGGAACATTTCAATAAATTAACCTTCATACGATTAAAATTCAATGCCCGACCAAGCGGTAATTTATATACCGTACCCCAAGCCCGTATAGGGAAAATAAGTTAAAAGTATTTACCTGAGCTAAATATAAATTCAATCCCAGCCGTATATCAAATCAGCAAGTACAGATAGCTTTTACTGGGCTCCTAAATCTGGAATGAAGGTTTTTAATAACCTATTAGATTCCTAACGGGTCTTAATTAAGCCTATGCTTAGACCGGTTAGTTTTAAAGGAGGATATACGGTTCAAAACGCATGATTAAGCGATGACCGATTTAGAATGTGTTTTAGACCCGACAAGCTTGTATACTTGTGTAATAAGGGTAAACTAAACACATTCTGGATTTTGAGATAACAACGATAAGGTTTGACCCGTTTCGGCTAATTTGTGCAAACTAGTTACATAAACTGATCCGAACGCGAAAAGTGCGTAACGGGTAACCATAAGAGTCATATACAAGTTTCCTAAGTTAATATTCCTTAAATATGTTGTGATATCAGTAGGATACCTTCCATTATGCCCAAAACGAATTTAAAACCAATTTATGCCCCGTAGGGGTATTTTGGTCATTTTAAAGGTTATAAGAGGTTTAATATAAATCTGAGTTTCAGGTCTGATTTAATCAGTAAAAAAACTTAATTTAATAAGTTATATCAGTAGGGCATTACACATATGTGAATTTTATCATCTATAACAAAACTATGCACCGAAGGGGCATTTTGGTAATTTCACATAAGGTTTAAAGGTCAAATTTGGAAATCTGAGTTTAAAACTTTTGCTTACTGTTAAAGTATAAAATTTTACTTAAAATATCAGTAGGTATCAAACCTTATATGTTTAAAATAGTTTTAATACATACTATGCGTTAAAAACGCTTAAAAAGACGATTTTAAGCGATTTCCGGGTTTTATAAAGAAAGCTGATATTTTTATTCTTCCAGAAGGCTAAAATAATTTATTTATCATATTAGATCAGTAGAAAAAGGTTTTGGGTCAAAAAGATTTGTAAAACTCATTTTATAACCCAAAAGGGCAAAACCGGCAATTACCGAATTAAGCTTAGAACTCTATGTTATGCTCAGCCTAAAATTAAATAAAAATCTTCAAAAATCCCAAAATATTATTTATATCAGTAGGTAAAAAGTTTGGTGTTAAAAATTGGGTTTAGATAGGCGATATGCTAATTACGTCGTTCATTAAATAAAAAGCTTTCTAATTACGCTAATGAGCATAACTCCTAATCTAGACCTCAAACTGATATCAAATTTTAGGGACAACTTTATAAATCAGTAACTAAGGTTTCTATTCTTCTACATTTTCAAAAATCATGTTTTAAGGTCATATGGGCATAATAGTCAACATTTAAGCATTTAACGGAAACATGCATATGAATCGGATAACTAATGAAACAAGTTGTATAATCACAGAGGGTTATACTAACATGAAACCTGGTCCAATTAAGGCTCTAAGGAATTTCTAAAATATGCTACAATGGGTCAGAATCGAAAGTCAAAGAAAAAGTCAATTTATGCGACTTTCGGTTCCGAATCGAGCCTAAACTGAAAATATCGGGTTGAACATGTTTAGATATGTTCTTACATAAATTACTAAGTTATATTAATGATAAAACAGGTTGCATGGATCCTACATTGCTAATTATGCATTAATTTGAAAAATAAGCTTTCTGTTGACTTTTTAAGATTAACTTTGACCCGATAATTGACCTAGTTAGAGTGGGAATCCGAGGGTGCCCTTTTAAGGGTTTATTGCCCACATAATTACCAACTCATAGGTACTTTTAATTCGAGATTTGACTGGAAAATTATTGATTAATTACGAAGTCAAACTCTAATTACGACGATTTGACTTTAAGCTAATAAACTAAGCTAAACTGAATTAGGAAGGGTTAAGGATACTTACAAGAGTCCTAAGCATGACTAGGGATCACTAGGAAGTGTGCTTGAGCTCCAGGAACCTCCAGAAGTGAAGTTGTGAAGCTTTGCAAATGAATGAACAAAGTGTTGCAACAATGCTCCTCTTATATAGTGAATTTAATTGCTTAGGATGATGCCAAGCAAGTCTATGGTTGCAACCAGGTGTTTACAGGTGCCCCTACTGCATGTAAATCCGTTTGTGCAGCCCCTGGTATCAATTTATAGGTCCTAAAGGCGGTTACACAGCTGAAACAGGCAGCTGCCAAAACTTTCTGTCGCTGGGGTGTTCAGGCGGCCAGCGTAAGGGTCCTCCCTGACCTTACGCGGCCCGTATGGCCTTCCAGAACCAGCCAAACAAGTTTCATATTTTGCACTTTAGGTCCATGGTCCTTCCAAGCGTGGTTTCAACTTCCAAATTTGCATTTTAAGCCCTCTAACTTGATTTTTAAGGACTCCAAGACATATACAAACTTTGTTAAGTCCTTGGTTAACTTTATGATCACCCGAAAAGTCATAAATTTCAACGTTGACGCTTTTAATTCTTCGTATACGAATATTGTCATAACTTTCTCATACGATAACGAAACTTGGTGAAATTTTTATAACATATTCTAGTGAGTATAATTTATCGTTACAAAGCTTCGGGTTTGCTAAAAGGTCACTCAGAGGTATACTTTAAACATGTTGACACATTTAACCCCTGTAGTTTGTAATTCCTCACTTTCTTCCACAATTAGTTTCGTATGATCCATGATTCATTCGTTTAAGGGTATAAACATCGTGTAGGGTTATTGAAAGGCATATTTATCCATTGTTGACACTTTGAACCCTTATATTCACATACTTTCTTTGTTTGTCAACTTTAGTCCCTCTAAAGTAACCTTTTACACGTTTAAAGCTTATGACACGTGCTGATACATTATTGGACATAAATTTTCGAGGTGTTACAATTACTAATAACCTAATTCCCTATAACCATTGGCTCTGATACCAACTTTTCTGTCACACCCCGACCACGTAAAACCACAAAACGTAGCGGAAACGTCGGGGAGTGTTGTAACAAAATCATTGTTTCACAACCATGGGTTAAACAGTTTCGTTTTATTGAATTAAATGTATTTCATTACATTGGAATTAGAAACAAAAGATGAACAAATAGACTTCTATTGTTATTAAGTCACTAAGGCCTCGTCCATTCCTATGTGAGCGTACACAAATATCATCATCAAACATCATCAACTATGGTACCTGAAACTCATGTGAAAATACGTCAGCATAAAAATGCCGGCGAGTACATAGGTTTTATATGAGTGTCAGATTCATGGCTCGTTTTACATGTTGCAATACTTATTTAAAAACCTTATTTTGAAAAGTATAGTATTGCGACATAATTAACCAACTCAAATCAAATTGGATATGATTTATATAATCTCGTAGCCATGATTCTTAACTCCAAAACATTTGTTTTATTAAATCAAATTGTAAAACATCTCGTAGAAACTCGTTAATAAAACTCGTATGGTTATATTATTCAGAAAACATCATTGTGTGACATCGTTTCAAAATCGTTTACCCAAGTGATCTAGATAACGCAATGATATATAATGTGTTAAAAGCACTTATATATAGGAAGTACCAGCGGGGTATCCACCATGCTTTTAACACATTACACCCGCCCCGTTACCTAATCACTTCCCCAACCCATTGGTTCAGACAGTTACAAATGGTTCACATATGTCAAATGGTTACAAATGGTTCATATCAATCAAATGATTACAAATGGTTCACATACATCCAACGATTACAAATGGTTCTCATACATCCCATGATTACAAATGGTTCCCATACATCGAATGGTTACAAGTGGTTCACATCATTGAGTGGTTACAAATGGTTCTCATAAATCAAAGGTTACAAATGGTTCAAGCAGTTCAAAATGTAAAACAATGGGCTAGCATGTTAAGTGAACATACATAGCAAAACATAATGAAATCATGTACTAATAGTGTACTAATGAACATAGCAAGTATATGATATGAAAACATGGAAAACATGAAAGTAACAAGTTGGCACATGTGTTCCACCCCAAAACAGTTGAAAACAGTAAAAGAGGGGACTATGTACTCACTTGAGAATGCTTAGAAGTCCTAGGATAACCACCAAGCAATACTAGAAGATCACGGAATCAAATGGCACCTAATATAGGTAACTATGTTAATAACCGGACCTAATATCGGGAGATTGGATAGAATGAAGTTTGTAAACCAAATGAGTAAAGGAACTCATGTAATATGGTTTAACAAAGCCTACATTCTAAAAGGAAACCTATCCTAAGTGCTTACGACCCATTACGACTCGTTAAGATAGCTTACGCTACTTTAACGCGTCGTTCGCGTAAAACGCGTTCGGAACGCCTAACTAGTCATATGACAAGTATTATATGCCTTAACATGTCTAATAATGTTACCTAATCAGTTTAGATGTCAAAATTTAGGTTACATATGCTTAAAATGAATTTATGCGCAAAAAGGGCATTTTGGTAATTTTCCTAAGGCATATAAATTACCTATCATACCACTAACTAAACGAAGTGACCATAAGGTATAACCTCGGAAGGTTATTCCCTATACAACTATGGTCACTAAACATGTTTGATTGAATCCTAATGATTGACCGAACTGGTCTAGTTCGAAAGTCTAAGCTGTTGTTTAGACCGCTTGACTTACGACTCTATATAAGCACTAAACCTAAAGTGACGAGCTAAACATGTTTAAACATGTTTAACGAAGTTAGAAAACAGGTTTTGGTATCAAAACAAACGGTTTTGATACCTAAAAGTAGTTTGGTTACAAAATACGCAAGAATACGCATTTTGGCCGAAACTACGACTCGCCACTATGCCTAGACAACGTGGTAATAAGTAGGTATAGTCATAAGAGACTAAAACCATCGTGATTACGCTCACGTTATGAAGTTCAAACGAACTTCGTATTGACCATAAACTGATCAATCCTCGATCTATGTGCACATCCGTATGTGGTATGACTAGCAAGTCATCAGCTAGACATTTCTTCAGATTGCAAATGTGGAATACATTGTGAATACCACTGAGCTCTTCAGGTAAGTTCAACTTATAAGCCACTGATCCAACACATTCGATGATATCGAATGGTCCTATGTACCTTGGGCTGAATTTACCTTTCTTACCAAATCGCATCACCCCCTTCCAGGGTGATACTTTAAGCAGAACTTTATCACCAACCTCAAACTTTAGAGGTTTACGCCTTAAGTTTGCGTAGCTTTTCTGCCTATCTCTAGCAGCTTTGAGACGATCTCTTATTTGCACAATCTTATATGTCGTCTCCGGGACTATATCAGGTCCTGTTAATTGAACATCTCCAACTTCTGCCCAATAAACGGGCGTTCTGCACTTCCTTCCATATAATGCCTCAAAAGGCGCAGCCTGAATGCTTGTATGGTAGCTTTTGTTATATGAGAACTCAATCAATGGCAGGTGGTTATCCCAACTACCACCTAAGTCAATCACACATGCACGAAGCATGTCTTCCAAGGTTTGGATGGTACGCTCACTCTGCCCATCCGTCTGAGGATGGTAAGCCGTACTAAAGTTTAAGCGCGTGCCCAAAGATTGTTGGAAACTTTTCCAAAAATATGATGTGTATCTAGTATCTCTGTCAGAGATAATAGACACTGGTACGCCATGCAGAGATACAATCTTATCTACGTACAATTGGGCTAACATGTCGGAGCTATAAGTCTCCTTAATGGGTAGGAAATGTGCCGACTTAGTCAGTCTATCTACTATCACCCATATAGTATCATTTCCTTTCCTTGTCTTTGGTAACTTGGTGATAAAATCCATTGTCACCATTTCCCACTTCCAGGTGGGAAGTTCAGGCTGTTGTAGCAAACTTGACGGCTTTTGATGTTCAGCTTTAACTTGCGCGCATGTCAAACATTTGGCTACATAAGTAGCTATAGACTTCTTCAAGCCTATCCACCAATAATTAGCCTTCAGATCCTGGTACATCTTATCAGTTACAGGATGAACGGAGTACTTAGAACTGTGGGCTTCCTGGAGAATAACATCCCGAAGTCCTCCATAAATTGGAACCCATATTCGTCCATTTAACCTCAGAATTCCGTCCTTGCCATAGGATAACTGTTCTTCAGTTACTCCGAACTTTTCATTAGGATAGTTAGCTTCTAGTACAGCTTCCTTCTGAGCAGCTAACAACCTTTTAATCAAACTATTCTTTAACTCAATGCTCTTGGCATTGATTCTTATAGGCTTCACTCTTTCCTTTCTACTTAAAGCATCGGCAACCACATTCGCCTTGCCGGGATGGTATCGTATCTCACAGTCATAATCATTCAACGTCTCCATCCATCGTCGCTGCCTCATGTTCAAATCCTTTTGATTGAATAGATGTTGAAGGCTTTTGTGATCAGAGTAGATCACACACTTAGTACCATATAAGTAATGCCTCCAAAGTTTAAGTGCAAATACCACGGCACCCAACTCCAAGTCGTGGGTGGTGTAGTTCTTCTCGTGCACCTTTAACTGTCGAGAGGCATAGGCAATGACCTTGCCTTTCTGCATGAGCACACATCCCATACCTGTCTGCGATGCATCACAATATACTACAAATTCATCAATTCCATCAGGTAACGTCAATACTGGAGCGTTGCTCAACTTCTATTTAAGAATGTCAAAAGATTCCTGCTGCTTAGGGCCCCAGTCAAACTTAATATTCTTACGTGTCAACGAAGTTAAGGGCGCAGCAATCCTTGAGAAATTTTCAATAAATCGCCTATAATATCCTGCTAAACCTAGAAAGCTACGAATCTCTGTAGGCGTCTTTGGCTCTCGCCAATTCATGACAGCTTCAACTTTAGCGGGATCTACTTGGATACCACGCTCACTAACAACATGTCCAAGGAATTGGACTTCACGAAGCCATAATTCACATTTTGAAAATTTGGCATAGAGCTCTTCCTGTTGAAGCAGCTTAAGAATACAACGGAGATGCTTCTCATGGTCAGCTTGACTCTTCGAGTAAAAGAGAATGTCATCGATGAAGACAATGACGAATTTATCCAAGTAAGGCTTGCAGACGCGATTCATGAGATCCATGAATGCGACAGGTGCATTAGTGAGCCCAAAAGGCATCACTAGGAACTCGTAATGACCATAACGAGTCCTAAATGCAGTCTTGTGTACATCTTCATCTTTAACCTTCAGTTGATGATAGCCTGACCTCAAATCGATCTTAGAAAAGTAGCTTGCCCCTTGCAATTGATCGAACAGATCGTCGATCCTGGGCAATGGATACCTATTCTTGATAGTGACTTTATTAAGCTCACGGTAATCGATGCATAGACGCATCGATCCATTCTTCTTTTTGACAAACAGGATTGGCGCTCCCCAAGGAGATGAACTAGGACGAATGAAACATTTTGCCAACAACTCGTCTAGCTGAGTCCTCAACTCTTTCATCTCTGTTGGTGCCAACCTGTAAGGTGCCCTTGCAACAGGTGCTGCTCCTGGAATAATGTCAATTCTGAATTCTACTTGCCTATCTGGTGGCAAACCAGGTATTTCTTCTGGGAAAACTTCTGGATATTCAGAAATGACGGGAATATCTTCAATCTTAGGCTTTTGCTCATCAATAGTTACTTGTGCCATATAAATGACACAACCCTTCTTCAAACACCTAGAAGCCTTGAGCATAGACACTTGCTCAGGCAGTCCATACTGGGTATCTCCCTGAATGGTAAGTGGTTCACCAGACGGAGTCTTGACCACCACTTGCTTCTTGTTGCAAACAATCTGGGCCTGGTTATGAGATAGCCAGTCCATGCCTATAACTATATCGAAACCGGCTAACTTCAAAGGAAGTAAAGACAAAGGAAAAGAGTGGTTCCTAATGGATATGAAACATCCATCTAACATGGTTGATGCGGTTTCTATGGTGCCATCGGCTAATTCAACCTCATATTTTATGCTTAGGGTTCTAACAGGTAGGTTTAACAACTTACAAAACTTACCATCAACAAATGACTTATCTGCTCCAGAATCAAATAACACCCTTGCATAAACATCATTAATAAGGAAGGTACCTGTTATGACATTATCATTCTGGATCGCCTCCTGTGCGTTCATTTGGAAGACCCTGGCATTGGTCTTTTTCCCTTCCTCAACTTTCTTAGCAAAATTTGGGCAGTTGGACTTGATATGCACTTTTTCATTGCAGTTATAACATGTAGCATCCTTGATTTTCTTACAGTCTAAGGTTTTGTGCTCAGAGGATTTACAAATCCCACAAGCTCTTGGCTGTGACTGGGATTTCGATTCATATCTGCACCTCCCAAAATGGTGCTTCTTACAGACCTTACACTTGGGCTTATCACCCGACTGATGACCATCCTTCTTAGTTCCAAAACCCTTTTTGTGGTCATTGTTTCCCTTACGCTTCTTGTCTGAACGTCGTGAGTTGTCATCCTCATGCGTTCTCTTCTCAGCGTCTGTGTTTCTCAGCGATCTCTGCTTGACCGCGTCCAAAGTAAGGGACAATGATATATCAGCTGCAGACCGAAAAGTAGCTGGTCTAGAGGCCTTCACACTGGCCTTGATTTCTGGGGCCAAACCCCCAATGAAACGAGCTATCCTCTTGGGTTCCAGAGTTACCAGATACGGAACCAAATTTGACATAGTATTGAAACTAGTGAGGTAGGCTTGACAATCCAAATTCTTCATAACTAAAGACAAGAAATCAGACTTAATCTTTTCAACCTCGTGCTGAGGGCAGTAGTTTTCCTTAATGAGAGTAACAAACTGATCCCATGTCAGATTGTATAATGGAATCTTCCCCGTAGCTTGAATCAACGACCTCCACCAAGCTAGTGCCTCACCCTTGAATGAATGAGATACAAACTTTACCACATCCTTATCAGCGCAACCACTGATATCTACCACGGTGTCCATCTCATCTAACCATGACATGCAGTCAACTGCTCCTTTCTCCCCAGTAAAATCCCTGGGTTTGCAGGAAACAAAGTACTTATAGGTGCAACCTTTAGCACGTGGTTCTTGGCTCAGCACAACTTTCTTAGATGGAACACTTCTCTGGTTCGTTAAGTGATGAGAATCACTCTTGTGAGCAGTATGAGTCTTTGAGGGTGGTTTAGAGCGTGGTACAGATTGGGTCCTGACATGCGTACCACTGGATTCATTGAACTGCCTTTCCAAAGCTCGCGTCAGAGCATTATCTATTAACGCTTGCAATTGTGCTCCTGCTATGTTGACTCTGGAGGTGTCATGATTATCTCTGGGGTGACCGTTAACTTCGTCTGACCTAGGCATGTAGCTTGATTGCTATATAAGATAAATGATTTAATTTCATTCAGAGGTCTATAATAGTTTTATCATTCTAGATGATTTATTAATCATGCTATTTAAGAACCATTTTGATTAATTTGTTAGGCATATGTATATATATATTTCAGGATTTTCATAATAATAATCCTTAGTTATAATTAAAATATATTAATGGCAAAAAGGCCTAGTCACGTGGACGGTTTTAAATTTTTAATCATGATCTTATAGGGTCATGGTATTGAGGTTTTTAATTATAATTCATTACCTCTTCTTAACAGGGGGTCGAAGACCACGACTGTCTTTTGTCTTATATGACAATGTGTATAGCCCGTAGGCGTTATATCCTTAATGGATGTTTTAATTTATTAAAAGTATTGGGAGAATCCAATATAAGGATGACTCATGCGATTTTATCGAATCACATTTTGTCAAGAGTGTTAACATGTTTTTAGATGTTAACAAGGATTGGAACCTTTTGAATAGGTTTTACCATCTTGGCCATGTCTGCAACGACATATAGACTATGTTTTACCTTTAAGATTCTTTTTAATGTTTAACGCAGAATAATCCTAAATTGAGGCGTTAATAAGGACCTGAATCTAATTTGAGGAATTACCATCTTGGCCCTATCTTATAATGACACATGGCTAGGTTTTGTCCCTTTTTAGATTTTTATCATTTTATTACCATCTTGGCCCTATCTTAATTTGGTTGATTTTTTGGTTGATATTAGGCGCATACTAACCATGACAGTAGACATGTGCTTCGTTTTGTTTTTCATTATGTTATATGGTGGGTTATATTTTGTTATTGTTGATATTTTGCCTTTTTTATAGTCGCATACACCACACAGTAGATCTGGTGGGTTATATTTGTTAGTGAAGAATGTTTGACTTTTTCTTTTTATGGTGTATATGTTGTTTAGATAATTTTTAGGGTTATTTACATTATGATTTCTAGGGCTGGAATAGTTGATATATTACGTAATATGTTATGGAGCCATGTTTTGGATAGATTTCAAAAAATGAAAACCCGTAGGGTGACGTTTTAATTATGTTTGTAACAAGGTTTGACATATTTTTGATGATTATATAAATTTAGTTCGATGTTCTTTTGTTTTACATGACCCGACCCGACCCGATACGAACCGATTTTTTACTTATATACCTTGGGGCCTAAAATTTTTAAAAATGTTCCGCACCCCCATGAAAAAATTCCTCGCGGCGGGTAAGGTTATTGTAAAAAAGACCAAAAGTGTGAGAAAGGTAAGAAAGAATCTCAGCCATTAGATCTAAATTAATTGAAAAGGGTAAACAAGTAATTTAATCATTAATTCAATCAATTAAAAACTTCCCATAACCGCCACCTTAATTATAGGAAGTATATAACACCATTCAGCAAGTTTATAACACCATTCAGTAAGTATATAACACCATTCAGCAAGTATATAACACTATTCAGGAAGTATATAACATCATTCAGCAAGTAAATAACACCATTCAGCAAGTATATAACACCATTCAGCATTCAGCAAGTATATAACACCATTCAGTAAGTATATAACACCATTCAGCAAGTATATGACACCATTCAGAAAGTATGTAACACCATTCAGCATTCAGCAAGTATATAACACCAATCAGCAAGTATATAACACCATTCAGTAAGTATATAAACCATTCAGCAAGTATATAACACCATTCAGCAAGTATATAACACCATTCATTGACAAAACATCTGATCGAAACATATTTTTTCTCTTATAAGTATTGCAATATGGTACTCATATTAAAGATAAAAAAAACGCTCGTTATTATGGTGTATTTTTTTTTTATAAAAAAGTTACGTATAAAAAGTTATTGACGTTTAAAAAAGACGGGGGGAAGTTACATGTGCATTAGCTAATTTCTAGTGGGTTTAAAAGACTATATTGCCCCTAGATATTTCAAATCAGTCCAAATTAATGAAAATATTTTACAATTTGGTCCCTATTGATCTCACTCATTAGATCAAAAGATCTAATGGCTGAGATTCTTTCTTTCCCTTCTCACACTTTAGGCCTTTTTTACAGGATCCTCTACCTCCTCGCGACTACTATTATATGATATGGATCAATTTGGTTGGAAGATCTCTAAACTTGTCGTGAGGAAAGAACACTAAATATGTATGAAAAAATAAAAATCATAATATTCACTAAAAAAACATTGAAACCTGTTGAATATCGCTATCAATACTCTATAAAAAATATTATTTTTTTCATAAATTAATAATTACACATATACTGATGTTAAAATGCAGTTAATGATTTATGCTTTTTCTTATCAACTTCAGAAAGCACTTGACTATCCTTCAGCCCAGAAAGTGACACAACTCCTTCCATTGTCTTCCAGTCTTCCATGCATCTTCATACACACACAAACACACCCTAGAAACACACAGCTAATGAACAGTGGCCCCTTCATTCATGTGTTGAGGTGGTTATTCCAATTCTGCTTAAACATATTCTGAAAACGTGTAAATTCTTCATATTCTTTTTGCTATTCATGGTTCCATTAACCATTTCTAATAAAAATCTATATCTTCCTAACATGGTTCCTAAGTTATTCTACAAAAAGATATTATAAAAAATGGTTGACACTTCTTTTAGTAACTTATAGAATTCCTATCTGGTATAAATTCATCCATGAAAAAAATCACCGAAATGACCATTTTGATCAACCTTGTTTATCTCAAAAGGCATGAGATTAAGCAAATAAATCGCAAATGGCGTGGAATTTCTCGTGTTTGGTATGTAACATTGGCAGTGGCGGATCCATGACTTTTTTCCTATGGGTTCACTTTTTCTCGGTTATCAGATTCTCACAACTAAACGTTAGAATTTTTGAGTCAGGTTAGGGAAGGGGCGAACAAACCTTTTTAGGGGCCTAGAACGGATATTAAAATTGAGGCCCCTTTTCCTAAAAAAAACATTTTGCTTTCGATCTTAATTGCGATTCCCAAATTCTGAAAACATTGAAATTAGACCCTGATTATTCTTTAAATTGATATCTTCTACTTTTCTAAGAAAAAAATTTAATATGCCTATAGATATTATATGTAAAGGGAAAGAGATTTCAACAAGAACTCATAAACATAAAAAATAGAAAACAACTTATTTGGTGGAAAATAATCGACTTCGTTTGGTCTTAGTATCCAAGTTCAATTAGTAGTTCATGAAGAATCTTTAGTTTTGTTCTTTAGGATGGCATCATACTGAAATAAACATAATATATTCACAATTCATATTTGAAGTGTGGGATAGTTGTGTTACTAAAAAGAAAAGAACAAACAAAAAATAGAGTGATACAAGAATCGAACTCGAGATGGCTGGGTTTAAAACCACATGTTTTACCAGTAAAGCACTAGACATTTTTTGTTATGGGTTCCTTCTGCATTTTCTATATTAGTTTCCGCTAAAAGTTACAAACCGAATGGGTTTCTAGGAACCCGTTGTTTGAATCTAAATCCGCACCTGAACATTGGTATCTGAGCCAAACTCAAAGTGGTGGTCTGGAGAACAGGGGCAGAGGTATAGAATAATGAGGTGTGACACGGGCTACAGCTCAACCCCGTCTTCGTAGCGTAATTTTTTTTCGGTTTTCGTATAAAAGATACCACTGAACAAATATGGGGATATCTCTAAAAAATAGGATACTTTAATCTATTAAAATTCTAAATTTTTGTAAGCCTAAACCTTTTACAACACCAAAACTTGTATAATAATTAAGCTCAAACGATAGAGTTAACCCAAATTAAGAATAATTTATTTGAAAGAGATCCAATTGATAAAATTAGCCCAAGCCCCAAAACAATAAGGTATCATCTTGTGTATGGGCGGCAAATTTGGAAACAGAACGTCACAGCGAATTGCGATCGTCCTAGCGTCCCTGCTGCTGCTTGACGTCCCTACTACTGCTCTGTTGACTGGCAGTTGACCTGCGTATTTAGTGAGTGTTTCTTGTCCTTTGATTTTTTGTTTGTTGCTATTGTTTATGTAGTATTGTTGTTTGTAGATATGTTAGGGTTTGGTGTTTAGATAAGTTAAATTTTACAAAAAAAGTTATAGTTTTTAAATTTTCTTGTTAAACTAGATACTTGAATTCTTTGAAGTTGATCCGGCAGAACAACTCAAAAGATAAAGAAGTATCGCTAATTTCTTCATGCTCGTTCCAAGTAGGTTGATTCCATGAAGTGAATGATGAAATTCACAATCAAAAAAACAATCTCGAATGGGCCGGAATATTTGAACAATGCTATGGTTTGTGCGGTCGAAAAAAAAAACTTTTGATAAAGTAAAAGACGACGAAGTGATAGAACGATTTCAAACTATGAAAACAAGAAGATGACAAATCTATTAGGTATTTGTTTTGCTTTATTTATTATCGGTTTTTTTTAGTACAGTGTGATTGCACGGTAAATTTTTTTTTTTGATACCCCTAAGTTAATGGGCTAACTCCGCCACTGCTGGAGAGAGCCAGGCGTGACCAACGAGGCTCGGAGTGGTGGCCTGAAAAGAGTTAGTCGTGACAAACGAGGACGTTGGCCCTTAAGATCTAAGAAGGGTCGATTGTTATGGACTGAAACCTTGCAAGTTATGAGACTCGTACCACATCAGTTGTATGGGCAACTGATTTGTGGTTTATATATCAAATATATATACTTCTTAAAATTTTAAACTTTTTAGTTATATTGAAGAATAGTACGTTTATAACCTAACCTACTTTTACCGGTACTTAAAGTTACATTTAAATCCTAGTTTATAAATGAATACTTTTTTGGTTGGTAATAAATACGAACTTTTAAACGAGTTTTTGTTTACAATTTCTTTTATGCTATCTTTAAATACTTAAATAACAACAATTAAAAGAGGTGACTTTAGATTGGTAAAGTTAGTTTATAAACAATAGTAGTGGTGTGCATAAAACCAAATTAGCCAATTCATAATCAAATTAATTGAAATAACCGAACCGAACTAGTAACAAAACCTAACGAATAATCGAAATATCGGTTCGGTTATCGTTAATCATATATCAATAACCCAAATTTAGAAACTCTTCCATATATTTAAAAACAATTCCGATTATATATTAAGCTACCCTCCACCATTGTTGTCTCTATTAAAAAATGGATGTGTATTAACATGTTTATTAGTGTGTATATATGTATAGGAGAAGAATCATGAGAAAACCAATATATTCCATACTACATATATGTGGTGGTATAGGGGTGCTAAACGAGTCGTGCTCGCAGATTGGTGGGTTCAACCCGACCCAAACTTGAAATTTTAGACGACCCGAATATGACCCGAACCCATAAATTGTATCATACATATGAACCCGAAAATGAGCCAGAACAAAGTGTAACCTTATATAAATTTCTCTTTTTAAGTTATAATTATGATATAAAATACACACTCTTTAATTTATGACATAAAACAAATTGTAAAAAACTAAAATATAATATAAATGGGTTTAACGGGTCAACCCGCTAGCCCGATCAGGTTCACATGAACCCGACTTGTTTAGCTAAACGGGTTCGGGGATTCAACCTAAAACTGACCCGAACCAGGTTTGACTAAACCCAAACTCACGAAACTAATGTCAGGTTCGTGTTGTATTAGAAATTCACACCCTCAAATGTCCTATATCATACTACACATGTGTAGTATGATATACCGTATATACATATATATAGTATGAAAGTTCTGATTTTCTCACGAAAGAGAATTTTGAAAATTTCTTATGAGCTTTATCCCATATGTCCAATATCAGTTATTTGCCGATAATAATCCGAACTCGTCTACTTTTGGCCGATAATAGTCTGCCGCTAAAAATAGCTTAACGGAGTTAAGTTTTATTCCGAATTACAAACCGTTGTTTTAGTGATTTTGATCAGAACGAGTATACGAGTCGATTTATGTAAAACTTACCTTGAAACAGTGCTCCAAACGGCTTGATTTTTGTTAATTGGAAGTTTAAACACCTGAATTGAAGCATCATTTTCGTCTTTTGGGACAGTAATTCGAGGTAAATTTTACATTAATCAACTCGTATCCTCGTTCTCATCAAAAGCCCTAAAACATCGGTTTGTAATTCGGAAAAAAAACTTAACTCTGTTAAGTTATTTTTAACGTTGTCACACCCCGATATTTCCACGTATTACCGGTAGGCCCGGTGGGGAGTATCGTGACGTAGTTGATATCATCATAGTCAATAATCACATTTTAAATGCACAGTGAAAGTCTAAAAGTAATAATAATACAAACCGAGTCGAAAGTATAATGAAATATTACACAACAGGTTGTAATTGGATCCACAGACGGATCTAAAATAAAAAGAAATATTATTCAACATATTTAAGCATCAAAAGCATGCAAGACTCTTTATTTGACACTAGGAGTAGCCAGCCCATTACGCGTAGTACCTGCACTTAATCTTTTTAAAAAAAATACGCCAGTTTACACTGGTAAATACAATTAACTGACTCTTTTGAAAAGTATTTATAAATTTGATTTAAATGCACAGGGCACAAAAATTATTTTATCACTTGGGACAATTATTTAAAAAAAAATAATCTTGTATACATATTTACATGTTTGTCGTCCATTAAGTAGCCCGGGTTAGAAGTACCGGGTTAAAGATTAATAGACACACCACCAATATAATCCCACGGCGAGTTATTCTCAATGAGTGGTTGTATCTTTTACATACGCAACTGTCAGGTGTATGCCTACACCAAATGCTTAAGTCGTGGCCATTCAATGAATGAGCCGAGGATATCCAAGACAGGGTCATTAACCCCCCCCCCCCCCAAAGGCATTCTACCAAACAAAACAGATTAAAACGGGTTATTTCAATGATTTAACCACTAATCGATTAAAGATTCAATACCCGACCAAGCGATATTATTAAATACCGTATCCAAAGCCCGTATAACGGAAAATAAGTTAAAAGTATTTACCTGAGCTTAAAATATAATTTTAATCTCAGCCGTATATCAATCAGCAAGCACAAATAGCTTTTACTGGGCTCCTAAATCTGGAACGAAGGTTTTAATAAGCTATTAGATTCCTAACAGGTCTTATTTAAGTCTTCACTTAGACAGGTTAGTTTTAATGAAAGGTTTACGGCTCAAAACGCAAGATTAAGCGAAGACCAGATTAGAATGTGTTTTAGACCCAAAAAGTATGAAGACTTGTGTAAAATGGGTAAACTAAATACATTCTGGATTTTGAAGTAAAAATGATAAGGTTTGACCCGTTTCGGTTAATTTATACAAACTAGTTACATAAACCGTACCGAACACGTATATACATAACGGGTAACCATATGAGTTATGTACAGGTTCTATAAGTTATTATGCTTAAAATATGTTATGATATCAGTAGGATACCTTCCATTATGCCCAAAACGAATTTAAAACCAATTTAAGTCCCGTAAGGGAATTTTGGTCATTTTAAAGTTTATAAAAGAGGTTAAATAGCAATCCGAGGTTCTGGTCTAAAACAATCAGTAAAAATATTTATTTTAACAAGTTACATCACTAAGATATCATACATATGTGAATTTTATCATTTATGGCCAAACTATGCACCGTGTGGGCATTTTGGTCATTTCATATATGCTATAAGGGTCAAATTTGGAAATCTGGGTTCAAAATTTTTACTTAATGTTAAAGTATAAAAAATTGCTTGTAATATCATTAGGTAATAAGTCTTAGGTGTTATATATAGTTTTAAACCATATTACGCGCCTAAATCGCATAAAAGTCGGTATTTGACGATATTCGGGTTGATTAAGGAAATCTGAGATTTTTATCAGCCTCTATTGTTTAAAATAATTTATTTAATGTATAAAATCAGTAGAAAAAGGTTTGACACGTAAAGGATGTGTAAAACTCATTTTATTAGCGAAAAGGGCATTATCGTCAATTACCGAGCCTATGCAAGAACTCTACGTTATGATCAGTTTAAAATTTAACAAAAATTTCTAAAAATCCCTAAATATTATATCTTAACACTAGGTGGCAAGTTTTGTGCCAAAATTTGGGTTTAAATAAGAGTTATACTAAAAATGCCATTTAATTACTAAAAAAGCTTTCATTTACGATATCGCGCATAACTTTCAATTTAGACCATGAACTGATGTCAAATTTTTAGGACATGCTTATAAATCAGTAATAAAGGTTTTTGTCCTCTCACATTTTCAAAAATCTCGTTTTAATGGTAAAAGGGCATAATGGTCAACTTTTAAGCATTTAACGGAAACATGCAAATAAATTCAGATTTCAAAGGAACCATATAGTATAATTTCAGAGGGTTATACTAACATTTAATATGATCCCAAAGGAACCCTAAGGCATAACTAAACTAAGCTCAATCTGGTCAGAACTGAAAGTCAAAGCAAAAGTCTACTTTTGCGACTTTCGGTTGCGAACCGAGCCTAAACTCAGAATTGTCGGGTTGAACATGCCTAGACATGTTTTTATATTATTTACCAAGCTATTTAAGTGTTAAAACATGTTCCATAACTTCTAGATTATCAGTTATGAATTATTTTGTGAAAATGGATTCGTTTGACTTTTTATTAAATAATTTGACCCGACAATTGACCAATAAAAGTGATAATCAGTAGGTGCCCTTTTAAGGGTTTATTACCTACATAATTACTGTTATGGGTGAAATTCTGAGCCCATATCCTGACAATATATCTTGATTTAATGTTAGCTGTTTATGATCAGGATACCAGACCAGGATATTGGTAACATCCTGAGGCAGTATCGATCAGGATATCAGACCAGGATATTGGTGACATCCTGACGCAGTATCCTGGCAGTTACTAATGATTTTCTTTTGTAGCAAGGTACCAACGTTAAAGGACTTGATCTACCTGAAGATTCGCTCAAGGTGGTTGAAAAATGGACGTTGATGGTGGAAGAATAGGTCTTGTAACGGTCAGAATAGAAGAAAGGCATATTCCGCGAGAATATCGGATGCTGGTCAATGCTATTGAGGTTGTAACGGTCATATGAGCTGAAGACTCGGTTTTATAGTTAATAAGCACGTGGAAAACAAGTTAAAAGAGTCCCCCAACGTTCAGAATGGAATATTCCCAGCATCCCGGAATAATAGGAGAGTTAGTTTGTTACTTGTAACTATAAATAGGAGGCCAGATCAATAGGAACACACACTTGACTCTCCACATTCGAACTCACACTTCTTTTTTCTTTCTATCACGCACAAACACTCAACACTTGTAATCGTTGTACCACTTAGCATTGATCTGCGCCATATCCTGCACTGTATCCTGATATTTGAAGTAATAGAAGAACAAGGCAGCTGCGATTGTCAGCTCCCGAGGTTTTGTGCCGGCGATCTAGATTGATCAAGGGCTTTCCTCGTACATCTCGTGTCAACCTTTACTTTTTTGCTCATTGTTTGATCACAGATACAGCTCTATATCCTGAGCCGTATCCTGAAACTGTTTTTGCAAGTAATTTGATTAACATATTTTCGACACTCATTTCTAGCACACTACCTCACTCAACTAATTTGATCACTTAATTGCTTCGGTAATTTTTGACCAAAACAATTTGGCGCCCACCGTGGGGCAAGTGGTGCTCTCTTTACTAAATTTTTTTGTGAAATCGTTAATCGGTTTTCTATTCTCAAAACTTTTTGCCACATTGTCCATAATGGCCTCAAGATCAAACATGAGCTCCTTTACTGTGTCTGCTATGACCTCTGCTACTACCGGTTCGGTGCTTCCACCACCTCCTCCAAGGATGCCAGCCTCTTCACGACCTCAGGATATTATCCCTACTCGCAGTGTTCAGGAATCTGCTCCCGTTTTAGCTTCTAATGATGAAATTCCAACCTTATTTGGAAGTGTGCAGGAACAAATGAGGCAGCAACAGGAAACAAACCAAATGCTATTGAGGGTAATACAACTCCTGAAGTCTGGCTCGAGCAGATCTGCTGAGGATATTGTCACTCCATTACAACCCAAAACTTTGAACTTCAGTTCAGCTGTGTATACTGAGGATAACAGGGGGAATATTGTGCCCAGCCTTCCTCAGAATCATACTCCTGAAATACCCTCCTCGGTCAGGATGTCAACCATGAGGAGCTCAGGATATGCTTCAGGATATGGGCAAAATCCTCCAACGGGTAACGTGTCAAATAATAATAATACTCATGCTACTAACAATAGTGGATCTTTGCAGGATACAGGTGTAACATCAGCACTTACTAGGAAACTTCAGAAGTTGAAGGATATGATATCTAGTGTACCTGGAGTGGTCCAGCCAATCCCGGAAGTGTCCCAAGACAGCCACAAGATATCTCGTTTTGCATATCCTATCTGTGATGCTGAGATCCCAAAGAGATTTCAAACCCCCAACATGAAGCTTTACGACGGAACTACGGATCCTGAGGAGCATATTGCTCAGTATAGGGAAAGAATGGAGATTAACCCTATCCCTCCGGATCTCAAGGAAGCATGCTTGTGCAAGGGTTTTGGTTCTACCTTAACAGGATCAGCCTTGAAATGGATCTTGAATGTTCCTCCGCATTCGATTACATATTTTGCTCACTTAGTAAATTTATTTAATAGTCAGTTTTCTTGTAGTAGAAGCTTTGAGAAACTAACAAGTGACCTCTACAGGATAACACAGGGGCCTCAGGAATCCCTTAGGGATTATGTGAACAAGTTCAGCCGGGAATCCCTAGACATTCCACATCTTGATGTTGCAACAGCTGTGCAAGCTTTCAAGATGGGGCTGCAAAAAGATTCTCAATTTTATCAAGATCTTGTAATGAACCCATGCAGGAACTTGGATGAAGCTCGAAACAGGGCCCTAAGATATATTCGATTGGAGGATGACAGGAAGATGCAAGAGAGAATGAACTCATCCAACACCTATGAGTCAACTAACAGGAAGTCTGAATCCTCATTCAAGCCATATCGGCCTAAGCCATATGGTAGAAATGAAAATAAGAAAGTGAATGCTGTCGAAGATGAGGATCCTGAAGAGTATCCTGAGTTGTCTGAATATTGCTTTTCTGTTAACATTCCTGAATTGATGTATGCCATGCAGGGTCAAGGAGACAAGGCTAGATGGCTTCGAAAGAGTCAACAAAAAGCTGATTGGAAAGATAAGTCAAAATGGTGTGCTTTCCACGAAGATTTCGGACATGTGACTGAGGATTGCATCGCTCTAAGGAAAGAGATAAGCTATCTTCTAAGCAAGGGATATCTGAAAGATCTCTTAGGAAGGAAGAAGAATAAGGGTCAGGATATTGAGAAGGATCCTGAGCGAGCAGCGTCACCTCCTGCAGATGCCAAGATAATCAACTTTATTTCGGGAGGATCCGACATTTGTGGGACTTCGTATTCGGCGGCGAAGAGACATGCAAAAGAAGCCAAGGCTGAAAGGGGAGACAAACCTGTCAGGATGACTACCCTCACAACTGACAAAGTGATCACATTTGATGCTGATGACAGGGATACTGTCCAGGATCCTCACCATGATGCTCTGGTCTTTCAAGCCTATCTGACAAAAGAGAAGGAAGTTTGCTCCAGAACGAAACGTAATTAATCAAGAAGAGGTTGAAAGACTATTGAAGTCCAAGATGATCAGGGAAGTCAAATTTCCCAAGTGGCTAGCAAATGTGGTCGTGATTCAAAAGAAGAATGGGAAATGGAGAGTTTGTGTAGATTACACAGACTTGAACAAAGCATGTCCTAAAGACCCATTCCCTCTGCCTCATATAGACTCGATGGTGGATGCCACTGCTGGTCATGAGATGTTAACCTTCATGGATGCATCCTCAGGATTCCAGTAGATCCAAATGGAACCTTCAAACCAGGAGGATACTGCTTTCATGACACCAACAGGTACTTACTGTTATACTGCTATGCCTTTTGGTTTGAAAAATGCAGGTGCAACGTACCAGAGATTGGTGAACATGATGTTTAAAGACAAACTGGGGGACACCATGGAGGTGTACATTGACGATATGGTAGTCAAATCCAAGAAGGCTGAGGATCATCTCCAGGATATTAAAGGAGCATTTGATATCCTGGACCATTATAATATGAAACTAAATCCTGCCAAGTGCCATTTTGGAGTGGGGGCAGAAAAATTTTTAGGATACATGGTGACTGAAAGGGATATAGAGGCAAGCCCGGAGCAGATTAAAGCTATATTGGATATCAAAGCACCTTCCAACATGAAAGATGTACAAAGACTGACGGGGCGAGTAGCGGTATTAAACAGATTTATCTCAAGATCCTCAGAAAAATGTAAAGAATTCTACGATATCCTAGAGAAGAATAAGAGGTTTGAGTGGGGAGAAAAGCATGAAGCAGCCTTACAGGAATTAAAGCAATATCTTTCAACCGCACCTCTGATGATGAAGCCCGAGGATGGTGAACCATTATCCCTATACCTCGCAGTATCAGGGAATGCTGTAAGTGCCGTCCTTATAAAGGATCATGAAGGTCAGCAATATCCTGTTTATTATGTTAGTAAAAGTTTATTAGATGCAGAAACTAGATATTCTCATTTAGAAAAGTTGATACTAGCACTAGTTATGGCATCGACAAAGCTTAGACATTACTTTGAAACACACAGAATTCATGTTAAGACAAATTATCCTGTTAAGAATGTGCTTTGGAAACCCGAGATGTCAGGCAGGATGGCCAAGTGGTCAGTAAAGTTAAGTGCTTACGACTTAGTATACGAACCTAGAAATGCCATAAAATCACAAGCTCTAGCTGACTTTGTGGCTGATTTCAGTAGTGACATTCAGGATGAGGTAGACCTAGAAGTACAACAATTAGGAGAATCCTCAGGATCCTGGACAATGTATACTGATGGAGCATCTAATGTTAGAGGAGTAGGATTGGGAATACTACTAAAATCGCCACAGGGGGACATATTACCCCAGGCTATTAGATGTGAATTTCCTGCTACTAATAATGAAGCAGAATATGAGGCTTTAATTGCAGGATTAGAACTAGCTAAAAGTATGAATATCAAGAATTTGCAAGTATATGTTGACTCCTTGTTAATTACTAATCATTTTAATGGATCCTATGCAGTTAAGGGTGAGAAGTTAATCGAATACCTCGATATTCTCAAAAAATTAGCAGGATATTTCGATATTTTTACACTTGAACAGGTACCAAGGGAAGATAATACTGAAGCAGATGCCCTAGCAAACCTGGGATCATCGATCAGGATACCAGAAGGAACCCAAATACCAATATTGCATATCTTGTATCCTGCAACGAATCCTCAGGATAAAGAAGTAGTAAGTATCCAGGATCCTGTTGCTGAGTATCCTGAGGAGGATCCTGAATCCTGGATGGCTCCAATCATAAGATATCTCAAGGAAGGACATATCCCTAAAGACAAAAATCCTAAGGCATTTAGGATGAAGGTATCACGATTCACCATTATAAATAATATTTTGTATAAGAAATCCCTTGCAGGTCCGTACCTAAGGTACTTGGAAGATCCTGAAACCAAGGAGGTACTTCAGGATATACACGAAGGAGATTGTGGCAACCATACTGGGGGCAGATCTCTGTTCTCGAAGGTGTTGAGAACAGGATATTACTGGCCGACCATGAGAAAAAACGCCGCAGAATATGCTCGAAGATCTACCCTACGGGATCCTGAACAGAATCCTGAAGCCTTGAGTCAGGATTTGGATACTATAGATGAAAAAAGGGATGCAACTAGGCTAAGGATGGCAGCATATCAACAAAGAATATCCAGAGCATATAACAAGAATATTAGGACCAGAAGATTTAAGGTTGGAGATTGGGTGTTAAGAAAGGCTTTTTAGAATACTACTAATCCTGCCGATGGCAAGCTAGCTCCAAAATGGGAAGGACCATATGAAGTTGAATCAGAAGCAGGGAAAGGAGCATATAGACTCAAGAATATGGAAGGGGATATGCTACCGAGATCTTGGAATGCTATACACCTTAAGCTTTATTTCAAGTGAGTTTAGAATTTAATTTCTAACTCAGGATGGTATGAATTCTATCTTTTTTAAATATGTTTGGTTTAATTTATTCTTTGAAACCCAATACTAACTTAAGCATCGGAGGGGTGTTAGCGAAGCTAACACCCACCTTAGTTTAAGGATGTTTTGCAGTATATGCTCCAGGATATAGCTCCAGGATGCTCACTCACGATACTTCAAAAGATTAGAGGATTGGCCCCCTCTCTCACGTATAAGGGATCCCGATCCCTTCACAGGTTTAAAGGTATTCACCTTTCTCACGAATTGGGTTTAAACACCCGCCTGGAGTGCAAGTTATCCAGGGATAGTTCAAGGTGGCGGGACCAGTTCATGTAAAAGTGGCTGACAATTTCGTTACTGTTGGCTATACCCTGGATCCTTAAGGTATATGAGGATTGATCACCCTCTCTCACGAAAGGGTATTTTCATACTCTCTAAGGTTTAAAGGTTATCACCTTTCTAAGTCTTGGAGTTTATACACTCTCGCCTGTAGCGCATGAAAATTTGGGATTTTCCCCAGGTTTAAAGGTTTTCACCTTTCTAAGTTTTGGGGTTTCCACACCCTCGCCTGTAGCGCACGAAACGTGGGTAAAATCCCCAGCAAAACTCAAAGACTTAAAGGTTTTCACCTTTTCAAGTCTTGAGGTTCTTATACTCCAGCTTAAATGCCTGGAAAATGGGTTTAGTCCCAATAAAATACAAAGTTTTTGGATAATCCCAAAGTATATTTTCAAAAAACATAATTATTTACAAGTCTACATAAATTTTTGAAAAAAGATTGCTAAGTTTAAACAACTGGTTGAAGAATTGCTAAAGGATCATATCCCGGCACAACATCTTGGTCCTGCACAGACAGGGGACATCCGTGATAGAACATGATGTATGCTGATACTATATCCTACTGGGGACATTTATGCTGGAGCAAGAAGGAAACCTATGCCAACACTATATCCCACTAAGGCATTGTGAGGAACTCAAAGGATCAAGTTTGGGCATAATTCGCCAAGTATCCTGGACTGGGGACACCTTCGGTGGAATGGTTGCGAAAGGACTGGAATGAAAGGATTGAGATGTCTTCTGTTTCGGTATGATCTTTCCTATTTTTGTACTTTAAAAAAACCTTATCTAGATTGTCTAAATTTCTGAAACTATAACACTTATGAGTATCCTGGTCGGGATATGTTCTCAGGATATATTCTCAAGATGTATTCTCAGGATATACTTTAGGATACTTGGATTAAAAACTGAAACTGTGTTCTAGTCAAACAAGTGTTCTCAAAACCAACTTTGTAAAATAAAAATGAACTGTCCTCTTTCTCTGAAAACTTTATCTGAATTGCTTGAGTTATAAAAACCCTATTTGACGGAAGTCTTAATAGGATATTTGCGAGTATACTGATCAAGATATTTTCATAAAAAGTAATAATTGCACTAAGTTTGGAACATTGGAATTCAGACTAAGCAATGCATAACAAATAACAACATGTAAGGTTAAAAGGTTAGTTTATTATTAATTGTATTCTTGGTTTCATCTCAAAAAGAGACCCATCCACCAAGAACACAATTAAGTTTTTAAAGTATATTTACATAAACAGTTGAAGGCTTCGTCCTGAAAACACGAGAACCCATTTGCCTTCAACTGTTATATTGTTCAAAATAAACCATACTGATTGATGACCAAAGGCTTCATCCTGAAACTCAGGACCCATCCACCTTTGGCCATTGTATTGTCTTAAGTGCAGGAAATATAAATTGTTCTAAGTACAGGACGACCAGATGATTCAAACCCTACAAAGACAAAATACAGGTATCATTAAAGACAAACTAACCAGGATACAAGTTCAGTGTATGTGTACGGGATACAGGATTTGGATATTTACCTTATTAAGGAAGGATTTCATGGGCTCGATGGATTCCATGAAACCAAGGTCATCATAACAGAAACTTTCGGCAACAACAGCGGAGGGCTTAGAGCTGGTGCCAACAGATGGTTCCTTTTTTACCAGGACAGACTTGGGGTAACTGTCAAGCTCCTCAAGATTGAAGACAACAGGGACCTTAGCAAAGTCTACAGAAAAGGGAGTAGTTTCAATCTTATCATATTATGTGCTGATTAACCAAACATGTGCAGGAATGTTCAAAACAGATATCCTTACCGGACGTATTGGAATGACTGAAAAATATATCTGTTGGAATTAGGATATCCAACAGTTATATTTTTGGGGACAATTGTTATGGGTGAAATTCTGAGCCCATATCCTGACAATATATCTTGATTTAATGTTAGCTGTTTATGATCAGGATACCAGACCAGGATATTGGTAACATCCTGAGGCAGTATCGATCAGGATATCAGACCAGGATATTGGTGACATCCTGACGCAGTATCCTGGCAGTTACTAACGATTTTCTTTTGTAGCAAGGTACCAACGTTAAAGGACTTGATCTACCTGAAGATTCGCTCAAGGTGGTTGAAAAATGGACGTTGATGGTGGAAGAATAGGTCTTGTAACGGTCAGAATAGAAGAAAGGCATATTCCGCGAGAATATCGGATGCTGGTCAATGCTATTGAGGTTGTAACGGTCATATGAGCTGAAGACTCGGTTTTATAGTTAATAAGCACGTGGAAAACAAGTTAAAAGAGTCCCCCAACGTTCAGAATGGAATATTCCCAGCATCCCGGAATAATAGGAGAGTTAGTTTGTTACTTGTAACTATAAATAGGAGGCCAGATCAATAGGAACACACACTTGACTCTCCACATTCGAACTCACACTTCTTTTTTCTTTCTATCACGCACAAACACTCAACACTTGTAATCGTTGTACCACTTAGCATTGATCTGCGCCATATCCTGCACTGTATCCTGATATTTGAAGTAATAGAAGAACAAGGCAGCTGCGATTGTCAGCTCCCGAGGTTTTGTGCCGGCGATCTAGATTGATCAAGGGCTTTCCTCGTACATCTCGTGTCAACCTTTACTTTTTGCTCATTGTTTGATCACAGATACAGCTCTATATCCTGAGCCGTATCCTGAAACTGTTTTTGCAAGTAATTTGATTAACATATTTTCGACACTCATTTCTAGCACACTACCTCACTCAACTAATTTGATCACTTAATTGCTTCGGTAATTTTTGACCAAAACAATTACCAACTCATAGCCACTTCCAATTCGAATAATGGCTGGACCGTTAGTGATTAATCACCAAGTCAAAGCGTAATTACGCTAACTATGACTTTCGGTCATTAAGCTAATGAAATCTTAACTAAGGAAGCTAAGAACACTTACAATAGTCCTTAGCATGAAGATTTTCACTAAGAGAGCTTCCTTCAAAGTCAGGATGCTCCAGAGAGTGAGTTTGAGAGTGAACTTGAATTGTGCAAGTGAGGAACTTCAACTAAAGCCTCTATTTATAGTGAAGTGGGGATCCTAGGATCAATGCAGGTGTCCCTCAGGTGAATTCTGATGCATACAGGTGTCTAGAGGTATTTCAAAACCGTTAACAAGCAGCTGGTTTCGAGAAAAGGGGTGTAGAAGGAGACAACCCGCAGCTGTCCATTGTTACTGCCCAAATACAATCCTTACGGACCGTAAGCCTAGGCCTTACGGTCCGTAACCGCTTTTCAAATTTTATCGCCCAGTTAAGCCACCTTACGGTCCGTAAGGTGGTCTCTTTGCGGTCCGTAAGCATCTGATCAGAAGACAAAACTTTGAGAACTTTGACATTTGACCATGCAACCTTTCATAACTCGAATCTATGGTCATTTTCAGCAGAAGGGGACCACATGATCAGGCCTGAATGCTCTTGTAAGTGTTGCCATGCATTAACATTGATTGGGAGTCTTTGAAAGAAACCACATGAATGAAGGATTGTCGTTATTGTACATAGGATCCCATTTCTTTGAATGTTGAATTATTCATTACAAAGTTTAACCGGATACTCATGAAATCCTTATCAAATATTCATGGGAATGTATTTATATTTTACAAAAGTTTGAAAAATGTTTAAAAGGTCACTCAGAGGTAATAATTAACATGTTGACACTTTTAAATCCCTCCATATCTTTTAACTTGATATGGGTTTATAACACGTTTAAAGTTCATGACACGTGTCTTTATTATATTGGGCATCATTTTGCGAGGTGTTACATCCTCACCCCCTTAAAAGAAATCTCGACCTCGAGATTTACTGGAATAAATGAGGGTATTTCTGTTTCATTGTGGATTCAACCTCCCACGTGTATTCTGGGCCTCTACGGGCATCCCATTTCACTTTGACAATAGGCACATGCTTTCTTCGAAGCTTCTTGACCTGGCGATCCTCGATTGACAAAGGTTTTTCAACGAACTTCAAACTTTCATCAATCTGCACGTCCTTATGCGACATTGCTAGCGATTCATCGGCTAGGCATTTCTTCAAGTTGCAGATGTGGAATACATTATGTATTCCACTAAGTTCTTGTGGTAGATTTAACTTGTAAGCTACAGTTCCGACACATTCGACGATCTCGAATGGTCCTATGTATCTTGGGCTAAGCTTGCCCTTTTTACCAAATCGCATCACACCTTTCCAGGGTGACACCTTAAGTAGCACTTTATCGCCAACCTCAAACTTTAAAGGTTTGCGCCTCATATCAACATAACTTTTCTGCCTGTCCCTGGCAGCTTTCAGACGATCACGGATTTGGACAATCTTGTATGTCGTCTCAAGGACTATATCAGGTCTTGACAGTTGGACATCTCCAACTTCCGCCCAACAAACTGGCGTTCTACACTTTCTTCCGTACAAAGCTTCGAAAGGCACTGCTTGAATACTTGAATGATAGCTATTATTGTACGAAAATTCAATCAACGGAAGATGGTCATCCCAACTTCCACCTAAGTCAATAACACAAGCTCGTAACATATCCTCAAGCGTTTGAATCGTACGCTCGCTTTGACCATCCATCTGAGGATGATAAGCAGTGCTGAAGTTTAGACGAGTGCCTAGGGATTTGCTGAAAGCTTTTCCAAAAATGAGACATGTATCTTGTATCCCTATCAGAGATAATGGATACTGGCACTCCGTGGAGAGATACAATCTTATCCACGTACAATTGAGCTAGCTTATCGGAGCTGTGAGTTTCTTTAATAGGCAAGAAGTGGGTTGACTTGGTCAACCTATCGACTATAACCCAAATAGTATCATTTCCATGCTTTGTATTTGGTAACTTAGTGATAAAATCCATGGTTACCATTTCCTATTTCCAAGTGGGAAGTTCAGGCTGTTGTAGCAAACCTGACGGCTTTTGATGCTCTGCTTTAGCTTGTGCGCATGTCAGACATTTAGCCATATAAGTGGCTATAGATTTCGTCAAACCTATCCACCAGTAATTTGCCTTTAAATCCTGGTACATCTTATCACTGCCAGGATGGACTGAATATTTGGAGCTATGAGCTTCTTGAAGAATCACATCTCGAAGTCCTCCATAAATTGGAACCCATATTCGACCATTCAATCTTAGGATTCCATCCTTACCATACAACAATTGATCGGCAGTCACTCCTAACTTCTCATTCGGATAGTTAGCTTCTAATACGGCTTCCTTTTGAGCGGCTAACAACCTTTCATTCAAGCTGTTCTTTAGTTCAATGCTTTTGGCATTGATTCTAATAGGCTTAACTCTTTCCTTTCTGCTTAGAGCGTCAGCTACAACATTCGCCTTGCCAGGATGATAGCGAATTTCACAATCATAATCATTTAAAGTCTCCATCCATCGACGTTGCCTCATATTAAGATCCTTCTGATTGAACAAGTGTTGAAGGCTTTTATGATCAGAATAAATCACGCACTTTGTCCCATAAAGATAGTGCCTCCAAAGTTTTAGTGCAAATACAACGGCACCCAACTCCAAATCGTGGGTGGTGTAATTCTTCTCGTGTACCTTTAATTGACGTGAAACATATGCAATAACCTAGCCTTTCTTCAATCTTAGCGGGATCCACCTGGATACCACGCTCGCTCACCACATGTCCAAGAAATTGGACTTCACGAAGCCAAAACTCACATTTCAAAAACTTGGCGTAGAGCTTCTCTTGCTGTAGAAGTTTAAGGATACACCGGAGATGTCTTTCATGATCGGCTTGATTCTTTGAGTAAATAAGAATGTCATCAATGAAGACAATGACAAACTTGTCTAAATACGGCTTGCAAACGTGATTCATGAGATCCATGAATGTTGCAGGTGCATTAGTGAGCCCGAAAGGCATCACTAAGAACTCATAGTGGCCATAGCGTGTTCTGAATGCTGTCTTGTGCACGTCTTTGTCTCTGACCTTTAACTGATGATAACCTGACCTTAGATCGATCTTTGAAAAGTAACTTGCCCCTTGAAGCTGATCGAATAGATCATCGATCCTGGGTAACGGATATATGTTCTTGATTGCAACCTTGTTTAGCTCGCGATAATCGATGCATAGACGCATCGAGCCATCCTTCTTTTTCACAAACAGAATCGGTGCTCCCCAAGGGGACGAGCTAGGTCGAATAAAACCCTTTGCTAACAAATCATCCAACTGAGTCCTTAACTCTTTCATCTCAGTCGGTTCCAACCGATAAGGTGCTCTTGCAATTGGTGCTGCTCCAGGAATGACATCGATTCTAAACTCCACTTGCCTATCTGGAGGTAATCCAGGTAGTTCTTCAGGAAAAACATCTGGATATTTAGAAATAACAGGTGTTATGGCTCATTTTCTAAGCATACGTATCTTGAACTATATCCTGCTTTTAATTGTTTATCTGTGATCAGGATACTGGACAGGGATATCGCTAACATCCTGGGTGATATCCTGAGGTATATCGAATTAATCACGTGCAGGTTAAAGACTGGGACTTGCGAACGGTCAAATGGACTTCATCTCCACAAGACTCGGGCGTATTTGTTAAAGGAGAGACGTTGAACCCGAAAGACCAGGTCTACAACGTTCGACTAAGGAATATTCGTTGGATCCCGGTTATGTAGGATAGTTAGTTACATTTGTTTTACTATAAATAGATGGGGGCGGATCAGATTAAGGCACTCAACTTACACATTTTAAAACACTTTCTCTCTAGCTCATCGCAAACACTACACACAACACTTGCATTCGAATTACATTGTAACACATAGTCGATCCGCACCACATCCTGCACTGTATCCTGATATTTGAAGCAATAGAAGAACAAGGCAGCTGCGATTGTCAGCTCCCGATGTTTTATGCCGGCGATCTAGATTGATCAAGGGCTTTCCCTGTACATCACGTGTCAACCTTTACTTTTTGCTCATTGTTTGATCATAGATACAGCTTTATATCCTGAGCCGTATCCTGAAACTGTTTTCATATCTAACTTGGTTAACATATTTTTTACACATAATTCTAGCACACTACCTCACTTAACTAATTTGATCACTTAATTGCTTAGGTAATTTTTGACCAAAACAATTTGGCGCCCACCGTGGGGCAAGTGGTGCTACTTTTACTAAAAATCTTTGTAGAATCGTTAATCGGTTTTCTATTTTCAAAACTTTTTGCCATATTGTTTACAATGGCCTCAAGATCAAACATGAGCTCCTCTACTATGTCTGTTGCAACCTCTGCTACTACCGGTTCGGTGCTTCCACCACCTCCTCCAAGGATGCCATTTTCTTCACAATCTCAAGATGTTATCCCTACTCGGAGTGTTCAGGGATCTGCTCCCGTTTTAGCCTCTAATGATGAAATTCTGACTTTATTTGGAAGTGTGCAGGAACAAATGAGACAGCAACAGGAGACTAACCAAATGCTGTTAAGAGAAATACAACTCTTAAAAGCTAGCTCGAGCAGACCTACTGAAGAAACTGTCACTCCTATACAGCCCCGGGCTTTTAACTTCAGTTCCGCAGTTTACACCGAGGATAACAGGGGGAATATCGTCCCAAGCCATTCTCAGAATCATACCCCTGAGATACCCTCTTCGGTCAGGATGTCGACTGTGAGGAGTTCAGGATATGCTTCAGGATACGGCCAAAATCCTCAGACCGGTAATGTGTCAAATAATAATATTCTTGCTACTAACAACAATGGCTCTTTGCAGGATGCAGGTATGACGTCAACATTTACCCGGGAGCTCCAAAAATTGAAGGACATGATATCCAGTGTACCTGGAGTGGTCCAGCCAATTCCGGAAGTATCCCAAGACAGTCACAGGATATCCCGCTTTACATATCCTATCTGTGATGCTGAAATACCAAAGAGATTCCAGACTCCCAACATGAAACTGTATGACGGGACTACGGATCCTGAGGAGCATATTGCCCAGTATAGGGAACGGATGGAAATCAATCCTATCCCTCCAGATCTCAAGGAAGCATGCTTATGCAAGGGATTTGGTTCTACCCTGACAGGATCAGCCTTAAAATGGCTGCTAAACGTCCCTCCTCACTCAATTACTTCGTTTGCTCATTTGGTTAATTTATTTAACAGTCAATTTTCTTGTAGTCGGAGTTTTGAGAAACTAACCAGTGATCTTTACAGGATAACTCAAGGGCCTCAAGAATCCTTGAGGGATTATGTGAACAAATTCAGTCGAGAATCCTTGGATATCCCACATCTTGATGTTGCAACAGCTGTGCAAGCTTTTAAGATGGGGTTACAAAAGGATTCTCAGTTTTATCAGGATCTTGTAATGAATCCCTGCAGGAATCTCGACGAAGCTCGTAACAAGGCTTTGAGATATATCCGTTTGGAAGATGACAAGAAGATGCAGGAGAGGATGAATTCTACCTCAACCTATGAATCAACAAACAGGAAATCAGAAACCTCATATAAGCCATACCGCTCCAAGCCATATGGCAGAAATGATAACAAGAACGTGAATGCTGTTGAAGACGAAGATCCTGAAGAATATCCTGACTTATCTGAATACTGCTTTTCTGTTAATATACCTGAGTTAATGTATGCTATGCAGGGTTTAGGGGACAAAGCTAGGTGGCCTCGAAAGAACCAGCAGAAAGCTGATTGGAAGGATAAATCCAAATGGTGTGCCTTCCACGAAGACTTCGGACATATGACCGAGGATTGCATTGCTTTAAGGAAAGAAATAAGTTACCTGTTAAGCAAAGGGTATCTGAAGGACTTGCTGGGAAAAAAGAAGAATAAAGGTCAGGATCCCGAGAAGGATCCTGAACGAGCACCATCACCCCCAGCAGATGCCAAGATAATTAACTTTATTTCAGGAGGATCCGATATTTGTGGAACTTCGTATTCGGCGGCCAAGAGACATGAAAAAGAAGCTAAGAGTGAGAGGGGAGACAGACCAGTCAGGATGACTATCCTCACAACTGATAAAGTGATCACTTTCGATGGTGATGACAGGGATACTGTTCAGGATCCTCACCATGATGCTTTGGTAATAACATTATATGTGACTAACCATTTTGTACGCAGGATACTGGTAGACAACGGTAGTTCTGTCAATATAATTCAGCTGGAAACATTGAAGAGG
This sequence comes from Helianthus tuberosus, assembly GCA_030545235.1. Taxonomy (NCBI): domain Eukaryota; kingdom Viridiplantae; phylum Streptophyta; class Magnoliopsida; order Asterales; family Asteraceae; genus Helianthus; species Helianthus tuberosus. Next base: position 30,478,595 of record CM060393.1, read on the forward strand.
ATGAATGTATCTCCGATGGACATTACTTCGAAGTCCACTGTGCTCGTTGGTTTCAGTGGAGAAGCTAGGAATACCGTAGGGGAGATAAAGTTACCAGTATATGTTGAAGGGGTCAACTCGATACAACGCTTCTGTGTGATGGATTCCTTATCCTGCTATAACATCATACTGGGAAGACCATGGATTCACGATATGAAGGCTGTGCCGTCAACATATCACCAATGCATCAAGATCCCTACCCCTTGGGGAGTTGTCAAAGTTGAAAGTGATCAGCAGGAAGCGAAAGAATGCTACTCATCCTCAATGAAATCCTCAACTAAGCCTAGTACAGCATAGCAATTAAAGATGCGGGCCCAGGATATCGTGGAGGATTCGGAGCAGGATGTGAAGAAAATTATCCTGGATCAGGATAATCCTGATATCTCGGTGCTCGTAGGAACCAATATCCCTAAGGATATTGAAGAACAGTTAACTAACTTTTTGATTTGCAGGATGTCAACGTTTGCATGGAAGCATGAGGATATGACAGGCATATCCAAAGACATTATCACTCACAAGCTTGGAATTGACGAATCATTCAAGCCTGTTCAGCAAAAAAGAAGAAAATTTGCTCCTGAGCGGAATGCGATTATCCAAGAGGAAGTTGAAAGATTGTTGAAGTCCAGGATGATCAGAGAAGTCAAGTTTCCAAGATGGCTAGCAAACGTAGTTGTGGTACAGAAGAAAAACGAGAAATGGAGAGTCTGTGTAGACTACACGGACTTGAACAAGGCTTGTCCTTGTTAGGGGTGGATTTCTAAATGACTCGTGATCCTTAATTATTATCATCTTTAGTGATCCTTACTTCTGTGACAGATAGTGATCCTCATAAGAGTTTCAGGATCAGGATTATGGATCATCTTGAGGATCCTCATACTAACAATTGTTCACTTGTGTTTCGTATTGTTTTGCAGAAGTAACAAGTCGGACCAAGTCTTGGCGACATTCCTGGAGAATATTCCCAAATTATCCCGCACGTGCTTGGCCAAATATGAACGTTGTGGAGAACGTGGGAGCTTGGCACGAAAGTCGGATAGTTAGTTTAGGTAGTTATTTCTATTTTAAAAAGGGAGTAACGAGCTAGTAGAAAACACTTAGTCATTTCTGAGCTACACACACTCATATACTCGCACACTTGAAGCTCTCGACGAACATACATTCACTTTCACTCACATTTACACATTTCACGATAGTGATCCTTGTACCTAGCTCGTTACTATCCGAAGTTGTAAACATTTATTCATTTATTTGAGCTTGGTGATCGGTAGTTTCCATCACCCGGGGTTTTTTGTGCCGGAGATCAACTCTTGATCAAGGGCTTTTTCCCCGTATAAATCCTTGTGTTGTTTGTGCAATTTACATTGAAGTGATCCTCATCGCTGTTACAAATTTTAAGCATCATTCCCCGTAACAAAGAGTTTGGTTGCATTATCCTTGTCTGATTTTTTACCAAAACAGTTTGGCGCCCACCGTGGGGTAATTGGTGCTTCGTCCTTAGAAAAATACGCATTTCTGTGCTTATTTCGGTTCACTACAAGCAAGCAGATGGCTTCCTCAGCGAAGAATGCTTCAAACTTGATGCCCTCATTCACTTCTTCACAAGGCGTTCCTCCCTTACCTCCGCCACCTTCTGGATCCCAGAAGAATACTGAGAATGCCGCGAAGAAACCAACTCCCATTTTCTCAAAACCACCTACTTCTTCTGTTTCAACTAATCCTACTACTAATGATCTCTATGCCTTGATTTTGCAGATGAGGAATCATGCACAAGAGCAGGATAAGACCAACGAAAGGATCCTCCGGGAGATTGACGAAATTAAGAAACAGAAGAAAACGGCAGAGGATCGCTCCCCACTGATGCCCAGATCTTTGAATTTTGATACTCCGGTGATTACTTCTCAGCCATCAGTGGTTCCAGACATTCAATATGTGGGTGGACCAAAAGGAGTGCACTACGGAACAACAACAATGACCCAGGCATCAGGTTCACATTTCCAGCCAGCGGGATCCTATCCTCAGCATATGGGATCCCTCACGAGTTCAGGAGGATATTCAGGAGTGCAGCAGTTTCAAGGATCCTCCTTCGTTCCAGGATCATCCCAGGTTCAAGGATCCTCCTTCGTTCCAGGATCATCCCAGGTTCAAGGATCCTCCTTCGTTCCAGGATCATCCCAGGTTCAAGGATCCTCCTTCGTTCCAGGATCATCCCAGGTTCAAGGATCCTCCTTCGTTCCAGGATCGTTCCAGTTCCAGGGATCCTTCCAGATGCCAGGATCCTTGAGGAGTTTGCAAACAGGAAGTTCAGATGTCCATCAGGGAGATTTTATTCCAATGCAGACCAACGCTTCTATTGGTCCCTCGATCATTCCAGAGCCCCAACAATATGGATTAACATCCATTCTTCCTAACTTGAATCCGATGGGAAGTAATACTTTTAACAATTCTTATACTACTAACCAAGGTCTTATGCAGGATCCAGGTATCAATCATGCCATGGCCAGAGAATTGCAAAAGCTAAAGGATATGATATCAAGTGTCCCGGGAGTAGTCAAACCTATCCCAGAGATTGCAGATGGGAGCCATAAGATATCTCGCTTTGCACCACCAATCTGTGATGCTGAGATACCCAAGAGGTTCCATGTGCCTACAATGAAACTGTATGATGGCTCAACGGATCCTGAAGAACACATAGCACAATACAGGGAGAGGATGGAGATCAACCCAATCCCAGAAAGGTTAAAGGAAGCATGCCTGTGCAAAGGATTCGGATCCACTCTTACTGGATCAGCTCTCAAATGGCTGCTAAGTCTTCCTCCCTATTCTATTACCTCATTTGCTAACCTAGTTAACTTGTTTAATAATCAGTTTTCTTGTAGTAGGAAATTTGAACGATTAACTAGTGATTTATATAGGATAACCCAGGGTCATAATGAATCATTAAGGGATTACATTACCAAATTCAGTAAAGAATCCTTAGACATTCCCAACTTAGATATAGCCACGGCTGTTGAGGCCTTTAAAATGGGATTGCTTAGGGATTCGTCTTTCTATGATGATCTTGTTATGACACCGTGCAGGAACTTAGATGAGGTAAGAACCCGAGCACTTAGGTTCATTCGACTAGAAGATGACAAGAGGATCCAGGAGAGGTTAGCAGGATCCTCAAAACAGGATAAGCAAGGATCCTCATTCAGGAACAACAAGTTCAGATCCTACAACAGATCTGATAACCAGAACGTGCACTCTATTGATCAAGAAGAGGATGATGAAGATTATCCTCCAATTTTTGAATATTGTTTTAGTGTTGATAACAATGAACTAATCCTTGCGATGCAGAGTTTAGGTGATAAAGCTAGATGGCCCAGAAAGAATGATAGGCCAGTTGCAACTAAGGATAAATCAAAGTGGTGTGCATACCATGAAGATTTTGGGCACCTCACAGAAGAATGCATTGCACTAAGAAAGGAAATTGGATACTTGTTGAGCAAGGGGCATCTAAAAGAATTGTTGGGAAGAAAGAAGTCAAAGACTCAGGATCCTGAAAGGATCCCTGAGAAGGCTCCAGCCCCTCCAGCGGATGCACAAGTGATAAACTTCATTTCTGGAGGATCAGACATTTGCGGCACATCCTTCTCAGCAGCTAAAAGGCATGCAAAGGAAACTAAAATGGATAACGGAGAAAGACCTGTTCGAACATCGAGTGTCTCGGAGGGGAAAGTCATAACCTTTGATGAAGAGGATCGTGTTGATATCCAGGATCCTCATCACGATGGTTTAGTTATTACTCTTTTCATATCTAACCATTTTGTCCGCAGGATCCTTATAGACGGAGGAAGTTCAGTGAACATTATCCAGCTTGATGTCCTAAAGAAGATGGGTATTCCTGAATCAGAGATCATACCAAGATCCTCTGTACTCGTGGGATTTAGTGGTGAAACTAAGAATACCCTGGGGGACATTAAACTCCCAATATACATTAAAGGCCTACACTCTTATCAAAAATTTTGTGTTATTGACTGTTTATCTTGTTGTAATGTTATCCTTGGCAGGCCCTGGATACACGATATGAAGGCAGTCCCATCCACTTACCATCAATGTGTGAAACTCCCTAGTCCTTGGGGAATAGTGAAGATTGATAGTGATCAGCAGGAGGCTAAGAATTGCTATACTTCATCGATGAAACCAGCTTCGAAATCCAGGGAGCAATAGCAATCAAAGTATCCTCCAAGGGATGTCTTGGAGGCGAGTGAACAGGATGTGGTAGAAATCCTCATGGATCCTGATGATCCTGAATCCAAAATCTATATCGGATCAGGGATCCTTGGCGAAATGAAAGAAGACCTCGTATCCTTCCTCAAAAGGAGAAAGACTACCTTTGCATGGAAACACGAAGATATGACTGGTATATCCAAAGATGTTATCACTCACAAACTCGGCATCGACAGATCCTTCAGACCAATCCATCAAAGGAGAAGGAAATTTTCACCGGAAAGGAATGCCATTATCCAGGAAGAGGTAGAAAAATTGCTCCGGGCAGGTATGATCAGAGAGGTCAAATATCCAAGATGGTTGGCCAATGTGGTTGTTGTTCAAAAGAAAAACGGAAAGTGGAGGGTATGTGTCGATTTTACAGATTTAAATAAGGTATGTCCCAAGGATCCTTTCCCTTTACCCCACATTGATTCCATGGTGGATGCAACCGCGGGTCATGAACTGTTAACTTTTATGGATGCTTCATCTGGATTTCAACAAATCCAAATGGAACCATCCGACCAAGAAGATACAGCCTTCATGACTCCAACTGGTTTATATTGCTATATTGCTATGCCGTTCGGATTAAGAAATGCAGGTGCAACATACCAAAGGCTGGTGAATATGATGTTCAAGGATCAGATTGGACAAACTATGGAGGTTTATATAGATGATATGGTGGTAAAATCCTTAAAAGCTGAGGATCACCTAAGAGACTTGGAGGAAGCATTCAATATCCTTGATAAATATAATATGAAGCTTAATCCTTCAAAATGTCACTTTGGTGTTAAAGCAGGTAAATTCTTAGGATATATGGTGACAAAGAGAGGCATTGAAGCTAGCCCGGAACAAATCAAAGCTATAGTGAACATCAAATCTCCGGCCAATGCTAAGGATGTTCAAAAGCTAACAGGCAGGATAGCAGCTTTGAACAGATTCATATCCAAATCCTCAGAGAAGTGCAAAGAATTCTATGATATCCTAAGGAAGAACAAGAAATTTGAGTGGACTGAGAAGCATGAAAATGCTTTAAGAGCCCTCAAAGATTACCTATCCTCAGCCCCAGCTTTGATGAAACCAGAAAAAGGCGATGTGCTATCCTTGTATCTTGCAGTATCCTCAAAAGCAGTAAGTGCGGTCCTTGTTAAGGATCATCAAGGTACACAACATCCTGTCTATTATGTAAGTAAAAGTTTACTTGATGCCGAATCCAGGTATTCACACCTTGAAAAGCTTATTCTTGCATTAATTATGGCACCCACTAAGTTAAGACATTATTTTGAAACTCATGTTATCATTGTTAAAACTAATTTTCCAATCAAGAATGTCCTCAGGAAACCAGAGATGTCAGGAAGGATGGCTAAGTGGGCAGTGAAGCTGAGTGCATATGATATAAGATATGAGCCTAGGACAGCCATCAAATCCCAAGCATTAGCTGACTTTGTGGCTGATTTCAGTAGTGATTTACAAGAAGAGGCTGAGCTAGAAGTCCAGCAGCTAGAAGATACCAAGGATCCTTGGATACTCTATACTGATGGATCCTCAAATGTCAAAGGCACAGGGCTTGGAATACTACTAAAATCGCCACAGGGGGATATAATACCCCACTCTATAGCTTGTGAGTTCCAAACCACTAACAATGAGGCTGAATATGAAGCCTTAATTGCTGGTTTGCAAATTGCTAAGCATATGGGGATCAGGTATCTTGAGGTACACGTAGATTCGTTGTTAATTACAAACCACTTTAATGGGTCCTATACTGTTAAAGGTGAAAAGCTAACCAAATATTTGGAGATAGTCAAAAATTTGGCACTCTCTTTTGTTTCCTTTAGTTTGTCACAGGTACCAAGGGAAGAAAATACAGAAGCAGATGCATTGGCCAATTTAGGATCATCCTTGAAGATCCCGGAGGATATCAAGATTCCTATTATCCATATCCTGACCCCGGCTATCGAGGATCATGTGGCTATGGAGATAGGGAAGGATTCTGCAATTATCCCTAGTGAGGATACTCAATCCCATTCAGGATCAGGATCATGGATCTCACCAATTATGAGATACTTACAACATGGAGAGATTCCTACAGGAGAAAACCCTAGGGCTTTCAAAATTAAGGTATCTCAATTCACAATTTTAAATAATATGTTGTATAGACGATCTCTTGCAGGACCATACTTGAGATGCATTGAGGATCCTGAGATCCATGAAGTTTTAAAAGACATCCATGAAGGAGATTGTGGAAACCACACTTGGGGCAGGGCATTATTCTCAAGGATCCTGAGGACAGGATACTACTGGCCAACCATGAAGAGAGATGCTGTGGAGTATGCTAAGAGATGTGATCCTTGTCAGAGACACAGCAATATCCTTCATCAACCAGCTGAATTATTGCATCCTATATCCTCCTCTTGGCCATTTATGAGATGGGGTATGGATATAGTTGGAAGGCTTCCTAAGGCACCTGGTGGAAAAGTATTCATGCTAGCTATGACTGATTACTTCTCCAAGTGGATAGAAGCTGAAGCTTTTGCCCAAGTCAGAGAAAAGGAAGTTATATCCTTCATTAAAAGAAATATTATCACTAGATTTGGAATTCCTTCTGAGATTATATGTGATAATGGTTCCCAATTTATTGGGGGCAGAACCACTAACTTTTGTGACAGCTGGGGGATTAAGATGATAACATCAACATCAGTCCACCCACAAGCTAATGGTCAGGCAGAATCATCCAACAAGATCATCATCAATAATTTGAAGAAGAAGCTTGGATCCAAGAAAGGGAAATGGGCAGAAGAACTACCCTATGTGCTCTGGGCTGATAGGACAACCCCCAAGAATGCTACTGGTCAAACACCATTCTCTTTGGTGTTTGGGGCAGAATCAGTGATCCCAACAGAAATGGTGGTTCCAACCGCAAGAACAAGTACCCGTGATCCTGAGGAGAATGATGAGAACTTGGCTCAAGACCTGGACACTATTGAAGAAATCAGGGATATGGCTAGGATAAGGATGGCCAGTTATCAGCAAAGAATGGCTGGTGCTTACAACAAAAATGTCAGGATCAGGAGGTTTCAAGTTGGAGATATGGTATTAAGGAAAGCATTTCAGAATACCACCAACCCTGCTGATGGAAAATTGGCTCCAAAATGGGAAGGTCCTTATTTGATTGAAGCTGAAGCAGGAAAGGGGGCATATAGATTGCTAACCATGGAAGGTGATTTGCTACCAAGAGCTTGGAATGCTGTCCACTTAAAGAAATATTTCATGTGAGCAGGATCCTCTTGGCGTAAATGATCCTCACGATAGGGATATCCTTAAAGGATCCTCAAAGTATCGGTGATCCTTACTTAGGTAATATCCTAAACTTGAGCTATTTCATTTCATTATTTTCTCATATAAGGATAAGGATCATGTATCCTTTATCCATCTCTCACGTGAGTTCAAGTTTTGAAAGTTCAGGTATCCTTAGCATAACGTTGGTTATCCGCAGAAGCAATCCGTCCTTTGGGTTTAACCCCAGTTATTCGGGCTTGTCCCCAGTTCCGCCTGTAGCGCACGATGATCCTGGTATAGTTCAAGGCATTGGGACCAGTACTCGTTTTAGGGGCTGATAATTCCATTGTACTGGCTATGCTTAGGATCCTACGTATAATGGTAGACGTACCATACATCCGTTCCTAAGGTTTCTAACGTTTTCACGTTAGCTAAGGTTTCTAACGTTTTCACGTTGGCTAAGGTTTTGGCATTTTCATGCCACTAAGTTTGGATAGTCGCCAGTTAGGGCCATACTCCAGTTTACATACGATCCTTGGGCTTGTCCCCAGTTATCCTTGGCCTGTCCCCAGTTATCCTTGGGCTTGTCCCCAGTTATCTTTGGGCTTGTCCCCAGTTATCCTTGGGCTTGTCCCCAGTTGCTAATTCTTATCTTATATTGGCTTAGTCCCAAGTGATGCTCTATTTCAGGTTCTTGAAGATAGGCAACTAGGGATCCTTGATCCTTACTTTATTCTAAGGTTTATCTTATAGTTATCCTTATTAAGGTTAGGATCCTAACTTGGATCCTCAGGTATGATCCTTAACTATTTTTAATTCTATTCATTATTTATTTGAATAACCCTTATACTTGACAACTGAACTTATGAATCTTAAACCATGTCACTTTTTAGAACTTATCGATTATGGGATATGTGATCCTTGATTATATCCTAAACTTTCTAGATATCTTTTCTAATTTTTCAAGGCTTGACAAGTATAAACAAAATGAACATTACAACAGTTGGAAAGTAAGATATTAAAAAATATAACAACACAAGATAAGCGACAAAAGGTTAAGTTTTTATTTATAAACAAAAGACTAACCCTTAAAAGGTTGTCAAAATTACCTACCCGAGCTTCTACCAGCAAAACGTGGCCCGTCCGCTGGGGTAGGTAAAGGGTGTCCATAATGATAAGTTCAAAGAGTAGTGCAGGAATATAAAGGCGGCAGGATCACAATGGCTTCATCCCCCAAACAGAGGATCCCTCCACCATATGCAATCCTGCCTATTGTCCTAAGGATCATACAAGATCCTTATCCTAAAACCTATTGTTCAAAGTACAAACCATTAAATTGTTCAACACCACAACCACAAAAAGCTAATACCAAATTTAGAAAATTGGGCTCCGGCTACGTCTAGAAATGTCCATCATTGCCCAATCAAGCAGCCTAAACCTTTGCTGCATCACCACCTCCGGCTCCACTTGCTTCACCAGCTTCATCCTTGCTTCCAGCCTCAATTGTCAGGATCTCTTCAGCCTCCTCTTCATCACCCAATTCGGCCAGCCTCGCTTTCCATTCTTCAATTTCCCAGCCGCTTTTGTCGAAGGCAGGATCCTGAGCTTCCAAGGCCATTTGCAGCTTGGTTTTGTACATTGCTATGGCGGCAGAAACTTTAGCATCATCTGTGATCTCCTGGCTTTCATAGTCAAAGTTAACCAGCACCTTGGCCATCTCCTGTTTGGTATCCTGGAGTTCCTTCCGAAGATCAGCAAGTGCAAGATCCTTGAGCACGGCAACCTGCTGGAGGTCGGCAATCTTCTTATCCTGATCCTCAACATGGCCGACGTAATCCTCGATCTCAGCGAATTTCTTTAAAGAGGATAAAGGATAAGGTCAGAATTAAGTGATCCTCAGATCAACAGGATATATCAGCAGGATATGTCAACAGAATATATGAGCAAAGACAGTGATCCTCACCTCATTAAAGTACTCAAGGAATTGATGACGGATTAGAGGCAGACCCTGCAAATCCTCGGCATCGGAGGCCTTTCTCCTCTTGATTCCCTTTCCTTTGAGGGGTGCCTTGGGGATTGAGGCCGTCGGGCTGGCAGGAGCTTTTCTTTTGGAGGATTTGACAGTGGTGAGATCGGTGACACTGAACCTTGAAGCAACTTTGGCAGATTTTCCAGCACCTACACAACCAAAACAAGATAAGTATCTTTTCTTAGTTCATATTTCACTATTTATTTAAATTTTAAACAAGGATACTTACTTGACATGGTGACAGAGCCTGAGGATACCTCCTGAGAGTCTTGGGTTATTGTCTTAAAAGTTCTAGTTTCAGGGTCAAGGTTCCAGAAAGCAGCAAGCCTTTCCCTGGTTGCGGATGTTGTGATGAGATGCGAAACAGAGATAGCTGCATGACACAAGACAAAAGGGGTCAGTAATCCTTATAAAAACCAGACTACCTGGTGATCCTTCTCAGGATCCTCCGGCCTACCATGGGTGGACCATGTTTTTGGTAAATGCTCTCCGTTTAGAATGGAATTCCTTCTGACAAAGAAAAAGCGACGTTTCCAATCTTTGTCGTTCTTGGTAACTTTGAGAAGAGGATGATCTGCACCGGGTTTTTGCTTGAACAAATAACGGTGGGAACCGAAGGTAGTAAGATCATACAGTTCCGCCAATTCTGACATTCCTAAATCAACGCCTTCCTGCTCGATGATCCTCTCCAGGGTATATAAAACCCTCCAAATCATCGGCATGGCTTGAATGTAAGATATGCCGGTCAGGGAAAAGAAGGATTGTGTGAATTCTGGGAAAGGATAGGTGTACCCTATAGTAAATGGTGTAGCTGGTAAGGCAACCCATGTTTCTGAAACATAGTCGCTAAGAACAGTGGGATCAAAGGGTTTGAAGAAGGCACTTGCCGGAAAACAGTGACGGATTTTATCTACTTGTGCATCGTTAAAACAACACCTTTCATTCGCTGAGTCCTTGATGATTTTTTGACTCTTCAAAGGGCTATCCTTCTTGTGATCCTTGCCCGGTGAGCTTCGGAGCATCATTCTCAAAGCGATGGTGTTAAAGAAAGAAAAACAGAGTAAGAAAGGTAGAAAGAGAAGAAAGAGATACCTGGTTGAACGTCGACTGAGAATTTAAAGGGAGTTTCTTTCGAATTTGAATGCATAATGATCCTATCTATATCTCTATTTATAATTATGATTCTGCAGGATTGTCACTTCTGTGACGTCATGATCGCAACGGCTAGTTCTATATTAACGGCTATATATCCGTTAGTTAGTTGCGGATGAGATCAAGAAAATATAACTCACATATTTACAATTTAACTCCTTATATTTTGGGGGCAATTGTTAGGGGTGGATTTCTAAATGACTCGTGATCCTTAATTATTATCCTCTTTAGTGATCCTTACTTCTGTGACAGATAGTGATCCTCAGAAGAGTTTCAGGATCAGGATTATGGATCATCTTGAGGATCCTCATACTAACAATTGTTCACTTGTGTTTCGTATTGTTTTGCATGTGCTTGGCCAAATATGAACGTTGTGGAGAACGTGGGAGCTTGGCACGAAAGTCGGATAGTTTAGGTAGTTATTTCTATTTTAAAAAGGGAGTAACGAGCTAGTAGAAAACACTTAGTCATTTCTGAGCTACACACACTCATATACTCGCACACTTGAAGCTCTCGACGAACATACATTCACTTTCACTCACATTTACACATTTCATGATAGTGATCCTTGTACCTAGCTCGTTACTATCCGAAGTTGTAAACATTTATTCATTTATTTGAGCTTGGTGATCGGTAGTTTCCATCACCCGGGGTTTTTTGTGCCGGAGATCAACTCTTGATCAAGGGCTTTTTCCCCGTATAAATCCTTGTGTTGTTTGTGCAATTTACATTGAAGTGATCCTCATCGCTGTTACACATTTTAAGCATCATTCCCCGTAACAAAGAGTTTGGTTGCATTATCCTCGTCTGATTTTTGACCAAAACAGTCCTAAAGACCCATTTCCTCTCCCTCATATCGATGCAATGGTGGATGCTACTGCTGGACATGAAATGTTAACGTTCATGGACGCATCCTCAGGATTTCAGCAGATTCAAATGGAGCCTTCGGACCAGGAGGATACTGCTTTCATGACACCAACAGGTATATATTGCTATACTGCCATGCCTTTCGGTTTGAAAAATGAAGGTGCAACATACCAGAGATTAGTGAACATGATGTTCAAAGATAAGCTGGGGGACACCATGGAGGTATATATTGACGATATGGTGGTGAAATCTAAAAAGGCTGAGGATCACCTCAAGGATATCAAGGGAGCATTTGATATCCTGGATCAATATAACATGAAGCTGAATCCTGCTAAGTGCCATTTCGGAGTGGGGGCAGGAAAGTTTCTTGGATATATGGTGACGAAAAGGGGGATAGAGGCAAGCCCGGAGCAGATTAAAGCTATCCTGGATATAAAATCACCCTCGAATATGAAGGACGTACAACGGTTAACAGGCTGAGTAGCAGCTTTGAATAGATTTATTTCAAGATCCTCGGAAAAATGCAAGGAATTCTATGAAATCCTCAAGAAGAATAAGAAATTTGAATGGGGAGCAAAGCATGAAGCAGCCTTGCAGGATTTGAAGCGATATCTCTCAACTGCACCTCTATTGATGAAGCCTGAAAATGGTGAACCACTATCCCTATACCTCGTTGTATCAGGGAATGCTGTAAGTGTCGTTCTTATAAAAGACCATGAAGGTCAGCAATATCCTGTTTATTATGTTAGTAAAAGTTTGTTAGATGCTGAAACTAGGTATTCTCATTTAGAAAAATTGATATTAGCTCTAGTCATGGCATCGACAAAGCTTAGACATTATTTTGAGACACATAGGATCCATGTTAAAACAAATTATCCTGTCAAAAATGTGCTTAGGAAACCAGAGATGTCAGGCAGGATGGCCAAGTGGTCAGTAAAGTTGAGTGCTTATGATTTAGTATATGAACCTAGAAATGCCATAAAGTCTCAGGCTTTAGCTGACTTTGTGGCTGATTTCAGTAGTGACATTCAGGACGAGGTAGACCTAGAAGTTCAACAGTTAGGAGAATCTTCAGGATCATGGACATTATATACTGATGGTGCATCCAATATAAGAGGTGTAGGTTTAGGTATACTACTAAAATCGCCACAGGGGGACATATTACCCCAGGCTATTAGGTGTGAATTTCCTGCTACTAATAATGAGGCAGAATATGAAGCTTTAATTGCAGGATTAGAATTGGCCAAGAATATGAGTATCAAGAATTTGCAAGTATATGTTGACTCCTTGTTAATTACTAACCATTTTAATGGATCCTATGTAGTCAAGGGTGAGAAATTAATCGAATACCTCGATATTCTCAAAAAATTAGCAGGATATTTCGATGTTTTTACACTTGAACAGGTACCAAGGGAGGATAATGCTGAAGCAGATGCCTTAGCAAATCTGGGTTCATCGATCAGGATACCAGAAGGAACCCAAATACCAATATTACATGTCTTATATCCTGCAACGAATCCTCGGGATAAAGAAGTAGCGGGTATTCAGGATCCTGGAGCAGAGCATCCTGAAGAGGATCCTAAATCCTGGACGGCTCCAATCATGAGATATCTCAAAGAAGGACACATCCCCGGAAATGAAAATCCTAAGGCATTTAGAATGAAGGTATCACGATTCACTATTATAAATAATGTTTTATACAAGAAATCTCTTGCAGGGCCGTATTTGAGGTGCTTGGAGGATCCTGAAGCCAAAGAAGTACTTCAGGATATACATGAAGGGGATTGTGGTAACCATACTGGGGGCAGGTCGTTATTCTCAAAAGTATTAAGGACAGGATATTGTTGGCCAACAATGAGATAAGATGCCGCAGAATATGCTCGAAAATGTGATGCATGTCAAAGACATAGTAACATACTGCATCAGCCTGCTGAACCATTATATCCTATTGTTTCCCCTTGGCCATTTATGAAGTGGGGTATGGATATAGTGGGAAAGCTTCCAAAGGCTCCAGGAGGGAAGGTTTTTATGTTGGCAATGACAGATTATTTCTCCAAATGGGTTGAAGCCGAGGCATTTTTCCAAGTCAGGGATCAAGAAGTAGTATCCTTCATAAAGAGAAATATCCTGACCAGATTCGGAGTACCAGCCGAGATAATCTGTGACAATGGTTCTCAGTTTATAAGCAAGAGAACTACTGAATTTTGCAAGAGTTGGGGAATCAAAATGATAACATCTACTCCGGTACATCCTCAAGCGAATGGACAAGCAGAATCCTCAAACAAGATAATTGTCAATAACTTAAAGAAGAGACTTGGAGCCAAAAAAGGAAGATGGGCAGAAGAATTACCCTTTGTTTTGTGGGCTGATAGGACAACGGTAAAGAATGCAACAGGCCAAACCCCATTTTCCTTGGTATTTGGAGCAGAAGCAATGATTCCAACGGAAATGGCAATACCTACTGCAAGATCTACCCTACGGGATCCTGAACAGAATCCTGAAGCCTTGTGTCAGGATTTGGATACTATAGATGAAAAAAGGGATGCAGCAAGGCTAAGAATGGCAGCATATCAACAAAGAATATCCAGAGCATATAACAAGAATATTAGGACCAGAAGATTTAAGGTTGGAGATTGGGTGTTAAGAAAGGCTTTTCAGAATACTACTAATCCTGCCGATGGCAAGCTAGCTCCAAAATGGGAAGGACCATATGAAGTTGAATCAGAAGCAGGGAAAGGAGCATATAGACTCAAGAATATGAAAGGGGATATGCTACCGAGATCTTGGAATGCTATACACCTTAAGCTTTATTTCAAGTGAGTTTAGAATTTAATTTCTAACTCAGGATGGTATGAATTCTATCTTTTTTAAATATGTTTGGTTTAATTTATTCTTTGAAACCCAATACTAACTTAAGCATCGGAGGGGTGTTAGCCAAGCTAACACCCACCTTAGTTTAAGGATGTTTTGCAGTATATGCTTCGGGATATAGCTCTAGGATGCTCACTCAGGATACTTCAGAAGATTAGAGGATTGGCCCCCTCTCTCACGTACAAGGGATCCTGATCCCTTCACAGGTTTAAAGGTATTCACCTTTCTTCCGAATTGGGTTTAAACACTCCGCCTGGAGCGCAAGTTATTCAGGGATAGTTCAAGGTGGCGGGACCAGTCCATGTAAAAGTGGCTGACAATTTCGTTACTGTTGGCTATATCCTGAATCCTAAAGGTATATGAGGATTGATCACCCTCTCTCACGAAAGGGTATTTTCATACTCTCTAAGGTTTAAAGATTTTCACCTTTCTAAGTCTTGGAGTTTATACACTCCCGCCTGTAGCGCACGAAAATTTGGGATTTCCCCCAGAATTCAAGGGATTTATTTCCAGAACATTCCTGGGTTTTACCCCTGTAACATGAAAAATTGTCTATACAACGGGGATTGATATCTAGAGGATTTCTAAGTATTTGAAGACATTGTACACAGGGGACATTCCTACCAAGGCAATGATGTAAAGCTCGAAGGATAAGGTTCAGAACTAATGCACTAAGTGTCTCAGACAGGGGACATCTTCATTGGAAGAGTTGCAAAGGGATTGAAGTTTGGTAATAGGTTTATACCCTATTCCTGGTATGATCTTTCCTTTGTAAACATCGTTTAAGTTTTTGATAATACTATGTTTGGTAAAAGGTTAAATATCCTGATATATTCTCAAAATATATTTTCAAAATACTTCACAGAATATTTGATTAAAATATTTGAAATTAATACTGGTTTGAAACTTTGATCATTTAGGTATTATCAAAATAGGTTTTGGAAAAGTGGACTGTTTTTCACTCTTTAAAAAGCTTTCTACAAAGTTGAAGGAATGTTTAGAAGTTCTATCTAATAAAAAGTTTTTATAATATATCGCTGAGCATATTGATCAGGATATTTTCATAAGATAACAATACAAAATTTTTACAAAGCTAAGAGTTACATTAAGTAATGAAAGGCAATAACAATTAAGTCAAAAGATAGTTATATTATTAACAAGTCAAAAGTTGTGCTTTTGGTTTCACCTTAAACCAAGGCCCATCCGCCAAAAGCACAATTAGTTTTTACCATACCTACGTAATGGTTGAAGGTTTTATCTCAAAATGAAACTTGTCCACCTTCAACTGCTACGAAGTTCAAAACAGATTATACTAACCGATGACCAAGGGCTTCATCCTAAAACCTAGAGCCCATCCACCTTTGGTCATCATATTGTTCTAATGCAGGAAATATAAATTGTTCGAAGACAGGAAAAGTAAATTGTTTACACAACCACAACCATGAAATTTAAAAAAGTGGGCTCCGGCCTTGGCACGTATATCCATCATCGCCCACTTCGCCGCCTAAGAAGCGGCACCTTCTTGATCAACAACCTCTTTCCCAGCATTCGCACCAGCATCAGCCTCAGGATTCTTCTCGTCATCATCACCAGCATTGGCCACTTCCTCTGCCGCCTTAGAAGGCTCTTCACCAGCATGCTTTGCAGGATGAGCAACGGGATGACCTCCGAGATCCTGTAGTTTCGTTTCCCAAGTCTTTATGTTCCAGGAGGGGCATTCAAAACCCAAATCCCTGGCCTCATAAGCCATCCTTATCCTGGCTTGGAGAAGAGAGACGACCACGGATACTTTGAGACTGTCCCGATATGAACTCATATTCTGCTGATATTGGATAAGGGCGGCATCTAGTTTGGCTTGAGCATCTTCATTGGCTTTGTGGAGGGCAGCTTGATGTTCCTGGGTCATTGCCTTGTATTTGTCCTCATAATGTTGGGATTTGGCAGCTGCAATTGTTCCTTGATCGGCTATGGTGGCTTCGGCTTTTTCAAGCTTGATCTGCAGCATCTTATTAAGCCCACAGGCGTCTTCATACAAATGCATGAGACGTTCCAAGCCCTGCAGTTAAAGATACAAGTATCGACGTAAAATGGACAGGATAATGATTAACATGCATGTTCAGGATATTGGAAAGGAATTTTTACCTGCTTGAGGAATGAAGTAGCTTCACTAAACCCATGATGCTCGAGAGAGAATGTTTCCGAGGCGGTTGGAGAGTCCATTTCTTTCCTCTTCCTGGAACTAGAGGCCCGGGTCCTGGATGCTGGAGGGGCTTTAGAAGCGGTAGTAGTCTTTGAAGTGATGGGTTTCGGTGTGGCAGATGGCTTCGGCTTAGGTTCTTGTTCGGCAGGCACAAGGCTGGAGTAACTATCCAACTCGTCAAGTTGGAAGCCTTCGAGGTTAATAACTGGCACTACATAAGGGAAGATGTTTTAAGCTTATTATACTTCTAAAAATAATAATCAGTTTAATATAAAGATAATTCCTGAAAATATGCTTACCAGACATGTTGGAGCTTGATCTTTGGCTTGAGCTTGTGAGTAGCAGGTTAAAGGTTCTTTCACCTTCTGGAAGCTTGTAGATCTCTTTTATTCTCCCTTCCGATTCAGCACTAGGAGGAGCTAGTTCTTTAAAGTTTGCTGCAAGAAAAGAAATAAACATATCAGGATGTTGGTTCAGGATGGAGGTTCGGGATATGATTGGGGATATTCCTAAAACCCTAAGTCCTACCAGAAGTCAACCATCTTTTAGGGAGGTCAAAACCCTTATCAATGGAATCTCTTTTCACAAAAAAAGAATTTTCTTGTCCACTTATCCTCGGTCTTGGTAGCCTTGAGGATGAGAGGATCTTTGGAAATAGAGAATAGAAGGAATCGGCTGGAACCATGAGATCTTAAACGATAAGCCTTTGGCAAATCTTCGATGCACAGGTCGGGCACATGGCGAGCCTTAATTCCTTCCAAGGTGACTAATATGCGCCAAACCATGGGCATGATTTGGGCAAAGCTCAGGCCAGTAAGTTCGAAGAAATGGGAAATAAGAGGTGAAAACGGGTATTGAAGTCCTATGGAGAAGGGGTAGGCAAAGAAGCAGACCCACTCGTCGGAACAAAAATCCGATCGGACCTCTCGGTCGAATGGACGGAAGATTGTCCCAACGGGAAAGGCACCGGAAGCTCGTAGGGCCGCGATGTCAGAATTATCGAAAGAACACACCTCTTTTGAAGGTTTCTGAAGCAGATTCTGTTTGTGGAAGGTGGAAACGGAGTCCGCCATTTGCGATCTGGTACGGGTCGCCATGGAAGATCACAATCGGAGAAAGGGAGATATAAACAAGGAAAATAGAAAGGATAGAGAGGAAAGTACCTGATATCCGGTTGAAGATAAGGGTAACCATAATGAGGAGTCCCTCGGTTAATATAGGCTGAATATAGGGGGTAAAGAGTAAATAACGCTTTGGAAGTTGCACCACTGTCATTTCAAGGGTCTAGTCGTATTGATTGCCTTAAGTTATGAGGTGAAACTTTTAAATTATATCCGTTGGATTGGTATACCAACTGATATATTTGGGGACAATTGTTATGGCTCATTTTCTAAGCATACGTATCTTGAACTATATCCTGCTTTTAATTGTTTATCTGTGATCAGGATACTGGACGGGGATATTGCTAACATCCTGGGTGATATCCTGAGGTATATCGAATTAATCACGTGCAGGTTAAAGACTGGGACTTGCCAACAGTCAAATGGACTTCATCTCCTCAAGACTCGGGCGTATTTGTTAAAGGAGAGACGTTGAACCCGAAAGACCAGGTCTACAACGTTCGACTAAGGAATATTCGTTGGATCCCGGTTATGTAGGATAGTTAGTTACATTTGTTTTACTATAAATAGATGGGGGCGGATCAGATTAAGGCACTCAACTTACACATTTTAAAACACTTTCTCTCTAGCTCATCGCAAACACTACACACAACACTTGCATTCGAATTACATTGTAACACATAGTCGATCCGCACCACATCCTGCACTGTATCCTGATATTTGAAGCAATAGAAGAACAAGGCAGCTGCGATTGTCAGCTCCCGAGGTTTTATGCCGGCGATCTAGATTGATCAAGGGCTTTCCTCGTACATCACGTGTCAACCTTTACTTTTTTGCTCATTGTTTGATCATAGATACTGCTTTATATCCTGAGCCGTATCCTGAAACTGTTTTCATATCTAACTTGGTTAACATATTTTTTACACATAATTCTAGCACACTACCTCACTTAACTAATTTGATCACTTAATTGCTTAGGTAATTTTTGACCAAAACAACAGGGATGTCTTCGATCTTGGGCTTTGGTTCATCAATGGTCACTTGTGCCATGTAAATGACACAACCCTTCCTCAAACACCTCAATGCCTTAAGCATAGACACTTGCTTAGGCAAACCGTACTGTGTATCTCCTTGTATTGTAAATGGTTCACCATAAGGAGTCTTAATAACCACTTGCTTCTTATCACAAACGATCTGGGCTTGATTTGAAGATAACCAATCCATGCCTATTACTATGTCGAATCCTGCTAGTTTCAACAGAAGCAAGGACAGCGGAAAAGAATGATTCCTAATGGATATAAAACATCCATCTAGAATGGTTGAAGCAGTCTCTATAGTACCATCAGTCAATTCTACTTCATACTTTATGCTTAGAATCTTAACAGGCAGATTTAACAATTGACAAAACTTATTGTCTACAAAAGCCTTGTCTGCACCCGAATCAAACAATACTCTAGCATAAACATCATTGATAAGAAAGGTACATGTTATCATATTGTCGTTCTGAATGGCCTCCTGAGCATTCATTTGAAAGACCCGAGCATTGGTCTTCTTAACCTCTTCAGGTTTCTTTGCATATTTGGGGCAATTGGTCTTGATATGCCCCTTCTTGTTACAGTTGTAACAAGTTGCGTCCTTCATTTTCTTGCAATCTAGGGTCTTATGTTCCTTAGACTTGCAGATTCCACAAACTCTAGGCTGCGAGTGCGACTGTGACTGAGATTTTGTTTCGAATCTGCACTTCCCAAAATGGTGCTTTTGGCAGATCTTGCATTTTGGTTTCTCACCTGACTGTTGGTTGTCCTTTTTAAACCCGGAACTCTTCTTATGCTCAGAGTTCCCTTTTCGTTTCTTATCAGAACGACGTGAGTTCTCATCCTCACGTTTCCTCTTTCCTTCATCAGAATTTTTAAGCGATCTATGCCTAACTGCATCGAGAGTAAGAGATAAGGACAAATCAACCACTGACCTAAAGGTGGTAGGTCTAGAAGCTTTCACATTTGCCTTGATTTATGGGGCTAGACCTCCAATAAAACGAGCTATGCACTTCGGTTCCGGTGTGACCAAGTAGGGAACCAATCGGGACATGGTGTTGAAACTTGTAAGATATGCTTGACAATCCAAGTTCTTCATGACCAAAGTCAAGAAGTCGGTTTCAATCCTTTCCACCTCATGCTGGGGACAAAAATTATCTTTAATCAATGCAACAAACTGATCCCAAGACATGTTGTAAAGTGGAATTTTCCCTGTGGCTTGAACCAATGATCTCCACCAAGCCAAAGCTTCACCTTTAAAAGATTGTGAAACAAACTTCACAATGTCCTGTTCTGCACAACCACTAATATCAACCACTGTATCCATCTCATCGAGCCAAGTCATACAATCAATGGCTCTTTTCTCCCCTGTGAAATTCCTGGGCTTGCAGGAGACGAAGTACTTGTAAGAACAAGTATTAACACGTGGTTCTTGATTCAGCACAATTTGTTTAGACAGGACACTCCTTTGGTTTGATGAGTGATGAGAATCGTCTTTATGAGATACATGTGTCTTGGAAGGTGGCTTCGTATGAGGTACAAACTGAGTCCTGGTGCGAGTTCCACTTGATTCTTTAAAATGTCTGTCAAGGGCTCGAGTAACAGAATTATCTATTAATGCTTGTAGGTCTGCACCAGCTACATTAACTCTGGTGGTATCGTTTCTCTCCTTGGGGTGACTGTTAACCTCTTCTGATTCAGCCATGTAGCTTGATTGCTACATAAAAAAAATGATGATAATATTTTATTCAGAAATCTTATTATGGTATTATCATTTTGACAATTCATTAACCATGGTAAATACAAACCATATTGGTTATTTTGTTAGTCATATTTATTTAGGGTTTTCATTATAATTTACCCCTAGTTATAAATCATTGAAGATATTAGAGTGGCACAAAAGGCCTAGTCACAAGGACAGTTTTAAAAATTAATAGCCATGATCTTATAAGATCGAGGCGTTAAGGTTTGAACATAGTTCGTTACCTTTCTTGACAGGGAGTCGTGGACTACAACTGTCTTTTTGTCTCATTTGACAATTATTATGGTCCGTAGGTACCACACCTCTAATGGGTGTTTAAATCATTGGGTAGGAATAAGAAATTGGAAAAATCCAATACAAGGATGACTAGTGTGATTCATCGAATCACATTTACCAGGAGTGTTAACATGTTTTCAGATGTTAACAAGGATTTGAATCTTAAAAAGGTTTTACCATCAGGGCCATGTCTAAAATGACATATGGGCTAGGTTATACCTTCAAGATTTCCTTTTAATATACATTGGCAGATCAATTACAAAAAAGGAATGATATTTTGATTTATTTCATATAATATATTCATACATATGATGACAAATGAAATTTAAATATTCCCATAAATTTAAATGAACTACATAATTGCCCTAAACGGGACTTTAAAAATACCATTGTCCACATAGGGACTAAAATAAGAAATACTAGTCCTCGCAGGGACCTATTACATAAATAAAAATGTCCACGCAGGGACTTGATTGAAAATTGAAAATTACAAATCAAATAAATAAGGAATTTCAATAATCCCTCTTCTTATTCCCTTTTATCAGGTTTGCCAAACCCTTAAGCAGACCCCGGCGGCTCATACGCTCCTCTTGTACCTGTTGCTCCACCTCGTGCAACCATTGAAGAATCTCCTGCTGCTGCGGTGGTTGGATCAGTGGCGGCTGCTGCTGCGGAGGTTGAGGAGGTGGCGGGTATTGATACCCATATGCTTGGTACCCAGATTGGTACGAAGCTGCGAAGGGTCCATCAGGGTGGAGAGCATTGTAGTTGGCCGCCTCGAGGTACGGTTCGACGACAGGGGCATTGTAGTAATTGTAACCCGGGTAAGTTGGCTGCCCAAACGGGTTATACGCCGCTGCACCGTCGTATGAAGGAATTGGGTTATCATAACCCATGTGTGGCGGTGGTGCGACTGGCGCAGAGTCGACTTCAGAAACTGGGTTTGAAGGCCCACCCATATGTGGGTCTTCATACAGTGGCGGGTAGTGGCTGCCACTGGAGTGTTGGGGGGTGCTGAAGTGGAAACCCCCTCGCACGGACATCCATGCACCTAATCTTCTTCGCCTCGGTGGTTTCAGAGGCAGTTCCTGCTCTAGCGGCGGCGGTGGCGTGACCGCCTCAAAGTGTGGATCCTCTGAGGGATCCTGCTGCTGTTGTTGAGGTGGGTTGGAGGGGGAGTAAACTCCCAGTGGTATGTGGCCCATCTTTCAGCAAAACTGTCTGGGCCCCTGTAAGGCGAACCATGGAATGATGATCCGTCTGAAATCTCTATGGGATGCGTCGGCGTCCCACTTGGTGGCATCTCGGGATCTGGATCTTCGTCCATTTCATATCCTGCATCTCAGGATAGTGATCATCTGGCCCCAAAGGGTTTGGACCCTCTGGTTCTTGAATTTGGTTCATTGGATTGAACCTGCTTTGAAAGTACGGGGTCGGGTCCTGGAAGGCCCGGTGTGAACCCGATCGCTACAATGGGATGAAGGAGTGGTGCGAGTGGTCGGACTCGTTGTTCTGATGGAGCCCGAATGAATTGTGGTATGATGGTGAGGAACTGAGGGAGACTGAGCGTCTTGCTGGCTCCAGATAAGTTCTCCAATCCTCCTAGGGACTATAGCTAAAGGTTGCTGAAGGAGTTCGCCGGTGTGATGGCCCAGCCTCGTGGTCATTTTGAGCAGTTATTGGCGCCTTGCCTCTTCTACCTCTTCCTCTGAAACGTGGCGGCATTGTCTTTGTTCCTGCCAAAACAAACAAAAGAAACCAACAAAAGAAAAATAAAACGATTAGGATTAGTCCTAAGTCATTAGCCTAGACTCGGAAGTCAAGGAATGTGCAAACTGTGTCATTGAGATTAAACACAAAAAGGCTAGTGTTTAATTCACTCAATATTGGCTCTGATACCAACCTGTCACACCCCGATATTTCCACGTATTACCGGTAGGCCCGGTGGGGAGTATCGTGACGTAGTTGATATCATCATAGTCAATAATCACAGTTTAAATGCACAGCGGAAGTCTAAAAGTAATAATAATACAAACCGAGTCGAAAGTATAATGAAATATTACACAACGGGTTGTAATTGGATCCACAGGCGGATCTAAAATAAAAAGAAATATTGTTCAACAGATTTAAGCATCAAAAGCTTGCAAGACTCTTTATTTGACACTAGGAGTAACCAGCCCATTACGCGTAGTACCTGCACTTAATCTTTTTAAAAAAATACGTCAGTTTACACTGGTAAATACAATTAACTGACTCTTTTGAAAAGTATTTATAAATTTGATTTAAATGCACAAGGCACAAAAATTCTTTTATAACTTGGGACAATTATTTAAAAAATAATCTTGTATACAGATTTACAAGTTTGTCGTCCATTCGGTAGCCCAGGTTAGAAGTACCGGGTTAAAGATTAATAGACACACCCCAATATAATCCCACGGCGAGTTATTCTCATCGAGTGATTATATCTTTTACATACGCAACTGTCAGGTGTATGCCTACACCCCGTGCTTAAGTCGTTGCCATTCGATAAATGAGCCGAGGATATCCAGGACACGGTCATTAACCCCCCAAAGGCATTGTACCAAACAAAACAGATTAAAACGGGTTATTTCAATGATTTAACCACTAATCGATTAAAGATTCAATACCCGACCAAGCGGTATTATTAAATACCGTATCCCAAGCCCGTATAACGAAAAATAAGTTAAAAGTATTTACCTGAGCTTAAGATATAATTTTAATCTTAGTCGTATATCAATCAGCAAGCACATATAGCTTTTACTGAGCTCCTAAATCTGGAACGAAGGTTTTAATAACCTATTAGATTCCTAACGGGTCTTATTTAAGTCTTCACTTAGACCGGTTAGTTTTAATGAAAGGTTTACGGTTCAAAACGCAAGATTAAGTGAAGACCGGATTAGAATGTGTTTTAGACCCAACAAGTATGAAGACTTGTGTAAAATGGGTAAACTAAATACATTCTGGATTTTGAAGTAAAAATGATAAGGTTTGACCCGTTTCGGTTAATTTATGCAAACTGGTTACATAAACCGTACCGAACGCGTATATACATAACGGGTAACCATATGAGTCATGTACAGGTTCTGTAAGTTATTATGCTTAAAATATGTTATGATATCAGTAGGATACCTTCCATTATGCCCAAAACGAATTTAAAACAATTTAAGTCCCGTAAGGGTATTTTGGTCATTTTAAAGTTTAGAGTTAATTGCCAAAATCGTCCCTGAGGTTTGGTCACATTTGCCATTTTCGTCCAAAATGACACTTTTGTACCATTTTGCCCCCCGCGTTTGTAACTTTTTGCCATTTTCGTCCAAACCACTAACTTAGTTTATTTTTTCTGTTAAATTGAAGAATATTTGGATGAAAATGGCAAATATAAACCACAGGGACGATTTTGGCAATTTACTAAAACTTTTTTTAATTTCTTTTATTTAGTTAATAAAATCATAATTCACTTAATAACAAATAAATAATATCATGTATTATATAATTCATTGAATAAATATAATTAAAAATAAAAACTTAATGGATTATTAAAATATTTAATAATTCATTCAGTAGATAAAATTACGTATTGAATAAATTCATTGAACAAATATAATTAAAAATAAAAACTTAAAGGATTCATGTTAAAAAGATAATTATATTGTTGTTTAATAAAAAATATAATAAATTCATAAGTAAATAGCATATCAAAGTTCATTTTTTAAATACATATTTTGACGATTGTACCTGTTAAGTGAATAAATTATATTTATTCATCCCGCGCAAATACATGGATCGCTTGTTAAGATTTATCTTTTTTTATTATTATAGTATATAAATATAAAATTATATCTATGCAACCCGTGTAATACACGGGTCCTACCCCTAGTTATTTTTAATAAAGCTAACATGTGAATATATTATATGCTACTTTATGGGATGGTTGCATCAAATACTTAAAACCAACAATGGTAATAATTTACCCAGATCGTTTAAGCATTCAGTTTACCACCTTGTGGGTTCCTGTCCGGGAGTGCTCAGGTTCGAATCCCACTTCGACCGAGCTTTGGCCATGTATACCCCTGATCGAGATAATGTTCAAAAAAATAGTTTTTAAGTGACTTCTATACCTTCATTAAAATTAGTCATACGTTTTTTTTAAAGTAAGATTAAATAAATCTAGTAAGAAGAAACAAAAATGATCTGGTAAACTAGTAATAGGGTAAAATATTGTTTCTTTTATGAAAAGTAAAACAACAAAACATTGTTGGTATTGAAAAGAAAATTTTGTAATTGATCGTTATCTAAAAAATAACATGAATACTTTAAGTTTTTATTTTTAATTATATTTGTTCAATGAATTATTTGTTATTTATTTTAATAATCCTTTAAGTTTTTATTTTTAATATTATTTATTCAATGAATTATATAATACATGATATTATTTATTTGTTTCCAGTGAATTATGATTTTATTAACTAAGTAAAAGAAATTAAAAAGAGTTTTTGTAAATTGCCAAAATCGACCCTGTGGTTTATATTAACCATTTTCATCCAAATATCCTTCAACTTAACAGAAAAAATAAACTAAGTTAGTGGTTTGGACGAAAATGGCAAAAAGTTACAAACGTGGGGGGCAAAATGGTACAAAAGTGTCATTTTAGACGAAAATGACAAATGTGCCCAAACCTCAGGGACGATTTTGGCAATTAACTCTAAAGTTTATAAAAGAGGTTAAATAGCAATCTGAGGTTCTGGTCTAAAAAAATCAGTAAAAATATTTATTTTAACAAGTTACATCAGTAAGATATCATACATATGTGAATTTTATCATTTATGGCCAAACTATGCACCGTAGGGGCATTTTGGTCATTTCTTATATGCTATAAGGGTCAAATTTGGAAATCTGGGTTCAAAACTTTTACGTACTGTTAAAGTATAAAAATTTGCTTTTAATATCAGTAGGTAATAAGTCTTAGGTGTTATATATAGTTTTAAACCATATTATGCGCCTAAATCGCATAAAAGTCGGTATTTGACGATATTCGGGTTGATTAAGGAAATCTGAGATTTTTATCAGCCTCTATTGTTTAAAATAATTTATTTAATGTATAAAATCAGTAGAAAAAGGTTTGACACGTAAAGGATGTGTAAAACTCATTTTATTAGCGAAAAGGGCATTATCGTCAATTACCGAGCCTATGCAAGAACTCTACGTTATGATCAGTTTAAAATTTAACAAAAATTTCTAAAAATCCCTAAATATTATATCTTAATGGTAGGTGGAAATTTTGGTGCCAAAATTTGGGTTTAAATAAGATTTATACTAAAAATGCCATTTAATTAATAAAAAGGTTTTCATTTACGATATCGTGCATAACTTTCAATTAAGACCATGAACTGATGTCAAATTTTTAGGACATGCTTATAAATCAGTAATAAAGGTTTTTGTCCTCTCACATTTGCAAAAATCTCATTTTAATGGTAAAAGGGCATAATGGTCAACTTTTAAGCATTTAACGGAAACATGCAAATAAATTCAGATTTCAAAGGAACCATATAGTATAATCTCAGAGGGTTATACTAACATGTAATATGATCCCAAAGGAACCCTAAGGCATAACTAAACTAAGCTCAATCGGGTCAGAACTGAAATTCAAAGCAAAAGTCTACTTTTGCGACTTTCGGTTGCGAACCGAGCCTAAACTCAGAATTGTCGGGTTGAACATGCCTAGACATGTTCTTATATTATTTACCAAGTCATTTAAGTGTTAAAACATGTTCCATAATTTCTACATTATCAGTTATGTATTATTTTGTGAAAATGGAGTCGTTTGACTTTTTATTAAATAATTTGACCCGACAATTGACCAAGTAAAAGTGATAATCAGTAGGTTCCCTTTTAAGGGTTTATTACCTACATAATTACCAACTCATAGCCACTTCCAATTCGAATAATGGCTGGACCGTTAGTGATTAATCACCAAGTCAAAGCGTAATTACGCTAACTTTGACTTTCGGTCATTAAGCTAATGAAAACTTAACTAAGGAAGCTAAGAACACTTACAATAGTCCTTAGCACAAAGATTTTCACTAAGAGAGCTTCCTTCAAAGTCATGATGCTCCAGAGAGTGAGTTTGAGAGTGAACTTGAATTGTGCAAGTGAGGAACTTCAACTAAAGCCTCTATTTATAGTGAATTGGGGATCCTAGGATCAATGCAGGTGTCCCTCAGGTGAATTCTGATGCATACAGGTGTGTAGAGGTATTTCAAAACCGTTAACAAGTAGCTGGTTTCGAGAAAAAGGGTGTAGAAGGAGACAACCCACAGCTGTCCATTTTTACTGCCCAGATACAGTCCTTACGAACCGTAAGCCTAGGCCTTATGGTCCGTAACTGCTTTTCAAATTTTATCGCCCAGTTAAGCAACCTTACGGTCCGTAAGGTGGTCTCTTTGCGGTCCGTAAGCATCTGATCAGAAGACAAAACTTTGAGAACTTTAACATTTGACCATGCAACCTTTCATAACTCGAATCTATGGTCATTTTCAGCAGAAGGGGACCACATGATTAGGCCTGAATGCTCTTGTAAGTGTTGCCATTTCATAACTCGTTATTGTACATAGGATCCCATTTCTTTGAATGTTGAATTATTCATTACAAAGTTTAACCGGATACTCATGAAATCCTTATCAAATATTCATGAGAATGTATTTATATTTTACAAAAGTTTGAAAAATGTTTAAAAGGTCACTAAGAGGTAATAATTAACATGTTGGCACTTTTAAATCCCTCCATATCTTTTAACTTGATCCAGGTTTATAACACGTTTAAAGTTCATGACACGTGTCTTTATTATATTGGGCATGATTTTGAGAGGTGTTACAAACGCAAATTATTATCAGCCAAATGTGGACCAGTTCGGATTATTATCGGCAAATAACCGAGTTGAAATTATTATCTGCCAAATAAGAAAGTTGTGATTATTTAAATCTAATTTGTTTTTTTTTAATATTCTTTACTTGTAATAAATAGACTTTCAAATTGTATTTTTCCTTTTTCATTTTAAATCAAATAATTGATTTTTTTCAAAGGAATAATATAGGAAAAAGTCGAAAAAGGTGGACAGAGGTGGGGTGGGCCTTTTTCATGATAGATTGATATCTGTTGATAATAGGCCCGGTTCTAGAAAAAGACCAAGACTTGAATTTGACCCTAATGGTTTAGACCCTTTTGGGCTTGATGTCCTGTTGGGCTTAAATCAAAACAATCAGGTAGAGCCCAGTGTTTCTAAGGGGATGTCTAAGGGGACGTCGAAAGTAGATGGTGGAACAAAAGAAGGATCTGTTTCTCAGTTGTACACAGATGAAGAGGAGGAGACACCTGGTTTTGTGCAAGATGAGAATCCCCAATTTCACAAAGGTGTTAACGGCGAAGAAACGCTGGTGTGTAACAAAGAATCGCAGGTTTTTGTCGAAGTGCAATCAGTTACTGCGGCGGAGACTGGGGATATTCGTAAAAAGGTCGATAACACTATTCAATTGGGAGCTAGAGTGGGGGTTCAATTGGGTAATTTCAAAGATTTAGTGACCAAAATTGTCGAAAAATAAGGTGTACAACCAGGTAATCTATAAATTTCCTTTCAATTAATGTTAGGGGCTTGGGTGTCCAAGGGAAGCAGGGGTGGTCAAAGAGTTAAAGACCAAGAACGAGGTTGATTTTGTGGCCTTACAGGAAACTAAGATTATGGAGTCTGAGAGGTTTGATGGTAGTAGTTGCTGGGGGAGGGGGGTTTTGATTTAGAATTGGTGGAAGCTTCGGGTAGATCAGGTGGTCTGATAAATATGTGGAATACTAAGGTTTTTCAAAAAAACTCAGTCGTCTCAGATTCTAATTATTTACTTACTTCGGGGACTATGGTTGTAGATGGGTCGCAATTAAACGTGCTGAATCTTTATGTGCCTCAAAAAGTTGTTGCTAAAAGTAGTCTTTGGGGAAACTTAAAAGATCTGATTAGTAGTGTTCAAGGTATGTGGATAGTTTTGGGGGATTTTAATGCTATTCGTTGTCCAGAAGAAAGGAAGAATTCCAGATTTAATCATACGAGTGCTGCGGATTTCAATTCTTTTATTGATGAGGCCAACTTACAGGAATACTTTATGAGGGGTAACATGTTTACTTATGTGGCAGCCAATAATGGCAGTTTCAAACTAAGCAAGATTGACAGAGTTCTAGTTTGTCAAGCCTTCTTTAATAGGTGGCCGCTGGCGTGTCTAAGATCCTTGCCGAGAGACATGTCCGACCACACGCCTCTTTGGTTAACTTTGGTGGATTCCAACTTTGGATATAAACCATTCCGATGGTTTAATTCTTGGTTGGAAAGAGAGGCCTGTCATGAGGTTGTGACAAGGCGTTAAAAGAATGTTCCTTTAAGGGGTGTCCAGATGTGGTCATCATGAATAAGTTAAAATTTGTCAGGGATGTGCTTAGGAAGTGGTGGGCTGAAGTTAAGCAGAAAGAAGGTGAGGAATTAGAAAACTACAAGAATGAAATTCAAAAGCTAGAGCTTATTATGGAAGAGAGGGAATTGGAAGAAAATGAGATTTCGGTTTGGGAAGAATGCAAGAAAGGAGCGGTCCAGGTTAATTATTGGAAATGTAGAGACTTGCAACAGAAATCTCATGTTAGATGGGCTTCGAAGGGTGATGATAATTCCGCGTACTTTCATAGGGTAGTGAACGGGAGAAAAGTGCCGAATGATATCCCGGGCCTGCTAGTGGATGGTAGGTGGGTTACTAAGCCTAATTTGGTCAAGAAAGAGGTTTTAAAGTTTTTTCAGAATCATTTCTCGGATAAGTGCTTGACGAGGGGTTCTAAATTGTGATAATTTTAAGTCTCTGTCTACTGATGACGCCGACAAGCTAGTTTGGGCGTTTGCTAAAGAAGAGATAAGGGAGGCGGTGTTCGATTGCGGGTCAGACAGAGCTCCTAGGCCTGATGGTTTTAATTTCAAGTTCATTAAACACTTTTGGAGTTTATTGGAAGGTGATTTTATCAAGTTGTTCAATAATTTCTATGAGATGGGGGTGATAAGTAGAGGTTGCAGTACCTCTTTTATTACGCTCATTCCAAAGAATAGTTCTCCGGTCGGGTTAAAAGATTATAGCCCAATCACTTTAGTCGGAGTCATTAGTAAAATTATTTCTAAAGTGTTGGCTTCGAGGGTGAAGGAGATGATGGGGAAAGTTATTTCAGATACGCAGACCGCTTTTCTTAAAGATAAATTCATTTTGGATGGTCCTCTAATTATTAACGAGTTGTACGGTTGGGTCAAAAAATCGGGGAGGCAAGGCTTTTTGTTGAAATTTTGATTTCAAAAAGGCGTACGACAATGTGAATTGGGGGTTCCTTCTTACGGTGATGGGTCAGATGGGGTTTCCTAACAAGTGGTGTCTTTGGGTTAAGGGGATTCTTCAGTCTGCTAGGTCGGCAGTTTTGGTCAATGGGTCGCCCACGTTTGATTTTCAGTGCCATAAGGGGATCAGACATGGGGATCCATTGTCTCCGTTTTTATTCCTTATTGTCATGGAGGCCTTCTCGTGTATAGTTAGTAAGGCTTGCGAGTTGGGGGAGTTAAAGGATCTTAGAGCAGACGATGCATTGATATTGGGGGAGTGGTCGAGGGAGAATATCGAGAATACGGCAAGGTTACTTAGAGTTTTTTACATATGCTCGGGGTTAAAAATAAATATAAAGAAATCTTCGTTGTTTGGTATTGGAGTTGACGGCAAATATGCGAGTGACGAGAATTTTGGGTTGTAGAGTTGGGGAGTTCCATTTGATTATTTGGGGATTAAAGTTGGTGCGAACACGAATAAGAGTTGCCATTGGGATCCGGTTATCGACACGGTTAAAAGACGGTTAGCTTCTTGGAAGGCCAATTCGTTATCCATGGGTGGAAGGCTAACCTTGATTAAATCGGTGCTGGCTAGTTTACCGGTGTACTACTTTTCTTTATACAAAGCCCCTAATAAAGTGACAGATCAAATGGAAAAGTTGATGAGAAACTTTCTGTGGGCAGGCTCGAGTAAAGATAAGAAAATGAGCTGGGTTGCGTGGGATACAGTGACAAAATCTAAAAAAATGGTGGTTTGGGAATAACGAGATTAAAAGATGTTAATTTTGCTTTTTTGGCCAAATGGGCTTGGAGATTTAAAACTCAAAAGGATAGTATATGGCGTAAAGTGGTGGAGATGGTGCACGGGGGGAGGGGTAGGTGGGATTTCATGCCACTGAATCGTCGTTTAAAAGGGTGCTGGAATTCTATTGTTAAGGTGCTAGCGAGGCGGTCCTTTAATGGGAAAAGTTTCAATTCGTTTTTAAGGGCGAGGGTTGGGAATGGCTTGACGGTTAACTTCTGGAAGGATTTATGGGTTGGGTCGACAGTTCAAAAAATTGGTGGCCTAGACTGTATAATTTGGAGCGACATAAAGACTGCACGGTTGCGGATATGCTGTGGCACTTTGATGACGGTATGAGGTTAGTTACGTATTGGAAAAGAGGAATCTCAACCGTAGAGGAGATATTCGAGATGCAGGATGTTCTCTTTCTTCTTAAAAATGTTTCGTTGTCAGGTTCCAAAGATAATTGTTCATGGGGTGAGGATGTCAAAGATGCTTTCTCTGTGGCGATGGTGAAACAATTGATTCGAGATGAATAAGAGGTCCGCCGTGAGCAGCTAATGCAATGGGAATATTGGATTCCGATCAAAATAAATATTTTTGTTTGGAGAGCTGAGATGGATCTTATCCCTACTAAAGCGGCCCTAATTAGAAGACGGATAAATATTCAAGATGGTTCGTGTAGTTTATGCGACTCA
The DNA here is from genome assembly GCA_030545235.1 of Helianthus tuberosus. Classification (NCBI taxonomy): domain Eukaryota; kingdom Viridiplantae; phylum Streptophyta; class Magnoliopsida; order Asterales; family Asteraceae; genus Helianthus; species Helianthus tuberosus. The sequence continues at coordinate 30,510,355 of CM060393.1, forward strand.
GGGGATGAGGATGTGATGCATCTGTTCACAGGGTGCGGATTTTCGTTCGAAGTTTGGTCAGCAGTGGGTCAATGGTGCAAAGTTATGCCTATAATGACTTTTGCTTTTAAGGATGCGTTGGGCATTCATGAGCAAGTTACAGGAGGTAAGTGGGCTAAAAAAGTGATTAGAGGGGTTGTTATGGCTACCTGTTGGGCGATATGGAAAGCTCGGAACGCTAAAGTTTTCCGGGGGTCAAGTCCGAAGGTTGTAGACGTTGTGGCGATGATTAAGTCTTGGTCTTTTTTGTGGTTAAAAGGTAGGACTAAAGTTGTTGATTTTTTTTGGAAGGAATGGGTTTTTAATCTATTGTATATGTTGTAAGTGCCGTTTTGGCGGCCCTTGCTTCGAGGGCGCACCCGTTTTTCTATTGAAGTTTACTGTTCAATTTTTTTTACTTATTGTTATTTTAAGACATCTCACATTGATTATTTACTTTTCGTTATTTTCGTGGTACCAATTTTAACTACGTTATATGAGATAAATCGTATTGATAATGACCATTTAACTAGTTTTTCTTTGATTTTTTTCTTAATTTGAAAGTTTATTATGTGTTACTTCGAAATCAAATATTCCTTATCTTACAAAAAAAATAAAGTCTTTTATTTCACTATTAAGAAAAAAAGATGATGCATTACACTAAGAAAAAAAGATGATGCATTACACTAAACAATAGATCTTAACTATTAAAGTTATCCTTATGGTTCTCTCTTTGAAGTTGGTTGTATATTAACACTTTTATTGGTGTGGGGACCGCTAAAATGAAAACCACCTCTAGTTGTAAGAACCGTGAGAACTACACCGTACGGGGCGAGGTGGACCAAATTTTTTTTTCGTAAACGTAGATGCGTGTATTATAAACACATTTGTAAAAAAAAAAAAATGTCGTGTATGTAGTTTTGAGCACCACAAGTTTGCGTTTACGGGTACCGTAAATTTTGTTTAAAATTTACGGTACCCGTAAACACAAACAAAACTACACACACGACATTTATTTTTTATTTTTTTTTACAAATGTGTTTATAATACACGCATCTACGTTTGTGAAAAAAAAATTGGTCCACCTCGCCCCGTACGGTGTAGTTCTCACGGTTCTTACAACTAGAGGTGGTTTTCATTTTAGCGGCCCCTATTTGTGTGTATATGTATATGTATGTATATCAGAGGTGACAATTCCTAACATAATTCGAAACCCAACTCGAACCCGACATGAATAAAAAGAGGCTTTGGGTTAGTTAACACGACATGTATCTTAAATGGGTGGGAGTTGGGATGACCAACATAAAAACAAGTTGATCCTTTAATCCGTTCAAGTATTAAAAAAGACCTTTATAAGGGTTCAGTGACAATGGGTCACTCATAAGAAAGTCACCGTTCAAAAAAAAAAAAAGTATTAAAAAAGACCTTTATAATTCATTTCTCTGAAGACAAACTTTTAATTTCAATCAATTTTCCAGAAAAAAACTACTCATATTACAACCCAACAGTCTGATTATAACTCGGCAACATTTATGACTCATTTAAAAAATAGGTTAAATGGATCGTGTTTCGGTTGACCTGAATTTATATGGTTGCCGGTTAATTCTAAATCCTTGATACGAATAATAACATAGGTTAGATTCGGATTACACATTTCAACCCGCCAATTCATAACCAACAACTCATCAGCCTGACAACCCTCTAAATCTTCATATAATTTTTTTTGAACGGGAAGGAACGACTTGCCAACCACCGTGACACCGGACGCTGTGGCCAAGGTCGACTACTCGACCGCCGTCAGCCCCTTGGCTCACCACAGATGCGCGGAAACCCGAACTCTACCCGCCCGAAGGCACGGCAGTGGATTAATCGGTAAAACCTCGTCTCCCATCAAAGTCGAACCAGTGCCACCCGTATTCGCTCTTCACTCACTTGGATGCCGTAGAAAATAATAAGGAAAGTGAGAATTAAACCTGCGTCACAAGAGACACCAATTCTTTCGGCAACCAATCCCGCAAATCTTCATATAAATTAATAATAGACCCTTCAGTCGCTATGTTAAAAGGAGGCTACATCTCTTTAATACCAGAGCCACCTTCAGCAATGTGTATGCACGTTTCTCCAGACCAATAATCTCTGAACACAGATTACTACTTACTCCTCAGCCTAACTGGCACTCATGCAATACAAATTTGTACACTGATCTATCTTTATCGGCTCCATCCATAATATCTCCAACATTTATTGAACAAAAGCATTGAAAAATGTGAATAATTAAACTTTTAGCTGTTAGATCTTGTTTAATGTACGATCATGCTCCCTGCCCCCCCCCCCCCCCCCTCCTCCCTGAAACACTACAAATTTCCCTCTTACTTCCTCTATCTTTGCCTTGAATTATAAAAAAACAGAGCTGACACTTGATCCTTCATTACATGTTCATAACTTCACCAATTATTCTGTTTCAAATCGAATTCATACTTTGTTTTGAGCTAATTTTAGTGGGTAGTTTAGTTTATGCGATTTCATCAACACCATTTTGTGGATTTGTTCTTCAATCATTGTTGTTTCATGTGCTCTGTTTTTCGGCTTTCAAGAATCTGGTGTCATTTGTTTTTATAAATTTGTTGGGAATCTTGCAATAGAGTTAAAAACAGTTAGATTATTCTAGTTTTAGTTTAGTTTAGTTTAGTTCTTCTAACTTCTGTTCTGTTCAGAATAGAATCCCCTGTTTTTGCTCTGTTTTTTGCTCTGTTTTTGCTCTGTTTTTGGGTGAATAGAAAGAAAATTGGTGAATGGGTATGATTAGTGCAAATGGGGTTGTTGTGATTGTGATGTTGAGTTTGATTGGAATGTGTGTTAATGGAGAAGAAGGTGAATATGAAGGTGTGGAAGGTGGAGCTCCAATGGTGAAAACAGAGCAAGATGCTCTGTACTCTGCTATTCAAGGGTTTGTGGGTGCAGGGTGGAATGGGTCGGATCTTTATCCGGATCCTTGTGGCTGGACTCCAATTCAGGTACTCTCATGTTTGACTTTTTTTAGTTTTTTATACTCCACTTTGACTTTATAGACATCATTTACCCATCTTAATGAGTAATAAAAATGTGGTTATGAATAAACATATATGGGTTCATATATGGTAGAAATAGAGTTCTAAACACTAGAAGTCTTTGAAAATTTTGAATTTTCAACTACTATCTTGACTTTGTTACTCAATAGTAAAATGTGTTTAAGATGTCTTTAATATTTACATAAACTAACCTGTCCGTTTACAATTTATTCGAAATTAGCTTGCTAAAAACTCGAATATAATTAGTTTATAAGCTTAGCTTAAGCTTTATATATCTAGAGTGATTGGCTCGAGGTCAAAGTCTAAACAAGCCTACTATTATATATATAATTAAATATATTACTGTTTACATATATTTTTGACATAATATAAATTACATAGCCAGAGTAGTTTTTGAACGTTTTGAGCAAAAAAAAAAAAAAACAAACAAAAAAACGCCAAAGTAGTTTTTTGAAATAAAAGTTTAAAATTCTGTGTAACATGTAACATACAAATATTCAACTTTTTTCATAAAAGAATCTTGTCGGCGCTTTTTTATATTTTTTGGCCGAAAATGTTGAAAAAACATATATATTACATGCCCTATTTTTTTACCAAAAAAAAAAGTTTACATAAGTTTTTTTAGAGTTTTCTTACCTTAAGTGGGTTTTCTTTCTAACCCTCCCTAATAATAACTATGGTTGCATAAATAATAAATATGCATACAAATAGAAAAATATATAATGATTAAATTTTGAATCAATAAATAATGAGTTTAGTTTCTTCAAGCATGTCTGAGCTCAAGTGTAGCTTGCTTACATGCAAATTGTTTGTACAATATGCCATTTTAGGTATCAACCATTAGATGACCAAAAAGTTGTATGTTTTGTGTGTTATTTAAATTTTCATGCACAGAAGTTGTAGTAGAAACTTATCTTGAATGAGAAAATGATGTGACAATTATATGTTACTGAGAATTATTTGACAAAATTCTGACCTTTACTCTTTATTCTTTTGTTTTACAGGGTGTTTCTTGTGATATTTTTGATGGATTTTGGTACGTGACAGACTTAAACATTGGCTCCATCCATGATAACTCCCTTACATGTGCTCCAGATGCTAGATTTAGTCCCCATTTGTTCCAACTCAAATACCTAAAATCGCTAGCATTTTTCGATTGTTTTTCCACCCCACCGAATGCATTTCATTCTGGAAACTGGTCTGCGTTTTCGGGTAGTCTAGAGTCTCTAGAGTTCCGGTCAAACCTTGGTCTGACCGGACCCATTCCAGCCACTTTTGGTCAACTCGAAAGGCTTCAATCGTTAGTGCTAATCGAAAATGGATTATCTGGTGGATTACCGGACAACATTGGTAACTTGCGACGTTTGAAAAGATTGGTTTTATCTGGGAATCGGTTCACGGGTAAAATCGGAGATTGTTATGGTTATTTAAGTGAGTTATTGATCATGGATTTGAGTAGAAACTCATTTTCTGGGAGGTTACCTTTGACTTTTGGAGGGTTGACTTCTCTCTTGAAGCTAGACTTGAGTGAAAACCAATTAGAAGGGAATATTCCAAGTGAGATTAGCAATTTGAAGAATCTAACACTATTGGATCTTAGTAACAACAACTTTTCTGGTGGGTTGACTAAGTCAATACAAGAAATGAGTTCATTACAAGAGTTGGTTTTGTCAAGAAACCCTATAGGTGGTAATCTCATGAATATTGAGTGGCAAAATCTTCAAGGGCTTGAGGTTTTGGATCTTTCAAGCACACGGTTGACGGGTGGGGTCCCGGAATCCTTTTCTCGGATGAAAAGGCTAAGATTTTTGGGTCTTAATTGCAATAATCTCTCGGGAAATATTACACCAAAATTGGCCGAACTACCCCATTTGAGTTCGTTATATGTATATGGAAACAACCTTACGGGAGAGCTCAAATTCACTCAAGGGTTTTATGTTAAAATGGGAAGGCGATTTGGGGCTTGGAATAACTCGAACTTGTGTTTCCCAATTGGTTTGATGCCAATGAGATTTGGCCCGTTTGGGGTAAAGGCATGTCAAGAAGTCACGTTAACTGAGGTTAGTCTTGGTGATTCTGGTTTGAAGTTGGGTCGTGAGAATCGAAATCTTGATCTTGATTCTCATTACCAAACTTCTTATAGCTTCTCTAAAAACAAGTTCAATAGGATCTGTCTGATTTGGTATGTGTTTACGACAATTATGCTCTTCATGTAATGATTACTAATCTTATAATGTAATATGAACCCGCTTTTAACATGAGTTAGGGTATGGCCGAACTATTTTTAGGTGCCATGACCGACGTCTATGATCCTCTACTTGTCATGGGCCGGTTAATAGACAACTTGTTGTCCGGTGCGACGCTTACTTTGTAGATGCTAACATCACATAATACTTTGTGAATCAAACAAAATTATATGTGGATGTAGGTGTGTATGGGGTGTGAAAAAGTGTTTGCATTTGTGTGGATCTAATGGGAATAGAATGAGCCATGGGTGGGAAAATTCACATTCCTGTAGGAATTATTAGAATGCAGCTAGACGCTATAGGTGGTGGAGTTTAATGCAATGTGTGGCTACATCTACACGTTAACATTTGTGTTGCTTTCTGGACCATTTAGGCATGTGAAGAAGTTGTCAAATATAAATGCACTTTATTTCCAAAAACACTTTTTGATAATTGATAGCAAAATAAGAAATAATCGGAGCAGTAATTTATAAAGTTGGGTTTTTTTCTCGGATCGGTGTATATGCGTTATTGCCTAATGGATATGGATATGATCGGGTTGTTCCGCTGGTGGTATGATGATACTCCAATAGTCTGTCAGTGATCCAAATTTAACGTTAAAAAAACCACAAACGTCAAAATCAAAGGTAAACATGTAGTGAGAGAGAAAATGAATAGCTCAAGATTTATATCAACTATATCAGACTTTCAATAATTTTGCTAGCTAAATAGATGTTAGCAAAAAAAAATAACCACATCGACATTCTTGTCGTTCATTGATATGAACGAGCTGCAAAACAGAACCACACCCAATGGCGAGGAATGGTAAGAACACCAACACATGGTCAAAAACGGTGAAAACCACCCTTATTGGATCGTCTTATAAACCTTTTGTTTTAAAATTATTGTTTTAAAGTTTACAAAACACATATTCTAAAAGTATCAACTATGACTTAAATAGTAAAACAGAAACTAAATTGTAGAAACCCAAAAATAAAAGTTTTAATAAATAACATTCATTTTGTAGACAATTAACCCTATTCAATTCATTTAAAACATTTGTACTAAGGCTGGAGGGTGTGGGGCGCCACCCCGTCAACTCAGCCACTATAGCGCCCCTAAGAGCATTCACATCCTAACCATTAAATTATGTGAGGAGGTGTTTTTATATTATAAAGGGTATAAAAAGTGGTTGTGAGTAGAGGAGAGAAAAAATGTTACTGTTCATCTGTATATTTGGGGGGACACTGTTCACCCGTTATAATTTTTTAATATATTTTGAAAGTGGTTGTGAGTGGAAGTGAGAGAAAAATGTAATGATAATATTATTTAATTGAAAGGAGAGAGAAAAAATATTTGTTTTTAGTGGAAATATATTGATATAGGAGTTGTTTTTTAGTGGAATGTATGTATAATTTGATGGATTGGATGTGAATGCTCTAAGGGCTCCATCACCACACCGTCCATTTTAAGAGGGGGGCGCCATAGGTGAGGCGCTAGCATGGTAACGAGAAGGTTAAAGTGTTCAGGTGGAGTCCACAACTTGTAAACCAATCAATTTTTTTTTTTAATTTTGTTTAATAGGGGGCCCCATCCACACCCTGCAAATTAAAGGGGGGCTCCATGGCTGACGTGGATCCTACGTGGACATGATAAAGCCCCATGAGGCTCCAACCACACCCTATAGCCTAACAGAAACAATATATATTTGAATGAAGTAAATGGTATTGATTGTAGGGCCGTTCCAATGTTTTTGTAAACTCTAAGAGGACTACGAAATGGAGGCCCTTTTGCAAAACATACAGAGATTAATAGAAAAATTAGCTGCTAAAGTTAACCTACGTTTAGTAATTAGCCCTAATTTTGCCCATAAATATTCTCCTCCAATCCCGACAGACCCGACGCCATGAGTGATTACCGTTAGTGATAGCCGATAACCTAGAAAATCGAACGAGCAGGTTGCGATAGGAGGTAGGAACGATAACTGCGGCTCAATTTTAGGGATTTTTGGCGCTAATTCACGGAATTCGGATGAGGCCGAGTGGTAGATGGTTGCTACAGACTGAAGTTATGTATGTGGTTTAATTTTGAAACTAGGTCTTGAATGTGGGCATTTTTTTCCTAAACAGTTTTTATCTGTGTAACTTTATTAAAAAAAACATCGTTAATTTCGTTTTTTATTTGAGTCTGATACATATACAATATATAAAACTTTACTAAAAATTGAAGGCCCTTGATTTTTGGTTGCCCTAGGCCCGTGCCTAAATTGTTAAGTCTAACGGGTCGGCCCGGATTGTAACTGTGGCTCTTCTACTTTGCCTTGGCGTGTTAAAAATCATTTTACTTTAAACATGCAAATTTAAGCCAGGTTAAACTTTTTCTTGTGTGTTAAGAAGAAAAAAACAAATACGTATCTAGAAGCGTGGTTAATATAATAAGAAATTTAAATAGAAGACTCAAGACTATGAGAATCATATAAGCATATATACTTAGTGTATGAAAAATTATCACATAGTGAGATAGTGATGTAATTAATTTGTGTGTCACATTACAAGTGTCTTCGACTTATACATGGTTATGTGTTAAACGTATTGGACTATATTATGTCTTTTACCATTTCACAGAACATCACTCTACTCTATAAGTACATTGTTTTATAATATTAAAAAATATATAAAAGCCCTATAATTTATATCTAGATTGATTTGTATATAAAAAGGTGTACATGCATATAAAATTTACTAATAGCCGTTAAAAACTTAACGAACTAATTCACGAATGCTCTTTATTTGAAATTTTTATTATGAGTTGTTTAACAAATTCTATTTATATAAAGAGTAAATTGCCATTTTAGTCCATTAGGTTTGGTCCAAATTGCCATTTTAGTCTAAATAGTTTTTTTTTTCTCCTCTAGGTCCCTGACTTTTCCATTTTCTTGTCATTTTGATCACATTGCCTAACTCAGTCTAAAAATCTGGTTATAACCAAGGGTATTTTTGGCATAACTGTTGTGTAGTGATAACCAGGGGTAGTTTACAACATAATTTATAAACGTCATAATAATTTAATGACAAAAATACCCCTGATTATAACCTAGTTTTTAGACTGAGTTAAGCAATGTGATCAAAATGACAAGAAAAAGGAAAAGTCAGGGAACCAGAAGAGAAAAAAAAAAACTATTTGGAGTAAAATGGCAATTTGGACAAAAACTCAGGGACTAAAATGGCAATTTACTCTTATATAAAATATATTTTTTTAGCGTTTATGTAGAGCTTTTTTTTTTTTTTTACTATCAGTAATCATTAAAATCTGTTCTATCTAAATTTTTTTTCTTTTCTTTTTCTTCGTGAAATAATACCTGCACAAATGTACAAATTACATAAACAAACAATAGTAAAAATTATTGATAAAAGTACTTTACGGTGATATTTACAGTCATTTCTAGTATTTAGTTGTTAAACAATCAGATATTTAATACAGAATCAATTATAAATAAAGAACTGTAAAAAATTCACATACATTTATACGCAATACATGAGAGGTGATTACATTGAGTAAATAAGAGAAATAAGAAGGGTGATAAAACCTTCTTACAAACTAAAACATATATGAATCACGGTTGACACCTATGTCAAGAGTTGTTAAGGTACAACTCTTTAGAGAAAGAGGGTCATGCATGTTTGCATAACTCTTATTCTAATTATTTATGGTATTTAATTGTTAAATAATTTGAGATCTACCGGCCCACAAAATTCTAGCATGTAGGCTATGTGGTGGGATTTTTTATTGGTTTTGATTGGTTTTTTTGTTGAACCCATTCTACAAATTTTCCAAGGTTTTTGTGTTATACGCTTACGTGTTGTTTCCCGACTGATTCTTTTTTGCATACATCTAGTTTTAAAGGTTGACATGTCTAACACATGCTTACGTGTAACGTGTCGTTTCCCGGGTGATTCTTTTTAGAGTTATAAATGCCTGGTTGGTTCCTGTGGTTTGCGAAAATTGCAGACTTGGTCCCAAGGGTTCACTAATTACACACTTGGTCCCAATTGTTGCAATTTTTAAACTCAGTTGGTCCTTATCACTACCTCATTGGCTGTTTATTGTTATTATTATTATTATTATTATTATTATTATTATTATTATTATTATTATTATTATGTATATTAAGATATTTTAATATAATTTTAAGAAGAAAATCTATTGCAGACTTTTTAATTTGGATTATCTTTTTTTTCTTCCAGAAATTGGCTACATGTATATCAATTGGAAATTGTAGGTTTAAATCAAAATCAATGATTGTTTTCCCGATTATAAACTCATCATTATCATTATACTTGTATATACACACACTTAATACAACCAAGATACGTATACAAACTTGACCAATAAAATGTTCTTTACAGTCTTATTCTTTGCTCGAAGTAGAAAAAAAAAAAAAAAAAAAAAAAAAAAACCCCAACACACTTGACACAAAAAAATCCAAACGTGAAGGGCTCTCTCAATGGCACATATTCATAGCAACATTTATTATATGATTCTATATATGCATAAAATTTATATTTTTTATGTATAAAATTTAATATAATGTATATATGTGTGGGCCCTCGGGGGGCAAAAATGAAAGTGCACTAATTTTAACGTTATTTTACTAATTTCGTGAAAATAACGTTAAAAAGCGAGAGACGGTTAATCATGCATCATGTGGTGGCGTTGATAGCCGAAAGACAAGGGGGTACATGCACTAATCGGCTTTTGTCCCAATTGTTGAGTGTTATGTGCCTTTTGTCCAAGGCTTGATACAAAACTACTATCGAGCCGGAGGTGTCACTGGAAGCAGCCTCTCTATTCCTATGGGATGGAGGTAAGGTTGTCTATATCTTACCCTTCTAAGACACTACCTTAGCTTTGCTATTGGTGAGATTTACTGAGTATGATGATGATGATGTGCATAAAATTTAGTTGGCATATTCAAAACTTCTAGGTTATATCATCCGTATACATATATCCTTATAGCAACATTTATTATATGATTCTATATATGCATAAGATTTAGTCGGCCCATTCAAAACTTCTAGGTTATATCATCCGTATGCAACCTTCACCTGCCACCTTGTCTCTATACGTAGCATGCCATTGCGTTTCCCTCACCACTTACACTTAGATTTTCCGTATCTATTTGTCTCTATATCCACCTATATATACATACACATTCACTTCAATATTTACACAACCTTATTCTTTCTTTTTTTAAACTCAAATGGCTTTCTTGTCTTCTTTCAAAACTCCATCATCGTCATGGAAGCTCTTCATGTTGATCTTTCTGATGACCCTTCTTGTGAACCAGAGCTTTTCAAGTAGCCGTGGGGAGATGACAACATCACCCAAACGCCATGAGAAATCTGCCGCGAACTTTGCTACCAAGATACCCGAGTTGTTTCTTGGTATGCTGCCTAAGGGGAACCCTACCCCTCCTTCGGGTCCTTCAAGGTCACACAATTAGCGTGGAAATGACACCCCTATCAAGAAGTGAAGCATATATACATTGTATGTATAGATAATTGATGCAGAATTAAGATCCTCCCTTTGGATCATTGTCTTGTTATATATAGATTAATTGAAAGCTTGTAAGGGATAATGTAACTGTAAAATTTAAATAAATGAAGACGGGGTTATAAGATTAGGCAAAAGATCAAATACAAATAATCTTAACATACTAAACATACAAATTGAAGGAAAACCCAAAAAGACAAGGTGACATTTTTGTAATTACCACCAACTATCAAAGTTACAACCAAAAATACCTAAAAAAACACAAAAATTTTTTTTAACATTTTTTATTAAAAAATCGCTACATTTCGTTAGCAAAAAAAAAAAAAAAAAGTTTTTTTTTTTTTTTTTTTTTTTGCTGCTACTAAAAGTAGCGATTTTTTAATAAAAAATGTTAAAAAAATAAAATAAAATAATTTGTGTGTTTTTTTTTTTATTTTTTTAGATTTTTTTAGGTTTTTTGGGGGTTTAGTTTTTAGCATTTTAGCTTGGGTGGGGGGGGGGGGGGGGGGGTTAGGTTTTTATTAGGTTTTTGGGGGGTGGGGGGGGGGGGTGGGGGGGTTTAGGTTTTTTTTTGGGAGGGGGGGGAGTGGTTAGGTTTTTTTTAGGTATATTTGTAGAGTAACTTTGATAGTTATTGATAATTACAAAAGTTATTGATAATTACAAAAATGCCACCTTGTCTTTTTGAGTTTTCCTTCAATTTGTATGTTTAGTATGTTAAGATTATTTGTACAAGAACTTTACCCATAAGATTATATGTTCTTATTTTCTTACACTTGGCCATCACGGAACCACCCCAGTGGCCTTAAACCTCGATAAAAAAAGAGAGAGAAATAAATTAATATGCATGGTAAAAATAAGAAAGTTGTAGATGATAATATAATTTTAAAGCATTCATAATGAAATTCTTTCCTTTTATATAGTTTAATTAAAATATGTATATTTATCCCTGAAATTTGTTCACTTAAAAAAATATACATATGAATAGTAATATTTTCTTTTTCCTCCACTCATAACCACTTTTATAATATACAGAACCCACTCACATAAAAATGAAGAATGTGATGTGAATGCTGTGATGAGAACTCGAGAGAGGAGACGAGACGAGATGTGGGGAAGATATATAGTTCCGATGTACATGCGGGAATGTATAAGCAAATTTCGATTTAGGGAAATTTGAAGAAGAATAACTTGTTTGAGTTATTTTTCTTTAGAGTAAATTACAAGTTTTGTCCTTTATGTTTACACCAAATTGTAGGCGCTATCACTGTTGCAGAAATCGGCCTAGGTGGCCGATTAATCGGCGCCTAGGCGCTAGGCGGTTGGCTACTGATTAATTTTAAGCTAGTCGGTGGAATTAATCGGTTTTGGTCAAAGTCGGTCGTAGGCGGTCCTAGGCGGTGAAAATCGGTCCTAGGCGGTCAAAAATCGGATTAATCGGACTATATTAATCGGTCAAAATCGGTCCTAGGCGGTCCTAGGCAGTCCTAGGCGGTCCTAGGCGGTCAAAATTGGTCAAAATCGGTCAAAATCGAACCATACTATCTGAAACTTGAAGTATTTATGTGAATTTTGAAGTATTATTTTTATATTATTGGGTATATATATATAATTTTGAAAAAATACATATAAAAATCCCATTCCGATTAATCCCGATTAATCCCTAGGCGGCACCTCACCGCCCGACTAGCGCCTAGCGCCTTCTACAACATTGGACGCTATCCTTTAGCGCAAAAATTTGCAAGTTTTGTGATTTATGTTTCAAAATATTGCACGTTTTAACCTTTAGGACAAACTCAGTTAGATTTTTTAATTAATTATGATCATGTGCCATGCACATGAGGGTATTCTTGTCATTTTACCTCCCTAGGGACTAATGAGTAAATAACTTAGTATTCAAGGGACTAGCTGTGTAAGAAATAAAAAATAAAATACAAATATTAAAAAAGCTGAAATCTATCTCTCTCTGACTCTCTCTCCATATCTCTTCTCTCTCTCTCATTCTCCTCTCCCTCCTCCCCTACCCCCCCCCCCCTCTCTCTCTCTCTCTCTCTCTTCAACCTGTTGATGACTTTACATCGTTCAACCTGTACCCGTAGCCAAACATCACCAGATTTGATCAAAATCCCAATTTCCCCAAAATATATATCTTAACGAAATTAATAAAATTGCTTACACAAGACTGTTTATGATGAGTTCACCTATCATCTTCTTTCAGTATCCTGCTAATTTTACAGCAAACTAGAAACAAAAAAGGATTGTGAAATCTTGTTAAAATTTATTCACATCTATACAAGAATTAATTAACCTAACTCAAAACACTAGATATCAGTAAAAAAATCGATAAATCCCCAAATAATTTATATACATCAATGTAAACCCAGACCAAAATCTCATTTTACACCGTCAACTGTGTCGATGGTGTTGGGGATCATAAGTCATATTTGCAGCGGATTCATGAGATGTGGTTGGGTTCTTGTTTGTGAGTGATCCGAATTGGATTTCCATAGCTGCGAGTTATGCACGGAAGTAAGACATAGCGTATATGGTCTCGGGGTTCATTAACACTAGAGACATGGAAATGAAAGAAATTCCGACCGACGTTTTCCCAGAGGATCTACTTAGACTATCACCCGAACATAAGGAGGAACTCAGAATTCATCTTAGACTAGGAACAACACCAATTGTTACATCACAAAGTTAAGACTAATGTAGTAGTTGATGCCTTAAGTCATAAGTTTCATAAGAAGCCGAAATAAGTAAGTGCTCTTAGATTAGATTGCGGATAGATAGGAATGAAGAAGGATGTAGCAAGTTACAAGTATTTATTTTATTAGCAATTTAAAACTAAACATTTGAAATCCTTTAGGTTTACCTCAACGACATCAGTATGGAAATAAGATTGAGAATAATGGATATTGTTACCAAATTACCCAAAACAAGGAAGACACAATCTGGGTGATTGTGGATCGACTAACCAAGTCTGCTCAATCCCTACCAATAAAGGAAACCCTTTAGTATAAGACACTTAGTTAAGTTATATGAAGATGAAATAGTCTCATTACATAGAATCCCGTCATCTATTGCATCAAATCAAGATAGTCACATTACTTCTCATTTCTGGGAAATTTTAACCCGACTTATTTTGAGCAGTATGAAGGAACACTGCAAAGATAGGAAGACATGCTAAGTGCATGTGCGATAAATAGGACTATCATTTATCACTCATCAGATTCTTAAATAATTGGTCTACAAGTATTAGTGTTAACCATTTAAAACACTTTATGGATGATAGTATCATCCAGTATGTTAGACATACATATGAGAGAAGCAACTATCTGGCCATGAGATCAGCAAACCATTGAAATTTAAATCAGAGAAAGGATATCACTAAAAGTCTCTCTGTATTTGGAAAGGAAAGTTAAGTCCGAGGAATGTCAAACCATTAAAGTAACTAAGCAAAATGAACCAATAGCCTATCAGCTAAAATTTCTAGAAGAAATGGCAAGTATACATGATACATTTCATGAAATACTTAGAAATCTTTAGTTATACCTCTTCAAGATATAGAAGTAAATGCAATTTTAATCGAAAGACATTATCAGCCAATTATGAGAATTCCAAAAACATACAAGATTAGTTCTGGTCAGGGTTAAGTAGGACTTAAAGCGTGGACAAGAAAATACTTGGGTATCGAAGATAAGACAGAAGTATCCTTACTTCTTCCAGTAAATCTCGAGGACGAGATTTTAATTAATGTGGGGAGGATGTAAGGACCTGCAAAAATGTCCCACAACACTCCGTAAGTGGAAACCCGAACCCCTAAAACCCAAATCTTTGTGAAAAATCAATAAAATCCAATTTTATCTATCTCTCGCGGGCCGCGTAAGAGTTAACCAAAGCTTACGCGGGGCGCGACAGCTTGAAGAATTCCGGATAAGATTGAGGGACAAGGGTCATCCACGTGTCACGACCACGCCATGACTCAGCAACCTTCAGTCCGACCCAGACTCCCTCGAGGGTCGCGAAGGAGAAGCCGATGGGCTTCGCGGGCCGCGCCGCGTCCCAATGTCAGCCTATATATTGAGACTTTCAGTTTCATTTCAAATCGTTCAATTCTTTTCTTTCTCTTGTTCTGTCATTCTAATGTCAGAACTTCTAAATCCCGACACTCTGCCCGTTATTAGGGTAATAACTCTAATCACTGACACGGTACTATATCCGATCGATTGAAACCGATCGAACGGATGTTTAAGTGCTGCCAGTACTTGGCTATACTTTGTCATTCGTCGTGAGGGTTTTGATCTCGTGATTATCGTTAAAGTTGAATTAAGTTAATACACTAATACGAGTTCCATTAGAAATTGGAACTCATAATCAGGAAGCTGTTAAACTAGAATACTTAGCAATTAAGTAAACTTAATGATTAAGTAAACTTAATGATTAAGTAAACTTAATAGTTAAGGAAACTTAGTGTTTAAGTAAACTTAATGGTTATGTAAAACTTAACAGTTAAGAAAACTTAGCAGTTAAGAAAACTTAGCGGTTAAAAAACTTAATAGCTAAGGAAACTTAACAGGAAAGGAAACTTAGCAGTTAAGCAAGCTAAGTAAGTTAATTAATCAGCTAATTACGTTATTTAATTAATCGGCTAAGTAAATTACTTAATTAAACCATTAAGGAAAATTAATCAGTTAAGTATGATTAATTAATCAGTTAAGCAAGATTAATTAAGCTAAGCAAGATTAATTAAGCTAAGTAAGATTAACTAAGTAAATTAAACACCTAAATAGATATACATGAAAATAAATATATATGAGATAGATATATATGAGGAAGGTGTAAGAGGATATATATGTGGGTAGGAAGCTTCCTAAAAAACGTATAGGTAACTTCCTAGAAAAGTATATAGGAAACTTTCTGAAAATTTCATATTTCCTACCTATAAATAGGAAGCTTAGGATTCATTTTTCTTTGCTCATTTCTTCTATTATTCTCTCTATACGTTGGTGTTCTAACCAATAATCACCGATGCGATATTCTGTCCGATCGATTCGGGAACCAACTAACGAATGCCTAGGTGCTGTCTAAACAAGACTATACTTTGTGAATTTCGTTAAGGTTCTAAAACGAATGCCAAAGTGTTGTCTAAACAAGACTATACTTTGTGAATTTCGTTAAGGTTCTGATCTCATGACCATCGTTAGGTTTGATTTGGTATAACACTAATACGTATTCCACTCTGTTAAACTAAATGTTTAACTACCAGAAACTCTACACTATACACTTACAATCAAAATAGATGCTTAGTTATCAGAAGACTTAGAATCAGGAGGCTTGGTAAATCAAGACTATATATCAAAAGTATTTTACAATACCTCAAATTATTTTCCAGTTATATTTTACAGGGGTAAGTCTTTGTTATCTTAAATTACTGGCAGTAAGTGGGGTATTGTGCACATTACTATTATCCTCTCTCGTTTAGGTGGACGAACCTAAACAGAGATAATCATCATTATTGGGTGAAAGGACCCAATAGTGGTATGACCATCGTCACCAGGGGGTGTCACTGGACCAGATAATTATAAGATAGTGACAATTGTAATCGCTCTTAGTCCTGTAAATTATAACAATGTGTCATTTTGTACAAAAATTAATGAACTCACCAGTATTTCCTGCTGACCAAATCTTTTTAAAACGCGTTTCAGGTAATGACAGTATATTGGAATAAGAGTGATGATACGGCACCGAAAGGCTTAAAGAAGTGGCTTATTTTCTCAATTGAATTAAATTAAGCAAACATGGTTTCATATATTCGGGCTTATCCCTTATTAAAGCTACCTTTGTAAAACATGGGTTTTATCCCATCTATTTAATAAATAAAATCCGGTGTTTTCTAAACTCTGATATTTTTCCTAATTCACGGTCCTGATGAACATTTCTGCTGCAATATTTTTAAAATAACCACCGGTACCACTTGACTGTTCGCGGCTCCCGTCCAGGGTGGGATCGGGGGTCGTGGCATTAATTTTCCAGATTGCCATTCTGTGATTCTGTGAAAATTTAATTTAACAAATAAGATTTTAACTTGAACTTTTGTGTGTTTCTTCATGTGTGCTAACAACATGAATGAACTGTCGGAGGCACTCTGAAACTTTACCATCCATACCGCTGATATGGATACCAAAGGAACCCTATCCGACTATCAAGCGGATATTGAGGAACCATCAGTGTTCTAGGCCCAACCCTAGGAGACACCTAAGCCTAAAAAGATGAGAAGAATCCTGGACTGGAAACGCGGCCGAAGGAAGAAGCCAGCTGCACAAAAGGTGAAAAGGACAGAGGATCCAAAGGACAAAGGAAAAGGGAAGGAGATAGGGGAAAGCTCCGGTCAAGCCCAGGAGATGCCACCTTGGGAAGAACTGGATCGAAAGCTTGCAAATTGTGACCTCATCGGACCTGCCGATGAAACCCTTTTCAATTTCCCTGCCCAATCTGAACTTCCAATTAATTTGGAACCTGCTATCACAAACCCTATTGTCAACCCACAACCTGTTACAGGCCAGCTGGAGGAATGGTGGACGAGCGACTGGCATTTTCAGAATTTCATGAATAACCCCAATGTTTATTTTCCCCAGTTTGATCCTGAACCTGCATCATTTCCACCTATGAGCGCAGAAAACGTTGCTGAATTACGCCACTACGGCGAGGAACTGGTGGATGCAGGAAATCGGATTCGGGACGTGGGGGAAAGGATCACGTGGAAGTACGACGAGAGGGAGCGTCGTTTTTGAAAGGCCAGCTAACTGTGGTTGTGTGTTTGTATAATAATAATAATATAATATTGTATAATAATAACTAAAAATAAAACTTTTGTAAAATAAATGGTTTGTATTGAAGCATAATATTATAAAAATATGAATGTCGCAAGGTTGACGTGATTATGTGTCATGATTGCTTTGTTGTGTTTGGTTGTTATCTATTCTGTGACAGTAATATATATATTGTTAATGATTCAGATGGAAAACGCAGAAAATCAGCCAGCAAACGAAGTTAACCAATCTGAACAAAATAATGAGGATCATTTTCTTAATAGGCAAGATATAGAAAATATCGTTGCCCAGGGAATAGCCAATGCTATCTCGGCAATCGTCGCCGCTGTTAAGAACCCCGTTGAACCTTCACAAGCCAACCACAGCAAACACACTCTGGATGATAATTTCAGTAATAGTGTAAATAGAGGCGGCAATAATAACAATAATGTGGTTCAAGCCCCAATACTTAAGAAAATGAAAGTTGCAACACCTGGTTGCACTTATAAGGAATTTCTTACTTGTAAGCCAGTCGAATTTGCAGGCAATAATGGGGCGACTGTTGCACTGCGTTGGTTAGAAAAGACCGAAGCAGTAATTAAGATAAGTAAGTGCGCAGAGGAGGACAAGGTCATGTATGCATCCCACCTTTTCAAAGAAGAGGCATTGGAATGGTGGAATACGGTGTTGCAGGCAAAGGGTAGTGACATGGCTTATGCCATGAGTTAGGAGGAATTTAAGCAATTGGTAGAAAGGAAATTTTGTCCCGACTATGAAAATGAACAAATGACAAATAAGTTCCTAAACCACCGGATGGTGGATGTTGACTGTCGAGGGTATACTTCGAACTTCTTCGAATATGCCAGAATTGTACCAACTCTAGCTTCGCTAGAACCGATACTTATTTCTCGCTGTATTTGGGGTTTAATTAGCGAGATTCATGATATCGTCAAAGCTGCAAGACCTCGCACGATTGACGATACAGTAGAATTGGCCAACACCTTAACCGATGGGCTGGTACGCACTAGAGAAGAGAACAGGAAAAAGGAATTGGCCCAAAAGATTACTCAAGGTTTTCGTGGGAGTAGTAATGCTAGTAACTTCAAGAAAAAGGGAACAGGGCAATCCTCCACTGCTCCATTTTGCAGTACCTGTAAAAGAAAGCATTTTGGAAAATGTAAGGGGTACTCTAAATTCTGTAAAATCTCGGGGCACCAAGAGGATAATTGCAGAAAGAAATCCATGATTTGCTTCAATTGCGGAGAAACAGGGCATTTCAGACCAGAATGCCCTAAACTGGTCAAGCCAGCTGATAACAAGGCCAAACCTGCTGAAGGAACTAATAAGAAGAACGCAAGAGCCTTCCAGCTGATAACGCAAAAAGCAGATCTGATTCCAGATGTGATAGCTGGTACGTTTCTTGTACATGACGTTTACGCAAAAGTATTATTTGACTCTGGTGCAAACCAAAGTTTTATAAATACTTCATTCTGCCATGCTCTTAAGTAACCTTTAACCAAACTTAGGCAAATTTATACGATAGAAACGACAGATGGAAATTCTGTTAATATAAATAAGGTTTTGCAAGAAGGAAAAATAGAACTCTCAGGCCATAAATTTTCTGAAAACCTGCTACCTATGAATTTATTGGGATTTGATGTCGTGTTAGGAATGGATTGGTTAGTAGCCAACCATGCCCGAATCCTCTGTGATAAGAATTCCGTAGAAATTTATAAGCCAACAGGAGAACTAATTATGGTTACAGGAGATAAGCCGCGTAAACCAATGAAGTTCATTTCAGTAATGAAAATTGCTAGTAATGAGCGAAAACAAGGAATGGTGTATATGATTTCGGTGATCATTAACACTAAAAACAAAGAACTTAAGGAAATTCCAGTAGTATCGGAATATCCGGATGTATTCCCAGAAGAACTACCTGGATTACCACCCGATAGGGAAGTTGAGTTTAGAATTCATCTAATTCCTGGAACTACACCAATAGCTAAGGCACCTTATCGATTAGTACCCACGGAAATGTTAGAACTGAAAAAGAAGTTAGATGAATTACTAAGCAAAGGATTTATACAACCTAGTTCATCCCCTTGGGGAGCACCAATGTTATTTGTGAAAAAGAAATATGGTTCAATGCGAATGTGTATCGATTACAGGGAATTGAATAAGGTTACAATTAAGAATCGATACCCATTACCTAGGATTGATGATCTTTTTTATCAACTTCAGGGAGCTAGATATTTTTCTAAGATAGATTTACGCTCCGGATACCATTAGCTGAAGGTACAGGAAGAAGACATACCTAAAACTGCTTTCAGGACTAGGTATGGTCACTACGAGTTTACAGTCATACCCTTTGGGTTAACGAATGCCCCTGCAACATTCATGGACATGATGAATAGGACCTGTAAGCCGTATTTGGATAAATTTGTAATTGTCTTCATCGACGATATACTTATTTATTCCAAAAGTCAGGACGAGCATTGTGAGCACCTACATGCACTCTTAACTCTGTTAAGAAAGGAAAAGCTTTACGCGAAATTCTGGAAATGTGAATTTTGGCTACAGGAGGTGCAATTTTTAGGTCACATGGTGAATCACGAAGGTATTCACGTAGATCCCTCCAAAATAGAAGCAATCACCAATTGGAAGGTCCCGCAATCAGCTAACGAAGTTAGAAGTTTTCTGGGATTAGCTGGATATTATAGGCGCTTCATTAAAGACTTCTCTAAGACAGATGTTCCATTAACTAAGTTAACCTGTAAAACAGTTAAGTTTGAATGGGGACCCAAGCAAGAAGAGGCCTTTAAGATTTTAAAGCAAAGGTTAACAAACGCCCCAATTCTTTCCTTACCAGAAGGGACAGAAGATTTTGAAGTTTACTATGACGCTTCTAAGCTAGGGTTAGGATGTGTGCTGATGCAACGCAAAAGGGTAATTGCGTATGCCTCAAGACAGTTGAAAAAGCACGAGGAAAATTATACGACTCGTAACTTAGAGTTAGGAGCAATAATTTTTGCCCTTAAAATTTGGAGACATTATTTGTATGGGAGTAAGTTTACTGTCTATACAGATAATAAAAGTTTAAAATACATATTTGGGCAAAAGGAATTAAGCATGAGGCAAAGGAGATTGATGGAAATTCTAAGTGACTACGACTGTGATATCCAATATCACGAAGGAAAAACCAATGTAGTAGCAGATGCCCTAAGTCGTAAGTATGATGAGAAGCAAAGGCGAGTCTGTGCTCTTAGATTAAATCTCCAATTAGATTTAATGGAACAACTGAAGAACGTTCAGGAAACAGCAATCAAGGATGATGTTGAAGGAATGAAAGGACGGATAAAAGAATTGGAACAAAGGGACTGATGGAATTTGGAGATTCCATAAGAATAGGATTTGGGTACCTAAGAAGAAAACTTAAGAGATAAGATTTTAGAGGAAGCCCATAAATCTAGATATACAATGCACCCTCGTAATAATAAGATGTACCAAGATTTAAGAAATAACTTATGGTGGATATGAATGAAAAAAGGACATAGCTAGGTATGTTTCTAAGTGTCTAACTTGTTCACAAGTTAAGGCAGAGCACCAGAAACATTCAGGATTACTCCAACAGTTAGAAATGCCCGTATGGAAATGAGAACTAATAACAATGGACTTTGTTACTAAGTTACCCAAGACCAGGAAAGGTAATAATGCAATCTGGGTGATTGTAGATCGATTAACCAAATCAGCTCATTTTCTGCCAATGAAGGAAACCTTTAGCATGGAAAGATTAGCAAAGTTATACGTAGACGAGGTAGTATCCTTACATGGAGTTCCACTCTCCATAGTATCGGATAGGGATAGTCGCTTCACTTCACATTTCTGGACAAGTTTCCAAGAAGCAATGGGGACCCGGCTGAATTTAAGTACTGCATACCATCCCCAAACAGATGGACAAAGTGAAAGGACGATCCAAACCCTGGAAGACATGCTCAGGGAATGTGTAATAGATTTTGGTGGAAACTAGGATGACCACCTACCCTTAATAGAATTCTCCTATAACAATCGTTATCATGCAAGCATCGAGGCTGCCCCGTTTGAAGCACTATATGGACGAAAGTGCTGAACTCCAGTATGTTGGGCAGAAATAGGAGAAAGTCAACTATCAGGTCCCGAGATTGTTCAGGAAACCACCGATAAGATAACTCAAATCAAGGAAAGACTGAAAATGGCTCGAGATCGCCAGAAGAGTTATGCAGACACTCAACGTAAGCCGTTAGAATTTCAAGTTGGAGACAAGGTACTCTTGAAAGTTTCTCCTTGGAAAGGAGTAGTTTGATTTGGTAAGAAAGGAAAGCTAAGTCCAACGTACATAGGACCATTCCCAGTTATCCAACGGATAGGACCAGTTGACTATCGCTTACAACTACCAGAAGAGCTAGTTGGGGTACATGACGTGTTTCATGTATCTAATCTCAAGAAATGTTTATCTGACGAATCCCTGGTAGTACCTCTTCAAGATATACAGGTAAATGAAAAGTTAAAATTTGTAGAAAAACCACTTCAAATAGAAGACAGAAAGGTCAAATTCCTCAAGCACAAGAGACTGGTTCTAGTCAAGGTAAAATGGGATTCAAAAAGAGGACCAGAGTATACATGGGAACTGGAATCGAAAATGAAGCGGAAGTACCCTTACCTGTTTCAGTAAATCTCGAGGAAGAGATTTTAAATAAGGTGGGGAGGATGTAAGGACCTGCAAAAATGTCCCAAAATACTCTGTAAGTGGAAACCCGGACCCCTAAAACCCTAATCCTTGTGAAAAAAAATCAAGAAATTCAATTTTATTGATCTGTCGCGGGCTGCGTAAGACTTAAGGAAAGCTTACGCGGGGTGCGACAGCTTGATAATGCGCCGGATAAGCTTTAGGCCACGTGTCAGACACGTGGCAAGCCTACATGTGACACGGTAGCCCTAGCCGTAGCTAGGGTGGCCCTCGCGGGCCGCTAGATGTTCCTTCGAGTTTACGCGGGCCGCGTAAAACTCAAATTTCAGCTATAAAAGGGACGTTTCATGGCTTGTTTCTGTGTTTGAAAAATCAGTTCAAAAGACGTTCTATACTGCTCAATTTCGTGTATTTAGGTGTCGAAACGCTGCTACGATTACAGGGTAATAACTCGATCACTGCTACGATACAATGTCCGATCGATTGAAACCGATCCGATGGATGTTTAAGTGCTGCCCAAATTCGGGCTATACTTTGTCATTCGTCGTAAGGGTTATGATTTCGTGAGCTTATCGTAAATGTTGTATTAAGTTACTAACCTAGTTTCGTGTGCATTGTTATTTAACTAGGTTACCAAGCTTAATCAGTAGGCAAAACTCTGTTCAACTAAACTTGCAATGTGAGTCATTCTCTTTTTATCAAAAATGCTTTACAATACCCAAATGTTTTCCAGTTATATGTTACAGGGATTAAGTCTTTGTTATCTTAAATTACTGGCAGTAAGTCCGGTATTGTACACAATTACTACTGTTTTATCACTTTTCGGTAAAAGGACCTAAATAGTGATACTCGTCACTACTGGGTGAAAGGACCCAATAGTGGTATGACCACAGTCATAGATCCGGTCGAGTGACAACTGAACCAGCTAATTATAAGATAGGGGCAATTGTAATCGCTCTTAATACTATAATCTATAACAATGTGTCGTTTTATGTAAATTGAATGACTCGCCAGTATTTTCCCGCTGATAAAATCTTTTTAAACATGTTTCAGGTGATTTACTGTGAACCAGAAAAAAGTGCCGTGTAGCACTACCAGATTGGATAAAGGGGCTCAGTAAATAAATAAACATGTTTTTGTAACCAGGGAATTTCCCAGTGAAATTCCTCTATTGTAAATTACAGGGTTTATCCCGAAACTTGAAATAAAATAATCGGCTGTTTTCAGTTTTAAAAGATCCTGTTAAAATTTTCGCTGCCAAAATTTAATATCACGGGTTTTCTGTCTCGCGGCAATCGAACCAGGAAACTGGGTTGGGGGCCGTGACAGTGTACCCCATCCCCTTCAACCTTCAAGCATTTACACAAAAGATGCTCGGTGAGCACGGGAGGTTTCCACCAATTCCCCAAAATGTGATTGGGGGAGGGGGCGGTGTTCCCCTTTGGGGAAGGTGCCATTTGGATGCCACATAGGCTTCCCCAAATCCATCTCCTTCTCACACTCCATGGCCTTAGGATGATGATGATCGCATGAATCAAACAAGGAATGAATGGTTGTCGCATATCTCTTTTGGGATAAGGAGATTGTGTAAGATTAAATATATTTATTTTATATTTAATCTAGTAGCCATTATAATCATTTACATTATATGGATCAAAATATATAACAATCCATTAAATAATTAGTTGGTAATTGTTGATGGGCCTAATTACCCTTATTAACTAATTAGGGTTTCCTCCTGGGTGCATATATAAGGAGACTAATGTAGAGGTTAAAGGGTTTGACAATTACACAAACCCTAATAACACATAACATCAATATCGCCTCTCTCTCCCAACCGAACAACCCTATTCGGTTTCTTATCACCATCATTAGATTGCACCCTAAGGAGGAACCCGATCAAGCTGACAATCATGTCAAACACTGTTGCTGCGTCTCCATCTGGATTCTCTGCTGGCCTTTGCTGATGCAATCAAAGGTATGTTTTCATGTTTTCCATTATGTTCAGACAGAACTGAACCAACATGTGGTATCAGAGCATATGTTGATTAATCAGTTCTGTTTTCCTATCCATTATTCTGGAATTAAAATCTGGAAAACATAATTTTGAAAACCTAATAAAATTCGAAACTCTGTTTCGAGTCATTCCTAAAAATTGTTTTCGGGTCTTATGTTATGATGTTTAAATCATTGTTTCGAAATCAAATGTGTTAAGTTACTGTTCCGAAATCATTAAAATCCCAGATTTCGGGTTCCAGAATTATATTTATTTTTTTAGGGTTCATTACTTGTTCTTAGGAAAACTAAAAAAAAAAATTCCTTAAGTTTTGGAATATAATTTGGATTAGTGGGTGTTTTTACTGGTTTTGATCTGAATTATATCACTTAAAATTTTCGGAAAACTGTTAAAAGATAATCAGATTATAATTTCGAAATCTTTGATAAGTTTAGATCGACCATAAAACAGGAAACATTATCCCACAATCCCTAAAATATCGAGTTTTCAGTTATTTTCACAATAACAGCTGTTAACAGTGGACTCGAGACCATCAGATCTCGACTCGAAACTATCAGATTGCAACTCGAGACCATCAGATCTCGACTCGAGACCATCAGATCTCGACTCGAGACCACAAGGTATCGACTCGAAATCATAAGGGTCCTTAAATCTTTGCAACTCGAGACCGTCAGATCTCGACTCGAGACCACAATGTCTCGACTCGAAATCATAAGGGCTTAAATCTTTATAACTCGAGACAACGATTTCGACTTGAGATCATAAGGTCTCGACTCGAGACCACTGAGGTTTTGACTAAGGGCTTAAATCTTTACAACTCGAGACAAAGGTCTCGACTCGAGACCATAAGGTCATAACTCGAGACCATAAGGTTGCGACTCGAGACCATAAAGCTACAACTCGAGACCATGGTTGTGACTCGAGACCTCATAAGGAATCGAGATCTCATAATTCATAGCAGTCGAGACCATGATTACGACTCGAGACACTGAGGTTGCGACTCGAGACCATTAATGAGTCGAGCCCTCAATATGTTGCAAGATGAGTTGAGACTTGACTTGAGATCTCACTCGAGACCTCATAACTGAGTCGAGATCTCACTCGAAACCTCATTATTTTAGGCTGTTTAATGTGAACTAAGATTTAGCTCGGGGCTCCGCCCCGAACCCCGCAATACTCCAGCGAACTCACCACGGAGTTCGATCCGCGCTAACAGGTGGTTTGCCATTAAATAATTGGTTTTTGTAAATACTTAGTTAATTAATAAGGATCAAATAATGTTTTACAAAACCAAAATAGCTTAACTTGAATGAGCTTCTGATGTATCATTTCTGGCCAAAGCTGATTTAATACATCTATTTATTGTTCAAGTATTATAAAAGCTATGTTTAGTATGCATTAAAAACGTGAAATGTCTTAATTCTGGCCAAAGCTGATTTAATTCATTTATGTTTAGCATGCTTAACAAGTGCATAACTAAAGTGATTGTCTCATCTCTGGCCAAAGCTGATTTGTCACGATCCCTTTGCACACATGCTTAAATGATTACACTTCTGGCCAAAGCTGATTTGTCTTCGTTTAAGTAGAACTTTAAATAGTCTATTATTTTGATGTTAGTAATAGACATATCACAACCTCTTCACACAATGATCCTTATATTAATGATCCTTAATTAATTTTTATGATCATTTCGTCTGCCTTATTCTTAGTACCCATAATTTTACTCACTATAATTTTCTTCTATAAGTCTATATCTCATCCACTCTAATTCCTAAACCTAATATGTTTTGCTTTGCTTAAAGTTTCTATAAGAATTAGCTCTTAAATTAAATCCTTGATTATCTCTTAAGACACGATAATCCTATCGCTCTCTTCTGATAAAGCACTACAGAAAAAAAGTAGAGCATGATGATTAGGATAAATCGAACATGATGTCTCTTATGATAATCAAGAATAAGTGCTGTTACTAAAAGGTTATTCCAGATTAAGTCTTTCCTAAGACTAATCTATAATTGTGGAATAATCACTAGAACTCCTTAGATGCATGCCTTCATTTAAAATTCTAAACTATAAAGCTAAGTGGTATATGTGAATACATAATAATATACAATTTCATGACCCATGAAGTTGAGGACTTACGCATGGAAATAAGTACATTTTTTCAGTACATTACATACTAAAATTTTCACTTGTACAATTTTGATGCCTTATAAATCAACTATAACACTCAAAAGTACCAAAGTATAACGAGTGTGTTGATAAGCAACATATGTACAAAGAAATAAATGTTTGAAACTGGAAAATAAGATGTTATTCACCTTACAACCACTAATAGTTTAAAAGAGGATTGTTCTAAGGTCCATAGACAAATTACAAGTGCTAATTCCAACTTTAAGGTTCTTCAATGGAAAATCTCAACGCATAATTATGTCATTAGACTAGGCATAAGCAACGAGACTATCCATTATTTTAAAGAACAGTTGGATAAATTAATTAGTCACGTATTAAAGATATTTAAGTCTACTAATTATAATATCTATACTATTATAAAAAGGAGAAGTGACGTACACAAATGTAATTTTACATGGCGTCCAACTTTTGAAGCAATGTGTACAACTAATGAAAGCCTATTTTATAAGGGTAAAATTGTAAAGAGTACACATTTTAAGACACCTAAAAGGGTATAACAGTAATTTAGGTCCCACTTTATAAACACGCACAAAAAAACCTTTCCTCAACTGCCCTCAAGAAACCTAATAGTCATCAGGTGATTGAAACGGAACCATCAAGGCAAGAGCAGAAGATTGAAGGATGGAAAGGTGGACCGTGAAATTGAAGATGATGATTCACTTCTCTCCTCATCCAGCAATATTTAACATCAAATCCATGCTTCAATTCTGTACTTCTTTGCTACTTCAGTGCCCTGTTACCAGGTTATCCGGAATCCCCCTCTATTTGCTGAAGATTAATGTTAATTGGATTGTAGAAACCAGGAAGTGAATCAGCCCCTTCGTTTCCAGTCTCCATCCGTAAGTTGAAATTACGTTATTCAACTTTGCAATCTCACAACCGTCCACTCTCAATTCATCAGTCGAAATTTAAGAAGAGTCCATTCACATCCCCTCACCGCCCTCATCAATTGGCTTGCGTATTTATGCAGAGGACACCTTGATTATTCTTCCGTTGTTTTCTTCGAGGTTGAATTTGTTGTTTACACTCTTCTTTATTTATGCAATTTACAGATATAGATTTAACAAAGCCCTAATTCGTAGCCCAAAACTGGGTTTGCTAATCGGCGTTACAGGTTCTCTTCTTAACTTTGATTTACAAAATAGTGTTTTAAATGCATAGATTTTCTGAGCTGCGGTATGAAATGGGTGTTTTCGGTCTCTTGGGCGTCCTTACTAACCTGGCATGGTGGATTGAAGATATGTTTTTCAGGTTGGTGGACACCTGGACTCGTGTTCTTTTATACTCTGGAAAATCTCTTGTTTTATCTGTTGCAGGAAACAGAGTAAAAGGTATGTGCCCTAGCTATACTTGATTCTCCTTAGATCTAATTATAATTTTACCCTCTCTTATAATACTGAATATTAGCATATTAATTAGTTTTGTAAACACTTGTTAGCCCAACTCTTGCAGGGACAATTTTGTCCAAAAAAGATTGGAGCCAGTTATGAATAATCAATATTACTGTTGTAGGTTTGCTCTATGAAGCAAAATAACCCCGCAAACAAGCTCTAAAGGCTTATAAACATGCTTAAGACGTGGATCCGCCTCATGTGCAGAGCCTTGTTTCCATAGCTGGTGTGTTTAGGAAGCTTGGTGGGCAGTCTGAGCCCAAGGCCTAAATCTTCTTGAACGAGGCGTTACAGGTTGATAGGATGCACTCTTTGGCTTGGTATAATCTAGGCCTGCTTCTTAGAGATGAGGGCTCAATGGGCCTAAGATAAGCTGCTGATTGCTTTGAGGCTGCAGGTGTATTATAGGTAACATAAGCAATCTAACCGTTTAGATAAGCAATTTTAGCCAACAAGCATTGACGATGTCACCTACCGGAAAATCCATATCTACCAGCGCCAAGAACAATGATTATTAAGGTAACACACATGATGTATGTTAGTTTTAGTTTTAATTTTAAGTTTACTTTTCGCTTGATTTCCAGGCATTATTATCTTTTGAACCTACAATGAACTCCAAAGAATGGAAACGGTTGGTGGGCAATGTAAAAGGGTCAAACTGGGTAATTCCTTTTTCATGGAGTCATTTATTTCCTCTTCCTTTGTCCATTATTTTTAATTTTAATGTCACTATTAGGATGTAGAGGGGATGATGTCAATTTTTGTGGAACTTGCTACAGCACATGATTCTTTAAGTGATGATAAACAACTCATTAACACGTATTATAACCTTAAAATCGATGTTATCAAGTAATTTCTAGACTCATGACTTTCTTATCGGGGTGATCTTGCTTAAGTTTCACATTTTCCCCATTTTTTTTTTTTTTTGTTATTAACTAAAAGAAATACTTAAACTTCAGTTAGAAATAACGGTGTATTATTTTCAGGTACTCTAATCCATCAGCATTCATTTATGAAAAAACGGTTTTTTTGAATATGCTTTTCAGCCAGCTTGGTGGTATAAAGAAGAGCATATAGCTAGCTTTAAGCAAACCCGAACTACCTTGTGGTATTTCTGAATTAAAACCATATGATGAGCCACAGTGTTTTATTATCCCTGCAAATCATGGTTGGGTTTTCTTTTATTATTATTATTATTATATACCTGGTTTAAAGGCTTGGCTTGCCATGTCCAATTGTCCATTGAGTATGCAATATATTCGTATTTATCTTTTCTGTTTTGTTAACAAGAAAAGACTTGTTGATGCGATGGAGAATGGAATCCACTTACAAGATCAAATTTCCAAATTATACAATGAATGTTACCATGGTGGCCTGTTAAAGTTAGTTGTCATTGGGGGAGGTAAGTTCCCTGTAATATATTAAGAAAAAAGAAAGAATCATGATAGATACATCTTACTTTTGTAACAGGTGATGTCGAAATAGGTTCACGTGGAATCGTAGTTCGTTTTCTGACTTTATCTAATGAATTGCATGCTTTTCTTCATGCTGTAGTTTTTTTTTTTTTTTTTAACTTTAAGTTGTCATTCATATTGAAGATATCATGTTACGAAGCTGAAAAAACAAGTTGTACCGGCTGCTTTCCTGTTCTTTTTCGAAGCAATTTTCTTCTCTGTCACTGTATCATGACACCTACCTCAATCTTGCTGCAGAAAGTCTTGATGTGCTGGAAAGTTGGGTTCTTGCACTCTTTTGCAAAGTTAAAACCAGCAATGCGTTAAAGGCAGAAGTCAAACCAGGACTTCCAGTTTTGACTGCAGGAAAAATTTACCATTTAGAGGCCGTTAAACATGTCCATTATCTTGATCTGTCATGGACATTGCATTTCTCAGGAAAGCGGAATACTACTTGACACATCTCATTGGGCATGGTAAGGTGACTCTTTACCTTTTTGAAATACGTTAAATGTCATGGTTTGTACTGTAAGAAAATGACATAGATCTTTTTTATTAGTAATTAGGATATCAAGTCACAAGATTGTTTTACTTTTATAATTCTTCAAATCAACATAATGGATACCTCACAAACTAATGTGTATCATATCTTATCATTATGTTTTCAGATACCAACATAATGCATTTATAAAACATTATGGTTTTAGGGATATTCAATAAATTCACTTAAGAGGAAACGGCCTATTTGTATAGAGGGCAGAGGAAGCTTGCTTTTCTTTTTAAAAGCTTAAGGGTGGCCTACTTCTATATCAGCTGGTGTTGGTGATAACACCTTGGGTATGAAAATGGACCTTTTAATCAACCCTATGAGAGAAGTGGAATGTAAAGAGAAAGCTGTGTGGAGCAAGCAAAAGAATGTGAATTGTGTCATCTTCACTCGGCTACAGTGCATTTACATATTAATAAAATGTATTTTGCATATTAATGGAATGTATTTTTATTTCTTTTGTTTTTTGAATTTTGTCTATTAATATAACTCCAAAATGTTGGCTCAAGTGACAACTTTAATTGACTGGGATAGGATCAATTTAAACTATTAGGATCAACACTTGCCATTGATACAATAATAGACTCACTGTGGTCTATGTTATACTAATAACATTCAACAAACAATTACAAGTCTAAACATTCAACAACCAACTTCAATAAGTGTGAAAGTTTAAAAAAGAACACA
Organism: Helianthus tuberosus; assembly: GCA_030545235.1. Taxonomy (NCBI): domain Eukaryota; kingdom Viridiplantae; phylum Streptophyta; class Magnoliopsida; order Asterales; family Asteraceae; genus Helianthus; species Helianthus tuberosus. The sequence continues at coordinate 30,541,040 of CM060393.1, forward strand.
AACCTAAAAGTAGTCCATTACGTTTAGAGATTTAGTTGGACTACTTTCATATCCAGCTTAATTGGCAAATTCTTTCATATCCTTTTAACCTTCACCCTCTCGACTTGGTGATATATTCATGCCCGGTATTATCGACTCCGCCGCAACGCGCGGGTCTCATGATTAGTTGACTCTATTTTAAACGTTTCCTTACCAGAAGTCAACAAATAACTAACATGAGAGTTAGTGATAAAATTAAATGTTAAGACTATAAGAACCATAATAAGCAGTCTTCTACTAACGCTTTTCGATACCTTATATATTTTGAAGATTAATCAGAATATAGTATCATAATTAAGAAATGTTATGAAGGTTGTGAGGTTTGCATAGTCAACATAAAGTCACACGTACCTTAAACTCTCATCTTATTTGTTCTAAATATCTGGATTGAAACATTACTAAGATAAAACTAGATGATACCTTACATTTTCACAACTTTTGTCATCATGCAAATGAGAATTTGACAAAAGGAAAAATGAGACTTATAAATTTCATCCATTATAACCAAAATTCATGAGAAATCATGACATGGTTAATGAGGATGATTTTTTTATCTAATCTCATTCTAAGTGATTTTAAATCATGACGTTATAGCCCTAAATATTACTTGGCTTAAGGAATAAGTATGGGTCCATCATAAGTTATTCATTGACATTCGTGGAACTTATTCCAAATGGAATATTCAGACATAATTCATTTATCATTTAAAGACTATGTACTTGTATCTAAATTTTGTCATATATGGCCCACGATCTTATAAGAAATCTATTCATATATGTACTTAATAAGATTTCTATTAGATATGTCCCTAAAGTTTTTTATGATATCTGGACATTAAAGAAATCAAATAAAGTCTAACATATATATGATATGTTCCCACGTCACGTAGCTCATTGAAATTTCTCTTGTAGCATTCTAGAGATATTAAAGATCAGTGAGAGCATTAAGTGTCTTAATAATAACTTGCAATAGTTGCAAGAGGTGGGGGAGTGAAAATTTTACATTACCTCAATTTGCACCTCTTGTACAAGACACCGCTCCATCACGACACTGTTCTATCAAAACTTGTCTCCTTAAATCTAATGCTACTCTTACAAAAAGTTTCATTGTTGCTTAATTGTGGGCACACTTAGATTTCTTACATAAAATAATATAATCCTCAACAAGAGAAATCACAATGACTAACGTCATTAATTTGTTTTCTCTATTAGAATCTGTTGGTCGTTAAATATTGACCCTAAGCATGCCGAGTTCCTAAAGATTTCTAAGGTCAGTGGGAGCAGTCAAAGTCCTTATTATGACTTGCAAGGAATACAAGAGGCGGGGGGAAGAGTGTCATTAAATTTCACTCCAAATTTAACTCCGATTACACCTCTTTTACACCATACTGCACCAACTCTTACAAACTTAGAATCCTGAAAATGATAGCAACCTAACCAAGAGCTAATCCATAAAACTGAAACTTCTAACAAACCCAATAATCAACTCAGGAGGTCATCTAGATTTAAAAATCTACTAACTTTGATGATTACATAACCTCCCTAACTGAAGTTGAAATGGATTTTGGAAATGTTTACTGATCCTATCTCTTCAAAATTAAGCCATTAGTGTCAATTAATCCTCTGAATGGAATAAAACAGTTTTCTAGTAAAACTGATTTTATGTGTTCGTATAACGTTTGGGATTTGATTGAATTACCTAAGAGTGTTCATAACTAAACCAAATCCTGATATAAGCGTTAAGACACGAAGAGGCACGATTGATTGTCAAAGGTTGTACTTAGGAAGAGATAAATTATCAAAGATTTTTTTGAGGATCATCACTGTTCTAGTAGCTTATAATAGTTTAAAGCTACATTAGATGAACATTAAAAACAATTTTCCCTAACAAATGGCTAGCATATTTACATGTTCATAAGACAACCTGAAAGTTCTAAACTTAGGGTTAAAGAACACTTTATTTGTAAGCCAATAAAATCCATGTATGGGTCAAAGCAAACATCATAATGTGATGAAATCTTAACGTAATTATTTTCATCAACAACCAAGTGGATTAATGTACCTACCTCAAAATGAGTGGGAGCAACTAAGATAAACTTGTCTATATAGATGATATTCTTTTGACAAGTATATGTTACATAAATCAAAGCATTGTTAACACAAACTTTGATATAATAGATCTCAGAGATATCTCTTAAGTGATAGATATCATAACATATTGAGATATACCCAATGGGACATTAGTTCCGTTCCATAAGTTTAACATTAAATGGGTACTTACATATGTAACAAATAATACTGCTCTCCTTCAGAGGATAATAGGATAAATGAGATTATTTATTTACGCTTCATTAATTGGAAGCCTTATGTAAGTTCAAGTCTATACTCGTTTAGATATTACTCACATTGCAACACACTAGATATGTCTAGATTAATGTGAAGCATCTAATGGAGTATTACAATATCTTTAAAAGAAACGAGAGACTACAATTTAAAGAAGAAGTGAGAATTAAAACCGGTTTATTACTTTAACTTTGTGATATTCAAAGATGACAAAATGTAATTTCGGGTATATCCTTATGTCAGCAGACAAAACCTATTTCATGGAGGAGTCATAATGCACTGATATTAACAACCTAAGTTATAACGACATAATATAGTCACTAAATGTTGTTGGAAATTTATCAGTGGACTCATAAGTTTATTAACTCCATATAATTAATGTTTTGAAGACTTAGTGTGATAAAGTCAGCTACCATGACTCCTTGAACAGTAACAGTTCAAGAGGTGCTGCATTAAATTTCGATACACAATTAATTATTCGTTTATGAACGAATTAAGGAAACTAAGTTTTGTATCGAATACATTCATGATATGCTTAAGGATCCTATAACTGAAGGGCTATTACCCATAAATCTTATTAAGAGAGCCCATAGACAGGTATAAATTAATGGTCGTGCGCAATTGCATATCGTACTATGAATGACTAAGTATTAGTTAATTTTCCTCATCAGTTTGATTTTGTATGTCTCTAAGAATATGTCAAGTCGACATAATGGCATATAGACAAATAAAGTTACAAATCAAACAAAGGGCTTATGCGTATTTTGATCATGACGATTAGGTTTTAAATTAAGGCTATAGTATGACTAATGGGGGTCCTGAGTCGCATAATGATTCAACGGATGTATTTCTCTGCTATAGTACTTGTTTAAGGCTAAAATGAGTGTTAACTCCTGATCAGGCTTATCTAATACTCATAGTAAATGATTACTCGGCTAAGTGGGAGAATGTAAGATTAAATATATTTATTTTATATTTAATCTAGTAGCCATTATAATCATTTACATTATATGGATCAAAATATATAACAATCCATTAAATAATTAGTTGGTAATTGTTGATGGGCCTAATTACCCTTATTAACTAATTAGGGTTTCCTCCTGGGTGCATATATAAGGAGACTAATGTAGAGGTTAAAGGGTTAGACAATTACACAAACCCTAATAACACATAACATCAATATCGCCTCTCTCTCCCAACCGAACAACCCTATTCGGTTTCTTATCACCATCATTAGATTGCACCCTAAGGAGGAACCCGATCAAGCTGACAATCATGTCAAACACTGTTGTTGCGTCTCCATCTGGATTCTCTGCTGGCCTTTGCTGATGCAATCAAAGGTATGTTTTCATGTTTTCCATTATGTTCAGACAGAACTGAACCAACAGATTGTGCTCAAATTATTCATAATTATTAATATTTTAAAAAAAAGGACCTATATCTTTTAAGAGTCAATGTTACTCTTTCTTGCTCCTACTGAGTTTGGAAATGACTTATTAGTTTTTTTAAAAAAACCAATAAGTTAAAAAGTCATTTTTAAAAACCAGAATTTGATGTTTTTCCAAATGACTTACTAGCTTCAATAAGTTAATAAGTCATTTCTAAACTCAATTCTAAGCACCCCTTAAACTACACCAACTATGGTCTACTCCTCAAAAGGCAAGAGTCTTTATCACATACAAAGTTGGAATGGAAATGGGTCCTTATATATTTGGGGGTTTAAGTCAATAGTTTTTTTCGATAATGTTAATGGGTCAATCATACAACTCACTAAACATGGTTAATATATATTATAACTCAATTAACATAATAAAACAAAGGTTATTATAATTTACATTGGATATATAATTATTCAAAAGGTTGTAAAACTATATTGTTTTGATAAACATTTAATAAATGTGACTTTTCGATCTATTAACATATTTAACACAATATTCTAAACGGTGTACGCATATCATAAACTAGTTAAGTGGATTGAACCCATTCAGACACATTTTTAATCATTTCACTATTGTGTGGACATGATAATGATGTGAATCTATTTACGCTAAACACTAACTCGTCTAACTTTGTATCAAGTAATGTTATATTAACTTTGTATCAAGTAATGATTGTGTTAACCAACAATCTTTATTATTGATTTCACATGTCTGTGTATTTTTAAATATTATATGGATTTTTTAATGTTTTTATTGAATAGCAAACCCCCTTTGGGGCACCACATAGACTCGAATTTCCGACATTTAGCTCGTCCCTTTGGGGCATCACATAGACTCGAACATCCGACATTTAGCTCGTTTGGGGCACCATCAAGACTCAAAACTCCCATCATTTAGCTCCTTTGGGGCAGCACCAAAACTTGAACTCTCGTCATTTAGCTTGGAGTAGAACAACTTGACCACTATTATGAGAAACATGATCTTATAAGAAAAATTATAATTAATCAAATATAAATAAAAGTTTAAGATGTCAAATCCAATTTTATCCTTGTTTAATACATTTCTTATTTTGTTTTCATCAACCTTGCATGTTATCATTATTTAAAGAGTAAACTGCCATTTTGGTCCTTGTGGTTTAGGCACTTTTGCCATTTTAGTCCAAATCTCAAACTTTTTACATCTGGGTCCCTGTGGTTTGCATTTTGTTGCCATTTTAGTCCAAAATCCAAAACCCCCCTTTTTAACTGTTGAAACTGCCTATTTTGTCCTGTAGTGCAGGGGAATTTTGGTCAAATAAAAAAACCTAAAAAATACATAAATCTCTATAAAGTCTTGCACACACTCTCTCTCTCTCTCTAAACAAAATCTGACTCTCTCTCTTCTCTCTCTCAATAACACCGCTCGATCCAGGAAATCCAACACCACAACTTTTGTTTTTGATTCAGATCGATATTCATTCGATGAACAACAACAACAAAACATCGTCGAAGAAAGTGGTGTTTCTCTCTCTAGGTTTTGACATTTTTTAGAGGTTTCTCCCTCTAGATTGGGGGTTTTGAGTACGGGGAACAACCGTCGCCGCCAGAGGCGGCGCTGCCTTTGTCTTCGCCGGAACTGAATGAGAGAGAGAGAGAACAGGGGTGCCAGAGCTGATATCGAGAGTGACAGATCAAGGGGGTCTGTGGGTGTTTAGGGTTTTGAGGAGGTGAAGATAAGCAGAGAAAGAGATGGCACTGTAGGTGTTTAGCTGTGAAAAACGACTGGTGGTGGTTATCGCTTCTATGGCGGTGGTGGTGGTGGTGATGGTGGTGGTGGTGATGGTGATCAGAGTCACCGCTTCTATGGCGGTGGTGGTGATGGTGATGGTGGTGGTTATTGTTGTTGTTCTGGCAGTGGCATTATTATTTATTTTGTTTCAAGGCTATGATGATCAGAGTATCCTGAGCAAAATTAAAGGGACATTGAAGATCTGACCCGCATCTTGGCGGGGCAAAATCCAGATGGCATAGTGAAGAAGAATTTGACATTCTCTCACCAAGCAACTGTGTATTTTGCAGCCATGGCGTAACTCGTTTCTTCTTTGTCCCCATCCCCCAATTACAGATCTGAGCCTGTCTCCTTGCATTTAATTTATTTTCTCTTGAAAATATGATTTTTTTTAAATCCAGACTCTTTACACTTTTGTGTTTGTTTATTTTGTTAAATTCATTATCAAGAGTTGAAGATGATGATGATCAGGGGGTTTTTATATTTGGGGGTTTTTATATTTGGTGGTGCTATAGAGAGAGAGAAGAGAGATAGAGGGAGGAGGTGGCGGTGGTGGTGCTATAGAGAGAGAGAAACGGGAGATCTGGGATTAATTTCTCCGTCCAAGATGATGTTTGATATGGGTTTTATTGCAAAAAATGATGTTTGTACTGGGTTTTGATGATGATGATGTTTGATCTGGGTTTTATTGCAAAAAAAATGAAATTTAAAAAATGACCAAAATGCCCCTGCACTACAAGACAAAATAGGCAGCTTTCAACAATTAAAAAATGGGGTTTTGGGATTTTGGACTAAAATGGCAACAAAATGCAAACCACAGGGACCCAGATGTAAAAAGTTTGAGATTTGGACTAAAATGGCAAAAGTGCCCAAACCACAGGGACCAAAATGGTAGTTTACTCTTATTTAAATTTTACAATTTTTTATAATAATTTTTATTCACTGTTATTTTGTTTCTGTTTTTCTAAAGAGTAAATTGCAACAATCGTTCCTAAGGTTTAGGTCTGTTTGCCAGTTTTATCCAAAATGATTTTTTGTGCCAAATAGCCCTTCACATTTGGCATTTTTTGCCATTTTCTTCCAAACCACTAACTTAGTTTACTTTTTCTGTCAAGTTGAAGGATATTTGGATGAAACTGACAAATATGAAACCTTAGGGATGATTTTGGCAATTTACTTCAATTCTTTTTAATTTGTTTTATTTAATTAATTCTGTCACATATATATATAACAGAATATACATACAGTTCTTATAAAAAATAATAGTTTTGTCACATAATTTTTATAAATTTTCATCCAACCACTAACTCAGTTGTTTTTTCTATTAAGGTGAATGATCTTTTAAATTTTATAAAGTAAGACAAAAATTAAGTTCCAATATTTTTATATACATCAATTTTATCTGGTTACTGGTAGACACTTGGTTAGTATTTGTTTTTTAAGTGGGCACGCATTAAATCTTCGCTAACGCCACCAATTTCTAAGTACTACTTGTTAAAGCGAGTGATGAAATCTTCCAGCCCTTCATTATCACGCTTCCTAATGTTCATTACCTCATACGTATCATGCTTATAATGCCTCTGCTAACTAAAGTGTGCAAGCAACTTCTCTTGAAAATCAGGCCATAACTTGGTCTTACCTGCAAGGAGGCTGTCGAACCACGCGCGGGCCGCCCCTGTCAGGGTTTGCACAAAAAGATGGCACCTCATAGGCATAGTCCATCCATCCACCACACCAACACTTGTAAACAGCTGGAAGTGATCATCTGGGTCAGTTAAGCCGTTGAACTTACCCACAGCTTGTGGTAGTTTAGCTTTTTCCAATGGTGCCAGAGCAATGTTCCGGATGAACTTGGAATGCTCTGCTGCTGTAGCTGGCCTGTAAACGAGGTTGAAATCATGCTATGCCGCTTCATTGTACGTCGCGCGCAGCTTTGGCTTGTACGACTCATGGTTCTTCTATAAACGGTTAAAAACCTAAGAACTTTCTTCCTGCTGGTACATTGAGTCAGCTTCGTCAGTGTTTCTATCCCACACATCGTTCATGTTGCGCGGCCCGAGCTATAACAGCCCTCCTAAAACCCTTAACATACCTTAAAATGCTTATAATATACCCCGTATACAAAAAAACGGACCTAATATACCTTTATATTAATAAAAATCAATTAAAAACAAAACTTTAGGGTTCTCACGGGGCGCGACCCACTCAAGCCAATACTGTCGCGGGCCGCGACAAGGTGGCACCAGGCCGCACCAGGTTGCGCCACGTGTCCACATACGTGCGAGACCTAAGCCGTTGATTCGCCCAAGCTAGGGCCTACCCTAGGTCTCTCGCGGGTCGCGTTAAAGTGAGAGCAGGTGCTCGCGGGCCGTGAGCCGCCATGGTTCCAGCCTATAAAAGGAGTGTTCGAGCTCAGTTAATCTCGCTCAAAAATTTCTTTCTCTCTCAATCTATAATAGCTAAAACTCATGGGTATTATACCCCTAAAAAGCGAAGCTCTGCCTCGTTGTAAGTATTATAACGCCGGTTACGTATTGGTTACTCTACCCGATTGATCTAGGGCCCCGTAACGCATGTCAAGGCTCTGCCTGACTCAGTCGTTGGAGTTCTGTCTCGGGGGTATGGCTAATGTAAATTGGGTTAGTTTACTAACACGTGTGCATTGTTTAATTTTAATAGATTATAACCAGGAAGTCACCAAAAAGTAGTAGTATCTTCTAGAGTAAATTACATTTTTAGCCCCTGTGGTTATATCACTTTTACTATATTAGCCTAAAATAAGAATTTTTAACATATCTGCCCCATGGTCTCTATAACTAACCATTTTGGCCCCCAAGTCTAGAGATCATGGGGGCCAAAATGGTTAGTTATAGAGACCATGGTGGCCAAAATGGTTAGAATTAGGGGTCAAAATGGTTAGTTATAGAGACCATGGGGGCAGATATGTTAAAAATTCTTATTTTGGGCTAATATAGTAAAAGTGATATAACCACAGGGGCAAAAAAAATAGCAAAGTGAGTACATTCTCCTTTTGTAAATCTTTTTGTGAGTCAAAATGTTTTACCAAAACCTCAAATGTTTTAAGATATAATTAACAGTGATTGAGTCTATGTATTCTACAATTACTGTCGGTATGTTGGGGTTTTGTATACATTACTTGTTACTACACTGTGAGTAGTAGCATGACCACAAGTCAGAATTGACAGTACCGTGGGTGGTAATTGGGTAGATATAAACATTGTAATCGCTCTCAATATTGTAAAGATATAAAAGCTTGTTTTGATTAAACTGGGATGTACTCGCCAATATTTCTAGCTGATAAAACTTTTAAAACGCATTTCAGGCTTAATGTGAAGCTAATAGAAGCCAACTGGAGAGCACCGAAGGCTTGAAAAAGTGGTTATAAAAGTTACCTAAATAAGAAATAAGTTTTATTGCAATAAAATAGGGTTTATCCCTATAAACAAATTATAATGGAAACTTGGGTTTTTCCCATGTATTTATTATTTATAAAAGTGTGGTGTTTTAACTCTAATAAACCATTTCCTAAATACGGTCCTGATGTTTAATTTCTACTGCCAAATTAATAAACACTGATACCACCGGCTCTGTGTGCTGCTCGCGGCCACCCGCCCCTCGGGGCAAGGGGTCGGGGGTTGCGACACGAGCCAGCTACTCAGTGGAGTTTTTCGATGTGGTTATGACTGGGTGTAATAGTAACTTTCTATGTCGCCATAAGTGTCGCGCGTGTTGAGAGAACTTTGCCTTCGGAGTAATGGTGACCTTTCATACTGCTACGCGCGATCTTGATGCAGCGTCTCATAGTGTAGTTGCCTTGGTGCTGGTGTCACCACTGGGGATTGTTGCGTTTGGGCTTGTACCTGCGCCCTACTGCGTGCACAGTTGTGCATAAATGAGATTCAGTGTTGCCTGACTCTTCGCATACCACGAGGTGGGAATTTCCCCCTCTGGTAATCCTGACATTGCAGGCAATCCTGACATCGCGGATGCTGAAGGGCCAGCACCGTGACTTGTTGGAGTCACCGTTTGGGCAGGACGAATACCGCTTGTGCGCATGGCTCCAACGTTAGTGGCTTCCCCTTCGACGTTAGTGGGTAGGTTTTCGACGTTCGAGTTGTCCGCTGCCATACCCAATTGAGAGCGTGGACCGCAAGGTGGGAAAGAGATCCCTTGATCAGCCATTGATCAAGAGTAACAACTCAGAAAGAAGATGAAAAGTGATTGTAAAAAATCGGTGGACACCAATGAAGAAACACCAAACTAATCTGGTGATTAGTATGTGGTTTGTGCCTCAACAAATAAGGGTTAATCTTCTTTCATATCGTCTAAACAGCTATGAAGATCTTGCAAAATAATCAAGACACTGTAAGCTCGTTACAAGGAGGATAATAAGGGGTTCTCCTTTTAACCACCCTCTAGTGTGAGAATAAGTATCGATTTTGTGGATAATAGTGTTTGTATAAAGTGAGAGAGCAAAAGAGTGATCCTTAAACCTGGAGGTGAACTTCTCTCTTTATTGCCGAGGTGGATTGTGAAGGAGGTGGGCTGATGGGCCTTGGGCTCAAATTCGACAATAAGGAATATCCATTATGTCCCATCTATCACGACCGTTAGTGATTCCAAGTGAGGGTGAAGCTGGCGCACAGATCCACGTGTCCTGACGGCTGTCCTTGTTGTCTGGTCTATCATTAACAGTTAAATGGAGATCATGGAACAGTGGTCGGCGCACAGTGATTGGTGCCACGTATACGTCCTTGTGTACCCTTTTGTCTCCTGTATGATTGTCCATCGTGCAGCATGATCGGATACATCCTGTTGAACGCTCATTGGCCCACTGCTCTGCCACTTGTACCTTTTGTACTTGTCCGAGGTTCACCTGTGCTTCTTACCTCTGCGCGACCCCGGGAATGTCCCGTATAGTCGGTGCATGGTCAAGGAAGTCAGGGCTTTTATCCAAGGAGTTAAGTGTCAAATCTGATCTTGTGTTGGTCCTGACCTCGCGCGCGACTTGAATTACACCTGATTAGTCGGAGCAAGATCAGGAAAGTTACCAAATTGGTTTAATATGAGTGTAGCCTCGCGCGCGATCTGAGGCTGACTCGTATAATCGGCGCAGAATTTAGGGTCACACCCCTTCAACTTCCCAACACACAAAAATAACTTAAAGAGTAAATTACAAGTTTTGTCCTTTATCTTTACACCAAATTTCAGGCGGTGTCCTTTGTCTTTAAAATTGATGACTTTTGTACTTAATGTTTCTAAATCTTGCAAGTTACGTCCTTTAACCCCAACCCAGTTAATTTTTTTCGCTAAATCAGATCATGTGGACCCCATGTGAGGGTAGTTTAGTCTTTTCTAATCTTAATACATAAAAACTCATTTAAAAAAAAAGAAAAATAAAAAACACCCACCAAATCTTATCCTCTCTCTCTCTCACACTCACAAACCTCTCTCTCAGCACCATCATCGTCATTACCACCACCTTCCTCCGGTCAACACCACCGAGTACTTGGGATCAAATTCATTCAAGGCATTCAAAGTCGATCAAAACTTCTTATTCCTAACACAAAATGATAATTATCATTTCAATATCCTACCATTAATAACTAAGCTACCATTAAAAACTTCTTTCCACACAGACGACCATTAATGGAGTGTGGAAGAAACAAGGTGGCTGCAATTTATAACCCATTATAAACTTCCATAAAACTCACATCTAACCACCAAATTAGTGTCATTGTCAAGCTTCCACTGCCTGTACCGACCACCATCTCTAAAATCAGATCTAGTTTGTTCATCATCTTCATCTCCCCTCTCTCTAGCTTCAACCAACCTTCACCGCCACCTGTGACCGCCACCACTGACCACTATCTTCATCGCACTACTACCTGTGACTGTCACCATCTCTAAATCAGATTTGATTCGTTAATTGCAGATCTAAAAACACAGGTTCGTAAACGACCACCATCTTCATCGGCGACCCTACACCACCTTGATCCTAAGTCGGCGACCCCACTCTTCTGCTGTAATGACTGCATCACCTTGAATCTCCGAGTCTCCGACTAATACAAATTCAGTGGGATCCTCAATGCGCCGCCATCGTCCAGCCAAACTTCATCGGAGAAAACCCATATTCTCCACATGAGTTTATTTGGCTTTGTTGTTGCGATTAGTTTGGTGGCTACTGATTGTAGAATGCTGATGGATTGTGGTGGTGGCAGTTGACGACAACTGGTACAGAGAAGAGAAGGGGAAATGATTTAGGTCTGGGTTCTTTATTTTGGGGAAAAATTGGAGAGGGTAGTGGAAAAGACAGATTTACCCTCATGTGACATGCACATGATACTATTTAACCAAAAGAATTAACTGGGTTAGGCTTAAAGGACATACAATGCAAGATTTTGAAACATTAAGTACAAAACCCGTCAATTTTAAAGGCAAAGGACACCGCCTGCAATTTGGTGTAAACATAAAGGACAAAACTTGTAATTTACTCTAACTTAAATAAGCTAACCCAAACACTATAAAAACAACTTATTAACTTTAAATTAGTTTTAAGTTTTTTTCCAAAATAAGATAACCTAAACACCGTGTAACTTTTTGATAGCAACCCTTTTGCACTTTCCCGTTTTCCCCACTATAGTCAAAATACCGAACTGAAAACAATAATCGGAGAAATGTCGCCGGCACCTGTGATCGGGGTGGCGGTGTTTCTGGTCAAGGGCGAGACGGTTCTTCTAGGTCGTCGTCGGTCTACAGTCGGTCACAACACCTATGCGCTGCCCGGCGGCCACCTTGAGTTCGGTCAGTCATCTCTCTCTTAAACCCTATATTATTTAAGACTTTAATTTTAGAAATTTAGATTAAATTAAAAAAGTACAGATATTGCCGTTGCTAATGATGTGGTTGAGCTTGTGCGTTGTTGGCAACGACAAAAGGGTCGTCAGTTCATGTGATACTCTGTCTTTACTTGTATTTACATAATCGTCTACCAATTAGCGACCTGTACTCTCCTCATTGTTTGATCGATGCTTCACGATGTTGAAAGGGCATTAATTTTATTGGATGTCTATTGGTGCATTAATTATCTTAGGAGTGTGACTTTCTGACACCACAGGAATCTAACACATGTGTTGCGGGCATAGTTTAAACATGTTTGGGTCAGTTTAGGTCAAACTCACACTCTCACAAACATTTTTGGTTAAGACTGAGGGGAGTGGGGCGACTCCCACCCCAAGTCGCCCCCAAGTTGCAATGAACACCGCCCCCCTTGCCCAACTTCCATAGCAACTTCCATTTGCCCGTCCTCTTCTCGTCGCCCCTCCTCTCACACTTTATCAACTTTTGGCACAAAATTCCAAGAATTCCCCCCTTTTCAAACAAATCAACCAATCAGAGGTCTTGGTGGCATCTTGAGTTGCCATGAACACCACGCCCCCTTTTTTGAGGACGCCCCAAGCCGCCCCCCAAACGCCACGTGTCGCAAGACGCCCTCTTTTGAGGACGCCCCACTCCCTTCAGTCTAAGTGGGTTGGTTTTGTTTAGACCTGATGGGTTCATGGGTTGACTTGTTTAACCCAATTACCTTTGTAAACTTTTAAAATTATATGTTTTATTAGGCTATGGGGTGTGGATGGGGCTCCATGGGGCTTTATATGTGCCACATAGGATCCACGTGTACCATGGAGCCCCTCTTTAATTTGGAGGGTGTGGATGGAGCCCCTATTAAACAAAATTTAAAAAAAAAATTTTTGATTGGTTTAAAACTAATGGGTCCCACCTGAATTCGCGTTAAAGCTCGTTACCACGATGGCGGGGCTTCAATGGCGCCCCGGCTATAGCGCCCAGGGTGTGGTTAAAATTGGAGGGGGGCGCTATGGTGGTCTAGGTGGCGGAAGGGTGGCGCCCCACACCCTCCAGCCTTATGTCATAACTTAAGCTGATTTAGGTATTTTATTCCAAATTTTAACATGTAAAAGGGAAATGAACATCATATTTAATAGTTTAAACATAATTGGTTTCTACCTATATGTATTTTTTTCTTATATATTAATAAGTTGAGTACCAATATGCTAAAAAGATAGGGGGCTAAACAAGCCTAGAGGCTCGAGAGCTACTTGTTATTGGCTTGGTTAAAAGCTCGAACGAGCCGAGCTTTAAGGAGCTCGAGCCTGAAATACAAAGCTCGTTTAGGCTCGCGAGCTTAAACGAGCCCAAACAAATTTTTTTATTTTTTGTATAATATATAATGCTAATGATGATAACATTGGCGAGCCGAGCTCGAGCCGAGCTTTGGCTTGTTTAAACGATATTGAAGCGAGCTCGAGCTGGACTTTTAACTCGTTTGAGGTTGTTCTCAAAATAGCTCGAGCCAAGTCGAGTCGAGCTCGAGCTCGTGCTTTGGGTTTTACTCGCAAGCCGAGCTCAAGCTCAAATAAATAGGCTCGGCCCGGCTTGTTTACACCCCTATAAAAAGATAAAATATATTTTTTTGGGTTAAACGGGCAGGTTTCATGTCGCCCCGTAGAGTATGCGTGTCGTGTTTGGGTTCATGTGCGTGACACGATTTTTGGGTTCATGTAGTATTTGACTCATGGACCCGTGAAGACGACCCATTTAGCACCCCTATTTGGAAGTTAGAACATGATTTATTAAGCTTCATATTTGTGGTCTAACTTTGGTCTAGTAATTTATATAGACATTACGCAAGATCAAATATATGAACATAAAGCAAGGTTGCAAAGCATATTTTCTGCAAAATAGACCCATTAGGTGGCTTAACAAGCTTAAGGATATTAATGTGGTCCTACTCCTACTACTATTTACATATATTCGATGTTTGAGAGTGTGTTTGGATGTTTGTTTAGAAATCAATCATGTGATATCGGATAAAACACGTGTGCTTCTTGTTTTCAAGGTGAAAGCTTTGAGGAATGTGCAGCAAGAGAGGTGAAAGAGGAAACCGGTCTAGACATCAAGGATATACAGTTTGTAACAGTAACAAATAATGTTTTCTCTGAAGCTGCAAAACCGCTACATCTTGTTGCTGTTTTTATGCGCGCTTCTTTAGCCGATCCTGAGCAGCTCCCTCAAAACGTTGAGCCTGATAAATGTTATGGTTGGGATTGGTATGACTGGAAAAACCTGCCCCAACCGCTGTTTCGACCTTTGGAGACTATGTTGAAAAATGGGTTCAGTCCCTTCTCTACTGAATTAAATTGATTAGGGATAATTCTGCACATATTTCTTGCTATGGTTGGTTTCACTGGATTTATGCTATTTTAGTTTTTTTTTTGCTACCTAAGTTAAAGTAATGGAAAGGAAAACGCAAAACATTAAAAGTTTGTTTCCAAGATAAACAGGTATTCAATCACTTTCGATTTAGGTTTTGATTGAGACTTAAGTGATGGTTAACTAAAGTTGCATTTGATCAACAATGATTTAGGGGCTGTTTGGCAATTTCTGAATGGTTAAGTGCTAATCCAGTAAGAGGTCTGAACCATTAAGTGCTGAACCTGTAAGAGACATGAATCATTAAGAGCCAGTATAATGCTTAAACGTTCAGAGCCAAATGTCTGACCAATTCAAATCAGAGGTCTTAACCATTCAGACTTAGGGGCTGTTTGGCAACATCTGAATGGTTAAGTGCTGAACCATTAAGAGGTCTGAACCACTAAGAGGTCTGAACCATTAAGAGCCTGTATAATGCTTAACCGTTCAGAGGCAAATGTCTGACCAATTCAGATTAGAGGTCTTAACCATTCAGACTCTGTGTAAATCTTAACCATTCAGAGGCAAATGTCTGAACCATTCAGACATATGCTCATTAAACAAACAGTCTGAACCATTAAATGCTGAACCAGTAAGAGGTCTGAACCATTAAGAGCCTCATTAAGAGGTAAACAAACAGCCCCTTAGTATAATGCTTAACCATTCAGAGGCAAATGTCTGAACTATTCAGACATCTGCTCGCGAAACAAATAGTCTGAACCATTAAGTGCTGAACCAGTAAGAGGTCTGAACCGCTAAGAGCTAAACAAAGAGCCCCTTACTTCTTTAAATACAGAGGTGTAATCGAATTACAAGATAATGATATTATGTCAATAATAATAAGCATCCTAATATATACAAACTTGAAATAGGATAATGGCTAACAAAAAAAAACTTAAAAATAAATGGCTTAAGATAGGATGTTTCATTGTTTTGGTTTTGATATGTTGCATGTGACGTGTTAGCATAGTTGTATTTTATTAACATCTTTTCACTTCAACCATATTAAGATATGATACTGATGAAACACAACATAAACATACTCTTTGTTTGTTAAGGTTGTGATTTTTTTATACTAAATGAACCTAACATCATATGTGGGTTTGGGTTACTATAAAACAGGTGTGGGTTGGTTTTTGACCAAATACACGAGAATAAACGGGCGTGTTTTTTTAAAGGAAAATTTCATTAAAACAAACAGCACACCTCAAACCAAGGCGGCCAAACACAACCAACTACATAATTACAAATTTACATCAGTCTTGCCACGAAATCGAGAAACCTTTTAACCTACTCCTAATCCACAAAAAAACCCAATGCTTTGATATTGCTAATAATATCATCTACCTTAATCTCTTTATTGTTAAAAATCGCTTCATTCCTGGCCTTCCATAAACACCAACACCCGATTCTGATTAAACCCTTTAGGATTTCCTTCTTTGACCCAACTAAGCCGGCATGATTGTGGGCAATAAGTAGATCCTTAAAATCGAAAAAGAACAGCGGCGGTACCTTACACTATCGGCTGAGATGGTTCCAAACCAAGTTAGCCACAAAACAAGAAGTAAATATATGGTTCACAGTCTCAAAACCTTCGCTGCATAACCTACAGTTGTCATCAGCAAGGGTAATGTTCCGGCTTGACAAAGCTTCCGCCGTCGCAATCCTGTTAAGACTCGCCCGCCACACGAAAATGTTACACTTGATCGGCAGCCATTTGCAACTGATATCAACCACAGTCTCTCCTCGGATCCTGCTACTATCCAGTAATCTTTTAACTGCCCCGGTGCTAAAAGCTTCTTCATTGCTGCCGGACCAGGTCCATGAATCCGGGGAAGAGGTGAGCACCACATTATAAAGAAGACCGCACAGCCCCACTAATTCGTCAACTTCACGACCTGCTTGGATTGGTCTTTTCCACTCCCACTCATAACTGCTCCCACTACCACTAGATTTAACCCGATCACTAATCTTGCATTTTTTTTTCAATTCCAATTTAAAAATTTCAGGGAATTTATCTTTTAGCGGCTCAACACTAAGCCACGGGTCCATCCAGTAGGCCGTTCCTTCCCCATCCCCAACCTTACTTTTAAAGAAATTCCTTAGCGGCAAGCCATCAATTTTCGTTTTAGAGAGAATATTGATAATATTATTCCAAACGCCTCCCATAGCCTTTCTATTCGGAATAAACTCCCAACACAACCTTGTATTATGTACAGCGTTAATGACTTTCTTCCAAAGCGACTCCTTATCCGATTTGAGTCTCCAACCCCATTTCGCAAGGAGCGAGATGTTTATATTTTGTAAATTACTAAGCCCAAGACCACCAAATTTCTTTGGAGTAGTAATCTTTTGCCATGCTACCCAATGTAGTTTGTTGGAATCTCCAAAAGCACCCCATAAAAATCTTCTTATTTTAGCTTCTAAATCATTTAAAACTTTCACCGGAGCCTTATAAAGAGAAAAATAGTAAATCGGAAGGCTTTCAAGAACCGATTTGATAAGAGTGACCCTACCCCCGATGGAAAGAAGGGAAGCCTTCCACTTAGACAATCTCGCATCGAAGATGTCATACACCGACTTCTAGTTAGAGATCCGATTCATGTTGGCTCCGACCTTGAGGCCCAAGTACACAAAAGGGATTTCCCTACTTGACAACCAATCAGAGCCGCAGCGTCTCCCAACTCACTTGATCCCACCCCCACCGCAAAGATATTCGATTTAGCAAAGTTGATCTTGAGCCCCGAACACATGTGGAAGATCCTCAAAATACGAGCCACGTTTAAGAGGTTTTCTTTAGACCATTCCCCCAGAATAATTGCATCGTCCGCATATATAAGATGGGAAATATTCGGACCATTATTAGGAAGATTGATACCAACAAAAGCGCCAAAATCTTTTGCCTTATCCAACATACGCGATAAAGCTTCCATCACCATTAAGAACAAAAAAGGAGACACCGGGTCCCCCTGACGCATGCCTTTTGAGCACCGAAACTCAAAAGTAGGGGATCCGTTGACAAGCACCACAGATCTAGCCGACTCCAAAACACCCTTTATCCAAGAAATCCACAAAAATGTAAAACCCATTTGGCGATAATAGAAATAAGGAAATTCCAGTTAACGTTGTCATATGCCTTTTCGAAGTCGATCTTCAAAAGAAAAACCTTTTTCTTGAATTTTATCCCCCATCTTAACACCTCATTAACAATGAGAGGCCCGTCCAAAATATAATTCCCACTTAAAAAGCCGATTGGGAATCCGATATAACAGAACTAATAACCTTCTTTAAACGATTAGCTAGCACCTTCGAGATGACCTTGCTAACAACCCCGATCAGATTAATGGGCCTGTAGTTATTCAGATCAACCGGGTCACGAATTTTTGGAATAAGAGTGATGAAAGAGGACCCACACCCGACGTTAATCTTCCCATGCTCGAAGAAATAATCCATCAAATCTTTGAAATCCTTCTAAAAAGGTACCAGAAAGTTTTAATAAATTTCATATTGAAACGGTCCGGGCCTGGGGCCTTGTTGCTACCACACTCGAAAACCGCAAGTTTAATTTCCTCTGCCGAAAACCTGCCCGTTAGCCCCAGTTTCTCGTCATCCGAAAGTTGTTTAAAGCCTTCACACACGAATTCAGGTCTGACTGGTAAGTCCTCCTTAAAACGATCCCTAAAGAAGCACATAATATCGTTTTTTAACTTGCTAGGTTTCAAAATCCAACTACCTCCAACAGACAGGCCAGGAATAAAGTTTTTGGCTTTTCGGCTATTGACCAAAGCGTGAAAAAACTAATGGATTCTTAGGGCGTGTTAGGTCAAACTAATGGATTCATAGGTTAACTCGTTTAACCTGCTTATTTTTTATTTATTTATTTGTTTTCAAAAGAGTGACTGGTATAGTGGTATATGACATAAATTAACATTGTTGGTATTTTATGATAAAATATAAAGTTACACAAGACTTTGACATTAGATTTTATTATTTAAGCGTAACTGTTTGATATCCATTTAAAAAATCATAAGGTATAAGTTTTTGGTATTAATATAAAAAAATCATAAGTTATAAGTTTTTGGTATTAATAAGTAATAAAAAAAATATGTTAAAAATCATGAGTTATAAGTTTTTTGGTATTGATAAGTGATAAAATAACTCAGGTTAAATAAGTCATGTTTGTTACAAGTGTGACAATTAGGGCTGCAAACGAACCAAACGTTTGGCGAACAGTTCGTGAACTGTTCGGCGGGAAGTTCGTTTGTGTTCGTTCGTTTATTAAACAAACAAACACGAACAAGAAATTTCGTTTGTTTAGTTAAATGAACAAACATGAACCGAGGGCGCGTTCGTTCATTTATGTTCGTGAACGTTCGGTAACATGTTTGTTTGTGTTCGATAATTCATTAGTGTTTTTAGCTTTTATATTTTATTTAAATACTTCAAAATTCCGACAAATAAAATATTTAATAAGTGTCAACGTATTATATATATTGTTCATGAACGTTTGTTTGTGTATGTTTGTTACCATTTGTGTTCATGAACATTAGCTTGTGCTCATTTGTGTTCATAATCATTCGTTTTCATTCGTTGCCTAAAATTAACAAACAAACACGAACAAGTTCATTTCCTTAACAAACAAACACGAACATAAAATCTCGTTCAGTAAGCATTCATGAACAGTTCGTGAACACATATATTTCTTAACAAACGAACACGAACAAGGACTAGTTCGTGTTTGTTTGGTTCGTTTGCAGCCCTAGTGACAATTTCAATCCGCATTAACAATCATCTTCAAGTCTTGTGTAAACTGGATTCCTTAACAGTCTGTCTAATACTCACAACTAATGAGAAACAAAAAAGTAAATTACAAGTTTTGTCCTTTATGTTTACATTAAATTGCAGGCATTGTCCTTTAGCGCAAAAGTTTGCAAGTTTTGTGCTTTATGTTTCAAAATCTTGCATTGTTTAACCTTTAGGCTAAACCCAGTTAATTTTTTTGGTTAAATCTGGTCACCCAATGGTATTTTTATCTTTTTACCTATATATTTAATATTATTATTAAAAAATACTATTATTATTATTACTATTATTTATATATATAAATCATACATCTGATTCTCCTCTCTCTCTATGCAATTCACTCTCTAGCTCTCTGCTCCTCTCTCTATCTCTACCACCATCAACCACCGCCTCGGCCACTATCCACCATTGCAACCACCGCCTCAGCCACTATCCACCATTGCAACCACCATCCCCACCGGCCACCCCTGCAACCACCATCCACCACCTCACTCTATCTCTCTCTCTATACCCAACCACCACTGCCGCCACCAGCCACCACCGCCCCCACCCCACCTACCACCGCCACTGTCAACACCACCATCTACCACCTCCCCACTCTCTCTCACTTCTCCCCCCCCCCCTCTCTCTCTCTAATAGACGATGACCATGACCAGTAACCGATGATCCAGAAATCTTGGTTTCCCTCACCTGTGAACTCCGTTAAATCAATAAACTGAACGAAAGAAGTAAAGAAAGAAGTAAAAAAAAAAGTAAAGTGAAATTAGAATAATTAGCAAGCATAAACCCACAATTGAAGCATATGATTTCTTCTCATCTAGGATTGCAGAAGAATCTGGTTGGTGTTGCGGGTTAGGGCACCGGTTTTGGAGGTGAGGATGTGTCGTTTTGTGGCGGCAGTGTTGCAGGTTTGGATGGCGGATCGATGACGGTGAACGGACCCCTGGGTTTGAAGATTACAACCACCACTTGTTAGAATTATTAAACTTTATTATGTTTTATATGTATTTAATCATACTTATAAGTAGATATGATATGTACTCGAATATTAGATGATAAGCTTATGTAATTTCGGATATGATATACGGGTGAATATTTCCAATAACTGCCAGAGGCAGTAACCCGCCAAAACACTATGTATTTATTCATGATTGCCGGCAACATTGTCGGACATCAAGACATTCAAGTTCTGCTAGAATTGTCCATTATTCTTTCGACATTCATTGCTTTCACTCATTATTTTGCACTATGGAAATCCAATTCGGATCACTCACAAACAAGAATCCAACCACATCTCATGAATCCGCTGCAAATATGACTTATGATCCCAACATAGTGGTATTAGAGTATCATTGGGGAAGAAAAAGACTGAAATCAAATCCACTTCCACTTTATTGCCATGCCAACACTGCACAAATGAGATGAACTACAAGAACAAGCGAATTCCTCGAGATAAAACATGTTATTACTGTCACCAACCGGGGCACCAGATTTATTCATGTCAGAAGAAGGAAACTGGCGAGGCAACCCAATTGATCCGACAGGCGGTGAACACGGGAATACAGAAACAAGAAGAAGGGATATGTGATCATCAGGAGATGATTGTTGTCGGTACCGAAGGAAGGCTATGGAGCGACATTTGGTACGTTAGTTCGGTATTTACACATCACATTGCCGGAAATCTAAATGTGTTTAAACGCATTAAACATATTGTTGGGGTTGATACACGGTCTGGGGGAAACAACTTCTTGTTCATACGAGGGGTTGGATCGGTTGAAATTAAAACATGCAATGAAACAATGAGAATACAAAGCGTTTTTTATTCTCCGGAGTTAGACCGGAACGTTTTAAGCATGGATCAATTGACATTGCAAGGCTACACCGTCAATAAGGCCGGTGATACTTGCAGAATTTATCCTATGTTTTCAACTCCGGTGAACAACTACATGAATGATGTAAGTGGTCTGACAAGGGAAGAAGAAATTGGGTTAACTGAAAAACAGGGCATGCTCGATGTGAGTGTTTATGATGATGAATTCAAGGAACGATACTTGAACTCCTATTTCGAAGAATTAAATCTGTCTTCGCAAGAGACGGATTGGAGTTTGATGATCGTTAAAGCAATGGAATTCCACGAATTTGCCGACTGCAAGGCTTTTCTAGATTTAATCGATGATAGAGAGTTTGTTTTTAAGTACAAACACACATTGGAGTCAAAATTTGAGGAGATGGTGAAGTGGTTTCTGATCGATTATATGGGAATATCCTCAAGACCAATCCCTCCTTTTGCTCCAAACAAGAGATGAATAGACTTGTTAAGTCTGTATATATTGGTGGCAAGAGACGGTGGCTACCGGGAAGTCACAACAGAAAACCTATGGCCTGCAATAGCAAAAGATCTAGGATTTGATTACTTAGACGGAGATTACATGAGGGTTATTTATGCCATGTATCTCGATATCCTAGAGTATTATTACAAGTTTAAAACGGTTCAAGGAAAAGTGCATGACAAGGAGATGGTGATTGAGGAAGAAGGGTCCTCTCATGGCTGCTATAGGAGACGGAAAAGTGCAAGTGATCTTCAACAGGAACCTGCTGCATCGGCTCAATTTGCATTCTTTGCCGGAAACGATGAAGATGACTGGAATCAACTGAAGAAGAGGAAACATTTCAACTTCAATCACGCAAGATGGACTGTCGAAGAAGCCAACCAGAGTGTCATGGAGCAAGCACGGAAACATAACTAAAGTTAAGGGGGGTTATGTTAGAATTATTAAACTTTATTATGTTTTATATGTATTTAATCATACTTATAAGTAGATATGATACGTATGATATGTACTCGAATATTAGATGATAAGCTTATGTAATTTTCGGTATGATATGCGGGTGAATATTTCAAATAACTGCCGCAGTTACCCGCCAAAAATCAACCGCCAAAACACTATGTATTTATTCATGATTGTCGGCAACATTGTCGGACATCAAGACATTCAAGTTCTGCTAGAATTGTCCATTATTCTTTCGATATTCATTGCTTTCACTCATTATTTTGCATTGAACTTTGTCGGCTGGTCTGTCTTGTCTCCTTGTGGTCACTTTTCCGGTTGGCTAGCAAATCTAAACCTAAGTCAGTAATCACCTCAGGAATCATTGTTGCCATTTTATTCCTTTTTATGAAGTAGACAAGATTTCCTTTCTGTCAGTTCTTTCCATTTCATAGCAAACGTCATGATCATGTGTTTTGAAGATCGGGTCTCACTATCTAAATGTCTAAATTTTGAAGCATACATTACTTCATTTTTCTTAGCATATATACTAATGGTTATGACACTTGTTGCAACAGTTCTTTTATTACTGGTAATCCTAGTAGGATTATATGTGAAGAGAGTCTTGGTAAGTGCATCTAGTCGTGGTTACTTTTATCTTCGCAAGAGTAAGTTTCGGGACGTTTTTGTATCTAGCACAATTTTAGCTACAGGTTTCCTAATGCGTTAATAATCTAAGGTAGCGCAAAGAGAATTCTTATACTTTCGATGGCATCCCAACATAAAGGGTTCATATACATCTTGGCGCACGAGTTACGAGACGAATGATCAAATGAAATAGTTTCTGATATCGGAATTATAGATGTACACGAGAGATTCCTAATAAAGAAATCTAGAATTATCATTGACACACATGCTCGTGCTTTATTCTAAAGTGTCAATCCTTATAGTTTTTAGATTTCCTTATAGATATACATATTTATACAATCATATATTTCACAAACTATAATACACATACCATTCATAAGGTTAATGTTTTTAACAGATTCATGTTTCCAAACAAGTCAGACATTAGGTCATGATACTATTTAGGGAATTCAGTCACTTGTTTGACATATCATATACCCCATCTTACCCGGTTCTCGTCGGAGAGGTAACCCCATCTTACCCGGACAAGCTGGAGAGTCTGCTACACCATACCCAGTCTTGCCGGAGAGGTAATTGGTATTTCCCATAAATAAATCTTTCTTAAATCATGATTTAAAAATGAATATTTTATTAAGGCTTTCATCAAAGAACAAGGAAATTAATATTCACGTGACGGATCATATTCCAGAACCAAGTAGTACCAATAAATAAGAAATAACAATGGCCAAGTGTTATCGCTTATTTACCATACTTACAACGTTCTAGTCGTCATCCTCACGGCATACCAATACCCATTACAATTTATTTATATAAGCTTATCTCGAAGCTAATACTAAAGTATCTTTCTTAAGTTCAAGTCTAAATACTATCCTTGTTGCTACCAAATAATAATTTCCTAACTCTCTTTCGTTTAAGCTTAGGTATTATTACAACACCCAAAATGCTTAAACCAGTGGCTTGGCTCTGATACCACCTCTGTCACGACCCCCGATCCCACCCTGGACGGGAGCCGCGAACAGTTAAGTGGTACCGGTGGTTATTTTAAAAATATTGCAGCAGAAATGTTCATCGGGACCACGAGTTAGGAAAAATATCAGAGTTTAGAAAACATCGGATTTTATTTATTAAATAGATGGGATAAAACCCATGTTTTACAAAGGTAGCTTTAATAAGGGATAAACCCGAATATATGAAACCATGTTTGCTTAATTTAATTCAATTGATAAAATAAGCCACTTCTTTAAGCCTTTCGGTGTCATATCATCACTCTTATTCCAATCTACTGTCATTACCTTAAACGCATTTTAAAAAGATTTAGTCAGCAGGAAATACTGGTGAGTTCATTCATTTTTGTACAAAATGACACATTGTTATAATTTACAGGACTAAGAGCGATTACAATTGCCACTATCTTATAATTATCTGGTCCAGTGACACCCCCTGGTGACGATGGTCATACCACTATTGGGTCCTTTCACCCAATAATGATTATTATCTCTGTTTAGGTTCGTCCACCTAAACGAGAGAGGATAATAGTAATGTGCACAGTACCCCACTTACTGCCAGTAATTTAAGATAACAAAGACTTACCCCCTGTAAAATATAACTGGAAAATAATTTGAGGTATTGTAAAATACTTTTGATAAAAAGAGAATGACTCACCTTGTTAGCATATAGTCTTGATTTACCAGGCCTCCTTATTCTAAGTCTTCTGATAACTAAGCATCTATTTTGATTGTAAGTGTATAGTGCAGAGTTTCTGGTAGTTAAACATTTAGTTTAACAGAGTGGAATACGTATTAGTGTTATACCAAATCAAACCTAACGATGGTCACGAGATCAGAACCTTAACGAAATTCACAAAGTATAGTCTTGTTTAGTGATGCGTGTGAAGTGTGTATATAAATTTAAGTATATTTTAAGCCTTTTTTACACTTTTTTAGCCAAGTTTTAAATTTATAAAACACAATATTTACTAACACTAAACACACATATGGGCAAGTGCACCCATCGTGAGCGTAGTATAGTGTTGGTAAGATACCGAGGTCGTCCAAGGACACAAGAGCTTTTAGTACCGGTTTATCCTTAACGTCTAATCAAATCAAAAATTAGAAAAAAAGGTTTTTAAACTAGAAAAATAAAAACTAACTAAAATGCTGAAAATAAAATAAAAATAAAAACAGATAGACAAGATGAATCACTTGGCTCCGACTCGTGTATAGTGTAACCTTTGATTATTTCCGCACTTTTGCACTTTTTAAGAGATTATCTTAGTTATTGTAGTAGGCCCCTCTTTTGAAGGTGACGTTACCCTCAACCCAGTAGTTTGAGTCAGCAAGGATACAATCCTAAAGGCTCGGATTATTGAAAGATAATTAATTAAGTTGTTAATGCATATTATGGTAGGCCCCTCTTTTGAAGGTGACGTTACCCTCGGCTAAGTAGTCTGAGTCAGCAGGGATATAGTCCTAGGTAGCCGGGTTAAAGTATTAATAGTAGCTTACATATGAGGGGGTCAAAGAGTTTGGACCCCCGCCATCCAATACCGTTAAGTATTGAAGGAGGTCCTACTAAATTTGACCCAGGTCCTTGCAGTATCTATACACTGAACAAGGCAAGACTCTTACCAAACCGTTCCCTTAACCCCCGACCTGGTAGCCAACATACCTCCATATAGACCGTGGAGATATGAATGGTGAAAATCTTTTATTTTATATAGACAGTAAAATAATGCCAAGACACCACGGACAAACGATAAGGAAAAATCACCTTCAACATAAGAAAGTAGTTATTAAAGTCATTAATACAAAACCAAGTAAAAAGTGCGAAAATATTAAAAATAAAAAGTATTACACTAGACACTTTGTCTTCACCAAGTGATGTAAGAGACTTAGGCAAACATGGACTTGATTGTCAAGAACTCTTACGATCAATCTTGGATCCCGAGACGACTCACACACTCTATGATGGACAATGGATGATGGTGGTGGATGATGGTGTTATGGTGGTAGTGGGTGGTGGGTGAAGTGTGATAGAGGTGGTGTGCCAAGGGATGCCTTTGAAGTGAACCAAGCACCCCTATTTATAGCCTGTACAGAAGCCTGGACACGGCCCCGTGTCCACCCTTTTCTCTTTCTTCATTAATACAATTTGTCTGCATTAGCTCCACACGCCCCCGTGTCCTCTGGGCACGGCCCCGTGTGCAGAAGCGTATCTGTACTATCAAGATTTGCTCAGATTCTGCGAATCTTTGCGTTGACCACGGCCCCGTGTCCGCTGGACACGCCCCCGTGTTGGGAAATAGAAGCTTCTACATGTTTGTCTTTTGTTCCAGGGCTGACCATCCTGGACACGGCCTCGTGCTCGCTGAGCACGGCCCCGTGCTGAGCTGGGCATGCCCCGTGCTGAGCTGGGCACGCCCCGTGCTCAGCTGGGCACACCCCATGCTCAGCTTTCTTCTTGTTTTTGCTTTGGGAGTTGTTGTCGAGGGGTCGGGCATGCCACGTTTCTTCCTTTTCTATGTATTTATGTTGGTTTTGCCTGTATATTTGTTCCTTTTGTTCGTTTAAGCTCATTTGACCCTGTAAATTCAAAAGGAAGACAAAAACACACTTTTTCCAACATTAGTACTAAAAAGGGGTTAGTTTTATGCCTTATTTGATGTAATTTATATGTTGCATTTTACACACATCAAATACCCCCACACTTGAATCTTTGCTTGTCCTCAAGCAAAACTCTTTATTATGTGGCTTACACACCCAAATGGAATGGGTAGAAGAGAAGGTTTGGGCTTGTCTTGAGTGTCGGGAATCCAAGATTTTTATTGGGTTTTATTTTTATGTTATTTACAATCTTATTCGTTATGATTTATTTTGAACGTTTCACAAGAAAAATTACTAATTTGGGCATAACATGCCTCTTTAAAATTTTATTTATATACAAGAGTTAATTACTGTTTTCGTCCCTGTGGTTTGTCAAAAATCACTGTTTCAGTCCATTAGTTTAAAAATTGTGATTTCAGTCCCTGTGGTTTCACTTTCATAACCATTTCAGTCCCTGTGGTTTCACTTTCGTAACCATTTCAATCCATTATTCTGTTAAGAACAGGGACTGAAATGGTTACGAGGTGGACTGAAATGGTTAGGAAAGTGAAACCACAGGGACTGAAATCGCAATTTTTAAACTAATGGACTGAAATAGTGATTTTTGACAAACCACAGGGACGAAAACAGTAATTAACTCTATATACAAGTTCACATACCTCACGGGGAATCACTCAACACTCGACCGAAGATGTATTTTTGTGAGACACTCGAGACTGGCATGGAACTTACTTCTACTATATGCTTGCCAAGCAATCAATCCTTCTCCTTTTTAACTATACACCTTTGTAAATATCAAGAGGACTTGGGGAAGGGTTAGGCTTGGGCTAAAGGTAGGTGGTTTTGGTTAGTGGTTAGTAAAAAGGGCTAAAAGCGTAAAAAGCGCCGGTTATCGTGAACCTTTTTTTTTACATTTATTTAAACTAAGCATATTCAAACAAGATTTTTGAGTAACTTGTTTGGTTATTGCTAAATCCTTTTTTTTGCCACAAGGTAACCGAGCTTTTTACTAAAACAAAAGGGGTTTGAAAAGAAAAAGGTTTTGGTGGGTAAAGGGTGTTTGTTTTGTGGGTTTTGAAACGAAAAGGTTTAGGCTCAAAGGGATTAACTAGGGGGATTTTGAGTAGGTGATAAAGAAAATGAAAAATAATGGTGTTGAAAGGAAAATGGGTTAGTCCTAATGCCTCTATCATTTACTTACTAGGGTTCAAGTTGGTAAGGACCGGGAATGTATCGTCATGGCAAGTTCTAGAGTTGTAAGAACCAAGCGGCTATTCACACAAGAAATGAAAAATAAGCATTTAGTTTAAAGATATGTATTTGTATGCTCAATAAAGGCTCAAAACTCACTTTTTGTGGGAATAGGTTTTTATGTGATCAAGTATATATAATCAAATTTTAACTAGATTTGTCATGCCGTTTCATAATTTTCTTATGTTGGTTCTTTTTATCACGATGCGGTCGGTTGTAAATTTGTAAAAATACAACTTTTTTAGAACTTGTTATTCCCAAATTAAACCAAGACAAGTAAAAAAATGAAAATTTTTGAAAAAATTTGGGGTGATTAGCGGTTCCAATAGAGTTTTGTGTAAGACTTGTTTTTAGGACTTGCAAGATTCAAGGTTTTAGCATCCCCCCCCCCCCCCACACTTAAATTACACATTGTCCTCAATGTGTCCCAAAAATAAGTTTTTCGGTTGATTAAAATGTGTAAAAGTGGGTTAAAAACAAGATTTTATGGTACTGGGTAGCTGAACACGGGGTGGTGTTGGCTGAGCACGGCCCCATGGTCAGACTGCCAGTATCAAATTTAAAACAGAAGGCTGGGCACGGGGGCTTATTCAGTGAGCACGACCCCGTGTCCAGTTACCTGAACTGGGCATTTTCTGCAGAACCTCGGGCACGGGGGCGTGTTGGGTTGAGCACGGCCTCGTGCTGAACTTGCTGTAATGAAGAAAAATCATTGGGAGGCTCTGTTTTTGTGCATGGGGTGTGGGTTCAAGTTTCCCTTAGTAACCTCCATCATCCCGAGTGTGTTTTATTCCTGAAAATTAAAACTAAACTAGAAAACGTAAAAGTTAATCTAAACTAAAACTACAGATAGTTCCGCGGAATGCCTCCATGGTGCGCCACGTTTATAAGGGTCCTTGGCTAGACCCACCTTATCAGGTGGTTCTGGCTCATCTTCAATTAGGGGGTCGTAATTGCCGAATGGATATTTCATTGATCGCTCAAGGTCGACACTTTTTTTGAATGCCCCTAATTGAATAGGTAGATTGTTGCGCTTTCGGTTTTTCAAAGCTTCGTGGGTTTTTACAAAGGGTCGTCCCAACACTAGAGGAGCGTCATCGAGGATGACAAAGTCGGTTAGGATTACCATTTGATTTGTCTGAACCAAGACATCCTCAACTACACCAATTGATTTTATTATTTTCCGATTAGATAGAAAAATGGGTATTTGAAGTGGAGAAAAATCACTAATACTTAATTTTTCGAAAATATAGTTGGGCATTATGTTAAAACAAAGATCTTTATCAATTGTAACATTACTAATAAATGAATTTTGAAAAAAACATGGAACCGGTGTAATGTTGATTTCAAATGGGTCTTCTTTTATTAGCGAGGTTTGATCGTTAGTTAACTTAACGCTTACCGTTTCGTCAATTTTAGTGTTAGTGTTTAACTCTTTTAAAAACTTAGCATGAGTTGGAACTAAACAATGATTTTCAAAAGAAGGTGACAAGATATTAATTTCTTCAAAATTAGACTCTTCTTGAATTTTAACGTTGTCGGACTCACCTTTTTCGTTGTTTAACTCATGTGTCAGTTCTTCACTTATTTGTTCTTCCATTTTTACACTTTCAACTATCTCTTCTTTATTTAATTCTTCTCTTGCGCGAGACTCCTCTTCCCTTGCGCAAGATTCTTTTATGTAGCGCTCGATAGTTTTAAGGTGTTCTAATATCCTATCGGTCACTTCGGTGATAGAAAAAGGCTCTGGATTTTCAAAGCTTGAATCCGGTTGTTCGATCCTTTGTTGCTTATAATACCCATATGAAGTAGATGGTTCACACCATTGTTCTTCATTGTAAGCATATGATGGATAAGGGTCGTAATTTTGTTCTTCATAGTACTCATATGAGGTTGGTTGTTCATGCCATGATTCCTCGTAATAAGCATATGAAAGTGGTGGCTCATATCTTGGTTCCTCAAAGTATGAGTAAGAAGGCTCATACCTTGGTTCATCAAAATATGAGTATGAGGGAGGAGGTTCATACCATTGGTCTCCATAGGATGTGTATGAAGTTGATGGCTCGTACCTGGGTTCCTCATAGTAGGTGTATGAAGTGGATGGTTGATATAAGTCACATTACTGAACCGAGTGCGGGTCACCACAATTAGTGCAATAATTATTCCTACAATCATCCTCCTCATAGGTGTAGTTGTAACCTCCTGAGTATTGATCCATAAGAATCACTCAGCAGACCACAACCAAGTCTTGAGACCAGAAAACAAAAATAAAAATGGAAACAGAGGCTGGACACGACCCCGTGTTCAGTGGACACGGCCTCGTGTACAGAATCTGTATCTGGGCGTTTTAATTAAAGGGTCGGATTATTGAAAGATAATTAATTAAGTTATTAATGCATATTATGGTAGGCCCCTCTTTTGAAGGTGACGTTACCCTCGGCTAAGTAGTCTGAGTCAGCAGGGATACAGTCCTAGGTAGCCGGGTTAAAGTATTAATAGTAGCTTACATATGAAGGGGTCAAAGAGTTTGGACCCCCGCCATCCAATACCGTTAAGTATTGAAGGAGGTCCTACTAAATTTGACCCAGGTCCTTGCAGGATCTATACACTAAACAAGGCAAGACTCTTACCAAACCGTTCCCTTAACCCCCGACCAGGTAGCCAACATACCTCCATATAGACCGTGGAGATATGAATGGTGAAAATCTTTTATTTTATATAGACAATAAAATAATGCCAAGACACCACGGACAAACGATAAGGAAAAATCACCTTCAACATAAGAAACTAGTTATTAAAGTCATTAATACAAAACCAAGTAAAAAGTGCGAAAATATTAAAAATAAAAAGTATTACACTAGACACTTTGTCTTCACCAAGTGATGTAAGAGACTTAGGCAAACATGGCCTTGATTGTCAAGAACTCTTACGATCAATCTTGGATCCCGAGACGACTCACACACTCTATGATGGACAATGGATGATGGTGGTGGATGATGGTGTTATGGTGGTGGTGGGTGGTGGGTGAAGTGTGAGAGAGGTGGTGTGCCAATGGATGCCTTTGAAGTGAACCAAGCACCCCTATTTATAGCCTGTACAGAAGCCTGGACACAGCCCCGTGTCCACCCTTTTCTCTTTCTTCATTAATATAATTTGTTTGCATTAGCTCCACACGCCCCCGTGTCCGCTGGGCACGGACCCGTGTGCAGAAGCGTATCTGTACTATCAAGATTTGCTCAGATTCTGCGAATCTTTACGTTGACCATGGCCCCGTGTCCGCTGGACACGCCCCCGTGTTGGGAAATAGAAGCTTCTACAGGTTTGTCTTTTGTGCCAGGGCTGACCATCCTGGACATGGTCCCGTGCTCGCTGAGCACGGCCCTGTGCTGAGCTGGGCACACCCGGTGCTGAGCTGGGCACGCCCCGTGCTGAGCTGGGCACAGCCCCATGCTCAGCTTTCTTCTTGTTTTTGCTTTGGGAGTTGTTGTCGAGGGGTCGGGCATGCCACGTTTCTTCCTTTTCTATGTATTTATCTTGGTTTTGGCTGTATATTTGTTCCTTTTGTTCGTTTAAGCTCATTTGACCCTCTAAATTCAAAAGGAAGACAAAAACACACTTTTTCCAACATTAGTACTAAAAAAGGGTTAGTTTTATGCCTTATTTGATGTAATTTATATGCTGCATTTTACACACATCATTTAGACAGCACTTTGGCATTCGTTTCAGAACCTTAACGAAATTAACAAAGTATAGTCTTGTTTAGACAACACCTTGGCATTCGTTAGTTGGTTCTCGAATCGATCGGACAGAATATCGCATCGATGATTATTGGTTATAACACCAACGTATAGAGAGAAGAATAGAATAAATGAGCAAAGAAAAATGAATCCTAAGCTTCCTATTTATAGGTAGGAAATATGAAATTTTCAGGAAGTTTCCTATATACTTTTCTAGGAAGTTACCTATACATTTTCTAGGAAGCTTCCTACCCACATATATATCCTCTTACACCTTCCTTGCACCTTCCTCATATATATCTATCTCATATATATTTATTTTCATGTATATCTATTTAGGTGTTTAATTTACTTAATTAATCTTGCTTAGCTTAATTAATCTTGCTTAACTGATTAATTAATCATCCTTAACTGATTAATTTTCCTTAACGGTTTAATTAAGTAATTTACTTAGCCAATTAATTAAATAACATAATTAGCTGATTAATTAACTTACTTAGCTTGCTTAACTGCTAAGTTTCCTTTCCTGTTAAGTTTCCTTAGCTATTAAATTTCTTAACCGCTAAGTTTTCTTAACTATTAAGTTTTACATAACCATTAAGTTTACTTAAGCACTAAGTTTCCTTAACTATTAAGTTTACTTAATCATTAAGTTTACTTAATTGCTAAGTATTCTAGTTTAACAACTTCCTGATTATGAGTTCTAATTTCTAATGCAACGCGTATTAGTGTATTAACTTAATTCAACTTTAACGATAATCACGAGATCAAAACCCTCACGACGAATGACAAAGTATAGCCAAGTACTGGTAGCACTTAAACATCTGTTGGATTGGTTTCAATCGATCGGATATAGTACCGTGTCAGTGATTAGAGTTATTACCCTAATAACGGGCAGAGTGTCAGGATTTAGATGTTCTGACATTAGAATGACAGAACAAGAGAAAGAAAAGAATTGAACGATTTGAAATGAAACTGAAAGTCTCAATATATAGGCTGACATTGGGGCGCGTCGTGGCCCGCGAAGCCCATCGGCTTCTCCTTCGTGGCCCGCGAGGGAGTCTGGGTCGGACTGAAGGTTGCTGAGTCATGGAGTGGTCGTGACACGTGGACGATACGTGTCCCTAAATCTTATCCGGAATTCTTCAAGCTGTCGCGCCCCGCGTATGCTTTGGTTAACTCTTACGCGGCCCGCGAGAGATGGATAAAATTGGATTTTATTGATTTTTCACAAAGATTTGAGTTTTATGGGTCCGAGTTTCCACTTACGGAGTGTTGTGGGACATTTTTGCAGGTCCTTACAATTAAGTATTTCTTAATTGGCTTAAATCAGGGGCTCTTATACCACATTTTTCTGTCACTGCCCCCGACCCAGTTTCCTGGTTCGATTGCCGCGAGATAGAAAACCCGTGGTATTAAATTTTGGCAGCGGAAATTTTAACAGGATATTTTAAAATTGAAAACACCCGATTATTTTATTTCAAGTTTCGGGATAAACCCCGTAGTTTACAATAGAGGAATTTCACTGGTTACAAAAACATGTTTATTTATTTACTGAGCCACTTTATCCAAACTGGTAGTGCTACACGACACTTTTTCCTGGTTCACAGTAAATCACCAGAAACATGTTTAAAAAGATTTTATCAGCGGGGAAATACTGGCGAGTCAATCAATTTACATAAAACAACACATTGTTATAGATTACAGTATTAAGAGCGATTACAATTGCCCCTATCTTATAATTAGCTGGTTCAGTTGTCACTCGACCGGCTCTATGACTGTGGTCATACCACTATTGGGTCCTTTCACCCAGTAGTGACGAGTATCACTATTTAGGTCCTTTTACCTAAAAGTGATAAACAGTAGTAATTGTGCACAATACCGGACTTACTGCCAGTAATTTAAGATAACAAAGACTTAATCCCTGTAACATATAACTGGAAAACATTTGGGTATTGTAAAGCATTTTTGATAAAAAGAGAATGACTCACATTGCAAGTTTAGTTGGACAGAGATTTGCCCACTGATTAAGCTTGGTAACCTAGTTAAATAACAATGCACACGAAACTAGGTTAGTAACTTAATACAACATTTACGATAAGCTCACGAAATCAAAATCCTCACGACGAATGACAAAGTATAGCCCGAACTTGGGCGGCACTAAAACATCCATCGGATCGATTTCAATCGATCGGACATTGTATCGTAGCAGTGATCGAGTTATTACCCTGTAATCGTAGCAGCGTTTCAACACCTAAATACACGAAATTGAGCAGTATAAAACGTCTTTTGAACTGATTTTTCGAACACAGAAACAAGCCATGCAACGCCCCATTTATAGCTGAAATTTGATACCGTGTCACATGTAAGCTTGCCACGTGTCTGACACGTGTCCTAAAGCTTATCCGACGCATTATCAAGTTGTCGTGCCCCACATAAGCTTTCCTTAAGTCTTACGCGGCCCGTGATAGATCAATAAAATTGAATTTCTTGATTTTTTTCACAAGGATTAGGGTTTTAGGAGTCCGGGTTTCCACTTACGGAGTATTTTGGGACATTTTTGCAGGCCCTTACATACACCATCCCCTTGATACGGATGGAGAGGAAGATGATGAGGTGGAGGTGAATGTGAAGATTGTGATGTGGATGTTAAGGGAGGGCCTTACAACACCCCATAGCCTAAGTTTTTTCCCTTTCCTAGTAATTCTTTAAGGTTTGTACTATTTGTGTTTGTAGGTTATATGATTTTTTTTTCTTTAAGGTTTGTACTATTTTTTTTTGGTCAAATAAATGATTAATTCTAACATCAAGTCTGGTAATCATTCATTAACATTCATAATGGTAAAATCTTATTCTCAAATGGTGTATACGGACCGTATAACCTTATACGACCAGTATACACCATGTGAGAATAAGATTTTAGGGTGGTTGTATATAATGTATACGATGCCTTCATGCGGGCCGTATAAGGTTATACGGCCCGTTTACCTCAGATTTCTAATTTTTTGTAAAACTGTTTGACTCGACTTATTATTCCTCGATACGCGTGCGACTAGAAGTAAGATTCCTTGATTCGATGTTATATTCCTCGATTCTCGTTCGAGTTATGTGATTAGACGTTAGATTCCTTGATATTCGTGTGAGCTATTTGATTCGACGTTAGATTCCTCGATTCGCGTGTTAAGTATTTGAAACGATGTAATATTCCGTAAAAATTTCTATATAAACGACAATAATCCTATTCATTTTCATTCAACTTCTATTCGTTTCTTCTATATTTCTCTTAATTCAAATTATATTACGCAATCAATGTCGTTTTGGGGTGACGGTAACTTTGTTGTAACACCTCGAAAATTCACGTCCTATAATGAGTTGACACGTGTCATATGTTTGAACGTGTGAAACAATGTTATAGAAGGATTTAAGTTGACAATCATGGAAAGTATGTGAAAATAAGGATTCAAAATGTCAACAACGGATAAATATACTTTACAATAACCATACATGATGTTTATACCCTTAAACGAATAAATTATGGATCATACGAAGCTAATTGTGAAAGAAAGTGAGAGATTACAAACTACGGGGGTTAAATGTGTCAACATGTTTAAAGTATACCTCTGAGTGACCTTTTAGTGAACCCGAAGCTTTGTAATGATTAATTATGCTCACTAGAATAAGTGATTAAAATTTCACAAAGTTTCGATAAAGAATGAGAAAGTTATGACAATATTCATATACAAGGGGTTAAAGCGTCAACGTTGAAAGTTATGACTCTTCGGGTAACAATAAAGTTAACCGAGGACTAAACAAAGTGGGTAAATGTCTTAAAGCCCTTATAAATCAATTTGGAGGGTTCAAAGTGCAAGAAATAAAGTCGTAGCAAAGTTTTCAAGAGCCAAGGACCAAAGTATAAAAAATCAAAAGTTGAGATTTGATCAGAAGGGCTTCGCGGCACGAGAAGGCCCCTGGGGAGGGCTACGCGTCGCGCGAAGGCCCCTCTGATCCGAATTCTTTGGGCTATGGTCTGCTAGTGCAATGTAACCGACTTTAATCCAATTTTCCTCATCTTGCACGACCCCTAAACAACCCCTAGACACTTAGGGACACTTGTTAGTGATCAAACATCAATGGTAGACCTTGTTGTCAACAATCTATGAAGATATGAACACTATAAAAGGCCACAAGGTTGCAACCATTTCTTCACACCTTCATTCTGCAATTGAGGAGCTTTCTGGAGCTTAAGAGCAGACCCAAGTCCTTCCTAATCAAGCATAGGACTTTGGTAAGTATGCTTAACCCTTCTTAGTTAAGTTTTTGCTTAGTTTTAGCTTAAAAGTCAAACCGTCGTAATTAACGATTGACTTAGCGATTAATCACTAATGGTCCAGTGATTAGTCGAATTGAAAGTAGTTATAAGTTGGTAATTATGTGGGCAATAAACCCTTAAAAGGACACCCTCTGATTCCCACTCTAACTAGGTCAAATGTCGGGTCAAACTTGTTATTAAAAAGTCAACATAATGCTTATTTTCTAATTTATGCATAATTAGCAATGTAGATTACATACAACCTGTTTGATCATTAATATAACTTGGTAATTAGTGTAAGAACATGTCTAAACATGTTCAACCCGACAATTTTATGTTTAGACCCGGTTCGGAACCAAAAGTCGCAAAGCTTTGACTTTTGCTTTGACTTCAGTTCTGACCCGTTTTGGTATGTTTTAGAAATACCTTAGAGCTTTATTTGGACCAGGTTACATGCTAGTATAACCCTCTATGATTATACATCTCGGTTCATTAGTTATCCAATTAATATGCATGATCCCGTTAATTGCCCATATGTTGACCATTATGCCCTTTTCACCTTAAAACGTGATTTTTGAAAATGTAAAAGAGTAGAAACCTTAGTTACTGATTTATAAACTTGCACCCAAAATTTGACATCAGTTTGAGGTGTAGATTGAGAGTTATGCTCATTAGCGTAATTAGAAAGCTTATTAGCGATTAAACGACATAATTAACGTATAGCCTATTTAAACCTACTTTTTGATATCAAACTTATTACCCACTGATGTAATATATTATTTTGGGATTTTTGAATATTTTTAATTAATTTTAGGCTGAGCATAACTTATAGTCATAGGCTTAATCCGGTAATTGCCCTTACGGGTTATAAAATGAGTTTTACATATCTAATCGACTCCAAACCTTTTGCTACTGATTTCTTATGATAAATAAATTATTTTAAACCTTCTGGAATAATAAAAATATCATCTTTCTATATAGAACCCGGAAACAACTTCTAATCGCCTTTTTAAGCGTTTTTAACGCATAGTATGTACTAAAACTATTTTAAACATACAAAGGTTGATACCTACTGATATTTGTGGTAAATTATAATATTTTAACAGTAAGCAAAAGTTGTTTAACTCAGACTTCAGTTTTGAGCTTTACGGCTTATGTGAAATTACCAAAATGCCCCTACGGTGCATAGTTTAGTTATAATTGATAAATTTCACACATATACTTTACCCTACTGTTATAACTTATTAAATTGAGTATTTTTGCTGATTATATCAGACCTGTAACTCAGGTAAATACTTAAACTCTTTTATAACCTTTTAAATGACCAAACTACCCCTACGGGGCATAGTTTGTGTTTAAATTCGTTTTGGGCATAATAAAAGACATCTTACTGATGTCACAACATATTTGAGACATATTAACTTAGGAAACCTGGTTAGGACTCTTATGAGTAACCGTTACGCCTCTTGCGCGTTCGGTTCGGCTTATGTAACTAGTTTACATAAATTAGCCGAAACGGGTCAAACCTTATCGGTTTTACCCCAAAATTCAGAATGTGCCTAGATTACCCATATAAGGCAAGTCTTCAATCTTGTCGGGTCTAAGTCACATTCTATTCCGGTCTTCGCCTTATAATGCGTTTGAACCGTATTTTCCTTTTGGAAACTAACCGGTCTAAGTCAAGACTTAATTAAAGACCCGTTAGGATTCTAATAGGTTATTAAAAACCTTCGTTCCAGATTAGGAGCCCAGTAAAAGCTATCTGTACTTGCTGATTTGATATACGGCTAGGATTGAAATTATATTTAGCTCAGGTAAATACTTTTAACTTATTTTCCCTATACGGGCTTGGGTTACGGTATATAAAATACCGCTTGGTCGGGAATTAAATCTTCCATCGTTTGGTGGTTAATTGAATAATTTAACTGGCCCGTTTAAATATGTTTTGTTTGCTTAAAGCCTTTGGGGGGTTAATGACCATGTCCCGGATATCCTTGGCATCATTTTACGAAATGGCCACGACCTAAGCGCGGAGTGTAGGCGTACACTCGTTAGTGCATAAATAGTTGATGTGGTGTGTCTATTGATCTTTAACCCGGCACGCTCCGGGCTACTGAATGCATAAGGAACATGTAATTCTTTTACAAGATTATATATTCAAATAATTCTCCCAAGTTATAAAGAGTTTGTGCCACGTGCATTCAAATCAATTTTATAAAACCTTTTCAAAATGAGTCAGTTGAATGTATTTACCAGTGTAAACTGACGTATTTTCCAAAAAGGCTAAATGCAGGTACTATACGTAATAGGCTGGCTACTCCAGGCATCAATAATCAAGTCTCGCAAGCTTTAGATGTTAAAGTCTGTTGAACGATATTATCTTTCTGTTAAAGATCCGCCTGTGGATCCATCTTACATTCCATTGTAATATCTGATATTACTTTGAATCGGATTGTAATATATTTATCTTTTGCATCCGCTGTGCATTTATATATTGTGTTGTTTGACCGATGATATCAACTACGTCACGATACTCCCCTACCGGGCACACCGGTGACACGTGGAATTCGGGGTGTGACAGGTTGGTATCAGAGCCAACATTGAGTGAATTAAACACTAGCCATTAGTGTTTAATCTCAGTTACACAGATACACATTCTTGAGTCTAGACAAGAACATAGGACTAATCCTAATTCATTTCATTGTCTTTTAATTGCTTCTTTTGTTATTTTTCTGATTAGCCCTTGCATGGGCAAGTCATTTTCTTAAGAAGTCCCGTTTAGGGCAACCATATACTTGTTTAAATTTTAAAGGAACGATTATGTTTAAAATATCATTCCTATATTATAAGATCTACCATTATAATAAAATGGCAAAATCTAAAAAGGACAAGACCTAGCCTCGTGTCATTATTAAGACCCGGCCAAGATGGCAGTTCCTCAATTTAGGTTCAGATCCTTATTAACATCCCGAGTTAGGATTGTTCTGTGTTTATTATTAAAAAGGAATCTTAAAGGTAAACCTAGCCTATATGACGAGGCCAAGATGGTAGGACATATTCAAGAGATTCAAATCCTTGTTAACACCTAAGAACGTGTTAGCACTCTTGACAGATGTGATTCGAGAAAATCACAACAGTTATTCTTATATTGGATTCTTCCAATTTTCTTATCTAGTCTATTGATTTAGAAATCATGGCTTATATCATCCTATAAGATGATCATATTATAAACATCCCTTAGAAGGGAAATGCCTACGGGCTATAGTTAATGTCCTCTGAGACTAAAGACAGTGGTAGCCTACAACTCCCTGTCAAGAAAAAGTAATGAACTTTGATTCACACCTAAATGCCTCGATCCCAAACGATCATGGCTTATAAATTAAACTTGTCCACGTGACTAGGCCTTTTGTGCTATTACTAACTTATAAATTTGCCTCGATTATCTGAAATCATGGCTTATAAATTAAACTTGTCCACGTGACTAGGCCTTTTGTGCTATTACTAACCTATAAATTTGCCTCGATTCTCTGAAATCTCGGATTATAAATTAAACTTGTCCTTGTGACTTGACTTTTTGGTGCTATAGTTATATTTTAATTAAATCCAGGATAATTATAATAAAAATCCTGAATAAAATAAATATCATTCCTTTCCTGCCAGTATAAATATTAAAAGAGAATCTTAAAAGGTTTGACCTAGCTTGAATGTCATTGAAGACCTAGCTAAGATGGTAAAACCTGTTTAAAAAGAGATTTAGATCCTCGTTAACATCTGAAAATGTGTTAACACTCCTGACAACAGAGATGTGATAAAATCACACTTGTCATCCTTATATTAGGAGTTTTTCCAAATCCCTTAATTAGCGTAAATGATCAATAGGAATCATGGCTAGTAAACGTCGAACATGAGGTACGCATCAAAACATCCATTTGGGATGTATACCTATGGGAAAAGGTGTATACATGAAAGGATAGTTTTTATTTCATAAATTCTTGTCAAGACAATGAACTATGAAATTTTCCGATCCAAAGGAATCATCGATTATGTTTTAGATTTTTCCCTAGTGACAAGGCCCTTTGCCATCAAGAGTCCTTGGGAACAAGCTCTTGTGCTATATAAAATGTCAGTGCGACATTGACAGTCGTGATTTAGGTCCCCTGTCTAATAAATATGAAGGATTATATTCTGTTTACACGCCAAGGATGGTTTATTTAAAAACCTAGGCAGAACATAATCAAATAACTTAAATACTATCTTTTGGCCTATATGGTTTATTCACACCATAGCTATTTAATCAACAAATTCGACAATTCACCATATAATTAAATCAATTATTACTAATTGGTTTGTAGCCTTCAAAGCTTCACCATGGTTAACTCCTCTGAAGCTCACAATCATCCAGTTAATCAGAATGATGATACAAGACTGAATTTAACGGGCGCCGAGTTACAGGCTATGTTAGATACAGCTGTAAACAAGGCCGTGAACCGAGCGTTAAGGGATCATAAGCGAAAGTATGATAATACCCCGAATAAAGGTTACAGAAAGGGAAGGGCCAGTTCGAGCTATAACCAGCCAAAGAAGGCAAAACCCGAATGTGGAACCTGCGGGAAGAAGCACTTTGGAAAATGTTTCTATGATCAGACCAGGGGATGTGTCATCTGTAAGGAGATGGATCACAAGACCCATGAATGCAAGGACCTGAAGAACAACCAGCGGTCAGGTGAAAAGACCAGATGCAAAACCTGTAAGAAATACCATCTCGGGAAATGCAGATTGGAATCTCAGCCTCTACCCTGTGGAATCTGCAAGGCCAAGGAACATAAGACCTTGGATTGCAAGAGATTGGGAGACGCAACCTGCTATGGTTGCAATGAAATAGGGCACATCAAAACTAATTGCCCTAATAAAACCAAGAAGTCTGGCGAGGCTAAGAAGACCAAAACCGGAAACTCCCAAATGGATACTCAAGAGGCTATTCAGGATGACAAGGTCACAACAGGTACTTTCTATATCAATAACGCTCATGTTAGAGTATTATTTGATTCAGGTTCAGATAAGTCTTCCGTAGACAATAGATTTTGTAAATCATTAAATCTGCCTGTTAAAACTCTAAGCGTTAAGTATAAAGTAAAATTGACCGATAATACCTCAGAGACTGCTTCAACAATATTAGATGGATATTTTATATCCATTAGGAATCATTATTTTATGTTGTCCTTGTTTCCATTTATATAATAAGGGGCTCGATATCGTGATAGGAATGGGATGGTCCAAGTTTTAAGGACCTTATTAGAAAAACCTAGTATCCGTTTCGCGAAAAGGGAAAAGACGGAATAAGAATTTTCTGACTCTCACCATAAAAGTTCTAGACTTTTGACAGCATAACGCAATTTTTTGGCTGAGACAGTGCTCTATTCCATTTACCCAAAACCTAAGCTTAATGCAATAATTGTTGGGGGTTAGCATCGGAAATAACAGGGCACATTAAGGTTTCAAGGCCTGCTTATTATAAATCCATTACGGATCAATCTCAGCTACTCACGTTCTATAGATTAAGAAATAATCAGTCAAAACTGAGACTGCCCTAAAGTTATCTAAGATTTTACAGCTAAGTTTAGAAGGATTAAGAATGGAGGCGTTTAACCCTCCTGTTGAATGATTAGAGGCAGCTCACATTAGGAATGTCACTAGATAAATCCTTATCTGTGATTTTATTGCTAGAATTTACATGTGGTTTCTGGTGCTGTTAAGTCTCTCATAAGACCATAAACTTAGCAAACTTTTAGAAATTTTTCCCTGTAAGAACCCCAGATGTTAAGTGTAAGGTAGAACCTTATCATAAGAACCATTTCTTCTGCTCCTGTCAGAAACCTTCAGTCGCAGAATTTTAGAAGTATCTTTTCTCTAGGTGTAATGCGTCAGCATTTCGAGTTGATATCTCTTTAATCTCTATCGATTGTGAATACCAGATTGCTTCCATGCCTGATCAGTATGGAGGTTTAATGCATGGAACCACAAAGATACCCCGATGGTCATATGGTACTAAAGTCAACTAATGGTATTCAAAGAAGATATCCAGGATGGAATTGTCCAAGTGAATGTTTCCGGTTAAGGAAATTCGTGGAATTGTAACATACAGGTGTCACCTATTTGACACAAGCATTGATGGATGAATAGGAGTCTGAGATTTGGAAATCTCTGTAATCTCCTTATACCTAAGTATCTTCTCATAAGTTTTCCCTGCTTACCTCCTGGGAGGCAGGTAGAGTTAAGATTAACATCCCGCTGTGGGCTGGAGTATTGTGAAAACTCCATGTTGATTACGGAATAATCGAAACCCTGACTGAGTAGGTTTTAAGACATAGGCTCATATAGCCTGACTCAATATTCTGAGGGTTTTATGTTATTGAATAAGAAAGACGGTTCATATTGCTTATGTATTAATTACCGCAACCCTAATTAGGCAACGATTGAGAATCGCCATTAGCTGCCCAGGATTATCGATCTGTTCGACCAACTGTAAGGATTAGCTACTCCTTAAGATTTGTTTTGGGCAATGGTTGGAATAACCATCTCACCTTAAGATAAGCTTTTCCATAATAGTTGCTATATAAGTATCAAGGTGGCTCCTTTGGAGACCTTGTATAGATGAGATATCAAAACATCCGTTGGATGGACGAGACTTTGGAAAGTCCACTTATCAGGATCTGAAAGTTGCATTGGAAACAATGAATAAGATCCTACAAGTTCCTAATTATCTGTAAGTTGCCAGTATTCGGCAGAAAAATCAAGAATTAATGAAAGTAGCAACCCTCCTAAATTCTTGTTAAGGAATAAGGTTCAACAAAAGGTATCGCCCAGGAAGGGTATACCAAATTTGTTAAATTATCAGGCGAGTTAAGCTCTGAATATATAGACTCATTCGAAGGAAATCGAATGTATCAAGATCAAGTAGCTCATAAGCTAAAACCTATTTAAGGAGCTTAGCGGAGCTCGCAATACATTGCACACTAGTGACTGAAGGGCGTGTTTCGTCAATAAGTCGAGAAACACTATCACATAATGATATGTAGATTTATGATGTGATGAGCATCCTATATCGATTGAGGATCAACAGGTTAAGAAGCTTCGAAGGAAGCATGTGCCTATTGTAAAGGTAAAATGGGATGCCCGTAGAGGTCCCGAGTATACGTGGGAGGTAGAGTCCACAATGAAAGAAAAATACCCTTATTTATTTCAGTAAATCTCGAGGTCAAGATTTCTTTTAAGGGGGTGAGGATGTAACACCTCGAAAAATCACGTCCTATAATGAGTTGACACGTGTCATATGTTTGAACGTGTGAAAGAACGTTATAGAAGGATTTAAGTTGACAATCATTGAAAGTATGTGAAAATAAGGATTCAAAACGTCAACAACG
Source organism: Helianthus tuberosus (assembly GCA_030545235.1). Classification (NCBI taxonomy): domain Eukaryota; kingdom Viridiplantae; phylum Streptophyta; class Magnoliopsida; order Asterales; family Asteraceae; genus Helianthus; species Helianthus tuberosus. The sequence goes on from CM060393.1 coordinate 30,584,457, forward strand.
GATAAATATACTTTACAATAACCATACATGATGTTTATACCCTTAAACGAATAAATTATGGATCATACGAAGCTAATTGTGAAAGAAAGTGAGAGATTACAAACTACGGGGGTTAAATGTGTCAACATGTTTAAAGTATACCTCTGAGTGACCTTTTAGTGAACCCGAAGCTTTGTAATGATTAATTATGCTCACTAGAATAAGTGATTAAAATTTCACAAAGTTTCGATAAAGAATGAGGAAGTTATGACAATATTCATATACAAGGGGTTAAAGCGTCAACGTTGAAAGTTATGACTCTTCGGGTAACAATAAAGTTAACCGAGGACTAAACAAAGTGGGTAAATGTCTTAAAGCCCTTATAAGTCAATTTGGAGGGTTCAAAGTGCAAGAAATAAAGTCGTAGCAAAGTTTTCAAGAGCCAAGGACCAAAGTATAAAAAATCAAAAGTTGAGATTTGATCAGAAGGGCTTCGCGGCACGCGAAGGCCCCTGGGGAGGGCTACGCGTCGCGCGAAGGCCCCTCTGATCCGAATTCTTTGGGCTATGGTCTGCTAGTGCAATGTAACCGACTTTAATCCGATTTTCCTCATCTTGCACGACCCCTAAACAACCCCTAGACACTTAGGGACACTTGTTAGTGATCAAACATCAATGGTAGACCTTGTTGTCAACAATCTATGAAGATATGAACACTATAAAAGGCCACAAGGTTGCAACCATTTATTCACACCTTCATTCTGCAATTGAGGAGCTTTCTGGAGCTTAAGAGCAGACCCAAGTCCTTCCTAATCAAGCATAGGACTTTGGTAAGTATGCTTAACCATTCTTAGTTAAGTTTTTGCTTAGTTTTAGCTTAAAAGTCAAACCGTCGTAATTAACAGTTGACTTAGCAATTAATCACTAATGGTCCAGTGATTAGTCGAATTGAAAGTAGTTATAAGTTGGTAATTATGTGGGCAATAAACCCTTAAAAGGGCACCCTCTGATTCCCACTCTAACTAGGTCAAATGTCGGGTCAAACTTGTTATTAAAAAGTCAGCAGAATGCTTATTTTCTAATTTATGCATAATTAGCAATGTAGATCACATACAACCTGTTTGATCATTAATATAACTTGGTAATTAGTGTAAGAACATATCTAAACATGTTCAACCCGACAATTTTATGTTTAGACCCGGTTCGGAACCAAAAGTCGCAAAGCTTTGACTTTTGCTTTGACTTCAGTTCTGACCCGTTTTGGTATGTTTTAGAAATACCTTAGAGCTTTATTTGGACCAGGTTACATGCTAGTATAACCCTCTGTGATTATACACCTCGGTTCATTAGTTATCCGATTAATATGCATGATCCCGTTAATTGCCCATATGTTGACTATTATGCCCTTTTCACCTTAAAACGTGATTTTTGAAAATGTAAAAGATTAGAAACCTTAGTTACTGATTTATAAACTTGCACCCAAAATTTGACATCAGTTTGAGGTGTAGATTGAGAGTTATGCTCATTAGCGTAATTAGAAAGCTTATTAGCGATTAAACGACATAATTAACGTATAGCCTATTTAAACCTACTTTTTTGATATCAAACTTATTACCCACTGATGTAATATATTATTTTGGGATTTTTGAATATTTTTAATTAATTTTAGGCTGAGCATAACTTATAGTCATAGACTTAATCCGGTAATTGTCGGTTTTGCCCTTACGAGCTATAAAATGAGTTTTACATATCTAATCGACTCCAAACCTTTTGCTACTGATTTCTTATGATAAATAAATTATTTTAAACCTTCTGGAATAATAAAAATATCAGCTTTCTATATAGAACCCGGAAACGGCTTCTAATCGCCTTTTTAAGCGTTTTTAACGCATAGTATGTACTAAAACTATTTTAAACATACAAAGGTTGATACCTACTGATATTTGTGGTAAATTATAATATTTTAACAGTAAGCAAAAGTTGTTTAACTCAGACTTCAGTTTTGAGCTTTACGGCTTATGTGAAATTACCAAAATGCCCCTACGGTGCATAGTTTAGTTATAATTGATAAATTTCACACATATACTTTACCCTACTGTTATAACTTATTAAATTGAGTATTTTTGCTGATTATATCAGACCTGTAACTCAGGTAAATACTTAAACTCTTTTATAACCTTTTAAATGACCAAACTACCCCTACGGGGCATAGTTTGTGTTTAAATTCGTTTTGGGCATAATAAAAGACATCTTACTGATGTCACAACATATTTGAGACATATTAACTTAGGAAACCTGGTTAGGACTCTTATGAGTAACCGTTACGCCTCTTGCGCGTTCGGTTCGGCTTATGTAACTAGTTTACATAAATTAGCCGAAACGGGTCAAACCTTATCGGTTTTACCCCAAAATTCAGAATGTGCCTAGATTACCCATATAAGGCAAGTCTTCAATCTTGTCGGGTCTAAGTCACATTCTATTCCGGTCTTCGCCTTATAATGCGTTTGAACCGTATTTTCCTTTTGGAAACTAACCGGTCTAAGTCAAGACTTAATTAAAGACCCGTTAGGATTCTAATAGGTTATTAAAAACCTTCGTTCCAGATTAGGAGCCCAGTAAAAGCTATCTGTACTTGCTGATTTGATATACGGCTAGGATTGAAATTATATTTAGCTCAGGTAAATACTTTTAACTTATTTTCCCTATACGGGCTTGGGTTACGGTATATAAAATACCGCTTGGTCGGGAATTAAATCTTCCATCGTTTGGTGGTTAATTGAATAATTTAACTGGCCCGTTTAAATATGTTTTGTTTGCTTAAAGCCTTTGGGGGGTTAATGACCATGTCCCGGATATCCTTGGCATCATTTTACGAAATGGCCACGACCTAAGCGCGGAGTGTAGGCGTACACTCGTCAGTGCATAAATAGTTGATGTGGTGTGTCTATTGATCTTTAACCCGGCACGATCCGGGCTACTGAACGCATAAGGAACATGTAATTCTTTTACAAGATTATATATTCAAATAATTCTCCCAAGTTATAAAGAGTTTGTGCCACGTGCATTCAAATCAATTTTATAAAACCTTTTCAAAATGAGTCAGTTGAATGTATTTACCAATGTAAACTGACGTATTTTCCAAAAAGGCTATATGCAGGTACTATACGTAATAGGCTGGCTACTCCAGGCATCAATAAAGTCTGTTGAACGATATTATCTTTCAGTTAAAGATCCGCCTGTGGATCCATCTTACATTCCATTGTAATATCTGATATTACTTTGAATCGGATTGTAATATATTTATCTTTTGCTTCCGCTGTGCATTTATATATTGTGTTGTTTGACCGATGATATCAACTACGTCACGATACTCCCCTACCGGGCCCACCGATGACATGTGGAATTCGGGGTGTGACATTTGTCGGTGGTGACTCGGCTAGCGAGTCGAATCAGAGGAGTTATGATATCAATCAAAATAACAATCCGAGTTTGTTCGATCTAAATGTTCCGTTCGATCTTAATCTTCCGTTTGGTGCAAGTCAGGATCCTTGGGGTTTTGATGCCTGTCATGGTAATTATGTTGGTTATTATCCACCACCACCACCCGGTAGTTTTCAATTACCCCTGGTAGTGGTGGACCGCTGCCCGCTAGTTTTCAATCCCCTCCCAGTAGTGGTGGACCGTCTGAGGGTCCAAACGCTGACCAGGAACCTAGTGAGTTTGAACCCGATCAGGTATAACATTTGTTTATATGTTTATTTGCCGTACATTTAATATTACAGTTTATACATTTGATGTCATTTACATTATCATCTTAGTTCGTCCAAAAACTATGCATTACATGTCACACTTTGGGTTTTTTCTGCACAACTTTGTTGTACGATACGATTATGTGAAATTATTATATGAAAATTTATGTTATAATTGTTGTGTCATATGTGTATGTATAAGTATATATATATGCATAACATGATGTTGCCCCGCTGGCGTGGGGATTGAGCCTGACGTGGGGCAGTGGGGGGGGTGACATGGCTGGCTTTGGTCGGCTGGTCCAATATAGCCGTTGGGACTAGCCGTTGCCGAACGACTACTTTAATTAATTTTTTTTAATTTCCTTAGGTAAGAGTTATACAACGACCAGTTGGAAGATCTTGGGACGAAAATTGATACATTTAATTTCCTCCAACAACAAAGGATCGAGATGAGGAAAAATATCCAAGCGTCGTATGATAAAAAAGATATCTCTAAAAGAAAAACGAGAAGATATGAAATTTCTCACCATGCCCGTCGATCATCTTACCGGCCCACAATTGGCAATGACGTTGGAAATGAAAGAAGAAATCATAAAAAAATATAGGGTAAATTACTTTTTGAATCCCTGTGTTTTAGTGGTTTTAACCACTTGAGTCCAAAAGCAAAAAGTTTAACGACCTGAGTCCCTATAAGCATTTTCTTTAACCATTTGAGTCCAAATTTCTAACACTGTTAGAATTATTTTGTTAAATGACCAAATTACCCCTATAATTAAAAAATAAATAAATAAACTAATTTATATTTCTCTTTCTCCCTCTTCTCACTCATTTATTTACCATAGATCTGAATTCCAGTCATCACCACAAGTATACACACACCAGAGAGTTTTCACAAGTGAAATAGGGTTTCAACTTTCACCACCTCCATAACCGCCACCGTGATGGCCGGAGTTGAAGTGAAGCAAGAATAATCGAAGCAAGAGATCTAGGGTTTTAGAGGTATCAACAACAATTACACTAAACGAACAGATGATTCGGAGATTGCGGTGATCGATCTCGATAGTTCAGATAACGACGATTCAGGTGACAGAATTCGTAATGGCAAGAGATCTAGGGTTTCGAGTGGTGGAGATGATTTTAGCGGTGATTGTTCAGCCCCAAATGGGGGTTTATCTGACGCCGCCCAACCTGGTGGTGGATGTAGTTTTCTCAAATCTTGGGTCATATGAGGGTGTGCGGGTTTTCACTAAAGCGATTAAAGATCAGGGGCTCATCATTCAGCGTCAAAAAGTTCAGGTGCATAAATTTCGACCCTTGAATTCGCTACTCATGTGGCCATTACAAAGACCGGTGATGGTTCTTGATGGTTCGAATAACTTAAGGGGTCGAATAACTTGAGTGAACCTGTTGGAATTTTCTGCTTCAAACAATTATGTTATAGGGTAATTTGATTCCAAACGGCTCGGTGGTTCTATTCCGGCCGCAAACAATTTGTTCTGGTTTGCTCAGGTTGTGGTGTGAAATGTTAAAGTGTTTTTGCTCAGGTTGTGTGTAAAGAGAGAGGGAAAAGATTTTACATCACTGATTCATTGGACTTTGTTGATAGATTCATGAGATCTAAATGAACCGGCTATGATGAAAGGGATGGGGAGGGGGTGTTTGGATTTGAATGAACTGAAAGCTGGATTCAGGTATGGTGCAGTGTGGTGGTGGAGGTGGTGCAGTGCGGTGGTAGTCTGATTAGAGAGGTGGGTGTTGATGGAGAGAGAGGGATGAGAGAGAGAGTTAAAGAGAAATTGCATTTGGTGTATAAATACATATAAATATCATCATCATCATCATCATCATACTCAGTATATCCCACCAATAGTAAAACTAAGATAGGGTCTGAGGAGGGTAAGATGTAGACAGCCTTACCTCTACCCCGTAGGAATAGAGAGGCTGCTTCCAATGAGACCCCCGGCTCGATTGTAGTTTTGCATCAAGCTTTGGATATAAGGCACATAACACTCAGCAATTGAGACAAAAGCCGATTAGTGCATGTACCCCCTTGTCTTTCGGCTATCAACGCCACCACATGATGCATGATTAACCATCCCCTCTTTTAACGTTATTTTCACGAAATTAGTAAAATACCGTTAAAATTAGTGCACTTTCACTTTTGCCCCCCGAGCGCCCACACATATACATTATATGAGCATGCCGCAAGCGGGGCGTAAATACATATAAATATAAATATTGTGCATAAAGAGTTGTACCTTATGTGTAATTGACTAAAATGCCCTCATAGTTAACAGACTTGATGGATGGTGTTAGAAATTTGGACTCAAATGGTTAAAGAAAATGCTTATAGGGACTCAGGTCGTTAAACTTTTTGCTTTTGGACTCAAGTGGTTAAAACCACTAAAACACAGGGACTCAAAAAGTAATTTACCCAAAAATATAAGATGGAGAAATCGTGAAGTTTTTAATTTTTTTTAATTTTATTTGTAGTTTTTTTAAAATATTATATGTAATCTTCTCTTCTATTTTAATTAGTGTGTTATTTTAATTAAATAAAATTTAAAATAGTTTAAACAAAAAAAAATCCATATGGCTGGCTACGCCAGCGGAAGCCACACCACACCCCTTGTTTTTGAATATTATCTTGTGAATCCGACACTCACCACATGTCGAGCAATGCCTCCAACCCGAACCCATCGACACCCCCATAGGGTATGTTTGGCATGAAGCTTTTAGAAGCTTCAAGCTTTAAGTTTTTAAGAAAAAACTCATACTCAATAAAAAGCCTTGTTTGGTTGAAGTAGCATGAAACTTTTAGGTTAGAAGCTTGAATCTTTTGGTTGAACGCTCATACTAGTAGCGTTTAGAAGGAGCTACAAACTTTTAGGGAAAAAATGACTATTTTAATCACTAAAGATAATGAACTTTTTAATGCACAAGCTTTTTAACTTTTTAGTTATGTCTATTTTTGTCATTTTATACATTTTATTAGAAGCTTCAGCTACTCTGCCAAACACCAGATATATCTAAAAAGCAATAGCTATTAGCTATCAACTACCAACCACTAGCCAACAGCTTCCAGCCACTAACCAACAACTACTTTTACCAAACATACCCATACTATTATAATACATCCATCGTTCAGAAAAAAAAAAGTAACAAAATTAATTTATATGAATCTTTTTTAGATACGGAGGATCTAAAAATATCCGTAACAAACCATAATTGAATTTTGTAGGCAAGCGGAAAATAAAATATATTACAATAATCACACAACAAAAAAAAAAGAGTAAACAATCAGGTGCTTCTCGTTAATGCCAAACCACCCCATGGGTCCCACCGTCCTCCGATAATCCCGTGAACCCCTCACACGTCAGCACTCGTCGTTTCGTACCGTACACAAAAAATCACACACAACTCCTCCTCCTCCTTCTTCTTCTTCAAGCACACACAGTCACACACACTCTATCTTTGCAACAATCAATCACCATTAACGGTTTCTGAACCGAAGAAGATGACAGACATAACGGATGATATAGCAGAGGAGATTTCGTTTCAGAGCTACGACGATGATCTCGGCCTTCTGTTTAGTCTTTTTAACGATGTTCTTCAACGAGAAGTCGGTCCTTACATCATGGAGAAGATAGAGCGAACTCGTACTCTCTCTCAGGTAGTATATACTGTATACTGTATACGTATCTTACATGTTTAGAACTTCTGCGATTGTTGTTTTTGGTGAGGTTTAGATGTGATTTGAGAAGTTAGCAGATATGATATGAAGCGTAAGTTGATTGAGTGATTTGATGTGTTGAGGTAAATCGATTTGTAATCTGTATGAGGATATGATGATTTTAGAGTTCGATTGATCGGATACATGTGCTTAGAACTTCTGAGATTGTTCTCTGTAAGGTTTTCATGTGATTGAAGAAGTTAATTGATATGATGTGAAGCATGAATTGACCGAGTGTTTTGATGCGTTGATGTTTGTTGATCTGTAATCTGTATGAGAATATGATGATTTTTAAGTTTAATTGATTGGATGCATGCTGTTGTTTAATTGGAGAGTGAAATTTGACGGAATGATGTTTGTGGTTCATGTTTCGTTCAAACGATTTGTGTTTTCATGTGATTGGAGAAGTTAATTGATGTGATATGAAGCATGAATTGATCAAGTGTTTCGATGCGTTGATGTTTATTGATCGGTAATCTGTGTGAGGATATGATGATTTTACAGTTCAATTGATCGGATGCATGCTGTTGGTTAATCGTAGAGTAATATTTGACGAAATGATAGTTTTGATTCATGTTCATTCAAACGATTTCTGTTTCGTTGAGTATGTAATTTGTTTTTACTTTTTATACTGATTTTTAATTTCTCTAGATTCCGGTGGTATCTAATAATCTAAACGACTAAATTTGATGTTGAGATCTGATTTAGGCTTTTAGGACATGAAACATGACGTTGGTAGTTGTACAGTTCAAGTATGCTAATGCTTATGTGTATGCTAACCTGTTAGTGTTAGCAACATATATGGAATGGTTGTTGTACATCATATCTAGATGATTTAACCGATTTAGAACTCGGAATGTGTTTTCTGTAGCAGATTTCCCTCTATTGATTGCGTGGATTAGTAGTCACTTGACACACTAATTCCACAAACTATAAAGTGTTTCATATTAAGGTTGTCCTTAAAGGATTTTATTGAAGGTTATAAAGCAGTTGAATAGATCAACAGAAAGTTAAAAAGACTGAATGTGATCTCAGTGTATTGACTTAAGAAAACTAAAGTGCTGTACATCACTTTGTACTTAAAGTAAGAGTACAGAAGTCAAAGAATGCATGAATGATGAAAGTCAGGTATGAACATTTAACATGTCATTTTCATTGAAGAATATTATTCAAAAAACAGGTAGTAAGTTACCCAAACATAGAACCAAGTACTTCCATTACACACATACATGACAAATTTGATTGTGTGATAATGTGTTGTTCGCAATTTGATCTAACAACTAACATTGAATACAGCTTATTCTTGTATTTATATATGTTCTAACTAGATTTGTGATATTGTGCTTCTGTTTTGCTGTTTGAGATATAAATAGTAATGATCATTACGTTGATTTGGATGGAAAATTGTGAACCAATTGTAGAGTGCATGTCTTATAAGAGCAGCTGGGATTGAGGGTACAGCAGAGGTTGTAGAAAAGCAATTGGCTTCTGAGTTATCAAACTTGACACTAGAGGAAGCCTTGATGCTCGCTAGAGCTTTTAGTCATTTTCTTAGCTTAATGGGCATTGCTGAAACTCATCACAGGTAATTCATCCTTCGTTCAGTTACTAATACTGGCTGAAAAGGAATGGTTTATGAAATGACGTAATATAATTTCTTGCAGATCTCGTAAGACAAGGAACGTGGCACAGGCCTCAAAATCATGTGACGATACTTTTAATCAGCTGATTCAAAGTGGGCTTTCTCCAGATGTGCTTTACGAAACTGTATGCAATCAGGTATGGTTTCTGGAGGTCTTACATTTTTTAGATATTTATAATATTAATGTATAAACATATATGATTTCTTTATAGGCGGTGGAGATAGTCCTCACTGCACATCCCACTCAGATTAACAGGCGGACTCTTCAATATAAACACATTAGAATTTCTGTAAGTTGTTTTGATTATTTGTTGAGATAAAGTTTTGGTTAAATTAGCGATAAGGTAATATGACTTTTATGTGTCGATTTTTGCAGCATCTATTAGAAGTTAATGACCGCAAGGATCTTACACAGGAAGATCAAGATGCTCTGATAGAAGATCTGGTGCTCTTGAAAATTATGTTGAATAGAAGCAAAAACTACTAAACAATTTTGTGAATAATTTTAAATATTAATCTTACAGGTGAGAGAGATAACTTCTATATGGCAGACTGATGAACTTAGACGCCACAAGCCTACACCTCTAGACGAAGCTAGAGCGGGTAAACTCTTTTTGGAGATACATATAGTTAAATAATTTATAATCATATTTGGATATTTTTAAATATAATGAAATTACTGATTTCATTATATAAAACCAGGGTTGAACTATGTTGAGCAGTCCCTTTGGAAAGCCATACCCCATTACTTGCGCCGTCTCAGCAATGCTTTAAAGAAGGTATATTTTCCTGACATTTATTTATATAAATATTTTTATATATTTGTTATTTTTTCAGCATACTGGGAGGCCACTTCCTTTGACATGCACACCAATAAGATTTGGATCTTGGATGGGGGGTGATCGAGATGGAAATCCTAACGTCACTGCAAAGGTGAGGTTTCGGATTCTTTTTTCTAAACGTAAGCCTTGTTTCAATTCTATAAGTGAATGAAATTAGTTTCAGTAATAATATCATTTATTCAAGGAAAAATGGATTTAAATAATCCCAATTAGGCGACAACAGTCTCAACTAACGAAAAGTTGTGACAGTCCCAACGTTTAACCTATTTTCTCCCAACGAGCTTTTTCTAACTAAGGTCTAACCCAGTTAGTTTTTGCTGACGTGGACTGCCACATAAGCAGCCCACGCCATCAAAACTTTGCCACATATGCTGTCTACGTCATCAAAACTTTGACTTTCTGCCACATAAGGAGTCCACGTCATCAAAACTCTGACTTTTTTGCCACATAAGCAATCTATGGCAGCAAAAAACTAACGGGGTTAGACCTCAGTTAGAAAAAGCTCATTGGGAGATAATAGGTTAAAAGTTGGGACTATCACAAAAGATTTCGTTAGTTGAGACCGTTGCCGGCCAATAGGTAATAGTTGGGATTATTTAAATCTAGTATTCCTTTATTCAAGAAATGACTTGTATTTTTCATTGCAGGTTACAAGAGATGTATCTCTTCTATCAAGGTGGATGGCGATTGATCTTTATACACGGGAAGTTGACAACCTCAGATTCGAACTCTCTATGAACCACTGTAGCAATAGCCTATCATATCTGGCACATGATATTACTAATAAAGGTTTTGTTTATTTTTCTCTTGTTAGTTCATTGTAGACGCATCAGGTGCCCGTTAGCTTATTAAACTACGTTTATGTATGTATTTTTTAGAAAAGTATGAAGGAGAACGGCACATGAGGTTGAACCCTACACCAAAGCACCAAAGCCATCATGTGCATGGCCTACCTACTCAACTTCCAGCTCAAGCTGATGCACCCTCTTGGACAGGTTAAAAAAACCACTACCTCATCACTGATTTTGCCCACATGATAAACACAACAAGAAGATCATTTGGTTGAATCTGACGCTATAAATTAATATATAGTTATATAAGAAACTGATACTTTTTTATTGCTCCATAGAATGTAATGAAGTGGAATCTCATTATCCCCGCTTAGATGTTCCTGGGTCAGAGTACAAACCCCTGAAAAGCAAGGTAAAGAGATTATAAACCCATAGGTTTTTTTAATTGACCCGTTTAATCTATTTGAGATAAAACACAAATGAATTTTATTCTACATATTTCCAGGATGAGCAGGTTACTTCATCAAGCAAAGTTGATCTGAAAGTAAATGTAGACGGGAACCAGACTAATACAGTCACCATTCAACAACCCCTTACGCCAAAATCTGGATCTTTCAGCCCCAAACAGCTTGGTCAGAAGAAATCATTCACTGAAACACAAGTCGGTAAAGCCAGCTTCAGGAAACTTCTTGAACCAAGCATGCCTCAGGAATCTGCCATTTCTCCTTACAGAATTGTCCTTGGGGACGTAAAGGATAAGGTAATCTTAAGTGCAACATGTATGATTAAAGACACTAACTGATTTATTATAATATCAAGAATTAGCCATTGGATTTCCCTATATATACGGAAAGGATATGTGCATAAATTTAGATATTCCAGGAGGCAGCCTCTGTTGCTAGTTTGCTACTTTCTCTGGTAATTTTCATAGAGTAAAATGCCATTTTCATCCCTGAGGTTTGGTCAGTTTTGCGACTTTCGTCCAAAGGTTTGTTTTTCCGCATCTGGATCCAAAAGGTTTGAAATCTTGCCATTTTCTCTTGCTCGTTAACTCCATCCATTTTTCTCCGTAAAGTCAGCGGTATTTCAACCTTTTTTTTGTTAATGTAAAGGCAATTCGGTCTTTTGAATAGGGCAATGTACAAGATTTCAAAAGACTGAACTTCCATTACGTTAACAAAAAAAGGTTGAATTACCTTTACGTTAACAAGAAAAGACTGAAATATCCTTGATTTAACAGAGAAAAATGAGTGGAGTTAACGAGCCGGATGAAAATAGAAAGATTTCAAACCTTTTGGAACCAGATGCGGAAAAAACAAACCTTTGGACTAAAATTGCAAAACTGGCCAAACCTTAGGGACGAAAATGGCATTTTACTCTTTCATATATATATTAATATTTACTGATTTAAAGTTGTTCTTTTTGTTCCTGCAATAATTAGTGTTCTGTAATGATCCAACACAGAACACATTGAATCACCCATTGTTTCACTCCGGAAAACCTAAAAAGTAAATGAAAATGTTACAGATGTAAGATTTATTGATTCTCACACTAAAATTCAAAACAAAATATGGAAAGTTTTTATTTTTTATATAACCTACATATATGTAGGTTATGTGTATGTTAAATTACCTACATGTATGTAAGCTATGTATAGCTAAAAATATATGGTTTTTTATGTATATATAATACGCATATGAATGTAAGAAACGTAAAATTTTAAAAATATGAACCTTAAATCCCAATATTTAGTGATTTAAAGTTCTTTTTGTTCTCGCAATAATTAGTGTTCTGTAACGATCCTAATCCATAGATTATATATACACAAACTTTTTCATTTGATTGCAGCTAATGAACACTCGTAGACGGTTAGAGCAGCTTCTAGAAGGCCTTCCTTGTGATCAGGAACCTGGTGATTACTATGACTCACCTGACCAGCTATTGCAACCACTCATGCTGTGCTATGAATCTTTGGTATTATACACAACACATAACCATTGATAATTTCATCAACTTTTTTGGTAGACTTATACAGTTATACATATTCTTAACTGTCACAGCAATCATGCGGCTCGGGAATTCTAGCAGATGGACGACTTGCTGATCTGATAAGAAGAGTTTCTGTTTTTGGGATGGTACTGATGAAGCTTGACCTCCGTCAGGTTCGTTCTGTTTCATATTTAACATGAAGAAACCATCACATTGATTCCAATATAATACATGTGAAGTTATTGTCATGCAACAGGAATCAGGTAGACATTCAGATACTCTTGATGCGATTACCGAATATCTTGATATGGGAACATACAGTGAATGGGATGAAAACAAGAGGCTGGAGTTTTTAACAAGAGAGCTAAAGGGAAAGAGGCCTCTGGTCCCACCAACTATAAAGGTAACAAAGACTATACTGTTTGTTCTTCTCTAAGCAACTTTATTATTGTTATTGTTATTGTTATTTTTATTTTTATTTTTAGAATTTTCTTGAAATTGTTATTAGGTTTCTCCTGAAGTTAAAGAAGTTCTGGACACCTTCCGTGTCTCCGCTGAGTTGGGTAGTGATTCGCTAGGAGCATATGTGATTTCCATGGCCTCAAGTGTATGAGAATCTTTGTATTTTTTTTTAATTAAACACATGTTAATTGAATAATTTCTCTTTCATCATATCTTAGCTAATTTTCAATCTAACTTCTTGTTTCAATATACGTTTTACAGGCAAGTGATGTCCTTGCTGTGGAGCTTCTGCAGAAAGATGCTCGTCTTGCTGTTGCAGGAGAACAAGGAAAACCATGTCGTGGTGGATCGTAAGGCTGCCCGTCTTGTATCTCTTATATATATATATATATATATATATATAGATATATAGGGTAGGGATCCTAAGAGACACATTCTAATTGAGAACCGCGAGAACGATTCTGGACCACACATTTTCTCTAAGCCAAAATTTTTTTAGTTTTTTTTTACTTCTAATTGCACATTTTTATTTATTTTTTTATTTTTTGGATGTATACATACGTGTATATTGTTAATTTTTTAATTATACAAATGTGTATACACATGTATATAGTTAAAGGTTGACAATAGTCACAATATACACATTGTATGTATCAAAAAGGATTTTTTTTTTGCTTAGGAAAAATGTGTGGTACATAATTGTTCTCAAGGTTCTCAATTACTATACTTACATGATCCCAATCCTATATGTGTGCGTGCGCGTGCATGGCAAGAATTATGTTCTCACAGTTGGATTATGATTCACTTAAACAGATTGCGGGTAGTTCCTCTGTTTGAAACTGTGAAAGATCTGAGATCAGCTGGTGCAGTGATACGGCAACTATTATCGATTGATTGGTATAAAAACCACATCATAAAGAATCACAACGGACACCAAGAGGTATGTGATTACTCATTTGGAAGCAAGGTAACATTGGTTTAAGATATTAATGACTAATCTACGCAGGTAATGGTTGGATACTCTGACTCGGGTAAAGATGCTGGCCGTTTTGCTGCTGCATGGGAACTATACAAAGCTCAAGAAGATGTCGTGGCTGCATGCAAAGAGTACGGTATCAAGATTACTCTTTTTCACGGGCGCGGTGGCAGCATCGGCCGTGGTGGCGGTCCTACACATCTTGCTATTCAGTCCCAGCCACCTGGTTCTGTCATGGTATGTTCTTGAGCCAATCTATATATGAGGACATCATGAAAATAACATTTTTCTGAGTATGTTATAATAACTCTATGGTTATATCAGAACAATTTTACGCATGTAGCCATTAGATATGCAAATCCTTGGTTGTGTATCTGCTCTTACTCGCTTAAACCCAAAATATTTTCTAGGGTAAAATGCCATTTTCGTCCCTGAGGTTTGGCCAGTTTTGCGATTTTCATCCAGAGGATTGCTTTTCCGTATCTGGATCCAAAAGGTTTGAAATCTTGCCGTTTTCATCTGGCTCGTTAACTCCATCCATTTTTCTCCGTTAGTGCCATCTTTTTTGTTATCTTAATGGGCAATTCGGTCTTTTTCACTTTATGTACAAGCATTTTGCATAACGTACAAGTATTCAAAATACCATTAACGGAGAACAAAGACAAAAATACCCCCAACTAAACGCAGAAAAATGGATGGAATTAACAAGCTGGAAGAAATTGGCAAGATTTCAAACCTTTTGGATCCAGATGCGAGAAATCAAACCTTTGGACAAAAGTCGCAAAACTGGCCAAACCTGAGAACGAAAATGACATTTTACTCTATTTTCTATCTATACGCAATATGGTGTCTTGTATGCCATTAGTTTAAGTCATTAGTGATGTGAAAAAGTCCTAATACACGAGTAAAAGTAGATATGTGACTCTTAGTATTGTGCCTCATGGCTAAAGAAGTGATTTGTTTGTGACATGACTATGTAAATATAAAGCATTCAAGAAGATTATTTTGGTGATTTTCTATGAGAAATTTGTGGTTACTTTATGATATTTATGTAATGTTGCATGCATGTCTACCACCGAATGTATAGGGCACGCTTCGATCTACTGAGCAAGGAGAAATGGTGCAAGCCAAGTTCGGATCGCCAGGAGTGGCTGTTCGCCAATTAGAAATCTACACAACAGCGGTCCTACTAGCCACCCTCCGTCCCCCCAAACCGCCACGAGACGAAAACTGGCGGAATCTCATGGAAGAAATTTCCAATCTGAGCTGCCAAAGCTACCGAAGCACGGTTTACGATAACCCAGAATTCATTACTTACTTCCAAGAAGCCACACCACAAGCCGAACTCGGACACCTAAACATCGGTAGCCGTCCAACTAGGCGTAAATCCTCAGTAGGAATCGGAGACCTCCGGGCCATCCCATGGATATTTGCATGGACACAAACCCGGTTCGTTCTTCCAGCGTGGCTCGGAGTTGGAGCCGGTTTGAAAGGAGTTTGTGATAAAGGACAGGTTAAAGAACTAAAAGCAGCTTACAAAGAATGGCCATTTTTCCAGTCAACAATTGACCTGATAGAAATGGTTTTGGGGAAAGCTGATAGCTCAATTGTCAAACATTATGATCAAGCTTTGGTTCATGAATCTCGGAGGAGTCTCGGTGATGATCTTAGGAAAGAGCTTTTGTCAACCGAGAAATACGTGTTGGCTGTTACAGGACACGACAAGCTGTCCGAGAATAACATAAGTTTAAGGAAGTTGATCGAGAGTAGGCTTCCGTATCTTAATCCTCTCAACATGTTGCAGATTGAGATCTTGAAGAGGTTGAGAAGTGATACCGAGAATCATAAACTTAGAGATGCATTGCTTATTACCATCAACGGCATCGCTGCTGGAATGAGGAATACCGGATAGATGTTGATAACAAGTGTGTGTATATAGTCTATCTATGCGCTAAATAATTGTACGATACAAGTCACTGCAGCTTCTAAGCATCAGCTATAGTCTGTCTATGCATGCATTATATGGCATCATATGCTCTGTTAAAAACAACTTGTTTCTAAGCATCAAAATAATGTAGTCACATCTTCAATCCATTAGCTAGGGAATCTAATGCAAAGTGGTTGGGGGGGGGGGGGGGGGGGGGGGTTGCACCCCCGGGTATCAACTAAGCTACGCCCCTAATTATATGGTATCATATGCTCTATTAAAAACAACTTGTTTCTCAGCATCAAAATAATGTAGTCACATCTTCAATCCATTAGCTAGGGAATCTAATGCAAAGTGGTTAGTGTTGGCAAATCAAAGAACGAATCGATTGAAGATGATAAGAAAGAATACAAACTTTTAATAGAATTACGATACGTTCATTTGTGTAACTACATGTTCAATACAATCGATACATACACTATATAGCTATTGAGCCGATGCTTCCAAACGACGTGTTGATTGGTAAACATAGATGCAAAAATAATGACCCATAATTAAATTTCACCCCTTCCTAAGGCTACTGGGTATGGGGACCGTTCCCGGAGCGTCCATGAACAGCGCCACCCAGCACACCGTGCCCCCCCCCCCCCCCCCGGTCTTTAGCGTCGGCATCTTGCCGTTTGAGACGGTCCAGAAAAAGACAAAAAATGGTGGGGTTCGAGGCTTTTGTGACCGTGTGAATAAAAAAAAAATATACTAACTGCCATTGTTGAGAAGAGACTTGAGCTTTTGCAGCGACGGTTGTGCAGGAAACAAACAATAAACCCTAGGGGATGATTAAGCTCTTTTATATTACTGGGCCATTTGACAAGTAGAGTAGATATTGAAGGTTGAGCCGGATGATTAAGCTCTTTTAGATATTGAAGGTTGGGCCGGATGATTAAGCTCTTTTTAATAAATGTTAAAAATTAGATAAATTTTAAAAAAAATATTTGGTTTACATTTTATATTTACATCTTATTAATTTATTTATTAAATGTTAAAAAAAGTGGAAGATTAAAAAAATAAAAAATATAAAAGTCGTGGGGTAGGATCATCTAGGATCATCCTCCCATTTCCACTAAATTTGTAGGATGGACCATCCTTGGAAGAACTATAATGTGACGCCTAGGTGACGGATCATCCTCCAAGGGAGGATGAGCGCCATACCATGTAGCCTAACAACAACAAAGGTTTAATTTAAGCTTTCAATACACTCCTATAAAATAAACTTGGATCTGTCCTTTTTTAGGATCTGGTTTGTCATCATAAGGTAATGCGTAGTGGGGCGGTATGCCCAAGCATGGCGCCGGCAAAACGGCGGGCACATCAATACGCGGGGCGCTATGAATCGAAAATGAGGGGGTGGCGCGATGTCTATAGCGGGGTTATGAAATGTGATATTTAATTTTTGACCGTTGATAAACGGTCATATTTCATAAAAAAAAATCAATTTTTTTATTTTCACACTATAAATAACTCCCAACTCTTCCATTTTTTAAACAAATCATACTCAAATATTCTCTCCTTCTCTTTATATTTTTTAAAAAGTTTTGAAGCTACTCCCACCGTATTAAAAAAAATGGGTTCCCCGTCGGAAGACTCGTTCACTGATATTTACCGAAGATTTTTTTCACCCGAAGAAGACGCGAAGGAGGAAGAAGCGGTTACGAGTGTGTGTACTTTTATGATACAAGCATTTGAGCACGTTCGGCCTACTCCCCCTCCACGACCCATCTTGCGGCGCACCTATATCTTGCGAGATCGTGAAACCGTGAACGAGCGTTTGATAAGAGACTATTTTGATGCGACACCGGTTCACGGACCCAATGTTTTTAGACGGCTTTTTCGGATGAGCCAAAGGTTATTTTTTGCGCATTTCTAATGATTTGGAAAATAAGTATGATTTCTTGAAGCCGAAGAATAATCTTTGAAGTGTTGTTTTATTTTTTATTTTTTTAGTCCAACTTTTTTTTTGAAACCGTTTTTTTTATGTTACTGTAATGTTTTTTTTTCTAATGTAATGGTTTTTATTTTATTTTAGTGTAATGTTTTTTTTAATTTAATGAAATGAATTTTTATTTTATAAAGTTAGAAAATAATTATAAAAAATTTGAAATTAATAATTGAGTAATGATTAGGCGGGGCTTTATGTCTACGGGCTTAAATGCATAACGCCCCATAACGCCCACCCGCACACGTGGCGCGCCACGTGTCGCATAACGCCCACAAATAGGGGTTATGACTACACATGGCCTAAGGTGATACGTAGTGGGGCGGTATGAGGGACTATAGCGCCCCATCGCGCTGCCAAACACCGGGACGGAGGGCGCCATGAAGGAGAAAGAAGAGAGGGGGGCGAGCTCCATAGCGGGGGTATGGGGTGTTAAGTTTGAATATTTATTTGTTTTTTTTATTTTCTGGTTTTCTCCTCACTCACAAACATATATACATACATATTTTGTAAGAAGGAAGAAGGTTGTTGCAGGTATTGAAGAAGGTTGAAGGAAGAAGGAAGAATGAAGAGGGTTTATTAATTGGTCCCTACAAAATTGGTTTTTTAACATATTTGATCCCTACAAATTATGAAAACTTATTTTATTTAATGTTTTTTTTAACATATTCTGTTTTTTTTTTCGTTTTTTTTTTCTGTTTTTTGCAGTTTTTTTTATTTATTTTCTGTTTTTATTTATTTTTCAGTTTATATATTCTGTTTTTAATTGTTTTCTGTTTTTATTTATTATCAGTTTTCTTAATTAATTTTCTGTTTTTATTTATTTGCAGTTTTTTTATTTATTTTCTGTTTTTATTCTAGTTTAATGTTTTTTTGAAACGTTGAAGTGTTGTTTTTTTATTTTTTTGTCATACGGATGCCTTATGTTCAACGAAAATCAAGCCGAAAAAAAATCTTTGAAGTGTTGTTTTTTTATTTTTTTAGTCCAACTTTTTTTTTTGGAACTGTTTTTTTTATGTTACTGTAATGTACGCCCACCCGCTCACGTGGCGCGCCACGTGTTGCATAACGCCCACAAAGGGGCGTTATGACTACACATGGCCTAACAATGCATATCCTCGTGTCGGATTAGGTTAACCTCCTCTCCTTTATCTACCATTTTGGGGATTCATTTTTAAAATGTCATAGTTCATTGCACTTGTAGCATCTTACTTTTCCTGGACCACCAACCTCTACCAATACCGCATCCAAAGCTTTCTTGATTTGAACTCCCACAACCACAATGCTTACATTTATGTTCTTTAGCTTTCTCCTTTCTATCTGCTTTGTAGGCTTTTCATCTCCCAATGGCTTCTTGAAATGACATGGTATTAAGGTCTGTAAATTCTTCCATTGCAGCAACATTCTGAATGAATTTTCCTATAAATTGTCAACCGTAGAAGTCTTTCTTCTTCAAAGATATCTTTGGTATGTTTATGACGAGCAACAGAAGGATTGAGCTAGGGTTTTCTTCATGGTTTTTGATACTACAAGCCTTGATCGAGGATTTAGGTAGTCTATTCTAGCACTTTACCCACAAATGTTGGTTCTTAATAGTAGTAGATTTTAGGGTAACCATGTAGGGACACTGAGGACCTTAGGTTTTAATTGACTAAGGTGCTGTTTGTTTTTGCAGACATAAACTGTCTACAAGCTGATTTTATCTGTTTTCATATCTGCAACTGAAGATGTGGTCTGAAGCTCTGCAAGCTGAAAATATAAGACTGTTTGTTTTTATAAATTGATAATGTGTGCACAAACTTTGTTTATACAAATACTTTCCCCTCATCCCTTTCATTTTAAACCCTAGCACAAACTTTGTTTATATAAGCTCTGCCTTCTCTCTAAAATTAGAAATTAACTTAAATATATAATAACGCATCGTCTTCATCATCTACATTAGAATACCAAAATACAACCCATCTCCTCTGGCCACAGATCTTCACCAGTTACACCCATCAATCCACACCATAGCTTCTTGTTTGAAAGAGATAACACACCCCAATATCGTCTTCATCACCTACATCGTCGGCACCTTTGGGTGGCGGCAGCAATCACGGTGCTCCAGTTTGACGACGACACTTTGAACAGATCCGACGGCGATTGAGTTCCGATCGGGGTTGTATGGTTACTCACCGATTTTGCTCATCTGGACTTTGCCTGCCGTCGTACTATCACCGTCACCACCATTTGGCTTCATTACAGAACGCTGTAAGTTTGGTGAAGGACGGCCGAGCCGTCCCTCCGGCGACCCGAAAAGCAGCAGAGGGTGTTTGGGCGGTGGGTGAAGGGGTGGTGGGGTTTGGTGGCGGTGGATGAAGGGGCAGTGGGGTTTCGACCCTTTGGTGGTGGAAGAGAGGAAGAAAGGTTTTGTGAAGATATATGAAGCAAGAGTTGCATAGCTTTTTTTTAAAGATGAAAGAAGCCATTTGTAGATCTGTTTATAAAAAAAACAAACAATCTTCAAGGCCTTATGTCTGCCCGCCTGCAGACATAGACTCTTTGCAGACGTTTTAATCAGAGTCATTTAAGATAGCCAACATGATTCAATACCTAGATGATTGTTTTATCATTCTGATCTCATTATGTTTTAATTATTTGTTCTTGATAATTGGTTTGTTAGTTAAGTATTTAATTTGTTTAGTTATTTGTCACCACATCAATTATTTGTTAACTAAATCTCAACAAAGAGCTTAAAGGGGTGTTTGTTTTTTGTGAAAAGCACTTCCAAACTTCTTATGTCTGCCCCCACGTAGACCACGCCCACGCGCAGACGTTTGAGTCTGCAGCGTGTTTATTTTTTAGAAGTGATTTCATTAAAAAAACATCTTAACCTCTTCCTCGAACAGACCTGGCCTCACATCTTCAAGCCTCTTCTAGACATCTGCTCTTTCAAAACACATAAAACCCTAGCATCCTTCGTCTCCACAGCGACACCTCCATCTTCTCCAGCAGCCGACACCTCCACCTCCTCCGCCACCCCACAGCGACACCTCCATCTTCCATCTTCTTCTCCACAGCAACACCTCCATCTTCCACAGCCAGCCGTCGCCTGTCTGCCTCCATCTTCTCCACAGCAACACCTCCATCTTCCATAGCCAGCCGTCGCTTCTCTGCCTCCGTCAAATCCCCGTCGCCTCTGTCAAATCCGTGGCTTCTCTGCCTCCGTCGCTTAAGGTTCTGTCACACCCCGATTTCCACGTGTCACCGGTGGGCCCGGTGGGGGAGTATCGTGACGTGGTTGGCAACATAATAGTCAAACAACACTATATTTGATATGCACAGCGGAAGCAATTTCAAAAAAAGATATAATACAACCGAATTTAATATTGTAATATCAAATGTCACAATATTCGGAAGTTTATCCACAGATGGATCGTAAATAAAATAGTATTAATGGTTCAACAGACTTCAGGCATCTTAAGCTTGCGAGACTTCTAGTGATGCTAAGGAGAAATCCCAGCCAATTACGCTTAGTACCTGTATTTAATCTTTTTGGGAAAATACGTCAGTTTACACTGGTAAATACAATCAACTGACTCATTTTGGAAAATGATTGAAAATTGGTTTGGATGCACGTGGCATAAACATTTTATTTAACTTGGGAGAATTATTTAATATTATAATCTTGTGAACGAATTACATGTTCCTTGTGCGTTCAGTAGCCCGGATCTTGTCCGGGTTAAAGATCAATAGACACACCACATTATTCTTTTGTGCACTGACGGGTATACGCCTACACCCCGCGCTTAAGTCGTGGCCATTTCGTAAAATGATGCCAAGGATATCCGGGACATGGTCATTAACCCCCCAAAGGCTTTAAGTAACAAGACTGTTTAAACGAGCTGATCAAATTTATTCAATTACCCACTCAACGGTGGAGGATTTGATGCCCGATCAAGCGGTATACTATATACCGTAACCCAAGCCCGTATAGGGAAAATAAGTTAAAAGTATTTACCTGAGCAAAGTATAATTCACAATTAGCAAAATGCACGTAGCTTTTACTGGTCCTCCTAATCTGGAATGAAGGTTTTATAATAACCTATTAGAATCCTAACGGGTCTTTAATTAAGCTTAAGCTTAGACCGGCTAGTTTCAAAGATACGGTTCGTACGCACGATTAAGCGATGACCGGATAGAATGTGATTTAGACCCGACAAGTTTGAAGACTTGTTTAATATGAGTTTATTATTCACATTCTGGATTTTGAGATAAAACCGTTAAGGTTTGACCCGTTTCGGCTAATTTATGTAAACTTGTTACATAAACCGAACCGTACGCGTAATAAGCGTGACGGGTATTCATGAGAGCTATATACAGGTTTCCTAAGTTAATTATGCCTCAAATATGTTGTGACATCAGTAAGATGTCTTTCATTATGCCCGAAACGTGTTTAAACACAAACTAGGCCCCGTAGGGGTAGTTTGGTCATTTAAAAGTTTATAAAAGAGTTTAAGTAACAACCTGAGTTACAGGTCTGATGTAATCAGCAAAAAATACATAATTTGCTAAGTTATATCAGTAGGATAAAGCATATATGTGAAATTTATCATTTTTAACCAAACTATTCCCCGTAGGGGTATTTTGGTAATTTCACATAAGCCGAAAAGCTCAAAACTGAAGTCTGAGTTTATCAACCTTTGCTTACTGTTAAAATATTATAATTTGCCTCATATATCAGTAGGTATCAACCCGGGTATGTCCAATATAATTTTAATACATACTTTGCGTTAAAAACGCTTAATAAGGCGATTAAAGGCCATTTCCGGGTTCGATACTTAAATATGATATTTTTATATTTCCAGAAGGCTTTAAATAATTTATTTATCATATGTGATCAGTAGCAAAAGGTTTGGAGTCGTTTAGATATGTAAAACTCATTTTATGGCCCGTAAGGGCAAAACCGACAATTACCGGATTAAGCCTACGACTACTAGTTATGCTCAGCCTAAAATTTATTAAAAATCTTTAAAAAATCCCAAAATAATATATTGCATTAGTGGGTAAAAGATTTGATGTAAAAAAGTAGGCTTAACTAGGCTATACGCTAATTACGCCGTTTTATTAACATAAAGCTTTAATTTTGCGATATTGAGCATAACTGTAAATCTACAATTCAAACTGATGTCAAACTTTGCATACAAGTTTATATATCAGTAATTAAAGTTTCTACTCTTTTACATTTCCAAAAATCACGTTTTAAGGTAATAAGGGCATAATGGTCAACATATGAGCGATTAACGGAAACACGCATATTAATTGGATAACTAATGAACCAAGGTGTATAATCATAGAGGGTTATTCTAACATGTAACCTAGTCCAATTAAAGCTCTGAGGCATTTCTAAAACATGCCTAAATGGGTCAGAACTGAAAGTCAAAGTGAAAGTCAAACTATGTGACTTCGGTTCCGAACCGGGTCTAAACAGGAAATTGTCGGGTTGAACAGGTTTAGACATGTTCTTACACTTATTACCAAGTTATAACAATGATTCAACAGGTTGTTTATGATCTATAATGTTAATTATGCATAAATGGCATTTTAAGTATCCTGTTGACTTTTTATAAACTAGATTGACCCGACATTAGACCTAGTTAGAGTGGGAATCAGGGGGAACCCTTTTGAGGGTTTATTACCCACATAATTACCAACTTATAACTACTTTTAATTCGAGATATGACTGAGCCATTGTTGACTAATCTCGAAGTCAAACCGTAATTACGACGGTTTGCCTTTTAGCTAAATAACTAAGCTAAACTCTATTAAAGAAGGATTAGCTAACTTACTGAAGTCCTATGCACGAGATATGAACACTTGAGAGCAGGCTTGAGCTCCAGAATTGATCAGAAGATGCAGAGAATGGTGTGAAGAACAATGTTGCACATAATGGCCTTATATAGCACCTTAATCACCACAAATCTTTGACACTTGGGGTCTACAACTCACCACAAGCTGCCCACAAGTGTCCCTAGTGCTCTAAGACTGTTTAGGGGTCGCCCATGTTGCATTAATATCGATTAAAGGTCGGTTCCCCGCGTTTACAGGCTGCTGTCTAGCTTTTCTGGTTCTGGGCGCCTGACGCGGCCCGCGTAAGGTTCTCTTAACCTTCACGCGGCCCGCATGGACCTTGTTATCAGATTTTTCATTTTTCATTTGTTGCATACTTGACCCTTGGCTCTTCGAAAGGGCAACCAAGTTTATTTCTTGCATTTTGACCCCCTCTTATTTATCTACAAGGGCTTTAGGACTTATACCCTCTTTGCCAAGTCCCTGGTCACTTCCAGTTAACCAGAAAAGTCATAACTTTCAACGTTAGCGCTTTAACCCCTCGCACGCGAATTTGATCATAACTTTCTCATACGATAACGAAACTTTATGAAATTTATATCGCGCATTCTAGTGAGCATAATTATTAGTTACAAAGCTTCGGGTTTGTCAAAAGGTCACTCAGAGGTATAACTTAAACATGTTGACACTTTTAGCCCCTGTAGTTTGTAATTCCTCACTTTTAGCTTCGTATGATCCATGATTTATTCGTTTGATGCTATAAACATCATGTAGGGTTAATGTACAACATATTTATTCGCTGTTGACACTTAGAATACGTATATTCACATACTTTCCATGTTTGTCAACTTTAGTCCTTTCATAATATTCTTTCACACGTTTAATCATATGCCACGTGTCTACACATTATAGGACGTGAATTTTCGAGGTGTTACATCCTCACCCCCTTAAAATAAATCTCGACCCGAGATATACTGAAATAAGTAAGGGTACTTTTCTTTCATCGTGGATTCAACCTCCCACGTGTATTCGGGACCTCTACGGGCATCCCATTTGACCTTTACAATAGGTACATGCTTCCTTCGAAGCTTCTTTACCTGTCGATCTTCAATCGACAAAGGTTTTTCCACAAACTTTAAGCTCTCATCTATATGCACATCTGTATGTGGTATAACCAGTGATTCATCAGCGAAGCACTTCTTCAGATTGCAGATGTGGAACACATTGTGAATTCCACTGAGCTCTTCTGGTAAGTTTAACTTATAGGCAACTAACCCGACACGTTCGATAACCTCGAAAGGTCCTATGTATCTCGGGCTTAGCTTGCCTTTCTTACCAAACCGCATCACTCCCTTCCAGGGTGACACTTTAAGTAGGACTTTGTCACCTACTTCGAAGTGAAAATCTTTACGCTTAGGATCAGCGTAACTCATCTGCCTATCCCGGGCAGCTTTGAGACGGTCACGAATCTGGACAATCTTGTCCGTCGTTTCGAACACTATCTCTGGTCCTGATAATTGGACGTCTCCAACTTCTGCCCAACAAATGGGCGATCTACACTTTCTACCGTATAAGGCCTCAAAAGGCGCAGCCTTAATGCTGGTATGGTAGCTATTGTTGTAGGAGAATTCGATTAAAGGTAGGTTCTTATCCCAACTACCACCCAAATCGATCGCACATGCACGTAGCATGTCTTCCAACGTTTGAATAGTACGCTCACTCTGGCCGTCTGTCTGAGGATGGTAAGCCGTACTAAAATTCAAACGTGTGCCCAAAGATTGCTGGAAACTCTTCCAAAAATGCGACGTGTACCTAGTATCTCTATCAGAGATAATGGCCACAGGTATGCCATGTAAGGCTACAATATTATCAACGTATAACTGGGCTAACATGTCGGAGCTATAAGTCTCCTTGATGGGTAAGAAATGTGCTGACTTAGTCAGTCTATCAACTATAACCCATATTGTGTCATTGCCTTTCCTTGTTTTTTGCAACTTGGTGATAAAATCCATTGTCACCATTTCCAACTTCCACGTAGGAAGTTCAGGCTGTTGTAGCAAACCTGACGGTTTTTGATGCTCGGCTTTGACTTGCGCACATGTTAAGCATTTAGCTACATGGGTGGCTACAGACTTTTTCAAGCCTATCCACCAATAATTTGCCTTTAGATCCTGGTACATCTTATCAGCTCCAGGATGAACGGAGTATTTGGAACTATGGGCTTCCTGGAGGATGACATCTCGAAGTCCTCCATAAATTGGAACCCATATTCGTCCATTTAATCTTAGAATTCCGTCCTTGCTAAGAGTTAACTGCTCCTCAGTTACTCCTAACTTTTCATTAGGATAGTTAGCTTCCAACACAGCTTCCTTCTGTGCAGCTAACAACCTTTCAATCAAATTATTCTTTATTTCTATGTGCTTGACATTGATTCGGATGGGTTTCACCCTCTCATTTCGAGTCAAGGCATCGGCGACTACATTCGCCTTGCCGGGATGGTATCTGATTTCACAATCATAATCATTTAAAGTTTCCATCCAACGGCGTTGCCTCATGTTTAATTCCTTCTGATTAAACAGATGCTGAAGGCTCTTGTGATCAGAATAGATCACACACTTAATCCCATAAAGATAATGCCTCCACAGTTTTAGTGCGAATACAACAGCACCCAATTCCAAATCGTGGGTGGTGTAATTCTTTTCATGCACCTTTAACTGCCGTGAAGCATAGGCAATAACCTTGCCTTTCTACATAAGCACACACCCCATGCCAGTGTGCGATGCATCGCAGTAAACCACGAACTCTTCTATTCCATCTGGCAATGTCAGTACTGGGGCGTTGCTCAACTTTTGCTTCAAAATATCAAAGGACTCTTGCTGCTTAGGGCCCCAAACGAACTTTACTTTCTTCTTAGTCAAGGAAGTTAGGGGTGCAGCAATCCTTGAAAAATTTTCAATGAAACGCCTGTAATATCCTGCCAATCCCAGGAAGCTACGAATTTCTGTAGGCGTCTTTGGTTCTTGCCAGTTCATAACTGCTTCAACCTTAGCGGGATCCACTTGGATACCACGCTCACTAACCACGTGTCCAAGGAATTGGACTTCTCGAAGCCAAAACTCACACTTAGAGAATTTGGCATAGAGCTTCTCCTGATGCAGGAGTTTGAGAATACATCGTAGGTGTTTCTCATGGTCAGCTTGATTCTTCGAGTAGATAAGAATGTCGTCGATGAAAACGATGACAAATTTATCTAAGTGCGGCTTGCAAACGCGATTCATGAGATCCATGAACGCGGCCGGTCCATTAGTGAGCCCAAAAGGCATCACTAGGAACTCGTAATGACCATAACGAGTCCTAAATGCTGTTTTATGCACGTCTTCATCTCTAACCTTCAGTTGATGGTAGCCTGACCTCAAGTCAATCTTTGAGAAATAACTTGCTCCTTGTAATTGATCTAACAAATCGTCGATCATGGGTAAAGGATACCTATTCTTGATCGTGACCTTATTAAGTTCACGATAATCGATGCACAAACGCATCGATCCATCCTTCTTCTTGACAAACAGGACTGGCGCTCCCCAAGGAGACGAACTAGGTTTTATGAAACCCTTGGCTAGCAATTCGTCTAGCTGTGTCCTCAATTCTTTCATCTCCGTTGGAGCCAACCTATAGGGTGCTCTGGCAACTGGTGCTGCTCTGGAAAAATCCCATTGTACAACATGTCGTGGAATCAATTTGTTGCCCTTATCAGGGAAAATTACTACCCTCAGCATGAGGTGGAGAAGATAGAATCTGATTTTCTATCATTGGTGATAACAAACCTTGACTGTCAAGCTTACCTAACGAGCTTCAACACGATGTCAGCTATAGACCTGAAGGTAGCTGGCCGAGAAGCTTTTACGCTTGCCTTGATTTCCGAGGCTAAACCACCGATAAAACGAGCGATTCTTTTTGGCTCCGGGGTTACCAGATATGGAACCAACCGGGACATCGTGTTGAAGCTCGTTAGGTAAGCTTGACAGTCAAGGTTTGTTATCACCAATGATAGAAAATCAGATTCTATCTTCTCCACCTCATGCTGAGGGTAGTAATTTTCCCTGATAAGGGCAACAAATTGATTCCACGACATGTTGTACAATGGGATTTTTCCGGTGGCTTGAATCAGAGATCTCCACCATGCTAAAGCTTCACCCTTAAAAGACTGCGACACAAACTTGACCACGTCTCTCTCAGCGCATCCGCTGATGTCTACAACCGTATCCATCTCATCCAGCCACGTCATACAGTCAATGGCTCCCTTCTCCCCATTAAAATCCCGGGGCTTGCACGAAACAAAGTATTTATAAGAGCAACCCTTCTCACGGGGTCCGTGGTTCAGTACAACCTGCTGAGATGGAGCACTGTGGTTCGAGGAGCGTCGATCATCATCTTTCTTCGGGTCGTCCTTCTTGGACGGTGGCTTTGAAGGCTGTGTAGATAGGGTCCTACTACGAGTCCCACTATACTCTTCGTACTGCCTTTCCAAAGCCTGTGTAACATCGCCGTCTATGATCGCTTTCAATTCAGCACCCGTTAGATTAATTCGGGCGTTCTGGTTATTCTCCACTGGATGACTATTACCCTCGTCCGAGTTAGCCATTTTAATTGAACTGTTGCAGAAAACAAGGACAATAGTTTATTTGGGAGTTTATTAAGGAATTGTCTTTTATGGCAATTCATTAACCATGGTAACAGAGACCATATTTGGTTAATTTATAAATCATATTTATTTAGGATTTCTATTATAATTTATCCTAATTATAAAACATTAACAGTTTTATTTGTGGCACAAAAGGCCTAGTCACATGGACATTTTTAATTTAATCTATGATTTCAGAGAATCAAAACATTAAGGTATACTGGCACAATAGGCCTAGTCATAAGGACGTTTATAAATTATCAGCTAGGATTTCAGAGAATCAACGCATGAAGGTTTGAACCTAGTTCATTACCTTTATTTGACAGGGAGTCATTGCTACCACTGTCTTTTGGCTCATATAGAAATGAGCAAGGCCCGTAGGCATTGTATTACCAACGTATGGTAAAAATATGATCACCTTAATTGATGATCTTAACCCTTGATTCAGAGATCATTAAATTGGGTTAGGAATCTTCTAAAGAATCCTTATACGTATAAAATGACGTGTGATTTTAACGAATCACTTCTGCCAAGAGTGTTAACATGTTTTCAGATGTTAACTTGGATTTGAATCTTTTGAACAGGTCTTACCATCTTGGCCCGGTCTTATAATGACCAAAAGGCTAGGTTTCACACTTTAAGATTCTTAATTAATAATTGCATAGGCAAATTATTTCAAAAGGAATGATTTTAATTTATTTATTTCATTTATAATTTATATATGCACATAATGGCAAACATGAAATTTATAAAACAAACATTCCATTAATTTATTATAATATTACATGCTGCCCTAAACGGGTCTTTTCAACAAACAATTACCCACGCAGGGGTCAAACAAGTACTTACCCACGCAGGGGCTTAATACACACATACCCACGCAGGGGCTTAATAATATAATAGTCCACGCAGGGACCTTGAACAACCAAACTAGTCCACGCAGGGACTTTAAGCAAACATCATACCCTCGAAGGGGTTAACGGAAGATAGACCCACGTAGGGGTCAAAACAAACACACATACATACCCACGCAGGGGCTTAAACAAATACAGCAAATACAGGCCCACGCAGGGGCTCAACTGATACAAGTGGAAGGATTCAATGATCCTTCTTGTTCTTCCCTTTGATCAAGCTTGCCAATCCTTGGAAGAAGGTCTGTCTCTCCCTACGGTCCCGGTGGAAGCCTCGCTCTACTTCATCCAACCTTTGTAGGATTTCCTCCCTTTCTGGGGGAGAAAACCGTGGCGGCTGCGATTGCGTCCGAATAATAGGCCTAGGAGGTATCTGGTACCCCTGAGTCGGGTAACCTACTCCCCATGGATCTCCATAGGGTCCTTGGGTGTTGTAGTTCGCCGCTACCATGTACGGGTCGGCCTCCGCGTAACCATAGTTGTGGTGAGTCGGCGGTTCAAACGGGTTATACGCCATGGAACCCGTATATGCCGGAATTGGGTTGTCAAAACCCATTGGCGGTGGCTGAGGTACAGCTGGTTTGGAGGGTCCACCCATTTGTGGGTCCTCCTGATGTGGCGGATAGTGGCTGCCACTGGATTGACGCGGGGAACTGAAATGGAAATCCCCTGCTCGTGACGACATGCGCGCACCGGTTCTCCTTCGCCTTGGCGGTTGCGGAGGTGCTGGTTGCACTGGCGGCGGTGGAGGCGGTGGCGTGACTGCCACGAATCTGGAATCCACAGAGGGATCCTGTTGTTGCTGCGGCTGCTGCTGCTGAGGAGGCGACGAATGGTGAGGAGGTGTATAGTACCATTCGTGCCGGGTGAACATAGCTTGGAAGCTATCTGGACCAACATAGGGTGATCCGTGGAAAGACGATCCATCGGAGATCTCGATCGGGTGGTTTGGAGTGCCACTTGCAGGTTCGACGGGATCAGTATCCTCGTCCATGTCGTCCGCGTGATCGCCAGAGAAGTGATCGTCTGGCCCCAGTGGGTTAAAACCCACGGGTTCTTGAATGTAATTGGCCGGGTTAAACCGGCCCCTGAAAACTGGTGTAGGATCCCCGAAAGAATGATGCGATAGGGATCGCTGCAATGGTATATACGAAGGCTGAGGGTTGTTGGGCTCGTATTCTGGTTGCGGCACATAAGGGTTAGGAGGTGTTGAGCTGTGTGAGACCGACCGTCTAGCCGGCTCAAAGAGGTTTCTCCGGTTTTGCCGGGGATCGTCACTCTCTGTCGTAGATGGAGCTCGAACATTCGAAGGTCCAGCTTCATTATCGTTGGGGGCGGTGACTGGCCCCTTGCCTCTCCCCCTTCTCCGGAAGAATCTTGGTGGCATTTTCAAATCCTGTCATTATAATATGAGATAACAAACAAAATATATGCAGAATAAAGGACAACACAAACAAAGTGGAATTTTTTGTCCTATGTTATATGTCTAGACTCGAAAGTTTAGAACTGTGCAATTGTGTAACTGAGATTAAACACAAAAGGCTAGTGTTTAATTCACTCAGTGTTGGCTCTGATACCAACCTGTCACACCCCGATTTCCACGTGTCACCAGTGGGCCCGGTGGGGGAGTATCGTGACGTGGTTGGCAACATAATAGTCAAACAACACAATATTTGATATGCACAGCGGAAGCAATTTAAAAAAAAAAGATATAATACAACCGAATTTAATATTGTAATATCAAATGTCACAATATTCGGAAGTTTATCCACAGATGGATCGTAAATAAAATAGTATTAATGGTTCAACAGACTTCAGGCATCTTAAGCTTGCGAGACTTCTAGTGATGCTAAGGAGAAATCCCAGCCAATTACGCTTAGTACCTGCATTTAATCTTTTTGGGAAAATACGTCAGTTTACACTGGTAAATACAATCAACTGACTCATTTTGGAAAATGATTGAAAATTGGTTTGGATGCACGTGGCATAAACATTTTAGTTAACTTGGGAGAATTATTTAATATTATAATCTTGTGAACGAATTACATGTTCCTTGTGCGTTCAGTAGCCCGGATCTTGTCCGGGTTAAAGATCAATAGACACACCACATTATTCTTTTGTGCACTAACGGGTATACGCCTACACCCCGCGCTTAAGTCGTGGCCATTTCGTAAAATGATGCCAATGATATCCGGGACATGGTCATTAACCCCCCAAAGGCTTTAAGTAACAAGACTGTTTAAACGAGCCGATCAATTTTATTCAATTACCCACTCAACGGTGGAGGATTTGATGCCCGATCAAGCGGTATACTATATACCGTAACCCAAGCCCGTATGTGACAACCCTCAAAATCCCATGTATTCCGTACAAATTATTAATCATAATTAAAGTGTCTGACGACTGTGTGGAATTACTTAACTGCTTTCTGATATCTGTGTTATGCTTACACGTATTTGTTAATATGCTAAGGAATATGCTAAGGAATATGCTAAGGAATATGCTAAGGAATATGCTAGGAATATGCTAGGAATATGCTAGGAATATGCTAGGAATATGCTAGGAATATGCTATATGGAAGATCTTATAAATACCACCATTCCACCAAGCTCTCTCTTCTCTCCCTCTCCTTTCCCTTGTTCGGCAGCCACCTTCCACCATACTACCACCATCATCAAGCTCTTTTTCAATCATTCCTCATACATACAAAGGTGTAAGAGGTCCAACAACGAAGCTCGGTGCTCTCGGAAGTGGAAGGACCTCCTCCATTCGCTATTAACCACCACATTTCTTCACTCGAACTTCCCTAGCCTTGAGCTAGTGGTAAGAACTTAGATCCGTTCATTCTTTATGTTATTTTAGTGGTTAATAGATGTTAGAATGATAAAAAGTTAAGAAACTTTAAAGCTCATGAACAAGTCTTGAACATAATGTGTTAAGGTGTGGATAAAGAGAAGTTATGTGTGTAAATCATGTAGATCTTGTGTTATTATGATTATTGGTTGATTATTTGATGATTTGCTGATTAATATTAATATGTGATGTTGTTGCGGTCACTAAACTTGTTAACGGAATCATTCGAACACGATTTAGAAGGATAAACATTGAAAATCAGAATATGTCCTGGTTTTACAGCCAACTTCAGTTGGCTGTAAACAGGTCTTAAACTCAACAAAAAATAGATATTTTAAATCTAAAATATGTTATTATGAAATACGGTTCTAATGGCACCGGAATCGTAATTTTTGGACTCCGTTTACTATTTTTAAAGTGTTAATTTGTAACAGCAACTTAAGCTGAATTTTGACAGCAATAAATGGGTGTCGTACTTTCAGTCATAACCTGAGTTTTGTGATGAATCGGACCATGAAATTTGTACAGTAGATAACAACCTATGTATTTGTAATTACCCCACTGGAATTTCGTAAATCGGACACTCGATGAATTTTTAATAAATTGTTTCGCGGACTGTGGTCAGAAATACATAAATCTGAGTTCAGTCCCGAATATGTTTTTTTATAAAATGTGGGTAATGAACTGGACCCCGATATTTTTACACAATAAAATATGGAATGTTTATGACATTCTATAAAAATTTGGGAATTTTTAGAATAATCTAACTATTTTATTTAAATGTCCGAAAAACAGCCGGTTTTGAGTATTAATGTTGAATTGACATAAGTTGTGACTTGCGTGTCTAAATGTCGAGTATGCTATCTGTGAATGATTTAACATGTTATATATGTTATGTGCATTATTGTATGTTTGATTTTGAGTGGGGAATGGACGGGAAACTTAGATGGGCATAAACCGTTACAGTGATGCATGTTGTGTGATAGATACGTGTAGGAACTTTGTGTTCTATTTGAAAACCACTAAATGACTAACTGGTAAATCATACTAGGACGTGATTGACCGACCTTGACTGTTAGCTATATCTGAGAGTCTAACCGAGCAAACCGAGGTGTGTTCACACCCTTACTAAGGCATGGGATTCCCGGTGGTTGGGAATGGGATTGAATAACTACTCGTACTATCACTCTATTTATATTACCAACACTACTAGACTACCTACTACTGTCCTCGGATTGAGAAGGGCACGTACGTAAAACCTACGTACACTCACACTTACTACTGTCCTCGGATGAGAAGGGCACGTACGTAAAACCTACGTACACTCACACTCACTACTGTCCTCGGATGAGAAGGGCACGTACGTAAAACCTACGTACACTCACACTCACTACTGTCCTCGGATGAGAAGGGCACGCACGTAAAACCTACGTACACTCATACTTAACACCATCCTCGGATTGGGAAGGACACTTATGGATACGCCTAGTCTAGTAACATACATAATGGGAAGCCCCCACTAAATATCGTAAAGGTTTGGGAATCAAGGATAATGGGTAATACTTGGTTATGAAACGAACTTCCAATTCCTGATACGAACTCATTAACTAAACAACCAAACGTGAACTCACTCAACTTTGTTGTTGACTAGTTGTTACATGCCTTGCAGGTCGTTAGATGCTGTGGAGCTTGCACATGGAGGTGGTCGTTGTGGAATGCGAACTAATATGTCCCGTACTTACTAAATAAACGTTATGAACTTATGAAACTTATGTTGGGGTCTTTAAACTTATGAAACTACAAACTTATGTTTTGGTTTAACGTCTTATGCTTCCGCTGTTTAAATTGAACTTGGTTAACTTCCTTTTGGTCACCAATTGTATTGTGATTGATTTTATTTACTAAAATACGTTGTTCGATATGATTGGTGGCTCGATCCTGGTCACGTCACGCCTCCAAGCGGTGGTAGGAGACAATCAACGGAAAGTTTAGGATTATAGATCTGTGGCCCACCGCCGCCTGTGACAACCACCACCGACAATCGACGGATTGTTTAGAAACATAAAGTACAAAACCGATCAATTTTAAAGACAAAGGACACCGCCTGCAATTTGGTATAAACATAAAGGACAAAACTTGTAATTCACTCTTATTAAAATCCATTATTTCTAAATAATTGTAGATTACAAGTAAATATAGCTTCTAAGCGTAACTGATATGCATGCATATAGCATCATATGCTCTACAGACTAAAAGTAATAACATAGTCTTTGAGTCACATCCTTCTCCTATAGAGCATCCAATGCAAAGTGTTCTATAGTTACTTTATTCCTTAAATTCAGCTATAAATACACCAGATTTTTGTGTAAGTGATACATCAAATTAAGCCATCAACTAAAGGAATCAATGGCATCACTGAAGATCGCGAAGCCTGCAAACAACTTAGGAGCTAGCAATTTTGAGGAATTAATTGCATCAAGAAAGCTTGGGATTTTCGAAATTTCAAATGCATCACTGGAACCCGGGAAGCTCGAAAACAACTTTAAAGCTTTCATTATTGAGGAATCGTTGGCAACGATGAAGATCAAGAAGCCTGTTAAGGAGGTTGCTAAACCATCGGCCCCCAAGCCTCACGCCTCAAAAGCGACCCCTAAAAAGCCAGAACAGCTTCGTGAACCTAAGAAGAAGG
This sequence comes from Helianthus tuberosus, assembly GCA_030545235.1. NCBI lineage: Eukaryota > Viridiplantae > Streptophyta > Magnoliopsida > Asterales > Asteraceae > Helianthus > Helianthus tuberosus. The sequence goes on from CM060393.1 coordinate 30,619,502, forward strand.
TAATATAAACATATTTTTTTTTCCTCATGATAACCTTGAGATATGAATTACATGGTCTCATTTGATTTTGTAGACATCAGATGTTGCTAAACCATCGCCCCCCAAGCCTCACGCCTCAAAAGCGACCCCTAAAAAGCCCGAACAGCTTCCTGAACCTAAGAAGAAGGTAATATAAACATATTTTTTTTTCTCATGATAACCTTGAGATATGAATTACATGATCTCATTTGATTTTGTAGACATCAGATGTCAAGAGTTCAGCCAAGCCAAAGAAATAAGAAGGCAAGGCTGAGGAGTAGTGAATGAAGCTTATTATAATTATGATCATCAAAACTTAGTGAATGAAGTTATTACTATTATGATCATCAATACTTAGTGTGCTTGTAATCAACCTTTTAAATATAGAGGTTACGCTTTGAAAGGCATGCTCATGTTACATGTTTTTAAATGTATACAGGTTAGGATTGGTATATACGTCTGACACAAATAAAATTCATCAGTTAACTCAAACTCACCAGTCATCAACATCAGAGCCGTCCCCGAAATCTCTTGAAATGGTGTTAATATGGAGATAGCATACATAAATACTCAAACCCTAAGAGTGCTTAAGAATAATGAAAGTTCACATAGCCATGCTCACCAAATATATTAACCATATAGCCATGGCAGTTTAAAATTACCAATGAATCAGTGGTCATATGCTTTTGACGCGGTAGCTCTACTGTAACAGATCCATACTGCTACTCTAGGGCCCTACGAATTATAAAAAACTAATATAAAAACAGAGTAAATTTATCCTACAAAGTCTCCTAAAACTAGGACGGGTATAAATGCAGAATGGATCGCAAAATATAACACAATGGATAACAAAAATATAATAAAATGTCGAGAAATATAACACAATGCGCTAGTAAAAATAATGTTTGAAGGTGCGGTGAAATCAATTTAAAGGTGCTGTGTTTACACCGCACCAACAAATTCGAACATTTGCGGTGTGGAGAACCGCATGATTTAATAAATCCAACTGCACCTTTTATAAACCCCATTTATAAAAAAATCGTCGTCGAGCCACCGTTCCCCCTCCTCCGCTTCAATCCAGATCTAGAATCCTGAATCACCATCTTCAATCCCCCATTCTTTAATCTTAATCATCAGAATTCTATTATCAGTAGTCGATAATGGAGTATATAACCGAAAACAAACTTAAGAAGTTGGTACTCACCTTTGGTACCAGATTGATGTTCAAAGCTTGGACCTTTGCTAAATACTTTGTAGATCGACACATACTTATATGGATATGTGGCTCAAGTCGTCACCGGAGTTTGTCGGACCTTCACTGGAAAGTTAAAACTACAAAAAAACAGTTTTAATCGTCATTATAAGGATCGATCTGACGAAAACATACAAGATCCTAGCCAAGATTCGTCGGAGTTAGATTGGAACCAGGTTAAAAAAGAACAAATGGATCATTGGTACCAATCTATCATTTAATGGTGCCATTTTGAGAATACTCGTGTAATGTTGCGGTGGAGGTTGGAACCGCACCATGCAATCCTCCCCCATAGCACCAACAAATAACTTCTGTACTAGTGATTTCTAGGAAAAAAGATGCAATTAATAAAAAAAAAAATAAAACAAACAGAATGATGAATATAAAAACAAGTTGTCAAATAAAAAGATATGGTAAACAAAAATTCTAAACTCTTAACACTATGTTCCCTAGTCTCATTTAATAGGGGGAGGGAGAGGGGGAGAGGAGGGAAATTTTCTCTCCTAATCTCTCCAATTTGAGAGGATGAATATATGGTCATATTTTCTTCTATTTTCCCTCTCCTCGCCCTGTTAAATGAGACTCGAACATGGTTTTTTTTTCTTTCATATTTTCATCTCTTTTCCCTCCTTTTCTCTCCCCTCCTCCTGTTAAATGAAACTCGGGAACAGAGTGTAAGTCTACAAGCTAAAAATCCAAGAGCGAAACTTAATATCTAAAAACGGAGAGTCCGACAATGCGGTTCCACTGTCGCTAGAATAAGTTCAACCGGAGTCCGTTTAATATCATGATTCCTGTAACTTCCTATTTTAAGAAAACTATGTATTTTAACTTTTTCCGCGAAAACATTGTACTCAAAATAAAAATAATAAATACCAAATTGTTATTGAAAATTCACCCAAATACCATGCAAATTAGAGTAAATTATAAGTTTTGTCCTTTACATTTACACCAAATTGCAGGCGCTGTCCTTTAGCGCAAAAGTTTACAAGTTTTGTCCTTAACGTTTCAAAATAATGCACGTTATGTCCTTTAGGCCAAACCCAGTTAAAGTTTTTGGTTAAATCTGGATATTTTTGTAATTTTAGTAGGCAAACAAGGATATTTTTGTAATTTTGTCCATTTAATTAAAAGATATGTTAATTAAAAAATAATACATGTATAAAGTTGAACTCCGTCTCTCTCTCTGCCATCGTCGGCGATCCACAACGACCTCTCCAAAACCCAGCAAGCCCTACATCTCGCTGGCCTCATCGACGCCGGCAACCAGTGGTCCGGCGGCTCCTCTACTCTGGTTCAAGTTGGCGACCTTTCCACTGTACGTCTCTTCTTACTGGGCTTGAAGAATTTGGAAATTAGGCTTATTGGTATACCACAGGTAACAACGCATAGGGTGTTAATGGGCCAAAACCGGTTTATAAATCGATGTGGTGGTTGGATCTGAGGCGGTGGTGGGTATGGATCTGAGACGAATCGGAACGGTTGAAGGTGGAGACAAAAACGACCAGGCTAGTTTGATGACTTTGATTTCATAGGTTGAATGTGGTTGCTCAATTTGGAGGTTAAATTATGAACATTCGGATGACAGTTTCGTGTCGTGTCATGTCGTGTCGTGTTTGTTAGATTAGTGGATTTTGTGTAATAAATGGTGACAGTATTCTTATTTGTATGTGTTGCTGCAAATTCTGCGTAGTTAGAATCCTAGAAACAACTATTATATTAATACAGGCAGATTGTTGAACCATTAGATATTGTATGTTGATTGTGGGCATGTTTGGGTAAGCTTTTAGAAACAACTTATTGACTTATTGGCTTCTTGGAAAAGTCAGGATTTTGTGACTTATTGACTTATTGGTTTTTTCCCCTCACATACACCCTCTTTGCCAAACATCATTTTAGAGCTTATGACTTTTCAAAAAGCCAATAAGTCAATAAGTTGTTTCAAAAAGCTTACCCAAACATGCCCTGTTATCGTTTTTTATACAAAAAGAAGATGGGGAAGCTTTTTAAGCATTTCGTCATGTTTTGGAGGTTGCTGTATGTTTTGATAATAAATGAATTTCTTTTTGCAGGTTGCTGTATGTGTTGATAATCATCTCTGTTCAGTCAAGTTCTTTGATAACAGATAGGTAGAGAGAGGAGAGAGCGAGAGATAGATGAGTGTAGAGAGGGATTAAAGGTTTTTATTTTTTATATTTTACACAAAAGGGTAAAGGATCCTGTAAAAAAGGCTCAAAGTGTGAGAAAGGTAAGAAATAATCTCAGCCATTAGATCTTTTGATCTAATGGTTGAGATCAATAGGGACCAAAATGTAAAATATTTTTATTAATTTGGATTGAATTGAAATATCTAGGGGCAATTGTGTCTTTTTATCTTCATTTTGTAAATCAAAATCCCTGCAATTTCGTTCTCTCTCTATCATACATTCCTAATTTCTCTCTTTCTTCTTCCATATTCATAAATAATTGGAAGAACAATCGCAGGAGACATTCCAATCAGAAGATTGAAGACGGTACTGTCGGGTGATTGAAGACGGAAATAATTGGAAGAACAATCGCAGGAGACATTCCAATCGGAAGATCGAAGACGGAAATAATTGGGTTCGACGACGGAGGCGGTTGGGAACCATGAGATTTTACTGTCGGGTGGTTGTGTTCGACGACGGCGGTGGCGGACCGGCAGTGGTGGTGCCGACAGCAGAGAAGAAGATGATACAGAGATGTGCCCTTCCTGCGCGTGCCCTCTCTTCTTTGCTTTCAGCCGTCTGCCTCCTCCCAATTCGTGATAATGGAAGCCTCCCCCTTAATGTATTGTTGCTGCCTTTTTTTTATATCTCCAAAATATTGATGATGTGATTTCTATTATAATCTCAAAATTAGAATGGATGTGATGCCCTTTCACGTGATGGATTGCCAAGAAGTCACCAATATTAATTATGATGTTATGTTAATTCCTTCCTCAAAAGTCCAATTGTCGTCCCCAATGATCGGATCAAACAACTTTCTTTTTTCATTCATCTATCCATCGTGATATAGAAGATGATTCAGAGATGTAAGGATTATTGAATGGTGTTATTTTTTTTTTTCATTAATGGTGTTATTTTCCTTTGTTAATAGTGTTTTTTTCTTTTCTGAATGGTGTTATTTTTTTTTTCTTAATGGTGTTTTTTTCTTTTCTGAATGGTGTTTTTTTTTTCTTTTTCTGAATGGTGTTATATTTCTTTTACTGAATGGTGTTATATTCTTGTACTGAATGATGTTTATTTTATTTACTGCTGAATGGTGTTTTTTTGTGCTGAATGGTGTTATTTTTGTGCTGAATGATGTTATTTTTTGTGTGAATGGTGTTTTTTTTGTACTGAATGGTGTTATATTTTGTGCTGAATGGTGTTATTTTTGTGTGAATGGTGGTTTTTTTGTGCTGAATGGTGTTATGTTTGTGCTGAATGATGTTATTTTTGTGTGAATGGTGTTTTTTTGTGCTGAATGGTGTTATATTTTCTGAATGGTGTTATATTTGTGCTGAATGGTGTTATATTTTCTGAATGGTGTTATATTTATGGACGGTTATAAGTCCTTAAATCAAGGATTTTCTCTCTCCAAATCCTTAAATCAAGGATTACCATATTTGAATTTGTTAATGCATTTACAATTATACCCTTTTCAATTAATTTAGATCTAATGGTTGAGATTCTTTCTTACCTTTCTCACACTTTTGGTCTTTTTTACAATAACTCCACCCTACACAAAAGTCCCTTGTTATAATTTATTTATTCTCAATAGTCCGTGGGAATATAAAATGACAAGAATAACCTCATGTGTCTTGCACATGACCATACTTAACTAAAATATCTAACTGGGTTTGTCCTAAAGGACATAACGTGCAAGATTTTGAAACGTTAAGGACAAAACTCGTAAACTTTTGCGCTAAAGGACAACGCCTGCAATTTGGTGTAAACATAAAGGACAAAACTTGTAATTTACTCTGCAAATTATGCTATCCCCACCAAAAGAAAGAAAAAAAAAAATTCTATGTTCTTACCGGCATAGACCTGATAGACGTGTCTAAGTTAAGTTTGTAAAAAGCTATAATTTGAAATTTACCTAGTGTTACTGTTATACCTCTATATTCGTATCAAAACAATTACATGCATACAATACAACCATTAGATACACAACCTTTTGGGCACGTACGTATCTAATTTTACTCATTCGAACTCAATAGGTTTTCATTATGTGAATAAAAATACACAAGTGAATCTTTACGCAATATGGTCTCATGTATGACATTATTTAAGTCAATGGAAAAAATATCCTAAACGAGTAAAAGCATACGTGACACTTAGTCTTGTATCCAGTGGCTAAAAGAGTGATTTGTTTCACCATGGCTATATAGATATTACAAACCCGAGAATAACAAAAGTTACCGCCCGTAATGGGGCGTGTTTTATAAAAAAATTTGCACAAAAACGCTCAATCACGCCCCGACTCCACTACACCCCGGAGTTTTCGGGCGTGATTTTTGAGAAAATTGTATGTGGCGTGATTTGAAAAACGCCGGAACTCTATTTCTTTGCCCAATTGAACCTTGCCATGTGTGTATACTTAAGTTTAATTAAAAAAAACAAAAGAAATTAGTTTTAGTTAGTTTTAATTAGAAGGTGATTTAAAAAGAAAAGTTGCACGTTGTTGTTGTGGGTGAAAGGAAGAAGAAGATGCATTTTCATTTTAGTCCCTGCATTTTGATTATATTTAAAATAAGGATTTAAACTTCAAAAGTCTTTAAAAAAGGATTTTGCATTTCAGTCCCTAAAGTTTTAATTAGATTTTGGAAATGTAATTTTTTTTTTACTTTTGAATAGTTTTTTTTTTATTTCTAGTATTGTATTTTTTTTTTAATTTAATAAAGTATTTTAAGTTTTTAATTAAAAAAAATAATTGTGTAATGATTGGAAGGGCGTTATTGGGTATTATTCCCACTACGACACTTTTGCAATAACTCCCAATAATGCCCCCATGCTGACTGGACTGCCACATGACAGAAAACGCCCCATGATAGGGGTATTATTGAGCTAACCACTACGCATGGTCTTAGGGAAGTTTGTTAAGAGTCGAATTCCACATCTTAATCCTCTCAACATATAGCAAATTGAGGGAAAATTATGAAAATAGGAAGTTGACTAAGAGCATTCACATCCAAGGCATCATATTGTGAGTGTGAGGTTTTTAAAATGTAAAGAGTATAAAAAGTGGTTGTGAGTGGAGGAGAGAGAAAATGTTACTGTTTATCTGTATATTTGGGGGGACACTGTTCACCCACTATAATTTTTTAATATATATTGAAAGTGGTTGTGAGTGAATGAGAGAGAAAAATGTAATATATATTGAAAAGGAGAGAGAAAAAGTATTTGTTTTTAGTGGAAATATATTGATATAGGAGTTGTTTTTTAGTGGAATGTATGTATATTTTTAGTGGATTGGATGTGAATGCTCTAAGTTATCAAAATATGCATCGACTTTTAAATTTGTGGGTTATGAAGGTGGCGGCTTATCAAAGTGGGGCTACGGAGGTGCCGACGTATCAATGTGTGGGCTATGGAGGTGCCACTTTATTGGAGTGTCGGCTATGAAGGTGCCGGCTTAATTAGAGTGTGGGCTATGGAGGTGTTGACTTATCGGAGTGTGGGTACCCAGGAATTTTTCCATTGGCGTGCAGAAAAATTTTAAGAATTTTAGGCGTCTAGATATATACATAAAAAATTGGTTCGGGTCGGGTCATGTATAAAAAAAAACATCAAACTAAAATTTATATAATCATCAAAAACACATCAAACGTTGTTACAAACATATTTAAAATGTCGCCCTACGAGTTTTCATTTTTTGAAATCTATCTAAAACATCATCTAGAGGTACTTTCTTAAGCAAGTCTTTCTCTATATAACATATACAACTATCACTTAAATTCTCATCGCAAATCCGATTACGCAAGTCGGTCTTCACATTCTTAATTGCTGAAAAACATCTTTCAACAGTTGCAGTTGCGACGGGTAATACGAGAACATGCTTCAATAAACGATATACCAATGTAAAATTTACGTGAATATTTGTTGAAACCATTAACCTTACAAGACTCGGCAAACAATCCAAGTTGGCAAATCGTGTATCTTTTTTCACAAAACCAATGTAGTTTCCGAGTTAAACCGGAAGCCTTCGTTTTTCGGCTTCATCGAAATCATATGGATACTTTTCGGCTAGTTTTAGTATATTTGGAATGTCAAACGCACTAAAATTATCACACGGACTCAAACAACTCATACAAAGAAGTAGTTCCGATGTTACCTCGTTAAAACGGTTCCCAAAATCTTGAATTTGCAAATTTAGAACCGCACTAAAGCAATCACACTCGTAATAATGCCGATTTGAGATGTTCGTCTTTCTTCTTAGGCGTATTGGGTTAATATATTCATCATCTAAATTTTGCACTTCAAGTTCATACATATCACAAAAAGAGTTAACCTTCTCCAAGAACTCATTAAATCCTTCCAACCTAAACTTTTCAAGTTGGTTTTTGGTGGAAGAAACCAATTTAACCGCATTCATCAAATCTTGTTCTTTTCTTTGTAGACATTGGGACAATGTGTGTGTGATGTTAAAAATATGCTCCATCAAGTGTATGTAAAATACAAAGTCATATTTTTTCATATCCTCTAGAATTCCGTCCGCTTGTCTACTACAAGGAAGAGTTTGACCCGTTTCTACTAAACATCCAAGAACTTCCATAATGTTTGGATATAAAGTAATCAAACGCGAAAGTGTTTTGTAGTGAGAATTCCAACGTGTATCTCCGGGTCTTGAAAGTGCCATTTCTTGATTCAATCCACTTCCGGTACAAAGCACGTCTTCCATTTTTTTTCCAATTGTCTTCTTTGGCTTTCACGAAGCATGTCTTGTCGTTTGGAAGATGCACAAACGGCATTTGTTAAACATGTTATTGTTTCAAATACTCTCCAAATAGGCGTGTGTTTAGGCTTGATGTTGGGTTACAGGAATACAAGTTTTATTTAAAGAGATTAGTGGGCTAACTTGTTTATATAATTGGGTCGGGTTTTAATCCGTGTTCATAATTTTTTTATACATTTCTAACATTTTTTTTTCTAAGGGGTACGGCCAGAATTTTCCAAGGGGTGCGGTTGGGATTTTTCACGAAAAATAACACTATTTTTTTTTTCAAGGGGTACGACCGCTCACCCACGGGCTAAGGTGGGTCCGCCCCTGGCTCTACTGATACGTGGTTGAAAACCGGTGTTTGTTATTGCATAACTTAATGTTTTTAGATAAGTTTTAATTTTGGATAGCCTACTTTTAATCAAAAATGTGTTTTGCAGGTTTGATGGAGTTTAAGGAGCTTTTCGGGAGCTTTACAAGCCACCGGGTCGAAAACCGGAGCACTGGAACGCTCTATGGATCAAACGGAAGCACGAAACGAAGAAATCGGAGAAGTAGGCTGGAGAGCCCGTCGCCGACGGGTCCCAAGCCGTCACCGACGGCCTCTAAATAACCCCGTCAACCAAGTTTATCCGTATACAGTCACATAAGGCGTCGGACGAAGATGTGAAATCCAGAACCCGTCGCCGACGGGTTGAGGGTCATCGGCGACGGCTTGTAAATCTTTGAAACGCGAAAATATGGCATACGGGTGTTGGGAACGACTTTTATTGGTTAAGGGTCATTCAAGTCGGGGGTTACACTATCCTTGAAGTTTGAATCTCAATTGTGGAGCCAAGAATCATCTATCATTCATCTCCAATCCATCTATCATCCACAACATAACCCGAATCATCATCCACAATCACCAATCGATCCAAACCCTAACCATCACCATCAATCTTTCCTCCATCATCCTTCACCAAACCTTCATTATCCATCAATTCTCCTTTGTTCAAGCTTCGAGATGACTCCATTCAAGTTCCAAGCATCTGGTGTTCAAGCTTTTTCCACCATGAGCGGCTAAACACCTTGGTTTCACCCCGGTGTAGGTAGTTGTTAAATTTAGGGTTTCGAATTGTTCTTGTTTCAACTTTGTGACAAATTGTGTTTGATTTTTGAAACCTTTGAAAATAGTTTGCATTTGTTTCGTATTCGTAAATTGTCGAACGATGTTAAAAGTTATGACTTTACGAAATGGTTATGTGTAGTATGCATTGTCTTGGTTAGGTTTTACTTGTGTTGATTACAAAGTGGATTATTGTCCGTTTTCCGAAGCGTTGATAGTTATTAGCACCTAAGTCACGGTACACTAAATCCGCTAATCATACACAATTGAGTTGGATCTAAAAAACTTGTAGAAACCCTAGGTTGGCAATTACCGAAACCGGGTGTGAACCCTTTTTCTTATTATCGTTTAGTAATCAGTCTTTCTTGCAATTATTAATTCGTAGTGATTAATCAATTAAATCAATTTCTTAGTTTAAATTCATATCTTCCAACAAAACCAAAATACAAAAATATCATAGCAAGCTTCATAAATTGTGACACATTTTCATAATTCGATCAAATCCATACGCAAACCACATACTCTTCGTGGTTCGACCCCTTACTACCACTAACTATTTGTTAAGGGTAATTTGGGCTTATAAATCTTATCTTTGACCGGAGCGCGACACTCCGATCAAATTTTGGCGCCGTTGCCGGGGAGTGCGCGCGCTTTGTGTTTGGATTATTGTTTGAATTTTGTGATTATCTGTTTAATTTGTTTAGTTTCTTTTTGCACTTTGTCTTTTTTTTTTGTTACGCGGGGTGTGTTACTTGTGCAGGTTACAGGTAGTGCATGCATACGCGGAACTCCAGGAGGACTTCACCTTTAGTCTACGAGCCAGAAATTGAAAGAGTTGCAAGAAGGAATTTAGCAAGCCGGTTAGAGGCAACACTTGCTTCTAATCAAACCATCAAAACACCACCACTCACACCGACCATTGATACCGATTCGATGGCAAACCAAAACTCCAATTACCCAAACCTCAACCAAAATCAATTCTAATCCCGAGGAACCTTTCACCCCGCTCAAAATGTTTAACCTATGCCTCAAGAGCGATTGGGTGGTAATAACAACAATGGACCACCCACACCACCCTTTCAAAACCAAAATCCCAATAACACCCAACGAACACCCCAACAACAAAACCTTCATCGACACAATTCTTTACCCATCAATCTTGATAACCAGAATGTCAATTCCGACCGTCGAGGCAACCGAGATCGTGGCAATCCCACGAACGAAGACCCATTCTTCAACATAGACGATTTGAGGAACGCCATCCCCGATGATGAACCATATAGTGTTCCCGGTTATCAATCGCCGGAACATGTGAGCGTGCATACGGAAAATTCGGATGACGGGGGCTATTATGATGATCGGGCTAACGATGACGAAGATTGGGGATACGTGAATCATGGTAACGTCTACAATGCAAGAGGGTATGAAGATGAGGAGTTTGGCTACCAAAACGCCAACTATGTGGGGAATGATGACTATGGGTACGTGTAACACCTCGAAAATTTACGTCCAATAATGTATTGACACGTGTCATGGACTTTGAATATGTGAAAACATACTTTAGAGGGACTAAAGTTGACAAACAGTGAAACTATGTGAATATAAGGGTACAAAGTGTCAACAATTGAAAAATAGGCTCTACAATAACCCTACATGGTGTTTATAATCTTAAACGATTAGATCATGGATCATACAAAGCGGAAAATGAAAGAAAGTGAGGAATTACAAACTACAGGGGCTAAAAGTGTCAACATCTTGAAAGTATACCTCTGAGTGATCTTTTGGCAAACCCGAAGCTTTGTAATGGTAAAATATACTCACTAGAATATGTGGTAAAAATTTCATCAAGTTTCGTTATCGTATGAGAAAGATATGATCAAAACCGTGCACGAAGGGTTAAATGCGTTAACGTTGAATTTCGTGACTTTTCGGGTAAGCACAAAGTTAACCAAGGACTTTACCATATTTGTAAATGTCCCAAGGCCCTTAAAAGTCAGGTTTTAGGGTCTAATGTGCAAGAAAAATAAGTAAAAACACGTTACATAAGGACAAGGACTGAATTGCAAATTGATGAAACTTGGAGACCTGGTCGCACACTTGTACGCGCCCCGTGAGGGGTCTCTCGCGCCCCGCGAACAAGCGCCCAGCGACAAAACAGCGCACAGCTGCCAGTTCTGGGTCTGTTGCGAGTTGTAACCAGCTGTTGTCGACTCCAGGGCCTCACCAATCGACTTTCATGCATTTAGGGGCACTTGTCCTCTTCTCATAACACTCCTAGACCCCTGTGGCAGCCTCTAATCAGATCAAATGATGATAAAAAGGGACTTGAAGCTTGTATCCTTCATTACTTACATTTTCAAAAATTCACAAGAACATCTCTGGAGCTCTCTGGACGACAAGACAACTTCCTAGTGATCTCTAAGCTTTGTTAGGACTCTTGTAAGTGTTCATAACCTTCTCAAATCCGTTCTAGCTTAGTTTATTAACCAAAAGTCAATCCATCGTAAATTAAGTTTGACTTCGTGATTAAACGAAATTGCTCAGTCATTTCTCAAATTGAAAGTACCTACAAGTTGGTATTTATGTGGGTAACAAACCCTCAAAAGGGTATTTTCAGATTCCCACTCTAAGTATGTTAATTGTCGAGTCAAAGCTTGTTTCAAAAAGTCAACAGAATGTGTTTTTGCAAATTTAAGCATGATTAGCAATGTAGGGTACATGCAACCTGTTTGATCATTAAAATAACTTGATAATTAATGTAAAAACATGTCTCAACATGTTCATCTCGACAATTTTCAGTTTAAACCCGAATCGAAACCGAAAGTCGCATAAATTGACCTTTTCTTTGACTTTCAGTTCTGATCCGTTCATGCATGTTTGAGATCTGCCTTCAAGCATATTTTGGACCAATTTTCATATAAGTTTAACTCTCTGAAATTTTACAACTTGGTTCAACACTTATCCGATTCATATGCATGTTTCCGATTAATGCTTAAAGTTGACTATTATGCCCTTTTGACTATAAAACGTGATTTTTGAAAAAGTGAAAGAGTAGAAACATTTGTTACTGATTTATAAACTTGCACCTAAAATTTGATATCAGTTTGAGGTCTAGATTAAGAGTTATGCTCATTATCGTAATTTGAAAGCTTTATGTCACTTAAATGGCGTAATTAGCATATAACCCATTTAAACCTACTTTTTGATACCAAACTTTTTACCCACTGATGTTATATAATATTTTGGGATTTTTAAAGATTTTTATTTAATTTTTGGCTGAGCATAACATAGGTCTCTAGGTTTGATTCGGTTATGACGGTTTTGCCCTTTTTAGCCATAAAATGAGTTTTACAAATCCTTTTGACCCCAAACCTTTTCCTACTGATTTTATTTAATAAATAAAATATTTTGAGCATTCTGGAAATATAAAAATATCAGCTTTTTTTTTAAAACCCGGAAACGGCTCTAAATCGCCTTTTTAAGCGTTTTTAGCGCATAGTATGTACTATAACCATATTAAACATATAAGGTTGATACCTACTGATGTTTTTAGTATATTTTTATAAAATAACAGTAAGTACAAGTTTTTGAACTCAGGTTTCAAATTTTGACCTTTTAAGCCCTTGTGAAATTACCAAAATACCCCTAAGGTGCATAGTTTGGTTTTAAATGATGATTTTCACTTATGGGTCATACCCTACTGTTATAACATGTTAAATTAAGTATATTTACTGTATGAACCAGACCTGTAACTCAGATTTACAAATAAACTCTTTTATAATCTTTTAAATGACCAAAATGCCCTTATGAGGCATAAATTGTGTTTAAATCCGTTTTGGGCATAATAGAAGATAACTTACTGATATTATAACATATTTAGAGCATATTATCTCAGGGAACTTGCATATGACTCTTACGGTTACCCGTAACGCTCTTTTCGCGTTCGGTTCGGTTTATGTAACTAGTTTGCATAAATTGACCGAGACGGGTCAAACATTATCATTTTTGTCTCAAAATCCAGAATGTAATTAGTATACCCATATTATACAAGTATTCAAACTTGTCGGGTCTAAATCACATTCTATCCGGTCTTCGCTTAATCGTGCGTTTGAACCGTTTCGTCCTTAAAGCTAACCGGTCTAAGCATAAGCTTAAATAAAGACCCGTTAGAAATCTAATAGGTTATTATAAACCTTCGTTCCAGATTAGGAGCACCGGTAAAAGCTACTTGCATTTTGCTTGTTGAGAATTATACTTTACTCAGGTAAATACTTTTAACTTATTTTCCCTATACGGGCTTGGGTTACGGTATATAAAATACCGTTTGGTCGAGCATCAAATCTTACATCTTTGGGTGGTTAATTGAATAATTTGATCGGCTCGTTTAAACAGTCTTGTTCACTTAAAGCCTTTGGGGGGTTAATGACCATGTCCCGGATATCCTTGGCATCATCTTACGAGATGGCCACGACTTGAGCACGAGGTGTAGGCGTACACCTGTCAGTGTATAACTCTATAATGTGGTGTGTCTATTGATCTTTAACCCGGACAAGATCCGGGCTACTAAACGCACAAGTAACACGTAATTCGTTCACATGATTATATTGTATAATGAACCCAAGTTATAAAAAGGTTTTGTGCCACGTGCATTCAAATCAATTTTCAACCATTTTCAAAATGAGTCAGTTAAATTGTATTTACCAGTGTAAACTGACGTATTTTTCCCAAAAGGTTAAGTGCAGGTACTACACGTAATAGGCTGGCTGTCTTCTAGAGCGTCCACAATAAGTCTCGCAAGCTTGGATGACAATAAACTGTTGAACAATGTCTTATTTTATTTTGATCCGCCTGTGGATCCGTTTCAACTATTAGTGATATTTAATATTACACTTTATTAAAGTTGAAATGAATCTATCTTTGCTTCCGCTGTGCATTTATATATATATTGTGTTGTTTGTCTATGATGATACCAACTACGTCACGATACTCCCCACCGGGCCCACCGGTGACACGTGGAAAATAGGGGTGTGACAGGTTGGTATCAGAGCCAACTTTGAGTGAATTAAACACTAGCCATTTGTGTTTAATCTCAGTTACACAATTGCATAATCCTCGATTCTCGAGTCTAGACAAAGAACTTAGGAATTTTCCAAATTTTGGATTTATTTCTAACTTTGTCTTACATATTTTTGTGTTGTATCACTTGTTGTTTTGACAGGTTCACAAAAATGCCGCCACATATGAGAGGAAGAGGAAGGGGACAAGGAGCTCATGTAGCCCCAAATGACCATGAGGCCGGACCATCACACCGGCGAACACCATCGGACCCCCACAACACGGATGCTCAGGATCTTTGGAGGTCCTTTATTGAACCAGCTAGGCGCTCAGTTTCACTGAGTACCTCACCTTCAATCCCACATTCCTTTGGGCCTCATTCCGAGAATGAGCCCCATAACTCTCACCAGTCCTATATTCCTCTAGGACACCAATCACCTTTTGACCAACCATCACCTGTTTTCCAGGGCTTGTTCAACCCTGCTGACTACCTGGATGTGCCTATGGGTGTTAACCCACTTGGGCCAGAAGACCACTTTTCTGGTGGCAAGCCGATGGACATCGATGAGGATACTGATCCTGCAATGCCGCCATCTGGGACTCCAAACCACCCCATCGAGATTTCTGATGGGTCACCTTTCATGGGATCACCATACAATGGTCCCGATAGTTATGAGGAGATGTTCAAACAGTATGACTGGGCTTTTACTCCCAGTTACCATAACTCTCCCCTGCACCAGCCAAACCACTCTCCCCTGCACCAGCCACACCACTCTCCCTTGCACCAGCCACAACAGCAGCCACAACAGTAGCATAATCCTTCCGAGGATTCCCGACTAGTCGCGGTCACTCCACCGGCAGCACCACCTCGACTTCAGCCTCCCTCGCCCCCGAGGCGAAGGAGAACGACAGCGCGAATATCCGCACGAGGGGGAATACGCATCAGCACCCCTCCACATTCGAGTGGCAGCCGGTACTTTCCTGTCCACGAAGAACCGGAGACGGGAGAATCTTCACACCCCATCTCAGAGGTGAACACTGCGCCAGTCGCGCCACAACCACCATTGGGTTTTGGTGACCCAATCCCCACCTACACTGGCGCGGCTGCATTCAACCCTTTCGAGCAGCAGAGCCACACAGGTTATAACTTTACAGAGGATCCCTACTGGATAGCAGCAAACTCCAACACTCTCCATCAGGAAGGTCCCTACGGAGGTCCCTGGGCTACGGGACAATCGACCTATGGATACCCACCATATGGGTACCAGCAACCGCAGCCTCCTCAACCTCCACATTATCAACAGCAGCCTCCTCAACCTCCGGATTATTAGCAACCACCTCAGGCGCCGGCGATGTCACCGCCCCAAATGCAAGAAATCCTTCATGAGATACAACAGGTGCGTCAAGAGATGCGGCATGATTGGAGGCATAACCGGGGATGTTTAAGAAGATGGTGGATTTGATTAAGGGTAAAAGCAAGAAGGGTCACTGAATCCTTTGTTTGTTTGGTTATCTTAGTGTGGTACTGTTGGGATTGAACCCTATCAGAGGAACAAATAATTAAAGCCAAAACTGGATCAGAGCAATGGATCCAGAATAAGCAGATGATTACAGTTGGTTCATACAATTCTCTCCCCTTGAAAGTGGTTTCATATCTGCTGACCTCCTATCTGCTGATCTTACTAAGTGCTGACCTACAACTGCTGCCTTGCATCTACTGCCAAATGTCAAAGACTGATGGAAGACCAAAGCTCTGCTGATTCAATCTACTGCCTTGAGTCAAGTACTGTTGATCCGGACAAGCACTGCTGGGTTCACAGCAGTGGAAGGAAGCAGCAGCTGTTTAAGTGTCTTTTATGTAATAAATTGTAATAGCAGTTGTTAGTACATCAGTGTTTGTATAGATCAGAGGTTAGAGTTTGTTAGGAGGTTAGATGTCACTTTCATGGTGACGTTAGCTAAAGATGCTCAGTGGTTTGCAAGTGCCTATAAATAGTTCAGTACTTTGTACTGTTCTATTAGCTCTTTCACAACATCGTCTTCTTTGCACGAACAAACTACTGAGCTCTGGCTGAGGGGGAGTTTGCATTCATTCATCAATCATTGTAATCGTTGTTGAAACAAATTCAATCTTTCGATTCATTGTGTAAAGATGTTTGATTAAAGTATTACTCTCGTTTGATTGTATGCAAAGTTTGTTTTCATCTTAAATTCCGCTGCACAACTTTTTCATTTCCATCTTAATTTCAAACGAAAATACAATAAAAAACAAACTCAGATCCAACAATTGGTATCAGATCCTGGACAGTCAAATTTGATTTAACAATCATTTTAACGTAAATAGTTCAGCTCATAACAGTTGATACTGATCATTTGTTCGTCCGTTGAAAAACAGAGCAAGGATTAATCACCATTAAAGTTGATTTCTCAGTGTCTGTAAAACAACAAGAATGACGTCACAATCTCAAGATGATAAAAACAACATCGGCTCGCTTTTTAAACCACCTATGCTAAAAAGAAATGAGTACAACATCTGGCAGAGGAGGATGGGTCACATCCTCGCTCAACAAAGCACAGGTTGTTGGAGGTCTGTCATTTATGGTCCCCATGTTCCTTCAGTGCCAAGCGCTGAAGATGCTAAAAAGTTCGTTCCAAAACCAGTTGAAAATTATACCGAAACCGACTTTCAAAAGATCGAACTAGATGCTAAAGCGTTTAGCATCATAGCATCAGCGCTGCCCAATGAGATATATGCTGGACTGTTACACTGTAACAGTGCCAAAGAATTATGGGACGCACTTAAGGAACAGTTTGGGGGGACTGAAGAAGTCATAGAAAACAACAGGGAAATCTTGAACCAACAGTATGAAACATTTTGTTACGTTAAAGGTGAATCACTAACGCAACAATTTGAGCGTTTCAGTTGTCTCATCAGTGAACTGAGGCTTGTTAACACCACTTTTACAAACTCAACTCAAAATAGCAGGTTCCTCAGGTCACTGCCAGAAAAATGGGACACCATAGCTTTTGTCAGCCGAAACTCACCTGAATTCAAGGATCTGACCTTGACCCAACTCCACGGTCGACTCCTGACCTACGAAAGGGAGTTAAACCAGAAAAGGAGGTTACAAGAGTCAGGAAAAGTTACCGATGATTACACTTTCAGTAATACTGCTCTTCTGGGTCAAGAAGAATCTGGGAGCAGTGGTAAGGATCAGGGTTATGATCACTTCATTGACATAACTGCTGGTGCAAATTTCAACAACCCTGATCCTCACTCTGCAAGTTATGCATTCACTGCAAACGAAAACCAGATGTCAGACAATTTAAGCTTTGAACTAAATGATTTGCAACATTTTGATCCCACTGACTTAGAGGAAATGGACATCCTACACCAACTGGCTTTGCTAAGTGTTAGAACTAGCAAGTTCTACAAAAGAACAGGGCGAAAATTCCCAGGTTTGCATGGGAATCTAAGGGTTGGGTTGGATAAATCGAAAATCAAGTGTTACAAGTGTAATAGGTTGGGACATTTCGCTAGGGAATGTAGGAGTCAAACTACTGGTCCCATAATTACTCATCCTAGCTCAAATCCTAGACCTCAAAACCAAAGCACTGTGCACTATGCCCAGTATGCCCCAGCAGCTCAAGTGAACACTGCTCACTATGCTGCTGCCCCTGTGCCAGTGCACTATGTCCAAACTACTGTTCCACAGATTCAATATGTTCAAACCCCTGCTCCACAGGTACAAGTGCAACCTGTTGCACCTCAAACCACTGCTCCAACAGCAGTACAACCAGATCAACAAAGCTTTTTCACTCAAGGGTTTGTTGACTAGAGCAGTATGCCTGAAGACCTTAGTGATGAAAACTTTGCACTCTATGCTTCTAATGATTCTTCTCATGATGAGTTTTGTTTGAAGGCATTAGAGTCAATACAGGAGGGGGTTGAAACTGAGGAGGAACAGCTGAGTATTGAAACAGTGGATGAGGTGACTGAAGTAGTGGTTACTACTGTGGCTGGTGAACTACTGATTGGAGAAAGTTCAGGTACCCTGATTGAACCAATGACAGATCCATGGTCCGTAGAGGACAAAGAAGAAGAGAAAGAAGAAAAGGCTGGTGAAAAGAAGGTGAAAGCTGATGATGAAGAAGATCATCAATGTGATTGTGCAATGATGGCAGCTGCCAAGGTATCTCCTCAAGTTCTTGAAAAACTATGTTCTGACAATTGCATAATTGCTTTTGCTAACATCAAAGAGGTGAATGAAAACCTTCGGGATAAAATCTTGACTGATGAGGTTAAATTTGAAAAGTCTTTAAAAGAACTTAAAAACAAATTGACTGAAAAGGAAAAAGAGATCAGCTGTCTGAAAGAAGAGCAAAGCATAACCAAAACCCAACTTCAAACTATGGTAGAAAAATACCAAGTTTGCAAAAAGGAGTTGGAATCCACCCAGATTACTTGTGAAAGATGGGTGGAATCCTGCAGAGGATATGAGGTGATGCTTGCTAAACAGATTGAAAGTAATGTGAAATTTGGGGTTGGGTATAGAAAATATGATGATGAATGCATTACTTGTGAAAAATCTGTTCAAAACACTGTTGAAAACACTGATGTAACCACTGAGTTCATCCCCACAAACAAGAATGGCCAAGAAGTGAAAATCACTGACAAACTTGGTAACAAAATCACACTTGGCAGAACAAGGAGTTCCTCTACTTTTGAAGAACTTGAAAAATATCAGTTTAAACCCACTTGGTCTGACGAGTGTGATATTCTTGAAAATTTCAAGCCAATGGACTTTACATCAACTGATGGTGTTAAAGCTCCAAAAGCTAAAGTCATACCTCTCAAGGACATCCCAGCAGTGGTTAAAACCTCTGCTGCAAAGGAGTCTGAAAAGAGAAAGAAGAAAGAAAAAATTGATAACTTGTTTTGTGAATTCTGTGAGAAAAGGAATCATCTAACAAAAGATTGTTTCCACTTGAAAGCTTATGATTTAAACAGAACAAGTGTCATTGTTCCAGCAGACAGTTGCATTGTTTGTGATAAAACAAACCACAAAACTCAAGCATGTGTGTATCTCAAAAACTTTGATGTGAAAAAGAATGAGTACATGGCTAAAACATCTTTGAGTCCATCATCATCATCAACATCTGTCAAATTCACCAAGAAACAACCACTGTTTGTGCCAGTTCAAACAGCTGTTACAAAACAGCTGAACCAAACATCTGTTAAAAGAGATGTTCAGGTTATTGATGCACCCCCTGCCAATCAATTCAGAAAAGGCAAGGAAAAACAGTCTTACCAAAGGATTCCACACGTTTATGAGGCCTACAAAAGGCCCTCTAAACCCAGAGTGAACAGGCATCCTTTTGGTTACCAGCAGATGATTGGTCAGGACCCACAACAGTGGTTAGAGAAACACTGTCCTAAAGCAGTCCAAACCCCTGACCTAACCACTGTCCATCACCCTGCATCCATCCCAGACACTGTTGAGACCCCATCCAAAGCCTTGTTGGCTTTGGAGACCTTAATGAACTAATCTTTTTACAACATGTGCAGGGAGCTTCTGCATGCTTTGATAGTCTTTGGTATGTAGATAGTGGAGGCTCCAGGCACATGACAGGATGTAAAGCCCTCCTCAAAGACTTTAAAATCCATGGAGGGGGTGATATATCCTTTGGGAATAATAGTAAGGGGAAGGTTCTGGGGTCTGGTACAGTACAATCTGGAAATGTAAAATTTGAAAATGTCAATCTGATAGACAATCTAAAATTCAACCTTCTGAGTGTATCACAAATGAGTGACAAAGGGTTTGGGTCATTCTTCACAAAAGATTGTTGTAGGATTGTTGGACCGGAAATGGTAAAAAAGATTGAAGCAATAATCAAAACTGGTCAAACTAAACTTGTTGCTCAAAGAAGTGGCAATGTTTATGTTGTTGACATGTCAAAAGAGTGTCCCAGAGCTGATGCCTGTCTGTTCTCAGCTGCCTCTAACAAAGAGACAGAACTTTGGCACAGAAGGCTGGGGCACACAAATCTTAGACAATCACAGAAATTTCAAAAAATGGTTTGGTGAGAGGCCTACCACAAAAATTGTTTTCATGTCCTGAACATTGCATTTCCTGTTTAAAAGGAAAACAGCATAAAAGTTCTTTTAAGTCCATTGAAGAGTCCAAAACAACTCAGTGTTTGCAGATGCTACACATGGATTTGTTTGGCCCAGTTCAAGTCATGAGCCTCAAAAAGAAAAGATATTGTTTGGTTATTGTTGATGACTTTTCTAGGTTTACATGGACTTTCTTTTTACACTCAAAAGATGAGACTGCAGGCATTTTGCAAGACTTTGTAACACAGGTTGAAAAGCAATTTGACCTTCCAGTGAAAAGCTTTAGGAGTGACAATGGCACATAATTTAAAAATAAGGAGTTGGATGCCTTCTGTGTGAAGAAAGGGATTGTAAGGCAGTACAGCATCCCCAGAACACCAGAGCAGAATGGGGTAGTGGAAAGGAAGAACAGAACTCTGATTGAGGCTGCCAGAACTATGCTTGCAGATTCAGGCTTGCCACTAACTTTCTGGGCAGAGGCAGTAAACACTACTTGCTATGTCCAGAACAGAGTTTTAATAAACCCTAGGCACAAAAAGACTGCTTATGAAATTCTGTATAAAATCAAACCACTGATCTCTTATTTCAAGGTGTTTGGCTGCCCATGCTTTATTTTGAACTTAAAAGATTCCATTTCAAAATTTGCAGCCAAAATTGATTGTGGTTATCATTTGGGATACTCAACCACTGCCAAGGCCTACAAAGTGTTCAATACACGGACCAAGGCAGTGGAGGAGACTTTGAATGTAAAGTTCAATGAACTTTCATCAATGAAAATCCCAGCAAACCCTGCAGATCTGTTTGATCTTGAAAAATTTACTTTTGAAAATACTGCTGTCAAGACTAACAGTGCAGGTCCATCAGAGGATACAACACCAGACTATGGGTATGAAATCATCATCCCTCAAAGGTCTGCTACAAAGGGAAAAGCACCAGCTGTTCAAAACAGTTGTCAAAGCTCAACCACTGCTACCTCAACAGTTGTTGACCAAAGTAGCCCATCAACCACTGCTTCCACATCCTCAAACACTGCTGACAAAAGTCCTCAAACAGTGGATAAAAGTCAGCAGTTGTCCACTTCATTACCTCCTATTCCACCACCTTTTGAAGCCACTGCTGGATCATCAAAGTCCCCAGTAGTGGTTAGCTCAGATGATACACATTTGTAGCCTTCACCAACCAATGCCATCATACCATACCAAGGAGATTTAATCTTCTTGAGATCTCATCCACCTGATCAAATTATTGGCAACATAAATGAAGGGGTGCTCACAAGAAGCCAAACCCAAAACATTTGTCTTTTTGCTGGTTTTCTATCACTCCATCAGCCAGTCAAGTACAAAGAGGCACTGAAAGACAACAGCTGGGTAGAAGCCATGCAAGAGGAGCTCCAACAGTTTAAAAGAAACCAAGTATGGGAGCTTGTACCACTGCCAGAAGAGGTTAGTCCCATTGGCACAAAGTGGGTCTTCAAGAACAAAACTGATGAAAGGGGTATTGTTGTCAAGAATAAAGCCAGGATTGTGGTTCAAGGTTACAAAAAGGAAGAGGGGATTGATTATGATGAAACATTTGCCCCTGTTGCAAGATTGGAAGCCATTAGACTGTTCCTGGCCTTTGCTGTCAACCACAATATGAAGGTGTTCCAAATGGATATCAAAAGTGCTTTCCTCTATGGTACAATTCAAGAAGAGGTGTATGTTTGTCAACCTCCAGGTTTTGAGGATCCATTTCATCCAGATCATGTCTACAGGCTAAACAAAGCTTTGTATGGCTTGAAACAAGCACCAAGGGCCTGGTATGAAACTCTTTCCAATTTCCTACTCTCAAATGGTTTCAAAAGAGGTACCATTGATAAAACACTGTTTTTAAAATGGAGAGGGAAGGATTTAATGATTGTCCAGATTTATGTGGATGACATTATTTTTGGAAGCACATGTAACTCAATGTGTGAATAGTTTAGAGAACTCATGACAACTGAGTTTGAAATGAGTGCAATGGGTGAGCTGCAATGCTTTCTTGGTCTCCAAGTACAGCAAATGCAAAATGGAACTTTCATTCATCAAAGCAAATATGCTAAAGAACTTTTAACCAAATTTGATATGAATGATTGTAAACCATGCAGCACACCCATGGCAACAAATAAGCTGGTCATGTCTGATGAAAAAGATGAGCTGATTGACCAAACACTTTATAGAAGCATGATTGGGTCCTTATTGTACCTAACTGCATCTAGACCAGACATCATGTTTGCAACATGTGTCTGTGCAAGAAGTCAATCAGCTCCCAGAAAATCAAATCTCATTGCTGTAAAAAGGATCTTCAGATACATAAAAGGTGCTCCTACACTTGGTATCTGGTATCCAGCTAATGGGAACATCAAGCTTTCAGGTTTTTCAGACAGTGACTTTGCTGGATGTCACACCACAAGGAAGTCCACATCAGGAGGGTGCCAATTTCTAGGTGATTTCTTAGTTTCATGGCAAAGCAAAAAGCAAGCAGCTGTTTCAACATCCACTGCTGAAGCTGAATACATTACTGCTGCAAGCTGTACAGCCCAACTCCTGTGGCTTCAAAATCAGTTGCTGGATTTTGGTATCACTGCCTTAAAGACACCACTCATGTTGGACAGCCAGGCAGCAGAAAATATCATCAAAAATCCAGTTTCCCATTCAACCACCAAACACATCGACATCAGACATCACTTTGTGAGGGATTGCTATGAAAAAGGTTTGATTTCTCTGCATCATGTCCCAACCAAAGACCAGCTGGCAGATGTGCTAATAAAAGCACTTGATACAGCCACTTTTGAAAGCTTGGTCTCTAGAATTGGGATGCTGAACATGTAATAACAAGCAACATCTTACTTTTCTATGAATAAAAGCAACAAAATGTTTTCAGAAAATCAAAAATCCATCCTTAAAAATAGCCAAAAATGAAATTTTCATTAAAATCCTTAAAAGTCTGCCATTAACCACTGATTGTTCAAAAGTCTGCTCTACTATAAAAGCTTCTCCACTGCTGTAAATCAACCCCTGTTCTCTCATTCCTTTGATAAACTCTATTGTTCAAAAGCAGTGTCTTATCCACTGATATGCTATCCACTGATAGTAAAAATCATCCACTGATCTACTACCACTGCCTTCATCAGTCACTTTCATAAAAGTATTGTCCTTCACTTTCACCAGGGGTTGTCACGTGGACAGTACATATTGGTCAGACCTGTTGTAATGGCTGCCACCTTAGCATTCACTTTCTTCCCTATAAAATCCCCCATTCACCACCAAAACAGGGTTTTACTGTCGAATTGAATTCTTAAAAATTCTCTTCTCAAAACAGTTTTTCATCTCATCTTCCCCAAATTTCTTCGATCATTCATCTTCAAAATGACAAAATCAAAGAAATCTGCAAACCCCTCACCCAAATCCTCATAAAAAACAACCTCTCAAAAGGTAATCTCCACTGAAATTCCATATAAACCATCTCACAATCTCCTGGGTCTTCTCACAAAACCAGGAACCACCAGAGTTTTCGATTCCATCATTGACATCATGGCAAAATCAAAGTACAAAACTTTGTTCACCGTCGATGCACCAATCTATTTGGCGACCCAAAGAGAGTTCTGGAAGAATGCAACCCTTGAAAAACAAGGAGACACTACAACCACCATAAACTCTTCTATAAAGGGTAAAGCTGTCCAAATCATGCCACAATCCATTTCAGAGGTCTTTCAACTCGGTGATCAGGAAGGTAAAATTTCTTTCAATAAAAACGAGTTACAAACTGACTTCATTGAGAGAGGGTATGAAGCCACAATGATGAAGAAAATTACCTTAGAAAAAGGTTATTTTCCTTCTGCAACCAGATTTTTATTTCATACTCTCCTACTATGTGTTTCAAACAAAACCACTTCTTTCAATGAAATCCCTTTAAAGATTCAAAATCTGGGATATGCAATTCTTCAAGGAGAAAATTTTAACTATTCTCGGGAAATTTTTAAAGATTTGGTTAATAATGTTGAAACAAAATCATTCTTACTGTTTCCAAGGTTTTTAAGTTACTATTTTGCAAAGAAATTCAGTAAGGATGATTTAGCATTAATAAACCAAGGTGATTCTACTCAAATAAACAGTTTAACAACTGAAACTTTTTCAAGAATGCTAGCACCTTGCAAAACACAAGCAGAGGTGCCTGAGCAGACTTTAGCAGTTACAACTGCTCCTCAGGTATCTGCTGCTGAGCCCACTGCTCAAGGTGATCAAAGCAGCAGAACAACTGTTTTGAAACCCACACCTAAAATCACCAAAAAGCCAACAAAAAGAAAAACACAAAAACCCCCCCAAAACCATCAAAAAGGCATCTCTGGAGGATGAGATACCAGAGCTCCTGCCAGTGACAACATAAAAGTCACAAGAATCCACTGCTGCTACTTCCTCACAGCAGTTGGTACAAATATCTCAACCCATAACCGAAACTCCTCCTGCTTCTTCACAAAAAGAACAGGTTGTACAAATAGGGTCTCCACATCATGATGCTCTGGGAACACTTGTTTCTATCATCCACAGCTCAATACCCGGGGCAAATCCATCTTCTACACCACCTTTCACATCCAGAATTCCCACACCAACTAAACTGCTGTTGGATGCAATTGATTTGAACCAGGCATTAACCAGTCCTTCTCAATCACCTATCAATGAGAATATACCTCAACAACTGACTGGGTCTGATGTATCAATCTTTGCTAACCCACCAACACAACCTGAGGAGGTTAGACCCCTTGAGTTACAAGTAACTCTTGGTGGTAGTCCAAGTGAAGCAGCCACTACAACTGTTGAACCCACTGGTTTACAGTTGGACAGTGGTTTCATTAATAAGACTTCCTTGGAGGCAATTCCTTACATAGCACCTCTGCCAACCACCAGTGGATTTATTTATCCTACTGGCAACATCAAAAGGTTGTCAAGTGTTGAAGGAAGAAGACCCCAGTACCAAGAAAAAGGGGCATCAGTGGTAGATGTTTGGAGCACACTCCCTACCTCAACCACTGATAAAACCACTGTTAGTGGGAAATCAGATGATCCCATTAAATTGGGTGATGATTTAAAATATCAGGATTTGACGGATCGTATTGGAAAGCTTGATAACTCTGTTGCAGAACTCAAAGATATGCTACAACAGGTGTTACAAGTACAAAAGGCACAATCAACTGCTGTTCCATCTCAGGCACCTGCTCCACAAAGGGCACCTGCTACAAATGAGCTCTAGAACTTGTTTCAACCTTTTCTCCAATAACAAGCACAATTCGCAGATCAGCAACATGAGAAACATGTCCAACAGCTGAGAAATGTAATGGAGTCAAGGTTCAAAAACACTCAGGCTGATTTAAAGGCTCTCAAAACTCAGATCCTGCAAACCACTGGCACTGCTCCTCCAATAGTACTTTTCATTAATCAACTCCCAGACGATAATGCCAAAAAGGGGGAGAAAATTCAGGAGTGGAAGAAGAAAGGAATAGATGATGGTCTATACATTGAACCTGAAAAGGATGCTATGACCAGAAAAATTCCTGTGCCAGATGGTAGTAAAAAGGTTGATGCTACTCAAGAAGCACTTGATGAAGGAGTAGCAAGTGTAAAAAGAGATAGAATGGCAAAGGATGTTTCAAGGTGGAATGAGGAGAAAAGAGCTTTCATGGAGCTGTATGAGCAGGGTTGTTCTGGTTCTAAAGATTCTAAAAATCCGAAGACAAAAAGAAAACCTAAGTCCACCCCATCCAGATTTCCAAAGCCTCCAAAACCACCATCCAAAAGCCATCAGCATAAAACCTCCACTCAAACAACTGTTGTAACTCCTGCTGTATCAACTACTGCTGGTACTTCAGTGGTTTCAACATCTGTTCCCACTTCAACACACACTACTTCAACACACACCACAATTACTACATTACCATCACCACTGTCACCACCAAAAACAATCTCACCACCACTTCCACCTGCTGACAAAAAGCAGAAGACAACAGATGTTATAACATCTGCTGTAATGGCAACAGTGGTTGAAACACCAGTTGTTTCAACAGCTGTTAGTCAGACACAAACCACTGTCACTCAATCTACTACCATTGTTCCATCTCAAACATCATCAGTCTCTCCTAAACCAAAAAGGAGAAGGCTAATTTTAAAAGATGATGACACATCTCCATCACCAACATCTTCAAAATCCCTGTCACTTGTCACTATTCCAAAACCCATACCTCTCTCTTCAGCTCAAATTTTAAAAACATTACCTCCTGCTGGTGTCTCATTTCCTCTGGAACTCATTGCAGTCAGAGAAGAAATCAAATCTTTTTATTATGAAGATGACCCAGCCAAAAGGAGTTTACCATCAATTGCAAAATATCCCAGGCCTAACAATATTGAAGAATACTTGAAACTCAAGGCCAAACAAGCAGAGGATACTGCAATCAAAAACAGAAAAGGGAAATCTGATAGAGAATTTCAACAAAACTATCAGCTTTTACTCTCACAGGTCAATGCTATGGAGCATTTTGCTAAAAATGTATGTCAGCAAATTTCAGAAAGGGCAGATGAGTCCTTGAGGAAAGACTACATTGAGAATATCATGACCTACAAGAAATACAAGGGGGAGAAACACATGTACAAGAACTGGACCATTCCTGAGCTTGAAAAAGAAGCAGCCAGGATTCAAGACATGATCAAAACTAAGGTCAAGCAGACTCCTCCTGAAAAATTCAAACAATTTGAAGCCGAGAAGATGTTAGAGTTGAGGAGAATGAAAGAGGAGCTGATTGCAGCTGATTATGGGTCAAAGAACTCTGTGACAAAGTGGGGAGAAGATAGAGTCAGGGCAACCTATAAAAGATTAGAGGAACTTAGAAAGAAAGATCCAAGAGTTCCACAAAAGCCTGACTATACCAAAGCAGAGGTCTCAAAAAGACCACCAAAGCTGCAAGTCAAAAGAACCACTGCTCCAGCTGGTGCTGCCATCTACAAAAGAAGGAGCAAAAACCAGTTTAGTATGGAAACAATTCAAGATCTATTAGCTGGAGATGCCATTGTAAAAGCAGGCACGGAAGTAATGATAAAAGAAGATCTTGAATTGGAACAATCTGCAAGTGCTGCTCAGCCAGTCATGAACAGGCCAGCCTCACCAAATACTTCTGCAAATAAACATCTCCCAAGAAACCCACTAGGCTCAAAAATACAAAAGTGGGAAACTGACAAACAGACCTGCGTATTGACTTTGCTCAGGTCTGGTGGAGGAGTGGAGAAAATATCAAGGGAACAAGCTCTTGGCCTGAGTCTTGAAGATTTGCAGGATCTCCTTGATCTTCCACTCAACAGGGATGATGAAGACACAGATGCCCTAGACTTTGAACTACAATTCAAAGGTCAGATAAGGGAACTGTTAATGAGGCAATAAAAGATTTCCACAAATAATGAAGAGTTTTGGCATTATCTGTTCCAGGGGGAGATTGTTGGGATTGAACCCTATCAGAGGAACATATAATTAAAGCCAAAACTGGATCAGAGCAGTGGATCCAGAATAAGCAGATGATTACAGTTGGTTCATACAATTCTCTCCCCTTGAAAGTGGTTTCATATCTGCTGACCTCCTATCTGCTGATCTTACTAAGTGCTGACCTACAACTGCTGCCTTGCATCTACTGCCAAATGTCAAAGACTGATGGAAGACCAAAGCTCTGCTGATTCAATCTACTGCCTTGAGTCAAGTACTGCTGATCCGGACAAGCACTGCTGGGTTCACAGCAGTGGAAGGAAGCAGCATCTGTTTAAGTGTCTTTTATGTAATAAATTGTAATAGCAGTTGTTAGTACATCAGTGTTTGTATAGATCAGAGGTTAGAGTTTGTTAGGAGGTTAGATGTCACTTTCATGGTGACCTCAGCTAAAGATGCTCAGTGGTTTGCAAGTGCCTATAAATAGTTCAGTACTTTGTACTGTTCTATTAGCTCTTTCACAACATCGTCTTCTTTGCACGAACAAACTACTGAGCTCTGGCTGAGGGGGAGTTTGCATTCATTCATCAATCATTGTAATCGTTGTTGAAACAAATTCAATCTTTCGATTCATTGTGTAAAGATGTTTGATTAAAGTATTACTCTCGTTTGATTGTATGCAAAGTTTGTTTTCATCTTAAATTCCGCTGCACAACTCTTTCATTTCCATCTTAATTTCAAACGAAAATACAATAAAAAACAAACTCAGATCCAACAGGTACTCATGTCCCTGCGTGGACATATATTTATTTCAGTACTCTACCCCTGCGTGGGTATTCTTTTTTTGTTCTGCCCCTGCGTGGGCATATCTTTTATTTGACCCCTGCATGGGTTTGTTTGTTTTGTTAGTTGGCCCCTGCGTGGGCATGTTGTTTATGTAAAAGTCCCGTTTAGGGCAAACTCGTACTGATTTAATTTTTATTTGGAATGGTTAATTTAAGTTTTTCATTTTTAAATTATGTGCATAAACATAGTGTATAAATAAATGAAAAATAACATTTATTATTTTGATTTACCATTTTAATAAAATAATAAGGATCTTAAAAGGTAAAACCTAGCTGTTATGTTGTCATAAATTTAGCCAATATGGTAGAACCTGTTTAAAAGATTCAATTCTCTGTTAACATCTGTAAACATGTTAACATTCTTGGCTAGTGTGATCCGTAAAATCACACATGTCACCCTCTTAATAAATTATCCAAGCTTAATATTTTTCTATATATTTGGTTGTGACATAATGCCTACGGGTTATAATTAATGTCATATAAAACAAAAAGGTAGCCGTAGTTTATAAACTCCCTGCCAAGAAAAGGATTGATTTGTCTTATTTATTCAAACTTAAATCCTATAAGATCTAAATTTGTAATTTAGAAATTTCTCTACGTGACTAGGCTTATTATGCCAATATTATATTTCATTCTAAAAAGATTACTAGTAAAAATCCTGAATGAAATTATTAAATTAACTAAAATGGCTCTTATTTACCATGGTTAATAAATCGTCAAGAACGATAATACTGTTTAGGCTTCTAAATAGACCTTGTCCTTATTTTTATGTAGCACTTAAAACTACATGGCTAAGTCTGAAGAACTAAATAGTCGTCTAGTAGAAAACCCTGAAAATGCTAAGATATTAGTAACTGGTGCAGAGTTGAAAGCATTAGTGAATGATGTTGTTGTCGAAGCACTAAATAGACAGTATAGTGAGTCGAGCGGGACTCGATGTAGGACCCGATCTGCGCCACATTCCAAACCCAAAGTTCACTCGGAGGCACATAGCAAACCGCCCTCTAAGAAAGATGTACCCAAGAAGGATAAGCCAAAGAAGGATGATGATGAACGTCACTCCTCGAACCAAAACAGTGTCCCGTCAAGGAAGGTCGAGCCTAAACAGGAACCGCATGGTAAGTCCTGTACATATAAGTACTTTGTTTCTTGCAAACCCTGGGACTTCACTGGGGAAAAGGGAGCGGTAGATTGTATAACTTGGTTGGACGAAATGGAAACGATTGTAGACATCAGCGGGTGTGCTGAAAGGGACGTAGTGAAATATGTATCCCAATCGTTCAAAGGAGATGCACTGGCGTTGTGGAAATACCTCATACAAGCTGCTGGAAAGATCCCACTCTACAATCTATCATGGGAACAGTTCGTTGCCTTTATTAAGGATAATTACTGCCCGCAACATGAAGTTGAGAGAATTGAGTCAGACTTCTTATCTTTAGTGATGAAGAATTTAGACTGCCAGGCATACCTTACCACTTTCAATACCCTATCCAGGTTGGTTCCATACTTGGTAACCCCAGAACCTAAGAGGATTGCCCGCTTCATCGGGGGTTTGGCCCCAAAGATTAAATCAAGTGTTAAGGCATCAAGGCCTGCAACCTTTAGATCAGCAGCTGGTCTATCTCTCTCTCTCACCTTGGACGTAGTCAGGTTGAGAACGCTCAGGAATTCAGAAGAGAACAAAAGGAAGCGTGAGGATGATACCTCACGAAGATCAGGTAAGAAACACCGAGGAAATGACGACCACAGGAAAGGGTCGAGATCTAAGAGAGATGGGCAACAATCGGGAGATAAGCCCAAATGTAAAACTTGTAAGAAAAACCATTTTGGGAAGTGTCGGTTTGAGTCGAAATCCCAGTCTCACACGAGATCCTGTGGGATTTGCAAATCTACGGATCATAAGACTTTGGAGTGTAAGAAACTGAAGGACGCAACATGTTACGGTTGCAACGAAAAAGGGCACATTAAGTCTAATTGCCCAAAGTACGCCAAGAATGCCGAAGATGGGAAGAAGACCAACGCGAGAGTCTTCAAAATGGACGCTAAGGAAGCTGTTCAGGATGACAACGTGATTAGAGGTACTTTTCTTGTAAATGATGTTTTTTCTAGAGTATTGTTTGATTCTGGAGCAGATAAGTCTTTTGTAGATAATAAGTTTTGTGAGTTGTTGAAATTACCTGTAAAACCCTTAAGTGTGAAATATGAGGTGGAATTAGCTGATGGAACCATAGAAACCGCCTCGACTGTTTTAGATGGATGTGTTATATCCATTTGGAATCACTCTTTTCCTTTGTCCTTACTTCCCTTTAAGCTAGCCGGCTTTGACATAGTGATAGGTATGGATTGGTTATCGCATAACCAAGCCCAAATTATGTGTAATAGAAAGCAAGTGGTAGTCAAAACTCCGTCTGGTGAGTCACTCACCATCCAAGGAGATACCCAGCATGGATTGCCTGAGCAAGTGTCTATGCTCAAGGCATCCAGATGTCTGCAGAAGGGCTGTGTCATTTATATGGCACAAGTTACTATAGACGAGCCAAAGCCTAAGATTGAAGACATCCCTGTCATTTCGGAATATCCTGAAGTTTTTCCCGAAGAACTACCTGGTTTACCACCGGATAGGCAAGTGGAATTCCGAATCGACATCATCCCTGGTGCTGCACCAGTAGCAAGAGCACCTTATAGGTTAGCACCAACGGAGATGAAGGAGTTAAGGACGCAGTTAGACGATCTGCTAGCCAAAGGTTTTATCAGACCTAGTTCGTCTCCTTGGGGAGCGCCGATCTTGTTTGTCAAGAAGAAGGATGGATCGATGCGTCTGTTCATCGATTACCGTGAGCTTAATAAAGTCACTATCAAGAACAGGTATCCTTTGCCCAGGATCGACGATTTGTTCGATCAGTTACAAGGGGCAAGCTACTTCTCTAAGATCGCCTTGAGGTCAGGCTATCATCAGTTGAAGGTCAAGGATGAAGATGTGCACAAGACAGCGTTTAGGACTCGTTATGGACATTACGAGTTCCTAGTGATGCCTTTTGGGCTCACTAATGCACCGGCCGCATTCATGGATCTCATGAATCGCGTCTGCAAGCCTTACTTGGACAAATTCGTCATCGTCTTTATTGACGGCATCCTTATCTATTCGAAGAACCAAGCTGATCACGAGAAACACCTTCGTTGTATTCTCAAACTCCTACATCAGGAGAAACTCTACGCCAAATTTTCGAAGTGCGAATTTTGGCTTCGAGAAGTCCAATTCCTTGGACATGTGGTAAGTGAGCGTGGTATCCAAGTGGATCCCGCTAAGGTAGAAGCAGTTATGAATTGGCAAGAGCCGAAGACACCTACTGAGATTCGTAGTTTCCTGGGTTTAGCAGGATATTATAGGCGTTTTATCGAAAACTTTTCAAGGATTGCTGCGCCCCTAACTTCGTTGACCCGTAAGAAAGTTAAGTTTGATTGGGGCCCTAAGCAGCAGGAATCCTTTGACATTCTGAAGAAAAAGTTGAGCAATGCACCAGTATTAACATTGCCCGATGGTATAGAAGAATTTGTGGTGTACTGTGATGCATCACACACTAGTATGGGCTGTGTACTCATGCAGAAAGGCAAGGTTATTACCTACGCTTCATGACAGCTAAAGGTGCACGAGAAGAACTACACCACCCACGACTTGGAGCTGGGTGCCGTTGTATTTGCATTGAAATTATGGAGGCATTACTTATATGGAACCAAGTGTGTGATCTATTCAGATCACAAGAGCCTTCAACATTTGTTCAATCAGAAGGACTTGAACATGCAACAAAGATGATGGATGGAAACTCTAAATGATTATGATTGTGAGATAAAATACCATCCATGCAAGGCAAATGTAGTTGCTGACGCCTTGAGCAGAAAACAAAGAGTAAAGCCGATAAGAATCAATGCTAAGCGCATCGAAATCAGGAATAGTTTGAACGAAAGGGTGTTAGCTGCACAGAAGGAAGCTGTGTTGGAAGCTAACTATCCTGAAGAAAAACTAGGAGTAACTGAGGAGCAGTTATCCCATGACAAGGACGGAATGCTAAGATTGAATGGACGAATATGGGTTCCAGTTTTTGGAGGACTTCGAGATGTTATCCTCCAGGAAGCCCACAGTTCCAAATATTCTGTTCATCCTGGAGCTGACAAGATGTACCAGGATCTAAAGGCCAATTATTGGTGGATTGGTTTGAAAAAGTCTGTAGCTGCTTATGTAGCTAAGTGTTTGACTTGTGCGCAAGTCAAAGCTGAACATCAGAAGCCGTCAGGTTTGTTACAACAACCTGAAATTCCCACGTGGAAGTGGGAGATGGTGACGATGGATTTCATCACCAAATTGCCAAAGACGAAAAACGGAAACGATACTATATGGGTCATAGTGGATAGACTGACGAAGTCAGCACATTTTCTACCCATCAAGGAGACTTATAGCTCCGATATGTTAGCACAGTTATACGTTGATAAGATTGTAGCTCTGCATGGTATACCTGTGTCTATTATCTCTGATAGAGATACTAGATACACCTCTCATTTTTGGAAAAGTTTCCAACAATCTTTGGGTACGCGCTTGAATTTTAGTACGGCTTACCACCCACAGACTGACGGACAGAGTGAGCGTACTATTCAAACGTTGGAAGACATGCTACGTGCATGTGCGATCGACTTATGTGGAAATTGGGATAAGAACCTACCACTAATTGAGTTCTCCTACAACAATAGCTACCACACCAGCATAAAGGTTGCGCCTTTTGAGGCATTATACGGTAGAAAGTGTAGATCGCCCATTTGTTGGGCGGAAGTTGGAGATGTCCAACTATCAGGACCAGAGATAGTTTTTGAAACGACGGACAAGATTGTTCAGATTCGCGATCGTTTGAAAGCTGCCAGGGATAGGCAGAAAAGTTATGCGGATCCAAAGCGTAAGGCTTTTCACTTCGAAGTGGGTGATAAAGTGTTGCTTAAAGTATCACCCTGGAAGGGGGTGATGCGATTTGGTAAGAAAGGCAAGCTAAGCCCGAGATACATAGGACCTTTCGAGGTTATCGAACGTGTCGGGTCAGTTGCTTATAAATTAAACTTGCCTGAAGAACTTAGCGCTATCCATAATGTGTTCCACATCTGTAATTTGAAGAAGTGTTTCACTGATGAATCACTGGTTATACCGCATACGGATGTACATATAGATGAAAGCTTGAAATTTGTGGAAAAGCCATTGTCGATTGAGGATCGACAGGTAAATAAGCTTCGAAGGAAGCATGTACCTATTGTAAAGGTCAAATGGGATGCCCGTAGAGGTCCCGAATACACATGGAAGGTAGAATCCACGATGAAAGAAAAATACCCTCATTTGTTTCAGTAAATCTCGAGGTCGAGATTTCTTTTAAGGGGGGTGAGGATGTAACACCTCGAAAATTTACGTCCAATAATGTATTGACACGTGTCATGGACTTTGAATATGTGAAAACATACTTTAGAGGGACTAAAGTTGACAAACAGTGAAACTATGTGAATATAAGGGTCCAAAGTGTCAACAATTGATAAATAGGCACTACAATAACCCTACATGGTGTTTATAATCTTAAACGATTAGATCATGGATCATACAAAGCGGAAAATGAAAGAAAGTGAGGAATTACAAACTACAGGGGCTAAAAGTGTCAACATGTTGAAAGTATACCTCTGAGTGATCTTTTGGCAAACCCGAAGCTTTGTAATGGTAAAATATACTCACTAGAATATGTGGTAAAAATTTCATCAAGTTTCCTTATCGTATGAGAAAGATATGATCAAAACCGTGCACGAAGGGTTAAATGCGTTAACGTTGAATTTCGTGACTTTTCGGGTAAGCACAAAGTTAACCAAGGACTTTACCGTATTTGTAAATGTCCCAAGGCCCTTAAAAGTCAGGTTTTAGGGTCTAATGTGCAAGAAAAATAAGTAAAAACACGTTACATAAGGACAAGGACTGAATTGCAAATTGATGAAACTTGGAGACCTGGTCGCACACTTGTACGCGCCCCGCGAGGGGTCTCTCGCGCCCCGCGAACAAGCGCCCAGCGACAAAACAGCGCACAGCTGCCAGTTCTGGGTCTGTTGCGAGTTGTAACCAGCTGTTGTCGACTCCAGGGCCTCACCAATCGACTTTCATGCATTTAGGGGCACTTGTCCTCTTCTCATAACACTCCTAGACCCCTGTGACAGCCTCTAATCAGATCAAATGATGATAAAAGGGACTTGAAGCTTGTATTCTTCATTACTTACATTTTCAAAAATTCACAAGAACATCTCTGGAGCTCTCTGGACGACAAGACAACTTCCTAGTGATCTCTAAGCTTTGTTAGGACTCTTGTAAGTGTTCATAACCTTCTCAAATCCGTTCTAGCTTAGTTTATTAACCGAAAGTCAATCCATCATAAATTAAGTTTGACTTCGTGATTAAACGAAATTGCTCAGTCATTTCTCAAATTGAAAGTACCTACAAGTTGGTATTTATGTGGGTAACAAACCCTCAAAAGGGTATTTTCAGATTCCCACTCTAAGTATGTTAATTGTCGAGTCAAAGCTTGTTTCAAAAAGTCAACAGAATGTGTTTTTGCAAATTTAAGCATGATTAGCAATGTAGGGTACATGCAACCTGTTTGATCATTAAAATAACTTGATAATTAATGTAAAAACATGTCTCAACATGTTCATCTCGACAATTTTCAGTTTAAACCCGAATCGGAACCGAAAGTCGCATAAATTGACCTTTTCTTTGACTTTCAGTTCTGATCCGTTCATGGATGTTTGAGATCTGCCTTTGAGCATATTTTGGACCAATTTTCATATAAGTTTAACTCTTTGAAATTTTACAACTTGGTTCAACACTTATCCGATTCATATGCATGTTTCCGATTTATGCTTAAAGTTGACTATTATGCCCTTTTGACTATAAAACGTGATTTTTGAAAAAGTGAAAGAGTAGAAACATTTGTTACTGATTTATAAACTTGCACCTAAAATTTGATATCAGTTTGAGGTCTAGATTAAGAGTTATGCTCATTATCGTAATTTGAAAGCTTTATGTCACTTAAATGGCGTAATTAGCATATAACCCATTTAAACCTACTTTTTGATACCAAAATTTTTACCCACTGATCTTATATAATATTTTGGGATTTTTAAAGATTTTTATTTAATTTTTGGCTGAGCATAACATAGGTCTCTAGGTTTGATTCGGTTATGACGGTTTTGCCCTTTTTAGCCATAAAATGAGTTTTACAAATCCTTTTGACCCCAAACCTTTTCCTACTGATTTTATTTGATAAATAAAATAGTTTGAGCATTCTGGAAATATAAAAATATCAGCTTTCTTTTAAAAACCCGGAAACGGCTCTAAATCGCCTTTTTAAGCGTTTTTAGCGCATAGTATGTACCATAACCATATTAAACATATAAGGTTGATACCTACTGATGTTTTTAGTATATTTTTATAAAATAACAGTAAGTACAAGTTTTTGAACTCAGGTTTCAAATTTTGACCTTTTAAGCCCTTGTGAAATTACCAAAATACCCCTAAGGTGCATAGTTTGGTTTTAAATGATGATTTTCACTTATGGGTCATACCCTACTGTTATAACATGTTAAATTAAGTATATTTACTGTATGAACCAGACCTGTAACTCAGATTTACAAATAAACTCTTTTATAATCTTTTAAATGACCAAAATGCCCTTATGAGGCATAAATTGTGTTTAAATCCGTTTTGGGCATAATAGAAGATAACTTACTGATATTATAACATATTTAGAGCATATTATCTCAGGGAACTTGCATATGACTCTTACGGTTACCCGTAACGCTCTTTTCGCGTTCGGTTCGGTTTATGTAATTAGTTTGCATAAATTGACCGAGACGGGTCAAACATTATCATTTTTGTCTCAAAATCCAGAATGTAATTAGTATACCCATATTATACAAGTATTCAAACTTGTCAGGTCTAAATCACATTCTATCCGGTCTTCGCTTAATCGTGCGTTTGAACCGTTTCGTCCTTAAAGCTAACCGGTCTAAGCATAAGCTTAAATAAAGACCCGTTAGAAATCTAATAGGTTATTATAAACCTTCGTTCCAGATTAGGAGCACCGTTAAAAGATACTTGCATTTTGCTTGTTGAGAATTATACTTTACTCAGGTAAATACTTTTAACTTATTTTCCCTATACGGGCTTGGGTTACGGTATATAAAATACCGCTTGGTCGAGCATCAAATCTTACATCTTTGGGTGGTTAATTGAATAATTTGACCGGCTCGTTTAAACAGTCTTGTTCACTTAAAGCCTTTGGGGGTTAATGACCATGTCCCGGATATCCTTGGCATCATCTTACGAGATGGCCACGACTTGAGCACGAGGTGTAGGCGTACACCTGTCAGTGTATAACTCTATAATGTAGTGTGTCTATTTATCTTTAACCCGGACAAGATCCGGGCTACTGAACGCACAAGTAACATGTAATTCGTTCACATGATTATATTGTATAATGAACCCAAGTTATAAAAAGGTTTTGTGCCACGTGCATTCAAATCAATTTTCAACCATTTTCAAAATGAGTCAGTTAAATTGTATTTACCAGTGTAAACTGACGTATTTTTTCCAAAAGGTTAAGTGCAGGTACTACACGTAATAGGCTGGCTGTCTTCTAGAGCGTCCACAATAAGTCTCACAAGCTTGGATGACAATAAACTGTTGAACAATGTCTTATTTTATTTTGATCCGCCTGTGGATCCGTTTCAACTATTAGTGATATTTAATATTACACTTTATTAAAGCTGAAATGAATCTATCTTTGCTTCCGCTGTGCATTTATATATATATTGTGTTGTTTGTCTATGATGATACCAACTACGTCACGATACTCCCCACCGGGCCCACCGGTGACACGTGGAAAATAGGGGTGTGACAGTACGGGAATGCAAGAAATGACGGTTATGAGAACAACCGCCAACCACGAAACAACAATCAACGGAACCGAAATGATGGGTTTTACAACAACAACAATAACAACAATGGTAACCCTAATCGGATTCCTCGTTTCGTGGGAGGAGGTAATCAAAGGGGTAATCAAGGTAGGAATCAAGGCGGGGATAGAAGGGGTGATCGAAGGGACAACTGAAGGCCGGTCGATCAAGAGGTTAACGGTCCACAACGTCGTCATCAACCTCCACGGGGAGTGAATGACCGTTTTCGACCGGTAGTTACCGATAATGACTCTCCTATAGTGTGCGAAAGGAGAATGTTTGATTGTAAACCTCATTACATCAATATACCTCCCCACTTCAATGGGAGGTCTAATGATGAGCCGTACACGCACTTGGCAGAGTTTTCGTCCATTTGTAACACTATCGGGGGGCACAACTTCGCATTAGAGGTGGTCAAACTTTGCTTGTTCCAATTTTCGTTAAAAGACAAGGCAAAGCAATGGTTTCTCACACTTTCGGCGAATAGCATCCGGACATGGGGTGAGATGCAACAAGTCTTTTTAGACGAATACTATTCGATGGCAAAGACCGACGACGCTAGGGATGAAATAAGGTCGTTTCGGCAACTATCGAGTGAATCGTTACATGAAGCGTTCACTCGATTCAAAGAATTGATGCGAAGATGCCCACATCACCAAATAGAAAAGTGGGAATTGGTGAAGTGTTTTGTACGTGGGTTGGATGACGCGACATGGAATCGCCTCGAGTCGACAAGCAACGGGACTCTTTTGAGCAATCATGAAGACGACGATTGTGAATTTCTTGAGCGGATGAGCAAACGGTCTGTAACACCTCGTAAATTCATGCCCAATAAAATAAAGACACGTGTCATATAAGGCAATCATGTTACAAAAATCCAGATCAAGTTGAAAGATGTGCGGTAGGATTTAAAAGCGTCAACATGTTATTAAAATACCTCTGAGTGACCTTTTTGATAAAAGATCCAAGCCTTGAAATAATTTATAAACATCTAAGAACTACTTCAAATCTGGATATCTAATTGAAAAGATGAATTATATTGCTAAGGAATTGATCTTGTAAATAAAAATGCCACAAAGTCCATTTTAAAAGAATTCTCGATACATCTAAGAACTTTATCATGCATGGAATCACATGCAAAGGCATGCAAGTCTGATACATGGTCCCCTCTACAAGGAAAATGACACAAGATTCGAATTATAAAAGATTGCCTGGTCAAAGCTTGAAAGTTTGCAAATTTTTGTCTTCTGATGAAGGCTTACGGACCGCAAAGGTAAACCCTTACGGTCCGTAAGGGAGCGGAGCTGGGCGATAGTTCCTGAAAAGCGGTTACGGACCGCAAGGCCTAAGGCTTACGTTCCGTAAGACATGTATCTAGACACATCAGAGGAGAGTCGGTTACGGACCGCAAAGACAAGAGCTTACGATCCGTAAGAGACGCTTACGGTCCGCAAGGCTTAAGGCTTACGGTCCGTAAGACTGTCGCTGGCTGCAGAAAATGGACAGCTGCCTGTTCTGCCTGTTGCACCGCCTTACATAAGTGGTTTTCGAAATCAGGGACTTGGAAACTGGTTTATAGCATCATAGGGACACCTGGGAACATCTTACAACCTTTATAGACTTAGTTGGGGTGATCTTATTGCATCAAAGTTCCTATATAAAGAGACCTCTTGTGCAACATTTCTTTGCTCATTCGCAACTCACTTCAAGCTGGTCTCTGGAGCTCCCCTAGTCAGCAAGCAAGTTTCTTTAAGTTCCAAATCATACTTAGGACCTTTGTAAGTGTCCTTAACCCTTCCTAATTTAGTTTAGCTTAGTTAATTAGCTAAAAGTCAAACCGTCGTAATTAAGGTTTGACTTCGAGATTAATCAATAATTGTTCAGTCAAAATCTTGAATTAAAAGGACCTATAGGTAGGTAATTATGTGGGTAATAAACCCTTAAAAGGGTACTCTTAGATTCCCACTCTAACTGGGTCAATTGTCGGGTCAAACTTGATATTAAAAAGTCAACAGAAAGCTTATTTTCAAATTAATGCATAATTAGCAATGTAGAACCCATGCAACCTGTTTTATCATTAATATAACTTGGTAATAAATGTAGGAACATGTCTAAACATGTTCAACCCAACAATTTTCAGTTTAGGCTCGGTTCGGAACCGAAAGTCGCATAATTTGACTTTTGCTTTGACTTTCAGTTCTGACCCATTGTAGCATGTTTTAGAAATGCCTTAGAGTCTTATTAGGACCAGGTTTCATGTTGGTATAACCCTCTGTGATTATACAACTTGGTTCATTAGTTATCCGATTCACATGCATGTTTCCGTTAAATGCTTATATGTTGACTATTATGCCCATATGACCTTAAAACGTGATTTTGAAAATATAAAAGAGTAGAAATCTTAGTTACTGATTTATAAGCTTGCACCTAAAATTTGACATCAGTTTGAGGTCTAAATTAAGAGTTATGTTCATTAGCGTAATTAGAAAGCTTTTTAGTAATTAAATGGCGTAATTAGCATATAGCCTATCTAAACCCGATTTTTGATACCAAAATTTTTACCCACTGATATAAAATAATATTTTGGGATTTTTGGAGATTTTTATTTATTTTTAGGCTGAACATAACCTAGAGTTCTAAGCTTAATTCGGTAATTGTCGGTTTTACCCTTTTAGGCTATAAAATGAGTTTTACCAATCCTTTTGATACCGAACCTTTTTTCTACTGATCCAATATGATAAATAAAGTATTGTAAGCCTTCTGGAATAATAAAAATATCAGCCTTTCTTATAAAACCCAGAAAGAGCTCAAAATCGCCTTTTTACGCGTTTTTAGCGCACAGTATGTATTAAAACCATTTTAGATATATAAGACTTGATACCTACTGATGTTTTAAGTGAATTTCTATAATTTAGCAGTAAGCCAAAGTTTTAAGCCCAGATTTCCAAATTTGACCTTTTAACCTTAAGTGAAATTACCAAAATGCCCATTCGGTGCATAGTATGGTTAGAAATGATAAATTTCACATATAGGTTTTACCCTACTGATATAACTTAGTAAATTAAGTATTTTTACTGATTACATCAGACCCAAAACTCAGATTTATATTTAAACTCTTTTATAACCTTTAAAATGACCAAAATACCCCTACGGGGCATAATTTGAGTTTAAATCCGTTTTGGGCATAATAGAAGATATCTTACTGATGTCACAACATATTTAAGGCATATTAACTCAGGAAACTTGTATATGACTCATGTGGTTACCCGTTACGCACTTTTCGCATTCGGATTGGCCTATGTAACTAGTCTACATATATTAGCCGAAACGGGTCAACCCATATTGTTTTCATCTCAAAATCCATAATGTGTTTAAGTTACCCATATTAAACAAGCATACGAGCTTGTCGGGTCAAAACCACATTCTAAACCGGTCTTCACTTTATCATGCGTTGAACCGTGTCTTCCTTTTTGAAAACTAACCGGTCTAAGTCTAAACTTAATTAAAGACCCGTTAGGATTCTAATAGGTTATTAAAAACCTTCGTTCCAGATTAGGAGCCCAGTAAAAGCTACCTGTACTTTCTTGGTGGTGTACGGCTGGGATAAATTGTATAAATTTGCTCAGGTAAATACTTTTAACTTATTTTCCCTATACGGGCTTGGGGTATGGTATATAAAATACCGCTTGGTCGGGTATTGAATCTTTAATCGAACGGAGGTTAATTTATTGAAATGACCCGTTTAAATTGTTTTGTTTGCTTAAAGCCTTTGGGGGGTTAATGACCATGTCCCGGATATCCTTGGCATCATTTTACGAAATGGCCACGACCTAAGCACGGGGTGTAGGCGTACACCCGTCAGTGCCTAAATAAATAATAAGGTATAACCGCCGGTTTCGGGAATAACCCGCCGCGGGACTATATCATGTGGTGTGTCTATTAAGCTCTAACCCGGTGTCAACCCGGGCTACTGAACGCATAAGAAACATGTAATTCTTTTACAAGATTATATATATAAATAATTATCCCAAGTTATAAAAGTTTTATGCCACGTGCATTCAAATCAATTTTATTAAACCTTTTCAAAAT
This sequence comes from Helianthus tuberosus, assembly GCA_030545235.1. Taxonomy (NCBI): domain Eukaryota; kingdom Viridiplantae; phylum Streptophyta; class Magnoliopsida; order Asterales; family Asteraceae; genus Helianthus; species Helianthus tuberosus. Next base: position 30,661,426 of record CM060393.1, read on the forward strand.
GAGTCAGTTAATTGTATTTACCAGTGTAAACTGACGTATTTTCCCAAAAAGGTTAAGTGCAGGTACTACTCGAAATAGGCTGGCTTTCTCCTAGCATCCAAAATAAGCCTCGCAAGCTTGGATGTCATAAAACTGTTGAACAATGTTTCCTTTTAATTTGATCCGCCTGTGGATCCATTACAGTCTGTTGTGATACTTTGATATTACTTTTTAATCGGTTTGTAGTGTGATTCATCTTTTGCTTCCGCTGTGCATTTAAATTTGTGTTGTTTGACTATGATGATATCAACTACGTCACGATACTCCCCACCGGGCCCACCGGTAATACATGGAAATATCGTGGTGTGACACGGTCAAAGGAAAAGGAATCGGCCGATAGAGCCAAGAAACATCCCGTTTCCCGATCACTACCCGATCTTGATTCTAAGGATCGGATTTCCACTTTAGAATGGGAAATGGCTCGTATGAAAAAGAAAGAGGTGAATGCGGTCCAATTCGCGGTGTGTGAGGATTGTGGGGATATTGGCCATAGGACCGATCAATGTCCAACGGGGCCGGGGGAGTACACCGAGGAAGTCAATCAAGTGTTCGGGGATAGAAAAAATAATGATATGAATTCGAACACTTATCATCCCGGATTGAGAAACCATCCCAACTTCCGATATGGGAATGTCGCGAATCAAATGAACCCGAATTTCCAACCGGGTAATCAAAGCGGGTCATCGTATCAAAATCGCCAAGGTGGTAACCAAGGGGGTTACCAACGTAATTACAATCAAGGGTACCAAAGTCGGGACAACAATTACCAAGGTGGGTATGAAAGGAATTACAACAATCAAGGCGGTAATGGAAGCGGGTCGAACAATCACACCGGTGGTGATGACTTGAGTGCCAAAATGGATGCTTTGTTAAATATGCAAAAAGAATCTCACAATGACATTAAGGAGATAAAGAAGAAAAACGATATTCGGGACAAAGCACATGAGGCATTGGCAAAGAAAGTGGGCCAACTCGCGGAGGAGATGGCTCAAATGAGGGGAAGCATGGGAAAGCTTCCAAGTGACACCACGGTGAACCCTAAGTATCAAGGGTCAAGCTCAAGGAACACACGTGAGGTACCAATTAATAAACTTACTTTACGTAGTGGTCGAGTTGTTGATAATGGTGTTAAAACACCACCACCCCAGTTTGTTGAAGGGGTGGTGGAAGATGCTAGTGAGGATGAGAACGAGGATGGTCAAACGGGTCAAAATAAAAATGATTTGAAAAAGATTAATGACACTCCCGTTGTGACCATACCCGTCCCTAAGGCTAAGGAAAAGGGTGTGGAGGCTAATACCGCCTCTTATCCCGAAGCATTGAAGGGACCCGTGAAGAAGGTTGTAAACAAAAGAGGTCCACAACAAGAAGAGTTGTTGGAAATTTTCAAACAAGTAAAAATTAATTTACCTCTTTTGGATGCAATCAAACAAGTACCGTCTTATGCTAAGTACTTGAAAGAATTGTGTACCCAGAAACGAACTCATAAATTTCCTAAAAAATTAGACTTAACTGAAAATGTGAGTTCGATTCTTTCGGGTGCACTTCCACCTAAGCTTCAAGATCCGGGTGCGCCTATCATTTCAATTCAAGTAGGCGACTTTAAAATCAATCGGGCACTTCTAGATCTTGGTGCTAGCATGAGCATTCTACCGGGTAGTTTGTATGACCAATACGAGTTTGGTCCCCTTCAATCGTTAAACACCACAATGGTGTTACCCGATTTGACACCGAAACCACCCCGTGGAATTGTTTCGGATGTGATAGTTAAAATCGAGGATTTTTACTATCCGGTGGACTTTTTGGTACTTGATTATGTGGCTAAGGACCCAACCAAGCAACCTACGGTGATTTTGGGTCGACCGTTCTTAGCAACCGCAAATTCTCAAATTGATTGCAAAACGGGAACGGTTGACATGAAATTTGGAAACCGAAGGTTGAGGTTGCATGTTTTTCCGGACTTATGAACCCTCCAGTTGATGATGAATGCTATATGGCAGACATTGTTGACACACGTGTACCTCTTTGCGACACAGTCGTGGATGGGGAAAACACAATGGAGGATTGTTATATGTTTGACAGGTCATAGGTGGAAATGGATAAGAGCATAGACGAGGAGGTGAAAAGTTTATTGGTGCTTGCGGTTAGAGAGGGAAAACCGACATGGATGCACCAAGTTGAGAGTTTACGGGAGAGCATTGATACCAAGTTGAAGCCGTCGTTAGTAGAGCCTCCGGAGGTTGAGTTGAAGGTGTTGCCTAAGCATCTCAAGTATGCTTATGTTGGTGAAGGCAACACACTCCCGGTTATCATTGCATCAAATTTAACCGAGGAGCAAGAGGATAAATTGATGGGTGTTTTGGTCACCAATCGGGCGGCGATTGGATGGACCATTGCTGATTTGAAGGGTATTAGTCCCTCGGTGGTGATGCACAAAATCATCACGGAAGAAAATGTGACTCCCGTTCGAGATGCACAACGGAGATTGAATCCGAATATGCGGGAGGTGGTGAAAAAGGAAGTGCTGAAATGGCTTGATGCGGGTATTATTTACCCGATCTCGGATAGCCAGTGGGTGAGCCCAACACAGACGGTTCCCAAGAAAGCGGGCATACAAGTCGTCAAAAATGACGCAGGTGAAGAGGTAGCCACTCGGCCGGTAACCAGGTGGATAATTTGTATTGATTATAGGTAGTTGAATACCGCAACTTCCAAAGATCATTTTCCTTTACCGTTCATTGATCAAATAGTTGAGAAATTGTCGGGGCAACAATTTTATTGCTTCTTAGATGGCTATTCTGGTTATAACCAAATTGCCATCCATCCAGAAGATCAATCAAATACCACATTTACTTGTCGCTACGGCACCTTCGCATTTAGGCGAATGCCGTTTGGATTATGTAACGCCCCTGCCACCTTCCAAAGGTGTATGATGAGTATCTTTTCAGATATGGTGGGGAAGTCTTTGGAAATCTTCATGGACGATTTCTCTATTTTTGGGTCATCATTTGAGGCTTGTTTGGACCAACTAGACAGAGTACTAAAAAGATGTGTCGAAACTAGTTTGGTCTTGAGTTGGGAAAAGAGCCATTTTATGGTTCAAGAGGGAATCGTGTTGGGACATGTGGTGTCGAGTCGTGGGATAGAGGTTGATCGTGCAAAGGTACAAGTTATATCTACTTTGCCATATCCCACGAGTGTTAAAGGTATTAGGTCATTCTTGGTACAAGTTATATCTACTTTGCCATATCCCACGAGTGTTAAAGGTGTTAGGTCATTCTTAGGTCATGCGGGTTTTTATCGACGGTTTATTAAGGGTTTTAGTGATATAACCAAGCCTTTGTGTAACTTGTTGTTAAAAGATCAACCGTTTGATTTTAATGAAAATTGTCAAAACGCTTTTAACAAATTAAAAGAGAAGTTAGTTGAGGCCCCAATCTTGCAATCACCAAATTGGTCTTTCCCTTTTGAAATTATGTGCGATGCGAGTGATTATGCGGTGGGGGCCGTGTTGGGACAACGGGTTGATAAGAAGCCCGTTGCCATATACTACGCGAGTAAGACTCTTTCGGATGCACAATTGAATTACACCACCACCGAAAAAGAGCTACTCGCGGTGGTATATGCATTGGATAAATTTCGGGCATATATATGGGAGTAGTAAAAATTTTCGATTTTGACCCGTTCATTTAAATACTACACATGGAGGACAATGTTTACCTCAAGTGTGGGGATGGGGGAAAACTTCAAAAATTTTTCAAAAATTTCTTGTTTCAAAAGCGATCTTAAAAGCACAAGTAACCAAGTCAACGAGGGATGTCACAACCCATTTGGTCTTTTGTCATGGTCAAGTTCAAATTAATAAGCATAACGGGTATTTAGCGGGTGGTTATTTGGGAATAATTCGCCTAAGGAACTAGCATTTTATGCATATCACATATCATATATCATATCCTTATACGTGAGGTTTTGAGCCACTTTTATATCATAGATTTACATTTACATGTTTCTTTGTTTGAGTGGACCATTAGTCGCGTATTGTAGAACTTGCAACTTTTGATACGTTCAAGACCATAGACCGAATACAAGCATGAGAATGATTAAGGCATTAGGTAAACCTTTTTCCTTTTACACCATTTTTATATCCTTACCCAAAAATTATCCCTTAGTAGCTGTAACACCCGTTCTTAATAATTGAGGTTTTATGTATCATTTACGAAAAACAATCATGTAATTAAGATTACATATGCATTGGAAAATTTCGGGTTTATTAAAACTTTTTACAATTTAAAAGTATACAACATATCATGTGTACGTTCGTCATTTAACATAATAACGATACATAGTACGGAAGCTTATTTCGTGATCGTGTTCAGTTCTTGCTCGTCGCTTGATCTTCATCCGTGCACTCATGGCATTCACCTATGATCAAAACCAACTTAAAAATTAGTTTTGATAGTCAAATATTAAGTTCAAACAAGTACAGGGGCTAAAAATGACAAAAAATAACAATTTTCGGAGTTTGGGGGCTAGGTGTGACACCAAGGGCCTAGGCGTCACGCCTAGCCCCTGTTTTCACAGCCTTTTGCTTCAGCTGATGCTGTACATACTCAACACGATCTGATTTCACGGAAACGGCCATAACTTCTTCGTTATTGATCCGTTTTACCCGATTCTTTTTCCTACGCGTCCGTAATTTAATCCTACATCTTATGAAGTTAAAATCCTACATCCAACATAAGAAATTTTGAGACTTCTAAGCCTTTGACTCGTTACCTTTTTACCGAATTTTAACCCGTTTATGCATTTTATCAAACAAACGTATTTGTTTGATTCCTATATTACATACACTTCTACAAATTAATTTTACCTACCATATTAGGTTCTAATCATAGGTTTATTACACAATTTAAACCCGTTTTCGCTTGTATGCTTATTTTGACCCGTTAAGGGTATTTAAGCACTTTCGAGCCTAAAATCGCTCTCGGTTGTTTCTAGCATTTCATCACCACATTTTTTATCCTATAATCTCCCACCACAATTGTGTTTATGGCGGGTTTGATGTGGTGATCTATATAAACCAAATTTTACCTCTCGAATCATTATTTTACGGCAAAAACTCAAATAGTACCGTTTGACTAATATAATACCTCTTTCAACTTCTATACTTAATCTAAGTATTTACTAAATCATAAAACTTGTTTCCCAACAACCTTTAAAGGTTGTTTGTTCGAATTAGCTAACAAGGGCGTTTTGGTCCTTTTTAGTCTTTCAATTACGACAAGGTCTTTTGAGAGCATGTTTGACCCATGATTCTTCTTTTGAATTATGATCTTGATTGAAAAGTTAATATGCTTTTCAAAACGCCACTACCCTCTTTTAAAACATTCGGTTTACCCACTTAAGTAACCATTGTCTATCTAAGACTTCATTAAATACTCATTGAACCTTACGTTCTCAATGAATCATTACTCTATTACACATACCTGGCTCGGGTCAATGTATTGACCTGATTTAATGCCTTGCTATAATATTCGCTAAATAGTAGCGATGCAAATATCATTTCTACATTTATTCCTGAAATCATATAACTCGACAAGAATCATTAGTCGCTATTATCAAAAGGTGGTATCTTCACCCTTTGACCCGTTTGGTCTAAATGACCGATTATATTGGCGAGATGACATGTATTTTCATCTCGACTATATGACTCGCTCCGATTTACATCGTGCGGTCGCTTTACTTATAATTCATTTGTTAACACTTTTCGGCCTATTAAGGCTTACTTCATAAGTGTCTTTTAAAGCTAATAGTTATGGTCGATGCATGACCAATTTACCGTTTTACCCTTATTGTTTGTTTTGGTTTACCCTATAAGGCAACCATTCAAAAATTTATTTTCCATTTGTCATAAAATGATCAAATTACCGATTTAACTCCTTTTAAACCATCAACGTGATTTCTTGTCATACTCGACTATCTTGTTCCGTACGTTTACACGCCGGAACATCATACCTCAATTATGTATTTATCTTATTCGTAACTAATACAATAAGAGAATACTCTAAAATATAAGACTAGTGTAAGTTATACTTACCTTACTTCCAAATTATGCTTTTTCCGTCATTCTTTCTTCGTTTGACCCGCTTTGTTCCCAAGCTTTCACCTAGCTTGTTAATCGTCAAACTATCATTGCAAATTGTAAGATGGTTAAATTAGTCATAATTATTCACGACTATTCCATCTCACTTATTTCATACGTCGAAACTACTATTCGACTTCATGATTAGTTAACTTAGCTTATTAAAGTTAACCACTTCAAATTACAAGGTTCACAACATTAAGTCTAAATCAACATTATATTTAGAACCCTTCTCACTTCATATTACGCGTAATCACCATATCATTCAAATGCGCGTTTTTGCTCTAATTTCAACACTTTAGTTTTCACTTAGGCATTTTAACAAACACCTAGTGTGCATACATTTTTACACATTTACAACTAGTTCATAACTAGTTATTTTTACCAAGATTAACATCAAAATTCACCACTATCACTAATGATCAAATACTCAAACTTGCAAATTGTTTAAGTATTTCCCGATTACTAACATGCATGATGATCCTAATCACAATCATATCATCAAATTCATCATATGATTAAAACCCACTTAACCTAGTGTGGTTAATCATTCAATCCATAGCATGTTATGTATGATTTTCACTTAGGGTTTTGTTCCTAAGCAAATATACATCACTAATCTAGCCATAGCTTCTCTATCCATGCCTAATTCGCGATTAGGATGATTACCAATTTTTACAACTTCAAGATTGTTAGAAATTCGACATACCTTACGATCCTCTTGACTTGGTGACCGTTTCTATGTGTTCAAATCCGAATTTGACCCTTGTTTGATCCTCCAATTTGAGGGTTTTGTTGAAGTTTAGGGTTGAGCTCCATGGGAGCTTTCCTGAGATCGATCCAGAACACACATTTGTGTGTGTGTTTGTGTTTTGTGTAGTTAAATAACTTTTCTAGTTATCCCACTTTAACCCCTCGTGTTTGGTTCGTTATTAAGTAGGCCACAACCTACTTATTTTTAACCATATTCCCACTTATTAACTAGGTTTAATATTCCTAGTTAACTTAGCGGGTTCAGGAATATTTATGGCTAAATTTATTTTAAGTCCCGTTATGTCGGCCTTCTATAAACTTTATTTCCTCAAAAGCCTTTATTCTACTTTTATTTAATATTAGGTTTATTTATTTAAAATCCTAATATTCACCGGGTTACTTTTACCACTAACGGTATTTTACCCGTCTTTTAGTATTAACATGGGTTAATTACCAAACCCATTTTCGGGGTGTTACAGTAGCCAACTTTGAGCCTAATCCCTTCGTTTGATCACCCTTTAGCCAATAACCTTAAAACCTTTTTTCTTTAAACCCGTGTGATGGAAATTCGATTATAGAAGTAAAGTTTGTATAGTTGTATTTGTTTGTTTGCATATATTTAAAAAAAAAGAGAGAGAAATCAGAAAACGTATGAAAAAGATAGAAAGTTGTTGAGACAAGAACAAAAATATATGTTCTTAGTGTGAGATAAAAGGCTAAAGCTGTTGCCTTGTAGTTGATGTTTATAGTTTAGTTTCGTTTAGAATAGTCTTTTGTAATAAAAATCGAATTTTCATCACCTTAGCCACTTTAAAATATCTCATTTCCTACCTTTAGCCCAGCCCTGTTACAACCCTTACAAAGTCCTTATGACTTGTGCTTAGTATTCGTGATCGGTGGTGGAGAATGATTGAGTTGCAAGCCTATGCGGGTACGTGTTCTAATCGGTTTTGAGCGATTATTTGTTGAAGTGCTAATACATTATACACATTAGCAAATTTTTAAGCCGAGTGGAGAGAACATTGTGAGGGATATGCATGACTTGTTAGTTTTACGGGCGGGTTAATCTTGGATAACCATTATTATATGTGATTTTTCACTTAACCGGTAAATATGTGGAAATTGTAAAGAATGTGAACTTTTGTACGACAATAGACCTTAACCTTTGTCTCGGGAATGGGAAGTGTATTCGTTGTTTGACCCACGTGAAAGTGAAAAATAGATTTGCTTGAGGGCAAGCAAAAGACAAGTGTGGGGATGTGATACGTGGTTGAAAACCGGTGTTTGTTATTGCATAACTTAATGTTTTTACATAAGTTTTAATTTTGGATAGCCTACTTTTAATCAAAAATGTGTTTTGCAGGTTTGATGGAGTTTAAGGAGCTTTTCGGGAGCTTTACAAGCCACCAGGTCGAAAATCGGAGCACTGGAACGCGCTATGGATCAAACGGAAGCACGAAACAAAGAAATCGGAGAAGTAGGCTGGAGAGCCCGTCGCCGATGGGTCCCAAGCCGTCGCCGACGGGTCCCAAGCCGTCGGCGACGGCCTCTAAATAACCCCGTCGACCAAGTTTATCCGTATACAGTCACATAAGGCGTCGGACGAAGATGTGAAATCCAGAACCCGTCGCCGACGGGTTGAGGGCCGTCGACGACGGCTTGTAAATCTTTGAAACGCGAAAATATGGCATACGGGTGTTGGGAACGACTTTTATTGGTTAAGGGTCATTCAAGTCGGGGGTTACACTATCCTTGAAGTTTGAATCTCAATTGTGGAGCCAAGAATCATCTATCATTCATCTCCAATCCATCTATCATCCACAACACAACCCGAATCATCATCCACAATCACCAATCGATCCAAACCTTAACCATCACCATCAATCTTTCCTCCATCATCCTTCACCAAACCTTCATCATCCATCAATTCTCCATTGTTCAAGCTTCGAGATGACTCCATTCAAGTTCCAAGCATCTGGTGTTCAAGCTTCTTCCACCATGAGCGGCTAAACACCTTGGTTTCACCCCGGTGTAGGTAGTTGTTAAATTTAGGGTTTCGAATTGTTCTTTTTTCAACTTTGTGACAAATTGTGTTTGATTTTTTAAACCTTTGACAATAGTTTGCATTTGTTTCGTATTCGTAAATTGTCGAACGATGTTAAAAGTTATGACTTTACGAAATGGTTATGTGTAGTATGCATTGTCTTGGTTAGGTTTTACTTGTGTTGATTACAAAGTGCATTCTTGTCCGTTTTCCGAAGCGTTGATAGTTATTAGCACCTAAGTCACGGTACACTAAATCCGCTAATCATACACAATTGAGTTGGATCTAAAAAACTTGTAGAAACCCTAGGTTGGCAATTACCGAAACCGGGTGTGAACCCTTTTTCTTATTATCGTTTAGTAATCAATCTTTCTTGCAATTATTAATTCGTAGTGATTAATCAATTAAATCAATTTCTTAGTTTAAATTCATATCTTCCAACAAACAAAAATACAAAAATATCATAGCAAGCTTCATAAATTGTGACACCTTTTCATAATTCGATCAAATCCATACGCAAACCACATACTCTTCGTGGTTCGACCCCTTACTACCACTAACTATTTGTTAAGGGTAATTTGGGCTTATAAATCTTATCTTTGACCGGAGCGCGACACTCCGATCATCTACCTCTGCTTACTATCCTTCTCTTATTGGTTGTTTTGAATTGCTTATTTTTCAAGTCCAGAAATTCAATGCCTATTTTGCTAATATTCTTGGTCAATATGCCTATATTCATCATTTTCCCACATATTGAGATTTTGAAGAGGTTGATAAGTGATCAACCGTACCGCCATTTGATATGTTACTTTATCACTGTATGGCATCACATGCTCCATTATTAACAACTTGTTTCTAGGCATCAAAATAATGTAGTATTTTGAATCACATCTCCAATCCTATAGGGAATCTAATGCAAAGTGTTTAACAATTATTTCATTCCTTAAATCAATCTATAAATACACGAGCCTTTGTGTAAGTGATACATTAAAGCCAACAACGTAAGAAACTACTTTCCAAGGAATCAATGGCATCAGTGAAGCTGGAGAAGCCTGTTAAGGAGACGGCTAAACCATCGACCGCCAAACCTTCCGCCTCGAAAGCGGCCCCAAAAAAGCCCACACAGCCCCGTGAACCTAGGAAGAAGGTAATATGGTTATATAAATGCCATGAACTATCTCAGAAAGTCTATATATTCTCATGCTAACTAATGGTTGGGGTATGGTTTGATGGTTTTGTAGACATCAGGTGTGAAGAGTTCAGCCAAACCAAAGAAGTAAGAAGGAAAAGACTGAGTAGCAGTGAATAAACTTATTATTATGAATATTGATCAGTTGGCTTGTAATCTTATTCTTATTTATATCCTCTAGAATGAAATAAATACAATCTGAAGTTGCTTCATAACATATATGCTTGAATTGCTTATGAGCCAAGTTGCTTCAATTCCAGCAAATAGAGATAATCTTGAAAAACCAATTAGAAGGATGTCTAGAGAGCAATAGTCAATTTTCAGAAATGTTTAATTAGTCAAGCTCTTAAAAGAATATTCTTAAAACATTCTTTTGTAACATGTTAATATGTCAATTAGTATTATATTTTGCATAATATGAACTGAGTAACAAACCTTGAAACATGTATAGAAAAATTTCATAGAATTGTAATATCGAATGAAATTTGAATTTAAGGAAAGTTTATATAATTTCCATATTATAAATTATCAACAAATTGTTGCTTATTGTTGTTGTACTCCTGGGGAGTTTCAAAAAAAAAAAAATGATTTTTCACTTTTAACCCAAAGGTTTTCACCTTTTGCATTTTAACCCTTTTGTTTTTTTAACTTTTAACCAAAAGCTTTCATCTTTTTGCAATTTAACCCAAACAATTTTTATTTTCAACTTTAGTCCCCCAGAGTTTTCATCTTAGGCAAGTTTTTCTTTTTACATTTCGTTCTAAATTTTGCGAGTTAACACGCCACAACGTGCGTTTGAGGTTCAACGTATTTTCGTCAATTTTTTCCTTTTGACAAGCGCATCGCAACGCGTCTATTTCCCCGTTTGACGGATTCGTCGCAACGCGCGTGTCCTAGATCGACATATTTATTCTTTTCTACGTTTTACGTTTCATTCTAATTTCTTCACATTAACACACCGCAACGGGCGTGCGTGGTTTAACGATTTTATGTCTGCTTTTCGTCCAGTGTTACTTTTTCTTTTTTTATTTATTTTAGTTTTACGAGTTTTTCCGATGTTGGAGGTCGCTAGCTGTGATGTGACATTGGTGCTACTTGCCACGGTTACATGCATATTTTTATATACGTGTCGGTATAAATTCGATTGCTCTATTTTTGACGTAAACGTTTTCTAGAAACGAGTCAGATCAAATATAATACGTTTTCGTTTAAAAAAACCATTTTTACGTGCATATTTTTATGTGCATTTTGCTATAAATTCGAGTTGGTGTACGTTTCAACATAAACTATTTTGGAAGACGACTTAGGTCAAATACACTTTGTTTTCGTGTTGTTTTATGTATGCTTCGTAAATTTTGTTTGTTTCGAACCGAGTGGAGTCATATTTTACTTTTTCCTTTTTTCGAAAGCTCTAATTAATCCCTTTTGATTACATGTGTCGGTTTTTCCTTTATACCCGCTAATGTTTTCTATGTATGAGTCGGATCACATTTAATACGTTATGATTGTATGGTATAAACTCAATTTACTTTATGTTTTGATTAAATCGCAATGTTTATATAGGTCACACTAAGCACAATCAGATACGTCAAAACGTACGTTTTCATATGATTAACGCATAAAATAACATTTGAACTAATCCATTCTATATTTACGGTGTACCCGCGCCGCAACGCGAGCGGGTGTTATTGACAGTTAACTTTGAATAGTATATAGTTCACTACTAGATTACACTGAGAGGAAAACTAGAAATGGATGATTTAATAGATGTTAAACTTAGAATGCTATATCGATCGATGATTGATTGATTAAAATGGGCTGATTTGAATGTCAATTCCATGTCTTGGCTAATTTACAGCACTTGTGTTGTTTCCGGGTTTTGTTTTAACCTGCCTAATTGGTATTAAAAATGTGATGGTCGAAGTCTGGTTGTAAATAAATTGGTCAACATGTCAATCTGTTTTTTTAAGCCAAAACATGTGATCCATAACTTCAACACATCAACCGAGGGTGATTGAATCAGTGAATGTGATTTTCAATGATTATAACCGGAGACTTACAAGAGTTTATTTAGGCATGAGACTTACACTTAGGTACCTCAATAAATACAAAAGTTAACAATACAAAATGGAATATTTATATTATTTAACATCCCCGCAAGCTAAACGGTGGTGGACCAATCCTTAGCATATCAAGAAAAACGTTGAACTGAGAGGACGATAGACTTTTGGTGAAACTCAGCCACCTGAAGCTTGGTTGGAACATATTTGGTGAACATCTTTCTAGCAGCCACTAGTTCACGTAAGAAATGATAATCAAGATCGATGTGTTTTGCCCGTTTATGTGAGACAAGATTTTGAATAAGAAAGATTGCACTTTGATTGTCACAAATAATTGTAGGCCGTTCCACTGGTAAGGCATGATGTTTTTGAAAAAAGACGAGTCAACCAAATAATTTCCGCAGAAGTATTAGCCATAGACTTGTATTTAGATTCACAACTCGATCTAGCTATAGTTGGTTGCTTTTTAGCACTCCTAGAAATAAGATTACCACCAAAGAATATAGAATAGCCATACGTAGATCTTCATCTTTCCAAGCAGCACGCCCAATCAACGTTAGAGTATCCAAGTAAAGATGTGGTAGTGGGTCAACTGTAATGTAAGCCAAAAGCAATTATTGCTTTGAGATAACGTAGAATCCGTTTGACCTCCTGATAATGATCAATAGTTAGAGCTGCAAAAATTGACTAACTTGATTCACTGCATAAAAAATGTCAGGTCTCGTGATCGTCAAATAAATGAGAGCACCTACATGGACCGATACTGAGTATCATCCGCGAAAGGATCACATGTAGAAACAAAAGATACATTCGTGCTTAAGGGTGTTGGAGCAAGTTTTGCATCCAACATCTTAGCACGGGACAAAATATCTAAGGTGTATTTAGATTGGTTTAAGAAAAGCCCGTGTTGTGTGTAGGTAACCTCCAATCCCAAAAGGTAGTTGAGCTTCGCAAGATATTTAATAGCAAACTCCTTGTTGAGACAAGAAATGAAGGATGTGGTGGAAGTTTGGTTCCCCATTAATATCGGGTCATCAACATAGACCAAAAGGTACATGATGCAAGACTCACGTTTAAAGATGAACAAGGAAGCATCCACACGACTATATGAAAAACCATTGTTTGTAAGAAAAACACTCAAGCATTGAAACCATGTCCTGGGTGGCTATTTTAAGCCATATATCACTTTGTTCAACTTACAAACATGAGATGGAAAAAGAGGATCAACAAAGCCCATTGGTTGTTCCATAAAAACTTGTTCACTGAGATGCCCATGCAAAAAGGCTTACAGTGTGCACAGTGGCAACTTTAACAACCGAGCTAAAAGTATGTGAGGTGTCAAGACTAGGAACTTGGGTGAATCCCTTAGCAACAAGTCTGGTCTTGTAACGCTCAATCGAACCATTTGATTAAATTTGGTTCGGAATAGCCATTTGGAACCAACAACATTGCCATTCGCAAGACGCGAAATAAGAGTCCAAGTGTTATTCTGATGAAGAGCATGAATTTCCGCTTCAACGGTGTCATTACATTTGGAATCTTTTAAGGTAACGTTATACATTTTAGGATCGGTGACAACAAATAAGGCACCATGTAAAGGGATGTGTGTAGTATGGGCCAAATCAACACGATGTCGTGTTTGTAACACCCCAAAAATATAAAACTTTGCGTTTAATATGTAATGTTAATTTAACAAGAATTAACTAACTAGGAAACTATAACCCAGTTAGTTGATAGTCTTGAAATAACTTACTCTAAAGTTAAAACACTTAAACTTAAAGCTAAATGATAAGTTGAGGGACTAAACTAATCAAAATTTGAAAGTTTAGTACTAATTAAATAAACAAAACACAAAGTCCACCCATTGTGGGTGGGCATATATCGAACAGAGAGAGAGGGCGACCAGGAGATTTTCCAAAACCCTAAAACTTCATTAATCTTGCAAATTGAAGGATTAATCCAAGTCAAAATCGAAAATTGAGCTTAGAATCATGATCCTCATCACAAGAGGATTGTAAGGTATGTAAAATCTGATGAAATCTCTCAACTTGAAATTCTCATGATTTTGGAAAATCTGAAATTAGATGTTGCATGTGTGTTATTTGGTTAGATTAGAGTTGATATGGTGTTTAGAAGTGAAACCTAGCCAACTACATGTGAAATCATGCTGAAATTCAGGAAAATTCCATGAACACCTTGAAGGTGGGTTGTGGAATTTTACAAGATAATGATGAACATTAGGGTTTAGAATGATTATCCTAGTGTAATTTGATTATAGAAAGTGATTTCAGAAAGGTATGACGATTAAAATGCTATATGAGGGCTTTATTGATGTTAAGTTAGCTAATTAGCAAACTATGAACTTGAATACAAAGGATATAAAAAAATTCTGCCTTTATAGTGTTTGTTGAAATGCCTCAAAGAAGGCTTGAAACTGAATTGTTAAGTTAAAAACGCATAACTATGATCTATGACAAAGTGTGCGTTATGTATGTGAAAACAAGAGTTCTAAACATGTCTTGAATTGAACTCTATAGGAAATGATACCGGAACGTCGAGTGGACAAGCCGGTGGCGATTTGCGGTTGAAGGGCGTACACTAAGGTATGTAACTTGACCCGTTACATTAAGTAAATTTTGATACTTGTAATATGCATAGTTGAAATTTAGAATAAAGGTTGCTATGAATTAAAGCGGTGATGTCGCTATATTGAATAATTGGTCAAAAGTTGGTTAAAATTCGTTGGTAGTCGTCATAAGGAAGGAATTTCGTAGACGAGCCAACGGGTCGAAAAATCAAGTAAGGCATGGTTAATACTTCGGATTATGATGGATTGATCTTTGATATTGGATAATATATAACATATTAGAGGTACGACTTTTCAATGTATTGGTATCCTAGAAAACTGAAATCTGTGAGTTGGGTTTTAGTGTAATGAACAAATCAAACAAAAACATAAATCTCCATGAACTACCGTAAATTACGGTAGTACCGTAATTTATGGTAGATGTCAAGAAGTTACAGTGGTTCGCCCCTATTTTACGGTGGTGTCACCGTAAGTTACGGTGTAATCAGAAAAACTTTAATTATTTTTTTATTTAAAATTTATGTTGGATAATATGTTTATGTCTTATATACCAAAGTCAAAACTAATGTTTTAATGGTTTTGACCCTAGGTGTCAAGGTGGACCTCACGGATGGTGGTCAAGCAATGTCGAAGAACCGAACACGATTTTTGAAGCTTCCGCAATGTTTTAATCATACTTAGATTTTGTTCATGGGTTGTAAACAATTTCTTAAACGAATTTTGAATGTTTCAACTTAGTCATTAGTTGACTAAGGTTTATGCTACTTATGAAACTTATGTTATTTTAATATCTTTTGGTATTAAATCTATAAAATTAGTGATTAATTCAATTAAAAATTTAAGGGTGTTACAAGTTGGTAATCAGAGCCTAAGGTTGTCAACAAAGTATTCGGTTCAAGCTTGATCGATCATCCGGTAAGGATTAACTTCTTTTGTTAATAAATTATGTATTATGTAAAGAATGAGAAACGAACAAATATGCATGAAAAGAGCGTGTAAGCTCATTCAAATACAAGAAATGCATAAAACAAGAACGATTAAATCAAGTTATGAACTTGATTGAATCAAAACAAGAATGATTAAATCAAGTTATGAACTTGATTGAATCAAAACAAGAACGATTAAATCAAGTTATGAACTTGATTGAATCAAAACAAGAACGATTAAATCAAGTTATGAACTTGATTGAATCAAAACAAGTAAAGCATGTGTTATAAATGGAATGTTTAACAACTTATGTAAACATTTCAGAAATAGAGATGGCAGATAAAGGTAATGATGATGCGGTGCCAAGAGTCACCGAACAAATGAGGGAAGTGATTTCCGAAGAGGTTGGAAAGGCGATCGAAAACAGTTTGTCGGGCTTTATTGATAAAATTCAAAACACAGTTTTATCAATAGTAGAAGAGAAAATCAAGAAATTGGAAGATGATTCAAATTTAGCAAAGGAAAAGCATGGTGGACGAAAGCCTTGTTCATACAAGGAATTCATGGCCTGTAAACCACCAATATATAATGGGGAGGTTGACCCAATAGTGTGCCAACGATGGCTAAGTGATATCGAAGGGGTATTTGAGAGGACCCATTGTGACGAAGATGACTACGTAGCCTATGGTACGGGTCAACTAAGGAGTCAAGCGAAAGATTGGTGGGATAACAAAAAGAAAGAGATTGGTATTGAAGCTGCTAAGGTCATGACTTGGGAAGAATTCAAGACGCCATTTCTTAAGCATCATAGCCCCAAAGCGGTTATGAATAAAATCAAGGAGGAGTTCATGCAACTTAGGCATAAGAATGAGACCATAGACAAGATTACGGCAACGTTTATGGATAAGATGAAGTTTTGCGATGATCTAGTGACGAATGAAGAACAAAAGATATACTACTACCATAACATGTTGAGTGCTGAGTATAGGGAATTTATCACCCCTTCCAAATACGAGACCTTTACCGAGATCATAAACGCTGCTCGGGAAAGGGAGATCGAACTGAAAAAGAGCATTGAAAGGGGTGAACGGAAAGCACAAGATGTAAACCCAAGCCCTACTAAGAAAGCACGAACAAGCGAAACCACAAAGAAATCTGATACGAAAGGCGGGTCGCCAAGTTGCAGAATCTGCGGAAAGGGTCATAAAGGCGAATGCCGTTACAAGGATAAGCCTTATCCCATATGCAAAAAACGGGACATATGGCTATATCATGCCCGGAGAAAGTGACGGTTTGTTACAATTGTTATCGAACGGGTCACAAAAAGTCGGAATGCCCGGAATTAGTTGGAAAGAAGGATGGGCAGGACCCGAAAGGTGAAGCCCCAAAAGCAAAGGCAAGATCTTTTCAACTAACCGCCGCAGAAGCAAAGGTTGAACCTGACGTGGTCTCAGGTATATTTGCTGTAAATTCAATTCCTGCACGCGTGTTATTTGATACGGGTGCGAATAAATCCTTTGTTTCATATGTATTTATTCGACATCCTTCATTTGTTCTAACAAAATTACATGTGCCCTTAGAAGTAGAGATAGGTAATAACAAGAGCTTTATTGTTTGTGATGTATGTAAAAACTGTAAACTGAGCATTGACAACGAAGAATATTTGATAAACCTAATCCCGATGTCAATGGGAGAATTTCAAGTAGTCGTTGGGATGGATTGGCTATCTCAACACCATGCAAAGATCGTGTGTTTTGGTAAAGAGATAAAACTAACATCTTCGAGCGGGAAACACGTCACCATTTATGGCGAAAAAGGAGGCAACCCCATAGTGTGCTCAATGTTGAAAGCTCACAAGCTTATGAAGCGGGGATGCAAAGCATTCATGATATACGCTAATGAGCCCGAAAAAGAATCACGAAAGATTGGAGATGTACCGGTAGTACGAGATTATGAAGATGTGTTTCCGGAGGATTTACCGGGGATACCGCCTGAACGGGAAATAGAGTTTGGGATCGAATTGATTCCGGGCGCGAAACCCGTAGCAAAAGCCCCGTACCGACTTGCACCGTCGGAATTACAAGAGTTGATGTCTCAAATCCAAGACCTGCTTGACAAGGGATTCATAAGGCCGGGTGTGTCTCCTTGGGGCGCACCGGTGTTGTTCGTGAGAAAGAAAGACGGGAGCATGCGCATGTGTATCGATTACAGGGAGTTAAACAAACTCACGATAAAGAACCGATGCCCGCTCTCGAGGATAGATGATTTATTCGACCAACTACAAGGTGCGAACTGGTTTTCAAAAATTGACCTTAGATCGGGGTATCACCAACTAAAGGTCAAAGAAGAAGATGTGCCAAAGACAGCCTTCCGCACGAGATATGGACATTACGAATTCCCCGTGATGTCATTTGGGCTAACAAACGCACCCGCGGCTTTCATGGACCTCATGAACCGGGTTTGCAAGCCAATGTTGGATAAGTCGGTCATTGTGTTTATCGATGATATCTTAGTGTATTCGAAAAGTGAAGCTGAACACGCACATCACTTACAAGAAGTGTTAGAGACACTTAGACGAGAGAAGTTATATGCAAAATTCTCTAAATGTGCCTTTTGGTTACGAGAGGTACAATTTCTTGGCCATGTCATAAGTGCCGACGGATTTTTGGTGGATCCGTCGAAAATAGAGGCTGTGTCAAAATGGAATCCCCCAACGAACCCTTCGGAAATTAGAAGATTTTTGGGGCTTGCGGGATATTATAGGAGGTTCATTCAAGATTTATCCAAGATTGCGTCACCGCTAACAAAGCTAACACGGAAGAAAGAAAAGTTCATTTGGGGTGCTGATCAAGAGAAAGCGTTTCAAACGCTAAAAGAAAAGTTAACTCAAGCTCCGGTATTGACATTGCCGGACGGAGTCGAAGACATGGTGGTTTATTCGGATGCTTCATTATCGGGGCTCGGTTGCGTGTTGATGCAACGGGGCAAGGTAATAGCCTATGCCTCGAGACAATTGAAGATACACGAGAAGAAATATCCCACGCACGATCTCGAGTTGGCAGCGGTGGTGTTTGCATTAAAAATATGGAGGCATTACTTGTATGGGGTAAAGTGCACCATATTCACCAACCACAAGAGCTTGAAATACTTCTTTGATCAGAAGGAGTTAAATATGCGACAAAGGCGATGGCTGGAAACAGTGAAAGACTACGATTGTGAGATACATTATCACCCCGGAAAGGCAAATGTGGTAGCGGACGCTCTGAGCAGAAAAGCGGACTACGTCCCAATACGAGTGAGGTCGATGCAACTCGTGGTGACCTCGGGTATACTTGAACGTATTCGAGAGGCGCAGTTAGAAGCAGTAAAAGAAGAGAATTGGAAGAAAGAAAGAATAATCGGTCAATTGAAAGATTTGTCAGATGGGAATCACGGGTTGAAGACTCGATCCGGAAGGACATGGGTCCCACATACTTGTGGAGTGAAGGCGCTTCTACTTAATGAAGCTCATAAATCCCGTTATTCAATTCATCCGGGTGCGACCAAGATGTACAATGATTTGAAACAAAATTATTGGTGGCCCGGAATGAAGAGGGGTGTGGCGAAGTATGTGGAAAAATGCTTGACATGTTTACAAGTCAAGGCGGAGCACCAGAAACCATATGGCAAACTCCAACCGTTAGAAATTCCGGTTTGGAAATGGGAACATATTACAATGGACCTATTAACCAAGTTGCCTAAGACGAATCGTGGTTTCGATGCCATTTGGGTAGTGGTGGATAGATTGATGAAAAGTGCTCACTTCATTCCGATTCGTGAGACTTATACGTCAGAAAAGATGTCAGAAGTTTAAACTAATGAAATAATAGCACGTCATGGGGTTCCGGTATCCATCGTGTCTGATAGGGATACCCGGTTTACTTCAAATTTCTGGCGAGATTTCCAAGAGCAAATGGGAACCAAATTGTTCATCAGCACTGCGTACCATCCTCAAACGGATGGACAGAGTGAAAGAACGATACAAACACTGGGAGATATGCTACGGGCATGTATAATCGACTTTGGAGGAAGTTGGGATGTTCACCTACCGTTAGTCGAGTTTTCATATAATAACAGCTACCAATCTAGTATTAAGATGGCACCGTACGAAATGCTTTATGGGAGGAAGTGTCGAACCCCAGTATGTTGGGGTGAAGTGGGTCCACGTGAACTCGCTCATCAAGATATAGTACGAGCCACGAATGAAAAGATCGATATAGTACGGGCACACTTGAAAGCAGCTCAAGACAGGCAAAAGGCGTATGCTGATAAAAGGAATAGGCCAATCGAATTTCAGGTTGGTGACATGGTCATGCTAAAAGTTTCCCCATGGAAGGGCGTTATTAGATTCAGAAAAAGGGGGAAGCTAAGCCCGAGGTTTATTGGGCCATTTTAAATTATCGGAAGAGTTGGCAAGGTAGCTTACCGCCTTGAGCTACCGGAGGAACTAAGTGGGATCCATGGCACGTTCCACGTGTCACAATTAAGAAAGTGCCTAGCAGACGAAACGACCTATATCCATTATGATGACATCGAAGTGGATAATAGTCTGAATTATGCGGTAAGACCGGTGGAGATTTTAGACCGGAAGGTCAAACTTTTACGAAATAAACAAATTGACCAAGTCAAAGTCAAATGGGAGCATAGGAAAGGTTCGGACACTACGTGGGAGTCTGAAGAGGAAATGCGACGTCTCCACCCTACGTTATTTGGTACGTACTACGGTTTCGGGGACGAAACCCTATTTAAGGGGGGTGGACTTGTAACACCCCAAAAATATAAAACTTTGCGTTTAATATGTAATGTTAATTTAACAAGAATTAACTAACTAGGAAACTATAACCCAGTTAGTTGATAGTCTTGAAATAACTTACTCTAAAGTTAAAACACTTAAACTTAAAGCTAAATGATAAGTTGAGGGACTAAACTAATCAAAATCTGAAAGTTTAGTACTAATTAAATAAACAAAACACAAAGTCCACCCATTGTGGGTGGGCATCGATCGAACAGAGAGAGAGGGCGACCAGGAGATTTTCCAAAACCCTAAAACTTCATTAATCTTGCAAATTGAAGGATTAATCCAAGTCAAAATCGAAAATTGAGCTTAGAATCATGATCCTCATCACAAGAGGATTGTAAGGTATGTAAAATCTGATGAAATCTCTCAACTTGAAATTCTCATGATTTTGGAAAATCTGAAATTAGATGTTGCATGTGTGTTATTTGGTTAGATTAGAGTTGATATGGTGTTTAGAAGTGAAACCTAGCCAACTACATGTGAAATCATGCTGAAATTCAGGAAAATTCGATGAACACCTTGAAGGTGGGTTGTGGAATTTTACAAGATAATGATGAACATTAGGGTTTAGAATGATTATCCTAGTGTAATTTGATTATAGAAAGTGATTTCAGAAAGGTATGACGATTAAAATGCTATATGAGGGCTTTATTGATGTTAAGTTAGCTAATTAGCAAACTATGAACTTGAATACAAAGGATATAAAAAAATTATGCCTTTATAGTGTTTGTTGAAATGCATCAAAGAAGGCTTGAAACTGAATTGTTAAGTTAAAAACGCATAACTATGATGTATGACAAAGTGTGCGTTATGTATGTGAAACCAAGAGTTCTAAACATTTCTTGAATTGAACTCTATAGGAAATGATACCGGAACGTCGAGTGGACAAGCCGGTGGTGATTTGCGGTTGAAGGGCGTACACTAAGGTATGTAACTTGACCCGTTACATTAAGTAAATTTTGATACTTGTAATATGCATAGTTGAAATTTAGAATAAAGGTTGCTATGAATTAAAGCGGTGATGTCGCTATATTGAATAATTGGTCAAAAGTTGGTTAAAATTCGTTGGTAGTCGTCATAAGGAAGGAATTTCGTAGACGAGCCAACGGGTCGAAAAATCAAGTAAGGCATGGTTAATACTTCGGATTATGATGGATTGATCTTTGATATTGGATAATAAATAACATATTAGAGGTACGACTTTTCAATGTATTGGTATCCTAGAAAACTGAAATCTGTGAGTTGGGTTTTAGTGTAATGAACAAATCAAACAAAAACATAAATCTCCAGGAACTACCGTAAATTACGGTAGTACCGTAATTTACGGTAGATGTCAAGAATTTACGGTGGTTCGCCCCTGTTTTACGGTGGACCAAATGTTTCCAGGACTCACCGTAACTTACGGTGACACCGTAAGTTACGGTGTAATCAGAAAAACTTTAATTATTTTTTTATTTAAAATTTATGTTGGATAATATGTTTATGTCTTATATACCAAAGTCAAAACTAATGTTTTAATGGTTTTGACCCTAGGTGTCAAGGTGGACCTCACGGATGGTGGTCAAGCAATGTCGAAGAACCAAACACGATTTTTGAAGCTTCCGCAATGTTTTAATCATACTTAGATTTTGTTCATGGGTTGTAAACAATTTCTTAAACTAATTTTGAATGTTTCAACTTAGTCATTAGTTGATTAAGGTTTATGCTACTTATGAAACTTATGTTATTTTAATATCTTTTGGTATTAAATCTATAAAATTAGTGATTAATTCAATTAAAAATTTAAGGGTGTTACAGTGTTTAAATCCCAGATTTGGTACGGATGATCATTGGATGAGTTGGAGGTGGCGGTGGTATAGGTATAGGTGGAATGTTAGATGACGAGGTGGATGAGGATGCATGAGTAGTAAAAGGGGTGGTCGAGGTGGTAAAGGTGGATGAAATCGGTTCAGGAGGGTTGAAGGGAGTTGAGCCGTGAGGCAGGGTGATTGGGCTGGTTGGGATAGGTTGAGTTGGGCCTTGAGGTCACAAAAGTAAAGGTTCCGGGCTAGGAGGATAGGTTATTGGGCTGGGTATAACATTCAGTGGGCAATGGGGAATATTTTGATCTGGGCCGCGAGTAAGGGGGCTGGATTGACTGTTGTGTGGGTTGGGTATGTTGTGAGTTTGTGAGGTATTTTGTGTTGGGTGAAAAGGAACAATGGGAATCTCATTTTCAGGTTGAGTAACAAAAGGGAAGAAAAATGGTTATTTTTTAATGTAGCATTTGTAGTTAAAGACTCCAAGGCAGTGTCCAAGAAAGTTGAAACTTCAAGATCATTATTGGGTTTGACTTTGGCTGATTGATTAAGTGGAAAATGAGACTCGTCAAAGGAAGCATGACGAGTAATATAAACACGAGAGGTGCTCGGGTCAAGGCACCTATACCCCTTGTATTTTGAACAATACACAATAAATATACATGGGATACCTCTCGAAGACATTTTACTCAGAGCATAATCTCAAAGAAATGGAAATACCTGACAACTAGAAGGTGATTTCCTATTTAGTAAAGGTGTCAGTCACGGTTTATAAAAAAAAGTGACATATGAAAAAGCATCTACCCAACAATGAGCGGGTAATTTGCGATGAAACAACATTGCCAAACCAGTTTCAACAATATACCTATGTTTCCCTTCCACCGGACCGTTTTGTTGAGAAGTATATGGGAATGACATTCGATGAAATGTGCCATTTTGTTCAAATAATTTTCGAAAACGAGTATTAGTAAATTCCGTGCCAACATCACTTTGATTTTTTTTATCATTGATGAAAATTGCGTTTGAATAAAGGGTATAAAAGTAGATAATGCTTAAAAAATCAGATTTCGCTTGCAGGGGATAACCAAGTGAAGCTAGAAAAATCATCGACAAACGCAACATAATAAGAGAAATTGTCAACCAATTTAGTCTAAGATGGCCCCCATAAGTCACAATGAATTTGATCAAGAGGTGAGGAAGCGCGTTTATTATTAGGAACAAAGGGTTGCCGTTTTGATTTGGCAAGTTCACATGGAGAACAATGTCACGGTTTAAATAAAATACGCCCATTATTTTTTAGGAAATTAACCATATCAAAATTGACATGCCCAAGGCGAGAATACCATAGTTCAAAGGAAGCTTTTGGACACGACAGAGTGGACACTAAATCTTGGTGATTATTGTGAAGAACATAAAGGCCGTCTTCACGGCATCTCCGTGCTAGAATATGCTTGGTTTTGTGATCCTGAATGTGAAAATAGGTATGAGAAAATACAACATCTACAGACTTATCTTTAGTAAGTTTTCCCATGGAAAGAAGATTTTTGGTGATATTAGGAACCACCAAAACATTATTTAGTGCAAGCTTACCAAAAGGTGTAGTACTACCAACTTGAGTAATGGGTAGCTAATGGCCGTTACCGAAATAAACTTTTTCATTACCTTGAGTTTGTATTGAATTTTGAAGAGTAGCATTTGTTTGAAGCATGTGAGTAGAGGCACTTGTGCCGGATGTACAATCAAGAACATTGGGATTTAGTTGACATTGAGTATGGAAAGCTTGGGCAAGTTGACTATCAGATGGAGTTAATTACCAATGCGGAAAATGATGCAAGATGGTAGCATTGCGATGCATAATGTCCCATCTTGCAGCAAAGTCGATAAGTCGGTGGCCTAAAAGGGCGAGGCATATTTCGAGCAGTGGGTTGGTTTGGTCGGAAACATTGTGTTGGGCTTCAGTTGGGGCTAAAGCCTCTGGGCTGATAGTTAGGATATCCTTGTTGTTGAGCCTATAAAGAATTGGAAGTGTTTTTAGAACCAAAATTATTTGCACCACCAAAATTATTAGCAGCAAAACTATTGGGCCGATGGGCCTGGGTCGTAAAGGCCACTGATATAACCATAGGCGATGAAGATTCATTTATGAGGTTCCTGACAAATAGCTCGTGGCTTTCGACGCTAGCAAGGAGATCAACAAAATTTGGAATAGGACGTGCCGAGCGAATCATGGTGGAAAAACTCTTGAATGCGCATCCAAGTCCGCATAGGAACCAATGTAATTGATCCATTGTATCAACGGGATGTCCAATAACATGAAGAACAGTAGATCAGATAGTGCAGGGAAAAAGATGAGAATAGGAACAAAAAGTAGAAAAAAAATGAAGTGGAGAGGATCAGACAAGACTTAAAGGGAGGGAAGCTCAACAATGTTTGGGTGGCTGATTGAATTAGTGAATGTGATTTGCATTAATTATAACATGAGACTTACCAGAGCTTATATAGCCATGAGACTTACACTTAGATACCTTAATTAATAAATATAAAACTTAACAATACAAGATGGAATATTTAAATTATCTAAGATCAGGGGTTACATGGTTTTAGAGCATTCACAACGTGGTGAGTCACTTTGAAAGGGTATGAAGTTTGGGATTTCAAATTTGGGGTGAGATCCAGCCGTCTCAAGTCCAGGATTTCAAATTTGGGGTCCACAATGCCGTTTTAAATTTGATAAAAGGGAAAATCACGAAAATAGCCAAGTCAACGCCGTTTTTTCAATTTTGGCCAACTGACACCCCTCGCCGAGCCGTTTCATCCTGCTGAAACGGCACAAGATTTCCCTTTGACGGCCAACCAACCCTTGATAGCCACGTGTCCGACAAAGCCTATAACGACTTGAGGTTGCTTCATTACACGCCACGTGTCCGACATTGTGGAAAGATCTTAGCCAAGCCGTTACAGTCGGCTGCCGTTGAAAGATCTTAGCCGAGTTCTTTCCACGAGCCAAGCCGTGTACTTAGGTTCCAGCCGAGCCGTTACCCGTACACACGTGGACCCCACTTCTGCATGCCAAGCCGGTTCAGCTGACTCTGAGCCGGTTCGCTTAACTGTCCAAGCCGTCTCAACTGCTCCGAGCCGGTACACCTGGCTCCGAGCCGGTACAGCTGCTCCGAGCCGTTTCAAGTTGTGGTTCGAGCCGGTTCAACGTGTCCGAGCCGTTTCATTGCATTATTTTATTGATTTATATTTAGGGATATATACAACGTTTAAAATTATTAAATGTGAAACCATAACGTCTTAACCAGTTTATCCTCCTAATAGGAGCTGTTAGAACTCTTACCTTAATTACTTTTATACACTCGTTTGGACGGCCCAATATAAACATGTTTGGACGGCCCAAACAGTTTAAAATTATTAAATGTGAACGGCCCAACAATGTGATATATACAACGTTTTATTCAACGTTTTATTTTAATTAATATAATTTATTAATTAATATTATAATTAATTAAACTAATTAATAAAGTTAAATAAAAATAGTTAAATAATAAAAAGAAGGAATTAATTGATAAAATTTATTGTGTACCCGTTAATAAAGTTAACAAGGTTAGCTAACTTGGTTAAGTACTTATTAATAATCAAATTAACTAAGTTAGTTAAATATCCTATATAAAGACTATCTAGGTTAATAAAATTCAGTTAGATCAGTTAGTAAACTTATGAAACTTCAGAGGACTAAACTGAAAATTTTTCAAAAAACGGATAAAAAGGGGGGTTCTTCTTTAAAGAACCGGCCCTTTCATGGATCGAACGCGCGCACTTCGTATGAAACCGTAACGTCTTAACCAGTTTATCCTCCTAATAGGAGCTGTTAGAATTCTTACCTTAATTATTTTTATACACTCGTTTGGACGGCCCAAACAGTTTAAAACATAACGGCCCAACAGTAGATTATCAAAAGTGGACGGCCCAACAGGAGCTGTTAAAATTATTAAAAGTGGACGGCCCAAATCGTTTGTTAACGAACATAAATAAAATAAAATTTATAATACTTGGGCCAGTTTTATTTTGTAATACAGTAGATTTATTTTTTTTGTTATGGAGACAAATTTTTTTTTTATATTAATATAGCAAACATAAACATTAAACATAACTTAAAAAAAGTAAACAAAACATAATAAAAAAAATATATCTAAAACCAAATCCTAATTGCCTCCCACTCGGAGACGTGCTTAAATTCATGACCCTCGTCGTGACGGTAATTGATCAGTGCCACCTCCTTCTGGTCATCCTCAACCAGGTCCGGCATTTCTCTCTCGACCTTCTTGAAATAGCTGTCAAACCGCTCACACTCCAACCGCAACACACGAAAGCGGGATGATAAGGCGTCCACGGTCCGGTTATGGTCCGGACCACGAAGCTGCCCAAAGATCTGTTGAACCTTAACCCACAGCCTCCCTGTCCACGTCTTGGGGGATCGGTCATCGCTTCTTCCCATGCTTCACAGAATGCGATGTCTTCGACGTCGGTCCAGGTAGTTGCCATTCGTTGACGGAGTCGGAGAAAAATCTTTTGAAAACGGTGAGTTTTTTTGGATTGCAGATGGCGTGGTTGTTGAACGTGTTGAGGGTATTTATAAGGGGGAGTAAACGTGGGAACTTGGAACGGCAACGGTTATATTTTAATAATAAACGCGGTTTAAGTTTTTTTAATATAATTTGTTTTTTTTTTGTGGGAACTTGGAACGGCCCAAACACATAAACAGCCCAAACAAATTTTAAATTATTTAAAATGAACGACCCAAACACATAAACAGCCCAAACAAGATTTAAAATTATTTGCTAGGTAATTTACTGGACTATTATATAATACAAATTACATAAAAGATATAACATGTAAAAATACAAACATAACTTCGCCAAACCGATGAAACGGCTAATAAAGTGATTCAATTTCATCCACAGAATTTCTGATAACCGCTGAAACGGCTAGTAGAGAAAAAATCTCGGTCTCCAAGCAAGCAGTCTTCAGATAACAACATAACTTCGCCAAACCGCTGCTTCTGAATCGGCAGATAACCGAGAACAAATTGAAAGTTAGAAGTGATTCAAATCTCTTCTTCTGGAATTCGAGTCAAAACGCTTGTAGCAATGATAAAGATGCGTCTTTTGCTCGATAGTTCCATCCACACTCACTGGGTAAGTAGAGGTGGAATTTCTGAAGAGAAAGACACTCCAATATGAGAAACAATATCAAAAGCTAATTTGATAACTAAAGCCCAGGAACACGTCTTTTACACTATCAGATACGTGAGATTTCATAAATATTTCTTGGCGGTGATACACGAAAACAACTATGACAATCAAATGAACAAATCAAGATAACATTTTCTATGAGATTTAAGTGTGGTAGAGGGATTCGTTTAACAAGCACACACAAAAAAAAAAAAAAACAAGTGGGTAAATATATAGTGGGAACAGACGGTCAAACGGCTCGAACAACACGTTGACCCGACTCGAAGTATAGGTTGAACCGGCGTTAGACAGCTGTACCGGCTCGGAGCCAGTTGAACCGGCATTAGACAGCTATACCGGCTCGAACCACAGCTTGAAACGGCTCGGAGCAGCTGTACCGGCTCGGAGCCAGGTGTACCGGCTCGGAGAAGTTGAGACGGCTTGGACAGTTAAGCGAACCGGCTCGGAGTAAGCTGAACCGGCTTGGCATGCAGAAGTGGGGTCCACGTGTGTACGGGTAACGGCTCGGCTGGGACCTAAGTACACGGCTTGGCTCGTGGAAAGAACTCGGCTAAGATCTTTCAACGGCAGCCGACTGTAACGGCTTGGCTAAGATCTTTCCACAATGTCGGATATGTGGCGTCTAATGAAGCAACCTCAAGCCGTTACAGGCTTTGTCGGACACGTGACTATCAAGGGTTGGTTGGCCGTTAAAGGGAAATCTTGTGCCGTTTCAGCAGGATGAAACGGCTCGGCGAGGGGTGTCAGTTGGCCAAAATTGAAAAAACGGCGTTGACTTGGCTATTTTCGTGATTTTCCCTTGATAAAAATAATCATTGAAGACTCAAAACCAGTTGGTCCGACCTGGTTAGAGCAGAGCTTCAGATGACCTAGCAAGGAACCTGCAAGATCACAAGAAAACAAGCACACCGTTAGCCTCGTCATAGGGAGGGGGGCCTCTCTGTGACCAAGCTCGGGCGTGAGAATAAGTATTTGTGAGGAGGAAATGGGTCAGGGAGAGAGAGAGGAGAATTAGAGAGAGAAAGTAGCGATTACCCGTTTTGGAGGTTCAAGTATGGTATTTATAGTCTTTGTGTGTGCTGACGTGGCAAGTTAGTTAGAGTCGGAACAGTCACTGTCATGGCAGTTATGACCGTGGGGCCCAGTTAGTTTTGGCGTAGCAGTGTCCTCGGTCGTTCCGTCCATAGCATGGGGTTCGATCCGGCCCTTATGTGCTATGGCTCGGTTCTATGTTTGGTGATGGTTCGGTCCGACCAAGGACGTATCCTCATCGGTCATTATTCCCCTCCCTAATGGCTACGTGTAAAAAATTAATTGCCTTAAATTTAAAACAGTATAAACCACACACTCTCGACTCAAACTGTATCACTCTCATCTTAACTCAACCATTTTTTTTGTATGAATTAAAAACTATCTCTATCTTCCAACAGTTCTAAATTCGTTTTAAAAATATGGCCTACAAACCGAGTAACAAACGTCATAATTAATAATATTTTCCCAACTCCGAAACTGCATCAAAAAGATGTATTTGAAAACGTAGCGGTGGTCGAAGAGGAAAGATATCGATGGTCATAGAGGAAAACACACCAATGGTCAAACCGGACACCACTCCGGTGGTCGAACCGGACAACTCACCATATGATGTCAACTATATTGATCCGGTCACGCACAATATCCTAAAGAATTCAGATTGGTCAAACGATAAATGCCGCTAGACGTAATCAGCTCGTGTATTAGGGTGAGAGGGGCACTCCTCTAAGAGGGGAGTGACCTCTCTTATACACACCTAATCAGCACGCACTCAAACGTTGGCATCACTCCACTCACACAATTACTTTTTTATAAAAAAAGAAAAAAAATATAATTGGTGGAAAAAGGGTGGATCCACGTTGACAACCAATCACCCATTCTCTCTCTCATCTCTCTCAATCGGTGACCACTCACCGAGCCAAGCCATCCCCGCGCGGTAAAATTTGGATGGTGGCGGTGTACCCGCACGACAACTGAAGTCACCGCATGGGGCACAGCATGTGCCCCGTGCACCCTTATGTGTTTTATTTTGTATGTTTTTAAAAAATATTGAGTAGATATATGTTTTTATTTTATTTTATAAATAACTGTAAAAGTTGTAACATCCCTTTTTTTATAATATATAAAAAAGGGTTAATGGATTTAAACACCCTCAACTGTTGCCATTTGGCCGCTGGCACTCTCAACTTTGACTTTGGCTCACATCACTCCCAACTTAACACTTGGGTTGCTGTGTCACCCCGTCGTTAAATAAACACTAACTGGGTTAGTTCTTTTTGCTGACATAGCCAATATTTGCTGACGTGGCATGGTGACATAGACAATATTTTGCTGACGTGGCCAATGGTTGTTGAACAAACTGAATCTGACCTATCTTCATCGAGAAGTAAAAGGAATCGGGGGAATGGAAACTAGTGCTTACCAGAAAGCTTGTCGGAAACCATGAACACCACCATCGCCGGTGCTTCTGGCCGTCGCCGGACTCCACAGCCGTCGCCGGCTGCTGTCAACCACCCTCACCGTCATCTAAAATCTTTGTCGTCGTCTTCATCTTAATTACCGCCGCCGCAGCGGCGGCGCTGCTGCGCAAAAACTTCGCCGGTGTGCCGCTGATTCTTCACGTGAGGGAGGTCGAGAGGTGTGGAGGTATTTGGGGGTGTTTGTGCGTTCGCCGGAGTGGGAGGGGCGCCGAAGTCACTCCTGTAGCCGGTCAGAATCGAGAGAGCAGAGGGGGTTTGGGGTTGTTGGAATCGGGATTGTGTGCATTTGAGAGTGTTGGATTTTGGGGATGATGATGATAAATGGGTTGCTGAATATGTGTGTGGGTATTTATAATAAATCTTATAACGTTTCACGATATATGTATATCATATAATACAATACATCATCAAATCATAGTTAGCTCAATAGGTCAGTGCCCATTTAATGGGTTCTTGGTTATACAAACTTGGGTTCGAGTCTTGTTAGTCCCATTTTATAGATTTATGGATCCATCATCATGCCACGTCAGCAAATATTGGCCACGTCAGCAAAAAGAACTAACCCAGTTAGTGTTTATTTAACGACGGGGTGACACAGCAACCCAAATGTTAAGTTGGGAGTGGTGTAAGCCAAAGTTAAAGTTGAGAGTGCAAGCGGCCAAATGACAATAGTTGGGGGTGTTTAAATCCATTAACCCTATAAAAAAAATATATCACTTCCTTCGTTACATTTAAAATTCTAAGATTTAAAACAAATACCTTCTAAGATTCAAAACAAATACCAAAAACATTTGTTTGAGGTCCGAGATGTTTATATGTAGTTAAATTAATTAGTACATAATATATTTTGATTGTTTGATACTAGTAGGGTGCCCGCGCGATGCGGTGGGGGCAACACTTTGGATTGCGGCACTCGTTGCTGGTAGTTTTCTTATTTGTATATGATAACATTATTGTGGTGGATATATGTCATAAGTGTTACACGTGGGAGCCTAACACCTATAATGTCTTGCAATGTTCAATCAGCTGCCTCTATCGCCTGACGTTTCCCCATCGATGCCTCATCCCATATAATTAACTTGGAGGGCCTAATTAGTTGACTTATAATTCCTAAAATTTTGGGACATAGTTTACTATTTATCTACTAAATATCGTAAATTAGTATTAAATAATTCCTAAAATTTTGGGATATAGTTTACTATCTATCTACTAATATCGTAAATTAGTATTAAATAAATATCGTAAATTAGTATTAAATAATTCCTAAAATTTTGGGATATAGTTTACTATCTATCTACTAATATCGTAAATTAGTATTAAATAATTCCTAAAATTTTGGAACATATTTTATCTTCTATCTACTAAATATCAAAGTTTTGTTTTGTTATAAAAATTAATAATAAATAAAGTATAGAAAAACTGTTTTAAACATGTAAAGATTCGTTTGTTAATAAAAAATACTAAATAAATGACAAAAGTATATTAGTTCAATCGAGATGTAAATTATAAGTGCAATAAAATAACACAAAACATAAAATTCAAATATAAAATAGACTTTATTATTCATGGGATAGTCTAGATCAAACAAAAACAACTGAAAATGAAAAAAACATAAAAACACTTGATATATTTCATCTAATTTCTCTTCTTTTTTGATCCGTTTTTCTTGTTTGTGCTCGAATCAGCAGTATCATCTAATTCATCTTCTTTCTCATCGTCCTCAGAATCATCTAAATTTATAACATCGACCCATTTCCATTCAGAGAGTCTCTTAGATATTTTCTTTTGGAGTAAATTGCAATTTTACCCCCTGAGGTTAGGGGTGATTGGCACTTTTACCCCCTAAGGAAATAATTGCAATTTTACCCCCCACTGTTAACTCTTATGTCGCAACATTACCCCCTAAGCTCAGTCAAAGGTAGTTTGACCCTTATATGTAAGGGTATTTTGGTAATCTTACCTTATATTTATTATTATTATTATTATTATTTTTATTATGTTTTTTATTATATATATAGTAAATTGCATCATCATCATCTAGATCACCACCCCCGCCATCATCACCACCCCTGCCATCACCGTCGCCATCATCAACCATCACCGTCGCCATCATCACCACCCCCGCCGCAACCACCACCGTCGCCATCATCACCACCCCCGCCACAACCAGTCTTGTCTCCTGGATACTCTGCAGGTCGCCCTTGGAAATGGCCTCGATTTCAGGGTGGAGTGTTGAAGATAATGTGAATAATGATAAGATAGTGATATTAAGATGTTGATGCTTTGTATTTGCTGGGTTCTTGGAAGAGTACAACTGTTTATGCGTGATGTACACCTGGTCATGCATAATATTTGAAGTATGAAAGATAATAAGAGTTATTTCAATTCCACTGTTTATGCGTAATATCAATTCCAATTGATATTAAGATGTTGATGCTTTGTATTTGCTGGGTTCTTGGAAGAGTACAACTGTTTATGCGTGATGTACACCTGGTCATGCATAATATTTGAAGTATGAAAGATAATAAGAGTTATTTCAATTCATGGGTAAGATGAGGGCCCACAAATGATGAATTCCCTGCTCCCACAAGTATGCATTGTACTGTTAATTGGAATTGATATTACGCCATGAAAATGGGTTAGGATGTGTTCATAGTGGAATGTTGATTGTTGACTTTACTTTGCCGCGTTAGGGAAGAATAGTGTAGCTGACTGGTGGCGATGAGATGGGATCACTTGCAAGTGTCGGATTCAACAATTTGTAGGGGGCTAATTGTAAACAGTGCGTAATAACATTACCCCACTGTTTATGCGTAATATCAATTCCAATTACCCCCCACTGTTAATATTTGCAGTTTGGTGGGTTTTTTTAGAGAGAGGGGGGGGAGGAAGAAGATGGCAGTGGTGGTGAATGGCGGTGGCAGTGGTGGTTGAGGGTGGTGGTTGGAGGTGGCACTGGTGGTTGTGGTGGTAAATGGCGGTGGCAATGGTGGCAGGGGGTAATATTATAGAGTAAACAAAACACAGGGGGTAAAATAAAAGGGTAAAATAGTCATTTCACCACCAAGTCAACAGATTAGTCAACAAAATTGAGTATAGGGGGTAATGTTGCGACATAAGAGTTAACAGTGGGGGTAAAATTGCAATTATTTCCTTAGGGGGGGTAAAAGTGCCAATCACCCCTAACCTCAGGGGGTAAAATTGCAATTTACTCTTTCTTTTGATTCTCATACTTCTGATCTTTAAAAAACAAAAATTTAATAAAAAAGTTATAAAAATGATTAAATAAATTTTATAAAAAAAACAAATATTGAATAAAAAAATTTAAAAAAGATTAAATAAATTTTAAAATTACCTCTTTACTAAATTGACGTTGAAGATTAGACTTGCATGGACTGAACATTGCACCATAAGAAATAATTTCAACACTATTATCACCATCATCCTACAATAAAACACCAAATAATAACATAACGAACTTGTTAATATGAAAGATTATAAGCGGAAATATTACTTAAAAACTAACAAAAGCTTGTTCGACAACTGGGGTGTTTAAATTGGTGTGTTGAATCTGAAAAGTCAAATAAGTTAGTATTCACATAAAAGTAAATAAAAGAAAACAATTATTCATTATTGCGATATAACAAAACTTATCATAGAACCGACCTTAGATTTTTCAATATCGCATGCTTGTTTTTCGCATCAAGTGAATTCAGAACTGGCTCCATATGTTAAATCTATTTAGCAATAGAAATGTAGAATTGTGAGTGTTTGCTACGTATTTATAGTAGTCCATTAGGGTTTAGTTTTAGATTGGTCATCCATTTATTTAGGAAGTTTGTTGTGAGTTTTAAGTTTTTAAAATAAGATGCACATATCTTGTTTAGTTTGTTGTGGCATGTTTAATAGGAAGTTTGTTGTGAGTTTTATCTATACTATATTAAACATGCCACAACAAACTGACTCTGTACAAGTAAAATTAGGGAATATTTTAGTTTATTAATGCCGTTGAAAACAAAAAACTTGGGTAAAAAACAAATGTTAATGCACGGTAGCTAGGTAATGGTCAAAGCTGGCTTGGGTAAAAAACAAATGTTGGCTTTAATCAATTATACATTTACGCATCGGCTATTTGTACTTTATGAACGCACAACGAAACTAAAAAAAAAACAACTATCGAAACGTTTAAAAAAATGTGCCGATCGTCATGGTACCTTCGGATTTTTTTAAAACATTACGGGTTGTAAGATATCGCAGGAATACATTAATGAATTAAAGAGGGGGGGAGGGGAGTGCAACTAATTACCCATAATTATGTTAAATGTCAAGGATTTAAATGTAATAGATTGAGGGACTAAAAAATAATTATGGTTTAAAAGACCACTTTACCCTCATTCTAAGGGTTTATTTATAAATAATGGGGGAAGAAGTTTTTAACTTTTGGGAATCCTTCCCTCATGTATTATAATATAGTATAGATAAACAAGCTTGATAGAACATCAAAAACTTAATGAAAATGTAACAAAACCTTAATTGAAAAATTGAAAAAAAAAAAAATTCGCATCAGTTCCCCAGGGTGATGTAGCATCAAGGAAATACATTCAGACGCAAATTACCCATTTGTTTATAGAGATTCATCATATGCCATTTGTTTTTTTTATAATAATATTTTTTTTGTTTCTAAAATTTAATTTATTAATACTTGCAAATTATACCCTAATCTCTCTGCCCCTAATTAATGTGGATTTGTTAATTAAAAAATAATAATTGACGAAAATTTAATTAAAAAAAGAAGAAAAAGGCGATCGGAACCTGTCGGGATTCAATGTTTAACATCAATCAAAATTTGTCAGTGGATTGACAGACCATTGAATTTTATCGTCACCTCGCTTTCATTCATTGATTTGTAATATTTTGCATCAATTAAAAAAACCGTTTAAAATAAGATAAGAGTGTTTTAAAAAGATCACTCATAACGATCTTAATATTTTGAAAAAAAAAATATGCAGAACTACAGTGAAGTTTGCAGAAAAACTTTACTTAAAGTCGATAGTGGAATTGGAGTTTGAGATGAATTACTCAACATAAGATGAGACATAAATAGAGGCAACACGATGGTCGGTGGGGGCTCTCAAAACCCTAATTTCCTCATTTGATAACATGTATGTTGTTTGGGCCGAATTAGGGTACACGGCCCATTAAGGCTTTTCATTTTGATTTTTTTTTTCTGATTTTTTGTTTGCGTCGATTCTTTTTTTCTGTTGACTATAAAAAGTTGGATCACTTTTAGGTTTGTTTAAAAAAATGATTTGGAACACAAATACAAATGCATGGAAGTAATTTAGTTTTGTGTTAATAAATGTAATGTGTTTACATAATATCGGTATACTTACAAATTAGTTTTGTATATGTAGCTACTAGGTTAGAACCTCGTATATTACACGAGTTGAATAAATGTAATTTTATAAACAAAATTAAAACAATTATTCTTTAAAAATCTCGTTTATTACACGAGTTGAACAAATGTAATTTTATATATTAAATAATAAAAAAATTATATCTCTAAGAACCCCATGTCTTGTACTGAATAAGTGTAATATTTTATACCAAATAATAAAAAAATATCTCTAAAAACCATGTATATTACACGGGTTTAATAAATGTAATTGTATAAACTAAATAATAAAAAAAGTTATATCTTTATAAAATCCGTGTATTATACGGGTTGAAGAAATCTAACTATATATACTAAATAGTATAAAAAGTTATATCTTTAAAAACACTGTGTATTACACGGTTTAAATAAATGTAATTTTGCAACCTTGTGTATTACACTGGTTGGATAAATGTAATTTTATAAACTAAATAATAAAAAAATTATATCTTTATAAACCACGTGTATTATATGGGTTGAATAAATCTAATTATATATAATAAATAATAAAAAAAATTATATCTTTAAAAACATCGTGTATTACACGGGTTAAATAAATGTACTTTTTGTATAATAAATAATATGCTATTGGATTCGGTTAAAAAATGTAAGGTCCGCTTTTCCGTAATTATAAAATTACTTACTAGAGTAATTTAATAGACATCAAAAATACCAACTTTGATACATAATTAAAATTTTTACAAAAATTGGGCATGACCCGTTCGAAAAACGAACATGCCCCCTGTTTTTAACTTGATCCACTAAATAACATTCTACGATCCGTTTGACATAAAACCACCACAAACAAAGACAACAAGTTTTACAAATGTACGACTACTAACAAAGTTGGACAAAATAACAAGTCATGGACCAAAAAGATGCGAATAAGCTAGCGGAAGCGTTTGGTATAACAAGACATGGACACGTGCTCGCTCCAAATCTCCAAATCGCCTAAAGTGAGGATTTACCTACATTCAACAACAAGGCTTAAAAGTTAGTCATCACACTTGTTAAATCATAAATCCTTCGTTTTAGTTCCATTCGTATATAAGCTTTCATCTTTCTTACACATTCGACTACCCAAGTACTTGGGTTTGGCATAAACACTCTTAATGAGAGTTAAGCATACAATTTCGACCCGTTTAATTGGGTTAATTGCTTTCAACATAAATCCTTCTTTCTATCCGCATAATGGATTAAGCTTTTAGCATTCATCATAGCATTCAAAACCACCCGTTCAAAACGGTTGGTAGCTTATTCTTACTCGACTTGTTCAACTAGAACCGGTCGACTTGCATAGCTTATTATAACTTTCATTATAACCAAATCCGCAAGGGATTTGCTAATTACTTACTAATCACCATAACATTTTATCAAGGATTGTTTATCATATTATAACAAAATTATAAATAAGATTTGTATGCAACGAAACATACCTCGGTCTTGTACACCTTCCGCCCTACTAGTGTTCGTGCTTTCTTCCTTCACGCCTACATTATAACATTCGTTTGCTTACTTAGTCAAATTCAAATCATTTCAGCATTTTCTTTTCATACTACACATATAATCATCTCTTAAGCATTTTATCAAACACTTGGTGGGCATTATATTTACAAGCATAATGTACAAGTACTCAAAGCATGGATTCTACTTTGTTTACTTCCTAGTCTAACAAAATCAATTTAATTCATATCTTTTCTTTCATTTTATGCTAACTCATCTAATTTATCTATCACATACAAGATCATGCATCAAATCACAATTGTAAGTATATTATAGTAATCATCATATTCATCAAAGTCTTACATCAAATGGGTATAAACCCTAACCCCTTCAATAATCGAAATTAAACAGAATTCTCAACCTATTATGAGTTCCTAACTTACAATTGCATCAGAAATTCACCTAATTCACGTTTGGGTTAAAAACCCACTTCTCATCACTCACCAAAAACAAGATTTTCGACTTACCTTTTAATGTTCAAGCTTAGATGGTTGAAAATTCGGGTTCTAGCATTGTTTTGGGCCCTCAATTTCTTCCTAATCTTGATAATCTCTAAGAGCTAGGGTTTCCCCCTTTTTGGTCTCTGCCTGATCGAACAACAACGCACACCAGTGTGTTTGTTTTTTTGTGAATTTTCTAGAGTAGTAAGACTTTTATCACAACTTACAATTTCAGCCCCTATGGTTATAAGTGTTGGTATTTATCACACTACTTTCTTTCTTATTAACTAATATCACATTCTTTTAACTTGGTTAATTTTTTTTTTTTTACATTTTTATACACTCAAAGCAACATAAATGAATAGCATATTTTGGGGTGTTACAAGTCTACCCCCCTTAAAAGAGGTTTCGTCCCTGAAACCTTTCTCATTCCAACTAGACCAATTCTACTCCTACTTTTTCGTCTTTTCATTCACGATGCTTACTACAACATAGATGCATTCGAGATCTTGGCAAGAGTTTCATTCATGCATAAACGTCTTTGTACACATTGTCCCTCCGTTCTTAAATCAAGTAAATTACTTTCATAATCACCTATAAGTCAGAATCTGATACAGGGATCTTATTAGTGTCGTTTTCACTTTATAATGCCAGTTCCTAGCATACATCATCACTAGCGATTCGTTCATTGGAATTTATTCCAATGTATACTATTGGTCGTACAAGCTTATGCTTACGACTTGTTTCTATCTTTCTAAATAAGCGTATCATATTTATACATTTACTAATATAAATAAATTGATTTATTTTATTCCGCACACGAATCATGCACGACATAATTCATTATTGTAATTATAAGCAATCCATCATCCCATTACTAACATTCTTCCAATTACTTTCTTGCTCATATGAGGGCTTAGCACAACATTATACATATACTATAGACATTTAATGACTTAGTGGTACTTATACAAAGCTTCCCACTTCCTAATTACTTTTTCATACTTAATACGAGTATAAGGCATCATTCTACGGTTACCACCGTCACTTGAACTAATTACAAGTTTGAGTTTAGCCTTGAATTTAATCCTTCGCACACTTTATTATTAGCTCCTTGCATGAACTACTTATGATAACAACTAGGTATGTTGTGTACGAGCACCATACTAGCGTTTAACCAATTCAGCTCAAACTTTCATTTAAGGCCTTTAATTCTCCCTCTTAATGATATTTGTACCTTCTCACGCTGACCATTACAGGTCGATCACTGTATAGCATACCATAATTATTCTACCGTTCATTCTGTTCACATTTACAAATAAATATACGGATTCTTAATCATTAACTAAGAATTAAACATTTTACTAACCTCGCTTTCAATGTATAAGTCGGTTATCCGTGTGCCGGATCGATCCGCTTCTTTATATGTACCTTCCGTACCAGAATTGGTCTCATTTATTCATGAAATATGCTCCCACTCGTGGGCATCCTTCCACTAGCTTCAATACTGTCATTTCACTAAGAATTCCATCATATTTATCTATAAATAAATAGTTATCACATAACCTTTCATAATTGTGTCCTACAGGGTGTTTGTTCGCCTATTGTCTCTTTCAAAATTTTCTTACGTGCATGCTAAACATATCATACATTCCATTTCTTTTTATTGGTTATCTCGCCAACTTTCGAAGTTTGAACTTTCAGTGTCAGATTAACACCCCCTTACCTATTGTGGTCGCATCGAGGTACACGTTCGTACCTTATACTTGCATAATTGCAAGGACTTCATTTAATTCGTTTGACCTTTCGGAAGTGTAATTGTAAATACATTCTCACATATAGGTATCAGTTATCCTATTCTGACACACCATTCTCTAGTCGAGCCCTATGCTCCTATTAAAAATATAATCTTTTTATACCTACCTGGCGCGGGTCAGAACCCTTGACTCGTCATTCATACTTTGCGACGGTTAATACTTTCCAAACTGGGACAATGCATGCCCATACATTATGCTCATCTATAAGTAATAAACTTGACAAATCGAACATTAAATATCGGGTTCAAATGGCGATCGCCATTTGACCCGTATGACTCATTTGAGTCTCGTTTTTAGTTTCTATTCTTATTCGTTTAATCCGTCTTCATTTACGGATTCGAACTTTTAATTCATTACCTTTCATTCTTACTGGTTTGACCCGTGCTTGCTTGCGGATTCAACCTTTCATTCCTTACATGGTCGAATCCATTTCTCAGATTCAAACATTTTCCTCCGTACCTTCCTTTCTTCTGCCGTATCATTTACCATGTCATTTCTTACGAAACGTTTTCATATTAATCTTCTACATTCAACTTCGAGTGTTGGCTCCTATCACTTAATTCCATGTCCTATTTCATGTGGCGCGTCTCGACGCGACACTTTACATCTTATTTCTAGTGGTGTTCCCACCATTCTTTCTTAAGTTTGTCTT
Source organism: Helianthus tuberosus (assembly GCA_030545235.1). Taxonomy (NCBI): domain Eukaryota; kingdom Viridiplantae; phylum Streptophyta; class Magnoliopsida; order Asterales; family Asteraceae; genus Helianthus; species Helianthus tuberosus. Next base: position 30,701,414 of record CM060393.1, read on the forward strand.
ACATTCAATCGTAGGCTTATACTTTTCGTTCTTATCCTTCTTTCTTTCTTCTATTGATCCGTTCCTTTAAGAATCGTTAGACCCCTTTTTGCTAGCTTGACCGGACATAAGTGAGGTGATTCCCATGTTTTTCTCGAGCTTCGGTCAATACATGACCATCCCTTAATATACCATTTCCATTTGTTTGTTCACCGTATTAAGTGTTAATTCACCTACGCTCTCTAACATGTCTTTTACTAATGAGTATCCTACTTTACACGTTGTATTTCTTACGTAATACTTCCAGCATTTGTAAGTAATTATTATTCACTGACTTCTACAATATAACCTTTTAAGGTCGACCACCACCCAGTACTTTTGTATATAAGTATTGCACTACGGGTTGTTCTTACTTTCAATTCGAACACACTTACAAAACGCCTTTAGCTAACATCTGAACTATTATCCTCTCCATAACTTTCATTAACATTACCAAGTTCTCATTTATTTATACGTTCCACTTAATTTCAATTATTCAAACACGCATACATCTTTATGTAAATACATTCGAAGTGATTGCAAATTCACCTTCCTTTAGCGTCCATGTTCATGCTTACTTTATTACTTCCTCTTAACCCTTTTTGTCATCCATAATCAAGTAAATTGACAGGATTCCCATCCTTACATATCAGTACTTTCGTAATATCATTAGTTTATGTGAGCATATATACGACTGTTCACTTTCTTTCTATTCATACGTTAATCGACTTTCGTTAGTAGAATTTCGTATAAGTGAGACGTTCATTAATAGTTATCTCATTTCAAATCCATACAACTAAACTATCATCCATCATAACACGTAATTCATCTAGTACGTAACACATTAACTTTTTACTTAAACAATTGTGTCTAATGGCCACCTCATGATATTCCTATACTGTTGACCTAAAGAAAGTCAACTGTCTCGGTTACACACTTCAAACCTTTGGACATGTATTCATCTAAATATGGTAGGTCATAATAATAATATCCTGCGTATCTCATACTCGTATTGTACGACATGTACGATTTACGTGATCCTCTAAACAATACACATACACATTCACATACACGTATTTTCACATGCTAATGCTCCATGATTCTACAATTAGCAAATTTCATTCGAAACAACTATATAACATAATTTCAACATATCCTTTACTAATTAGCTCGTACAATTCACATTTAGCACATATTCGCCTCTTAATCATACTAAAGCAAATCATTAAATACACATAAGCATCACACCATTCATGTACAAGGTACAAGCCTCTAATGCATAATTCTATCAAAGCATACATTCATCCGAATTCTCATACGAATTCCAACTCCACTTTATACATTCGTCATTCATTTCGTGCCATTCCATACGTTACATTCGACTTTTATAAATTTTACTTTATCGCCGACGATCTACATAACTTTACATAACTTATTATATCTTCTTATAACTTGACAGGAACATAAAACGGGCATTTCTGAGAAGTATGGGAACTTAAATTATAGTTCACAAGCTTTCAATACATCATAGTTCATTAGTCCGTATTTACTTCATTCGCATTCTCACATTTTAAACTTTACTCGTTTTTTTTTTTTTTTAACTTTCAGCATTCATTCGTGTCATTCGACACATTACTTTCGACCTTTACAAATTTCTTTCCATCGTAACCACTAATTATGGTTACATACATCTTATTAGGCCTTATATGGACCTCACTTAATCATTAAATAGGCTGTTGAACAACTTAGAAACTCAGGATATGAAATCAAGACAAAACAAATTTTTTTTTCAGCGGATCGATTTCCGCTAGCCGTCGGCGACGGCTTCATACCCCGTCGGCGACGGGCTTTGTAAATGGGGCGTCGTCCAAAATGTCCGTAGACAGAAAGATAGGCCGTCGGCAACATGAGGGCGTCGGCGACGGCTCACAGCCCGTCGGCGACGGCCCTTCAAGAAAAATATGAAGTTTGTGGAAATTTCGCCCAGACACAACTGTGTTGATTATCTGAGTACAATGTCACACAGCTGTGTCAGCCTTGCCACACAACCTGATCTCAGCAATAAGCATCAATGGTCCACACAGCTGTGTCACTTAACGACACAACTGTGTGCTGTGCCAGATCTGATATAACCTAATGTTTAACTTCCATTATTACCACTCCACATACTTTAACTTAAATATTTATCATAAACACACTACACATACTTGTACTAAACAAAAACTTAAAATTTTACCTCATTGGCGACCTTGGAGCGAGCACACTTTTGAACGAGCCTTCGGTTTGAGTTCAAGCATCACCTCATATGCTCGAATCCCTCAAACCTTGGCTCTGATACCAACTTGTAAGGTCCGCTTTTCCGTAATTATAAAATTACTTACTAGAGTAATTTAATAGACATCAAAAATACCAACTTTGATACATAATTAAAATTTTTACAAAAATTGGGCATGACCCGTTCGAAAAACGAACATGCCCCCTGTTTTTAACTTGATCCACTAAATAACATTCTACGATCCGTTTGACATAAAACCACCACCAACAAAGACAACAAGTTTTACAAATGTACGACTACTAACAAAGTTGGACAAAATAACAAGTCATGGACCAAAAAGATGCGAATAAGCTAGCGGAAGCGTTTGGTATAACAAGACATGGACACGTGCTCGCTCCAAATCTCCAAATCGCCTAAAGTGAGGATTTACCTACATTCAACAACAAGGCTTAAAAGTTAGTCATCACACTTGTTAAATCATAAATCCTTCGTTTTAGTTCCATTCGTATATAAGCTTTCATCTTTCTTACACATTCGACTACCCAAGTACTTGGGTTTGGCATAAACACTCTTAATGAGAGTTAAGCATACAATTTCGACCCGTTTAATTGGGTTAATTGCTTTCAACATAAATCCTTCTTTCTATCTGCATAATGGATTAAGCTTTTAGCATTCATCATAGCATTCAAAACCACCCGTTCAAAACGGTGGGTAGCTTATTCTTACTCGACTTGTTCAACTAGAACCGGTCGACTTGCATAGCTTATTATAACTTTCATTATAACCAAATCCGCAAGGGATTTGCTAATTACTTACTAATCACCATAACATTTTATCAAGGATCGTTTATCATATTATAACAAAATTATAAATAAGATTTGTATGCAACGAAACATACCTCGGTCTTGTACACCTTCCGCCCTACTAGTGTTCGTGCTTTCTTCCTTCACGCCTACATTATAACATTCGTTTGCTTACTTAGTCAAATTCAAATCATTTCAACATTTTCTTTTCATACTACATATATAATCATCTCTTAAGCATTTTATCAAACACTTGGTGGGCATTATATTTACAAGCATAATGTACAAGTACTCATAGCATGGATTCTACTTTGTTTACTTCCTAGTCTAACAAAATCAATTTAATTCATATCTTTTCTTTCATTTTATACTAACTAATCTAATTTATCTATCACATACAAGATCATGCATCAAATCACAATTGTAAGTATATTATAGTAATCATCATATTCATCAAAGTCTTACATCAAATGGGTATAAACCCTAACCCCTTCAATAATCGAAATTAAACAGAATTCTCAACCTATTATGAGTTCCTAACTTACAATTGCATCAGAAATTCACCTAATTCACGTTTGGGTTAAAAACTCACTTCTCATCACTCACCAAAAACAAGATTTTCGACTTACCTTTTGATGTTCAAGCTTAGATGGTTGAAAATTCGGGTTCTAGCATTGTTTTGGGCCCTCAATTTCTTCCTAATCTTGATAATCTCTAAGAGCTAGGGTTTCCCCCTTTTTGGTCTCTGCCTGATCGAACAACAACACACACCAGTGTGTTTGTTTTTTTGTGAATTTTCTAGAGTAGTAAGACTTTTATCACAACTTACAATTTCAGCCCCTATGGTTATAAGTGTTGGTATTTATCACACTACTTTCTTTCTTATTAACTAATATCACATTCTTTTAACTTGGTTAATTTTTTTTTTTTTACATTTTTATACACTTAAAGCAGCATAAATGAATAGCATATTTTGGGGTGTTACAAAAAATCATAAATTTGGTTCGGTTTAATTCGAATCAAATTATAAACTTGGTTAAGTTTAATTCGAATTTATTAGAACCCCAATTTGAAAAAACCAAAAACAGAATAATATTATTCGCTTCTCGTCCTATTTAATGTTTTTTTTAAAGTTTGGTCTAATGTTTAATAAGTTATTTTGTATATTTTGTTTGTACTTTAAATTTTTGATATGAATGTATTATTGTTTTTTTAAGTTTAAGAGTGTATTACACGGGTTAAATAAATGTACTTTTTGCATAGTAAATAATATGCTATTGGATTCGGTTAAAAAATCATAAATTTGATTCGGTTTAATTCGAATCAAATTATAAACTTGGTTAAGTTTAATTCGAATTGATTAGAACCCCAATTTAAAAAAAAACCAAAAACATAATAATATTATTCGCTTCTCTTCCTATTTAATGTTTTTTTTTTAAAGTTTGGTCTAATTTTTAATAAGTTATTTTGTATACTTTGTTTGTACTTTAAATTTTTGATATGAATGTATTATTGTTTTTTTAAGTTTAAGATTATTGTTTTGTGCTATTATTTAAAAAAATATCTTAAATTTATAATTTAAATTTGAATAAAATATTTTATTAGAAAAAATAGAATGATTCTATCTGATATTCAAAGTAAGATAAGATTTAATATTGATTGATTATTTATTATTTAATTAATTGATATAAGATAACTATGAAAAGACAGGAAATTAAAACGTACACGTCTTCAATAAATGACACGTGTCCCAAAGTTTGTTTCTTTTATTATATAGTATAAATATAAATATATACCAATTATAATATAATATATGTACATGTATATCTTTTATTTTGAAAGGATGTGCATGTATATGTGTATTGAGATGAATCACCAACTAGGAAAGACACGCTTGTATGCCACTAATTTCCTTTCATTTCCTGTTTAGCCACCTGTGAAACAACCGACATTTATCTTGATCTTTTACGAATTTCCACCTCTTGTACTATTATATATACCATGCTGCTCACCAAGTCTTTCAGTAAAGAAAAAAAAATTATAGATTTGGTGAGTGGTCGAGATATTACAAAAAGAAGGTTTGAGGTACTGATCAATTAGTTACTACTGACCATTTAGTTTTTTTTGAACGGCAACAGCTTTTTACTACTGACCATTTAGTTACAAAGCAATAACAAAACGGTGGCGAACGCACATCTAGATAGCAAGAGGTAATAATATTTAACTAAATATATTCCGCTTTATTAATAGTAGTAATAGTAATAGTAATATTATTATTATATATATATATATATAATTTGCAACATATTCTTGCAATAGAGGTTGTACATCATGCTTTCTTAGTGTTTTATGCATCCAATAGTTGTACCATTGTTGCATTATTGTTTGTACATTGTTGTGTGATCTTCTTATACGCAACAAGAAAGACAGCCACAGTGCAGAGATAAACAGATGAGAGAAAGAAAAAAAGTAAACGGAGCCGCCGCTTATCCGACGACTTGCCGAGCTCCGGAGCATGGTAGGCCTCAATTAACTGAACCAAGAGTAAGGAATCTCATGGTGGTGGTGATGTTTGCAGACGTGGCGGCTAGGGTTCCGCTGACCCTAGATGGTGCGGTGGCGTACACACGATGGCAAGAGGCTATAGGCGTGGCCATACTAAATCCACATCTCTCCATCTAGCCATTTAGGGAAAGTGAGACAGAGAGGGAGAGAGGGGTAATCGGAGAAGAGAGAGAGGGGTGACTGAGCAAAGATGGCGACTTCTATTGTTGCCGGAACCAGAACCAGTTGCGGGGCTTTTGGGGGTTTCGATTCTGTTAGGTATGTATTGAATTTCTTTTGCTTATTACATATTTTATTCTGATTGTTGCGTGTTGGTTTTCTTTTTTGCTTTGTGGTCTAACGATTTTGGTTATCCTTCACGTTTTTGTTCTTTGGTGGCTTTGTTTAACCTTCTTCTACGTTTGAATTTCAATTTGTATGTACTTTGATTTTTTGTTTTGCAGTGGTTGACGAATTTTTGAGTTTTAATTTTTGGGGGTTAAGGTTTACTTCGATTGCCTTTATTTGCATGTTATTAGTTCTTAAGCTTTGTGTATTTTGTTTTGTTCTTTTTGATAATTTATGAAGGTATGAAAAAAGAGTGAATGAAGAGCGAAATTGACATTTAAAATTCTCAATGAATCAACATACCCTATATTTCAGTATTCATGTCAACTAAAATGTTATTTGCTATGGGATGGAATGTGCAACAATCACAGTGTAGATGAACTCTAAAAAGTAAAAATACAAGTATGAAGTGGAGAAAAAAGAGATAGTGTAGCTAATATGAGTTATTGACCTGTATTGAACTTTGAGTCGATTTATCAACGATTGTGGAATTTGATTTCATATAACTTTTACTTATGATCTTAAGTGTGTTAAGACGAGAGCTAAATCAACTGCAGGTACTTGAGCTATAGATGAATACAAACTATAAGTTGTTTTTTTTTAAGCTGACTATATAAAAATGTAACTTTAGTTATATAAATGTTATTTTAGTTAATGTTTTTAGTAGGATAGTAACATATTTTATTAATTATGAAGTATTTTTCGAGATGTACCTAAAGTGGGGAATGGGTTTGCGATAACTTTTAACACAAACATTTATGAAGATGGATTTGGGAAAAATCATTATACTTTGGTTCTTTAATTGTATCTATTGCAATCTTAATCAGCCTTCATCTATATATGATATTAAGCTTTTATTGTAGAACGTAGATAGCTTCATTTATTTATGATGTTTGGCAATGATTCGTTGTTCCATTGCCTTTTACTAAGAATATCTACATGTTTATCTTGTAGATTTCAATATGTCGACTGCAAATGATAGACAACTACTTGCACGCTTACAACGCTTGGTAGACGAGGTTATCGTATACGATAGACACATTATGGATAAACTCGATGAACTTACTCGAAGAATTGCTGATGTACGAGCTAAACAACTGGAACTTTAGTCTGAGGTGCAGTGGCGGTTACTTTCCATCGTAAACCATCGGCCACGGCAGCAAAACTTCTTATAGAGGCGGAGATTGAGGAGTTTTTCGCAGTAGGGGAAAAGAAAGAACAAAAGCGATTCTTAGACAAGTAAGTAGCATAAACGACATCATGTGAAGTACAATTAATTAACTAAAGTTTAAACAGTTTTTTTTACAATAATTATGCTGTTGATTTGGTTCATGTACAAAGTTGATATTGTGAATGATGCACCATTAGACGGGAGGTACCAGTGGGTTGGATTAAAGCCATAACTGCCGATCAAACAGGTGAACAATGAGTAAATTGAAGTCTATATAATTACTGCACCAGTTTAAAAGGTTCAGCTGCAACAACTCCGTATACATCCCTACTCATATTGTCCATCACGGTGTTGGTAACTTTGGCCCCCGCCGCATCGCGGCGGGATACCTTTCTAGTTATTATTGATTGGTATGGTTAGGGGAAGGATCCACTAAAAAGTGGATTTTGCCTAAGTAGCCTAAGAAGGATTGTGATGATGACATGTGGCACTCCTAATAAGTATGAATGAATGGCATTTTGGTCCTTATAAATAGGAGTGAAAATGACATGTGGCACCCCTTTTGTTTTTAAAAAATATAAACAAAAAAAATCTAGTACAAAAAAATCTAGCACAAAAAATGTAGTACAAAAAATATAGCACAAAAAAAATCTAGTACAAAGAAATATAGCACGAAAAAATCTAGTACAAAGAAATATAGCACGAAAAAATTTAGCAAAAAATGTAGTACATAAAAATCTAGCACAAAAAAATTGAGGAAAAAAAAAATTTAAGACCAAAAAATTCAGCACAAAAATATAGTACAAAAATTCAGCACAAAAAAATGTTATATAACATAGAAATACAACACATTTAAGTGGGTTTTTTTTAGTTTTCATATTTTATATAGCAATATGGTACTCAAATTAAAGATAAAAAGACGCTCGATTTTACGGTGAAATTTTTATGAAAAAATATTGTCGTATAAAAAAGTTATGAACGTTTAAAAAATGAGGGTGAAATATGCATGTGACTTGCATGTGGAGAGAGAAAGTCCATAAATAGGATTTTCCCAAGATACCCTTGCACTACTCCTTTCTCCTACCATTTTATCTTAACCATTGATTTGAAAAAATGAATGGTTAAGATTCCTTCTTAGGCTACTTAGGCAAAATCCACTTTTTAGTGGATCCTTCCCCGGTATGGTTAACTAGATATTAATACGGTTAAGCTTATATATAATAAGATTGGTTATAACTTATAAGAAATTAACGAAGGAATTACCATAGAGACCTATAGACGTGAGTTGATACGATTCTCCCAACATCATTTAAAGTGTTATCAGTTGTATGCTATGCGTAGTTAGTGATATATGCTATGATTTATCATAATTAATTGTAAAATGATGTTAGTTGTTAAAGAGGAGAAAACAGTTGATATCATGAACTTCACGTGGTAAGTTGTTAAAATAAGCCTCGGGTTATCAATCATTAAGTTACCATTGGTTAACTAGTCATTTAACCACCTTGAGTGGTCAGTCGTTATATCATCGTCGGGTGAACAATTTTTACAGTTAAATATAAAATTGTAAATAAGTGGAATATGGCGGGGTGGATAAAACTGTGATCTGGAAAACATTATAGTTGATTTATAGCCGGTGCGGGGTTGAAGGAGCCGGGTCGAGCCTCGGTACGTTTAAGGATCGAACATATGTTTATAACCCACTTTGATGTATAAATGATTGGTTATCTAAATAAGTTGTCCTAACGTATAAACTTACTCAACTTATCAAATAAATACATATAATGAATTTTAAAGATTGTTGTTTTATCACATTCTTCTAAAAAAATACCTGGACCGGTTTTAGTGAAAAATAATATAAAAAAAAATATATATGTGGCATTATTTTTCTAAAACGCCCAGGAACTTTTGCTTTGGCTAGTAAATTTCCAAGTATTCCGTGTAATATTTTTTGTTTCATTTTGCTAAAAAAAGTAATAATTGATAACCATTGTTGGGTCATTATACCACTACACCCTTTTTTAATTTCAAGCCCTATAATACCCCTTTGCTTGCTAGGACTAGACCTGGCAAACAGGTCGGGTTAGGTCTGGTCGGGTCATGGGTCAAAATGGGTTCGGGTTAAAACGAGTCAATTATAAAAAGGGTTGTTTTGGTTCGGGTCGAAACGGGTTCGGGTCAGAACGGGTCCGGGTCGAAACGGGTCTGGGTCGAAACAGGTTTCTGGTGGGACGGGTCGGTTATTTTTTTACACAAAACTGGATAAACTAAATGATATAAAAGAATCATGTTAGGTACCAAGAAATCTCTTTAGACCATGCGTAGTGGTAAGGTTGAATAATGCCCCTACCCTTGGGCGTTTTCCGCCATGTGACAGTACAGTCAGCAAGGGGCATTATTGGGCGTTTTTCTAAAATGGGTGTAGTGGGAATGTGGGCATTATGTTAAAAGGGTGTAGAGAATTAAATAAAAATAAAAAACCCCAAAAAAAAGCTATTGGCCAAGAAAAAGGAAGATTAAATGTGATTGGTGGTTGAGATTTGGACAAAGTGTTATTCAAAGAACGCCTACGTGAGAAAATTGATCAATAACGCCCAATAATGCACAGGGGGTGGGGAGGGGCGTGTTTGGTGGAAAATTTTGATAAAATAACGCCCACTATGCATGGTCTTATCCATATCAATACATCGGTTCACTAAAGGTACATTAAATGATACAAAGATTAACACTCAACCTCTATAAGCGAGTAAGCAACTCGTAATATTTTGCACAAAATAAACAACTGATATGAACTTAACGAGCTACCATACATTCGTACCACCTGTCTTAAGAAACACCAGCTAAACTACCAAAGTATATCTTTTATAAAAACATTTAATTTGCTTTAACTAAAGCAAAACACAGAAACTCAGTAAAAGAAAATGAACAAAAGACACTCTTATTTTCATGTTTGTCATTATATTTTTGCAAATTTGATATCAATTTTGCTCTATTGTGTAGCACTAGTTTCAGAAACAAAATACAAAAAAGAAGTGAATAAAAGCATACCTTAATCTAGATTTAAACCAACTTACAGTTAATTCACTATAATTGAACTGAACATTGCGTTGTTGATGATAATACATTAAGTTGTGATGGGAGTTGTCTCCATCAGAATACACAATAATCAACATGAGGCACACATAATAACAACCAAATGCACCGTAAATTCAACAGAATTTAAGCCAAATTTGCAGCAATAAAAACCCAAAGTTACGAGAATAATCAAAACAAAAGTTGAGAGAGTACCGAACGAATTAACAGTTGCAATAATCAGCGATTGAAGAATGAAAACCCTAGAGAATGATAATCAATTTTGTTGTTGTTGTATGAGCAGTTGATAATCAATATGAATTTCGTGGATCTAGTTGGCTTATCTTCTTTAATTGTGCTCTTTTCACCTTTTGGTGAATTTACTTGTATTGACTTTTAATCACATAAAATACTAGCTTTATTGGCTATTAACCCATCCATTCCTAATACAATATTAGATCCTGCCAGATTCATTGGGTAAAGGTTTGCAATAAATTTTTGATTTAAAAATTCTATTCTTGCTCCCTGCAAGATTTCGGTAATCTTAATGGATTCTCCATTTGCTGTTTCTACTAGGCATTCTTGTTGGAGTTTAGTTAATGGTTGATTAAGAAATTTGCAAAATGAAGTATTAATAAAACTTTGGTTCGCACCAGAGTCAAATAATACTTTAGTAAAAACATCATTAACTAAAAACGTACCGGCAATTACGTCTGGAATCATCTTTGCTTATTCGGCTGTCAGAACAAATGCTCTAGCATTCTTAGTAGTCTTGTTGTTCGTGGCTGGAGCTAGTTTGGGACAGTTTGGCTTGATATGCCCTTTTTCTCCACAGTTGAAGCATACTTCATTACTGGGGTTCTTCCTACAATCTTCTTCCTTATGTCCCGGTATCTTGCAGTAGTTACAGTATGTGGAGTGTCTTCCTGAATGCTTCTTCTTACAAGCTTTACAGTAAGGTTTAGAGGTAGAACCTATATTTTTCCCACGGTTGGAATTACCGTAGTGAAATTCCTGGGTAAGCTTTTGAGCTAGGTTCTTTCTTTGGTTTTCTTCTTGGGTACGTACTAATTCCTCAGTCAAGGTATTTGCTAGTTCTACAACTTCTTCTATGGTTTGTGGTCTAGCTCCCTTGACTACATGTCTAATTTCACCGATTAATCCTCAGATATAACGGGAGATTAACACTGGTTCTGGTGATGCTAGGGTTGGCACTATTCTAGCATATTCAAAGAATGTAGTAGTGTAACCCTTGCTCTCTACTCTAGTCATTCTAAGGTTTAAAAATTTATTAGCTATCTGCTCCTTTTCATTGGGAGGACATAATTTCTTTTCCACCATGTTTTTAAACTCATTCCATTCCATGTTATAGACCCTGTCACTTCCCCTAGATTGGAGAATAGTGTTCCACCATTCTAGAGCTGCATTCTTAAAGAAATTGGAAGCAAACATGATTTTATCTTCTTCTGCGCACTTGCTTATTTTTAAGACTACCTCAGTCTTTTCCATCCAGCGCAGAGCTGCAATGGCCCCTTCATTGCCAGAGAATTCTATTGGTTTGCAGGACCAAAATTCTTTGTAAGAACAACCATAAGACATGGTTCTTCTTCTTTTTGGAATTGACATATGAAGAAATGGTCCGTTGTTCACGCTGTGACTAGGTTCAGTATGGGTTCGCTTACTTCCACTATTACTGTTATTATTTTCTGCTTCTTTAACATGTTGGATGATATATGGCATAGCATCTCTAATTCCTTGGGTACAATGTGTCGAATTTCACTGTTATTTATTTGATTATCATTATTCTGGTTTTCCTGATTTGCTGCGTCGGCCATCTGGATTATAAACATTTACCAAGTATTAATGTCACACCCCCAAAATACCACATGCGGAATCACCGCAGGACGTGTGACGTTCCAGGATCCAAGCCACCAATCACGTTGAACTACGCATAGTATTTAAATAAGCATTCCATTCATTTCGAAATATAAATCCAAGTCATAAGTTAAACCAAAGTAAATATTCAGCGGAAGCATAATGTAAACTGTAAATAAATTGTTTCAAAACATGAGTTCATAATCAACGAAGCAAGTATCTGATAGACTGTCGTCGGGTCTATGCAAAAACCTAAAATTACCTATAGACAGGGTAAGTCAGGTATCGAATCCAGAGGAGCATGTGGTCAGTGTAATACCGTTTAACTAATCTAAACTTACTTTATGAAATTTGCTAGTTTATCTATTTTTGTAACTTTTATGGATAAGTATTGTGAAAATGAGAAAACAATGATAGGAACGTGACCACTCCGGGATTTAGATTCTGTAAACACTTAATAATCTAATTATTGTTTATTTGGATGCCACTGATTAAATGGTAAATCTGTCACATAAACCAATTACTTATACAAGATCCTAGCATAATACCAATTGATCAGAGAGATATTAACCGCAAGCATAAATAATTATTCAATCAGCAAAGGCACAATTAGATTCAACATAAATACGTCTCTCTGGTTATCACCAGGATTTGTCTGTCACACAAATTGTATATATATATATGTGAATGCAATTCGGTCAACACCTAATTACAATCTAATTCTCAAACAAACGGAACTAAATTAAAAATGAAATACAAGAATCATCACCCGGAGTGTTCACTGGAGGTTTAGCCGCTCATGATACTCGTCCGATCAAAAGCTGAGATAGTGACGAAGACATGATGATGTTATGATGATTGGTGGGAGATGTGTGATGATGTATGGTATGATTCGAGAGCTCACAACTGTGTTTTATGGCTGCCCCCTAATATCCCCACACTTAACCTTTTGCTTGTCCCTAAGCAAAATCCCAAGCAACATGTCCAATTTAAACACTTAACAACAACGCCAGTCTCAAACAAATTATAACGCGAACTACGAAATCATCAAACACAGTTTCGCAAGACTTACAACGTTCAAAAGGTTGACGAATCATAATATTTAAATGAAAACGGGCCTACCTAATCAAGTTTTTCTTACCTTCAAGAAATCAATTATGCACTGTCAACACCCCTCACAATATCACTCATCTCTCGGCTAATAAATATGTAATTTTGAGTGAACTCTCAAAACCAAACTATGAAACATACTATCATAAGCTTGTACGTCAATCAGAATTCCACCTATTTGGTAGAATTTAACACGGATCAAGAGGGCTTTATTGGGTAGGTAAGGGCTAAAGGTAGGTTATTTTATTCGGGAACAATGGGCTAAACACAATATTACACGATAAACCGGATAAGCATCAAACAAACACTAACATATTTGTCATTTTGACCCACAACTTTATTCTATATTTTTTTCTTTTGCTCTTTTTTTTTTCTTTTTTTTTTTCATATTCTTTTTTTTTTTTTTTTCATCATTTTTTTTAGATAAAGATAAAAATAACATAACACGATCCGGCTATCAAATCAACAACGGGTAACAAACGAATGGTTTTAGGCTCAAAGTGGTGTCTAAAGGTAATGGTGAAACGGGTCAAACACAAAGGCTACACAAATAGGGTGATCCTAATGCCTCTATCACATCCATGTCAAATCCTAACCGAAGGTCTCAAACTGTATCAAAACGCACAAGTTCTAAAGTAATGCAACAAAGTCGGTAAACACACATGAAACGAAAGTAGTGAACATATAAATATGAAACATGTAAAGGCTCAAATCTCACTATCATGTGGTATATAAGGATTACCGATATCGACAATGCACAACCAATCAACTCTCCGGCTCCATCCACTTTCCTAGGCATCCCAAAACCTTTTACTTCCCAAAAACCGATTCAGTCAACCTACTATCCCGCAACTTAAAGAAACATGCGCTCTCGACTCGTAAATTCGGCAATTAAACCGTTTTTTTTTTTTTTGACCGACGTTTTTTTTTTTTTTTTTTTTGAATTTTTAAATTTTTTTTTACTAAAGACTCAATAACTAGAACCTAAACGATAGTTTCCCATCCCCACATTTAAACTCTACATTGCCCTCAATGTAGGATGGAAACCGACTCAAAAGACTCAAACAAATAAGAAATAAACGACAAAGGGCAAATTGGAAAGGACTTAGCTGGTTTAATCAATGCGTAGGCTCCAAAACTCTCATCCAATCCAGCTCGATCGTATAGCATTTCGGTCGCGATCGGCTCTGACACTGACTGACATACTTGGTAAATTCCTTGAAATTCGAATAGCAGCTCCAAAATCACCCGAATGGAGATTGAGTACGGGTGGTACATATTCAAACCTGCATAAACAAAAACAAGCAAAACCAAAGCAGTACCGACTCTACAAAAAAAAAAAAATGACTCAAAAACACTAACTTAGACTCATGGCACAAAATAAACGACTCAAAATACAAACTCAACAAACCTCCCCACACTGGAATTTAATCAGGAGGTTTCTCTTTTATCCAACCTTTGTCCAACCCGTTTAGTTTTAATTGTTCATCATTGTTTATTAAGAAATTAATGATGAAACTGGAAAATATTTTTAAGCGTTCAACCGGGTCAAACGACCAAAATTTAAATTTACCTGGGCCAAACCTGATACGATGCATGTAATGAGGAAGATAGTTGTCTCTGCACTTCAGTTTCTCATTTTGCTTCTTTTTATACCATCTTCTGACCCTCACCATGTGTTGATCCAAGCTTCTTCTCGCCTTCTCCCGTGTTAGTAATTGTGGTGGTGATGTATCTTCTAACCTTTCCACGGGACAGCCATCAAATTCATCAGCCACTCCATCTTCTTCTTCGTTTGGTGCTTGTTTGATCTC
This sequence comes from Helianthus tuberosus, assembly GCA_030545235.1. Lineage (NCBI taxonomy): Eukaryota > Viridiplantae > Streptophyta > Magnoliopsida > Asterales > Asteraceae > Helianthus > Helianthus tuberosus. The sequence continues at coordinate 30,716,444 of CM060393.1, forward strand.
CATTGTTGGCTTCTCCACAAGTAAAGTCTCTAAATAAACAATATCACCAACAGGGTCAAATTCTTCTTCTACAAGTGTTGGTAAACCAACCAACTCATCACCAAACTCCTCCTCCCAAGATGGTATATGCATCTCTCTCTCATTCTCCATCTTGTCCAGTGGCTCATCCACGTCTTCCCCCTTATCATCATTCCAGAAGTCGTCATCAGTGGGTTCAGGACCATAATACCATGGCGTTGAATACCAATTAGGTGTCACGTCCTGTTGAACTGGAGGTGGGACTGAATCGTCCATTGTTGTCTCCAGTCCTATATCAGACAACTCTAGATTATTGGGAAGCTCCTCTCCAACCTCTTTTATCTCTACTACTTCTTCTTCTTCTTCTTCTTCTTCTCCCTCATAGCTCTCAAAGCCAATATCATCATCATAGTATTCATCCCATATAAAGAGTATTGTACTTTGATTTTTCTTCTGATTCACGTAAATCGGACAACCTTCAAACCAGTGTGGTCCACCACAGTGTTGACACCTTAGATCCACATGTTGGTTCATGCTTTCCTTAATCATTTGACTTAGTGTCTCGATCATTCGCTGAAGAATGGTGAACATTTCGGGAAACCTCGGATCTCCTTGGTCCTGTGCTGTTGATGTTATCTGAGCGAATATTTGACATGATTCCCCAAACGCCCAAACATGGGGAGGGTACTCGCTATGATAACCTGCCATGAAAAGAGTAGCAAAAGCAGCACAAAATAGAAAAAGGAAAGAAAAGAAAACAAACTAACTAATAAAAATATTCACAAAAATAAAGACTCGACAAACTAATACTAGACACAAACTCTAAGACTCAAACCCTAAGACTCAAATTACAAATAAGACCAATTAAACAAATAAGATCAGTCAAAGCTAATAACGCAATCGCCTAAGTGTCCCCGGCAGCGGCGCCAAAAACTTGATGTGGTAAATGTGGTCTATAAAAACTAAACCTAATCTAGACACCCTAGTTTTAAATTTATAAACTAAGACTCTCTAAATGCTAGACCATTGACAGGCAAGTGTACCTATCGTACATAGTAAAGCCTAATGAAGTCCGAGTATCGAACCCACGAGACACTAGCGACGCTAAACTAGACTCTGACTCAACTAATTACTTAACTGGTTTTAACTTGTATTTTGGATTTGAGGTTTTAACTAATTAAACTAAAGGAATTAACTAAGATGAACTATACTACCTAGACGCAGAAAGTACTACCCAGGTTTGGAATCCTATTCGCGACTATCGGTTTTCTCTCGGCAATGGTAACTATGATGGAACCAGGTTCTAATAATACGACACTCTAAGGCTAAAGATATGTTGAATCTCCTCCCGGTCTCATCAACTTCTCCTAAGGTCCTAAAGATCAAATAACGCTCAATGGTATGGGTTGGATCACCTCCCGGTCTCTCCAACAATACTAAAGTACCCAAAGACTAGATCTCCTCCCGGTCTCACTAATCACAATACACCCTAGAGTGTACGGGGTAACCTAAAAAACACTTGACAAGACTTAAGAAAACAAATAATACTAGGCCACTTAGACAGATCTCCTCCCGGTCTCACTGCACCTAAATACCTAGTACCAAAGACAATCCTAACTATCTATCTCCTTCCGGTCTCAAAAATAGGTAGAACACTAAACTCCTCTAAATTATCAAACAAAGTTCCTATGGAATACGTGCACCATAAACCATAAACTAGTTACGAACACAAAGTAGGTAACCTAACATGCATCTATACATGAAAGACATTCACAAAGACACATGAGGAACGATTATAAGATAATAAATCAAAGTAAAGCATGCAAACACATCTAATCAAATATTATTAGGTTTTTTACTTTAATATTTGTTCCATCAATAAATTATCAAAACCGAGAAATTACTAATTATCAATAAATATTCATCACAAACCCGGGTAGATAAACTAATTAACTAAGAATCATAGTCAAGAAAAAGAAACAAGTCTGAACCGAGTAGCAAAACATGTTTATAATTTTGTAAAACACAAAGTCTAACAAAACTAAAAATAATAAATTACAAACCCGAACTTGAATCTTCCATTATGGTTTTGAGGCTCGAACCAACATCTTGAAATCCTTCCGTCTACTCTCATCGAACCTCCCCTCTTTTCTTGTCTGATTCCTGCACAGTTGTGCGTCCCACCCCCTTTAATATTCTCCACCACCGCCTAAATAAATGGGGTTGGCCCCAGCTTCCACAATTAATTCCCGTTTCTTGATCCTCTTGTAGAATAAATAGCCAACAATATTAATATGCATAGCAGCCAACGTGTATCTCCACATCTAATTCATATATATATATTTCTTTTACTAGATAATTTGTCCCCACACAAATATTATATGAGGCAGCCTTTTGACATAACAATAATTGCCAACAATATTAATTACATAGTAGCCTCTATTAGATAAAATAGAGATAGCGGGCTCGGCCTATTCATGGAAAATGACTGCAATTTTTATTCGGTCACTGGCGCTCCACTCTGCCCAATTGGCTAGTTATTTCCTTATACCTCGTTTTCGCTCCATTTTACCAGGACCTGGCAAAACACAAAATAATATAATATAGTACTAAAACTAAATAAAAACAAACAAGACTTATAAAAAGTAAATAATGAAAATATGTACTAATTTGAAAGTAATAAGTAATAAAATTATTTAAACGTGTAGGAAATATTTATTAAAAATATGTATAATTTAGAGCACATCAAAGGGCCCTCCCCTTTTTCTCAATGTATGCGTGACTTATATATGGCTACGATCACATTAGGTTTGTTTTTTTTTCTTTTTAAATCCTATAAATGCCATTCAAATAAATCACATGTGCATTGATTATATTCAGCCGTAACTTATGCTTACACACCGTAGGCTACGCTTCACAGTTTCTGTTTCTTATTTCTTCATGGTCCGTAAGCTACGCCCCAATGTTGCGGCATTTCTCACCCCACCCCCCGCGTGTCGCGGGGCTCCATCATTTGACCGACACGATTCGTTTCTGACCGATGTTATTTGATTTCTTCAGCGCATCGCGGACAGGGAACCCGACACCTGCCGCGTGTCGCGGGGGTGCGAACCTTGACTGACTTTGTGATTTGATTGAACGACATAACCTTGTTACTTCCCGCGTGTCGCGGACATGTCTTCGGAATCTTGCACGTGTCGCCTAAGGTACCCGAACTTGATTTCTTTCGTTATGTCTCCCGCATTGATTTGTCGATCCCGCTTTTCAGCTCGTTTGCTTTCATTTAACCTCGTTTACTACCTGTTAAGCACAAACACACCAATATACGATAAATATATAAAACTTATGGATTTAATATATTTAACACTCTAAAATTCGACACAAACTATATAATATCCGACTTATTTTGACCCGACATCACATCCCCACACTTACCTTTGATTGTCCTCAAGCAAACCGATATGGAACTACTCACCATAGTAACAACACCTCTAAACCCCTTAACCGATGCAAAAGTTTAAGTCCCAAGTCATACTTGTTCCATAGACTGACACAATCGAGATTGACAATCCGACAAGCAATTGGTGCAATTTATAAAACCTAAGACTTGTCTATTCAAAACTAACATGCTTAGGATTATACACATGCTACACGCCCCTCACAATGAACTCTCCTCTCGGTTTAAAAACTGAACTAGCGTGTAATGTGCTAGTATTTATACACTCAAAACCAAACATGAAATCCTGTAATCATATGCTTGTATGACAATCACACATCCACTGTATCATATAACACGACACATATCAAAAGGACTTTCGGTTTTGGGCTTAGGCTAAGGGTAGGAAGATTTTTGGCTTATATTTTTATATTTTTTTTTTCATGGTGAACAAACAAACGACCAACCGTGACAACTTATTTGCAAACATAACATACTTGTGGGTAGGTTTCTACTCAAGATCATAAACATTATTCACAATGTTTCTATTTTTGCTCTTTTTTTTTTTTTTTTTTTTTTTTTTACTTACTCATAATTTGTCATTCACGGTCGGTATCAAACATTTCACGGTGGGTGGACAAACGGAAGGTAATTAGGCTCAACAGGGCTACTAAGGGAAATAGTTCGGTAGACATGAAACGAACACAACGGGTGTAAGGGATATCCTAATGCCTTTATCATGTACGTGCACATATTAAACCACAGTCTCAGCATGCATCAAATCATACAAGTTCTAACACAGAGTAACACACGGCCTGCTCTCAACAAATGAATTCATAATGTAAATCATTCTATCATTCTACAGGCTCAAAATTCTTACCAAGAAAGGGTAAAAGGGTTATCGGCATGTAGCATATGCAATCTAAAGCATGTTACCCCTAAATAGGCATCTCTTTTCAATTCTTTTATCTTAAAAACACCTGTCGGACCTACTCTCATGAAACTTAAAAGGAACAACCATGATAAGGGACTATGTTAGTTTACTACCGGCAAGGAACCCATTAGTGATTGAAACATTCGGTTTTCGTATCCATGTAGTTCACTTAAGGTGATGAAATTCTTGAAAATTTTAAAAATTTTCAATTTTTTCGTTTTTCATCGTTTTCAATCACTTTCAACCTCTTTCAAACTCTTATCCAAACCTTTCCCTTCCCGGGTTTCCATATCCCCACACTTGAGCGACATTGTCCCCAATGTATAGTGCTTTTAAAACAAAACCCAGGAATACCAACTAACAAACCTCATGAGCTACCGTTCCTAACACAATTAGCAAAAATACATTCCCTAAACACAACATAGTTTAACACCACCAAGAACACGAATAAAAAAAATGCAATAAAAAAATGCGATAATAAAAGTGGAACAGACTCCCCTGGTTTAAAACGTAGAATCCTCGTGCGCCTTGTTCCACCACGACCGTATAGCATTTCATTCGCGGCCGTGTCCAACAAGTACTCGGGCCAATCTCTACGATAAGTGTTCAGATCATCCCCGTCCAAATGGAGATTGAGTATGGACAGTTTTGACTGAACTCTAATCTGTGCATCGTCCGCCACTGCAACTAGAACGTATTGGGACTTTACCAAACATCCCCACACTTGGACCATTGCACCCGTAGAGATTAATAACCTGGTAACCTGCCACAATACTCAAACAAAAACAAAACAAATATACACTACTCTACATCCTCGGGCTGCCTCCCGAGAGCGCTAAGTTTATAGGTCTTCAGCCAGACCATACCTGATATGCTCAAGGTGGTTTAAATGGCATCTCTCGTGCAAAGAACACTTGTGCGGATGAATGGTTAGTATCCCACTCCCATCCTTCACTCCATATGGCATCCCAATGATCCGGGTTATCTGGATCTGCATCATCGAAAGAATATAATAACTCGCCCGTACGTGTCTCTATGGGATTCTTCTTGGATTTGGTTGCTTCCTTTGGTGGCTTCTTTTCTCGCTTGGCAAATTGCTTTTTAATTCTCAATTTGAGCCACCAAGGTGACTTGGCCTCTTTATCCTTCACGATCTTGTCATCTTTAGACCTGTCAATCATAACAACACTCTCTTTCGGGCCATCGTCACACACTCGAGAATAACTCGTGTTAGTAACAAAATCCCATGAACAAGTATTTATAAATGAATAATCAAAAGAATGTGAAAGGAAGTCAACAGAAAGCTTACGGCTCCCGTATGTCATATCAACTGTACCTTTCCAGCAACAGATCTGAGCATCTGCAGTGGCCAAGAATGGTCTGCCAAGTATCACCCTCAGTTGTTCCTTCTCTGTATATGGATCTAAGACAACAAAATCTTCAGGATAATAAAAGTCACCTACCTTTACAGTCAATCCCTTCAAAATCCCTCGGGGCCTTCCTCGTGAGTATTCAGCTAAAACCATAGGATCATTAACCTGTTGCAATGGGCCCAAATCATACATGTCATAAATATACCCAGGAAGAACACTCATACTAACTCCAAAATTCAATGAAGCGTCTGTCTTGAGATCCCCAAGTTGAATTGGGATGAGTGGTTCCCCTGGATCTCTATCTGTCTCTGATCCAGCATCCTCAACCAGGCTAACTGTAGCTTTTCTTTCTGCAAAATTGTCAAACTGATTAGTTAGTTGTTCAATTCGCTGGTTAAGTGATTCATTAATATTTTGCTGCTCCTTGAGAGACTGGGTGAGTTCCTCTACATGCTTGAGGAGGGTTTTGAATAACTCTAAAATCTTATCTTCCTCAATTGCGTTTCGATTCTGCTCGTTACCGCCTTTATCGGATTGATTGTAATTTTGATAACCTCTGGAGCCATGATCCGGGTGGTAAGAACGTGGACAATCTTGAGCCCAGTGATTGTGACTCCCGCAACATGAGCATGGTTCAACATCATAATCCCATTCCATAGTTGCTGCACAAGTAACAAACTAAAAGTAGTACTGAAAAAAAATAAATAAAAAAAAATCAAATAAACGATATAACACTAAGCGCACTAGCTCCCCGACAACGGCGCCATTTTGATAGACTGTCGTCGGGTCTATGCAAAAACCTAAAATTACCTATAGACAGGGTAAGTCAGGTATCGAATCCAGAGGAGCATGTGGTCAGTGTAATACCGTTTAACTAATCTAAACTTACTTTATGAAATTTGCTAGTTTATATATTTTTGTAACTTTTATGGATAAGTATTGTGAAAATGAGAAAACAATGATAGGAACGTGACCACTCCGGGATTCGGATTCTGTAAACACTTAATAATCTAATTATTGTTTATTTGGATGCCACTGATTAAATGGTAAATCTGTCACATAAACCAATTACTTATACAAGATCCTAGCATAATACCAATTGATCAGAGAGATATTAACCGCAAGCATAAATAATTATTCAATCAGCAAAGGCACAATTAGATTCAACATAAATACGTCTCTCTGGTTATCACCAGGATTTGTCTGTCACACAAATTGTATATATATATATGTGAATGCAATTCGGTCAACACCTAATTACAATCTAATTCTCAAACAAACGGAACTAAATTAAAAGTGAAATACAAGAATCATCACCCGGAGTGTTCACTGGAGGTTTAGCCGCTCATGATACTCGTCCGATCAAAAGCTGAGATAGTGACGAAGACATGATGATGTTATGATGATTGGTGGGAGATGTGTGATGATGTATGGTATGATTCGAGAGCTCACAACTGTGTTTTATGGCTGCCCCCTAATTGTCGAATGAAGGGCCCTCCCCTTTTTCTCAATGTATGCGTGACTTATATATGGCTACGATCACATTAGGTTTGTTTTTTTTTCTTTTTAAATCCTATAAATGCCATTCAAATAAATCACATGTGCATTGATTATATTCAGCCGTAACTTATGCTTACACACCGTAGGCTACGCTTCACAGTTTCTGTTTCTTATTTCTTCATGGTCCGTAAGCTACGCCCCAATGTTGCGGCATTTCTCACCCCACCCCCCGCGTGTCGCGGGGCTCCATCATTTGACCGACACGATTCGTTTCTGACCGATGTTATTTGATTTCTTCAGCGCATCGCGGACAGGGAACCCGACACCTGCCGCGTGTCGCGGGGGTGCGAACCTTGACTGACTTTGTGATTTGATTGAACGACATAACCTTGTTACTTCCCGCGTGTCGCGGACATGTCTTCGGAATCTTGCACGTGTCGCCTAAGGTACCCGAACTTGATTTCTTTCGTTATGTCTCCCGCATTGATTTGTCGATCCCGCTTTTCAGCTCGTTTGCTTTCATTTAACCTCGTTTACTACCTGTTAAGCACAAACACACCAATATACGATAAATATATAAAACTTATGGATTTAATATATTTAACACTCTAAAATTCGACACAAACTATATAATATCCGACTTATTTTGACCCGACATCAGTATCCAAGAGTCTCGACCCATGACCACTCCAGCACTCCCAGATAGCAAGTCCATAACAAGAATCTAACGACCTGCAAGCATGCAGACAAGTGTGTCAGACGACCCTGGTGAGTTCAAAGTTTTGTTGACACGTTTAGTTACCAAATATGAGTATAACACAGTTCAATGATTTGATTTGATGTTGTTATTAACTCGATTACCGCAGATGGCAGCTAGATTTATTTGCCCAACCCCAATGTCTCTATCAAAACATTGGTCAAGTGGTTAAGGTAATTAGTTCACGCCCGTCCTCCCCGGTACGGTGTGAGGGTGCCAAACCTAATAGCGCTATCAACTAATAACTTCGTTGCCTCCTCGACAACTATCGGTAGATGTAAGGGGTCTTAATGATAGAAATGAGTGTAATAACCAACATCCCAATAACCCGACGTTCCTCCCCGGAACAATTACCAGATATCCCTCCCCGGGATGCATGCTTGGAAAAAGAGCAGTGAACTCACCTTGGTTTGCTCGGAATGATTAGTTACTTGTTCAAGTTAATAAATCAAGCCTATGGTATTCATATACATACGTAATCAGTTTCACATTCTCAAGGTTCACATATAAATAAAAGTCATAGTGTGTTTTCAAACAGTGATTCCCGAATAGCATATAGCAGTTATATAACTCAATCAAATCCACAGTTCATATGTATGTTTCGTATGCAAATTCATGTTTCCTCAGTCTTGATTAACATCATTAACAGGTAGGTAGTAATCATTCAGGTTTCATACACATGATAAACACAGTCTGTTGTGGACCAACTACTGGGCGACGAAACTTCAATCGGCGAAACACCAAGGTGTTTCGTCGACTAGAGGAGTGACGGAAGACAAACATGTTTCGTCGGCCATGTGAGTGACGAAACTCATGAGTTTTGTCGACAGGATGTTTCGTGGGGGTGGAACTTCCGTCGTCAAATGTAACAGTTAATCATACATATTCACAGAAACCCTAATCGCCATTGTTCCATTCATGCCGATCGATTAGTTGAAATCATTACTTAATCAGTCAACCCTAACTATTAACCAATTCATCATTTAACCATCTCATAACAGATTAACAGATCAACCATTCACAAGTATCATTCTAATCAAACGATTAAATCTCGACCTACATAACCATCATAACAATCTAACCATTTACAGTCCCTTAGGTCATGGATCATCATAAACCATGCAATCATCTCTAGAAATCATTAACCAATAACAAATCAAAACATCCAACCATGGCATATGCAACCTAAGTTGAATCAGTCAATTGGTATTTATACACTAACGGTTAGAACCGAGATCGAAATCAGGAAAACCTTCGTGTTAGGGAATAGTGTTGCCGTCGCTGACCTAGAGAGAGTCTAGGGTTTGTAAATCGATCAGTTATGTGCCATCGTACAACCCTACTTCGTTATATATGTGCGTAAATGTGTTGGGCCCTTACTGGGCTTCGAATAAATCCGGGCCGACGAAACACCTATGTTTCGTCGTGACATGCATGATGAAACCCCTAGGTTTTGTCGAATGAGTGTTGTGGCGAAAGTTCTATGTTATAACTCACACAGTTCATAAGTTCATAAGTTTATCAAGTTTATATTATCTACCCAATACAAAATGCAACTCATACACAAACAATATACAATAACAGAGTTTGTAAACAAATAACGTGCCGAGGGAAGACCTTGAAAATTCGGGTTGTCACATCATCCCCAACTTGAAAGAAATTTCGTCCCGAAATTTGATAAGCAAACCAAAACCGCAAGACGTTAACTTAGGATGACTGTGGATCTTTTGCGGGTACCACATTATCCCCAACTTGAATGGGAATTTCGTCCCGAAAATTACTAGTTGCATTAGATTGAGGTTTGCCAGGCTTGGACTTGTCATCTGGGAATAAATGTGGGTGCTTAAGTTTCATTTGATCCTCGCGTTCCCACGTGAACTCTGGTCCACGTCTTGAGTTCCAACGAACTCTCACGATCGGAATACGGCTGTGCTTACGGACCTTGACCTCCCGGTCCATAATTTCTATTGGTTTTTTGACAAACTGCAACTTGTCGTCAATCTTCAGCTCTTGAAACGGTACAACCAGTGTTTCATCAGACAAACACTTCTTTAATTGCGACACATGGAACACATCATGGACGTTACCCAACTCAGCAGGTAACTCTAACTTGTAAGCCACTTTACCAATCCGCTCCAGAATTTTGAATGGTCCTACATAACGAGGGTTTAGCTTGCCGCGTTTTCCAAAACACACCACACCCTTCCAGGGTGAGACCTTCAACATAGCACGATCCTTAACTGCGAACTCCAACGGTTTTCTACGCTTATCAGCGTAACTTTTCCGACGGTCGCGCGCTGCTGCCATCCGATTCCTGATCTGAACAATCTTTTCTGAAGTTTCCAACACAAGTTCAGGGCCTGTGACCTGGCTGTCACCCACCTCAGCCCAACAGAAAGGTGAACGACACTTTCGTCCGTACAATGCTTCGAACGGAGCTGCTTGGATGCTGGTATGGTAGCTATTGTTATAAGAAAACTCTATCAAAGGTAAGTGTTTCTCCCAACCCTTGCCAAAATCAATCACTCACGCCCGCAGCATGTCTTCAAGTGTCTGGATGGTTCGTTTACTTTGACCATCCGTCTGTGGGTGATAAGTGGTACTCATGTCGAGACGCGAGCCGAATGATTTGTGCATTAACTACCACAAATCTGAGATGAAACGCGGGTCACGGTCAGAGATAATAGAAGTTGGCACCCTGTGCCTAGAAACCACCTCCTTGAGGTATACAATAGCTAATTGTGAGAACTTATCTGTTTCCTTGATCGCTAGAAAGTGTGCTGACTTCGTGAGACGATCAACGGCCAACCAAATTGTGTTGTTCCCGTTTTGAGTTCTCGGTAGTCCAGTGACGAAATCCATTGCGATTTGCTCCCATTTCCACATGGGTATTTCTGGTTGTTGCAGCAATCCAGACGGTTTCTGGTATTCCACTTTAACTTTCGAGCAGGTTAAACATTTACTCACATAAGTCGCGATGTGAGCTTTCATCTTCGGCCACCAATACATGACTTTGAGGTCCTGATACATCTTATCCGAACCTGGGTGAACAGAGTATCGAGACTTGTGTGCTTCGTCCATCACAAGATCTCTAAGGTTACCAAACAACGGAATCCATATCCGCTCCATAAAATAGTAAATGCCATCTGATCTCTTCTCGAGTCGTTTCTCCGTGCCCCGTAAATACCCAGCTTCATAGTTTTCCTCCTTCAACGCTTCGATCAGAGCCTAACGGATCTGGTCAGGTAGGTTAGAATGAATGGTAAGCTGCAAGGCGCGAACACGTTTGGGTCTCGATTCCCTTCGACTGAGAGCATCAGCTACAACGTTAGCCTTACCCGAATGGTACTTGATTGCACAGTCGTAGTCATTTAAGAGTTCTACCCAGCGACGCTGTCGCATATTTAAATCCTTCTGGTCGAAGATATGCTGAAGGCTCCTGTGGTCGGTATAAATAGTGCATTTAGTACCGTACAGGTAATGGCTCCAGATTTTGAGCGCAAACACCACGGCTCCCAACTCTAAGTCATGTGTCGTATAATTCCTCTCATGAATCTTCAACTGTCGCGAGGCGTAAGCTATCACTTTCTCACATTGCATCAGCACGCAACCAAGACCCTGAATCGAAGCATCACAATATACCACAAAATCTTCTGTTCCTTCAGGTAGAGACAAAATCGGCGCACTGCAGAGTTTTTGTTTTAGCAGCTGGAAAGCATCTTCTTGTTTCGTTCCCCACGAGTATACAATGCCCTTTTGTGTTAATGAAGTAAGAGGTTGGGCGATCTTCGAAAAGTCTTTGATAAACCTGCGATAGTACCCAGTGAGTCCAAGAAATTGTCGTACCTATGAAGGAGTCTTTGGTGCCGCCCAATTTCTGATAGCATCAATCTTGGCAGGATCCACATGTATCCCTGATTCATTCACAATGTGGCCAAGGAAGTGTACCTCTCAAATCCAGAAGTCACACTTAGAGAATTTCGCGTAAAGCTGCTCCTTCCTCAGAAGTTCCAAAATAAGACGCAGGTGCCGCTCGTGATCTTCCTTACTCTTTGAATAGATCAGAATATCGTCGATAAATACAATAACGAAGTCGTCGAGATACGGTTTGCATACACGGTTCACGAGATCCATGAAAACCGCTGGCGCGCTCGTCAACCCAAACGGCATAAGTAAAAACTCATAGTGTCCATACCGCGTTTGAAAAGCCGTTTTAGGAACATCCTCCTCTCGGACTCTCATCTGATGATAGCCCGATCTTAAGTCGATCTTCGAATAAAAACTTGACCCTTGCAACTGGTCAAACAAGTCGTCTATGCGTGGCAATGGATAACGGTTCTTGACAGTCACCTTGTTGAGTTCCCGATAATCAATACACATGCGAAAGGACCCGTCCTTTTTCTTCACAAACAGAACTGGGTCGAATAAAGGCCCTATCCAGTAACTCTTGCAGTTGATTAGACAACTCCTGCAATTCTCCAGGTGCTAAACGGTAAGGAGCACGAGCAATTGGAGCCGCTCCTGGTACGAGATCGATCTGAAATTCTACTTGACGTTGAGGGGGTAAACCAGGCAGTTCCTCAGGAAAAACATCAGGAATTTCACTAACAATTGGCAGGTCTTCAATCTTTCTTTCTTCTGATGGAGTATCAGTAACAAGTGCTAGAATAACAGGATACCCCTTTCGTAGATATTTCTGTGCTTGCATAATTGAGATAATACCAACCATCGTCCCACTACGATGCCCTTGTACCGACATTGACTCTCCACTGGGGAGAGGAATACATACGATCTTCTCCTTGCATAGAATCTCAGCTTGATGTTTGGACAACGAGTCCATACCAACCACTATATCAAAACTACCGAGGGTAACAGGAAGGAGGTCAATATCAAACACTTGACCTACAAGATCTAGTTTACACCCAAAAAGGACATGTGAAGCTTCAATCGTTTTACCATTAGCTAATTCTACTACATGTTTAACTTCTAAACGTGTTGGGGTTAACCCTAATTGCTGACTGAACTCTAGGGACACATAACTCCAATTGGCACCAGAATCAAATAATACAGAAGAAAAGAGGTTGTTCACAGAAAACGTACCAGTCACGACGTTGCCGTCATTCCTAGCATCACCAGCACCGATCGTAAATACCCTTCCACGAGCACCATTGCCCCCATTTTTGCCATTGTTGTTGTTCCCAGCATTGTTGTTGTTGTTCTGGCGATTTTTGTCGTTGGCATTCTGATTCAGCTGAGGGCAATCCCGCTTGATGTGGCCCTCATCCCCACACTGGAAACACCCCTTCTTAAAGCCCTGGTTTTGATGGGGTTGTTGCCTTTGCTGTCACGGCCCCCGTCCCGGTGTGACCCGGTCCAGGAGCCGCGGGACAGAAACCCGTGGTATTTATTATTTGAGTTGACAGCGGAAGTTAACAGGATCTTTTAAGACTTGAAAATGCCCGATTATTTTATTTCATAATTCGGGATAAACCCCGTAATTTACGATAGAGGAATTTCACGAGGAAATTCCCTGGTTTACAAAACATGTTTATTTATTTTACTGAGCCACCACTTCAAGCTTTGTTAGTGCTGCGTAGCACGTTTTCCTTGGTTCACGGTAGGTCGCCTGAAACATGTTTAAAAATATTTTATCAACGGGGAAATACTGGCGAGTCACTCAAATTTGATAAAACGACACATAGTTATAAATTACAGCATAAGAGCGATTACAATGGCTCCTATCTTATTTTTATCTGGCGCCGTGTCACCTCCTGGTGAGGATGGTCATACCACTATTGTGTCCTTTCACCCAAGTAGTGATGATTATCACTGTTAGGTTGTTGAACCTAACCGTGAGAAATTAGTAATGTGCACAATACCCCACTAACCAGTGATTCAAGATAACCACGACTTAATCCCTGTAATTATAACCTTTGAAAATAATTGGAGTATTGTAAAACACTTTTGATAAAAGAGAATGACTCACTTTGCAAGTTTAAACGGACAGAGTTTAGCCTACTGATAAGCCTTGGAACCTAAATTAAATGACAATGCATACGAACTAGGTCAGTAACTTAATACAACATTTACGATAACTCACGAGATCAAAACCCTCACGACGAATGACAAAGTGCAATACTTAAACATCCATCGAATTCACGACGAATGACAAAGTATAGCCCGAGTTTGACCAACACTTAAACATCCATCGGATTGTTTTCAATCGATCGGACATTGAATCGTAGCAGCGATCGAGTTAATAGCCTGTATCGTAGCAGCGCCTTGATACCTTAAAACTTCGAATTTATGCAGTATTCTTCGTTTTTTACTAAAATTTTCGACACAGATGAACATGCCATGAACCAAGCAATTTATAGCTGAAAAATGGGGTTTAAGCGGCCCGCGTAAACCCACTCTTACATTTACGCGGGCCGCGTGGGTCACCTAGTCGTAGACTAGGGCTAGCGTGTCACACCTAGGTCTGCCACGTGGCCTAGCATGCTTATCCGGAGATTTTATGAGTTGCCGCGGCCCGCGTAAGCCTAGGATTACTTTTACGCGGCCCGCGTGAAACCAAAAAAAATCTTGTTTTCTTAGTTTTTCATGCACGTTAGGGTTTCAGGGGTCCGGGTTTTTACTTACGGGTTGATTTGGGACATTTTTGCAGGTCCTTACATCCTCCCCACCTTATTTAATATCTCGTCCTCGAGATTTACTGAAATAAGTGAGGATACTTCCGCTTCATTTCCGATTCCAGCTCCCAAGTGTATTCCGGTCCTCTCTTTGAATCCCACTTGACTCTGACAAGTACCAATCTTTTATGATTAAGGAATTTAATCTTTCTGTCTTCTATCTGCAGTGGCTTCTCTATGAACTTTAATTTTTCATTTACCTCTATGTCTGGAAGAGGTACTACCAGGGATTCGTCAGATAAACACTTCTTAAGGTTGGATACATGAAATACGTCATGTACCCCGGTTAACTCTTCTGGTAGTTGTAAGTGATAAGCAACAGGTCCTATTTGCTGAATTACTGGAAAGGGTCCTACGTACCTTGGACTTAGCTTTCCTTTCTTACCAAAGAAAACTACCCCTTTCCAAGGAGAAACATTTAGGAGTACCTTGTCTCCAACTTGAAATTCTAACGGCTTGCGTCGATTGTCTGCATAACTCTTCTGGCGATCTCGAGCCGTCTTAAGTCTCTCCTTGATTTGAATGATTTTGTCGGTGGTTTCTTGCACTATTTCAGGACCTGATAATTGACTTTCTCCTATTTCTGCCCAACAAATTGGGGTTCTACACTTTCGTCCATACAGTGCTTCGAACGGGGCAACTTCTATGCTTGAATGATAACTATTATTATAGGAGAATTCGATTAAGGGCAGGTGGTGATCCCAGTTTCCACCAAAATCTATCACACATGCCCTAAGCATGTCCTCCAGGGTTTGGATCGTCCTTTCACTTTGTCCGTCTGTTTGAGGATGGTATGTAGTGCTTAAATTTAGTCGTGTTCCCATGACTTCTTGGAAACTTGTCCAGAAATGTGAAGTGAAACGACTATCTCTATCCGATACAATGGAGAGTGGGACTCCATGTAAGGATACTACCTCGTCTACGTATAATTTGGCTAATCTTTCCATGCTAAAGGTTTCCTTCATGGGTAGGAAATGAGCTGATTTGGTTAGTCGATCCACAATTACCTAAATCGCGTCATTACCTTTTCTGGTTTTGGGCAACTTAGTAACAAAATCCATGGTTATTAGTTCCCATTTCCAAACAGGCATTTCTAACTGTTGGAGTAATCCTGAAGGTTTTTGGTGTTCTGCCTTTACTTGTGAATAAGTTAGACACTTAGATACATATCTAGCTATGTCCTTTTTCATTGCTATCCACCAGAAATTATTTCTTAAATCTTGATACATCTTATTATTACCAGGATGCATGGTATACCTAGATTTATGGGCTTCCTCTAAAATCTTATTTCTTAATTCTCCTTGCTTAGGTACCTAAATCCTTTTCTTATGGAATCTCCAAATTCCATCACTTCCTTGCTCTAATTCCTTTATTCGTCCTTTCATTCCTTCAACATCATCCTTGATTGCCGTTACTTGAACATTCTTCAGTTGTTCCATTAAGTCTAATTGCAAGCTTAATCTAAGAGCACGGACTAGCTTTTGCTTTTCATGATACGGACGACTTAAGGCATCTGCAACTATGTTTGCTTTCCCTTCGTGATATTGAATATCACAGTCGTAGTCACTTAGAATTTCCATCCATCTTCTTTGCCTCATGTTTAATTCTTTTTGCCCAAATATGTATCTTAAGCTCTTATGGTCTGAATAGACAGTAAACTTACTTCCGTACAGATAATGTCTCCAAATCTTAAGGGCAAAAATTATGGTTCCTAATTCTAAGTCGTGAGTCGTATAATTGTCTTGATGCTTCTTCAATTGTCTTGATGCATACGCAATTACCTTCTTGCGTTGCATTAGCACACATCCTAATCCTAGCTTAGAAGCATCAAAATAAACTTCAAAATCTTCTGTCCTTTCAGGTAAGGCAAGAATTGGGGCGTTTGTTAATCTTTGCTTAAAAATCTTAAAAGCCTCTTCTTGTTTAGATCCCCATTCAAACTTTATTGCTTTACAGGTTAGCTTAGTTAATGGCACAACTATTTTGGAAAAATCCTTAATAAATCGTCTATAGTATCCGGCTAATCCTAGAAAGCTTCTAACTTTCATAGCTGACTGCGGGACTTTCCATTTGGTGATTGCTTCTATTTTGGAGGGATCTACGTGAATACCTTTGTGATTCACCACGTGTCCTAAAAATTGTACCTCTTGTAGCCAAAATTCACACTTCAAGAATTTGGCATAAAGCTTTTCCTTTCTAGGATTAGCCGGATACTATAGACGATTTATTAAGGATTTTTCCAAAATAGCTGTGCCATTAACTAAGCTAACCTGTAAAGCAGTAAAGTTTGAATGGGGATCTAAACAAGAAGAGGTTTTTAAGATTTTAAAGCAAAGATTAACAAACGCCCCAATTCTTGCCTTACCTGAAGGGACAGAAGATTTTAAAGTTTATTGTGATGCTTCTAAGCTAGGATTAGGATGTGTGCTAATGCAACTCAAGAAGGTAATTGCGTATGCATCAAGACAATTGAAGTAGCATGAAGAAAATTATACGACTCACGACTTAGAATTAGGAGCCATAATTTTTTCCCTTAAGATTTGGAGACATTATCTGTACGGAAGTAAGTTTACTGTCTATACAGACCATAAGAGCTTAAGATACATCTTTGGGCAAAAAGAATTAAACATGAGGCAAAGAAGATGGATGGAAATTCTAAGTGACTACGACTGTGATATTCAATATCACGAAGGGAAAGCAAACGTAGTTGCTGATGCCTTAAGTCGTAAGTATCATGAAAAGCAAAAGCGAGTCCGTGCTCTTAGATTAAGCTTGTAATTAGACTTAATGGAACAACTGAAGAATGTTCAAGTAACGGAAATCAAGGATGATGCTGAAGGAATGAAAGGACGAATAAAGGAATTAGAGCAAGGAAGTGATGGAATTTGGAGATTCCATAAGAAAAGGATTTGGGTACCTAAGCAAGGAGAATTCAGAAATAAGATTTTAGAGGAAGCCCATAAATCTAGGTATACCATGCATCTTGGTAATAATAAGATGTATCAAGATTTAAGAAATAATTTCTGGTGGATAGGAATGAAAAAGGACATAGCTAGATATGTATCTAGGTGTCTAACTTGTTCACAAGTAAAGGCAGAACACCAAAAACCTTCAGGATTACTCCAACAGTTAGAAATGCCTGTTTGGAAATGGGAACTAATAACCATGGATTTTGTTACTAAGTTGCCCAAAACCAGAAAAGGTAATGACGTGATTTGGGTAATTGTGGATCGACTAACCAAAACAACTCATTTTCTACCCATGAAGGAAACCTTTATGTCGCAACCCCCGATCCCTTATCTGTCCCGAGAACGGGCGGACGCGAACTCAGAATTTTGGTGGTATCTGTTGGTTAATTTGGCTGCGGAAATTACATCAGGACCGTAGTTAGGAAATGTTTATCAGAGTAAAACCACCATAATTGATATTAATAATCACATGGGAAAAACCCAAGTTTCTTATTACAACATGTTTATAGGGATAAACCCTATTTTATTGAATTTAAAACATCGTCTTTTAGGTAACTTTTATAGCCACATTTTTCCCAAGCCGTCAGTGCTCTCCAGCTGGCTTTTTACTAATTGCCTGTCACATTGTGTTACCTGAAACGCGTTTTAAAAACATTTGTCAGTGGGAAATACTGGTGAGTGAATCCCAGTTTAATCAAGAAACATCTTATCAATTAAAACAGTATTGAGAGCGATCAAATTGTTTATTTCTACACAATTACTCATTCAGTACTGTCAATCCTGACTTGTGGGTCATATTACACATTGGCTAACTCTTCGTCCAATGGTCACGTGTTCCACATTTTGTATACAAAACCCCAACATACCGGCAGTAATAGAAGAACCACAAAGACTCAATCACCGCTTAATCACATTTTAAAACATTAAGGTTTTGTAAAATATTACAAAAAGTTTAACAAAAATAGGATAAACTCACATTGCTATCTTAGACTTCGCGTAAGGGTTTCCTGGGATTAATCTATAATTTATACAAATGTACATAGGTTAGTATAATAACCCTTTGATAATATTAATGATACCCTCCCCGAGACGGTATTGCAACAACTACGTCGGGCAGAACCATGACAGTTGTTACGGAACCCTAAATCAATCGGGCAGCGTATCTAGTACGAAACTGGGGTTATAATACTTACAACGGAGCAGAACCTCGCTAATTAGGGGGTATACTACTTGAAAATTATGCCTATAATGTGAGAATTCGAGATACAGAAGTGAAATGAACGAATTGAGTTGAAGCCCGAGGCCTCCTTTATATAGTGCTGAAATCTGGTTCTCACGCGGCCCGCGTAAGATTAAGCACGAGCTTACGCGGCCCGTGTCAAAGCTAGTCAACGGACTAGCTTGTCCGGCTCATCAGGTAGGTCCGCCACGATGTGGACACGTGTCGGCCTAGGGTGACTATGCGTTATTGATCTCACGCGGCCCGCGTTAACTAAACGGGGGTCTTACGCGGCCCGCTTGAACTTAATAAAATCAACGAAATCAGGTCTTAACCTTCATACTGCCCGCGTAAGGGTTGGGGTAGGTCTACGCGGCCCGCCTCAACTTAATAAACAAAATTTAAATTTATTTTTAATACTATATTATATTTTGGGCTCGGTTTTCACATACGGGGTATATTTAAAGACATATTGAGATATTTTTAAAATATGTTAGGGTGTCGGAAATATTTATAAGGGTGTCGGTTTATTGAGGATTGTTACATCCTCCCCACTTTGTTTTAGAGCTCTTCCTCGAGATCTACTGGAATAAGTGCGGATATTTCCTTTGCATTTCAGATTCAAGCTCCCATGTATACTCAGGTCCTCTTTTGGAGTCCCACTTTACTTTGGCCAGAACTAGTCTCTTATGCTTGAGATTTTTGACTTTCCTGTCTTCAATTTGTAGAGGCCTTTCTACAAACTTAAGTTGTTCATTTACCTCTATATCCTTAAGAGGTATTACTAGTGATTCATCGGCTAAACACTTTTTAAGATTAGATACATGAAATATATCATGTATTCCTGTCATTTCCTCTGGCAGTTGTAGCTGATAGGCTACAGGTCCTATTCTTCTAATAATCTTAAAAGGTCCAATATACCTGGGACTTTGCTTTCCTCGTTTAATGAATCTTACCACTCCTTTCCAAGGAGAGACCTTCAACAATACTTTATCTCCTAATTGAAATTCCAGGGATTTTCGTCGGTTATCAGCATAACTCTTCTGTCGATAACGTGCTGCTTTCAGTCATTCCTTGACTTGAATAATCTTGTCGGTTGTTTCTTGCACTATCTCAGGTCCAGATAGTTGCTTTTCCCCAATTTCTGCCCAACTGACTGGGGTTCGGCACTTTCGTCCATAAAGTGCTTTGAATGGTGCAACATTAATACTTGTGTGATAACTATTATTATAAGAAAATTCTATTAAAGGTAAATGATCGTCCCAATTACCTCCGAAATCAATTACACATGCTCTAAGCATGTCTTCCATCGTCTGAATTGTTCTTTCACTTTGTCCATCCGTTTGAGGGTGATAAGCTGTGCTCAGATTTAACTTGGTTCCCATTGCCATTTGGAAACTTGACCAAACCTGAGAGGTAAAGTGGCTATCCCTATCAGAAACAATTGATAAAGGAATTCCATGTAATGAAACTATTTCATTTACATATAGTTTAGCTAGCTGTTCCATGCTGAAAGTTTCCTTCATTGGTAGGAAATGAGCTGACTTGGTTAGCCTATCTACAATCACCCAGATTGTATCATTGTCTTTCTTTGTTTTGGGTAATTTAGTAACAAAATCCATTGTTATCAATTCCCATTTCCACACTGGCATTTCTAACTGTTGTAGAAATCCTGAGGGTTTCTGGTGTTCAGCTTTGACTTGAGAACAAGTTAAACATTTAGAAACATATGCTGCTATGTCCTTTTTCATTCCTATCCACCAGAAATTTTTCCTTAAATCCTGGTACATTTTATCACTTCCTGGATGCATCGTATATTTAGAATTATGGGCTTCTTCTAATATACGATGACGTAGGTTTCCTAATTTAGGTATCCACATTCTCTTCTTATGGAATCTCCAAATTCCATCTGTTCCTTGTTCTAATTCTTTTAGCATACCTTTTGATTTTTCAGTATCATCCTTGATTACTGATTCTTGTGCTTCTCTTATCTAATCATTTAAATCTACTTGCAGATTTAATTTAAGAGAACGTACCGTTTTCGACTTTTCATGATACTTTCGGCTTAAAGCATCTGCCACTACATTTGCTTTTCCTTCATGATACTGGATATCACAATCATAATCGCTAAGCATCTCCATCTAGCGTCTTTGTCTCATATTCAACTCCTTTTGCTTGAAAACACACCTTAAACTCTTATGATTAGTGAATATGGTGAACTTAGATTTAACTTGGTTCCCATTGCCATTTGGAAACTTGACCAAAACTGAGAGGTTAAGCGGCTATCCCTATCAGAAACAATTGATAAAGGAATTCCATGTAATGAAACTATTTCATTTACATATAGTTTAGCTAGCTGTTCCATGCTGAAAGTTTCCTTCATTGGTAGGAAATGAGCTGACTCGGTTAGCCTATCTACAATCACCCAGATTGTATCATTGCCTTTCTTTGTTTTGGGTAATTTAGTAACAAAATCCATTGTTATCAATTCCCATTTCCACACTGGCATTTCTAACTGTTGTAGAAATCCTGAGGGTTTTTGGTGTTCAGCTTTGACTTGAGAACAAGTTAAACATTTAGAAACATATGCTGCTATGTCCTTTTTCATTCCTATCCACCATAAATTTTTCCTTAAATCCTGGTAAGTTTATCACTTCCTGGATGCATCGTATATTTAGACTTATGGGCTTCTTCTAATATACGATGACGTAGGTTTCCTAATTTAGGTATCCACATTCTCTTCTTATGGAATCTCCAAATTCCATCTGTTCCTTGTTCTAATTCTTTTAGCATACCTTTTGATTTTTCAGTATCATCCTTGATTACTGATTCTTGTGCTTCTCTTATCTGATCATTTAAATCTACTTGCAGATTTAATTTAAGAGAACGTACCGTTTTCGACTTTTCATGATACTTTCGGCTTAAAGCATCTGCCACTACATTTGCTTTTCCTTCATGATACTGGATATCACAATCATAATCGCTAAGCATCTTCATCCAGCGTCTTTGTCTCATATTCAACTCCTTTTGCTTGAAAACACACCTTAAACTCTTATGATTAGTGAATATGGTGAACTTAGATTTAACTTGGTTCCCATTGCCATTTGGAAACTTGACCAAAACTGAGAGGTAAAGCGGCTATCCCTATCAGAAACAATTGATAAAGGAATTCCATGTAATGAAACTATTTCATTTACATATAGTTTAGCTAGCTGTTCCATGCTGAAAGTTCCTTCATTGGTAGGAAATGAGCTGACTTGGTTAGCCTATCTACAATCACCCAGATTGTATCATTGCCTTTCTTTGTTTTGGGTAATTTAGTAACAAAATCCATTGTTATCAATTCCCATTTCCACACTGGCATTTCTAACTGTTGTAGAAATCCTGAGGGTTTCTGGTGTTCAGCTTTGACTTGAGAACAAGTTAAACATTTAGAAACATATGCTGCTATGTCCTTTTTCATTCCTATCCACCATAAATTTTTCCTTAAATCCTGGTACATTTTATCACTTCCTGGATGCATCGTATATTTAGACTTATGGGCTTCTTCTAATATACGATGACGTAGGTTTCCTAATTTAGGTATCCACATTCTCTTCTTATGGAATCTCCAAATTCCATCTGTTCCTTGTTCTAATTCTTTTAGCATACCTTTTGATTTTTCAGTATCATCCTTGATTACTGATTCTTGTGCTTCTCTTATCTGATCATTTAAATCTACTTGCAGATTTAATTTAAGAGAACGTACCGTTTTCGACTTTTCATGATACTTTCGGCTTAAAGCATTTGCCACTACATTTGCTTTTCCTTCATGATACTGGATATCACAATCATAATCGCTAAGCATCTCTATCCAGCGTCTTTGTCTCATATTCAACTCCTTTTGCTTGAAAACACACCTTAAACTCTTATGATCAGTGAATATGGTGAACTTACTACCATAAGGGTAATGTCTCCAAATCTTAAGAGCAAAAATTATATCTCCTAATTCTAAATCATGGGTTGAATAATTCTCTTCATGATTCTTAAGTTGTCTAGATGCATAAGCTATAACCTTTTGACGTTGCATTAATACACATCCATAACCTAATTTAGAAGCGTCAAAATAGACTACAAAGTCTTCAGCTCCTTCTGGTAACGCTAGTATGGGTGTTTGGGTTAATCTTTTCTTAAGGATTCTAAAGGCTTCTTCTTGTTTTAATCCCCATTCAAACCTAACAGATTTACAGGTTAGCTTAGTTAAGGGAATGACTATTCTAGAAAAATCTTGAATAAATCTTCTATAATAACCTGCCAATCCTAAGAAACTTCTAACATCGGTTGGTGATTCTGGGGTTTTCCATTTAGTAATCTCCTCGATTTTTGTGGGATCCACATGAATTCCTTCATGATTAACTAAATGTCCAAGAAATTGTACTTGTTCTAGCCAAAACTCGCACTTTGAAAACTTAGCATAAAACTTTTCCTTTCTTAATAAACTTAAAAGTGCGTGCAAATGCTTTGCATGATCTTATTTTTAGAATAAATGAGAATATCATCGATAAAGACGATTATGAATTTATCCAAATATGGCTTACATATTCGGTTCATCATGTCCATAAATGCAGCTGGGGCATTGGTTAAACCAAATGGCATGACAGTAAATTCATAATGACCATACCTTGTTCTGAATGCGGTCTTAGGAATGTCTTCTTCCTGTACTTTTAATTGATGATATCCTGACCTTAAATCGATTTTAGAGAAAAATTGAGCTCCTTGTAGTTGATCAAACAGATCATCGATTCTTGGTAATGGGTACCGATTCTTAATTGTGACCTTGTTCAATTCACGGTAGTCAATGCACATACGCATTGATCCGTCCTTCTTTTTAACGAATAAGATTGGTGCTCCCCACGGTGATGAACTTGGTTGTATAAATCCTTTCTCCAATAATTCGTCTAATTGTTTCTTTAATTCTTTCATTTCTGCAGGTGCCAAACGGTAAGGTGCTTTGGCAATCGGTGTTGTTCCTGGTATTAAATGGATTCTGAATTCTACTTCTCTATCGGGAGGTTGCCCGGGAAATTCTTCTGGAAATACATCTGAAAACTGAGATACTACTGGAATATCTTTTAAATCCTTTCCTTTAGTGTTAATGATTATGGAAATCAAATACACTAAAGAATCTTTTCTTATATAACTTGCAGTTTTCATCACAGAGATGAATTTTGTGGATGTAACACCCTCAAAAAAATGTACTTGATTTTAAGACTAATTTATAAAATTTTATACAAAAGATATTAATTTAACATAAGTTTCATAAGTCAAATTCACAAGTATCATAAACCTTAGTCATCTAATGACTAAGTTGGGAAATTCAAAAGTTGTTTAAGAAATTGTTTACAACCCATGAACAAAGTTTAAGTAAGATTAAAAACATAGCGGAAGCTTCAAAAGTCGTGTTCGGTTCTTTGACGTTGCTTGACCGCCATCCGTAAGGTCCACCACGTCACCTAGGGTCAAAGACCATTAAAACATTAGTTTTGACTTTGATATAATACAATAACATGAGATCCAATATCAAGTTTAAAAAAAAACAAAATAAAAGTTTTACTGGTTCCACCGTAACTTACGGTGTCACCGTAAGTTACGGTGAGTCCTGGAATTCCCTAGTCCACCGTAAAACAGGAGGGATCTACCGTAAACATCTGACCTCTACCGTAAATTACGGTATTACCGTAATTTACGGTGAGTCCTGGAAATCCATGTTTTGTTTGTTTTGTTCATTGCACTCAAATTCAACTCTCGGATTTCGTTTTTCTAACAACCCACTACATCAAATTCTCGTATTTCTAACATGTTATATATTAACCAATATCAAAGAACAATCCTCCATATTCCAGAGCATTAACCATGCTTTACTTGATTATCCGACCCGTTTGGCTCGTCTAAGGAATCCTCCTATATGACAACTACCAACGAGTTCAAACCAAGTTCGATCAATCATTCAATATAGCGACTTCATCGCTTAATTCAAAACAACTCTTATTTAAAAATTCAAGTACACATTATATAAACATCCAATCTACTAAATGTAACGGGTCAAGTTACATACCTTAGTGTACGCCCTTCAACGCAAATCACTACCGGCTTGTCCACTTGACGTTCCGGTATCCTTTCCTATAGAGTTCAATTCAAGACATGTTTAGAACTCTATTTAAACCTTACTTCGCATAATACACCGAAACATCGTAATTATGCGTTAAATCTTTAAATTTCTATTTCAAGCCTTCTTTGAGGCATTTTCACAAACACCTTAAAGGCAGATTTTTCATATGATTATATGACAAGTTTATAACTTATCATTTAGCCCTAATCTCACCTCTATCAACAATTTACATGATTATTAGTCTCTAGATTTCAGAAATCACTTTCAAATTGTCAAATTACACAAGATTAGCACCCACAATCCTAGTGTTCATCAATTAACACATAACCTGTAATAACCGAAAATTTAAAATCATAATAAACTAATAAATTAAAAGACCTAATTATTTTATTAAATTAACCCATAGGAAACCCTAATTGAGACACCCAAGTAATTCTGTACAAACCCTAGAATTTTCAGAAAATTCAGAATCAGGATTAGGGCCCCTAAAACTCAGGGGGGGTATTCCCTAGTTGATAATTATCTATAATTGCGTGCTCAGGAAGTTGAATTTTTATTTATCGTCGACTCAGCAATGCTAGAAACACACGCGGCAATCACATAGCAATTTTGGAACCCATACGATGCGCAGGGGGTTTATGTATACGATGCGCAGGGGTACCATACGATGCGTATGGCATCTTTGGTCTACGATGCGCAGGGCTTACCAAATTTCACCTATAAATACAGGACCTTGGCATTCGATTTCTGGTGCTCATACGACGAAAGAATTCGTAAAATACTTCGAGTTATCGTCTGTTTATCACAATTAACACACACGAAACACTAATTAAGTATAGCGGGGTGCTGCAGAACAGGGTAATAACTCGATCGCTATTACGATTCATTGTCCGATCGATCAATATATCCAATGGATGTTTAAGTGCTGCCCACATTAGGGTTATACTTTGTCGTTCGTCATTAATTTGACGGATCATCGTTAATTCGATGGATAAAGTATTGTACTTTGTCGTTTGTCATTAATTTGACGGATCATCGTTAATTCGATGGATGAAGTATCGCACTTTGTCGTTCGTTGTGAGAATTTGATCTCGTGAGTTATCGTAAAGGCTGTATTAAGTTACTAACCTAGTTTATGTGCATGTTATTTAAATTAGGTTAAAAGACTAATCAGTAGTCTAAACTCTGTCCGTATAAATCTGAATTATTATCACAAGGTAGCATCAATTTGGAATTTTTAAGGTACGGATCCTACCCCACTCCTTATTGCTTCATATTCAAATTGTTATAACCCACTAAATTAATATATCTTTTAAAACTCCTTACGTCTTTGAGTATCGATTCATTTGACAGTCCGTTCAAATTCTATTCTAATCATTTGATTTAAGCTTTCATGTCGTGCGATAGTATTATGTTAATTGTACTCATTATCGCATGTTCCAATATATGTTCTGTTCTGTTCTGAAAATAAGTTTTATAAGTTATGTGAATAAGACCATTTGTACTCTGTTACCCTGAGTATCGCTTCTCATGGAGTGTCCCACGAGCATGTTGTTGCGGCATCAACAGCATGTGCTCCATCTGTGACGGAGAGATTAGTTCACGGCGTCCCTAGGTACAAGTGTGGTACAAAGCTACTAGGAGGCGTATGGATCGATCCTAGAATTTAAGTTAATGAGATGGATAACAGGTATGCCAACTGGCCATCTCGTGTGATAAGTATGCAGGAGTAGCTACCTGTGTATTATCACGTTTTCAGTTTGCTCATGGGTACATCCGTAAGATATGATTATGAAATTATGTTCTTGCATTGTATAAGTTTTGCATAAAGTGTTATTTGTTCTTTGAGCCTATAATTCCGTACTGAGCATTCGGCTCATTCCGTATAAATTTTGTATTTACAGGTCAGCAGGGTATCTTGGGCGGGGGAAAGAGAGAAGAATAAAGCTTAGGAATAAATCTGAAGATGTTAGTTAATAAAATTGAATGTGTCTGCTTGTATATAAATTTTACGTTTCGTTGTTAAATGGTTGTATCCTTGTCAAATAAATAAATGGAATTATGACTTTTGTTTATGATATCACTGTTATTGTGACACGTCAGCCCTTCCGGGTTGGGGTGTTACAGCTATGGTATCAGAGCAAAGGCTCTTTCCTGTAGAAAACTTGAAGATAGTAAATAAAAACCTGTGAGGAATGGGTAGATATCTATGATAGGATTCAATTTGGTCTCTTATTTGGTTTAATTCCTATGTCTATTCGTATAGATATGCCTCCTCGTCGTCCGCTACGTAGGAATACTCGTACTAACCCTGTACGTAACAACACTTCTTCGAATGAGACTCCAGTCGATCCAAGCGTAATTAATGCTATCAACCAGGCTGTTGCCGGGTTGCTTCCAAACCTGGTTGCTCAAACAGCTGAGGCCGTTATTCAACAAACTCGTCATCCAGAAGGCACTAACACTAATCCAACCTCTGGTGGTGAAACTCGTGAGAATACCACAAACAATACTACTTATAGTATAGACATATGGATTAGTAAATTCCAAAAACAAAAGCCGAAATCCTTTAGCCACACTACTAATCCAGTCGAAGCAAGAAACTGGATAGCTCATGTTGAAAAGATCTTCGGAGTTCTTGGAGTTCCGGAGCAATACAAAGTTAGATTGGCTACCTACAAACTTGAAGATGACGCACAAACTTGGTGGGAAGGATATAAGCAAGTCAAAGGAGGGGATGATTTTGACGCTAATCTTTCATGGGTCGACTTTCGTAATATCTTTTACGACAAGTATTTTTCGACCGCTGATAAAGAAGCTTATATCAGGGAGTATGCTGTGATTCGACAGGGGAGTGATGAACCAGCCTCTGAGTTCATTACTAGATTTGCAAGGTTGGCTAGTATTGTAGGAAACGTTGCAGGATCGGCAGAAGCCCAGGCAGAGAAATGCAAGTGGGCAGTCAATGATCGAATTCGGAAGTCGATCATGTACATGAAATTTAAGGATATCACCGAAGTTGCTGATGCAATCAAAACTTTTGAATTCGAAAGGAAAGAATTCTTATCTCGAACTGGGGATAATAAGAAGAGAAATAGGGAAGGACAAATTAAGCAAGAAAACGGCCAATCATCCACTACGCCACAGCATCAAGATCGCAAAGTGCAAGGAAATCAAAACTCTGGAAATCAGGCACGTCCATGGCAACCAAGACCACAAAACCAGAGACCTGCTCAAAACCAGATTCAGTTGTATGCAGAACCTATTCGAGCTCAACCATTGAATCAACATGTAAACCCGAATCAGATTACATATCCTTTATGTAATACTTGTGGCAAGCGACATCAGGGAGTATGTCACCGAAGTACAGGAGCATGCTTTAGATGTGGCCAAACTGGACACATGATCAAGGAGTGTACACAGAAAGACACTAAGAAGAATAACCGATCAAACGTTGCACCACCCAATGTTGGAGGAAGAGCTTTCACACTTTCTGCTACTGATGCTGCTAGTGTCCCAGGTACTGTGTCGGGAACCCTTCAGCTTGGTAAACATAGTATCTATGTGTTATTCGACACAGGAGCGACTCATTCTTTAGTATCCCATTCGTTTACTAAGTACCTTCCGATAAGACCAACTCTCTTAAATCATACCTTAACCATTTCCACTCCCATGAAAAATTCATCCGTAATCACTTACGTATATAAAGATTGTCCGATCAGTATTGAATCCATAGTGTGTAAGGCCGACCTATTTCCAATACATATGTATGATTTTGATGTTATTCTAGGAATAGATTGGTTGTCTAGACATCGTGTAACTATAGATTGTCATTCTCGCCGTGTTATTTTCGGTGATCTTCATCATCCTGATATTATATATCAGGGAACTCAAGCTCATAAATCTCTTAAGATTATCTCTGCGCTTAAGGCTCGAAAATTCATATCAAGCGGCTGTGCTGGATTCCTAGCATCGATTAGGGATACTTCTGCTAGTGTTAAGAGTATCGATAGCCATTCCGTTGTTCGTGAATATCCTGATGTATTTCCGGATGAACTACCAGGATTACCACCCGACCGTCAGGTAGAATTCACCATCAACTTGATTCCTGGTGCCGAACCTATTTCTAAAGCTCCATACCGTATGGCTCCAATGGAACTGAAGGAGTTGAAGGAACAATTGCAAGAATTGTTAGATCTAGGATTCATAAGACCTAGTGTTTCACCTTGGGGTGCTCCGGTCTTATTTGTGAAGAAGAAAGACGGTAGTATGCGTTTATGTATTGACTACCGAGAACTGAACAAGATTACTATTCGTAATCAGTATCCTCTGCCTCGCATTGATGATCTCTTTGATCAACTTCAGGGGGCTCAGTTCTTCTCAAAAATTGACCTGAGGTCCGGGTATCATCAGCTAAAGATCAAGAATGATGATGTTCCCAAGACCGCCTTTCGTACTCGATATGGTCATTACGAATTTTTAGTTATGCCCTTTGGGTTAACTAATGCACCTGCAGTCTTTATGGATTTGATGAATCGCGTATTTCACAAATTCCTAGACAAATTCGTTATTGTCTTTATCGATGACATTCTAGTGTATTCTAAGAGTCACGAAGAGCATGAAGCACATCTACATGCAGTACTTGGAACCTTGAGGCATGAGAAGTTATACGCAAAGTTTTCCAAATGTGACTTTTGGCTTAGCCAAGTGGCATTTCTAGGTCATATCATATCAGCAGAGGGAATTATGGTAGACCCAACAAAGGTTGAAGCTATTACAAAATGGCCAAGACCCACTTCTGTTACCGAAATACGAAGTTTCTTGGGTCTTGCTGGCTATTACCGAAGATTTGTTGAAAGATTCTCGGTAATTGCTTTACCACTCACAAAACTCCTAAGGAAAGGGGTGAAGTACTCATGGAATGAAGAACAAGAGAAAAGTTTTGAAGGATTGAAGAAACGACTCGTATCCTCTCCGATACTCGCTCTACCTTCTGGATCAGGAGGTTACCAAGTCTATAGTGATGCCTCAAAGAAAGGATTAGGTTGTGTGCTAATGCAACATGGGAAGGTTATCGCTTATGCCTCCCGTCAGTTGAAGCCTTATGAAGTTAACTACCCTACACATGATTTAGAACTAGCCGCAGTTGTTTTTGCACTTAAGATTTGGCGACACTATCTGTATGGTGAGAGTTGTGATATCTTTACCGACCACAAGAGCCTCAAGTACATATTTACTCAGAAGGAGCTAAATATGAGGCAAAGAAGGTGGTTAGAACTTTTAAAAGATTACGACGTAAATATTCAATACCATCCAGGCAAAGCCAATGTTGTAGCTGACGCATTGAGCCGAAAGAATTCCGGGACTATATCTTGCATACAAATTCAGCCTCATATTAGGAGGGATCTCGAAAGGATGAACATTTGGCTTCAGATTAGTAAATCTGATGGATATCTAGCTAGAATGCAGATTGAACCCAACCTCATATCACGGATTAAAGATGCACAGAAGCAAGATGGAGAACTTTGGGCAATTGTGCAAAATCTTGAGGTGGGTAAGCAATCTGAATTTAGTATAGACCATCATGGGGTGATTTGGTGCGGTAAAAGACTTTGTGTACCCGATGACTCCAGCCTTCGTGAGTCATTGTTAGCCGAAGCTCACAGCTCACCATTTTCAATTCACCCAGGATCTACCAAGATGTATCGAGACTTAAGACAGAACTTTTGGTGGAATGGCATGAAGGAAGACGTTGCTCGATACGTAAGTAAATGCCTCACTTGCCAACAAGTGAAAATTGAACACAAACGAGCAAGCGGTCTGTTACAGCCATTGGATATTCCCATATGGAAGTGGGATGAGATCACAATGGATTTTGTTACCGGTTTGCCTAAGACATTTAAGAAGAATGATGTTATATGGGTTGTTGTCGATAGATTGTCAAATTCAGCACATTTTCTACCGATTCAGCAAGGATTTTCGGTTAATAAGTTATCCGAAATATTTCTTCAAGAAATTATTCGACTTCATGGCACACCATCTTCCATTGTTTCAGATAGAGACCCACGTTTCACCTCACGATTTTGGAAAGGTTTTCAGGCAGCTTGGGGTACACGACTGAAGTTTAGTACGGCTTTCCATCCACAAACAGATGGGCAGTCAGAACGTATGATCCAGACTTTAGAAGATATGCTCCGAGCATGTGCAATTGAATGGTCTGGAAACTGGGATGAATATCTATGCCTTGTTGAGTTTGCTTACAACAATAGTTGGCAAGCAAGTATTGGCATGGCACCTTTTGAGCTTTTATACGGTCGGAGATGTCGAGCACCGATATGCTGGGATGAAGTTGGAGAAAAGATTATTGAAGGGCCAGAACTAGTTCAGATTACAAATGAAAAAGTCACTCTGGCCCGAGAAAAACTGAAAGAAGCTCAGAGCAGACAAAAGAGCTATGCAGATCAAGATAGACGACCACTCGAATTTAAAATTGGCGACCACGTTTTCTTAAAGGTATCACCTTGGCGTGGCGTTCGTAGATTTGGAATTAAAGGAAAGCTTAGTCCCCGTTTCATCGGTCCGTTTGAAATCCTTGAAAGAGTTGGAGAAGTGTCATATCGACTAGCACTACCTCCTCAGCTCTCTCACGTTCATAACGTTTTTCATGTCTCCTCGTTAAGAGGATATAATTATCATCCACTCCATGTCATTAGTTATCCGTTACTTACAATTCACGAGGATTTGTCCTACGAAGAGGAGCCAGAAGCCATCTTAAATCGACAAGAAAGGGTTTTGCGTAGGAAAGTAATTCCGTTTGTTAAAATCCTTTGGAAAAATCACTCTGAACGCGAAGCCACATGGGAATCTGAAAAATCAATTCGTTCTCTATACCCCAATCTATTCTAGCAATAGAATTTTAGTCGAGTAACGGTAAATCTTGCTCTTTGATTTATGTTCATTTGTTTCTGGTTGTGGTCATTCATGCTTTGCCTTATGTGATTATATATCTTAGTTATGATTAAGCATATTTAAGTAGGAGATTCTTGTTATATAAGTTAGTAACTCTGCTATAAAAGTTTCGTTTCCGTTATTTATGCGATATGTTATATTCTTATGTGCAAAATTTCGAGGACGAAATTTCTTTTAAGGGGGTAATAGTTGTAATAACCGAAAATTTAAAATCATAATAAACTAATAAATTAAAAGACCTAATTATTTTATTAAATTAACCCATAGGAAACCCTAATTGAGACACCCAAGTAATTCTGTACAAACCCTAGAATTTTCAGAAAATTCAGAATCAGGATTAGGGCCCCTAAAACTCAGGGGGGTATTCCCTAGTTGATAATTATCTATAATTGCGTGCTCAGGAAGTTGAATTTTTATTTATCGTCGACTCAGCAATGCTAGAAACACACGCGGCAATCACATAGCAATTTTGGAACCCATACGATGCGCAGGGGGTTTATGTATACGATGCGCAGGGGTACCATACGATGCGTATGGCATCTTTGTTCTACGATGCGCAGGGCTTACCAAATTTCACCTATAAATACAGGACCTTGGCATTCGATTTCTGGTGCTCATACGACGAAAGAATTCGTAAAATACTTCGAGTAATCGTCTGTTTATCACAATTAACACACACGAAACACTAATTAAGTATAGCGGGGTGCTGCAGAACAGGGTAATAACTCGATCGCTATTACGATTCATTGTCCGATCGATCAATATATCCAATGGATGTTTAAGTGCTGCCCACATTAGGGTTATACTTTGTCGTTCGTCATTAATTTGACGGATCATCGTTAATTCGATGGATAAAGTATTGTACTTTGTCGTTTGTCATTAATTTGACGGATCATCGTTAATTCGATGGATGAAGTATCGCACTTTGTCGTTCGTTGTGAGAATTTGATCTCGTGAGTTATCGTAAAGGCTGTATTAAGTTACTAACCTAGTTTATGTGCATGTTATTTAAATTAGGTTAAAAGACTAATCAGTAGTCTAAACTCTGTCCGTATAAATCTGAATTATTATCACAAGGTAGCATCAATTTGGAATTTTTAAGGTA
The DNA here is from genome assembly GCA_030545235.1 of Helianthus tuberosus. Classification (NCBI taxonomy): domain Eukaryota; kingdom Viridiplantae; phylum Streptophyta; class Magnoliopsida; order Asterales; family Asteraceae; genus Helianthus; species Helianthus tuberosus. The sequence continues at coordinate 30,749,564 of CM060393.1, forward strand.
CGGATCCTACCCCACTCCTTATTGCTTCATATTCAAATTGTTATAACCCACTAAATTAATATATCTTTTAAAACTCCTTACGTCTTTGAGTATCGATTCATTTGACAGTCCGTTCAAATTCTATTCTAATCATTTGATTTAAGCTTTCATGTCGTGCGATAGTATTATGTTAATTGTACTCATTATCGCATGTTCCAATATATGTTCTGTTCTGTTCTGAAAATAAGTTTTATAAGTTATGTGAATAAGACCATTTGTACTCTGTTACCCTGAGTATCGCTTCTCGTGGAGTGTCCCACGAGCATGTTGTTGCGGCATCAACAGCATGTGCTCCATCTGTGACGGAGAGATTAGTTCACGGCGTCCCTAGGTACAAGTGTGGTACAAAGCTACTAGGAGGCGTATGGATCGATCCTAGAATTTAAGTTAATGAGATGGATAACAGGTATGCCAACTGGCCATCTCGTGTGATAAGTATGCAGGAGTAGCTACCTGTGTATTATCACGTTTTCAGTTTGCTCATGGGTACATCCGTAAGATATGATTATGAAATTATGTTCTTGCATTGTATAAGTTTTGCATAAAGTGTTATTTGTTCTTTGAGCCTATAATTCCGTACTGAGCATTCGGCTCATTCCGTATAAATTTTGTATTTACAGGTCAGCAGGTTATCTTGGGCGGGGGAAAGAGAGAAGAATAAAGCTTAGGAATAAATCTGAAGATGTTAGTTAATAAAATTGAATGTGTCTGCTTGTATATAAATTTTACGTTTCGTTGTTAAATGGTTGTATCCTTGTCAAATAAATAAATGGAATTATGACTTTTGTTTATGATATCACTGTTATTGTGACACGTCAGCCCTTCCGGGTTGGGGTGTTACATAACCCATTAATCACCTACAATGGTGATCATGGTTTCCACTAAAATTTTACATGATTTCAGCTTGTGTTTGTTTAGGGTTTGTCCCTAGACACTATAGTTGTTCTTAAATCATCACAACATAAACATGCAACCCTAATTTCAGATTTTCCCAATTTCATGAGAATTTCAAATTAAGAGTTTTCACTAAATTTTACATACCTTGTAATCCTCTTGCGATGAGGATCACGATTCTAAGCTCGGATTTTCGTTTGGACCAGATTTGCACCTCCAATTGAGAGTTTTAGTAGAATTCTTGGGTTTTTGGAAGTGGGGTGTCGCCCCCTGATGTTCTGATCGACCAGACACCTCCTTGTGGGGTGTTTGGTGTGTTTTATTAATTTAATTGAAATAAAGTTTTAATTTTTACAACTTAGGTCCCTCAATTTTGATCAACATTTAGTTTAGTTGCTTTTAACCCTAATATAGGTTATTTCTAACTTGTAACTAACTAGGTTAAAATTCCTAGTTGGTAAATTCTCATTTATTTACACTTTATAATTCTAATATAAAGTTTTATATTTTTCGGGGTGTTACAAGTCCACCCCCCTTAAAAAGGGTTTCGTCCCCGAAACCGAAGTACGTACCAAATAATGTAGGGTAGAGTCGTCGCATTTCCTCCTCGGACTCCCACGTAGTGTCCGAGCCTTTTCTATGCTCCCATTTGATTTTGACTTGGTCGATTTGTCTATTTCGTAAGTATTTGACCTTTGGATCTAAAATCTCCACCGGTCTCACCGCATAATTCAGACTATTATCTACCTCGATATCATCGAAATGAATATAAGCTGTTTCATCCGCTAGACACTTTCGTAATTGTGACACATGAAACGTGCTATGAATTCCACTTAGTTCCTCCGGTAGCTCAAGGCGGTAAGCTACCTTGCCGACCATTTCAACGATTTTAAATGGCCCAATAAACCTCGGACTTAGCTTCCCCCTTTTCTGAATCTAATAACACCCTTCCATGGGGAAACTTTTAGCATAACCTTGTCACCAACCTGGAATTCGATTGGCCTATTCCTTTTATCAGCATACGCCTTTTGCCTGTCTTGAGCCGCTTTCAAGTGTGCCCGAACTATATCGATCTTCTCATTCGTGGCTCGTACTATATCCTGATGGGCGAGTTCACGTGGACCCACTTCACCCCAACATACCGGGGTTTGACACTTCCTACCATAAAGCATTTCGTACGGTGCCATTTTAATACTAGATTGGTAGCTGTTATTATACGAAAACTCAACTAACGATAGGTGAACATCCCAACTTCCTCCAAAGTCGATTATACACTCCCGTAGCATATCCCCCAATGTTTGTATTGTTCTTTCACTCTGTCCATCTGTTTGAGGATGGTACGCAGTGCTAATGAACAATTTGGTTCCCATTTGCTCTTGGAAATCTCGCCAGAAATTTGAAGTAAACCGGGTATCCCTATCAGACACGATGGATACCGGCACCCCATGACGTGCTATTATTTCATTAGTGTAAACTTCTGACATCTTTTCTGACGTATAAGTCTCACGAATCAGAATGAAGTGAGCACTTTTTGTCAATCTATTCACCACTACCCATATGGCATCGAAACCACGATTCGTCTTAGGCAACTTGGTTAATAGGTCCATTGTAATATGTTCCCATTTCCAAACCGGAATTTCTAACGGTTGGAGTTTGCCGTATGGTTTCTGGTGCTCCGCCTTGACTTGTAAACATGTCAAGCATTTTTCCACATACTTCGCCACATCCCTCTTCATTCCGGGCCACCAATAGTTTTGTTTCCAATCATTGTACATCTTGGTCGCACCCGGATGAATTGAATAATGGGATTTATGAGCTTCATCAAGTAGAAGCGCCTTCACTCCACAAGTATGTGGGACCCATATCCTTCCGGATCGAGTCTTCAACCCGTTATTTCCATCCGACAAATCTTTCAACTGACCAATTATTCTTTCTTTCTTCCAATTCTCTTCTTTCATTGCTTCAAATTGCGCCTCTCGAATACGTTCAAGTATACCTGTGGTCACCACGAGTTGCATCGATCTTACTCGTATTGGGACATAGTCCGCTTTTCTGCTCAGAGCATCCGCCACCACATTAGCCTTTCCGGGGTGATAATGTATTTCACAATCGAAGTCTTTCACCGTTTCTAGCTATCTCCTTTGTCGCATATTTAACTCCTTCTGATCGAAGAAGTATTTCAAGCTCTTGTGATCGGTGAATATGGTGCACTTTACCCCATATAAGTAGTGCCTCCATATTTTTAAGGCAAATACCACCGCAGCCAACTCAAGATCGTGCGTGGGATATTTCTTCTCGTGTATCTTTAGTTGTCTCGAGGCATAAGCTATAACTTTGCCCCGTTGCATCAAAACGCATCCGAGCCCCGATAGTGAAGCATCCGAGTATACCACCATGTCTTCAACTCCGTCCGGCAATGTCAGTACCGGAGCTTGAGTTAACTTTTCTTTTAGCGTTTGGAACGCTCTTTCTTGATCGACACCCCAAATGAACTTTTCCTTTTTCCGGGTTAGCTTTGTCAGCGGTGACGCAATCTTGGAGAAATCTTGAATGAATCTCCTATAATATCCCGCGACCCCCAAAAAGCTTCTAATTTCTGAAGGGTTCTTCGGGGGATTCCATTTTGACACAGCCTCTATCTTTGACGGATCCACCAAAACTCCGTCAGCACTTATGACATGGCAAGGAAATTGTACCTCTCGTAACCAAAAGGCACATTTAGAGAATTTTGCATATAACTTCTCTCGTCTAAGTGTCTCTAACACTTCTTGTAAGTGGTGTGTGTGTTCAGCTTCACTTTTCGAATACACCAAGATATCATCGATAAACACGATGACCGACTTATCCAACATTGGCTTGCAAACCCGGTTCATGAGGTCCATGAAAGCCGCGGGTGCGTTTGTTAGTCCAAATGACATCACGAGGAATTCATAATGTCCGTATCTCGTACGGAAAGCCGTTTTCGGCACATCTTCTTCTTTGACCTTTAGTTGGTGATACCCCGATCTAAGGTCAATTTTTGAAAACCAGTTCGCACCTTGTAGTTGGTCGAATAAATCATCTATCCTCGGGAGTGGGTATCGGTTCTTTACCGTGAGTTTGTTTAACTCCCGGTAATCGATACACATGCGCATGCTCCCATCTTTCTTTCTCACGAACAACACCGGTGCGCCCCAAGGAGACACACTCGGCCTTATGAATCCCTTGTCAAGCAGGTCTTGGATTTGGGACATCAACTCTTGTAATTCCGACGGTGCAAGTCGGTATGGGGCTTTTGCTACGAGTTTCGCGCCCGGAATCAATTCGATTCCGAACTCTATTTCCCGTTCAGGTGGTATCCCCGGTAAATCTTCCGGAAACACATCTTCATAAACTCGTACTACCGGTACATCTCCAATCTTTCGTGACTCTTTTTCGGGCTCATTAGCGTATATCATGAATGCCTTGCATCCTCGCTTCATCAGCTTGTGAGCTTTTAACATTGAGCATACTATGGGGTTGCCTCCTTTTTCGCCATAAATGGTGACGTGTTTCCCGCTCGGAGATGTTAGTTTTATCTCTTTACGAAAACACACGATCTTTGCATGGTGTTGAGATAGCCAATCCATCCCAACGACTACTTGAAATTCTCCCATTGACTTCGGGATTAGGTTTATCAAATATTCTTCGTCATCAATGCTCAGTTTACAGTTTTCACATACATCACAAACTATAAAGCTCTTGTTATTACCTATCTCTACTTCTAAGGGCACAGGTAATTTTGTTAGAACAAATGAAGGATGTCGAATAAATCCATATGAAACAAAGGATTTATTCGCACCCGTATAAAAATAACACTCGAGCAGGAATCGAATTTACAGCAAATATACCTGAGACCACCTCAGCTTCAACCTTTGCTTCTGCGGCGGTTAGTTGAAAAGATCTTGCCTTTGCTTTTGGGGCTTCACCTTTCGGGTCCTGCCCATCCTTCTTTCCAACCAGTTCCGGGCATTCCGACTTTTTGTGACCCGTTCGATAACAATTGTAACAAACCGTCACTTTCTCCGGGCACGATATAGCCATATGTCCCGTTTTTTTGCATATGGGACAAGGCTTATCCTTGTAACGGCATTCGCCTTTATGACCCTTTCCGCAGATTCTGCAACTTGGCGACCCGCCTTTTGTATCAGATTTCTTTGTGGTCTCGTTTGTTCGTGCCTTCTTAGCATGGCTTGGGTTTACATCTTGTGCTTTCCGTTCACCCCGTTCAATGCTCTTTTTCAGTTCGATCTCCCTTTCCCGAGCAGCATTTATGATCTCGGTAAGGGTCTCGTATTTTGAAGGGGTGATAAATTCCCTATACTCAGCACTCAACATGTTATGGTAGTAGTATATCTTTTGTTCCTCATTTGTCACTAGATCATCGCAAAATTTCATCTTATCCATAAACGTTGCTGTAATCTTGTCTATGGTCTCACCCTTGTGCCTAAGTTGCATGAACTCCTCCTTGATTTTATTCATAACCGCCTTGGGGCTATGATGTTTAAGAAATGGCGTCTTGAATTCTTCCCATGTCATGACCTTAGCAGCTTCAATACCGATCTCTCTCTTTTTGTTATCCCACCAATCTTTCGCTTGACTCCTTAGTTGACCCGTACCATAGGCTACGTAGTCATCTTCGTCACAATGGGTCCTCTCGAATACCCCTTCGATATCATTTAGCCATCGTTGGCACACTATTGGGTCAACCTCCCCATTATATATTGGTGGTTTACAGGCCATGAATTCCTTGTATGAACAAGGCTTTCGTCCCCCATGCTTTTCCTTTGCTAAATTTGAATCATCTTCCAATTTCTTGATTCTCTCTTCTACTATTGATAAAACTGTGTTTTGAATTTTATCAATAAAGCCCGACAAACTGTTTTCGATCGCCTTTCCAACCTCTTCGGCAATCACTTCCCTCATTTGTTCGGTGACTCTTGGCACCGCATTATCATTACCTCCATCAGCCATCTCTATTTCTGAAATGTTTACATAGGTTGTTAAACATTCCATTTATAACACATGCCGTACTTGTTTTGATTCAATCGAGTTCATAACTTGATTTAACCGTTCTTGTTTCAATTCAATCAAGTTCATAACTTGATTTAATCATTCTTGATTTGATTCAATCAAGTTCATAACTTGATTTAATCATTGTTGTTTTGATTCAATCAAGTTCATAACTTGATTTAATCATTCTTGTTTCATGCATTTCTTGTATTTGAGTGAGCTTACACACTCTTTTCATGCATATTTGTTCATTTCTCATTCTTTACATAATACTTAATTTATTAACAAAATAAGTTAATTCTTACCAGACGATCGATCAAGCTTGAACCGAACACTTTGTTGACAACCTTAGGCTCTGATTACCAACTTGTAACTCCCTCAAAAAAATTTACTTGATTTTAAGACTAATTTATAAAATTTTATACAAAAGATATTAATTTAACATAAGTTTCATAAGTCAAGTTCACAAGTATCATAAACCTTAGTCATCTAATGACTAAGTTGGGAAATTCAAAAGTTGTTTAAGAAATTGTTTACAACCCATGAACAAAGTTTAAGTAAGATTAAAAACATAGCGGAAGCTTCAAAAGTCGTGTTCGGTTCTTTGACGTTGCTTGACCGCCATCCGTAAGGTCCACCACGTCACCTAGGGTCAAAGACCATTAAAACATTAGTTTTGACTTTGATATAATACAATAACATGAGATCCAATATCAAGTTAAAAAAAAAAACAAAATAAAAGTTTTACTGGTTCCACCGTAACTTACGGTGTCACCGTAAGTTATGGTGAGTCCTGGAATTCCCTAGTCCACCGTAAAACAGGAGGGATCTACCGTAAACATCTGATCTCTACCGTAAATTACGGTATTACCGTAATTTACGGTAAGTCCTGGAAATCCATGTTTTGTTTGTTTTGTTCATTGCACTCAAATTCAACTCTCGGATTTCGTTTTTCTAACAACCCACTACATCAAATTCTCGTATTTCTAACATGTTATATATTAACCAATATCAAAGAACAATCCTCCATATTCCGGAGCATTAACCATGCTTTACTTGATTATCCGACCCGTTTGGCTCGTCTAAGGAATCCTCCTATATGACAACTACCAACGAGTTCAAACCAAGTTCGATCAATCATTCAATATAGCGACTTCATCGCTTAATTCAAAAAAACTCTTATTTAAAAATTCAAGTACACATTATATAAACATCCAATCTACTAAATGTAACGGGTCAAGTTACATACCTTAGTGTACGCCCTTCAACCGCAAATCACTACCGGCTTGTCCACTTGACGTTCCGGTATCCTTTCCTATAGAGTTCAATTCAAGACATGTTTAGAACTTTATTTAAACCTTACTTCGCATAATACACCGAAACATCGTAATTATGCGTTAAATCTTTAAATTTCTATTTCAAGCCTTCTTTGAGGCATTTTCACAAACACCTTAAAGGCAGATTTTTCATATGATTATATGACAAGTTTATAACTTAGCATTTAGCCCTAATCTCACCTCTATCAACAATTTACATGATTATTAGTCTCTAGATTTCTGAAATCACTTTCAAATTGTCAAATTACACAAGCTTAGCACCCACAATCCTAGTGTTCATCAATTAACACATAACCCATTAATCACCTACAATGATGATCATGGTTTCCACTAAAATTTTACATGATTTCAGCTTGTGTTTGTTTAGGGTTTGTCCCTAGACACTATAGTTTTTCTTAAATCATCACAACATAAACATGCAACCCTAATTTCAGATTTTCCCAATTTCATGAGAATTTCAAATTAAGAGTTTTCACTAATTTTACATACCTTGTAATCCTCTTGCGATGAGGATCACGATTCTAAGCTCGGATTTTCGTTTGGACCAGATTTGCACCTCCAATTGAGAGTTTTAGTAGAATTCTTGGGTTTTTGGAAGTGGGGTGTCGCCCCCTGATGTTCTGATCGACCAGACACCTCCTTGTGGGGTGTTTGGTGTGTTTTATTAATTTAATTGAAATAAAGTTTTAATTTTTACAACTTAGGTCCCTCCATTTTGATCAACATTTAGTTTAGTTGCTTTTAACCCTAATATAGGTTATTTCTAACTTGTAACTAACTAGGTTAAAATTCCTAGTTGGTAAATTCTCATTTATTTACACTTTATAATTCTAATATAAAGTTTTATATTTTTCGGGGTGTTACAGTGGATCAAGATGGTTTATCTCCTTTAATTGTGATCTTTTCACCTTTTGATGAATTTACTTGAATTGACTTTTGATCACATAAAATACTGGCTTTATTGGCTATTAACCAATCCATTCCTAGAATGACATCAAATCCTGCCAGATTCATGAGATAAAGGTTTGCAATAAATTTCTGATTTAAAATTTCTATTCTTGCTCTCCCTGCAAGATTTCAGAAATCCTAACAGTTTCTCCATTAGCTGTCTCTACTAAGCATTCTTGTGGTAGTTTAGTTAATGACTGATTTAGAAATTTGCAAAATAATGTATTAATAAAACTTTGGGTTGCACCAGAGTCAAATAATACTTTAGCAGAAATATCATTAACTAAAAACGTACCAGTGATCACATCCGGGATCATCTTGGCTTCATCTGCAGTCAGAACAAATGCTCTATAATTTTTAGTGTTCTTATTGTTTACAGCTGGAGCCAATTTTGGACAGTTTGGCTTGATATGACATTGTTCTACGCAGTTGTAACATATCCTGTTGTTAGCTTTCTTCCTGCAATCTTCTTCCTTGTGTCCCAATATTTTGAAAAAGTTACAGTATATGGAGCATCTTCCTGAATGCTTTCTTTTGCAATTCTTACAGTAAGGTGTAGAGGTAGAACCTATATTTTTCCCACGATTAAAATTTCCAGAACGAAATTCTTGTGTGAGCTTCTGGGTTAGGTTCCTCCTTTGATCCTCTTCTCGGGTACGGACCAATTCATCTGTCAAGGTATTTGCTAGTTCTACAGCTTCTTCTATGGTTTGAGGTCTAGCTGCCTTGACTACGTGTCTTATTTCTCCAATTAATCCCCAGATATAACGGGAGATCAACACTGGTTCAGGTGAAGCAAGAGTTGGCACTATTCTAGCATATTCAAAGAATAATTTAGTGTATCCCTTACTATCCACACCAGTCATCCTAAGGTTTAGAAATTTGTTTGCTATCTATTCCTTCTCATTGGGTGGGCAGAATTTCTTTTCTACCTTGTCCTTAAATTCCTCCCATTCCATATTGTAAGTTCTATCACTTCCTCTTGATTAGAGGATACTGTTCCACCATTCTAGTGCTGAATTCTTAAACAGATTAGAAGCAAACATTATCTTACCTTCTTCAGCACACTTGCTTATTCTTAAGACTGCCTCAGTTTTCTCTATCCAGCGTAGGGTTGCAATGGCCCCTTCGTTGCCCGAGAATTCCGTTGGTTTACAAGACCATAATTCTTTATAAGAACAACCGTAAGACACGGTTCTTCTCCTTTTGGGAATGGGCACTTGCAGTACAGGTCCATTGTTCATGCTGTGTTCTTGTTCAATTGGTCGCTTATTGCTATGCTTACTTTTATTATTCGCTTCTTGAATCGTTTGAATAATAAATGGCATTGCATCTATAATTCCTTGTGCCACTATGTGTTGAACGACACTATTATCCATTTGGTTTCCATTGTTATTGATGCTCGGATTCTCATTAACCACGTTAATGTTACTTTGGTTATCGTTATTCAGATTTCCTTGATTTCCTTCGTTGGCCATCTGAATTTTAAACATTTACCAATCATTAATTGAATAATTAAATAGTTTAAGTAACAACCACATAATACACATATTGGTAAAAAATGTTGTGCATTGCGACTTTACTCTTTTCGATATAGTAGGCGTCAAATACACACTAAAACAGAAATTAAAAATTACAATACTACTATGCCTCGTTAACCACAGAGTGGTCTATGCTACGATAGATTTATTATTATTACACATATATTTTATTTATTTTATTATTATTACCAACTTTATCATCTCCTTCATGGATATGGATTTCCCCCGAAATCCATCTGGCGTTCATCGTATTTCCGTACGAGTTGCTCTCCTACATACCCCATCATCTCGCTACTTTCTATGATTTCTTCTCCAAAATTTCGGAGTTCTTGCAAATTCTCTGCACTCATTGGGGGTGCAGGTACTGGTATTGGCTCTGGGTACTGAGGTACTGAATTCTCCTGAGGGTATGGATTCTCCAAAATCTCCCTAATGTATTCATCATTGTCATAATAGGGATCTAGAGGGTCCAAACCTGGACATGCTGCTAAGTTTGGCAAGGTTTTCTTCGTTTAAGTGATAACGTGGCACATAATCCCTAAGATCATCAAACCATGGATCATAATTTGGATCAAGAGGATTAGGGGCTGGTATCCTAGGTATCTCCTCAGGGTTAAAATCATGCATTTCTACCTCCATAGATTGAGTGGGAATCAAAGGTAAGGGTTGTGGGGCTACTAGTTGTTCCAGACTTGGGTCAGCAGCAGTTGTAGCTAGGATATGAAAATTGGCTAGGCTTTTATTAAGCATATCCTGTGTGTGGGCATTTGACTTTCGCTTAACGGCTGCTAAGGCTCTTTGCTGTTGCAACTTTCGCATTCTTTTCCTACGTGCAAATGCTTCCTTACTGAACCATCCTCTGTTTTTATGAGGGAATGGCTCTTCTGACTGAGCTTTAAAGGCAAACATCCCTTCTTCCTGATCAGCATAATACCCAGAAAGGGCAGGCTATGAAGAGGTACATTTACTCCTAGGTGAATCAGACAACTGACGACACATGTCTGAGGGTCCTTGATCACTCATACTGTAAACTAACAAATAGTCAAATAACACAAAATTTAAAATTTAAGTGTTAGCAGAACACTTCTTTGGCTTAGACCAGTGGCTAGGCTCTGATACCACCTTCTGTCGCAACCCTTGATCCCTTATCTGTCCCGGGAACCGGCGGACGCGAACTCAGAATTTTGGTGGTATCAATTGGTTAATTTGGCAGCGGAAATTACATCAGGACCGTAGTTAGGAAATGTTTATCAGAGTAAAACCACCATAATTGATATTAATAATCACATTGGAAAAACCCAAGTTTCTTATTACAACATGTTTATAGGGATAAACCCTATTTTATTGAATTTAAAACATCGTCTTTTAGGTAACTTTTATAGCCACATTTTTCCCAAGCCGTCAGTGCTCTCCAGCTGGCTTTTTACTAATTGCTTGCCACATTGTGTTACCTGAAACGCGTTTTAAAAACATTTGTCAGTGGGAAATACTGGTGAGTGAATCCCAGTTTAATCAAGAAACATTTTATCAATTAAAACAATATTGAGAGCGATCACATTGTTTATTTCTACACAATTACTCATTCAGTACTGTCAATCCTGACTTGTGGGTCATATTACACATTGGCTAACTCTTCGTCCAATGATAACGTGTTCCACATTTTGTATACAAAACCCCAACATACCGGCAGTAATTGAAGAACTACAAAGACTCAATCACCGCTTAATCACATTGTAAAACATTAAGGTTTTGTAAAATATTATAAAACGTTTAACAAAAATAGGATAAACTCACATTGCTATCTTAGACTTCGCGTAAGGGTTTCCTGGGATTAATCTATAATTTATACAAATGTACATAGGTTAGTATAATAACCCTTTGATAATATTAATGATACCCTCCCCGAGACGGTATTCCAGCAACTACGTCGGGCCAAACCACGACAGTTGTTACGGAACCCTAAATCAATCGGGCAGCGTATCTAGTACGAAACTAGGGTTATAATACTTACAACGGAGCAGAACCTCGCTAATTAGGGGGTATAGTTCTTGAAAATTATGCCTATAATGTTAGAATTCGAGATACAGAAAGTGAAATGAACGAATTGAGTTGAAGCCCGAGGCCTCCTTTATATAGTGCTGAAATCTAGTTCTCACGGTGCTCGCGTAAGAGTAAGCACGAGGTTACGCGGCCCGTGTCAAAGCTAGTCAACGGACTAGCTTGTCCGTCTCATCAGGTAGGTCCGCCACGATGTCGACACGTGTCGGCCTAGGGTGTCTCTGCGTTATTGATCTCACGCGGCCCGCGTTAACTAAATGGGGGTCTTACGCGGCCCGCTTGAACTTAAGAAAATCAACGAAATCAGGTCTTAACCTTCATACTGCCCGCGTAAGGGTTGGGGTGGGTCTACGCGGCCCGCCTCAACTTAATAAACAGATTTTAAATTTATTTTTAATACTATATTATATTTCGGGCTCGGTTTTCACATACGGGGTATATTTAAAGACATATTGAGATATTTCTAAAATATGTTAGGGTGTCGGAAATATTTATAAGGGTGCCGGTTTATTGAGGATTGTTACACTTTAGCATGGAAAGATTAGCCAAATTATACGTAGACAAGGTAGTATCCTTACATGGAGTCCCACTCTCCATTGTATGGGAACACGACTAAATTTAAGCACAACATACCATCCTCAAACAGACGGACAAAGTGAAAGGACGATCCAAACCCTGGAGGACATGCTTAGGGCACGTGTGATTGATTTTGGTGGAAACTGGGATGACTACCTGCCCTTAATCGAATTCTCCTATAATAATAGTTATCATTTAAGCATAGAAGCTGCCCCGTTCGAAGCACTGTATGGACAAAAGTGTAGAACCCCAGTTTGTTGGGCAGAAATAGGAGAAAGTCAATTATCAGGTCCTGAAATAGTGCAAGAAACCACCGACAAAATCACTCAAATCAAGGAAAGACTAAAGACGGCTCGAGATCGCCAGAAGAGTTATGCAGACAATCGACGCAAGCCGTTAGAATTTCAAGTTGGAGACAAGGTACTCCTAAAAGTTTCTCCTTGGAAAGGGGTAGTTCGCTTTGGTAAGAAAGGAAAGCTAAGTCCAAGGTACCTAGGACCCTTTCTAGTAATTCAGCGAATAGGAACTGTTGCTTATCGCTTACAACTACCAGAAGAGTTAACCGGGGTACATGACGTATTTCATGTATCCAACCTTAAGAAGTGTTTATCTGACGAATCCCTGGTAGTACCTCTTCCAGACATAGAGGTAAATGAAAAATTAAAGTTCATAGAGAAGCCACTACAGATAGAAGACAGAAAGATTAAATTCCTTGGGAGCTGGAATCGGAAATGAAGCGAAAGTAGGATTCAAAGAGAGGACCGGAATACACTTGGGAGCTGGAATCGGAAATGAAGCGAAAGTATCCTCACTTATTTCAGTAAATCTCGAGGACGAGATTTTAAATAAGGTGGGGAGGATGTAAGGACCTGCAAAAATGTCCCAAATCAACCCGTAAGTAAAAACTCGGACCCCTGAAACCCTAACGTGCATGAAAAACTAAGAAAACAAGATTTTTTTTTGTTTCACGCGGGCCGTGTAAGAGTAAGCCTAGGCTTACGCGGGCCGCGACAACTCATAAAATCCCCGGATCAGCATGCTAGGCCACGTGGCAGCCACGTGGCAGACCTAGGTGTGACACGCTAGCCCTAGTCTACGACTAGGTGACCCACGCGGGCGGCATAAATGTAAGAGTGGGTTTACGCGGGACGCGTAAACCCCATTTTTCAGCTATAAATTGCTTGGTTCATGGCCTGTTCATCTGTGTCGAAAATTTTAGTAAAAAAAGAAGAATACTTCATAAATTCGAAGTTTTAAGGTATCAAGGGGCTGCTACGATACAGGGATTAACTCGATCGCTGCTAGGATTCAATGTCCGATCGATTGAAAACAATCCGATGGATGTTTAAGTGCTGCTCAAACTCGGGCTATACTTTGTCATCCGTCGTGAATTCGATGGATGTTTAAGTATTGCACTTTGTCATTCGTCGTGAGGGTTTTGATCTCGTGAGTTATCGTCAATGTTGTATTAAGTAACTGATCTAGTTCGTATGCATTGTCATTTAATTTAGGTTCCAAGGCTTATCAGTAGGCTAAACTCTGCCCGTTTAAACTTGCAATGTGAGTCATTCTCTTTTATCAAAAGTGTTTTTCAATACTCCAATTATTTTCAAAGGTTATAATTACAGGGTTAAGTCGTGGTTATCTTGAATCACTGGCTAGTGGGGTATTGTGCACATTACTAATTTCTCACAGTTAGGTTCATCAACCTAACAGTGATAATCGTCACTACTTGGGTTAAAGGACCCAATAGTGGTATGACCATCGTCACCAGGAGGTGACACGGCGCCAGATAAAAATAAGATAGGAGCCATTGTAGTCGCTCTTATGCTGTAATTTATAACTATGTGTCGTTTTATCAAATTTGAGTGACTTGCCAGTATTTCCCCGCTGATAAAATATTTTTCAACTTGTTTCAGGCGACCTACTGTGAACCAAGGAAAACGTGCTACGGAGCACTAACAAAGCTTGAAGTGGTGGCTCAATAAAATAAATAAACATGTTTTGTAAACAAGGGAATTTCCTCGTGAAATTCCTCTATTGTAAATTACGGGGTTTATCCTGAATTATGAAATAAAATAATCGGGCCCCACCTTTTTCTGTCACGGCCCCCGGTAATTATTATGTTGGCAGCAGAATTTTAATAGGATCTTTTAAAACTTGAAAATGCTTAATTTATTTTATTTCACAAATTGGGAATAACACTCATAATTTACAATAAAGGTGATTTCACCGGGAAATCCCAGTTTTTACAAAAACATGTTTCTTTATTTTATTGAGCCACTTCCTCAAGCTTGTTGTGCTACACGACACTTTTTCCTGGATCACAGCAGATCACCTGAAACATGGTTTAAAATGGTTTTATCAGCAGGGAAATACTGGCGAGTCATTCAAGTTGCACAAAACGACACATTGTTTCAATATACAGTATTAAGGGTGATTATATTGTTTCTATCAACCAATTACCCCAAATCGGTATTTGTCACTCGACTGTATCTGTGACTATGGTCAGATCACCCATTGGCTAACCCGTTGTCCAATGGTGACGGGTATCAAGTAATGTATACAAAACCCCACATACCGGCAGTAATTGAAGATTACAAAGACTTAATCCCTGTAATTATAACTTTGAAAACAAGTAGGATTTTGAAAGCAATTTGGTAAAAAGGAGAATGACTCACATTGCAAATTTAGACGGGCAGAGTTTAGCCTAGTGATTTAGCCTGATAACCTGATTTAAACAACAATGCACACGAAACTACGTAACTAACTTAATAGAACATTTACGATAACTCACGAGATCAAAACCCTCACGACGAATGACAAAGGCATAGCCCAATTACAGGCATCACTTAAACATCCATCGGATAGTTTTCAATCGATCGGACATTATATCGTAGCATTGATCGAGTTAATACCCTGTAGTCGTAGCAGCGTTTCACTACTTGAAATTCGAATTTGAGCAGCCTTCTTCGCGTTTTAGAAAGTTTTACGCTCACAGATGCAAAGCTCACGAGCTGAGCAATTTATAGTTGAAATATGGGTTCTACGCGGCCCGCGTAAACCCACTCTTAATCTTAAGCGGCCCGCGAGGGTCACTTAGTCTACGACTAGGGCTAGCGTGTCACACCTAGGTCTGCCACGTGTGCGACATGTGGCCTGTTCGCTTATCCGAAGATTTGATGAGTTGTCGCGGCCCGCATAAGCCTTGGCTTACTCTTACGCGGCCTGCGTGAAACCAAAAAAATCTTGTTTTCTTTGTTTTTCATGCACGTTAGGGTTTCAGGGGTCCGGGTTTTTACTTACAGGTTGATTTGGGACATTTTTGCAGGTCCTTACATCCTCCCCACCTTATTTAAAATCTCTTCCTCGAGATTTATTGAAATAAGTGAGGATACTTTCGCTTCATTTCCGATTCCAGCTCCCAAGTGTATTCCGGTCCTCTCTTTGAATCCTACTTGACTTTGACAAGTACCAATCTTTTATGTTTAAGGAACTTAATCTTTCTGTCTTCTATCTGCAGTGGCTTCTCTATGAACTTTAATTTTTCATTTACCTCTATGTCTGGAAGAGGTACTACCAAGGATTCGTCAGATAAACACTTCTTAAGATTGGATACATGAAATATGTCATGTACCCCGGTTAACTCTTCTGGTAGTTGTAAGCGATAAGCAACAGGTCCTATTCGCTGAATTACTGGAAAGGGTCCTACGTACCTTGGACTTAGCTTTCCTTTCTTACCAAAGCGAACTACCCCTTTCCAAGGAGAAACTTTTAGGAGTACCTTGTCTCCAACTTGAAATTCTAACGGCTTGCGTCGATTGTCTGCATAACTCTTCTGGAGATCTCGAGCCGTCTTTAGTCTTTCCTTGATTTGAGTATTTTGTCGGTGGTTTCTTGCACTATTTCAGGACCTAATAATTGACTTTCTCCTATTTATGCCCAACAAACTGGGGTTCTACACTTTCGTCCATACAGTGCTTCGAACGGGGCAACTTCTATGCTTGAATGATAAGTATTATTATAGGAGAATTCGCTTAAGGGCAGGTGGTCATCCTAGTTTCCACCAAAATCTATCACACATGCGCTAAGCATGTCCTCCAGGGTTTGGATCATCCTTTCACTTTGTCCGTCTGTTTGAGGATGGTATGCAATGCTTAAATTTAGTCGCGTTCCCAAGGCTTCTTGGAAACTTGTCCAGAAATGTGAAGTGAAACGACTATCCCTATCCGATACAATGGAGAGTGGGACTCCAGGTAAGGACACTACTTTGTCTACGTATAACTTGGCTAACCTTTCCATGCTAAAGGTTTCCTTCATTGGTAGAAAATGAGCTGATTTGGTTAATCGGTCCACAATTACCCAAATTGCGTCGTTACCTTTTCTGGTTTTGGGCAACTTAGTAACAAAATCCATGGTTATTAGTTCACATTTCCAAATAGGCACTTCTAACAGTTGGAGTAATCCTGAAGGTTTTTGGTGTTCTGCCTTTACTTATGAACAAGTTAGACACTTAGATACATATCTAGCTATGTCCTTTTTCATTCCTATCCACCAGAAATTATTTCTTAAAACTTGATACATCTTATTATTACCAGGATGCATGGTATACCTAGATTTATGGGCTTCCTCTAAAATCTTATTTCTTAATTCTCCTTGCTTAGGTACCCAAATCCTTTTCTTATGGAATCTCCAAATTCCATCAGTTCCTTGCTCTAATTCCTTTATTCGTCCTTTCATTCCTTCAGCATCATCCTTGATTGCCGTTACTTGAACATTCTTCAGTTGTTCCATTAAGTCTAATTGCAAGCTTAATCTAAGAGCACGGACTCGCTTTTGCTTTTCATGATACTTACGACTTAAGGCATCCGCTACTACATTTTCCGTTCCTTCGTGATATTGAATATCGCAATCGTAGTCACTTAGAGTTTCCATCCATTTCCTTTGCCTCGTATTTAATTCTTTTTGCCCAAATATGTATCTTAAGCTTTTATGATCTGTATAGACTGTAAATTTACTTCCATACAGATAATGTCTCCAAATCTTAAGGGCAAAAATTATGGCTCCTAATTCTAAGTCTTGAGTCGTATAATTTTCTTCGTGCTTTTTCAATTGCCTTGTGGCATACGCAATTACCTTTTTTCGTTGCATTAGCACACATCCTAGTTATTCAAGAAAAAAAGAGGACCGGAATACACCTGGGAGCTGGAATCGGAGATGAAGCGAAAGTATCCTCACTTATTTCAGTAAATCTCGAGGACGAGATTTTAAATAAGGTGGGGAGAATGTAAGGACTTGCAAAAATGTCCCAAAACGACCCGTAAGTGAAAACCCGGACCCCTGAAACCCCAATATGCATGAAAAATCAAGAAAATGTGAGATTTGGTTTTCACGTGGGATGCGTAAGAGTAAGCTTAGGCTTACGCGGGCCGCGACAACTCATCAAATCTCCGGATAAGTGAACAGGCCATGTGTCGTACACGTGGCAGACCTAGGTGTGACACGCTAGCCCTAGTCGTAGACTAGGTGGCCCTCTCGGGCAGTGTAAGATTAAGAGTGGGTTTACACGGGCCGCGTAAAACCCATATTTCAGCTATAAATTGCTCAGCTCATGATCTTTGCATCTGTGAACGTAAAACTTTCTAAAACGCGAAGAAGGCTGCTCAAATTCGAATTTCAAGTAGTGAAACGCTGCTACGACTATAGGGTATTAACTCGATCACTGCTACGATAAAATGTCCGATCGATTGAAAACTATCCGATGGATGTTTAAGTGCTGCCCATAATTGGGCTATGCCTTTGTCATTCGTCGTGAGGGTTTTGATCTCGTGAGTTATCGTAAATGTTGTATTAAGTTACTTACCTAGTTTCGTGTGCATTGTTGTTTAAATTAGGTTATCAGGCTAAATCAGTAGGCTAAACTCTGCCCATCTAAATTTGCAATGTGAGTCATTTTCTTTTTATCAAATTGCTTTCCCAAAACTCTACTTGTTTTCAAAGTTATAATTACAGGGATTAAGTCTTTGTAATCTTCAATTACTGCCGGTATGTGGGGTTTTGTATAGATTACTTGATACCCGTCACCATTGGACAACGAGTTAGCCAATGGGTGATATGACCATAGTCACAGAAACGAGTCGAGTGACAAATACCGATTTGGGGTAATTGGTTGATAGAAAAAATGTAATCACCCTTAATACTGTACATTATAACAATGTGTCGTTTTGTACAAAAATGAATGAACTCACCAGTATTTCGTGCTGACCAAATCTTTTTAAAACACGTTTCAGGTAATTACAGTAGACCGGAATAAGAGTTGGATACGGCACCAACAAGGCTTACAGAAATGGCTTATTTTATCAAATAAATTAAATTAAATGTTGTTTTATGTATTCGGGTTTATCCCAATACTAAAGCTACCTTTGTAAAACATGGGTTTATTCCCATCTATTTAATAAATAAAATCCGATGTTTCAAAACTCTGATATTTTTCCCAACTCACGGTCCTGATGAAATTTTTCGCTATAATGTTTTAAAATAATCACCGGTACCACTGAACTGCTTCGCGTCTCTCGCTCCCGTCCAGGGCGGGGTCGGGGGTCGTGACAGAAGGTGGTTTATAATGGCTCCTATTTAATTTTATCTGGCGTCGTGTCACCTCCTGGTGATGATGGTCATTCCACTATTGGGTCCTTTCACCCAAGTAGTGATGATTATCACTGTTAGGTTGATGAACCTAATCGAGAGAAATTAGCAATGTGCACAATACCCCACTAGCCAGTGATTCAAGATAACCACGACTTAATCCCTGTAATTATAACCTTTGAAAATAATTGGAGTATTGTAAAACACTTTTGATAAAAAGAGAATGACTCACCTTGCAAGTTTAAACGGGCAGAGTTTATCCTGCTGATAAGCCTTGGAACCTAAATTAAATGACAATGCATACAAACTAGGTCAGTAACTTAATACAACATTTACGATAACTCACGAGATCAAAACCCTCACGACGAATGACAAAGTGCAATACTTAAACATCCATCGAATTCATGAAGAATGACAAAGTAAAGCCTGAGTTTGAGCAGCACTTAAAGCCTGAGTGGGTCACCTAGTCGTAGACTAGGGCTAGCGTGTCACACCTAGGTCTGCCACGTGGCCTAGCATGCTGATCCGGAGATTTTATGAGTTATCGCGGCTCGCGTAAGCCTAGGCTTACTCTTACGTGGCCCGCGTGAAACCAAAATAATCTTGTTTTCCTAGTTTTTCCTGCACGTTAGGGTTTCAGGGGTCCGGGTTTTTACTTACGGGTTGATTTGGGACATTTTTGCAGGTCCTTACATTTGCTGTCGCTGATGCTGCTGATTTTGTTGCTGCTGCTTTGGCTGCGGGGCTCTACAGTCTTTGGCCTCATGGCCCACCTTTTCGCACCTACGGCAAGTCCGGACACACTGTCCATAATGATGATAACCACA
Organism: Helianthus tuberosus; assembly: GCA_030545235.1. Taxonomy (NCBI): domain Eukaryota; kingdom Viridiplantae; phylum Streptophyta; class Magnoliopsida; order Asterales; family Asteraceae; genus Helianthus; species Helianthus tuberosus. The sequence continues at coordinate 30,769,460 of CM060393.1, forward strand.
CTTGTTGCACTGTGGCTTCTTCCCAACATAGGAGCCCTGATTCTGATTGCTGCCCTGTCCATGGTTAACTGAGGACGACTGACTGAAGCTATGGTTATTGCTGTTGTTAGGCCTTTTCTGAGATTGACTGGCACTGGGTTCCTTGTCAGCGTCGTTCCATTTTCGCTTGTTATCACTAGCAGGTGTGGTAGCTGTAGCAGCAGAGGTAGTAGCAGATTTACGAGGCAGCAATGAGCCACGCTCGACCTCTTGGTCAGTAATCTTATGTGCCAAACTGATGATTTGGGGCAGATTGTTATGGTTTGCAGCAGTGACATACCCCTTTACAGCTGGTGCTAGGCCCTTGAGATACAGCTCAATTCGTCGATGTGGAGGTCGAGACAAGTTAGGGCACAAAATTGCTAGTTCATGAGGTCGTTTTGTGTAAGCCTCGATCTCGGATCCTTCCATCTTCAAATCGTAGAACTCGTTCTCGAGCTTCTGAATCTCATCATGAGGAAAGTACTCTTCTCGCATTAACTCCTTAAAATCATCCCAAGTCGTTGCATTAGCCATCTCGATGCCCAACATCTGCACCTGGGCATTCCACCAAGTTAAGGCACCATCCTCCAAAGTGCCTGTAGCATACTTCACATGGTCCCCCACGGGACAATTACACATAGCGAACACTGACTCAGCTTTCTCGAACCATCGAAGTAGCCCTGTAGGATCGGTTTGCTGATCCGAATGAGTCGGTTCAGAGGAATTCCATCAAATACAGGTGCGGAAAACAAGTATTTGACTTAAACACAGCTGAAACTTCACTTTAACACTGATTTGTATTGATATGAACACAAATACAATCAGTTCTCACACCGGCAGCACCTCGGTATGGAAATTTCTCAAATGTTACCCCCTTGATTTCGCTTGACCTAGACCTCCTATATATAGAGATTGGGATTTCGCTTGGAATGATCTCAAGCGAAATCTAACATGTTGATTTCGCTTGAGCTGCTTCAAGCGAAATCCTTTACATACACAAACCTTCAAGCGAAATCTTGCTAACTCTTTCTCATTTTCTCATTCTACGTGCCCTGATCTAATCTAACTAGTCTAAGACTCGATACAAGACGAAGTCGACAGATGTAGTGCACCAACAGACTCCCCCTCAGATGTTGACGAGTCAACTATCGAGTTACACCAATGCTGTGTCTTTACATCTTCATTCTTGATCAGTCTCTGGGCTTTTCTCTCTCTATCTTCTTTTCCAAAATCACCTTGCTCTATCAGACTCCCCCTCACGATTTGCTGGCATTCATTTGTTCTTCAGCAACATCTGCTTTAGGATCAATGTCTGACTCAAAAGTTGTTTTCAAGATCATTTCCTGGCTTTTATCTAAATCTCTTGATCAGATCTCTTGATTCCTTAAGTTCATCAGCATCAGCAACTAGCAAACTTTAGATTCATGATCAGAGTCTGACTTTTGAAAACCTTGAATGAATTAACCTGGCTCACCTGTAACAATCTTAACCCAGAAATAAATTTTCTAAATTTAACAATTTAAATGCACCAACAATCTGATATAATCAGATAATTCTTTCTCATATCACAAATCAATAATGAACCAAATGTAGGTTTTAAAATACCAAATTGTAAGAATTTTAACAAACCTTTTAACATTTTAAGATTCACTCCCCCTCACAATCAAGTCATCATGTTTAGCACTTGAAATTTTGACAATCAGCTTTCCAATACCAGTTGTCGAAAATCTTTTTGAATTTTTTTTAAAATTTATGCTAAAACACACTAAAAATCTTTTTGTAATTTTTGATTGTAAAAGAATGCAATAAAGAAATATTTTCAAACAATACTTTTGTGAGTTTGTGCAAGAGGATCATATCAGTTTCTGAGACAGATCACTAACACCGTTAAGCTTCATTTCATATTAAGTTCTAAACAATTTACCTAGATTGTCAGTATGTTTGTCCACTTAAATTTTCACACAAAGTTCAACTGATCCGAGATACGATATTAATGTTTTAAGCACTTGAACTTATTCGTGTGTCCCACTACTTGAATATACTCCCGTATCCAGATTCTCAATAATCAGTCTTACAGGTGAGAATACTACAATGATATCTGTATATAATTTAGGTATGCGAGGGCCGAGGGATCTCAGATCGATACTTCCGTATACGCAGAGAGATATCAGCTTCGACTTTTCGGTGTGTCCCCTTTAGAGGATCTTTTTGCTTACAACAGCAGCATATATCAATTTTATTGTTTCAGCATGCTGAGGGTTTAATGCTGTGTTTCAAGCATTGCAGCAAGTATTAGCCAGGGACTAGGTCAGAACTACCGTTCAGCAGAAGTCCCGGAATAATACCCCAGATATCATAGAGTATAAAGACCTAGTATATCAGATTAAGAGACCTTTCAAACAAGATTTCAGGGGTTACCTATATATCCAAGTTTGTGTTAACCCACAGAACAAGCAAGTTTGAAATTTAGGTTTATATCTCATCACAATCTACTAAATGTGCAAAAACCTACTGACATATCCACAGTAAGATTGTTTATCACATTTTTCTATACATTTCTCTAGCATGTTGTGATAGTCCACTGATGTACTATCATTTCCTCTATATGCAACAAAAACTCATTTTTGAATTTTTATCATGTTTTTGTCTTTTTCAAATTTTCAAATGTTTTTGGATTTTCTGAAAAATTTTTACTCCCCCTAAAATGCAAACACATTTTAGGAAATTTGAAAATAAACTGTACAAAAAAAGTGACAACTGATATCGAATCGCATCAAATCGCCATTCACTCGGCATAAACAATCAGAACTCCTCCTATCACAAAACTATTTTCTCATTTAGATTTCAAAACACTTAAGTTTGTTTTAATCAAAATGATTTTTCCGGAAAATAAGTTTTTATGATATAATCATTTGAAAATTTGGAGTGTGGTTCATCACATTGTCTATTCAAAATACCAATTGTAAGTATGGTCCAATCAAGTTCAACTTAATGACCTTGATTAACCTTTTCATGTAAGCACCTACTATATCAAAAGTAAGAATTACCACATGTAGGAATGTTACGTCTACAACACCATTTTACCAATCAAAATGCCGATTCCTGCTTCGCACTTACCAACCTGGAAGCTCCGGCGTAGTCATACAACCTGTAAACATCCAAACACTATCAAAAACTTTTAACCAAAATCTTCAAACATTAGAAAGATGCCGATTCCTGATCCACGATATAAACTTGGGATCTCCGGCAAGTCCTAAGACTTTCATGGAAAACAAACTTCCACCCAAGTCTTCTTTGACTTGGTGGCTTCCAATTCCTGAGCAGTAGGGTTATAAGTTGCCTTTTTAGTTGCATAAAAATCTTTAACCCCCTTTACTTTCCCATCAACCATTTTCTTGAAAATTTTCTTAACATTTTCACTGAATGTTTTTTCGATATCAAAATCTGATTTTTCAATTTTATCAACCATTTGTTTAATCTCTTCCACACTCAATGATTTAATGTCAACATCATTCATCAAATCTTTGATCTCATCTTGTGACTCCTCTGATTTTGTGGAATCAGAATCATCGCCAGATTGTACATCTGATTTTTTAACAATCCATTTTTGATTGTCTTTTGCCTTCTTTTTGTACAATCTTTTAGAATTTTCACCAACTTCATTCTTTGAATTTTCAACAATTTTGAAGTTTGTAGTTGGTGAATCATTCTTTTCAACCACTTTTTCTTTAAGTTTTTCAGAGACTCCCTGTTTTTTGTTGACTTTGTTTGGACAATTGTGAGCAATGTGTCCAACAACTTGGCATTGAAAACAAGTTCTTGTGTCTTTTGGAATGTCTCTTGAATGAAAAACTCCAGTTCCTGTCCTTTTCCTTTCAGCAAGGAACTCTTGATTTGATTTCTCCAAAGATAAGCTATTTGACTCCTCTTCATAGCTTTTTCCTGCAACATATGTCATTTTTGATTTAAAATCTCTAACATATTTTTCATTTTTACGATTTTCAGGTGGAGTAAAACCAAGACCTTTCCTTTTGTAACTACAATTTTGATTTGTTTTCTTTTGAAAACTAGAATCAGAATTGTAATTCTTTTTTCCTTTTTTCTTGTTTAACCTTTGTTGAACTCTAGAAGTGTATTTTTTAGGTTTTTCAGTAGATTTTAGATCTTTAATTTCAGAAAAATTAATTTCCGTCATCTTGAAAACCTTTTTGATCATGTCAAAACACACACTTTTAATTGGAAACTCTTTGTCAGAATATAATTTGTCCGAATCATTTAAAGTATATGCAACTTCAAATGTTTCATCATTCAAATTTGCCTTTGATAACAAAAATTCTTTACTGTAAGACCGTTTTTCCGATGATTTTGAACTGTGGACTGACGAACTTGAACCCCCAGACTCAAACTTTGACTCAGACACCTCCTCAGTATCCAACACCTGATCGACCACCTTTTTGATTAACTCAGACTCATGATCAGTATCAGACGAGGTAAACGTGATATCAATGTTATCTGGTAAAACGTCAGTTGTCTCGGATTTTAACTTTATATTGACTGCTTTTTCGACTTGCTCCTCATTTGGTTTTCTAGGAGAATACCCTTCCCAGATAGGAGGCGGACACTTGTTATATTTAACAGTCGATTTCTTACCAGTCTCATTCTTTTGCTTCTCATCCTGAAATGCTTCAAAACCTGCAACAGTAGGATAAACTCGATCAATAACATAATCAGAACAAGAATAACTCAGTAATAACCTTCTGATCCTTTCATTCTCGATCTTTTCTTTCTCCAACTCTTGCTTTAGACTAGCATTTTCTTCGATGTAATGATTAATTGCCTTTTGCTTTGTCATCAATTAGCATTCGTCATCGTTAAAGCCTTTTCTCTTTCAGAATTCGTTGTTTGAAGACCTGTCACTGTTCTGTTCAACACGCTATACGATTCTTTCACATAGCTGATGTCAGATAGTAACTTTTCTATCAGTCTTTCTCTATCAAACAAAATCACATCTTTTTCTTCACAACTCTTACACATTTCCAAACATTTCTTGCAAGGCTTTTCCACTTCAATAATCTTTTCAGTTTCAACTACTTCAGTTTGAATAACATTTTCAATCTTTTCATCTTGTTGTTGTTCTTTTGCAGCTTGTTTCTCCTTTAATTTCTCCATGTAATCTGCAAAATAAAAATGAAAACTTTCAGGAGAAAGATGATTTTTAACAATATTAATATGTTTCTCTTCTTCATCATCACTGCTACTCTCCATTGGTGTTTGATCAAACTCTACAGATTTTTCAGACTCAGCATCTGAAACACCAGAATCAAATGGTGTTTGATCAAAAACAACTTCTTTTTCTGAAGTATCCTCATTTTGCACACTCTCATTTGTACTTAATGAATCAGAATCAGCACTTTCTGAACTTTCTTCAGATGTACTCGATTGATCTTTCACTTTTTCACCAATTGATCTCATCCAAGTAGCAAACAAATCTGGTTCTCTAACACTCTTTGCAATGAAAGCCTTGAAATCACCCTTTTCATCAACAAACATATCCCAGCTGAATCCTTCAGGTAGTTGTTCATCAACTTGGTCCACTATACATGTTGTGATGTTAGAAGAAATGTAATTGCTCCAGTTGAAATCTACCAAACACCCTTTCTTTGAATCTTCAATCTTTCTACCATGAGCTGTCTGTAATTCTTGTGTCTGACCAACTTGCTGATAAATGGCTTTCCGGTAGTAGTCATCTTTCCCAAATGGATTCTGAGCACCACTAACTTCTCTATTCTTGCACTCCCGTTTAAAATGACCTTTTTCCCTGCACCTGAAACAAGTAACTTTAGATTTATCAAAACCTAAAGTAGAAACACAAGCATCAAGAAAGTCATTTCTCCCAGTAATTGTCTTGAATTTTTCAGCACGTCTAAGAACACTTGCAAGACACCATTTGATATCCATTAGTTCCATCTCTTCAGCATCTATTTGGTCGTAATCCTCTTTAGTAAGCATAGGATTTCCAATTCGACCAGCAACTAAACCTTCATATGAGATAAGCACGGAACCAAGTAATGCCATATGATCTTTCGCAATGTCTTCAGAAAAACTTTGACCTTCTGGAAGATTTAGAGCTATGTTGCATTGAATCACACAACCATTTCCCATCTTTGTGCTTTGAGACTGAAAACTTTCTGATGAGCTTTTCGGATTAACACTCGGATACAATGAGAAACCACTGTTGCTTTTGTTTGAATTTTGATCAGTCTTTTCTGTAGAATCTCCAACACTATAAGAAGTCTGAATTTTCGAACTTCTCTCAGCTTCTGAAGTCGGAATACTACCCTTGTAATACATTTTTACATCTTGTTGACCACTTGGATTATTCATCCTTGCAATCTTCTGCTGTTCTAAATCCTGACTTTCAATCTTTTCAATGAACTGAGAGATCGACAACCCTTCATAAACTCCGGTATTTTTCAGTATCATCAAATATGTTCCCCACTCTTTCTGAGGTAAAGCATCAGCTAGCTTATCCACCCATTCCTCATCTTCTTTGTTGATGTTCATCATCGACATTGTTCGAACTAAGTGACAATAACGTTCAATGAGTTTCTTTGTATCTTCTCCGGGCAAACTTGTGAATAAGTCAAACTCCTTTTTAAGCAATGCCTTTTTGCTTTTAATCATGTTTGCACTACCTTCAACTTTGACTTTCAAAGCATCCTAGATTGACTTTGATGTTTTGTCATGTTGAAGTAGTATAAAGATGTCTTCTTTGATAGCTTGTTGAAGCAAACTGATCATCATTTTTTCAGCTCGATACATTTCCCGTTCTTCATTACCAAACTCTGATATCTGTTTTACTGTTTCCATTTCAGAACGTGGTAGCATATACTTTTTCAGAATACATTCCCATGATCTTAAATGATTTGCTTGCACCCAGTTTTCGAAACGATCTTTCCATCCATAGTATTCCTCAATGCACATTAGCTTTGGGGGTTTCTGAGTAGTTCCCGTTTCATTTTCTGAATTCATGTTCTGAGCAATGGAAGATGAACTAGGTGATGTTGCAAATGCGTTGTGAAAATCGTTATCCATGTTTCAATTACTTTCAAGCGAACTGGTCAATTTGTAGATTTCAAGCGAAATAATCTGTTAAACTGGTTGAAGCGAGACCTTTGAAGCGAAGTTGTTCAAGCGAAACTTTCTGAAGCGAAAACCTTGAAGCGAGATCCTTGAAGCGAAAACAGATAACCTCTGAAGCGAACTGATAAGTGTCGCTTGAGAGTTCAAGCGAAATCGTTCAACACAAACTTTGTTCTTCAAGCGAAATCCATTCGGAAGTCAATTTTGATCTCTTTTAGGTTGAATTTGTCTGTGAAACTTTCAAGGGTTTGTTATCTTGTACTATTAAACAATCCGTGAGAAATTGAATAGATTTTGACCGTGGAAAAATTCTGAACTGATGAAAAGAAGGTGTAGAAGTATGAGAATGATGTCAATTTCAGCTGAAATCCTGTAGAACTCCTCAACAGGCTCTGATACCAATTGTAGGATCGGTTTGCTGATCCGAATGAGTCGGTTCAGAGGAATTCCATCAAATACAGGTGCGGAAAACAAGTATTTGACTTAAACACAGCTGAAACTTCACTTTAACACTGATTTGTATTGATATGAACACAAATACAATCAGTTCTCACACCGGCAGCACCTCGGTATGGAAATTTCTCAAATGTTACCCCCTTGATTTCGCTTGACCTAGACCTCCTATATATAGAGATTGGGATTTCGCTTGGAATGATCTCAAGCGAAATCTAACATGTTGATTTCGCTTGAGCTGCTTCAAGCGAAATCCTTTACATACACAAACCTTCAAGCGAAATCTTGCTAACTCTTTCTCATTTTCTCATTCTATGTGCCCTGATCTAATCTAACTAGTCTAAGACTCGATACAAGACGAAGTCGACAGATGTAGTGCACCAACAAGCCCCACAGCCCCTTCAGTCCCACTGAAGGTCTGTGGCTTACAATCCATAAATGTCTTAAACGTGCAAGCATGCGGATTGTTTTGATTCTGATTCGCTGGCTGACCAGCTTGGTAGGCTGCTAATGCCTCAGCCACACGGGTGTTGATCAGATTTGTCAATTCAGCCTGAGTCATAGCAATGTGTCCACGTCCATGGCCTCGTCCACTCATGATTCTAAATAAGGAGAGGGAATAAGTTTAAGAATCAAGATAAGGTAGGAGTCAAATGTCACGTTGTCATCTACCACTACATAGTTTACACCAAACAATAGGGCAGAACCCTTCTCACACTCGTTAAGCCTCACTGGGACTCACATGCACCTCGCGTTGTTATTATGTGTAACAATCCTCAATAAACCGACACCCTTAAATACACCGTATGTGAAAACCGAGCCCGAAATATAATACAGTATTAAAAATAAATTTAAAATATGTTTATTAAGTTGAGGCGGGCCGCGTAGACCCACCCCAACCCTTACGCAGGCAGTATGAAGGTTAAGACCTGATTTCGTTGATTTTCTTAAGTTCAAGCGGGCCACGTAAGACCCCCGTTCAGTTAACGTGGGCCGCGTGAGATCTATAACACAGAGGCACCCTAGGCCGACACGTGTCGACATCGTGGCGGACCTACCTGATGAGCCGGACAAGCTAGTCCGTTGACTAGCTTTGACACGGGCCGCGTAAGCTCGTGCTTACTCTTACACGGGTCGCGTGAGAACCAGATTTCAGCACTATATAAAGGAGGCCTCGGGCTTCAACTCAATTCGTTCATTTCACTTTCTGTATCTCGAATTCTCACATTATAGGCATAATTTTCAAGTAGTATACCCCCTAATTAGTGAGGTTCTGCTCCGTTGTAAGTATTATAACCCTAGTTTCGTACTAGATACGCTGCCCGATTGATTTAGGGTTCCGTAACAACTATCGTGGTTCTGCCCGACGTAGTTGTTGGAATACCGTCTCGGGGAGGGTATCATTAATATTATCAAAGGGTTATTATACTAACCTATGTACATTTGTATAAATTATAGATTAATCCTAGGAAACCCTTACGCGAAGTCTAAGATAGCAATGTGAGTTTATCCTATTTTTGTTAAACTTTTTGTAATATTTTACAAAACCTTAATGTTTTACAATGTGATTAAGCGGTGATTGAGTCTTTGTAGTTCTTCAATTACTGCCGGTATGTTGGGGTTTTGTATACAAAATATGGAACATGTTACCATTGGACGAAGAGTTAGCCAATGTGTAATATGACCCACAAGTCAGGATTAACAGTACTGAATGAGTAATTGTGTAGAAATAAACAATGTGATCACTCTCAATACTGTTTTAATTGATAAAATGTTTCTTGATTAAACTGGGATTCACTCACCAGTATTTCCCACTGAAAAATGTTTTTAAAACGCGTTTCAGGTAACACAATGTAACAACCAATTAGTAAAAAGCCAGCTGGAGTGCACTGACGGCTTGGGAAAAATGTGGCTATAAAAGTTACCTAAAAGACGATGTTTTAAATTCAATAAAATAGGGTTTATCCCTATAAACATGCTGTAATAAGAAACTTGGGTTTTTTCCCATGTGATTATTAATATCAATTATGGTGGTTTTACTCTGATAAACATTTCCTAACTACGGTCCTGATGTAATTTCCGCTGCCAAATTAACCAACTGATACCACCGAAATTCTGAGTTTGCGTCCGCCCGTTCCCGGGACAGATAAGGGATCGGGGGTTGCGACATTATGTGTGCACCAATAATAATAAGGCAATTTGCATGCTTATCTCAGTGCCTCTTAACTTACGCTAGAAGTCTCCCCCACATTCAAATAGCATACGAAAGGCATTATAGGATTTTGAATCACAAAAGTAGAAGAGTAGTGTCACACTATCAAATCACCACAGTATCTAATATACGTTTCATGCAAGCTGTGAGTGTGTGTCTACTAAACAAGTAATGCATAAAGTAAAAAGAAGATGAACCTTGCAATCCGGAGCTGAGTGTCATGGTCGATTTTCAAAGTTGTTCGGTTATAGTCTGGCTTTATAAAAATGTTTTAAAACCTAGTTCACTATAACCAGTGGCTCTGATACCAAACTGTCACACCCCCAAAATACCACAAGCGGAATCACCGCGGGACGTGTGACGTTCCAGGATCCAAGCCACTAATCACGTTGAACTACGCATAGTATTTAAAAAAGCATTCCATTCATTTCAAAATATAAATCCAAGTCATAAGTTAAACCAAAGTAAATATTCAGCGGAAGCATAATGTAAACTGTAAATCAATTGTTGCAAAACATGAGTTCATAATCAACGAAGCAAGTATCTAAGAGTCTCGACCCATGACCACTCTAGCACTCCCAGATAGCAAGTCCATAACAAGAATCTAATGACCTGCAAGCATGCAGACAAGTGTGTCAGACGACGCTGGTGAGTTCAAAGTTTTGTTAACACGTTTAGTTACCAAATATGAGTATAACACAGTTCAATGATTTGATTTGATGTTGTTATTAACTCGATTACCGCAGATGGCAGCTAGATTTATTTGCCCAACCCCAATGTCTCTATCAAAACATTGGTCAAGTGGTTAAGGTAATTAGTTCACGCCCGTCCTCCCCGGTACGGTGTGAGGGTGCCAAACCTAATAGCGCTATCAACTAACAACCTCGTTGCCTCCCCGGCAACTATCGGTAGATGTAAGGGGTCTTAATGATAGAAATGAGTGTAATAACCAACATCCCAATAACCCGACGTTCCTCCCCGGAACAATTACCAGATATCCCTCCCCGGGATGCATGCCTGGAAAAAAGAGGTGTTAACTCACCTTGGTTTGCTCGGAATGATTAGTTACTTGTCCAAGTTAATAAATCAAGCCTATGGTATTCATATACATACATAATCAGTTTCACATTCTCAAGGTTCACATATAAATAAAAGTCATAGCGTGTTTTCAAACAGTGATTCCCGAATAGCATATAGCAACTATATAACTCAATCAAATCCACAGTTCATATGTATGTTTCGTATGCAAATTCATGTTTCCTCAGTCTTGATTAACATCATTAACAAGCAGGTAGTAATCATTCAGGTTTCATACACATGATAAATACAGTCTGTTGTGGACCAACCACTGGGCGACGAAACTTCAATCGGCGAAACACCAAGGTGTTTCGTCGACTAGAGGAGTGACGGAAGACTAACATGTTTTATCGGCCATGTGAGTGATGAAACTCATGAGTTTCGTCGACAGGGTGTTTCGTGGGGGTGGAACTTTCGTCGTCAAATGTAACAGTTAATCATACACATTCACAGAAACCCTAATCGCCGTTGTTCCATTCATGCCGATCGATTAGTTGAAATCATTACTTAATCAGTCAACCCTAACTATTAACCAATTCATCATTTAACCACCTCATAACAGATTAACAGATCAACCATTCACAAGTATCATTCTAATCAAATGATTAAATCTCGACCTACATAACAATCTAACCATTTACAGTCCCCTAGGTCATCGATCATCATAAACCATGCACTCATCTCTAGAAATCATTAACTAATAACAAATCAAACCATCCTACCATGGCATATGCAACCTAAGTTGAATCAGTCAATTGGTATTTATACACTAACCGTTAGAACCGAGATCGAAATCAGGAAAACCTACGTGTGAGGGAATAGTGTTGCCGTCGCTGACCTAGAGAGAGTCTATGGTTTGTAAATCGATCAGTTATGTGCCATCGTACAACCCTACTTCGTTATATATGTGCGTAAATGTGTTGGGCCCTTACTGGGCTTCGAATAAATCCGGGCCGACGAAACACCTATGTTTCGTCGTGACATGCATGACGAAACGCCTAGGTTTCGTCGAGTGAGTGTTGTGGCGAAAGTTCTATGTTATAACTAACATAGTTCATAAGTTTGTCAAGTTTATATTATCTACCCAATACAAAATGTAACTCAAAGACAAACAATATACAATAACAGAGTTTGTAAACAAATAACGTGCCGAGGGAAGACCTTGAAAATTCGGGTTGTCACAATTAATATCGCAAAACAATATCCAATGCAAACAATCACACAACAAGCATATTGATCCAAAATCGTCGGACATTGCGACCTTAACTCTATTTTATATATTTATGCATCTAGTACAAACCATTACTGGAAATTAAAATACAATACTAGTAGGCATCAGTGGTTATAGGATTATCTTAAAAAAAATTTCAAATCACACACACACACATATATATGTGTGTATATATATATATATTTATTATTATTATTATTATTATTATTATTATTATTATTATTATTATTATTATTACTACTACTTCATGGGGATCCATCCAATACTGCATGTTGCGCTCGTCATACTTCCAAACGAGCCTCTCACCTATCTGTCTCATTCTTCCACTTCCTTCTAATATCTCCTCACCAAAAGTTCAGAGTTCCTGTCTGTTCTCAGTACTCATGGGTGGTGCGGGTGCTGGTATTGGTTCAGGGTATTGGGGTATTGGGGCATCGGTTCCTCTCGTGGGTATGGGTTCTCTAGAATCTCCCTGATATATTGGTCATTATCAAAGTATGGGTCTAGAGGATCCACGTTTGGGTAAGGTGCCACTGGGTTTTGTATGGGTTCCTTTATTGGGTAAAGTTGTTGGTAATCCCTATGGTCGTCAAACCATGGGTCATAGTCTGGAGGATGGGGTGCTACTACTCTGGGAATCTCGGTTGGGTCAAAAGCAGGTATTTGTGGCTGGTCTACTGGGTTTAGTTCGATTTCCATGGGTTGTGTGGGAAATACTGGTAACGGCTGGGGTGCTATGAGTTGTTCTAGATTAGGATCGGCAGCGGTGGTAGCTAATATGTGGAAATTAGCTAATCTCCTATTGAGTATATCCTGGGTTTGAGCATTCATTTCTCTATTGGCCGCTGCTAAGGCCCGCTGCTATTGCAATTTTGTCATCCTTTTTCTACGTTCATGAGCTCCTATTCTGAACCATCCTCTCTTCTTGGGATGGAATGACTCCTCAGATTGTGCTTTGAATACGAAAATCCCTTCTTCGGTATCAGCCGAATACCCCAAGGGGGTAGGCTTAGAAGAGGTTCCTTCGTCCCTAGGTGAACTGGACAGTTGACGGTAAGCGTCCGAAGGTCCTTGGTCACTCATACTGTAAACTAACAAATTGTCAAATAACACAAAATAATAATCTACACGTATGCACATAGTCTCATTGATTATTTCCTAACAAGATTAATAATTTCAATGTCAGCAGAACACTTGTTTGGCTGAAATTAATGGCTATAGCTCTGATACCACCTTCTGTCGCAACCCCCGACCCCTGCCTCGGGAGGCGGGCGGCCGCGGCCTACTCAGAGATGGTGGTATCGGTGTTTATCTTTATTTGGCAGCGAAATTTACATCAGGACCGTATTTAGGAAATATTTTATCAGAGTGAAATACCACATTTTCATAATAGTAAACACATGTGAAATTCCCAAGTTTTTAATACAAACATGTTTATAGGGATAAACCCTATTTTATTGAATAAAACATCTTTCTTTATTTAGGTAACTTTTATAGCCATATTTTTCAAGCCTTCAGTGCTCTCTAGCTGGCTTCTATTTTGGCTTTCACATTTTGTTACCTGAAACGCGTTTTAAAAACATTTGTCAGTGGGAAATACTGGTGGGTGAATCCCAATTTAATCAAAACAGATTTTATCCTTGAACAGCATTGAGGGCAATCAGCAATTACATTTGTTTATTATTCTACCTTAATTACCACCCACGGTACTGTCGACCCGACTTGTGGTCATGTTACTACTCACAGTGTAGTAACAAATTTTGTATACAAAACCCCAACATACCGACGATAATTGTAGAATTACAAATACTCAATCACTGTGAATTGCAATTTAAATAACTGGGGTTTTGTTGCGCCCCACGACAGACTGGATTTATTGAGTTCGACACGTGGCGGCACCGAGTGAGGCCTGGTGTCCAGGCGCTCGCGGCCCGCGTAAGCTCAAGGGTAGTCTGTTGCGCCCCACGACAGACTGGATTTATTGATTTTATTTTATTTTTAATTATATAAAGGTACTAGGTTATAAACCCGTGAACTTCACGGGTTATGGGTTGTGTTAAAAAAATCTACATCTATAAAAGTATTTTTTTTTATGATTTAACTTGATAACTCTTCAGCACAATAAAAGTGTTAACTACATGAATAGTTAGAATCAGCACAGGTTTGATTGTCACGTTGTTATAGTAATTCTTTCGACTGGCTATTACCTACATAATAAGGACATGTTCTTTAATATTTTGGACGAACAATCAATATTAGAAACAACAGAAATAACAGTATATAAACAGTGACAACTTTAAACATGTGAATGAGAAATATGGTTGGCTTTTCTAAATTGCATTACCATTTTACCCAGTGACCCATTAGCCAACCTACATGACCCGCTATCCAAAAGAGTAGTTAAAAGTTCTTCAACATATTTTTGCTCACATAAAATTACTAATAGACTAATTATCTTAAAAACTCAAAATGGGAACATGAAACTGTTATTGTAACATGTATAAATATATTTAACTAATCCTAGGACAAAGTAGTAGTACAAACTTGATTTGAACCTGCAGCATTCAATATACTTGCTTGTATGCAGCAAAAGGGGCGGGGTCAAATGAGTTCGGGTCATAACATGTAGTTTCAACAGGTTGGGTTACCCATTTCACCCACTTGTCCTGTCTGCCTTTCCGCTAATATGTGGTGTGAAAGGTTATGGTGTCAACCAATAAACTATATATCCATGCATATTTTTTATTAATATTCAAGTAAGAACGATTTAATCGTTTGAACGCAAAATAGTATATTAATATCACACTTTTTAGCAATATAAACAGTAAACAAATATGTTTGAGCCATACATGTTCTTGGTAAAAGACCAGCAAGTCAAAACTGGTGTAGGTCATGTAAATATGGTTGGGCTTAACCCATCAACCCTTTTTGTTCATTTATTTACTTTCATAAATTATTGATACGATAAATATGAATACAAAACTACATATAATAATCCATATAAAAAATTAATAGTCGGCCGTCTTGTTACACCCTTAAAAAGAATAAAAAAGACATTGTTAATATAAAAAAGGCACCTTGAGTAACATATCTGGATCACCGCGAGGTAGAATACGCATATATGATCCTAGATTTAGAACATCACCCACTGAATTAGGAAGGCCATCTTTACCCATGCTTATGTGTAATTATTAAGAAGCATTCTCAGCATTCTGCTTTCATCGTTAGAGGGTGCATATACAAATTCATGCAGCAATAATTAACTCCAATTCATATAAACTGACGGTACAGATACAAATTCACGGTAGTTGACACTAAGCCTTTGAACTAAGTAAACTGACAAAACGGATACAAATAAATAGATTATAAAGCTAATATGAGAATCAAAATTTAAGTTATAAATAATCTGAAAACAGCTGCAAAATGAACATGCTAACCTTAAACCCCAATAACCGCCGGAGTCATGACTACCATCACCAAACTCTGATGTCCGCCACCAAATCGCCATTAACCGTTTCGGTTATTGATGCGGATAGAGGTCATCATCGAAACCACATGTCCCTAATGAGGTGTAGTCAAATGGGTCAAAAGGTTTAAAGTCAGCCAAAGTAAATTTTTAATTAATAAAACCACATTAATCATTCTATACAATCATATAGATTATTCCAAGGATACAGGTTTGTTAATCCCAATGGCCATCAAATAAAAAAAACTAATCGAAGAATAAAATGTTTTCTAAAAATAGCTATAATAAGACGATGAACGAAAGCGAGAATGTACCTGATTGAGGCACTTCACATGCCACACATTGTGTTTCAAAACTACAATATGATGGTCATAGAGGTGCAAACTATGAAGTTCTTCTCTAACAGACTCTATGTATGCACTATGTTTAGTCAAAAATTGGATTGCAATAACCTCCCCAGTAGCCTTAACGGCTAGCCCCAAAACAACACGTGAATCACCAGCATTCGCAACGTAAAGTCTTCCGTTTGAAATCATACCAAACAGACATCAATATTCAATAGCAGCTACCTGCGATTTCACCTCCATTGTCAAGAAACAATCGACACAAACCCTTCTTCTGTCGCAACTGCATGATAAAATGCCTCTATTGTTTATCTTGCATCTCCATATGTTTTTAAACTGAGCAAATAAGATACAGAATCATTAGTCGTCAAAAATTAACCAAATCTAGACTAAAGTAAAGTGAAGGTTGATTATGCTTTGCCTTGCATGGGTCAAATGTGGTAACTTAATAAAAGTACGGAAAATGAATACAGATCCAAGGGGTCAAAAGTCACGCAAAGTAGATTCACAATGCATAAAACCTCTTAAGTGTATTTTATTTTAAGTATTAGATTATCATTAAAGGACTATAGATTTTCAATCATATTTGAAAATAAGGTAAAATACAAAAATTGTTTGCGGTATTTACACGACACGTTTTGACTTAAATTCAAATTATCTATTTTTACCCCCACCTGTAACCCGCCCATTTGCCACCTCTAACGTAGAGTAGAGTTCTGTAAGTATTCTAATTGGTAGATATCACTTGTATCTTTTATCTGTACCTTTAATCGGTGCTTAACCTGAGCTGGAGGGGCCATCACATACATCAGATACACTTAGATTACATGTGTAGCAGCAGATGGCTTACTTTGTGAATGCTCTCTGTTTTTTTTTTGAAACTTATTGTGAATGCTCTCTAGATGCAAAACTCATCTGAGTCTGATTAGTCGAGGCCATAAGGTTTTCCAAGTTAGCATCTAAAGACGCTTGAAGTGTCTGAAACAGCCGTGGATCATTGGTTTAAGTTTCATAAAGTTAAAATCTATAATAAACTATAACAATATTTCTTTCTTTCTACAATACACAACGTGACCAGTTTTCTTTAAATATGTCATGCACTCATGCTGAATTTTATCTCATGACCTTTTCTCTATAACTAAAGCATAGTTAACAAAGATCTTTTGATTCCAGATTAAGTCTAGTGTAGTGTAATTGTAAACACACCAAGAAAAAAAAAATCAAAAGCATCAAGCTTTTTATTTTACACATATCAAAACCGAGTTTCCCCCCACCCCACAACAACATTGACAGACAATGTCACATTGACACAAAAGAAAACATACAAATTCTTAACTATGATCATTTTTTTTCCTACCTTAACCTCACATAATGATTGCCCTGGATATCTCATTTCCATGGTCAAACTGATCTCCAAATAACATCATATATAACCAGATTATATTATAAAAAAAGAGCTCAACCAAATAAGATTTTGATCAAAATACTCAAATTAGTACCATGTAAACCCAATATTTGTCTGATTTTGACTTGAAAAAAAGTCTTTGTCCACATTCCACCAACACAAAGAGGGCGACCTGCCATTTGGGCTCTATTATGTTTTTGAAACAATGGAGGTCTGCTCCTGCAGCCAACCTACAACATAACCACAAATCCTAATTTCTAGTAGTCCTCGGAGAAGTTCCAAATTAGGGGAATCGAGAAACCTACCATTCGATTTACCCTCATTATTGCTATGAAACCTAGCCTCTCTGCGAAAGCAAAAGCAAAAACACTATTAAAATTATTACCAGACCTCACTTACTGGACTATAAAATTTTTTGATTAAAAAATAATCACTTTCGCTGATTTAAACACCGTATAGAAATATCAAATCCGATTTAGTTAAGACTCATAATCACAACATTAATCAAGAAACCATTATGAATTCAAGAAATCATGGTAATAAGATATTTACTCACCTGGGTTTAATGAACTGCAGCCCCAATTTGAAATCGTAATGACTTTGTGATGCTCTAAAATTGACAACTATAATTAGGTGAATCCAAGAAAGCTGCTATTGTATTGCTCCAATATCGACTGTCATCCTCTGCATCATTGAAGAAGCCCACTGGTTCACCGTCTTCCGCTATATCATAATCTCTAACACCATCAATCGAAACAGAAAAACATTAAGAGATTAACATACATGATCTAGAACAAACTGTAAAAGTTGTTGAAACTGAAGAAAACAAAATCAAGACAAAGGCATGAAAATAGGCGAGCAAAGGGGAGGAACCTTAGTGACAAAGGGGAAAATAAGAACGGTAAAACGACATTGGCCTGTAAAACATACCTCCCAAAAGATGACCAACAACATGAGGTGCAATCACAATAACCTCCCCTTTTCCTTACATAAGTTCATTAAATATATATTAAAAATGTGATTTGAACTTAAAAAACTGAATCGAAGGATATTAAAAAGGACAATGCTCACCCGACCAATGACAATTCTGAGAGTAGGTTAACCTTGTCACATTTTGAAAGCCAGAATCAATATAATAAAGTGTGAACAAATCAAAATCTGATACTTGCTGCAGGTAAATGGATTTAGCTAGATCTGCTGTGGTTAAGGTTCTTCTACATTAGAATACATACAAAAAAGATCAATATACATTTTTAAAACTGATAAATACCAAAATTATTATAGCAAATTGTAAAGTTATTTTTAACCCAGATTAGTGGTTGATTCTTCTCCGAATTGCAACAACAACAGCCACTATCAATAGCTTGAAGAAACCCTAACTGCCGCCATCATTCTAACTATCGGATCTAATCTTTAGGCTGGATTTGTTCAACGCGTGGTCATCAAACATGAGGACCATGGATACCGGTTCCACCTGATATGTCTGATGTTGTTACCATAAAACATTGCAGCCGCTGCTGGAATTTGGGAGAGAAAACATAAAGAACTTTGAAATCGAAATTGAGAGTGAGAGAGAAAGAGAGAATGTATGTCAAAGAATTTAAGTGTATTTGAACTTTGCAATGAAATTAGGGTACACTATGGTTAAAACTTTCTCCTAATTTTGAAATGGAACATCAGTAGACTTTTTTTAAATTGGTGATCAATACAAGAGAGAGAAAAGAATAGAGAGAGAGAGGAGAGAGGCGTGCAAGTTGAAAGAATAGGGAATTGAGAGAGAGAGGCTTTGAAATTCAAAACCTCTATTTCAAAATTCAAAAGTAGGAAAGGAGAGCATGATCAGAAGGAGCAGAGGGAAAGAAGAAGGGAAGAGAAAGATGGTACAGGGTGTGTAGGCTTTTTGACTCGTTATGTACTGCAGAAGAGAGAGAAAGAGGCAATATGAGATAGGTGTGGGTTACCAAAGCTTTGACATTTCCTTCTTTTTAGATTCTTTTTAGAAATGAGTTTGTGGTTTAATTAAACATAAAAAATAAAAAATCTCACAAAATTACACATCAGACTATACTAACGTGGAAGGCTAGAATTTTGACAAGTGGGATAAAAACAAGGTGTCAAAGTTTTCCTTTATTATATAGGAAGATTTTGGGACCGGTTTTCGTATACGGGGTGTATTTTAAGGCGTATAGGGACATTATAAATATTTTAGGGGTGTCGGAAATATTTTAGGAGGGTTGTTATATCCTTCCCACCTTGTTTTAGAACTCGTCCTCGAGATCTACTGGAATAGGTGTGAATATTTCCTATGCATCTCTGATTCAAGCTCCCAAGTGTACTATGGTCCACTCTTGGAATCCTATTTTACATTGGCTAGAACCAATCTCTTGTGTTTGAAATTCTTGACTTTCCTGTCTTCAATTTGTAGAGGCTTTTCTATGAACTTAAGCTTTTCATTTACCTCTATGTCTTTAAGAGGTACTACCAATGATTCATCGGCTAAACACTTTTTGAGATTACATACATGAAATACATCATGTGTTCATGCTATTTCCTCTGGCAGTTGTAGCTGATAAGCTACTGGTCCTATTCTTTTAATAATCTCAATGGGTCCAACATAACTGGGGCTTAGCTTTCCTCTTTTAATGAATCTTACCACTCATTTCCAAGGAGAAACCTTTAATAATACCTTGTCTCCTACTTGAAATTCCAATGGCTTTCTCCTGTTATCCGCATAACTCTTTTGTCGATCGCGTGCTGCTTTTAGTCGTTCCTTGACTTGAATAATCTTGTCTGTTGTCTCTTGCACTATCTCTGGTCCAGATAATTTCTTTTCTCCAATTTCTGCCCAACAGACTGGAGTTCGGCACTTTCGTCCATAAAACGCTTCAGGTAACAAAATGTGAAAGCCAAAATAGAAGCCAGCTAGAGAGCACTGAAGGCTTGGAAAATGTGCCTATAAAAGTTACCTAAATAAAGAAAGATGTTTTATTCAATCAAATAGGGTTTATCCCTATAAACATGTTTGTAATAAAAACTTGGGAATTTCCCAAGTGTTTACTATTATGAAAATGTGGTATTTTACTCTGATAAAATATTTCCTAACTATGGTCCTGATGTAAATTCCACTGCAAAATAAAGTAAACACCGATACCACCATCTCAGAGTTGGCCGCAGCCGCCCGCCTCCCGAGGTAGGGGTCGGGGGTTGCGACAGAAGGTTGTATCAGAGCTACATCCACTAAATTCAGCCAAAGAAGTGTTCTGCTGACATTGAAATTATTAATTTTGTTAGGAAAAAATCAACGAGACTATGTGCATACATGTATATTATTATTTTGTGTTATTTGACAATTTGTTAGTTTACAGTATGAGTGACCAAGGACCTTCGGATGCTTACCGTTAACTGTCCAGTTCACCTAGGGACGAAGGAACCTCTTCTCAGCCTACCCCCCGGGGTATTCGGCTGATATCGAAGAAGGGATTTTCGTATTCAAAGCACAATCTGAGGAGCCATTCCCCCCCCCCCCCCCCAAGAAGAGAGGATGGTTCAGAATAGGAGCTCATGAACGTAGAAAAAGGATGAGAAAGTTGCAATAGCAGCGGGCCTTAGCAGCGGCCAATAGAGAATTGAATGATCAAACCCAGGATATACTCAATAGGAGATTAGCTAATTTCCACATATTAGCTACCACCGCTGCCGATCCTAATCTAGAACAACTCATAGCACCCCAGCCGTTACCAGTATTTCCCACACAACCCATGGAAATCGAACTAAACCCAGTAGACCAGCCACAAATACCTGCTTTTGACCCAGCCGATATTCCCAGAGTACCAGCACCCCATCCCCCAGACTATGACACATGGTTTGACGACCACAGGGATTACCAACAACTTTACCCAATAGAGGAACCCATAGAAAACCTAGTAGCACCTTACCCAAACTTGGATCCTCCAGACCCATACTTTGATAATGACCAATTTGTCAGGGAGATTCTAGAGAACCCATACCCACGAGAGGAACCGATGCCCCAATACCCTGAACCAATACCGGCACCCGCACCACCCATGAGTACTGAGAACATTCAGGAACTCCAAACTTTTGGTGAGGAGATATTAGAAGGAAGTGAGAGAATGAGACACATAGGTGAGATGCTCGTTTGGAAGTATGACGAGCGCAACATGCAGTATTGGATGGATCCCCATTATGTAGTAATAACATATATATATCACGTACGTAATGTTGGATAAGTGGTATTGTACGTTATCCGGCCTCTCTCTCTCCCCCTCTCTCTCTCTCTCTCTATATATATATATATATATATATAGGGTCAGGATTTAGAGAAAACGGTGAGAACGCTTATGGATCGTCCGATCAAAACAATCCATGGACTAGATTGCGCGGTGGCGTTTTCGTAAATAACATCAATATTATTACGTGGGACGCGCTTCATTAAGGGTAAAAGGGTCTTTTACCGCTCATATTTAAAACACCATTAAATGATAAAACGCCATACAAAAATAAAACGCCATTAAAAACAAAACGCCAAAAATTAAAAATAAAACGCGTTGAATATTACAGGAAGATGAAACAACACAAATAACTGAATTTCAGTTAATAACATTTATTAGAAGAAATTCCCTCCTAAATTACGCGCCAAAAACATCATTATATAAACAAACGTAAAAACATAGCTTCCATAATCACTTCAATCTATCCATTTTATGCAAAAAAACATCTTTAACCAAAAAACGCCAACTTAAACAAAACGCCAAAATGGCAACAATCGTTTCGTGGAGATACACTCTAGGAATCAAGAGATACGTCCTCCATTTTAACAACAGAAGGAGGGTGTATGTTAAGACGGTCAAGGCAATTCTGAAAATGGAAGAAGAGATACAGAGGCAAATCTTATCCATTGGCATCGCTCTAGACAACAAATGCCATGAAACGCATATGCTTATGAAAGCGTTAACCAGCAAATTTGGACCAATCAAAGGAAATGTGAAGCCAGACCCTGTCATGACATCATGGCGTTTTGATGATGAAACAGACATGGTGACAGTTACTGAGTTTCACCATGACAAAGTGGAGAGGAGCGAGACCCTGTCATGACATCATGGAGAGGAGGAAGTCTACTGGCTAGAGAACATCATGACAAAGCAGCGACTGAGTTTCATGGAAGACTTGCATAACGCCACTTGTACCAACACAGAAATAGACTCAAAATTGGAGTTAATGCAAGACATGTTCAGGTGGAGGCTTCAGAATCTTCAAGAACAAGAAGCTGATAAAGGTGAATGGGATAACATGGATGAAGATCAAGAAGAAGACTCCGAGGAGGAAGAAGATGACACAAGTGGTGGATACTATTCAGATAAAGTATCTTCTGACGAAGGATTTTAATTTTTTTTCTTTTTTTTTTCTTCTATGTAATCTTTTTTTTAAGATAATAATTAAATGATATATTTATATCTTTATCAGCAAAACGCCAAAATAATGCTAAAAAATGATTAACCCTAACAAAACGCCAAAAATAACAAAAAAATATTTTTCCTGCTTAATATTTTATTTACTCCGTTATTGTATTTTGACATGTTGGTCTGCATAAGACCATTTAAAAAAACGCCAAACTTAGAAGATGGGACGTCTATAACATATAAAACTGATAAAAGCTGATCAACATAGTTAATACAAAAAAAAAGTAACTGAAAAGACAGTTACTTTATTATTATTATTATTATTATTATTATTATTATTATTATTATTATTATTATTATTATTATTATTATTATCATCATTTATTACAATAAAAAGTCCCGCCTAAATTACGCGCAAAAAAACTCCTATAAGAGAGGGGTCTATACACAATGAAATTAATCACACCCAGAAAAACACAAAAACGCCATATCCTCTAGAAACCACTCCCTTTAAAACGCGACATATGTCAAAGCTTTCACTGAAATAGATCCTTTTTCTGAGGGGGTTAACTCAATAATATTTTGCTGAATGAGATGGACAAATATTCAAGAAAAAGAGACTGATGACAGTGATATGCCATCAGGTGAGCTTTGTTCTTGATAATTATTTGAATGGAATAAAGGGATCAACACAAGTGTAAAATGCTATTTTGGACTCCATTATTACAAATAGCATCAAGCAAGAGTTGATCTTTAATGACATGCCACCAAACAAGAATATCACACCAAAAAACTGGTTGCCACTAAGCAGCTTCTTCTAAAAAAAACGAGGTTTATGAAGGAAAGTTGGCATCTAGCTAAAGTATTCAAAAAAGGTTCAAAACGCCAAAAACAAATTCAAGAAGGAAGAGGCTGATGACATTGAAGATTCGGAAGAAAAATTAGATTACCATTTTGTATTATTTTTGTTTTCATTTTATATTGTTTCGATATCAAGTTATATGTTGTTTTGTTATCCAATTCTCTATAAATTAAATACATTATTATATAAAACGCCAAAAACTACAAACACCAAAACGCTAGAAGTATGAAAACTGGGAGAACAGCTGCTGGCAAAGCACCTTGTAAAAAGGATATTAAACGCCAAAAAATTCACTAAACGCCAAAAAAAATTGGTCTTATTGTAATCTTATGCAAATTTTAATGACTCGTAGTGAATTATTATAAAAACGCCAAAAAACGCCAAAAAATTAACCAGAAAACGCTATAACGCCAAAAAATTAAATATGGGACACAAAAACAATTAATTAAACGCCAAAAAGTTTAATAAATACAATTAACGCCAAAAAAAACTTAGACGCCATAAAATATTATACCGCGTTGGGAAAATAAAAGAAGAATGAAAAGACAAAAAAACCCCTCTGCCCTTCTCTATGCCGCGGGACACGTGTTGGGCCAGGATGCGTTCTCACACTTTTGAGTGTTTTCTCCTGATCCCGTTTATATATATATATATATATATATGTGTGTGTGTGTGTGTGTGTGTGTGACTTGAAATTTTTTTTTAAGATAATCCTATAGCTGTTGATGCCTACTAGTACTGTATTTTAATTTCCAGTTATGATTTGTACTAGACGCATAAATATATAAAATAGAGTAAAGGTCGCAATGTCCGACGACTTTTGAATCAATATGCTTGTTGTGTGATTGTTTGCATTGGATATTGTTTTGCGATATTAATACTTGGTAAATGTTTATAATCCAGATGGCCGACGCAACAAATCAGGAAAACCAGAATAACGATAATCAAATAAATAACAGTGAAATTCGACACATTGTAACCCAAGGAATTAGAGATGCTATGCCATATAGCATCCAACATGTTAAAGAGGCAGAAAATAATAACAATAATAGTGGAAGTAAGCGAACCCATACTGAACCTAGTCACAGCGTGAACAATGGACCCTTTCTTCAAATGCCCATTCCAAAAAGAAGAAGAACCATGTCTTATGGTTGTTCTTACAAAGAATTATGGTCCTGGAAACCAATAGAATTCTCTAGCAATGAAGGGGCCATACGACAGAGGGTTGACGGGGTTTGTGGCGGAGGAGACGACAGAGACGGCGGAGACGGTGGAAATTGGGGCGTCGATGATGATGTTCAGTCTTCATCTTTAGAGATTTCAGACGTTCATGACTTCATGTTCTTCAATCTTCACCTGTGGTTCTCTATTTCAAACCTAATGACCCTTAGTGACCCATAGTGATAATTTAGTTGACCCAATTTAACCCATGAATAAAAGCTTCTACTTTTTAAGTGACCCACTTTGACCCCCTTGTCTAATTTATTTGACCCAAAACAACCTATTGTAGTTTTTAAATGGGTAAAATTGACCCATATGATAGTTTTTGGGTCAGAATTACCCCCTCTAGCTAGGACGTCACATGTCGGCTAATACACAAGAAAGGGGCTTGAACCTTAAGCCTCACTATAAGAGCATCTACACAGATCAAGAAGCCTACTAAGGAGCTGCTAAATCGTCAACCACCAAACCTCACGCCTCCAAAGCGACCCCTAAAAAAGGCCGCACAACCTCATGAACCTAGAAATAAATATATATATCATGGTTTAAATATGTCTAAGTTAGAGTTGATATATATGACATGAATAAATATACAAGTTGTATTTAGGTTCATTAGTTTCAAATGCGAACTCGGCAAGATGATTTTAAATGAGTCTGGATTAGGGTTGTTTATGAACCGAACCGAGTCGAGCTAGGGCAAAACTCGGGCTCAGCTCGATTAAAAACCGAACTGGCTCAGCTCGGCTCGAATTTGTATCCAAGCTGGAAATCAAACCTCGTGCTCGGCTTGGTTTTAAACCAAGCTGGCTTGGCTTGGCTTGGTTCGATTTTGAAAAGAAAAATCAATATATGGCTTTCAAAATTCAGTAATCTAAAACACTATTCAATAATTTAAAATAACATATCCAAAATAAGCTCAGCCTAATAAATTACAATCCAAAATCAAGTTTAACAACACAAAATACGTTCTTAATTGCAACGAAATACAATATAAGTTCATTAGCATGATAATCTACCTTTAAATGTGATATACATATCAAATTACACTCCTAATCACATGTAAATAATAATTAGTTTTTGTGATATATTATAATGCATATAAAAATAAAATATATTAAAAGTAAAATAATCCGAGCTAAGCCCAGCCGAGCTAGTGTACGAGCCAAACCGAGCCAATCCGGCTCGTTACGAGCTGAGCCGAGCTAGACTCACTTTCTAACCGAGTCGAGCCGGCTTGGCTCACTTTCAAACCGATCCACATCGAGCGAGCTTTTTCCGAGCTAAATCCGAGCGAGCTTCGAGCGAGCTCCAAGACACGAGCTTTTTGGACAGCGCTAGTCTGGATTAATTCTGTATTCTATTTTTAAGGAAACTCATCTACTAGTTAGGATCTAAAGGGCTGATGTTGTCACACATTATCAATTCTACATGATAATATTAACATTTCATTGGTCACTTCTAGCAAATAACAAAAAAGCAAATTGAAAATAGCATTTTGTTACCCATGGCATTATAGCCTAGTGGTATCTTGGGGGTGAGATAAGGCTTATGACCATTAGGTCATGAGTTCGATTCCCACAAGGGGGGGGGGGGGGGGGGGGGGTTTCCCAGATTTATTGGGTTTCCTCCTGAATTGGTGTATAGGCATTATTGCCTAGTGGAGATGGATATGATCGGGTGGTTCCGCTGGTGGCACGATGATACTCCAGTGGTCCGTCAGTGATCCAAATTTGCCGTTAAAAAAAATAGCATTTTGTTTGCTTCTAGTTGAACAGCTGTAGTAGCTTGTTTTTATCGAGGAGCATTTGGAACCCAATCAACACTTCCACCGAAGAACACGGGTGCACACGCACCGATAACACCTGACGGCCCGTCTACTGAAAAAACGTCTACCACCGATAATACATGGTTTGCAAATATGCAAGAATATATGAGCAGGATGCAAGAATATATGAACAGGATGCAAGAATATAACAACGTGATGCAAGCAAATCAAGAATATATGAACAGGATGCAAGCAAATCAAGAATATATCAACCGGATGCAAGAATATATGAACAGGATGCAAGCAAATCAAGAATATATGAACCGGATGCAAGCAAATCAAGGATATATGAACAGGATGCAAGAATATAATAACATGATGCAAGCAAATCAAGAATTTATGAACAGGGTGCAAGAATATAAGAGCAGGATGCAAGCAAATCAAGAATATATGAACAGGATGCAAGCAAATAAGACAAGGGTAACAGTGGAAGAACCACCAGCATCTCCAGCTCCTAGTACAACAGAAGATGAGACTGTACCAGACATTGAACAACCACCACCATTCACCTAGGATAAAGCGCATAGACGGTGTTTAGTTACCTGTAGTATAGGGACTGATATATCAGTCTCAAATTGACTGAACATGTTTCTTAGTTTATATTTCCACATGTATCTGTATCTATATGCATGACCAAACATGTTTGTCAATTTATATTTCCACATACAGACCAAATTAGACGCTCTTGCTTGTCTGCTATTAGATCATACAGTAAACTTTTATTAATTCAAATTACTGGGTCAGTTAAAGAGTACCGGGTTTTTCTATCTATTTGAGTCCTAGTCATGTGGTGGTTTGTTATGCTATTTTTGTTTCGCTTTGAGTATTTATACCCTGGTCATTCCCTTGGGTATGTACGCTTTTCTTTTCTGCTGGTTAATAAAAAGTTGATCCTTTGAGCCTATCTTGATGATTACATCTTTCGATTTCTTGCATGCTCTTTTATACAAATGTATACATTGTCGGAAAGAAGGAAATAGATAGTATAGGGGCTAGTGTGTAATATGGTGTTCCATATAAACACTATCTTTGTGTAACCCTATTTTTTGTACAATACAAACAATTCCAAACCACAGTGTTTTCTCTATACCAGACAATATGGTATCAGAGCAGTGTTTCTGATTCTGTAACACGTTGTTCATCATCTACAATCAACCCCAGCCAATCCAACCTCAAACCAGAACAAAACCCGATAATCAAAAAATCTGAAAATCAAACCAGTCTGCATCAAAACAACAGTAGCAGACGCTGCCATCAGCAGTCGTCGCGTTCATCTTGTCAGCAAATCGGCCGCTCGTCGCCGCCACCAACAACCTCCGTTACCGGCTAGAGACAGTTGAACAAACATTGACTGCCGGAACCGATTGTTGCTTCTTTCGTCTTCTTTTCGTCACCATCACAAACCCTTCACCGTTTCCATCTTGTTGTTTTCCGTGTTTTCGCAAACTGCAACCAGCCGCCGGAGAAAGAAACGTCGGATGAAGATCTGGTGTTTATAAACCCTAGAAATGGTTTCCAGCACATTATAAATCCGTTGTGAATCGATCGGATCGGACTTTTTGGGGAAACTAGTTTTTTGTGAGTTTTTTTAGAAGAATGAAAGATCTGTTGTGCTGAAGAGAAAGTTTGAGGAACATATTATAAATCTGCTACACATTCCAAAGTTTGGTTAGCGGATTTGTCTTTTTTGACAAACTCAAATCTTGAACGCGAGTTCAAGTAGTAGGCGTATTTGATAAATACGCCGGTAAGACAACGGTTTTGCGTTGTTATTCTAATGGATTTAAGTGGTCCAGCATATTTGTCTTCGGCGTAATTGATAAATCTTGAACGCGAGTTCAAGTGTCCAGCATATTTATTAAATACGTTGGTCTGTTGTCTTATCCGTATCGACAGCGTATTTAAAAAAATGGAAATCAATCATGCGAAAAATAGTTCTTGGATATTCGATTCTGGTGCCACTGATACCATGACTTTTGAATCGTTGGACATACGGTCAATGTCCAATCCTCAAAAAGCTCAAATCCATACCGCAAACAATGGAGCGATGCAAGTGAAAGGAGGAGGAACAATTCATATTTCACCAACTATGAAATTATCAAATTGTCTTTATGTTCCATCATTATCACACAAACTGCTCTCAATTAGCCATATTACCAAAGAGCTGAATTGCACAGTACTATATAACCGGACGGGTGTGATTATTGGACGTGCAACTGAGCGCCAAGGATTGTACTACGTGGATGAAGTGGCTCAACAGGGTACTGTGATGTTGGCACATGGAACCGAAAAGCGGGAAGCCTGGCTATGGCATAGACGTTTGGGACACCCATCCATTGGTTATTCGCACCTTTTGTTTCCAAAACTCTTCCCTTCAAATGAAAAAATAGATTGTGAAACCTGTTTTCGTGCTAAAAGCTATCGACAACCATTTAAACCTAGCAATACGAGAGTTGTTTCACCTTTTTCACTAATCCATTCTGATGTGTGGGGTCCTGCTCCTGTGATGGGGGGCAGGGTCTTCAGTACTTTATACTATTCATGGATGATTGCACTCGCATGACATGGGTATATTTAAAAAAAAAAAAACAAAGCCGAAGTTTACGAGAATTTTATCACGTTTTACGCTATGATTCAAACTCAATTCCAAATCCTTCGATCCGACAATGGGGGGGGGGGGGATTTGTCAAGACATCCATGAAACAATTCTTTAAAACCAACGGACTAATTCATCAAACCTCGTGTTCTCATACCCCCCGAACAAAACGGTGTTTCTGAAAGGAAAAATCGTATTATTCTTGAAATGACTCGAACTCTTTTAATTGAATCTCAGGTACCTAAATCTTTCTGGCCGGAGGCAGTTGCAACCTACTTGTATCTCCTAAATCGGCTTCCCACAAAAGCTCTTAAATTTAAGACTCCCTTAGATTGTATGTCTAAGTCTGCCAGTATTCCCCATCCTCTTACACTTGAACCTCGAATCTTCGGGTGTACAACATTTGTTCACATACCCAAAACCAACCAAATCAAGCTTGGCCCTTGTGATGAGAAATGTGGATTTGTCGGCTATGGGATCGATCAAATAGGTTACCAGTGTTATTATCCAAAAACTCATCAAATTTTCACCACAATGAATATTGACTTTCTTGAAACAAAATACTTTTATGACACCCGACTTAGTGGTCAGGGGGAGAATGAATGTATAGACACTTTGAGTTGGCTAACCCAACTTCCCTCATCTGAAGAAGTAACAACAAAAAACCATCACAGTACTTCGATTCCTTCAAACACAGCCACACAATCTGCGGAGCACAGTACCACTAAAGAAAGTCCATCCAACGTGAAACCAGAGGTAAGAAATACTGAGAACCCTGAATGTCCTACGTTTTATAACCATAAGAAAAGAGGGGAACACATAGAACAGACAACAACAGATAGTACAAGACATGTTGAACCAGATGTGGAATAGGTTGAACCAGATTTGGAAAAGGTTGAACCAGTCGTTGAACATCTCGAACCAGTTGTAGCAGAGACAACCGGAATATACCCTCTCCCTCCTAGAGCCAATAGAGGGGTCCCTCCAAAACGGTATTCCCCTGAGAGGGAAACCAGAAATTCAAGGTATCTTGTAGCTAATATGGTTAATGGGAACTTATCTAACAGTGCGAAAGCATTTGTCACCTCACTATACTCCGAACAAATACCTGGTTCGGTAAAGGAAGCGCAAGGTAAGAAGAACTGGAAAGAAGTAATAGAAACAGAGATGCACACTCTTATGAAAAACAATACGTGGGAAAAGTGCATTCTCCCATAAGGAAAGAAAACAGTTGGTTGCCGGTGGGTGTATTCAATTAAATATAAACCAGATGGTTCCATTGGAAGATACAAAGCTCGGCTTGTAGCCAAAGGGTACACTCAGATGTATGGGATCGATTACTCTGAGACATTTTCTCTGGTTTCAAAAATGGACAGCATCAGAGTCCTCTTCTCCGTGGCAGCAAATAAGGATTGACCCCTTCATCAGTTTGATGTCACAAACGCATTTCTCCATGGAGACCTAACGGAAGAAGTTTACATGGAAGCACCTCCAGGTTTTTCAGGGGATTTTAAAGATGGGGAAGTTTGTCAGTTGAAAAAATCTCTATACAGACTAAAACAGTCTCCTCACGGGCATGGTTGGGAAGTTCACCTTGGCCATGAAAGAATACGGGTATTACCAAAGTAACGCTGATCATACTCTGTTCCTCAAGAGAAGAAACGACCTCGTAACTTGCTTGATCATATATGTAGACGACATGATTATTACCAGAAATGATGTAGAAGAAATAGTACGGCTGAAATAGAATTTGTTTTCAAAGTTTGAAATGAAAGACCTTGGAAATCTCAAGTATTTCCTCGGGATAGAAGTTCTCAGGTGTAAACAGGGGATTTTCATCTACCAAAAGAAGTATGTCCTTGATCTCCTGCCGGAAACTGGTTTGATTGATTGTAAACCAGCAGATACGCCAATGGTGGTGAACCACAATCTTCACATGGAACTTAATGGATAGCTTGCAGACAAAGAAAGGTATCAACGGCTCGTGGGCAAGTTAATTTATCTATCTATCTCATACTCGTCCTGATATAGCTTATGTTGTTAGAGTGGTAAGTCAGTTTATGCACCAACCACAAGTTGCCCACTTGGAAGTTGCTCAGAGAATTCTAAGGTATCTAAAGGGAACCGCAGGCCATGGAGTGTTGTTCAAAGCAAATGGACATTTAAATGTTGAGCTAAAGACTAACATCGACTGGGCAGGAGATAAGGGAAACCGAAGGTCAACATCAGGGTACTTCTCCATGGTTGGGGGAAATCTTGTTACCTGGAGAAGTAAGAAACAGAAGGTGGTCGCTCTATCGAGTGCAGAAGCAGAGTTCAAAGGCATAGCTCGAGGGTTAAGTGATGTTCTTTGGATCAGGAAGCTTCTAGAAGACATTGGTTTCTCCCAAAGGACAGCACCCAGTAAAACTATATGCTACAATACCGTTGCAATACAAATCTCAGAAAACCCAGTTCAGCATGATCGAACAAAACACGTGGAGGTAGATCGACATTTCATCAAGGAAAAACTGGAGGAAAGGATCATAGAGCTCCCGTATATATCATCAAAAGATCAACTCGCATATACTCTCACAAAAGCAGTCAACGGAAACGTGTTTAGTCGCTGTTTGAGCAAGTTAAGTATTGGTGACCCCACTACTCAACTTGAGGGGGAGTGTCGGAAAGAAGGAAATAGATAGTATAGGGGCTAGTGTGTAATATGGTGTTCTATATAAACACCATCTTTGTGTAACCCTTTTTTGTACAATACAATTTCAATACAAACAATTCCAACCCACAGTGTTTTCTCTATACTAGACAACATACATACCCCCTACTTTTGGAATATAGTTACTACAGTTACCACACATTCTGTAAGTTCATGATTCGGACCAAGACCCGTGATTAGTGTGTGATTATGTTCAAGAAGGGAGAGATTAGAGACTGATAAACAACTTCCTTGTATAAAGTCGGTAGCATAACGTTACAAAACCGGCCTGATTACAAACTAGCCGAGCTATACCAAAGGAGCATACATCCGGGGAGAGACCAAGTGGTGATCTCTCCCCCAAGTCTAAAACCTTCCAGTGTTGCAAATGACTAAGGGTTGGTATTTATAGCCACACCCCCTTGTCTTGCAAACACACACGGTCAAATGAATAACCCTTTCGTTTGACCACTTCAAACGAGCGGGTCTATACATGTTCGTTTGACCGTTTCACTAACTATTACATAATCAACAAAAAAGAAAACTAATCTATTCGAATAACATTGGACACAAAAACTACACCAACAAATTCCCCCTTGTCCGTTGCTATCGAATGCTGAAAATGCAACTGCAATCGATCTTCAGTCAAGTATTTGTTGATGTTATCTTCTCTGTGTTAACAAATTCCCTCTTGACCGATGATCCAGGTAAGTAGTATCTTCACTTGAATCTTCGTAGCAATACCAAACCCTTGAAGCTTCTCGTATAATATTTCCCCCTCAAAGTACGCGTATCCGTGTTGGGTGTTGTGCAATCTCCTCACAAGGTTAAATTGACCGATCTTCTACTAATCTTCCAATACTCCAACCGGCATTTGATAAGGGTTCCATTCTTTAAAAACTGCATCAAGTCTTGATCTTTTCATAAGAACTCTATTTCATTCAAGCATACTACATTGGTACGGTTTTCTGGTGAACTGTCTTCTGTAAACCATCTTTGTGGAATCGACCAAGTAATGCACTTTGATCATCAGCATCAACACTCAGGAAGTCAGCTAGACCGAGTATATCACTTGCAAGCCCAAACAGCACGCTTAGTTGGACTACATCCAGATCTCATTGTCTTGCCTTTGTGAAGTTGACCACGTCATGCACTACAGATCTTCAGCATCATTACTCAGGATGTCAGCTTGACCAAGTACATCATTTGCGAACTCAACGAATTGAGTTACACCCAGATCCCTGTAAAATCCCAAAGAAACATCAAACTCAAAACCGAATCTTGTAGATTCCCCCTCAACTACACCTTCTGATAGAGTTGGAATCCACACTTGTCAGCCTTGAACTATCAGCTCTCATAAAGATTCCCCAGGTCTTCAGTGAACAGCATTTTGAAACTACCGTTGACTTTAGATACCTGTATTTTTCCGTGCAAAACCCTTCACGCTGGCTGGAGAATTAATTAAAATCCTCAAATATATGTATGTGCAAAACATTCCACGCAGAACCTTTGGTATCACCAGAAATCACAAACTCTACCACCTGTGATTGCGTTTAGAATTTTACCAAAGAAATTCCAAAACATATGAAAATTTTTATCCCCCCATTTCTTTGGTAAAATCTCTAAACCTTGACAAATTCCCTCCACTGAGAAGAACTGTTGTCAACTTCACTGAATAGATTCTCTCCACTGAGCAGAATCTTTCAAATGTTCTCGGTTTTTTGAAAAATCACGAAAGCGACTTTCTTCTTTGCATATTCTAGTTGATAAGGAAAGTCCCCTAGCCCCGTAGGATCCGACTTGTATCCCCCCAAAATTCTGCTAACACCTAATCCGAAAACTTCAATCATAGGCATAACTCTTCGACTTTGTGAACTCGTTAGGACTGGTCTTGGCTCTCTAGGTTCCTTTAATCATTACTGAAGAAACAGTGATCTGAATGACCAGAATCAATCAGACTAGGGGTTTAGTCTCTACATAAAAAGGGTTAGGTGGTGTTTGTTTTTTAGGTAAAAGCTCTTCTGAGCACTTATGTCTGCGTCACGCAGACACACGCAGACATAAGGGTCCTGTAGCTTGTTTGTTTTCTTGAAGATCTGCAGACCTTTTACCTCTGCCTCACCTCTTCCCCAAGCAGACTTATACCCATGTCTTCAAACCTCTTCTCTCATCTCCTCTTCAACCTCCACCACCCAGATCCACCACATCACGGTCACCGTCAATCCTCACCACCACCGTCATCGTCAATCCTCACCACCACCACCGTCACCACCACCACCACCACCGTCACCGTCAATAGAACAAAAACCAGAAAATAGAACCACCACCTCCACCGCCACCTGATACATCACCGCCACCATCATCATCGGAGCTACACAGTCCACCGCCATCGTCATCGGTGGAGAGAGAGAGGGAAAGACCATAGAGAGAGAGAACGTAGAGAGAAAGAAGAGAGAGAGAGAGACCGTAGAGAGAGGGGGGAGCAGCGGGAACGATGGTGGTGGGTTTTGATGGCGGTGGTAGATGAAGGCAAACAGAGAGAGAGAGGAGTGTTGTGTGTTGTGTGTGTGTTGTGAGAAGAGGTTTTTGTATAAGTAAAAAAAAACAAACATTCTTCTCCTTGCAGACTGTAGACCTTTGGTCCACTTCATCTCTTGCAGATGCCTGCAGATGTGGTCCGCAGACTGCAGACCTTTTACCTCTTCAAAAACAAACAGCACCTTAATCTTCTCATTAATTCGGGGTTTTGATCGAATTCCTCCTCCGATGATCACTGCAAAACAGAGAGCCGTTAGACTCGCCACGGTGAGAATGGGGGTTCTCTCCGTGATCTCGATGAAGAAGAAGAAGTAGTAAAAGTGAAGTGAGAGTAACTTGTGAGATCATACCTGCAACAACTTATTTATAGCCGGTTTTGGCGGGAAACTGGTGCAACGGAGGAAATAACGGAAAGCATTTTTTGTAAGCGGTTACATCTTCTTCCGTTAATCTTTTTGCACACAGATTGTAGATCTTGATCAACGGTTGGGGAGCTGCCACGTGGAAAGTGGTTTCGGGTGGATCCTTCTCCAAGTTAGTGTTATCATCGTGATTTAGATGAGTGTCCAGGATTGTGCCACGGCATCTTTCGGTTGTAACCGAATGGTTGTGCACGATGGGCATTAGAGAGTCTTCTGAAAGATCTACAACTGTAATCCTTTATCTCTCTGCCACGTGTCTATTCTGTTGTAACAGAAAAGATACTTTTCTCAAGTCTTGATTTCAGGCGCACGAAGATGTTTAGGATTTTATCTCCTAGTCTAACTGTACCCTTGCACGAGCCCGCGCAAGGGTGTTAGTTAAATCTTTGTTTCACCCTTTCCTCCGGAGCATGGTTATCGAAGACTATTCTCCTCCACCTTTGTTTAGAACCACTGCGCAGCCGCGCAAGGTTTCGTTAAAGGTGTTCTTGGAACAAGACTTATGGTATAGTTTTGTGTGCTTGCGCAAGGTTTTTGGGACCATCCTCTGTTATTGATCTGTTTCTTCCCAAATCCTGTTTAGCACGGCTGCACTACCGCGCAGGGTCTTTGTCCAAGATGTTTTGCGATAAGATTGTGGTATGGTCCCACGTGCCTGAGCATGGTTTTTTGGACCATACCCCTTCAAGTCCCCCAGTCTAGTGTTGCTTCTACGCGAGTAGGTGGAGCACTGGACTTATATGAAGTGTGCGTTTTATGCTTTTTGAAGTAGCAGGTTTTTCTGGCGCAAATATGAAGAATCTTCTTGTGGAAGATATTCTTTGTTTCTTCAAGTGGAGGTTTCCATGATTTCAAATTTTGAAAAATTTGGCTCATGGCAGGTAAAAGGTACGGTGCTAACTGTTGACGTGTGACGGTTTACGGTGCTAACTGTTGACTTGTGACGGTTTTTGTAACACCCCAACCTGGCTTGAGCTGACGTGTCACTTATACAGTACATCAGAGGTGAGAACAACACTTCATAATTTATAAAACTTTACATTGTTTCTAATAAGTCAAAATACTGTACAAAACATTTTAAAATTTTATGAAAATCCATGTGCTTCTTTATTCCTCGAACCATTCATCCAAGCTTTCCAGACAATCCTTGCAACCTAACGTACATAAGAAGGCAAATATACGCCTGAGTAAACGGGGTTTACTCAGTGGGACAACAGTTATACAATATACATTTTCTTAATGATATCTATTATCAAACAATATATATAACACATATTCAATTAGTCACCTTCAGTGTGTCACATTTAGCAGTTCACATTCAATGTGTCACATAATCACATTCAATAGTTCACATTCAGTTTTTCAGCGCGTCACCTTTCCGTGCGACACAATTGTTATGGGTGATTTTCTGCTCATATATCCCGACTGATATTCTGACTTTGTTTGTTTTATTGTGACCAGGATACTGAATCAGGATATTGGTAACATCCTGATATGATATCATGGTCGTAACTAATTAACCCACGTGCAGATTAAAAGGTGCAAGTCTCTAACAGTCAAGTGGACTTCTTCTCCTCAAGACTCAGGCAAATCAGTTAGATCATGGACGATGAAGCCGGAAGACGTGGACTACAACGTTCACAAAGGGAATATTCCATATATCCCGGATTTATTGGCTAGTTAGTTAGTTTCTTTTTTTTACTATAAATAGATTGATCGGATCAGATAAGAACACACACAATCTCTCGTACACTCTTTCTCTCTAGCTGCAAACACTCACAATACACTTACACTTGTATCGAATTCACATTGTAACACTTAGTCGATCCGCATCATATCCTGCACTGTATCCTGATATTTGAAGTAATAAGAAGAACAAGGCAGCTGCGATTGTCAGCTCCCGAGGTTTTGTGCCGGCGATCTAGATTGATCAAGGGCTTTCCTCGTACATCCCGTGTCACCCTTTACATTTTTGCTCATTGTTTGATCATATACAGCTCAATATCTTGAGCCATATCCTGAAAACTGTTTTTGCAAACAACTTAATTAGCATATTTTCAACACACATTCTTAGCACACTACCTCACATAACTAATTTGATCACTTAATTGTTTCGGTAATTTTTGACCAAAACAACAATCAGTAGTTCAGTGAGTCATAATCAATATTTGCTAAAATAATATCACAAAATCATTAAATAACGAATCTAAATTTCCAACTACGAGGTAGGGGAAACCCAAATTCGTATACATAAGTTGTTTTAGAGTCCGTACCACATAATAATATAAGAACATAACGAGTTAGTCTTTCCGACTACTAGGTAGTGGAAACCTAAACTTGTACACATATGTGGAGATGGGTCCGTACCTTAAGCGATGATCACAAAACTGACATAACTATTTTACAGCTGGATAATCACGGAGTCCTACAATATAATATGGTTATAATCTTATTTTCAAATCATGATACTTTTGTTTAGTGCATTTATATTATATGTTTATTTTAATAACTATATAAAAATCTAAACTTTAAATATTGAGTTAAATAGGCTAAAAACTAAATTTATATATGCTTGTATTATTTCAACTTATTACTATTAAGTATTTGAAAAAACAACTTATTCATTTTTATCTTAAAACTGAATTTAGTATAGAATATTAAGAAGCATAAGTTAACAATGTTAATTAATAATCATTTATAATATTCCAAAAGTTCATTTTGGCATTAAATTAATAAATGGATGGTGACAACAGTCTCATAAATAAAATAAATGTACATTGTTTATAAAAATAAAATTATCCCTGAATAATTCCAAGTTGTTTTCCTTGTCTTTTCTAGGCTGTTTTCCTTGTCTTTTCTTGTCTTTATTTTGGGTTTTAATTTTTCCCATAAGGTGTTGCCCCTTATGGTATCTGAGCCATGAAAGATGATTGAGTTATGAGAAAATTCAACACCGATGTAGTAATAAAATGAATATATTAGAAGGAAAAGATACTGTTAAAAACAGTATTGAGGAAGAATATGACATTCCTCATAATTTAGATTTATTAAACAAATGTGCAATTCCAAAAATTGATTATAAACAAGTTTATAAACTTGGAACCTTTGAAAAAATAGGTTTAAAACAAGTAGTAAAAACTACTGAAGAAACAATTGCTCTTAATAAAGAAGAAATGGTTTTGAAACTCTTAAATAATAATGAGTTGATAAGATATAAAAGAGATAAATATAAATTTATTCATATTGGTGTTGTGCAAATTGCATTTAAACCTTTAACTTTAGAAGGTCTACCAGAAAGCTTTATAGCAGCCTTAAGAGATGGTAGAAATCGTGATTATAAACAATCCCTAATAGGGATAGTTCAGTCTAGTATGGCACATGGTCCAGTCTATTTTAATGTTTATCCAAATTTACAATTATCTTTAACTGATGTTAATATAACAGATGCCCTAACATTAAATATTAAAACTCATGGTTATAATTATGCTCGAGGATCAGAGGTCATATGTATCTGTTATAGGATATATTATAAACATTTATTTACACTAAATCCCCAGTGTAAAATAGTAGATAAACCATTAAACTTTGGTAAATCAAATATTACCACTAGAAGAAAAATAAAGTGGGAAGAAATAGAATTTCCAGAAAATTGGGTACTAAATAACTGTACTCCAAAACAACAATATATAGATAATAATCCTATAAATATTATACAAACATCTGAAGGATCTGTTCAGATACAGTTTGATCAATATAAACCTAGAATATCTAGGACTATGTCTTCTAGATCTTCAAATTATCACATATCCCCTATAGGATATACTGTTAGAAGTCTTTCTCGAGCTTTTACTTCTCAATTAAGAGAAGAATTACCTGAAAATAGGGTTGAAGAATTAATAATTAATTCTGATAATATTGTAAGAGGAGTATATAAGCCTAATGAACCGAAATTAACCGAGTCAGAAATGAATTTTTCAATTTAATGGATCAAAAAGAAAAAACTGATTTTAGTCCAGGTTCTCTGGCAAGAAAAATTATTAGTGAAGAATTTAAACAAGAAAAATGAAAATTGTTTAGAGATTGGTTTTTCAAAAATTTTGATAGCCAAGATACTAAAATGTTTCAAGAAGTTTTTTATAAAGAACTCTCAGAAGAAAATAAAGTTGTACTTTTTGTTCCATGGTTTATAAACAAATATACTAATCGCAAGATCTCTGTTATACAGAGAGAATATAATGTGAATGGAAAATTTTAAAACCAAGTTTTCCTCCACATCAACCATTTAAAATAGAAAAAGATAATGAAACCAGGTATTACCAAGCTTTCCAAAAATTGTTGGAACAAGATACTTTACCAATTGCTATTTCACATATAAATAATATTTTTAAACAACAAAATTACACAAATATTTATTTGATTTGTTTAGGCGAACAATTAAGTTCAATAAATGATAGAATAAATGAATTAAATAATCATATAAAAAATTTAAAAAGTTCTCCTATAAGACAAGAGGAGAAAAAGGAAGTTGTTGCTGTTCCAGCTATACAACCTCCTCCTGATATAAAAGATTTCAAGTTAAAATCTAACACTGAATTAGCAGATTTACTAGATAAAAAAGTATAAGTTTTAAATGAAAATTTTTCAAATTTAAGAGTAAATACTTTAACAAAAGAATTTGTAAATTCTATAGATAAAGATAATTATCAAGAAAAAATTAATGAAGAAATAAGAAAACTGGGTAAATTTGCCAATAAACCAACTCAAAGGATGTATTATTATCCTAGGCCAACTCCACAAGATGTTCTAATAGAAGAACAAGAATATGTTATTAATAATTCTTATCATGGTAAACACATCTATGAATGGAACATAGATGGGCTGTCTGAAAGACAAATTTATAATACTATACACAGAATGATGATGCATAGTACAATTTGCAAGAGTAATGATAACTCGGATGAAAATATTGCTAAAATGATTATAGCAGGTTTTACTGGTCAATTAAAAGGCTGGTGGGATAATTATTTATCAGAAATTGATAGGAATAAAATTCTCACTACTGTCAAAGAAGAAGATGATAGACAAACTCCTAATGCAGTTTATACACTGGTAGTTAATATTGTTGATCATTTTACAGGAAGATGGTCTGATAATTCTGAAAATACCATAACTTTATTACAAAATCTAAGATGTAAGACTCTTACATCTTTTAGATGGTATAAAGACACCTTTTTAAGCAGAGTTATGGAACTCCCTGAGTCTAATAGTTCTCACTGGAAATCTAATTTTATAGATGGATTACCTCCTTTATTTGTTGAAAGGGTTAGAAAAAACCTTAGAAAAGGAGAAGTAAGTATTAATTATGAAAATTATACTTATGGCAAGTTAATAGGAACTTGTGTTCAAGAAGGTTTAGCCTTATGTAATGAAATAAAACTTAATCAACAAATTAAAAGACATTCTCTTAATGAAAAAAGACAATTAGGTCAATTTTGCGGTCAATTTGGTATGGATGATTTTAGGGAAATGATCCTAAGAAAAAGAAGAGAGTTTTATCTCCTCATAAATATAAAAAATTTCAAAAAAGAAAACAGAAAAGAGAAGATACAAAACGTAAAAGAAAACAAGAATATAAATCTTTTAAACCTTACATTATATGTAAGAAATGTGGCCGTCGGGGTCATAAAGCAAAGGAAAATTGGTATTTAATAAACCAACCTTTAACCAGTTGGTAAATAATAATCCAACCTACAGAATTGGTATATAATAATCTTACCTATCAATATGTTGGTACTCAATGAACTTTTGTTAATTTTTTTTAACTGAAGTTAGTTTTTAAGTTTTATTTATTACACAAACAGTCCCTGTAGTTATAAAAAATCATAAAAATTCTAAAAAATCATAAAAATTCTAAAAAAATAAAAAAAAATCTTAAAAAATCAAAAAAATTATAAAAAATTCTAAAAAATCAAAAAAATCGATTTATAAAATTAACGTGTTCCGCTTTACGGAAATTTTACGAAAAACGGACAGAGTTTCCTCTGTTTTTGGACGACCCCGACAACACCAGTTGTCGATATAATATTCAAAACGCAACAATCAATGAAGCATTAAATATTTATGCGATTTATATACGATTTATACAAAACTAAAATGAAACTTAAACAAACAAACCCAAATCAGATTCTGATTTTTGAAATAAAACCCGAATCGTCCCGTGACTGAGCCGTGACCCGAACCTGCTGATGTGCACCTGAACTGAAGCTGAACGAACCGAACATCAACCGCATCATCTTTCATCATGTACCAAAGAATCATCACCATCAACAAAATGATCATCATCCCCTTCAATTTTTGCAGGAAATAAAGAATGCTCCACCACCGTCTGAGCCTCCACCGCCGCCGCCACCGTGAGCGGCGGTGCTACCGCTGTTACACCATCCTCTCCGATCTTGTCGTCTCTCTCCTCTTTCTCCGAGTTTCTCTCTCTCTCTCTCTCTCCGTCTCTCCGAGCTTTTCGACGTCGTACGCCACCCGTCACCGCCGAGATACCGTGCCGCCGCCGTGTGCGGTGGCTCTCCTGTTGCTTCAGATCTGCACGTGTGAGAGGGGGGGGGGGGGTTCCACCGACGGAAAGAACCACCGGTTTCACCGGCCGGCGAGGGAGGGGGTGGACCGAATGAGTGTTTGGTTTGGGTTTTTGTCACAAGTAGAGGAATGAAGCCTCTGTGTTTGTTTATTATGTAATCGAGAGTGAGATGAGAGGGATCGAGAGGGAAGAGGGGCATGCTTGTGTGTATCAGTTTGAGAAGAGAAGCCTGTGCTTGTATGTATTTTAGGTTTTTCTATAATATTTTTGATTTTTTAAGATTTTTTAAGATTTTTTAAGATTTTTTAAGATTTTTTTAGAATTTTTATGATTTTTATGATTTTTTTGATTTTTTAGAATTTTTTATATTTTTTTTTTATTTTTAAGATTTTTTTGATTTTTTTAGAATTTTTATGATTTTTTAGAATTTTTTTGAATTTTTTATAACTACAGGGACTGTTTGTGTAATAAATAAAACTTAAAACTAGTAACTTATAACTACAGGGAATGTTTATGTAATAAATAAAACTTAAAAACTAACTTCAGTTAAAAAAAATTAACAAAAGTTCATTGAGTACCAACATATTGATAGGTAAGATTATTATATACCAATTCTGTAGGTTGGATTATTATTTACCAACTGGTTAAAAGTTGGTTTATTAAATACCAATTTTCCTAAAGCAAAAACTTGTTGGGTAAAAAGGAAACTCAATAATATTGAGGATGAGCAATTAAGAGATACATTATCTAAAATACTGATAAATTCTGAGTCTGAAGCAGAATCAGAAAATTCTTATGATGAGGATATGAATATATTAGAATAATATATTGATGAAAATTTCATCACAGGAATTTACAAAGGAAAAGATATAACATTTCCTTTTGTTCATAAACCAATCACCAGATATATTCATGATATTAAAGATTCTTTAATACAAGCTAAAGAATCTCAAATTAATTTTCTAAAAGAAGAAATTAATCTTTTTACAATAGAAGAAAGGCTTAAAAATCCTAAATTACAGGAAAAAATAAAATTAATACAAAATCAATTTTCTTTACAAATATGTAATGATCATCCTAATGCTTTTTGGGATAGAAAATTACATATTGTTTCTATTCCTTATGAGGATGGCTTTAATGATCGCCAAATACCTACGAAAGCAAGACCATGTCAAATGAACTCAGAATATCTAGAATTATGTAAAAAATAAATAAAAACTCTTATAGATAAAGGTTTAATAAAACCCTCAAAGTCTCCATGGTCATGTACAGCCTTTTATGTTAATAAACATTCAGAGCAAGAAAGAGGAGCTCCAAGGTTAGTAATAAACTATAAACCATTGAATAATGTTTTAAAATGGATTAGGTACCCTATACCTAATAAAAAAGATTTATTAGATAGACTAAATAAAGCTATCATATTTTCAAAATTTGATTTAAAATCTGGATATTGACAAATTCAGATAGATGAGAAAGACAGATATAAGACTGCCTTTACAGTACCTTTTGGTCATTATGAATGGAATGTAATGCCATTTGGGCTCAAGAATGCCCCAAGTGAATTTCAAAATATTATGAATGATATTTTCGTTTCTTTTAGTGATTTTATAATAGTTTATATTGATGATATCTTGGTATTTTCAAAAGATATTGAAACACATTTTAAACATTTAGATATCTTCAAAACTATAATTATAAAACATGGTTTAGTAATTTCTAGACCAAAGATGATGATTTTCCAAACTAGTGTAAGATTTTTGGGTCATAATATTAAAAAAAGGAAATATTATTCCAATAAATAGAAGTATTGAATTTGCTTCTAAATTCCCTGATGAAATAACTGATAAAACCTAGTTACAAAGATTTTTGGGA
This sequence comes from Helianthus tuberosus, assembly GCA_030545235.1. NCBI lineage: Eukaryota > Viridiplantae > Streptophyta > Magnoliopsida > Asterales > Asteraceae > Helianthus > Helianthus tuberosus. The sequence goes on from CM060393.1 coordinate 30,812,843, forward strand.
AGTTTAAATTATATCTCACCATATTATAAAAATTTAGCAGAAGACACAGCTGTTTTATATGACAGATTAAAAAAGAATCCTCCGCCATGGTCTGATAGTCATACCAAGGCAATTCAAAAAATTAAGCAAAATGTCGAAAATCTCCCTTGCTTAATGTTACCAAAACCAGATTGGGAAAAAATTATTGAAACAAATGCCAGTAATATTGGTTATGGTGAGATTTTAACACAAAGATCTCCCACTGATAAAATTTTTTTTTGATAAGATTCCATTCAGGGAAATGGAATAATAGTCAAAACAATTATGCCACTATTGCAAAAGATATTTTAGCAATAGTTAAATGTGTTTTAAAATTCCAAGATGATTTATATAATAATTTTTTTTAATAAAAACTTATTGTCAAGCAACGAAATATATGTTTGATAAAGATTTTAAACATGATGTTTCAAAGCAAATGTTTGCTAGATGGCAATCTCATCTTGCTCCTTTTGATTTTGAAATAATTTATAAAAAGGGAAATGATAATAGTTTACCTGATTTTTTAACAAGAGAATATTTAAATGGATAATTACACTAATTTTTCAATAAAAATTAATAAATGGAAATTAGATTTCTCATGGATGTTTGCAGGTCTGATGGAGAAAATTAAAGGACCTTTGAAGATAGTTTATAACAATACGAGGATTGAAATTGATGATTATAATACCCTAATAAGGGTTACTCTCTACAGAATTAATGAATAATTATAATATTCATCCAGCCGATAGAGCTAATATGCTTTGAGAAGAATTTACTAAATTACATTATTTTAAGAATCAAATAAAGATTCTTAAAGAAAATGAGAAAATAATCTATTCTGCCTGATTTTATATTTTCAGGAATGAATCCTCAAGACATAGGAAAACAACCCCTTCCTAATAAAGGAAGATGAAGAAGCAGAGGTCAATTCAGACCTTATGGTGAGGAAAGAGTTCTTGGGCAAATTGCTCATAAAAGGCTAATAGCCGCAAATATTGCAAATACTGCATCATCCTCCAGTAATACTAGAGGAAATAATGATGATGACAAATTATTCCAAGAGTTCTTAGCTTATAAAGCTAAAACTAAAGGGAAGAATAATTCATCTTATGTTAAATTGTAACATAAGATTCTGATGATGGATTATATGAACAAAATCCAAATAAGGAGATATTGTTACTCCTGGAATTTAAAGATCTTAAATGGAAAGATCAGCCATGGACCTTAATTACAAGGTACCTTGACACAGGTTCATATCCAAATGCTTCATATAAGCAAAGGCATTATTATGAAAATATTCTCAAAGTCACAGAATCTTGTGATATTCATCATTATATGGCTGGAAATACCCAGGAATACAGTTTCAGTAAAATAGTCATAAAGCAGATAATATCTGTGGAAGAATGGAGAACATCTCCCTTGAAAGAAAAAGAAATGTATCATCCTGATACAAGGGTCCCTATTAAATTTAATTACTGGGATTATATTGAGGCATTTAATAAAGCCTTATTATATGAAAATTCTAAGAAGAAACATTCGTGGTTCTTCAAGATTTGTCCAGAAGTTTATAAATGGGACATTCCAAATTGGGTATACAAATGGTGGCTATCATATGGCCCATCGGTAAAAATTTTACCGGAAAAATTAAGAGAAAATTATAACACATGGGTAGAAATATCTCCCACCTTAATTGAATTACAACATCAAAGAATCCTAATAGAAGGATTATCTTTATGCCACTTTTTTATTCAATTTGGAATACCATGGATCTGGAAATGGTCTCCAGAAGTGGGTTATACTCACCAACAGATTCCCTGTCTCAGAAGAATTTTTTATACAAAATTTTGGAAAAAAATGTTAAAGCTTGATAAGGATGGTGTTCCAGAAGGACAAGAAACATTACAAAAAATCCAGGACACCATAGAATTATATTCTAAACAAATTCAACTTCAAGCCCAGAGAGAATCTCCAAGTCCGTTCCAGGAAATAACCAGGAAGCTCAGGATGCAAGGAGAAAGCAAAATTTCTAAAAAGGAAATATTGGTCGTATATTTCAAAGAATTAGAGAAAGATTTAATGAAAAATCTTAAAAACAATATTGCCCAGACAGATCATACATCAGATATGTCTCTGTCAAATTATTCAGAAGAAGAAGAAAATATTCTAGCAGGGGAATCCCAAGATCCATATGATTTAGAAGATGAAGAAATTCTTCCAGAAGAGATCGAGACAAAGCTATAAGATCTCAAAAGGATAGCATCCAAGGCAGGAGAAGAAGACAAAAAATAAAAAAGTTGCCTACCGTGTGGGAGAGAACAATTATTAAAGTTATGCACGCCAGACACAATAATGTCTGCTTTTGAAAATTTCAAAAATTCATTGATGTAAAATAATTGTATTTTACTGTTTCTATTTTGTTTGTTCCTTGAGACTTTTCCTATATAAGGAGCTCAAGTTTAGTTTTAGAGGACACCGAAGGAAAAAATCCTTCTACTTCCTTCCCCCCTTACACCTCTTGTAAAATATTTTCTTACAATAAAAATCTGTGCCGACTGAAGGTTTTCATAATTCTGATATTCCTGTAAAAGGTTAGTATTCTTTTATTTATTTATCTTATTTAAAGAAAATTTTCTTTTATATTCATTAGCCTAATGACAGGCTAAAAATCACTTCGGTGTTGAATCCTACCATGATTGAATTATAATCCATGCTAAAATATCTTTTGCAATAGTGGCATAATTGTTTTGACTATTATTCCATTTCCCTGAATGGAACTTATCAAAAATTCTTTTTTATCAGTGGGAGATATTTGTGTTAAAATCCCACCCATCCATTGGTTATTCGCACCTTTTGTTTCCAAAACTCTTCCTTCAAATGAAAAAATAGATTGTGAAACCTGTTTTCGTGCTAAAAGCCATCGACAACCATTTAAACCTAGCAATACGAGAGTTGTTTCACCTTTTTCACTAATCCATTCTGATGTGTGGGGTCCTGCTCCTGTGATGGGGGGCAGGGTCTTCGGTACTTTATACTATTCATGGATGATTGCACTCGCATAACATGGGTATATTTAAAAAAAACAAAGCCGAAGTTTACGAGAATTTTATCACGTTTTACGCTATGATTCAAACTCAATTCCAAATCCTTCGATCCGACAATGGGGGGGGGGATTTGTTAATACATCCATGAAACAATTCTTTAAAACCAACGGACTAATTCATCAAACCTCGTGTTCGCATACCCCCGAACAAAACGGTGTTTCTGAAAGGAAAAATCGTATTATTCTTGAAATGACTCGAACTCTTTTAATTGAATCTCAGGTACCTAAATCTTTCTGGCCGGAGGCAGTTGCAACCTACGTGTATCTCCTAAATCGGCTTCCCACAAAAGCTCTTAAATTTAAGACTCCCTTAGATTGTCTGTCTAAGTCTGCCAGTATTCCCCATCCTCTTACACTTGAACCTCGAATCTTCGGGTGTACAACATTTTTCACATACCCAAAACCAACCGAAACAAGCTTGGCCCTTGTGATGAGAAATGTGGATTTGTCGGCTATGGGATCGATCAAATAGGTTACCAGTGTTATTATCCAAAAACTCATCAAATTTTCACCACAATGAATGTTGACTTTCTAGAAACAAAATACTTTTATGACACCCGACTTAGTGGTCAGGGGGAGAATGAATGTATAGACACTTTGAGTTGGCTAACCCAACTTCCCTCATCTGAAGAAGTAACAACAAAAAACCATCATAGTACTTCGATTCCTTCAAACACAGCCACACAATCTGCGGAGCACAGTACCACTAAAGAAAGTCCATCCAACGTGAAACCAGAGGTAAGAAATACTGAGAACCCTGAATGTCCTACGTTTTATAACCATAAGAAAAGAGGGGAACACATAGAACAGACAACAACAGATAGTACAAGACATGTTGTAGCAGAGACAACCGGAAGATACCCTCTCCCTCCTAGAGCCAATAGAGGGGTCCCTCCAAAACGGTATTCCCCTGAGAGGGAAACCAGAAATTCAAGGTATCTTGTAGCTAATATGGTTAATGGGAACTTATCTAACAGTGCGAAAGCATTTGTCACCTCACTATACTCCGAACAAATACCTGGTTCGGTAAAGGAAGCGCAAGGTAAGAAGAACTGGAAAGAAGTAATGGAAACAGAGATGCACGCTCTTATGAAAAACAATACCTGGGAAAAGTGCATTCTCCCATAAGGAAAGAAAACAGTTGGTTGCCGGTGGGTGTATTCAATTAAATATAAACCAGATGGTTCCATTGGAAGATACAAAGCTCGGCTTGTAGCCAAAGGGTACACTCAGATGTATGGGATCGATTACTCTGAGACATTTTCTCTGGTTTCAAAAATGGACAGCATCAGAGTCCTCTTCTTCGTGGCAACAAATAAGGATTGACCTCTTCATCAGTTTGATGTCACAAACGCATTTCTCCATGGAGATCGACCTAACGGAAGAAGTCTACATGGAAGCACCTCCAGGTTTTTCAGGGGATTTTAAAGATGGGGAAGTTTGTCAGTTGAAAAAATCTCTATACAGACTAAAACAGTCTCCTCACGGGCATGGTTGGGAAGTTCACCTTGGCCATGAAAGAATACGGGTATTACCAAAGTAACGCTGATCATACTCTGTTCCTCAAGAGAAGAAACGACCTCGTAACTTGCTTGATCATATATGTAGACGACATGATTATTACCAGAAATGATGTAGAAGAAATAGTACGGCTGAAATAGAATTTGTTTTCAAAGTTTGAAATGAAAGACCTTGGAAATCTCAAGTATTTCCTCGGGATAGAAGTTCTCAGGTGTAAACAGGGGATTTTCATCTACCAAAAGAAGTATGTCCTTGATCTCCTGCCACAAACTGGTTTGATTGATTGTAAACCAGCAGATACGCCAATGGTGGTGAACCACAATCTTCACATGGAACTTAATGGATAGCTTGCAGACAAAGAAAGGTATCAACGGCTCGTGGGTAAGTTAATTTATCTATCTATCTCATACTCGTCCTGATATAGCTTATGTTGTTAGAGTGGTAAGTCAGTTTATGCACCAACCACAAGTTGCCCACTTGGAAGTTGCTCAGAGAGTTCTAAGGTATCTAAAGGGAACCGCAGGCCATGGAGTGTTGTTCAAAGCAAATGGACATTTAAATGTTGAGCTCTAGACTAACGTCGACTGGGCAGGAGATAAGGGAAACCGAAGGTCAACATCAGGGTACTTCTCCATGGTTGGGGGAAATCTTGTTACCTGGAGAAGTAAGAAACAGAAGGTGGTCGCTCTATCGAGTGCAGAAGCAGAGTTCAAAGGCATAGCTCGAGGGTTAAGTGAAGTTCTTTGGATCAGGAAGCTTCTAGAAGACATTGGTTTCTCCCAAAGGACAGCACCCAGTAAAACTATATGTGACAATACCGTTGCAATACAAATCTCAGAAAACCCAGTTCAGCATGATCGAACAAAACACGTGGAGGTAGATCGACATTTCATCAAGGAAAATCTGGAGGAAAGGATCATAGAGCTCCCGTATATATCATCAAAAGATCAACTCGCATATACTCTCAGAAAAGTAGTCAACGGAAACGCGTTTAGTCGCTGTTTGAGCAAGTTAAGTATTGGTGACCCCACTACTCAACTTAAGGGGGAGTGTCGGAAAGAAGGAAATAGATAGTATAGGGGCTAGTGTGTAATATGGTGTTCTATATAAACACCATCTTTGTGTAACCCTTTTTTTGGACAATACAATTTCAATACAAACAATTCCAACCCACAGTGTTTTCTCTATACTAGACAACATACATACCCCCTACTTTTGGAATATAGTTACTACAGTTACCACACATTCTGTAAGTTCATGATTCGGACCATGACCCGTAATTAGTGTGTGATTATGTTCAAGAAGGGATAGATTAGAGACTGATAAACAACTTCCTTGTATAAAGTCGGTAGCATAACGTTACAAAACCGGCCTGATTACAAACTAGCCGAGCTATACCAAAGGAGCATACATCCGGGGAGAGACCAAGTGGTGATCTCTCCCCCAAGTCTAAAACCTTCCAATGTTGCAAATGACTAAGGGTTGGTATTTATAGCCACACCCCCTTGTCTTGCAAACACACACGGTCAAACGAATAACCCTTTCGTTTGACCACTTCAAACGAGCGGGTCTATACATGTTCGTTTGACCGTTTCACTAACTATTACATAATCAACAAAAAAGAAAACTAATCTATTCGAATAACATTGGACACAAAAACTACACCAACAAATCCCCCCTTGTCCGTTGCTATCGAATGCTAAAAATGCAACTGCAATCGATCTTCAGTCAAGTATTTGTTGATGTTATCTTCTCTGTGTTAACAAATTCCCTCTTGACCGATGATCCAGGTAAGTAGTATCTTCACTTGAATCTTCGTAGCAATACCAAACCCTTGAAGCTTCTCGTATAATATTTCCCCCTCAAAGTACGCGTATCCGTGTTGGGTGTTGTGCAATCTCCTCACAAGGTTAAATTGACCGATCTTCTACTAATCTTCCAATACTCCAACCGGCATTTGATAAGGGTTCCATTCTTTAAAAACTGCATCAAGTCTTGATCTTTTCATAAGAACTCTATTTCATTCAAGCATACTACATTGGTAGGGTTTTCTGGTGAACTGTCTTCTGTAAACCATCTTTGTGGAATCGACCAAGTAATGCACTTTGATCATCAGCATCAACACTCAGGAAGTCAGCTAGACCGAGTATATCACTTGCAAGCCCAAACAGCACGCTTAGTTGGACTACATCCAGATCTCATTGTCTTGCCTTTGTGAAGTTGACCACGTCATGCACTACGGATCTTCAGCATCATTACTCAGGATGTCAGCTAGACCAAGTACATCATTTGCGAACTCAACGAATTGAGTTACACCCAGATCCCTGTAAAATCCCAAAGAAACATCAAACCCAAAACCGAATCCTGCAGATTCCCCCTCAACTACACCTTCTGATAGAGTTGGAATCCACACTTGTCAGCCTTGAACTATCAGCTCTCATAAAGATTCCCCAGGTCTTCAGTGAACAGCATTTTGAAACTACCGTTGACTTTAGATACCTGTATTTTTCCTTGCAAAACCCTTCACGCTGGCTGGAGAATTAATTAAAATCCTCAAATATATGTATGTGCAAAACATTCCACGCAGAACCTTTGGTATCACCAGAAATCACAAACTCTTCCACCTGTGATTGCGTTTAGAATTTTACCAAAGAAATTCCAAAACATATGAAAATTTTTATCCCCCCATTTCTTTGGTAAAATCTCTAAACCTTGACAAATTCCCTCCACTGAGAAGAACTGTTGTCAACTTCACTGAATAGATTCTCTCCACTGAGCAGAATCTTTCAAATGTTCTCGGTTTTTTGAAAAATCACGAAAGCGACTTTCTTCTTTGCATATTCTAGTTGATAAGGAAAGTCCCCTAGCCCCGTAGGATCCGACTTGTATCCCCCCAAAATTCTGCTAACACCTAATCCGAAAACTTCAATCATAGGCATAACTCTTCAACTTTGTGAACTCGTTAGGACTGGTCTTGGCTCTCAAGGTTCCTTTAATCATTATTGAAGAAATAGTGATCTGAATGACCGGAATCAATCAGACTAGGGGTTTAGTCTCTACATAAAAAGGGTTAGGTGGTGTTTGTTTTTTAGGTAAAAGCTCTTCTGAGCACTTATGTCTGTGTCACGCAGACGCACGCAGACATAAGGGTCCTGTAGCTTGTTTGTTTTCTTGAAGATCTGCAGACCTTTTACCTCTGCCTCACCTCTTCCCCAAGCAGACTTATACCCATGTCTTCAAACCTCTTCTCTTCTCTCCTTGACAAGTGGTCCGTAGGACAACTCTTAAAATTTCTAAATATATATACATTCCATGCTTAATTCGGTTTATTGCTTGAACTTAGTAACTACGAGAGGTTTGATGTTGCAGGCACTAAAGGGCATAAGAAGTAGTTTTTATGAAGCTTGGACATGATGTTGGAAGTTGTAGAACAAGAATAGAGAATGGCAGACTTGTGTGAAGGATTAAATGGGTTCAAACCCTTGTGCACATGCTTGATGGACGACATTAAAAAAAAAGATCATAAAATCCTAATTGATGGATTATCGAAAAAGAAAGAAAGGGCAACACGTGTTGAGTGGAGGATTTATAAGGGTTTTGGTGGAACCAAAAATCATCAAGAAGCACAAGACATTATTATCACACATCACATCTCATAAATATAGAGGAGGAGTGCACATGTGGGCTAATACTTGGGCCGCCAACAAGGAGGTCAACAATCATCATCATTTGGAGATTAGAAACATCACGTGAATTCTTGATGGCATCACACATCACTTGAGATTTTTGGAAAGAAAATATCATCATCATGTGCATTAGGGGCAATTGGTGGCAGACATAAAAGACTTTTGAGGAAGGAATTAAATTAATATAACATCATATTGATTGGGCCATCAAATAATCATCAGAGGGTTATTAAAGTCAACAACAATAATACATGGGGAGGCACATGCAAGAAAGATGGACTGGACGCCACATGTTGGCTACGGACTAGAGGGCTTTTGTAACTCCTACATTTAATTGTCTTTTGATGGGTTTTTATGGGTTCTAATCATTTTTTTTTCGGTTACGAACGATTGACTTGTACACGAAGAGAAGCACTTGGGGAGTGAAGACGGGATCTTTTATCCATCGAATCATCTAATTTCTATGGGGTTTTTGTTGGTGAACTTTGAAAACAATATTTGCTTCTACATTTTTCATGATGATGTTTGTTGAAGCCATGTGTGGCTAAAAACTTTATGGTCATCCTAGGTGGAAGGTTTGTGAAACTATTGTGCTTATTTTATAATTCTAGAATGATGAATTAACTTATGTTTGTTTATCATGGTGTGTTCTTGTTTGGTTGTAAGTTGTTGATTTTTACAATTATTCTACTTTGAAACCATACGTTCTTGGTGCCGTTGGCAATCGAGATATCATGGGTAGAATTAGGATCGGGTAAGGGTCAATTGGTCATCGGGTAACAACCTCACGTTCTAGGAATCTGAGTACTTAGTTCCTTTTTATCACAACAAATAATTTCACATAAACTATGTCTATGTAGTTCTTTCTAGTAAATGATAGCACAATTGTTGAAGCAAACCGGAAACTTAGGATGGTCATTTGTCTCCAAATTGTTTACAAACTCAACTTTCATTTCGCAAATTAATTAGTAAATTTAGTTTTTAAAACCAATCCAATCAAATCATCTCTTGAATTTTATTTTATTTGCAATTAGAGTAATTTAGTCAAGTTAGATATAATCTTCAAATAACACATATTCCACAAACTCCCTGTGTTCGATACCCACTTACCGCTAACTATTTAGTTGTTATTGGGATTAAATTTGATTGTGACCGCGACATCACGTCACTCCTCTCCTCTTCAACCTCCACCACCCAGATCCACCACATCACGGTCACCGTCAATCCTCACCACCACCGTCATCGTCAATCCTCACCACCACCACCGTCACCACCACCACCGTCAATAGAACAAAAACCAGAAAATAGAACCACCACCTCCACCACCACCTGATACATCACCGCCACCATCATCATCGGAGCTACACAGTCCACCACCATCATCATCGGTGGAGAGAGAGAGGGAAAGACCATAGAGAGAGAGAGAACGTAGAGAGAAAGAAGAGAGAGAGAGACCGTAGAGAGAGAGAGGGGGAGCAGCGGGAATGATGGTGGTGGGTTTTGATGGCGGTGGTAGATGAAGGCAAACAGAGAGAGAGAGAGAGGAGTGTTGTGTGTTGTGTGTGTGTTGTGAGAAGAGGTTTTTGTATAAGTAAAAAAAACAAACATTCTTCTCCTTGCAGACTGTAGACCTTTGGTCCACTTCATCTCTTGCAGATGCCTGCAGATGTGGTCTGCAGACTGCAGACCTTTTACCTCTTCAAAAACAAACAGCACCTTAATCTTCTCATTAATTCGGGGTTTTGATCGAATTCCTCCTCCGATGATCACTGCAAAACAGAGAGCCGTTAGACTCGCCACGGTGAGAATGGGGGTTCTCTCCGTGATCTCGATGAAGAAGAAGAAGTAGTAAAAGTGAAGTGAGAGTAACTTGTGAGATCATACCTGCAACAACTTATTTATAGCCGGTTTTGGCGGGAAACTGGTGCAACGGAGGAAATAACGGAAAGCATTTTTTGTAAGCGGTTACATCTTCTTCCGTTAATCTTTTTGCGATTGTAGATCTTGATCAACGGTTGGGGAGCTGCCACGTGGAAAGTGGTTTCGGGTGGATCCTTCTCCAAGTTAGTGTTATCATCGTGATTTAGATGAGTGTCCAGGATTGTGCCACGGCATCTTTCGGTTGTAACCGAATGGTTGTGCACGATGGGCATTAGAGAGTCTTCTGAAAGATCTACAACTGTAATCCTTTATCTCTCTGCCACGTGTCTATTCTGTTGTAACAGAAAAGATACTTTTCTCAAGTCTTGATTTTAGGCGCACGAAGATGTTTAGGATTTTATCTTCTAGTCTAACTGTACCCTTGCGCGAGCCCGCGCAAGGGTGTTAGTTAAATCTTTGTTTCACCCTTTCCTCCGGAGCATGGTTATCGAAGACTATTCTCCTCCACCTTTGTTTAGAACCACTGCGCAGCCGCGCAAGGTTTCGTTAAAGGTGTTCTTGGAACAAGACTTATGGTATAGTTTTGTGTGCTTGCGCAAGGTTTTTGGGACCATCCTCTGTTATTGATCTGTTTCTTCCCAAATCCTGTTTAGCACGGCTGCACTACCGCGCAGGGTCTTTGTCCAAGATGTTTTGCGATAAGATTGTGGTATGGTCCCACGTGCCTGCGCATGGTTTTTTGGACCATACCCCTTCAAGTCCCCCAGTCTAGTGTTGCTTCTACGCGAGTAGGTGGAGCACTGGACTTATATGAAGTGTGTGTTTTATGCTTTTTGAAGTAGCATGTTTTTCTGGCGCAAATATGAAGAATCTTCTTGTGGAAGATATTCTTTGTTTCTTCAAGTGGAGGTTTCCATGATTTCAAATTTTGAAAAATTTGGCTCATGGCAGGTAAAAGGTACGGTGCTAACTGTTGACGTGTGACGGTTTACGGAGATAACTGTTGACTTGTGACGGTTTTTGTAACACCCCAACCTGGCTTGAGCTGACGTGTCACTTATATACAGTACATCAGAGGTCAGAACAACACTTCATAATTTATAAAACTTTACATTGTTTCTAATAAGTCAAAATACTGTACAAAACATTTTAAAATTTTATGAAAATCCATGTGCTTCTTTATTCCTCGAACCATTCATCCAAGCTTTCCAGACAATCCTTGCAACCTAACGTACATAAGAAGGCAAATGTACGCCTGAGTAAACGGGGTTTACTCAGTGGGACAACAACAATACAATATACATTTTCTTAACGCTATCTATTATCAAACAATATATATAACACATATTCAATTAGTCACCTTCAGTGTGTCACATTTAGCAGTTCACATTCAGTGTGTCACATAATCACATTCAATAGTTCACATTCAGTTTTTCAGCGCGTCACCTTTCCGTGCGACACAATTGTTATGGGTGATTTTCTGCTCATATATCCCGACTGATATTCTGACTTTGTTTGTTTTATTGTGACCAGGATACTGAATCAGGATATTGGTAACATCCTGATACGATATCATGGTAGTAACTAATTAACCCACGTGCAGATTAAAAGGTGCAAGTCTCTAACAGTCAAGTGGACTTCTTCTCCTCAAGACTCGGGCAAATCAGTTAGATCATGGACGATGAAGCCGGAAGACGTGGACTACAACGTTCACAAAGGGAATATTCCATATATCCCGGATTTATTGGCTAGTTAGTTAGTTTCTTTTTTTTTTTACTATAAATAGATTGATCGGATCAGATAAGAACACACACAATCTCTCATACACTCTTTCTCTCTAGCTGCAAACACTCACAATACACTTACACTTGTATCGAATTCACATTATAACACTTAGTCGATCCGCATCATATCCTGCACTGTATCCTGATATTTGAAGTAATAAGAAGAACAAGGCAGCTGCGATTGTCAGCTCCCGAGGTTTTGTGCCGGCGATCTAGATTGATCAAGGGCTTTCCTCGTACATCCCGTGTCACCCTTTACATTTTTCCTCATTGTTTGATCATATACAGCTCAATATCTTGAGCCATATCCTGAAAACTGTTTTTGCAAACAACTTAATTAGCATATTTTCAACACACATTCTTAGCACACTACCTCACATAACTAATTTGATCACTTAATTGCTAAGGTAATTTTTGACCAAAACAACAATCAGTAGTTCAGTGAGTCATAATCAATATTTGCTAAAATAATATAACTATATATTTAAAAATAATATCACAAAATCATTAAATAACGAATCTAAATTTCCAACTACGAGGTAGGGGAAACCCAAATTCGTATACATAAGTTGTTTTAGAGTCCGTACCACATAATAATATAAGAACATAACGAGTTAGTCTTTCCGACTACTAGGTAGTGGAAACCTAAACTTGTACACATATGTGGAGATGGGTCCGTACCTTAAGCGATGATCACAAAACTGACAAAACTATTTTACAGCTGGATTATCACGGAGTCCTACAATATAATATGGTTATAATCTTATTTTCAAATCATGATACTTTTGTTTAGTGCATTTATATTATATGTTTATTTTAATAACTATATAAAAATCTAAACTTTAAATATTGAGTTAAATAGGCTAAAAACTAAATTTATATATGCTTGTATTATTTCAACTTATTACTATTAAGTATTTGAAAAGAAAATATTCTTAAGAAAACAACTTATTCATTTTTATCTTAAAACTGAATTTAGTATAGAATATTAAGAAGCATAAGTTAACAATGTTAATTAATAATCATTTATAATATTCCAAAAGTTCATTTTGTCATAAAATTAATAAATGGATGGTGACAACAGTCTCATAAATAAAATAAATGTACATTGTTTATAAAAATAAAATTATCCCTGAATAATTCCAAGTTGTTTTCCTCGTCTTTTCTAGGCTGTTTTCCTTGTCTTTTCTTGTCTTTATTTTGGGTTTTAATTTTTCCCATAAGGTGTTGCCCCTTATGGTATCTGAGCCATGGAAGATGATTGAGTTATGAGAAAATTCAACACCGATGTAGTAAAAAAATGAATATATTAGAAGGAAAAGATACTGTTAAAAACAGTATTGAGGAAGAATATGACATTCCTCATAATTTAGATTTATTAAACAAATGGGCAATTCCAACAATTGATTATAAACAAGTTTATAAACTTGGAACCTTTGAAAAAATAGGTTTAAAACAAGTAGTAAAAACTACTGAAGAAACAATTGCTCTTAATAAAGAAGAAATGGTTTTGAAACTCTTAAATAATAATGAGTTGATAAGATATAAAAGAGATAAATATAAATTTATTCATATTGGTGTTGTGCAAATTGCATTTAAACCTTTAACTTTAGAAGGTCTACCAGAAAGCTTTATAGCAGCCTTAAGAGATGGTAGAAATCGTGATTATAAACAATCCCTAATAGGGATAGTTCAGTCTAGTCTGGCACATGGTCCAGTCTATTTTAATGTTTATCCAAATTTACAATTATCTTTAACTGATGTTAATATAACAGATGCCCTAACATTAAATATTAAAACTCATGGTTATAATTATGCTCCAGGATCAGAGGTCATATGTATCTGTTATAGGATATATTATAAACATTTATTTACACTAAATCCTCAGTGTAAAATAGTAGATAAACCATTAAATGAAACAATAGTCATAGAAACTAACTTTGGTAAATCAAATATTACCACTAGAAGAAAAATAAAGTGGGAAGAAATAGAATTTCCAGAAAATTGGGTACTAAATAACTGTACTCCAAAACAACAATATATAGATAATAATCCTATAAATATTATACAAACATCTGAAGGATCTGTTCAGATACAGTTTGATCAATATAAACCTAGAATATCTAGGACTATGTCTTCTAGATCTTCAAATTATCACATATCCCCTATAGGATATACTGTTAGAAGTCTTTCTCGAGCTTCTACTTCTCAATTAAGAGAAGAATTACCTGAAAATAGGGTTGAAGAATTAATAATTAATTCTGATAATATTGTAAAAGGAGTATATAAGCCTAATTAACCGAAATTAACCGAGTCAGAAATGAATTTTTCAATTTAATGGATCAAAAAGAAAAAAAACTGATTTTAGTCCAGGTTCTCTGGCAAGAAAAATTATTAGTGAAGAATTTAAACAAGAAAAATGGATATTGTTTAGAGATTGGTTTTTCAAAAATTTTGATAGCCAAGATACTAAAATGTTTCAAGAAGTTTTTTATAAAGAACTCTCAGAAGAAAATAAAGTTGTACTTTTTGTTCCATGGTTTATAAACAAATATACTAATCGCATGATCTCTGTTATACAGAGAGAATATAATGTGAATGGAAAATTTTAAAACCAAGTTTTCCTCCACATCAACCATTTAAAATAGAACAAGATAATGAAACCAGGTATTACCAAGCTTTCCAAAAATTGTTGGAACAAGATACTTTACCAATTACTATTTCACATATAAATAATATTTTAAAACAACAAAATTACACAAATATTTATTTGATTTGTTTAGGCGAACAATTAAGTTCAATAAATGATAGAATAAATGAATTAAATAATCATATAAAAAATTTAAAAGGTTCTCCTATAAGACAAGAGGAGAAAAAGGAAGTTGTTGCTGTTCCAGCTATACAACCTCCTCCTGATATAAAAGATTTCAAGTTAAAATCTAACACTGAATTAGCAGATTTACTAGATAAAAAAGTATAAGTTTTAAATGAAATTTTTTCAAATTTAAGAGTAAATACTTTAACAAAAGAATTTGTAAATTCTATAGATAAAGATAATTACCAAGAAAAAATTAATGAAGAAATAAGAAAACTGGATAAATTTGCCAATAAACCAACTCAAAGGATGTATTATTATCCTAGGCCAACTCCACAAGATGTTCTAATAGAAGAACAAGAATATGTTATTAATAATTCTTATCATGGTAAACACATCTATGAATGGAACATAGATGGGCTGTCTGAAAGACAAATTTATAATACTATACACAGAATGATGATGCATAGTACAATTTGCAAGAGTAATGATAACTCGGATGAAAATATTGCTAAAATGATTATAGCAGGTTTTACTGGTCAATTAAAAGGCTGGTGGGATAATTATTTATCAGAAATTGATAGGAATAAAATTCTCACTACTGTCAAAGAAGAAGATGATAGACAAACTCCTAATGCAGTTTATACACTGGTAGTTAATATTGTTGATCATTTTACAGGAAGATGGTCTGATAATTCTGAAAATACCATAACTTTATTACAAAATCTAAGATGTAAGACTCTTACATCTTTTAGATGGTACAAAGACACCTTTTTAAGCAGAGTTATGGAACTCCCTGAGTCTAATAGTTCTCACTGGAAATCTAATTTTATAGATGGATTACCTCCTTTATTTGTTGAAAGGGTTAGAAAAAACCTTAGAAAAGGAGAAGTAAGTACTAATTATGAAAATTATACTTATGGCAAGTTAATAGGAACTTGTGTTCAAGAAGGTTTAGCCTTATGTAATGAAATAAAACTTAATCAACAAATTAAAAGGCATTCTCTTAATGAAAAGAGACAATTAGGTCAATTATACGGTCAATTTGGTATGGATGATTTTAGGGAAATGATCCTAAGAAAAAGAAGTGAGTTTTATCTCCTCATAAATATAAAAAATTTCAAAAAAGAAAACAGAAAAGAGAAGATAGAAAACGTAAAAGAAAACAAGAATATAAATCTTTTAAACCTTACATTATATGTAAGAAATGTGGCCGTCGGGGTCATAAAGCAAAAACTTGTTGGGTAAAAAGGAAACTCAATAATATTGAGGATGAGCAATTAAGAGATACATTATCTAAAATACTGATAAATTCTGAGTCTGAAGCAGAACCAGAAAATTCTTATGATGAGGATATGAATAAATATGAATATATTAGAATAATATATTGATGAAAATTTCATCACAGGAATTTACAAAGGAAAAGATATAACCTTTCCTTTTGTTCATAAACCAATCACCAGATATATTCATGATATTAAAGATTCTTTAATACAAGCTAAAGAATCTCAAATTAATTTTCTAAAAGAAGAAATTAATCTTTTTACAATAGAAGAAAGGCTTAAAAATCCTAAATTACAGGAAAAAATAAAATTAATACAAAATCAATTTTCTTTACAAATATGTAATGATCATCCTAATGCTTTTTGGGATAGAAAATTACATATTGTTTCTATTCCTTATGAGGATGGCTTTAATGATCGACAAATACCTACGAAAGCAAGACCATGTCAAATGAACTCAGAATATCTAGAAATATGTAAAAAATAAATAAAAACTCTTATAGATAAAGGTTTAATAAAACCCTCAAAGTCTCCATGGTCAAGTACAGCCTTTTATGTTAATAAACATTCAGAGCAAGAAAGAGGAGCTCCAAGGTTAGTAATAAACTATAAACCATTGAATAATGTTTTAAAATGGATTAGGTACCCTATACCTAATAAAAAAGATTTATTAGATAGACTAAATAAAGCTATCATATTTTCAAAATTTGATTTAAAATCTGGATATTGACAAATTCAGATAGATGAGAAAGACAGATATAAGACTGCCTTTACAGTACCTTTTGGTCATTATGAATGGAATGTAATGTCATTTGGGCTCAAGAATGCCCCAAGTGAATTTCAAAATATTATGAATGATATTTTCGTTTCTTTTAGTGATTTTATAATAGTTTATATTGATGATATCTTGGTATTTTCAAAAGATATTGAAACACATTTTAAACATTTAGATATCTTCAAAACTATAATTATAAAACATGGTTTAGTAATTTCTAGACCAAAGATGATGATTTTCCAAACTAGTGTAAGATTTTTGGGTCATAATATTAAAAAAGGAAATATTATTCCAATAAATAGAAGTATTGAATTTGCTTCTAAATTCCCTGATGAAATAACTGATAAAACCTAGTTACAAAGATTTTTGGGAAGTTTAAATTATATCTCACCATATTATAAAAATTTAGCAGAAGACACAGCTGTTTTATATGACAGATTAAAAAAGAATCCCCCGCCATGGTCTGATAGTCATACCAAGGCAATTCAAAAAATTAAGCAAAATGTCAAAAATCTCCCTTGCTTAATGTTACCAAAACCAGATTGGGAAAAAATTATTGAAACAAATGCCAGTAATATTGGTTATGGTGGGATTTTAACACAAATATCTCCCACTGATAATTTTTTTTTTTTTGATAAGATTCCATTCAGGGAAATGGAATAATAGTCAAAACAATTATGCCACTATTGCAAAAGATATTTTAGCAATAGTTAAATGTGTTTTAAAATTCCAAGATGATTTATATAATAATTTTTTTTAATAAAAACTGATTGTCAAGCAGCGAAGTATATGTTTGATAAAGATTTTAAACATGATGTTTCAAAGCAAATGTTTGCTAGATGGCAATCTCATCTTGCTCTATTTGATTTTGAAATAATTTATAAAAAGGGAAATGATAATAGTTTACCTGATTTTTTAACAAGAGAATATTTAAGTGGATAATTACACTAATTTTTCAATAAAAATTAATAAATGGAAATTATATTTCTCATGGATGTTTGCAGGTCTGATGGAGAAAATTAAAGGACCTTTGAAGATAGTTTATAACAATATGAGGATTGAAATTGATGATTATAATACCTTAATAAGGGTTACTCTCTATAGAATTAATGAATAATTATAATATTCATCCAGCCCATAGAGCTAATATGCTTTGAGAAGAATTTACTAAATTACATTATTTTAAGAATCAAATAAAGATTCTTAAAGAAAATGAGAAAATAATCTATTCGGCCTGATTTTATATTTTCAGGAATGAATCCTCAAGACAGAGGAAAACAACTCCTTCCTAATAAAGGAAGATGAAGAAGCAGAGGTCAATTCAGACCTTATGGTGAGGAAAGAGTTCTTGGGCAAATTGCTCATAAAAGGCTAATAGCCGCAAATATTGCAAATACTGCATCATCCTCCAGTAATACTAGAGGAAATAATGATGATGACAAATTATTCCAAGAGTTCTTAGCTTATAAAGTTAAAACTAAAGGGAAGAATAATTCATCTTATGTTAATATTGTAACATAAGATTCTGATGATGGATTATATGAACAAAATCCAAATAAGAAGATATTGTTACTCCTGGAATTTAAAGATCTTAAATGGAAAGATCAGCCATGGACCTTAATTACAAGGTACCTTGACACAGGGTCATATCCAAATGCTTCATATAAGCAAAGGCATTATTATGAAAATATTCTCAAAGTCACAGAATCTTGTGATATTCATCATTATATGGCTGGAAATACCCAGGAATACAGTTTCAGTAAAATAGTCATAAAGCAGATAATATCTGTGGAAGAATGGAGAACATCTCCCTTGAAAGAAAAAGAAATGTATCATCCTGATACAAGGGTCCCTATTAAATTTAATTACTGGGATTATATTGAGGCATTTAATAAAGCCTTATTATATGAAAATTCTAAGAAGAAACATTCGTGGTTCTTCAAGATTTGTCCAGAAGTTTATAAATGGGACATTCCAAATTGGGTATACAAATGGTGGCTATCATATGGCCCATCGGTAAAAATTTTACCGGAAAAATTAAGAGAAAATTATAACACATGGGTAGAAATATCTCCCACCTTAATTGAATTACAGCATCAAAGAATCCTAATAGAAGGATTATCTTTATGCCACTTTTTTATTCAATTTGGAATACCATGGATCTGGAAATGGTCTCCAGAAGTGGGTTATACTCACCAACAGATTCCCTGTCTCAGAAGAATTTTTTATACAAAATTTTGGAAAAAAATGTTAAAGCTTGATAAGGATGGTGTTCCAGAAGGACAAGAAACATTACAAAAAATCCAGGACACCATAGAATTATATTCTAAACAAATTCAACTTCAAGCCCAGAGAGATCATACATCAGATATGTCTCTGTCAAATTATTCAGAAGAAGAAGAAAATATTCTAGCAGGGGAATCCCAAGATCCATATGATTTAGAAGATGAAGAAATTCTTCCAGAAAAGATCGAGACAAAGCTAGAAGATCTCAAAAGGATAGCATCAAGGCAGGAGAAGAAGACAAAAAATAAAAAAAGTTGCCTACCGTGTGGGAGAGAACAATTATTAAAGTTATGCACGCCAGACACAATAATGTCTGCTTTTGAAAATTTCAAAAAATCATTGATGTAAAATAATTGTATTTTACTGTTTCTATTTTGTTTGTTCCTTGAGACTTTTCCTATATAAGTAGCTCAAGTTTAGTTTTAGAGGACACCGAAGGAAAAAATCCTTCTACTTCCTTCCCCCCTTACACCTCTTGTAAAATATTTTCTTACAATAAAAATCTGTGCCGACTGAAGGTTTTCATAATTCTGATATTCCTTTAAAAGGTTAGTATTCTTTTATTTATTTATCTTATTTAAAGAAAATTTTCTTTTATATTCATTAGCCTAATGACAGGCTAAAAATCACTTCGGTGTTGAATCCTACCATGATTGAATTATAATCCATGCTAAAATATCTTTTGCAATAGTGGCATAATTGTTTTGACTATTATTCCATTTCCCTGAATGGAATCTTATCAAAAATTCTTTTTTATCAGTGGGAGATATTTGTGTTAAAATCCCACCATAACCAATATTACTGGCATCTGTTTCAATAATTTTTTCCCAATCTGGTTTTGATAACATTAAGCATGGGAGATTTTTGACATTTTGCATAATTTTTTGAATTGCCTTGGTATGACTATCAGACCATGGCGGAGGATTCTTTTTTAATATGTCATATAAAACAGATGTGTCTTCTGCTAAATTTTTATAATAGGGTGAGATATAATTTAAACTTCCCAAAAATCTTTGTAACTGGGTTTTATCAGTTATTTCATCAGGGAATTTAGAAGCAAATTCAATACTTCTATTTATTGGAATAATATTTCATTTTTTAATATTATGACCCAAAAATCTTACACTAGTTTGGAAAATCATCATCTTTAGTCTAGAAATTACTAAACCATGTTTTATAATTATAGTTTTGAAGATATCTAAATGTTTAAAATGTGTTTCAATATCTTTTGAAAATACCAAGATATCATCAATATAAACTATTATAAAATCACTAAAAGGAATGAAAATATCATTCATAATATTTTGAAATTCACTTGGGGCATTCTTGAGCCCAAATGGCATTACATTCCATTCACAATGACCAAAAGGTACTGTAAAGGCAGTCTTATATCTGTCTTTCTCATCTATCTGAATTTGTCAATATCCAAATTTTAAATCAAATTTTGAAAATATGACAGCATTATTTAGTCTATCTAATAAATCTTTTTTATTAGGTATAGGGTACCTAATCCATTTTAAATCTTTATTCAATTGTTTATAGTTTATTACTAACCTTGGAGCTCATCTTTCTTGCTCTGAATGTTTATTAACATAAAAGGCTGTACATGACCATGGAGACTTTGAGGGTTTTATTAAACCTTTATCTATAAGAGTTTTTATTTCTTTTTTACATAATTCTAGATATTCTGAGTTCATTTGACATGGTCTTGCTTTCGTAGGTATTTGGCGTTCATTAAAGCCATCCTCATAAGGAAGAGAAACAATATGTTTTTTTCTATCCCAAAAAGCATTAGGATGATCATTACATATTTGTAAAGAAATTTGATTTTGTATTAATTTTATTTTTTCCTGTAATTTAGGATTTTTAAGCCTTTCTTCTATTGTAAATAGATTAATTTCTTTTTTTAGAAAATTAATTTGAGATTCTTTAGCTTGTATTAAAGAATCTTTAATATCATGAATATATCTGGTGATTGGTTTATGAACAAAAGGAAATGTTATATCTTTTCCTTTGTAAGTTCATGTGATGAAATTTTAATCAATATATCTTATTGGAAAAATCTTTTTTTCCAAAAAGGTGAGCCAAATATAATCTGGCTGATTAGATTTTTAACTAACATAAAACTGTTTGGAATACAAACTTTGTTCTGGCAAATATATGCCTGTGGTAATTTATAACTTATACCTAGAGGTTCTCCATTAGCAGAACCAACTCTATTAGTTGTTTTATGAAAATATTTTGTGGAAATAATTCATTCTTAGATGCAATTTAGGTCTGCTCCACTATCAAGCAAAGCAGTTAATTCTATTGAAAAATTATTGTCTATTAACAACTTAATTTTTATATACCATTTATGAGAAGTTACAATTTCATATATGGATAAAAAAAATTTCATCTTTTAGTATTGATAAAAAACTATCAGTTTCTGGATTATCATTTCCAGATGTCTCATGGCTTTCTGTATTGATTCTCCCTTTTTCTAGATTTCTTATTCTATCCTCTAAGGCTTTATTATTTCCTTTTAAATATTTTTTCTCTATTTTTAAGTTATCAACCTCTAATTTTAATTCTTCAATATTAACGGGTTTTTCGTTTAAATTTCGTTGATTTAATTGTTTTTTAACTTCACTTATGGTGTATGGTTTAAATTCTTGATGACCCATTGAGGTTGAAGCTTTTTCTTCTTTAATTATTTTAGAGATAATTTCTTTTCTAATTTTAACATCTTCCACAGCTTTTAGTAATTCTAAAAGGTCATTAGAAATAACATTTATTTCCATATTCTCGAATTGAGCAATTATTTTATAAATATCATCTTCATTTTCTGTATCAAAATCATTTTGACAACATTTTTCTCCTTTACAAGAGAAACATTTTTCATCAGAAGAGAAGATACGATGTCTTCATTTTCTAATATATTTATATCCTCATCATAAGAATTTTCTGATTCTGCTTCAGACTCATAATTTATCAGTATTTTAGATAATGTATCTCTTAATTGCTCATCCTCAATATTATTGAGTTTCTTTTTTACCCAACAAGTTTTTGCTTTATGACCCTGACAGCCACATTTCTTACGTATAATGTAAGGTTTAAAAGATTTATATTCTTGTTTTCTTTTACGTTTTCTATCTTCTCTTTTCTGTTTTCTTTTTTGAAACTTTTTATATTTATGAGGAGATAAAACTCCCTTCTTTTTCTTAGGATCATTTTCCCTAAAATCATCCATACCAAATTGACCGCAAAATTGACCTAATTGTCTCTTTTCATTAAGAGAATGCCTTTTAATTTGTTGATTAAGTTTTATTTCATTACATAAGGCTAAACCTTCTTGAACACAAGTTCCTATTAACTTTCCATAAGTATAATTTTCATAATTAATACTTACTTCTCCTTTTGTAAGGTTCTTGCTAACCCTTTCAGCAAATAAAAGAGGTAATCCATTTATAAAATTAGATTTCCAGTGAGAACTATTAGACTCGGGGAGTTCCATAACTCTGCTTAAAAATGTGTCTTTATACCATCTAAAAGATGTAAGAGTCTTACATCTTAGATTTTGTAATAAAGTTCTGGTAAAATGATCAACAATATTAACTACCAGTGTATAAACTGCATTAGGAGTTTGTCTATCATCTTCTTCTTTGACAGTAGTTAGAATTTTATTCCTATCAATTTCTGATAAATAATTATCCCACCAGCCTTTTAATTGACCAGTAAAACCTGCTATAATCATTTTAGCAATATTTTCATCCGAGTTATCATTACTCTTGCAAATTGTACTATGCATCATCATTCTGTGTATAGTATTATAAATTTGTCTTTCAGACAGCCCATCTATGTTCCATTCATAGATGTGTTTACCATGATAAGAATTATTAATAACATATTCTTGTTCTTCTATTAGAACATCTTGTGGAGTTGGCCTAGGATAATAATACATCCTTTGAGTTGGTTTATTGGCAAATTTATCCAGTTTTCTTATTTCTTCATTAATTTTTTCTTGATAATTATCTTTATCTATTGAATTTACAAATTCTTTTGTTAAAGTATTTACTCTTAAATTTAAAAAATTTTCATTTAAAACTTGTAATTTTTTTATCTAGTAAATCTGCTATTTCAGTGTTAGATTTTAACTTGAAATCTTTTATATCAGGAGGAGGTTATATAGCTGGAACAACAACAACTTCCTTTTTCTCCTCTTGTCTTATAGGAGAACTTTTTAAATTTTTTATATGATTAGTTAATTCATTTATTCTATCATTTATTGAACTTAATTGTTCGCCTAAACAAATCAAATAAATATTTGTGTAATTTTGTTGTTTAAAATTATTATTTATATGTGAAATAGTAATTGGTAAAGTATCTTGTTCCAACAATTTTGGGAAAGCTTGGTAATACCTGATTTAATTATCTTTTTCTACTTTAAATGGTTGATGTGGAGGAAAACTTGTTTTTAAAATTTTTCCATTCACATTATATTCTCTCTGTATAACAGAGATCATGCTATTAGTATATTTGTTTATAAACCATGGAACAAAAAGTACAACTTTATTTTCTTCTGAGAGTTCTTTATAAAAAACTTCTTGAAACATTTTAGTATCTTGGCTATCAAAATTTTTGAAAAACCAATCTCTAAACAATTTCCATTTTCTTGTTTAAATTCTTCACTAATAATTTTTCTTGCCAGAGAACCTGGACTAAAATCAATTTTTTTTTCTTTTTGATCCATTAAATTGAAAAATTCATTTTTGGCTCGGTTAATTCCGGTTCATTAGGCTTATATATACCTCTTACAATATTATCAGAATTAATTCTTAATTCTTCAACCCTATTTTCAGGTAATTCTTCTCTTAATTGAGAAGTAGAAGCTCGAGAAGGACTTATAACAGTATATCCTATAGGGGATATGTGATAATTTGAAGATCTAAAAGACATAGTCTTAGATATTCTAGGTTTATATTGATCAAACTGTATCTGAGCAGATCCTTCAGATGTTTGTATAATATTTATAGGATTATTATCTATATATTGTTGTTTTGGAGTACAATTATTTAGTACCCAATTTTCTGGAAATTCTATTTCTTCCCACTTTATTTTTCTTCTAGTGGTAATAGTTGATTTACCAAAGTTAGTTTCTATGACTATTGTTTCATTTAATGGTTTATCTACCATTTTACACTAGGGATTTAGTGTAAATAAATGTTTATAATATATCCTATAATAGATACATATGACCTCTGATCCTGGAGCATAATTATAACCATGAGTTTTAATAGATACATATGACA
The DNA here is from genome assembly GCA_030545235.1 of Helianthus tuberosus. Taxonomy (NCBI): domain Eukaryota; kingdom Viridiplantae; phylum Streptophyta; class Magnoliopsida; order Asterales; family Asteraceae; genus Helianthus; species Helianthus tuberosus. Next base: position 30,837,283 of record CM060393.1, read on the forward strand.
TCTTTTGGTGATTTTCCCTTTATTTATTAAGTACTTCAGTTCATTGGTGAATTTGATGATTATTTATGTTGTTTTGTGGATCAAAGCCCACTGTTACCGACGAAGACGATTCGGGTACAAAAACGAAAGAGAGAAGAGGGCCAATTCTGATCGATAAATTCGCATCTAAAAGGCCAGAGGTTGACCCTATGATCGCTCAAGCGGTTTTAGCACCACCTTAACCCGGAAAGGCCCCCACTCCTGGAAAATTGAAAGACAATTTCGTAAAGAAAAGCGGTGCAGCGGCGCGTAGGCCGAAAGCTAAAGACGACGACAATGAAATTCACGATGACGTGACGTCCGAGCTTAACGTTGCGATCCCGGGTGCAAAAAAAGGGTAGAAAATGGAGTAAAGCGAGTAGGAAAGCGGTTAGAATGCGGTTAGCGCGTGAGGCTGAGCCCGTTAAGGTTGAACTCATGGAAGTTGATGAAGACGGTATGTTAATCGATGAATTAGCGTATAATCTAATCTGGCGGTTAGTGAAGGTGAGATTCTCGGCCATCTTTACGCAAAGGGTATTAAGCCTGACGGGGTGCAAAATTGGATAAAGAAATGGTGAAGATGATATGTAGAGAGTATGATGTAGAAGTTATTGATGTGGGTCCGGCTAAAATAGAGGAAATGGCGAAAAAGAAAGAGATTTTGGATGAAGACGATCTTGATAATTTACAACATCGACCACCTGTTCTCACTATCATGGGTCATGTTGATCACGGAAAAGTAAGTGTTTTTTTACCGTAAGTTAGTTTGTTTAAAGATTAATTTGTGCTAATCAGCTAATGGCACTTATATGTTTTTTGGTTATTTGTATTTGACAGACAACACTTTTGGATTATATCCGGAAAAGCAAGGTTGGTACCAATGCTTTATTTCATTCACTATTAATTGATTACACTATATAATAAGTTGTTTCCTGGTACAGTCATATTAAATCTAGGGGTGCAAAAGGTTTGTCGGCAGCTGGCAATAGATGTAGAGGCGTTAGATTGATTAATTTGGACCAAGAACCACGGTGTGAAGTTGTTTCACTGTCTTCAAGGTTTAAACATTCATTATGAGTACTTCACTTTATACAATTTAAGAAGTTCATAATTTTTTTTCTAATATAATGAATAATAATATCTTTTTTTAATCCTTTTTTTTGTTTACTTTGACAACAAAAGTCAAAATTTAAGTGTGAAGTACTTCAGTAGTGTATTTTGGTTCAGTTTGACTTTCATGGCCAAAAAACATTTGTTATATCAGTGTAACTGTATCATTTTTGTAAAATATGGGTAAATCTTGTTCTTGATTGTTGTGTTCCATTGTTGTGGCTATCTTTGTTTACGTGAAGCTTGACTTGTGTTCTACTGTTTTTTTTTATTAAAGATTGCAGATCTGCAGATGGGTCAAGATTTGAATTTGGAATTTCAGAAGTATTGTGTGGTAGATAGAAGCCCTAAAACTGTTTTTCGATCGCCTAAGCATTCGAATATCGAAAAAAAGGTTAGAAAGATACCCAAGTCTTGAAACAAGGTGTTTGTAAATGAGTATTTCACAGAAGTTAGCTTCAATCGTTATCGTAGTGCTTCGTGTCGATATGTTCCATTGATTAAGTTAGCAGCCAATATAGCACCAAGGGGTTCTGTGTATCAAAGCTCCAAAGAATTAGGGAGACTTGGCAGAATCAAGGAAAATGAAACTGAAGGTAGGAAAAAAGATGGCACTCAAGTTCTGTGCATTTGCTTTTGGTTTCACAGTTACGTTGATATTAATTTACAACTAGGTAGACCAACTATATGGCTATTAACTTTTTTCCAACGGTTTTAACTGTAATATGCATGTGAAACTCCCTTTAATATTGGTGTTTATGTGGCTTTAATTCACTTCTCAAAGTCAGAACATGAAGCAAAGACGCAACAACGTGCGATAGTATTGCTCTTTGTGAATTGATATATTAGTTGTTTTAGCGAATTGGTATTAAAGATAAACTATGTGAAACTCGTCATGCAACGTGGGCTAAAAACATAAGGAACCCGCGGAAACGTGCGGGCATTCCCACTTGTATAATCAAATTCATTTCACAAATTGATAAACAATAACCGACCCTATCCTATGATTCCATGCTATCGGCTAGCATCAGTTCTCATGCATCGATTACAATTATGCCAGACACATAAATCATTACTCACGATTATTATAAGCACGATCATATCGGACATATACATCATCGATCATTATAAGTATAACCATTAATCCATCTAGTCAACACTACGGATTCGTCAATCACTATTATATATATCCCTAATTTTAAATAATTAATCAACATCATTCCCTAGAGCCTACGTCAAACATAGTCAGGCATTCATCACTTCACAAAACACAATCATGGGAACCACTTCTATAACATCATTACTGATAAGAACAACCAGATCGATCCAAACAATAAATAATTACTCATCATGCTATCCTTCTTATTATAACTATTGAATCATTAATGTTAATTATCCAAATAAAAGAACATCAAATCGCGTAGCCACTGTTATGACCCGACCGTAATACAACCGAATCCGTGACCACCTATCCTGATTCATCCATATTATTATCATAACATACATCATGCGTTGCATCTAAACTCATACATACTAACAAAACATATAACCCATATTATGCAAGTATGAATAACCACAGACAGGAACTACTAACCAGGATGTTAACTCGAGGGAGGGGGTATGACTACCGCCGTCAAACAATCAAGAATGAAAAAGGTTTCGGTAATGATGTTCAAGTTACTGCCGTTGATGGTTTTTGAGAGGAAAATAGGGTTTGCAACCAATATAATGAATCCCCTAGATATCTTACGTATACATAAAGGAAAGGTTGGGGATTGGGCTCAATTGGTTCGGTCCATGCTACAAGTAGGGAATTGGGCCGATTATCAAAAGGAGAGGGTTCAACCCAACGGGCCGATCCCAATTATATACACTTTAGTTACACCTTTGGGTTTCAAGGAAACTGGTTACACAAGAGATGACTTGGGCGGTCCAATACATGAACGGTTCCTAAACTAACGAAACGTCTATGTTAACCCAAGTACGCTACCTTTGACAAGTTTATCGTATTTCGTACGGAAACACACTTAATGTAACAAGAATGCGAACAAGACATACATCAGAAGTACGAAAATAAGCACACTGATCTTAAAAGTCCGGGTTGTCACATCATCCCCAACTTGAAAGAAATTTCGTCCCGAAATTTGACAAGTAAGCACAGAGAGGTGAAAAGAGAAATCAAGATTGTTGCGGATTTTCCTCGGGTGTCACATCATCCCCAACTTGAAGAGGAATTTCGTCCCGAAATTCACTAGTTTTACCAGTATTAGGTTGGTCGTCAGGAAAAAGTTGAGGATACTTGAGTTTCATCTTATCTTTAAGCTCACACGTGAACTCCGGTCCACGTCTTGAGTTCCAACGAACTCTCACAATCGTGATCGGCTATGTTAACGAACCTTGACTTCCTGGTCACGTGTTCGATAAATTCCTTGAATAAATGTATTGCACGTGTTTCATCAGACAATCACTGCCTTAGAACCGAAACATAAATGTCATCGCTTACGTTACCCGACTAACCGGGTAACTCGAGTTTGTAGATTACGCTACCGATTCCTCCCAGACTGTCGAATGGCCCATCGTGACGCCAGTTAAGCCCGTCATGCTTCCCAAGCATTCCACACCCTCCCAGGGTGATACTTTCAACACTATACGATCGCCTACAGCGATCTTCCAACGTTTCCCAAATTTATCGGCTTTCCTGACGGTCACGCGTTGCCGCCAATTGACTCCTGATCCAAACAACCTTCCTTAGAGTTTCGAGTACTAGTCCTGGACCAGTAATTAAGTTGTCAACCATCACAGTCTAAGAAGAGGGTTGGCATTATTGTCCATGTAATGCCTCAACAGAGCTGTCTGGTTACTAAAATGATAACTGCCGCCGTAGTACTCAGCCATAGGTAAGAGTCCTTCCAATTTGCACCAAAACCAACCACACAAATGCTCGCATCATGCCTTCAAATGCCAGGGGGTTCGTTTATTCAGACCATTTATCCTACGGTGATAAGCAATACTCATGTCTAGACGTGAGCCAAGGGTATTGTGTATTACCAGACATAAATCAAGTATAGGTCAAAGTCAGAGGTATCAAGGGTTGGCACCTCGTGCCTAAAAGCCACCTCTCTCAGAGGAACATTCATAGCTGTGAAGACTTGCTAGTTCTCTTGATTGCAAGAAAGTGTGCTGGTAACGGGAGTCCATCAACGATCACCTAGGTGATATTGTTTCCGTTTCGAGTTGTAAGTAACTAGTGACAGAACCCATGGCAGTCTGTCCCCATTTCCCTATGGGTGTTTCTGGTTGCTGTACTTCGCCTTAACTTTCTCACGAGTCAACCATCATACACATACCTAGCTAGGTGGGCCTCCATGCCTGATCACCAATGCAAGATTTATGGATCCTAATATCTCTCACCAAACCCAGACGACTGCTGTATAGTGAGTTCCCTATTCGCTCCATGAAGTAGCAAGCATCATCCTACCTGCCAAAGGTTGCTTCCCCATGCCCTGCATGGGTCAATCTAGAGAACCCTCTTCCTTCAGTTCTTCAATTTGAACAAGGCGAGTCAGATTAGGTATGTTAAATTCGATAGCGAGCGGTAAAGCTCATGCGCATCCAGGTTTCACGGTCGTATTCATTCAAAGGTTCCATCCAACGATGCTACAACACGTTTAGCTCTTCCGAACAAAGATATACGAGAGGCCCTTGTGATCGGTCTAAGTGGTGCATTCGGTACCGTCCAAGTAATGCCTCCAATTTAAATCCAAAGACCACGGCTTCCACCGCAAGCCGTGACTCGTTCCGTTCTTCCTGTAAGTCCACCTCGTGGGCCATCTCCTACACGTGTTGCATCGATGTGTAACTGGGACTCTGATTAGAACCATCATAGTACACCACTAGATCACCCGTACCCTCGGGTAAAGACGATGCTCAGAGCATTGCAGATTTGAGGTTCAAAAGCTGAAAAGATATCCTCCCGTTTTGTCTTCCACGAGCACCGCACCCTGCTGTGTTAAGAGATTGTTGTATCCTCGAAGGGATCTTTGGTGTTGATCAGTTCCTAACAAAATGGATCTTGGCGAGATCCACGCGTATTCCCACTTCGTTGTTTATATGCCCAATTTGTACCTTTCGAATCCAGAAGTTACCTTTAACAAGACTTCACGTGGAGTGGCTCCTCCCCCAGGAGCTTTAAACTAAGATACATACGCCGCCCATGTTGTTCCTTTCTCCTGAAAATGGTCCAAAATGTCATCCATCAATACGGTCGATTCATGTGGTCCATAAAGCTGCTGGTGTGTTGATTAACTCAATGGTCATGGTGTACAAAGTCGCAATGGCCGTAGTGCGTTCAATATGCCGTTTCAGGAATATTCTCCTCTTGGTCTTCCGTCAATACATGGCCGAGGCAAACAGTTCTTGATTGTCACCTTGCTGAGTTTTAGATAATCAGTACACATACGAAAAGGCTTTATCTTCCCGAATATAGCTGGGGCTCCCCAAAGCGAACACAAACTATGTCCAATAAAACTCTTGTCTAACAGTTCATGTAGATAGTCCTTGCAACCTTCCTGGTGCAAGACGGTATGTAGCATGAGTAATCAGGGCTGCCCCTGTCGTGAGATCAAACTGAGATTCTGCCTAACAGTGGTGGAAGTAAATCTGAAAGCTCCTCGGGTAGCACACTGAGAGGAATCACGAACAATTGGTGGATCCTCGATCCTCTTTTCCTTAGCCTCAACATCAGTAACGGTTGCTAACGTAGCGGGGTGATCCCTCCGTAGACACTTCTGGGCCTTCAAAGTTGATATGGCGCTAACCTTGCACCACTCTGTTGCTTTAGAACAAATAACGATTCCCCACACAAGATTTTTTTTTCTCCCACAAAGTATGTCTGCGCGATTTCTTAATAACCGATCCACACTAATTACCGCATTGTAACCATCAGGGGTAGTAGAAGGAAGGTCGATGTCAAACACCTGTCCCCCAAGGTCGAGTTTGCATACCAGCGAACATATAAGGCTTCAATTGACTTGCATCAGCCCACTCCACAACAGGTTCGGTTTCAAGAAGCATTAGGGTTAAACAGATTAGAGACGAAGCGAATAACTACCCATCCAAGCTATCGTGTTGCTATTACGCCTGGTAAAGCCTATGCCAATACTAAATGTCCTTCCATGAGCTCCATTTCCAGTGTTGTTTTTGTCACAAGAATTTCCAGTACTGCCGCCGCTCCCTTGGTTGTCATCACCTTGACTTAACACAGTCAATCCTTGCCGAGGTCACCTTCGTTTCCATACTGTAAGCTACGATCACGAGTACCTTGATGTTGCCGCGGCTGTTGCCTCTAATATTGTTGCCTTTATCGGTGTCATGCGTCCTTTCACCAACAATGTCCATCTTCTCACATTCCGTGCCACGTCCTAAGGCACTACTCATGGTGTGGGCGGTTACACAGCCCGCTCTACAGTCGATCGTCATCGATTTTGTCCCGATTGGTTCGTAAGAGTCGACTCCCATGAGTCGCTGGCTGGGGTTAAGGATTCGATCGGAGTCAAATCGCTGTTGTTCGTTACCGGTAACTAGGGTCGTTCAAATGCTGAAGTCGGTAAGGCACTACGTTTACCCTCTTGTCCATCGTTCTTGCAAGTTGACTGAGTGATACACGGTATGTCGCGAGAGTGTTGTAGAAGTGATCGTATTTCGGGGTCTAAGGCGTCAACACGCTACGTTCCAGCAAACAAAGATAAGTGAATGAAGTATAGTCCAATCATTTGACGCTGAGCCATCCAACTCAGGGACGTTCGTACTAGCACCTAACATTCTACACAGTTCGCTTGGCGTTCAGATGTGTGATCAGATGATACTCGATAGCATCGAGATTTGTAAGGATTCAGAAATGGGTGAAAAGATCATGTTTGAGTAGGAGACAATCACTGTTATGACTCCTTTAGACTGCTGAGTTCTAACATAACATCAATTAACAGAGCGGAACCCCTCTCACACTCGTTAAGCCTCAATGGGACTCACATGCACCCCACATTATTATTATGTGTGCACCCATAATAATAAGGCAATTTGCATGCTTATCGCAGTGCCTCTTAACTCGCGCTAGAAGGTTCCCCGAATTCGAGCAATAAGACAGATGACACCACAACATAGATCATAAAAGTCCAAGAAGAGTCGCACTCTTAAAACACGTAACATGGGTTGGTAACATAGAGGTTCATACTGCAGTGCTAAGTGTGCATTCACGTGTGATGTTATTCATAAGCGAACACTAGATAGACTATGCAATAGTAAACGAGAAACGAACCTTGTAGTCTGGAGCTGAGTGTCATGGTCGATTTCGGAACTGTTCGGTTATAGTCTGGTCTTATGAAAACGTTTTAAAACCAATTTGGCTATAACCAGTGGCTCTGATACCAAACTGTCACACCCCCAAAATACCACCTAGGGAATATCCCTGTTGGGCGTATGACGTACCAATAACGAGCCACCAATCATATTGAATCAATCACAAGTTGTTAAGTTTAATCATCAATTATTAATGAGCAGATATCAACAATAAGTTTAAATGAAAACCAACATGTTCAGCGGAAGCAATTAATAAACCAAAGTTAAACCGTTTCGAAACCAATGTACAGTATTAATAATTCAAACACATGAATCATGCCAGTCGACCCATGACCACTCCAGCTACTCCAAACAGCAAGTTCCAAATCCAAGAAAATCTAACGACTTGCGAGCATGCAACAAGTGTATCAGACAACGCTGGTGAGTTCATAGTTTTACGAAAACGTTGGTTACCAAGTGTTTAGTTAATCCATTGAATTTAATTCCGAAAGTAATGTTGATAATATCTCGATACTGAACAAGACGTCTCCTGATGTATGTTTTTCCCTTTCCCCAGTGCTCCTATCAAAGCACTGGGCCCGACTGGGTAATTAGTTCACAACCGTCCTCCCCGGTACGGCGTGAGGGTGCCAAACCTAAGTAGCGCTACCAACTAATACCCCGTTACCTCCCCGGTAACAAAAGATGGGACTTAAAAGATAGTGAGTGAGAATATTATCCAACATCCTAGTTTTACCCAAAAGATTTCTCCCTCCCCGGGATACACACTGACTGTCCCAACCACTGGGATGCATGCTCAAAGTAGTGAACCCACCTTTGGTTTGCTCGGTAAGATTTATTACTTAATTACCAGTTGATCAACCGCGTCCTACCATAGTTACCGATAACGATCAGTTTTATGTGCACATAGATTGCATATCACATATACCATTAACTCACGTATTCACCGTCCACATAAAAACACATTTATTGTACAAGTAACTCACGCATGTAATTTAAATCATGATAGTAAAGTCTTTCACATAGTGTCTTCACATTCTCAATTAACATGTGGTAACTTAACCCTATATCATACATGCATACCTAAGTTTATTTGCATATATTTCAAGCCCAATTAATATATATGTGCAGCCCGTATGGTGCAAACTCGATGAAATGTACCGCCCACTCGGTTGCCAATCCAATACGCGGAACGTTGTTTGTGCAGCCTAGTTATTCACATAAGACCCGACTAGGATTAACCCAAAGTGTAATCTGCTTACAAACCCTGCCCAGCATCGGCCCAGCCGATATCCGGCCCAATTACGAACGTACACAAGGTGTTTGTTTGGGTTACAAATCCTTACAGGCCCAATCCACACATCTACCCCAAATAGCAGCCCACTTTGCATACTTTAATGAGCTGGCTGGCCCATTCTATTTGTGTGGTTCAGCTGTTATGCGGCCCAGTCTACTTGCAAGGAACCCACATCCCAAAACTTTAATGATTTAAACCTTTTTTTATAACACTGATCGTTATCATATACAATGTTAATTATGGCACCATTCATATATAAATAATAAGGGTTGTCACAAATCATATACTATATTAATTATGCCACCCAACATCATTAGACTTTGTGCATTCCCAACGATAGCAGCATCAATTTGCTCAAGATAAGCATCACAATTTTCAAGGCCCTTATAATACTTATATAATCAAATTCATTTCACAAATTGATAAACAATAACCGACCCTATCCTATGATTCCATGCTATCGGCCAGCATCAGTTCTCATGCTTCGATTACAATTATGCCAGACACATAAATCATTACTCACGATTATTATAAGCACGATCATATCGGACATATACATCATCGATCATTATAAGTATAACCATTAATCCATCTAGTCAACACTACGGATTCGTCAATCACTATTATATATATCCCTAATTTTAAATAATTAATCAACATCATTCCCTAGAGCCTACGTCAAATATAGTCAGGCATTCATCACTTCACAAAACACAATCATGGGAACCACTTCTATAACATCATTACTGATAAGAACAACCAGATCGATCCAAACAATAAATAATTACTCATCATGCTATCCTTCTTATTATAATTATTGAATCATTAATGTTAATTATCCAAATAAAAGAACATCAAATCGCGTAGCCACTGTTATGACCCGGCCGTAATACAACCGAATCCGTGACCACCTATCCTGATTCATCCATATTATTATCATAACATACATCATGCGTTGCATCTAAACTCATACATACTAACAAAACATATAACCCATATTATGCAAGTATGAATAACCACAGACAGGAACTACTAACCAGGATGTTAACTCGAGGGAGGGGGTATGACTACCGCCGTCAAACAATCAAGAATGAAAAAGGTTTCGGTGATGATGTTCAAGTTACTGCCGTTGATGGTTTTTGAGAGGAAAATAGGGTTTGCAACCAATATAATGAATCCCCTAGATATCTTACGTATACATAAAGGAAAGGTTGGGGATTGGGCTCAATTGGTTCGGTCCATGCTACAAGTAGGGAATTGGGCCGATTATCAAAAGGAGAGGGTTCAACCCAACGGGCCGATCCCAATTATATACACTTTAGTTACACCTTTGGGTTTCAAGGAAACTGGTTACACAAGAGATGACTTGGGCGGTCCAATACATGAACGGTTCCTAAACTAACGAAACGTCTATGTTAACCCAAGTACGCTACCTTTGACAAGTTTATCGTATTTCGTACGGCAACACACTTAATGTAACAAGAATGCGAACAAGACATACATCAGAAGTACGAAAATAAGCACACTGATCTTAAAAGTCCGGGTTGTCACGTCATCCCCAACTTGAAAGAAATTTCGTCCCGAAATTTGACAAGTAAGCACAGAGAGGTGAAATGAGAAATCAAGATTGTTGCGAATTTTCCTCAGGTGTCACAAAAATAGCCTAGAAAAGACATGGAAAACAGCCTGGAATTATTCAGGGATATACATGTTTTAAAAACTTTTTATCCTAAATCTAGATTTCCAGACATTGGACAAATTTCTACATATACATCAACTGGCATGCTTAATCAGCACAAGATCAGTACAGGCCTATACCCTAAATACGCCTTTTCCTTGGCTAACAAACGGCTTGCCATAATTCGACCACTATGTTGATAATCTGCCTGTTTAGTATATAACCAGTCCGGAACTATCCCTATTAGGGATTGTTTATAATCACGATTTCTACCATCTCTTAAGGCTGCTATAAAGCTTTCTGGTACTTGGCTCATCTTTTTGGAAAAAGATTTTTCCAATAAGATATATTGATGAAAATTTCATCACAGGAACTTACAAAGGAAAATATGTAACGTTTCCTTTTGTTCATAAACCAATCACCAGATATATTCATGATATTAAAGATTCTTTAATACAAGCTAAAAAATCTCAAATTAATTTTCTAATTTTATTTTATTCTATACTAACTTAAAGTATAAAGTCGGTGCATATGGTCTACACCTATTTGGCTTTCAGTAATATTCATGAAAATGTATGGGTTCAAATAACAAAGGTGCTGTTTGTTTTTGCTTATAACATCTGCAATATGCTTATGTCTGCAGGCGGGCAGACATAAGATGTTGAAGACTGTTTTTTTTTTTTTTTTTAAAAGGTCTACAAACAGCTTCTTTCATCTTAAAAAAAAAGCTCAGAACTTTTGCTTCTAACATCTTCACAAAACCTAATCCAAACACCTCACACCACAAAACTTCTCCCCTGCCACCACCACCTCCGCCACCACCACCGCACCACCTCCGCCACCACCTCCACCACCACCATCGTCAAAACCCACCACCACCAAACCCATCACCACCAAACCCATCTGTGAGAGAGAGAGCGTAGAGAGAGAGAGAGACCTGTAGAGAGAGAGACATGTGAGAGAGAGAGACCCGTCGGAACAAGGCACCGCTGCCGCCGCCGCCGCGTGTCGCTTCTGCTGCGTCATCACCATCAAACGCCGCCACCACTGTTGGTGGCCGGCTGGTCACCTTCGAGCGAGGGAGAAACAGATCGAGTGGGTGGGGGGGAGTTTGAATATAGGGTTTTGCAAAGAGATGAAGCTGGTGGTGGTGCGGTGTTTGATGGCGGAGGTGGTGCGGTGGTGGTGGCGGAGGTGGTGGTGGCAGGGGAGAAACAGATCGAGTGGGTGGGGGGTGTTTGATGGCGGAGGTGGTGCGGTGGTGGTGGCAGAGGTGGTGAGGTGGTGGTGGTTGTAGAGAGAGAGAGAGTTTCTAGAGAGAGAGAGAGCAGAGAGAGCTCTTCTAGAGAGAGAGAGAGCAGATAGAGAGTAGAGAGAGAGAGTTGTGTGGTTGAAATTGTTTATGAAGAAAAAAAAAAAAAACAAACCCTCTTCTCCTTGCAGACTGCAGACATTTGGGCCACATCTTCTCTTGCAGATGCCTGCAGATGTGGTTCGCAGACTACAGACATTTTACATCTGAAAAAACAAACAGCACCAAAGTCAAAAGTAAAAGTAGTAATTCTATGTCCAAATAAAATTTATAATACATTTTCTTTCTTTCCTCTCATAGTTTGAGCAAATTGCACTATTGGTCCCTTGCCTTTCCAACCCAAACTTCCACCACATTACAATATTACGAAATTGGCTTTGCTACCCTCAAGGTTTAGTCGCTAAAACTTTTAATGTTTCAACTTTATCCCTTTATCATACATAATATACGTTTTTAACCAATTGTATTCTTTAAAGATTTATGTTCCCTAATATTTTTTTAAAGAACTAATTTGTATAAATTTGAATTCATTTACATTTTGGTTCAACCATACATTGAGTGAACTAAGTAAGTCGAGACATGCACTTTCATATGGTTTGCACATGACATAACGCTTGAACGAATCCATTCGGTGTTTGCAACATGCCCACGACAGATCGCCTATGGGTCATATTTTGAAAATTGAAATTTATGTATCGGTATAAATTCGAGTTGGACTACATTTCGATGTAAACCTTTTTTAGAAGCAAGTTCGGTCAAATATAATATGTTTCTTTGCTTATTTTATGTACGTTTCAAATTATACGTTTTGATCTCACCGCAACCCACTAGGGGTAAAATTTATGCCCTTGATATGAATGTCTTTCGATTACACGTGTTAGTTTTCACTTGATGCACGTTTTACGTTTTTTTATGTTTCCAATGTATGAGTAAGGTCACATACAAATATGTTGGTGCATGGAATGTCTGTTGACTTCGTCTGCATTAAGTCTTAGGTTAAGATAGGTCAACATAGGAGCTAGAATGTCAAAATTAGGATTTATGTTGATAGGTCCGCTTTTATGAACATGTTTTAGTAGGTCCGCTTGTATGTCAGATAGGTCCGTATATATGAACCTATGATGATAGGTCCGTTTTTATGTTATCTTAGGAGGTCCGCTTATATGACATCTGAGGAGGTCCGTTTTTATGTCAAGTCCTTATAAGCAGACCACATCACACTATAAATAGGTCGATAGGTTGAACATTGGAGCGGACCTGGATCATTGCTTAGGTGTCGGAACTCTGTCAAATTGTATTCTGAAAGCAATAAAAGAGAAGAAATTGAATGAAACAGCTGTTGTAACTTTGCGTGCATTGTTTCCGCCTTTACACGTAAAGATGAACTGCCTTGACTGACTTTTCGAGGTCGTAGAACGTTCCAACAAGTGGTATCAGAGCTCAGGACGAGGAGTTCATACTACTACAGCTTGAATCTGCAAAATTCTCTCATTTCTACTCACTTTCTTTCATACTTTTTCGATTTGAAGTGGTTCCTTCGGTTGAAATTGTCAGATTTTTGAGTATATCGTGCGGAACATATAATTAACAAACCCTAGAAAGTTTCAGGTTAAAACTCGGCTTAAAAATGGTTAAAATTGGGTAATTTGTGAGATCCGCTTTTACAGACATCGATAGGTCCGTTCGTAAATCACATCTGGTCAGTTTGAAATTACATGTTAGGTCCGCTTATCAGGACAATCTGGTAGGTCCGTTTCTAGAGATCCGCTTGTAGTGACAGTTACTTGAGATCCGTTTTTGTGGTCCGCTTATCAGTACAACATTTAGATTCGCTTATACGAACCTTGTAGGTTCGCTTTTACGGACATTGTAGATCCGCTTATCCGAACAATACCTGGTCCGCTTATTTGTTAGATACTATTTCGCTTATTTGTCAAGACTGAGTTCACTCATACGGACTTACATAGTTTCGATGATAAGAACATTTTGATTTATATGTGCATGTGAACTTGTGTGCATGTGATTGTGTCAGTTTGCATGTGAGATAGGTCGACACATGATACAAAGAATAGGTCTAATCAGATTGCATTCAGTTTGTCATTATAAGTCCATGTGAATCATATCAAATTGTCGGCTTAAGTGGTTATTTGTATGATGATATTGGTTTGTGGGTATTGTTGAAAGTTTAAAAGTTACGTGTGAATTGTAATGTCGGCTTAGTGAAAGATAAGGTCCAATCATAGTTGTCGGTTAAGCGAGAATTTGTCAGATATTAAAGGCATACGATATATTTCTCAAAACATATAAAAGTTGTCTAATCAGATGTAAAGGCCAAATCACAATAAAAAATAGCCCACTATAATTGTTCGGTTCAATCAGATTTATTATACACTTAAGTTGTCGCTACATCACTTGCATATTAAAGACCCATTAATTGTTTGATATTCTCGGCACAATCATATAGTGTGGTAAATTATTGTTGTTGGTTTAGTGAAATTTGAGGATAAATAGATTTAATTGAGTAAAAAATCAGATTGTTTAACATTGTGGTTAAAATGTTTGACGAAAAGGAAAATGATAATCTTGAAAGATTGAATGATTGGTATAATAGATTTTGGTTTAACTCGAGAGAAAATGGGAATAAGCATGTTTGGGTTAATAGACTTGAAAATTTTTGTTGCAAGAAACATGAACCGTTGGATGAGTTGGTAACACGGTATGATCAATTACTTGAAAATTTAAAAACGAATGAGATAAGAATGTCAGATGCTGAACAGATATCAAAATTTGCAGATGTATTACCGGCTGAATGGAATGAATTCTTGATTAACCTGAAAAAGGATTATAGATTCTCAAATTTGAGTTTAAGAGAATTCATCAGTAAGATTAAAACACACGATTATGAAAACGAAAAGAAAAAGAATGAGTTGATAAATGAAATAGAAAAGAATTTAAGAAAAATAAGTTTGGATGTGATTCTTGAAATAAGAAGAAGAGTAACTGTGTGTCTTGCTGCAAAAAATGTTATGAAATACGATATTAAGAGGGGTTGTTATATTGATGAATATTTGAATCCTCTTGATTTTGTTAAAATTTTCTGTGCAGGAACATACAAGATGGAAACAAAGAAAGAAGCTGATGATGGAGAGATGAATGGAAAATGCTTGAAATGCGAAAAATCAGAAACAGACAATGTCAAACTTCTGAAGAATGTAGAGAGTTTAACATTGGAAATCAAAAGTTTGAAGGATGAGAAAGAATCTGATAATAAACAGATTCTTGAAATGAGAGAAAATTGTGAGAAATTGACGTCTGAAAATGTCAAACTGTTGAGTAGTTTGGACAGTTTGACATTGGAAATCAAAAATGCAAAAGAAAATGAAAAAGATTTTGAAAATGAAAAATTAAAGATTGAAAAAGATTTTCAAAGTCAAATGAAGGTTTTAGAAGATGAAAAATCTGTTATTTTTAAAAATAATCTTGAGAAACAGATTGAAATAAATTCTCATCTTCAGAAAAACATTCGACTTGAAAATGAAGCTGAAATTGCTCGGAACAAAATTGCTGAGTTAGAGAATAAATTGAAAGGTTTTGTGACTTCGGCACTATATTTGTGTCCAAAACCGATCAATTCTGTTCCAATAAGTGACAATGTCACAAATTTTGACAAAGTCAAAATTGAAGATTGCGATGACAAAGCTGATGATGAAATAGAAAAAGAAAAAAAAAGAAAAATATTTTTAGAATTACAAGGAAAATTTCAAAATACTGTTTTGCAGTCTACTGAAATAGGTGAATGCTCTAAGCAAAAACCTGTTAAGAAGATTGTAGAACAGAAACAAAAAGTTAAAAATTTGAAAAATTTTCAAAATGAAAATAAAAGCTCATCAGTTCAGTCATCCAATCATTATGAAAAATCACAAAAATTTAAAAATGAAAACTCAAAAAATCTTGGTAATAAGTGGTGCAGGTTTGACCACAGTGCTCAAAAGCCAAATCCAGCATTGAAAAGGAGAAATGACTATAACCAAGCCAAACAATGTTATGATCTGAAGGTTTGGACTGATAGAAGAGGATGGTACGATAACAGAGTGTGTTACACCTGTGGTGTGAAAGGACACATTGATGTTAACTGCCAGAATTGGAATTATGAAACAAGAAGATGCTATAATTGTCATATCAAAGGTCATATTGCCAGAGATTGCTCGAGGAAATCGATGGGAAGATCGAGGGTTGAATCTCAAAGAATGGCAAAGAAGCCAGTCAACGTCAAGCCCCATGAACTGAAGGTTCTAAAACCTAAAGTTCAGGATCAGACAATTCAAGAAAAGAAAGTTAAACTTTCACAGGGACAGAAAGACAGACTGCGAAAGAAAAGGAAGAAGGCGAGAGAGTATCTCGAGAAAATTTTATCTTCGGGTTCACCGGACAGATTGAATAAAAGTTCTGATGAATCAACTCACTCGACTGCAAAGCCAAGTAAATTGAATTCCTCAGATGCAAATCTGAGGACAAAAGAGAAAACGGAGAAAAAGAAAGTTGTCGGCGATGAATCTGGCTCATCAAAGTCAGACAAGCCACATTCAGGCAATATGATTCTGGTTCGTCAAAGCCAGAAGAGCCTGTTGTTGAGGTAAAATATGAGAATTCAGGTTCAACAAGGGATGATGTAAATTTTCCATCATTGTTAAATGATGTGTGTAAAATGCAACATATAAATTACATCAAATGAGGCATAAAACTAACCCTTTTTAGTAATAATATTGGAAAAAGAGTGTTTCTGTCTTCCTTTTGTATTTTCAGGATTAAATGAGCTCAAAAACGCAAAAGAAGCAAAAAGACAGCTAAATCCAACATAAATACAAGAAAAGGAATATTAGTGGACTGCCCGACCCCTCAACGGCACCTTCCAAAGCAAAATAGAGAAGGCAGAAGGCTGAACACGCCCCGTGCTCAGCCAGCACGGGGGCGTGCCCAAGAAGCAGCAGAAAAGACAAATCCATAGAAGCTTCTATTGCCCATCACGGGGCCGTGCTCAGCGGACACGGGGGCGTGTCGAAAGTACAGCAGGCGCATTTATTGTAATTGCGAATTACAATTAATGAGGAGAGAGATTGTCAGACAGACACGGGGCCGTGTCCAGCGGACACAGGGCCGTGTCCAGCTCTCTGTTCAGCCTATAAATAGGAGTGCTTGGATTCATTTCATCTCATCCCTTGGCACACCACCTCTCTCACACTTCATCCACCACCCACCACCATCACAACACCATCATCCACCACCATCATCCATTGTCCATCGTAGAGTGTGTGAGTTGTCTCGGGATCCAAGATTGATCGTAAGAGTTCTTGACAATCAAGGCCATGTTTGCCTAAGTCTCTTACATCACTTGGTGAAGACAAAGTGTCTAGTATAATACTTTTTATTTCTAATCTTTTGCACTTTTTATTTGGTTTTGTATTAATGACTAGTTACTTATGTTGAAGGTGATCTTTCCTTATCGTTCGTCCGTGGTGTCTTGGCATTATTTTACTGTCTATATAAAATAAAGGATTTTCACCATTCATATCTCCACGGTCTATATGGAGGTATGTTGGCTACCTGGTAGGGGGTTAAGGGAACAGTTTGGTAAAGGTCTTGCCATTGTTCAGCGTTTAGAGGTCCTGCAATGGACCTGGGTCAAATTTAGTAGGACCTCCTTCAATACTTCACGGTATTGGATGGCGGGGGTCCAAACTCTTTGATCCCCTCATAAGTTAACTACTATTAATACTATAACCCGGCTATTTAGGACTGTATCCCTGCTGACTCAGACTACTTAGCCGAGGGTAACGTCACCGCCAAAAGCGGGGCCTACCACAATACTGCATTAATAACTTAATTCATTATCTTCCAATAATCCACCATTTTAGGATTATATCCCTGCTGACTCAAACTACTGGGGTGAGGGTAACGTCACCTTCAAAAGAGGGGCCTACTACAATAACTAAGATAATCTCTTAATTATGTGCAAAAGTGCGGAAATAATCAAAGGTTATACTAGATACGAGTCGGAACCAAGTGATTCATCTTGTCTATCTGTTTTTCTTTTATTTTTATTTTCAGCATTTTAGTTAGCTTTTAATTTTCTTAGTTTAAAACATTTTTTCTAAACTTTTATTTTGGTTAGACGTTAAGGATAAACCGGTACTAAAAGCTCTTGTGTCCTTGGACGACCTCGGTATCTTACCAACGCTATACTACACTCAACGATGGGTGCACTTGCCCATATGTGTGTTTAGTGTTAGTGAAATATTGTGTTTTATAAATTTAAAACTTGGCTAAAATAAGTGTTAAAAAGGGCTTAAAATATACACCTAATATATACGACACTTCGCACGCATCAAGTTTTTGGCGCCGTTGCCGGGGACACAAGGATTTTAAGAAAGTTAGGAATCAACGGCCTAATCATCTTTTATTTTCCTTTTTTATTTTTTAGGATTTTTCTTAGTTTTTTAGCTTCTGCAGAGCTTAGCACGGGCCGTGCCCGCTGAACACGCCCCCGTGCTCAATCATTGGAACTGGCAATCCTGTTTTACATCAGACAGTAAGCTGAACACGGGGCCGTGCCCACTCAACACGCCCCCGTGCCCAAGTTTCAGTTACGGAAAACAGAACCGTTAGATCCCGGCGGTTGGTAATTTCTGACATAAACATGAGTGATAGTAATTATTTTTACTTTCGGCACTCTTATGGTACGTGGTGTCAATTATGTGGTGGCAAACATGAAGAAGTAAAATGCTACTTTCTAAATTATAGGCCCCACTACATGGACCCACCAACTTCTCACAACCTTAAGAGGGGCAAAAGTAAAAATAAGCACTATTTCTCTCTCGAATGCGCCCAGCCAGATATTCTAGGAGAAATGCTCCTTGACGAGTTATTTCAACTAGAAAAGCTTGTTCAGAATTGGTTAGAAGAGCTTGGGAAGGATTTTATTGATCCACCCCAAGACGATAACCATGAAGAATTGTTGGAACCGCATTCCGACAACCTCGTTGCTCCCGAAAATACCTTCGTACCTAGCAAAGACTTGGACGATAGTCGTCCCTATGTCGATTGTGCCGTGAAGGACTCTCCATCGACCTCGTTCGGTGCATACATAGACCTGAGCGATTCGGCATACACCTTCTTTAACAAGAGCCCAGGAAAGGGTTGGACTTGTCCACCTAGAATAAAAATAGGAATTACCCTCACCGACAACCTCTTGCGTTCTCGCCTTAGTCTAGGACAATTAAGGTATCTTAGGCACTTTGGGGTTGTTCCAACCAGTAAGGAACCACCCGATTTTGACGAAATCCTTAGAAGAAGCAAAACTCCATAATACAGCCTCCAGACACGGGGCCGTGTCCAGGTTAACACGCCCCCGTGCTCATCAAAGAGATTCTCTACTGATTTGGTCAGAATACGGACAAAATGTGTCAGGAATTCCTCTGCACACGGGGCCGTGTCCAGTCAACACGGGGCCGTGTCTAGTGCACTGTCGTTTTCTTTAAATGCAGCCTGAATCCTGCTCATTTTTGACCACTTCTAAAGACAGAGATTCCTGGGATTTTCACTCATACCATCCTAGGTAAGTGCTAAAAGAAAGTTCCCAAAGACCCTCTTGTCCCTTCCACTTTTACTTATTTCCTCCTCTTTAAAAAAATTTTCAAAATTTCCTCCATGGAAGCTTGGAAACCTCTTGATTCCAACCCTCTATGTGAAGTTTGTAAGATTATTTGCTAAGGATTCTTGTTTAAAGTTAGTTGTATAACTTTATTTTAAATTATCTAAGCCTAAAAACTAGCTAAAAATCATGAGAATAATTTAAAACTCCATGACTCCCTAGCATAAAATCCTGCAGACAAATGAACACGGGACCGTGCTCAGTGAGCACGGGGCCGTGTCCGAGGATCTGTTTTGTAAAAATTTAGCTTTCTTCGGTTTCCTTCACAGAAAATGACAAGCAGAACAAGCGGATCATCTTCAAGAAATAACCGACAAGGGAGGAGATCTTCAACAGCAGAAGACTCTCTTGTAAACTATGTTTACGCTCTAAGGGAGGCTATTGATGAAATGACGGGAGTGGAAGAAGCATTGGTCGACCGTATCAACCATCTTTCAGTGGGGCTGGAAGGCTGTCTCCATGAAGTAAACCTCTTGCACCAGAGGTTAAACCTTCTCGCCTCCCCGCCTTTGGTACCTATAATAACCCAAAGGGCGTGGAACATGGTACCCGAAGTTGTCATTCCAGCCGAATGGTACTCCATGCACCAAGAACCTCCGCGAAGAGTGGTGCAAGGATTCCCGGTGAATGTTCCCCCTCAACCACCAGCTGCGGAAGAAAATGAAGCCGCATTCTTCCTTCCTAGGGAAATCGAAGAATGGCTTTAAATAACATTTAGGGAAGAAATCATTCGGCTAAAAGTCCTACTATATCGGGAAACTTTTCTCGAAATTTTCTTAAAATTAGTAGAGCTTATTATGATAACCTCGTGCACCTGCTGACCTATTTAGTTAAGTTTTAATTTTATTTTAATTTAGGACTATGTAAGTTCTCTCTATGATGAAATGAAATGATGGTTTTAAGGTTTGGATGGTTTGTAAGGAATAAAACACACTCATGGTGGTAAAGGATGAAAAGGGGAACGAGAAAAATGAACCCATGCACAAGAACAAGGCAACCCGACAATTTTCTCCATTTCAGAAGGTTCAACACGGGCCGTGCCCAACCAACACGGCCCCGTGCTGAGCACCCTGCAGAAAACGCCCAGTTCAGGTAACTGGACATGGGCCGTGTTCACCCAACATGCCCCAGTGTCCAGGCTTCTGTTTCTCTTGTTTTAATTCTGTTACTGGCACTTGAGCACGGGGCCGTGCCCGGACAACACGGGGCCGTGTCCAGTGCCCAGTAACACAATTTTTTGCTTTTTAAACACTATTTTACACATCTAATCAACCTAAAAATTATTTTTGGGTCACATTGAGGACAATGTGTAATTTAAGTGTGGGGGGATGCTAAAACCTTTAACTTTGCAAGTCCTAAAATACAAGCCTTACACAAAACTCTATTGGAACCGCTAATCACCCCAAATTTTTTTTCAAAAATTTCATTTTTTTTTACTTGTCTAAGTTTAACTCGGAAAATTCAAGTTCTCAAAAAGGTTATATTTTTACAAATTTACAACCGATAGCGTAGTGATAAAAAGAACCAACATAAGAAAATTATGAAAAGGCATAGCAAACTTATTTAAAATTTGATTATATATACTTGATCACATAAAAACCCATTCCCACAAAAGTGAGTTTTGAGCCTTTATTGAGCACACAATTACATATCAATTGACTAAATGCTCATTTTTCGTTTCTTGTGTGAATAGCCGCTTGGTTCTTACGACTCTAGAACTTGCCATGACAATACATTCCCGGTCCTTATCAACTTAAACCCGAGTAAGTAAATGATGGAGGCATTAGGACTAACCTTTTTTTTCTGCACCATTATTTTTCTTTTTCTTTTACCACCTACCCAAAAATCCCCCTAGTTAGCCCCTTTGAGCCTAAACATTTTCATTTCATCACCCAAACAAAAACCCTTTTACCCACCAAAACCCTTTTTCATTTTTAACCCTTTATTTTAGTAACAAGTTCGGTTCTTCGTAAAAAAAAATGATGAAGCAAAAAGAAAATAAACAAACAAGTTAATCAAAAATAACTTAGTTTGAATAAAAGCTTCATCAAAATAAAAAGTTGCAAAAATACGAAAACCGACACTTGTTACGCTTTTAGCCCTTTTTCTACTAACCACTAACCCAACCACCTACCTTTAACCCTAGCCTAACCCTTAACCCACAAAGTCCTCTTGATATCTACAAAGGTATAAAAGTTAAAAAGGAGGAGGATTGATTTCTTGGCAAGCCTATGGTAGGAATAAGTTCCATGCCGCTCTCGAGTGATTCACTAAAAATACACCTTCGGCCGAGTGTGAGTGATTTCCCCGTGAGGTATGTGAACTTGTATATAAATAGAATTTTAAAAAGGCATGTTATGCCCAAATAAGTAATTTCTTTTATGAAAAGTTCTAAATAAATCATTACGAATAGGAGTGTAAATAAATAAAAATAAAACCCAAAAAGATCTTGGAAATCCCGACACTCTACGACAAGCCCAAAACCTTCTCTTCTACCTATTCCATTTGGGAGTGTAAGCCACATATTAAAGAGTTTTGCTTGAGGACAAGCAAAAGTTCAAGTGTGGGGGTATTTGATGTGTGTAAAATGCAACATATAAATTACATCAAATGAGGCATAAAACTAACCCTTTTTAAGTACTAATATTGGAAAAAGAGTGTTTTTGTCTTCCTTTTGTATTTTCAGGATTAAATGAGCTAAAAACGCAAAAGAAGCAAAAAGACAGCTAAATCCAACATAAATACAAGAAAAGGAATATTAGTGGACTGCCCGACCCCTCAACGGCACCTTCCAAAGCAAAATAGAGAAAGCAGAAGGCTGAACACGCCCCGTGCTCAGCCAGCACGGGGGCGTGCCCAAGAAGCAGCAGAAAAGACAAATCCATAGAAGCTTCTATTGCCCATCACGGGGCCGTGCTCAGCGGACACGGGGGCGTGTCGAAAGTACAGCAGGCGCATTTATTGTAATTGCGAATTACAATTAATGAGGAGAGAGATTGTCAGACAGACACGGGGCCGTGTCCAGCTCTCTGTTCAGCCTATAAATAGGAGTGCTTGAATTCATTTCATCTCATCCCTTGGCACACCACCTCTCTCACACTTCATCCACCACCCACCACCATCACAACACCATCATCCACCACCATCATCCATTGTCCATCGTAGAGTGTGTGAGTCGTCTCGGGATCCAAGATTGATCGTAAGAGTTCTTGACAATCAAGGCCATGTTTGCCTAAGTCTCTTACATCACTTGGTGAAGACAAAGTGTCTAGTATAATACTTTTTATTTCTAATCTTTTGCACTTTTTATTTGGTTTTGTATTAATGACTTTAATAACTAGTTACTTATGTTGAAGGTGATCTTTCCTTATCGTTTGTCCGTGGTGTCTTGGCATTATTTTACTGTCTATATAAAATAAAGGATTTTCACCATTCATATCTCCACGGTCTATATGGAGGTATGTTGGCTACCTGGTAGGGGGTTAAGGGAACGGTTTGGTAAAGGTCTTGCCATTGTTCAGCGTTTAGAGGTCCTGCAATGGACCTGGGTCAAATTTAGTAGGACCTCCTTCAATACTTCACGGTATTGGATGGCGGGGGTCCAAACTCTTTGATCCCCTCATAAGTTAACTACTATTAATACTATAACCCGGCTATTTAGGACTGTATCCCTGCTGACTCAGACTACTTAGCCGAGGGTAACGTCACCGCCAAAAGCGGGGCCTACCACAATACTGCATTAATAACTTAATTCATTATCTTCCAATAATCCACCATTTTAGGATTGTATCCCTGCTGACTCAAACTACTGGGGTGAGGGTAACGTCACCTTCAAAAGAGGGGCCTACTACAATAACTAAGATAATCTCTTAATTATGTGCAAAAGTGCGGAAATAATCAAAGGTTATACTAGATACGAGTCGGAACCAAGTGATTCATCTTGTCTATCTGTTTTTCTTTTATTTTTATTTTCAGCATTTTAGTTAGCTTTTAATTTTCTTAGTTTAAAACATTTTTTCTAAACTTTTATTTTGGTTAGACGTTGAGGATAAACCGGTACTAAAAGCTCTTGTGTCCTTGGACGACCTCGGTATCTTACCAACGCTATACTACACCAACGCTAACACTAGACACACATATGGGCAAGTGCACCCATCGTGAGCGTAGTATAGTGTTGGTAAGATACCGAGGTCGTCCAAGGACACAAGAGCTTTTAGTACCGGTTTATCCTCAACGTCTAATCAAAATAAAAAGTTTAGAAAAATGTTTTTAAACTAAGAAAAATAAAAACTAACTAAAATGCTGAAAAATAAAATAAAAAGAAAAACAGATAGACAAGATGAATCACTTGGTTCCGACTCGTATCTAGTATAACCTTTGATTATTTCCGCACTTTTGCACATATTTAAGAGATTATCTTAGTTATTGTAGTAGGCCCCTCTTTTGAAGGTGACGTTACCCTCACCCCAGTAGTTTGAGTCAGCAAGGATACAATCCTAAAAGGGTGGATTATTGGAAGATAATTAATTAAGTTATTAATGCAATATTGTGGTAGGCACCGCTTTTGGCGGTGACGTTACCCTCGGCTAAGTAGTCTGAGTTAGCAGGGATACAGTCCTAAATAGCCGGGTTATAGTATTAATAGTAGTTAACTTATGAGGGGATCAAAGAGTTTGGACCCCCGCCATCCAATACCGTGAAGCATTGAAGGAGATCCTACTAAATTTGACCCAGGTCCATTGCAGGACCTCTAAACGCTGAACAATGGCAAGACCTTTACCAAACCGTTCCCTTAACCCCCGACCAGGTAGCCAACATACCTCCATATAGACCGTGGAGATATGAATGGTGAAAATCTTTTATTTTATATAGACAGTAAAATAATGCCAAGACACCACGGACAAACGATAAGGAAAGATCACCTTCAACATAAGTAACTAGTTATTAAAGTCATTAATACAAAACCAAATAAAAAGTGCAAAAGATTAGAAATAAAAAGTATTATACTAGACACTTTGTCTTCACCAAGTGATATAAGAGACTTAGGCAAACATGGCCTTGATTGTCAAGAACTCTTATGATCAATCTTGGATCCCGAGACGACTCACACACTCTACGATGGACAATGGATGATGGTGGTGGATGATGGTGTTATGGTGGTGGTGGGTGGTGGGTGAAGTGTGAGAGAGGTGGTGTGCCAAGGGATGAGTTGAAATGAAACCAAGCACTCCTATTTATAGGCTGAACAGAAGGCTGGGCATGGCCCCGTGTCCGCTAGACACGCCCCCGTGCTTGTCTGACACTCTCTCTCTTCATTAATTGTAATTCGCAATTACAATTAATGCGCCTGCTGTACTTTCACCACGCCCCCGTGTTCACTGGACACGGCCCGTGGTGGGCAATAGAAGCTTCTATAGGTTTGTCTTTCCTGCTGCTTCTTGGGCACGGCCCCGTGCTGGATGAGCACGGGGCGTGTTCAGTCTTCTGCCTTCTCTATTTTGCTTGGGAAGATGCCGTTGAGGGGTCGGGCAGTCCACTTATGTTCCTTTTCTTGTATTTATGTTAGATTTAGTTGTCTTTTTGCTTCTTTTGTGAATTTGAGCTCATTTAATCCTGAAAGTACAAAAGGAAGACAAAAACACTCTTTTCCAACATTAGTACTTAAAAAGGGTTAGTTTTATGCCTCATTTGATGTAATTTATATGTTGCATTTTACACACATCAAATACCCCCACACTTGAACTTTTGCTTGTCCTCAAGCAAAACTCTTTAATATGTAGCTTACACTCCCAAATGGAATGGGTAGAAGAGAAGGTTTTGGGCTTGTCATAGAGTGATGGGAATCCAAGATCTTTTTGGGTTTTATTTTTATCTATTTACAATCCTATTCGTTATGATTTGTTTAGAACCTTTCATAGGAGAAATTACTTATTTGGGCATAACATGCCTTTTTAAAATTCCATTTATATACAAGTTCACATACCTCACGGGAGAAATCACTCACACTCGGCCGAAGGTGTATTTTTAGTGAATCACTCGAGAGCGGCATGGAACTTATTCCTACCATAGGCTTGCCAAGCAATCAATCCTCCTCCTTTTTAACTTTTATACCTTTGTAAATATCAAGAGGACTTTGCGGGTGAAGGGTTAGGCTTGGGTTAAAGGTAGGTGGTTGGGTTAGTGGTTAGTGGTTAGTAGAAAAAGGGTTAAAAAAACGTAACAAGTGTCGGTTTTCGTAGGATTTTCTATTTTTGTAACTTTTTTATTTTAATGAAGCTATTATTCAAACAAAGTTATTTTTGATGAACTTGTTTGTTTATTTTCTTTTGCTTCATCATCAACACATTTTTTTTGAACGATCATACGAAAAAAAACCGAACTTGTTACTAAAACAAAGGGTTAAAAATTGAAAAAGGTTTTGGTGGGTAAAAGGGTGTTTGGTTTGGGTTATGAAATGAAAAGGTTTAGGCTCAAAGCGGCTAACTACGGGGATTTTGGGTAGGTGGTAAAAAAAAGAAAAATAATGGTGTAGAAGAAAAAAGGGTTAGTCCTAATGCCTCTATCATTTACTTACTCGGGTTTAAGTTGATAAGGACCGGGAATGTATCGTCATGGCAAGTTCTAGAGTTGTAAGAACCAAGCGGCTATTCACACAAGAAACGAAAAATGAGCATTTAGTCTAAAGATGTAAATTTGTATGCTCAATAAAGGCTCAAAACTCACTTTTGTGGGAATGGGTTTTTATGTGATCAAGTATATATAATCAAATTTTAACTAAGCTTGTCATGCCGTTTCATAATTTTCTTATGTTGGTTCTTGTTATCACGACGCTCTCGGTTGTAAATTTGTAAAAATATAACCTTATTAATCTTATGATTCCAAACTTAAACTTTAGACAAGTAAAAAAAAATGAAAAATTTTTTGAAAAAAATTTGGGGTGTTTAGCGGTTCCAATAGAGTTTTGTGTAAGGCTTGTTATTAGGACTTGCAAAATTTCAAGGTTTTAGCATCCCCCCACACTTAAATTACACATTGTCCTCAATGTGTCCCAAAAATAGATTTTTAGGTTGATTAGATGTGTAAAATGGTGTTAAAAGCAAAGATTTATGTTACTGGTAGTCTGGACACGGCCCTGTGGGGACCGGACACGGCCCCGTGTTCAGGTGCCAGTAACAAAAATTAAAGAAAAGAAACAGAAGCCTGGACACGGGGGCGTGTCTGGTGAACACGGCCCGTGTCCAGTTACCTGAACTGGGCATTTTTCTGCAGGGGGTTGAGCACGGGGCCGTGTTGGTTGGACACGGCCCGTGTTGAACCTTCTGTAATGGAGAGATTGATGCCGGGTTGCCTTGTTCTTGTGCATGAGGTCATTTTTCTCGTTCCCCCTTTTCATCCCTTATCACCATGAGTGTGTTTTATTCATTATGAACCATCCAAACTTTAAAAACCATCATTTCATTGCATCATAGAGAGACCTTACATAGTCCTAAATTTATATTAAACTAGATATGAAAACAAAGAAATATTAAACCATGGAGTTCTAGCCTCTACTTTATTTTAATTAGCAAAATTTCCAAGAAGCTACTAATCTTGGTTAGACAAGGCCTTTTAGAACTCCTTCTTCCGGGTGCGGCTTTCCTCACATGTCGGCGAGCCACTCTTCCACCTCCCTTGGAAGGAGAAAAGAAGGCTCATTGGCATTAGTTTGAGGAGTTTCGATTTCCACCGGGATTTCTTGTTGGTGTTCCACGGGAGGTTCCGCCGGAAGGTCTTCCCACCCGGTAGGGTTGTTAATTCCGAGTGCCAGGTTCCAATCCTGTTGAGGGAGGACTGGTTCCATCGGAGGTGCTACAAGAATATTTAACCTCTGGTGCAAGAGGTTAATTTCTTGGAAGCTGCTTTCGAGTCCCACCGTAAGATCGTTAATACGGTCGATTAGGACCGCCTCTACTGATGTCATTTCGTCGAGAGCCTCCCTTAATGCTATCACATAGTGCACAAGTGTAGCTTCAACGGAGGGCCTCCTTCCTCTTCGGCTGTTTGATGAATGCACGGAAGATGTTTCGCTGTTTTCACTTGACATTCTACGAAAAATAAACTGAAAAATGGTTTATTTGATGAAACAGTGACCGGACACGGCCCCGTGTTCGTTGAGCACGGCCCCGTGTTCATCTTTCTGCAGAATTTTGGAGCAAGGAAACTTGAAATTTTAAGTTATTTTCTGAACTTGTGGGGTCTTTTTAGACATTAATAACTTAAAACAATGTTACATAACATATTTTTACCAAGATTCCTTGAACAAAACTCATTAATCCCTACCACAAAGTTGGAAGAATTCAAACTTTTAATGGTAGTTCTTGGAGAAAGATGGAGAAGAAGGAAATGGCTAAAAGAGGAAAGGACAAGATGGGTTGTTGGAACCTTCTTTTAGACTTACCTAGGATAGTTGAGAGAAGATTCCTTCAAATCTTTGTCCCAAGTTGGTCCAAATGTGCAGAATTCTTGGCTGCATTTATAGAAAATGACAGCATCCTGGACACGGCCCCGTGTGCAGGTGGAGTTCTGACACAGTTTGTCCGTATTCTGACGTACTGATCAGAAGGGAATCTTTTGGTGAACACGGGGGCGTGTTGGCTGGACACGGCCCCGTGTCGAGGGACTGTTTTATGAAGTTGTCTAGTTTTAAGGAACTCACTAGTATCGGGTGGCTCCTGATTGGTTGGAACAACCCCAAAGTGCCTAAGATACCTTAATTGTCCTAAACTAAGGCGAGAACGCAAGAGGTTGTCGGTGAGGGTAATTCCTATTTTCATTCTAGGTGGACAAGTCCAACCCTTTCCCGGGCTCTCGTTAAAGAAGGTGTATGCCGAATCGCTCAGGTCTATGTATGCATCAAACGGAGTCGATGGAGAGTCCTTCACGGCACAATCGACACAGGGACGACTATCGTCCAAGTCTTTGCTAGGTATGAAGGTATTTTTGGGAGCAACGAGGTTGTCGGAATGCGGTTCCAACATTTCTTCATGGTCATCATCTTGGGGCGGATCAATATAATCCTTCCTAAGCTCTTTTAACCAATTTAGAATTAGCTTTTCTAGTTGAAATAACTCGTCAAGGAGCATTTCCACTAGAATATCTGGCTGGGCGCATTCGAGGGAGAGATAGTGCTTATTTTTACTTTCGCCCCTCTTAAGGTTATAGGGACTCGGTGGGTCTAGGTAGTGGGGCCTATAATTTAGAAAGTAACATTCTAATTCTTTATGTTCGCCTCCACATAATTGACACCACGTACCATAAGAGTGCCGAAAGTAAAAACAATTACTATCACTCATGTTTATGTCAGAAATTACCAACCGCCGGGATCTAACGGTTCTATTTTCAGTAAGTGAATCTTGGGCATGGGGGTGTGTTGAGTGAGCACGGCCCCGTGTTCAGCTTACTGTCTGACTTAAAACAGGATTGCCAGTTCCAATGATTTAGCACGGGGGCGTGTTCAGCAGGCACGGCCCGTGCTGAGCTCTGCAGAAGCTGAAAAACTAAGAAAATCCTAAAAAATTAAAAAGAAAAATAAAAAATGATTAGGCCGTTGATTCATAACTTTCTCAAAATCCTTGTGTCCCCGGCAGCGGCGCCAAAAACTTGATGCGTAGTCGAGTGTTATATATTAGGTGTATATTTTAAGCCCTTTTAACACTTATTTTAGCCAAGTTTTAAACTTATAAAACACGATATTTACTAACACTAGACACACATATGGGCAAGTGCACCCATCGTGAGCGTAGTATAGTGTTGGTAAGATACCGAGGTCGTCCAAGGACACAAGAGCTTTTAGTACTGGTTTATCCTCAACGTCTAATCAAAATACAAAGTTTAGAAAAATGTTTTTAAACTAAGAAAAATAAAAACTAACTAAAATGCTGAAAAATAAAATAAAAAGAAAAACAGATAGACAAGATGAATCACTTGGTTCCGACTCGTATCTAGTATAACCTTTAAATATTTCCGCACTTTTGCACATATTTAAGAGATTATCTTAGTTATTGTAGTAGGCCCCTCTTTTGAAGGTGATGTTACCCTCACCCCAGTAGTTTGAGTCAGCAAGGATACAATCTTAAAAGGGTGGATTATTGGAAGATAATTAATTAAGTTATTAATGCAATATTGTGGTAGGCCCCGCTTTTGGCGGTGACGTTACCCTCGGCTAAGTAGTCTGAGTCAGCAGGGATACAGTCCTAAATAGCCGGGTTATAGTATTAATAGTAGTTAACTTATGAGGGGATCAAAGAGTTTGGACCCCCGCCATCCAATACCGTGAAGCATTGAAGGAGATCCTACTAAATTTGACCCAGGTCCATTGCAGGACCTCTAAACGCTGAACAATGGCAAGACCTTTACCAAACCGTTCCCTTAACCCCCGACCAGGTAGCCAACATACCTCCATATAGACCGTGGAGATATGAATGGTGAAAATCTTTTATTTTATATAGACAGTAAAATAATGCCAAGACACCACGGACAAGCGATATGGAAAGATCACCTTCAACATAAGTAACTAGTTATTAAAGTCATTAATACAAAACCAAATAAAAAGTGCAAAAGATTAGAAATAAAAAGTATTATACTAGACACTTTGTCTTCACCAAGTGATGTAAGAGACTTAGGCAAACATGGCCTTGATTGCCAAGAACTCTTACGATCAATCTTGGATCCCGAGACGACTCACACACTCTACGATGGACAATGGATGAAGGTGGTGGATGATGGTGTTATGTTGGTGGTGGGTGAAGTGTGAGAGAGGTGGTGTGCCAAGGGATGAGTTGAAATGAAACCAAGCACTCCTATTTATAGGCTGAACAGAAGGCTGGGCACGGCCCCGTGCCCGCTGGACACGCCCCCGTGCCTGTCTGACACTCTCTCTACATTAAATGTAATTCGCAATTACAATTAATGCGCCTGCTGTACTTTCGCCACGCCCCCGTGTTCACTGGACACGGCCCGTGGTGGGCAATAGAAGCTTCTATAGGTTTGTCTTTTCTGCTGCTTCTTAGGCACGGCCCCGTGCTGGATGAGCACGAGGCGTGTTCAGTCTTCTGCCTTCTCTATTTTGCTTGGGAAGATGCCGTTGAGGGGTCGGGCAGTCCACTTATGTTCCTTTTCTTGTATTTATGTTAGATTTAGCAGTCTTTTTGCTTCTTTTGTGAATTTGAGCTCATTTAATCCTAAAAATACAAAAGGAAGACAAAAACACTCTTTTTCCAACATTAGTACTTAAAAAGGGTTAGTTTTATGCCTCATTTGATGTAATTTAAATGTTGTATTTTACACACATCACCGGGATACCCGCTGACTGTCCCAACCACCGGGATGCATGCTCAAAGTAGTGAACCCACCTTTGGTTTGCTCGGTAAGATTTATTACTTAATTACCAGTTGATCAACCGTGTCCTACCATAGTTACCGATAACGATCAGTTTTATGTGCACATAGATTGCATATCACATATACCATTAACTCACGTATTCACTGTCCACATAAAAACACATTTATTGTACAAGTAACTCACGCATGTAATTTAAATCATGATAGTAAAGTCTTTTCACATAGTGTCGTCACATTCTCAATTAACATGTGGTAACTTAACCCTATATCATACATGCATACCTAAGTTTATTTGCATATATTTCAAGCCCAATTAATATATATGTGCAGCCCGTATGGTGCAAACCCGATGAAATGTACCGCCTGTCGAATCCCCAAATCCCTGAAGTCGTTCAGAGGG
Organism: Helianthus tuberosus; assembly: GCA_030545235.1. NCBI lineage: Eukaryota > Viridiplantae > Streptophyta > Magnoliopsida > Asterales > Asteraceae > Helianthus > Helianthus tuberosus. The sequence goes on from CM060393.1 coordinate 30,868,541, forward strand.
GTTTGGCGGTACTAACCTTAGATTCGGTGAGCTCCGGTTTAGGTTCGTCCTCTCGCCGTCACGGTGGCAGTTCCTTTTGCGGAGTGTCGGGTCTCAAGCTGCATCCACATGAAACTCTAGTTAGAGAGCCCGAGGGGGTTCACCCCGTGGGCACTCCGACGCTCAAGTCAGTATCTTGTGTGGTAAAGATGTTATAAGTGCAAGTATAATTTAGAGAGAGTGAGTAGAGGGACATGAGTAATATGAGAGAAGATGACGAAGTAGTAACCTCAAGTGGTGGGAGATTGTCTGCCCTTTCTTTGGAGGAGGAGGCTTCCTTTTATAACAAAACACTTGGGCCATAACCCTAATGGGCTGGTCCAAGAGTGGGCTTATCAGGACATGGCCCACTCAAACCAACTAAACATACCGAGAAAGACACAAGTGGGCTTGAGCCCAGTCACTAATTTAGGGCGATGAGCCCAGACGAGGAGCCCAAGCGGGGACCCTCGTCGTCAAGTCATCCTTACTCCAAGCCAATTTACTCATGAATGGGTGCAGGACTTGTTCCAGTCCCTGAAGGTCTAGACGGGTCGCTATCCGCCCTTCAACCGTTCCCCCTATCCGTCTGACACATGTAGTCTAAAGCACGTTAAGTAGGGTAGCACAATACCTTACTTCAATTTATGCATTTAGTACTTAAAGTATCCAGGTGACCCCTTAAGTAGGGTAGCACAATACCTTACTTCAATTTATGCCTCCTTGAAGGCATTTTTTCCAATGCACTTGTTCGATAGTGCTTTTTTTATAGCGTTTATGCTATTTAGACCATCTTTGCATATACTTCTTAGATGCATTTCAATCAAAGTACTCGTTCGAGAGTAATTTCTCAAAGGGCATCGACCGGGATGCCTTATTTACCGTGCTGTACTCTTTGTATTGTGTTCCTCTAATGAGGGTTTTTGTATTGCTTGAGCTGTTAAAACTTTCTCATGAATTTTCTTTGTACCCTATTTAAGCCGTTAAGACTTCCTATGGGTCGCTTTGTAACTTTTTAAGTTGTAAAGCTTTGTATAGATCCGTTTTGTGACTCGTTTGAAACTTTGCATAAGTTTGCTTCGTAGCTTGCTTGAGTTGCTAAAACTTTCCTATGAGTTTGCCTTGTAATGTGTTTGGGTTGCTAAAGCTTTCTATAGTTTGCTTTGTCGCTCGTTTAAGTTGTTAAAGCTTTATATAAGTTTGCTCTGTCACTAGTTTAAGTTGTTAAAGCTTTGTACAAGTTTGCTTCGTAACCTGCTTGGGTTGTTAAAGCTTTCTAGAGTTTGCTTTGTCGCTCGTTTAATTTGTTAAAGCTTTATATAAGTTTGCTTTGTCACTCGTTTAAGTTGTTAAAGCTTTATATAAGTTTGCTTTGCCACTCGTTTAAGTTGTTAAAGCTTTATATAAGTTTGCTTTGTCACTCGTTTAAGTTGTTAAAGCTTTATATAAGTTTGCTTTGCCACTCGTTTAAGTTGTTAAAGCTTTATATAAGTTTGCTTTGTCACTTGTTTAAGTTGTTAAAGCTTTGTACAAATTTGCTTCGTAACCTGCTTGGGTTGTTAAAGCTTTCTATAGTTTGCTTCGTAACTTGTTCAAGTTGTAAAGGCTTTGCCTAGGCCCCCTTTGTAACTTGTTTTAAGTTGTTAAAGCTTCTGTTGGGCCTGTTGTCCAATGGCGTTTGGGCCATTTGGACTTTCATATGCCTGCTTCGGCGTTTTTTGGACGTAGTCGACTTAGTCCTAGCCCCATGGCCGGGCTTTGCCTTGTTTTGATTAAGGCGGCATGTCTGTATGCCTATGTACATGTTCATTTTATTGTAAGATCGTTCGGCACGTCTGCCTAGATGATCCTGCTTGACCCGTTAGCAAGGTCCTCAAACCGTTTAGGTTTTTGTTCTTCGAGAAGGGGTGGCATCTTCTCCTTTTAGAGGGGTTTTGTGAGCCCTTTAGAAACATTTGTTATGTAGAGGGGGCCTTCCCATGAGTCCTTATTAAGGGCTCTTCCCTACCTTGGAGAGATGTTGTAGTTCTCTAAAAATGGGTGCCCATGGAATGTGCTACCCTCTCCTCTTGGAGAGACTTCTTCAAACGTATGCGACCCCGAGATGGGGCTCCTCTTCTTTGGAGATGTACTTTCTAAAACACAGACCTGTGGCGGAGATCTTTTCTTTTCAAGGAAGGGATTCTTCAGATTCGAAGTCCCTTGTCAAGGGGGCTCCCCCCCCCCCCCCCCTTTTTTTAATAAGTTGTTCAGGTGCGACATCTCAAGGAGGATTTTTCTCATATATCAAATCCCAGGGACAGAGGTAATTTCCCGTTCTTAGAGGGAACTTTACCAATACTTGATCCCGTAGCCGGGTGCACTTCTGTTCATTGAATAGACCTTTGCGATACTTAATCCCATGGGAGGAGATACCCTCCTTTTCTTGGAGAAACTTGTTCCTATTCGTTGAAGAGACTTACGAGACCCCTAATCACATAGGGGGGACATCCTCATTTTTTCGGAGGCGGCTCCTCCAAGACTTAATCCTCAGAGATACTAATCCCCATCGTGAAACTCACACTTTAATTACCTCCCACATTTAAGTTTCAAATAATGACACATTGGATACACAACTCATTTACTCCCACTTTAATTACCTCCCACATTCCTCTTGTATTTTTATTCAATTCAACTTTTGTTTAATGACCGAGCGGCCCCCGTACTTCCTCATTTCATATTCTTGGAAGGAGCTTCTTCGAGGCTGAATCTCGAGTGAGGGATATGTTCCTTCCTATTCTTGGAAGGAGTTTCTTTAAGATTGGATCCCGCTGGAGGGATGTGTTCCTCTCTATTCTTGGAAGGGGCTTCTTTAAGACTGGATCCCGCTGGAGGGATGTGTTCCTTCCTATTCTTGGGAGGGGCTTCTTTAAGACTTAGTCTTGAGGAAGGGGTATGTTCCTGTTTACGAAAGGGACTTCTAAAATACTTGATCCCAGACAATGGGATATTCTTCATATTCTTGGATGGAACTTTTCCTGCACGTAGTTCCATGGAAAGTATACGTTCCTGTTCTTGCAAGAGACTGCTGTGGTACCTTGTCCACAAGAGAAGGGATTTTCTTGTTGATGGAAGGGACTTCGGAAATGCTTTAGTCTTTAGGAGAGAATATCGCTTTGTTCAAGGAGGCCAGGGTTTCTTGAGCACGAAAGACCATAGAAGGACTTCACTTTCCCCTTAAAGCGAAGATATGCTTATTAAGGTTTCCCTCTTTTTCTTTTTCCTTGTAGAATCTTTGTAGATGCTAGCTGATGGGAGGATCTCATTTCCCCCTAAGGTATAGAGTATAAGTGTTGGGAACTTATTGTGTGGATTATTTTTCTCCATGGAAGAGACTGAATTAGCGGCTCGCAGGAGGGGGTTCTTCCTTCCTTCAAGGAGTGAGTGTCCCGGTTTATGGATTAATAATGCAGTCCAGGGAGTGTTTCTCCTTCTAGCGACACAGCCCACTGATTCTTTTTCCCTTCAGGGTAGGAGCGCGGCAGAAGGGCTTGAGGAAGATCCTGGTGAAGGACCTTGGCTGAAGGGCTTGAGGAAGGTCCCGGGGAAGGACCTTGGCTGAAGGGCCTGAGGAAGGTCCCGGGGAAGGACCTTGGCTGAAGGGCCTGAGGAAGGACCCTATGAAAAAGCCTGAGGAAGGTCCTGGTCCTGGGCATGGATCTTGGCTGAAGGGCCTGAGGAAGGTCCTGGTGAAGGACCTTGGCTGAAGGGCCTGAGGAAGGGGCCCCGCGAAAGGACCTGTTGGAAGGACCTTAGGAAGAGTATGTACTATGTGCTGCAAGAACTGTACTTGTACATTGGAGAGACACATGCTCCTTTATATATAATAATAATTATATATAATATGTTTATGTCAAATAGTACATATGCATTTAAAGCTTTGTATGAGATATGACATCTCTGTGGTGAGAGTACACCAACTTTATCAAAAGAGAAAGATACTTTTGATTTTATACATTGGTTATGAGGAAAACCCGTCTTCAAGTACAATTTCCCTTTCTCTCTTTCTTTTTTATGTGTGGCTATAATTTATTTTACATTTTCAAGAAAGTCATGTACTTTATGACAGGCAAGCTTGTTAGAGAAGCTTGTTGACTATTCCCCAAAGATACACACCTCTCTTTTTTTTTTTCTTTTCTGACAAAGAAATTAACTAAGTTGGTAAGTAAATACCCACCATTCAAATGATAAAGTAAATAACCCAGTCTTCTTTGGGTAGTACTTCATGAGCGGGGCTCATGATCTTGGTTCCACAATTTTACTTGTTCGTAAAAATGTACAATTTTGGTAAGAACAACTCGATAGGCTTTTTTCGAAAAATAAAGATCCAAATTTTTATTTCGAGATGTGTTTGAACACTTTTGATGGGCACAAACTGTTTGTAATTTATGCGGTAGTTTATGTACCGGATGTTCAATGCACTAAGCAAAAGGTTATTACAAACCTTCATATGTATTTGACTTTTCAACCTTGTGAAGTACAAGACACCACATCTGCACTTGTGAAAAACTAATACTTCCTTCTTTTAATGGTATATCCTTTGTCTCGACACATGTGCTATACCAATTAGTCATTTTTTTTCTTTTTTTCTTTTTTGTTGAGTAAATCAAATAGCCCTACTTTTTGGTGGTAGTCAATCAACTGAAATGCAAAGCTTCCTTTCAGTTCACTTTTACCGTTCGAAGGATTAAAAACAAGATGCTTTGCTCGGGGCATATTTACGCCTACATGGGCTACAGATCTCAGCTCTGAGTGTGTAAGCATAGTTTTTTTAAGATCTGGTGATTGCACGTAATTTTCTAGATATTCAAGGGTTATCTATATTGAGCATGTTATAGGTGAGGGGATGAAACCTGTTGACCGGAGATGGATGCGGATCTGGGAAGTATGTTGAGCACACGAGAATCACAGATCTAACCGTTCATATGAAGAGACCAAGACACGCTTGTACTCGGTCCCACGGATGGCGCCAATGTCGAATCCCCAAATCCCTGAAGTCGTTCAGAGGGGTTTGGCGGTACTAACCTTAGATTCGGTGAGCTCCGGTTCAGGTTCGTCCTCTCGCCGTCACGGTGGCAGTTCCTTTTGCGGAGTGTCGGGTCTCAAGCTGCATCCACATGAAACTCTAGTTAGAGAGCCCGAGGGGGTTCACCCCGTGGGCACTCCGACGCTCAAGTCAGTATCTTGTGTGGTAAAGATGTTATAAGTCCAACTATAATTTAGAGAGAGTGAGAGTAGAGGGACATGAGTAATATGAGAGAAGATGATGAAGTAGTAACTTCAAGTGGTGGGAGATTGTCTGCCCTTTCTTTGGAGGAGGAGGCTTCCTTTTATAACAAAACACTTGGGCCATAACCCTAATGGGCTGGTCCAAGAGTGGGCTTATCAGGACATGGCCCACTCAAACCAACTAAACATACCGAGAAAGACACAAGTGGGCTTGTGCCCAGTCACTAATTTAGGGCGATGAGCCCAGACGAGGAGCCCAAGCGGGGACCCTCGTCGTCACCGCCCACTCGGTTGCCAATCCAATACGCGGACCGTTGTTTGTGCAGCCTAGTTATTCACATAAGACCCGACTAGGTTTAACCCAAAGTGTAATCTGCTTACAAACCCTGCCTAGCATCGGCCCAGCCGATATCCGGCCCAATTACGAACGCACACAAGGTGTTTGTTTGGGTTACAAATCCTTACAGGTCCAATCCACACATCTACCCCAAATAGCAGGCCACTTCGCATACTTTAATGAGCTGGCTGGCCCATTCTATTTGTGTGGTTCAGCTGTTATGCGGCCCAGTCTACTTGCAAGGAACCCACAGCCCAAAACTTTAATGATTTAAACCTTTTTTTTAACACTGATCGCTATCATATACAATGTTAATTATGGCACCATTCATATGTAAATAATAAGGGTTGTCACAAATCATATACTATATTAATTATGCCACCCAACATCATCATTAGACTTTGTGCATTCCCAACGATAGCAGCATCAATTTGCTCAAGATAAGCATCACAATTTTCAAGGCCCTTATAATACTTATATAATCAAATTCATTTCACAAATTGATAAACAATAACCGACCCTATCCTATGATTCCATGCTATCGGCCAGCATCAGTTCCCATGCATCGATTACAATTATGCCAGACACATAAATCATTACTCACGATTATTATAAGCACGATCATATCGGACATATACATCATCGATCATTATAAGTATAACCATTAATCCATCTAGTCAACACTACGGATTCGTAAATCACTATTATATATATCCCTAATTTTAAATAATTAATCAACATCATTCCCTAGAGCCTACGTCAAACATAGTCAGGCATTCATCACTTCACAAAACACAATCATGGGAACCACTTCTATAACATCATTACTGATAAGAACAACCAGATCGATCCAAACAATAAATAATTACTCATCATGCTATCCGTCTTATTATAACTATTGAATCATTAATGTTAATTATCCAAATAAAAGAACATCACGTAGCCACTGTTATGACCCGGCCGTAATACAACCGAATCCGTGACCACCTATCCTGATTCATCCATATTATTATCATAACATACATCATGCGTTGCATCTAAACTCATACATACTAACAAAACATATAACACATATTATGCAAGTATGAATAACCACAGACAGGAACTACTAACCAGGATGTTAACTCGAGGGAGGGGGTATGACTACCGCCCGTCAAACAATCAAGAATGAAAAGGTTTCGGTGATGATGTTCAAGTTACTGCCGTTGATGGTTTTTGAGAGGAAAATAGGGTTTGCAACCAATATAATGAATCCCCTAGATATCTTACGTATACATAAAGGAAAGGTTGGGGATTGGGCTCAATTGGTTCGGTCCATGCTACTAGTAGGGAATTGGGCCGATTATCAAAAGGAGAGGGTTCAACCCAACGGGCGGATCCCAATTATATACACTTTAGTTACACCTTTGGGTTTCAAGGAAACTGGTTACACAAGAGATGACTTGGGCGGTCCAATACATGAACGGTTCCAAAACTAATGAAACGTCTATGTTAACCCAAGTACGCTACCTTTGACAAGTTTATCGTATTTCGTACGGCAACACACTTAATGTAACAAGAATGTGAACAAGACATACATCAGAAGTACGAAAATAAGCACACTGATCTTAAAAGTCCGGGTTGTCACATCATCCCCAACTTGAAAGAAATTTCGTCCCGAAATTTGACAAATAAGCACAGAGAGGTGAAATGAGAAATCAAGATTGTTGCGAATTTTCCTTAGGTGTCACAAAAATAGCCTAGAAAAGACATGGAAAACAGCCTGGAATTATTCAGGGATATACATGTTTTAAAAACTTTTTATCCTAAATCTAGATTTCCAGACATTGGACAAATTTCTACATATACATCAACTGGCAGGCTTAATCAGCACAAGATTAGTACAGGCCTATACCCTAAATACGCCTTTTCCTTGGCTAACAAACGACTTGCCATAATTCGAGCACTATGTTGATAATCTGCCTGTTTAGTATAATCTGCCTGTTTAGTATATAACCAGTCCAGAACTATCCCTATTAGGGATTGTTTATAATCACGATTTCTACCATCTCTTAAGGCTGCTATAAAGCTTTCTGGTACTTGGCTCATCTTTTTGGAAAAAAGATTTTTCCAATAAGATATATTGATGAAAATTTCATCACAGGAACTTACAAAGGAAAATATGTAACCTTTCCTTTTGTTCCTAAACCAATCACCAGATATATTCATGATAGTAAAGATTCTTTAATACAAGCTAAAGAATCTCAAATTAATTTTCTAATTTTGTTTATTCTATACTAACTTAAAGTATAAAGTCGGTGCATATGGTCTACACATATTTTGCTTTCAGTGATATTCATGAAAATGTATGGGTTCAAATAACAAAGTCAAAAGTAAAAGTAGTAATTCTATGTCCAAATAAAATTTTCTTTCTTTCCTCTCATAGTTTGAGCAAATTGCACTATTGGTCCCTTGCCTTTCCAACCCAAACTTCCACCACATTACAATATTACAAAATTGGCTTTGCTACCCTCAAGGTTTAGTCGCTAAAACTTTTACTGTTTCAACTTTATCCCATTATCATACATAATATACGTTTTTAACCAATTGTATTCTTTAATGATTTATGTTCGCTAATATTTTTTTAAAGAACTAATTTGTATAAATTTGAATTCCTTTACATTTTGGTTCAACCATACATTGAGTGAACTAAGTAAGTCGAGACATGCACTTTCATATGGTTTGCACATGACATAACGCTTGAACGAATCCATTCGGTGTTTGCAACATGCCCACGACAGATCGCCTATGGGTCATATTATGAAAATTGAAAGTTATGTATTGGTATAAATTCGAGTTGGACTACGTTTCGACGTAAACCTTTTTTGGAAGCAAGTTAGGTCAAATATAATATGTTTCTTTGCTTATTTTATGTACGTTTCAAATTATACGTTTTGATCTCACCGCAACCCACTAGGGGTAAAATTTATGCCTTTGATATGAATGTCTTTCGATTACACGTGTTAGTTTTCACTTGATGCACGTTTTACGTTTTTTATGTTTCCAATGTATGAGTCAGGTCACATACAAAAATGATATACTTTACATTTGTATCCAATGCCGATGCTATTGAGTTAAATTGGATACATCAAATGTATGTTTCATATATTTAACACACCACATAACGTTCGATTAATCCATTCGATATTTGCAATGTACCAGTGCCGCAACGCTCGCGATTCTGTAAATAGTTTTTTTCTAAAGTATACGTTATACTTTATGGTTTTAGATACGTTAAATATTTATAACAAAGCTTAGTTTTTTAACTATTAACATGTTTAATATAAGCAGTATTTAGTAATATCAAAATTCGAGTATTAGGGGAGGGGGTGGTCACTAGTGATAGAATTCCTTCACTCACAATATCCAATAATACCCCGTTACCTCCCCGGTAACAAAAGATGGGACTTAAAAGATAGTGAGTGAGAATATTATCCAACATCCCAGTTTTACCCAAAAGATTTATCCCTCCCCTGGATACCCACTGACTGTCCCAACCACCGGGATACATGCTCAAAGTAGTGAACCCACCTTTGGTTTGCTCGGTAAGATTTATTACTTAATTACCAGTTGATCAACCGCGTCCTACCATAGTTACCGATAACGATCAGTTTTATGTGCACATAGATTGCATATCACATATACCATTAACTCACGTATTCACCGTCCACATAAAAACACATTTATTGTACAAGTGATGTGTTAAAAATGCAACATATAAATTTCATCAAATGAGGCATAAAACTAACCCTTTTTAGTACTAATGTTGGAAAAAGTGTGCTTTTGTCTTCCTTTTGTATTTTCAGGATTAAATGAGCTCAAATTTACAAAAGAAGCAAAAAGACATCAAAATCTAACATAAATACAAGAAAAGGGACAAGACGTGACATGCCCGACCCCACCACAGCATCTTCCCAAGCAAAACAAGAGATCAGAAGCCTGAACACGCCCCGTGCTCAGCCAGCACGGGGGCGTGCCCAAGTGTCAGCAGAAAAGACAAAGTGGTAGAAGCTTCTATTGCCCACCACGGGGCCGTGCTCAGCGGACACGGGGCCGTGGTCAACTATAAGATTCGCACAATCCAGCAAATCTGCATAGTACAAAGATTCTTCTACACCACGGGGTCGTGCTCAGCGGACACGGGGGCGTGGTCAACTAATAAGACAAAGCTGCATTAAATGAAGAAAGAGAGGATGTGGACACGGGGCCGTGCCCACTGGACACGGGGCCGTGCCCGAGCTTCTGTTCAGCCTATAAATAGAAGTGCTTGGCTCAAGCTCAAACCATCCCTTGGCACACCACCTCTCTCACACTTCACACACCACCCACCACCATCATCTATTGTCCATCGTAGAGTGTGTGAGTCCTCTCGGGATCCAAGATTGATCGTAAGAGTTCTTGACAATCAAGGCCATGTTTGCCTAAGTCTCTTACATCACTTGGTGAAGACAAAGTGTCTAGTGTAATACTTTTTATTTCTAATCTTTTGCACTTTTTACTTTGTTTTGTATTAATGACTTTAATAACTAGTTGCTTATGTTGAAGGTGATCTTTCCTTATCGTTTGTCCGTGGTGTCTTGGCATTATTTTACTGTCTATATAAAATAAATGATTTTCACCATTCATATCTCCACGGTCTATATGGAGGTATGTTGGCTACTTGGTCGGGGGTTAAGGGAACGGTTTGGTAAAGGTCTTGCCATTGTTCAGCGTTTAGAGGTCCTGCAATGGACCTGGGTCAAATTTAGTAGGACCTCCTTCAATACTTAACGGTATTGGATGGCGGGGGTCCAAACTCTTTGATCACTTCATAAGTTAACTACTATTAATACTATAACCCGGCTATTTAGGACTGTATCCCTGCTGACTCAGACTACTTAGTCGAGGGTAACGTCACCTCTAAAAGAGGGGCCTACCATAATTTGCATTAATAACTTAATTAATTATCTTCCAATAATCCACCCTTTTAGGATTGTATCCTTGCTGACTCAAACTACTGGGGTGAGGGTAACGTCACCTTCAAAAGAGGGGCCTACTACAATAACTAAGATAATCTCTTAAAATAGTGCAAAAGTGCGAAAATAATCAATGGTTACACTAGATATGAGTCGGAACCAAGTGATTCATCTTGTCTATCTGTTTTTCTTTTTATTTTTATTTTCAACATTTTTAGTTAGTTTTTATTTTTCTTAGTTTAAAACATTTTTCTAAACTTTTTTATTTGATTAGACGTTGAGGATAAACCGGTACTAAAAGCTCTTGTGTCCTTGGACGACCTCGGTATCTTACCAACACTATACTACGCTCACGATGGGTGCACTTGCCCATATGTGTGTCTAGTGTTAGTAAATATCGTGTTTTACAAATTTAAAACTTGACTAAAAAGTGTTAAAGGGGCTTAAAATATACACCTAATATATATATAACACTAGAATACGCATCAAGTTTTCGGCGCCGTTGCCGGGGACACAAGGATTTTAAGAAAGCTTAAAATCGACGGCCTAATCAGTTTTTCAAAACCTTTTTAAAACGCGCGCACTTTTTCTGCATTTTAGTTTAGATTTGCATTTACAGTAACCTGTACACGGGGCCGTGTTCACTGAACACGGGGCCGTGCTGCACATTTTCATAAAAACACCCAGTAATAGTAGCTTGAACACGGGCCGTGTTCACTGAACACGCCCCGTGCTCAACGAAATCAGTAAATTTAATTAAAACGCCAAGATACAGTTCCTGAACACGGGGCCGTGTCCACTCAACACGGGGCCGTGTCCAGCCACTGTTTTTGTTTTTATTTTTGTTTTCTGATCTCGAGACTCGGTTGTGGTCTGCTGAGTGATTCTTATGGATCAATACTCAGGAGGTTACAACTACACCTATGAGGAGGATGATTATAGGGGTAACTATTGCACTAATTGTCGTAACACACGCTCGGTTCAATATAATCACTCATATCAACCATCCAATTCATACACCTACTATGAGGAGCCTAGGTACGAGCCATCAACTTCATACACATCCTATGAAGACCAAAGGTATGAACCTCCTCTCTCATACTCATATTTTGATGAACCAAGGTATGAGCCTTCTTACTCATACTTTGAGGAACCAAGATATGAGCCACCACCTTCATATGCTTATTATGAGGAACCATGGCGTGAACAACCCACCTCATATGAGTATTATGAAGAACAAAATTACGAACCTTATCCATCATATGCTTACAATGAAGAACAATGGTGCGAACCATCTACTTCACATGAGTATTATGAGGAACAAAGGGTCGAACAACCGGATTCAAGCTTAGAAAATCCCGATTCTTTTTCTATAACCGAAGTAACCGATAGGATATTAGAACACATAAGAGTTATCGATCGCTGTATAAGAGAATCTCGCGCAAGAGAAGAGGAGTCCCACGCAAGAGAAGAATTAAAAAAGGAAGAGATAACTGAAAATGTAAAAATGGAAGAACAAATAAGTGAAAAACCGACACATGAGTTAAACAACGAAAAAGGTGAGTCCGAAAACGTTAAAATTCAAGAAAAGTCTAATTTTGAAGAAATTAACCTCTTGTCACCTTCTTTCGAAAATCATTGTTTAGTACCCACTCATGCTAAGTTTTTAAAAGAGTTAAACACTAACACTAAAATTGACGAAACGGTAAGTGTTAAGTTAACTAATGATCAAACTTCGCTAATAAAAGAAGACCCATTTGAAATTAACATTACACTGGTTCCATGTTTCTTTCAAAATTTGTTTATTAGTAATGTCACAATCGATAAAGATCTTTGTGTTAACATAATGCCTAACTACATTTTCGAAAAATTAAGTATTAGTGATTTTTCTCCACTTCAAATACCCATTTTTCTATCCAATCGGAAAGTAATAAAATCAATCGGTATAGTTGAGGATGTATTGGTTCAAACAAATCAAATGGTAATACCGACCGACTTTGTCATCCTCGATGACGCTCCTCTAATGTTGGGACGACCATTTGTAAAAACACACGAAGCTTTGAAAAACCGGAAGTTCAACAATCTACCTCTTCAATTAGGGGCATTTAAAAGAAGTGTCGATCTCGAACGGTCAATGAAATATCCATTCGGCAACAATGACCCCCTAATTGAAGATGAAGATGAACCACCCGATAGAAGTGAAGAGATTGACCACTTTGTTGAAGAAGAGGTCGCCATAAAACAAACTTTTAAAGTTCTTGATCGAAAAGAGCAACCAAATAAGGAGTCTCCTAAAGACCCACCACTTGAGCTCAAAGAACTTCCAAAAGGTTTGGAATATGCTTTTCTAGACAAAGAGGGTAATTTGCCTGTAATTATTTCGTCTAAATTAGATAGCTTAGAAAAAGAAAAATTAATTAGTCTTTTGAAAAAACATAAAAATGCAATAGCTTGGAAACTTGTAGACATAAAAGGAATTAGTCCTTCTATGTGCACACATAAAATTTTGATGAATGATGACTACAAATCGGTCATACAACCACAACGTCGAGTAAATCCAAATGTTCAAGAAGTGGTTAAAAACGAGGTCATCAAATTACTTGACGCTGGACTTATCTACCCTATCTCCGATAGTCCTTGGGTGAGTCCCGTCCAAGTAGTTCCAAAGAAAGGAGGTATGACGGTAATAACTAACGAAAAGAATGAATTAATACCAAAGAGAACCGTCACAGGATGGAGAGTTTGTATAGATTATAGACGATTAAATGAAGCAACAAGAAAAGACCACTTTCCTTTGCCCTTCATTGATCAAATGTTAGAAAGATTATCCGGTCATAAATTTTATTGTTTCTTGGATGGTTTTTCAGGTTACTTTCAAATCCCGATAGCACCCGAAGACCAAGAAAAGACAACTTTCACATGTCCCTATGAAACTTTTGCTTATCGACGCATGCCGTTTGGTCTATGTAATGCCCCCGCAACATTCCAACGTTGCATGGTAGCCATTTTCCATGATATGATAGAAAAGACAATGGAAGTCTTCATGGACGACTTTTCTATCTTTGGGGATTCATGCGACCAATGCCTCGATAACCTTGAACGAATGCTATCCCGATGTGAGGAAACTAACCTCACCCTTAATTGGGAAAAATGCCATTTCATGGTAACGTAGGGAATAGTACTCGGTCACAAGATCTCAAGCGAAGGAATTGAGGTGGATCGAGCCAAAATAGATACCATTTCTAGATTACCACCTCCATCCTCCGTAAGAGCTATCAGAAGTTTCCTAGGGCATGTCGGATTTTATAGACGGTTTATCAAAGACTTTTCAAAAATCTCAAGGCCTCTAACGAAATTACTTGAAAAAGATGCCCCTTTCATCTTTGACAAGGACTGCAATCAAGCATTTCTAACCTTAAAAGAAATGTTAGTCAATGCACCTATCATGATAGCGCCTGATTGGAAATTTCCTTTCGAAATCATGTGTGATGCTAGTGACTTTGCAGTTGGAACTGTCTTGGGACAAAGAAAAGAAAAGCATTTCCACCCAATTTATTATGCTAGTAAAACACTTAATGATGCACAAGAAAATTACACAACAACTGAAAAAGAACTACTAGCTGTGGTATTTGCTTTTGATAAATTTTGTTCTTATCTTGTTCTTTCTAAAACTATAGTCTATACAGATCATGCAGCCATTCGATATCTCTTCAAGAAGCAGGACGCAAAACCACGTTTGATTCGGTGGATTCTACTCCTCCAAGAATTTGACATTGAAATCAGAGACAAAAGAGGAGCAGAAAATACCGCAGCAGATCATCTTTCGTGCTTAGAAGACCCAGCTTTCGAGGCGACCAGGGACGAGCAAATCAACGAAAAATTTCCAACTGAGTCCCTGGAAATGGTGGAATATAAGGAAGAGCCATGGTACGCCGACTATGCTAACTACCTAGCTAGCGGTATAGTCACAAAAGGATGGTCACATCATCAAAGAAAAAAGTTCTTTGCCAATGTGAAACACTATTTTTGGGAAGATCCATATCTTTTCAAAATGTGTGCCGACCAACTCGTCCGACGATGCGTACATGGTAGCGAAGCACGAAGAATTCTCCGCCATTGTCATGAAGGTCCATACGGAGGGCATCATGGTGCCGCTAGTACCGCACGAAAGGTATTTGATTCAGGATTTTATTGGCCAACCATTTACAAAGACGCCCAAAGTCTTGTCAAGACATGTGATGCTTGCCAAAGAACAGGTAATATTTCTTCCAAAAACGAAATGCCACAAAATGGCATTCTTGTTTGTGAAATTTTTGATGTGTGCGGACTCGACTTTATGGGACTTTTCCCACCATCGAAAGGAAACAAATATATACTTGTGGCAGTAGACTATTTGTCTAAATGGGCCGAGGCCGAGGCACTTCCAACAAATGATGGAAGAGTTGTGGTAAGATTTCTGAAAAAATTATTCTCTCGTTTCGGCACACCTAAAGCCTTAATAAGTGATAGAGGTACCCACTTTTGCAACCATCAACTTGAAAAAATTTTAACAAGATATGGGGTCTATCACCGGGTTTCAACAGCATATCACCCTCAAACAAACGGACAAGCCGAAGTGGCTAATAGAGGTTTAAAACGAATACTCGAAAAAAACGTAGGGTTAAATAAAAAGGAATGGGCAGACAAATTAGATGATGTTTTATGGGCTTTTCGAACTGCTTATAAAACAACAATAGGTACAACCCCATATAAGCTAGTCTATGGAAAAAGTTGTCACTTGCCAGTAGAAATTGCACACAAAGCCTACTGGGCAATAAAAAATGTAAACTTAGATTTAGAATTTGCTGGGTAAAAATCGTTTTTGTCAATTAAATGAATTAGACCAGCTTAGGAATTATGCATACTCAAACTCTGAAATTTATAAGGAAAGAATGAAAAATTTGCATGACAAACACATTAAACCTAATGAATTTCGGGTAGGAGATCTAGTTCTTTTGTTTAATTCACGACTTCGATTATTTCCTGGTAAATTAAAGTCTAGGTGGTCAGGACCTTTTTCCATCACCCATATTTTCCCACACGGTGGAATAGAAATTAAATCTCGAAATGGGCCTCCATTTAAAGTCAATGGCCAACGGATGAAACTCTATCAAGGATTCATTGAGGATGAAGAAGAAGAGATCTCGCTTCAAACGGTGGAAGAATAAAACATCATACTTGGTAAGTTACGGACGATGGAGACGCCATCTTAAGAGGTAAGTTTTCTAACCTAAGTTTTTGGGAAACAAGGGCACTCACACGAGCACTGAAAAAAAATTTAAACTTTGCTCGGCACGAGGCCGTGTCCGCGCTACAGTCGGGATAAATCCCCTTTTCCAAAACAGTTACTTCATTCCACACGCCCCGTTTCCCCGAAAACGCTCTGGTTCCAGGCGATTTTTAGCAAAATTTCGACGTCTCCTATCACTCTAACAACATCAAGGTATGATTCTATCATTTCTAGTAGTTAGATTAGTTACTTGTATGTAGTTAAAACTCCAAAAATTTGGGGAAAAATCTAGGGTTCTTGAAGTTCATCCGGATCGAACCTCAAATTTTTGTTTAGATCTGTTTGCATTTAGTTAGATTAGTGTTATGGGGAGTAAATACACTTGTATTGTTCATAGATTCACCCGATTTCTCACAAAAACCCCAAACCCTTGTTCTTGAACCGAAAAAGATAAAATTGATAGGGTAAACGGGATATTTTGGGAAAAACGGCACTTAGGGTTTCATTTTCGGGGGAAACCGCACCTATTGGACCAAAAATTTTCAAGTTTTTGAAACCGGGTCGAAAAATGAAATTTTTGAGTAACAGATGCCTGGACACGGGGCCGTGTCCGCTGAACACAGGGTCGTGTTCAGCCCACTGTTTGCAGTTTTTGTCCGAAAATATTTCTGTTTCGTGCTAACTTTTGGTGTATTCTTTCAGATGGCTAGGAAGTTCACAAGATTCAACGCCAATGAGCTCGATGCTAGAGCTCGATACGAGATACTTCAAACAAGGCCAGAGGAATACCCGAGGCAAGCATGCACGGACTTGCTAACCATGGTGAATCAAATTGACCGTTTCAACAACATTGTCACGGGACCACTCAGAGTCGCCCTAACAACTCGACTCCGTTCCGTCCACGAATGCACTTTGGAGTTCTATAGCACCTTCACATTCAACTCGAGGTGCGACCCGTTCGAGAATGACGGGGTAGCATTCCGATGTGGCGGAACAAGGTATTCGATCTCTATGGCTCAGTTTAGATCGATTGTCGGGTTGTATGCGGAAGAGGATGCGGGAAACGAAGAAAATACTGGAGGAATGAGAAAGATAGGTGAAAACGAACGCCAAGCCATTTGGGCTCAGATTGGTGAAGGGTACTACAATCCGAGCAGCACTAAGAGTACGAAGTTGAGGGATCCGCTATACAGATACATTCATAGGCTCCTCGGCTATTCTCTTAGCCAAAGGCATGATAGTAGTGGCGTCGTTGGGTTAAGAGATTTGGTTGTCCTCCACTGCATCCACAACTGCAGGCCGCTCGATGTTCCGTTCCTCATGCTCCGAAACATGCATCACAACCACCTTGCTAGTGCACCAACTCCTATCTTCTTTGGGGGATGGGTGCACCGTCTCTTCAAGCACTTCGCCCACATACCTAGGTCATTTGAGAGGAGCCCATGGTCGGGTATGGTGGATATACACATATGCCGCTCAATGAACCTGATTTATGAGGCGGAAGACGGGACGGCAAGCTTTCAAAGGATGCAAGGTCATGCATGGAACCCGCAAGAAGCGCTTGTCCTCCAAGCTCCGCAACATCATCAGTACCAATACCAACCCCATGGTGATCCGGGCCAATCATCCTCCTCGGGAGGCGGTTTTCCTAACTTTCAAAGTTTGCATGATTTGTTGCAGGAAAACCTTATGTGCACCAGGAACACCTATAACATGGCGAGCAACACGTACCACCGGGTCGGAGCTATCGAAAGAAACATATCCAATATCCAAGATGATGTTGGATATATACGAGACCACATTGCACGCCATGGAGGGAGTGATGATGATGATGACGATGCCATGGAATAGGAGGGAGGAGCGGAGGAAGAGAAGGTTGTTTGATGGTTTCCCAGGTTAACCCTTTTTCGCTCTTGAACAATTGATGGCCTGCGTGCCAAGTGTTGAACAATTTACTTTCCCTAACTTCTTTTATTTTCTGCATTTATTTTTCTTTTAACTTTGACATAGGTGTTAACTTTGGTAAAAGTAGGATGTTTGCTATGGTATGGTAGGATGTTTTTTGATTAAGCAGGTACATACGAGGCTTAGAGTGCTAAACATTAGCACTACTAAAGCCGGGAGAGGAAAACCGACGAAAGAAACCTGTTTTTCAACTTTGCAGACTGTCCACACGGGGCCGTGTCCAACCGACACGCCCCCGTGCCCATTCCCCTGAACCTGCTGTTTGTTTTAATTCTGCAGACCTTGACAGACACGGGGTCGTGTTCAGCTGACACGCCCCCGTGTTCACCTTCTGTAAGTTTTCGTTACTGGCACCTGAGCACGGGGTCGTGTTCACTCAACACGGGGTCGTGCCCAGGTAACCAGTAACACAAAATTTTTGCTTTTTACACCTTTTTACACATTCAATCAACCTAAAAACTTATTTTTGGGACACATTGAGGACAATGTGTAATTTAAGTGTGGGGGGGGGGGGGGGGATGCTAAAACCTTGAATCTTACAAGTCCTAAATACAAGCCTTACACAAAACTCTATTGGAATCGCTAATCACCCCAAATTTTTTCAAAAATTTTCATTTTTTTCTTGTCTAGGTTTAACTCGGGAATTTCAAGTTCTAAAAAGATTATATTTTTACAAATTTACAACCGATAGCGTCGTGATAAAAAGAACCAACATAAGAAAATTATGAAAAGGCATGACAAGCTTAGTTAAAATTTGATTATATATACTTAATCACATAAAAACCCATTCCCACAAAAGTGAGTTTTGAGCCTTTATTAAGCATACAATTACATATCATTAGACTAAATGCTCATTTTTCGTTTCTTGTGTGAATAGCCGCTTGGTTCTTACGACTCTAGAACTTGCCATGACGATACATTCCCGGTCCTTACCAACTTAAACCCGAGTAAGTAAATGATGGAGGCATTAGGACTAACCCTTTTTATTTCTACACCATTATTTTTCTTTTTTTTACCACCTACCCAAAATCCCCCTAGTTAGCCCCTTTGAGCCTAAACCTTTTCATTTCATAACCCAAACCAAACACCCTTTTTACCCACCAAAACCTTTTTACTTTTAACCCTTTGTTTTAGTAACAAGTTCGATTTTTCGTATGACTTTTCAAAAAAAAAAATTGTGTTGATGATGAAGCAAAAGAAAATAAACAAACAAGTTCATCAAAAATAACTTTGTTTGAATAATAGCTTCATCAAAATAAAAAAAAATACAAAAATAGAAAGTCTTACGAAAACCGACACTTGTTACGATTTTCGCCTTTTTTCTACTAACCACTAACCACCAACCCAACCACCTACCTTTAACCCAAGCCTAACCCTTCACCCACAAAGTCCTCTTGATATTTACAAAGGTATATAAGTTAAAAAGGAGGAGGATTGATTGTTTGGCAAGCCTATGGTAGGAGTAAGTTCCATGCCGCTCTCGAGTGATCCACAAAAATACATTTTTGGCCGAGTGTTGAGTGATCCCCGTGAGGTATGTGAACTTGTATATAAATAGAATTTTAAAGAGGCATGTTATGCCCTAATAAGTAATTTATCTTATAAAACGTTTTAAATAAATCATGACGAATAGGATTGTAAATAAATAAAAATTAAATTAAATAAAGAATCTTGGAAATCCCGACACTCTACGACAAGCCCAAAAACCTTCTTCTCTACCCATTCCATTTGGGAGTGTAATAGCCACATATTAAAGAGTTTTGCTTGAGGACAAGCAAAGATTCAAGTGTGGGGGTATTTGATGTGTTAAAAATGCAACATATAAATTTCATCAAATGAGGCATAAAACTAACCCTTTTTTAGTATTAATGTTGGAAAAAGTATGCTTTTGTCTTCCTTTTGTATTTTCAGGATTAAAACTCAAATTTACAAAAGAAGCAAAAAGACATCAAAATCTAACATAAATACAAGAAAAGGGACAAGACGTGACATGCCCGACCCCACGACAGCATCTTCCCAAGCAAAACAAGAGATCAGAAACCTGAACACGCCCCGTGCTCAGCCAGCACGAGGGCGTGCCCAAGTGTCAGCAGAAAAGACAAAGTGGTAGAAGCTTCTATTGCCCACCACGGAGCCGTGCTCAGCGGACACGGGGCCGTGGTCAACTATAAGATTCGCACAATCCAACAAATATGCATAGTACAAAGATTCTTCTGCACCACGGGGTCGTGCTCAGCGGACACGGGGGCGTGGTCAACTAATAAGACAAAGCTGCATTAAATGAAGAAAGAGAGGATGTGGACACGGGGCCGTGCCCGAGCTTCTGTTCAGCCTATAAATAGAAGTGCTTGGCTCAAGCTCAAACCATCCCTTGGCACACCACCTCTCTCACACTTCACCCACCACCCACCACCACCATAACACCATCATCCATTGTCCATCGTAGAGTGTGTGAGTCGTCTCGGGATCCAAGATTGATTGTAAGAGTTCTTGACAATCAAGGCCATGTTTGCCTAAGTCTCTTACATCACTTGGTGAAGACAAATTGTCTAGTGTAATACTTTTTATTTCTAATCTTTTGCACTTTTTACTTGGTTTTGTATTAATGACTTTAATAACTAGTTGCTTATGTTGAAGGTGATCTTTCCTTATCGTTTGTCCGTGGTGTCTTGGCATAATTTTACAGTCTATATAAAATAAAAGATTTTCACCATTCATATCTCCACGGTCTATATGGAGGTATGTTGGCTACCTGGTCGGGGGTTAAGGGAACGGTTTGGTAAAGGTCTTGCCATTGTTCAGCGTTTAGAGGTCCTGCAATGGACCTGGGTCAAATTTAGTAGGACCTCCTTCAATACTTAACGGTATTGGATAGCGGGGGTCCAAACTCTTTGATCCCTTCATAAGTTAACTACTATTAATACTATAACCCGGCTATTTAGGACTGTATCCCTGCTGACTCAGACTACTTAGTCGAGGGTAACGTCACCTCCAAAAGAGGGGCCTACCATAATTTGCATTAATAACTTAATTAATTATCTTCTAATAATCCACCCTTTTAGGATTGTATCCTTGCTGACTCAAACTACTGGGGTGAGGGTAACGTCACCTTCAAAAGAGGGGCCTACTACAATAACTAAGATAATCTCTTAAAATAGTGCAAAAGTGCGGAAATAATCAAAGGTTACACTAGATACGAGTCAGAACCAAGTGATTCATCTTGTCTATCTGTTTTTCTTTTTATTTTTATTTTCAGCATTTTAGTTAGTTTTTATTTTTCTTAGTTTAAAACATTTTTCTAAACTTTTTGATTTGATTAGACGTTGAGGATAAACCGGTACTAAAAGCTCTTGTGTCCTTGGACGACCTCGGTATCTTACCAACACTATACTACGCTCACGATGGGTGCACTTGCCCATATGTGTTGTAGGATCGTTTTCTGATCCGAACGAGTCGGTTAGAAGAGTTTTTCACCAAAACAAGAGGCGGAAACAAGTGTTTCGGTGTAATTCAGCAACTATTCACCTTTAACTGTTGTTTATATTGATATACGAACGATTACAGACCTGACAACACTTCGGCAGCACTTCGTGGCTAACCAGAAGACAATCACCTAGAACTATGACTGAGATTTCGCTTATGTGTCTATATATAGGGTCACCTATTTCGCTTATATCTCACTACCATATAAGCGATACCTAACACTAACCTTATAAGCGAAACTAGTCTGACCACATGAGCGGAATTATTACTTGACACATAAGCGAAATCACCCACTTGTCATAAGGGCGAAATCACTTTTATACATATTAACGAAATCAGTTCTAGATCATTTTGACGAAATCAGACTCAAGCTTCATAAATTCTTTTGTCTTCTTGTGTGATGATGTAATCATGATGCTGATGATGATGTCATAAAATGATGTCATCAATCAGTATTATGACATCATGCTTGAACTGATCCGCAATTAACCCGAGACTCGATATAAGACGTAGTCGACAAACGTAGTGCACCAACAAACTCCCCCTCGGATGTTGACGGAGTCTTCAGTGTCGAGTCTTCAATTGTCAATCTACAATCTTTATCAGTCTTCGATCTTCCTCTGAAGTATTTGTTATTGCAAGAATCCTCAATCAATCTCTTACTCTTTCTCGTAATCTACAGGATCTGAATCTGGCTCTACTATCTTCAGACTTCTTGATGTCCTCAGACTCCCCCTTTTGCTAAGCTGGGATCGCAGTCTGGAATTCACTTTCCACAGATTCAGATAGTAATCTGGCACTTCATCACACTCAGGTTTCGGAACCTAGTTAACCTGCAAAAACTTTACCCAAAAATAAATTTTCTGATAACCATTTTGTGGATAAGATTTTCAAATCTAATTTACCACATGCAGGAATAACATTTTATAGCAAAACTTTTCTCATTTCAATTCAACAAATTTCAAACACTTTCACCCAAACCATTTGTTCATCATGTTTAGCACCCGGAATTTTGAAAATCAGCTCTTCAACACCAGTTGTCGAAAATCTTTTTGAATTTTTCAAAATTTATGCTAAAACACACTAAAAACTTTTTGGATTTTTGAAAGAAATGAAATGCAATAAAGAAATATTTACAAACAATATTTTTGTGAGTTCGTGCAAGAGGATCATATCAGTTTCTGAGACATATCACCAACACCGTTAAGCTTCATTTCATTTTAAGCTCTAAACAGTTCACTTAGATTGTCAGTATGTTTGTCCACTTAAATTTTCACACAAAGTTCAATTGATCTGAGATATGAGATTAATGTTTTAAGCTCTTGAACTTATTCGTGTGTCCCACTACTTGAATATACTCCCGTATCCAGATCCCAATATTCAGTCTTACAGGTGAGTATACCACAGATGATATCTGTCAGGGGAATAAATTATAGTACGAGGGCCGTGAGAGCTCAGGTCGATCTTTCGATACGCAGAGAGATGACGGCTTCGACTTTTGGTGAGTCCCCTTTAGAGGATCTTTTGCATTACAACAGCAGCGACTATCAATTTTATTGTTTCATCAGCTTGCTGAGGGCGATGCTATGTTTCAAGCATTTGCATAAAGCATTATCCAGGGACTAGGTCAGAAATTTCTTTCAGCAGAAGTCCCAGAATAATACCCCAGATATCACTGAGCATAAAGACCTAGTATCTCAGAATAAGGGACCTTTCAAACAAGATTTCAGGGGTTACCTATATATCCAAGTTTGTGTTAACCCACAAAACAAGCAAGTTTGAAATTTAGGTTTATATCTCGTCACAATCTACTAGATGTGCAAAAACCTACTGGCACATCATCAGTGAGACCGTTTATCACTTTTTATCTTACCAATTCTTTAGCATGCTGTGATCGTCCACTGATGGACTATCATTTCCTCTTTTATGCAACAAAAACTCATTTTTCATTTTATCATGTTTTTTACTTTTTCAAATTTTCAAATGTTTTTGGATTTTCTAAAATTTCTTACTCCCCCTAAAATGCAAACACATTTTAGGAAATTTTAAAACAAACTATACAAGAACATGACAACTGATATCGAATTGCCTCAATTCGCCATCCACTTGGCATAAACAATCAGAACTCCCCTCACAACAAACTATTTTCCCATCGATTTCAAAACACTTAAGTTTGTTTTAATCAAATGGTTTTTCCGGAAAATAAGTTTTGTTGATTTTACCACTTGTAAAATTGGGGATTAAATCATCACATTGTTTTTTCAACCACTTGTAGAAAATCAGATACAACTTAATGTCCCTGATTTACCACTTTTAAGATCAATCCAATCAAACATTTTCAACCAAACATCATATGTTGGTTGAATTCTCAAGGTGCCGATTCCTACTCCTCGCTTACCAACCTGGGAGTTCCGGCAATTCCTGCAATATAAATTTCCAAAAATTTTCAATTTTCAAACAAACAACATAAGAATGATGCCGATTCATGCTCCACGATTACCAACTTGGGAGCTCCGGCAAGTCAGGTTTTTACTCTTTGAAGAATATGTCCACCCAAGCCTGACCTTCCTTGGGTGTTACCGAGTCATCATCACTCGGTTTCTTACCTCCCCTCTTCTTCTCGTAGAACTCTTTAACCCCTTTGACTTTTCGATCAATCATTTTTCCAAAAATATGTTTTACAGTAGGGTTAAAGGCCTTGTCAACATCAAAAACCTTTTTGTCATTATAAAATTGATTTGATATCTCAACTTTACCAACTTTCCTTTTGAAATTTTCAGCATGCAAAGGTGGAAAATTTTCATCGTTCATAGTTGGAACTGATTTTTCAACCTTTTCTATAACAACCTTTGGCTCCTCTGATTTTGTGGAATCAGATTCATCACCAGAACTGTTTCCTGAACCTTTAACAACCCATTTTTGATTTTGCAAATTTTCTTTTCTCTTAATCACATTCTTTGAACATTCTCCTTTCTCAAAAGTTGAATTTTCAAAGCCTGTAAACTTTCGGGTTGAAAGTTCAGTTTTCTCGATTACTTTTTCTTTTAGTTTACCAGAGACTTCCTGTTTTGGTTTGAATGTCTTTGGACAATCCCTAGCAACGTGACCAACAGTTTTACACTGAAAACATGTTCTCTTTTCAATCTTCTTTGGAACAACATTCTTCTTCAGTTCTTCTTGCTTCTTGGCAAGGAATTCTTGATTTGTCTGCTTCCAAAATGAACTATTTTGTTCTTTCTCAGCACTTGTTCCTGAAACAAAAACAGTTTTTGGTTTATAAATTTTGTCATTTTTATAGTTTTTCGGTGGTATAAAACTTAGACCATTCTTTTTGAAATTACGGTTTTGGTTTGATTTCTTTTGAAAACCAGAACCAGAACTGTAACCCTTTTTCTTGTTTAAACGTTGTTGAACTCTTGAGGTGTAAGTTTTAGGTTTTTCATAAAGATTTACATCTTTTATTTCAGAAATATTGATTTCTGTTAATTTGAAAACCTTTTTAATCATTTCAATTTTAACACCTCTTATTCGAAAAATCTCATCACAATATAATTTGTCAGAATCTTTCAAAGTATATGCCACTTTGAACGATTCATCATTCAAATTAGATTTTTTCATCAAAAACTCTTTATCATAAACCCATTTGTCCTTTTTGACTGTTGACTTTGACGCATCGGACTCAGACTTTGACTTGGATTTGGACTCCGATTTTGACTCCTCACAATCATCTTTATCTAACACCTGATCGACCACACTTTTTATCAACTTTGACTCATGATCAGTGTCGGACGACGTGTACGTGACATCAATATTTTCTGGCAAGTTATCCGATGGCCCAGACTCCCGTTGTAAGTTTATTGCCTTTTCGACTCTTTCGGAATTTGGATTTCGAGGTAAAAATCCATTTTCGACCGGGGGCGGACATCTAGTGTAGACCACACTTGATTTCTTACCAGAAATCTTCACTTCATCTTTTGTCACATATTTCTTTTCTTCAGACATTTTCATTTCTTCAAATGTCTTCAAATTCTCCACTACTGGATAAATCCTGTCAACAACAAAAGAAGAACATGAGTAACTGTTTAATAACTTTTTAACTTTCTCAGTCTCTATCTTCTGTGTTGCCACCTCCAACTCTAAATCAGCACATTTCTTGATATAAAAGTTAGCATCATCCAGCTGTCTAAGATATGCTACTTTCAAAGTATTCATCGCCATTGCTTGTTCACCACTCTAATCAGTATATTTGTTAATTTCTCTGTTCATTGTGTCATACGATTCTTTTAACTTGTGAATATTGTGCAATAACTCATTGTTTTGTTTGATTAACGAATCACAGTTCATGCACTTTTCAGAAACTTCAACTCGTTCTTCATCAATTTTCACTTCATATTCTGGAACTTCTTTGACACTTCTGCTTGATTGTAAAAACTCAGCTCTTCTTCTTTTCTCAGCTTTCGCTTCGTTCTTCAATCTCTCTTCTTCTTCTTCTTCCTCTTCTTTGTTCTTCCTTCGTCTTTCTTCAGCTGCTTCCATGACTTTTCTGCACCTTTCTGCACATTTCAAATCATAAGCATTAGCAAAAAAAACATTAACATTTGAAGTGTCTTTAGACATCTCTTTGGCCATAAATTCTTGATCTGGACAAAAATTGTCCCAATTGAAACCTTCAGCCAGTTTTTCATCATCTTGTTCTGCCAAACACACTTTGCTGTTTATTGGAACATATTTATCCCAACTGAATCCACCATCCTTTCCCAGACAAGCTTTCTTTGAATCTTTAATCTGCATCATTCCATGTGCAGTTTGTGCCTGATGCAATGCTGGTGGTGTGATTTGATGATAAATCGCCTTTTTGTGATAATCGTTGTTTCCAAAAGGATTCTGGGCTCCAGTAGCTTCACGATTTTTGCACTCTCTCTTGAAATGCCCCTTTTCCCTGCAACGAAAACATGTAACTTTTGACTTATCAAAGCCTAAATTTGAAACACTTGCATCAAGAAAATCATTTCTTCCCGTGATTTGTTTAAACTTCTCAGCTCTTCTCATTACACTGGCCATGCACCATTTAATATCCATTAATTCCATTTCCTCAGCATCGATTTGATCGTAATCCTCTTTCGTGAGCATTGGATTACCGATCTTTCGGGCCACAAAACTACTATATGACTCTAACACCATTCCCAACAAAGACATTTGATTTTTGGCAACTTCTTCAGAATAATCTTGATCACTTTCAAGATTTAATACAATATTGCATTGAAGTTTTCTTCCATTCTTTGTTGCATAAATGTTTGGATCGAATGATGAAAATCTAGTGTTGTTTGATCCCTGGGATGATTTCTTTTCAGAAGAATCTTTCACACTGTAAGCAGTTTCTATTTTCGGAGAAAAATTTGACTTTTCGTTGACACCACCTTTGTAATACAAGCTGATATCTTGTTCTCCATCGTAATTCTTCATCCTAGCAATCTTCCTCTGCTCCATCTCCTGAGCTTCCAGATGCTTGATAAAATCTCCCAGTGTCATTTTCTTATAATCTGTTTTGTTTGACCGCAGCATCATCAGAAATGTTCCCCATGTTTCATATGGTAGCGCATCTGCAAGTTTTTCAACCAATTCATCAGTATCTTTCTTAACACCAAGTTTCGTCATATTTCTCACCAAGTTACAATATCTATCAATTAATTGCTTGACACTCTCATTTTTCAATCCCCGAAATAAGTCAAATTCCTTTTTCATGAGAGACATCTTATTCCTGAGCATATCATCACTTCCAGTAAACTTTGCTTCCAACTCTGTCCATATCGAATATGCAGTTCCATCATGTTGAAGCAGTATCAAAATATCTTCTTTTATCACTTGCTGAAGCAGACTCACCATCAATTTCTCATCTCGATATTTCTTTTTATCTGCAGTACTCATTTCTCTAAGTGTCAACGGAGTACCATTCACAACATCG
Source organism: Helianthus tuberosus (assembly GCA_030545235.1). Lineage (NCBI taxonomy): Eukaryota > Viridiplantae > Streptophyta > Magnoliopsida > Asterales > Asteraceae > Helianthus > Helianthus tuberosus. Next base: position 30,895,837 of record CM060393.1, read on the forward strand.
TTCTTTGTGGGCTTAACATACGGCTCTTCAGTGTGTTCCCACGCATCCAAGTGATACGCCTCAACCCAATTTCCAAACCTTTCGGACCATCCATTGTAATCATCAATATCCATGAGTTTGGGTGGTTTCTGAAACGTCCCGGTTTCATTTTCAAGCAATGTACTCTGAGTAATTGTAACAGGACTAGCAAAAGCATTGTAAAAGTCATTCTCCATGTTTCGAATGTTCAAATGATCTGTATCACCTTGTAAAATACCTGACAAGTACCTGACAAAAACAAACAAACACAAAAATACAATCAGTTTAAAGAATTATCAACTAACAGAATAAAATTGGTACTCGAACTGATGATTATTTTGTGCAGACTGAAGATAGACAAACTGTGCCGACTGAAGATTAACACACTGTGCAGACTGGAGATTGACACGCTCTGCAGACTGCTTTGACCCGAATCGAATTCAAATGACTTGACCCTTTGAAACTTTTGAACTCCAAACCTTACAAACTTTCAAGCGAATTGAGGACTTTTATAAGAACTAGACTTTTTCAATCGACTTGAACACACTATACAATCTGAGTAATATTCAACCAGACTGATCAATCCATGTGTACCGACAAAACTCCAAACCGATTTGACAAGAGTCGACAAAAATGATTATACTCAACACTTGATATGTCTGATTGATTTAATGAACAAAATGTTGCACTAGAATATGATTAGATGTCGAGTAATAGTGGGCTGCTATTTAATGAAAGCTATACACATTTGGGCCAACAACAATTTTGTTCACATGGGCTAATGAATTGCCGTCAAAATTAAATCTGATTTGATCCGATGATAACACTTGGGCTTAATACCGATATAATCTGATCAACCCTCAATTAATCAATAGCAAAAAAAAACTTTATGCTACACTTATCTCATTGGACCAAACAAAATATGTGTTCCTGACAAATTCTTTAGTCAAAGCACATGGATCGATTTTTTTATGCAATACTCAACCAATATTCTTCAACAGTTAGACCTTGAAACTTGAAATATCACATGCAAATTGATATTCACAATGACAATCTGCCGACAATCTATGACATTTCGATGAAATCAATTCTTTCATCACATGTAATGTTCAGATTCTAAATTGGAAATCAATTGTGAATTTTTTTAATCTTGCCGACAACTTTCAATACACAACAACAATTTCCGATAACTTGAATGAATCGGTGCACCAGATCACGTGATTACACTGTTTGATGACTTTAGTTGTCACAAAAGCGAAATATAATTGTCACTATAAGCAAAATCACTAATGGTCATAAAAGCGGAACCCAACTGTCACTAAGAGCGGAATCACGTTGTACAAATGAACGAAATTTGTTGATGACGTCACTTTTTCACGAGTCCGTAAAAGCGAAATTACAAAATTACAGAGTTTTAAGTCGATTTTTTCTTTGAAACTTTCAAGGCTTTGTCAATTAACAATTCCGAACAAAATGTGTGAAATTAATCCGATTCTGACCGAAAAAAATTTTGATTTTCGTAAAAGAAAAGTGTAGAAACAGAATTTTCGGCTGAAATATGTAAAACTCTTCTTCACTGGCTCTGATACCACTTGTAGGATCGTTTTCTGATCCGAACGAGTCGGTTAGAAGAGTTTTTCACCAAAACAAGAGGCGGAAACAAGTGTTTCGGTGTAATTCAGCAACTATTCACCTTTAACTGTTGTTTATATTGATATACGAACGATTACAGACCTGACAACACTTCGGCAGCACTTCGTGGCTAACCGGAAGACAATCACCTAGAACTATGACTGAGATTTTGCTTATGTGTCTATATATAGGGTCACCTATTTCGCTTATATGTCACTACCATATAAGCGATACCTAACACTAACCTTATAAGCGAAACTAGTCTGACCACATGAGCGGAATTATTACTTGACACATAAGCGAAATCACCCACTTGTCATAAGGGCGAAATCACTTTTATACATATTAACGAAATCAGTTCTAGATCATTTTGACGAAATCAGACTCAAGCTTCATAAATTCTTTTGTCTTCTTGTGTGATGATGTAATCATGATGCTGATGATGATGTCATAAAATGATGTCATCAATCAGTATTATGACATCATGCTTGAACTGATCCGCAATTAACCCGAGACTCGATATAAGACGTAGTCGACAAACGTAGTGCACCAACATGTGTGTCTAGTGTTAGTAAATATCGTGTTTTACAAATTTAAAACTTGACTAAAAAGTGTTAAAGGGGCTTAAAATATACACCTAATATATATAACACTAGAATACGCATCAACAAGTAACTCACGCATGTAATTTAAATCATGATAGTAAAGTCTTTTCACATAGTGTCGTCACATTCTCAATTAACATGTGGTAACTTAACCCTATATCATACATGCATACCTAAGTTTATTTGCATATATTTCAAGCCCAATTAATATATATGTGCAGCCCGTATGGTGCAAACCCGATGAAATGTACCGCCCACTCGGTTGCCAATCCAATACGCGGACCGTTGTTTGTGCAGCCTAGTTATTCACATAAGACCCGACTAGGATTAACCCAAAGTGTAATCTGCTTACAAACCCTGCCCAGCATCGGCCCAGCCGATATCCGGCCCAATTACGAACGCACACAAGGTGTTTGTTTGGGTTACAAATCCTTACAGGTCCAATCCACACATCTACCCCAAATAGCAGCCCACTTCGCATACTTTAATGAGCTGGCTGGCCCATTCTATTTGTGTGGTTCAGCTGTTATGCGGCCCAGTCTACTTGCAAGGAACCCACAGCCCAAAACTTTAATGATTTAAACCTTTTTTTATAACACTGATCGTTATCATATACAATGTTAATTATGGCACCATTCATATGTAAATAATAAGGGTTGTCACAAATCATATACTATATTAATTATGCCACCCAACATCATCATTAGACTTTGTGCATTCTCAACTATAGCAGCATCAATTTGCTCAAGATAAGCATCACAATTTTCAAGGCCCTTATAATACTTATATAATCAAATTCATTTCACAAATTGATAAACAATAACCGACCCTATCGTATGATTCCATGCTATCGGCCAGCATCAGTTCTCATGCATCGATTACAATTATGCCAGACACATAAATCATTACTCACGATTATTATTAGCACGATCATATTGGACATATACATCATCGATCATTATAAGTATAACCATTAATCCATCTAGTCAACACTACGGATTCGTCAATCACTATTATATATATCCCTAATTTTAAATAATTAATCAACATCATTCCCTAGAGCCTACGTCAAACATAGTCAGGCATTCATCACTTCACAAAACACAATCATGGGAACATCTTCTATAACATCATTACTGATAAGAACAACCAGATCGATCCAAACAATAAATAATTACTCATCATGCTATCCTTCTTATTATAACTATTGAGTCATTAATGTTAATCTATCTCTTATATTAAAGCAAAATAATGGTTGACTATTTGACTTTGATGTGGCTATTCTCTTTGGCCAGAGAATTGGGATTTTAGGCGGCATTCTCATCTTCTCTCTATTTCCTTCAATTTCCTTCAATTCTCTACGCGCTTTCTTAGATTATATATGGAAGGTTGAAAACTGATTCAATAATCGGAAGTTTATTTAGGAAATTATGGATCCGTTTCCAATTGTATTGCCTATATACAAAATCTTGCTTTTAATCGGATGTTTCAATCGATTGTTGAAGAAGCGTGCTCTGTTTTATGTTCATCATCAGACATCGAAATACAAGCATCGGTAAGTATATTCCACCTCTGTATGTGATTTTTAGTTTTTATTAGAAAACCCCAATTTTGTTGTATGATTTGTATTTTGTTGTTTATGTTAACGGATCTGCTAATTGTTGTTTATGAGATTTTTATCAAAATCTTTTCCTTTCACAAATACTTAATCTGGAGGAGGCGATTGTCATGGAAGTGATTATTCAAAACCCTAAATCGTAACAAGATGAACTGCATCCAGGTTTGTTTAGTCTTATTTACATCAATTTTTGCTCCTTTTAATATTACAATCCTACGTTTCAACCTAGCTTTGTCTATTGATATTCATTTGTGCGCTAGAAACCCTAAACACATCAATTGTTTATATGTATTTGTGAATCTCTGTTTTGATTTTTTTAACCAACTGTGGTTGATTCCCTAATACAAAAATCTGATGTTAGGATTTTGAACAATTCGTTTTCAATCTCTAACTTTCGATGTTGAATCGATTATAGAACAAACAGATTTTAGGTTTCAATTCCTTTGATTTTAAGAATATAGAGAACAAATCATTTTTGGTATTTCAATTTACGCCACCGGAAGAGTTTTCATTCTGGTAATAAAGTTTTTAGAGCTGCACCGGCGGCTGCGCCGCCAGCTTAGAAGGCTGCCGACGAGATGATTAGTGTATCGGTGCCCGAGAAAAGCTCGGTCAGGTATCGGAAATTTCAGCATCTATAAATCGGAACCACAAATGGATTTCTGGTGTTGTTGGTGTTGGAGGAACCGGAACTGATCAAATTCACCGGCAATATTCGGATTCACCTGTACGGTTGGCTTCACCTGCTCCGGCGGCTCCTCCTTCACCTTCATCATCCAACGTTTCAGTTAGAAAAAAGATGGTTTGTGTTCTAAGTAAACTGTTAAATCAACAGAATTTTTTTTAGAAAAATATCTCTGATTTATTTATTTCTTCTTATAAAAATAATGTTATCATCTGTTATGATTTCATATCCATGTTTATAGTTTCAATCGAAGGTTTCTTTGTTGAATGAACCCTAACAGGCTTAGCAACGGTTTAATCAACTGGTATACCTTAAATCTATTGATTCGAAGTTTTAACTAACCCAATTTCAACGAACCCTAACAGGCTTGGCCTACTTTGATCGGACGTTGGTTGCAGATCGGTGTAACTTGGATCCGAGGCGTCAAGTAATTGTTTCAAAGGTATGTTTGGTTGTGGTTTTATTTTGAATTTTGTAGTTATTCAATTTTTATTCCGTATTGTTGATTTGTGAAGGTATGATTTGGTGGATATTGGTTTTATGCTAATTCGATCGACTGACAAAGGGTATACTCTTTGGATTGACGGTGGTGGTGGTGGATTGATTTATTTGTCATGCCACTAGCCAGATTCAAACATTTTGTCCGAGAGGTAAAATTTCTACAGCTAATTATACAAACTAGGTGTGGAGATTAGGCGATTTCTATTTCAAGCCATTGTCTGCTTATCTAAATTCTAAACTTTGTTTATTTTTTATTTGAATATCATGTAGAACTCATAATAGGAGCAGCCGAGACAGATGCAAATGTAGGTTAGTTAGGGCTTTAATTTTGTATTTTGTTAATTAAACATGGTCTATGAAAAATGATGTGCTTTATGACGATCTGCCCTTTAGCTGTAGAAATTTGATGAATTTCTATTCTGAATATTATGCTTATTTTTATTGTGAAAATTAAGCAGCATCACCAACTATTCTGATGAACCACGCTTCTGTTGTGCATTTGATCGAACAGGTTATAGGCGAGTGTAAAGTCGAATCTGATAGTTTTTTGTGTCTGTTAAATCGGGTCAGGCTCTCGAATGAATTATGGTTATTTGAAATTGATTAACAGCTACTACACCAGGCATAGTATTGTATAGAGTGAGATATTGAAGTGGTGACTATGAGGCTGTGCTTATGAAGGAGATAAAATTGCTATTTAAATTGGTTGTTGTATATAGGGTGTGTAAACTTCGATTGCTTATTCAAGATTATATGCATATTAGAGGGTAAACTAAGTCATCTGGGTGTTTCTTATTCACCCCCACAATAGTATCCAATTGTTATTATATACTATTGTATCTAATTTTTTTTCTAAGTTTATCTCATGGTTGAATATTTTTTGTAAAACACAGGTACAGGAACACTCTACATCCTGACTGTAGTACCGACTTTTTTAGGTGATTTACTACTACTATCTCCCTTTGTAAAATAACGATGTTATGCAGCCGCATATGGTGTAATTTGGATATTAACTAGACTGTCGGTTTCCTACTCTATTATCGTATTAAGTTGATGCGGCTATGAGGTGGGATCTGGTGGCCGAATATTGCCCAATCTCAATCTTTGGATGTTTAGCTTGTGAGACGTTGCACGATCATTCTCTATTCGCCATTTATGCAACCAGGTTCGTTATGCAATGGGTTTTAATCTTAATGAGTGTTGCGTTGCATCTCACTACTACAAAACGAAGCATAAGACGGGGTTCAACATCTTCAACTATATGTAAGTTTCGATCTGTGATATTATTTTTTCTTTGCTATCTCAGGTTGAATGTGTAAACACAATCATTCGAAATCGTTATTTTTAGGGATTTCTGATATAAAGATTGTTATTCACATCTTGGATTTTTTTAGTTCCTTCCTTTGCTATGTATGTTATAGTCTGTCGATATTCGATCATCATTGTTGGATTTACAAACTTATAATGTTGAGTTTGTTGTCATTGAGGATGAAATGTGAGAGAAGGTAATGAAGAAAAAGAGTAAAAAGGGGGAAGATGAATTATTACAAGGAATGTGGAGCTTTATTTATAAAACCTGCGCACTAAAATAAGCATATGAAAAGCCATTCATTGCAAGGTTATCTAAAAATTGTTAGATTATCACTTTATCGTTCTAACTTTTATAAATTTCTTTAATGTGAATTTAGTCATTAATTTTTCTTAGAAGCCACACTAATAACACTTTTGATTTTTTTTACAGATAAGGATCCAGAATTGGATCAGAGATCAAGTTGCTCGGATTATTTGAACGATTTAGGGGGCAAGTTGTCAAACAGGTTATACTTTATAGAATCTTGAATTAGGTAGTGTTTTTCATATGGATTATTCTATAAAGCTTTATTAACTGGATGCACATAGGATTCTGAATTTGAATGCTTATCTAATATAATAACTTAAGAGAGTCTTGAGTTTGAATTTATCCACATAAAATTTCATATGGATTATTCTATGATGTTTGTAAATTTGTATTTTTTATTGTTTTTTGGTATGGGTTAATGAGGGAATGTAAATGACTCCAGTTTAATTTATTTAGAAATCTTAAATGCATTATGGTTAGACACTATATATTTCAATTACAATTTACAATTACTTTACCCCATAACTATGCATCTTTCTCTTTTGAATTCACTTATTTGACCCATTAACCCAAACATGAACAAGTATTGTTTGACAATAACAATAAGTGACCAAACATCCTTCATCACTTCTTTCACCGTGAAAAGGGAACACCCTTTGCTGATGACCAGGTCATCTACAACAGGTTGACTTGGTGGGAGAAATTCTAATTTACTCAACACAAGATCAAAATAATCTTGGTAAGTTGATTTTTTTTTTGCTTCAGGTATATATTTGCTTTATTTGTAGGCAAGGATGTCTGACTTGGCACCTACGCTTATGCATACAAAAATGGTTGAATTTTTGCCATTTGATTCAGATAAAAACAAAGCTGACCAAAAAATGGTTGGACCGTGACATTAAGCCCATGTAAGTTCAGCGGATTAGATGGCAGTGTTTTGTGTTTGGGGAATGGTTTTGGGACCAAGTCAAGGCGGACAGAGCAGCGATGATACGTGATATTTTTGGCAGCCAAGTTGGAGGTATTAGGCGCCTAAAATCGGTGGCCAAAAGGTACCGAATAGTAGTGATTTTGGGCTGCCAAACAGACATCACATGGGACAATAATGTTGGGTGTTTCATATTTGGTTTGTGGCCGATAGTAGCGTAAGAATCACATGTCCATAAGCAGATTTGAGGAAAACAATCAAGGTGTGATCGGAGGATGTCACAAAACTTATAAGAGGTGATTTTAAGGCTGATAAACCAAGGACAGGGCTGTAGGGGCTGCTATGGTCACTTGCAAGCGTCGGTGAATGACAGTTTGGGGGTTTCGGTCCAAACACTTGAGGTGAGTTCATAACCCCTCTTTTCTAATTGTTTTTAAATATTATTGCGGCTGATTATGTAAAAAGAGTTTATTGTCTTGGAAGGGTTTATTAAATCGTATATTGACGCTTATAATTTAAGTAGCCGGATGTCCCGTTTAGGTGACCTCCAGTGCTGTTTTGAATAGGATTTAAAGGGATATATTTTAATGAGTTAATTAACCAAAGATTGTGTGAAAAAGTTGGGTAACATACTGGTTAAAGGGTTGGTATGCTTAAACGTTACAATAGCTTGAAATTGTGAATATGTGTATTGTTAACCATATATAATATTTATGTGTTTTAGGATGATTGTGAGCTGAGTTGAAAGAGGTTAAAGGTGATGTGTTTCAAGGTGATATGATAAAGTCCCACCATTGAAGGTGTATTCCAGGAAAAAGCCTATTATTATTGGTTAAATAAAGTTCTCTTTAGTTGGTAAAAAAGCAACCGGGGGCGTTCTTGGATAAATAAACAAAGAAGATGATAAATACTATTTTAGTTCAGGATGGATAAATCCATTGAAGGATCATTAGTTTGAGATTCTTTTTGTCTGAGGGGTATTTGTTGGGATACATCAATTACCATCATATATTGTAAGTTATTTTTGATGATCTTCTACTTTTACCCACGTTTGAAAAGAAATATTTATTTATGATATACTTTTGTTCTAACATTATTATATCATTACAGTCCAAATAATAAATTATGATGCATGTTGATCAGATTAACTTCAAATTTGTAATTAATTAAATTATTTGAGTAATAATCATCTTCGTTTTTTAAAAATTTAATCAAACTCAAGAATATGATCTGTGGCTGATTTTGTAGTGTTACCATGATGAGCCTCATTGCTAAACTGCCAATTATGAAATATTAATAATTACTCTTACCTTTCATACCATAAAGCAATTGGTAATTATTTAGAGGCTATACTGTTCGCTAACACTTTATACATATTACTCCCCAAAACTCCCTACAAATATGTTGTATAACATTTATCGTTTTTATCGTCCAACCCGTGTAATACACGAGTTTCTAACCTATTAGTAATTTCAATTAGAGATGAGTAACTTACAAATAACACAACAAATGTAGTATATATGGAAATATCCAAAGACTTGAGATTTGTTCATTTGTTTATGAATTAATTGTAATTAATTTTTCACATATTTAATGCAACATTTCGTAATATTATTTACTGACTTATAAATTATAGGGTAAGAATAGTGTAAAAATGTCCTAAAGTGTGAGAAGTGTATTATAACACTATATATAATACTATATAACACCATATAAACACCGTATAACAATATGTAACACCATATAACACTATGTAATACTATATATCATTATATAACAAATATAACACTATACATCTATCATAGACATGCTATCAGACAACCTATAGTGTTATATTTGTTATATAATGATATATAGTGTTACATAGTGTTATATGGTATTATATGGTGTTACATATTGTTATACGGTGTTTATATGGTGTTATATAGTATTATATATAGTGTTATAATACACTTCTCACACTTCTCACACTTTGAGCACTTTTTACAGGATCCTCTACCATAAATTATATATTTGACATTTTGTAACCCATGTAGTAGACAGGCACATAAACTATTACTAATATTAGACAAAGATGACAAACTTACAAATAAAACAACAATGATGATCTACATGGGCTTCAATGCCAGTAGATATAATATGTTTGTGTTAAGCCACCCGCGAAACTTGCGGGATCTTAGACTAGTTATCCAAATAAAAGAACATCACGTAGCCACTGTTATGACCCGGCCGTAATACAACCGAATCCGTGACCACCTATCCTGATCCATCCATATTATTATCATAACATACATCATGCGTTGCATCTAAACTCATACATACTAACAAAACATATAACCCATATTATGCAAGTATGAATAACCACAGACAGGAACTACTAACCAGGATGTTAACTCGAGGGAGGGGGTATGACTACCGCCGTCAAACAATCAAGAATGAAAAGGTTTCGGTGATGATGTTCAAGTTACTGCCGTTGATGGTTTTTGAGAGGAAAATAGGGTGTGCAACCAATATAATGAATCCCCTAGATATCTTAGGTATACATAAAGGAAAGGTTGGGGATTGGGCTCAATTGGTTCGGTCCATGCTACAAGTAGGGAATTGGGCCGATTATCAAAAGGAGAGGGTTCAACCCAACGGGCCGATCCCAATTATATACACTTTAGTTACACCTTTGGGTTTCAAGGAAACTGGTTACACAAGAGATGACTTGGGCGGTCCAATACATGAACGGTTCCTAAACTAACGAAACGTCTATGTTAACCCAAGTACGCTACCTTTGACAAGTTTATCGTATTTCGTACGGCAACACACTTAATGTAACAAGAATGCGAACAAGACATACATCAGAAGTACGAAAATAAGCACACTGATCTTAAAAGTCCGGGTTGTCACATCATCCCCAAATTGAAAGAAATTTCGTCCCGAAATTTGACAAGTAAGCACAGAGAGGTGAAATGAGAAATCAAGATTGTTGCGAATTTTCCTCAGGTGTCACAAAAATAGCCTAGAAAAGACATGGAAAACAGCCTGGAATTATTCAGGGATATACATGTTTTAAAAACTTTTTATCCTAAATCTAGATTTCCAGACATTGGACAAATTTCTGCATATACATCAACTGGCAGGCTTAATCAGCACAAGATCAGTACAGGCCTATACCCTAAATACGCCTTTTCCTTGGCTAACAAACGGCTTGCCATAATTCGACCACTATGTTGATAATCTGCCTGTTTAGTATATAACCAGTCCGGAACTATCCCTATTAGGGATTGTTTATAATCACGATTTCTACCATCTCTTAAGGCTGCTATAAAGCTTTCTAGTACTTGGCTCATCTTTTTGGAAAAAGATTTTTCCAATAAGATATATTGATGAAAATTTCATCACAGGAACTTACAAAGGAAAATATGTAACCTTTCCTTTTGTTCATAAACCAATCACCAGATATATTCATGATATTAAAGATTCTTTAATACAAGCTAAAAAATCTCAAATTAATTTTCTAATTTTGTTTATTCTATACTAACTTAAAGTATAAAGTCGGTGCATATGGTCTACACCTATTTTGCTTTCAGTAATATTCATGAAAATGTATGGGTTCAAATAACAAAGTCAAAAGTAAAAGTAGTAATTCTATGTCCAAATAAAATTTATAATACATTTTCTTTCTTTCCTCTCATAGTTTGAGCAAATTGCACTATTGGTCCCTTGCCTTTCCAACCCAAACTTCCACCACATTACAATATTACGAAATTGGCTTTGCTACCCTCAAGGTTTAGTCGCTAAAACTTTTAATGTTTCAACTTTATCCCTTTATCATACATAATATACGTTTTTAACCAATTGTATTCTTTAAAGAGTTATGTTCCCTAATATTTTTTAAAGAACTAATTTGTATAAATTTGAATTCATTTACATTTTGGTTCAACCATACATTGATTGAACTAAGTAAGTCGAGATATGCACTTTCATATGGTTTGCACATGACATAACGCTTGAACGAATCCATTCGGTGTTTGCAACGTGCCCACGACAGATCGCCTATGGGTCATATTATGAAAATTGAAATTTATGTATCGGTATAAATTCGAGTTGGACTACGTTCCGACGTAAACCTTTTTTGGAAGCAAGTTAGGTCAAATATAATATGTTTCTTTGCTTATTTTATGTACGTTTCAAATTATACGTTTTGATCTCACCGCAACCCACTAGGGGTAAAATTTATGCCCTTGATATGAATGTCTTTCGATTACACGTGTTAGTTTTCACTTGATGCACGTTTTACGTTTTTTTATGTTTCCAATGTATGAGTAAGGTCACATACAAATATGATATACTTTACATTTGTATCCATCGCCGATGCTATTGAGTTAAATTGGATACATCAAATGTATGTTTCATATATTTAACACACCTCATAACGTTCGATTAATCCGTTCGATATTTGCAATGTACCAGTGCCGCAACGCGCGCGATTCTATAACTAGATCGATCCAAACAACAAATAATTACTCATCATGCTATCCTTTTTATTATAACTATTGAATCATTAATGTTAATTATCCAAAGAGTGAATTGCAAGTTGTGTCCTTTATCTTTAGGCCACTTTGCAAGTTTTGTCCTTTATGTTTAAAGTTGACGAGTTTTGTCCTTTATGTTAAAAATCAAGCACGTTTTACCCTTTGGGTCTTAAAAATCAAGCACGTTTTGTCCTTTATGTTTAAAAATCAAGCACGTTTTGTCCTTTATGTTTAAAAAATAAAGCATGTTTTGTCCTTAAAAATCAGGCACGTTTTGCCCAAAAGGGTAAAATGTGCTTGATTTTTAAACATAAAGGACAAAACTCATCAACTTTAAACATAAAGGACAAAACTTGCAAAGTGGCCTAAAGATAAAGGACAAAACTTGCAATTCACTCTTATCCAAATAAAAGAACATCAAATCGCATAGCCACTGTTATGACCCGGCCGTAATACAACCGAATCCGTGACCACCTATCCTGATTCATCCATATTATTATCATAACATACATCATGCGTTGCATCTAAACTCATACATACTAACAAAACATATAACACATATTATGCAAGTATGAATAACCACAGACAGGAACTACTAACCAGGATGTTAACTCGAGGGAGGGGGTATGACTACCGCCGTCAAACAATCAAGAATGAAAAGTTTTTGGTGATGATGTTCAAGTTACTGCCGTTGATGGTTTTTGAGAGGAAAATAGGGTTTGCAACCAATATAATGAATCCCCTTGATATCTTACGTATACATAAAGGAAAGGTTGGGGATTGGGCTCAATTGGTTCGGTCCATGCTACAAGTAGGGAATTGGGCAGATTATCAAAAGGAGAGGGTTCAACCCAACGGGCCGATCCCAATTATATACACTTTAGTTACACCTTTGGGTTTTAAGGAAACTGGTTACACAAGAGATGACTTGGGCGGTCCAATACATGAACGGTTCCTAAACTAACGAAACGTCTATGTTAACCCAAGTACACTACCTTTGACAAGTTTATCGTATTTCGTACGGCAACACACTTAATGTAACAAGAATGCGAACAAGACATACATCAGAAGTACGAAAATAAGCACACTGATCTTAAAAGTCCGGGTTGTCACATCATCCCCAACTTGAAAGAAATTTCATCCCGAAATTTGACAAGTAAGCACAGAGAGGTGAAATGAGAAATCAAGATTGTTGCGGATTTTCCTCGGGTGTCACAAAAATAGCCTAGAAAACACATGGAAAACAACCTGGAATTATTCAGGGATATACATGTTTTAAAAACTTTTTATCCTAAATCTAGATTTCCAGACATTGGACAAATTTCTACATATACATCAACTGGCAGGCTTAATCAGCACAAGATCAGTACAAGCCTATACCCTAAATACGCCTTTTCCTTGGCTAACAAACGGCATGCCATAATTCGACCACTATGTTGATAATCTGCCTGTTTAGGTTATAACCAGTCCGGAACTATCCCTATTAGGGATTGTTTATAATCAGGATTTCTACCATCTCTTAAGGCTTCTATAAAGCTTTCTAGTACTTGGCTCATCTTTTTGGAAAAAGATTTTTCCAATAAGATATATATTGATGAAAATTTCATCACAGGAACTTACAAAGGAAAATATATAACCTTTCCTTTTGTTCATAAACCAATCACCAGATATATTCATGATATTAAAGATTCTTTAATACAAGCTAAAGAATCTCAAATTAATTTTCTAATTTTGTTTATTCTATACTAACTTAAAGTATAAAGTCGGTGCATATGGTCTACACCTATTTTGCTTTCAGTAATATTCATGAAAATGTATGGGTTCAAATAACAAAGTCAAAAGTAAAAGTAGTAATTCTATGTCCAAATAAAATTTTCTTTCTTTCCTCTCATAGTTTGAGCAAATTGCACTATTGGTCCCTTGCCTTTCCAACCCAAACTTCCACCACATTACAATATTACGAAATTGGCTTTGCTACCCTCAAGGTTTAGTCGCTAAAACATTTAATGTTTCAACTTTATCCCTTTATCATACATAATATACGTTTTTAACCAATTGTATTCTTTAATGATTTATGTTCGCTAATATTTTTTTAAAGAACTAATTTGTATAAATTTGAATTCATTTACATTTTGGTTCAACCATACATTGAGTGAACTAAGTAAGTCGATACATGCACTTTCATATGGGTTGCACATGACATAACGCTTGAATGAATCCATTCGGTGTTTGCAACGTGCCCACGACAGATCGCCTATGGGTCATATTATGAAAATTGAAATTTATGTATCGGTATAAATTCGAGTTGGACTACGTTTCGACGTAAACCTTTTTTGGAAGCAAGTTAGGTCAAATATAATATGTTTCTTTGCTTATTTTATGTACGTTTCAAATTACACGTTTTGATCTCACTGCAACCCACTAGGGGTAAAATTTATGCCCTTGATATGAATGTCTTTCGATTACACGTGTTAGTTTTCACTTGATGCACGTTTTACGTTTTTTTATGTTTCCAATGTATGAGTCAGGTCACATACAAATATGATATACTTTACATTTGTATCCAACGCCGATGCTATTGAGTTAAATTGGATACATCAAATGTATGTTTCATATATTTAACACACCACATAACGTTCGATTAATTCGTTCGATATTTGCAATGTACCAGTGCCGCAACGCTCGCGATTCTATAACTAGTTTTTTTTCTAAAGTATACGTTATACTTTATGGTTTTAGATACGTTAAATACTTATAACAAAGCTTAGTTTTTTTAACTATTAACATGTTTAATATACGCAGTATTTAGTAATATCAAAATTCGGGTATTAGGGGAGGTGGGTGGTCACTAGTGATAGAATTCCTTCACTCACAATATCCAATCATATTCCGCCATGTCAGCAACCATTTTTTCATCACTCACAACCCGTTTTGGTGGCAATGGTCATCACTCACCACCACACTCAACAGTTTCCCCCCAACCAACAATTACCCTCACAATAAAACCCATCACGCCGTTAAAAAAATAACGAAATTGTGTTTTCGTGATTGTATCACACGTTAATTTTTTGGTGGCGGTGGGAATATGCAAAGTTCAACGCGTTATATATCTATCACGCGTTATATTAACGCACCGCGCCCCTGGGCCCTTACAGTTTTGTTGACAGCCTGTCACTTGTCAGTCACTCATTAAATGTGGGATTACTTTTTATTCCCCAATCGCCCTTGATGCCTTGGTAACCGTTTTTCCTGAAAAAGGGTTGTTGCGGTTTTCGAGAGCATTAATGGCGATGGGTATATAAGGCCCTTGGGTGTCTCCAGGTATTTTACCAGCTCCACTGTTCACATCAGCCGATCGATGCATATTGATCCATCAGTCGATCGTTTCCAGGTATTTTACCAGCTCCACTGTTCACAAGGGTTTTATTCTTTTGTCCAACGCTCATCGGCGAAGAAGATCTTGTTAAATCCTCCCAAGTCTTTTCACGAGTGGAAACCGAAATTTTTCTTTATTAAAGCTGGGGTGATCCCATGAAGATGACCTTCAGGGGTGTTGAAGACATTGTAGTAGAGAATATGAAGACTCCCGAGTCGGAGATTTGGTACTAGGACTTGAAGGATATTCCATCTATCGAGCTTCCTGAGAGAGCCCTAGTTGCCGCTGGTATGAGTCTTCACTGGAAGATGGGTCGTGAAGACAAGCCGGTGTACATGGAGGATGATAGAAGTAAGATTTGGGATCCTCTTACCTTTTTGTTTTCCTCTGTTTTTTTTTTTGTAAATAACATGGATTCGTTATTGTTTTTGCCTTTGTAGTTGTTGCCTTGTATTTTGTTGCATACAAGAGGGAGAAAGGGAAAATGACAACCATCCCGAAGGGTGCTGGTGAAGAGCTCTGGTATCTACAGATAATAAAGAATTTTGCGCTTCCACGGGATGAAGATCTGTATGCGCAACCTTCGATTGGTGCTGGTAAGCTCATATTACATTTCTTTATCAATTTGCAATATGACTCTTCGTTGTTTTTGCGCGTGGGGTAATATTTCAATATTTTCTTTTTTAAATAGGCGAGTTGATTAATCTGGGCATAGGCCCTGAGAAGAAGAAACGTATACCAGCCGTTCTGCTACGCCGAAGAAAGGTGATAAACCAAAGGCACAACCTTCAAAGGCCAAGAATGGTAAGGAAGAGAAGAAAGGTACGCGCCCTTTCCTTAAACCCCGGTGCGATTACGTAGTGGTATCTGACACATTAGAAGGTCTTGCGCCAGTAGTTATTAAGAAACCCAAGCGAGAGCCTCGTGATACTGTGGATATCACTGCTTCCAACCCAGATCAACCCATAGACCAAAATTCAAGTCTGGAACCGCTGGTGAGGACTAAAGCAGTGAAGAGGAAGCAAGTTGACATTGAAACTGCGGCGCATCCTGCCAAGAAGGTGCCGAGAAGGAAAATTGGCAAGAGGTGCAATCTGGATGCCTTTGTTACAAAAGTCTCTCCAAGTGAGTATCTTCTTTAGCTATTGTTTCCTCATACTCTATGTTAATACGACCCTTATTTTTGCAGAAAAGCCGATTCCTTCTGTTCGCGCGGAGTCATCATCTGTGTTTAATGATGATCTCCCGCCTTCTCCACCTCGCGCATCTATTAAGGAACAGTTGTAAGGTACGAAGGCTATTGAAACAGAAGCAGAGAAGGTTGCTGAAGTGAAAAAACCTGAGGTTGAAGTTGAGAAACTTGTCGAGGTTGAGTTGGAGGTGGAGAAGGTTATGGAGACGGAGGCTGTGGATGTTGGTGCTACCCAGCCTAAGTCTCCTAAAGTTGTAGCACGCGAGCCTGAGAAAGGGAAATCTATTCAGGAAGACCCAGTAATAATTATTCCTTTCTCCGCCGCTACTGCTGTTCTTGTGAATGTTGAGAAGAGCCCAGCTGGTGCTCAGGGTTTTTTTACTTATGGTGAGGTAGACTCTCCCATCCGCCCAGAGGAAAAATTCGGGGGATTATTATTATAGATCTTATTTAGAGATGAGAGCTACTGAGATTCATGCGTCGGTGTGGAAACTCAAGCAGGGCGACACTTTTTAAGACTGGCAGATTTGCCGTGATTGGTTACAAGGTGTCTTTCCTCCCGCGGAGGTTAAATTTCAAGAAGAGCGCTCTCATGACCAGACTTACCATGCTTATCTGGAGGAAACTGCCAGCTCTACTTCTACCATACACCGTATAGTGTGTGAGTGGCACAGTATGCATAAAGAATGGGCTAGTTTTGAAGCATCCAAGAAAGAAGCTTCTAAAGAGAAGGAAAGGGTTGCCCTACTGAGGGCTAAGTTGGAGGCTGATCAAGCCAAGTTTAAGAGCGAGCAGAAAACTAAAGAGTGGTCTGTCGTGGGGTGAAAAAGGAAAGCGAAAGATGAAGCCACTCTTCTTTCAGAAGAGCGTAAACGTTGGAGAGAAATCTGTGAGAAGGATAATAATGAAAAAATGGGTCTCCGTAATGGCATCAACAATCTCAAGGCGGAGATTGAGAAGCTGAAGAAGGAGAAAGCGAAAGCTGAAGCAGCCCGTGATGAGGCCCGTTCTCATCGAGAGAGGAGCGAGCAGAGAGAGGTACAAACTTGCACCACTCTTGCCCTTAAAAATAAGGAGACAGACGAACTTACCTCTTTATTATCTGATCAGGAACAAAATAAGGTGGAGCTCGAATCTGCCAAAAAAGATTTACAGCTTGAGCGAGTTGAGAAAGCTGAGACTTCCCGCTGCCTGACTGAAACTAAAGAAAAGTTGGAAAACTATAAGACTGCTCGGGTGATGGCAGAGAGTCTAGTTGAACCGTTGAAGGATGACATGCTTTGGATGAAGCATCGTGGGATTATAAGTGTAAGTGTGTCAATTCCTTGCAATATTTTGATGTTTTGTATATCTTCTTATTTGTTGTATTGCGCAGGTTGCAAATTTTGTCCTCAACTCTATTGACTTGGATCAAACAGTTGCGCATTTGTTGGTTACGGCGCGAAATGATGGATACGCCCAAGGGTATACAGAATGCACCCGGCATGTTAACAATGCCTTAAGGGTTAATTGGGATACCAGCAGATCCGCCACTTATGGAGTTGATGCCGAAGCTACCCATGCGGCTGCCAAGACTGAATACAACAACTTACACCTTCCTGTGATAGACCTGGTCACTGTTGCGCTTCAGGCTGATGATTTTGTTGCGCAATTGAAGGAGGTGTTTCCAGATGATGGGGATGATGATGAAGACCTAGAGTAGGTTTTCTTTGTATGTTTGTGGTTGTTGAACATTTTAGTTATAGGTTTGGGATGTATATCCCATTTGTAATGACTTATTAATGCACTATTGCGCAAGTAACTGTTGATGATGCACTGTTGTGCATGTATATTTCTGTTAATGCGCTTGCTACGCAAGTAACTTTTTTTGAATATATGGTATGTTTAGATTACAATGTTTTGCATGAGTACAATTACTTTGTTTAGGTAAGGAGAATAAAGATGGTAAAAGCTCATGTGTGAACGTAGGGCTAGACCTTGCGCGGTACTTGTGACCACGAGCCGTTGATGAGACTTGTGTTAGGTTACTATAGTGTTTTTGCGCTTACCAAAAGAAATTGCATGCATTTTATAATAAACATAAAGATAATGTAACGAACTTTGTATTGATTCGGATAAGGCGCAGATGCCGTATATTACAAAGTTGTTTAGGATAAATAATGGGACTTAATTTACTGCGCACAGAATAGTCCTTGTGCCATAAGTTGACAAGCTGAGGAACCTGTCAAATATGAAGGAACTATGTGCACTGAGTTGCAGTTGATCCTTAAGCTTTTTTAGCTTTTTTGTTTCTTGGCCCCTCGTCTCTGCGCATGATTTGCTTGATTTCTTTGCGCACGTTCTGAACTAGATGGGTAAGTTCCCCGCTCTTGAGCGCTTTCTCTATTTCCGTACGGAGACTGATGCAGTTGTTTGTTGTGTGGCCAGTATCTTTGTGGTATTCACAATAGAGGTTTGGATCTTGCCCTCTTTTGTTTTTCATCGGCGGTGGTGTTTGGAATTGGTAGTCTTCAGTGCTAAGCACTTCTGCCAGTGTCTTGGTGAGAGCCATCCACTGCCTTTCACGATTTTCATGTTTGGCTTCTTTCTGAGTTGTAAGCTTGTTGATTGTTACACGGGTGTCGTCTGACGAGAATGCGCTTGAAGCCGAGTCCTTCCAATTTTTCTTGAATTTCCTGCCACTGTTCCCACTCATGTCCTGCGGGCGGTTCTGTGGTAGTGGTAGCCTGTTGGAACTTAGATTGCGCTCTGTTTGAGCATAGACTTTGGCAGCAGCCATCAATTTTTCCCAACTTTTCGGAAGGCCTTCAGTCCCTGACAAGACTTTTATAATATCATCACACCTCACCGCGTATTTGAATTGCGCGCGGATTAAGTGCTCATGCACATCGCCGATTTCCAAAACTTCTTTGTTGTACCTTGTTATGAAATCTTCTAAGCTTTCATCGTCCCTCCTCCAACTGTTCATGACATCTGCTGAGTCTCTAATAGATCTGCGCTGTTGGCTGAAATGGACCAGAAATTTTTCCTTTCGGTCTATCCAGGATGTTAACTTCCCTACGGGTAGATTGTCAAACCACAGACGTGTCGCGCCTGTCAAAGTTTGGACAAACAAATGGCACCACATGGGTAGCGTCCATCCTCCAACTAATCTTGCGTTCGTGAACACGCGCAGGTGATCATCAAGATCTGATAATCCGTTGAACTTCCCAACTGAAGGTAATTTCGCCCTCTCAAGGGGAGCTAGTGCGATCTATCTGAAAAACTTTGAGTTTTTCCGCAGCTTCTGCTGGTCGGTAAATCAGATTGTAATCGTACTCCGCTTCTGGGTTGTGCGCGGATTTTTGGCTTGCAATTTTTATTATCTCTCTACAATCGACTGAAAACGCTTGTGTTGTCGTCTTCATGATACGTCCTGCCATACTCATCGGTTTGGGTGTCCCGCTTTTGGTACGAACGCGAGCCCAACCGTGAATGGACTGACTAACATTTGTGAGAATATTGTTCATCACGGTGATCACGTCTTCTGGATTCAGAGTGAGTGGATTAATACTTGGTGGTAGATCTGGAATAGACTTCCGTATCATCTACTGACATGTGCGATGGTGCATTGTAGTGCAACACTCGAGGTGCAGAGGGAGATGCACCTGAGGTGCAGATCTACGTGATTGTGTTGCAGGTTAAGCAGCTTGTGCACAGAGTTGTGCGTAAACTGAGTTTATTGCACCTTGAGATTTCACGTACCATGATTTCGGAATTTCACCAGGGGGTAAAATTGAGCTAATTGGAATTTCAGGTTGTACCCCTGGTGTAACAGGATCATTTTCCTGATTAACGTTGTTCTGGACATCGTTATCATCGGATGCTTCCTCCACAATTCCCTCAACTCGGGAAGCATGTGCAAAATTGATCCTGTTCTATGGTCGAGGACCTTGTGGATGATGCAACGAAGCTTCTGCCATATATAACAGAAGAGAAGATAAATCGAACGAGAAAATGAAATGGAAATTGAAGAATTGGTGGGTGCCAATGAAGAAACAGTGATCTGAAAGACCGGAATCAATCAGACCAGGGGTACATTCTCTGCATAAAAAGGGTTAATGCTCTCGTTGATTCGGGGTTTTGATCGAATTCCTCCTCCGGTTATCACTGCAAAACAGAAAGCCGTTAGACTCGCCACGGGGAGAATGGGGGTTCTCTCAGTGACTACCCTCCGGCATGAGAATAAGTATAGGATCTCGATGAAGAAGAAGAAGTAGTAAAAGTGAAGTGAGAGTAACTTGTGAGATCATACCTGCAACAACTTATTTATAGCCGGTTTTTGGCAAGAAACTGGTGCAACGGAGGAAATAATGGAAATCATTTTCCGTAAGCGGTTACATCTCCTTCCATTAATCTTTTTGCACATGGATCGTAGATCTTGATCAACGGTTGGGGAGCTACCACGTGGAAAGTGGTTTCGGGTGGATCCTTCTCCAAGTTAGTGTTATCATCGTGATTTAGATGAGTGTCCAGGATTGTGCCACGTCATCTTTCGGTTGTAACCGAATGGTTGTGCACGATGGACATTATAGAGTCTTCTGGAAGATCTACAGCTGTAAACCTTTATCTTTCTGTCACATATCTATTCTGTTGTAACAGAAAAGATACTTTGTTCAAGTCTTGATTTCAGGCGCACGAAGATGCTTAGGATTTTATCTTTTAGTCTAACTGCACCCTTGCGCGAGCCCGTGCAAGGGTGTTAGTTGAATGTTTGTTTCACCCTTTCCTCCGGCGCATGGTTATCGAAGACTATTCTCCTCCACCTTTGTTTAGAACCACTGCGCAGCCGCGTAGGGTTTCGTTAAAGGTGTTCTTGGAACAAGACTGATGGTATGGTTTTGTGTGCTTGCGGAAGGTTTTTGGGACCATCCTCTGTTATTGATCTGTTTCTTCCCAAATCCTGTTTAGGACGGCTACGCAGCTGCGCTGGGTATTTGTCCAAGATGTTTTGGGATAAGATTGTGGTATGGTACTAGGTTCCTTCAATCGTTACCAAATGCGAGAATATGACAATAAACAAAATTCTTTCGAGCATTTACGAAGACCGATAACAAAACAAATTTTCATGTGCGGATATAAATATACCTTTTTGGCCCATAATAGTCACGTCACCAATTTTGACATTTGCATCGGTAACTGTGACTACCCCACGTTTAAAAAAATCATTTGTTTTCATCATGCCTCATCATCCCGCGTGCTCCCGAATCCGCATGAATTTGACGTCAAAGCTTTATTCAAATAAGCTTCACGAACACCCCACCAAAACCAATCCTCTAAACTCCAAGATCCAACTCTTAATTAAAGGCCCGTCATCATTCATTTGTTTGATTTAAAAATCATACGTTGGTGAAAGTGGAATTAAAGACCCACAAGAAAATTGTTGCAACTTTAATGAGGCATAATTATTTAAAAAAATCAGTTGCAACAAACATGTGTAATTGTTTGTGGGCCCTTCATAGCAAAATTTTACATTCCAACGAAGACAGATCATGCGGCCCAATGATTGTCATGTGGCCCAATCACCAATGTTTTAGACAACCCGGCCCATACTCCTCAAATTTTAGACAACCAACATATCCTACTACCCTAGTCGCTCACACCATCTGCCTGACCTCTTCTTTCTCTTCGATACACAGACATCCAAAACAACAAACCCTAAAAATTCAACTTGTGCAGCCGCCACTCACTTCGATTCTCTCGTCTGTCTCATAACTGGCTAGCGGGCCATCTATCCATGACCGAACCATTTCTTTTGAATCAGGATTTGAAGATCCTTCATCAGTCTCCATTAGAGATGCAGGGGTCCTGTTGACTGTAAATAGCAACTCACTGTTGACTGTAAATAGCAGCTCACTGAAGTTTGTTGTTTGTTAAATTGATCTGCAAGGTCTGCAGATATCAAGCCACGAAGAACTATGATACTTACCATCATGCTTTCCACGAAAAACCTGAAGAGATGAAGAACCCAAGTGACGAAGAACATCTTTCAGACATGGGTACTTCGTGGGTTTTGGGATTGGACGAAAAACCAAAGGGTTATTCGTGGACATATGTTTTTCGTGAGTGGGAGTTCTTCGTGGCAGGGGGTTTTTCGTGAGTAGGAGTTCTTTGTGGCATGGTTTTTTTTTGTGAGTGGGAGTTCTTTGTGGCAGGGGTTTTTCGTGAGTGGTTCTTCGCAGTAGGGGTTTTTTCGTGAATCTGTGTTCTTCGTGGGTTCTGATGTGAAGAAACCCTAGTTGGGAGAGATTGTTTATCAGGGAAAAGCTGAAGGAATCAAAGCAAGCTATGTCGATGTTCAATTTGGCTTCGGCATTCCGGTTTACTAGAGGAACTGGCATAAGGATTTTTCTTCTTTAGAGCATGAATGTAACCTCCATGAACACCAGAATTAACGCCGATCGCACTCATTGCGTTGTTAACTGCCGCAACAGCCTGAGTCATCTCCGGACCTTTATGAATATGCCTCGCTAAAAGTTGAGTGCCCTCGGTCATCAGCCACACTTTGGTCGCACGACGCTCTTCGACCCTTTTAGCTAGGTCTGCATTCTCCAACTTCAAATCCTCAACCTCAGCTTTCTGGTGACCTTTCATCTCCTCCATCCGAGCTTTCAGATCAGCCTCGCATGTTTTATGAGTGTCTCGCTCTGATAGACATGTTAGAAAAATATAAAGAAGAAACTTAAAATAGACAAAGAACGGAGCCGAACCTGCTAGCATTGGCTCATAAGCCGCACGGGCATTAGACAAGGATTCCTCCACCTTAGCCAGCACACCCTTGTGTTCCTCGTCCTTCTCTCTTGAAGATGTCACAAAACTCTCAAGCTCGGCCACCGCTTTATCTCTCTCCTTAGAAGCAAAAGCCGTCACGGCCTGAGAAGATTGCTTCAAGGCTGTCAAAGACTTTACTTTTTCCTTCTGAGCAGTCAGATCCTAGGAAAGTTGGGTAAGCTTTTTCTTAGTATCCGGAGTCCTTTGCATTTTACGCTTTAATGAAGTCATTTCTTTTTCAAGGTCCTCCTTAACCGATTCCGCTTCCACCCACATGCGATACAACTCAACCACATATACGTTCGACTGAGCCTGGTTGGCTAGTACCGCAGCCCCAGATTTTGGCTTTCATCCTTCGGCTCCGGGAATGGTCCAGTGGAGTGTTGATATTGAATAAAAAACATCCTAGCCATGAGATCATCCATCACCGAGTCTTTATTCTTGACATCCCAATCAGGAACAAATTTCTCCTACGCCATAGCCGGATCAATCTCCATTTCATCAGAGAAAATATCTGCAAATAGAAAAAAGGCCATCGCTTCGGGTCTGAACCATGATGAAGGAAGAGAGGACACTTGGTCCTCCTCATCAACAAGGAAGCATTTCGGACCCAAAGAGGAACCCAAAATTGCACCTGAAAAAGTCACCATCTTCGCGTCACCCTGAACCTTCCCTTCGTCCTTGCTTATAACCGCCGAGGCTCCTCATTCTCCATTACTTCGGTCTCGTCCACCGGAAGATAACCACCTGAGAATGTAGCAGAAGGAGCAGATCACGCTTTTGCAGCCTCTTCCCTGGATGAATTCCCGTCGGATAAATGCTCGGTTAAGTTAGTCAAGACATTATCACCAGAGTAGGAGGTAGCTTTCTTGGCTTTCTTGATCACCTTCGGCATTGGGAAAGAAATAGAGGACCAGGCCTGAGGAACTTCAGCTTTCCATTTCTAGATAAGGCCTTTCGGCCCAGAATCCAAGGAAACACCTTTACCCTTGGCAGCCACACCTGAAGGGCGATATAACAGTGCTTGATCCAACTCCCTGACTTCCGGATCACTATCCATGTCCACTGATAAAAGCTCGGCCCTGACTCGAGCACCGGATAAACTGGTCGTCTTCTCATTGGATTTTGGGCCGGTAGAAGTAGTGTTGGTAGCAGGAGCCTTAGAAGATTTCAGGTCAGCAAAAGGACGAATCTCCTGTGCTGATGAAGATGTCTGTTTCATGAATGACTCCTCATCCTCGGCAAGCTCGTCAAACTCAAAATCAAGATCGTTAAAGTTTGGAACTTTAAGTGCATCCCTGAGCGACACCACGTCTCCTGGAAATCAAGAAAATAAAACAGTTAGCAACTTTCTAAAAAATACAAGGTACCGAATGGTGGAGATAAGACCGGATTACTTACTTTCACCTCTTCTACGGATCACCAGCCAATCCCTGTCCCCTCGGACCAAAACATGACAGATCCGCCCCAATAGCAACAAGTGCTCGGGAAGGGGACAGATGGGGGATCGGTTATCTATCAGATCTTTAGCTAATTGTTGATCAAAGGCGAAGTTTTCACCAAGTTCAAAGTTCATGGTTTGATCTTTGAACCTCCACTGCATGTCGGCCGGAAGACAGCGATCGTCCAGCCAAAAGAAGTTATCTTTCCAATTTTTAAGGCTGGACTTCTCATCTCCGGTCGGACTAGGAATGCCCTTTCGATAGGCAAACGTATACCAGTCGCCAGCAGTTATGAATTCATAAAAGTATCTAAAAACGTTTAGGTCCGGTTTCCGATTTAGGGCCCTACAAGATATTTCGAAGTGGTTCACGCGACTCAATCCGAACGGGTTCACCTGATAGAGATGAACCCGAAAGATACGAAGAACCTTCATCAAAAATCGCGTAAAAGGAACCCTGTAATTTGCAAAGTTGCAAACGCGAGTGTATAAAGGGAACTTCCCTGGGAGAAAAGGGTATATAATTTTATGCTTGGCCGAAAGAACCGGACGAAGATCAGTGTGTATACGATAATCACGGACGAATCTATCTAATTGCCTTTGAGTCAAGACACTAACGCTCTCGAAAAGATTATCTTTTCCGAGACCCATATCTGAACTGTAAAACAAGGACGCGCCTTTAGAGAAGAAGAAGAAGAAGAAGAAGAAGAATAGAAGATTCGAAAAGGGTAACACAAGAGGAGTGCTCTGAGGAGTAAAAAGTGAATTTGCAAAAGGCCTTTTATAGAGGAGTGAGAGGCGGTGACAACTGGACAGTCCCATCAAACCATCATGTCATGCGCCGCTTACGATTCCCAAGGCAGGGAATAGTATTGTCACCAGTCGGTGACTGACCGACAAAACATTTGCCTCACTGACGCCACGTCAGCACCACACTAGTACAACACGTCATCCTTCCGGAACCCACTGTAACATTTTACCAAGTTCGTGCCTGAACTTGATAAACTGGGGGACTTGAAGATACATATCCGGAGATGGACCTTCCTCATGAAGGACGGACCGAAACACAACAGGATGAACATTCTGAAGACCTCCGTTCCTCAAGCTACCGGGGGCGGATCACCAAACAAGTGCGTCCAGACGAGTGACGTCATCTCAGTTGACTAGTATAAATACCCCTCCAAGTACAAGCTAAGTACGATTTTCAGAACATCCGTCCTACTTTATCTCTCTACCAAATACTTATACTCACGTCGGAGGGTGGTCGCAGAGGGGTCCTCCCATCTCTGCGGCGAGCATAACGGTTTTCTCTTTTGCAGGTCCAGGTCCTTGGTCCTTTCCCAAGATTCACACTTAGATCTCAGGCTCCGGCCTGAGATTTTGGATCTTCAATTTTGTATGTTATTTCATGTATTTTTTTTAAATTTAGTAGATATATGTTTTTTATATTTATTTTATAAATAACTATAAAAGTAAGGGCGGTGGGGGTGGCACGTTATTTTTCCGTGATAGCCATTTATCACGCGTGGTAGACCTTAGAACACCACCGCCACTCAAGTTTATAACGCGTGCAATATTCCACGCGCGGATTTTATCACGCCGTGGAAAATGGATGTTGTGAGGGAACATGAGGGTTTATTTTTGGGTGTTGTGAGTGATAGGCAATGCCACTAAAAAAGGTTGTGAGTGATGGAAAAATGGTTGATGACATGGCGGAACTTGATTGGGTGCTTGTGAGTGATGAAATTTTATCACTAGTGACCACCCCCACCCCCCTAAGGAGTGCGAGATGGAGTTTGTGGGAAAAATTGGGGTATGTAAGGGGAGTGGGGGTGGTCCGTGATGGCCACCCCATCACTCGTTATTTTATATGGAACACCGCCGCCACCACTTTGGTAACGAGTGATAGGATTAACGCATTGTCTATATCACGCGTTGAAGAATTATTGAGATATGTGTATGAGTTGTACATTGTGTATTAATACTTGTACATTGGAATCCAATCACTAGTGATGACCACCGCCACTAAAGAATGCTTGTAAGTGATAGAATAGTGGTTGCTGACATGACGAAACATGATTGGATGTTTGTGAGTGATGGAATTTCATCACTAGTGTCTAGCCCACCCCCCTGAGAGAGGTTTGAAACTGATGTGACATAATGAGGTAGACGATTGTGGAGGTTTTTAATAACTAGCGTTGTGGATGCTCCTAACAAAAATACATATATGCATTGTGTCTGCTTAATCAATTTCAAGCTAAACCCTCCGCCAGTTAGACTAAAGGGTATGGGGGCCGGCTAGGCCCGGCTAGGACAGGCGCCGGTCCCCCACACCGCCCCTCTTCGTCCCAAACGGCTCCCCACAACCGGCGGCGCCGGGCCTCCTTTCTTCTCTCTCTCTCATCTTTGTCTCTCCTCTCTCTCTATCTCTCTCTAAAGTTTTATATTTTTTTATTGTTGTGGGGCCTCATCCTCCACCCCTCTCCACCCCCTTAGGTTCATCCCCTTAAAGCCATTCCTACGTGGCGCCTACGTGGCGGCTCATCCCCTCCAAACTCATCCTCTCCATACCCTTTAGTCTTACTGTAGCTTTTCCCTAGGATCCCGTCAATCGCTCTGTCCGGCTAAATTCGGGACCTTTGGTCATGTGTGGACCACTGTAGTCCAAACTTCGTTTTGTCTTGTATTGCTGGACTTGGTTGTTTTGTGATGATCAACAACTCATCCTTTATTTTATTCATTAATATTTAGCAGGCATATATACAAACTATCAAGTCTTCAATTAAATTTATACGTATTTCATTAGTGACAGAACGTACCTAATATGTGTATGTATAACTGTATTGCAAATCAGTGTAGCCTCTAAGAATAACTAATATGTATGCATATGGCATCATATGCTCTACAGGAATAAATATACGACCCGTCCAGGCAGTGGCGAAGCTTGGCCCGAATGACCGGGGGGTGGGGGTTTCGAAAATGTATATACCAGAAAAATTCTATAGAACCAGGGGGTCGAAAACGTATATACCCAAAAATTTCTATACGTAAACTACATATATAACACTACTGATCGAAAAGTTCAAGGGGTCGGACGCCCCTTCTATACTTTACCACTGCGTCCAGGTACTTTTATATACGTCTAGGTTAAGTTGATATATATGACATAACCAAAAATACGACTTGTGTTTAGGTTCATTAGTTTCAACCACTGGCGCAACATAGTACGTGGGGGCGGGAAGGGGCGGCTGACCACTCGAACTTTTCGCTTAGTAGTGGAGAGTTACGAGAGTATGCAGTTTCGTATAGAAATTTTTGGGTATATACGTTTTCAACCCCCCGGTTTTATAAATTTTTTTGGTTATATACGTTTTCGATCATCCGATCGGAAATCTCAAGCTTCGCCATTAGTTTCAATGCGAACTCACAAACATGGTTTTAAACGAGTCAAGGTTATTATACTTTTAAGAAAAACTCATTAACTATTTAGGATCTAAAGGCTTAATATTGTCACACATATCATCAATTCTACATGATTTGTAATATTAACTTTTCGTTGTTCACTTTTGGAATTTAAATAACAAAATAGCAAACTGAAAGTAGCTTTTTGTTGGCTTCTTCTTTAACAGCTGTAGTAGCTTGTACATATCCTTGCGCCCTACTTGTTACGTCACGACTGGACTGACTACAAGTATTATGCAAAGACTCATAAATAAATTTAAAAAAAAAAGAATAAAATCTGGTAGGGTAACATTCACTCGAAGAGGTTTCTTAACAATATATATATATATATAAATAGGCTAAGGCTCCATAGGAAACCCTTATGTTTTTAAAAAACCTAGAAAACCCAACCTCCCGACATTTTTTTTTTTGAAAAAAATAACACATGTAATATACATGTTTTTAAGAGTTTTGGGCCAAAAAAAACAAAAAAGCGCCGAAGGATTATTTTTAAAAAAAATAAACAAATTTCAGCAACTTCGGTGACTAACATGTGTTAGGCAAAAAATGCTGAAACTTGTTTATTTTTTTTTAAAAGATCCCTTCGGCGCTTTTTTGTTTTTTTTTTTTGCCCAAAACTCTTAAAAACATGTATATTACATGTGTTATTTTTTTCAAAAAAAATGTGGGGAGGTTGGGTTTTCTAGGGTTTTTTAAAAACATAACGGTTTCCTACCTAGCCCTACCCTATATATATATATATATATATATATATATAGTGTAAGACTGTAAGGTTCATTGGGTAACACTAAAGAAGTGGGGAACAGTAGGGAACCGACTCAAACGAACTCCGATTGGACTCATTACAGCGACGTTGGAACCGTCTCGTCGAACTCTAACTATGATCTCTTAACCCTAAATCATAACCCCTAAACCCTAAATATATTAGGGTTTCGCTTTTAGGGTTTCGCTTTAAGGTTTAGCCTTAGGGTTTAGCCTTCGGGTTTAGGGTTTAGCTTTAGGGTTTAGCCTTAGGGTTTAGCCTTAGGGTTTAGGGTTTAACTTTAGGATTTAGCTTTAGGGTTTAGCTTTAGGTTTAGCCTTTAGGGTTTAGCTTTTAGGGTTTATAGTTTAGATTTTACGGTTTAGCTTAGGTTTTAGCCTTATTTTTTAGCTTTAAGGTTTAGAATTTAGGAGTTAGGATTTAGGGTTAAAAGATCTTAGTTAGGGTTCGACGAGCCGGTTCCAACGCCGCTGGAATGAGTCCAATCGGAGTTCGTTTGAGTCGGTTCCCCGCTATTCCCCACTTTTTTAGTGTTCCCCAATAAATCTTCCCCTGTATATATATTGCTAATACACTAATTAGAGGTGAAAGAAAGATCTCGACATGGGAAACAAGGTTGTTCTTATGTTGATTTCGTTCCTCTTAATCATCTCATTCTCAAGTAAGTACAAATATCCATAAATACATATACATACATTCTCTTACTAATCTTTATTTCATTCATGCATGTAAAATAATGGTCTTTGCAGATGGCGATGAATCGCCGTTTTTTCGAGGAGCAGTTGGAACCCAATCGAAACTTCCACCGAAGAACACGGGTTCACACGCACCAGTAACACCTGACGGCCCGTCTACTGGAAAAACGTCTACCACCAATAATACATGGTCTAAAAATTTTCAAGCAAAGATGAACAGGTTCCGAGAAAAAATGAAAAGGATGCGAACAAATATGAGAGGGGTACCAGCTGAACAACCACCGCCATATCCAGCTCCTAGTACACCCGAAGATGAGAATGTACCAGACTACGAGACTGGCGATTACGCAACTGAACAACCACCACCACCACCTGGGATTCACCGTTAAGCTATAAGCATAGACCGTGTTTAATTACCTTTAAATATAGGGACTTATATATCAGTCTCGATTAGAGACTTAACATATATGTTTCTCAAATTATATATTTTCACATGTATTTGTATCTATATGCAGACCAAATATGTTTCTCAATTTATATTTCCACATGTATCTGTATCTATCTATATACAGACCAAATTAACATGTTTCTCAATCTAATATATAATTATGTCACGTCAGATTATGTGACAAGAATCTTCTCACAAGATTAAATACATATCTATGTAGATTGTGACGTTTACAAGATTGATCGATTAAAATGGAATACAATAATTATTATCACAGTTTCACCATCGCCACACCATCAATACCACCGCTGGATTCGAAAATCGGAGCACACAAGTCTAATTTACTTTGCCAATCACCACGCAATACAAGTTGTTATTTAGAGTTGCCGGCGCTGCTACTTTCTTCCCTATCACCGCTGTTGATTCATTCCTAATTCATTAGTGTCGTGTTAGCTTGATCATCGATTAAGGTCTAATTCAGGGCCGGCTCAACCATTTTGGTGGCCTAAGGCGAAGTAAAATCTTGTGGCCTTTTTCCCAAAAAAATGTATGTAACTGAAAGTTAAACTTGAAGGGTCCAAGTGTAATTATTTGAAAGATTGTGTCAAAATTTAAAAATAAGGAAAAATAATGCTAAACCAAGGATTCGAACCCGGGTCTCAACAACATCCATACGTACACAAAACCACTACACTACCAACCATCAATCTTTTGATAACCCACACCCTAAATCTTTTATAAATGGACTGTGGTTTTATCAAATTGTGGA
The DNA here is from genome assembly GCA_030545235.1 of Helianthus tuberosus. Lineage (NCBI taxonomy): Eukaryota > Viridiplantae > Streptophyta > Magnoliopsida > Asterales > Asteraceae > Helianthus > Helianthus tuberosus. The sequence continues at coordinate 30,926,921 of CM060393.1, forward strand.
GGCCCTATAGTTTTGGTGGCCCAAGGCCCAAGCCTCATTTGGCTTACCCTTGGGCCGGCCCTGGTCTAATTATATCCAATCATTTTACAAAATTTGTATCATCTCTTTATTCTTATTGTAAACTATATGATAGCTGAAGCTTACCGGTGTTCTTGTAACACAATACGTACAAGTTTTGCATGATCATGTTGGAAATCAGACGTTCTTCAATATAATCAAACAATAGATTTAACAAGAAAAACTTTTTGGATTAGAACCTAAACATATAATCCCTATTTATACTAAATAATCCATTGGAGAACAAGTAATCTACTCCTATGAGGACACTAAATAAAAAAAAAATTAAACTAACATAAAAACCTAAATATTCCTACCAAAGTAAAACTAAACCATTCAACATCCTCCAACTTTTGAGTTACGACAAGATTAGTACCATAACAATCAACCCCCCCCCCCCTAATCTTGTCAAACACCTTTCATCACATTAGAGTTGGTTCATTGTCCTCATATCGGGTAAGGTTAGCTGCTTCTTCCTTTTTCTCCCACTTTGGACACTCCAATATGTAATGGCCGAACTCATTGCACTTGTAATACCTGGCGTGGCATTTATCCAGTTGTACTCGACCATCTCCTCAATCTCTCTCGGACCCCAGTCTCTACCTCGCCTCGTCCAAGATCCTTTCAATTCGAGTTTCCACAACCACAATGCTCACATCTGTGCTCCCTTTCCTTTGCTTTTCCATCCGATTTTGTGAACAAAAGTTGGTTTAGATTTCTGGATTGAGTCTCCTCCTCTTCCTTGATCCTTTCTTCATAAGCTTTAAGCCGACCCACGATATCATCACAACCGATGGTCTTCAAGTCCACAACCTCTTCTATTGAAGCCACCCTATGAATTGAACTGCTTTGGCAATCCATTGAGAAACTTCTTGACTAACTTGGTTTCTTCAATAACTGAGCCAAGTTGTAGGTCCCTCGGAGGTTGAGGTTCAACCTATTCCTTGTTATGTCTAACACACTAGCGAGTGCGGAATCCAAGCTAGCATGCAAACCGAGATAGAACAAGCACAAAGACAACACACAAGTCTTCACCGATTAACACCACTTGTATTAATACGTATGAAAGGTTCGGTTACAAGCACAAGGTTTACAAATGTATTCTGCAAACTCTCTCTAACTCTCGTGTGTGTGTGTTCTGAACAGAATGCTCTCACTTTCGAACTCTATGTCTCTCCCTGTCTCTCTTATGTGTCACTGCTGAAGTGAACACAACACATGGGTATATATACCCGAACACAGCATGTCTGGTCGAAGGATCAGATAGATTGATCGAAAGATCATCTATCGATCTGAAACAGCTCGAAGGATCCACGTGTACCTCGAAGGATGACATCCTTCGTGGTCCATCTATCGAATGCTTATCTTTCGAGCTCATCGAAGGATCTAAACTATCCTTCGATGACACATCCTTCGACCCAAACATCTTTCAACCAATGTCTAACTGTTTGGCCAAGTCAAACCGGAGGATGGTTGACTTGGTCAAACTTACATCAATCTTACATCAAAGACATCGTTTTGTATCAAGACGAAATACAGACAAAGTACAGACACAAGTGCACCAACAAACTCCCCCTTGGCTGTAGCTTTGTCTGGCTGTAGCTTTGTCTCGATCTTTGTGACTTTAAGTCTTTGACGTCTTTTCAAGTCTTCAATGTCGGAGGATCTTTAAGGTCTTCACGTCTTGAAAGCAGAAAGTGTATCAACAAACTCCCCGTTTCATGTAGGAAGTGTGTTGACAAACTCCCCCTTAACATAAGCTCCCCCTTGAGGTATGCTCGTGAAATACTTGTTCTTTATGAATTGAGATCCTTGTGGTGTTGATGATGGTCAGCGGCAACTCGATCATCTTCATCATTTGAGTTCCTTCACGTCGTGTCTTCATTCCAAAGCTTGTCATCGACCATGTTCTCCTTGCCTTTAGAATCTGCACATGCAAGAAATCTAAACGCGTAATGAGAACAACTGCTTGGAATATCATAACATAAACAAACGACACACGTGTGACCATTGTTTAAACAAACACCGTCCGACAGTTTGAAAGTTTAAAGTATTTTATCAATTTCAATTTTAACTTTCAACCCTTGCAAATTTCGACCGTTTATGAAGATTCAGTCATTTTCGGTTTTCGTTCAGGTTTCAGGTAACGAAGACTCGAGCTCCAACATCGTACGATCGAAAATAAAATAGAAATAAAATCTTTTTGGCTTTTAGAAAGTTTATATTAAAACACACCTAAAATCTTTTTGGTATTTTTGAATATTTCAAATGTAAAGACTGAAAGCAGTAAATAAATATATACAAAGGTGCAGAAACTGAAAGCATTAAATAAATATTTACAGACATTCTTTTTGCGAGTTTCGAGGGTAAGAGAATCATATCAGTGTACGGTCATGCCAAAACGCTCTTGTTGTTCTTTTAATTAACATTAAGATAAGCATCCTATAACAATTATCGGTATTGTTGTCCACATAAACTCAACTTATCAGATGTAATCATGGCGAGGGGATACGTTAAGGTATGATTTATACTTACCGACCGGTGTTCATCCACATCACGACACATTCCCGTATCAAGGTATGCACGAGGGTTCATCTTACCGGTGAGTATACCGATTATCATCTGTTTGACCGTATATGATGTGAGATTCTCACTTATTTTGATTTGAAAACAAGCCCTATGTGATAGAATCACTTATTGATGAGGAACTTGATTTTCGATGCATGAGGGCACAGGAGCAAGTTCGTGAACAGGTCAGTACTTTCGTACAGCAGAGAGACGAACTTGACTCCCGGAAAGAATTTGTGATGTATTATCACTTATTTGTATGGACATGTGATTGTTTATCACTTATTGAGGTCGTATGCAGTATGTACACGTATGTATGGTATCATGGAAGATCTAGACTTGCGTCCCCGTTATTTTTCGGTAAAAGATACAACCATGATACCCAGATGATAAGCAGCATAAAGACCGAATATCTCAGAACCTCGGCAATCTCTCAAACGAAATTTCGGTACTAAGACCATATGCCAATGAATGGTTCCCACCTGGTCTTCAGTCGATTTAAGTTTATATCACCCTGCACACTTTAAAATGATTGTGAGCCTACCGATACATCTTATATAGAGCTGCTTATCGTTTTTCATTTTAGGTTTAAAGAGGTTTGGATAGACCACTGATGTACTATCATTTTCTCCTTTGCTCGCCAGGAAACTCATTTTTGTTTTTCTATTGTTTTTGTGTTTTTGAAATTTTTCGATGTTTTTGGATTTTCAAATTTGGATTTACTCCCCCTAAAATCAATAAACTAAGATAAATTTAAAACACAAAGGTATTTACAAAAATGATTTTCCGATGTTGGTTTTACTCTTGCTTGACCTTAATGCCGTTTACCAATAATAAGTAGTCAAATCTTGATTTGTCAAATGCTTTGGTAAAAAGGTCGGCACGTTGGTCATCGGTGTGGACATAAGCAACATCGATTAGCCTTTTCTCAAAGCAATCACGGATGAAGTGATACTTAATTTCGATGTGCTTAGTCTTTGAATGCTGCACAGGAAAAATAAGTGATCTGTAAGGCAGCAGAATTATCAACGTAAATAGGAGTAGTTAGGAATTCAAAACCATAATCACGCATTTGTTGTTGGATCCATAGGACTTGGGAGCAACAACTTGAGGCAGCAATGTATTCAGCTTCGCATGTTTATGTAGCAACGCACGTCTGCTTCTTGCACTGCCATGTGACTAGGCGATTTCCCAAAAACTGACATCCAGCCGTTGTGGATTTGCCGTCGATTTTGCATCCGCCAAAATCAGAATCACTGAATGCGATCAAGTCAAAGTTATTATCCCTAGGGTACCATAGACCGGTGTCAGGGTAACCCTTCAAATAACGAAAAATCCTTTTTACAGCTGCAAGATGTGAGGCCTTCGGGTTGACTTGATATCTGGCAAGCAGGCACGTTGGGTACATTATATCTGGTCTTGATGCTGTGAGGTACATAAGGGATCCGATCATCGCGCGGTAGTATGAGGGGCTAGTAGCTTCACCCTTCAAGTCTGGAGTAATTCCATGATTTTGCGGCAATGGGGTACCGATGGGCGTTGCATCAGACATCTGGAACCGGCTCAAGATGTCACCAACATATTTAGTCTGATGGATGAATATCCCAGACTCAGTTTGTTGTACTTGTAGGCCCAAAAAGAAAGTCATTTCCCCCATAGCACTCATCTCGAATTTATCCTGCATTACACGCTCGAAATCCCTACACAAAACATCATTAGTAGAACCAAAAATAATATCATCAACGTATACCTGTACCAGTAGAAGATCTCCATCTTGTTCTTTGATGAAAAGAGTACAATCGATAAGACCTCTGCGAAATCCAATCTCCAGCAGATAATTAGATAAGGTTGCATACCAAGCTCGTGGTGCTTGATGTAGACCATAGAGAGCTTTGTTGAGCAACCAAACCCGATCGGGATGGATAGGATCTTCAAAACCTGGAGGCTGTTCGACGTACACCTCTTCTTCCACCACACCATGTAAGAATGCACTTTTCACGTCCATCTGGTACACCTTGAAACCTTTGAATGAGGCATAAGCCAGAAAAATCCGAATTGCTTCTAGACGTGCAACAGGTGCATACACTTCGTTGTAGTCGATCCCTTCAATCTGACGAAAACCTTGAACGACTAGCCTTGCTTTGTTTCGAATAACGACTCCACGGTCATCCTTTTTGCATTTAAACACCCAACGGGTACCAATCTTCTTGTAACCAGCAGGTTTCTCTACGAGTTTCCAGACACCTAGCTTCTGGAATTGTTGCAGTTCTTCCTTCATTGCTTCAACCCATGAGCTATCTTTCAAAGCATCTTTCCAAGTTCTTGGCTCTTCCTGTGAGACATAACACGCGAAAGACCAATCATTTTGTTGACCAGATTCTCGGATAGTTGCATACAAGCCTGCATTGTTGTTGTTTCGCAACATGTTTCTTGTTTGAACGCCACTTTGTACATTTCCGAGGATGTTTTGTTGAGGATGGGTATTGTGAATCCTTGTTTCTGGATTATCTTGAACTGGAATATTTGTACCCAGATTGTTGAGATTAAGATCAACTATCAATTCAAGTCCCGGAATTGACGAAGAGGATGATGCAGTAGCTTCAGCTGTTCTAGGGACATCCAATGGAGGAGTACCCTCTGAAGTACCATGTACTGCTGTTGTTGGAGCTTCTTGATCTGCATCGAGAAATTCATCATCCTCTGAAGATTCGTTCAATTCGGTAGCATCGTGAAAATCCTCATTGTCGAGAGCATTATTGTTCACCGAAGATGGTTCTTGATTGACAAGAATTGGACGAACCAACGGTGAATCTGTTGCATTATCACTCTCGAAAAACATCCTTGCCGCATCATTTTCTTCAACTGCTTCAACATTGATCGAATTGAAAAAGTCATCGTACTCAAACATCCAAGGCTGACCAGGACATTTGACTGGTAAAGTGTGCCTTTGTACTCTGACTTCAGACCATTCCTCGACCCTTTTAGTCTCTAGATTCCAGACTCTTAAGTTCGGGGTGGAATACCCAAGAAAGTATCCATCAATTGCTCTTGCCCCAAACTTTCCATTAGGATCGATTATTGTGCAAGGAGCTCCAAACGGTTCAAGATATGACAAATCTGGTTTCCGTTTGTTAATAAGCTCAAAGCAGGTCTTGTTGTGTCTTTTGACTGTAAGGACTCGATTCAACGTATAACATGCAGAGGCCACAGCTTCAGTCCAAAATGGAATCGGCAATTGTGACTCTACCAACATAGTCCTAGCAGTCTCGATCAATGTGCGGTTCTTACGTTCAGCGACGCCATTCTGTTGAGGAGTATAAGCTGCACTAAATTCGTGAAGAATACCTTTTGAAATGCAAAACTCCGCCATGGCATGATTTTTAAATTCAGTACCATTGTCGCTACGTATCCGCCTAACCTTCAAGTTATAGAGATTCTCAATCTGAATGATCAAGTTTTTGATAATACCGAAGGTTTCACTCTTATGTGCCATGAACGCCACCCAAGAAAATCTTGAATAATCATCAGTTATCACGAGGCAATATTGATCATTCCTAATGCTTTTGTGCTTGACTGGACCGAACAAATCCATGTGCAAACGTTCAAGAGGAACAGCCACCGTGTTGACTTTCTTTGTAGGGTGTCGCTTCTTCGTTTGTTTTCCTTTCTGGCACGAGACACAGACGTCTTGAAGATGGAAGTTTTTAAGAGGAACACCATTCACCAATTCATTTGACACCAAATGATTCATTTTGCGTAAGTGAATGTGACCCATTCGTCTGTGCCAAGAGATTGTGTCTTTCTCTGTGGCTTTACAAACGAAACAAGTTGCTTGTGCAGACGTTGTGATAGCTTGGCTCATATCAAGGACATACAAATCATTTATCCTTGGAGCTGACAAGAGAATCCATTCTTTCGGAATTTTGAAGCCGGGTTTCAGCACATAACATCCATTTGCATCAAAGTGTACTGAGAACTGCTTATCACAAATTTGAGAAACACTAAGAAGATTGTGATCAAGTTGTTGTACGAAATTGATCTTATCAAAGCTAACAACCCCGTTGGAAATCATTCATTCACCCGTAATATATCCGCCTTTATCTCCAGCAAAAGCAACATAACCTCCTCTAATAGATTTGACGTCGTAGAGAAGCTTCATGTCGCCTGTCATGTGCCTGGATGCCCCACTATCAACAATCCAATGACTACTGATAGTTCCTCCTGGAACACCCTGCACATGAACTCAGATAATTAGTTGGAGATGGGGACCCAAGCCATTGTGGTCTTGGGTCTTCCATTTTCATCAACAACAATAACTTCTATTCTTTGATGATTTGAAAATTGTGATGGTCCCCCTGAATTTGTGGTTATTTTCGGTTTCCATTTCTGTTGAAATTTACCAGTTTGATTGTTTGAAAATTTAACTTCGTGATTGTTTGAAGTTTTTGAAAATTTTGAACTTTCTGGTTTAACTGGAACCGATTGTTTTTGAACCACTTCATTTTTAAGTGCCTTTTCAACCACCTTGACTTGTTGGCGTTTCTGTTTCTTTTCCCTTTCTCTTACAAGTCGGGGATCTTGTTTTACAGACACATATCGCTTTTGGTGATTGCGTTCACGGGGATCATCTTCTTTGGCTTTTAATTTATGAAGATACGGGCAATTTCTGACAATGTGCCCAATTGTACCACATTCGAAACACGATCTTCGTTCAACAAACCCCGAAGTATCATGTGATCGTCTTGCCGATGATGATGAACTTTGTGATCCCGAGGTACTAGGTTTTGAACTATTTGGTTCATTCCTTTTTATCACTGTTGCTTTCTTGACAAAATCTAAGTTAGATTGATTTTCAAACTTTGCAATTTTGTCCGTTCCCTTAGATTTCACAAAGTTCACATTCCCTTTCTTCTTCTGATTCGGCTTCCTTTGAATTTGAGTCGGTGTTTTACCTTTTGGTTTGGCATGATTTTGCTGTTTTTGCACTGTTGGTAATTTCTGATTGCCAAATTGTTTTCTAACTTCAGCCTTAGGGATAGGAGGGCACTGTGTTACCACAACGTGTGATCCTTTCTTACCCAAAAACTTACTTGTTGAATTTTCAAAGACTTTACTGATTAATGATTGATTTACATTCTTAATAGGAAAATCTTTGTCTGAATAAATTTTATTATCACCAACAAGAGTGTACAGCAAATCCACACTCTCCGACTCTTTTTCAGACGAGGACTCGATTGCAACAGTCTTAGCGGGTTTTGCAGGAGGATCACACAGAATATGATTCTCAAGAGGTATGTCCTCTTCGTTTATCACCGCATCAGACTTTGCTGAATCAGTATCATCAGACTCATCATCAGAAGAATCAACATCCTCAATCACAACTGGAGGATCCTGATTCTGTTCAGCAGTTACAAAAGTATCTGCTGACACATCCGAATCTGATGATACTTCTTTCTTGTATCCAAGCCCTGTTGCAAATTCCTCAACGTCCAAAGGAACAGATGGCTCAAAGTGAGTCCTATACTCCTCATCAGGCAGTGCATCAAAATTGTTTCTCACGGGTGGTGGACATTTCTTGTAACCTATGCATGTGACATCCCGTTTCTCTTTCTGAACATCAATGATGTGATCCAACACATAGCTAGAGCTCAAATAACTGTCTAACTTGAGTCGGATCGCCTCACTTTCTGTTTTAACACAAGCCATTTCCTTTTGCATTACCTCAAGACGAGTTATATAAAGGTTAATGTCAGTTTGTTTTCTGGAAACCATTTTTGTCAGCTCTGTTTTATCTTTCTTTAACGTTTCAATCATTGACTTAAATTCTTTTTCATGGTTTTCATAAAACATGTTGGCTTCTGTGCACTTGGAAAGATCAACGGTCAACTTTTGATTGTGGATGAATGTCACATCATATTTCTCTTGCAAAGCCTCGTGTTTGCTTTGCAATTCACACCACTTATCATTTAAAGAAACATGTTTGTCTTGCAAGTCAAACAAACTAGCTTGTAAAGCATCATGTTTGCCTTGCAACTCAGACATGTTTGCATCCAAATCAGCACATTTAACATGCAATCTATCACAATTATCACAGATATCAGCAGTGGGTTCATCGACACATACCTGACTTGATGAACTGTCGACATTAGCCATAAAGGCTGAATGGAGAGAAGACGAAGAATAGGCAGCTTGATCCACCAAAATAGATCTTCTTTGAATTTCTGCTGTAGCTTCTTCCAATAGTTCATCAATATCTGCATTGACTGACGCAGTTGATGTCTCATCCACCTGATCATTGCCTGAAGTGGAGGTTTCTTCATCTGAGCTTCCACTATAACCAGAACTGTCTTCATCCTCAGAAGATTCATCACCATTGGTGGAAGATTCTCCACCACTGGCGTGTTTAAGTTCCTTGACAACTTCAGTAAAACAAGCTGTTCCATCTGGAGCATCATTTCCCAACTGGATTGACCAATCACAACCTTCATCTACTTGAACCACAAGTGCCTGGTTGGCATTTGATGGTCCTGCTTGGCTTTGGTTGTTGACAGGTACCAACGTACGAACATTGTTCCTGTTCTGGTTCTGCTGGTTGCCTTAACCTCTGAAAGGATTTTGGTTCCCATGTTGAGATGGCCTCGTACATTCACGTTTGAAATGACCACGTTCACCACAATTGAAACACTTAACAGCCTGCTTATCAAACCCATACTTGGTGTCTTTCTTGCTCTCCAAGCTGGTTCTGCCAGTTCTCTCCATGAAATCCTTTGCTCGCCTAACAGCACTGGCAAAGTCCCACTTGATGTCCATCATCTCCATCTCCTCTTTATCGATCTGCTGATAGTCTTCTTGTGTCAGATTAATATTACCAATCTGACCTTCCACTAATCCACAGTATGCGCTCACCAAAGTGTTTAGCAGCTCCATGTGTTCTTTTGCTACTTCCACACTGACTTTAGAAAAGCTTGAGGTGTCGAGCCGTACTGTATTTGGCTTTGACTGTTGACCAGCAGATGATGTGCTTCCATAACAAGCTTGTTGTTGAGGAGGAAGTGGATTCCCATACATGTCTGTTGGTACGGTAGATTGAGGAGGAAGTGGATTCCCATACATGTCTGTTGTTCCGGGAGATCGAACTGGTAATGGATTTCCGAACATATCAGTTGGTCTGAGAGGTCGTTGGCTTTGTTGTTGTGGTACTGATTGAGGGACTGGTTCAAGCGGATTTCCATACATGTCTGTTTTTGGAGGGACCGGAACTTGGATAGTATTGCCATACATGTCAGTGCTAGTCACAAACGCTGTTTGAATTGGAGCATGCGAAGAAGGTTTCGTAGAAGTGCTAGACGTTCCATAATACATTTCAGGATTTTGTGGCACTGGAACTCTTTTTGCCTTGAGAGTTTCTTCCTGATTCTTGTTTTCCAGGATTTGAACAAAGTCATTGAAGCTTGTTGTAGCTAAAGTGCCATTGTACTTCATGATTTCCAAAAAGGTATTCCATTGAGGTGGCAACGCATCTGCAAACTTTTTCACAATCTCTGCTGAAGCTGTAACAACCTCAAAATTTGACAATTCAGTCAGCAGATGATTAAATCGACTTGTCAAATCTCCTAACGACTCATTCTCCATACAAGTAAAGCCATCAAACTCTTTCTTCAGCAGTTCTTTTCTCAATTGACGTGTCGCTTCATTTCCTACGCCCCTTGTCTTCAACGCGTCCCACAACCTCTTTGTCGTCTTGTAACTGACAAATTGATGATAAATATCTTTACTTAACGCCTGAGTAAGAATGGCATATGCTTTCTTTTCCAAATCATAGACCTTCTTCTGATCTTCCGTAAGATCTGCAAACGTAGCAGCAGATGATGCGGCAACCTCTATTGTTTGATCGAAATCTGTAATGAACCGCAACCACAATTCTGTATTTTGACCAAGGACGTATGTATGAAATCTGTCAATCCATCCTGGATATTCATATAAGTGCATCAACTTTGGAGGCCGATTCAGACTTCCGGTTTCGCTCTCGCTTAAGAGAATGCTTTGAATACTTGGAGTTTGATTTGATACGAATGCCCATTGACCGGTAGAAATAGCATTAGCTTGAGAAGATACTGGTGCGGAAGATGACGGAGTACCAAAATACATATCTGTATTTACTAGAGTATTCCACCTTGGATTCATTTTTTATCAAGAAAAATAAGAACCTGAAAATCACAAAGTTGTTAACATAAACAGACTAAGGATCGAAAGATCAAGACTTGTTCGAAGGATCAACAGTGTTCGAAAGATCACTGTTGAGTCTCGAACAATGGTTTCGAAAGACTCTCCAATCGAAAGACTCTCCAATCGAAGGATCCTTGTCTTTCGAGAAAGAACTGTAGATCGAAAGATGTATGCTTCGAAATGATTCCTTGGTTCGAAGGATGATGATCTATCGAACCTCCACTGATCGAAAGATGATCTTTCGACTTCGAAGGATATCTTTCGAACTGATCTGACACAGTTGACAAAGGATGACAGGTTGGTGAAAAAGTTGATGGGTTGGTGAAATCTTTCGGCAGAGGTATGGTCAGACCATGATTTTCTGCCAAAAACAGATTTTGAACCAATCAAATATTGCTAAAAACAGAAGGTTCAACCCAGAAACCGGTCACCGGAGTAAGCCGGAATTTGGCCGGAAATGACCAAACAACTTAAAAGCAAGTTTTGAAGTTACCCAACCCGTCTTTTAACACACCCGGTAAGTTCAGAACCGTTTTAACGTTAAGAAAAGCGAGAAAAACAGTAAAAACGGCTGCCAAACAACGTGAGTTTTATCCAAACACACCAAAGTCTTGTAAAAACTCGGTTTTTAACAAGGAAAAGAGCCACGGCTCTGATACCACTTGTAGGTCCCTCGGAGGTTGAGGTTCAACCTATTCCTTGTTATGTCTAACACACTAGCGAGTGCGGAATCCAAGCTAGCATGCAAACCGAGATAGAACAAGCACAAAGACAACACACAAGTCTTCACCGATTAACACCACTTGTATTAATACGTATGAAAGGTTCGGTTACAAGCACAAGGTTTACAAATGTATTCTGCAAACTCTCTCTAACTCTCGTGTGTGTGTGTTCTGAACAGAATGCTCTCACTTTCGAACTCTATGTCTCTCCCTGTCTCTCTTATGTGTCACTGCTGAAGTGAACACAACACATGGGTATATATACCCGAACACAGCATGTCTGGTCGAAGGATCAGATAGATAGATTGATCGAAAGATCATCTATCGATAACAGCTCGAAGGATCCACATGTACCTCGAAGGATGACATCCTTCGTGGTCCATCTATCGAATGCTTATCTTTCGAGCTCATCGAAGGATCTAAACTATCCTTCGATGACACATCCTTCGACCCAAACATCTTTCAACCAATGTCTAACTGTTTGGCCAAGTCAAACCGGAGGATGGTTGACTTGGTCAAACTTACATCAATCTTACATCAAAGACATCGTTTTGTATCAAGACGAAATACAGACAAAGTACAGACACAAGTGCACCAACACAAGTGAGGCAGCTCTAGAGGCAAACTCGGACAACTTATTAACAAACTCGTCTATGGCACTTTGATCCTTCATCTTTAGATTTTCAAACTCTGCCATTAAAGTCTACAGTCTTACCTCTTTGATCTGATCTGCACCCTGATGGCGGGTTTTTAGAACATCCCACATCTCTTTTGCTGTCTTGAGATTTCCAACTTGCAAAATCTGCAATTCGTGTATAGCTTGAAACATGAGAGCGATTACAATATTATTCTTCTTGGCATCCACAACCTTACCCGGTTCGATTTGCTCCCAAACCCCGTGAACATTGAAAATAACCCTCATCCTCATAGCACACACCATGTAGTTTGTTGAAGATAACACTGGACATTGAAGAGACATAGTATTGTTCTCCTTAACAGTAACTCACACCTGATTTTCCAGTTGAACCATACTTGCTTGAAAAAAACCTTTTTGATTTAATTTCCAACTTAATCCTCCTGTGTGACTAAATCAAAAAACTTCCTTCGTTCGTTAAACAGTGACTAAAACCTCTTTGTTTTTCAAATTCTACTAAAGGACAATTTTATTATCTCTTTTCTTTGATCGAGATGGGCAAAAGAAATTCCGTTTCTTTATCTTTTTGTGTGACTCCCAAGGAACACACAAAACAATCCCCTTTTTTTATTATTCTTGCCCACCACTAAGACCTTTATTTATGAATTAAACAACCTTCGACCAACTGCTATGGATTTGCCCATCGTGTCGCTGCCGCTCTACTACTAACTGTTGGAAATCAGGTCTTCTTCAATATAATCAAAGTATTGTTTCTTGTTAAATCCATTATTTGATTATATTGATGAACACCTAATTTCCAACACATGCTACACGAAACTCTGGACATTTTACGCTAAAATCACAACTCTCGCGTAGATTTATTCGGTGAAAGTCAAACTTTCCCTTGGATTTATTAGACGAAAATCAAACTTACACATGTGCAATTAGTAGGAGAAAGTTATAGTTATCTTGTGATTCTCTACACGAAAGTTAGAAACCTTTCGATGGCACCAATCATAGCTTTTACACTAGCAGTCTAGCAGAGAAGGCAACCGACACTTTAACAAAGGGTCTGCATATTGGCACACCAAACCCTACCTGTACCTACGCTCCGACTCCACCTGTTGATGAACCATATTACCCGGCGCATCAAGTGTATCCTGATTACGGATACGGGTGTGAATATTCGTACGTGCAACAAGGTAATCCGGATGGATACGGAGATGAGCCTGTTGATGAACCATATTACCTGGCAAAACAATCGTATCGGGATTACGGTGGATACGGAGGATACGGTGGATACGGTGATGTGCCTCCGAACACACCACTATATGATCATTATCAACCCTCTAACCCGGGCAATCCGTTTCAAATTAATCAGGTTAAAATTATAATTATTATTGTTATTATTTTGTTAAAATAGTATTCTTATTGTAAATATTTGTATTATTGTTAGAATTCTTAATATTATTATTATTGTTAAAATTTTAATTATTATTATTATTGCTAAATTATTATTATTATTATTATTATTATTATTATTATTATTATTATTATTATTATTATTATTATTAGAGTAAATTGTCACAATCGTCTCTAGGGTTTAAGTCTGTTTGCCAGTTTCATCCAAAATGAATTTATGTGCCAAATAGCCCTTCACCTTTGACTTTTTTTATCATTTTCATCCAAACCACTAACTTAGTTTACTTTTTCTGTTAAGTTAAAGGATATCTGGATGAAACTGGCAAATTTAAAATCTCAGGGACGATTTTGACAATTTACTTAAATTCTTTTTAATTTTTTTATTTAATTAATTTTGCAACATATATATAACAGAATATACATGCAATTCTTATAAAAAAGATTAATAGTTTTGTCACATAATATTTATAAATTTTCATCGAATCACTAACTCAGTTATTTTTTTCTATTAAGGTGAAGGGTCTTTTAAATTTTATAAAGTAAGACAAAAAGTAATTTCCAACTTTTTTATATAAATCAGTTTTATAAAAATAAAATCTACTTCGACCTTTAAATTTTATAAAACTAAAATGCTAGTGACCTTATAGAAAAATATCAAATAAACAAATCTTATCATATGTACCAAGTTTGTAATTCATCAAACAGAAACCACACCCCCCCCCTTATCAAACAAGATATCGTTACCAAATCTTAAAATTACTCACCAAATAGTAAGTATAATGCCATGAACCAAAAGTTTATTTGCTCAAATCACTCGGAGTAAATATTAGTTAGTTACCCTCATAATCATAATTAAATAAATATTTTATTTCTGCCAACATATTGCTTAGGTGCTCAACGCATTTTAAAATATGTAACGTTTTATAATTTTTTTCTATTTCTACACTTGATTAAATACTAAAAGTTGGAATTGATTGTTATGTGCTGCACACCATTGATATTTATTTTATATATCATTTTCTCTTTATAAAACTGATCTATATAAAAAAATGGATATTAATTTCTCTCTTAATTTATAAAATTTAAAACATCCTTCGCCTTAACAGAAAAAATAAACTTAGTTAGTGGTTTGGATGAAAATTTATAAAAATATGTGACAAAACTATTAATTTTTTTATAAAAATTGCATGTATATTCTGTTTTATATATATGTGACAAAATTAATTAAATAAAAATATAAAAAAGAGTTTGAGTAAATTGCCAAAATCGTCCCTGAGGTTTTATATTTGCTAGTTTCATCCAAATATCCTTCACCTTTATTATTAGAGTAAATTGTCAAAATCGTCCCTAAGGTTTAGGCATGTTTGTCAATTTCATCCAAAATGACTTTTTTGTGCCAAACAGCCCTTCACCTTTAGGATTTTTTGTCATTTTCATCCAAACCACTAACTTAGTTTACTTTTTATGTTAAGTTGAAGGATATTTGGATGAAACTAGCAAATATAAAACCTCATTAACTATTTGGCAATTTACTCATATTCTTTTTAATTTATTTTGTTTAATTAATTTTTCCATATATATAAAACAGAATATACAGTTTTTAGAGTAAATTGCCATTTTAGTCCCTGAGGTTTGTCCAAATTTGCCATTTTAGTCCAAATAGTTTTTTTTTTTTTTTTGCCTCTGGGTCCCTGACTTTTCCCTTTTGTTGCCGTTTTGATCACATACCCTAACTCTGTCAAAAAAAAAAACTCAGTTTTAACCAGGGGTATTTTTGGTATTTTCTATTTAAACTTTTCAACTTGCCATTTTGATCCAAAATCTTATTTTATACTAAAAAAATAAAAGAAAAAAATGAATTTTGTTATTATTATTATTATTATTATTATTGTCACTTACATATTTTTAAAAAACACAAATATATTTATATATATCTATGTATAAAATAAATAATATATACACAAACACCACCTGCACCACCACCCCAAGCACCACCCACAAGCACCACCCTCAAGCACCACAACCGCCACCCCTACCACATCAAATCCAGCCTCGTCGTATGCAGATCTTTTGTAAATTTCTATATATACAGATTTGATAATATCACTTTCAAAACCAGAGTTTCTTTCATTCTAAACCAGAGAAATTTTTTGACAAAATTGTTTGCCTACCTCCGGCGGTGGGAGGTGTCCCACTCTACACTGCGGTGCCGTCGCCGGAAAGCTCAGCCGCTGCCGCCGCTGCAGATCCTTTTTCTTTCTCTGATTCGCTCTTTCGCGTCTATCTCTCTCTCCCTCTCTGTGAACCTGTTGATAAACCACGTCTCCGCCGCCGCCGTGTGTGTGGCGGCTCTAGGGTTTCACTAGCAGATTTAAAGGTGATTTTAGGGTTTCATGTGAAGAGAGTGAAAGGGGTGGGGTTATAGTTGTGAGTGGCTGTCGTTATAGTGGTGATTGGCGGTGGTTGTGGTGGTGCACGGTGGTGGTCGTGGTGGTGCATGGTGGTCGGGAATGGTGGGCGGTGGTGGTGTCTGCGAGATAAGAGAGAGAGATAGAATTGGGTTTTGTTTTCTTAAAAAGAAATGCTATGTATTTATATTTGTGTGTATTCTTTTATATATATTTAAATATAACATAAATTTTTAATATATTTTTATGGAGTTAAATGCCATTTTAGTCCCTGTGGTTTGGGTCATTTTGCCAGTTTAGTCCAAATGTTTCATTTTTAACCTGTGGGTCCAAAAAGGTTTCACAGTTGCCATTTTAGTCCATTTGGTTAACTTCATCCATTTTTTCTGTTAACGAGAAGGCCAATTTGGTCATTTTGTATGTAATTCTGTTAACTAAAAGGGCAATTCAGCCATATAAAATGACCGAAATGGCCTTCTGGTTAACAGAAAAAATGGATGAAGTTAACCCAGTGGACTAAAATGACAACTGTGAAACATTTTTGGACCCACAGGTTAAAAATGAAACCTTTGGACTAAACTGGCAAAATGACCCAAACCACAGGGACTAAAATGGCATTTAACTCTATTTTTATGACATTTATTTTTTTTATTTTTATTTACTTATATATAAAATTAGTTTTGGATCAAAATGGCAACAAAACAAAACATATACGTAATCTGACCAAAATACCCTTGAGACAACTGACATTTTTAACAAAGTTAGAGGGTGTGATCAAAACGGCAATAAAATGGAAAAGTCAGTGACTCAGAGGCGAAAAAAAACTATTTGGACTAAAATGGCAAATTTGGACAAACATCAGGGACTAAAATGGCAATTTACTCCAGTTTTTATTATTATTATTATTATTAGTATTATTAGTATTAGTATTATTAT
This sequence comes from Helianthus tuberosus, assembly GCA_030545235.1. Taxonomy (NCBI): domain Eukaryota; kingdom Viridiplantae; phylum Streptophyta; class Magnoliopsida; order Asterales; family Asteraceae; genus Helianthus; species Helianthus tuberosus. Next base: position 30,943,894 of record CM060393.1, read on the forward strand.
TACTATTATTATTATTATTGTTGTTGTTATTGTTAATATTTGTATTATTGTTAGAATTCTTAATATTATTGTTAAAATTATAATTATTATTATTGTTAAACTATTATTATTATTGTTATTATTATTATTATTATTATTATTGTTGTTGTTATTAAAATTATAATTATTATTATTGTTAATATTTGTATTGTTGTTAGAATTCTTAATACTATTATTATTGTTGTTAAATAACGTAACTGTTTTTTAGCGTTTCATGTCTCTAATTGATCTGAAGAATTGGGTAGAAACAATGGGGAAGGAGAATGGTTAAGTTATTGTGACCCGTCGATCGAAGAATATTGGTGGTATTACGGGGATGATATGGCTTGTGTACGACCGTGGTGGTGAGCACCATAGTAAAGCAACAGTTAGGAAAGCTGGTAACAAAGAAATTGGTAGCCCATTTTCATTACTCGTTGTGCGGGACGTGACGAATGACACGTGGGAGTTAGTAGTGGACAACTCGGAACATAACCACGAACCTGCGCAGAATCTGATGGGCCACGTGTTTGTGCGAATATTTACTTAAGTCGAATACAAGCTGGTGGAGTAGCTGACAGCTCAAAACATGGAGCCACGTAGAACTATCGACAGTTTTACGGTATAATTTATTTAAAAAATCTCTTTCTATCCAGTTGAAGAAATTCCAGTTGAAGAATTTTATGACCTCCTAGAACTATCTACTGTAAATATTTCACATATTAAATCCAACCTAGACCGAGTTATGACTCTCGTAACAGGCTGCAATTTCTGCCGAAAAAATGCAGCATGCACCTGTTTTTCCGTTTTAATCTTTTAAAATAATTGTTATGGGTGGTTTTCTGAGCCCATATCCTGAATTATATCCTGACTTTAATACTTATGTTTGTGACCAGGATACCAGATCAGGATATTGGTAACATCCTGATGTAGTATCCTAGTGGTTACTAATTATTCACGTGCAGATTGGGATGGCTAGCTTATAACGTTCGAGTGGACTTGTTCTCCTGAAGACTTGGACTAATCAGTTGAAAAGAAGACGTTGAAGCCGGAAGAAGGGGTCTCCAACGTTCAAGAGGGAATATTCGAAGCATCCCTTATTTGTAGGATAGTTAGTTGTTTCTCTTTATTATAAATAGGAGCTGTACGGATCGATAAGACACAACTTCACTCACTTTCTCACTTTCTCTGCAATCTACAATTTCTCGCAATCACACTCAGAAACACTCACACTCGAAATTCATTGTAACACTTAGCTGATCCGTATAATATCCTGCACTGTATCCTGAATTTTGAAGTAATAAGAAGAACAAGGCAGCTGGGATTGTCAGCTCCCGAGGTTTTGTGCCGGCGATCTAGATTGATCAAGGGATTTCCTCGTACATCTCGTGTCAACCTTTACATTTCTGCTCATTGTTTGAATCCTGATATAGCTCAGTATCCTGGGCTATATCCGGAAAACCTCATCGAACAATTATGATTCCAGTTGGGATTGAAAGATAGTTCATTATTTCAGGCTCAAAAACTGTATGTTTTTGTTAAGTTTTAACCATGTTACCGCCGTTACAAGTCGGTTGAAAATTCTGCGCAGAAACTATTTTGTTTTCAGCGCTTCCTAAAAACATTTTTATGTCTTATTAACATGTTTTTCGGATCTCTAGTCAAGGATACATATCATGGATCAGTTTTAACATGTGTATTTATCAAGATTATGAATTCATGCAAAAACCCTAATCATACAAGCATACATACACAAACTACTAGACATCAATCTTCATATATTATCAAGAACTTGATTTTTCATAAACCCTAGTTTTTATATATTTATTTTTTCATGCATCAAATAATCTAAAGAAGATCAAGAACTCAAGTTACATCCAAATTATCACATAATACAAGTGAGAAGATGATTACGGGAACTCAAGAGAGAGCCTAGAAATGATGATGATGATGATGATGATGATCCGATTATGTGTGTTTTTTTAGAGAAAATGGATATGGGGCTAGGGTTTGTGGAAAGAATAAGGAGATGAAGAGAAAGAGATGCTTTTATATGCTAGGTTTGGATGTAGGTGGGTTGATGTCCCGTATCACGCATACGAACCCGCTTAACGTTAAGTAAAATTTGCTCGCTTAAATTGTAAATAAAGACACTGGGTACGCTAGTTATATAAATCGCACTAAAGCAGGTATTCACAATTTTATAAATATATATTAAACAAATATCATATATATACTTGATAAATCAAAGACGTTTAGCTCGGTTATCAGTCAAATAACACATTTTAATTATCGTAGGTCATTATTATTTAGCATAATAATAGTAAGAAAATACTTTAAAATATGTACCATTTTCCGATAATTAGGGTCCAAGGTTCGAGTTGTTACATCAAATGTTCAATTTAATTTCATGGACATGAAGACATCATCGCTAGGACGTAGTTGTTCAACCAAGTCAAGTGTTTTTGAATATAATATTATGGACTTGAAACCCTCACCACAGAGACATAGTTCATATGTGAACAATTCTGACAGATTATTGAAAGAAATCCCAAAAAATTTTCATCCTTACGTCACATTTATACAAGATGTTAACCCTGATGGAAATTGTGGATTTTCGATCAATAGCTCTTTGTCTATGGCTCAGTGAAGATTAGTGGCCCGAAATCCGAGCTAAATTGGTAAAGGAATTGTCTCAAGATCAATACAAGGAAGTGTTTGGTAAGGACTATGATGAAATGTATTAGTCTACATATTTTGAAGGGAAGGGTTGTGCACCGGAAAGAAAATGGATGATTATGCCTGATACTGTTGTCTTGATTGCAAACCGGTTTGGCGTTATCATTTATTTCTTGAGCGAAAGGGGTGCGAGCACTTGCTTCCCACTTTGGAAAGGCCATGAATACTTTCAAGACTATCGAGCGCTTACTATCGCACACGTGCATGGTAACCTTTTTATCATGGTGAGATTAGAAGATGAGTACCCAATGCCTCCTACTATGGGACTATGGAATCAATATAAACACTTGTCTGCAATTTCATGGAAGTCGAAGTGTAAGTGGCAGCTAGATATGTTTACAAAGTCTGTTTCTCGTTCTTCGAAGGTCGTCATTGATGAGTAGAGAATTTATTAGCAATATAATTTTTTTTGTCATGTTACTGGTTATACACTTTTTCTAGTACTGCTATTCATTTGCATTCAGTATTCTTTCTTTTATGATATAATTGTGCTATTATTTTCTAATATTTATCAATATAAATGTCAACATATCTATTCATATAATTTATCCTTGATCATGAGTATAAAAATGTGAATTAAACAAATTGATAACAGTTGAACCAAACAACCAAGTATCTATACACCAATTTAAAAGAAAAAAAAAGTTGCAGCAATTGTGTTGCCAAAACATATGAATCGACCAAATATAATTAATTGTTTATAATTATAATAATTGAAATCCAATAAACAAACTTGAAGATTTATAGGGGTGATATTTGATAAAGCTTAAAGTGATTTTTTAAGGGGTATGACAAGTAAAAGAGGGGTAGTTTAGCCCACCCCTATTAATTATATTTAGCCAATTTTTATTATCCAAAAATTTAAAGCTCAAATGTAAAATTGAAAACCGACCTTTAACCAAAAAACCAAAACCAACCAGTTTCCTAAAACTAGAAAAGCCCAAAACCTATCCAAAGAGATGCATCCTACCTGAATAATTTGTTGAAAACAAAAAATTATATGTAAAGTTGCAAGCCCCAACGTCCAAATGTGAATGTGATCAATGTGGCGTGAGCGATGAGGCGCAATGTGGCGCTTTGATGGATCACTTTGCACTTCACACGTGCGTGTGGTGGATCACAGGGGCTGCAGGGACCAAATGGTTGTAGTGGCGCGCGGTTTCAAGGCGCGTGACGTGGCAGTCCGTGCGTGAGTACACGAAGGTGCGCGGTTGCGCATGGTGCGTGGGTCCTGATGTGACGTGCGCGGCGCACCAAAGTGAGCCGAAACGGCGCGACTGTGTGGCGTGCTCGTAGAGGCTCACAGGTGACGTGGCGCACGCGCCCATGGACCTGAGTCAATGTGGCGCACGCGCGCATGGCAGTGAGCCAAATGGACGCAACGCGCATGAGCGTGCAGACATGTGCGCGCACCAGTGTCTCTTGCGCGCGCGCGCGCAGAAACTTCCAGCAGCAGTTAATGCTGTGCAGTTACGTTTCAGCATTCGAAACTGACGAAGTTAATGCGTTTGACTAAGAATTTAATGACGAATTAAAGTGCATTGAAGACGTTTAATGCAATTTAATTCTCCCATTAAATTCATTTTTCAGTTTCTTCAAGACCTGCAGTATAAATAGGAGGTTCCTGCTACAGATTGAACACACCGAAATTCACAGCTTACAATCTTCTTCTCTCACAGAATTTTTCTCTCATCTTCAAGCAGCAAGGTACACCTTCAGGTTGGAGTCAAGACCGGCAGTGCAACTGCTTGCGGCTATTGTATCCTGGAAACAAACGTGATCTCTTGCGAGACACGAAATTTGTTTTAAGGGACCCGTGTCTAACACGATCCTCAGCCAAGAACAGTGTTTCTGTTCAATCTTTCTTGTTTTTGTTCTTTTCATTTTTCAGTTGAAATATATACTATTGTTATTTTCATTCTGATTTGTTCTTCTAATCAAGTTAATAAAAGAATTTATTTATTTTGCACGAACGGATTCCTACAGAAGTTTCATAAAATTATGTGTGTGTATATATACACACTACTCCAAGTAATTTGAGCTGAAGATCGAGAGATGGGAAAGAAGATGGGCCTGGTTGTTCTGATCCTGATTTCGTTCCTCATGATCATCTCGTCGTCAAGTAAGTACAAATATTCATGAATATTGATTGCAATCTTAATTTCAGTTATGAAAATGGAGTTATCTGCATAATAATATTCTCTTCTCTTTCAAACAGATGCTCATGCTCTATTTAAGACCGGACATAGTGCAAATGAGACGAGATCACGTTTTCCAAAGATGTCTCCCACTCATAATGCAAATGGGACGAACTCACTTCGTCCACCAAAGATGTCTACGCGCGGATAAAGCATGTTTTAAGTGGATGTCGTGTTGTTTACCTAGACATGACTGTTTGTATCATTATTGCATTCACCGTTTATCTATCTATCTATATGTATACATGCTACTCAATTCAATAACGATCAAATGCTATATATATATATATATATATATATATATGTAGAGGATCCTGTACAAAGTGGAACTTTTGTGAGAAGTGTGAGAAATAATTTGGGAATGACAAGTGTCCTTTATCCTAATTAATTCAAAAGGGTATATTAGTAATTTGACATTCTTATCATTTAATTGATTTCCAAGATAACTGCCAAAAAAAACTGGCGATGAGTTTTTATAGGGATTTAATCGAATTTTGAATTAGGAGAAATTTTAGGAAACATATTTGTTTTTACGATTTTATACATCTCATTGTTTTATCTTATTCATCATCTTTTAATCGCAACATCTTTTAATCATACATTGTTCATGGCGTGGTGTTTTAAACATCTGGATACATTGTTCATGGCGTGGTGTTTTAAACATCTGGAGACATTGTTCATGGCGTGGTGTTTTAAACATCTGGAGACATTGTTCATGGCGTGGTGTTTTAAACATCTGGAGACATTGACTATGATTCAAGTCATGGTGTTTTATGTGACTTGAATTCCAGATAAAACACCATGACTTGAATCATAGTCAATGTTTCCAGATGTTTTAAAACACCACGCCATGAACAATGTCTCCAAATGTTTAAAACACCACACCATGAACAATGTCTCTAGATAAAACACCTTGACTTGAATCATAGTCATGGTGTTTTAAAATCTGGGAATGTTTTGTCTTGATTGTCCAGATAAAACACCATGACTTGAATCATAGTCATGGTGTTTTAAAATCTGGGAATGTTTTGTATTGAATCATAGACATGTTTTGTATTGAACAATGTCTCCAGATAAAACACAAGGATTCAAGTCATGGTGTTTTCTGGATTCCAGATAAAACACCATGACTTGAATCATAGTCAATTTATCCAGATGTTTTAAAACACCACGCCATGAATCTGATTACAGTTCTTCTAAACGTAAAACACCACGCCTTGAATCTTATATAAAACAAAGAGGCTTCCGATTTAGATCTTGGTTATTAATTCCGATTTTTAAGGAAAAAGGAGTGAATGCAGGTGTTTTTGGTTGTGTAGGATACGGTTACCATATATATATATATATATATATATAGGAGACCGCTAAAATGAGAACCACCTCGAGTTGTAAGAACCGTGAGAACTACACCGTACGGGGCGAGGTGGACCACAATTTTTTTCATAAACGTAGATGCGTGTATTATAAACACATTTGTAAAAAAAATTCAAAAAAAATGTCGTGTGTGTAGTTTTGAGCACCACAAGTTTGTGTTTACAGGTACCGGAAAATTTACGGTACCCGTAAACACAAACTTGTGGTGCTCAAAACTACACACACGACATTTTTTTTTTGAATTTTTTTTTACAAATATGTTTATAATACACGTATCTACGTTTATGAAAAAAAAATTTGGTACACCTTGCCCCGGATCAAAAAGTTCTCACGGTTCTTACAACTCGAGGTGATTCTCATTTTAGCGGTCCCCTATATATATATATATATATATATATATATATATATATATATATATATATAGAGAGAGAGAGAGAGAGAGAGTAGGAGTTGGGTGGAAAGTCTATTTTTCCTAGAAAGTCTAGGAAGCAATGAGAATTGGACATGTGGCATTGAGTTATTTTAACTAAAAGGGCAACTATGTAATTTCACATTTTAATTTTATTTTTGGAATTTATTTTTCATTAAATAACATTCCATGATTTTCGGAATTTTTGTTGTTTTCGAATTCAAATTCAAATCTGGAGGCCAATGTGTTTATCTGGAAAACTATCAGCAGGTCTTGGTGATGTGTTTTACCAGTCATAGAGGTTGAAGTCAGTGTGTTTTAACAGCAAGCAGGCCAGTGTGTTTTAACAGCAAGCAGATTCTTGACGCTGTGTTTTAACAGCAAGCAGATTTCTTGACATTGTGTTTTAACAGCAAGCAGGCCAGTGTGTTTTAACAGCAAGCAGATTTCTTGACATTGTGTTCTTGACATTGTGTTTTAACAGCAAGCAGGCCAGTGTGTTTTAACAGCAAGCAGATTCTTGACGCTGTGTTTTAACATCAAGCAGATTTCTTGACGCTGTGTTTTAACAGCAAGCAGATTCTTGATGTTGTGTTTTAACAGAAAGCAGATTGCTGGAGGAATCTGGACATTGTGTTTTAACAGCAAGCAGATTTATTGACGCTGTGTTTTAACAGCAAGCAGATTGTTGGAGGATTCTTGACATTGTGTTTTAACATCAAGCAGATTTCTTGACGCTGTGTTTTAACTGCAAGCAGATTTCTTGACGCCGTGTTTTACCATCCATGCTGGTAATCCTTCCATTTATCAAGAACGACTCAGAAACAGCGGTACAATCCTCTCTACAATCATCAATTAAAACAGAAAAAACGCAGCCAGGTTACAAGCAGATTAAGACCGAAAACGTAAATGCACTTCAAGAACTTTAATCACAACACAAGATATGAATACCTAGTGAAGAAAAGGGGTATGAACAAGCCTTGGAACCGAAATCTGAATGCTCTTGGGGTCCTGTTTTGCGTCGCCGGGTTTAGAGAGGGAGAGAGAGAAAGAGGGGAAATTGCATGAATTTAGGGATTGGTTATTGATATGGCAGTTTGTTGACTTATTTAAAACACTTCCAATTACCAAAATACCCTCACTATATTAAAAGTCTCTAATTATATAACTCAAATATTACAAGATTGCCATTGATTTAATCTCAACCCTTAAACACACCAATCGGATGGACCATATCGCTTCCTAGACTTTCTAGGAAAAACACACTTTCTGTGCGAACCCTACTCTATATATATATATATATATATATATATATATATATATATATATATATATATATATATTTGTAGAAACTAGGTTCACTTTTTAATAAAATATATTACAAAATATATAATAACGAGACTCTCTTTATTTGTGAGAAATTCTTCTAGTACGATACCGGTTACATAAACTAAATAAATAAATGTAATATACAATTTAATTGTACCAATCTTGATTCAAGTCGATGTCTTTGGAAACTTCAACCGCACCTACGAGATCGAAACTCCACTGCAAGACAAGCAAAATTGTTGACGTTTTTGGTTGAGGCACGTGTTCAACACACTTCCCTTAAAACAGATTCCGCGCCTACTTTCAGACGGTTCTGTCTCCCAGGGTACAACAACCGGAACAATATGTGTACTGCTGGAGATGACTCTCATGCCCGAGATAGCACCAGGTATAATTTGGTGTTCATACAATTAGGAAAATATGAAGTTGAGAAAAGAATAATTTAGAGAGTGTTCCTCTCTAAATTTCCATGGAACAAAAGACGAATTTGTTGTTTCTATTTTTCTTCTTACTCTCAAATGAATAAAACATATTCATTTTATAATGAGATGCATACTCTCATTCAATCCTCTTAATGATTGTCATAAGCAAGATCATTAATCTTGTAATTAACAAGATAATTAATTTTGTAATAAAAAAGGGTTTAAACTCTAAATTAATGAATATTAAGTGGTAGTAAAAGAAAACTGTCATTCAACTTATGGCACTAGTGGAAACCGTGTAACATTAACTCTCTAGTAAGTAGACTGGTTTGATTGGTCGACGCGCATACAGGCGCGCCTTAGTTGAACCTGCACTGCGCTTCCGCGAAGATACACCTTCTTGCGCCACACGCTAATTGGAAGTCGCTGCGCATACCAGGATCTCACGCCACGCCATATGGAGTCGCGCGCCACACGGATGCCACTACACATACCAGGACGCCACGTAGTCATGCGCCATACATACTTGCGCGTCACTTGTAGTCGTCACCATAGCCAATGACGTGCGCCATGCGCCTAAGGAGCTTTGGGCCGCATTGACATGCGCCATGCCATGGCATCCGCCTACGCCACCCAAGGGTGCGCCATAAGCGGACCCTCCATGTATCTGACCACGCGCTCATGGGCAAAAAATACAAAGGCGGTGTGTGAAGTTTAAAGCGCACCACATTGGGCTTATAACCCACGGTCACGTGCGCATGGGTGCAGGTGTGATGCACCCTTTTGGTCCCCACTAGTGTTTGCCTTTCAAGGAGTGCTCCTCCTTATATACCACTTTAAGTTTTGTCATCCCACCTATGTGGGACAAGGTGACAAATCTCAATCCATTTTTCTCATCTTTGTTTGTTCCAAACATACAACTTCAATCTTCGATATCTCATGCATCTTAGCTCTATTTAGATGTAGTTTGAACACAAACCCATAAATAATTATTTATACAACACATATATAAATATTATTCATGTCCAAAATATTTAGTGAAAACCCTATTTTCACTAAAATTTCCAACAATCCCCCACATGAATGGAGATCGATAAACACACAAAATTCCCCGATGAAACCTCGGCAGTCGAGTATTGCAGGATAGGTAGTTTTGCCTTTGAACCTTCCTTTATGAAGCATACTTATCCTACTAGGGTTTTGTAGACGTGATGTCCTTGAACAACCGCCCATTTGTGTAAGAGACAATATACATTCACACAATACTTTCCCTAGCCGGGCCATCCCCTCACTATCGTGTCCTATTAAGGTCCTCGAACACTTCCTGGTTCTGCGAGAGCTCTAAGATTGCGCACCCCACAGTGCCATTCGAAGCGACCCTACTTCTCTCTCACATATGTGATTCCTTTGAATCATAAAAATCATTATGGCTTACTATGATTTCCACAAATCAATTAGCTATATATTATGCTTAGCCTCACAACAATGTCACTGAGTATTATAGGAATGGACTAGGACGTATTTAAACACCCTTTTATAGTTTTAGGGAGATATATGAACACATACACTAGCTTATACATAAACATATATATTAGCTATGCCCCCACAGTGACTACCCTTCGGTTCATGATTAAGTTGTCCTATTGAACCTATATCTTGGGATCTCCAGTCAACTAGGTTAGATTCCCTCATGTCCTTTTTCCATGGGCTTTAGTCTCATTCCACAACCTGATCTCTTATCAACCCACTGGTTGTTGGATCCAAAATTATTTTTGACTTCATCAAGTCAATAATTTTTAATTAAGACTAGTTGTTCTAACGTGTTCTTGACTTACTAGTCAATTTTTCCCTTTAGTCAATTCATAAGACTTATAACTCGTGATCTCAACTTGGATCCGGTTATGTACCTTGTCTTTAGAAAGACATGAAACTCAATTAATGGCTAGACACGTTTCCATCATGCCGTTGGTATGTCATAATTGACATCTTACTAGATTTTGAATCTACCTAATTGGCATTCGAGTCCAATCTACTCGATTGACTCCATATAACCATTGTGTACTCCATTTAGTCATGCGTTTGCAATATATATTAGGATTTCTAAAATCCTTATTGCCAAACCTTCCACATTCAAATGCAAGTCACCCCCACATTTAAGTGTAATTGGATAGCATCCAAATGGGGTGATGAAAGGTTCTCCCTTTCATTTCGAGTTTGAGAAAACTTCTCAACTACCATTTCAACATTCAAATGCAAGTCACCCCCATATTTAAGTGAAATTGGATAGCATCCAAATGGGGTGATGAAAGGTTCTCCATTTGTAACACCCCAAAAACGGGTTTGGTAAATTAGAACCCGGTTAATATAAAGAAGTGAGTGTTAGTCTCTTATATAATTAAAATGAAACTTGAGGGACCAAAACCTTTAAGTGGGAAACATGATTTTTTTTATAAAGAAAACTTAAAACACCACACACACACACATAGTTTCACTAAAATCCTCAAATTGGAAGGCTTAATGAAGCTTAAATTCATAATCGAGCATGGATTAGTGATCACCTTCTCATGGGAATCATAAGGTATGTCTTAAAGATTAGATTTGGTGATCTTTCACGAAGTGGGTTATGGTGTAAGTTGCGAAATTGTATGAAATTGAGTATGAGGATATGTTAGAATCATCATATAGAACATGGGTTATGCATGATTTAGGCAAATTTGATGATTAGAGATGAAACCCGTTGATTATGGCGATGATGACAACTTGAATGATCACCCATGTCCAATTCTTGCTTAATATTGATGTTTTCTTTTGATTTTTGATTTGTATGATGGATTCTTGTTAGAGGAATTGAAAGAAATGTGATACTAGTATGTTTGATGTTTATGCATGAATGATTTATGTTGATTAGAAGGAGGAATTTGATGAATTATGAATGAGATTAGAAGGATATGCATGAACTAGTTGTACACTATGCTTAGGAGGTAGTGCATACATCATAAGTATGATGAAATTATGAAGAACATAGGATTAGGTCACTTGTAAGTGATTAACAAAGTAGTTATGAAGTGGGTTTTTGATGATATGATAGAAGTAATGATATGCTCATGTTAATAATGTTGAAAAAAAATCATATATGTGTAAGTATTTTTAAAGAAATTGGATTAGAAGTGATGGATTAGCATGTTTTAAGGTTAAATGATAAACTTGATATAAGATCCGTGTGATGAAAAATGGATTTGATGAATGATGAACAAGCTAACTATCTTGAGAATGATATATGATAGTTGATGCTTAATAAGCGACATGGAAACTTGGGGAAAGAAGCGGGTCAAACGGGACTAATGCCCACGGGAAGCATATTCGGATGCGAGGTAAGTTAAGCTTTCACCCTCCTTGTAGAATACTCATTCAACGTATAGATTATGAATATGGTAAGTTTGTAAATGAAGTATGATGTTCCGATAAGTATTGATACGGGTCGGAACATGTGTCCATGATAAGAACGATGGTTGAAGGAGAAAATTTTGGGTAAAGGGATATTATGGTAACTTTGATTACAAGTCAAGGAAAGAATAAGATACATAGAAGGGATAAGGAAATAATTACAATCACACAAGGACGAAAACGGACATTTAGACTTAACGGGTCAAATGGTGAAGTTATCACCATTTAACGAAGTCGACTAATGAGTTGTGTTGTCAAGTATTATGCATTCACAGGTTGTATAGTGAAAGGAGTTATGTTGCTATTAGCTAGCCATTTAGTGCACGAAATATTAAAACGGGTCATAGCTTTGATCCGAGCCAGGTATGTGCGAATTGAGTTATAGTTAAGTCGTGGGATTGGTCAAATGTTTAAGGAAGTCCTTTGTAGTAAAGGATGGGTCAAAGTTGACAAAAACGCCCTTGATGGGTAAAACGGGCAAATGGTCTTAAAAGTTGATTATAAACAAGCTATTTGACAAAATAAATGTTTTGAAAAAGTAAGAAAGCGAGAAGTATGATTTTCGTAAGCTAAGGACCTTAAAATGCGCAAATACCTTTAACGGGTCAAAATAAGCTTTCGAGCGAAAATGGATTAAGAGGATGCAAGACATCCGAGAATTTAGTTTTTATGATAGACGTCATTGATATTATTAGGTTCATAAGAAGTTATGGTCAAACGAAAGAGTTATATTGATAAATGCATGAACGGGTCAAAATTTGGTAAAAGGGTAATAAGCTGAAGGCTTAAAAGTCATAAATTTCGGTAGTCCAAATATTGGATTTTCACTCCATGTGATGGAGAATTAAATTACGGTCGCGTAGGAAAAAGAATCGGTTAAATCGGACTTACAGATCATAAGTTATGACGATTTTAAGTTTGGTTTTGATAAATGTTTTAGCTGGGCAAGTGCAGCAACAAAAATAAAGGAACATGCTGTCAAAAAGGGGGCTAGGTGTAGCGTCTAGCCTCTAGGTGTAGCATCTAGCCCCAAGGTGGGGGCGTCTAGTCCCCTGATTCTGAAAATTTTTAATTTTTGTTCATTTTGACTAATGAAACTTGTTTATACTTTTTTTAACATTGATAAAACTAACTTTTAAGTTGGTTTTGATGGTTGTCGCGCTACGTGTAAGAACCCTCATTAAAAGTCCTATTTATTAAATTAATTTGTCCAGTAGGAAAACCTAATAGAGATAACCAAGTGATTCTACGCAAACCCTAAAATTTTCAGAAATTTTAGAATCAGGATCAGGGCCCCTAAAACTCAAGGGGGGGGGGGGGGGTAAACCCTAAGTTAACAATTATCTAAATTACTCGCTGTCAAAATTTGAAATTGAGAATCTGTCAAGTCAGCGAAGCTAGTCCCAACCGTGGCTACCCTATAACCTATTTTCATTCCTTACGGACCGCAACAATTTGAGTCTTACGGTCCGTAAGAACCTTTACGGACCGTAACATTGTGAGGCTTACGGTCCGTAAGAAAAGTGAAATTTCGACTATAAATAGCAGACATTGGCAATCGAAATTGAGAGTTAAAACGACGTAAAACTTCGATACATGTACTAAGATACATACTGTTTACCACTATTAACACACACGAATCCCGAATTGCTGCCACAAAATAGGGTAATAACTCGATCGCTATTACGATTCATTTTACGACCGATCAATATATCCAATGGATGTTTAAGTGCCGCCCACATTAGGGTTATACTTTGTCGTTCGTCGTTAATTCGATGGATGTTTAAGTATCGCACTTTGTCGTTCGTTGTGAGAATTTGATCTCGTGAGTTATCGTAAATGCTGTATTGGTTACTAACCCCGTTTTGTGTACATTATTATTTAAATTAGGTTAACAAGGCTAATCCATAGACTAGACTCTGCTCAAATTAAATCTGCAATGTGAGTCATTCTCTTTTTATCAAATTACTTTACAAAACCCTATTTATTTCAAAGTTATAATTACAGGGATCAAGTTTATGTAATCACCATATTACAGCCGGTATGTGGGGTTTTGTATACATTACTTGATAATCTTCACCATTGGGGCAGCCAAGGGGTGATATGACCATAATCACAGACACCATTGGACGAATGGGCCAATGGGTCGAGTGATAAAATACTGTGGGTAGTTGGTTGATATCAAAAACATTGTAATTTTCCTTAATACTGTAAATTATAGCAAATGTGTCATTTTAGTAAATAGAATGATTCACTCAGTATTTCCCGCTTACAAAACCTTTTTCAAACATGTTTCAGGCAATCTGTTGTAATTCAGGAAAAGTACTGTGGAGCAATTCAAGCTTAAGGAAGTGGCTCATTATAAAATAAAGAAATATATTTTGTAAAATAAAGATTTCTTAGTGAAATCAACTGATTGTAAATTACCGGGGTTTTGTCCCGATTTGTGAAATAAAATAATCGGGAAAATTTTAGCTTTAAAAAGATCCTGATGATAACCTTCCGCTGTTAAACTCAATTAAATAAATACCACGGGATTTCTGTCTCGCGGCTCCTGAAACGGGTCAAACCGGGTCGGGGGCCGTGATAGAAAAAGGTGGTATCAGAGCCACTGAGTTAAGCTAATTAAGTATTTTAGAAATACTTAATTTTTCCTGATTACTATTATGTGATTATGTGTTTATTAACTGATTATTTGTTAGTTACAGTATGGGTAAGAAAAAGCTTTCAAGCATCTATCTTAAATTAGATAGGTCATTCAACGAGAAAGGAAGTTCATCCCAAACTAAATCCTCAAAACTCCCTACAATTCCTGAAGAAGGAATATTTGTTCGAAAAGCCCAATACGAGAATCCACTTTCTCCGGATAAAAGAAGTTTAATTTTAAAGAAAAGTCAGGAGAAAATAAAGAAAGCCCGAGAGAAGAAAGTTAAACAGGAAACCCAAGAATTAACCAGTAAAACACCTTGGGAGGACAAATTAGAGGAAAAATGGTCGGATCTTTATATGCTAGCCACTGTAGCAGTAAATGCTAATATTTAATATACCATGATTCCGTAATAGTAACCTTATTTACAAAGCCGAAATATCATCTAGTAAATAAATAAAACCTAGCATGTTTAAAATATCCATTTTCCTTTGTATAAATTAGTCACAGGGTAGGCAATAAAACTTAAAGGTTATTTCTAAATTATACTTAGCATTTTTGTATTTTCTTTGTATGTTAAACAGCATGAATGAATTATCAAAAGCCCTAGAGAATCTCAACCTATACCCTGTAAATCTAGAAGTTTCTAAAGAATTTACTGGGTATTTTCCTGATGTGGAACAACCTGTAGAATTCAACGCTCCACCTCTGAAAACCCCAAAACGAAAGAAAAGAAAGAATTACGTATGGGGAAGTCGTATACGTAGGAAAAAGCCAGCTACAAAACTTCCTAAAATAAACAATCCTTTAGAAAAAGGAAAAGAAATTGTAACCAGGAAAAGTTCTAGACTCCAAGAGATGGAGACTGAAGTCAAAGAAGATTCTAGGCAAATGGAAAGGCAGTTTGAGGAATACTCTAAGGAAATAGAAATGGAAGTTGGACAAGATTCTAGACCAACTCAAATGGAAATTGGAGAAAGCTCCAAACAAAACCAGGGAAGGACTTTTCAGGAAGAAATAGATTTTCTATTAGCAAGTTGTGAAACTATTCAGTCTGTCAATACAAATATTTTTACCCGTCCTATTGAAAATCCACTCCCTATGAATTTTGAACCAGCAATCCCAGACCCAATAGTCCATAACCAACCAGTAGGAATGGATGAATGGTGGACGAATGATTGGCAATTTGAAAATATTGTCAATGATCCTTATTCCTTTCTTCCCCAGTTTGATCCAGAACCTCTACCCAATCCACCAATGAGTAACGAAAATCTAGCTGAACTTCGCCATTTTGGTGAAGAGCTAATGGATGCGGGAAGTAGAATCCGGGAGATAGGGGGACAAATTTCTTGGAAATATGATGAAAGGGAGCTTCGTTTTTAGAAGACAAACGACGAGAGATAGTGGGTTGTTGAAACTGTTATTGTGTAATAGTAATATTAATAAAAATCAGTATGTGTAATATAAATAATAAAACGGTTGTATATAGAAGCACGATATAATCTATAAAAATGGAATTTTAGAAAATTTGCAGTTTTGGTTGTATATTCGTTTACGTGATTATGTGCAAATTAATTGTGATATTGGATTATTTCTTTTATACTAATTATATATATATTAATTATCAGATGGCAAACATTGGTAATGAGCCTGTAAATGAAGTAAATGAATCCGAGCAAATCCATGAAGAGCAATTATTAACTAGGCAAGATATCGAGGATATCATTGCACAAGGAATAGCCAATGCTATTCCAGCAATCGTTGCTGCTGTTAAAAAACCTGGTGAACCTCAACAAATTATTCCTAGTAAACGTATTTCTGAAGATAACTTCAGTAATAGTGTAAACGGAGGCAATGATCATGTTAATCATGATAATGAACCACGACAAGCTCCGCTCCCTAAGAAAATGAAAGTCGCAACACCTGGTTGCACTTTCAAAGAATTTCTTGCTTGTAAACCCACTGAATTTGCAGGCAATGAAGGAGCAACTGCAGTACTGCGTTGGTTAGAGAAAACCGAGGCAGTAATTGCAATAAGTAAATGTGCGCAGGATGATCAGGTCATGTACGCGTCAAATCTTTTCAAAGAAGGGGCGCTCGAATGGTGGAACACGGTGTTACAAGCTAAAGGATGAAATAGGACTTACGCCATGAATTGGGAAGAATGTAAGATTATTGTAGAAAGAAAATTCTGTCCTGAATATGAAAAAGATCAAATGGCAAATAAGTTCCTAAACCATCGGATGGTGAATGTGGATTGTCACGGTTATACTTCGACATTCTTCGAATATGCTAGGGTGGTACCAACGTTGGCTTCGCCAGAACCGGTACTCATTTCTCGCTATATTTGGGGATTAATTAGCGAAATCCGCAATATCGTTAAAGCTGCGAGACCTCGCACTATTGACGATGCCGTGGAACTAGCCAACACCCTAACTGATGAATTAGTACGTACGCAAGACGAGAACAGGAAAAAGGAACTGGCTCAGAAAATTACCCAAGGATTTCGGGTGGGTAATAGTAATAATTTCAAGAGAAGAGGAGCAGGGCAATCTTCAAATCCACCTTTCTGTAGAAATTGCAAAAGAAAGCATTATGGAAAATGTAATGTAACCTGCAACCTTTGCAAAAGTGTAGGACATCGAGAAGAAAACTGCAGAAAGAAAACCATAATCTGTTTTAATTGTGGAGAAGCGGGGCATTATAAAACAGAATGTCCTAAATTGATTAAACCAGTAGACAACAAACCCAAGGCAACCGAAGGAGCTAATAAAAAGAATGTCAGAACCTTCCAGCTAACCACTCAAGAAGCAGAACTCATCCCAGACGTAATAGCTGGTACGTTCTTAGTTCACAATGTATACGCAAAAGTATTATTTGACTCTGGTGCAAACCAAAGTTTTATAAATACTTTATTCTGTCAAGCTCTTAAGTTACCTTTAACCAACATTAGGCAGATGTTTACAGTGGAAACTGCAGATGGGAATTCAGTTAAAATAGATCAGGTTTTGCAAAAAGTAGAAATAGATCTTTCAGGTCATAAATTTGCTGCAAATATGTTACCTATGAGATTAGCTGAATTTGATGTTGTGTTAGGAATGGATTGGTTAATAGCCAACCATGCTCAAATCATTTGTGATAAAAACTCTATAGAAATTCAGGCACCTACTGGAGAAGTAATCATGATTACAGGAGATAAACCACGTAGACCCATGAAGTTCATATCAGTAATGAAAGTTGCTAGTTATGAACGAAAACAAGGAATAGTATATATGATTTCGGTAATCATTAGTACTAAGGGTAAAGAACTTAAGGAAATTCCTGTAGTCTCAGAATACCCAGATGTATTCCCAGAAGAGTTACCATGATTACCACCAGATAGGGAGGTAGAATTCAGGATTCATCTAATTCCAGGAACTACACCGATAGCCAAGGCACCTTATCGGTTAGCTCCTACCGAAATGTTAGAACTGAAAACGCAATTAGATGAATTACTAAGTAAAGGATTCATACAACCTAGCTCATCCCCTTGGGGAGCGCCAGTGTTGTTTGTTAAGAAAAAGGATGGTTCAATGAGAATGTGTATTAATTATCGAGAATTGAATAAAGTTACAATTAAGAATCGATACCCATTACCTAGGATTGATGATCTGTTTGATCAACTTCAAGGAGCTAGATATTTTTCTAAGATTGACTTACGTTCCGGATATCATCAATTGAAAGTACAAGAGGAAGACATACCTAAAACTGCTTTCAGAACTAGGTATGGTCATTACGAGTTTACAGTCATGCCCTTCGGGTTAACAAATGCTCCTGCTGCATTTATGGACATGATGAATAGAATCTGTAAACCGTATTTGGATCAATTTGTAATTGTCTTCATAGATGATATACTTATTTATTCCAAAAATCAGACAGAACATTGTGAACACCTTCATGCACTCTTAACTTTGTTAAGAAAAGAAAAGCTTTATGCCAAATTCTCGAAGTGTGAATTGTGGTTGCAAGAAGTGCAATTTTTAGGACACATGGTGAATCATGAAGGTATTCATGTAGATCCTGCTAAGATAGAAGCAATTACCAAATGGAAGGTTCCACAGTCAGCAATGGAAATTAGAAGTTTTATAGGTTTAGCTGGATATTATAGAAGGTTTATTAAGGATTTTTCCAAAATAGCTGTACCATTAACTAAGCTAACCTGTAAAGCCATTAAGTTTGAATGGGGACCTAAACAAGAAGAAGCCTTTAGAATCTTGAAACAGAAATTAACCAATGCTCCAATCTTAGCCTTACCAGAAGGAACTGAAGATTTTGAAGTATATTGTGATGCTTCAAAACTAGGATTTGGATGTGTGCTTATGCAACGCAAGAAGGTAATTGTGTATGCTTCAAGACAGTTGAAAAAGCACGAGGAAAGTTATACAACTCATGATTTAGAGTTAGGCTCCATAATTTTTGCCCTTAAGATTTGGAGACATTATCTTTACGGAAGTAAATTTACTGTCTATACAGACCACAAAAGTTTAAAATATATTTTTGGGCAAAAAGAGTTAAATATGAGGCAAAGAAGATGGATGGAAATTTAAGTGACTACGACTGTGATATTCAATATCACGAGGGAAAGGCAAATGTAGTTGCAGATGCCTTAAGTCGTAAATATAATGAGAAACAACGACGGGTTCGTGCTCTCAGATTAAATCTACAGTTAGATTTAATGGAACAACTGAAATACTTTCAAGAAAGAGCAATAGAAGATGTTGCTGAAGGAATGAAGGGAATAATAAAAGAATTGGAGCAAGGAGTTGATGGAATTTGGAGATTCCACAAAAGCAGAATTTGGGTACCTAAGCAAGGAGAATTAAGAAATAAAATTTTAGAAGAAGCCCATAAATCTAGATATACTATGCATCCAGGAAACAATAAGATGTACCAAGATTTAAGAAAGAATTTCTGGTGGATAGGCATGAAGAAAGATATAGCTAGATATGTTTCTAAGTGTCTTACTTGTTCACAAGTTAAGGCAGAACATCAGAAACCTTCAGGTCTACTACAACAATTAGAAATGCCGGTATGGAAATGGGATCTCATAACAATGGATTTTGTTACTAAGTTGCCCAAAACCAGAAAAGGTAATGATGCGATTTGGGTAATTGTGGATCGATTAACCAAATCTGCTCACTTTCTACCTATGAAAGAAACCTTTAGTATGGAAAGATTGGCAAAGTTGTATGTAGATGAAGTCGTATCTTTACATGGAGTTCCACTCTCCATTGTATCAGACAGAGATAGTCGATTCACTTCTCATTTTTGGACAAGTTTCCAGAAAGCAATGGGAACTCGACTAAACTTAAGTACTGCATATCATCCACAAACAGACGGGCAAAGTGAAAGGACGATCCAAACTCTAGAAGATATGCTCCGAGCATGTGTAATAGATTTTGGTGGAAATTGGGACGATCACTTACCATTGATCGAATTCTCCTATAATAATAGTTATCATTCAAGCATTGAAACTGCCCCGTTTGAAGCATTATATGGAAGAAAGTGCAGAACTCCAGTTTGTTGGGCAGAAATAGGAGAAAGTCAATTGTCAGGTCCGGAGATTGTGCAAGAGACGACTGATAAGATCACCCAAATCAAGGAAAGACTGAAGACAGCTAGAGATCGCCAGAAGAGTTATGCAGACAAGACAATAGAAGCAAGCCGTTAGAATTCCAAGTTGGAGACAGAGTACTGTTAAAAGTTTCTCCTTGGAAAGGAGTTGTTAGGTTCGGTAAGAAAGGAAAGGAAAGCTAAGTCCAAGATACGTAGGACCATTTCCAGTGATCCAACGTATAGGACCAATTGCTTATCGGTTACAACTACCAGAAGAGTTAGCCGGAGTACATGATGTATTTCATGTATCCAACCTCAAGAAATGTCTAGCAGACGAATCACTGATAGTACCTCTTCAAGACATAGAAGTAAATGAAAAGTTAAAATTTGTTGAGAAACCTCTTCAGATAGAAGACAGAAAAGTGAAGTTTCTCAATCACAAACGACTAGTGCTAGTTAAAGTAAAGTGGGATTCAAAGAGAGGAGCTGAATACACTTGGGAACTGGAATCAGAAATAAAGCGAAAGTATCCATACTTATTCCAGTAAATCTCGAGGACGAGATTTTTATTAAGGTGGGGAGAATGTAACAACCCTCAATAAAAGTCCTATTTATTAAATTAATTTGTCCAGTAGGAAAACCTAATTGAGATACCCAAGTGATTCTACGCAAACCCTAAAATTTTCAGAAATTTTAGAATCAGGATCAGGGCCCCTAAAACTCAAAGGGGGGGGGGGGTAAACCCTAAGTTAACAATTATCTAAATTACTCGCTGTCAAAATTTGAAATTGAGAATCTGTCAAGTCAGCGAAGCTAGTCCCAACCGTGGCTACCCTATAACCTATTTTCATTCCTTACGGACCGCAACAATTTGAGTCTTACGGTCCGTAAGAACCTTTAAGGACCGTAACATTGTAAGGCTTACGGTCCGTAAGAAAAGTGAAATTTCGACTATAAATAGCAGACATTGGCAATCGAAATTGGGAGTTAAAACGACGTAAAACTTCGATACATGTACTAAGATACATACTGTTTACCACTATTAACACACACGAATCCCGAATTGCTGCCACAAAACAGGGTAATAACTCGATCGCTATTACGATTCATTTTCCGACCGATCAATATATCCAATGGATGTTTAAGTGCCGCCCACATTAGGGTTATACTTTGTCGTTCGTCGTTAATTCGATGGATGTTTAAGTATCGCACTTTGTCGTTCGTTGTGAGAATTTGATCTCGTGAGTTATCGTAAATGCTGTATTGGTTACTAACCCCGTTTTGTGTACATTATTATTTAAATTAGGTTAACAAGGCTAATCCATAGACTAGACTCTGCTCAAATTAAATCTGCAATGTGAGTCATTCTCTTTTTATCAAATTACTTTACAAAACCCTATTTATTTCAAAGTTATAATTACAGGGATTAAGTTTTTGTAATCACCATATTACAGCCGGTATGTGGGGTTTTGTATACATTACTTGATAATCTTCACCATTGGGGCAGCCAAGGGGTGATATGACCATAATCACAGACACCATTGGACGAATGGGCCAATGGGTCGAGTGATAAAATACTGTGGGTAGTTGGTTGATATAAAAAACATTGTAATTTTCCTTAATACTGTAAATTATAGCAAATGTGTCATTTTAGTAAATAGAATGATTCACTCAGTATTTCCCGCTGACAAAACCTTTTTCAAACATGTTTCAGGCAATCTGTTGTAATTCAGGAAAAGTGTTGTGGAGCAATTCAAGCTTAAGGAAGTGGCTCATTATAAAATAAAGAAATATATTTTGTAAAATAAAGATTTCTTAGTGAAATCAACTGATTGTAAATTACCGGGGTTTTATCCCGATTTGTGAAATAAAATAATCGGGAAAATTTTAGCTTTAAAAAGATCCTGATGATAACCTTCCGCTGTTAAACTCAATTAAATAAATACCACGGGATTTCTGTCTCGCGGCTCCTGAAACGGGTCAAACCGGGTCGGGGGCCGTGACACTACGCGACAGCGAATCAGTTGGTCATACAGGGAATTGTTCATAATGCGAACGGGACATGCATGTATGTACGTATGTTGTATGTACGTATGTATGTAGGTACGCATGTATGTAGGTACGCATGTATGTAAGTAGTTATGTGTGAACATATGCATATATATAAGTATGTATGAAAGTATATATGCATGTATTCAATGAAATTGAGTATTGACGATAATAATAGCATGCCTTGTGAACGAAGTGTAGCGCAGGTACAACGAGGAAGTCTCACCACGAAATGTACAATCAGATGGAAAGCTGGAATGTAAAGAGATAATGAAATGAATAGTCAGTAAGGAGGAATCTTATTTATGCTTATAATGTGTACTAACGTTATGAATGTATGTGGTGAGCGCAGGTTGATCGGGTCACGGAGGATCATCAAGGAATGGAGATCGAGGACCGAGTCGCAAGATAGATTGTACGGGGACGTTTGTGTATGTAATTTAGCAAACATAAGTTATGTTTTTATTTAGTAAATGAGTCGATTGATGCAAGTGTGTAAAAGAGTATAAAAATGGATGAATGAAATTTCAAATAAGTCAAGGTATTATAAGGAAAGAAATTTTTAGACATGAACTTCTGCTGCGACTTTTGGTCAAACGTGAATTAGGGTCCTACAAGTTGGTATCAGAGCCCTGGTTTGAGCGAATCAAGTACGAGAAGATAAATACTTGAACTCAAACCTGTGTGCTCTTGTGATAAGGAACCCGTACAATCCATGACTCGATCAAGATCTAAAGGTAGAAATGGAATGAAAGCATGTATGTATACATTCATATAAAGAAACTAACGGTTTTGTTTGTGCAAGGTAAGCATAAGTATTTGAAGAGGATGGTCCGTGGATGCAGGATAGGATGAATACTAAGGCTGGCAAAGATATAAATAAGCTAATGAACCCCAGGTACACACTATTAATATGTATGGGTACCAATGTTAAAAGAAAAAGGAAGATATCTCCTTGGGAGGGTAATTATTAAACGAAAGGCAATGATATGGTCTTGGGGAAAATTTAGAGATGTGCACGAAACTGAAACCCATTTCTCGGACATAAGGCGATGATTACACGAAGGCACGAAACTAGTATGTGGATTGCGCACCTGGCCAGTACGCAAGAAGCATATGACGTTCGTGAGACCGTGGTAATTATCGCAGGTGTGTCCGGTAGAACTGGGTAGCAGGTGGGCGTGCGGTGAAATGGGTAGTAAGACTCTCGGGAAATTGAGAGTACTACGTAAGAGTGAAAAGTATGAGTGATAAGAATGAAGAATGTTGAATCCGTAAGAAAGTACAGATCAACAATATATGAATGAACTGTTTGAATCCGCGAGACGGATTCAAAGAATGAAAGATGTGAATGCAATGTTCGAATCCGCAAGAGAGATTCAAGGAATGAGAGGCATGAATGGAATGTTTGAATCCGCAAGACGGATTCAAGGAATGAAATGCAGAAATGATAAGTTCGAAACCGCGAGACGGATTCAGTACATGTAAGGAATGAAAGATGTGAATTATATGTTTGAGTCCGTGAGATGGATTCAAATCATAGAAGGAAGAAAAGGTATGAATGGTATGTTTGGAATCACTAGGCGGATTCAAAACATTGAAGTAATGAAAGGTATGGATGTTACGTTTGAATCCGCGGGACATATTTAATATTTAAAAAAGGGATGAAATTAGTCCACATTAGAATGTGTTGATAGTCTGACCATGGTTGTGTCAAACGAGTCATATGAGTGAATGTAAGGTAAATGAACAAAAGAATGATCATAATGGGCACGCAAACCTAAGTTTTAAAAACGAAAGAATGAAGTTTTGAACCAGTTATGTGTTAGATGTGTTAGTAATCAACTCATAGGAGTCATAATGAATGACGGGCTTCGACCCGGATAATGGTTTAAGTATGAACGAGAAGGGTAAGTTTTAAAAAAATACCGAAATGATGTAATGAAAGTCTTTGCAAGCAAGCGTGAAAAGTAAAAGAAGTACGAATGTGTACCTCAATACATTACGATAAGTAAGGAATGTCGGTTTGACCTTGAAAAAGTCAAACTGCAAAGGTCGACAAAATAAGTAACTAGAATAAAAGAATCGCATGTAGGGAATGAAATGTGGAATGTGCTATAGCATGTACGTAGGAAATTGTAAAAGAATTATAGGTGAGTAATCACCTAGCATAATGAATCTTTGAATGAAAAGTGCTAATCGCTGGTTTTGTAGATGTTAATGGTAGAACTCTAAAAGTGATTAAACCAATCGAATTGGTGAACGAATGTGCACGAGCGGAAGCACACTACACGGATGAAGGAAATCCGGCCTGGTATGTGCGAATTGAGTTATAGTTGATTCGTGGGATTGGTCAAATGTTTAAGGAAGTCCTTTGTAGTAAAGGATGGATTAAAGTTGACAAAAACGCCCTTGATGGGTAAAACGAGCAAATGGTCTTAAAAGTTGATTATAAACAAGCTATTTGACTAAATGAATGTTTTGAAAAAGTAAGAAAGCGAGAAGTATGATTTTCGTAAGCTAAGGACCTTAAAATGCGCAAATACCTTTAACGGGTCAAAATAAGCTTTCGAGCGAAAATGGATTAAGAGGATGCAAGACATCCGAGAATTTAGTTTTTATGATAGACGTCATTGATATTATTTGGTTCATAAGAAGTTATGGTCAAACGAAAGAGTTATGTTGATAAATGCATGAACGGGTCAAAATTTGGTAAAAGGGTAATAAGCCGAAGGCTTAAAAGTCATAAATTTCGGTAGTCCAAATATTGGATTTTCACTCTATGTGATGGAGAATTAGATTACGGTCGCGTAGGAAAAAGAATCGGTTAAATCGGACTTACGGATCATAAGTTATGATGATTTTAAGTTTGGTTTTGATAAATGTTTTAGCTGGGCAAGTGCAGCAACAAAAATAAAGGAACTTGCTGTCAAAAAGGGGGCTAGGTGTAGTGTCTAGCCCCTAGGTGGGGGCGTCTAGCCCCCTGATTCCGAAAATTTTTAATTTTTGTTCATTTTGACTCATGAAACTTGTTTATACTTTTTTTAACATTGTCAAAACTAACTTTTAAGTTGGTTTTGATGGCTGTCGCGCTACGCGACAGCGAATCAGTTGGTCATAGAGGGAATTGTTCTTAATGCGAACAGGTCATGCATGTATGTACGTATGTATGTAGGTACGCATGTATGTAAGTAGTTATGTGTGAACATATGCATATATATATATAAGTATGTATGGAAGTATATATGCATGTATTCAATGAAGTTGAGTATTGACAATAATAATAGCATGCCTTGTGAACGAAGTGTAGCGCAGGTACTGTCACACCTGGGCAGAATCCGCAACAATTCTGAATATTCACTTTACTCACTGTACCTACTTGTCAAATTTCGGGATGAAATTTCTTTCAAGTTGGGGATGATGTGACAACCCGAATATTTAAGGTTAGCATTACTCGAAACTCCGCAACTTTTAGCGTGTGTTTTTATGTTTATATGCCTGCTTTGTGTATCATTACTTGATCACGTACATTTAATTGACTAACTGTACATGATTGCGTACGTTTAACTACTTAATCTTCCGCGCGTCATGCAACTGATTTAGAAAAACTAAACCTTGGGCCATTACACGCCTTGTGTAACTTCAGTAGGATTTCGGCCCAAAGCATTGATCATCGGCCCACTTGTTTAAGTATTAACCTTATAGAGCTGATTGAATGTAAACACTTTGTAAAATCCCTAATCACAACAACAAACCCTACCCCCCCCCCCACAAGTGTGTCGGCAGTAGCAGCCCCTCCATCTCATCATATCAATCGGTCAACCTAGATTCTTGGTTAGTAAATTATACTTGTTGACTGTTATGATTGTGTATTATTATTGTTCATAGGTAGCAACTCGGCTCGATGATATATACATGTTTTCGTATTGTGTTTTGCCATAGATTCAATGTGTTGTGAATTAGTGATGGGTTGTTATGGCATGTATGTAATCTAGGAAAAGGTGTCAATCAGTTTGTATATTGTTCTTCGTGTAATCAGTTAGCACTAATAGTTAATGTACATGATGATTGAGACAATAATACTTGTTGAATTTAAGAAATATGGCAGGCCCTCACATGTTCGGTGCAACAACTAGCACATGGGTCATCGGCCCAAGGTGTGTGGGTCACCCACTTCAGAATTAATTCAGTAATAATCATATGAATGTGTAATAGTGTCGGCCATTAGTGTTGTTTGATAGTTATGAATATATTAGAATTATTGGGAATTAATGGGTGAGATCGTGGCTGGGCCGCATATAACCGCGGAATACGTATGACCATATAAAGTCCACACTGCGGGTTTGGGGTTCGGATCAGACCCAGTAACTGATCTGCTGGATTGGTTAATGGGCCGGGAACATTGGTTGGGTTCGTGTAGCGTAACCGTAATATTTTATGTTGATTGTAACACTCATGTTATTATTCTAGAGGTTTTTGTGCAATTAACGAAAACCAACATGTAATTATCATTAAGTATCCTTAGAAATATACAAGTAAATTTTAAACTTTTACAACTTAAAGTTTTATACAAAATATAGATAAGTTCGCCATTTAAAAGTTATGACGTAATGTTGTGCGGAAGCTTTAGTCTGGTGTGTTCGGTTCTTCGTAGCTGCTTGATCGTCCTCCGGTACTAAAATTTAACCTGAAACTCATAAAACATGAGTTTGATTAGTCATACGTAGCTTAAAACGCGTTTAAACAAGTTCCCAAGACAAAACGGAACACGAAAATAATTTTCGGAAAAACATACACAGTCGCGTAGCGCGACGGCTACAAGCTTATGCAGTCGCGCTACGCTACTGCCTCAAATTAAACAGAATGTTGCTGCAGCTGTGCTGCAGATTTCCAGCACGATCTGATTTCACGGAAACGGCCATAACTTCTTCGTTATTGATCCGTTTTACCCGATTCTTTTTCCTACGCGTCTGTAATTTAATTCTCCATCTTGTGGAGTTAAAATCCAACATTCTACATAATAAAATTTCAGACTTTTAAGTCTTCGGTTTATCGCTCTATTTCCCACTTTTGACCCGTTTATGCATTTTATCAAACGAACATATTCGTTTGATTCCTACATCACCTACACCTCTTCAATTTAATGTTACCTACTATATTAGGTTCTAATCATAGGTTTATTACATCGTTTAAACCCGTTTTCGCTTGTATGCTTATTTTGACCCGTTAAGGGTATTTAAGCACTTCCAATCATAAATCGATGTCAATTGTTTCTAGCATTTGCATTACCACATTTCTTATCATATAATCTTCCACCACAAGTATATATACGGTGGATTTAATGTGGTAATCTATATAATCCAAGTTTTACCCCTTGGATCATTATTTTACGGCAAAACTCAAATTGAGCTATTTAGCTAACATATTACATCTTTAAATTTCTATACTTATTCTAGGTATTTATCTAATCGCGAAATTCGTTTCCAAACAACCCTTAAGGGTCGTTTGTTCAAATTAGCCTACAAGGGCGTTTTGGTCGATTTTAGTCCTTCTTTTACAAGGAAGGACTCTCCCCAAATATTCGACCAAAATATCACTTTTAACTACAACATAAATATACGTACCTGGCTCGGATCAACAAATAGACCCGATTTATACCTCGCTTTTATTATCACACCATCAATGATGACGCAACTATCCGATTTGCTAATTAGTCCTGTTAACATAAGACTTGACGACCACATTAGTCGATATTGTCAAATGGTGTTATCACCACCATTCGACCCGTTTGGACTATATGCCCAACATTGTCTGTTTAAATCAAAAACACCGTTTTTGATTTTCCAATTCGTATATCATCCCATCCCGGGTTTTATAACCATACCCTTTTTCTTTTACACTCTTTTCTTGCAGTTTCAACCCATTTCGGCTTACGCCATGGGTATCCTTTTAACCATAATTTACATAAGTCAATACTTGACAATTTTCCAAATTTCCAATATTATTGTTTTCACGTTCACAATTATCGAAATAACAAGCATTCTACATAAGTGTGTAAATTACACTTACCTTGCATCCGAGCTACGTTTTTCTTCTATGCTTGACTCGTTTGACCCGCTTTCACTCCAAGCTTCACCTAGCTTGTTTAAGCGCCAACTATTGTTCATTATTTACAAGGTGGTTAGATTAGTCATTAACAATCACGACTATACCACTTTACTTATTTTCTTAGCCGAAACCACTTATTCGACTTCATCACTAGTTAGTTTGACTTTCTAAAGTCAACTACATTTAATCATATAATATGCACGATTAAGGCAAATCAACATTATGATTAGAACCCGTTTTATCCCATGTCTCATTTAATTAGTTAAGCTTGTCAATTACGCGTTTCACTTGAATTTCAACACTTTACTTCTCATTTAGGCATTTTAACAAACACCTAATTGGCATCATTCTACACTTTTGCTAACTAGTCCATAATTAGTCATTTTTAGCAAGATTAACATCAAATTTCAACCCTCTATATCTAGTGTTCATGAACTACATCAAGAACTTATATCATCATCTCAATATTCATCAATCTTACATTCTAACATGAGTGTTCATCACATTAACATAAAACCCACTTAGCACCTAATAGGGTAATTACCAAATCCCTAGTTTTGACAACAATTCATCAAATTTTCTACTAGGGTTTGCTTCTAAGCCAAGATATAATCTCAATAACACTCATAGAATCAATATTCATTCCAGAATTTCGATTATGATTGTTCATCATAATCTCAAACTATCACCAAATCATAAATTTCAACATACCTTGTAATCCCCATGACTAGGTGATCACGAATTTGTGTTCATGCAGTGATTTGGCTCTTGATTTGGGCTTCAATTTGGTCAAGTTGTGGAAGTTAGGGTTTGAGCTCCCTGAGCTTTCTCCTGGTCGCTCCCATCCACGCACACACTGATGTGTGTGTGTGTTTTATTTATTTTTTTATTTTTTATAAAAAATCTAGTTTGGCCACTTATACATAATCAGCCCCTTTAGTTTATCTTTTTAGACTATTGCACATCAAACTAACTTCTTTCATTTAATTACAAGACTTGTACTAAGTTATTTATTTCCTAGTTACTTTATCTTGTTCACAACCCGTCTTATTTTAAGTCCCGTTAAATCTCGGGCCTTTTTACATACTTTGCTTTTCTCAAAGTATTTCTCATCCTTTTAATATATATATTAGATTTATTTATTTAAATCTTATAATTTACCGGGTAAGTTTTATCACTTACTGTATTTTACCCGTCGTGTAATGTTAACGTGGTTTGATTACCAAGCCTGTTTTCGGGGTGTTACATTGATGCAAACTAAATGTGTGTTGAAGTTTCTTGATGCTTGATGTAGACTATCCGTGTTAATGATGATCGGCCCAGTTTATCGTATATGGGAATAGGGTGTGGCGATTTAGATGGTTAATGACATGAAACGTAGTTTCTGGAATATTGTGAATCATTGGCTAAGTCATGGTTTTTGTGCATGGATGAAAATAACAAAGTTATAATGTAGTGGTAGGTTTGTGGCCATGTGAAATATAGTCTAGTAATATACATATTCCTATAGCATTGTCAGTAAACCTAACATGTGCATTAAATGATGAAAAGAGGTGTTGAATTAGGTAAATTACATGCATAATGGTGAATGAATATGCTACCGTATCTACTATTAATGATGGATGATTATGAATACTGCTAATGATGTTTATTGATGAGCGAGTGACATAATCTTGTTCGTACACCTAGTATGGTACACACAACTGTTAAACATTGTTTTGGAACAGATACGTGAATTGTGGGATTATATGAGTTGTATAACTGCTGTGGTAGTTTGTATGCACACTATGACTTTTATGTGAACGTGAACTTTGAGAATGTGTAACTGATTACGCACGCATGAATACCGTAGGGTCTGATTGATTTACTGTGTGCGGGTAGTTAATCATACCGAGCAAACCGAGGTGAGTTCATTGCTCTTTTCCAAGCATGCATCCCGGGAAGGGATATCGGGTAACGTTCCAGGGAGGAATGCAGGTTAATGGGATGTTTGTTATTACTTAGTTTCTATTATGTAAGACCCCCTACATCTACCGGCAGTTGCGGAAAGGCAACGAGGTTATTAGTTGATAGCGTTATTAGGTTTGGCACCCTCACACCGTACCGAGGAGGACGGGCGTGAACTAATTTCCTTAAAGCATGACCAATGCCTAAATAGAGGCATTGGGGTTGGGCATTCACATCGTGTATATATAAGACCCCTTACATCTACTCGAGGTTATTAGTTAAGCTAATTACCTCGACCACTTGACCAATGCCTTGATAGAGGCATTGGGGTTGGGCATTCATATCTTGTAGCCGTTCGGTAATCGAGTAATAGCAACATCAAATCATCAAGACAACGAAACATCAAATCAACATATTAAACTGTTTTACACATGTGACTGACAACTAAACTCGGTAACAAAACTTTGAACTCACCAGCGTAGTCTGACACACTTGTTTGCATGCTTGTAGGTCGTTAGCTGATATACATTGGGACTTGCTATCTGGAGCAGCTGGAGTGGATATGGTCTTGATAAACACATTTTTCTTATTGGTTTATTGATACATTACATACTTTATTGCTTCCGCTGATTTCTTTGGTTTTCATTTAAATTTACAAACAACATTTTAGTTCAATCAAGTATTTTATCATTTTATTGAACATGTTTGGTATAATTAGTGGCTCATTGTTGGATCGTCACACTCCTAATAGGGACATACCCTAGGTGAGAATTTGGGGGTGTGACAGTTTGGTATCAGAGCCACTGGTTATAGTGAACTTGGTTTTTAAAACGTTTTTATTAAACCAGACTATAACCGAACTGTTATGACAATAAGAATATGACCATGACACTCAGCTCCAGATTGCAAGGTTCGCCTCTTGTTTACTCATTGTACTGCATAACTAGTGAACACTTACATATGACATTGCATGTAATTGCACGTTTAGCACAACAGTATGAATTCATGTATTACTTGCATGTGTTATGTGACTGATAGGGTGGTATTTCCCTAACCATTCATGACTCACGTTTCGTGATGCTTTTGTTGCTACTTGAGTTTGTGGAACCATTTGACATGAGTTAGGAGGAGCTGAGATGAGCATGCAAATCACAATATTATTGTGGGTGCACACATAATAATACTGTGGGGTGCATGCGAGTCCCAGTGAGGCTTAACAAGTGAAAAAGGGGTTCCATTATGTTATTAAATCGATGTGAAACACAACAGTTTATAAGAGTCATAGCAGTGATTGTCTCTTACTTGAACATGATCTTTTCACTTCACTCTGAATCCTTACGAATCTCGATGCTATCGAGTATTACCTGAACACCCATCTGAACGCCTAGCGAACTGTGTAGAATGTTAGGTGCTGGCATGAATGTTCCTGAGATGGATGTCTCCACGTCGAATGATTGGTCTATACCTTCCTCACCCATCTTTGTTTGTTTGAACTTAGCGCGTTAACGTCTTAGACCCTGAAGTGCGATCACTTCTGCAACACTCTGGAAACATACCGTGTATTACTCAGTCAACTTGCAAGAACGATGGACAAGAGGGTAAATGTAGTATTTTACCGACTTCAGCATTTGAACGACTCTAGTTGCTGGTAATGAATATCAGCGATTTGACTCCAAACGAATCCTTAACCCTAGTCAACAACTTATGGGAGCCGACTTCTACAAATTAATCAAGACATAAACGATGACAATTGACCATGATGTGGAATGTGTAACTGCCAGCACAATGAGTAGCGCCATGGAACGTGGCACGGAATGTGAAGAGATGGACATTGTTGGCGAAAGATCACAGGACTCCAATTCGAGCAACAGCACTAGAAGCAACAGTCACAATGACAGCAAGGTACTTGCAAATCATGACTTTCGGTATGGAAATGATGGTGGCTTCAACAGGGAATGGCCGATGTTAAGGCAAGACTCTAACAACCCAGGGAGCAATGACAGTTTCGGGAATTCTAGTAGCAGTAGCAACAACACTGGATATGGTACTCGCAAAGGACATTTAGGTTCGGCGTGGGCGACGCCAGGATTATAACAACATGGTGGCCTACACGTTCTTGGTAACTAATCTCTTCGTCACTGTTTTGCTTAACCCTGATGCTTCTTGAAACCGAACCCGCTGTGGAATCGGCTGATGTCAAGTCAAATTGAACCGCATATGTTAGTTGGGATGCAAACTTGACCTTGTGTTCAACACCGATCTTCTTAATACTATCCTAGATGGCTACAATGCACTAGTTAGTGTGGTCTGGTTATCCAGAACTCACGCGGGTGTACCCAGTAGGGAGAAATTTTGAGTGGTGGATTGTTATTTATTCTAAAGCGTTAGACTGGTGCAGAGGTTAGCGCCATTCCAGCTATGAGGGCCCAGAAATGTCTATGGACGGATGACCCCGCTATGTTAACAACCGTTTCTGATGATAAGGTTAAGGAGAGGATCGAGGATCCGTCAATTGTTTGTGATTCCTCCTAATGAGCTACTCGAAGACCTTTCAGGTTTACTTCCACAACTATTAGGCAAAATTTCAGTTTGATCTCACGCTAGAGGTAGCCCTGATTACTCGTACCCTTACCGTCTTGCACCAGAAGGGTTGTAAGAGCTGTCTAACCAACTACAAGAACTGCTGAACAGGAGTCTAGTCAGACCTAGCTTTTGCTTTAGGAAGCCCCAGTTATATCCGTGAGGATAAGCCTTCTTGTATATGTACTAATTATCGAGAACTCAACCAGGTGACAGTCAAGAACCGTTTGCCTCGACCATGTATTGACAACCTGTCGACCAGCTGCGAGGGTTAAGCTCCTATTCGAGGGAAGACTAACGAATGAACCGACGTCAGATGGATGTCCAAGGGGAGATTGCTCTTAGAACGACATATCAAACGCAATGCGGCCATTTCGACTTTGTACACCAAGATCATTGAGTTGATCAACACACAAGCAGCTTTATGGACCACAAGAATCGACCGTGTTTGTTGATGATGTTTTGAATCATTGCCAGGAGGAAGGAACAACATGGGCGGCATATGTATCTTATTCTAGAGCTCCTGAGGGAGGAGTCACACCGCGCGAAGTCTTGTTAAAAGGTAACTTCTGGATTCAAGAGGTATATTTTGGTCATAAAAACAACGAAGTGGGAATACACGTGAAGCTCGCTAAGATCTATTTTGTTAGGGGCTGACCGACACCAAAGATTTCTTCAGGGATGCAGTAATTCCTTGATTTCGCTAATTCATCTCAGGCTTTTTCGAAGATTGCGCCGCTGTAACCTCTTTAGCACAGCGGGGTGCTGTGAATTCATGGGAGACAAAACATGAGAACGTTTCTTCAGCTGTTGAAACCCAACCCTGCAACGCACTGAACATCACTCCTATCCGAGGGCACTGATAATTTAGTGGTATATCATGATGGTTCGAATTAGAGTCCCGGTTACACGCCGATGCAACACGAGAAGGTGATGGCTTACGTAATAGACTTACAAGGAGAATTGCACGACACACAATCTGCGGTGGAAGTCGTAGTCTTTGGATTTAAATTGGAGGCATTACTTGGACAGTACCGAATACACCACTTAGACCGATCACAAGGGCCTCCCGTATACCCTTGTTTCGAAGGAGCTAAATTGGTTAATGGCGTCGCTGGATAGAACTTTTGGATGACTACAACTATGAAACTTGAACATGCACGAGCTTTGCAGCTCACTATCGACTCTAACTTATCTGATCCGACTCATCCTGTTCAAACTGGAGAACTGAAGGAAGAGGATTTTCAAGTCGAACCCATGCGGGGAATGGAGAAGTAACCTTGGCGGGTCAGACGATATTCGCTACCTCATGGAACGAATGTGGATCTCATCATGCAGTAACTGTAGGAAATTTAGGTTGAGCAAAGCACACCGGCCTCGATATTCTAGTCGTCTGGGTTTTGATGAAAGACGTTAGGATTTATAAGCCTTGTACTGGTAATCAGGCATGAAGGCCCACCTAGCTATGCATGGGGATGATGCTTGACTAGTCGGAAAGTCAAGGTAAAGTATCAGCAACCAGAAACATGCATATGGAAATGGGAACAGACTACCGTGGAATCTGGCACTAGACTACTTACAACTCAAAACGGAAATATTATCACCTGGGTGATCATTGGTGGACTCAAGTTACCAGCACACTTTCTTGCAATCAAGAAAACTGACGAGACTTCACAGTTTTGAATGTTCCTCTGAGAGAGGCGGCTTTTAGGCACGTGGTGCGAACTTCTGTTACCTCTGAATTTGATCTATGCATGATTTATGTCAGGGAATACACAACACCCTTGGCTCACGTCAGAACCAGAGCATTGCTTATCGCCGTTGGGCAAATGATCAGAGAAAACAAACTCTCCTGGCACTCAAAGACATGCTGCGAGCATGTGTGTGACTGGCTTTGGTACAAATTTGAAGGACTCTTACCTATGGTTGAGTACTGCTACGACAGTTATCATTTTGGTAACCAGACAGCTCTGTTGAGGCATTACCTAGACGATAATGCCAACCTTCTTGCTAGACTGGGATGGTTGACAACTTAATTACAGGCCCAGGACTTGTACATGAAATCTCTGAGGAAAGTGATAAGCTTAGGAAACACTGGGGGATTCGCTATAGGCGATCGTATCATGTTGAAAATCTCGCCCTGGGAGGGTGTGATACGCTTGGTAAACGTGGCAAGCTTTACTTACGTTACGATGAGTTAACCGAAATTCCGGAAAGAATTGGGCACACCGCCTACAAACTCGAGTTCCCCGACAAATTGGATAACATGTATGATATCATTTATGTCTCGAATCTAAGGCAGTGTTTGTCTAATGAAACGCTTGTGATACCCTTATTAGAGTCTAGGGTTGATGACGGGTTGCAGTTGTTGAGGGATATACTGAAATCATGGACTAGGATATCAAGATTCGTTAGTGTGGTCGAATTCCAATTGTAAGTGATCGTTGGAACTCAAGGCGTGGACCGGAGTTCACGTGGGAGCGCTAGGATCAGATGAAACTCAAGTACCCACATCTTTTCCCTAAAGATCAACCTGAATCTAGTAGAGCTGGTGAATTTCGGGGCGAAATTCCTATTCAAGTTGGGGATGATGTCACACCTGGGCAGAATCCGCAACAATTCTGAATATTCACTTTACTCACTGTACCTACTTGTCAAATTTCGGGATGAAATTTCTTTCAAGTTGGGGATGATGTGACAACCCGAATATTTAAGGTTAGCATTACTCGAAACTCCGCAACTTTTAGCGTGTGTTTTTATGTTTATATGCCTGCTTTGTGTATCATTACTTTATCACGTACATTTAATTGACTAACTGTACATGATTGCGTACGTTTAACTACTTAATCTTCCGCGTGTCGTGCAACTGATTTAGAAAAACTAAACCTTGGGCCATTACACGCCTTGTGTAACTTCAGTAGGATTTCGGCCCAAAGCATTGATCATCGGCCCACTTGTTTAAGTATTAACCTTATAGAGCTGATTGAATGTAAACACTTTGTAAAATCCCTAATCACAACAACAAACCCTACCCCCCCACAAGTGTGTCGGCAGTAGCAGCCCCTCCATCTCATCATATCAATCGGTCAACCTAGATTCTTGGTTAGTAAATTATACTTGTTGACTGTTATGATTGTGTATTATTATTGTTCATAGGTAGCAACTCGGCTCGATGATATATACATGTTTTCGTATTGTGTTTTGCCATAGATTCAATGTGTTGTGAATTAGTGATGGGTTGTTATGGCATGTATGTAATCTAGGAGAAGGTGTCAATCAGTTTGTATATTGTTCTTCGTGTAATCAGTTAGCACTAATAGTTAATGTACATGATGATTGAGACAATAATACTTGTTGAATTTAAGAAATATGGCAGGCCCTCACATGTTCGGTGCAACAACTAGCACATGGGTCATCGGCCCAAGGTCTGTGGGTCACCCACTTCAGAATTAATTCAGTAATAATCATATGAATGTGTAATAGTGTCGGCCATTAGTGTTGTTTGATAGTTATGAATATATTAGAATTATTGGGAATTAATGGGTGAGATCGTGGCTGGGCCGCATATAACCGCGGAATACGTATGACCATATAAAGTCCACACTGCGGGTTTGGGGTTCGGATCAGACCCAGTAACTGACCTGCTGGATTGGTTAATGGGCCGGGAACATTGGTTGGGTTCGTGTAGCGTAACCGTAATATTATATGTTGATGCAAACTAAATGTGTGTTGAAGTTTCTTGATGCTTGATGTAGACTATCCGTGTTAATGATGATCGGCCCAGTTTATCGTATATGGGAATAGGGTGTAGCGATTTAGATGGTTAATGACATGAAACGTAGTTACTGGAATATTGTGAATCATTGGCTAAGTCATGGTTTTTGTGCATGGATGAAAATAACAAAGTTATAATGTAGTGGTAGGTTTGTGGCCATGTGAAATATAGTCTAGTAATATACATATTCCTATAGCATTGTCAGTAAACCTAACATGTGCATTAAATGATGAAAAGAGGTGTTGAATTGGGTAAATTACATGCATAATGGTGAATGAATATGCTACCGTATCTACTATTAATGATGGATGATTATGAATACTGCTAATGATGTTTATTGATGAGCGAGTGACATAATCTTGTTCGTACACCTAGTATGGTACACACAACTGTTAAACATTGTTTCGAAATAGATACGTGAATTGTGGGATTATATGAGTTGTATAACTGCTGTGGTAGTTTGTATGCACACTATGACTTTTTTGTGAACGTGAACTTTGAGAATGTGTAACTGATTATGCACGCATGAATACCGTAGGGTCTGTTTGATTTACTGTGTGCGGGTAGTTAATCATACCGAGCAAACCGAGGTGAGTTCATTGCTCTTTTCCAAGCATGCATCCCGGGAAGGGATATCGGGTAACGTTCCAGGGAGGAATGCAGGTTAATGGGATGTTTGTTATTACTTAGTTTCTATTATGTAAGACACCC
Source organism: Helianthus tuberosus (assembly GCA_030545235.1). Classification (NCBI taxonomy): domain Eukaryota; kingdom Viridiplantae; phylum Streptophyta; class Magnoliopsida; order Asterales; family Asteraceae; genus Helianthus; species Helianthus tuberosus. Next base: position 30,981,239 of record CM060393.1, read on the forward strand.
TACATCTACCGGCAGTTGCGGAAAGGCAACGAGGTTATTAGTTGATAGCGCTATTAGGTTTGGCACCCTCACACCGTACCGAGGAGGACGGGCGTGAACTAATTTCCTTAAAGCATGACCAATGCCTAAATAGAGGCATTGGGGTTGGGCATTCACATCGTGTATATATAAGACCCCTTACATCTACTCGAGGTTATTAGTTAAGCTAATTACCTCGACCACTTGACCAATGCCTTGATAGAGGCATTGGGGTTGGGCATTCATATCTTGTAGCCGTTCGGTAATCGAGTAATAGCAACATCAAATCATCAAGACAACGAAACATCAAATCAACATATTAAACTGTTTTACACATGTGACTGACAACTAAACTCCGTAACAAAACTTTGAACTCACCAGCGTAGTCTGACACACTTGTTTGCATGCTTGTAGGTCGTTAGCTGATATACATTGGGACTTGCTATTTGGAGCAGCTGGAGTGGATATGGTCTTGATAAACACATTTATCTTATTGGTTTATTGATACATTACATACTTTATTGCTTCCGCTGATTTCTTTGGTTTTCATTTAAATTTACAAACAACATTTTAGTTCAATCAAGTATTTTATCATTTTATTGAACATGTTTGGTATAATTAGTGGCTCATTGTTGGATCGTCGCACTCCTAATAGGGACATACCCTAGGTGAGAATTTGGGGGTGTGATAGGTACAACGAGGAAGTCTCACCACAGAATGTACAATCAGATGGAAAGCTGGAATGTAAAGAGATAATGAAATGAATAGTCAGTAAGGAGGAATCTTATTTATTCTTATAATGTGTACTAACATTGTGAATGTATGTGGTGAGCGCAGGTTGATCGGGTCACGGAGGATCATCAAGGAATGGAGATCGAGGACCGAGTCGCAAGATAGATTGTACGGGGACGTTTGTGTATGTAATTTAGCAGACATAAGTTATGTTTTTATTTAGTAAATGAGTCGATTGATGCAAGTGTGTAAAAGAGTATAAAAAAATAGATGAATGAAATTTCAAATAAGTCAAGGTATTATAAGGAAATAAATTTTTAGACATGAACTTCCGCTGCGACTTTTGGTCAAACGTGAGTTAGGGTCCTACACCATTTTATTTCGAGTTTGAGAAAACTTCTCAACTACCGTTTCTTCATAGCCTAAAGGGTTTGTTTCTTAAATGGTGTCCATCCCCCCATATTGCTTGCACTTTGAATAATGTTGAGTAATCCCTTTGGTTTGAAGTGAAATTATAATTATAGTTTGGTTTAAGCACAAAATTCATATTTATTTCATAACATATTTTGAATGTTTAAAGTTAATTTAATCTCCGTCTACCATATAAATTAACAAGTATTAGTCTAGCATGCTTTAGACCACAATACTCTAGCATGTGAACATAAGATGCATCATTCTGATTCTTCACAGCCTTACGAGATAACGCACTATCTCTTCCAAACATTCTTTTTCTTAGTTTAGATACAATCACTACTAGAAAATACACTCCTATTGACAAGCGAACAGTGACACACACATATTTTATGACATTCAAAAGCGTATGTCAAGGAAAAAAATGTCATGGTTTACAAAATTTAATAAATCTATGACATTCTTTTTTGTGTGTCATGTTTTTAGCATCATAAAAAAACAAGATTCATCTTGACACGCAAACAATGACACACGTTCGTTTTATGACATTCGAAGGTGTCTGTCAAGAGAAAAATGTCATGGTTTTACAAAATTCAATATATTTATGACACACTTTTTTTGTGTGTCATCCTTTTAGCGTCATAAAAAACAAGATCTATCTTGACTTGCGAATAATGACACACGCTTATTTTATGACATTTAAAAGCGTGTCAAGAAAAAAATGTCATGCTTGTACAAAATTTAATAAATTTATGAAACTAATTTTGTGTGTCATCTTTTTAGTGTCACAAAAAGAAAAAAAAACCATTATATAAACATAAGGGTTAATTTCCTATAGCAGTAATTGTTTATGTAATACGGAAATCTTGGTTAATTTCCAATAGCAAATCATGGGAAAAACTTGAAAACTGTTAAAGAGAAAAAATTGTACGGACTATAAAAAGTGATATATATCTAATATATTAATTAAAAATTATATTAACATTGTCTGGTTTAGGCTCATGAGCTCGGTTGAGATTGGGCTAGTTTACTTAACGAGCTTGTTTTTAGGTTCAAGCTCGTAATAGTTAAGCTCATCATAGTGGTTTTGGGATATGGCTATGCCGTTTGGTGCTGATTTTGGAAGGTACCCTATCGACGAGGCGATGTTCTCGCCGGTATCTCATGATTTCTCATCCCATCCGCATCTTCCACTACTATAAAATGAGGCTACTACAACTTTTTATATGCAACCTTTTTTAATTGTGTTGCATTTGACTCTAATGCAATTTCGCTCAACATAAAGGTTGCATTAAAATATATAATGCAACATTTTTCATAAAAACTTGGAGAATCTTATTAAAATTGCAACTTATTTTTGAAAGGTTGCGTATTTTATTGAAATTTTCATCTTTTATAAGAAAAGTTGTATTGTTAAGACGGGAACTCTAGAGTTAAAAGGTTGCGTAATTCAATGAAAACAACAAAAATATAATAAGTTTTGATTTGTAAATAATAAAAAAACTTCCGTTATTATTTTTGTGTTATTTGATGCTTAAATAATAGTTTTTTTTGTAAAATAAATTGTTCTCATGAAAATAAACTTTAAATATTTTTAGAAAAATAACAAATGAATCCCAAAAAGCAAATATGTTTAACAAAATGATACACTAAAAATTAATTGTTATAGAACTTTTGACGAAACATCACCAAATGTCCTCATAATCTTTTTTTTTAAACATTATCTTTATATTAATTGTCAAGGTTGGTATGTACAATAAAGTTTTTATTGTTTTTTATTATGATTTCTTGGTTAAATAATTTGAAAATGAAATATTAACACAAAATTGGTTTTGTATTGGTGTGTAAACTACAATATAATCCATGCCAAACGAGTTCGACACAGGGCACCCAACCCCTCCAGCCGTTTTGCCTTTTTTATTTATCGATTCAATTATCCAGCTAGATGGTGTTAGTTGTGCCGCCCATATCAAGTCCTATTCGACTTTTTAGGTTTGTATGTTTTTATGATTTTTTCACATTATTATTTTTATTGTGAATTTTAAGTTTTGTCCTTTATCTATATACCAAATTTTAAGCGAAGTCCTTTATCTTTAAAAGTGATGAGTTTTGTACTTAATGTTTTAAAATCATGCGCGTTATGTCATTTAACCTAAACTCAGTTATTTTTAATTGTTAAGTGAAGGACAACCTAGTATTTTTACTTTTTTTTATTCAGAAAAGCATTTTAATTTTAATAACTAAAACAAAATAGAATCTTATTATATATATATATATATATATATATATATATATATATATATATATATATATATCTAAAGACACTCTCTCTTTAAAACACACTCTCTCCAACACCACTACCTGGCACCATCACTCTCACACCAGCACCACCCCAACACAACCCCCACACCACCACCGTAGCACCCCCCACAACAGCACCGCACCACCCAACAACAGCACCGCACCACCCAACAACAGCAACGCACCACCTTTAACCACCCACACACCTCAAATTTGTTTTCGCTAAACGAGATCAAGGTTGACCACTTGCTCAGTCGCATCTCAGGCCACAGCGGCCAACAGTTACGACGGTGGTGATGGTTTCACGGCGACCCTGTGTTGCTACAGTGGTGGCGATGGCCCCAACACGGTGAAAAACGTACCAACTAAAGGTTTTGCTGAAAAAACACGATGGCATTTTCATAATTATTTACACTGTAAAGTAATTATCAAAATTACTTTACAAATGATCTTGTAGGGTAATTTTGATCTTGTAATGTAATTTTGATCTTATAGCGTAATTTTCAAAATTAATCTACCAGTGTATCTTGTAAAGTAATTTTAATTACTCTACAAATGTATCAAAATTACTCTATAAAATCATTTGTAGAGTAATTATGATACTCTATAAAATTACTCTACAAGATCAAAATTACGCTACAAGAACACTTTACAAAATTACTCTACAATGTAAATAATTACGAAAATGTCACCGCATTTTTTGGCTTTTCATGTCTTTCATACGTTTTGTACGATAAGACACTTTGTACGTGAACTTAACTCCTTAGATATAAAGCATCATTATAAAATTACGTTTGAAAATTAACTTTGTTTTAGCTTCCCTCCCAAATCTAAACAGAACCCCAAATTTTTTTGATTTCCCTCTCAAATTTCAGATTTCACAATTAGATATCGATTTCTCCCATTACCCAACCCAATCGATATGCTTTCCCTCAGCCCACTCGATCGTCTCCTCCTATCGTTGCTCACCAGACGAACCACCACCAATCACCAGACGACCCGTCATCACCACTCATTCCTTGTCACTTCCATCCTCCCTTCAGCCCTGTGAAGTGTAACACCTCGAAAATTCGGGTTCAGTATAATAACGACACGTGTCATGTAGGCGTTGTAAACCCGGATTTAATAAAAATGTTTTGGTAGGATTTAAAGATGGCGTCATGTTAATTTTACCTCTGAACGACCTCATATAAATCCCAAGACCCTAATACTTATTATCAACATTTGATATAGCCCGGTAAATGCCCACAATAATTGAATTCATGCACAAGAATGGAATTCTACGAAGATAAAGCATGATAACCCTTAAATTTCGATACTTTATTAATGATTCAAAGGAAACAATTGATAATGGTAGGGTATGGGACTGTACAAAGGCATTTTGGGAGGTCCCTAACTGTCAAAATAAAGTCCCAAAGTCGACACAAGTGGTTGCCCTTTCAAAACTTCAACAAACAACAAATGTTAAGCCTGATGTCAGGCTTACGGACCGTAAGCTTGGGACCTTACAGTCCGTAAGGATGTTGCCAGCGACCAGAAACAGGCTGCAGCCTGTTATGCGCGATTGTGACCTATTTCACCGGTTTTTCTCACATGTGGACGACCCCTAGGCACCCCTAAGCACTAGGACAAGTGTTAATCAGTTATGGATGGGTCCTAGACTTTGTTGTCAACATTTTATGGTGCCTTAGTTCACTATATAAAGCTCATTAGTTGCAACAAACATTCACACACCTTCTCCTGCATTGTGGGATCATTTCTGGAGCTATCAAGCAGCCTCAAGTGATCATATCTTGTGCATAGGACTCTTGTAAGTCTGCTAGTTCTTGTTTAGTTGAGTTTAGCTTGTTTAATTAGCTAAAAGTCAAACCCTCGTAATTACGGTTTGACTTCGAGATTAGTCAATAATGGCTCAGTCATATCTCAAATTAAAAGTGGTTATAAGTTGGTATTTATGTGGGTAATAAAACCTCAAAAGGGTTTCCCCTGATCACCACTCTAACCAGGTCAAAAGTCGGGTCAAACATATAATTAAAAAGTCAACAGGATGCTTAAAATGTCATTTATGCATAATTAGCTATCTAGAACATATATAACATGTTTGATCATTGTTATAACTTAGTAATTAGTGTAAGAACATGTCCAAACATGTTCAGCCCGACTATTTCCTGTTTAGACCCGGTTCGGAACCGAAAGTCACATAGTTTGACTTTCACTTTGACTTTCAGTTCTGGCCCGTTTAGGCATGTTTTAGAAATGCCTCAGAGCTTTAATTGGACTTGGTTACATGTTAGAACAACCCTCTGTGATTATACACCTTGGTTCATTAGTTATCCAATTAATATGCATGTTTCCGTTAATTGCTCATATGTTGACCATTATGCCCTTATTACCTTAAAACGTGATTTATGAAAATGTAAAGGTGTAGAAACCTTGATTACTGATATATAAACTTGTATGCAAAGTTTGACATCAGTTTGACTTGTAGATTAGGAGTTATGCTCATTATCGCAAATTTAAAGCTTTATGATAATAAAATTGTGTAATTAGCGTATAGCCTAGTTAAGCCTACTTTTGGTATCAAACTTAATACCCACTGATGTAATATATTATTTTGGGATTTTTAAAGATTTTTAATTAATTTTAGGCTGAGCATAACTAGTAGTCGTAGGCTTAATCCGGTAATTGTCGGTTTTTGCCCTTACGGGCCATAAAATGAGTTGTACATATCTAAACGACTCCAAACCTTTTGCTACTGATCACATATGATAAATAAATTATTTTAAGCCTTCTGGAAATATAAAAATATCAGATTTAAGTATCGAACCTGGAAATGGCCTTTAATCGCCTTATTTAGCCTTTTTAACGCATAGTATGTATTAAAATCATATTGGACATACTCGGGTTGATACCTACTGATATATGAGGCAAATTATAATATTTTAACAGTAAGCAAAGGTTGATAAACTCAGACTTCAGTTTAGAGCTCTTCGGCTTATGTGAAATTACCAAAATACCCCTACGGGGCATAGTTTGGTTAAAAATGATAAGTTTCACATATATGCTTTAACTTGCTGATATAACTTAGCAAGTTGAGTATATTTACTGATTTCATCAGACCTGTAACTCAGTTAAACACTTAAACTCTTTTATAAACTTTTAAATGACCAAACTACCCCTACGGGGCCTAGTTTGTGTTTAAACACGTTTCGGGCATAACGAAAGACATCTTACTGATTTCACAACATATTTGAGGCATAATTAACTTAGGAAACCTGTATATAGCTCTCATGAACACCCGTCACGCTTATTACGCGCACGGTTAGGTTTATGTAACAAGTTTACATAAACTAGCCGAAACGGGTCAAACCTTAACGGTTTTATCTCAAAATCCAGAATGTGAATAATAAACCCATATTAAACAAGTCTTCAAACTTGTCGGGTCTGAATCACATTCTATCCGGTCTTCGCTTAATCATGCGTACGAACCGTATCTTGAAACTAGCCGGTCTAAGCTTAAGCTTAATAAAAGGCCCGTTAGAATTCTAATAGGTTATTATAAACCTTCGTTCCAGATTAGGAGGACCAGTAAAAGCTACGTGCATTTTGCTTATTGTGATTAATACTTACTCAGGTAAATACTTTTAACTTATTTTCCCTATACGGGCTTGGGTTACGGTATATAGCATACCGCTTGATCGGGCATCAAATCTCCACATTAAGTGGGTAGTTGAATAATTTGATCGGCTCGTTTAAACAGTCTTGTTTACTTTACAGCCTTTGGGGGGTTAATGACCATGTCCCGGATATCCTTGGCATCATCTTACGAGATGGCCACGACCTGAGCACGGGGTGTAGGCGTACACCTGTCAGTGTATAACTCTATATTGTGGTGTGTCTATTGATCTTTAACCCGGACAAGATCCGGGCTACTGAACGCATAAGTAACATGTAATTCGTTCACAAGATTATAATATTAAATAATTCTCCCAAGTTATAAAAATGTTTATGCCATGTGCATCCAAACAAATTTTCAATCATTTTCCAAAATGAGTCAGTTGATTGTATTTACCAGTGTAAACTGACGTATTTTCCCAAAAAGACTGAATGCAGGTACTAAACGAAATTGGCTGGATTGTCTCCTAAGCATCAATAAAAAGTCTCGCAAGCTTAGGATGCCTGAAGTCTGTTGAACCATTTATATTATTTTGTTTCGATCCTACTGTGGATAAACTTCCGGATATTGTTACATTGATAAACAATATTAAATTCGGTTGTATCATATTTTAAATTTGCTTCCGCTGTGCATAATAATATTGTGTTGTTTGACTATTACGTTGCCAACCACGTCACAATACTCCCCCACCGGGCCCACCGGTGACACGTGGAAAACGGGGTGTGACATGAAGGTATTACTTTTTCTCTCCCATCAACTTTGCTTCAATCACATTTAGGATTTTAATCAAAGTATTGAATTTGGGAATAAAATTTAGGGGATATGTGTGTTTAAGGGGGTATATCATGTTAGGATCGAGGATTTCTAATATTTTTGACAAAAGAAACACTTGTAAAACAACTGTAGGTATATCATTCATCATTTAATTTCATTATAATTTTTTTATTCTGGTTGTATTACGTTTGAGATTTGTGGGTTGAATTTTGTAACCGAACGAGTTTACGCTAACCCGCGCGTGACGTGATGTCGCGGTCACAATCAAATTTAATCCCAATAACAACTATATAGATAGCGGTAATAGGGTATCGAACACAGGGAGTTTGTGGAATATGTGTTATCTCAATGTATGTCTAGATTAATCTAAATTGCAAGAAATGTAAATTTCAATGTTTGGGTTGATTGGTTTTAATTATCTAGAATTACTAAATTAGAATACAAATCAAAGTCAAGTTTTGTAACAGATAAGAGGATAGTGATCATCCCGAGTTTCAAGTTTTAAGTGACAACTAACGTTCATGTTCAACCGGAAAGAACCACATAGACATGGCTCATGTAAAATCAATTGTTTGTGATGAAAGGGAACTAAGTACTCGGATTCCTAGAACGCGAGGTTGTTACCCGATGACCAATCAACACATATCCAACCCTAATCCCTCCCATGATATCTCGATTGCCAACGGCACCAAGAACGTATGGTTTAGAACTATGATCAAACATACATCAACAATTTACAAACAACCAATCAAACACCATAATAAACTAACAACACATGCACAGTCTAATATTCCAGAAATTAAAGAACAAGCATAATTGTCACAAATAAAACCTTACATCCGAGACGATCACCAAGCAAACCTAGCCGCTCATAGTGTTATGAACCATCATCACAATCGAACCTTTGTCCATTGGAATAAAAAACAAAGTCCTCATGTTTTGATCACTCAAGAACACAAAAGGAGAGCCAAAAATCGCCCCCTACTGATCCAAAACCGTCCAATCATCCGAATTACTTGAAAAGACACAATAAAACTGATTTAAAGAGGCAGTTACACATTTTCTCCCAGTTACCACCGTAATTTACGGTGAACATAAATATGTTACGGTGATATTTGTCTGCTTTACGGTGGAGATCAGGCCAATCCAAACGTCAAGACCCTCATGTGCATGTGCCTGTTACTGCTCCCCAATAATGATGATGTTGTTGAGAAGAGAGCCCACAAGTCTACGAGCCCACAAGTCTCATATATCGGCCCATACTCCAACAACATGTGCAGCTCCCCCTTTGTCTGCGTCCCAAGAAGTCAACACCCACCACATGTGCCTTTCTTTTTAATTGATGATGAATGATAATTTTTTTTTTTTTTTGCCAGCCAAGAAGACAATATATTAAAACCAACAACAAGAATCCTTAGCAAGCAGCTAAGAACCCAACCATACAAAGAAACACAACAGGACAAAAAGGAACAGACCAACTACAAATTATACAAAAATCAAACCCTCAAACCTGCTCCAGTTATCTGAACTCAGCTCTCCAATTTTGGATCTTTTTTTCAGCCACCAAAAAGAGCTTTCCTTGATCTCCTCCACAACCATGTTCACTGATTTGTTTCTTTGGTTGAAAATTTTGTCGTTCCTGTAGAGCCAAATATTCCAAGCTGTGTTTAGAAATATCGCGTAAATAACCTTTCTTCTTTTGTCTTCAATTCCCGAACGAGAGCAAAAGCTAAGCATCTGATCGAGAGACTCGAAAGTCGTAGGGATCTGAAGGCGCGTCCACACACATATGTTCCACCACACCGCTCTAGCGAAAATACAAGCTACGAGGAGGTGTTCTGCCGTTTCTTCTCCTGAACCGCACAAAGGGCATCGACCGTCTCCAACCGACACCCCGCGTGCTGCCAAAGCTGAAGCTGTTGGAATCTTTTTTCTAACCGCCCTCCATGCGAAGTAATTAGCTTTAGGAACAGCCATATTACTCCATATGAAGGTCCGAGTTTGCTGGGCCGAATGAGTCTGATCTTCCACATCTCTTCGAACCTGCCTCACCGAGAAGTCCACCTTTTGACCCTTGCTGACCCACATCCAGGTGCTACCACTGTTACGAGAGTCCTCCTCCATATGAATGATAATTATTATGTTGTTGACTTGTGAATTGTGTGGTTGAATCCCATAGCCCAAGATCTGCCAAGATGACATTGTTAATTGGTATTGGACCGATGTATGCCGCCACATCAATATCAATTCTCCTATTCACGTGACTTCAAAGAGAATGATGTTATTTTTATTAAATGCTCTCCAAGTCTGCCATGTAGTTTGCATGTGCCTCCTCTCTCAATATTTTCTATTAATGATGATGTGTTTCCCAAAACCTTGTATATCGCCGCCAATGTGATGATGTCCTCTCCATTGTGTGGCGGCCCAATCCAAACAATTCCAAAAGTCAGCCGTCCAAGCCCATGTGCCGCCCCCTATTTGGCCCAATTGATGATAATGATTTGTTGACAAGGCCCAACCGCTTGCGTAGATGGTGAATAATATTGTTGAAAATCACAATAATTATCTCCACAAAAACCCTTATGTCCGCTGCCTTTTTCAATTCCCTAGAAATCCACGTGATGTTCTCATGATCAATTAATAATCTCCAAATAAATCCCCTCACTTTAGAATAATATGTGTGTACACGTGAATATTGTGACTTTGGATGATGTCTTCTATGAGAATGATGATGAATTAATGTTAGTGATGATCAAGACTTGATGGCATCAATCCTCCACGTGATGTGCTTCTCAAAAGTCAATTCCATAAAGACATATTTTATGCACTTAGAGCATTCACATCCAATCCATCAAATTATACATACATTCCACTAAAAAACAACTCCTATATTAATATATTTCCACTAAAAACAAATAATTTTTCTCTCTCCTTTCAATTAAATAATATTATCATTACATTTTTCTCTCACTTCCACTCACAACCACTTTCAAAATATATTAAAAAATTATAACGGGTGAATAGTGTCCCCCCAAATATACAGATGAACAGTAACATTTTCTCTCTCCTCTACTCACAACCACTTTTTATACCCTTTATAATATAAAAACCCCCCCTCACATAATTTGATGGTTAGGATGTGAATGCTCTTAAGTACCTATAAAACACCTAAGTTGGGAATGGGAAGGTCTTGGGTTCAAGTCCCATAGACGATAGGGATTAAAGAAATTAACCTTTCAAAAAAAAAGTACCTATAAAACCAAACAACTCGTAGTTACTAAGTTCAAGCAAATAACCAAGTAAAGCATGGAATTTTAATCTTTTTAAACCACTTAAGAGTTGTCCTACGGACCACCCGTCAGCGCGTTGCGGCGGGATGTTGATTATTAATGTATTTAGTCTCACTACAATAAATACAAAAGTTCTTAAGTTTCTGCAAAATATTCTTTTAGTTTGCCGTGCATTTCTCACATTATATGAAGAGTAATTCTCAATACCCTTAAAATTTTAATATGTTAATGAGCTCCTACAATGCGCTATAGTGCATTGCAATGTTAAAAAGATTGTCTAAGCGTCAACAATACATTTTTGCTCATTTAACAATATTGTTAGAAATTAATGTTATCCACATGACCGTATGTCAGATATAAAAAAAAGTAGAAAATAAACATGGGCAAACAACTAACGATTAAATGGATAAAAAACAATTTAACAGATAAGGTGCATAAATTAAAATAACTCTTTAAATGGCTTTTCATGTTACTTGTTAATGGTAATTTCATAATAAATATATTATTGATTTTTACAAAGTAATATAAGATTTTCCTTTTTCAAGTATATATCATTATATATTTTCCCGATTTGTTATATGAAAAATAGTCTATAACAACACATTGATTAAACATGCCCCTGCCAAATAATTACCTCGAACCCAATTTGTAAACACCTCACACATGCTTAAACCTGCCTTAAATCTGTCAAATAATTACTTCCAACCCAATTCCACAGCAGATTAATCACATATGACTTTTCTTTTGTTATAACCTTCTATGCAAACTCTACAGCAGATATTCAAAACTAATGTTTATCATATTGAACTGAACATTTAACTGAACGTCTTATTGGTTTACTACGGGTCGGATTTAAAAACCAAAAAACGTCAAAAATCTATACTATATTATAATGCATGAGGGAGGGGTATTTTAAGATACCCAAAAAATAAGAACTTTTCCCTCCTTTATTTATAAAAAGACCCCTAAAATGAGGGTAGTTTGGTCTTTTAAACACTATTTATTTTTTAGTCCCTAAACTTATTACACTTAAATCCCTGAGGTTTTAACAAAATTATAGATAATTAGTTACAATTCACCCCTCCACAACAAACTTATAATTTTTTTTACGTGTTCTTGACATATCTTATAAACTATACTGTCTAAAAAAATTCCAAAGATAACATGACGACCTACACATTTTTGTCGACGTTTCGGTAGTTGTCTTGTTTAATATCGACGCAAGGATTAAAAGGTACAAGTCGATAATGTTTTAATGTACAAGTGATTAAAGAAGAACATAACAACTAATATATACTATATAATCATTTAATTTATGAATTTTATAATAGGTTCTATAACATTTTCATTTTAAAATTTTTAAAACTAAAACTATTGTCAGATGATTGATTAAACAATTTCTTTATCTCTTAATCAAATTTTAACAAAACTTCCTAATTTTAAGGAATTAGTCAAATGTGAAATGTCAACAGAAACTAACAAAAATTCAATTTAAAAGATTACTCAAATTTCAAAATAAACTAACAATACTATCCATCTCCATGACCTACTACTTATTCTCCCTCTCATAGTTAGTTAGTTAGTTACACAAAGACAATATAAAGAAAAATAAAGAGAGAGAGCGCGGATGAGAGAAGCACAATTTCCTTATCCGTGTGTTACTGTATTGCATCAATGGTTTCTTAAAACATTATCAGGTTAAATGCTAAATTTATTACTTACTATACATGTGTAATGCTTATTACGTCTATCTAATCACAATGATGCTACAATAAATATTATACGAATAAGAAAACTACCAGAAACGAGTGTCGCAATGCAAAGTGTCGCCCCGCCGCATCGCGCGGGCACCAGACTAGTAATATAAATATAAATATTAAAAACATAACAAAATATCCAAAATACTGATTATTAAACTTCAAAACAACATATATCGATATATTTAAAAAATAAACAAATTAAACATCAAGCATTTTCAAATTACGTAAATGGATTGAATGATTAACTTTAATATTATTAAAAAGAGTAAACTGCTAAATTCGTCCCTGAGGTTTGACTCAAAATGCTAGATCAGTCCAAAATCAACTTTGTTTGCTAAAACAGTCCCTGAGCCTAGTTTCATTTGCTATTTCAGTCCAATTAATAGGAGTTAATTGATAAATTCGTCCCTAAGGTTTGACTCAAAATGCTAGATCAGTCCAATCATTTTCCCTTCATTGGACTGAAATAGCAAATGAAACTAGGCTCAGGGACTGTTTTAGCAAACAAAGTTGATTTTGGACTGATCTAGCAATTTGAGTCAAACCTCAGGGACGAATTTAGCAGTTTACTCTATTAAAAAAACCATAACCGAAACTAAATGTAATATTATATTTAGTTTAAAAACTTAATGATTTAATAAATGAAAAGTAAAAGAATGGATGACAAACTCATAACTCCTTGGCCTGAGTAAATGTAATCAGAACAGTAAGACGGGACTTTTGTGGTTCGAATCAAAACAATAATTCATAGCTTTTTTCTGAAACGCAACCAATACTCATCTCTCCTCTCTGTCGTCATTATTTTCCGGTTGAACCAGCGACGGGGGAGCGAGTCTTAGATCGGTGACGACGGCGGCGGTGTTTCGTGGCAGAGTAAATTGTTGGTGGAGGTTCACACCCATCGTTGATATTGTCCTTCTTTTACTTTGTCTATTTTTTAAGAATTCTAGAAATTATGTGGTAAATGATTGTGTTAGTGTGAGTGTGCCGGTGCTTTAGGCATTATAAAGGATGTGAAACGGTGGCACCGGGAAACGGTAGTGCCTGTTGGAGGAGACGCATCGGAGCACGATGTTAGAATGACAGTTGAATAATCGCAACGGTTAAATAACGGTACCGATTGGGGATTTGTTTTTAAAGTTTAGAAGTTGTTAACCTTGGTGGCTCATACATGTGAACCGGTGCCTATTTTGAATTGAATGGCCGAATGGGTGCCTTTTGGATGAAGAGATGCGATGGTGCGGTTAAGGCAGTAGTTTCAAGCGGCAGTTTGAAATCGGTGTGAATATCAATTTGAAACGGTACGGTGGGAATCACGAAGAGGTGCGTTAGAAGTGGTACGAATAGGGTGAAAATTAATTGATGGTTGTTTGAAGGGGTGCGAGTTAATTGACGGTGACTCTTAGTTGCTTTTTGTATAGATATATAATCATGTGTGTGATTGCTGATAGGTTTGGGGATTTTGGTTTGATTTGATTTTTTTTAACTAAGGTTTTGTGGTGAAGCGAGATACTCGATCTCATTGGCGGTACATTGAATGTAATGATTTGGCAATGTATAATAACTGGGTAAGTTCTTGTAACGTTTCATTTTTTTGATTTATTGTTATTGATCAGTTATATATTTGTTGTGGATTCAAATCTGGAAACTTCAGTGCTTTCAAGGGTTGCTTGATAACTCTTATCTTCCATTCTAACTTAAACAATTCTCATCTTCTTTCAGTCTGCAGATTGTAATAGCAACTGATTTAAGAATTATGTGAGTTTAATGAAGTGGTTTTGTCTTTGTAGATTGGATTTTGTGAGGTTTTGAAGGTGTCATGTCTTACAATTTTATAGTGTGATATGTGATATACTTTATGCCTACGTTTACAAAAAAGAAACCCAATCAACAGTACATTTTTTTTGAAAAAAAAAATGTACTGTTGATTAGGCTTCCTACATACAATCTAGATTTTTATGTCATAGTGTCGGTTGGTTGACGACTTGTACTCCTTGTGTAAAGAACTGTACAATTAACCATTGTCTATGTAAATATAGGTGAAATATTTTTAACTAGCTGATTCATTTTAGATTACATGCATATGAAGAGACCTTTAATTGTTTATTTTAAAAGAGTAAATTACGTTTTTGGCCCCTGTGGTTATATCATTTTTACTATATTAGCCCAAAATAAGAATTTTTAACATATCTGCCCTCATGGTTTCTATAACTAACCATTTTGGCCCCTAAGTCTAGAAATCATGGGGGCCAAAATGGTTAGTTATAGAGATCATGGGGGCTAAAATGGTTAGACTTAGGGGCCAAAATAGTTAGTTATAGAGACCATAGGGGCAGATATGTTAAAAATTCTTATTTTGGGCTAATATAGTAAAAGTAATACAACCACAGGGGCCAAAAACGTAATTTACTCATTTTAAAAATATGTTGTACATCTTTTACTAGTTTGCTATGGGGATTTGACTAGGGGTGCAAATGAGGCAAGCTCGTCTTACTTATGAGAGCTCGAGCTCAAACGAATATCAGTTCGAACTATGGATGAGCATTTAGTACGGGTACCGGTACCCATTTTTTCATTTTTCAGTACCGGTACCCATTTTCCCGCTTTTTAGTACCTTTACTTTCGGTACCATGCTCATCCCTAATTCGAACTTTGTTTCTAAAGCTCGAGCTCAGCTCATTAAATATTTTATTAATTACTTGGTATTGATTATAACTGTTATATATGTGTGTATAATTTAGTTACCTTATCATATTTTATAAATAATAATAATTATTATATGAATATATTTGATACATTAAACAAAAGTTATATAAATATATTATAGGCTCGTTTAGGCTTACAAGCTGGCTCGAGCTCCATAAGTGAAGCTCGGGCTCGTTTATGAAGGAAAAAAACATGACAAGAGCACAAAGGAATCAAAGGGTTAGAATGGAAAGAAGTGGAGTTTTGACGATGAGTGCACATTTATTCGATAGTGCATTACTTTCAAAGGGGGATTCTAGAAGACTAGAGTGTGAGTACGATCTATTTGGGCATGATAGTTACATGTACTTAAATTGTGATGATTTTGAAGCGGTTTTTACATTCACCGAGCTGACCGGTGCTATCATCACTTCTTATATAATGTAAGTGCCTATATCTAGTATAAATTATCGTTCGTAAAACAAAATTTATTTTATTGATTCGGTTTATGTATGATAATTGCAGGGTCCTGTATGAGCAAATTAAGAAAGAGTAAATACATGATCATGGAATATGTTTTATGAATTCGTCTACAATTTCGCGGGCTGGTCAATGCAAACCCAAACACATCGAGGATGCAAGTAGAGCGGTTGCAGATCCATTGTGTAAAAGAAAGGGTAATGACATCATCCTATTGCCCTACAATTATGGGTTTGATTTTCTTTTTAATTAAATATTCGTAAAGATCTATTATTTTAATTTTGATTGAATTTTGGATTTTGGATTTTGAAGAAATCATTGGGTGTTGGTAGTACTAAACCTGAAAACAACTACTTGCTATTATCTTGATTCCTTACGACTTAGAAGTGTCGATGAACAGTTGAGGCAAATTCTTGTTTGGTAAGTAATACAAATTATCATAATGGATGATAAAAAAGTTGGAATATACTTTGATATAATTTTGATTTTTATAGGGCAATGGTCGTGTATGCTTCACGAAGTGGTACCAACATAAGGGTTAAACTCATCTGGATTAATGCTAGGGTAAGCACCCTATCCCTTATTGTAATGATATTGTAAATATTGAAACCCTTTAGTTTAAACTTAAGTCGCAATGGTTTCGCATTTCTTGATATTTTTAATTGTGTGGTGTCTACGTCAGCTAAGAGGTACTGAATGCGGCTACTATGTGACGAAGTTCATGAAGGAGATAGCTTACGAAAGAGTTGAAATACTTGACAATGATAATGTAAGTTTAGGCATATTTTAGTCTGTATATTAGAGAAATATGTACTTATATATCCAAACAAATGCTTAAATTCATATATTAGGATTAAATTCTGATTTTTAAGATTTATTTTATTTGATTAATGTCTAAGGTTGGGAAAAGAGCAGAGGAATACTCGGCTGCGGATATGGATGGCATTCGCGAAGATTGGGCGACCTATGCAGTTACCTCTATTTTTAAGTGAAAAATCGTATTTTATATGTTGACAATGTATTGACAAACAATTCTTTTTTATGTTAATGTTAAAATATTTGTAGCATACTTGACAAAGGATTATGTAATGGATTGTTTTGGTATATATGTGAGTGTACGTATTTGTGTTATGAAAAAGATTTATTGTTTTTGTTATTATATATGTATCCAGGACAAATTAATAATTCTATAAAAAAATTTAAACAATTAAAAGCATGGCATGCGTAAATGAATGTCATATGTATGTGTCATAAATGCTTGTCATGAACGTGTGTCATTAAAAAGTGTCATAAAATGAGTGTCATGAATATGTGTCATAAATGTGTGTCATGAATGCGTGTTGTGTCATTAAATGTGTGTTATCAATGTGCGTCATAAAAACATGACACATAAATGTATGTCATGTTAATTTTATGACTTCTCAATCAACGATACGCTTTTGCGTGTCATAATTATCGTTTTATGATGCACAGTGTGCGTCAAGAAATGTGTATTTTCTAGTAGTGAATAATGAAATTTTATCTCACCATTCCGAAATCATTAGTTTTAGGAATGTCTCAAAACCATAGTTAACTCCATCCATTAGGATCATAACTCGTTTGCCTTTTTGTCTCCAAGGCTTCACCATTGACTTCTTAAGGACTTAAACATAAGTCTTAATCCATGTCACTTTGATGAAAGATCTTTGTATAAAATCACTCGAGTCTTGAGATATAGTCAATTAGATTATAAACAATCAGGTATTAGTATCACAGAATAAGATTTACTTCCTGATTTACTTCGTTGTCCATCTGGATTATAAACATTTATCAGGTATTAATATCACAGAATAAGATTTAATGCAAACAATCACACAAACAATTGATCAAAAACGTCAAACACTACGACTTTTACTCTTTTCATATATATATAGTACAATCTACAACTGGAATTTAAACACACTACTAGTTATGCATTTATAGATATTAGGTTATATATATTTTAGTTGATTTTTTTTCAAACTACATGCATTTATATATATTACTAGGGGTTGTTTATCCAGAACTGCATTTCTCGCTCGTCGTATTTCCACACGAGTTTTTCTCCTATCTGCCTTATCATTTCTCCTCCTTCTATCAGTTCTTCACGATATGTGCGGAGTTCCTGCACATTCTCGTCACTCATGGGTGGTCATGGTGTGGGTACTGGGTCAGGGTACTGATGTATTGGTTCTCCATATGGGTACGGGTTGTTTAATATTTCCTGAACATACTGATCGTTATCCCAATATGGATCTAAACGATTAAGGTCGGCATACTGTGCTATTGGTGTTTCCTGAGGATAAAGCTCCTGATAATCCCTATGGTCATCTTCCCATGGATCATATGCTAGAGGATTAGGTGCTGGGATTCTAGATATCTCGTCAGGGTCAAATGCTGGTATGGGAAATTGGTTTCCTGGATTAGGTTCTATCTCCATTGGTTGGGTTGGAAATAGTGGCAATGGTTGTGGTGCAACTATCTGATCAAGGTTTGGATCTGCTGTAGTGATGGCTAGCATATGAAAGTTTGCCAACTGTCTATTAACTGCCTCCTGAGTTTGGCCATTCACTTCCCTATTGGCTGCTGCTAATGCTCTATGTTGCTGTAACTTTTTCATCCTCTTTCGCCTCTCATGTGCTCCCCTAGTAAACCATCCTCTCTTTTTTGGATGGAATGGTTCTTCGGATTGCGCCTTAAAGATGAAAATTCCCTCTTCAGTATCAGCAGAATACCCCGAAGGAGTAGGCAGTGATGAGGTTCCTTCACTCTTGGGGGAACTATCTAGATGACGGTAGGCGTCCGACTTACCTTGCTCACTCATACTGTAAACTAACAGATTGTCAAATAACACAAAATAATAATATACATATTTACACATAATCTCATAGATTATTTCCTAACATAATTGATAAAATATCTTGGTGTCAGCAGAACACTTCTGTGGCTTAAACCAGTGGCTGTAGCTCTGATACCACTCTTTGTCGCAACCACCGACCCCTTCCCCCGAGAGCTGTGTCGCGAGATCCAGATTAGTGGTTTCGGTGTTATTAATTTGGCAGCGGAAATTTACATCAGGACTGTAGTTAGGAAATAGTTTATCAGAGTAAAACACCATATTTTTATAAATAATAAATACATGGGAAAAACCCAAGTTTTCATTATAATATGTTTATAGGGATAAACCCTAATTTATTGAAATAAAACTTCTTTCTTATTTAGGTAACTTTTATAGCCACTTTTCCAAGCCTTCAGTGCTCTCCAGCTGGCTTCTATTTGGTTTTCACATTTTGTTACCTGAAACGCGTTTTAAAAATATTTTATCAGCAAGAAATACTGGTGAGTGCATCCTAATTTAATCAAAACAAGCTTTTATCATTTTACAGTATTGAGAGCGATTACAATGTTTATATCTACCCAATTACCACCCACGGTACTGTCAATCCTGACTTGTGGTCATGTTACTATTCATGGTATAGTAACAAGTAATGTATACCAAACCCCAACATACCGACAGTAATTGTAGAATACATAGACTCAATCACTGTTATTATAATTTAAAACAATTGAGGTTTGTATAAAAAGGTTTACAAAAATAGATGTACTCACATTGTTGTTTTAGATAATACTACTGCTTTCTTGTGACTTCCTGGTTATAATCTATTAAAACTAAACAATGCACACGTGTTAGTAAGATAACCCAATTTACATTAGCCATACCCCCGAGACAGAACTCCAACGACTGAGTCAGGCAGAGACTTGACATGCGTTACGGAGCCCTAGATCAATCAGGTAGAGTAATTAATACGTAACCGAGGGTTATAATACTTACAACGAGGCAGAGCTTCGCTTTTAGGGATATAATACCCGAGAGTTTTAGCTATTAATATTTTAGAGAGAAAAAAGATTTTGAGCGACTGAATACTGAAGTCGAACACTCCTTTTATAGGCTGGAAACATGGCGGCTCGCGGCTCGCGGCCCGTTAGCGCCTGCTCTTGTTGATGCAGATTTTGTGTCCGATGCTTGTCGAATAGATTAGTTATTATTTTACGCTGAATTTGTAATAGTTAGTGAAACGGTCAAACAAACGTGTATTGACCCGCTCGTTTGAAGTGGTCAAACGAGAGGGTTATTTGTTTGACCATGTGTGTTTGCTCGACAAATGGGTGTGGGTATAAATACCAACCCTTTGTCTCATTTGCAAATTAAGAGAAGGGGAGCTCATTTGAGAGTTCCCTGTGAGCTTCATTGTGTAGGGGAGAGATCACCACTTGGTCTCTCCCTGGATGTATACTCCTTTGGTATTAGTTCGGTTATCATGTAATCGGGCCGATTTGTAATGTTATACTACTGATTAATACAAAGAAGTTGTTTGTTTATCTCTAATCTCTCCCGTCTTGAACCGATCTCACACGAATCACGGTTTCGGTCACGAAACACGATCCTACAATTGGTATCAGAGCCATGGTACCCGATTTAGTAAATCTAACCGTTTACTAAGTCACATGTGCTCTAGATCTGTGATTTTTCTGCTTTTTGTTCAAGATGTAAAAATGGGGAAACATGAAGAAAAACCCAGATCTAGACTGAAATATTCGGGTCTAGATGAAACAGAACATATACAAGAGTTGGGTTTTATGTTTTACACCTAAATAAACAAGTTTTCATCATCAAATATGATCTATACAATGATTTTCGTCAGATCTGGAAACGAACAGTTAACTGTGTTCTTGAGATGAGTATGGCGGCTGGTAAGAAACACTAGGGTTCTTGTTGATACCCTACGATGAAATCCCAGCTGACGAAATCACCCATCTTCGTCAAACATATCCTGCACGAAATCACCCATTTTTGTCACACCTGACATCGACGAAATCAAACATCCGACGAACAATCATCGCGACGAACATCAGTATTAAGAGGTTGTGCATCGAAGAAGAACAGGGATTTGAAGTTTGGTGCTGGGTATCGAAAAAGAGAGAGAGACTTTCAGCTGCTGCTATTGTTAATCAAAGAAGAAGACAAGAATAGAGGGTTGTGTTTGATGTCGGCTGTAAAGTGAAGTGTTGCATAAGGTTTGTCAAATCTTCTTTGTTCCAGTTGGGTCTATTATTTTCAAGAGACTTGTCTCAAATGTTGAAAAAAATGGCAGCTATGTTTGACTTTTGGGGTATGGATGTTGTGTGTGGCAGAAGGTTTGCAAAAACCAATTAAAGATGGCAGGTGATGTCGGCAGAAGCTGGTTCACATGGCTGGACAATGTTTTCTCAAAGTGATTTTCCTAAAGTTGGATAATGGGCTACATCAGTTTATATTTTGAATTGAATTTTAGCTTGCAACTTGGGCCCACTTGTGCATATGAATATTTGATTTGGGTTGTTGGACCGATCAAAAGGCATGATTGGATCTAATTAATTGGGATCCATGACAGTAGTTCTTCGACAAGTAACTTTGGGCAAATGATTTAAAAAAAATGGGGTCTATTGGATCAAATGTTTTAGATGAGACATGGAGTCGTGGACCTGTCTCTATTTGTGATTTGCAAAGTGGGGTCGGGTGTTCGCAAAGCTTATCTGAATCGCGCTTCAACGACAAATTCTTACAAGTTCGGGGGGTGCCAGATCAGTTTGGGATGATGAAAACAGATGATGATATTTTTTGAAAAATGTGGGGTAGTCACGGTTACCGATGCAAATGTCAAAAATGGTGACGCGACTATTATGGGCCAAAACCCAAGAACGGTATGTTTACTTCCGCACGCCATTGTTTATGATTGTTATCGGTTATTCGTAAATGTTCGAAAGCATTTTGTTTATTGTCATATTCTCGCATTTGAAAACGAACGTATGAACCTGGAATGTCACTACCGGTCCTAACGAGTTCACAAAGTCTTTGGAGGGATACAAGTCGGATCCCACGGGGTACTAGGCGAAATTTCTTTATCAACTAGAATATGCAACGAAGAACTCTTTTTGTTTATTGTCATATTCTCGCATTTGGTAACGAATGAATGAACCTAGAATGTCAATACTGGTCCTAACAAGTTCACAAAGTCTTTGGAGGGATACAAGTCGGATCCTACGGGGTACTAGGGGACGTTCTTATTCAACTAGAATATGCAAAGAAGAAAGTCGTTTTCGTGATTTTTCAGAACCGAGAACATTCAGTGAAGATTGACGACAGTTCCGCTAAGTGAAGGGAATTGGTGAACATTTGAAAGTTGACGACAGTTCCTTTGAAGTGGAGGGAATCTGTTAAGGTTTAGAGATCTTACCAAAGAAATGGGGGAATAAAATTAGTATGTTGAATTTCTTCGGTAAATTTCTAAACGCAATCACAGGTGGTAGAGTTTGTGATTTTCTGGTGATACTAACGGTTCGGCGTGGAATGTTTTGCACAGACACATATTTGAGGATTTTAATTAATTCTCCAGCCAGCGTGAAGGGTTTTGCACGAAAAAATACAGGTTTCTAAAGTCTACAGTAGTTACAAAAGCGCTGTTCACTGAAGACCTGGGGAATCTTTATGAAAGCTGATAGTTCAAGACTGAAGACCTGCAGGATTCGGTTTTGGGTTTGATGTTTCTTTGGGATTCTACAGGGATCTGGGGGTAACTCAATTCGTTGAGTTTTCAAACGATGTACTTGGTCAAGCTGACTTCCTGAGTACTGATGCTGAAGATCCGTAGTGCATTACGTGGTCAACTTCACAAAGGCGAGACAATGAGATCTGGATGTAGTTCAACTAAGCGTGCCGTTTGGTTGAGCTTGCAAGGGATACACTTGGTCTAGCTGACTTTCCTGAGTGTTGATGCTGAAGATTAAAGTGCATTACTTGGTCGATTCCACAAAGACGGTTTACAGAAGGCAGTTCACCAGAAACCTCTACCAATGTAGTATGCTTGAAGATCAAGACTTGATGCAGTTTTTAAAGAATGGAACCCTTATCAAATGACGGTTGGAGTATTGGAAGATCAGCGGAAGATCGGTCAATTGAGCCTTTTGAGGAAATTGCACAACACCCAACACGGATATGCATACTTTGAGGGGGAACTATTTTACAAGGAGCGTCAAGATACTACTTACCTGGATCATCGGTCAAGGGGGGATTTGTTAATACAGAGAAGATGAATACTTGACTGAAGATCGATTGCAGTTGCATTTTCAGCATTCGACAGCAACGGACAGGGGGAATTTGTTGATGCAGATTTTGTGTCCGATGCTTGTCGAATAGATTAGTTATTATTTTACGCTGAATTTGTAATAGTTAGTGAAACGGTCAAACGAACGTGTATTGACCCGCTCGTTTGAAGTGGTCAAACGAGAGGGTTATTTGTTTGACCATGTGTGTTTGCTAGACAAATGGGTGTGGGTATAAATACCAACCCTTTGTCTCATTTGCAAATTGAGAGAAGGGGTGCTCATTTGAGAGTTCCCTGTGAGCTTCATTGTGTGGGGGAGAGATCACCACTTGGTCTCTCCCTGGATGTATACTCCTTTGGTATTAGTTCGGTTATCATGTAATCGGGCCGATTTGTAATGTTATACTACTGATTAATACAAAGAAGTTGTTTGTTTATCTTTAATCTCTCCCGTCTTGAACCGATCTCACACGAATCACGGTTTCGGTCACGAATCACGGTTTCGGTCACGAATCACGGTTTCGGTCACGAAACACGATCCTACAGCTCTAAATCCTATGCGGCCCGCGAGAGACCTAGGGTAGGTCCTAGCTTGGTTGAGTCAATGTTCTAGCCTTCACATGCGTTGGGCCACGTTGCGCCCTGTGGTGCCGCCTGGTGCCACCTTGTCGCGCCCCGCGAGGACTTGGTATATTTGTTTTTAATTGATTTTTATTAATATAAAGCTATATTAGGTCCGTTTTTCGTATACGGGGTGTAATTTAGGACGTATAGGGGTGTTTTAAGGGTTTTGGGAGAGTTGTTATATTCGGTAAACGAAACCGATTCCTAAACGTTTCGGCATTGTAGACCGGATTCTCCACAAAATAATCATCCGTTAACACTTCGTTGGCATGTGTCCGATCACGATCCACCATTTTCTTATTTGGGCAGCTCAAACCTTCAAGTTCGTTATACGCTTTCTCGAAAAAATCAAGTGTCTCATCGTCAGTAGACGAAGAGCTATCGGTGTCTAGCGGAAACGAATCGGTTGGAAATTCCATTTTTATGCAAGAAACTAGTATAAAGTTATATATTTGTGTGGGTGAAATATGTATTTGTGTGGATGGTATATGTATAGTGTTAAAAAAATTCTTTTTTTTTTAATTTTTAAACACCCCCAACGGTAAGTCTCAACGGTAACTTTCAACTTTCAACACGCGTTGTCACCATAACGCGCGGTCACAATGACCGCGACGGTGTTCTACGTGTGGTCACCCAACCACCACGCTACATCACCGGGCACCCCCACACCCCTAAGCATAACTTATATGCATTCTATGGCATCTTCAACCCTAAAGGGAATTTAACGAAAAGTGTTTAATAGTTCTTTGATTCTTTACATCTAATAACTTAAGAGCTTTCATGTTCAAGCTTAAATCGAATAACTTAAGAGCTTTCGTACTTTCATATGAGTTTGTAAAATTAACTTTTGATTGTTCATTTTTTAGAAAATAACAATAAAGCAAACTGAAATCAAAAGTTTATAATTTTATATATCACCAAACTACGAAACTTAGGGGAGTGGGGGTGGTCCATGATGGCCACCCACCACGCATTGAACTTCCACGGAACACCGCCGCCACCACCCCATATCATGCGTTGATTATATATCACGCGTTGAAATCTTTTGAAAATCGAACGTTGCATTGCTTTTTGACCGTTATTCAACGGTTATATATTATATAAAAAAACCCTTTAACCCTTTCTATGTTAACGGACGACATTACAAACGAGGCTTTTTTCTTGTGGATGGTATCTACCCGTCATGGTCTGTTTTTATGAAAGCTCCCTCATTTCCTGTCGAGGCTAAAGAAATCGTGTTCAAAAAATTGCAAGAATCGGCAAGAAAAGATGTTGAGAGGGCATTTGTTGTTTTAAAGGGTAGATGGGGTATATTACACCGACCGGTTCGTGCGATGAACAAGAAAGCCACACATAGCATAGTGTATGCATGTATCATATTGCACAATATGATAATCAAAGAAGACGGGCGTGCAATATCCCCGGATTAGGTGCCGGATCCTCCTACACAAGTTCAAGTTCCACAAAATATCCAACAAGAATTGCGTAATGAAGAAACTCACTTTCGGTTGAGATACGATTTAATCGAACTAGTAGGTTCTTTAGGTTTGGAGTTTCATGAGTCGGACGAGAAGTAAGTTTTTTTTTTAATTGTAGCCTAAAATATTTCTAGTATGTTAAATTGAACTAGTATGTTTTAAGAGTTAAATGCTTGGTTGGTCCCTGTGGTTTGCGAAAATTGCAGACTTGGTCCCAGTGGTTCACTAATTACACGCGTGGTCCTAGTAGTTGTAAAAAATGCACTCGGGTGGTCCCCAGCCCTAACTTCAGTTAAATTTCTAAGTTAACTATGTGTGAAATGTCTGTTTTACTTTTACCCTTGAACAATTAAAAACCTAAAACTATATTACCCTCTGCATCATCTTCATCATCATCATCATACCCATGTCCCTCTGCTCTCTCTCGATCTCACACCGGTGACCGGTCGGTTTTCCGACATCTCCGTTCTCCGGTAGCACCACACCCACCTCCGACAAACCCCCAACAACCACCTGCCATCCCCCCTTGTTTCACACAAACCCTAACCTAAATTACACAAATCCTAACCTGAATTTCACTCTCAACACGCAACCAGATGCATCACACGAACACGTTAACGAAACCGATGTGTATTCCGAATTCAACCGGATTTCGAAGATGTTTCCGGTAAACCACATCTTCATGACTGAGAAAGAAAACAAGATCCACGAGTCCGAACACAGGTCGTCTGCAATCACATACTAAAACAACATGATTCGATTCAACCTTTTTGAGTAAAGTATGAAATCTGTGACGATCTGTTGAACAGATCGTTGATTCAGATGCACAGGAAGAACAAACAGTTGTAAATAGAGAAGATGCAGATGAAGAGAAAGGTGATACAGGTGTTTGTCGGAGAAGGAATAGGGGTGTTTGTGTGTCGCCTGTAAGCGGACCCGCTGCCGGCAGCCGTCGCCGGTGTTTCACCGGCGACCGGCCGTGCTTCTTGCTGTGAACACGAGAGAGTAAGGGAACCGAGAGAGTGGGGTGATCGGTGTGGGTGATGGGCTAGGGAGGGTGTGTGCGTGTGACTGACCAGGTAATGGTGGTTTGGGGAGTTGGTGGTGGTGGGTGGTTTTAAAGGGTGGAGTGGGGAAGAAGAAGGGTGCCTTATTTCTATTTTTTTAATCTTAGGGGTAAAACAGATATTTCACACACACTTAACTGAGATATTTAACTTAGGTTAGTGTCAAGGACCACCCGAGTGCATTTTTTACAACTACTAGGACCACGCGTGTAATTAGTGAACCACTGGGACCAAGTCTGCAATTTTCGCAAACCACAGGGACCAACCAAGCATTTAACTCATGTTTTAATTTTAATGAAATTTATAATTTTAGTGTTTTATGGTTAATTTCTAATTTTAAAATAAAAATTAAAAAATTTTGTGAGTGATGGAATTCTATCACTAGTGATGATCACCACCACTACAAAATGCTTGTGAGTGATAGAATAGTAGCTGATGACATGGCAGGAGTTGATTAGATATTGTGAGTGATAGAATTCTATCACTAGTGACCACCCCACTCCCCTTATTTAGCTTTTTGTTGGTATTATCATCTAACATCGTACGTAGTTTGTACATATTAACCCAGTCTAGCTCGTCAATTCCCTTGCACCTATGTCACGACTTGGGTCCAGTGGTCATGATTGGCTGACTACAATTATTTTGCAAAGACTCACAAACAATTTAAAAATAAATAAAATAAAATTTGAGTATCATTTACTGTGGAGACCATTCACAACTATATATTCATTATTCATCCTCATTCTATCCAAGTAATTTGAGGTGGAAGATCTTGATATGGGAAAGAAGGTTGTTCTGATCTTGATTTCATTCCTCTTAATCATCTCATCCTCAAGTAAGTACAAATATCCATATATAATAAATACATACGTTCTCTTAATAATCTTTATTTCATTTATGCATTGCAGACGGGGGCGAGGCGCCAAAGCTTCGACAAGCACTTGGAACTCAATCATCTCTTCCACCAAAGAACAAGGGTTCTAACTCACAAGTAACACCTAGCGGCCCATCTACTCAAACAACAGTTGTGCATAAAACATGGTCTTCAACATCTACTCAAACAACAGTTGTGCGTAAAACATGGTCTTCAACTACGAATGTAACAGGCCATAACTCGCCACCAAACAATATGGGTCCACCAGGACCACCATCACCTAGCAGGATACCAGAAAATGCCACCCTTGTTACAACTCAACAACCACCACCACCACCGCCTCCTAGGATTGCGGAAAATGAGACACTGCTTACAACTGAACAATCACCACCACCACAGCCACCAGGCCCGCCACCATCTTACATGATTCAAGAAAATGCCACTGCGGTTACAACTGAACAACCATCACCATCACCATCCGTAAAATGAGACGGCGGTTACAACTGAACAACCATCGCCACCGCTTAAGATAAATTGTCAAGCAATAGGCATAGACGTGTTTAACTAACTACAAGTGTAGAGACTGATAAATCAGTTGATCAGTGACCGAACTATTGGAATATATTATTATTTGGTGTTTATTAGTACGCGTACACAGGGTTTCTGTCATCTATCTCTTACTTAATATATAGTCATTTAAAAACATATAAAAAAATTGAACATTTAAAAAAAATATTTGAATATTAAAAAAGCGACACATATAAAGCTTTACGAGTTGTATAGTGTTGTATATTAAAAACGACAATCAATGATTGGCTAGTGATCATTGAGCCATATACGACATATATAAAGTTATATGTGTTGTATAGTGTCTAATGATTACCAGCCGATGATTGGCTGGTTATCATTAAACTCTATATGAGACTTATAAGGCTCATTCTATACGCACCCCCCCTTCTTCCTGATTACACCCCCCCTTGTGAGAGGAAGACTGTCGGTCCCACGCAGGCCCCGCCTGTAAGTATATGAGAGGAGGGGGGTGAAAAAAGTGGATAAGGGGTGTAGAAAGTAGCACCCACTTATAAAGCTATACGCCTCCAGAAGTTTCCAAATAAATAAGGGGGTGTCCAAATAATGATCAATCCTTTTACTAACCTATACAAAATAAGAAACCAACAAATACGGGAAGAAGCTGATGACTTGATCTTTACGCCGAGACTTGGTGCTGTGGCCCCTGAGAGACTGACTACAATTATTATACCAAGACTGATCATAAATAAAATAAAATCTGATTACCATATATTCAAAGATATTTTATAACTATATAACCATTATATTCTTATTATCTCCAAGTCATTCGAGGTGAAAGATCTCAGAGATGGGAAAGAAGGTTGTTCTTATCTTGATTTCGTTCCTGTTAATCATCTCATCCACAAGTAAGTATAAGTATAAATTTCCATACACACATTAATCTTCATGTCATGTATATGTATGCATGCAAATGGAATCAATCTGCATAACATTCTCTTCTTTTTTTTCCAACAGAAGGGGGTGAACCAGCTGCAGCTCCACAGTATATAGAGTTGTAATTCGACCTCAAACTGCAATCTCTATATATGTATGCATGCATGCTTCTCAATCCAATAATAGTTTAATGTTAGATCACGCGAGAAGAAAAAATACATATCTATCTATATAGACCATAAAAAAAATGTATGCAATGATTGATTAAAAGGGGCTGATTTTTCCAGCCAATTTTAACATGAATTCAGGTACAAGGCGACGTCTTACTTGTCTAGCAGGAGCTTTTTTATCTCCACCATGTACGCCTCAAAACATGACAAAATGTCGAATCTCAAACGAAAAAAAAAAAAAAACGTATCAAATCTATACAGTTAAATCGGTGATATATCAGTTAAACCACGGGCAGTTCTTAGAAGGGCTGTGGCAGGGCCACGGCCCGAGCAAGTTTTTCGGCCGTAGTGCTAATTTTCCGGATTTCGATCGAAATTTATTATATATACTATGTTTGGCCCGGGCTTGCCCGGGATTTTTTTTTAGTGCCCGTGTCTTTCGGCCCTGGCACGTTCAACGGACAAGATCCGCCACTGATTTAAACATTTATAAACGTTACCATCAAACGATTAATATAAAAATATATACAGTTAAATCGGTGATATATCACAGATATATCAGTTTTCGGTCCCCATGTAAAGTATCGGTGTCAAATATCGGTACTGATATTATCGGTGATATTTGACTGATATCACCGATTTTCCCGATATAGGTACCTTTGTTCTTAGTTTTGCCATTGTTCAAAAAAAGTACATCTCTTCTTAGTTCTACCATTCGTCTTTCTTCTTGTTGTTGCTATTAGTGTTTTAAGTTGTAGTTGTTGGTGTTAAATGTTAGTGTTTTAAGTCTTAATCGGTTGTTACTTGCTACAATTTTTAGTTAAATTGCTATATATATAAATATTCCACATGATATTAAAATTACCGCGATAACCTATATCTTAAATATCGGTCCTTGACCAATATCCGATTATTTACCAAATTACCGATATTCCACCGTGATAACCTATATCTTAAGTGCATTCATTTTATCAGAAAAAACATAATGGTTTATTCGGGCCTTACCCCAAAATTAAACAAAACCAAATTACTCCTCAGAATTAGTGAAACCCTTAGAACAAACACACTCTAACGAGATATAAGTAGACGGCTGGAATATTAGATTCGCTACTTAAGCCGTCGTTACGATTGAAACTTTTAAGTTTCAATTTCACCATTTATACAATAAAAAATATATGTTTTTAAGTCATTTAATGTTCATTAGATTTGAATTTTCTCAAAGGCTGGTGGATATGTGCTAGTGCCCCCTCCACCTCAGCCAATACCCCCCCCCCCCCCCCTCCAAAAAAAAAAACTCTCCCTATTGCCTAGGCGCTATTGATGGTCCGCCACGGCAATAGCAAGTTGTTTGTGGGTCAGATGAATATTTAAATCAATAATAGGGCCAACATTGACCTTTTGGTGGCTTTATCCCATTTCTTGGTTGTTAAAGGGGGCGCGGGGGGGGGGGGGGTATTGGTTGATGAGGCGTAATGTGGCGCTGGGATGGCGCAATGAAGCCCTTAGGGGCTCCATTTCATACCAACCAGCCTAATAACTTGCATTCAAAAGTCGGATACGCAACCATATTCTCATATAAATTGTATAGAAAACGAAGTTGTATTCAAATTTGATAACATAAACTATACCGAGTATCAGTGTCGTAATGAACAGACCCGATACCAATTGGTACTGAATTCTCCGCATCACGTTGAAGAATCGGACTAGTAATTATTAATCCAGTCGGGTCTACAACTCCCTTGCCCAATACCTACGCAAAAGACTACATGGGTTTGACGTTGACAAAGATGTATAAATATATAAATAAATGAAAATATAAGTATAATCTGAGCATCACTTAGAAGCTTCATAACTATATATATATATACACACATCACCTCGGAGCAATTAGAGCTGAAAGATCGAGAGATGGGAAAGAAGATGGGCGTGGTTGTTCTGATCCTGATTTCGTTCCTCTTAATCATCTCATCGTCAAGTAAGTAAAAATATTCATGAATATTGAATGCATACATACAATCTTAATTTCAGTTATGAAAATGGAGTTATCTGTGTAACAATATTCTCTTCTCTTTCAAACAGATGCTCTATTTAAGACCGGAAATAGTGCAAATGGGACGAGATCACATCTTCCACCAAAGATGCTTAAGCACGGTTAAAGCAGCTACATGTTTCAAGTGGATGTTATTGTGTTGTTTACCTAGGACAGGACTGTTTGTATCATTATCAGATACTTACATCATCTATCTATCTATATGTATGCATGCATGCTTCTTAATTCAATAATGATCTAATGCTATATATTAACTGTGCACATAGGCGCATGCGATATAACATGAATTCAGGTTAGAGGCGCCGCCTCGGAGGTGCTTTGATTCATTTAAAACGCCTTGCTGCCACCCAGGCGCTCTGGCCACCTTCAGGCGAGATTTCGGCTACATTTCAGTCAGACTCAAGCGAGATTCCAGCTGAATCCTGAAAATTTTAGCAAAATTCTGCAAATTCCGGTCACTATGGTCTGAAACAACCTAAACAAGCCTAAAACATGTCTAAAATCCCGAATAAATGGTACGTTTGTGCTATGCGCCTTGTTATATCGGGCCCTTGCTTTTTAAGCACTTGCGGCGTTAGTGCACCTTACATAAAGTATATATCATACGTCATAAAATGTTTAAAAAATATGATAAAGCGAAAATGGATCAAAAAGCATACCTGAACAAACACATAAACACATCAATGTGAGAAAATAACTGTCAATTTTATGCTAAGAAAAGAAAGATCATTATGCAGATACATGCAAGAACACCTCATTAGAAGTGACTTGTATGGGCCTCCTATATTCAAATGGTCTTCCAGGTTAAAGAATATGACCAAGAATTTATATATAAATTAACAAGCATACCCTATTTTTAGCACACACCAACCTGAACTCGCTAGTTATTTAGAAACACTGTTGTTAATATGATAATAAAATTACAGATTGAAAAATACTCACTTTATTTGTGTAATATATATACATACATATACACACATTTAACTTTCATTTACGCATGAATATGGAATCTGTTTCAAACAGATGGGAGTCTGCCACCACAGCTTCGACAAGCACGTCACTCAAACTAAGTTACCACCAACGTATACAAGTTCAGCCCCACCACCCGCACAACCTAGTTACAACGTTAAGCATAGACGGTGTTTAACTGCCTATGAACAGCTTCATGTTTATGTGATCATTTGATCAAAATATCATGTTTGCCAGCCGGGACTATTTGTACAATTATCACACATGCTTCTCAACCGAACATGAAGATTAAATGCGTATCTATATAGACTGTGAGGCATACATACAAAGAATGTCACATCTATAATTAATTGATTAAAAGGGGCTGATTTTTCCAGCCAATTTTAACATGAATTCAGGTACAAGGCGACGTCTTCGAGATGCTCTTGCTTGTCTAGCAGGAGCTTCTTCATCTCCACCATGTATTATAGCCACTAAATCATCAAACAGTTTGTCATCCCCTCTCATCGGATCCTGATTTCATACACAAATTGTGAAAATAAATAATAACAAAATTATAGAAACAAAATATAAAATATGGGGCACTGAAAGTTAAAATTTGTCCTAATACGCATATAGTATATGATAAAGCAAGAATGGATAATAGTATATACCTGAACAAACACATCAGTGTGAGTTTTCCCCTCGTATAACTTCAATTCTGCTTTCGCTCCTACTCTTTGGAGACTTTCCGCAAATGTTTTACTGTAAATAACAACATTTCTTTCTTTTCACTATTTTTAAACAGAGTAACTGTATCAACAGTACAAGAAACTAGTAATTTGGATGGGTAATTACGTAAATAATATAACAGAGTATATGCCTGAGGCTTACACAATTTCTGCCACTTAAGGTTGTTTTTACATCTTAATACATACATATTTTAGAGGAAAAGATACCTGCAATCTGCTGGAATTGAATAATCTGCTGTCCCGTGAAATAGGATAACTGGAGGTAGGAGAGAAACTGCGCTATTATTGTTTGGGTCTTGAATAACAATTTCTGGAGAATATTTACGTAAAGATTCCTCCCCTCCCATTATTCTGTAAAAATTATGAAACTTTCATCAGTTTTATGCTACTAGAAGGGTGCCCGCGCGATGCGGCAGGAAACACCGACACTGTCGGGGTGTGTATGGTTCGGTTGGTTCGGCTATTACCTCATTCCCTCAACCGAAGCCAAAATCTAAGATATCGGTTAGTCTATTTTATTCACCAATCGATTTTCGGTTAATCAGTTCGGTTTAATCAGTTCGGTTTATTCAGTTAGATTAACGATTTTTGGTTCGGTTCGTTTAAACTCGGATAATTGCCAAAACCGAACTTGGACTAAAACTTTTGCTTAGAAATACATGAAATTGAGGTTTAAATACATGAAATAGATGTATAAATACTTTAAATGGAAGTATAAATACATGAAACGGAGGTATAAAATAAGAAATACATGAACTTGAGGTATCAAAGCTAAAAATATATGAAAATATGAATAGTTCTGTTACGGTTAACGATTCAGTTATTGCTCACCCCATAGACACTGTTAATCACATAACATACCAAATTTTTTAATTAAAAAACTATAGCAATACTATACTCAAATTAGAGAAAATAAAATGCTCGTTTTTATAGTGTAATTTAAAAAAAATATATATTAATGTCTGAAAAAGTTATGGCCGTTTAAAATCGTGAGGTTAATTAGTTTTTCATAAGGGGATAAAGTGTAACTAATAATTAATTAATCAGAATTTGGTTAAAGATGAAGGGTTAAAGTGTAATAAAGATGAAAGAATGTAATTAGTGGTTGAAAGACTAATTTACCCTGAATTTTATGGTTGTACTTTATACATTAGACTAAAAAAGTTCTTTAACTTTTGGGTATCTTAAAATACCTTTCCCGTATGCATTATATATAGTATAGATTAATAGTAGGAAAAGAAGATGATAACGCCGATCTATGCAGGAATACCTCATAAAAAGTGATTTGTATGGACCTCTTGTGTTCAAATGGTCTGCCAGGTTTAACATATTATATCTGTAAAAAAAGATTATAAAGAAAATCAATCAAGGAATAGCAATAGAGTGATGCACCAAGAATGTATATATAAAACCAATTGACAAACATACCCTCCTGATAATCCGAAATAAGCTTTAATTTGGGATACACTCCATGTAGTAGTTTGTTTTGCATCAGACTCTTTAATTGCCTGCTCCACAAGAGCACATGCAGCAATGTGGGCACCAGCTGATTGACCCATCAAATAAATCCTTCAAAGTCACAACAAAACTAACTTCAAGACCAAATTCCATGATTTTAACATACCATGTCAGAAATGTAAATATACATATAATAAATGTACCTGTTTGGATCACCACCGTATTCAGTGATATTATTGCACACATATGAGATGCCTCGTGAAGCATCCTCAACCATTTCACTGATGGTAGCCTTGGGGTAATTTCTAAAAGGAAAGTAAATAACAGTATTACAATAATAAAGAAAAAGTCTACTACAGGTTCTAAAAAAAGATAATATTTACAATTAGATATTAAAATACCTGTAGTCTATGCATGCCACTATGACATCTGTACCCGATAAGTGAAGCCCTAAAAGAGAACCCCAAGCTTTATACCTGCAATTCGAAAATTTAGTGCTCAGAACTAGTAATGATGGAACTTCTGCATGTGTCAAAAGTTAAAAATTCTAAAATTTAAAACTTAAAATTTAATTCTTAACGATACTCACCCTATTACCCAGGCTCCTCCAGTGATGAAAGCAATGACGGGCTTCGGAGCGTCATTTTTCCCATCACTTTTAGGTAAATATATATCAAGTCTGCAAGCGTTAACAATGCCGTCAATTACTAATTCACGTAAAACTCTGCTATGAACAAAATAGCAAATCAACATTGTCGTAGAACATACTTATTCCTTGGTGGATCACCAAAAACAATATCCCGACGTATCTGACTTGAGAAATAATAGTAATAAGCGACTGCAACATTTAAACGGTCACGTGTCATTAAGGAAGTCGAATGACATTAGAGATCTAAGCAAAGTGACGTAAAAAGTGTGGGTAGTTTGTTATTAACATGGGAGGAATGACCTGAGGCACGAACCACCAACTTTACAAACCTTGAAGTACACCTGGCATGATTAGGAACGCGTAACATTGTAGAGAAAGAAATCCTGTTATCAATTTACAGCCTGACCTGAAAAGAAATGAAAGAAAATTTGTTAACAACAAATATTTGTTATCACGGGTGATCGGTATAATCATATACAACATTCAGAAAATTTTGAAAAGATAGCAATTAACGCATGATCGTCATACTATGGAATGGATACAGTAAGCTAATGCATTGCCAATAATCTTTTAATGCATAATCAGCCCTAAATGATACATTGTCATTAATCATTCAATCCATAATCAGATCCTAAACAGTACAAAAAAGCAATCATTATAAATCACTCATAAACTAACCCTAAACAGTAAACATGCAGTAGATATTAGGGGTGTTCATCGAATCGAATAACGAATTTTTGAATTATTCGAATCGATTTTTTTGAATTTTTATTTTTTTTACATGAATTAATACTTGATTCGATTCGATTATTATTTGAAACTTGAATTCGATTAAATTCAAATTCACCCTAAACAATAAATTATTTTACTTTCATTTTTTTAAACTACTACAAGTAATTATATTCAACATAAAATATAATAATCTGCAAAATTTATTAACTATCAATATGTTAAAACGCCAAAATGCAAAATTTATTAACTATCAATATGTTAAAACGCCAAAATTTAGAAGATAGGTTGTTTACTGGTAGTTATTTAAGCTAGGTAAAAATTTGGAAATAAGTAGTACGGGCTATTTGTCAGAAGGTTTGGTAATGTTATGAATAAGATTAAATTACAAAGTTCGTCCTTTATGTATGTCATTTATTACAAAGTATGCCCTTTATCTTTAATAAGCTCAAAAAACATACTTCATGTTTGAAAAACCATTCAGGTTATGTCCTTTACCCTAAACCTAGTTTGTTTTCCCAGTTAAGTCAGGTCACGTGAAAAGCACATGAGGGCAATAATGTCATTCTACCTACCAATTACTGTGCCCTGTTATAAAAACCCTAAACCACACCATCATCTTCTCCATCTTTCAATCACCTTAAAGATTATAAATATACACAGACATAATCTCTCTCTATATCACATTTCTATCTCTCTCTCTATATAACTTCCCTACCACCACCACCACCTACTCCTACCGTCTCCCACCACCTCCCCCCACCACAACCACCGTCACCACCATCTTCTTCTACTTGGGTATCATCCTGCACAACATTTCTTTTTCTTCCCCAAATACAAAAATCCTACATAAAACCCACAAAATTCACACAGTTCCTATCTGCACCAACTGATCTTCAACTGAATCTGCATAGCATTCTCAAAACCCAAACAAACCCACAAATATTTCAACAAAAAGATATTTAATTACTGCTGGGTTTGAAGTAATCATCAATCTTTATCAATTTCCAACACAAACCCACAAATATTTCACAAAAATATCAACAAAAGATTGATAATTTCAATTGGGTTTGAAGAAATCATCAATTTTTTCAACTTCTAAAACAAACCCACAAAAATTTCAACAAAAAGATTGATAATTTTAGTTGGGTTTGTAGAAATCATCCATCTTTAACAACTTCCAAAACAAACCCACAAATATTTCACAAAGATTTCAACAAAATGATTGATAATTTCAATTGGGTTTGAAGAAATCATCAATCTTTATCAACTTTCAAAACAAACCCACAAAAATTTCAACAAAAAGATTGATAATTGCTGATGGGTTTGATGAAATTATCAAACTTGATGGACTTGTGAAAGAAACCCTGTACGGTACGGCTCCATTTCCACAAATCCCACAAAAATTTCTCTCTGTTCCCTCCTGGGAAACACAATACAATTCTCTCAAGTTTCAAAGCAGTTGCAACGTTCAAAGCCTCCATCAACGCTTGCCCCTCCACATTCTGCTTGCTCATCTGATCACCTTTAGTCGAATCCAGAGGCTTCGTGATCTTAAAAATCATCTCATCCTTCGAATTACAAATCACCACACCAATTCCCCAGTTGTCATTGTTTCATTTATTAACCGAGAACCCTTAACTCTCTTCTCATTCAACAGGTGGGTCGTGGCGGCGGCGTGGTGGTAGGATTGTTAGATAGAGAGAAGAATGGGGTATGTTGATGTGCAGGTGATTGAAAGATGGAGAAGATGATGGTGGGGTTTAGGGTTTTTATAACAGGGCACAGTAATTGGTAGGTATAATGACATTAATGCCCTCATGTGCTTCTCACGTGACCTGACTTAACTGGGAAAACAAACCAGGTTTAGGGTAAAGGACATAACCTGAATGGTTTTTCAAACATTAAGTATGTTTTTTGAGCTTATTAAAGATAAAGGACATACTTTGTAATAAATGACATACATAAAGGACGAACTTTGTAATTTACTCTATGAATAATAAACTATCACTTATGGAGGTAGTCATGCTTTGCCAAGTTTAGAAGTTATATGTGTGTATATACATATATTAAAAATATATATATAAACTGAGGGGCTGTTTGGCTAAGCTTATTGTTTTGACTTATTTGCTTATTTGAAAAGCAAATAAGTCATAATGGAATGACTTATGTACTTATTCCTCTCACATAATAAGCAAACCCAAACACTTTTTAACTTTTCAAAAAGCAAATAAGTAAACAAGTTAAAAAAAATAAGCTTAGCCTACAGCCCCTGAATTCAAATTTCGAATCGAATTGAAAATCATAAATTCATATTCGATTCTAATTCGATTAGTGGACTCGAATACGAATCAACTCAAATTCAAACATTTTTAATCGAATTCGAATCGAGTCAAATTTCGAATTTTTCGAATCCGAATTCTGGAACACCCCTAGTAGATATTTCATCTTCCAAACCCTAATTTCACCAAAAACAGTACCAAAATAAACAAATTAAAAAAAATTAGTACCTAACATATCCAAAAACTTTAGCCCCAAATCGAGTAACAGAAAACCGATCCCCATCACTCCGACTCCAAAAAAACCGCTTTCTCCCTCCACGAAGATCCGTTAAATTCGAATCACTAGCCGCACGACGACGTCGTTGCTGATACGAAACAGAACTAGCCGCAATAACATCCACAGTACCGTTAACGTTATCGAGACTGGAAACCCTAGGAAGCAGGAAGGGTTTAGTCTCGAACTTTTTACCGTCTTCAATCGACGAATGAGCCAAATCGTCACCGTCATAGTCGATCGAATTGAAGAAGACTGCACCAGCAGAAGGTGGCATGATTGGAGATGATGATGATGTAGGGTTTGGGATGAAGGGGTTGGAGATTGAGATCGGGAGGATCTGTGACTGCATGTTGGAGATGTATAGGCGTGTTGATTTGTTGAAAGATTTGTGCATCGGTGGTTGATCGATTGAAGATGATCAAAAATGGTGTCGGTTTCAGAGTGTGAAATTGGGATTTTGCAGAGACAGGGGTGAAGGGTTTTTGTTGGTTTCTTGGAGATGGACACGTGGCAATGTGTTATTGGAAGTTGAATAAATGGGCCCAGTGACAGTATGGTTCCGAATTCTAACTCTGTTCTTCTTGGTTTCAAAGTGGAAAATAGTAAATTCACATGCTAAGCCTTTTTTTTTTTTTTAAGTAAATTACAAGTTTTGTCCTTTATGTATGTCCAAAATTGCAAGCGCTGCCTTTTGTCTTTAAAATTGATGAGTTTTGTCCTTAATGTATGCAAATCTTGCACGTTATGTCCTTTAGGCCAAACCCAGTTAGATTTTTTGGTTAAATCTGATCATGTGCAAGGCACATGAGGGCATTTTTGTAATTTCGGTCATCATCTCCCCCAAATATGAACCCTAATTTGCGCATCCTGTTTCACATAACAGCACACACACTCTCTCTCTCCTCAATTAACATAACAGCATAGTTTCGGTCATCATCTCCCCCAAATATGAACCCTAATTTGCGTATCCTGTTTCACATCAAATTCGAGTTATATGATCACAATTAACGAATAAAACCTTAGGGCTTTTGAATGGAAAATGAAAATGAGTAGGATGGTGGCTTTCTTACCTCCGGAGAATCACTAGCATAAGAAACCCACTTGCATCTTAATGACACCGACACAAAAAATGCTAAGAAAAAAGGGAAAGAGGCTGAGTTTTAAGTCATGACCTCCGGAGAGAATGTTAGAATGATAGGAACAACTTCACTATATATCATTCAGGTCACTCGTGGGTGACTTTACCAAAATCAAAACCAACACACCAACAATAAAATCCACCAATTCCACTAACCATCTTCATCGAAATCAAAACCAACATTTATGAGCATCGTCGGCACGTTGCAGGTGTGGTGTGGTTGTGATGCGGTGGTGTTGCTGTGTGGTTGTGGTGCTGGTGTGGTTGTTGTGTGATGGTGGTGCTCGTGTGGGTGTGGGGTGGTGCAGAGGTGGTGTGTGACGGCGGCAGGTGGTGGTAGTACCAGCGGCGACAGGTGGTCGTGAGGGTGAGAGTTGGCCCTAAACAGAGAAGGGCCAAGCTTGATTTTAGGTTATGGTTGTTGATTTTGGGTTGTGGGTGTTGATTATTTTGGGTGTTTTTTTATGGTGACAGAGGTGGTTGTGGTGGTAGGAAGTAGGAGGTCATGGTGGTAGATGGTGGTGGCAGGTGGTGCTAGGTCTAGGAGGTTTACAGATGTAATTTGACAACCCATGGTGATGCTAGGTCTAGGAGGTTTACTAGGTGAGCTAGTAATAAATAAAGGAGTAAATTACAAGTGTCAGGTGAAATTACATTCCTACCCTCATGTGCCCTTCACATGATCAGATTTAACCAAAAAATCTAACTGGGTTTGGCCTAAAGGACATAACGTGCAAGATTTGCATACATTAAGGACAAAACTCATCAATTTTAAAGACAAAGAGCAGCGCCTGCAATTTTGGACATACATAAAGGACAAAACTTGTAATTTACTCTTTTTTTTAAACCGATAGGTTTTGGGTTCTATTCTTACAAGTAGGTTTACCTATGTTTTCGGTTTACCTGTTTTTTCTTAGATTGAAAATCGTATCGAATTTGGTTCAAAGATGACAAAACTGAGTTACAACTTTTTTTGTTTTGGTTTTAGATCGAAAACAAAATGACCCTGAATTTTAACATGACGTTTATTTATCGGTTCAGATTTTGAGTTTCTCGGTTATGTAAGTGTTTGATGTCTAAGTGTTCGCATGGGTGACCAAAAACTGTATGTATGGAAAATCGGAGGAGTACTCCACTTGTCTACTAGCATTAGACAAAAGAGCGAGGTTACATAAAGAGTGTGATATGTAATCTAGGTGAAAGTACACTCTTGTGTTATCTCGTTTTAGGTTTTGGTTTACTTATATAGGAAAAGTGTGAAATACAATACGGCTTAACGTACATCACGTACGACAACGTGCGTGATTATGTGTATAATGTGCGTAATTAATGTTTTCATCATGCGTGATTAATGTTTTCCAACATACGTGATTTGGGTTTTTTAGTTTATAACGTGTGTTATTTTCAAATAAATGTGCGTAATTATCTTGTAACGCCCCAAAATTTGAATGTTAATATTTGTCGGGCGTTCTTATATGACGCATCATGAAATAAATAACTAGGCTATTTAACCTAGTTAAAGGTATGGTCAAAAGTATTAAATGATGAAGGTCGTGTCAGTTATGTTTTAAAGGCAAACCCGAGGGGCTAAAGTGGAACAAATGAAAGTTTATTTTGCTAAATAAAAGATCAACACACACACAAAAACACACATACGTGTGTGTTCTGGAAAGATCGAGCAGGGGCTCTCAAGAGCCCCAAAACCCTAGTTCTTCAAAAGCTTCAATTTGAAGGATGAATCAAGGCCCAAGTTCACAACCGAACACGGATTAATGATCACCATCACGAGGGGATCATAAGGTATGTCTTAAATCTAAGATTGGTGATCGTGGATGAAGTGGGTTATGTTCTAATCCGTGAGTTAATACGAAATTGATCATGTCTAAGGGTTAGAATCATCGTATAGAACATGGGTTATGTATGGGTTGTGTTAATTTGATGATTAGAGATGAAACCCGTTAGTTTGGGTGAAGATGATGACTAGAATCACCACCTATGTCGAAGTCTTGTTGAAAGGTTGATGTATTATTGTGGGCGTGATGGATTCTTGTTAGTTAAATTGGAAGAAATGTGGTGATGATATGTTTGATGCTTATGTGTGAATGATATGTGTTGATTAGAAGTAGGATTTGTTGAGTTATGTATGAGTTTAGAAGATTTATGCATGAATTAGTTGTACGTTATGCTTAAAAGATGGTACACACATCAAGCGTATGATAAAATGTATATAGGGTTGTCCGTATGGTCAATTATGATGTTACGAGTATATGATGATAAGTCGATAGTTAAATATGGTTAATAGTTGACTTCTGAAAGTCAACTAAGTATAAGTAACATGATTTGACTCGTTGTCGTAAAGGTAGGATTGTAGGAAGTCGTATGGTACATGTTATGTTGATATGCGTTATCCGTGATTATATGATGATTTACATGAATCAAATGTGAAATATGTAGTTGATATGATCGTTAACGTGTACAATTGTGTATACTAACGAGAATGTGATGGGTGACATGAAAGTATAGGAATCATGTCAAGACGGATTCAAGCGTGAAAGGCTAACGGGTCAAGAGGTGGCAAAGGATCGGATACGAGCACGGACGCATAAGGTAAGTGATTTCCGTAATCACTTCTTAGTTCAAGTAAGTAGTAAAGTGTTGTAATTAATTAAACATGATGTTTGAGGTCAAATATGTGTTAAAGACTTTCGTCGTAAATGAGGGGATTAAAGTTGACCAAAATGCCCTTGATGGGTGTTTTGGGGTAAACGATCTTAAAAGTAGTTTAGAAACAAGTTAATCAATTAGTGTAATGTTTGGACAAGTATGGAAGTGAGGATGATGGTTTGGTTAGTCATAGACCATTTAATGCGCGAATACCCTTAACGGGTCAAAAATAAGCATATGAACGAAAAGGTGTTAAGAGGATGCAAGACATCCAAGAATTTAGTAATTTATAATATACGACACTAATACTATTATGTTTATAAGGGGTTATGGTAAAATGAACAAGTTATGTTGATGTATGCATGAACGGGTCAAAATGGTAAAGGGGTAATAAGCCGAAGAGTTAAAAGTCTGAAATTTTGTTAATTCGGATGTTGGATTTTAGTTCCATTAGATGGAGAATTAAATTACGGACGCGTAGGAAAAAGAATCGGGTAAAACGGATCAAAAATGAGAGAGTTATGTTTGTTTCCGTAAAACCGGATCGTGCTGAAAATATGCAGCACCAGATGCGATGTTTCTGTCCTTTTTGGGGGGTCGCGTAGCGCGACGGGTCTTAACTCTCCGAAAATTGTTTTTGTGCCTCGTGTTGGCTTGGGAACTCGTTTAAACGCATTTTAAGTTGCGTATGACTAATTTATCTTATGTTTTATGACCATTAGGGTAAACGCACATGTAGATAGGTATGTAGGCATGTTTGTATATCTCTATACACGTATGTAAAAATGTATGAAAGCATGTATGTACCTACGTGAGTATGTTTATAAGTATGTGAGCAAGAATAAGCGGATATGTGATGGTATGTATGAGAGTAGGCATGGATGAGTTTGGTATGATGCACGTAGGGTTGTATGTATGTAAATATGTATAATGTCATGTGTGTACTTAATGATGTTGGTATGTGTACATATAGATACGTATATAACGATGTAGATGTGTATATATGTAAGTATGCATGTAGTTAGGTATGTATGTGTGTGAGTATGTATGTAAGCAGGTATGTGTGCATGTGTGTACGTATGTATATATATAGAGATAATATGTACGAAGTAGGGTATGTATATAGTTCTTTCGGTATGATTAAGTGTTTACGATGTTTGTTCGTGTACCTGGTGTTATAAGTGTGATGCAGGAATGGCAAGGAAGTCTCTCCACAGATGGTAAGACAGGATGGAAAAGATCTGGGATGTAAAGAGTATAACGAAACGAGAAGTAACGAGAATAAACTTTGTATGTTCATAATGCGGTACTAATGTTATGAATTATATGTGGTGAATGCAGGTAGTACCAGTCATGAGGATCTCCAAGGATTGAAGATCGAGGATCGAGTCACAAGATAGATTGTACGGGAGTGTCGAGTACGTAATTGAGTAAAGCCGGTTTATGATTTCTTATTGTAAATGAGTATAATAAATGTATTTATTGAGAAAGAATTAACCCTAGAAATGAGATTAAGTGTGTCAAAGTGTTTGTAACTAAAGAAATTTTTATGGTACGAATTTCCGCTGCGACTTTAGCCAAATAAGAACTAGGGTCTTACATATCTGTCGTACGTGATGTATGTTAAGCCGTATTGTACGTTAACTGGCCTAGTGTGAGGTTCATTGGGGAACACCAAAAAAGTGGGGAACCGGGGAACCCATCTCTTAACCTTTGGATTAAAAAAATCAAGGGTTGTGATTTAATTGATATCTCATAGTTTAAAAACACACGGAAGGGTATAATCGGAATAAAAAAAGTCTGATTTGTTTCAACTGTCCATTCCTCCATTCCAGATCTCAGATACCGGCGAATCATGACAATATAACCGTCGCACGCCACCGTCGTCGGAAAGTGATGGTACGGACTTATCTACACCTTTGTGGTTGTCAATTGCACCTTTTCGTTTCCCGATGGAGGCAACGGAACCAGTAGACGATTCGTCATTCATGTGTCCACCTCCGGCAGTGGCGAATCTGACCTAGAACTCATCGTCACCATGTTGTTTACGGTTTCCGATTACATATTCCAGATTATGAAGAAGGTGCACATATCAATTTGTTGAAAATGCAACAGGACTGGTACGATCAAAGTTTTTATATAGTTTTTACAAGTTAAACCTAATTGTAATTTGAACTATTGCTGAATGCAAAATTGACCTCCAAATCCACCAGATCTTTTGTTTAGTAACATGTTTCTACAACAATAACAATTTGCTTTTTTATGATGTATTGTTTGTGAAATGTGTTTTTTACATCTAAAACAAATTAGTTTTACATGATTTAAATAATTAAATTGTCTGAAACAAATCAGATTAGGTTTATATAACTTTAAATCCAAAACATAAAAGTTTTACATGTTAAACAAATAATTTTATGTTCGTCAAAGAAATTCGCGTAGTTATTGGCAGTTGATCTTTGAGTATCATTAGAATAAATATTTTGTAAGAGATTTGTTGTATAACGGTTCCGATTTAGATGTCATGCTTATAAACATGTATTTTTCTAGGTCTAGTTAGATGGATG
Organism: Helianthus tuberosus; assembly: GCA_030545235.1. NCBI lineage: Eukaryota > Viridiplantae > Streptophyta > Magnoliopsida > Asterales > Asteraceae > Helianthus > Helianthus tuberosus. Next base: position 31,025,714 of record CM060393.1, read on the forward strand.
AAATTGGCATATAAATACTTTCATATCATAATCGTTTGTGATTATATTTGATGGCATATAAGTGTTTGATGAACTATTACTGTAAGAAGAATTGAATTTGAAATTTAGTTTTTATTCATAAAACCTAATACCATTTGATTATGTGATTTCTGTCATATAGCATGTTATACCTCCTATAATGTTAATTTTAACGTGTTAAATCTTATGTTTGAAGAGAATTGAGATGAAATTCCTTCAAATTTCTATAATGTTAAAGTTAATATGTTAAATCTTATATTTCAGGTTTTTGCAAGTCTGTCTTGTTTGTTTGGTGTCAATTGTCATTAGTCTCTCTTTTGAAATCGGCTAATGAGTATGGATGCGTATGTAAATGATTTTTTAGGTTCTGTTATTACTAGTCTTTGAGATTAAAATCACTTTTTGGCTTGTATATAACTCAAGCATGTTCATATATAACCAGGTTGATACTGAATTATAGTTTTTACCTTTTTAGTTCATTGCCAATGTTTTTGCATATTTTTATGCAGATGTGAGGTATTGATGAGGCTGCACTTGATCGCCTCTCTCTTGTTACTGAAATCACTAAGCATATTCGTGTAAGAGCCTCTGGTGGAAAGACTACAGCTTCTAAACTTGGCCAGTCATTTTGTTAACCTACAAGGGTATTTTGGTCAACGAAGCGGCTGTTTGTAACGGTAATGAGTCCGGTCCAGTTTTGAGAACATTGTCTGTTGCACACAAGAAGAAGTGGTACAAGTAAACGGGTCAAACGAAGAAGGGTGCAAAGGGTATGGTTGTAATCATGGATCTTTGCTCTCACGAAGTGAAATGAAGCAAAATGATTTAGGTCAAAGTGGTTAAACTGTTGCGGTTGCTTTAGAACCAACACGACTTTCTTACATGGTTTCGGTTCTTGAATCGACGGTTGCTGCTCGTTTCAGAGTAGGGACTTGCCTGTTATGATTTTTCGTTTTAGGATATATGGTATTTGAGTTTGTAACTTTGTGAGATCTAATCTCAACCCTTTAACTTTTTGATAATCATTTCCAATCTGTGCATTGCATGTGTTAACTATTTCGTAGGTTTCTTTGCTCATCATTTTTTACTTTTGAAGAATGTTTTTGAATGTGTATCCCCTAAAGGGGTGGCTCAAGTGGGGCTATTCCGAATGATTTTATATACTTACTGCAAAGAATTACGGCATGAATGGGGCTAAACGATGCAGAATATCACTGCATGATTTCGTCATTAATAAAACTTAACGAGCTTAAAGAAGTTGAAGATCTATAAACCGAATGGGAATCCACTTCCGTAATTGGCGATTCACGGCTCCCGAATTTGATCCTTGCAGCGTATATGAACAAAAACGATATCAAAATGGCGGAAGTGTTTTTTGAAAAACGGGTTGTCGGGAAAGGAAACGTTCCAAGTTACACTTCATTTAAATAAAAAAACAAATTCTTAACATGTTAAATATATTTTATTGGTTTATTTTAAAAAAATTAATTGTTTTAGATTAATATGAAATATAATTTGATTTTTCAACTTTATGTGTGGTATCTAATATAAGCACAACGAATTATATTGATTGATTATTTTAATTATTATTAATCGCAAGGTACGTCTTGTGTCACCATGGTTTCCTAGAACAGGAGTGATCTGGGTGAGATCGGAGATACATCACCTTGTAGAAGGTTAGGAGCTTTCCCGATAATATACCATTTCGAATATTTATGACACGTTAAATAATATAAAAAGACTAAACATTTGTTTATAAATAAAAAATAAATTCTTAACATTTAAATATTTTTTTAACATAATAAAATATTTTCTTAACATGTTAAATATATTTTATTGGTTTATTTAAACATAATAATTGTTTCAGATTAATATGAAATATAATTTGATTTTTCAACTATATGTGTTGTATCTGATATGAGCATAACGAATTATAGATTGATTATTTTAATTTTTATTAATCGCAAGGTACGTCTTGTTTCACCATTTTCTTAGATCACAAATGATCCGGGTGAGATCGGAGATATATCACCTCGTAGAAGGTTAGGAGCTTTCCTCACAATATACCATTGCGAATATTTATGACACGTGAAATAATTTTAAAAGACTAATCATTTGTTTATAAATAAAAAACAAATTCTTAACATGTTAAATATTTTTTTAATATAATAAAATATTTTCTTAACATGTTAAATATATTATATTGGTTTATTTAAAAAAAATATTTTAGATTAATATGCAATATAATTTGATTTTTCAACTTTATGTGTTGTATATAATATAAGCACAACGAATTATACTGATTAATTATTATTAATCGCAAGGTACGTCTTGTGTCACCATGGTTTCCTATATCACCAGTGATCTGGGTGAGATCGGAGATACATCACCTCGTAGTAGGTTAAGAGCTTTCCCGACAATATACCATTCCGAATATTTATGGCAGTTAAATAATATAAAAAGACTAAACATATGTTTAAAAATAAAAAATAAATTCTTTACATGTTAAATATCTTTTTAACATAATAAAATATTTTCTTAACATGTTAAATATATTTTATTGGTTTATTTAAAAATAATAATTTTTTCAGATTAATATCAAATATAATTTGATTTTTCAACTGTATGTGTTGTATCTGATATGAGCAAAACGATTTACAGATTGATTATTTTAGTTTTTATTAATTACAAGGTACGTCTTGTGTCACCATTTTTTTAGATCATAAATGATCCAGGTGAGATCGGAGATATATCACCTCGTAGAAGGTTAGGAGCTTTCCTCAAAATATACCATTGCGAATATTTATGACACGTGAAATAATTTAAAAAGACTAATCATTTGTTTATAAATAAAAAAAATTCTTAACATGTTAAATATTTTTTAATATAACAAAATATTTTCTTGACAGGTTAAATATATTTTATTGATTTATTTAAAAAAATTGCTTCAGATTAATATGAAATATAATTTTATTTTTCAACTTTATGTGTTGTATATAATATAAGCATAACAAATTATATTGATTAATTATTATTAATCGCAAGGTACGTCTTGTGTCACCATGATTTCCTAGATCACGAGTGATCTGGGTGAGATCGGAGATACATCACCTCGTAATAGGTTAGGAGCTTTCCCGACAATATACCATTCCGAATATTTATGAAAGTTAAATAATATAAAAAGACTAAACATTTGTTTATAAATAAAAAATAAATACTTAACATGTTAAATATTTTTTTTAACATAATAAAATATTTTCTTAACATGTTAAATATATTTTATTGGTTTATTTAAAAATTATGATTGTTTCAGATTAATATGTAATATAATTTGATTTTTCATCTGTATGTGTTGTATCTGATATGAGCGCAACGAATTATAGATTGATTATTTTAATTTTTATTAATCGCAATGTACATCTTGTGTCACCATTTTTTTAGATCACAAATGATCCGGGTGAGATCGGAGATATATCACCTCGTAGTAGGTTAGGAGCTTTCCTCACAATATACCATTGCGAATATTTATGACACGTGAAATAATTTAAATAGACTAATCATTTGTTTATAAATAAAAAAACAAATTCTTAACATGATAAATATTTTTTTAATATAATAAAATATTTTCTTAACATGTTAAATATATTTTATTGTTTTATTTAAAAAAATTGCTTAAGATTAATATGAAATATAATTTGATTTTTCAACTTTATGTGTTGTATCTGATATAAGCACAACGAATTATATTGATTAATTATTATTAATCGCAAGGTACGTCTTGTGTCACCATGGTTTCCTAGATCATGAGTGATCTGAGTGAGATCGGAGATACATCACCTCGTAGAAGGTTACTAGCTTTCCCGGCAATATACGATTTCAAATATTTATGACATGTTAAATAATATAAAAAGACTAATCATTTTTTTATATATAAAAAATAATTCTTAACATGTTAAATATTTTTTTAACATAATAAAATATTTTCTTAACATGTTAAATATATTTTATTGGTTTATTTAAATATAATAATTGTTTCAGATTAATATGAAATATAATTTAATTTTTCAACTGGATGTGTTGTATCTGATATGAGCGCAACGAATTATAGATTGATTATTTTAATTTTTATTAATCGCAAGGTACATCTTATGTCACCATTTTTTTAGATCACAAATGATTCGGGTGATATCGGAGATATATCACCTCATAGAAGGTTAGGAGCTTTCCTCACAATATACCATTGCGAATATTTATGACACGTGAAATAATTAAAAAGACTAATCATTTGTTTATAAATAAAAAAACAAATTCTTAACATGTTAATTTTTTTTTTAATACAATAAAATATTTTCTTAACATGCTAAATATATTTTATTGGTTTATTTAAAAAAATGCTTTAGATTAATATGAAATATATTTTGATTTTTCAACTTTATGTGTTGTATCTGATATAAGCACAACGAATTATATTGATTAATTATTATTAATCGCAAGGTACGTCTTGTGTCACCATGGTTTCCTAGATCACGAGTAATCCAGGTGAGATCGGAGATACATCACCTCGTAGAAGGTAAGGAGCTTTCCCGACAATATACCATTTCAAATATTTATGAGCGTTAAATAATATAAAAAGACTAAACATTTGTTTATAAATAAAAAAATAAATTCTTAACATGTTAAATATATTTTATTGGTTTATTTAAAAATAATAATTGTTTCAGATTTATATGAAATATAATTTGATTTTTCAACTGTACGTGTTGTATCTGATATGAGCACAACAATTTATAGATTGATTAATTTAATTTTTATTAATTACAAGGTACGTCTTGTGTCACCATTTTTTTTAGATCACAAATGATTCGGGTGAGATCAGAGATATATCACCTCGTAGAAGGTTAGGAGCTTTCCTCAAAATATACCATTATGAATATTTATGACACGTGAAATAATTTAAAAAGACTAATCATTTGTTTATAAATAAAAAAAAATTCTTAACATGTTAAATATTTTTTTAATATAATAAAATATTTTCTTAACACGTTAAATATATTTTATTGGTTTATTTAAAAAAAATTGCTTCAGATTAATATAAAATATAATTTGATTTTTCAACTTTATGTGTTGTATATAATATAAGCACAACGAATTATATTAATTAGTGTTAGGGCACAACAACAACGAGCTCGCCTAACCATCTCCATTTCGCGTGTATTCGGCCCTTCATGACTTGACCCCGACGGGTTTAACCCGTATTCACTCGTGGGTCGGCTGTACTCACTGCCGGCCTACTCTTGTGTGCCAAAACCATATTTCTAAAGAAACACCAAATATGAGAAGCTAACCACCACGCCTGTAGTCATCAGAACGGATTAGGGGATGTACATTGCACCCATTTCGGCATAACACATCATGCAACATCCCTTGTATTGGAGTGGCAAATTAGAGTATGGCCATATCCATATCTGGAGGCAATAGTGGTGTGAGCTAGTGCTTGGCAGAAGATGGAGCAGCTGCCTCTCTTCAAACAATCCTGTTTACTTAGACTTCCTCCAAAAGCCTGGCAGTAAGGATCTATGACGATTTTCTTGAGCAACAGCCCCAAGGTCATTGATTCGACCATAATATCCAATAATTTCAAGACGCTTTAGGTGTTCATGGACGTGAGGAGTTGCAACATGTCTTACTTTCCTCCTTTTAATTGGTGAAAACCAGTGTAGCTGCATAAAAAAAAAATAACCAGCTTACAGTTTGGAAAACAAAGTTTTATGGTTCTACCAACCGTTTATGTCTTGAAACCAATTGTGTAAACTGAACCTGTAAAGTTTAACTTTTCTGAGTAAGTAATTCCGTCAATGCTGGTATGATCTAACTTTTGGACGACTGGAAAAACAATGGATTGCAGTCTTTAATAACTTTGTAAATCCATCGTCTAAAAATGAAGAACGCTGGAATTAAGTGTGGTGCAGTCTGCAAAGAACAACCCTACAACCGGTGATCACTCCGTTTTTCAAGATACATTTATCGGATTGTACCGGCCTATTTATCAAGAAAATCTGCATATCGTAGCAAAAATGAGCTTCTTTAGGATATCATAACCTTTGAAATAAGTAAGTAAACGTAAAATTCAAAAAAGAAGAAGCCATTGCCTATCCATTGTCAATGCTTCTGCTACCCAATTCTTGAGATCAATAATCAGAAGAAGCTACCTAATTATATAAACCCTAAACTAAATACTACTGGCAGAATGAATATAGCTACTAAAAATGATATAAATGGCAAAAATCCATAGTTATATGAAGACTATCGGAATAACCCCCAACCATTTCTGTTATGCGTTGACAACGTAAAGTGAAGACTATCGGAATAACCCCCAACCATTTTTGTTAATCAACTCACCCTTAACCAATTGAAAGTTTTTAAAAAGCAAAACTAAATAAAACAAACATGTATGAGCTAGTCACAAAAGGAGATAACATAAATGAAACATTTCAGGTACAACCTATATCAAAACTATCCAGCGTGACACGATACCAACCCACCTCACCCTTATCAAAATTTCCACCTTTAGTTATGAGACATGAAACTATCAGATGGCCAGTTGGCCACAATATACATGTAAATTCATGGGGCAAATAGAAATCTACTTTGACCATCATGCATGCTTCTGAGTCATTTTAAAGGTTTGACAGCTAACATTATTTTGTCAAACCTGAATGGACTTGACAGGGGTTTTATTGAGGCGTTTTAGATTCTTATGAACTTCAAGTTTCTGTATAGAAGATGGTGTCTGTCTAGTGGCTCAAGATGTAGAGGAAAGACCCAAAATATTAAAATGGGCAAGAAAACCACCTCATGCAATACTTTCTTCCGGCTTTTGCTAACATACGCCACTGCATTTTTGAAAGCTAAGCAATAAACAATGCTTATCCTATGCACACCCTATAATTTAAGACATTTGCTTTATGTTTCCTTCAAGATTCACACTGCTTATCCTACGCACACACTACACTCCAAGACATTGATGTGTTCAGCCCATTAAATGGATCCATGTTTGATCAAATTTAACAAACCAAGCAATTAAATTGCACATACATAACACAAATATATTCATATTAGAATTCAATTTTCAACATAAAGTAAATAGGCCTAAGGTGAATGTGGCAAACCAACAAAGGTAGATATCTGGTTATATAAATAACCATATGGAATTGAACTCAATTCAACAATCAAAACAAATTCAAACGAGCAACTTAGTGGTTTAGTACATCAAATCATCAATCATATAATAAATAAACTAAAAGACTATCATATGGATGCCAATAATCTCTAAAATAGCATCAATAAAAAAAATAGAAATGAAAGACTCTGTACCTAGGGTTTACTTTGTCAAGACCTAGAACCAAAGGAACCAACAAGAGGAGATGTGACCGGTCAGCTTGGTTTCCTGAAAAGTCAGAACATATTCTTGAGGCATCTTTAATGCAAAGAATTGGTGCACCAAAACGTTCCCCATCTTCGTCAGCTTAATTAGAATTTTAGATCCAGAACCTTCGCAAACTTACGTAGGTGGTTACCGGTTGCTAGACTTTCAGAACCTGGTGAATCGACGACCAAAATCCGATGCGATTAAACATTTTACAACTGAAATCGAAAACAAAAAAGAAACGAACTTGCGAGAAGACCAGAGATCTATCAGAATTGATATCGAAGGGGGTTGTTGTTGATGGATCTTTGATTTGTGATTCAAAATCAAGAGTGAGATAGTGTTGATTTCTATCGAAGGTGGAGGAGCTAGGGTTCCGATTATACGTTTGGGTGGCGACGGCGACAGTGGTGGTGGTGGTGGTCGGAGATTTAGAGGAGGCAGATTGCCAACGCGGTTGATATGCAAAATCTAATAAAATACACTCGGACAAAAATGCCCTTGTTCCCTAGTTCCCCACTTTTTTAGGTGGTGTTTGTTTTTTCTTCTTGAAAACCTCTTCTGCTGTAGGCCACATCTGCAGGCATCTGCAGGAGAAGAGGTGGACCAAATGTCTTCAGTCTGCAAGGAGAAGAGGGTTTGTTTTTTTTTATAAAAAACCTCTTCTTCTAAAAACACACACCACACATCTGCACCTCCACTCTCTCTCTACTCTCTCTCTCCCACTTCACCACCGCCGCCACCACCACCACCACCACCATCACAACCACCGTCACCATCACACCTCCACCGCCTTCACACCTCCACCGCCATCATCACACCTCCACCGCCATCATCACAACCACCGTACCTGAACATGAGGTCGACCGGTGGTGGTGGCGGTCGATTTAGGGTTTCGTTTGGGGTTTGTTTGCCATCGATTTAGGGTTTGGGGTGTTTTGGTGGTGGCGGAATTAGGGGTGGTGGTCGATTTAGGGTTTCGTTTGGAGCAGGAGCAGAGGTGGTGGTGGCGGCGGAGCAGGAGCAGGAGCAGAGGTGGTGGTGGCGGCGGAGCAGGAGCAGAGGTGGGGTGTTTTGTCGCTGAACTTTGATCGATTTTGGGGTGTTTTGGTGGTGGCGGAGCAGGAGCAGAGGTGGTGGTGGCGGAGCAGGGGTGGCGGTGGCGGAGCAGAGGTGGTGGTGGCGGAGCAGGGGTGGTGGTGGGTGGCGGAGCAGGGGTGGAGGTGGAGGTGGTGCCAAGAAGAGGTAAAGCTCTTCTTGGAGAAGCTTTGTTTTATCACTTCCTCATGAAGAGGCTGGGGAGAGGCAGGAAGCACTTCTCAAAAAAAAAAAAACAAACACTCTTTTGAGGCTCCACCTCTTCCCGCGTCTGCACGGTGCAGACAGAAGAGGCAGGAAGCTCTTTTTGATAAAAAACAAACACCACCTTAGTGTTCCCTAATAAACTCTCCTCTATATATATATATATATATATAGGGCTTGGTTATATAGGAAACCCCATCCTTTTTAAGAAACCTTGGAAACCCAATGTGAGCCATTGATTGTCTTTCATCTAACTTGATCAATGGCTCTCCTAATTTTTTATAAGAATTAGATTTAAAAAAAATGATATAATACATTAGTACAGGTGGAAGGGGTATTTTCGGTAGAAACATTCCTTCTCTCTCCAATGTCCAATCCTATCATCTCTCTTTAATGCAATGATCTTTCTCTCTCTTCATATCCATTTCAAAATCTCAGCTCTCTCAATTACCTCTCTCTAAAATCACAGATCTCATTTTCTCCTCCCCAAATCAAAACCCTAGCCCCCATGACTTTCCCTTCTCTCTACACAACACTTACAACCTGCAAGCCTAGAGATAGAGTGAGAGCCGTGAGAGAGAGTACCAGAGAAATCGAAAGAGAAAAAGAGGTCCAGAGAAATCGAAAGAGAGAGAGAAAACTGGTGGGTTTCCAGCCACCCACGGCAGCAGCAGCGATGTGGCGGTGGTGTTGTTGACCGTTATGGTTGGGGCAGGGGAATGAGTGAGGCACGATGGTGGTTGCAGATCTGGTGGTTTGTGGAAGGTGGTGACTGGTTCATTCTGCGGTGTTGGTGGTTGATAGCGGCGACAGTGGGTGCTTGAACACACATACAGACGACTCGGGTCAGATTCATGTTCAGGTTCGGTTCTAATTTAGTTCGGGATTCACTCCAGATTTATTTTGGGTTGGCTGGGAGCAGATAATGAAGGTTTGAAGACCCTTCTTCGTCTAGCCCGGTAAGTGTTCTTGAAATATCAATTCACACTTGATTTTTTGTTGAAATGGTTGTTAATATGTATTTGTGTGCTGAAAGTGTTTTAGTAATGGTTAATGGGGTATCCATGGTTAATGTTCATGTATTTTAAATAAATAAAAAACTTTAGGATGAGATTTTGAACGGGTTTTTTTTGTTGGTTTGGTTGCTTGTTAGGGGCTTTTGATCTTAATAGTAGCTGTTTTTTTGTTGGTTTGGGTTGCTTGTTTGGGTTTTGATCTGAACAGTAAGTGTTTTTTTGTTGGGTTGCTTGATTCACAGACTCAGACCCATAACATGTGTTAAGCCCCCTGTTAGAATGTTATGTAACGTGTGTTGATTTACAGAAACAAACCCATAAAGGTTTGGGTTGCTTGTTTGGGTTTTTGATCTGAACAGTAAGTGTTTTTTTTTGTTAACAATGCTTGTTTTTTTGTTGGGTTGCTTGATTTACAAAGACAAACCCATAACATGTGTTAAGCACCTGTTAGAATGATATATAACGCGTGTTAATCATAATATGTTGATTATGATAACAATTAGTCATTTTGTTCATTAGAGGCAAAGTTACTTTTTCGGTAAACTGGGATTGCATATTCAACATATTAGTTTGTTGTGATGAGCAGGAGCATGAGAAACAGCACTGAAAGAAAGGAAATTGGGATTCTTCTCATGTGGAACTGGTAATCCCATTGATGACTGCTGGACGTGTGACCCGAACTGGCAAAAGAACCGCAAGCGCCTTGCAGAATGTGGTATCGGTTTTGGGCAGAATGCCATTGGAGGCAACGACTTAACGGTTTTACATGGTCACGGATTCTGGATACGAGTCATTTATAGTAACACATGTACCGGTAATGTGGATAGTATGTAACGTGTAATATGAAACGAGCCATTTATGGTAACACGTGTACCGGTAATTTTGGAATATATAATATGAAACGGGTCATTTGTTTTGCACAATTTTGGACGTATAACATGTGTTAAGCCTCTGTTATAATCTTTTTGTAACCTGACATGTATTCATGTATAAGCTAGTGGTTTACAAAACACCATGATGTGTATATACTGATCTAACATGTGTTACAATTTTTCTGTTTGGAACATGTAATTGCTTAACATGTGACAAGGGTAAAAACAGTCGACGGGGGCGATGAGTTTAATGGTGAGCTTAGTTATTATCGTAATCTTGTTGTAACCCCACTTGTTGTAACGCTATATAACGTGTGTTAACCTTTTGTTAATTAAAAAAAACAAGTAATATCTATTTTATTTTTGTTGATGTTTAAAATATCCGATAATGTGGATACTGAGCGTAAAACTTGTACAAGTAATAAATGTACAAGTTAGTATGTAACGTGTAATATGAAACGAGCCATTTATGGTAACACATGTACCGGTAATTTTGGAATATATAATATAAAACGGGTCATTTGCTTTGCACATTTTGGAACGTATAACATGTGTTAAGCCTCTGTTATAATCTTTTTGTAACCTGACATGTATTCATGTATAAGCTAGTGGTTTACAAAACACCATGATGTGTATATACTGATCTAACATGTGTTACAATTTGTGTGTTTGGATCATGTAATTGCTTAACATGTGACAAGGGTGAAAACAGTCGACGGGGGCGATGAGTTTAATGGTGAGCTTAGTTAATATCGTAATCTTGTTGTACCCCACTTGTATACATATGATAACATGTAAGCATCCATTATAACCCGACTTGTATTCATGTATAAGAAAGTGGTTTGCAAAACACCATGATGTGCATATACTGATCGTAACACGTGTACAAGTTAATATGGAATTATAATCTTGGTTTAACCCAACATGGTGTCATGTATAAGCTAGTGGTTTCCAAAACACCATGATTTGTATATACATACTATAACATGTGTTACGCGCCTGACATGTATAACGTGTGTTAAGCCTCTATTATAACGTGTGTTAAGACTTCCAGAATGGATGCATAAACTCCAATAGTAGCTTAATAACAACATAGTATACCTGATATAACGTGTGTTAAGCCTCTTTTATAACGTGTGTTAAGACTTCCATAATGTGTTAAGTCCATACCGTTTTAACATCATGTACTAGACAAAACAAAAAAAGAGTCTCACATTACATATTACTAGTAAACGAAAATACATAGCACTAAGAAAATGGTGGAGCTTCCTTTTACAGTCTGCCTTAGCTTTTCTGCGGCTACCTTTTCTGCCTTAGCTTTTCAGCGGCTACCCTTGCTTTATTGTTTGGGTCGGTCTTGAAACGGTTTGTAAACATGTGGGTGTGCTTATGCCAGGGAAGTTATACAAATGTGTTTTCATGTCACACGTAACACGTGTTAAGTTCATGCATGTCCGAGAAGTTCAACCTATAACACGTGTTAGTTGTGTTGTGCTGTAACATAAACATGGTCATGATCCTTGAGCATCTGATCCACGTTTGACGAAACCAACGGTCCCGAGAATTGGATCTTATTTCCCTTGAATCCATCACCGTCCTAATAACAAAAAGATAAGATAACCGTTAAGTCGTTAACCAGACATAAATATTAACACATTCATAGCCTGAAGTTCAGACTATAACACGTGTTACGTTGGTTGTGCTGTAAGACAAACTTAGCTTAGCTGTGAAACAGGAGTTCAGACTATAACACGTGTTAGTTGTGTTGTGTTGTAACATAAACATGGTCATGATCCTTAAGCATCTGATCCACGTTTGACGAAACCAACGGTCCCGAGAATTGGATCTTGTTTCCTTTGTATCCATCACCATCCTAATAACAAAAAGATAAGATAACCGTTAAGTCGTTAACCAGAGATAACTATTAACTATTATACTTGGTGTTCGTGTTTCAAAACCCATATTCTATAATCGGCTGAAAAGAAAAAAAGGTGAAATGGGTAAAATGAAATTGAACGATTCAAACTATTTAAGCATGTAAGGTATAATGTGAAACCGGCCATTTATGTACTTGAAATTTCCAAAAAGTTACATTTATAAAAATGTGTTTTCATGTCACACGTTACACGTGTTACATTGTACATGGGTTTCATGTCACATGTAACACATGCATGTCCGAGAAGTTCAACCTATAACACGTGTTAGTTGTGTTGTGCTGTAACATAAACATGGTCATGATCCTTGAGCATCTGATCCACGTTTGACGAAACCATTAATGCCCGAGAATTGGATCTTATTTCCCTTGAATCCATCACCGTCCTAATAACAAAAAGATAATATTACCGTTAAGTCGTTAACCAGACATAAATATTAACACATTCATAGCCAGAAAATATTTTTTTCTCAGATAACATCACAAAAACAGTTACTATTCAGATCAAAAGCCCCAAACAAAGCAACCAAACCAACAAAAAACGGTTACTATTCAGATCAAAAGCCCAAACAAGCAACCAAACCAAGCACAACTTTTTAACACAAAAATAAAAACCTGCAAATTAATCTTACACAACTGAAACAACAATTAACAAAGTACACAGAACTAAAAACCTGCAATTAATTTGCCATACCCCAATACATGTCTCTAATACATCGCCATACCCTAATACTTATCTCTATAATATGTTACTATGGTTTAGCTGTGAAACAGGAGTTCAGACTATAACACGTGTTACGTTGGTTGTGCTGTAAGACAAACTTGGCTTAGCTGTGAAACAGGAGTTCAGACTATAACACGTGTTACGTTGGTTGTGCTGTAAGACAAACTTGGCTTAGCTGTGAAACAGGAGTTCAGACTATAACACGTGTTACGTTGGTTGTGCTGTAAGACAAACTTGGGTTAAAAACTGGTTTCTAAACCAGTTACCATATCGGACCAGTCCTGTGTTACAAAACCAGTTACCATATCGGATCGGTCCCGGGTTAAAAACTGGTTTCTAAATCGGGTCTATTTTGGGTTCAGTTCCAGAACCGGTTATTTGTACACCTCTACTTTCAAGCAGATTAAGCTGCTGCATAAATGCATAATCAATCAATCGACTAATCGAATCAACTCAACAACATTAACTAACATTTCAAATCAATTCATTAGATCTACACCTTAAAAACCCTAAATCAACAACAGAAGACACAAAATTTATGCAACTCCGATTCAATCTCAACCGTTTAATCGATCACAACACACTTCATAAATCATAACCCCCAGATCTAAAAATGAATTGATGAAAAGTTAAACTAAAAAGATACCTTACGAAAAGTAGTACCATCAGGAAGAACAACCCAACCAGCTTCTTTACAAAGAGATTTCAATACCTCATTATTACCACAATGTTTTGGCAAATTATAATTCCCCTGTGCTCTCAACCCATTGTATATATTCGCTGCAATCGCTCTCCGTCGTCTCTCTCTCCTTCGGTTATTCTCCTTCTCTCTCGACGACGGCTTCCTCCTCCCTCCGCCACCTCCTTCCGGCATCATTTCCATCTCTCAAAATCCCAAACCCAAACACAATATATTTTTATGAACATGTTGGGGAACAGATGAACCGACGACATTAACTCGGAGGTTGGTGGATTTGCTTCCATGGACATTAATGGAGAAAAGGATGAAATGCAGGTGAAGATGAAGGAGATATGAGGAACGAGATTAATAATTTGTTGCTTTTAAAAATGAAAAAATCTATATAAATGGGGGGGTTTGGTGATTTGTGAGGTGATGGGCATTAATGATCATGTCAATTCAATGGGGGAAAGAGATCTTGGGATGGGTGAATGTATGTATATTGACTAATATACCCTTAGAGGCAAAAAACAAAATCAGATGACTTGGGACACGTGGATAAATCTAGGCCACACATAGAGTTTGCAAAGTTTTTTAAAAATGAAGGGTTTCTTGTGTAGTCTTTCCCTATATATATATATATATATATATATATATATATATATACATACAGGGGAAGGTTAAAATGAGAACCACCTCGAGTTGTAAGAACCAGCGAGAACCACCCCCGCGGGGGGCCGTTGACCACGATTTTTTTTACAACTAGATGTGTATATTTTAACACCCTACGTAAAGTTTGGGTTTAAACGGCGCGCCCGAGGGGGTAGTTTTTTACGCCCAAAGTTTGGGTTTTTTTAATTTTTCTTTTTTTTAACCAAACTTTGGGCGTAAAAAACTACCTCATCGGGCGCGCCGTTTAAACCCAAACTTTACGTAGGGTGTTAAAATATACACATCTAGTTGTAAAAAAAATCGTGGTCAACGGCCCCCCGCGGGGGTGGTTCTCGCTGGTTCTTACAACTCGAGGTGGTTCTCATTTTAACTTATTCCTATACATATATATATACATATATATATATATATATATATATATATATATATATATACATACTAGTATTAAGCCCCTGCGTTGCAGTGGTTGTTATAAAACTGTGTCAAGTAGTATCAATGCTATACCACTGTCAGCGACCACTAACACCGGAAAAGCTCGTAAAAACAAATTAAATAAAAACGAAAAAAATAACGCCGAGTGAAAAGCAGACGTAAAATCTTTGAATCACGAACGCTCATTGCAAAGAAATTAAACCAAAACGTAAAACATCAGAAAAAAAAATAACTAAGTCAATTCAGGACTCGCACGTTGGTTGAACTTGTTAAACGGAGAAAAATAGATGTGTTGCGACGGGCCAATCAAACAGGAAAAATATACGAAAAAATGTTGAACCCCACACGCACGATGCGGTGCATTAACTCACAAAATTTAGAACGAAACGAAAAACTTGGGAAAGATAATAAGTATGGTGGACCAAAATTGAAAAAAAAAAAGAGTTGGGATTAAATTGCAAAAGATGAAAATTTTTGGATTAAAAGTAAAAAAAAGGTCTAAATTGCAAAATTGAAGTTATTTATTGATCTTAGATAAAGATAAAGATAAGAATAAAAATAAATGATATCTATATATTAGTTATTAATATTAATATTGAAAGAAATTTATTAAATAATTATAAATAAAATTTATGATGTTGAAGGAGAGAATGCCATATGGCATTATTTGTAGTCTTTTATTATAAGTTAGATATATACATATATATATATATACATACATATATATACATATATATATATACATACATATATGGCCAGGATCATTTCAGAACCATAAATATTTACAGAACTCGCAGAACTCCTTAGGGCTGTAAACGAACCGATATATATATACATATATATATACATATATACATATATATATATATATGGCCAGGATCATTTCAGAACCATAAATATTTACAGAACTCGCAGAACTCCTTAGGGCTGTAAACGAACCGAACGTTCAGCGAACAGTTCGTGAACCGTTCGACAGGAAGTTCGTTTATGTTCGTTCGTTTAATAAACAAACGAACACGAACAACAAATTTCGTTCGATTAGTTAAGTGAACGAACATGAACAAATGTCTCGTTCGTTTGATTGTGTTCGTGAACGTTCGGTAAGGTATTCATGAACGTGTTCGTGAACATTCGTTGATTTGCGTTCGTTTATGTTCGTATGTTTGTGTTTTAAATGAAGATTTTGTACTTTCTTATATTTTATTTGTACTTTTTATATTATTAAACTTTTATTTATTTTATTTCTCTAACAATTAAACTTGGAAACCCACTTTCACCTTTTTTATGCGTCACTTCCCTTTCATTTCTCATTATTTACATCCACGAATACAATCGACCTCCGTTCCACAATAAGGGATTCAAGTTTGAGTGCTACTCTATGGGCCATCTATCTTTATCCTTCGTCGCGTTCGCCAAATTTATTTGTGTTCGTGAACCGTTCGTGAACACGCTCATTTCCTTAATGAACGAACACGAACATAAAATCTCATTCGGTAAGTGTTCATGAACCGTTCGTGAACACATTTATTTCCTTAACTTCGTTCGGTTCGTTTACAGCCCTAGAACTCCTAATAAACAATCTTTTTATTTATATATTTTTATGTTTAGGATAATTTTATCATTTTTTTATATGTAATTTTATAATTACACATATGTAAACTAGTTTTTTTACATATATGTAATTAGTCATGACACATATATATAATTTTGGCAATTAAACATATGTAAACTACTTTTAACATGTATTTAATCAAAGAAATACATATTATATATGATAAAAAGATCCTAAATACAAAAACTTATATATAAAATGATTGTTTATTAGGAGTTCTGAAAGTTCTGTAGTTGTTTAAAGTTCTGAAATAAACTCAACCATATATATATATATTGTTTGTAAGGAAGATCGGAGGAATACTCCACTTGTCTACTGGTAGACTCGAGTAAGAGTGAGGTTACATAGAACAAAGAAAGTGAAGAAACAGAGATAACCCAAATATGTTGAGAGATACGAGATTCCTGTGCATATGCTTAACTAAAATAGCTACAAATATTAATAAACAAGCATTTTATTGATTAGGTAGTTGTAACCCTAAATAATTTGAATAGCTGTTGATTTAAGTATATATACTCTTTAACCCTCAACAATTCTACAAGATTTTCTCCTTTTTCAGGAGCTTTCACAACCCTGTTAATCCAATTTAGACAAAGATTATTTCATTGGCTCTAACTACGGTTATAGAATATGAGAGATCAAATCGGTCAGGTTTGTTGGGTCGCCATCACAAATGAAATAGTATGGTGCTAAAACTGTGTTTTTTCAATGGATAGCTTGAATTATTTTTGTGAAGTTGTAAAGATGGTTTGTGACTTTAATAAATGTATACATATGTTGTGTCCTTAATTATATATATTTTTCATACACATCGTCAATCATTTTAAACAGGTTTTTATTACATTCACTGGTTTTTAGTTTTTTTGTATTTGATTGTTTGGGGTAGGATTTCTAGTAGACATAAACTTGTATAAAAATGGGGTAGGATTTCTAGTAGATATAAACTTGTATAAAAATGTGGTAGAGGTGATACGATACAACGATAGGATCATGGTGTTGAGATTAGTACTAGGAGAGGAAGTGGTGACAGTTGTTTGCGCATATGCCCCACAAGTGGGATTAGGGGATCAAGAGAAAAGAGATTTTTGGGACTGCCTAGACGGAGTTGTGAGGGCCATACCTAGGGAAGAAAGAATTTTCATAGGAGGCGATTTTAATGGCCATATTGGTAGGCATAGTGATGGTTTTAGTGAGGTTCATGGGGGCTTTGGTTTTGGTGATAGGAACAACCCTGGTAGGGATTTGCTAGAGTTTGCGGTGGCCCACAACCTAGGTATTCTGAATTCTTTCTTTAAGAAGAAAGAATCACAGTTGATTACTTTTAGCAGTTGCGGACGTAACACTCAGATTGACTATATTTTGATGAGGCTAGGAGATCAAAGGTGGTTGAGGGACTGCAAGGTTATACCAGGGGAGACAGCAGTGACTCAACACCGTTTATTGGTGGCGGATATAGTCATGAGAGGAAAACTGGCCAAGGGAGAGAGGGTAATGCGACCTAGGGTTAAATGGGGTATGTTAAAGGGCGACAAAATCGAAGTGTTTAGAGATAAGGTCCTCTTAATAACATCGCCTAGAGTAGATGGGGACGCAAACCAAATGTGGGAGGACATGGCAAACACCATTACTAATGTGGCGAAGGAAACGTTAGGGGTTGTAAAAGGAAAGAGGTGTGGCCATAAGGAGTCATGGTGGTGGAATGAGGATGTGCATACTAAAATAAGGATTAAACAAGGGTGCTTTAGGGATCTTTTGAGGTGTACAGTCGAGGATGAGCAAGCGATTTTAAGGGATAGATATAAAGAGGCTAAGAGAGAGGCGAAGAAGGCAGTGTCAGAGGCGAAGAACGCAGCTTACAAGCAGATGTATGATCGACTGGAAACAAAGGAGGGGGAGCATGACATGTTCAAGATTGCAAAGGCTAGAGAGCGTAGAAGGCAAGACTTAGGAGCAGTGAAGTTTTTAAAGGGAGAGGACGGATGCGTTTTGGTCAAAGAACACGACATTAAGATGAGATGGCAAGTGTACTTCTACAATCTTTTCAATGGCAGGAGGGATTACCAACAAGAAATTGAAGAAAATGATGATTCACCTACGCAAAGGCGACTACGGAATAACGGCTACTGTCGACGTATCACACGGGAGGAGGTGAGAACAAACCTTAGAAAGATGGGAAGAGCTAAGGCAGTTGGGCCAGATAACATACCGATTGAGGTATGGAAATGCTTGGGAGAAGAAGGAGTACATTGGCTAACTATTTTATTCAATCTTATTTTCAAATCTGGGAAAATGCCAGATCAATGGAGGAATAGTGTAGTAGTTCCTGTGTATAAGAACAAAGGGGACGCCCAATGTTGTGGGAATTATAGAGGGATTAAGTTGCTAGGACACACTATGAAATTATGGGAGAGAATAATTGAGACGAGAATCCGAAGAGAAACTCAAGTCACGGTAAACCAATTTGGTTTTATGCCAGGGCGATCGACTACGGAGGCAATGCATATTCTAAGGAGATTGATGGAGAAGTATAGGGAGAAGAAACGGGACCTACACATGGTGTTCATTGATCTTGAAAAGGCCTATGACAGTGTGCCACGTAGACTGATTTGGGATAGTTTGGAGAGTAGAGGGGTTTCTGGGAAGTATATAGACTTAATTAGGGATATGTATGTTAGGACTGAGACTAGTGTCCGAGCGCCTGTAGGGGATACTGATTCTTTCCCGGTGGAGGTAGGACTCCACCAAGGGTCCGCTTTAAGCCCTTTTCTATTTGCAGTTATCCTAGATGAGTTGACAAAGTTAATTCAGGGGGCTCTTCCGTGGTGCCTGCTTTTTGCAGATGATATTGTGTTAGTTACTGATAGTAAACAAAGCCTGAATGCGAGGTTAGAAGAGTGGCGAGCAGCTTTAGAGGGAAGAGGTTTAAAGATTAGTCGATCTAAGACTGAGTACTTGTATTGCGACTTTAGTGGAGTAGACAACGATGAGGACATTCAGATCACCATTGACAGTCAAGCGGTCCCGCAGGTGACTAAGTACAAGTATCTAGGATCGTTTGTCCAGAGGGATGGGGAGATAGATAGTGACGTTGCCCACCGCATCCAGGTCGGATGGTGTAGGTGGAGAGCTGCCACTGGGGTATTGTGCGATAGGAGGTTCCCAACAAAATTGAAAGGGAAATTTTATAGGGTTGCAATTAGACCTGCTATGTTATATGGAACCGAATGTTGGGCCATTAAGGAAGTACAGGCACGCAAGATGGAGGTAGCAGAGATGAGAATGCTAAGATGGATGTGTGGCCACACAAGGTTAGACCGGATAAGAAATGATGTTTTTAGGGAAAGGTTAGAAGTAGCTAGTATATCAGATAAGATAAAGGAGGGAAGATTGAGATGGTTTGGACATGTGAAGAGGAGGCAGACGATAGAACCAGTTAGAGTGGTTGAAACCCTCGAGGTGGAGGGGAGGAGGAGTAGAGGCAGACCCAAAATTACTTGGGATGAGCGGATTAGGCAGGATTTGCAAAAATTGCACCTCTCTGAGAACATGGTCCATGATAGGAGCTCGTGGAGACGTAGGATTAAGGTTAAGGATTTCTAGGAAAGGGTACAATTGTGTTTTTAGGTGTAGTGTAGTGTATGGTTGTACATAAGTAACTATGTGTATAGGATGTTTTGTACAGTTGTGTTTCTAGGTGTAGTGTATGGTCGTAAATATGTAACTATGTGTATAGACTGTTTTGTGTTGTCATATTTGTTCTGTTCTACCATGCACTGTTTCGCAACTCATACTACATTGGTAGCTTCATACACATACACACACACCCCATGCTCTATTTATTTCTTTCCTGGGTGTTTTGGAGCCGAGGGTCTCTCTGGAAGCAGCCTCTCTATCCCTAGGGGTAGAGGTAAGGTGTGCCTACATCCCACCCTCCCCAGACCCTACAAATAGCTTTGTTATTTGTGGGATTTTACTGGGTATGATTGATTGATTGATATTTGATTGTTTGGAATATAATTCGCAGGCTAAAACAAAGTCAATCATATGGTTTGGACTTTGGAGTTTTACAAGGAAAATAAGTTTGGGCTTCAAGCTTAATTGCGTTGAAATAATTGTTCTTGAACATGGACCAAATGAAATGAACCAAAAGCGTGAAGAATCAAGATGGCAAAATGGGCTTGGCTTGCGGTTAGGCTGCCTGTCTACAGAGTACCGCCCACACAGTAAAGAATCAAAAAGAAAATATGTGATGATCGTGTTGAACACGGAACCCCTAAAATAATTTTTGAGACTCCCAAACAAACTGGTTTTGTTTCCAAGGAACAACAGCCAGTGGTACTGTCAGGATTGACTCAAGGACTCGAATGGTACCTTGGAACAAGAAGTAGGATGTAGAAAAGATTACTGGAATTTTTCATTTGTTTTGATGATTTTCGGTGTATCTTGCAACTAAGTCTCCCCTTGGTTTTTATAGTGAAATCATGAGGGAGAACTCCATCAAAGTGCGTTATTAAAGCGCCACATTGCGCCCATCAAACACGCGTGTTGGGGTGCGAGTTAAGAGTGCTTCGCACTCTTTGTGACTCCACTAGTGTGTGTTTTCCTGGAACAATAAGCAAGGAGAGCTCCCACTTATATATTACCTTAAGCTTTGTCCCTCCTCCTACGTGAGACAAGTTCTAGTTTACCGTTTTCTGTAATTTGTAAATTTTTTGCAATTTTGGAAGTTTCAAACATCAACTTTCGAGTGTCAATATCTAATTCATTTTAGCTCATTTTGGACGCGGTTTGGTTAGTTGCAAAACTCCCACATGATAGAACACAAAACCATATATATATATATATATATATATATATATATATATATATAGGGGAAGGTTCATTTGAGAAGAAAATTTTATTGAGAAGAAAAAGAATAAAAGGGTATAATTGTAAAACATTAAATAGTTTTTTTTCTCCTCTCATCTATTATTATGTTTGACTAATTAATTAGTCATTAAGACTATAATCCTCCACACTAAATATTTTTGCCTACACAGATTAAAAGTTATCCTACACATTTCGAAATTTATCTTACACATATTGAAATTTATCCTACACAACTCGTAATTTATCCTACATGCCTCGTATTTATCCTACATTTTAAATGAATTTTTATTTTTATTTTTTGTGAAAAAATATATATCTTAAAAATAAGTTACAAATTTAATATAGTTAGTTATTAAAGATGAAACTACCAATTAATGATGTATGTAAGTTTACTAATATACCCTTATAGTTACATTAAGTACAAATATTAAATGAAGTCTAATGAAGCATTCCTATCGGTTGAAATTTCTTCTTTTTTCTTCTTACAAAGAATTTCTTCTCATCTGAACCCTCTACTATATATATATATAGGGAGCCGCTAATATAAGAACCATCTCCAGTTGTAAGAACCGCGAGAACCACTCTCAACCAATCAGAATATGACAACCCAAAGGGTATTATGGTCATTTACCCCAAATGTCATTTCCCACCCTCTCTCCTCATTTATAATTGTCAGTATTCTCTCTCTCCACCTTTTTAATACTCCATCTCTTCTCTCCTCAACCTATTCACTTCCTAAATTCAAAAAGAAACCCCCTGCCCCTTCCGGTTCTCCTTTGCCGGCGACCACCACTGTTAATCAGTGGAAGATGATGATGATGATGATGATGATGATTGATGGTGGGTGCCGCCGCCGTTCATCGGAGATAAAACCTTGGTCGCCGCCGCCGCCTTCCTCTCTCCGGCCTCCCTTCCTCTCTGCCCTCGTTCATCGGAGATAAAACCTTGGTCACCGTCGCCGCCGTCTCCTCCGCCACCGTTCAGCACCATTTAACGGAGATAAAACCTTGGAGGTGGTGGGTGCTCGATGACGGTGGTGGAGTGTCGATGTCGAAGGTGGTGGGTGCTTGATGGCAGGTGGTGGGTGTTCGATGACGGTGGTGTAGTGCCGATGTCGGAGGTGGTGGGTGCTCGAGATGATGGTTTGAGTTGGGTCAGTGAAGGTGGGTTTTCAATTTTGTTTTGGTTGGGTTTCTTTTTGATATTTTGTCTGATGAACTCCGTTTTTGATGCGGGGTTGACTCTGTTGAATCTGGGTTTGAATCATGTGGGTTTTACTTTCTTGATGGTTTGTTTTATCTGCTTCAATCTAGGGTTTGATTCTGTTGAATCTGTTGCCTTTTGGATCTGTTGAATTTTTTTGAATTTTTTTGAATCTGTTTGAATGATGTTCTTGTTCCTTTTGAATGTTTAAATCGGTTGAATCTGGTGCCTTATTGAATCGGCGGTGATGATGCAAAAAAAACTGACGATGGCGCGATAAGGATGGTGGAGGGTAGGTTTTTGAACCTGCAACCCCACTTTGCAGCCTCTGATTATCGGAAAATCTGAGCCAAAACTTCGTTTTTTTTCAAGAATCCACTCGTTCTTTTGATTTTTGTTTGTTGGTTTTTTTTTTGAGGCGTCGATGATGATAGCAAACTATTTGAGACACCTCCCGAGTGAGCGATTTTCTGGGTGCGTTCGTTTTTGCGTAAAAACGTTTTTGTAAAAAAAAAGTTAAATCGTAAACTTTTTAACGTAAAACGTAAAAACGTAAAACGTAAGACGTAAAAAGTTTTTCGTAAAACGTTAAAAGTTTTAGGTAAATCGTAAAACGTAATTTTTTTTTAGTAAAACGTAAAAAAACGTTAACGTAAAAAACCTGAATTTAAAAATGTGAACGTAAAAAACATTAACGTAAAAAGCCGTCGCGTAAAACTAAAAAACGTAAAAAACGTTAACGTAAAAAACCGTCGCGTAAAACGTAAAAAAACGTTAACGTTAAAAACCGGCATGTAAAACGTAAATAACGTTAACGAAAAAACGGCGCGTTGAAAAAACGACGCGTGAAAAAGCCGGGCGTAAAAACGGCGCGTCAAAAAACGAGGCGTGAAAAGGCCGGGCGTAAAAACGTAAAACGTTAAACGTAAAAATATGTAAATAAATCTGAATTTGAAAATGCTTAATAAAAAAACTATGTTTAAAAAATAAAAATCTAATATAATAATACAAAAAAGAAATAAAAAAACAATAAAGACAAAAAGACAAAATAGAGTAATTTTACTAAAATAACATTTTGGATTAAAATAGTAAAGACATAATAAGACAAAAAATATTTAATATTATTTTTAAATACTTTTAATCTCATCCATCCATCTCCTTGATCTAATGGCCAAAAAGTGGTTCTCGCGGTTCTTACAACTGGAGGTGGTTTTCATTTTAGCGGTCCTATATATATATATATATATATATATATATATATAAGGAGAAGATCATGCGAGAACCATCTCTTATTGCGAGAACCAATGTGAACACAACCAAAAATGCCTAAAAATCACACAATTTTTTTTTATATTTTTTATAAAAAAATTGCTACTTTTCGAAGCAAAAAAAAAAAAAAATTGGGGGGGGGGGGGGGGGTGGGGGGTTTAGGTTTTTTTTTGGGGGGGGGGGGGGGTTAGGTTTTTTTATGCTTTTTTTTAGGTTTTTTTAGCTATTTTAGGTTGTGTTCACATTGGTTCTCGCGGTTCTCACAATAATGGTGGTTCTCGCATGAGCTCCTCCCTATATATATATATAGGGCTTGGCTATATAGGAAACTCTATCTTTTTTAGAAAACTTTGCAAACTCATTGTCATCCATTGATTATGTTTCATCCAAGTTGATCAATGGTGCTCATCATTTTGGAAAGAAATATAATTAAAAGAAATATTATAATACACATGAAAAGCACTGAAGGGGTATTTTCGGTAGTGCAATAGAACCTTGGAAAAAGAAATCCCTGCCATGCAGTAGCAGTCAAATCATAACTCCAAACCAATTCAAAAAAAAAAATTCATCTTTATCTTTCCCACTAGACTGTTCAAATGCAGTTTTGTTCATAATTCCCCCATCCGATATACTGTTCATATTTCCCCATCGCCAAGACTAAATCGATCGGTGCCTTCTAACCCTAAGATAGAAGCCGATAGTGAGGATCCGGGAGAATGAGGAAATCGTTCGTAATTTTGTCATCCTCGCTCAAAATGAAACGATTACGGAAGATCAAGAGTTCAAGCAAAAGGTTAGTTCTTGTAATCTGTCCTGTAAAAGGGGGTTTTGTTCTATCGAATTCCCCTTCAAAAATGGCAACTGGTTTTGTTTTGTTTTCTATCTATTGCACTAGGAGACCTAAATTAGGGCGGGAAAGGTCTGCCAGCCGTAGTGTTCTTATTATATCCGATGATTCCAAGCAAGTTCCTCCCAAGTAACAATCTCACTTCGGTCCGACCCAGAGGGCTTTAGGTTAGTATTGATGGGCGTATAAACTGTGAACGTAGTTTTAGGTGATGTATAGTGTGTTGAATTAGGCTCTGTTCATAACATACTTTTGTTTGGCTGCATTTGCAGTGTATGAAGATACTGACACTGGGTCAACATCCACTGGGAAACGACGGTTAAATGGTAAGTACCTTTGGTTACAATAGTTAGTAATTGCGTATCAATGTGAACTTGTATAACATGGGTTAAATGGTAGGGAAAAAAATGTTATAATAGTATCAATGGTAAGTGCCTTTTGGTTACAATAGTTGGAAATTGCGTATCAATGTGAATTGGTATAACATGTGTTAAATGGTTATGAAAAAAAACGTTGCCTTGTATAGTTCTGGCTGTGGAAGTACATTAATTTTTTGGTAGTTAATTTTAGAGGTTTGCATAAAATGTGTTAAATAATTAATGGACGGACCAAAGACCATTGCCTTTGATTTGTTTGACTGCCAAATAATTAATAGTAGGAGTTTGAAGTTTGCCTAACACTTTGAAAATTATGTTAAGCTTATTGGATTAATGGTACAATTAGTTAAGATTATTAGATTAGGTGTTTGAAAAATGTTAAACCATTTGTTAGTGTATGAATGTGAACTTCTATAACGTGGTTAGGTGATTTCCGAAGTTTGCCTAACATGTGTTAAAAAATTAATGGACAGACCAAAGATCATTCGGCTTGATTTGTTTGTCTGCCAAAGAATTAATGGTCTGATTACAGTTCATTGCCTAACATGTGTTAATTGGCAGAGAAAAAAAACATTGCGGATGATATTTCTGGCAAAGGAAGGCAAAGAACCCGTGGTTAGTTATTTTTTATTTACTTTCATTTGTTTGATGTTCAAATTTCCCACAGAAAACGTTGCCTTGTATAGTTCTGGCTGTGGAAGTACATTAATTTTTGGGTAGTTAATTTTAGAGGTTTGCATAACATGTGTTAAATAATTAATGGACGTACCAAAGATCATTGCCTTTGATTTGTTTGACTGCCAAATAATTAATAGTGGGAGTTTGAAGTTTGCCTAACAGTTTGAAAATTATGTTAAGGTTATTGGATTAATGGTACAATCAGTTAAGATTATTAGATTAGGTGTTTGAAAAATGTTAAACATTTTGTTAGTGTATGAATGTGAACTTCTATAACGTGGTTAGGTAATTTCCGAAGTTTGCCTAACATGTGTTAAACAATTAATGGACAGACCAAAGATCATTCGGCTTGATTTGTTTGTCTGCCAAAGAATTAATGGTCTGATTACAGTTCATTTTCTAATATGTGTTAATTGGCAGAGAAAAAAAATTGCGGATGATAATTCTGGCAAAGGAAGGCAAAGAACCCGTGGTTAGTTATTTTTTTATTTATTTTCATTTGTTTGATGTTCAAATGATTAATTGTTGGATGTTTGATCTTATAACTGTAACGTTACCGTTTGTGTTAGAAAGTTTTGACATAAAGGGTTATAAAGTCGACTAATTAATTTATGGTTGTTTTGGTTTTGTATAAAACATTATACCAGTACATAGGGCAGATGTAACAGCTACATCAAGCGGGAGAACCTTACGGTCAGAGACAAAGAAAGTTTTAGAGGAGAGTGTGAAAGTTCAAAAACGGAAGCAAAAAGAAGTTGTTAACGGACAAGCAAAAGTCCCCAAAGCCCGTAAGCGAGCAAAGAAGGATGAATTTCTGGGAATAAGGACGCGATCCGCACCACTACAATTTTATAAGTGTGTACGAGCATTGACAGACCAACAACGTGAGGCAGTCAGGGGAATGGGCTTTGGTCGTTTACTTACTTTCAGCGTTGATGGGTTACCAGCTAAGTTAGGTTATTTTGTTGTCGACAATTTTAATCCCGATAAGATGGTGATATGTACACCTGCTGGTAATATCAATGTAAACAGGAAAGTGATACATCAGTTACTTGGGATCCCGACCGGTGGGATAAAGTTTAGTTCGATTGATAAGCTGCCTATCTTGGTTGATGCCGTTGCGGATTGGAGGGCGAGATACCCAGGTGTAATGGTACCTCCAACAAAGATGGTGAAAATGATAGATGAGTCCGACGGCGAAGACAGTTTTGATTTCCGCATGGATTTTGTAATGTGTGTTTGTGGCAGTGCTTGTTGACTGTCATAAACAAAGTTGTTTACGGGAAGAAATCTTAGAGTATCTAGATGACGAAATGGATTTTGCAAAGTTAGACTGGTGTGACCTGGTGGTAGAGAAGTTGAAAACTTGCAAAGATACCTGGGATCGGCTTGACCCATAAAGCATCTTTGTTGGCCCTCTTTCGATTCTGATAGTAAGTGAAATTTATTTTGACGTTCTGAATTAACATGTGTTAAATATACTTGCTTATTTTTCGGACTGAACTGATCGCTGTTACTTGTAGCTGTTGTACGTTGATAGCATTGAGTGCACAGGGATGAAGGTTGACAAGGCGGTGTGTCCTTTGGCTTTCTGGAACTTGAAGAGATTGTGAGAGAGAGAAAGGCTGGAAATACTTGCTGGTGGGTTTGGTCTGGGAGGGTTTAAAGGGTTAACACTTCCAAGTAACTATAACGTGGATCACTGGGCAAGTAAGGAGGTATAGTTATATACACTAACATGTGTTTTTTACAATTAGTATATAATTTTTGTATGAAACTGTTGCTTTAACCTTTTGAAACAGGAGAGGCTGTTGATGGTACGACAGCTAATTAATGTGACAAACAAGAACAAAATCAAAATAGAGGGTATGTTAGAATCTATGTGTGTGGAGAGCCCTGATGACGAGGAAGTACAGACGTTGAAGGCAATGTATGAAAGTTTGTTTGAACAGAGAGCGTATGCACGTACAGATCACGATCAAGCGGTAGATTTATCGTTGCACCGTATCAATGAGGTGTTGGAAGATTTGAAAAATGATGAAAGTATTCACGTTGACGAGGGACAGAACGCTGGTTAGTCGCTGTTATTGTTTGTAAAAATTTGACTTGATTAATGTGGCACGTATTTATTGATGTGCAACGTTTTCGTAGGGGATGGCGTGGTTGACGATTTCTCGGATGGTTCGCCAATAGCTAGTTTGTACAGGAAGTCACTTAATCGGCCTCCCAAAAGGATCAGTAAAAGGAGATTGAAAGAAGTAGGATCTTCAGCCATAGACTTTGATGGCATAGAAGGTGTGATTATTATCTTTCTGACTTGTACACTGTAACACATGTTAATGTGTTACCGATCTTATTGATTAACATCTGTTGTGGTTGCAGGTGATGTTGCGGGGCAATCAAGCGTAGCTGTTGATGGAAAAGAGTTTGCTGAAACGATGGAAGATGGTGGGAAGTCGTTACAGGTGAGGCGATCTGCTCGACTGGAGATGTTAAAGGATGTTCATGAGAAAGAAGAAAGCTGTGTGACCCCAAAAAGGCGCAAGACGCATATAAAGTGTGATGGGCCAAACACGGATGGTGGTAACGAACCAGGTAAAGTGTTACATGTGTTACCATTTTAAGTATACGTTTATAGTTAAGTGTATATATGGCAGCCTAGGAAGAAAACATAAGTACACATTGATGGTGACGCGTTGATTAGTGCTCGAGAAAGTTTATGTCCCTGTAATGTTCATACGGGACTGAAATGTATGGTGTAACACATGTTAATGTATTGTTTAACATCTGTTGTGGTTGAAATGTATTGTCTAACATATGTTATGTCCCTATAATATGCGTAGGGGATTGAAATGTATTGTTTAACATCTGTTGTCGTTGTAGCTGATGTTGCGGGCCAAGCAAGGATACCACATGATGGCAAAGAGTGTGCTGAGATGCTGCAAGATGTTGGGAAGTCGTTGCGGGTGAGGAGATCTCCTCGACTGAAAAAGTTAAAGGATGCTCCTGAGCCAGACGTAGGCTGTGTGACCCCAATAAGGCGTAAGACAAATAGGATGTTTGATGGGCCAAGCACGGATGGGGGTAAAGAAACACGTAAAGTGTTACATGTGTTACCATATACATTGTACGTTTGCCGCTAAGTGTATAGGTGGCACCCTACGTTTCTACCATAAGTACACATTGATGGTGATGCGTTGTTTGTACAGGGACAAAGTTTATGTCCCTATAATATGCGTACGTGTCTGAACCCATTTAATATTAATGTGATGTTATAGGGTGCAACGAGACTGAGAAGCAACACGGTGATAAGAGTGTTCATGAGGCTGGTATTTCAACTGGGGGTGACTGTAGTATGGGTGGGGCGGAACATATTGAAGTACAATGGAGCGGGGATAAAAGTGATGTTGAACAAGTCCATAAGCCGTTCGGTTTAATGCGTGCGATACTGCGTTTAAAAGCAGCAGCGGCCCAGGGTGTTACTGGTAGTGCTTCGTACAATTTTAGATTGTTAGTTTTTTATAATATGCTATATTGTTTAATTCTGTTTTAACATGTGTGATCTTGCTTTGACAGTTGACGGTGGCTTAGGCATGCGGTTGGTTGGTCTAGATGCATATAGTGTGCAGGCAGCAGGACATGAACCTCCACCTGAAAAAAATGTGGATGAGAAGGACGATGATCAGCTGGCACATTTAGACGCGACTGCTGACAAAGAGGATAAGATTACTGATCAGGTAGACAAAAGTGATGAGATGGGTGTTAAGCTTACTGATGAGGTTGAAGGGAATGACAATGAAGGTAATCTTCAGAAAGCATCTTATTTGTAGGGGGTCGCGACTGCTGACAAAGAGGATAAGATTACTGATCAGGTAGACAAAAGTGATGAGATGGGTGTTAAGCTTACTGATGAGGTTGAAGGGAATGACAATGAAAGTAATCTTCAGAAAGCATCTTATTTGTAGGGGGTCGACAAAACTCTAGACGCACCACGTTAAGCCATTTCTAATTTTTTCGAGAATGTTTATGCAACATCAAATAGTAAGACTGAGCATGAAGTGGTGGATGCAACTGATGCAAGTACGTTAGAATGTGGTGGAGTGGTCTTTGGACCCTTGGAAGGTGATGTTAGCGACAAGGATGAACAAGTGGTTTCGGACTGCAAAGGCAGTGCGGCTGTAGAGAAGAGTCACCGTGATTGTAAGGGTTAAATGTTTAGGCAGGTTCAAAATAGTAACCTATGCATGAGATGTGATAAGAATGTTTTATGCAGGTTCATATAGTAAGACTGAGCATGACGTACTCCATTCAACCTTCGTACCTAATGAAGAGTGTGTTGGCGTGGTGGTTGGCTCTGTGAATGGAGATACTTTCGGTGAATTTGAGGAGGTGGTTATGGATGGTAAAGGCAAAGCGGCGGTAGAGGAGGGGCAGCCGGATTTTAACGGTAAAAGCTTTTTATGCTATAACATGTGTTAGTTATTAGGTACATTTAGTGGGGTTAACGTGTGTTAATCGTAAGAACAGTGGACGGGGGCGATGCGTCGATTGATGAACGTGGTTTCGATGGGCCTAATTGGAGTCTTGGAATGACACAAATTGGTGGTGAATTTGACGAGTCACAGCAAACCGGTACACTCAACCAAAAAATGATTAGGATTGCTGGTTTAATTGAGTCATTTCAATATACTTATTTGCATCGAACATGTAGGTTGCAAAAGTTCAAAGGTGGATGACATGGCTGGGACAGAAACAACGCCCGAACGTTCCGGTAAGCTTGACTATTTTTGTTTACTGTGAAAGTGTAAAAATTGGTTACAAAGTAACCTGAATTGTTTTTTTTAATACGTGTTTAGGCGATGTGGAGACCACCCCAAACTTGAGTATGGTTATAATGGTAGAACCGTTGAGCTCATATGACCCCGCAATTGCTATCCACAAGGAGCAAGCTGGGGTGGAATTATTGGGTGGTGATGCGAATGAGGTGGAGGACAATTTGCCGCTAGCAAACCGTGTACGTATGTTAGCTGAATTGGGGGCCCAAAAAAGGAAGCTGCCTTTTAGAGAGAAAGTGGCAGCGGAACCAAATAGATCACCTTACTATATAAGGTCTGTTGACATGGGTCAGCCAATCACTAAGAAGGAGGCAAATCTGTGGGATTACATATACGCTGATGAATCCCCAACGCACTTCCTAAATGGGCATTCTCGTAGGAAGCGGGCAATGGAGGCAAACATGTAAGTAGATGTAACACCTCGAAAATTTACGTCCAATAATGTATTGACACGTGTCATAAGCTTTGAAAGTGTGAAAGAATACTTTAGAGGGACTAAAGTTGACAAACAAAGAAACTATGTGAAAATAAGGGTTCAAAACGTCAACAATGGATAAATATACTTTACAATAACCCTACATGATGTTTATACCCTTAAATCAATAAATTATGGATCATACGAAGCTAATTGTGAAAGAAAGTGAGAGATTACAAACTACGGGGGTTAAATGTGTCAACATGTTTAAAGTATACCTCTGAGTGACCTTTTAGTGAACCCAAAGCTTTGTAATGATTAATTATGCTCACTAGAATAAGTGATTAAAATTTCACGAAGTTTCGATAAAGAATGAGGAAGTTATGACAATATTCGTATACGAGGGGTTAAAGCGTCAACGTTGAAAGTTATGACTTTTCGGGTAATCAAAAGCTAACCAAGGACTTAACAAAGTTGGTATAAGTCTTGAAGCCCTTAGAATTCAATTTAGAGGGCCCAAAGTGCAAGAAATAAATGTAAAATCAAGTTTGGAAGTCCAGGGGTCAAAACTGTCAACATTTGAAAGATTCTTTGTGCTGGCAAAGGCTTGCGCACCTCAAGACCCAGAGCCTTACGGTGCGCAAGCAGGTCCCAGATGCAGCAACTCGTTTCTGTTGCCTGTTCAGCCCATGTAAACGTCATGTATTGCCCTTTAACACTTCATGGGCGCCCCCTACATGTTCCTAGGCCTTAGGGGCACTTGTAAATGATCTGGGATCCATGGTAGCATGAGTTGTCAACAATCTAATGGATCAAAATCACTATAAAAAGGCCATTCATGTTGCAACTTGTGATCACTCATGCCATCTGCACTTGTGGAGCTTCCTGGAGCTTAAGAGCAGACCCAAGTCCTTCCTAATCGTGCATAGGACTTCAGTAAGTATGCTTAACCTTTCTTAGTTAAGTTTTTGCTTAGTTTTAGCTTAAAAGTCAAACCGTCGTAATTAACGGTTGACTTAGCGATTAATCATTGATGGTCCAGTGATTAGTCGAATTGAAAGTAGTTATAAGTTGGTAATTATGTGGGCATTAAACCCTTAAAAGGGCACCCTCTGATTCCCACTCTAACTGGGTCAAATGTCGGGTCAAACTTGTTATTAAAAAGTCAACAGAATTCTTAATTTCCAATTTATGCATAATTAGCAATGTAGAACACATACAACCTGTTTGATCATTAATATAACTTGGTAATTAGTGTAAGAACATGTCTAAACATGTTCAACCCGACAATTTTATGTTTAGACCCGGTTCGGAACCGAAAGTCGCAAAGCTTTGACTTTTGCCTTGACTTCAGTTCTGACCCGTTTTGGTTTGTTTTAGAAATGCCATAGAGCTTCTTTAGGACTAGGTTACATGCTAGTATAACCCTCTGTGATTATACACCTTGGTTCATTAGTTAACCAATTAATATGCATGATTCCGTTAATTGCTCATATGTTGACCATTATGCCCTTTTCACCTTAAAACGCGATTTTTGAAAATGTAAAGGAATAGAAACTTTAATTACCGATATATAAACTTGCACCCAAAATTTGACATCAGTTTGAGGTGTAGAGTGAGAGTTATGCTCATTAGCGTAATTAGAAAGCTTCTTTAGCGATTAAACGGCATAGTATGTACTAAAACTATTTTTAACATACAAGGGTTGATACCTACTGATATTTTAGGTAAATTATAATATTTTGATAGTAAGCAAAAGTTGTTAAACTCAGACTTCAGTTTTGAGCTTTTCGGCTTATGTGAAATTACCAAAATGCCCCTACGGTGCATAGTTTGGTTATAATTGATAAATTTCACATATATACTTTACCCTGCTATTATAACTTATTAATTTGAGTATTTTTGCTGATTACATCAGACCTGTAACTCAGGATAATACTTAAACCCTTTTATAACCTTGTAAATGACCAAACTACCCCTACGGGGCATAGTTTGTGTTTAAATTCGTTTTGGCCATAATGGAAGGTATCCTACTGATATCACAACATATTTTGAGGCATATTAACTTAGGAAACCTGGTTAGGACCCTTATGATTACCCATTACGCCTCTTGCGCGTTCGGTTCGGCTTATGTAACTAGTTTACATAAATTAGCCGAAACGGGTCAAACCTTATCGGTTTTACCCCAAAATTCAGAATGTGCCTAGATTACCCATATAAGGAAAGTCTTCAATCTTGTCGGGTCTAAATCACATTCTATTCCGGTCTTCGCCTTATCATGCGTTTGAACCGTATCTTCCTTTTGAAAACTAACCAGTCTAAGTCAAGACTTAATTAAAGACCCGTTAGGATTCTAATAGGTTATTAAAAACCTTCGTTCCATATTAGGAGCCCAGTAAAAGCTATCTGTACTTGCTGATTTGATATACGGCTGGGATTGAATTTATATTTAGCTCAGGTAAATACTTTTAACTTATTTTCCCTATACGGGCTTGGGGTACGGTATATAAAATACCGCTTGGTCGGGCATTAAATCTTCCATCGTATGGTGGTTAATTGATATTTAATCGGCGCGTTTAAAATTGTTTTGTTTGCTTAAAGCCTTTGGGAGGTTAATGACCATGTCCCGGATATCCTTGGCATCATTTTACGAAATGGCCACGACCTTAGCACGCGCGTGTAGGCGTACACCCGCTAGTGCATTTTTGAATAACAAGGTATAACGCTGGTTTCGGGAACAACCCGCCGCGGGACTATATCATGTGGTGTGTCTATTAAGCTTTAACCCGGCACGATCCGGGCTACTGAACGCATAAGAAACATGTAATTCTTTTACGAGATTATATATTTAAATAATTGTTATGGGTCATTTTCGGAGTATACATATCCTGACTAATATCCCGTTTTTAATTGTTTACTTGTGACCAGGATACTAGACGGGGATATTGCTAACATCCTGGGCGATATCCTAAAGTTGAGTGAATTAAACACGTGCAGGTTAATGGCTGTAAGTTACTAACGGTCATCAGGACTTCTTCTCCTCAAGACTCGGGCGTATTTGTTATGAGGAAGCCGTTGAACCCGAAAGACTTGGTCCTCAACGTTCGAGTGGGAATATTCGCTGGATCCCGGAAGTTTAGGATAGTTTGTTACATTATCTTTACTATAAATAGATGGGGGCGGATCAGTTTAAGGCACGAAATTTCACACTTACACTCTCGAACACTTTTACTCTCTAGCTCACCGCAAACACCACACTTAAACACTTGTATTCAAATTACATTGTAACACATAGTCGATCCGCACCACATCCTGCACTGTATCCTGATATTTGAAGCAATAAGAAGAACAAGGCAGCTGCGATTGTCAGCTCCCGAGGTTTTATGCCGGCGATCTAGATTGATCAAGGGCTTTCCTCGTACATCACGTGTTAACCTTTACTTTTTTGCTCATTGTTTGATCATTGATACAACTCTATATCCCGGGCTGTATCCTGAAACTGTTTTCATATCTAATTTAGCCTATACATTTTTCACATATAATTTTTGCACACTACCTCACTTAACTAATTTGATCACTTAATTGCTTAGGTAATTTTTGACCAAAACAATTTGGCGCCCACCGTGGGGCAAGTGGTGCTATCTTTACTAATTTTTTTTTGTAAAATCGTTAATCGATTTTCTGTTTTCAAAACTTTTTGCCACATTGTTTACAATGGCCTCAAGATCAAACATGAGCTCTTCCACTATGTCTGCTGCAACCTCTGCTACTACTGGTTCGGTGCTTCCACCACCTCCTCCAAGGATGCCGTTTTCTTCACAATCTCAAGATGTTATCCCTACTCGGAGTGTCCAGGGATCTGCTCCCGTTTTAGCCTCTAATGATGAAATTTTGACTTTATTTGGAAGTGTGCAGGAACAAATGAGGCAGCAACAGGAGTCTAACCAAATGCTGTTAAGAGAGATACAGCTCTTAAAAGCTGGCTCGAGTAGACCCGTTGAAGAAACTGTCACTCCTATACAGCCCAGGGCTTTGAACTTCAGTTCCGCAGTTTATACTGAGGATAATAGGGGGAATATCGTCCCAAGCCATTCTCAGAATCATACCTCTGAGATACCCTCTTCGGTCAGGATGTCGACTGTGAGGAGTTCAGGATATGCTTCAGGATATGGCCAAAATCATTAGAACGGTAATGTGTCAAATAATAATATTCTTGCTACTAACAACAATGGCTCTTTGCAAAATGTAGGTATGACGTCAACATTTACCAGGGAGCTCCAGAAATTGAAGGACATGATATCCAGTGTACCTGGAGTGGTCCAGCCAATTCCGGAAGTATCCCAGGACAGCCACAGGATATCACGCTTTGCATATCCCATCTGTGATGCTGAAATCCCAAAAAGATTTCAAACTCCCAACATGAAGCTGTATGATGGGACTACGGATCCTGAAGAGCATATTGCCCAGTATAGGGAAAGAATGGAGATTAACCCTATCCCTCCGGAGCTCAAGGAAGCATGCTTATGCAAGGGATTTGGTTCTACCCTGACAGGATCAGCCTTAAAATGGCTGTTAAACGTCCCTCCTCACTCAATTACTTCGTTTGCTCATTTGGTTAATTTATTTAACAGTCAATTTTCTTGTAGTCGGAGTTTTGAGAAACTAACCAGTGATCTTTACAGGATAACTCAAGGGCCTCAGGAATCCTTGAGGGATTATGTGAACAAATTCAGTCGAGAATCCTTGGATATCCCACATCTTGATGTTGCAACAGTTGTGCAAGCTTTTAAGATGGGGTTGCAAAAGGATTCTCAGTTTTATCAGGATCTTGTAATGAATCCCTGCAGGAATCTCGACGAAGCTCGTAATAGGGCTTTGAGATATATCCGTCTGGAAGATGACAAGAAGATGCAGGAGAGGATGAATTCTACCTCAACCTATGAATCAACTAACAGGAAATCAGAGACCTCATATAAGCCATATCGCTCCAGGCCATATGGCAGAAATGATAACAAGAAAGTGAATGCTGTTGAAGACGAGGATCCTGAAGAATATCCTGACTTATCTGAATACTGCTTTTCTGTTAATATACCTGAATTAATGTATGCTATGCAGGGCTTAGGGGACAAAGCTAGGTGGCCTCGAAAGAACCAGCAGAAAGCTGATTGGAAGGATAAATCCAAATGGTGTGCCTTCCACGAAGACTTCGGACATATGACCGAGGATTGCATTGCTTTAAGGAAAGAAATAA
This sequence comes from Helianthus tuberosus, assembly GCA_030545235.1. Taxonomy (NCBI): domain Eukaryota; kingdom Viridiplantae; phylum Streptophyta; class Magnoliopsida; order Asterales; family Asteraceae; genus Helianthus; species Helianthus tuberosus. Next base: position 31,062,144 of record CM060393.1, read on the forward strand.
GTTACCTGTTAAGCAAGGGGTATCTGAAGAACTTGCTGGGAAAAAAGAAGAATAAAGGGCAGGATCCCGAGAAGGATCCTGAACGAGCAGCATCACCCCCAGCAGATGCCAAGATAATTAACTTTATTTCAGGAGGATCCGATATTTGTGGAACTTCGTATTCTGCGGCCAAGAGACATGCAAAGGAAGCTAAGAGTGAGAGGGGAGACAGACCAGTCAGGATGACTACCCTCACAACTGATAAAGTGATCACTTTCGATAGTGATGACAGGGATACTGTTCAGGATCCTCACCATGATGCTTTGGTAATAACATTATATGTGGCTAACCATTTTGTACGCAGGATACTGGTAGACAACGGTAGTTCTGTCAATATAATTCAGCTGGAAACATTGAAGAGGATGAATGTATCTCCGATGGACATTACTTCGAAGTCCACTGTGCTGGTTGGTTTCAGTGGAGAAGCTAGGAATACCGTAGGGGAGATAAAGTTACCAGTATATGTTGAAGGGGTCAACTCCATACAACGCTTCTGCGTGATGGACTCCTTATCCTGCTATAACATCATACTGGGAAGACCATGGATTCACGATATGAAGGCTGTGCCATCAACATATCACCAATGCATCAAGATCCCTACCCCTTGGGGAGTTGTCAAGGTTGAAAGTGATCAGCAGGAAGCGAAAGAATGCTACTCATCTTCGATGAAATCCTCAACTAAGCCTAGTACAGCATAGCAATTAAAGATGCGGGCCCAGGATATCGTGGAGGATTCGGAGCAGGATGTGAAGAGAATTATCCTGGATCAGGATAATCCTGATGTCTCGGTGCTCGTAGGAACCAATATCCCTCAGGATATTGAAGAACAGTTAACTAACTTTTTGAAATGCAGGATGTCAACGTTTGCATGGAAGCATGAGGATATGACAGGCATATCCAAAGACATTATCACTCACAAGCTTGGAATTGACAAATCATTCAAGCCTGTTCAGCAAAAAAGAAGAAAATTCGCTCCTGAGCGGAATGCGATTATCCAAGAGGAAGTCGAAAGATTGTTGAAGTCCAGAATGATCAGAGAAGTCAAGTTTCCAAGATGGCTAGCAAACGTAGTTGTGGTACAGAAGAAAAACGGGTAAATGGAGAGTCTGTGTAGACTACACGGACTTGAACAAGGCTTGTCCTAAAGATCCATTTCCTCTTCCTCATATCGATGCAATGGTAGATGCTACTGCTGGACATGAAATGTTAACATTCATGGACGCATCCTCAGGATTTCAGCAGATTCAAATGGAGCCTTCGGATCAGGAAGATACTGCTTTGCCTTTCGGTTTGAAAAATGCAGGTGCAACATACCAGAGATTAGTAAACATGATGTTCAAAGATAAGCTGGGGGACACCATGGAGGTATATATCGATGATATGGTGGTGAAATCCAAAAAGGCTGAGGATCACCTCCAGGATATCAAGGGAGCATTTGATATCCTGGATCAGTATAACATGAAGCTGAATCCTGCTAAGTGCCATTTCGGAGTGGGGGCAGGAAAGTTTCTTGGGTATATGGTAACGAAAAGGGGGATAGAGGCAAGCCCGGAGCAGATTAAAGCTATCCTGGATATAAAATCACCTTCGAATATGAAGGACGTACAACGGTTAACAGGCCGGGTAGCAGCTTTGAATAGATTTATTTCTAGATCCTCGGAAAAATGCAAGGAATTCTATGATATCCTCAAGAAGAATAAGAAATTTGAATGGGGAGCAAAGCATGAAGCAGCCTTGCAGGATTTGAAGCAATATCTCTCAACTGCACCTCTATTGATGAAGCCTGAAAATGGTGAACCACTATCCCTATACCTCGCTGTATCAGGGAATGCTGTAAGTGCCGTTCTTATAAAAGACCATGAAGGTCAGCAATATCCTGTTTATTATGTTAGTAAAAGTTTGTTAGATGCTGAAACTAGATATTCTCATTTAGAAAAATTGATATTAGCTCTAGTCATGGCATCGACAAAGCTTAGACATTATTTTGAAACACATAGGATCCGTGTTAAAACGAATTATCCTGTCAAAAATGTGCTTAGGAAACCAGAGATGTCAGGCAGGATGGCCAAGTGGTCAGTAAAGTTAAGCGCTTATGATTTAGTATATGAACCTAGAAATGCCATAAAGTCTAAGGCTTTAGCTGACTTTGTGGCTGATTTCAGTAGTGACATTCAGGACGAGGCAGACCTAGAAGTTCAGCAGTTAGTAGAATCTTCAGGATCCTGGACGTTGTATACTGATGGTGCATCCAATATAAGAGGTGTAGGTTTAGGTATACTACTAAAATCGCCACAGGGGGACATATTACCCCAGGCTATTAGGTGTGAATTTCCTGCTACTAATAATGAGGCAGAATATGAAGCTTTAATTGCAGGATTAGAATTGGCTAAGAATATGAGTATCAAGAATTTGCAAGTATATGTTGACTCCTTGTTAATTACTAACCATTTTAATGGATCCTATGCAGTTAAGGGTGAGAGATTAATCGAATATCTCGATATTCTCAAAAAATTAGCAGGATATTTCGATGTTTTTACACTTGAACAGGTACCAAGGGAGGATAATGTTGAAGCGGATGCCTTAGCAAATCTGGGATCATCGATCAGGATACCAGAAGGAACCTAAATACCAATAATACATGTCTTGTATCCTGCAACGAATCCTCGGGATAAAGAAGTAGCGGGTATTCAGGATCCTAGAGCAGAGTATCCTGAAGAGAATCCAAGATCTTGGACGGCTCCAATAATGAGATATCTCAAGGAAGGACACATCCTCGAAAGTGAAAATCCTAAGGCATTTAGGATGAAGGTATCACGATTCACTATTATAAATAATGTTTTATACAAGAAATCTCTTGCAGGGCCGTATTTGAGGTGCTTGGAGGATCCTGAAGCCAAAGAAGTACTTCAGGATATACATGAAGGGGATTGTGGTAACCATACTGGGGGCAGGTCGTTATTCTCAAAAGTGTTGAGGACAAGATATTATTGGCCAATAATGAGAAAAGATGCCGCAGAATATGCTCGAAGATGTGACGCATGTCAAAGACATAGTAACATATTGCATCAGCCTGCTGAACCATTATATCCTATTGTTTCCCCTTGGCCATTTATGAAGTGGGGTATGGATATAGTGGGAAAGCTTCCAAAAGCTCCAGGAGGAAAGGTTTTCATGTTGGCAATGACGGATTATTTCTCCAAGTGGGTTGAAGCAGAAGCATTTGTTCAAGTTAGAGATCAAGAAGTAGTATCCTTCATAAAGAGAAATATCCTGACCAGATTTGGAGTACCGGCTGAGATAATTTGTGACAATGGTTCTCAGTTTATAAGCAAAAGAACTACTGACTTTTGCAAGAGTTGGGGAATCAAAATGATAACATCTACTCTAGTACATCCTCAAGCGAATGGACAAGCAGAATCCTCAAACAAGATAATTGTCAATAACTTGAAGAAGAGGCTTGGAACCAAAAAAGGAAGATGGGCAGAAGAATTACCCTTTGTTTTGTGGGCTGATAGGACAACGGTAAAGAATGCAACAGGCCAAACCCCATTTTCCTTGGTATTTGGAGCAGAAGCAATGATTCCAACGGAAATGACAATACCTACTGCAAGATCTACCCTATGGGATCCTGAACAAAATCCTGAAGCCTTATGTCAGGATTTGGATACTATAGATGAAAGAAGGGATGCAGCAAGGCTAAGGATGGCAGCATATCAAAAAAGAATATCCAGAGCATATAACAAGAATATTAGGACCAGAAGATTTAAGGTTGGAGATTGGGTGTTAAGAAAGGCTTTTCAGAATACTACTAATCCCGCCGATGGCAAGCTAGCTCCAAAATGGGAAGGACCATATGAAGTTGAATCAGAAGCAGGGAAAGGAGCATATAGACTCAAGAATATGGAAGGGGATATGCTACCGAGATCTTGGAATGCTATACACCTTAAGCTTTATTTCAAGTGAGTTTAGAATTTAATTTCTAATTCAGGATGGTATGAATTCTATCTTTTTTAAATATGTTTGGTTTAATTTGTTCTTTGTAATACAATACTAACTTAAGCATCGGAGGGGTGTTAGCCAAGCTAACACCCACCTTAGTTTAAGGATGTTTTGCAGTATATGCTCCTGGATATAGCTCCAGGATGCTCACTCAAGATACTTCAGAAGATTAGAGGATTGGCCCCCTCTCTCACGTACAAGGGATCCTGATCCCTTCACAGGTTTAAAGGTATTCACCTTTCTTCCGAATTGGGTTTAAACACCCCGCCTGGAGCGCAAGTTATTCAGGGATAGTTCAAGGTGGCAGGACCAGTCCATGTAAAAGTGGCTGACAATTTCGTTACTGTTGGCTATATCCTGAATCCTAAAGGTATATGAGGATTGATCACCCTCTCTCACGAAAGGGTATTTTCATACTCTCTAAGGTTTAAAGGTTTTCACCTTTCTAAGTCTTGGAGTTTATACACTCCCGCCTGTAGCGCATGAAAATTTGGGATTTTCCCCAGGATACAAGGAATTTATCTCCAAGACATTTTTGGGTTTTACCCCTGTAACATGAAAAATTGTCTATACAATGGGAACTGATATCCGGAAGATTTTTAAGTATTTGAAGACGTTGTACACAGGGGACATTCCCACTAAAGCAATGATGTAAAGTTCAAAGGATAAGGCTCGGAACTAATGCACTAAGTATCTCACACAGGGGACATCTTTATTGGAAAAGTTGCAAAGGGATTGAAGTTTGATAATAGGGTTATATCCTATTCCTGGTATGATCTTTCCTTTGTAAACGTCGTTTGAGTTTTTGGTAATACTAGGTTGGGTAAAAGGTTAAACATCCTGATTAGGATCAATTCTCGGGATATATTCTCAAAATATATTTTCAAAATACTTCTCAAAATATTTGAAACTAATACTAGTTTGAAACTTTGATCACCCAGGTATTATCAAAAAGGGTTTTGGAAAGTAAATTGTTTTTCACTCTTTAAAAAGCTTTCTACAAAGTTGAAGGAATTATCTAATAACAGTTTTTATAATATATTGCTAAGCATATTGATCAGGATATTTTCATAAGATGACAATACGAAATTTTTATAAAGCTAAGATCTATACTAAGAGAGACGGAAGATAATAGCAAGAAAAATGAAAGATGAAATTATTCTTGAAACAATCAGTACTGGTTGATAACCGAAGGTTTCATCCTGAAACCCATGACCCATCCACCTTCGGCTATCAAATTGTTTTGATGCAGAAATATAAATTGTTCATAAAAACATAAAATAGTTCAAACGATTTAAAGGAAATAAACTTTAGGGGGCAGTATCTTCTTCGTCCATAATGATTTCAGCAGCATCCGTCTTGGGACCCTCCTCAGTATCCTTCTCAGTATGGGTTGCTTTTTCAACTGCTTTGGAAGATTCAGCGACAGCTGGTTTAGAAGAAGTGCCGCCAAGGTTCTTTAGCTTGGTTTCCCAGGCACCGACGTCCCAAGAAGGGCATTCAAAACCTAATGCTTTGGCTTCATGGGCCATCTTCAACCTGGCTTGGAGGAGAGAAATGACGACGGAACTCTTGAGGCTTTCTCGGTAGCTGACCATATCCCGTTCATGTTGCACATGGGTAGCTTCAAGATCGGCCTGGGATTGAAGAGCAGCTTTGTTGAGAGCAGTTTGGTGTTCTTGAATCATAGACTTGAATTTCTCCTCGTAATGACGAGATTTGGCGGTTGCAATCATGCCTTGATCGGAGATTGTGATTTCTGCTTCCTTTAGCTTAGATTCAAGCGTCTTGTTAAGCTTGCAGGATTCTTGATATAGGTGAACCAGACGCTCAAGACCCTACGAAGGTAAGAGGACAGGTATTAATATTGATAAATCTTTGTAGATGATGTGAACCGCAGGATATGATATGAGAATACTAACCTGGTTAAGAAAGGAAGTCATAAACCCGCTAGCTTCAATGAACCCGTGCTTCTTATAAGGAAATGTGTCAGAAATGACAGGGGAATCAGGTTCCTTCCTTTTGCGGGAACTTGAACTCCGGGGCCTGGTAGCCGGTGAAGGTTTGGGAATAATGATGGCTTTGGAGCTGCTGGGTTTGGATGAGGCGGTGGCCTTGGGACTAGGTTCCTTCTTGACCTGAACCTGATCAGAATAACTGTCCAACTCGTCGAGGTCAAAGACTTCAGGGATCTTGGCCGGTGCTGCATAAAGGGAAAAGTTTTACATCATTATTACTCTTCATTTTATTATTATACTGTTTTGACTAATTATTTTGAAAGTAATCCTTACCAGACATTTCAGATGACGAGTATTGACTGGAACTCGGGACGTGTGTGGTGAAAGTCCTGTCTATTGCAGGTAATCGGTAAACAGTGTTGATTCTTTCTTCTGACTCAGCGGTAGGGGGAGCTACTTCCTTGAAGTTCACTGCATAAGGATCAAAAAGAAGGATGTTAGTAGGAGATAAAAACCAAACGGTCTATGAGAATATTTATGACCCTACCGGTGGTTAACCACTCCACCGGAAGATTGGCACCCTCAGCAATGGAGTCTCGTTTGACAAAGAAAAACTTGCGTTGCCATCCGTCTTCGTTTTTGGTGGCTTTAAGAATAAGGGGTTTGCTAGAGGTCGAGAAAAGTAAGAACCGGCTAGAGCCGTGAGATCGGAGGCGATAAGCAATAGGCAAATCCTCGATGCAGAGGTCGGGGCAATGAAGGTTTCTGATTTGGTTAAGTACAATTAATACTCTCCAAACCATGGGCATGGTTTGAGCAAAAGAGATGCCGGTATTTCGAAAGAATTGCATCATGAATTCAGGAAAAGGGTATCGAAGACCTAGCGTAAAAGGATATGCTGGGAAGCAAACCCATTCAGCGGAAGAAACATCCGATCGAATTGACCGATCGAACGGTCTAAAGACCGTGTTGTCAGGGAAAGCGCCGGAAGCTCTCAAAGCCGCAATGTCTGCGTTGTCAAAGGAACAGACCTCCTTTTCGGGATTTTTGAGGAGATTCTGCTGGGTGAAGGTCTCGGCATCCACGAAGAAGGCAAGGAAAATTGATAGAAAGTAAATAAGAAATGAAGAATTACCTGAAAGCTCTGTTGAAGATATCTGCTTTTCAAACAAGAAGAGAGGAGATATAGGGGCATTATGGATCTCCATTGAGCAAAAAGTGCGTTGGAAGTTACGATGTGATCTCGACCGTCGCTTCGTTTTAAATGCCTTGAGTTATGGGATAAGACTTTTGAAATATATCCGTTGGATTGGTATACCAACCGATATATTTGGGGACAATTGTTATGGGTAATTTTCTGAGTATACATATCCTAACTAATATCCCGCTTTTAATTGTTTATTTCTGACCAGGATACTAGACGGGGATATTGCTAACATCCTGGGCGATATCCTAAAGTTGAGTGAATTAAACACGTGCAGGTTAATGGCTGTAAGTTAATAACGGTCATCAGGACTTCTTCTCCTCAAGACTCGGGCGTATTTGTTATGAGGAAACCGTTGAACCCGAAAGACTTGGTCCTCAACGTTCGAGTGGGAATATTCGCTGGATCCCGGAAGTTTAGGATAGTTTGTTACATTATCTTTACTATAAATAGATGGGGGCGGATCAGTTTAAGGCACGAAATTTCACACTTACACTCTCGAACACTTTTACTCTCTAGCTCACCGCAAACACCACACTTAAACACTTGTATTCAAATTACATTGTAACACATAGTCGATCCGCACCACATCCTGCACTGTATCCTGATATTTGAAGCAATAAGAAGAACAAGGCAGCTGCGATTGTCAGCTCCCGAGGTTTTATGCCGGTGATCTAGATTGATCAAGGGCTTTCCTCGTACATCACGTGTCAACCTTTACTTTTTTGCTCATTGTTTGATCATTGATACAGCTCTATATCCCGGGCTGTATCCTGAAACTGTTTTCATATCTAATTTGGCCTATACATTTATCACATATAATTTTAGCACACTACCTCACTTAACTAATTTGATCACTTAATTGCTTAGGTAATTTTTGACCAAAACAATAATTATCCCAAGTTATAAAGAGTTTGTGCCATGTGCATTCAAAGCAATTTTATAAAATCTTTTCAAAATGAGTCAGTTGAATGTATTTATCAGTGTAAACTGACGTATTTTCCAAAAAGGCTAAATGCAGGTACTATACGGAATAGGCTGGCTACTCCAGGCATCAATAATCAAGTCTCGCAAGCTTTAGATGTTAAAGTCTGTTGAACGATATTATCTTTCTGTTTAAGATCCGCCTGTGGATCCATCTTACATTCCGTTGTAATATTTGATATTACTTTGAATCGGATTGTAATGTATTTATCTTTTGCTTCCGCTGTACATTTATATATTGTGTTGTTTGACTATGATGATATCAACTACGTCACGATACTCCCCACCGGGCCCACCGGTAAAACATGGAAATATCGGGGTGTGACAGTAGAACTACCACATGGTTTATTGTTGTATAATACGGGTGTAAACCATGAACCCAATGGATCTAGTTAATTGTTTATTTTTTGATTTTTGCCGCAGGAAGGAACAGGGTACGTCGTCAGTTGATGTTGTAGATAGCTCGATACACATGGCTGTGTAAGTAGGGGGATACTGTTAAAAAATGAGTTAAATTACATTAACATGTGTTAAGGTATGGAAGGTAATTTTTTTCTGTACGTATAAAACCAGGGAGTTGTTGTTTCGAAGCCCTTCCCATGTAGAAGCGTCTCGGGCTATGTTCAAGAGTTTAAACGCTGGCAATGAGGTATCGGATGGTATTATCGACTGTTGGGCGGAGGTGCTAAACTTCCAAGAGAAACGGAAATCAAGGGAGGCTTACAGTAGGCAATTCTTTGGTACTAAAGTTGTGGTGAGTGATTTGAATATGGACATTATTTGTGTAGATTGATGTTTTCTGTGGAAAAGTAGTTACGGTGTGCCGAGTGCTTATCCTTATTAATTTCTCTTTTGTGAAAGTTTCCGTGGATGTTAACAACTGAGAAAGGTGGAGTCGAGGCGCGGATGCACAAGTTCCGGGTTGGAATAAAAGGTTGGGTTAACAGCGCTGAAAAAGATCCTGATTTTAGAAAACACGACATTGTTTTCTTCCCGATCTTGGAGCACAAACATTTTTACTTGCTAGTGTTTGAGTTACGGGACCCCGGAATTTATGTTGTTGATAATGACAAAGCCAGACAAGGATAGCCGATAGAAGATAGTGTATACTACCTCCACAAGGACACACCGTATAAGTTTGTAAGTTTTTAAAATGACCCATGTTGTAACATAAGTGTGATTGTATTCAAGATGTGTTTTTTATATTGAGCATGGCTTTTATATGTATATGCAGAAAGATATGTTTGTGTAATACCTTCGGGAGGTTGGGAATCCGCGAGCCGATGACATTGACTACTGCAACATCCAGCGTATGCCGGTTAGTTGGGCGACCACAACAAACAAAACTGATTGTGGGGTCTTCTTAATGCGTCACATGGGGAAAAACAAAAGTTTTAACTGTGGGTTCAGCATGAGTGGGGCGAAGAAGACGGCGGAGGTGCGGAAGTTGAGAAAGAGGTATGCTGCGCACATCTTATGTTCGGAGGTGAATGTGCTGCTGCCTAAAATCCAGCAGGATTGCCGGTTAGAGTAACGTGTGTTAGGGGGTGAATGGTATTTACTGTAGGATAGGTGTAGCGTTAAATGTGCCAGCTTTGTTTTGGGAGTGTCATGTACTTTGCTTTTGGGATGTTGCTTTAAACTTATTGTGGGATATGTGTTTTGTGGGTGTGGCATGTACTAATGTCTATTAACTTGGTTATTGTATACTCTGAAGAATATTGATGTATTCTTGCATGTGTTAGAATGTTATTGATGTAGTTGATAATGTTTTAAATGAGGCTATTTTAAATTATATATTGGTAGGTGTAACATTTAAGGAAATGTAAAAATGCTGCTTCCTGTTATCAAGGGGCCCACTATTCTCAAAATGTAGTAGGATTCTTGGAAGTTGGGGAAAGTTGGTGGCAGAAGTCCACTAACATAGGGGTTGGTGGCTAGAAAAACAACTTTATTGGAAAAGGAACCATTGCTTTTTTGCCCCATATGGTCACATCAAAGTCAAGTCACAACAACTATATTAAATGTATCATTGATATACCTCTATAAGTAGTGTAATGAAGAACCAAGTCATATTATGTAATACTTCACTACTTCAGTAAACCAAAAAGTTTTAGTGGTTCCAAAGTATGCTAATGTGATGGACACTTATAAAAATAAGGTCACGTCTACACCACCAGGCGTGGAGAAGCTGAATCAAAAGACGAAGGAAGCATGTGAGGGTCGGTACGGGGTGTGCTACGCAAGAAAAGTGTTTCACAAGAAGCCCGAAAACGTGAAAACTGGAGGAGCTTCTGGTGACGATGATTCAGAGAGCAGAGCAAACAATGTAGCTGATGTAGCTGGTGGTTCACAAGAAGCGTCACGCCGTACGGAACACGTTTTACCAGAAGCTGAAATTTTGAAGGGACTACCAGATGAGTTGGTTAGGTTGCTGACGGATCCAGACCATGAATTATGTGGTTGCCCGTTGTGTCCATACTCACCCGAAACAATCAAGTCCTGGTGTTACCATGACCCATGGGAGAGTGACCGCAGCCCCTCTCCTCTGTACTTTCATGATGAGGATGTTGCCACACCATGATGAAAAGCTTCGTAGAGATGGAGGATAAGAAGGGGTAGTTAGGATGTGGTAAGTGGTTAAAGTTGTGATAACCTTTTGACCCTAAGTTTGTAGGCCACATACTAACGTCGTTTTCTTGTTCTTTTATTATTAATATTTTTTTTGGGAATGGGTTGATGTCACGGCTCGGTAGTCGATCCATTGTTTTAGGTGCGGTTGTAACCAAGTAGTAGAATGTGTGGTTAAGTTGGCTAGTTGTGAAGTTTAATTCTATAACCTGATGTGTCTTAATATATAAGTTATTGGTGTGGTTAAAACCTTTTGTGTTGATCCTTTACAGTTAAAAAAACCCTAGGTACAGGGCTAACATGTGTTAAGCATCTGTTTTGATGCTGTTGTAAAATATAAACCAAAACCACAATTATCCATGCATATAATAATAAGATAGGCCTGTTAATAGCAAACAAAGGTCCACAAAATTTGGCCTACAAAACATAAAGTGCCGAAGGCCATAACGTTTTTACAAGACTGGATATGATAAAAATGGGATAAAAATAGTTCCACCTTCTTACACACGTAACAGAAAAGGGGAGGATGATGTTAAAAGACTGTTACATGTGTGTAAGAAGGCCAAAAAGATAGAGTTTCCTATATAACCTGATGTGTCTTAATATATAGGATATTGGTGTGGTTAAAACCTTTTGTGTTGATCCTTTACAGTTAAAAAAACCCCAGGTACAGGGCTAACATGTGTTAAGCATCTGTTTTGATGCTATTGTAAAATATAAACCAAAACCACAATTATCCATGCATATAATAATAAGATAGGCCTGTTAATAGCAAACAGAGGTCCACAAAAGTCGGCCTACAAAACATAAAGGGCCGAAGGCCATAAAGTTTTTACAAGACTGGATATGATAAATGGGATAAAAATAGTTCCACCTTCTTACACACGTAACAGAAAAGGGGATGATGATGTTAAAAGACTGTTACATGTGTGTAAGAAGGCCAAAATGAAGAGAGTCTCCAATTACATAGTACTAGTAAACGAAAAGAAAGATTTTAATCAGATAGGGAGGCACCAGGGGCGGTCTACCTTTGTTGTTCAGCTGCTGCCTTTGCTGCTTTCATTGCGGCCACCTTAACGCAGTTGCGTGAGTCGTGGTCGTCGACATAAAGACCACAGCGCTTGCATAACCGAAGCTGCTTTGGACGTTTAGGTGGTTTTGTCTTTGCCTTCTCACCGGGTCCGGAAATGCGAGTATGTGTACCACATCCCTTATTGCGTACAACATCTGGATTAGCAACTTCGACTGGAATGTTGATTGGTTGCCCAACTATTTCTTCCATTTCACACTCGTTTGTTTCATTTTGGATTGTACCCAATGGTTGCTTGGAAAGCACATTGATCTTGAAATCCCAGAGTTGGGCAACCAATTTTGACAACGAATCCTCGTCGGTTCTAGCCACATCAACACATTCAATAACGAGATCAAGGATTTCATTACGCATAATGGACGGTGCGTGGGGGTTGACGCCGTATCGGCTGGAAAGTGAAAAAACCTGTTTTGGGAGGGCATCTCGGCGCCACCAATCGTTCATGTATTGGGGGGGGGGGGTATCTTTGCAACATTTTTCATTCGATATACGCAAAAGACATGGCGACACAGATATCCGATACGTGTGAAATTCCTGCATGAGCAACTGGCGGAGTGGTCTACAGTGTTATATGTAACCTATTAGGAACAGAAAGAGCATAAAAAAGGCTTTAGATCTAACATATGTTAGTGGAGTGGTAATAATGAAGTTGCCTAACATGTGTTACCTGATAGACGTTTGTGATGTTGTTCCTTTTGTCCAAATGAGTGACGTCTAGCAAAAGAGTGGTATTGCTGGAATCGCTTTGGTTTGTGATGTAGCATAAAAACTTCCCTTTAATTATCTCCTTTTGAACTTGCGCGAAAACAGCGTTTGTGTAAATGGCGAACGCGTGCTGCTCTATTGCTAATTCAGTAGTGCCCTTGAACACCGTGGATGAGGTTTTGTACTCGGATACACGTTGCCGATAGCGTTGGCTATCTACCCTATTTTCAAAGCACATCATAAATTGTACAAGGGTGTTTGCGCTTGTTGAGTTGACCTTGAAGGCAGCGTTAGAGCTTTCGCAGCGCGAAGTGGTCTTCATCAAGCAACACATTGGCAGTTCCCTGAAGTAGGCTGGTACCCAAAGATGTTTGATGTTGTACATGTCTTTCAACCAAGTGTGGTCTTGTAGGCCAAATGTTTCTAGGAGGTCATCCTAGCGGGACTCAAACGTTTCTGGTTTGATATAAACATTCCAAACCAACCGGTGAATGCAGGACCGAACATTAGTGTTGTCAAGAAGGTCCGCAGAGATCTGGTAGATTAAAGAGTTACTAACACATGTTAGATTAAACAGTTTAAAAACATATATAAGTCTGTGATGTTGAATAACACATGTTAAAGGCTAACAATTTAACTTAACCTTGGAGGGTAGTTTTTTCATTATATGCCACATGCATAGACGGTGGCGTGATTCGGTAAAGACCATAGGAACAGCTTGAAGCATGGATGGGTCTTGATCACTCAGCACGAGAGTTGGTTGAGTACCGTGTGCCTTCAAGAAAGCCTTAAGCAACCACACATAAGATTCAATGGACTCGGTAGATATCAAACCCGCACCAAATGTAATACATTGGAAATGATGATCCACACCCGTGAATGGCACAAAAACCATCTTGTACCTATTAATAAAAATGGATTAGAGGTTAACAAAATGTAACACTTTTTTGGTTTAGTTTGTATACTTGGATATCAGGCCTAACACATGTTAAAGGGGGAACTAACCTGTTAGTGCTCTAAGTCGCGTCAAAGGCGAGGACATCGCCAAAAGCTTTGTAGTTTAGCTTTGAAATCTCATCAGCCCAGAATACAGAAGACAACTTTCCATTTGATACAGTGTAATCAAAATAGAAGTTGGGTAGGTTGTCAAAGCGCTCACGCAAGCGTTCAAGGAAAACTTGTGCGTCGCGTTCACCAATAAAAATTTGCAACTGGTGGCTAAAATTTTTAAAATCCACCGGAGTCCCATTGACATTGTGATGCCCCCCTTTTAAAGCTACAAGACATCTATAAGCTCTCATGGGTCCGATATGGTTTAGACTCATATTGTGAATGAATTGTTTGGTGGAGAATGACAGCTTTCGTGATATCTTGCTAAGATCACGGTTGTAATTCTCAACAAGTTCATGATTATGAATATCATTGAAACTCATAACTGTGTATGTATCATTAGAGATTGAGACTAGAATGCTTGCCTTACAGTCACACCATGTGAAGTTGGTTCTCCTAGACTTTACAGAAGATTCATCTAGTGTGTCAAAAGTCCTCTTGGGTTGTGGTTTCCCGTATTTTGAGCATCGAAGATACTTGTGTGTGGGAATTCCATTCCAGACTTTAGTTTGGCCTTTTTTAACAGAAAAACCAGCTTCAAACGCATAAAGTTCATACATGGAAAGAACAGCCTCAAATGTTGGATAAGATTTCCCACACACTGGTATGAACTTATCAGCGATGGTAGGAATCCAGTAACGGGTTCCCTGAGGGGTATCAAAAACGAAGTATGGATGCGCTGGCCCTGCATTAGAAAACGAAAAGGTTAGGAATCTGGTATATGGCAGGACAAAAGGTTAGAACTCTGGTATATGAGTATAAAGTGTGCTCCCATGGAAAATAAACAACCGTCTAAATGGCCGCGAGATAATTCAGCAAACACAGAAGGGCCTGAGATGATCCAGAACCAGCACCCGGCATGTTAGCGTAGCCAGGATCTTGGTATGCTACATGTGAACATTATGCAATATGTTTGAACTATGCCATATCTGAGGAAGAAAAATCAAAACGGGTGTATAGAAAAACAAACCTTGATCATTATCCATAACCTCGTCAGAATGGAAAGCGCTGTTCATGAACTTGTTGGATATCAGAACATCCGGTGATCTAACAGGGTCTTCAGATGATCGAGAACCATCAACAGGCATGTAAGTATATACAGAAGCTTCGAATGGAACAGCTGAACATTGCCATGCAGTATATTTGGATTATTCCATTAAAAAATGTCAAATAACAAAAAAAAAACATAGATTCGAGATAGTTAAGTTAGATAAAGAGACAAACCTTGAGCATTTAATTCTTCATCACTTTGGAAGTCACTGCTAAGGAACCTGTTGGGGAAACTATGGACCGGCGACATTAACTCGGAGGTTGGTGGATTTGTCTCCATGGACATTAATGGAGAAAGGATAATTTGGAGGAGAAGATGATAATGGACCTTCTGTTAATGAAGATATAAAATAAAATGAAATATTGTAAAAGAAATATGGGGTGGGTGATTTTTTTCAAATGAGTTGATGGGCATTAAATGATCATGTCAAATCAAATTGGGAAAATAACTTGGGTTGGGAAATTACTGATATAACCTTGAAAGCAAAATGGATTAGGAAGTGACTATGGCAACGTGGATAAATATAGGCCACAAGTAGAGTTTGCTAAGTTTTCTAAAAAAATGGGGTTTTTTGTAGAGCATTGTCCTATATATATATATATATATATATAGGGAAAGGTTAACATACAAAAAGGCTTATCGTACAAAATGTACGCGACGCGCGTAACCCTTGGATCAGGCCAAAAATCACGCATGGATCAGTTAATCACGCATGGGAGCCAGTTAATCACGCATGGGAGCAATTAATCACGCATGGGATCAATTTTTTTGACCTAATCACGCATGGGAGCTTAATTACGCAAGTTATGTTGATAAAAAAAAGTGATAATCACGCATGGGATACTAATTACGCACGTTATAACTCTGTCGCGTATGATAATGTAGGATAAGCCTTTTTGTACATTATACTTTCTATATATATATATGGAAAACCCCATCTTTTTTAGAAAACCTTGGAAACCCAACCTCATCCATTGATTTAAATAGATCTAAATAGATCAATGGCCCTCATTTGTTTAGATGATTCTTGCCTTTAAAAACAATATAATAGTCCATGCTAGTACAAGTTAAGGGCAATATGTGTAATGAAAAAGTAACTTTATTGACTTTGGAAAACACAAAACGTGACTTTTGAATTTGGAAGTACCATCAAATCAACATAAAAGCTTCTCTTTCTCTTACCTCTTTCTCTTTCCTCTTTCCTCTTTCTCTTTCCCATTTCTTCTTCCCTAATCTTGAAGACAAACAAACAGGAGAAACAACCACCGCCAGCAACCACCTTCTCCAAGAGAAACAAACAACCACCACCAGCAACCACCTCCTCCGGCGAAACTCACCGGGCTTCTTCTCCGGCCCTCTCTCTCCTCAATTTTCAACTCATCTAACAACCATAGCCATGCCAATCTCTCTCCTCTTCGTCTAATTCTACAAAAAGCTTCAACCCTTAGAAGCAAATGAAGGGTCTGAATGTCTCTATAATTTGTTGTTTTAGAGAGAGAACGATGGCACGATGAATGTTTTTAGAGAGAGAGTTGATGTTTTAGATAGAGAAACAATAATCTTTATTTTTTAAAGAGAGAGAGTTGAATGTTCAAGTGTGTGTGAGAGAAGAAGGTTTGAAGACCTTCTTCATGTTTATCGGACGGTTCTAGATCCGTTAAGTGTTCTTGAAATATCATTTCACAATTGATTTTTTGTTGAAATGGTTGTTAATATGTTTTTGTGGGCTGAAAGTGTTCTAGTAATGGTAAATGTTCATGTATTTTAAATAAATCCAAAACTTTAGGATGAGATTTTGAACGGGCTTTTTTGTTGGTTTGGTTGCTTGTTTGGGGCTTTTGATCTTAACAATAATTGTTTTTTTTGTTGGTTTGGTTGCTGGTTTGGGCTTTTGATCTGAACAATAAGTGTTTTTTTGTTGGGTTGCTTGATTTACAGAGACAGACCCATAACATGTGTTAAGCACCTGTTAGAATGATATATAACGTGTGTTGATTTACAGAAACAGATCCACAAAAGATATTCAATTGACAAGCTGGATGGATGTACGCGACGTTAATGCGGGGACATTGAATAAGTCACATCCTTTGGGAAAGAACTTTTCGTTCATTTATAACATGTGTTAGTGGTTCATGCTGTAACAGAACACCATGATGTAACCTGACATGTGTTCATGTATAACATGTGTTAAGCCCCTGTTAGAATGATATATAACGTGTGTTAACTTTTTGTTAATTAAAAAAAACAAGTAATATCTATTTTATTTTTTTTATGTTTAAAATATCCGATAATGTGGATACTGAGCGTAAAACTTGTACAAGTAATAAATGTACAAGTTAGTATGTAACGTGTAATATGAAACGAGCCATTTATGGTAACACATGTACCGGTAATTTTGAAATATATAATATGAAATGGGTCATTTGTTTTGCACATTTTGGAATGTATAACATGTGTTAAGCCTCTGTTATAATCTTTTTGTAACATGACATGTATTCATGTATAAGCTAGTGGTTTACAAAACACCATGTTGTGTATATACTGATCTAACATGTGTTACAATTTGTCTGTTCGGAACATGTAATTGCTTAACATATGACAAGGGTGAAAACAGTCGACGGGGGTGATGAGTTTAATGGTGAGCTTAGTTAATATCGTAATCTTGTTGTAACCCCACTTGTATTCATGTATATGAAAGTGGTTTGCAAAACACCATGATGTGCATATACTGATCGTAACACGTGTACAAGTTAATATGGAACATACAAGTTAATATTGTAACACCGTATACCTGGGATAACATGTGTTAAGCGTCTGTTATAATCTTGGTTTAACCCAACATGGTGTCATGTATAAGCTAGTGGTTTCCAAAACACCATGATTTGTATATACATACTGTAACATGTGTTACTCGCCTGACACGTATAACGTGTGTTAAGCCTCTGTTATAACGTGTGTTAAGACTTCCAGAATGGATGCATAAACTCCAATAGTAACTTAATAACAACATAGTATACCTGATATAACGTGAGTTAAGCCTCTTTTATAACGTGTGTTAAGACTTCCAGAATGTGTTAACTCCATACCGTTTTAACATCATGTACTAGACAAAACAATAAGAGTCTCACATTACATATTACTAGTAAACGAAAATACATAGCACTAAGAAAATGGTGGAGCTTCCTTTGACAGTCTGCCTTAGCTTTTCAGCGGCTACCTTTGCTGCCTTAGCTTTTCAGCGGCTACCCTTGCTTTATTGTTTGGGTCGATCTTGAAATGGTTTGTAAACATGTGGGTGTGCGTATGCCAGGGAAGTTATAAAAATGTGTTTTCATGTCACACGTAACACGTGTTACGTTGTACATGGGTTTCATGTCACATGTAACACATGCATGTCCGAGAAATTCAAACTATAACACGTGTTAGTTGTGTTGTGCTGTAACATAAAGATGGTCATGATCCTTGAGCATCTGATCCACGTTTGACGAAACCAACGGTCCCGAGAATTGGATCTTATTTCCCTTGTATCCATCACCGTCCTAATAACAAAAAGATAAGATAACCGTTAAGTCGTTAACCAGACATAAATATTAACACATTCATAGCCAAAAAATCCTTTTTCTCAAATAACATCACAAAAACAGTTACTATTCAGATCAAAAGCCCCAAACAAAGCAACCAAACCAACAAAAAACAGTTACTATTCAGATCAAAAGCCCAAACAAGCAACCAAACCAAGCACAACTTTTTAACACAAAAATAAAAACCTGCAAATTACATAAACATTTACCCCTTTTAAGAACCATTTTAACAAAATAAAATCATGTTTCATCTCTAAAACAGCCATTACACAAAAACCTATTAACAACCATTTTAACAAAAACATCAAGTGTGAAATGATTTTTTAAAATAAAATACTCAAGAGATTGTTGTTTCTCTCTCTAAAACAGCAACTTTCTATCTCTAAAACACTTATCGGATCTAGAACCATGCGATGAACACGATGAAGATCTTCAAACTTGCTTCTCTCTGTGTGTTCTTGGTGTTCTTGATAAACATGATGAAGATTGTTGTTTCTCACTCTAGAAATCAGCTTTCAACAAGCCTGAGCACAACCGAGATGAAGATGACGACGTGAGATGAAGCATGAACACACCCGAAAATCAGCTTTGAAATAAGCATGAACACACCCGAGATGAACAAGATGAAAATTGTTGTTTCTCTCTCCAAAACATTAGCTTTCTCTCTCTATAACACCAAGAACAAGCTTCATCATGTTTGGGATCAGACGATCTGGTGACATTAACTCATGCGTTATTGGTGAAGTCTCCATGGACATTAATGGTGGAAGGAATATATGTTCCAGAGATGAAGTTCATGGACTCTACTCAAATGTCTTTATTATAAGGTAAAAGATAAAGATGGAGGTTTTGAAAGTACACTGGGAAGTGAGTTGTATAATTATGGTTGTCAAATCAAAGGTAGCAAGTAATCTTCTTGGGTAAAGTAAGTTAGAAGTAAAAATACAATTATGCCCTTCTCTACAAATGTAAGATGATTTTTTCTATGCACACATGGATAAATGTGGACCATGCATTGGGTTTGCAATGTTTTCTCAAATTCAAGGGTTTTCCATATAACATTATCATATATATATATATATATATATATATAGTGTAACTATCTATGGAAAACCCATTTAATCTAGAAAACTTGGGAAACCTGAATTGTGTGGTCAAGATTGATCCACATCATATCTTTAAACACATGTTAAAAGGGCAAAATAGTCATTTGTTCAAGCCATCATTTCACCATCTCCCCCATCCCATCAAGTCATTTATTACCCATCATTTCATCACTTTTTTAAAACCAACAATATACAGAACTTGCATCTCTTTCTTTCTTATTTCCCCCCATTCGTTTCTTCTTCCAAAACCCTAAATACCTTTGCTTTCTCCCATCTTCCATGGCTGATTTTCAGGCTTGTTCTCCTAGAGAGAGAAAGCTAATGTTTTTTAGAGAGAAACAACAATATTCATCTTGTTTATTTCGGATGTGTTCATGCTTGTTGAAAGCTGATTTCGGGTGTGTTCATGCTTCATCTCACGTCGTCATCTTCATCTCGGGTGTGCTGATGCTTGTTAAAAGCTGATTTCTAGAGTGAGAAACAACAATCTTCATCATATTCATCAAGAACACCAAGAACACATAGAGAGAAGCAAGTTTGAAGATCTTCATCGTGTTCATCACACGGTTTCTAGATTCGGGTAAGTGTTTTTAGAGAGAGAAAGTTGCTATTTTAGAGAGAGAAACAACAATCTCTTGAGTATTTTATTTTGAAAAATCATTTCACACTTGATGTTTTAGTTAAAATGGTTGTTTATAGGTTTTTGTGTAATGGATGTTTTAGAGATGAACATGATTCTTTTGTTAAAATGGTTCTAAAAATGGGTAAATGTTTATGTAATTTGCAGGTTTTTATTTTTGTGTTAAAATCATTTTTGTGGTAAAAAGTTGTGTTTGGTTTGGTTGCTTGTTTGAGGCTTTTGATCTGAATAGTAACTGTTTTTTTGTTGGGTTGGTTGCTTGTTTGGGCTTTTGATCTGAATAGTAACTGTTATTGTGTGTTATACTAGGAGGTAACACATGTTACAATAAAATTTTACACGTGTATAACACGTAACACATGTTACATACCTGTAGTTACATTTGTGTTAATAAGTTTAACTTTAGGGGATTAACACTGATGTACTTGTTTTGTTCATAGGTGATGAAACAATGGTTAACCGGGTGGGTTAATTCACTGGTCTCGTCAAGAGGGTTAATCCCTTCTTTCCGAGGATCGCCGGCTGGATCGTCTGGAGGTGGGTTTCCTGCACAAGGAAACAAACCGTGACTCGCAACATGGAGGATGGGGTGGGGGGGTGCTCCTTGTTACCACTCTCCGGTGTGAGAATCAGCAATTTGCTTGGGAAGCAAAGTGTGATAGTAGTAGTATTAAGAGAGTTGAGAAGTGATACCTCAAACCTAGTTTGGGGTGAGTATTTATAGCCGAGGAGTGAAGGAGGGTAGTTGAATAGCTAGCCTGACATCGCACAGCTATTTGCAGGTGTGTCAGACCTGTCGGTTACGGTGGTGACGCCACGTCCTGCTGTGGTGTCAGACTGTTGTATACACGTGGGCCGGTAGGCGACTGATCCTAGTGCCACTTGCACTGTAGTGTCAGACCCACTTGCCTCGTAGGCAGGATGCGGTGCCAGGCCGCATCGCTGCTTGCGGTCATTGATGTTGTTTCCGCATTGGTTGTTCCATCCATGATTTTATGCGGGATGCGGTGCCATGCCGCATCGCCGCTTAGTGACTGTTTCTGTTGTCCAAATCCCTTGTCGTGACGAAAATGTTCATAGGATGCGGTGCGGGGCCGCATCTCTATGCGTAACATTGGTTTCCGTCCTTAAGGTAAGTCTTCTCATCATTGGACAGATTGGACCGTTGTGTTCGCGTGTGACCACGCGGACACAGGTGAGTTTATTGCTGGTGGAGGTTTTTTGATAAGGGTAATGGTCATTCGCAGTCATGCTGACGCGAGATCTGGGACCATACCCCTTCAAGTCCCCCTAGTCTAGTGTTCCTTCCTTATGCAAGTTGCATGTGGGAGGGATACTGGACTATGTTGTCTAGAAGGTTAACTATGGGCCATGCGGATGGCTCGTTCTTTTAGTAAGTAGTAGGCCTTTCGAGTGGATTGTTCCTTCCTTTGAGAAGGAAATCCGGTAAGCAAGTTCCGTCTAATGCGGAATTCTCAGCCAAGGACTTGACTCTTAGTCTACCTTTTCTTGATGTCATCAGCCACCTGTTGGTGTTTCGAACCAACCTTTGAGACGGTGACTGAAGGTGTTAGCAGGGTTCGAACCAACCTTTGAGATCGTGACGGAAGATGTACGTCTTCGTCACTCTAGTTGTAACCTCTGCGTCAGCTAGTGCAAAGTTGTAAATAATTTGCTTAACCTCTATGTTCAGCAACTGGACATGTAATGATGATCCCTGTTTTGTAGGGTATTCGTGTTCTCCAGTTAAGCTTTCTAGTAACCGCACGTCCTCTGCGGTTTATCTCTCAAGTAACCGCACGTCCTCTGAGGCTTAGCTCTCTAGTAACCGCACGTCCTTTGCGGTTACCTCGTTGCCAAACCATGTTGGCCACGTTTGTTTGAGGAACGTAGGGTAGTTGCGCCATTGTTTGCCGTGTTTGGCCGAACAATGTGAATCTGAACTATGGGCAGATAAACATAGTCATAGGCAGGGTTGTGCCCACCATTGTTTATTCTATGCGGTCCATAGGTGGGTAACTAGTCATAAGCAGACTTGTTACCACTATTCTGGAGCTACTTTCCTTCACGCTTTGGTGGAACCTAGCTTTCCTTTATGTCGTGTTGCCTTCGGAGATTATGTGAGATATTTAGGAAGTTGGTTGGAACTCTTCCGCATTCGTTTTGTAGCCACTTTCCTTCATGTTTAGTTGAAAAGCAGTTTTTCTTGAAGTGGCTTTGCTCCTCCGCCTGGTGCTTTAGTTGTGGCTCTTCCGTAGCTACCGTTCGCATAGTTGCGGTTTGTGGTGACTACTCACGAGTGATTGCGGTTTGCAGCAAAGAACTCGCTTCTAGAAGTCTTGTAGTCTGGACGTAGCTCTTGAAGGTTCAGGAGACAGTGTTGCTGATGTGCGGTTGCTCAGCACACTTGTCCTTTTCCTTAAGGAGAAGCTATTTGCGTTCCCTCTGTGGTTGTGAACCGGAAATGAGGGTTTTGAAGCTTGAAGAAGCTTACATGGAGTGCGGTTTACCGGATCCTGAGAAGCGGTTTTCGCAGTCCACAGAACCATGCTGGTTCTGAGTATCTGAGGCACCTGTGTGGGTTGGTGTATGTCCTCTCCGCATATTCCACGTGTGCGCGTGGATATGTGCGGTTATTGGTTATACCCCCTTATATAATTTTAAAGATATATATTTTTGCCTTTTTTGAGGGGTATGTAAAAAACGACATGCGGTATGGGTTATGGTGCGGTAAACCAGAGAAACCGCATGCCGCTTAAGTTTGGATAATGTTTGTCGCTTTTGTGTTGTCTACGTGGCTGATGGCACGTGTGGGTTGTTGAAAGTTGGTAGAATTCTGACATGTGATGTTCTGAAAGGACGTTTGCATTGACCGAGGTCATAACTGCACTGTAGCAAGTAGTGCAAAGGTCAATTCTGTCAGGCGCGTGGGCGGCCACGCGCGCGTGATAACCGTCAGCTGAAACGTCGCTGAACACGTGGCGAAACGTAAGTGGCCCTTTTTGAACTTTGTAAGTCGGTTACTCCATCGCATTAATTGCGATGAGTATATAAGGGGAAACCGTTTGGTTTCTCCTCACTTTGTTCAAATTTTAAGAATTTCTCCGGTGAAAAAGAGACCATACTCTTCATCTTCTCCGATCAATCCGCCTGTACTTCCGGCGATTTTCCGAGTTTTTGTGCAACTCAATCCTTTTCTTCTTCATATTTCCGATGGCTGAACCATCTAACCCACACAATGTGGAGGGTGAAAACCCTAAAATTTCTTCTCCGATGGGCGGTGAAGACGAAGATGATGGTGGTAGTGCCCCTGGTGGTGGCTTGCCACCCTTGAAGTGGTCGAAGGCGTCGTTCGACCAACTGATGATTAGTACACAAATGCCTTCCGAGTTTGGGGCTGTTTATCCCGAAGACGGTGACACCGGTGCTTGTGCTCCAGCCGGTCATGTGACCATGTGGGCCGATTCTTTCGTTGATGGTAACCTTCGTTTACCATTGACCGTTTTTGTTGCTGATGTGTTGGAGCATTACAAGGTCCATATCTCCCAGATGAGTCCTTTTGGCTTTATTCGTATTAGACACTTCGAATCGACTTTTAGTGCTCTTGGTTTGCCGGTTACCGTTGATAATTTCCGGGGGTTTTATCAGTTGACAGTGAACACTGGTTCTTCTCTTTCCGAGAACGGTACGGAAGTACCAAGTTGATGACCCCTCCCAAGGGTATTACAAAGTGGAAGTGCAAGTTTTTCTACGTTAAAGCTGCCGCAGTTGTTCTTAACATGACTTTGCGGAATGTTAATGAGCCTATCCCTGCGGAGGATATTGCCATTCCTTCTGCGGAGAATGCGGAGTGGTTTCCACGGTTGAGGACTATTGAGCATAGGCTGCTGAAGAACACTGAATTGTGGATGCTGCGGATGTTATTAACTAGGGCCGATAAGCATGCAAAGCCCATTGTGCGGGAGAAAACTGGTGGTAAGTGTTCTTACTCTTCTGCGGTTTCATTATTCTCTTGTTTGTCATTAATTTGAATGTGTAAAATCAGAAGTTGTTGTTGAGCTGTGGAAGATATTTGATCCAACCTTTACTGGCAAGGTTGATATTGTCAAGACTGCTGAAGGTGCAGGTTTTAATTTGACCATTCTCCATAACTTCCGCGTTCCTACACGCGAGGCGTTGAATGCACCCCTGCCGCAGGGCAAAGGTATAATTCATAGCCTTCTTTTCTTGCCTTGTAAGTTTCATGTTGCTGATATTCTACATGCAGGTAGTCTTGGGGCCCTTGGTAAGTTTGAGTCAAAGGGTGTCCCCAAAAAGCATGCAGAAAAGAAACAAGTGGATAAACCTGCGCGGGGTCATGGCAAGAAGAAAACTGAAGCTCCTGTTGTTCCGCCTTTGGTTCCGCATGCCGCAGGTATCTCTCGATCTAATTCCCGTAGATATACCGATTACGTGGTAGTATCTGACACCCTTGAGGGCTTGGGTGTTCCAGGTGCTGGTGCGGCCACAGGTGGAACCACTGCGGGTTCAAAGGCTTCTGATGAGAAGAAGAGGAAAGCGGGGAAAGCTGTTGATGCTGGTGAGGGAAAGAAACCGAAGATTCAGACCAGACGCAGGGCTTATGTGGGACAAAGGAAGCCTGCGGTTGTTCCTGGTGCGTGATGCATTACTTGGGCAAATATTTTGTATTTGTACTTTGTAGTTTAAAGTGTGTTTGCTTTGATTGCAGAACCCCAAGATGAAGGGTTCTCCATCTTTGATGTTCCTCCTCCTTCTCCCCCACATGACACTGCTGCGGATGTGGGGGTTCATAAGGTTGTTAAGCCTGAGCCCTCTGTGCGGGAGGAGGATAATGGGAAGGGGTATGCGGCCAAGATCCATGACACGGTAGATTCCTATGACGATGTCATTACCCCAGAGGATGCGGATGATCTGAACTTGAAATTTGGTTATACTGAAAAGCCTAAGTCTCCTGCTGCTGAGAAGGCTTCTGGTTCCGGTTCTGGAGGTGCGGGTTTCGTAGAGACTCCCATTCAGCCTGAAGAGTCTGAATTGGAGTATTATTACCGTGCATATACGGAAGATCGGCCCATGGCTTACCACCGCTCCCCCTGGACCGTAATGCAAGGGGATGATATTACTGCTGATCCGTCCGCAAGTAGGGAGATTTTGGGTGGTTTGGGCACTCCTTTTGAAGTCAACCGGGCCCGTTCTTTGTCGGGTGAGGCCCATATTAACCAACTCTCCTCCATGCTTGTTGGGAGTTCCATAATGGCCAATGCCATTATGGAAAATTATAAGGTGTTGGGGCGCAGGGAGGAGGAGAATGTGCGCTTGCGTGCCGAGGCTGAGGGGTTAGTGAAGGCTGCACGTGAGGGTGCCGAGCAGCTTGAAAGGGATAGGGCTGCGTTTGAAAAGCGTAAGCAGACTGAAGAGTGGGCTACAACTGCTGAGCTTAAACAGGTTCGTACCCTTGCAAAACTGCTTTCCACTGAGCGCAAGAGTTGGAAAGAATCTCTTTCTAATGAGCGCGAGACACTTGCTAATGAGCACAAGGTTTGGAAAGACTCTTGGGCAAAACAGAATGAAACTCTCTTTCGTGTTCGCCAGGAGCTTGTCAATGCTAAGGCAGCTAATGCTGCGCTGGTTAAAGAGAAAACAACAGCTGTTGCGGCTGCCCAAGAGGCCAAAGAGGTGGAAGCTCGCCTTGCAAAGGCTCTTGAAGAGGCCAAGGAGGTTGGGGCCCGCACCGCAAAGGCTCTTGAAGAGGCGAAGGAGGCGGGGGACCGTGCTGCAAAGGCTCTTGAAGGGGCAAATGCTGATCGTACTAACCTATCGAAAACTATCTTAGGCCTTCAGGTACAAGTCTTCTTTGCCTTTTGACTTTGTACATCTCACAAGTATGTTGATTGTTTTTGTATACTTGTTTTTGTTTTAACAGGCTGAAGTGCGGACCCGGGGGGCCACTATTGAGGAGGTCTCTACCCGTGTCGATGAGGTTGAAGCGCGGGCAAGAGAGGCTGAAGAGGCTAGGGATAGCCTAGCTTCCTCGCTTGAGCTGCTCAAGGCTGACCGTGAATGGATGCGTATGCGCGGGATCGGTCATGTAAGTATCCGTTGCCTTTGTTATCTTTGTTATAGGTTTGCCTTTGATAACCTTTATATTCTTGTTTCGCAGATTGTTACTGCCATCCTTGACGCACCTGAGAATGTATCAGGTGTTAATGAGATTAAAGAGCGTGCTCGGGATGCGGGTTTTAAAGCTGGATATAATCGCTGTATTAGCCATATGAATGTTGTATCCCAGGGCGGATATACTGATGAGCGGTCCGGGTTCCACGGTGTGGATACTGAAGCGCTTCTTGATGCTGCAGTTGCGGCTTTTAACGACACAACCCTTTCCGGTCTTGAGGATCTTGAAAAGTGTCTAGAAGCGGAGGACTATGTGGATCGGTTGCGAGTGTTGTACGCTGATGAAGAAGATGAGGAAAAACCTACTGTGGTGGGCAAGGATGGTGAGGGTTCCAGCGGCACAAAGAAAGACTAGGCTGGTCTGCGTGCCTTTTTTGTTTCCTCATCTAGATGTTAAAAAACTTTATGTAAATTCCCTGTGCACCGCGTAGGTGTAGGAATTTTTTTGAATATAAAGAATTGTTCCTATTCAATTTGTACAAGTGTTTTCATTACTTGCATGTTTGAATTTGTATGAGTTTAGTGTTACTGTGAGTGACACTGAGTCTGTAATTGCCTTTTGCATATCTAGGTGATATGCAAGTATGAAGAACTGTGTCTGGCCGGATAAATACTGTTGCCGTTGCTGGCCTATTATAATAGTTGTGTGTGGTTACCACTCTGTGTGGGTATCACGAATGAAGATTTTGCTAATCTGTTTTTGTGTATACCTCAGAGTGGAACACGCATTTGTAATAGAAATAAATAAACAATATTGCATTGAATCGTCTATTTATTTATTTGCAAGTGGCCCGTGGCCTGATAGGTTACATGGTGAATGTAAAAAACATGGCTTACATATAACAGCGTCGAAGCTGTTGTGCATTCCATGTGCGTGCGATAGTTTCGCCTTCTAATGTTTGAAGTTTATACGCGCCTTTGCCCAGGACCTCTTGGATGAGGTAAGGTCCTTCCCACTTGGGGGCAAGTTTCCCTGGGCGTTCCGCGTTAGATGCTTCATTGTCACGAAGGACGTAGTCTCCCGGGTTGAAAGTACAAATGCGAACGCGTGCATTGTAGTACTTTTCAAGTTTGGTTTTGTATTTGGCCTCGTTGATGGCTGCGTTTTCACGCCTTTCTTCCAAGAGGTCCAAGTCAACCCTGCGTTCCTCATTGTTGTCTATCTTGTTGATAGCCAACATTCTAGGTGAGGGGTGGCCTACTTCCGCGGGGATCATCGCTTCAGTACCATAGACCAGGCTGAAGGGTGTCTCACCGTTGCTTGTCTTTGGGCTTGTCCTGTGAGCCCATAAAATACTTGGGAGTTCATCAACCCAGCCGCGTCTGGCTGTTCCCAACCGTGCTTTGATGCCTTCCACTAAGCTTTTATTGATACTCTCGACTTGGCCGTTCCCTTGCGGATGCGCCACTGAGGAGAATATGTGTTCAATGTTTAGCTCTTTTAGCCATTTTTGAAAGTCATCGGCGGCGAAGTTGGTACCGTTATCGGTGACGATGCACATTGGTAGACCGAAACGACAGATGATATGTTCCCACACGAATTTCCTTGTTATCATAGCGGTGGTTGATGCAAGTGGTTTTGCCTCCACCCATTTTGTAAAGTAATCAACAGCCACTATGATAAATTTTACTGCACCGGGTGCGTCTGGAAATGGTCCCACCACATCGATTGCCCATTTTTGGAATGGCCATGCGGTGGTGACGGGGATCAGGTTGTTCTTGGGACACAAGGTCTTGGGAGCATGTCGCTGACAATTGAAACACTTGCGTAAAACTTTGACCGCGTCCAGGTGCATGCCGGGCCAATAGTACCCGGCGTTCATGATTTTGGCCATGACCATGCGTGGGCCTGCGTGTACGCCGCATATTCCCTCGTGAATTTCTTTGATAAGGTATATGGAATCTTGGGGGTTGACGCATCGTAGGAGTGGCCCCAGGTATGATTTTACGGTATAGGATACCGTCTCCCATTTGGTAATGACACGCTTTGTATTGTAGCTTGCGTGCTTCTGCCTTGCTTTCGGGAGTAACACCTGATTGTAAGTATGCAATTATCGGTGTCATCCAGGATGTTGTACCGTACTGGATGACATTGACTTGGCGCAGGGGTACTGAAGGATTTTGCAGAATCTCGATGCGTACCTCTTTTGCCAGGTGTTGGAAGCTGGTGGATGCAAGTTTTGATAGTGCATCCGCAGGTTTGTTATCACTCCTGTTGATATGGCGAATATTGAAGGAGGTGAACCTTGATTTCAGTTGCAAGGCTTGTTCGAGGTAGAGGATCATGATATCCCCTTTTGCGGCATAGTCACCGCGTATCTGCCCTGCAACCAGTAGTGAGTCGACATGTGCTTCCAAATGTTTGACGTCAAGTTTGACTGCCAAACACAGCCCTGCCAGTAGAGCCTCATACTCCGCTTCGTTATTCGTGCTTTTGAAATCGAGTCGGATTGCGTAGGTTAGCTCTTGGCCATCGGGGCTGACAAGTCGTAGACCTGCACCAGCACCATCTTCGTTGGATGCACCATCTGTATATAGTGCCCAGGTTTCTGCGGAGGATGGTGGTGATGTAGGATTTTATTCTTCTTCGCATTCTTGAATGCGGTTTGCTGGTACTTCAGCAACGAAATCAGCCAAGACCTGGCCTTTGATTGCGGGGCGCGGCTTATAGTTTAGTGAAAGTGCGCCCAGCTCAATTGCCCATTTTGCTAACCTCCCAGAGATGTCGGGTTTGGATAGGATCGGGCCGATCCTGTAGTTAGTTAACACTGTGATGACGTGGTTTGCGAAGTAACGTCGTAAACGTCTCGATGCGTGCACTAGTGCCAGTACCAATTTCTCCATGATGGAGTACCTTGTCTCTAGGTCGTTGAGCATTTTACTGATGTAGTAGATGGGTGTTTGGACTCCTTCCCGCTCCACTATGAGTACCGCGCCTACCGCGTTGTCCGCTGCAGACAAGTATAGAATAAGTGGCTCATCTTTTCGTGGTGCGGTTAAGGTTGGGAGCTGGATCAAACACTCTTTCATCTCCCGGAAAGCTTTTTCGGCCTCTGCGGTCCATTGGAATTGTTCCTTTTTTAGGCAGCTCCGCAGGGTCTTGATGAAAGGGTATGACTTAGCTGCGTGGTTGGCTAAGAATCTGTTTAATGCGGCTAGCCTGCCGGCTAGTCGTTGCATCTCTTTCATCGTAGAGGGCGATGGCATGCGTTCGATCGCCTGAACTTTTTCCGGGTTTACCTTGAATCCATCTTTGGTTACAATGAATCCGAGGAATTTGCCTTCTTCCATTCCAAACGAGCATTTCCCTGGGTTAAGCTTCATGTTGACGCTTCGCAGAGTTTGGAATGTTCTTTCGATATCGTTGAGCATGGTGTCTTCCTCCATGCTCATGACGACCAGGTCGTCCATATAGATTTTGACCCTTTTGCTGATTTGACCGCGAAAAGTGTCGTTCATCAACTTTTGATAGGTTGCGCCCGCATTGCGCAACCCGAACGGCATTTTGGTGTAGCAGTAGTTCCCGGTAGGAGTGCGGAATGCCGTTTTGTCTTCATCTTCGATTGCCATCTGTACCTGGTGGTAGCCTTTGTAACAATCGAGGAAGCACTTCCATCGAAATGGTGCAAGGTTGTCGACTTTTTCGTCGATCTCCGGAAGTGCGTAACAATCCTTTGGGCAGGCCTTGTTGAGGTCTTTGTAATCGACACACATGCGCCAGCCCCCGCTTGGTTTTTCTACCATGACTGGGTTGGATAACCAGGTCTGGTATTTGACTTCCCACAGAATTCCTGCGGAGAGCAGCTCCTGCACCTGCTCTTCCATCGCCACGTTTTTTGCTGATCCAAGGTGGCGTTGGCCTTGGATAACTGGCTTGATACCTAGCATGGTATTCAAGAAGTGTTGCGCTATGTCGCGTGGTACCCCTGTCATGTCTGCGGGTGTCCACGCAAAAATGTCTTGGTTCCTGAAGAGGAGTTGCTTCAGGCGCGCTCTGATGGTAGGTGTCAAGGCATGGCCCAACGTGACCGTTTGCTCTGGGTATCTTGCGTTAAGCACCCATTTTTCTGGTTGCGTGTTGGGGGTGGTCCTTGCCACCTTGGCTGGACGTAGGTCGTCCGTAGACAAAACTTCCCTTCGGGCGTATATTATCGCGACCCCCGTCTCGGTTAGGAAACCGATAGCAGAGTGAGGGACGGATGTGATCATGTTGAAGTCCCCTTGGGACTCTCTCCCGAGAAGTACGTCGTATTTGGAGGTGTGCGGTAAAACCATGAAGTTTACCTCCTCCGTTCTTGTGTGCCTCCCGTTGGTGAGGCGCACAGGAAAAGTAATCTGGCCCAGGGGGAATACGGTTTCCCCTGCAAACCCGGCCAACGGGTAATCCGCTG
Organism: Helianthus tuberosus; assembly: GCA_030545235.1. Classification (NCBI taxonomy): domain Eukaryota; kingdom Viridiplantae; phylum Streptophyta; class Magnoliopsida; order Asterales; family Asteraceae; genus Helianthus; species Helianthus tuberosus. The sequence continues at coordinate 31,092,825 of CM060393.1, forward strand.
GTTGCAGTCGATCTTTGTCTTCTTGATCGAACTGGTTGAAGCATTGCTCGTATATAATATCGGATGTACTGCCCGGGTCGATGAACAATCGCTCGGTACAGTAGTGAGCCAGGTGGCCTGTGATAACCACGGCGCGTCTATCGCACGGGCCGCCTCGGACTTTTGGAAAGACGACTTGCTCGTCTTTCCAGTCATTGTCCGATCTTCTTGCCGCCTTGCGCGGCCTTCCTCTTCCTCCATTGATCATGTGGGTAGAGGCCACGTACATGGTCCTCTTACCCGTGGAGGTGCCCTCGTTGTGGGGAGTAATGCGCTTGGTAGCTTTTTGTGCACCTGTCAACAGATGTTGCAGTTTCCCCTCTTTTAGGGCTCGCTCAATCTCCAGTCGGAGACTGATGCAGCTGTTTGTTGTGTGGCCGTGGTCCTTGTGATACTCGCAGTAAAGTGCGAGATCTTGGTTCTTTTTGGACTTCACCGGTTGGGCCGGTCGCAGGAATTGTGCGTCCGTGAGAAGGACGTCGCTTGGCGATTGGTTAATCTCGGTCCAGCTGCGGTCCCGAGACTCCTTTTTTTACGCCCAGTTTTCACGCTGGGCGTTGATTGTAGCCCTTGCATCAGGCTGGTTTCTTCGTGGGACATATGGTCTGGAATCGCTGCCACGATTCCATGCGTCCCGGTTGCGCTTATTGTTGCGCTTGGGCTCTTGGCGGGAAGACTGGCCTTCCGCCTGGGGTTGTGCCTTTGACATGTGCGGTCTTAGGGACCGCTGAGTCTGGGCGTATGTCTTGACCGCAGCCATGACATCTTCCCACTTCTTAGGCAAACCATCTTTGCCAGAGATATTCATAACCATTTGCTCGTCTTTAACGGCAACAATGAAATGGTTACGTGCCATTTGGTCGCAGACATCGCCTATCTCAAGGCATTCTTTATTGTAACGGACAACAAACGCTTCAAGCGGTTCGTTATCCCTGCGCCAGATGTTCATGACGTCCATGGAATCACGTTCATGGCGTCGTTGTTGGCTAAAGTGTGCGAGGAACTTTTCTTGTAAGTCCTCGAATGAGGTCAGTGACCCTGGTGGTAGAGAATCGAACCATGCCCTGGCCAGACCTGTTAGGGTCTATGGGAAAAAATGGCACCAGGTGGGTTCATCCCATCTACCATTGCATCCGGCGCCGACGAAGATGTTGTTGTGATCATCTGGGTCGGTTGAACCGTTGTATTTCCCAATATTTAATGGGAATTTTGTGGTGGTGACATCGGCGTGGGCGATTTCTGGGACGAACTTGGAGTTTTCAGCTGCAGATTTCGGCCTGTAAGGTTGGCCGCGGTGATGCTTTGCAGCGCGGAGGTACGTAGTGCGGGGGTGAGTGGGAGGAACGTAGTTGCGTCATCCCGGTCTGCTGCTGGTGGCATGGGATTCCGTACGGTATGTACCATCGTCCGGATCAGTATAGCCTTGTCCTTCATGGTGTGACAGGGGTCCCAGTCGGCTGTGAATGCCTAGGCCGCGGTGGGCTGTAGACTGTCGCCTAGTTTCGCCATGTGGGCCTATGCGGCTCTGTATATGGCTCCTGTGGCGGGACCCGTATGTGGAGTCGTCCTCATCAAGTGTGCGGACATCGCAGTAAGAGGAACCGCGATCTTCGTGCCTGCTTCCGGAGGCCGGATGTGTTGGGGCCCTGCTTTCGTACTGTAAAGTACGACCTACAGGGGTGTGTGGTGCAGGGGTTGGACCCACAGATACTTGTGCTTCTGCGCAAGCTCTGTTGTATGTTGCAGCCAACATAGCTGCTTGTTGGTCGTACCAGGCATGAAGGTTCATGCCTGTAGGTATCACAGGAGCGTACTGTGATAAATCGTGTCCAAACGTAAGGGATGTGCCCCCTTGCGTTGATGTGCCAATATGTTCAGCATTTGGGGCTGGGGGAATGTTTCCCGCAGGCCCTTGATTTGCGGGGTTTAGGTTATCCCCGGTAGTGTTGTTTTGACGATCAGACATGATCTTTGGAGAGAAAGGGATGGTCGGAAAAAAGTGCTAAGAGTAGCGGTGGGCGCCAATGATGAAACAATGGTTAACCGGGTGGGTTAACTCACTGGTCTCGTCAAGAGGGTTAATCCCTTCTTTCCGAGGATCGCCGGCTGGATCGTCTGGTGGTGGGTTTCCTGCACAAGGAAACAAACCGTGACTCGCAACAAGGAGGATGGGGGTGGGGGGTGCTCCTTGTTACCACTCTCCGGTGTGAGAATCAGCAATTTGCTTGGGAAGCAAAGTGTGATAGTAGTAGTATTGAGAGAGTTGAGAAGTGATACCTCAAACCTGGTTTGGGGTGAGTATTTATAGCCGAGGAGTGAAGGAGGGTAGTTGAATAGCTAGCCTGACATCGCACAGCTATTTGCAGGTGTGTCAGACCTGTCGGTTACGGTGGTGACGCCACGTCCTGCTGTGGTGTCAGACTGTTGTATACACGTGGGCCGGTAGGCGACTGATCCCAGTGCCACTTGCACTGTAGTGTCAGACCCACTTGCCTCGTAGGCAGGATGCGGTGCCAGGCCGCATCGCTGCTTGCGGTCATTGATGTTGTTTCCGCATTGGTTGTTCCATCCATGATTTTATGCGGGATGCGGTGCCATGCCGCATCGCCGCTTAGTGTATGTTACTGTTGTCCAGATCCCTTGTCGTGACGAAAATGTTCATAGGATGCGGTGCGGGGCCGCATCTCTATGCGTAACATTGGTTTCCGTCCTTAAGGTAAGTCTTCTCATCATTGGACAAATTGGACCGCTGTGTTCGCGTGTGACCACGCGGACACAGGTGAGTTTATTGCTGGTGGAGGTTTTTTGATAAGGGTAATGGTCATTCGCGGTCATGCTGACGCGAGATCTGGGACCATACCCCTTCAATAGGTGAATGGATGTTTATGTTCAAGATAAAGATGGTTATCAAGACGCAAAGCGTAGCTAGATTTTTGTAACCTTTATGACAGTTTTGGATCATTTTTATATGTTTAAGTTTTTATAAATATTTTTGTTACCTTTAAGTATGATTGTAATGTGTGCAATTACTAGCAACCCATGATGACAAGTGAGTTTTGTTTTGATTAACATTTGTAACTGGTGTTGGACGTAACATGTGTAACCTATGTGAGAGGTAACTAACTAATAGCAAAGAATGACCTGATAAAATGTTGGTCATATGACTTTGGTACACATGTGTTACATACGTTAAAAGGGTAATATAACATTAACTGTAACCCTTAACATTCCTTTGTTTGATGTTGGTCATACCATTACATCAAACATAATATAGCATTACATGTAACACATAACATCATTAAAAATAAATAATAACATCATTAAAAGTTGTTGTAAACTACTACATTAAACGTAAACCATAATGTCAGAAAAAGGGTAATAAAACATTAACTGTAACCCTTAACATCATTAAAAGTGGCAGCCTACCAAGGATTTTAAGGTTACAAACATCATATAGTTATGATGACCACAAAGGGGTGATAAAACAACCGGAAATGGATAGTGACTGTTACATTTGTCAACATGTTGTTCATTCATGTAATAGTGACTGTTACAAATGGTACAGGTTATGTATAACATGCGTAACAACTATATAACATGTGCAACATGGCTATACATGTGTTACCATCTAGTGTAACACATGTTACAACTATATAACATGTGTTACCATCTAGTGTAACACATGTTACAACTATATAACATGTGTTACCATCTAGTGTAACACATGTTAAAACTATATAACATGTGTTACAACTATATATACATGTGTTACCATCTAGTGTAACACATGTAACAACTATATAACATGTGCAACATGGCTATACATGTGTTACCATCTAGTGTAACACATGTTACAAATATGTGTTACATATACGCAGCCCTGTTTTGTCCAATAAAGGGCCGCTCTTACCGTAAGTAACATGTGTAACATTGTTACTACATATGTAGCTAATTACAACTTCCAGGAACCAAAACCCTAGAGGTGTTACATATGTTAACATAAAGAGATTCTCTTAAAATCAGAAGAAGTATTACATCTCGTAAAGAGGAGTATTGTTGAATGTAGGGTATGATCTAGTTCTTCAAACCATTACATCAAACATAATATAACATTACATGTAACACATAACATCATTAAAAATAAACAATAACATCATTAAAAGTTGTTGTAAACTACTACATTAAACGTAAACCATAATGTCAGAAAAGGGTAATATAACATTAACTGTAACCCTTAACATCATTAAAAGTGGCAGCCTACCAAGGCTTTTAAGGTTACAAACATCATATAGTTATGATGACCACAAAAGGGTGACAGAACAACCGGAAATGGATAGTGACTGTTACATTTGTCAACATGTTGTTCATTCATGTAATAGTGACTGTTACATGTTACATATACTAAGTGTTTTATATATGCCAAGTGTGTTTCATACACACATGTAACATGCGTATGCCTTTGTGGTGCATATACTCATGTTACATGTATACGTATGTTATTCACTACATCGTATGTAACACATGTTACTCATGTTACATGTATATGTATGTTATTCACTATATATGTGCCTTCTTTTTATTCACTACATCGTATGTAACACATGTTACTTACATGTTCCACCATGCACTGCATTTACTTACGTAAGATGTGTAACACATGTTACAATTGCTTATTGTTTCCAAGTAACATTAAAGGTATGTACCTTGTTTTCTACTTCATCCTGTGTAACACATGTTACACTTGTTAATTAGTATCAAAGGTTACAATTGAAACAATATGTTGACCACCCAATGCTCGTCTACTACTTTTCTTACAATTGGTAATGAATAAAACATGTTAACTAATAACACATGTAACTGATAACTGGTAACCAAATACATTTCCCACCATAATTATTTAACATCCAGACACGAACATATTAAAGAGAAGACCAGAATGGTCATATTGTATTTTGGGTTATGGCCATAATTTATCCCATTCATCGTCCGTTTCTTCTCTTTCTTCATCCCATTCATCGTCCGTTTCTTCGTCTACTTTCTTTCGCTTTTTTGGTATCTTACCAGTTTGCGATCTTGTTACTCTCTTTGTTGCTGCAAATAAAACAGGTTTAACACATGTTACTTAATTTCATTAACACTTGTTACATATGTTAAGATAAAGTCAGGTTTAACATATGTTACTTAATTTCATTAACCTAATATGTTTTTGATAAAATAAAGTCAGGTTTAACATATGTTACCTATTTTTATAAAAATAAGACAAGTTTAACACTTGTTAAATAATACAGGTTTAACACATGTTACATAATTTGATAAAAATAAGACAGGTGTAACACATGTTACACTAACATGTTTACCTAATAGGAGAGGTTTAACACATGGTAATAAGACAGGTTTAACACACGTTTACATCATTTGATAAAAATGAGACAGGTTTAACACATGTTACACTAATATGTTTACCTAATCAGGGAGGTTTAACACATGGTACCCTAATAAGAAGGTTTAACATATGTTACGCTAATATGTTTATATGCTTTTTAGTCCGTTGACTTGTACCCTAATATCAGACAAGTTTAACACATGTTACGCTAATATATTTATATGCTTTTGAGCCCTTGGACTTGTACCCTAATATCAGAGATTTACCTAATTTGTTTTTGACAGAAAACAAGGCAGGTCTAACACATGTTACCTAATATGTTTTTGATAAAAAATATAAGACATGTTTAACACATGTTTTTGACAGTAAACAAGACGGGTTTAACACATGTTACAAATCAATAGTTTTAACGTGCAGTTGGCAAGTTGGCAATCCAAAAAAAAAAAAAAATTAACCCGAGACTGTTTCTACTCAAAATAACTAACACTTCCTAGTCGCATTCAAAACAAAAATCACCATCGATCGGACCAAAAAACACCTACCGATTGGAAAAAAAAAACATAAAAACCAACATTAACACTTTCTAGTCTCATTCAAAACAAAAATCACCACCGATCAAATCACACACCGATCGGACCAAAACACCTACCCATCGGAAAAAACAGAAAACCCAACATTTATCCGATCAAAACACCTACCGATCGGAAAAAAAGAAAAAAACATCACCGATCAAAACACCTACTTATAAAAAATCGAACCAAACTTACTTGCTTCTGCACTTAGTTCTTGCTTTCTTCCATTTCCGGCAACTTTTACCGGTCAGGTCATCTTCGCCGGTGCCCCTTTTCTTCTCCGGTCAGATCATCTTCTTCTCCGGTCAGATCATCTTCTCCGGTGCCCCTTTTCTTCTCCGGTGGGTTTTGGGAAGATCGATTGTTTGAGAGAGAAAAAGATGAATTTGGGTTGAGTATTTTGAAATGTTTGAAATGAGGAGGGGGTATTTGATTAGTTCTTATAGGTATTTGTGCACCTCCTTTAATGCATGTCAAATCACATAATATTATAATATATATATAATGTACTACAATTATGGTTGATTTTACCTAAATACCCTTCAAGCACTTTTGTTGACCTCATCATTCTATTAAATTTAATTCAAAAAGGCTTCAAAATTTATGAGCCATTGGATGATCTTGATCAATGGTTATAGATTGGGTTTCCTAGGGTTTCTTAGTAGAAATAAGTTTTCTATACATCCATATATATATATATATATATATATATATATGTATATAGAAACGGGTTCAGGAGAAAACGGCAAAAAGTGTGAGAACGGTGAGAACGCATCCTGGCCGAACACGTGGCGCGGGGCATGATCAGGGTCTGAGGTTTTTTTTTTGTCTTTTTAGTATTCTTCTCCTTTCATGATTTTCGCGTTTGACATGCTTCTTTATTTTTTGTGTGCAAGATAATTTTGGCGTTATGCAGAATTATTAATTATTTGGCGTTTTACTGTTTTTTCTCAGATTTCTTCATGTTGAATTAATTCTTTTTGTGTCACATAGTTAATTTTTTGGCGTTATGGCTTTTTCCATGTCATTTTTGGCGTTTTGTATCTTTTTGTTAATAATTGATTACCATAGATTAATATTTTATAAAACTACAATAACACGAAAATCAAATAAACTAATAGTCTTCCGTAGGTGGGATTACATCGGAGATGTACCCATCGCTTTGTTCATCACTTTCTTTAGATTCTTCATCATCAAATTTCATTTTTGCGTATAACTCCATTAGCTCATCTCTTCTTTGCTGCAGCCTATTCTTGAATATCACTGCATCCTTGGATTTTGGATCGTTTGAAGGTGTTAAATCACATAGTTGTTCAATGATAGATAGCAACCCTGTCTTCAACATTTCTTCCATTGGTCTTGAATATTGCACCCCGTTTTTATAAGTCACTTCAAGTGTTCCTTCTTCCTCATGCAATACCCAACTGCTAAGTTTTGGTATATGAGTATCTTCAATATCATCATCATCTTCTGCTGGAAATTTTCTCTCCAGTCTTTTTATTACAGTTCTCGTTCTTTCACAATCGTTGTCTATTGGAACCCCAAGGGCCAGGATATCCTTCTAAACATTTTCATTCATTCTCAGCATGGCTTTGATTGTCCTTACCTTTACCCTTCTCCTGTCAGAGAACTTTATGATGAATCGTTTCTCTTTCCTTTCAAACCTTCGTGCAATAACCTTAGTCATTTTTAAATTTTTTGGCGTTTTGGAGAATATGTAGCATTTTAGTCAAAATTTTTGGCGTGTTTGAGCTTGGGTTCTCATGGTCTTCTTTTATATTGACTTTTTTTTCCCGCGTATGACAGGTAATTATGGCGTTTTGAAAAAGATAAATAAATATAATAAATGTTAGTAATTATGTTTTCCGTCGTTTCATTTTACTGTTTTTGCAGTTTACCGTGTTTTGTTTTCAGACTCAACTGTTTTAATGGTGTAACATGTCAAATCTTTTTGACGGCTGTAATTATGGCGTTTTTTTTTCTAATGGCGGTTAGATAACTATTGGACTTCTTTTGTTTTATATTCTTTACACATTGTTTCACGTTTTTTTTATAATATTAGTTGTTCAAATTAATTTTATTATAGTTTGGTAGTTTTTTTGGGGCATTTTTATGGCATTATGGTGTTTTACACGTATTTGCTAATTTTGGCGTTTTATTATATTTTTCATTATAGCATTAATATTCTTTTGTTGTTTATTAACTGACATTACAAAACAAACAATAGATAAAGAAAATTAAAAAAAACAAAGTAGAAGCAATTTATGATTTTAAATCTTCAATGTCATCTGTCTTTTTTTTTTCTTTTGAAACTACAAGAAATGTGACAAATAAATGGCGTTTGGGGTTTGGCGTTGTTTATTTTCTTTGTTCATGTGTTGAAGTGTCTTTGTGGATGTTGGAGACATAGATCGACCCCGTGTGGGTGGATGCTATCTGCCTGTCGTCTTCATTATAATCATCGAGGCCAAAGTAGTATTTACACTGGTATAGGTCTCTTCTTATAATCCAAACCTTCTTCAGGAACAAAGATGACAGTATGACATATGGGTGTCATCATTCCCTCTTTTTTCAATTTTGTCCATCTCATGCAGCAAAATCTTACTACACTCACGTAACAAATCATTAAATAAAGCTTCATGCAGAACATTACTGAGGATCAAAGAAAAGATGTTTGCTGTCGTTGTATTTTTTGGCGTTTTACATTGAGTTGTAATTTTTTTAGCAGCCACTGTGTGTTTTTTTGTGTTTTTTTTGGTGTGATAAACGGAAGGTGGTTAGACGTTTCTATTTATAGATTGTTTTTGGCGCGTAGTTTAGGCGGGATGTTATTTTTATAACAAAAAAATGTAATTAACATTTATCCGGATGTAAGCTTTGGCGTTATATATAATGGCGTTTCATATTTTTTGGCGTTTTTGTAGCCAGAGAGCTTAAATAAAAACACAGAAAAAAGTACGCAGTGATTGAATTGGCGTTTTGTATTTATTTGGCGTTTTATTTTTCCATGGCGTTTTATGTGAGAAATGGTTTTTTACTTTTTTACCCTTAATGAAGCGTGTCCACGTAATAAAATTGGTGTTATTTACTAAAATGTCACCGCGCCAATCTAGTCCATAGATTGTTTTAATCGGACGATCAATAAGCGTTCTCACCGTTCTCACACTTTCTACCATTTTCTCTAAATCCTGACCATATATATATATATATAGGAGAAGGATCTGTTAGGAACCACCCTTTATTGCGAGAACCAATGTGAACACAACCAAAAATACCTAAAAATAGCTAAAAAACACACCAATTTTTTTTAATATTTTTTTATAAAAAAATCGCTGGATTTCGTTACCAAATTTTTTTTTTAATTTAAAAAAAAAATTTGCTACTAAAAGTAGCGATTTTAATGTAAAAAATATTAAAAAAAAATTTGTGTGTTTTTTAGATTTTTTTAGGTTTTTTGGGGGTTTAGTTTTTAGCATTTTAGCTTGGGTGAGGGGGGGGGGGGTTAGGCTTTTGGGGGGTGGGGGGGGTGGTTTAGGTTTTTTTTTTTGGGGTGGGGGGGTGAGGGTTAGGTTTTTTAAGGTATTTTTGGTTGTGTTCACATTGGTTCTCGCGGTTCTCGCAATAAATATGGTTCTCGCATGAACCTTACCCTATATGTATATATATATATATATAGAGAGAGAGAGAGAGTCCTACGGAAAGTGTGTTTTTCCTAAAAATTGTAAAAAGTCATAAAACACAATAATTTCAGGCATAAAACACACCTAAAACTCACAAATAATAGAATGAATATCACTAAAACACAATATTCAAACTCTAATAGTCCATAAAAACTTCAAACACACCATCGTAGAACTATGAATATAAAACACACAATGCTAAACAACATAAAACACAATAATATTTGTCATTCCACAATCAGAGCCTTAACATCTAAAACACAACACAAAACCCACATACATGATGTTTTAGTAATCTTCATCATATTATTTGTGGGTTTTTGGTGTGTTTTATGGTTGACATTATGGTGTTTTATGACTTTTTACACTTTTTAGGAAATTTGGACTTTCTGGCCAACTCCTATCATATATATATATATATATATAGAAACAGGATCAGGAGATAACGCCTCAAAGTGTGAGAACGATTCTCAGCCACAAGATCTTAGTGGTTTGTGGCTGAGATTGATGCGGTGACATTTTTGTAAATAATAGAGGTCTTGGAACTACCTGGAGGGGTAAAATAGGAAGAATCCAAACAAAGATGCACATGCTAATCACATGCCCTTTTCCCCCCATCATATTTAAACGACAATAACTTTTTTATACGTGATTATTTTTCGAAAAAAAATTACACCATAAAACTCAGCGTTTTTTATCTTTCCAACGAGTATACTATTGATATAGTTTTCGAAAAAAAAACTAACTGGGTTTTATGGCGTTTTTCTGAACCGGGTGTTTTATGGCGTTTTAGATTTGGTATTTTCATGGCGTTTTTCTGAACTAGGTGTTTTTATGGCGTTTTTAACTAGGTATTTTCATGGCGTTTTTTAACTGTTTTAAATTAGGCAAATTGGAAAATAATAATCCCACCTTTGTGAAATTGGCCAATAATAATCCCAAGTCACGAATTAGCCACCAATAATCCCACCTCGTCCATTTTTTTTTGTAAAATACTCCACAGTTAACTTTAGGCTAACTGAGTTAATAAAATGCTGACGTGGCTAATAAATGTTTGCCACATGGATTTTTTTAAATGACTTGGACTATAAATTATATTAAATCATTTAATTGTTTAGTTGACTGATTATAAAAAGGGGAATTGACCACATGTTCGATCAGAGTTCACCAAGCATGAACCCTAATTCATAAACCAACCCCCAATCTCCAAAATTAAGACTTTTCAATCGATCCCAATCACGAAAACATGAGTTCATCATCATCGTCTTCTTCAATTCGTTCAAAAAACCCCAAAATTTTCATATTGATTTTTTTTGTTGCTGTCGGCTTCAATTCAACAGCGAAACATGATTTGAGGTGCAAAACTGGGTGGAAAACACTAGTTTAGCGGCATCTTCTATATCGTAAGTATAGTTCAGCAAATATTCTTATATCTTCATGAAGTGCACTATTCAAAATCTTACATACAAGCACACCAAATGTTTGTTAAAAGTCCTGTGTGAATTTTGCCAAATAGACTTTCTGTATTTTATGGTGTATTCTTGTGCATTGTTTGCTTTGAATTTTATTTCTCTGTTAATACCTTAATTTTGCCGAAAATACTTTCCGAGTCAATAAAAATAACCCTATAGTTTTGTACATCTGGATAAAATTTGCTTATTGTTTTGTACATTGTTGATGCTAAAATTAGCCCTATTTTTAAATGCAGTCTAACATGATGGGCCATTTTGCTTATTAAAGACAACTTATGGTAACAAGAATGTAGCAAGAATTTCATCATACCTGATCGTTCGTTTGCAGCGTTCTTCTTGATAAGAATTTAGGGTTTTGAAGAGAGAAGAGATGTGTTTTGGTTAAGTTGTAATGTTTTGATCGATCGTTCAGTGTTAAATGGCTTTTTTATTTACCCAATTTCAATTTTGGATTAACATAATCCATGTCATTAATAATTTAACATGTGGCAGACACATGTGGTAGTTAGATGACATTTATTAGCCACGTCAGCATTTTATTAACTCAGTTAGCCTAAAGTTAACTGTGGTGTATTTTACAAAAAAAATGGACGAGGTGGGATTATTGGTGGCTAATTCGTGACTTGGGATTATTATTGGCCAATTTCACAAAGGTGGGATTATTATTTTCCAATTTGCCTTTAAATTATAGCTCAAAAAAATAGTTTTTTTATGGCTTTTACTAAAAAATGGTTTTTTTGAGCTGTTGTAATTTATAGCTCAAAAAATAGATTTTTTTTTTTTTGTTATGGCGTTTTAAACTGGGAGCTGGCTAAAAATGGTTTTTTGAGCTGTCATTCCATAACCAGCCCACATTTCTTGCGATTTTTTTCTCTCCCTATCTCTCACTCCCTTTCTCTCTTCTCTCTCTCTTCCTTCTATCATTCATGAAGAAACACATCGTATTAATCTCCTTGCTGTTAAAACACAACGGTATTAATCTGCTTGCTGTTAAAACACAATGTCAAGAAATCCTCCAGCATTACCAGCATGGATGGTAAAACACAGCGTCAAAAAATCCTCCAGCATTACCAGCATGAATGTTAAAACACAATGTCAAGAAATCCTCCATCATTACCATCATGAATGGTAAAACAAAGCGTCAAGAAATCCTCCAGCATTACCAACATGAATGCTAAAACACAACTGTATTAATCTGCTTGCTGTTAAAACACAATGTCAAGAAATCCTCCATCATTACCAGCATGAATGGTAAAACATAGCGTCAAGAAATCCTCCAGCATTACCAACATGAATGCTAAAACACAACTGTATTAATCTGCTTGTTGTTAAAACACAATGTCAAGAAATCCTCCAGCATTACCAGCATGGATGGTAAAACACAGCGTCAAGAAATCCTCCAGCATTACCAACAGGAATGCTAAAACACAACTGTATTAATCTGCTTGCTGTTAAAACACAATGTCAAGAAGTCCCCCAGCATTATCTGCATGGACGGTAAAACACAGCGTCAAGAAATCCTCCAGTATTACCAGCATGAATGTTAAAACACAACTGTATTAATATGCTTGCTGTTAAAACACAATGCCAAGAAATCCTCCAGCATTACCTGCATGGATGGTAAAACACAGCGTCAAGAAATCCTCCAGCATTACCAGCATGAATGTTAAAACACAATGTCAAGAAATCCTCCATCATTACTAGCATGGATGGTAAAACACAGCGTCAAAAAATCCTCCATCATCACCCTTCCGTCGTCATCTCCGATTCTCTTCGACACCCTCCATCTTCAACCCCCACCTTCATCATCGTCTCCGGCTGTCACCCATCATAATCACCATCTTCATCTCCGTTCAACCATCTCCGACTGTTAACTTACGACGGCAACTACCTTCACCGTGAACTGAAATTAGGGTTTTCAGTTTGTGATGTAGAAGAAGACGGACATGATTCGTTTTTTGCTTGCTGTTCACATCTTACTATGTTTCAAAAACCACCATTGAGAAAATCATGGAGAAACAGTTTTCATAATTATGCATTGTTAGTTAATCAGAGATAAAATTCCAAAAATAAAATAAAATGTCAAATTACACAAGTGCCCTTTTAGTTAAAATCCATCCATGTCATGTGTCACATTCTTATTGCTTCCTAGACTTTTTAGGAAAACCCCACTTTCTACCCAACTCCTCCTATATATATATATACTAGTATTAAGCCCCTGCGTTGCAGCGTTTTTTGTAAAACTGTATCAACCAATGCTATATTACTGTCAGCGACCACCAACACCGGAAAAGCTCGTAAAAACAAATTAAATAAAAACGAAAAAATAACGCCGAGCGAAAAGCAGACGTAAAATCTTTGAATCACGAACGCTCGTTGCAGAGAAATTAAACCGAAACGTAAAACACAGAAAAAAAATAACTAAGTCAATCCAGGACCCGCGCGTTGGTCGAACTTGTTAAACGGAGAAAAATAGATGTGCTGCGACGAGCCAGTCAAACGGAAAAATATATACGAAAAAAATGTTGACCCCCACACGCACGTTGCGGTGCATTAACTCACAAAATTTAGAACGAAACGAAAAACTTGAGAAAGATGATAAGTATGGTGGACCAAAATTGAAAATAAAAAAGAGTTGGGATTAAATTGCAAAAGATAAAAAACTTTGGGTTAAAAGTAAAAAAACAAAGGGTCTAAATTGCAAAATTGAAGTTTTTTTATTAATCTTGGATAAAGATAAGGATAAAAAATTAAAAATAAATGATATCTATATAGTAGTTATTAATATTAATATTAAAAGAAATTTATTAAATAATTATAAATAAAATTTATGAGGTTGAAGGAGAGAATGCCATGTGGCATTATTTGGAGTCTTTTATTATAAGTTAGATATATATATATATATATATATATATATATATATATATAGGGGAGGGTTCATTGGGGAACACTAAAAAAGTGGGGAACGGGGGAACACTCTTAAAAATTATACTTAACATGTTAAAAAAATATTTTTATAAATTTTTTTCGGCGCTTTTTCTTATAAATACAAGTAGAAACATTTTTGATAAAAAAAAATCAAAAACTAAAAATATAAAAAAAATGTTTAAAAAACAGTTATATCTTATAGAATTAACTTAACATGTTAAAAATATTTATTTTTTAAAAAATTTTCAGCGCTTTTCTTTATAAAAAGGAGGAGAAACTAGTCGAGTAAAAAAAATAATTTTTCTAAAAAAAACAATTTTTAGCCTTTTTTTATTGTTTTTTTTTTTATATTTTTAGTTTTTGATTTGTTTTATTAAAAATGCTTCTACAAGTATATATAAGGAGAAGCGCAGAAAAAGATGTTTAAAAATTTAATTTTTAACATGTTAAGTTAAATTTTTAAGAGTGTTCCCCGGTTCCCCACTTTTTTAGTGTTCCCCAATGAACCTCACACTATATATATAGGGGAAGCTTCAAATGAAAACCACTAGTTATTGTGAAAACTCGAAAACTAATTAAAAAAGCCAAAAAAACATACCAATTTTTTTTTTTTGCAAATCAATTTTTCGCAGGTTTTTATATATAAAAAAAATTTAAAAAAAAAATATTTTTGTGTAGTGCACATGTGTAATACTACACATGTGTATGTGTACTACACATGTGTAATACAAAATTTTTTTTTTGAAAAAAAGTTTTTTTCATATATAAAAACTAGCGATTTTTATAAAAAAAAATAGAAAAAAAAATTTTTGTGTGTTTTGTAGGCTTTTTTTAGTTAGTTTTCGAGTTTTCACAATAAAAGTGGTTTTCATTTGAACCATCCCATATATATATATATATATATATATATATATAGAGAGAGAGAGAGAGAGCGGTTAACATACATTACAGCTTAACGTACGACCAGTACGTCACGAAATTACGTACGTTCATCGGAAAATCACGCACGTTATAATCTCAAAAAAACCAACATGCGTTATTATTTAAATACACATGCGTGATTATCTCATTATCTTCTTCAACCTCCAAACCTGGGTTCAGCATCATCATTCCAGCTCCTTCTTCGATTCCATTTCCAACGTATAACACTTCCTCATGTTTCAGAGGGTCGGAATCAAAGTTTCATCATATCCCTTCATCCTCTGTTCTACGATTAGATTTCGATGGTCGACAATTTGATGAAACTTTTCAAAATCAAAGATAAGTTTGAACCCAAATCGATAAAATTGACAGAACAGTTGCGAATTTGAAGTGAAAAGGAAAAGAAAATTGAAAAAATCGGACGAAATTGATCAAACCCAGGTTAATTGAAAAAGAACAAAATCACGCACGTTAGATTGTAAAATTACGCATGTTGTCGTACGTAATGTACGTTAAGCCGTAATGTACATTACACTCTCTCTCTCTCTCTCTCTCTCTCTCTATATATATATATATATATAAACCCTCAGTTGCATATACATATTTTTGTCCAAATTTTTCACCGAAATTTCCAACTACATATACGAAAGTCATATGCAATGATCATGTGTGTCATGCTTAACTAACACAACTACAAAAAACTAACAAACAAATATTTTCTCAATTGCCCTTAACAAATCTAGAATTTTTTTCTCCTATTTAAGGAGTTTTTACACTCCTGTTAATCGGGTTTTTGACAAAGTTTCTTGCCTTAACCTCTAACTACAGTTTTAGAAAATGAAAAACCAATCCGAAGTCACAAATGTTTGGTTTGGTGTTACAAATGTCCTCTTTTTTTCAAATGGATAGTTTGAATTATTGTTGTTGAGTTATAAAGATTGATTGTGACTATACTACATGTATATAGAAAATTTAGTAAAGAACATACTACTGAAATGTTGTGTAAACATACACGCATGATAAACAAATAAATGCTAGTTGATAAAACACACCAATATTATTATGATGCTTAACTAAGAAAGGGATAACTCAAATGAAATGTATAGCATGTCTAAACTAAATTATACTACCACAACTTGCATGCAACTATGTGAAAGTCAAACGTGCTTTAGAGTTTGATTCATAAAAGTCTACATATATTTGATAACCATTAACAACTAATGTTTTGGTTTTCAAACAAGTGAAAGCTAAGTTGTGCTCTAACTTCCCTTATAAATAGGGTAATTCTTAGAATTAACATTGTATCAGTCCCTTGATTGTAAACACACTTGCTCTTTTACATCAATGGCAATGAAACCGATCATCTTAATCACCATTTTGACAGTTGTTTTAGTGGCAACGCAAGCTCAAGCTCAATTTAATTTTCCCGGAGTTGGATCTAGGTTAAACATCAGCGGAATTCTATCTTGTTCAGCGAATGCTAGTGTTAATGGCACAAACCCAATCCCTCCTTTCCCAAGTAAGATCACCATTCCGGCTTTATAGTCCATACGTTCATCGCATCCTTTAAAAACTTTGACGTTTACCAAACTTTTTAAAAGAAGAATACGTAAAACTATAATGATTTAAAGTTATATATACACATTGTAGAATAAATTGGTGTGACTTAGCTCATTATTTTACGTGTGATATCTATATATTTCATTGTTCACAGATGCTATAGTCCAACTAGTATGTGGTGGAAATGTGGTAGCCTCAACCACAACAAATGGCACGGGAGCATTCAGCATCTTTTTGAGCCAATTTCAAGCTCTTCTTAGCACCATTTTATCAAATTGTATCCTACGTGTTCCTACACCGCTCTCGAATTGTAACGCAACTCTGCCATCAAATGGAACTCTACAAGCGCCGATACAATTCCTAGGGAACTCCATTCGTGGTGTTTTGAATTTTACTTCGGGGCCATTCACACGGGGCTGAGTTTGATAATTTGAGTTAGCTTCACTATGATATAATGTATGAATAAATGAGGATTGTGTTTAGCAACATAATATATACCTCTATATAATGCATGAATAAATGAAGCTGTTGACTTATATTAAGTTTGTGTGCGCTCAAGATTTTGGTTGATTTACATGTTTTTTTTTTCTCAACTTGACTAAAAACCCTGATTTTATTCGACCATATGAATGATTTTTAAAGCAAAAGCTACACTTCACCTATTATACAAACGTATAAAAGTACGAATACCGGGTATAACCCAATCAGATACAACCGTACCCGGGGTTTTTAGGAGAATACCCACTTAAACCGGTTCGGGTATGGTCAGCTACGGGTATACGCGAAACTGGGTAGGAATCAGAAATGGATTGAAAATTTAAATACTACCATGAGAAACGGATTCCTAACGGTAATATAGCCGTTTGGAACCGCTTAAGTTTTTTGTATCACCAACAATGGCAAGCAACGAAGATGTTTTGGTGCTTGAAACCAAAAGAAACCCCGATGATTGGTCCCACTACGACTAATTATCTCTAGTGTCGGACAACACCGAGATGGTTCGGTGTAAGTATTGTGCAGGTATCGTGAGAAGTTTGTGAAAGTCATGGCAAACTCAACTCTCAACATAACCTTAAACATCGCAGTGAACCAAGTTATAGTTTCTTTAACCAACATTTTATCATCTTGTATCCTACGTGTTCCTACACCACTCTCGACCTGTAACGCAACTCTGCCATCAAACGGAACTCTACAAGCGCCGCTACTATTCTTGGGAAACACCACTATTAGTACTTTGAATTTCGCTTCGGGGACATTCACATTGACCTGAGTTTGATCATTTGAGTTAGCTTCACTATGATATAATGAATAAATGAGGATTGTGTTTAGCAACATAATATATACCTCTATATAATGCATGAATAAATGAAGCTGTTTACTTATGTTAAGTTTGTGTGCGCTCAAGATTTTTGTTGATTTACATGTTTTTTTTCTCAACTTGATTAAAAACACTGATTTTATTCGACCATATGAATGATTTTTAATGCAAAAGCTACACTTCACCTATTATACAAACGTATAAAAGTACGAATACCGGGTATAGTCCAATCGGATACAACCGTACCCGGTTTTTGTAGGAACCGGACCCAGGTATAGAATATTGGGAGAATACCCACTAAAACCAGTTCGGGTATGGTCGGCTACGGATATACGCAGAACCGGGTAGGAATTAGATATGGATTGAAAATCTAAATACTACCATTAGAAACGGATTCCTAACGGTAATATAGCCGTTTGGAACCGCTTAAGCTTTTTGTATCACCAACAATGGCAAGTAACGAAGATGTTGTTTTGGTGGTTGAAACCAAAAGAAACCCGAGGTTTGGTCCCACTACCACTTATCTCTAGTGTCGGACAACACCGAGATGGTACAGTGTAAGTATTGTGAGAAGTTTTTGAAAGTCATGGCAAACTCAACTCTCAAAAAACAGACCCTTAAACATCGTCTGGTGAAAAAAGCTAAAAAAAGAAGTGGAATCATCTCGATCCGCTAGGCAAAACTTTAAGTGTTTTATCTATAAGTGCTTAAGTTACACTTTATATGTTAGTTGTTTTAATTTATTGTTTAGTTTTAATGTTTAAGCTTAGGTTCTAATGTTTGATGTGTAATGTATAATTTTAATAAAGAAAACATGTATATTAAACATAGTTAACATTAAATATAGGGTTATTGGATTTTAATAATCCTAAGTTTCACCTGTTAGCCGATAATAATCTCAACTTTAAAAATTCACTCCAACAATCCCAACTTTTAAAAGATTAGCCTCCATTGATCCTTTTCTAACATATAACAATTTGGTCTCCTCAATAGATTCAAGTGCACCTGCAGACTCCTTAATTGATTTAGTGCACCTATGTTAGAAAATGATCAATGGGGGCTAAATTCTTACAAGTTGTGATCGTTTGAGTGAATTTTTAAAGTTAGGATTATTATCAGTCAACATATGAAACTTAGGATTATTAAAATACAAAAAACTTTAAATATAAATAAATACTAATACATATTACAAAGTCACATCTACTATAGGGTTCCAAATTCCAAGCTTGGTAAGTGATCTTCCATTAACTCGTTCATACGTGGCTATTGATTCTTAAACAACATGTTCATCGTCATTTATGTCTTCCAACTCGTCCATCTGTTATCGGTTAATTTCATGAAATCTTCGTATCGGTTGGGCTATGTTTATGACGAGTTAACGCCAGCCCGCGTGTGGCGACGGGATATTGATTATGAATGTTTTAGTATCATCATATATACAAGATGCGAAAATTCTATTTTTATTTAAAACATACTTTTCTTGTTACTTTAACCTTAGCCAACAACACAATGACAACAATAAAATCCTATGCTATTGTCGGGTTTATATAACACCCTGAAACAAACAAATCATATGCCCATACGTATACTGACACTACGAATTTTAAATAAACTAAATAACATAAACGATAAACATGAATCAAATATATTCATCATATCATACCAATTTATTATTATCCTTGATCTCCTCAAAAAGGCCCCATGAGATCAACCCAATTAATCACCCTTATCTTCAAAACAGTGACGGAGCTTGACCAAAAGTCTCGCGCGGGAGAGGGGGGGGGGGGGGGGGGGGTATGGGACTCAATTTAAATATTGTATAAATATTTAGGCAAAATAATTGGGTGGGGGTAGGGCTGTTCATGAGCCGAGCTAGGGCAAGCTCGGGCTTGGCTCGATTATAAACCGAGTCGGCTCTGCTCGGCTTGGATTTAAAACCGAGCTGCAAATCTAAGCTCATGCTCGGCTTTGTTTTAAATAGGATAACTGGAGGTAGGAGAGAAACTGCGCTATTCTTGTTCGGGTCTTGAATAACAATTTCTGGAGAATATTTACGTAAAGATTCCTCCCCTCCCACTATTCTGTAAAAGTTATGAAACTTTCGTCAGTTTTATGCTACTAGAAGGATGCCCGCGCGATGCGGCAGGAAACACCGACACTGTCGGGGTGTGTATGGTTCAGTTGGTTCGGCTATTACCTCATTCCCTCAACCGCAAAATCTAAGATATCGGTTAGTCTATTTTATTCACCAATCGGTTTTCGGTTAATCAGTTCGGTTTATTCAGTTAGATTAACGATTTTTGGTTCGATTCGTTTAAACTTGGATAATTGCCAAAACCGAACTTGGACTAAAACTTTTGCTTAGAAATACATGAAATTGAGGTTTAAATACATGAAATAGATGTATAAATACCTTAAATGGAAGTATAAATACATGAAACGGAGGTATAAAATAAGAAATACATGAACTTGAGGTATCAAAGCTAAAAATATATGAAAATATGAATAGTTTTGTTACGGTTAACGATTCAGTTATTGCTCACCCCATAGACACTGTTAATCACATAACATACCAAATTTTTTAATTAAAAAACTATAGCAATACTATACTCAAATTAGAGAAAATAAAATGCTCGTTTTTATAGTGTAATTTAAAAAAATATATATATATTAATGTCTGAAAAAGTTATGGCCGTTTAAAATCGTGAGGTTAATTAGTTTTTCGTAAGGGGATAAAGTGTAACTAATAATTAATTAATCAGAATTTGGTTAAAGATGAAGGGTTAAAGTGTAATAAAGATGAAAGAATGTAATTAGTGGTTGAAAGACTAACTTACCCTGAATTTTATGGTTGTACTTTATACGTTAGACTAGATAAGTTCTTAACTTTTGGGTAATCTTAGAATACCTTTCCCGTATGCATTATATATAGTATAGATTAATAGTAGGAAAAGAAAGATGATAACGCAGATCTATGCAAGAATACCTCATAAAAAGTGATTTGTATGGACCTCTTGTGTTCAAATGGTCTGCCAGGTTAAACATATTATATCTGTAAAAAAAGATTATAAAGAAAATCAATCAAGGAACGGCAATAGAGTGATGCACCAAGAATGTATATATAAAACCAATTGACAAACATACCCTCCTGATAATCCGAAATAAGCTTTAATTTGGGATACACTCCATGTAGTAGTTTGTTTTGCATCAGACTCTTTAATTGCCTGCTGATTGACCCATCAAATAAATCCTTCAAAGTCACAATACAACTAACTTCAAGACCCAAATCGATGATTTTAACATACCATGTCATAAATGTAAATATACATATAATAAATGTACCTGTTTGGATCACCACCGTATTCAGTGATATTATTGCACACATATGAGATGCCTCGTGAAGCATCCTCAACCATTTCACTGATGGTAGCCTTGGGATAATTTCTAAAAGGAAAGTAAATAACAGTATTACAATAATAAAGAAAAAGTCTACTACAGGTTTTAAAAAAAAAGAATATTTACAATTAGATATTAAACTACCTGTAGTCTATGCATGCCACTATGACGTCTGTACCCGATAAGTGAAGCCCTAAAAGAGAACCCCAAGCTTTATACCTGCAATTCGGAAAATTTAGTGCTCAAAACTAGTAATGATGGAAGTTCTGCATGTGTCAAAAGTTAAAAATTTTAAAATTTAAAACTTAAAATTTAATTCTTAACGATACTCACCCTATTACCCAGGCTCCTCCAGTGATGAAAGCAATGACGGGTTTCGGAGCGTCATTTTTCCCATCACTTTTAGGTAAATATATATCAAGTCTGCAAGCGTTAACAATGCCGTCAATTACTAATTCACGTAAAACTCTGCTATGAACAAAATAGCAAGTTAACATTGTCGTAGAACATACTTATTCCTTGGTGGATCACCAAAAACAATATCCCGACGTATCTGACTTGAGAAATAATAGTAATAAGCGACTGCAACATTTAAACGGTCACGTGTCATTAAGGACGTCGAATGACATTAGAGATCTAAGCAGGGCCGGTTATAGCCAAGTGCAGGAGGGTCTTGAGAACAGGGCCCAAATAATTAAGGGGCCCAAAAAATTTTAAGTTTTCTTTATACAGGCCCAATCCCTTAACCGATTTCAGGCCCAACCTTTGTCAAAAATCTAATTGCCGCTGGAGAAATCAAACGTCGCGTAACTTTATCTTCAGTTCTGCACTAGGGATTTCAGATTTCTGATCGAACAACTGCGCAACCAGCCAGCCAGAGGCCCAGAATCTAGATCGCAGAGAGTCAGAGACGCAGAATCGCAGATTAAAGTCAGCAATTCAGCATCTGATCTGATCATCATCATCGTGATTCAGGACAGGAAATCAATCGTCATCGGTCATCCATCATCATCACCGCTGCAGCCTGCAGGTGCAGGAAATCAATCGTCGAGAGTCGAGGTATTTTGATTGTTGAATTGTTGTTATATCCTGATTTTGTTTGTTGAATACTTGAATTGTTGTTATATCCTGAATTGTTGTTATATCCTGATTTCGAGTCTTGTTTGTTGAATTATTGTTTTTTTTTTTAGATTTTAGAGTTTAGACTGATATAGACTGCAGGAAATCAAACGTCGAGTGATCGAGTCGACTGTCGAGGTATCCTATTGTTGTTTAGATTTTAGACTGATTTATTTATGTTTAATGTTTTATTAAATGTATTAGACTTCGTGTGAATTATGATTCAATGGATGTTATTCGTTAATATGTAGAAATTATGCCTCCCGTTCCTAAATAAAAACTCCTATCCGGCCATAAAAAACGTAAGAGGAAGAAGCTAGAGGAAGAGAAAAGAAAGGCGGACGAAATAAAACACTGTTTGCTTAGCAAGTAAGTTCGATACTTTGATCATTTTTGCTACACTATTTTTGTTAATTTGTTTTATCTATTTCTTAACAATTATCGTAGTATTATGAATTTTTAGTATTTATATATATATATATATATATATCATTGAATGATTGATGAGTTTATGTTATATGAAGATTTGCGAATAGGGCCCAAATTTTTTATCTCGAACAGGGCCAAAAAAAAATTTGTGATTTTCGGAGACGGCCCTGGATCTAAGCAAAGTGACGTAAAAAGTGTGGGTAGTTTGTTATTAACATGGGAGGAATGACCTGAGGCACGAACCACCAACTTTACAAACCTTGAAGTACACCTGGCATGATTAGGAACGCGTAACATTGTAGAGAAAGAAATCCTGTTATCAATTTACAGCCTGACCTGAAAAGAAATGAAAGAAAATTTGTTAACAACAAATATTTGTTATCACGGGTGATCGGTATAATCATATACAACATTCAGAAAATTTTGAAAAGATAGCAATTAACGCATGATCGTCATACTATGGAATGGATACAGTAAGCTAATGCATTGCCAATAATCTTTTAATGCATAATCAGCCCTAAATGATACATTGTCATTAATCATTCAATCCATAATCAGATCCTAAACAGTACAAAAAAGCAATCATTATAAATCACTCATAAACTAACCCTAAACAGTAAACATGCAGTAGATATTAGGGGTGTTCATCGAATCGAATTTTTGAATTATTCGAATCGATTTTTTTGAATTTTTATTTTTTTTACATGAATTAATACTTGATTCGATTCGATTATTATTTGAAACTTGAATTCGATTAAATTCAAATTCACCCTAAACAATAAATTATTTTACTTTCATTTTTTTAAACTACTACAAGTAATTATATTCAACATAAAATATAATAATCTGCAAAATTTATTAACTATCAATATGTTAAAACGCCAAAATGCAAAATTTATTAACTATCAATATGTTAAAACGCCAAAATTTAGAAGATAGGTTGTTTACTGGTAGTTATTTAAGCTAGGTAAAAATTTGGAAATAAGTAGTACGGGCTATTTGTCAGAAGGTTTGGTAATGTTATGAATAAGATTAAATTACAAAGTTCGTCCTTTATGTATGTCATTTATTACAAAGTATGCCCTTTATCTTTAATAAGCTCAAAAAACATACTTCATGTTTGAAAAACCATTCAGGTTATGTCCTTTACCCTAAACCTAGTTTGTTTTCCCAGTTAAGTCAGGTCACGTGAAAAGCACATGAGGGCAATAATGTCATTCTACCTACCAATTACTGTGCCCTGTTATAAAAACCCTAAACCACACCATCATCTTCTCCATCTTTCAATCACCTTAAAGATTATAAATATACACAGACATAATCTCTCTCTATATCACATTTCTATCTCTCTCTCTATATAACTTCCCTACCACCACCACCACCTACTCCTACCGTCTCCCACCACCTCCCCCCACCACAACCACCGTCACCACCATCTTCTTCTACTTGGGTATCATCCTGCACAACATTTCTTTTTCTTCCCCAAATACAAAAATCCTACATAAAACCCACAAAATTCACACAGTTCCTATCTGCACCAACTGATCTTCAACTGAATCTGCATAGCATTCTCAAAACCCAAACAAACCCACAAATATTTCAACAAAAAGATATTTAATTACTGCTGGGTTTGAAGTAATCATCAATCTTTATCAATTTCCAACACAAACCCACAAATATTTCACAAAAATATCAACAAAAGATTGATAATTTCAATTGGGTTTGAAGAAATCATCAATTTTTTCAACTTCTAAAACAAACCCACAAAAATTTCAACAAAAAGATTGATAATTTTAGTTGGGTTTGTAGAAATCATCCATCTTTAACAACTTCCAAAACAAACCCACAAATATTTCACAAAGATTTCAACAAAATGATTGATAATTTCAATTGGGTTTGAAGAAATCATCAATCTTTATCAACTTTCAAAACAAACCCACAAAAATTTCAACAAAAAGATTGATAATTGCTGATGGGTTTGATGAAATTATCAAACTTGATGGACTTGTGAAAGAAACCCTGTACGGTACGGCTCCATTTCCACAAATCCCACAAAAATTTCTCTCTGTTCCCTCCTGGGAAACACAATACAATTCTCTCAAGTTTCAAAGCAGTTGCAACGTTCAAAGCCTCCATCAACGCTTGCCCCTCCACATTCTGCTTGCTCATCTGATCACCTTTAGTCGAATCCAGAGGCTTCGTGATCTTAAAAATCATCTCATCCTTCGAATTACAAATCACCACACCAATTCCCCAGTTGTCATTGTTTCATTTATTAACCGAGAACCCTTAACTCTCTTCTCATTCAACAGGTGGGTCGTGGCGGCGGCGTGGTGGTAGGATTGTTAGATAGAGAGAAGAATGGGGTATGTTGATGTGCAGGTGATTGAAAGATGGAGAAGATGATGGTGGGGTTTAGGGTTTTTATAACAGGGCACAGTAATTGGTAGGTATAATGACATTAATGCCCTCATGTGCTTCTCACGTGACCTGACTTAACTGGGAAAACAAACCAGGTTTAGGGTAAAGGACATAACCTGAATGGTTTTTCAAACATTAAGTATGTTTTTTGAGCTTATTAAAGATAAAGGACATACTTTGTAATAAATGACATACATAAAGGACGAACTTTGTAATTTACTCTATGAATAATAAACTATCACTTATGGAGGTAGTCATGCTTTGCCAAGTTTAGAAGTTATATGTGTGTATATACATATATTAAAAATATATATATAAACTGAGGGGCTGTTTGGCTAAGCTTATTGTTTTGACTTATTTGCTTATTTGAAAAGCAAATAAGTCATAATGGAATGACTTATGTACTTATTCCTCTCACATAATAAGCAAACCCAAACACTTTTTAACTTTTCAAAAAGCAAATAAGTAAATAAGTTAAAAAAAATAAGCTTAGCCTACAGCCCCTGAATTCAAATTTCGAATCGAATTGAAAATCATAAATTCATATTCGATTCTAATTCGATTAGTGGACTCGAATACGAATCAACTCAAATTCAAACATTTTTAATCGAATTCGAATCGAGTCAAATTTCGAATTTTTCGAATCCGAATTCTGGAACACCCCTAGTAGATATTTCATCTTCCAAACCCTAATTTCACCAAAAACAGTACCAAAATAAACAAATTAAAAAAAATTAGTACCTAACATATCCAAAAACTTTAGCCCCAAATCGAGTAACAGAAAACCGATCCCCATCACTCCGACTCCAAAAAAACCGCTTTCTCCCTCCACGAAGATCCGTTAAATTCGAATCACTAGCCGCACGACGACGTCGTTGCTGATACGAAACAGAACTAGCCGCAATAACATCCACAGTACCGTTAACGTTATCGAGACTGGAAACCCTAGGAAGCAGGAAGGGTTTAGTCTCGAACTTTTTACCGTCTTCAATCGACGAATGAGCCAAATCGTCACCGTCATAGTCGATCGAATTGAAGAAGACTGCACCAGCAGAAGGTGGCATGATTGGAGATGATGATGATGTAGGGTTTGGGATGAAGGGGTTGGAGATTGAGATCGGGAGGATCTGTGACTGCATGTTGGAGATGTATAGGCGTGTTGATTTGTTGAAAGATTTGTGCATCGGTGGTTGATCGATTGAAGATGATCAAAAATGGTGTCGGTTTCAGAGTGTGAAATTGGGATTTTGCAGAGACAGGGGTGAAGGGTTTTTGTTGGTTTCTTGGAGATGGACACGTGGCAATGTGTTATTGGAAGTTGAATAAATGGGCCCAGTGACAGTATGGTTCCGAATTCTAACTCTGTTCTTCTTGGTTTCAAAGTGGAAAATAGTAAATTCACATGCTAAGCCTTTTTTTTTTTTTTTTTTTTTTAAGTAAATTACAAGTTTTGTCCTTTATGTATGTCCAAAATTGCAAGCGCTGCCTTTTGTCTTTAAAATTGATGAGTTTTGTCCTTAATGTATGCAAATCTTGCACGTTATGTCCTTTAGGCCAAACCCAGTTAGATTTTTTGGTTAAATCTGATCATGTGCAAGGCACATGAGGGCATTTTTGTAATTTCGGTCATCATCTCCCCCAAATATGAACCCTAATTTGCGCATCCTGTTTCACATAACAGCACACACACTCTCTCTCTCCTCAATTAACATAACAGCATAGTTTCGGTCATCATCTCCCCCAAATATGAACCCTAATTTGCGTATCCTGTTTCACATCAAATTCGAGTTATATGAACACAATTAACGAATAAAACCTTAGGGCTTTTGAATGGAAAATGAAAATGAGTAGGATGGTGGCTTTCTTACCTCCGGAGAATCACTGGCATAAGAAACCCACTTGCATCTTAATGACACCGACACAAAAAATGCTAAGAAAAAAGGGAAAGAGGCTGAGTTTTAAGTCATGACCTCCGGAGAGAATGTTAGAATGATAGGAACAACTTCACTATATATCATTCAGGTCACTCGTGGGTGACTTTACCAAAATCAAAACCAACACACCAACAATAAAATCCACCAATTCCACTAACCATCTTCATCGAAATCAAAACCAACATTTATGAGCATCGTCGGCACGTTGCAGGTGTGGTGTGGTTGTGATGCGGTGGTGTTGCTGTGTGGTTGTGGTGCTGGTGTGGTTGTTGTGTGATGGTGGTGCTCGTGTGGGTGTGGGGTGGTGCAGAGGTGGTGTGTGACGGCGGCAGGTGGTGGTAGTACCAGCGGCGACAGGTGGTCGTGAGGGTGAGAGTTGGCCCTAAACAGAGAAGGGCCAAGCTTGATTTTAGGTTATGGTTGTTGATTTTGGGTTGTGGGTGTTGATTATTTTGGGTGTTTTTTTATGGTGACAGAGGTGGTTGTGGTGGTAGGAAGTAGGAGGTCATGGTGGTAGATGGTGGTGGCAGGTGGTGCTAGGTCTAGGAGGTTTACAGATGTAATTTGACAACCCATGTTGATGCTAGGTCTAGGAGGTTTACTAGGTGAGCTAGTAATAAATAAAGGAGTAAATTACAAGTGTCAGGTGAAATTACATTCCTACCCTCATGTGCCCTTCACATGATCAGATTTAACCAAAAAATCTAACTGGGTTTGGCCTAAAGGACATAACGTGCAAGATTTGCATACATTAAGGACAAAACTCATCAATTTTAAAGACAAAGAGCAGCGCCTACAATTTTGGACATACATAAAGGACAAAACTTGTAATTTACTCTTTTTTTTAAACCGATAGGTTTTGGGTTCTATTCTTACAAGTAGGTTTACCTATGTTTTCGGTTTACCTGTTTTTTCTTAGATTGAAAATCGTATCGAATTTGGTTCAAAGATGACAAAACTGAGTTACAACTTTTTTTGTTTTGGTTTTAGATCGAAAACAAAATGACCCTGAATTTTAACATGGCGTTTATTTATCGGTTCAGATTTTGAGTTTCTCGGTTATGTAAGTGTTTGATGTCTAAGTGTTCGCATGGGTGACCAAAAACTGTATGTATGGAAAATCGGAGGAGTACTCCACTTGTCTACTAGCATTAGACAAAAGAGCGAGGTTACATAAAGAGTGTGATATGTAATCTAGGTGAAAGTACACTCTTATGTTATCTCGTTTTAGGTTTTGGTTTACTTATATAGGAAAAGTGTGAAATACAATACGGCTTAACGTACATCACGTACGACAACGTGCGTGATTATGTGTATAATGTGCGTAATTAATGTTTTCATCATGCGTGATTAATGTTTTCCAACATACGTGATTTGGGTTTTTAAGTTTATAACGTGTGTGATTTTCAAATAAATGTGCGTAATTATCTTGTAACGCCCCAAAATTTGAATGTTAATATTTGTCGGGCGTTCTTATATGACGCATCATGAAATAAATAACTAGGCTATTTAACCTAGTTAAAGGTATGGTCAAAAGTATTAAATGATGAAGGTCGTGTTAGTTATGTTTTAAAGGCAAACCCGAGGGGCTAAAGTGGAACAAATGAAAGTTTATTTTGCTAAATAAAAGATCAACACACACACAAAAACACACATACGTGTGTGTTCTGGAAAGATCGAGCAGGGGCTCTCAAGAGCCCCAAAACCCTAGTTCTTCAAAAGCTTCAATTTGAAGGATGAATCAAGGCCCAAGTTCACAACCGAACACGGATTAATGATCACCATCACGAGGGGATCATAAGGTATGTCTTAAATCTAAGATTGGTGATCGTGGATGAAGTGGGTTATGTTCTAATCCGTGAGTTAATACGAAATTGATCATGTCTAAGGGTTAGAATCATCGTATAGAACATGGGTTATGTATGGGTTGTGTTAATTTGATGATTAGAGATGAAACCCGTTAGTTTGGGTGAAGATGATGACTAGAATCACCACCTATGTCGAAGTCTTGTTGAAAGGTTGATGTATTATTGTGGGCGTGATGGATTCTTGTTAGTTAAATTGGAAGAAATGTGGTGATGATATGTTTGATGCTTATGTGTGAATGATATGTGTTGATTAGAAGTAGGATTTGTTGAGTTATGTATGAGTTTAGAAGATTTATGCATGAATTAGTTGTACGTTATGCTTAAAAGATGGTACACACATCAAGCGTATGATAAAATGTATATAGGGTTGTCCGTATGGTCAATTATGATGTTACGAGTATATGATGATAAGTCGATAGTTAAATATGGTTAATAGTTGACTTCTGAAAGTCAACTAAGTATAAGTAACATGATTTGACTCGTTGTCGTAAAGGTAGGATTGTAGGAAGTCGTATGGTACATGTTATGTTGATATGCGTTATCCGTGATTATATGATGATTTACATGAATCAAATGTGAAATATGTGGTTGATATGATCGTTAACGTGTACAATTGTGTATACTAACGAGAATGTGATGGGTGACATGAAAGTATAGGAATCATGTCAAGACGGATTCAAGCGTGAAAGGCTAACGGGTCAAGAGGTGGCAAAGGATCGGATACGAGCACGGACGCATAAGGTAAGTGATTTCCGTAATCACTTCTTAGTTCAAGTAAGTAGTAAAGTGTTGTAATTAATTAAACATGATGTTTGAGGCCAAATATGTGTTAAAGACTTTCGTCGTAAATGAGGGGATTAAAGTTGACCAAAATGCCCTTGATGGGTGTTTTGGGGTAAACGATTTTAAAAGTAGTTTAGAAACAAGTTAATCGATTAGTGTAATGTTTGGACAAGTATGGAAGTGAGGATGATGGTTTGGTTAGTCATAGACCATTTAATGCGCGAATACCCTTAACGGGTCAAAAATAAGCATATGAACGAAAAGGTGTTAAGAGGATGCAAGACATCCAAGAATTTAGTAATTTATAATAGACGACACTAATACTATTATGTTTATAAGGGGTTATGGTAAAATGAACAAGTTATGTTGATGTATGCATGAACGGGTCAAAATGGTAAAGGGGTAATAAGCCGAAGAGTTAAAAGTCTGAAATTTTGTTAAGTCGGATGTTGGATTTTAGTTCCATTAGATGGAGAATTAAATTACGGACGCGTAGGAAAAAGAATCGGGTAAAACGGATCAAAAATGAGAGAGTTATGTTTGTTTCCGTAAAACCGGATCGTGCTGAAAATATGCAGCACCAGATGCGATGTTTCTGTCCTTTTTGGGGGGTCGCGTAGCGCGACGGCCCGTCGCGTCGCGCGACGGGTCTTAACTCTCCGAAAATTGTTTTTGTGCCTCGTGTTGGCTTGGGAACTCGTTTAAACGCATTTTAAGTTGCGTATGACTAATTTATCTTATGTTTTATGACCATTAGGGTAAACGCACATGTAGATAGGTATGTAGGCATGTTTGTATATCTCTATACACGTACGTAAAAATGTATGAAAGCATGTATGTACCTACGTGAGTATGTTTATAAGTATGTGAGCAAGAATAAGCGGATATGTGATGGTATGTATGAGAGTAGGCATGGATGAGTTTGGTATGATGCACGTAGGGTTGTATGTATGTAAATATGTATAATGTCATGTGTGTACTTAATGATGTTGGTATGTGTACATATAGATACGTATATAACGATGTAGATGTGTATATATGTAAGTATGCATGTAGTTAGGTATGTATGTGTGTGAGTATGTATGTAAGCAGGTATGTGTGCATGTGTGTACGTATGTATATATATAGAGATAATATGTACGAAGTAGGGTATGTATATAGTTCTTTCGGTATGATTAAGTGTTTACGATGTTTGTTCGTGTACCTGGTGTTATAAGTGTGATGCAGGAATGGCAAGGAAGTCTCTCCACAGATGGTAAGACAGGATGGAAAAGATCTGGGATGTAAAGAGTATAACGAAACGAGAAGTAACGAGAATAAACTTTGTATGTTCATAATGCGGTACTAATGTTATGAATTATATGTGGTGAATGCAGGTAGTACCAGTCATGAGGATCTCCAAGGATTGAGGATCGAGTCACAAGATAGATTGTACGGGAGTGTCGAGTACGTAATTGAGTAAAGCCGGTTTATGATTTCTTATTGTAAATGAGTATAATAAATGTATTTATTGAGAAAGAATTAACCCTAGAAATGAGATTAAGTGTGTCAAAGTGTTTGTAACTAAAGAAATTTTTATGGTACGAATTTCCGCTGCGACTTTAGCCAAATAAGAACTAGGGTCTTACATATCTGTCGTACGTGATGTACGTTAAGCCGTATTGTACGTTAACTGGCCTAGTGTGAGGTTCATTGGGGAACACCAAAAAAGTGGGGAACCGGGGAACCCATCTCTTAACCTTTGGATTAAAAAAATCAAGGGTTGTGATTTAATTGATATCTCATAGTTTAAAAACACACGGAAGGGTATAATCGGAATAAAAAAAGTCTGATTTGTTTCAACTGTCCATTCCTCCATTCCAGATCTCAGATACCGGCGAATCATGACAATATAACCGTCGCACGCCACCGTCGTCGGAAAGTGATGGTACGGACTTATCTACACCTTTGTGGTTGTCAATTGCACCTTTTCGTTTCCCGATGGAGGCAACGGAACCAGTAGACGATTCGTCATTCATGTGTCCACCTCCGGCAGTGGCGAATCTGACCTAGAACTCATCGTCACCATGTTGTTTACGGTTTCCGATTACATATTCCAGATTATGAAGAAGGTGCACATAACAATTTGTTGAAAATGCAACAGGACTGGTACGATCAAAGTTTTTATATAGTTTTTACAAGTTAAACCTAATTGTAATTTGAACTATTGCTGAATGCAAAATTGACCTCCAAATCCACCAGATCTTTTGTTTAGTAACATGTTTCTACAACAATAACAATTTGCTTTTTTATGATGTATTGTTTGTGAAATGTGTTTTTTACATCTAAAACAAATTAGTTTTACATGATTTAAATAATTAAATTGTCTGAAACAAATCAGATTAGGTTTATATAACTTTAAATCCAAAACATAAAAGTTTTACATGTTAAACAAATAATTTTATGTTCGTCAAAGAAATTCGCGTAGTTATTGGCAGTTGATCTTTGAGTATCATTAGAATAAATATTTTGTAAGAGATTTGTTGTATAACGGTTCCGATTTAGATGTCATGCTTATAAAACATGTATTTTTCTAGGTCTAGTTAGATGGATGAAATTGGCATATAAATACTTTCATATCATAATCGTTTGTGATTATATTTGATGGCATATAAGTGTTTGATGAACTATTACTGTAAGAAGAATTGAATTTGAAATTTAGTTTTTATTCATAAAACCTAATACCATTTGATTATGTGATTTCTGTCATATAGCATGTTATACCTCCTATAATGTTAATTTTAACGTGTTAAATCTTATGTTTGAAGAGAATTGAGATGAAATTCCTTCAAATTTCTATAATGTTAAAGTTAATATGTTAAATCTTATATTTCAGGTTTTTGCAAGTCTGTCTTGTTTGTTTGGTGTCAATTGTCATTAGTCTCTCTTTTGAAATCGGCTAATGAGTATGGATGCGTATGTAAATGATTTTTTAGGTTCTGTTATTACTAGTCTTTGAGATTAAAATCACTTTTTGGCTTGTATATAACTCAAGCATGTTCATATATAACCAGGTTGATACTGAATTATAGTTTTTACCTTTTTAGTTCATTGCCAATGTTTTTGCATATTTTTATGCAGATGTGAGGTATTGATGAGGCTGCACTTGATCGCCTCTCTCTTGTTACTGAAATCACTAAGCATATTCGTGTAAGAGCCTCTGGTGGAAAGACTACAGCTTCTAAACTTGGCCAGTCATTTTGTTAACCTACAAGGGTATTTTGGTCAACGAAGCGGCTGTTTGTAACGGTAATGAGTCCGGTCCAGTTTTGAGAACATTGTCTGTTGCACACAAGAAGAAGTGGTACAAGTAAACGGGTCAAACGAAGAAGGGTGCAAAGGGTATGGTTGTAATCATGGATCTTTGCTCTCACGAAGTGAAATGAAGCAAAATGATTTAGGTCAAAGTGGTTAAACTGTTGCGGTTGCTTTAGAACCAACACGACTTTCTTACATGGTTTCGGTTCTTGAATCGACGGTTGCTGCTCGTTTCAGAGTAGGGACTTGCCTGTTATGATTTTTCGTTTTAGGATATATGGTATTTGAGTTTGTAACTTTGTGAGATCTAATCTCAACCCTTTAACTTTTTGATAATCATTTCCAATCTGTGCATTGCATGTGTTAACTATTTCGTAGGTTTCTTTGCTCATCATTTTTTACTTTTGAAGAATGTTTTTGAATGTGTATCCCCTAAAGGGGTGGCTCAAGTGGGGCTATTCCGAATGATTTTATATACTTACTGCAAAGAATTACGGCATGAATGGGGCTAAACGATGCAGAATATCACTGCATGATTTCGTCATTAATAAAACTTAACGAGCTTAAAGAAGTTGAAGATCTATAAACCGAATGGGAATCCACTTCCGTAATTGGCGATTCACGGCTCCCGAATTTGATCCTTGCAGCGTATATGAACAAAAACGATATCAAAATGGCGGAAGTGTTTTTTGAAAAACGGGTTGTCGGGAAAGGAAACGTTCCAAGTTACACTTCATTTAAATAAAAAAACAAATTCTTAACATGTTAAATATATTTTATTGGTTTATTTTAAAAAAATTAATTGTTTTAGATTAATATGAAATATAATTTGATTTTTCAACTTTATGTGTGGTATCTAATATAAGCACAACGAATTATATTGATTGATTATTTTAATTATTATTAATCGCAAGGTACGTCTTGTGTCACCATGGTTTCCTAGAACAGGAGTGATCTGGGTGAGATCGGAGATACATCACCTTGTAGAAGGTTAGGAGCTTTCCCGATAATATACCATTTCGAATATTTATGACACGTTAAATAATATAAAAAGACTAAACATTTGTTTATAAATAAAAAATAAATTCTTAACATTTAAATGTTTTTTTAACATAATAAAATATTTTCTTAACATGTTAAATATATTTTATTGGTTTATTTAAACATAATAATTGTTTCAGATTAATATGAAATATAATTTGATTTTTCAACTATATGTGTTGTATCTGATATGAGCATAACGAATTATAGATTGATTATTTTAATTTTTATTAATCGCAAGGTACGTCTTGTTTCACCATTTTCTTAGATCACAAATGATCCGGGTGAGATCGGAGATATATCACCTCGTAGAAGGTTAGGAGCTTTCCTCACAATATACCATTGCGAATATTTATGACACGTGAAATAATTTTAAAAGACTAATCATTTGTTTATAAATAAAAAAACAAATTCTTAACATGTTAAATATTTTTTTAATATAATAAAATATTTTCTTAACATGTTAAATATATTATATTGGTTTATTTAAAAAAAATATTTTAGATTAATATGAAATATAATTTGATTTTTCAACTTTATGTGTTGTATATAATATAAGCACAACGAATTATACTGATTAATTATTATTAATCGCAAGGTACGTCTTGTGTCACCATGGTTTCCTATATCACCAGTGATCTGGGTGAGATCGGAGATACATCACCTCGTAGTAGGTTAGGAGCATTCCCGACAATATACCATTCCGAATATTTATGGCAGTTAAATAATATAAAAAGACTAAACATATGTTTAAAAATAAAAAATAAATTCTTTACATGTTAAATATCTTTTTAACATAATAAAATATTTTCTTAACATGTTAAATATATTTTATTGGTTTATTTAAAAATAATAATTTTTTCAGATTAATATCAAATATAATTTGATTTTTCAACTGTATGTGTTGTATCTGATATGAGCAAAACGATTTACAGATTGATTATTTTAGTTTTTATTAATTACAAGGTACGTCTTGTGTCACCATTTTTTTTAGATCATAAATGATCCAGGTGAGATCGGAGATATATCACCTCGTAGAAGGTTAGGAGCTTTCCTCAAAATATACCATTGCGAATATTTATGACACGTGAAATAATTTAAAAAGACTAATCATTTGTTTATAAATAAAAAAAATTCTTAACATGTTAAATATTTTTTAATATAACAAAATATTTTCTTGACAGGTTAAATATATTTTATTGATTTATTTAAAAAAAATTGCTTCAGATTAATATGAAATATAATTTTATTTTTCAACTTTATGTGTTGTATATAATATAAGCATAACAAATTATATTGATTAATTATTATTAATCGCAAGGTACGTCTTGTGTCACCATGATTTCCTAGATCACGAGTGATCTGGGTGAGATCGGAGATACATCACCTCGTAATAGGTTAGGAGCTTTCCCGACAATATACCATTCCGAATATTTATGAAAGTTAAATAATATAAAAAGACTAAACATTTGTTTATAAATAAAAAATAAATACTTAACATGTTAAATATTTTTTTTAACATAATAAAATATTTTCTTAACATGTTAAATATATTTTATTGGTTTATTTAAAAATTATGATTGTTTCAGATTAATATGTAATATAATTTGATTTTTCATCTGTATGTGTTGTATCTGATATGAGCGCAACGAATTATAGATTGATTATTTTAATTTTTATTAATCGCAATGTACATCTTGTGTCACCATTTTTTTAGATCACAAATGATCCGGGTGAGATCGGAGATATATCACCTCGTAGTAGGTTAGGAGCTTTCCTCACAATATACCATTGCGAATATTTATGACACGTGAAATAAATTAAATAGACTAATCATTTGTTTATAAATAAAAAAACAAATTCTTAACATGTTAAATATTTTTTTAATATAATAAAATATTTTCTTAACATGTTAAATATATTTTATTGGTTTATTTAAAAAAATTGCTTAAGATTAATATGAAATATAATTTGATTTTTCAACTTT
This sequence comes from Helianthus tuberosus, assembly GCA_030545235.1. Classification (NCBI taxonomy): domain Eukaryota; kingdom Viridiplantae; phylum Streptophyta; class Magnoliopsida; order Asterales; family Asteraceae; genus Helianthus; species Helianthus tuberosus. Next base: position 31,128,973 of record CM060393.1, read on the forward strand.
ATGTGTTGTATCTGATATAAGCACAACGAATTATATTGATTAATTATTATTAATCGCAAGGTACGTCTTGTGTCACCATGGTTTCCTAGATCATGAGTGATCTGAGTGAGATCGGAGATACATCACCTCGTAGAAGGTTAGTAGCTTTCCCGGCAATATACGATTTCAAATATTTATGACATGTTAAATAATATAAAAAGACTAATCATTTTTTTATATATAAAAAATAATTCTTAACATGTTAAATATTTTTTTAACATAATAAAATATTTTCTTAACATGTTAAATATATTTTATTGGTTTATTTAAATATAATAATTGTTTCAGATTAATATGAAATATAATTTAATTTTTCAACTGTATGTGTTGTATCTGATATGAGCGCAACGAATTATAGATTGATTATTTTAATTTTTATTAATCGCAAGGTACATCTTATGTCACCATTTTTTTAGATCACAAATGATTCGGGTGATATCGGAGATATATCACCTCGTAGAAGGTTAGGAGCTTTCCTCACAATATACCATTGCGAATATTTATGACACGTGAAATAATTAAAAAGACTAATCATTTGTTTATAAATAAAAAAACAAATTCTTAACATGTTAAATTTTTTTTTTAATACAATAAAATATTTTCTTAACATGCTAAATATATTTTATTGGTTTATTTAAAAAAATGCTTTAGATTAATATGAAATATATTTTGATTTTTCAACTTTATGTGTTGTATCTGATATAAGCACAACGAATTATATTGATTAATTATTATTAATCGCAAGGTACGTCTTGTGTCACCATGGTTTCCTAGATCACGAGTAATCCAGGTGAGATCGGAGATACATCACCTCGTAGAAGGTAAGGAGCTTTCCCGACAATATACCATTTCAAATATTTATGAGCGTTAAATAATATAAAAAGACTAAACATTTGTTTATAAATAAAAAAATAAATTCTTAACATGTTAAATATATTTTATTGGTTTATTTAAAAATAATAATAGTTTCAGATTTATATGAAATATAATTTGATTTTTCAACTGTACGTGTTGTATCTGATATGAGCACAACAATTTATAGATTGATTAATTTAATTTTTATTAATTACAAGGTACGTCTTGTGTCACCATTTTTTTTAGATCACAAATGATTCGGGTGAGATCAGAGATATATCACCTCGTAGAAGGTTAGGAGCTTTCCTCAAAATATACCATTATGAATATTTATGACACGTGAAATAATTTAAAAAGACTAATCATTTGTTTATAAATAAATAAAAATTCTTAACATGTTAAATATTTTTTTAATATAATAAAATATTTTCTTAACATGTTAAATATATTTTATTGGTTTATTTAAAAAAAATTGCTTCAGATTAATATAAAATATAATTTGATTTTTCAACTTTATGTGTTGTATGTAATATAAGCACAACGAATTATATTAATTAGTGTTAGGGCACAACAACAACGAGCTCGCCTAACCATCTCCATTTCGCGTGTATTCGGCCCTTCATGACTTGACCCCGACGGGTTTAACCCGTATTCACTCGTGGGTCGGCTGTACTCACTGCCGGCCTACTCTTGTGTGCCAAAACCATATTTCTAAAGAAACACCAAATATGAGAAGCTAACCACCACGCCTGTAGTCATCAGAATGGATTAGGGGATGTACATTGCACCCATTTCGGCATAACACATCATGCAACATCCCTTGTATTGGAGTGGCAAATTAGAGTATGGCCATATCCATATCTGGAGGCAATAGTGGTGTGAGCTAGTGCTTGGCAGAAGATGGAGCAGCTGCCTCTCTTCAAACAATCCTGTTTACTTAGACTTCCTCCAAAAGCCTGGCAGTAAGGATCTATGACGATTTTCTTGAGCAACAGCCCCAAGGTCATTGATTCGACCATAATATCCAATAATTTCAAGACGCTTTAGGTGTTCATGGACGTGAGGAGTTGCAACATGTCTTACTTTCCTCCTTTTAATTGGTGAAAACCAGTGTAGCTGCATAAAAAAAAAATAACCAGCTTACAGTTTGGAAAACAAAGTTTTATGGTTCTACCAACCGTTTATGTCTTGAAACCAATTGTGTAAACTGAACCTGTAAAGTTTAACTTTTCTGAGTAAGTAATTCCGTCAATGCTGGTATGATCTAACTTTTGGACGACTGGAAAAACAATGGATTGCAGTCTTTAATAACTTTGTAAATCCATCGTCTAAAAATGAAGAACGCTGGAATTAAGTGTGGTGCAGTCTGCAAAGAACAACCCTACAACCGGTGATCACTCCGTTTTTCAAGATACATTTATCGGATTGTACCGGCCTATTTATCAAGAAAATCTGCATATCGTAGCAAAAATGAGCTTCTTTAGGATATCATAACCTTTGAAATAAGTAAGTAAACGTAAAATTCAAAAAAGAAGAAGCCATTGCCTATCCATTGTCAATGCTTCTGCTACCCAATTCTTGAGATCAATAATCAGAAGAAGCTACCTAATTATATAAACCCTAAACTAAATACTACTGGCAGAATGAATATAGCTACTAAAAATGATATAAATGGCAAAAATCCATAGTTATATGAAGACTATCGGAATAACCCCCAACCATTTCTGTTATGCGTTGACAACGTAAAGTGAAGACTATCGGAATAACCCCCAACCATTTTTGTTAATCAACTCACCCTTAACCAATTGAAAGTTTTTAAAAAGCAAAACTAAATAAAACAAACATGTATGAGCTAGTCACAAAAGGAGATAACATAAATGAAACATTTCAGGTACAACCTATATCAAAACTATCCAGCGTGACACGATACCAACCCACCTCACCCTTATCAAAATTTCCACCTTTAGTTATGAGACATGAAACTATCAGATGGCCAGTTGGCCACAATATACATGTAAATTCATGGGGCAAATAGAAATCTACTTTGACCATCATGCATGCTTCTGAGTCATTTTAAAGGTTTGACAGCTAACATTATTTTGTCAAACCTGAATGGACTTGACAGGGGTTTTATTGAGGCGTTTTAGATTCTTATGAACTTCAAGTTTCTGTATAGAAGATGGTGTCTGTCTAGTGGCTCAAGATGTAGAGGAAAGACCCAAAATATTAAAATGGGCAAGAAAACCACCTCATGCAATACTTTCTTCCGGCTTTTGCTAACATACGCCACTGCATTTTTGAAAGCTAAGCAATAAACAATGCTTATCCTATGCACACCCTATAATTTAAGACATTTGCTTTATGTTTCCTTCAAGATTCACACTGCTTATCCTACGCACACACTACACTCCAAGACATTGATGTGTTCAGCCCATTAAATGGATCCATGTTTGATCAAATTTAACAAACCAAGCAATTAAATTGCACATACATAACACAAATATATTCATATTAGAATTCAATTTTCAACATAAAGTAAATAGGCCTAAGGTGAATGTGGCAAACCAACAAAGGTAGATATCTGGTTATATAAATAACCATATGGAATTGAACTCAATTCAACAATCAAAACAAATTCAAACGAGCAACTTAGTGGTTTAGTACATCAAATCATCAATCATATAATAAATAAACTAAAAGACTATCATATGGATGCCAATAATCTCTAAAATAGCATCAATAAAAAAAATAGAAATGAAAGACTCTGTACCTAGGGTTTACTTTGTCAAGACCTAGAACCAAAGGAACCAACAAGAGGAGATGTGACCGGTCAGCTTGGTTTCCTGAAAAGTCAGAACATATTCTTGAGGCATCTTTAATGCAAAGAATTGGTGCACCAAAACGTTCCCCATCTTCGTCAGCTTAATTAGAATTTTAGATCCAGAACCTTCGCAAACTTACGTAGGTGGTTACCGGTTGCTAGACTTTCAGAACCTGGTGAATCGACGACCAAAATCCGATGCGATTAAACATTTTACAACTGAAATCGAAAACAAAAAAGAAACGAACTTGCGAGAAGACCAGAGATCTATCAGAATTGATATCGAAGGGGGTTGTTGTTGATGGATCTTTGATTTGTGATTCAAAATCAAGAGTGAGATAGTGTTGATTTCTATCGAAGGTGGAGGAGCTAGGGTTCCGATTATACGTTTGGGTGGCGACGGCGACAGTGGTGGTGGTGGTGGTGGTCGGAGATTTAGGTGGTGTTTGGCATTCCTTCTCAAAATGACTTATTAACTTATATAAGTCATAAGTGAGAAGTGAGAAATCCTTACTTCTCAAAAATGACTTCTCACACACACAAAATCCTCTAAAATAAGCTAACCCAAACACTCTAAAAATAACTTATTAACTTTTATAAGTTAATAAGTCATAAGTTGCTCCAAAATAAGCTAACCCAAACACCCCCTTAGAGGAGGCAGATTGCCAACGCGGTTGATATGCAAAATCTAATAAAATACACTCGGACAAAAATGCCCTTGTTCCCTAGTTCCCCACTTTTTTAGTGTTCCCTAATAAACTCTCCTCTCTCTCTCTATATATATATATATATATATATATAGTGTGAGGTTCATTGGAAAACACTAAAAAAGTAGGGAACCGGGGAACACTCTTAAAAATTTAACTTAACATGTTAAAAATTAAATTTTTAAACATCTTTTTCGGCGCTTCTCTTTATATATACTTGTAGAAGCATTTTTAATAAAAAAAATCAAAAACTAAAAATATTAAAAAAAACAATTAAAAAAAGGCTAAAATTTTTTTTTTTTAGAAAAATTATTTTTTTACTCGACTAGTTTCTCCTCCTTTTTATAAAGAAAAGCGCTGAAAAAGTTTTTAAAAAAAATTATTTTTAACATGTTAAGTTAATTCTATAAGATATAACTGTTTTTTAAACATTTTTTTATATTTTTAGTTTTTGATTTTTTTTATCAAAAATGTTTCTACTTGTATTTATAAGAAAAAGCGTCGAAAAAAATTTAGAAAAATATTTTTTTTAACATGTTAAGTATAATTTTCAAAAGCGTTCCCCCGTTCCCCACTTTTTTAGTGTTCCCCAATGAACCCTCCCCTATATATATATATATATATATATATATACATATATATATATATATACATACAGGGGAAGGTTAAAATGAGAACCACCTCGAGTTGTAAGAACCAGCGAGAACCACCCCCGCGGGGGGCCGTTGACCATGATTTTTTTTACAACTAGATGTGTATATTTTAACACCCTACGTAAAGTTTGGGTTTAAACGGCGCGCCCGAGGGGGTAGTTTTTTACGCCCAAAGTTTGGGTTTTTTTATTTATTTTTTAATTTTTCTTTTTTTTAACCAAACTTTGGGCGTAAAAAACTACCTCATCGGGCGCGCCGTTTAAACCCAAACTTTACGTAGGGTGTTAAAATATACACATCTAGTTGTAAAAAAAAATCGTGGTCAACGGCCCCCCGCGGGGGTGGTTCTCGCTGGTTCTTACAACTCGAGGTGGTTCTCATTTCAACTTATTCCTATACATATATATATACATATATATATATATACATATATACATACTAGTGTTAAGCCCCTGCGTTGCAGTGGTTGTTATAAAACTGTGTCAAGTAGTATCAATGCTATACCACTGTCAGCGACCACTAACACCGGAAAAGCTCGTAAAAACAAATTAAATAAAAACGAAAAAAATAACGCCGAGTGAAAAGCAGACGTAAAATCTTTGAATCACGAACGCTCATTGCAAAGAAATTAAACCAAAACGTAAAACATCAGAAAAAAAAAATAACTAAGTCAATTCAGGACTCGCACGTTGGTTGAACTTGTTAAACGGAGAAAAATAGATGTGTTGCGACGGGCCAATCAAACAGGAAAAATATACGAAAAAATGTTGAACCCCACACGCACGATGCGGTGCATTAACTCACAAAATTTAGAACGAAACGAAAAACTTGGGAAAGATAATAAGTATGGTGGACCAAAATTGAAAAAAAAAAGAGTTGGGATTAAATTGCAAAAGATGAAAAATTTTTGATTAAAAGTAAAAAAAAGGTCTAAATTGCAAAATTGAAGTTATTTATTGATCTTAGATAAAGATAAAGATAAGAATAAAAATAAATGATATCTATATATTAGTTATTAATATTAATATTGAAAGAAATTTATTAAATAATTATAAATAAAATTTATGATGTTGAAGGAGAGAATGCCATATGGCATTATTTGTAGTCTTTTATTATAAGTTAGATATATACATATATATACATATATATACATATATATGGCCAGGATCATTTCAGAACCATAAATATTTACAGAACTCGCAGAACTCCTTAGGGCTGTAAACGAACCGATATATATATACATATATATATACATATATATATATATATATATACATATATATATGGCCAGGATCATTTCAGAATCATAAATATTTACAGAACTCGCAGAACTCCTTAGGGCTGTAAACGAACCGAACGTTCAGCGAACAGTTCGTGAACCGTTCGACAGGAAGTTCGTTTATGTTCGTTCGTTTAATAAACAAACGAACATGAACAACAAATTTCGTTCGATTAGTTAAGTGAACGAACATGAACAAAGGTCTCGTTCGTTTGATTGTGTTCGTGAACGTTCGGTAAGGTATTCATGAACGTGTTCGTGAACATTCGTTGATTTGCGTTCGTTTATGTTCGTATGTTTGTGTTTTAAATGAAGATTTTGTACTTTCTTATATTTTATTTGTACTTTTTATATTATTAAACTTTTATTTATTTTATTTCTCTAACAATTAAACTTGGAAACCCACTTTCACCTTTTTTATGCGTCACTTCCCTTTCATTTCTCATTATTTACATCCACGAATACAATCGACATCCGTTCCACAATAAGGGATTCAAGTTTGAGTGCTACTCTATGGGCCATCTATCTTTATCCTTCGTCGCGTTCGTCAAATTTATTTGTGTTCGTGAACCGTTCGTGAACACGCTCATTTCCTTAATGAACGAACACGAACATAAAATCTCATTCGGTAAGTGTTCATGAACCGTTCGTGAACACATTTATTTCCTTAACTTCGTTCGGTTCGTTTACAGCCCTAGAACTCCTAATAAACAATCTTTTTATTTATATATTTTTATGTTTAGGATAATTTTATCATTTTTTTATATGTAATTTTATAATTACACATATGTAAACTAGTTTTTTTACATATATGTAATTAGTCATGACACATATATATAATTTTGGCAATTAAACATATGTAAACTACTTTTAACATGTATTTAATCAAAGAAATACATATTATATATGATAAAAAGATCCTAAATACAAAAACTTATATATAAAATGATTGTTTATTAGGAGTTCTGAAAGTTCTGTAGTTGTTTAAAGTTCTGAAATAAACTCAACCATATATATATATATATTGTTTGTAAGGAAGATCGGAGGAATACTCCACTTGTCTACTGGTAGACTTGAGTAAGAGTGAGGTTACATAGAACAAAGAAAGTGAAGAAACAGAGATAACCCAAATATGTTGAGAGATACGAGATTCATGTGCATATGCTTAACTAAAATAGCTACAAATATTAATAAACAAGCATTTTATTGATTAGGTAGTTGTAACCCTAAATAATTTGAATAGCTGTTGATTTAAGTATATATACTCTTTAACCCTCAACAATTCTACAAGATTTTCTCCTTTTTCAGGAGCTTTCACAACCCTGTTAATCCAATTTAGACAAAGATTATTTCATTGGCTCTAACTACGGTTATAGAATATGAGAGATCAAATCGGTCAGGTTTGTTGGGTCGCCATCACAAATGAAATAGTATGGTGCTAAAACTGTGTTTTTTCAATGGATAGCTTGAATTATTTTTGTGAAGTTGTAAAGATGGTTTGTGACTTTAATAAATGTATACATATGTTGTGTCCTTAATTATATATATTTTTCATACACATCGTCAATCATTTTAAACAGGTTTTTATTACATTCACTGGTTTTTAGTTTTTTTGTATTTGATTGTTTGGGGTAGGATTTCTAGTAGATATAAACTTGTATAAAAATGGGGTAGGATTTCTAGTAGATATAAACTTGTATAAAAATGTGGTAGAGGTGATACGATACAACGATAGGATCATGGTGTTGAGATTAGTACTAGGAGAGGAAGTGGTGACAGTTGTTTGCGCATATGCCCCACAAGTGGGATTAGGGGATCAAGAGAAAAGAGATTTTTGGGACTGCCTAGACGGAGTTGTGAGGGCCATACCTAGGGAAGAAAGAATTTTCATAGGAGGCGATTTTAATGGCCATATTGGTAGGCATAGTGATGGTTTTAGTGAGGTTCATGGGGGCTTTGGTTTTGGTGATAGGAACAACCCTGGTAGGGATTTGCTAGAGTTTGCGGTGGCCCACAACCTAGGTATTCTGAATTCTTTCTTTAAGAAGAAAGAATCACAGTTGATTACTTTTAGCAGTTGCGGACGTAACACTCAGATTGACTATATTTTGATGAGGCTAGGAGATCGAAGGTGGTTGAGGGACTGCAAGGTTATACCAGGGGAGACAGCAGTGACTCAACACCGTTTATTGGTGGCGGATATAGTCATGAGAGGAAAACTGGCCAAGGGAGAGAGGGTAATGCGACCTAGGGTTAGATGGGGTATGTTAAAGGGCGACAAAATCGAAGTGTTTAGAGATAAGGTCCTCTTAATAACATCGCCTAGAGTAGATGGGGACGCAAACCAAATGTGGGAGGACATGGCAAACACCATTACTAATGTGGCGAAGGAAACGTTAGGGGTTGTAAAAGGAAAGAGGTGTGGCCATAAGGAGTCATGGTGGTGGAATGAGGATGTGCATACTAAAATAAGGATTAAACAAGGGTGCTTTAGGGATCTTTTGAGGTGTACAGTCGAGGAGGAGCAAGCGATTTTAAGGGATAGATATAAAGAGGCTAAGAGAGAGGCGAATAAGGCAGTGTCAGAGGCGAAGAACGCAGCTTACAAGCAGATGTATGATCGACTGGAAACAAAGGAGGGGGAGCATGACATGTTCAAGATTGCAAAGGCTAGAGAGCGTAGAAGGCAAGACTTAGGAGCAGTGAAGTTTTTAAAGGGAGAGGACGGATGCGTTTTGGTCAAAGAACACGACATTAAGATGAGATGGCAAGTGTACTTCTACAATCTTTTCAATGGCAGGAGGGATTACCAACAAGAAATTGAAGAAAATGATGATTCACCTACGCAAAGGCGACTACGGAATAACGGCTACTGTCGACGTATCACACGGGAGGAGGTGAGAACAAACCTTAGAAAGATGGGAAGAGCTAAGGCAGTTGGGCCAGATAACATACCGATTGAGGTATGGAAATGCTTGGGAGAAGAAGGAGTACATTGGCTAACTATTTTATTCAATCTTATTTTCAAATCTGGGAAAATGCCAGATCAATGGAGGAATAGTGTAGTAGTTCCTGTGTATAAGAACAAAGGGGACGCCCAATGTTGTGGGAATTATAGAGGGATTAAGTTGCTAGGACACACTATGAAATTATGGGAGAGAATAATTGAGACGAGAATCCGAAGAGAAACTCAAGTCACGGTAAACCAATTTGGTTTTATGCCAGGGCGATCGACTACGGAGGCAATGCATATTCTAAGGAGATTGATGGAGAAGTATAGGGAGAAGAAACGGGACCTACACATGGTGTTCATTGATCTTGAAAAGGCCTATGACAGTGTGCCACGTAGACTGATTTGGGATAGTTTGGAGAGTAGAGGGGTTTCTGGGAAGTATATAGACTTAATTAGGGATATGTATGTTAGGACTGAGACTAGTGTCCGAGCGCCTGTAGGGGATACTGATTCTTTCCCGGTGGAGGTAGGACTCCACCAAGGGTCCGCTTTGAGCCCTTTTCTATTTGCAGTTATCCTAGATGAGTTGACAAAGTTAATTCAGGGGGCTCTTCCGTGGTGCCTGCTTTTTGCAGATGATATTGTGTTAGTTGCTGATAGTAAACAAAGCCTGAATGCGAGGTTAGAAGAGTGGCGAGCAGCTTTAGAGGGAAGAGGTTTAAAGATTAGTCGATCTAAGACTGAGTACTTGTATTGCGACTTTAGTGGAGTAGACAACGATGAGGACATTCAGATCACCATTGACAGTCAAGCGGTCCCGCAGGTGACTAAGTTCAAGTATCTAGGATCGTTTGTCCAGAGGGATGGGGAGATAGATAGTGACGTTGCCCACCGCATCCAGGTCGGATGGTGTAGGTGGAGAGCTGCCACTGGGGTATTGTGCGATAGGAGGTTCCCAACAAAATTGAAAGGGAAATTTTATAGGGTTGCAATTAGACCTGCTATGTTATATGGAACCGAATGTTGGGCCATTAAGGAAGTACAGGCACGCAAGATGGAGGTAGCAGAGATGAGAATGCTAAGATGGATGTGTGGCCACACAAGGTTAGACCGGATAAGAAATGATGTTTTTAGGGAAAGGTTAGAAGTAGCTAGTATATCAGATAAGATAAAGGAGGGAAGATTGAGATGGTTTGGACATGTGAAGAGGAGGCAGACGATAGAACCAGTTAGAGTGGTTGAAACCCTCGAGGTGGAGGGGAGGAGGAGTAGAGGCAGACCCAAAATTACTTGGGATGAGCGGATTAGGCAGGATTTGCAAAAATTGCACCTCTCTGAGAACATGGTCCATGATAGGAGCTCGTGGAGACGTAGGATTAAGGTTAAGGATTTCTAGGAAAGGGTACAATTGTGTTTTTAGGTGTAGTGTAGTGTATGGTTGTACATAAGTAACTATGTGTATAGGATGTTTTGTACAGTTGTGTTTCTAGGTGTAGTGTATGGTCGTAAATATGTAACTATGTGTATAGACTGTTTTGTGTTGTCATATTTGTTCTGTTCTACCATGCACTGTTTCGCAACTCATACTACATTGGTAGCTTCATACACATACACACACACCCCATGCTCTATTTATTTCTTTCCTGGGTGTTTTGGAGCCGAGGGTCTCTCTGGAAGCAGCCTCTCTATCCCTAGGGGTAGAGGTAAGGTGTGCCTACATCCCACCCTCCCCAGACCCTACAAATAGCTTTGTTATTTGTGGGATTTTACTGGGTATGATTGATTGATTGATATTTGATTGTTTGGAATATAATTCGCAGGCTAAAACAAAGTCAATCATATGGTTTGGACTTTGGAGTTTTACAAGGAAAATAAGTTTGGGCTTCAAGCTTAATTGCGTTGAAATAATTGTTCTTGAACATGGACCAAATGAAATGAACCAAAAGCGTGAAGAATCAAGATGGCAAAATGGGCTTGGCTTGCGGTTAGGCTGCCTGTCTACAGAGTACCGCCCACACAGTAAAGAATCAAAAAGAAAATATGTGATGATCGTGTTGAACACGGAACCCCTAAAATAATTTTTGAGACTCCCAAACAAACTGGTTTTGTTTCCAAGGAACAACAGCCAGTGGTACTGTCAGGATTGACTCAAGGACTCGAATGGTACCTTGGAACAAGAAGTAGGATGTAGAAAAGATTACTGGAATTTTTCATTTGTTTTGATGATTTTCGGTGTATCTTGCAACTAAGTCTCCCCTTGGTTTTTATAGTGAAATCATGAGGGAGAACTCCATCAAAGTGCGTTATTAAAGCGCCACATTGCGCCCATCAAACACGCGTGTTGGGGTGCGAGTTAAGAGTGCTTCGCACTCTTTGCGACTCCACTAGTGTGTGTTTTCCTGGAACAATAAGCAAGGAGAGCTCCCACTTATATATTACCTTAAGCTTTGTCCCTCCTCCTACGTGAGACAAGTTCTAGTTTACCGTTTTCTGTAATTTGTAAATTTTTTGCAATTTTGGAAGTTTCAAACATCAACTTTCGAGTGTCAATATCTAATTCATTTTAGCTCGTTTTGGACGCGGTTTGGTTAGTTGCAAAACTCCCACATGATAGAACACAAAACCATATATATATATAGGGGAAGGTTCATTTGAGAAGAAAATTTTATTGAGAAGAAAAAGAATAAAAGGGTATAATTGTAAAACATTAAATAGTTTTTTTTCTCCTCTCATCTATTATTATGTTTGACTAATTAATTAGTCATTAAGACTATAATCCTCCACACTAAATATTTTTGCCTACACACATTAAAAGTTATCCTACACATTTCGAAATTTATCTTACACATATTGAAATTTATCCTACACAACTCGTAATTTATCCTACACGCCTCGTATTTATCCTACACTTTAAATGAATTTTTATTTTTATTTTTTGTGAAAAAATATATATCTTAAAAATAAGTTACAAATTTAATATAGTTAGTTATTAAAGATGAAACTACCAATTAATGATGTATGTAAGTTTACTAATATACCCTTATAGTTACATTAAGTACAAATATTAAATGAAGTCTAATGAAGCATTCCTATCAGTTGAAATTTCTTCTTTTTTCTTCTTACAAAGAATTTCTTCTCATCTGAACCCTCTACTATATATATATATATATATATATATATATATATATAGGGAGCCGCTAATATAAGAACCATCTCCAGTTGTAAGAACCGCGAGAACCACTCTCAACCAATCAGAATATGACAACCCAAAGGGTATTATGGTCATTTACCCCAAATGTCATTTCCCACCCTCTCTCCTCATTTATAATTGTCAGTATTCTCTCTCTCCACCTTTTTAATACTCTATCTCTTCTCTCCTCAACCTATTCACTTCCTAAATTCAAAAAGAAACCCCCTGCCCCTTCCGGTTCTCCTTTGCCGGCGACCACCACTGTTAATCAGTGGAAGATGATGATGATGATGATGATTGATGGTGGGTGCCGCCGCCGTTCATCGGAGATAAAACCTTGGTCGCCGCCGCCGCCTTCCTCTCTCCGGCCTCCCTTCCTCTCTGCCCTCGTTCATCGGAGATAAAACCTTGGTCACCATCGCCGCCGTCTCCTCCGCCACCGTTCAGCACCATTTAACGGAGATAAAACCTTGGAGGTGGTGGGTGCTCGATGACGGTGGTGGAGTGTCGATGTCGGAGGTGGTGGGTGCTTGATGGCAGGTGGTGGGTGTTCGATGACGGTGGTGTAGTGCCGATGTCGGAGGTGGTGGGTGCTCGAGATGATGGTTTGAGTTGGGTCAGTGAAGGTGGGTTTTCAATTTTGTTTTGGTTGGGTTTCTTTTTGATATTTTGTCTGATGAACTCCGTTTTTGATGCGGGGTTGACTCTGTTGAATCTGGGTTTGAATCATGTGGGTTTTACTTTCTTGATGGTTTGTTTTATCTGCTTCAATCTTGGGTTTGATTCTGTTGAATCTGTTGCCTTTTGAATCTGTTGAATTTTTTTGAATCTGTTTGAATGATGTTCTTGTTCCTTTTGAATGTTTAAATCGGTTGAATCTGGTGCCTTATTGAATCGGCGGTGATGATGCAAAAAAAAAACTGACGATGGCGCGATAAGGATGGTGGAGGGTAGGTTTTTGAACCTGCAACCCCACTTTGCAGCCTCTGATTATCGGAAAATCTGAGCCAAAACTTCGTTTTTTTTCAAGAATCCACTCGTTCTTTTGATTTTTGTTTGTTGGTTTTTTTTTTAGGCGTCGATGATGATAGCAAACTATTTGAGACACCTCCCGAGTGAGCGATTTTCTGGGTGCGTTCGTTTTTGCGTAAAAACGTTTTTGTAAAAAAAAAGTTAAATCGTAAACTTTTTAACGTAAAACGTAAAAACGTAAAACGTAAGACGTAAAAAGTTTTTCGTAAAACGTTAAAAGTTTTAGGTAAATTGTAAAACGTAATTTTTTTTAGTAAAACGTAAAAAACGTTAACGTAAAAAACCTGAATTTAAAAATGTGAACGTAAAAAACATTAACGTAAAAAGCCGTCGCGTAAAACTAAAAAACGTAAAAAACGTTAACGTAAAAAACCGTCGCGTAAAACGTAAAAAAACGTTAACGTTAAAAACCGGCGCGTAAAACGTAAATAACGTTAACGAAAAAACGGCGCGTTGAAAAAACGACGCGTGAAAAAGCCGGGCGTAAAAACGGCGCGTCAAAAAACGAGGCGTGAAAAGGCCGGGCGTAAAAACGTAAAACGTTAAACGTAAAAATATGTAAATAAATCTGAATTTGAAAATGCTTAATAAAAAAACTATGTTTAAAAAATAAAAATCTAATATAATAATACAGAAAAGAAATAAAAAAACAATAAAGACAAAATAGAGTAATTTTACTAAAATAACATTTTGGATTAAAATAGTAAAGACATAATAAGACAAAAAATATTTAATATTATTTTTAAATACTTTTAATCTCATCCATCCATCTCCTTGATCTAATGGCCAAAAAGTGGTTCTCGCGGTTCTTACAACTGGAGGTGGTTTTCATTTTAGCGGTCCTATATATATATATATATATAGGGAGAAGATCATGCGAGAACCACCTCTTATTGCGAGAACCGCGAGGACCAATGTGAACACAACCAAAAATGCCTAAAAATAGCTAAAAATCACACAATTTTTTTTTTATATTTGTTATAAAAAAATTGCTACTTTTCGAAGCAAAAAAAAAAAAAAATTGGGGGGGGGGGGGGTGGGGGGTTTAGGTTTTTTTTGGGGGGGGGGGGGGTTAGGTTTTTTTATGCTTTTTTTAGGTTTTTTTAGCTATTTTAGGTTGTGTTCACATTGGTTCTCGCGGTTCTCACAATAATGGTGGTTCTCGCATGAGCTCCTCCCTATATATATATATAGGGCTTGGCTATATAGGAAACTCTATCTTTTTTAGAAAACTTTGCAAACTCATTGTCATCCATTGATTATGTTTCATCCAAGTTGATCAATGGTGCTCATCATTTTGGAAAGAAATATAATTAAAAGAAATATTATAATACACATGAAAAGCACTGAAGGGGTATTTTCGGTAGTGCAATAGAACCTTGGAAAAAGAAATCCCTGCCATGCAGTAGCAGTCAAATCATAACTCCAAACCAATTCAAAAAAAAAAAATTCATCTTTATCTTTCCCACTAGACTGTTCAAATGCAGTTTTGTTCATAATTCCCCCATCCGATATACTGTTCATATTTCCCCATCGCCAAGACTAAATCGATCGGTGCCTTCTAACCCTAAGATAGAAGCCGATAGTGAGGATCCGGGAGAATGAGGAAATCGTTCGTAATTTTGTCATCCTCGCTCAAAATGAAACGATTACGGAAGATCAAGAGTTCAAGCAAAAGGTTAGTTATTGTAATCTGTCCTGTAAAAGGGGGTTTTGTTCTATCGAATTCCCCTTCAAAAATGGCAACTGATTTTGTTTTGTTTTCTATCTATTGCACTAGGAGACCTAAATTAGGGCGGGAAAGGTCTGCCAGCCGTAGTGTTCTTATTATATCCGATGATTCCAAGCAAGTTCCTCCCAAGTAACAATCTCACTTCGGTCCGACCCAGAGGGCTTTAGGTTAGTATTGATGGGCGTATAAACTGTGAACGTAGTTTTAGGTGATGTATAGTGTGTTGAATTAGGCTCTGTTCATAACATACTTTTGTTTGGCTGCATTTGCAGTGTATGAAGATACTGACACTGGGTCAACATCCACTAGGAAACGACGGTTAAATGGTAAGTACCTTTGGTTACAATAGTTAGTAATTGCGTATCAATGTGAACTTGTATAACATGGGTTAAATGGTAGGGAAAAAAATGTTATAATAGTATCAATGGTAAGTGCCTTTTGGTTACAATAGTTGGAAATTGCGTATCAATGTGAATTGGTATAACATGTGTTAAATGGTTATGAAAAAAAACGTTGCCTTGTATAGTTCTGGCTGTGGAAGTACATTAATTTTTTGGTAGTTAATTTTAGAGGTTTGCATAAAATGTGTTAAATAATTAATGGACGGACCAAAGACCATTGCCTTTGATTTGTTTGACTGCCAAATAATTAATAGTGGGAGTTTGAAGTTTGCCTAACACTTTGAAAATTATGTTAAGCTTATTGGATTAATGGTACAATCAGTTAAGATTATTAGATTAGGTGTTTGAAAAATGTTAAACCATTTGTTAGTGTATGAATGTGAACTTCTATAACGTGGTTAGGTGATTTCCGAAGTTTGCCTAACATGTGTTAAAAAATTAATGGACAGACCAAAGATCATTCGGCTTGATTTGTTTGTCTGCCAAAGAATTAATGGTCTGATTACAGTTCATTGCCTAACATGTGTTAATTGGCAGAGAAAAAAAACATTGCGGATGATATTTCTGGCAAAGGAAGACAAAGAACCCGTGGTTAGTTATTTTTTATTTACTTTCATTTGTTTGATGTTCAAATTTCCCACAGAAAACGTTGCCTTGTATAGTTCTGGCTGTGGAAGTACATTAATTTTTGGGTAGTTAATTTTAGAGGTTTGCATAACATGTGTTAAATAATTAATGGACGTACCAAAGATCATTGCCTTTGATTTGTTTGACTGCCAAATAATTAATAGTGGGAGTTTGAAGTTTGCCTAACAGTTTGAAAATTATGTTAAGGTTATTGGATTAATGGTACAATCAGTTAAGATTATTAGATTAGGTGTTTGAAAAATGTTAAACATTTTGTTAGTGTATGAATGTGAACTTCTATAACGTGGTTAGGTAATTTCCGAAGTTTGCCTAACATGTGTTAAACAATTAATGGACAGACCAAAGATCATTCGGCTTGATTTGTTTGTCTGCCAAAGAATTAATGGTCTGATTACAGTTCATTTTCTAATATGTGTTAATTGGCAGAGAAAAAAAATTGCGGATGATAATTCTGGCAAAGGAAGGCAAAGAACCCGTGGTTAGTTATTTTTTTATTTATTTTCATTTGTTTGATGTTCAAATGATTAATTGTTGGATGTTTGATCTTATAACTGTAACGTTACCGTTTGTGTTAGAAAGTTTTGACATAAAGGGTTATAAAGTCGACTAATTAATTTATGGTTGTTTTGGTTTTGTATAAAACATTATACCAGTACATAGGGCAGATGTAACAGCTACATCAAGCGGGAGAACCTTACGGTCAGGGACAAAGAAAGTTTCAGAGGAGAGTGTGAAAGTTCAAAAACGGAAGCAAAAAGAAGTTGTTAACGGACAAGCAA
The DNA here is from genome assembly GCA_030545235.1 of Helianthus tuberosus. Classification (NCBI taxonomy): domain Eukaryota; kingdom Viridiplantae; phylum Streptophyta; class Magnoliopsida; order Asterales; family Asteraceae; genus Helianthus; species Helianthus tuberosus. The sequence continues at coordinate 31,146,062 of CM060393.1, forward strand.
AAGTCCCCAAAGCCCGTAAGCGAGCAAAGAAGGATGAATTTCTGGGAATAAGGACGCGATCCGCACCACTACAATTTTATAAGTGTGTACGAGCATTGACAGACCAACAACGTGAGGCAGTCAGGGGAATGGGCTTTGGTCGTTTACTTACTTTCAGCGTTGATGGGTTACCAGCTAAGTTAGGTTATTTTGTTGTCGACAATTTTAATCCCGATAAGATGGTGATATGTACACCTGCTGGTAATATCAATGTAAACAGGAAAGTGATACATCAGTTACTTGGGATCCCGACCGGTGGGATAAAGTTTAGTTCGATTGATAAGCTGCCTATCTTGGTTGATGCCGTTGCGGATTGGAGGGCGAGATACCCCGGTGTAATGGTACCTCCAACAAAGATGGTGAAAATGATAGATGAGTCCGACGGCGAAGACAGTTTTGATTTCCGCATGGATTTTGTAATGTGTGTTTGTGGCAGTGCTTGTTGACTGTCATAAACAAAGTTGTTTACGGGAAGAAATCTTAGAGTATCTAGATGACGAAATGGATTTTGCAAAGTTAGACTGGTGTGACCTGGTGGTAGAGAAGTTGAAAACTTGCAAAGATACCTGGGATCGGCTTGACCCATAAAGCATCTTTGTTGGCCCTCTTTCGATTCTGATAGTAAGTGAAATTTATTTTGACGTTCTGAATTAACATGTGTTAAATATACTTGCTTATTTTTCGGACTGAACTGATCGCTGTTACTTGTAGCTGTTGTACGTTGATAGCATTGAGTGCACAGGGATGAAGGTTGACAAGGCGGTGTGTCCTTTGGCTTTCTGGAACTTGAAGAGATTGTGAGAGAGAGAAAGGCTGGAAATACTTGCTGGTGGGTTTGGTCTGGGAGGGTTTAAAGGGTTAACACTTCCAAGTAACTATAACGTGGATCACTGGGCAAGTAAGGAGGTATAGTTATATACACTAACATGTGTTTTTTACAATTAGTATATAATTTTTGTATGAAACTGTTGCTTTAACCTTTTGAAACAGGAGAGGCTGTTGATGGTACGACAGCTAATTAATGTGACAAACAAGAACAAAATCAAAATAGAGGGTATGTTGGAATCTATGTGTGTGGAGAGCCCTGATGACGAGGAAGTACAGACGTTGAAGGCAATGTATGAAAGTTTGTTTGAACAGAGAGCGTATGCACGTACAGATCACGATCAAGCGGTAGATTTATCGTTGCACCGTATCAATGAGGTGTTGGAAGATTTGAAAAACGATGAAAGTATTCACGTTGACGAGGGACAGAACGCTGGTTAGTCGCTGTTATTGTTTGTAAAAATTTGACTTGATTAATGTGGCACGTATTTATTGATGTGCAACGTTTTCGTAGGGGATGGCGTGGTTGACGATTTCTCGGATGGTTCGCCAATAGCTAGTTTGTACAGGAAGTCACTTAATCGGCCTCCCAAAAGGATCAGTAAAAGGAGATTGAAAGAAGTAGGATCTTCAGCCATAGACTTTGATGGCATAGAAGGTGTGATTATTATCTTTCTGACTTGTACACTGTAACACATGTTAATGTGTTACCGATCTTATTGATTAACATCTGTTGTGGTTGCAGGTGATGTTGCGGGGCAATCAAGCGTAGCTGTTGATGGAAAAGAGTTTGCTGAAACGATGGAAGATGGTGGGAAGTCGTTACAGGTGAGGCGATCTGCTCGACTGGAGATGTTAAAGGATGTTCATGAGAAAGAAGAAAGCTGTGTGACCCCAAAAAGGCGCAAGACGCATATAAAGTGTGATGGGCCAAACACGGATGGTGGTAACGAACCAGGTAAAGTGTTACATGTGTTACCATTTTAAGTATACGTTTATAGTTAAGTGTATAGATGGCAGCCTAGGAAGAAAACATAAGTACACATTGATGGTGACGCGTTGATTAGTGCTCGAGAAAGTTTATGTCCCTGTAATGTTCATACGGGACTGAAATGTATGGTGTAACACATGTTAATGTATTGTTTAACATCTGTTGTGGTTGAAATGTATTGTCTAACATATGTTATGTCCCTGTAATATGCGTAGGGGATTGAAATGTATTGTTTAACATCTGTTGTCGTTGTAGCTGATGTTGCGGGCCAAGCAAGGATACCACATGATGGCAAAGAGTGTGCTGAGATGCTGCAAGATGTTGGGAAGTCGTTGTGGGTGAGGAGATCTCCTCGACTGAAAAAGTTAAAGGATGCTCCTGAGCCAGACGTAGGCTGTGTGACCCCAATAAGGCGTAAGACAAATAGGATGTTTGATGGGCCAAGCACGGATGGGGGTAAAGAAACACGTAAAGTGTTACATGTGTTACCATATACATTGTACGTTTGCCGCTAAGTGTATAGGTGGCACCCTACGTTTCTACCATAAGTACACATTGATGGTGATGCGTTGTTTGTACAGGGACAAAGTTTATGTCCCTATAATATGCGTACGTGTCTGAACCCATTTAATATTAATGTGATGTTATAGGGTGCAACGAGACTGAGAAGCAACACGGTGATAAGAGTGTTCATGAGGCTGGTATTTCAACTGGGGGTGACTGTAGTATGGGTGGGGCGGAACATATTGAAGTACAATGGAGCGGGGATAAAAGTGATGTTGAACAAGTCCATAAGCCGTTCGGTTTAATGCGTGCGATACTGCGTTTAAAAGCAGCAGCGGCCCAGGGTGTTACTGGTAGTGCTTCGTACAATTTTAGATTGTTAGTTTTTTATAATGTGCTATATTGTTTAATTCTGTTTTAACATGTGTGATCTTGCTTTGACAGTTGACGGTGGCTTAGGCATGCGGTTGGTTGGTCTAGATGCATATAGTGTGCAGGCAGCAGGACATGAACCTCCACCTGAAAAAAATGTGGATGAGAAGGACGATGATCAGCTGGCACATTTAGACGCGACTGCTGACAAAGAGGATAAGATTACTGATCAGGTAGACAAAAGTGATGAGATGGGTGTTAAGCTTACTGATGAGGTTGAAGGGAATGACAATGAAGGTAATCTTCAGAAAGCATCTTATTTGTAGGGGGTCGACAAAACTCTAGACGCACCACGTTAAGCCATTTCTAATTTTTTTGAGAATGTTTATGCAACATCAAATAGTAAGACTGAGCATGAAGTGGTGGATGCAACTGATGCAAGTACGTTAGAATGTGGTGGAGTGGTCTTTGGACCCTTGGAAGGTGATGTTAGCGACAAGGATGAACAGGTGGTTTCGGACTGCAAAGGCAGTGCGGCTGTAGAGAAGAGTCACCGTGATTGTAAGGGTTAAATGTTTAAGCAGGTTCAAAATAGTAACCTATGCATGAGATGTGATAAGAATGTTTTATGCAGGTTCATATAGTAAGACTGAGCATGACGTACTCCATTCAACCTTCGTACCTAATGAAGAGTGTGTTGGCGTGGTGGTTGGCTCTGTGAATGGATATACTTTCGGTGAATTTGAGGAGGTGGTTATGGATGGTAAAGGCAAAGCGGCGGTAGAGGAGGGGCAGCCGGATTTTAACGGTAAAAGCTTTTTATGCTATAACATGTGTTAGCTATTAGGTACATTTAGTGGGGTTAACGTGTGTTAATCGTAAGAACAGTGGACGGGGGCGATGCGTCGATTGATGAACGTGGTTTCGATGGGCCTAATTGGAGTCTTGGAATGACACAAATTGGTGGTGAATTTGACGAGTCACAGCAAACCGGTACACTCAACCAAAAAATGATTAGGATTGCTGGTTTAATTGAGTCATTTCAATATACTTATTTGCATCGAACATGTAGGTTGAAAAAGTTCAAAGGTGGATGACATGGCTGGGACAGAAACAACGCCTGAACGTTCCGGTAAGCTTGACTATTTTTGTTTACTGTGAAAGTGTAAAAATTGGTTACAAAGTAACCTGAATTGTTTTTTTTAATACGTGTTTAGGCGATGTGGAGACCACCCCAAACTTGAGTATGGTTATAATGGTAGAACCGTTGAGCTCATATGACCCCGCAATTGCTATCCACAAGGAGCAAGCTGGGGTGGAATTATTGGGTGGTGATGCGAATGAGGTGGAGGACAATTTGCCGCTAGCAAACCGTGTACGTATGTTAGCTGAATTGGGGGCCCAAAAAAGGAAGCTGCCTTTTAGAGAGAAAGTGGCAGCGGAACCAAATAGATCACCTTACTATATAAGGTCTGTTGACATGGGTCAGCCAATCACTAAGAAGGAGGCAAATCTGTGGGATTACATATACGCTGATGAATCCCCAACGCACTTCCTAAATGGGCATTCTCGTAGGAAGCGGGCAATGGAGGCAAACATGTAAGTAGATGTAACACCTCGAAAATTTACGTCCAATAATGTATTGACACGTGTCATAAGCTTTGAAAGTGTGAAAGAATACTTTAGAGGGACTAAAGTTGACAAACAAAGAAACTATGTGAAAATAAGGGTTCAAAACGTCAACAATGGATAAATATACTTTACAATAACCCTACATGATGTTTATACCCTTAAATCAATAAATTATGGATCATACGAAGCTAATTGTGAAAGAAAGTGAGAGATTACAAACTACGGGGGTTAAATGTGTCAACATGTTTAAAGTATACCTCTGAGTGACCTTTTAGTGAACCCGAAGCTTTGTAATGATTAATTATGCTCACTAGAATAAGTGATTAAAATTTCACGAAGTTTCGATAAAGAATGAGGAAGTTATGACAATATTCGTATACGAGGGGTTAAAGCGTCAACGTTGAAAGTTATGACTTTTCGGGTAATCAAAAGCTAACCAAGGACTTAACAAAGTTGGTATAAGTCTTGAAGCCCTTAGAATTCAATTTAGAGGGCCCAAAGTGCAAGAAATAAAGGTAAAATCAAGTTTGGAAGTCCAGGGGTCAAAACTGTCAACATTTGAAAGATTCTTTGTGCTGGCAAAGGCTTGCGCAAGCAGGTCCCAGATGCAGCAACTCGTTTCTGTTGCCTGTTCAGCCCATGTAAACGTCATGTATTGCCCTTTAACACTTCATGGGCGCCCCCTACATGTTCCTAGGCCTTAGGGGCACTTGTAAATGATCTGGGATCCATGGTAGCATGAGTTGTCAACAATCTAATGGATCAAAATCACTATAAAAAGGCCATTCATGTTGCAACTTGTGATCACTCATGCCATCTGCACTTGTGGAGCTTCCTGGAGCTTAAGAGCAGACCCAAGTCCTTCCTAATCGTGCATAGGACTTCAGTAAGTATGCTTAACCTTTCTTAGTTAAGTTTTTGCTTAGTTTTAGCTTAAAAGTCAAACCGTCGTAATTAACGGTTGACTTAGCGATTAATCATTGATGGTCCAGTGATTAGTCGAATTGAAAGTAGTTATAAGTTGGTAATTATGTGGGCATTAAACCCTTAAAAGGGCACCCTCTGATTCCCACTCTAACTGGGTCAAATGTCGGGTCAAACTTGTTATTAAAAAGTCAACAGAATTCTTAATTTCCAATTTATGCATAATTAGCAATGTAGAACACATACAACCTGTTTGATCATTAATATAACTTGGTAATTAGTGTAAGAACATGTCTAAACATGTTCAACCCGACAATTTTATGTTTAGACCCGGTTCGGAACCGAAAGTCGCAAAGCTTTGACTTTTGCCTTGACTTCAGTTCTGACCCGTTTTGGTATGTTTTAGAAATGCCATAGAGCTTCTTTAGGACTAGGTTACATGCTAGTATAACCCTCTGTGATTATACACCTTGGTTCATTAGTTAACCAATTAATATGCATGATTCCGTTAATTGCTCATATGTTGACCATTATGCCCTTTTCACCTTAAAACGCGATTTTTGAAAATGTAAAGGAATAGAAACTTTAATTACCGATATATAAACTTGCACCCAAAATTTGACATCAGTTTGAGGTGTAGAGTGAGAGTTATGCTCATTAGCGTAATTAGAAAGCTTCTTTAGCGATTAAACGGCATAGTATGTACTAAAACTATTTTTAACATACAAGGGTTGATACCTACTGATATTTTAGGTAAATTATAATATTTTGATAGTAAGCAAAAGTTGTTAAACTCAGACTTCAGTTTTGAGCTTTTCGGCTTATGTGAAATTACCAAAATGCCCCTACGGTGCATAGTTTGGTTATAATTGATAAATTTCACATATATACTTTACCCTGCTGTTATAACTTATTAATTTGAGTATTTTTGCTGATTACATCAGACCTGTAACTCAGGATAATACTTAAACCCTTTTATAACCTTGTAAATGACCAAACTACCCCTACGGGGCATAGTTTGTGTTTAAATTCGTTTTGGGCATAATGGAAGGTATCCTACTGATATCACAACATATTTTGAGGCATATTAACTTAGGAAACCTGGTTAGGACCCTTATGATTACCCATTACGCCTCTTGCGCGTTCGGTTCGGCTTATGTAACTAGTTTACATAAATTAGCCGAAACGGGTCAAACCTTATCGGTTTTACCCCAAAATTCAGAATGTGCCTAGATTACCCATATAAGGAAAGTATTCAATCTTGTCGGGTCTAAATCACATTCTATTCCGGTCTTCGCCTTATCATGCGTTTGAAGCGTATCTTCCTTTTGAAAACTAACCGGTCTAAGTCAAGACTTAATTAAAGACCCGTTAGGATTCTAATAGGTTATTAAAAACCTTCGTTCCATATTAGGAGCCCAGTAAAAGCTATCTGTACTTGCTGATTTGATATACGGCTGGGATTGAATTTATATTTAGCTCAGGTAAATACTTTTAACTTATTTTCCCTATACGGGCTTGGGGTACGGTATATAAAATACCGCTTGGTCGGGCATTAAATCTTCCATCGTATGGTGGTTAATTGATATTTAATCGGCCCGTTTAAAATTGTTTTGTTTGCTTAAAGCCTTTGGGAGGTTAATGACCATGTCCCGGATATCCTTGGCATCATTTTACGAAATGGCCACGACCTTAGCACGCGCGTGTAGGCGTACACCCGCTAGTGCATTTTTGAATAACAAGGTATAACGCTGGTTTCGGGAACAACCCGCCGCGGGACTATATCATGTGGTGTGTCTATTAAGCTTTAACCCGGCACGATCCGGGCTACTGAACGCATAAGAAACATGTAATTCTTTTACGAGATTATATATTTAAATAATTGTTATGGGTCATTTTCGGAGTATACATATCCTGACTAATATCCCGCTTTTAATTGTTTACTTGTGACCAGGATACTAGACGGGGATATTGCTAACATCCTGGGCGATATCCTAAAGTTGAGTGAATTAAACACGTGCAGGTTAATGGCTGTAAGTTAATAACGGTCATCAGGACTTCTTCTCCTCAAGACTCGGGCGTATTTGTTATGAGGAAGCCGTTGAACCCGAAAGACTTGGTCCTCAACGTTCGAGTGGGAATATTCGCTGGATCCCGGAAGTTTAGGATAGTTTGTTACATTATCTTTACTATAAATAGATGGGGGCGGATCAGTTTAAGGCACGAAATTTCACACTTACACTCTCGAACACTTTTACTCTCTAGCTCACCGCAAACACCACACTTAAACACTTGTATTCAAATTACATTGTAACACATAGTCGATCCGCACCACATCCTGCACTGTATCCTGATATTTGAAGCAATAAGAAGAACAAGGCAGCTGCGATTGTCAGCTCCCGAGGTTTTATGCCGGCGATCTAGATTGATCAAGGGCTTTCCTCGTACATCACGTGTTAACCTTTACTTTTTTGCTCATTGTTTGATCATTGATACAGCTCTATATCCCGGGCTGTATCCTGAAACTGTTTTCATATCTAATTTAGCCTATACATTTTTCACATATAATTTTAGCACACTACCTCACTTAACTAATTTGATCACTTAATTGCTTAGGTAATTTTTGACCAAAACAATTTGGCGCCCACCGTGGGGCAAGTGGTGCTATCTTTACTAATTTTTTTTTGTAAAATCGTTAATCGATTTTCTGTTTTCAAAACTTTTTGCCACATTGTTTACAATGGCCTCAAGATCAAACATGAGCTCTTCCACTATGTCTGCTGCAACCTCTGCTACTACTGGTTCGGTGCTTCCACCACCTCCTCCAAGGATGCCGTTTTCTTCACAATCTCAAGATGTTATCCCTACTCGGAGTGTCCAGGGATCTGCTCCCGTTTTAGCCTCTAATGATGAAATTTTGACTTTATTTGGAAGTGTGCAGGAACAAATGAGGCAGCAACAGGAGTCTAACCAAATGCTGTTAAGAGAGATACAACTCTTAAAAGCTGGCTCGAGTAGACCCGTTGAAGAAACTGTCACTCCTATACAGCCCAGGGCTTTGAACTTCAGTTCCGCAGTTTATACTGAGGATAATAGGGGGAATATCGTCCCAAGCCATTCTCAGAATCATACCTCTGAGATACCCTCTTCGGTCAGGATGTCGACTGTGAGGAGTTCAGGATATGCTTCAGGATATGGCCAAAATCATTAGAACGGTAATGTGTCAAATAATAATATTCTTGCTACTAACAACAATGGCTCTTTGCAAAATGTAGGTATGACGTCAACATTTACCAGGGAGCTCCAGAAATTGAAGGACATGATATCCAGTGTACCTGGAGTGGTCCAGCCAATTCCGGAAGTATCCCAGGACAGCCACAGGATATCACGCTTTGAATATCCCATCTGTGATGCTGAAATCCCAAAAAGATTTCAAACTCCCAACATGAAGCTGTATGATGGGACTACGGATCCTGAAGAGCATATTGCCCAGTATAGGGAAAGAATGGAGATTAACCCTATCCCTCCGGAGCTCAAGGAAGCATGCTTATGCAAGGGATTTGGTTCTACCCTGACAGGATCAGCCTTAAAATGGCTGTTAAACGTCCCTCCTCACTCAATTACTTCGTTTGCTCATTTGGTTAATTTATTTAACAGTCAATTTTCTTGTAGTCGGAGTTTTGAGAAACTAACCAGTGATCTTTACAGGATAACTCAAGGGCCTCAGGAATCCTTGAGGGATTATGTGAACAAATTCAGTCGAGAATCCTTGGATATCCCACATCTTGATGTTGCAACAGTTGTGCAAGCTTTTAAGATGGGGTTGCAAAAGGATTCTCAGTTTTATCAGGATCTTGTAATGAATCCCTGCAGGAATCTCGACGAAGCTCGTAATAGGGCTTTGAGATATATCCGTCTGGAAGATGACAAGAAGATGCAGGAGAGGATGAATTCTACCTCAACCTATGAATCAACTAACAGGAAATCAGAGACCTCATATAAGCCATATCGCTCCAGGCCATATGGCAGAAATGATAACAAGAAAGTGAATGCTGTTGAAGACGAGGATCCTGAAGAATATCCTGACTTATCTGAATACTGCTTTTCTGTTAATATACCTGAATTAATGTATGCTATGCAGGGCTTAGGGGACAAAGCTAGGTGGCCTCGAAAGAACCAGCAGAAAGCTGATTGGAAGGATAAATCCAAATGGTGTGCCTTCCACGAAGACTTCGGACATATGACCGAGGATTGCATTGCTTTAAGGAAAGAAATAAGTTACCTGTTAAGCAAGGGGTATCTGAAGGACTTGCTGGGAAAAAAGAAGAATAAAGGGCAGGATCCCGAGAAGGATCCTGAACGAGCAGCATCACCCCCAGCAGATGCCAAGATAATTAACTTTATTTCAGGAGGATCCGATATTTGTGGAACTTCGTATTCTGCGGCCAAGAGACATGCAAAGGAAGCTAAGAGTGAGAGGGGAGACAGACCAGTCAGGATGACTACCCTCACAACTGATAAAGTGATCACTTTCGATAGTGATGACAGGGATACTGTTCAGGATCCTCACCATGATGCTTTGGTAATAACATTATATGTGGCTAACCATTTTGTACGCAGGATACTGGTAGACAACGGTAGTTCTGTCAATATAATTCAGCTGGAAACATTGAAGAGGATGAATGTATCTCCGATGGACATTACTTCGAAGTCCACTGTGCTGGTTGGTTTCAGTGGAGAAGCTAGGAATACCGTAGGGGAGATAAAGTTACCAGTATATGTTGAAGGGGTCAACTCCATACAACGCTTCTGCGTGATGGACTCCTTATCCTGCTATAACATCATACTGGGAAGACCATGGATTCACGATATGAAGGCTGTGCCATCAACATATCACCAATGCATCAAGATCCCTACCCCTTGGGGAGTTGTCAAGGTTGAAAGTGATCAGCAGGAAGCGAAAGAATGCTACTCATCTTCGATGAAATCCTCAACTAAGCCTAGTATAGCATAGCAATTAAAGATGCGGGCCCAGGATATCGTGGAGGATTCGGAGCAGGATGTGAAGAGAATTATCCTGGATCAGGATAATCCTGATGTCTCGGTGCTCGTAGGAACCAATATCCCTCAGGATATTGAAGAACAGTTAACTAACTTTTTGAAATGCAGGATGTCAACGTTTGCATGGAAGCATGAGGATATGACAGGCATATCCAAAGACATTATCACTCACAAGCTTGGAATTGACAAATCATTCAAGCCTGTTCAGCAAAAAAGAAGAAAATTCGCTCCTGAGCGGAATGCGATTATCCAAGAGGAAGTCGAAAGATTGTTGAAGTCCAGAATGATCAGAGAAGTCAAGTTTCCAAGATGGCTAGCAAACGTAGTTGTGGTACAGAAGAAAAACGGGTAAATGGAGAGTCTGTGTAGACTACACGGACTTGAACAAGGCTTGTCCTAAAGATCCATTTCCTCTTCCTCATATCGATGCAATGGTAGATGCTACTGCTGGACATGAAATGTTAACATTCATGGACGCATCCTCAGGATTTCAGCAGATTCAAATGGAGCCTTCGGATCAGGAAGATACTGCTTTGCCTTTCGGTTTGAAAAATGCAGGTGCAACATACCAGAGATTAGTAAACATGATGTTCAAAGATAAGCTGGGGGACACCATGGAGGTATATATCGATGATATGGTGGTGAAATCCAAAAAGGCTGAGGATCACCTCCAGGATATCAAGGGAGCATTTGATATCCTGGATCAGTATAACATGAAGCTGAATCCTGCTAAGTGCCATTTCGGAGTGGGGGCAGGAAAGTTTCTTGGGTATATGGTAACGAAAAGGGGGATAGAGGCAAGCCCGGAGCAGATTAAAGCTATCCTGGATATAAAATCACCTTCGAATATGAAGGACATACAACGGTTAACAGGCCGAGTAGCAGCTTTGAATAGATTTATTTCTAGATCCTCGGAAAAATGCAAGGAATTCTATGATATCCTCAAGAAGAATAAGAAATTTGAATGGGGAGCAAAGCATGAAGCAGCCTTGCAGGATTTGAAGCAATATCTCTCAACTGCACCTCTATTGATGAAGCCTGAAAATGGTGAACCACTATCCCTATACCTCGCTGTATCAGGGAATGCTGTAAGTGCCGTTCTTATAAAAGACCATGAAGGTCAGCAATATCCTGTTTATTATGTTAGTAAAAGTTTGTTAGATGCTGAAACTAGATATTCTCATTTAGAAAAATTGATATTAGCTCTAGTCATGGCATCGACAAAGCTTAGACATTATTTTGAAACACATAGGATCCGTGTTAAAACGAATTATCCTGTCAAAAATGTGCTTAGGAAACCAGAGATGTCAGGCAGGATGGCCAAGTGGTCAGTAAAGTTAAGCGCTTATGATTTAGTATATGAACCTAGAAATGCCATAAAGTCTAAGGCTTTAGCTGACTTTGTGGCTGATTTCAGTAGTGACATTCAGGACGAGGCAGACCTAGAAGTTCAGCAGTTAGTAGAATCTTCAGGATCCTGGACGTTGTATACTGATGGTGCATCCAATATAAGAGGTGTAGGTTTAGGTATACTACTAAAATCACCACAGGGGGACATATTACCCCAGGCTATTAGGTGTGAATTTCCTGCTACTAATAATGAGGCAGAATATGAAGCTTTAATTGCAGGATTAGAATTGGCTAAGAATATGAGTATCAAGAATTTGCAAGTATATGTTGACTCCTTGTTAATTACTAACCATTTTAATGGATCCTATGCAGTTAAGGGTGAGAGATTAATCGAATATCTCGATATTCTCAAAAAATTAGCAGGATATTTCGATGTTTTTACACTTGAACAGGTACCAAGGGAGGATAATGTTGAAGCGGATGCCTTAGCAAATCTGGGATCATCGATCAGGATACCAGAAGGAACCCAAATACCAATAATACATGTCTTGTATCCTGCAACGAATCCTCGGGATAAAGAAGTAGCGGGTATTCAGGATCCTAGAGCAGAGTATCCTGAAGAGAATCCAAGATCTTGGACGGCTCCAATAATGAGATATCTCAAGGAAGGACACATCCTCGAAAGTGAAAATCCTAAGGCATTTAGGATGAAGGTATCACGATTCACTATTATAAATAATGTTTTATACAAGAAATCTCTTGCAGGACCGTATTTGAGGTGCTTGGAGGATCCTGAAGCCAAAGAAGTACTTCAGGATATACATGAAGGGGATTGTGGTAACCATACTGGGGGCAGGTCGTTATTCTCAAAAGTGTTGAGGACAGGATATTATTGGCCAATAATGAGAAAAGATGCCGCAGAATATGCTCGAAGATGTGACGCATGTCAAAGACATAGTAACATATTGCATCAGCCTGCTGAACCATTATATCCTATTGTTTCCCCTTGGCCATTTATGAAGTGGGGTATGGATATAGTGGGAAAGCTTCTAAAAGCTCCAGGAGGAAAGGTTTTCATGTTGGCAATGACGGATTATTTCTCCAAGTGGGTTGAAGCAGAAGCATTTGTTCAAGTTAGAGACCAAGAAGTAGTATCCTTCATAAAGAGAAATATCCTGACCAGATTTGGAGTACCGGCTGAGATAATTTGTGACAATGGTTCTCAGTTTATAAGCAAAAGAACTACTGACTTTTGCAAGAGTTGGGGAATCAAAATGATAACATCTACTCTAGTACATCCTCAAGCGAATGGACAAGCAGAATCCTCAAACAAGATAATTGTCAATAACTTGAAGAAGAGGCTTGGAACCAAAAAAGGAAGATGGGCAGAAGAATTACCCTTTGTTTTGTGGGCTGATAGGACAACGGTAAAGAATGCAACAGGCCAAACCCCATTTTCCTTGGTATTTGGAGCAGAAGCAATGATTCCAACGGAAATGACAATACCTACTGCAAGATCTACCCTATGGGATCCTGAACAAAATCCTGAAGCCTTATGTCAGGATTTGGATACTATAGATGAAAGAAGGGATGCAACAAGGCTAAGGATGGCAGCATATCAACAAAGAATATCCAGAGCATATAACAAGAATATTAGGACCAGAAGATTTAAGGTTGGAGATTGGGTGTTAAGAAAGGCTTTTCAGAATACTACTAATCCCGCCGATGGCAAGCTAGCTCCAAAATGGGAAGGACCATATGAAGTTGAATCAGAAGCAGGGAAAGGAGCATATAGACTCAAGAATATGGAAGGGGATATGCTACCGAGATCTTGGAATGCTATACACCTTAAGCTTTATTTCAAGTGAGTTTAGAATTTAATTTCTAATTCAGGATGGTATGAATTCTATCTTTTTTAAATATGTTTGGTTTAATTTGTTCTTTGTAATACAATACTAACTTAAGCATCGGAGGGGTGTTAGCCAAGCTAACACCCACCTTAGTTTAAGGATGTTTTGCAGTATATGCTCCTGGATATAGCTCCAGGATGCTCACTCAAGATACTTCAGAAGATTAGAGGATTGGCCCCCTCTCTCACGTACAAGGGATCCTGATCCCTTCACAGGTTTAAAGGTATTCACCTTTCTTCCGAATTGGGTTTAAACACCCCGCCTGGAGCGCAAGTTATTCAGGGATAGTTCAAGGTGGCAGGACCAGTCCATGTAAAAGTGGCTGACAATTTCGTTACTGTTGGCTATATCCTGAATCCTAAAGGTATATGAGGATTGATCACCCTCTCTCACGAAAGGGTATTTTCATACTCTCTAAGGTTTAAAGGTTTTCACCTTTCTAAGTCTTGGAGTTTATACACTCCCGCCTGTAGCGCATGAAAATTTGGGATTTTCCCCAGGATACAAGGAATTTATCTCCAAGACATTTTTGGGTTTTACCCCTGTAACATGAAAAATTGTCTATACAATGGGAACTGATATCCGGAAGATTTTTAAGTATTTGAAGACGTTGTACACAGGGGACATTCCCACTAAAGCAATGATGTAAAGTTCAAAGGATAAGGCTCGGAACTAATGCACTAAGTATCTCACACAGGGGACATCTTTATTGGAAAAGTTGCAAAGGGATTGAAGTTTGATAATAGGGTTATATCCTATTCCTGGTATGATCTTTCCTTTGTAAACGTCGTTTGAGTTTTTGGTAATACTAGGTTGGGTAAAAGGTTAAACATCCTGATTAGGATCAATTCTCGGGATATATTCTCAAAATATATTTTCAAAATACTTCTCAAAATATTTGAAACTAATACTAGTTTGAAACTTTGATCACCCAGGTATTATCAAAAAGGGTTTTGGAAAGTAAATTGTTTTTCACTCTTTAAAAAGCTTTCTACAAAGTTGAAGGAATTATCTAATAACAGTTTTTATAATATATTGCTAAGCATATTGATCAGGATATTTTCATAAGATGACAATACGAAATTTTTATAAAGCTAAGATCTATACTAAGAGAGACGGAAGATAATAGCAAGAAAAATGAAAGATGAAATTATTCTTGAAACAATCAGTACTGGTTGATAACCGAAGGTTTCATCCTGAAACCCAGGACCTATCCACCTTCGGCTATCAAATTGTTTTGATGCAGAAATAAAAATTGTTCATAAAAACATAAAATAGTTCAAACGATTTAAAGGAAATAAACTTTAGGGGGCAGTATCTTCTTCGTCCATAATGATTTCAGCAGCATCCGTCTTGGGACCCTCCTCAGTATCCTTCTCAGTATGGGTTGCTTTTTCAACTGCTTTGGAAGATTCAGCGACAGCTGGTTTAGAAGAAGTGCCGCCAAGGTTCTTTAGCTTGGTTTCCCAGGCACCGACGTCCCAAGAAGGGCATTCAAAACCTAATGCTTTGGCTTCATGGGCCATCTTCAACCTGGCTTGGAGGAGAGAAATGACGACGGAACTCTTGAGGCTTTCTCGGTAGCTGACCATATCCTGTTCATGTTGCACATGGGTAGCTTCAAGATCGGCCTGGGATTGAAGAGCAGCTTTGTTGAGAGCAGTTTGGTGTTCTTGAATCATAGACTTGAATTTCTCCTCGTAATGACGAGATTTGGCGGTTGCAATCATGCCTTGATCGGAGATTGTGATTTCTGCTTCCTTTAGCTTAGATTCAAGCGTCTTGTTAAGCTTGCAGGATTCTTGATATAGGTGAACCAGACGCTCAAGACCCTACGAAGGTAAGAGGACAGGTATTAATATTGATAAATCTTTGTAGATGATGTGAACCGCAGGATATGATATGAGAATACTAACCTGGTTAAGAAAGGAAGTCATAAACCCGCTAGCTTCAATGAACCCGTGCTTCTCATAAGGAAATGTGTCAGAAATGACAGGGGAATCAGGTTCCTTCCTTTTGCGGGAACTTGAACTCCGGGGCTTGGTAGCCGGTGAAGGTTTGGGAATAATGATGGCTTTGGAGCTGCTGGGTTTGGATGAGGCGGTGGCCTTGGGACTAGGTTCCTTCTTGACCTGAACCTGATCAGAATAACTGTCCAACTCGTCGAGGTCAAAGACTTCAGGGATCTTGGCCGGTGCTGCATAAAGGGAAAAGTTTTACATCATTATTACTCTTCATTTTATTATTATACTGTTTTGACTAATTATTTTGAAAGTAATCCTTACCAGACATTTCAGATGACGAGTATTGACTGGAACTCGGGACGTGTGTGGTGAAAGTCCTGTCTATTGCAGGTAATCGGTAAACAGTGTTGATTCTTTCTTCTGACTCAGCGGTAGGGGGAGCTACTTCCTTGAAGTTCACTGCATAAGGATCAAAAAGAAGGATGTTAGTAGGAGATAAAAACCAAACGGTCTATGAGAATATTTATGACCCTACCGGTGGTTAACCACTCCACCGGAAGATTGGCACCCTCAGCAATGGAGTCTCGTTTGACAAAGAAAAACTTGCGTTGCCATCCGTCTTCGTTTTTGGTGGCTTTAAGAATAAGGGGTTTGCTAGAGGTCGAGAAAAGTAAGAACCGGCTAGAGCCGTGAGATCGGAGGCGATAAGCAATAGGCAAATCCTCGATGCAGAGGTCGGGGCAATGAAGGTTTCTGATTTGGTTAAGTACAATTAATACTCTCCAAACCATGGGCATGGTTTGAGCAAAAGAGATGCCGGTATTTCGAAAGAATTGCATCATGAATTCAGGAAAAGGGTATCGAAGACCTAGCGTAAAAGGATATGCTGGGAAGCAAACCCATTCAGCGGAAGAAACATCCGATCGAATTGACCGATCGAACGGTCTAAAGACCGTGTTGTCAGGGAAAGCGCCGGAAGCTCTCAAAGCCGCAATGTCTGCGTTGTCAAAGGAACAGACCTCCTTTTCGGGATTTTTGAGGAGATTCTGCTGGGTGAAGGTCTCGGCATCCACGAAGAAGGCAAGGAAAATTGATAGAAAGTAAATAAGAAATGAAGAATTACCTGAAAGTTCTGTTGAAGATATCTGCTTTTCAAACAAGAAGAGAGGAGATATAGGGGCATTATGGATCTCCATTGAGCAAAAAGTGCGTTGGAAGTTACGATGTGATCTCGACCGTCGCTTCGTTTTAAATGCCTTGAGTTATGGGATAAGACTTTTGAAATATATCCGTTGGATTGGTATACCAACCGATATATTTGGGGACAATTGTTATGGGTAATTTTCTGAGTATACATATCCTAACTAATATCCCGCTTTTAATTGTTTATTTCTGACCAGGATACTAGACGGGGATATTGCTAACATCCTGGGCGATATCCTAAAGTTGAGTGAATTAAACACGTGCAGGTTAATGGCTGTAAGTTAATAACGGTCATCAGGACTTCTTCTCCTCAAGACTCGGGCGTATTTGTTATGAGGAAACCGTTGAACCCGAAAGACTTGGTCCTCAACGTTCGAGTGGGAATATTCGCTGGATCCCGGAAGTTTAGGATAGTTTGTTACATTATCTTTACTATAAATAGATGGGGGCGGATCAGTTTAAGGCACGAAATTTCACACTTACACTCTCGAACACTTTTACTCTCTAGCTCACCGCAAACACCACACTTAAACACTTGTATTCAAATTACATTGTAACACATAGTCGATCCGCACCACATCCTGCACTGTATCCTGATATTTGAAGCAATAAGAAGAACAAGGCAGCTGCGATTGTCAGCTCCCGAGGTTTTATGCCGGCGATCTAGATTGATCAAGGGCTTTCCTCGTACATCACGTGTCAACCTTTACTTTTTTGCTCATTGTTTGATCATTGATACAGCTCTATATCCCGGGCTGTATCCTGAAACTGTTTTCATATCTAATTTGGCCTATACATTTTTCACATATAATTTTAGCACACTACCTCACTTAACTAATTTGATCACTTAATTGCTTAGGTAATTTTTGACCAAAACAATAATTATCCCAAGTTATAAAGAGTTTGTGCCATGTGCATTCAAAGCAATTTTATAAAATCTTTTCAAAATGAGTCAGTTGAATGTATTTATCAGTGTAAACTGACGTATTTTCCAAAAAGGCTAAATGCAGGTACTATACGGAATAGGCTGGCTACTCCAGGCATCAATAATCAAGTCTCGCAAGCTTTAGATGTTAAAGTCTGTTGAACGATATTATCTTTCTGTTTAAGATCCGCCTGTGGATCCATCTTACATTCCGTTGTAATATTTGATATTACTTTGAATCGGATTGTAATATATTTATCTTTTGCTTCCGCTGTACATTTATATATTGTGTTGTTTGACTATGATGATATCAACTACGTCACGATACTCCCCACCGGGCCCACCGGTAAAACATGGAAATATCGGGGTGTAACAGTAGAACTACCACAGGGTTTATTGTTGTATAATACGGGTGTAAACCATGAACCCAATGGATCTAGTTAATTGTTTATTTTTTGATTTTTGCCGCAGGAAGGAACAGGGTACGTCGTCAGTTGATGTTGTAGATAGCTCGATACACATGGCTGTGTAAGTAGGGGGATACTGTTAAAAAATGAGTTAAATTACATTAACATGTGTTAAGGTATGGAAGGTAATTTTTTTCTGTACGTATAAAACCAGGGAGTTGTTGTTTCGAAGCCCTTCCCATGTAGAAGCGTCTCGGGCTATGTTCAAGAGTTTAAACGCTGGCAATGAGGTATCGGATGGTATTATCGACTGTTGGGCGGAGGTGCTAAACTTCCAAGAGAAACGGAAATCAAGGGAGGCTTACAGTAGGCAATTCTTTGGTACTAAAGTTGTGGTGAGTGATTTGAATATGGACATTATTTGTGTAGATTGATGTTTTCTGTGGAAAAGTAGTTACGGTGTGCCGAGTGCTTATCCTTATTAATTTCTCTTTTGTGAAAGTTTCCGTGGATGTTAACAACTGAGAAAGGTGGAGTCGAGGCGCGGATGCACAAGTTCCGGGTTGGAATAAAAGGTTGGGTTAACAGCGCTGAAAAAGATCCTGATTTTAGAAAACACGACATTGTTTTCTTCCCGATCTTGGAGCACAAACATTTTTACTTGCTAGTGTTTGAGTTACGGGACCCCGGAATTTATGTTGTTGATAATGACAAAGCCAGACAAGGATAGCCGATAGAAGATAGTGTATACTACCTCCACAAGGACACACCGTATAAGTTTGTAAGTTTTTAAAATGACCCATGTTGTAACATAAGTGTGATTGTATTCAAGATGTGTTTTTTATATTGAGCATGGCTTTTATATGTATATGCAGAAAGATATGTTTGTGCAATACCTTCGGGAGGTTGGGAATCCGCGAGCCGATGACATTGACTACTGCAACATCCAGCGTATGCCGGTTAGTTGGGCGACCACAACAAACAAAACTGATTGTGGGGTCTTCTTAATGCGTCACATGGGGAAAAACAAAAGTTTTAACTGTGGGTTCAGCATGAGTGGGGCGAAGAAGATGGTGGAGGTGCGGAAGTTGAGAAAGAGGTATGCTGCGCACATCTTATGTTCGGAGGTGAATGTGCTGCTGCCTAAAATCCAGCAGGATTGCCGGTTAGAGTAACTTGTGTTAGGGGGTGAATGGTATTTACTGTAGGATAGGTGTAGCGTTAAATGTGCCAGCTTTGTTTTGGGAGTGTCATGTACTTTGCTTTTGGGATGTTGCTTTAAACTTATTGTGGGATATGTGTTTTGTGGGTGTGGCATGTACTAATGTCTATTAACTTGGTTATTGTATACTCTGAAGAATATTGATGTATTCTTGCATGTGTTAGAATGTTATTGATGTAGTTGATAATGTTTTAAATGAGGCTATTTTAAATTATATATTGGTAGGTGTAACATTTAAGGAAATGTAAAAATGCTGCTTCCTGTTATCAAGGGGCCCACTATTCTCAAAATGTAGTAGGATTCTTGGAAGTTGGGGAAAGTTGGTGGCAGAAGTCCACTAACATAGGGGTTGGTGGCTAGAAAAACAACTTTATTGGAAAAGGAACCATTGCTTTTTTGCCCCATATGGTCACATCAAAGTCAAGTCACAACAACTATATTAAATGTATCATTGATATACCTCTATAAGTAGTGTAATGAAGAACCAAGTCATATTATGTAATACTTCACTACTTCAGTAAACCAAAAAGTTTTAGTGGTTCCAAAGTATGCTAATGTGATGGACACTTATAAAAATAAGGTCACGTCTACACCACCAGGCGTGGAGAAGCTGAATCAAAAGACGAAGGAAGCATGTGAGGGTCGGTACGGGGTGTGCTACGCAAGAAAAGTGTTTCACAAGAAGCCCGAAAACGTGAAAACTGGAGGAGCTTCTGGTGACGATGATTCAGAGAGCAGAGCAAACAATGTAGCTGATGTAGCTGGTGGTTCACAAGAAGCGTCACGCCGTACGGAACACGTTTTACCAGAAGCTGAAATTTTGAAGGGACTACCAGATGAGTTGGTTAGGTTGCTGACGGATCCAGACCATGAATTATGTGGTTGCCCGTTGTGTCCATACTCACCCGAAACAATCAAGTCCTGGTGTTACCATGACCCATGGGAGAGTGACCGCAGCCCCTCTCCTCTGTACTTTCATGATGAGGATGTTGCCACACCATGATGAAAAGCTTCGTAGAGATGGAGGATAAGAAGGGGTAGTTAGGATGTGGTAAGTGGTTAAAGTTGTGATAACCTTTTGACCCTAAGTTTGTAGGCCACATACTAACGTCGTTTTCTTGTTCTTTTATTATTAATATTTTTTTTTGGGAATGGGTTGATGTCACGGCTCGGTAGTCGATCCATTGTTTTAGGTGCGGTTGTAACCAAGTAGTAGAATGTGTGGTTAAGTTGGCTAGTTGTGAAGTTTAATTCTATAACCTGATGTGTCTTAATATATAAGTTATTGGTGTGGTTAAAACCTTTTGTGTTGATCCTTTACAGTTAAAAAAACCCTAGGTACAGGGCTAACATGTGTTAAGCATCTGTTTTGATGCTGTTGTAAAATATAAACCAAAACCGTAATTATCCATGCATATAATAATAAGATAGGCCTGTTAATAGCAAACAAAGGTCCACAAAATTTGGCCTACAAAACATAAAGTGCCGAAGGCCATAACGTTTTTACAAGACTGGATATGATAAAAATGGGATAAAAATAGTTCCACCTTCTTACACACGTAACAGAAAAGGGGAGGATGATGTTAAAAGACTGTTACATGTGTGTAAGAAGGCCAAAAAGATAGAGTTTCCTATATAACCTGATGTGTCTTAATATATAGGATATTGGTGTGGTTAAAACCTTTTGTGTTGATCCTTTACAGTTAAAAAAACCCCAGGTACAGGGCTAACATGTGTTAAGCATCTGTTTTGATGCTATTGTAAAATATAAACCAAAACCACAATTATCCATGCATATAATAATAAGATAGGCCCGTTAATAGCAAACAGAGGTCCACAAAAGTCGGCCTACAAAACATAAAGGGCCGAAGGCCATAAAGTTTTTACAAGACTGGATATGATAAATGGGATAAAAATAGTTCCACCTTCTTACACACGTAACAGAAAAGGGGATGATGATGTTAAAAGACTGTTACATGTGTGTAAGAAGGCCAAAATGAAGAGAGTCTCCCATTACATAGTACTAGTAAACGAAAAGAAAGATTTTAATCAGAGAGGGAGGCACCAGGGGCGGTCTACCTTTGTTGTTTAGCTGCTGCCTTTGCTGCTTTCATTGCGGCCACCTTAACGCAGTTGCGTGAGTCGTGGTCGTCGACATAAAGACCACAGCACTTGCATAACCGAAGCTGCTTTGGACGTTTAGGTGGTTTTGTCTTTGCCTTCTCACCGGGTCCGGAAATGCGAGTATGTGTACCACATCCCTTATTGCGTACAACATCTGGATTAGCAACTTCGACTGGAATGTTGATTGGTTGCCCAACTATTTCTTCCATTTCACACTCGTTTGTTTCATTTTGGATTGTACCCAATGGTTGCTTGGAAAGCACATTGATCTTGAAATCCCAGAGTTGGGCAACCAATTTTGACAACGAATCCTCGTCGGTTCTAGCCACATCAACACATTCAATAACGAGATCAAGGATTTCATTACGCATAATGGACGGTGCGTGTGGGTTGACGCCGTATCGGCTGGAAAGTGAAAAAACCTGTTTTGGGAGGGCATCTCGGCGCCACCAATCGTTCATGTATTGGGGGGGAGTATCTTTGCAACATTTTTCATTCGATATACGCAAAAGACATGGCGACACAGATATCCGATACGTGTGAAATTCCTGCATGAGCAACTGGCGGAGTGGTCTACAGTGTTATATGTAACCTATTAGGAACAGAAAGAGCATAAAAAAGGCTTTAGATCTAACATATGTTAGTGGAGTGGTAATAATGAAGTTGCCTAACATGTGTTACCTGATAGACGTTTGTGATGTTGTTCCTTTTGTCCAAATGAGTGACGTCTAGCAAAAGAGTGGTATTGCTGGAATCGCTTTGGTTTGTGATGTAGCATAAAAACTTCCCTTTAATTATCTCCTTTTGAACTTGCGCGAAAACAGCGTTTATGTAAATGGCGAACGCGTGCTGCTCTATTGCTAATTCAGTAGTGCCCTTGAACACCGTGGATGAGGTTTTGTACTCGGATACACGTTGCCGATAGCGTTGGCTATCTACCCTATTTTCAAAGCACATCATAAATTGTACAAGGGTGTTTGCGCTTGTTGAGTTGACCTTGAAGGCAGCGTTAGAGCTTTCGCAGCGTGAAGTGGTCTTCATCAAGCAACACATTGGCAGTTCCCTGAAGTAGGCTGGTACCCAAAGATGTTTGATGTTGTACATGTCTTTCAACCAAGTGTGGTCTTGTAGGCCAAATGTTTCTAGGAGGTCATCCCAGCGGGACTCAAACGTTTCTGGTTTGATATAAACATTCCAAACCAACCGGTGAATGCAGGACCGAACATTAGTGTTGTCAAGAAGGTCCGCAGAGATCTGGTAGATTAAAGAGTTACTAACACATGTTAGATTAAACAGTTTAAAAACATATATAAGTCTGTGATGTTGAATAACACATGTTAAAGGCTAACAATTTAACTTAACCTTGGAGGGTAGTTTTTTCATTATATGCCACATGCATAGACGGTGGCGTGATTCGGTAAAGACCATAGGAACAGCTTGAAGCATGGATGGGTCTTGATCACTCAGCACGAGAGTTGGTTGAGTACCGTGTGCCTTCAAGAAAGCCTTAAGCAACCACACATAAGATTCAATGGACTCGGTAGATATCAAACCCGCACCAAATGTAATACATTGGAAATGATGATCCACACCCGTGAATGGCACAAAAACCATCTTGTACCTATTAATAAAAATGGATTAGAGGTTAACAAAATGTAACACTTTTTTGGTTTGGTTTGTATACTTGGATATCAGGCCTAACACATGTTAAAGGGGGAACTAACCTGTTAGTGCTGTAAGTCGCGTCAAAGGCGAGGACATCGCCAAAAGCTTTGTAGTTTAGCTTTGAAATCTCATCAGCCCAGAATACAGAAGACAACTTTCCATTTGATACAGTGTAATCAAAATAGAAGTTGGGTAGGTTGTCAAAGCGCTCACGCAAGCGTTCAAGGAAAACTTGTGCGTCGCGTTCACCAATAAAAATTTGCAACTGGTGGCTAAAATTTTTAAAATCCACCGGAGTCCCATTGACATTGTGATGCCCCCCTTTTAAAGCTACAAGACATCTATAGGCTCTCATGGGTCCGATATGGTTTAGACTCATATTGTGAATGAATTGTTTGGTGGAGAATGACAGCTTTCGTGATATCTTGCTAAGATCACGGTTGTAATTCTCAACAAGTTCATGATTATGAATATCATTGAAACTCATAACTGTGTATGTATCATTAGAGATTGAGACTAGAATGCTTGCCTTACAGTCACACCATGTGAAGTTGGTTCTCCTAGACTTTACAGAAGATTCATCTAGTGTGTCAAAAGTCCTCTTGGGTTGTGGTTTCCCGTATTTTGAGCATCGAAGATACTTGTGTGTGGGAATTCCATTCCAGACTTTAGTTTGGCCTTTTTTAACAGAAAAACCAGCTTCAAATGCATAAAGTTCATACATGGAAAGAACAGCCTCAAATGTTGGATAAGATTTCCCACACACTGGTATGAACTTATCAGCGATGGTAGGAATCCAGTAACGGGTTCCCTGAGGGGTATCAAAAACGAAGTATGGATGCGCTGGCCCTGCATTAGAAAACGAAAAGGTTAGGAATCTGGTATATGGCAGGACAAAAGGTTAGAACTCTGGTATATGAGTATAAAGTGTGCTCCCATGGAAAATAAACAACCGTCTAAATGGCCGCGAGATAATTCAGCAAACACAGAAGGGCCCTGAGATGATCCAGAACCAGCACCCGGCATGTTAGCGTAGCCAGAATCTTGGTATGCTACATGTGAACATTATGCAATATGTTTGAACTATGCCATATCTGAGGAAGAAAAATCAAAACGGGTGTATAGAAAAACAAACCTTGATCATTATCCATAACCTCGTCAGAATGGAAAGCGCTGTTCATGAACTTGTTGGATATCAGAACATCCGGTGATCTAACAGGGTCTTCAGATGATCGAGAACCATCAACAGGCATGTAAGTATATACAGAAGCTTCGAATGGAACAGCTGAACATTGCCATGCAGTATATTTGGATTATTCCATTAAAAAAATGTCAAATAACAAAAAAAAAACATAGATTCGAGATAGTTAAGTTAGATAAAGAGACAAACCTTGAGCATTTAATTCTTCATCACTTTGGAAGTCACTGCTAAGGAACCTGTTGGGGAAACTATGGACCGGCGACATTAACTCGGAGGTTGGTGGATTTGTCTCCATGGACATTAATGGAGAAAGGATAATTTGGAGGAGAAGATGATAATGGACCTTCTGTTAATGAAGATATAAAATAAAATGAAATATTGTAAAAGAAATATGGGGTGGGTGATTTTTTCAAATGAGTTGATGGGCATTAAATGATCATGTCAAATCAAATTGGGAAAATAACTTGGGTTGGGAAATTACTGATATAACCTTGAAAGCAAAATGGATTAGGAAGTGACTATGGCAACGTGGATAAATATAGGCCACAAGTAGAGTTTGCTAAGTTTTCTAAAAAAAATGGGGTTTTTTGTAGAGCATTGTCCTATATATATATATATATATATATATGGAAAACCCCATCTTTTTTAGAAAACCTTGGAAACCCAACCTCATCCATTGATTTAAATAGATCTAAATAGATCAATGGCCCTCATTTGTTTAGAGGATTCTTGCCTTTAAAAACAATATAATAGTCCATGCTAGTACAAGTTAAGGGCAATATGTGTAATGAAAAAGTAACTTTATTGACTTTGGAAAACACAAAACGTGACTTTTGAATTTGGAAGTACCATCAAATCAACATAAAAGCTTCTCTTTCTCTTACCTCTTTCTCTTTCCTCTTTCCTCTTTCTCTTTCCCATTTCTTCTTCCCTAATCTTGAAGACAAACAAACAGGAGAAACAACCACCGCCAGCACCCACCTTCTCCAAGAGAAACAAACAACCACCACCAGCAACCACCTCCTCCGGCGAAACTCACCGGGCTTCTTCTCCGGCCCTCTCTCTCCTCAATTTTCAACTCATCTAACAACCATAGCCATGCCAATCTCTCTCCTCTTCGTCTAATTCTACAAAAAGCTTCAACCCTTAGAAGCAAATGAAGGGTCTGAATGTCTCTATAATTTGTTGTTTTAGAGAGAGAACGATGGCACGATGAATGTTTTTAGAGAGAGAGTTGATGTTTTAGATAGAGAAACAATAATCTTTATTTTTTAAAGAGAGAGAGTTGAATGTTCAAGTGTGTGTGAGAGAAGAAGGTTTGAAGACCTTCTTCATGTTTATCGGACGGTTCTAGATCCGTTAAGTGTTCTTGAAATATCATTTCACAATTGATTTTTTGTTGAAATGGTTGTTAATATGTTTTTGTGGGCTGAAAGTGTTCTAGTAATGGTAAATGTTCATGTATTTTAAATAAATCCAAAACTTTAGGATGAGATTTTGAACGGGTTTTTTTGTTGGTTTGGTTGCTTGTTTGGGGCTTTTGATCTTAACAATAATTGTTTTTTTTGTTGGTTTGGTTGCTGGTTTGGGCTTTTGATCTGAACAATAAGTGTTTTTTTGTTGGGTTGCTTGATTTACAGAGACAGACCCATAACATGTGTTAAGCACCTGTTAGAATGATATATAACGTGTGTTGATTTACAGAAACAGATCCATAAAAGATATTCAATTGACAAGCTGGATGGATGTACGCGACGTTAATGCGGGGACATTGAATAAGTCACATCCTTTGGGAAAGAACTTTTCGTTCATTTATAACATGTGTTAGTGGTTCATGCTATAACAGAACACCATGATGTAACCTGACATGTGTTCATGTATAACATGTGTTAAGCCCCTGTTAGAATGATATATAACGTGTGTTAACTTTTTGTTAATTAAAAAAACAAGTAATATCTATTTTATTTTTTTTATGTTTAAAATATCCGATAATGTGGATACTGAGCGTAAAACTTGTACAAGTAATAAATGTACAAGTTAGTATGTAACGTGTAATATGAAACGAGCCATTTATGGTAACACATGTACCGGTAATTTTGAAATATATAATATGAAATGGGTCATTTGTTTTGCACATTTTGGAATGTATAACATGTGTTAAGCCTCTGTTATAATCTTTTTGTAACATGACATGTATTCATGTATAAGCTAGTGGTTTACAAAACACCATGTTGTGTATATACTGATCTAACATGTGTTACAATTTGTCTGTTCGGAACATGTAATTGCTTAACATATGACAAGGGTGAAAACAGTCGACGGGGGCGATGAGTTTAATGGTGAGCTTAGTTAATATCGTAATCTTGTTGTAACCCCACTTGTATTCATGTATATGAAAGTGGTTTGCAAAACACCATGATGTGCATATACTGATCGTAACACGTGTACAAGTTAATATGGAACATACAAGTTAATATTGTAACACCGTATACCTGGGATAACATGTGTTAAGCGTCTGTTATAATCTTGGTTTAACCCAACATGGTGTCATGTATAAGCTAGTGGTTTCCAAAACACCATGATTTGTATATACATACTGTAACATGTGTTACTCGCCTGACACGTATAACGTGTGTTAAGCCTCTGTTATAACGTGTGTTAAGACTTCCAGAATGGATGCATAAACTCCAATAGTAACTTAATAACAACATAGTATACCTGATATAACGTGAGTTAAGCCTCTTTTATAACGTGTGTTAAGACTTCCAGAATGTGTTAATTCCATACCGTTTTAACATCATGTACTAGACAAAACAATAAGAGTCTCACATTACATATTACTAGTAAACGAAAATACATAGCACTAAGAAAATGGTGGAGCTTCCTTTGACAGTCTGCCTTAGCTTTTCAGCGGCTACCTTTGCTGCCTTAGCTTTTCAGCGGCTACCCTTGCTTTATTGTTTGGGTCGATCTTGAAATGGTTTGTAAACATGTGGGTGTGCGTATGCCAGGGAAGTTATAAAAATGTGTTTTCATGTCACACGTAACACGTGTTACGTTGTACATGGGTTTCATGTCACATGTAACACATGCATGTCCGAGAAATTCAAACTATAACACGTGTTAGTTGTGTTGTGCTGTAACATAAACATGGTCATGATCCTTGAGCATCTGATCCACGTTTGACGAAACCAACGGTCCCGAGAATTGGATCTTATTTCCCTTGTATCCATCACCGTCCTAATAACAAAAAGATAAGATAACCGTTAAGTCGTTAACCAGACATAAATATTAACACATTCATAGCCAGAAAATCCTTTTTCTCAAATAACATCACAAAAACAGTTACTATTCAGATCAAAAGCCCCAAACAAAGCAACCAAACCAACAAAAAACAGTTACTATTCAGATCAAAAGCCCAAACAAGCAACCAAACCAAGCACAACTTTTTAACACAAAAA
The DNA here is from genome assembly GCA_030545235.1 of Helianthus tuberosus. Classification (NCBI taxonomy): domain Eukaryota; kingdom Viridiplantae; phylum Streptophyta; class Magnoliopsida; order Asterales; family Asteraceae; genus Helianthus; species Helianthus tuberosus. Next base: position 31,173,842 of record CM060393.1, read on the forward strand.
TAAAAACCTGCAAATTACATAAACATTTACCCCTTTTAAGAACCATTTTAACAAAATAAAATCATGTTTCATCTCTAAAACAGCCATTACACAAAAACCTATTAACAACCATTTTAACAAAAACATCAAGTGTGAAATGATTTTTTAAAATAAAATACTCAAGAGATTGTTGTTTCTCTCTCTAAAACAGCAACTTTCTATCTCTAAAACACTTATCAGATCTAGAACCATGCGATGAACACGATGAAGATCTTCAAACTTGCTTCTCTCTGTGTGTTCTTGGTGTTCTTGATAAACATGATGAAGATTGTTGTTTCTCACTCTAGAAATCAGCTTTCAACAAGCCTGAGCACAACCGAGATGAAGATGACGACGTGAGATGAAGCATGAACACACCCGAAAATCAGCTTTGAAATAAGCATGAACACACCCGAGATGAACAAGATGAAAATTGTTGTTTCTCTCTCCAAAACATTAGCTTTCTGTCTCTATAACACCAAGAACAAGCTTCATCATGTTTGGGATCAGACGATCTGGTGACATTAACTCATGCGTTATTGGTGAAGTCTCCATGGACATTAATGGTGGAAGGAATATATGTTCCAGAGATGAAGTTCATGGACTCTACTCAAATGTCTTTATTATAAGGTAAAAGATAAAGATGGAGGTTTTGAAAGTACACTGGGAAGTGAGTTGTATAATTATGGTTGTCAAATCAAAGGTAGCAAGTAATCTTCTTGGGTAAAGTAAGTTAGAAGTAAAAATACAATTATGCCCTTCTCTACAAATGTAAGATGATTTTTTCTATGCACACGTGGATAAATGTGGACCATGCTTTGGGTTTGCAATGTTTTCTCAAATTCAAGGGTTTTCCATATAACATTATCCTATATATATATATATAGTGTAAGTATCTATGGAAAACCCATTTAATCTAGAAAACTTGGGAAACCTGAATTGTGTGGTCAAGATTGATCCACATCATATCTTTAAACACATGTTAAAAGGGCAAAATAGTCATTTGTTCAAGCCATCATTTCACCATCTCCCCCATCCCATCAAGTCATTTATTACCCATCATTTCATCACTTTTTTAAAACCAACAATATACAGAACTTGCATCTCTTTCTTTCTTATTTCCCCCCATTCGTTTCTTCTTCCAAAACCCTAAATACCTTTGCTTTCTCCCATCTTCCATGGCTAATTTTCAGGCTTGTTCTCCTAGAGAGAGAAAGCTAATGTTTTTTAGAGAGAAACAACAATATTCATCTTGTTTATTTCGGATGTGTTCATGCTTGTTGAAAGCTGATTTCGGGTGTGTTCATGCTTCATCTCACGTCGTCATCTTCATCTCGGGTGTGCTGATGCTTGTTAAAAGCTGATTTCTAGAGTGAGAAACAACAATCTTCATCATATTCATCAAGAACACCAAGAACACATAGAGAGAAGCAAGTTTGAAGATCTTCATCGTGTTCATCACACGGTTTCTAGATTCGGGTAAGTGTTTTTAGAGAGAGAAAGTTGCTATTTTAGAGAGAGAAACAACAATCTCTTGAGTATTTTATTTTGAAAAATCATTTCACACTTGATGTTTTAGTTAAAATGGTTGTTTATAGGTTTTTGTGTAATGGATGTTTTAGAGATGAACATGATTCTTTTGTTAAAATGGTTCTAAAAATGGGTAAATGTTTATGTAATTTGCAGGTTTTTATTTTTGTGTTAAAATCATTTTTGTGGTAAAAAGTTGTGTTTGGTTTGGTTGCTTGTTTGAGGCTTTTGATCTGAATAGTAACTGTTTTTTTGTTGGGTTGGTTGCTTGTTTGGGCTTTTGATCTGAATAGTAACTGTTATTGTGTGTTATACTAGGAGGTAACACATGTTACAATAAAATTTTACACGTGTATAACACGTAACACATGTTACATACCTGTAGTTACATTTGTGTTAATAAGTTTAACTTTAGGGGATTAACACTGATGTACTTGTTTTGTTCATAGGTGATGAAACAATGGTTAACCGGGTGGGTTAATTCACTGGTCTCGTCAAGAGGGTTAATCCCTTCTTTCCGAGGATCGCCGGCTGGATCGTCTGGTGGTGGGTTTCCTGCACAAGGAAACAAACCGTGACTCGCAACATGGAGGATGGGGTGGGGGTGCTCCTTGTTACCACTCTCCGGTGTGAGAATCAGCAATTTGCTTGGGAAGCAAAGTGTGATAGTAGTAGTATTGAGAGAGTTGAGAAGTGATACCTCAAACCTGGTTTGGGGTGAGTATTTATAGCCGAGGAGTGAAGGAGGGTAGTTGAATAGCTAGCCTGACATCGCACAGCTATTTGCAGGTGTGTCAGACCTGTCGGTTACGGTGGTGACGCCACGTCCTGCTGTGGTGTCAGACTGTTGTATACACGTGGGCCGGTAGGCGACTGATCCCAGTGCCACTTGCACTGTAGTGTCAGACCCACTTGCCTCGTAGGCAGGATGCGGTGCCAGGCCGCATCGCTGCTTGCGGTCATTGATGTTGTTTCCGCATTGGTTGTTCCATCCATGATTTTATGCGGGATGCGGTGCCATGCCGCATCGCCGCTTAGTGACTGTTTCTGTTGTCCAGATCCCTTGTCGTGACGAAAATGTTCATAGGATGCGGTGCGGGGCCGCATCTCTATGCGTAACATTGGTTTCCGTCCTTAAGGTAAGTCTTCTCATCATTGGACAGATTGGACCGTTGTGTTCGCGTGTGACCACGCGGACACAGGTGAGTTTATTGCTGGTGGAGGTTTTTTGATAAGGGTAATGGTCATTCGCGGTCATGCTGACGCGAGATCTGGGACCATACCCCTTCAAGTCCCCCTAGTCTAGTGTTCCTTCTTTATGCAAGTTGCATGTGGGAGGGATACTGGACTATGTTGTCTAGAAGGTTAACTATGGGCCATGCGGATGGCTCGTTCTTTTAGTAAGTAGTAGGCCTTTCGAGTGGATTGTTCCTTCCTTTGAGAAGGAAATCCGGTAAGCAAGTTCCGTCTAATGCGGAATTCTCAGCCAAGGACTTGACTCTTAGTCTACCTTTTCTTGATGTCATCAGCCACCTGTTGGTGTTTCGAACCAACCTTTGAGACGGTGACTGAAGGTGTTAGCAGGGTTCGAACCAACCTTTGAGATCGTGACGGAAGATGTATGTCTTCGTCACTCTAGTTGTAACCTCTGCGTCAGCTAGTGCAAAGTTGTAAATAATTTGCTTAACCTCTATGTTCAGCAACTGGACATGTAATGATGATCCCTGTTTTGTAGGGTATTCGTGTTCTCCAGTTAAGCTTTCTAGTAACCGCACGTCCTCTGCGGTTTATCTCTCAAGTAACCGCACGTCCTCTGAGGCTTAGCTCTCTAGTAACCGCACGTCCTTTGCGGTTACCTCGTTGCCAAACCATGTTGGCCACGTTTGTTTGAGGAACGTAGGGTAGTTGCGCCATTGTTTGCCGTGTTTGGCCGAACAATGTGAATCTGAACTATGGGCAGATAAACATGGTCATAGGCAGGGTTGTGCCCACCATTGTTTATTCTATGCGGTCCATAGGTGGGTAACTAGTCATAAGCAGACTTGTTACCACTATTCTGGAGCTACTTTCCTTCACGCTTTGGTGGAACGTAGCTTTCCTTTATGTCGTGTTGCCTTCGGAGATTATGTGAGATATTTAGGAAGTTGGTTGGAACTCTTCCGCATTCGTTTTGTAGCCACTTTCCTTCATGTTTAGTTGAAAAGCAGTTTTTCTTGAAGTGGCTTTGCTCCTCCGCCTGGTGCTTTAGTTGTGGCTCTTCCGTAGCTACCGTTCGCATAGTTGCGGTTTGTGGTGACTACTCACGAGTGATTGCGGTTTGCAGCAAAGAACTCGCTTCTAGAAGTCTTGTAGTCTGGACGTAGCTCTTGAAGGTTCAGGAGACAGTGTTGCTGATGTGCGGTTGCTCAGCACACTTGTCCTTTTCCTTAAGGAGAAGCTGTTTGCGTTCCCTCTGTGGTTGTGAACCGGAAATGAGGGGTTTGAAGCTTGAAGAAGCTTACATGGAGTGCGGTTTACCGGATCCTGAGAAGCGGTTTTCGCAGTCCACAGAACCATGCTGGTTCTGAGTATCTGAGGCACCTGTGTGGGTTGGTGTATGTCCTCTCCGCATATTCCACGTGTGCGCGTGGATATGTGCGGTTATTGGTTATACCCCCTTATATAATTTTAAAGATATATATTTTTGCCTTTTTTGAGGGGTATGTAAAAAACGACATGCGGTATGGGTTATGGTGCGGTAAACCAGAGAAACCGCATGCCGCTTAAGTTTGGATAATGTTTGTCGCTTTTGTGTTGTCTACGTGGCTGATGGCACGTGTGGGTTGTTGAAAGTTGGTAGAATTCTGACATGTGATGTTCTGAAAGGACGTTTGCATTGACCGAGGTCATAACTGCACTGTAGCAAGTAGTGCAAAGGTCAATTCTGTCAGGCGCGTGGGCGGCCACGCGCGCGTGATAACCGTCAGCTGAAACGTCGCTGAACACGTGGCGAAACGTAAGTGGCCCTTTTTGAACTTTGTAAGTCGGTTACTCCATCGCATTAATTGCGATGAGTATATAAGGGGAAACCGTTTGGTTTCTCCTCACTTTGTTCAAATTTTAATAATTTCTCTGGTGAAAAAGAGACCATACTCTTCATCTTCTCCGATCAATCCGCCTGTACTTCCGGCGATTTTCCGAGTTTTTGTGCAACTCAATCCTTTTCTTCTTCATATTTCCGATGGTTGAACCATCTAACCCACACAATGTGGAGGGTGAAAACCCTAAAATTTCTTCTCCGGTGGGCGGTGAAGACGAAGATGATGGTGGTAGTGCCCCTGGTGGTGGCTTGCCACCCTTGAAGTGGTCGAAGGCGTCGTTCGACCAACTGATGATTAGTACACAAATGCCTTCCGAGTTTGGGGCTGTTTATCCCGAAGACGGTGACACCGGTGCTTGTGCTCCAGCCGGTCATGTGACCATGTGGGCCGATTCTTTCGTTGATGGTAACCTTCGTTTACCATTGACCGTTTTTGTTGCTGATGTGTTGGAGCATTACAAGGTCCATATCTCCCAGATGAGTCCTTTTGGCTTTATTCGTATTAGACACTTCGAATCGACTTTTCGTGCTCTTGGTTTGCCGGTTACCGTTGATAATTTCCGGGGGTTTTATCAGTTGACAGTGAACACTGGGTTCTTCTCTTTCCAAGAACGGTACGGAAGTACCAAGTTGATGACCCCTCCCAAGGGTATTACAAAGTGGAAGTGCAAGTTTTTCTACGTTAAAGCTGCCGCAGTTGTTCTTAACATGACTTTGCGGAATGTTAATGAGCCTATCCCTGCGGAGGATATTGCCATTCCTTCTGCGGAGAATGCGGAGTGGTTTCCACGGTTGAGGACTATTGAGCATAGGCTGCTGAAGAACACTGAATTGTGGATGCTGCGGATGTTATTAACTAGGGCCGATAAGCATGCAAAGCCCATTGTGCGGGAGAAAACTGGTGGTAAGTGTTCTTACTCTTCTGCGGTTTCATTATTCTCTTGTTTGTCATTAATTTGAATGTGTAAAATCAGAAGTTGTTGTTGAGCTGTGGAAGATATTTGATCCAACCTTTACTGGCAAGGTTATTATTGTCAAGACTGCTGAAGGTGCAGGTTTTAATTTGACCATTCTCCATAACTTCCGCGTTCCTACACGCGAGGCGTTGAATGCACCCCTGCCGCAGGGCAAAGGTATAATTCATAGCCTTCTTTTCTTGCCTTGTAAGTTTCATGTTGCTGATATTCTACATGCAGGTAGTCTTGGGGCCCTTGGTAAGTTTGAGTCAAAGGGTGTCCCCAAAAAGCATGCAGAAAAGAAACAAGTGGATAAACCTGCGCGGGGTCGTGGCAAGAAGAAAACTGAAGCTCCTGTTGTTCCGCCTTTGGTTCCGCATGCCGCAGGTATCTCTCGATCTAATTCCCGCAGATATACCGATTACGTGGTAGTATCTGACACCCTTGAGGGCTTGGGTGTTCCAGGTGCTGGTGCGGCCACAGGTGGAACCACTGCGGGTTCAAAGGCTGCTGATGAGAAGAAGAGGAAAGCGGGGAAAGCTGTTGATGCTGGTGAGGGAAAGAAACCGAAGATTCAGACCAGACGCAGGGCTTATGTGGGACAAAGGAAGCCTGCGGTTGTTCCTGGTGCGTGATGCATTACTTGGGCAAATATTTTGTATTTGTACTTTGTAGTTTAAAGTGTGTTTGCTTTGATTGCAGAACCCCAAGATGAAGGGTTCTCCATCTTTGATGTTCCTCCTCCTTCTCCCCCACATGACACTGCTGCGGATGTGGGGGTTCATAAGGTTGTTAAGCCTGAGCCCTCTGTGCGGGAGGAGGATAATGGGAAGGGGTCTGCGGCCAAGATCCATGACACGGTAGATTCCTATGACGATGTCATTACCCCAGAGGATGCGGATGATCTGAACTTGAAATTTGGTTATACTGAAAAGCCGAAGTCTCCTGCTGCTGAGAAGGCTTCTGGTTCCGGTTCTGGAGGTGCGGGTTTCGTAGAGACTCCCATTCAGCCTGAAGAGTCTGAATTGGAGTATTATTACCGCGCATATACGGAAGATCGGCCCATGGCTTACCACCGCTCCCCCTGGACCGTAATGCAAGGGGATGATATTACTGCTGATCCGTCCGCAAGTAGGGAGATTTTGGGTGGTTTGGGCACTCCTTTTGAAGTCAACCGGGCCCGTTCTTTGTCGGGTGAGGCCCATATTAACCAACTCTCCTCCATGCTTGTTGGGAGTTCCATAATGGCCAATGCCATTATGGAAAATTATAAGGTGTTGGGGCGTAGGGAGGAGGAGAATGTGCGCTTGCGTGCCGAGGCTGAGGGGTTAGTGAAGGCTGTACGTGAGGGTGCCGAGCAGCTTGAAAGGGATAGGGCTGCGTTTGAAAAGCGTAAGCAGACTGAAGAGTGGGCTACAACTGCTGAGCTTAAACAGGTTCGTACCCTTGCAAAACTGCTTTCCACTGAGCGCAAGAGTTGGAAAGAATCTCTTTCTAATGAGCGCGAGACACTTGCTAATGAGCACAAGGTTTGGAAAGACTCTTGGGCAAAACAGAATGAAACTCTCTTTCGTGTTCGCCAGGAGCTTGTCAATGCTAAGGCAGCTAATGCTGCGCTGGTTAAAGAGAAAACAGCAGCTGTTGCGGCTGCCCAAGAGGCCAAAGAGGTGGAAGCTCGCCTTGCAAAGGCTCTTGAAGAGGCCAAGGAGGTTGGGGCCCGCACCGCAAAGGCTCTTGAAGAGGCGAAGGAGGCGGGGGACCGTGCTGCAAAGGCTCTTGAAGGGGCAAATGCTGATCGTACTAACCTATCGAAAACTATCTTAGGCCTTCAGGTACAAGTCTTCTTTGCCTTTTGACTTTGTACATCTCACAAGTATGTTGATTGTTTTTGTATACTTGTTTTTGTTTTAACAGGCTGAAGTGCGGACCCGGGGGGCCACTATTGAGGAGGTCTCTACCCGTGTTGATGAGGTTGAAGCGCGGGCAAGAGAGGCTGAAGAGGCTAGGGATAGCCTAGCTTCCTCGCTTGAGCTGCTCAAGGCTGACCGTGAATGGATGCGTATGCGCGGGATCGGTCATGTAAGTATCCGTTGCCTTTGTTATCTTTGTTATAGGTTTGCCTTTGATAACCTTTATATTCTTGTTTCGCAGATTGTTACTGCCATCCTTGACGCACCTGAGAATGTATCAGGTGTTAATGAGATTAAAGAGCGTGCTCGGGATGCGGGTTTTAAAGCTGGATATAATCGCTGTATTAGCCATATGAATGTTGTATCCCAGGGCGGATATACTGATGAGCGGTCCGGGTTCCACGGTGTGGATACTGAAGCGCTTCTTGATGCTGCAGTTGCGGCTTTTAACGACACAACCCTTTCCGGTCTTGAGGATCTTGAAAAGTGTCTAGAAGCGGAGGACTATGTGGATCGGTTGCGAGTGTTGTACGCTGATGAAGAAGATGAGGAAAAACCTACTGTGGTGGGCAAGGATGGTGAGGGTTCCAGCGGCACAAAGAAAGACTAGGCTGGTCTGCGTGCCTTTTTTGTTTCCTCATCTAGATGTTAAAAAACTTTATGTAAATTCCCTGTGCACCGCGTAGGTGTTGGATTTTTTTTGAATATAAAGAATTGTTCCTATTCAATTTGTACAAGTGTTTTCATTACTTGCATGTTTGAATTTGTATGAGTTTAGTGTTACTGTGAGTGACACTGAGTCTGTAATTGCCTTTTGCATATCTAGGTGATATGCAAGTATGAAGAACTGTGTCTGGCCGGATAAATACTGTTGTCGTTGCTGGCCTATTATAATAGTTGCGTGTGGTTACCACTCTGTGTGGGTATCACGAATGAAGATTTTGCTAATCTGTTTTTGTGTATACCTCAGAGTGGAACACGCATTTGTAATAGAAATAAATAAACAATATTGCATTGAATCGTCTATTTATTTATTTGCAAGTGGCCCGTGGCCTGATAGGTTACATGGTGAATGTAAAAAACATGGCTTACATATAACAGCGTCGAAGCTGTTGTGCATTCCATGTGCGTGCGATAGTTTCGCCTTCTAATGTTTGAAGTTTATACGCGCCTTTGCCCAGGACCTCTTGGATGAGGTAAGGTCCTTCCCACTTGGGGGCAAGTTTCCCTGGGCGTTCCGCGTTAGATGCTTCATTGTCACGAAGGACGTAGTCTCCCGGGTTGAAAGTACAAATGCGAACGCGTGCATTGTAGTACTTTTCAAGTTTGGTTTTGTATTTGGCCTCGTTGATGGCTGCGTTTTCACGCCTTTCTTCCAAGAGGTCCAAGTCAACCCTGCGTTCCTCATTGTTGTCTATCTTGTTGATAGCCAACATTCTAGGTGAGGGGTGGCCTACTTCCGCGGGGATCATCGCTTCAGTACCATAGACCAGGCTGAAGGGTGTCTCACCGTTGCTTGTCTTTGGGCTTGTCCTGTGAGCCCATAAAATACTTGGGAGTTCATCAACCCAGCCGCGTCTGGCTTTTCCCAACCGTGCTTTGATGCCTTCCACTAAGCTTTTATTGATACTCTCGACTTGGCCGTTCCCTTGCGGATGCGCCACTGAGGAGAATATGTGTTCAATGTTTAGCTCTTTTAGCCATTTTTGAAAGTCATCGGCGGCGAAGTTGGTACCGTTATCGGTGACGATGCACATTGGTAGACCGAAACGACAGATGATATGTTCCCACACGAATTTCCTTGTTATCATAGCGGTGGTTGATGCAAGTGGTTTTGCCTCCACCCATTTTGTAAAGTAATCAACAGCCACTATGATAAATTTTACTGCACCGGGTGCGTCTGGAAATGGTCCCACCACATCGATTGCCCATTTTTGGAATGGCCATGCGGTGGTGACGGGGATCAGGTTGTTCTTGGGACACAAGGTCTTGGGAGCATGTCGCTGACAATTGAAACACTTGCGTAAAACTTTGACCGCGTCCAGGTGCATGCCGGGACAATAGTACCCGGCGTTCATGATTTTGGCCATGACCATGCGTGGGCCTGCGTGTACGCCGCATATTCCCTCGTGAATTTCTTTGATAAGGTATATGGAATCTTGGGGGTTGACGCATCGTAGGAGTGGCCCCAGGTATGATTTTACGGTATAGGATACCGTCTCCCATTTGGTAATGACACGCTTTGTATTGTAGCTTGCGTGCTTCTGCCTTGCTTTCGGGAGTAACACCTGATTGTAAGTATGCAATTATCGGTGTCATCCAGGATGTTGTACCGTACTGGATGACATTGACTTGGCGCAGGGGTACTGAAGGATTTTGCAGAATCTCGATGCGTACCTCTTTTGCCAGGTGTTGGAAGCTGGTGGATGCAAGTTTTGATAGTGCATCCGTAGGTTTGTTATCACTTCTGTTGATATGGCGAATATTGAAGGAGGTGAACCTTGATTTCAGTTGCAAGGCTTGTTCGAGGTAGAGGATCATGATATCCCCTTTTGCGGCATAGTCACCGCGTATCTGCCCTGCAACCAGTAGTGAGTCGACATGTGCTTCCAAATGTTTGACGTCAAGTTTGACTGCCAAACACAGCCCTGCCAGTAGAGCCTCATACTCCGCTTCGTTATTCGTGCTTTTAAAATCGAGTCGGATTGCGTAGGTTAGCTCTTGGCCATCGGGGCTGACAAGTCGTAGACCTGCACCAGCACCATCTTCGTTGGATGCACCATCTGTATATAGTGCCCAGGTTTCTGCGGAGGATGGTGGTGATGTAGGATTTTATTCTTCTTCGCATTCTTGAATGCGGTTTGCTGGTACTTCAGCAACGAAATCAGCCAAGACCTGGCCTTTGATTGCGGGGCGCGGCTTATAGTTTAGTGAAAGTGCGCCCAGCTCAATTGCCCATTTTGCTAACCTCCCAGAGATGTCGGGTTTGGATAGGATCGGGCCGATCCTGTAGTTAGTTAACACTGTGATGACGTGGTTTGCGAAGTAACGTCGTAAACGTCTCGATGCGTGCACTAGTGCCAGTACCAATTTCTCCATGATGGAGTACCTTGTCTCTAGGTCGTTGAGCATTTTGCTGATGTAGTAGATGGGTGTTTGGACTCCTTCCCGCTCCACTATGAGTACCACGCCTACCGCGTTGTCCGCTGCAGACAAGTATAGAATAACTGGCTCATCTTTTCATGGTGCGGTTAAGGTTGGGAGCTGGATCAAACACTCTTTCATCTCCCGGAAAGCTTTTTCGGCCTCTGCGGTCCATTGGAATTGTTCCTTTTTTAGGCAGCTCCGCAGGGTCTTGATGAAAGGGTATGACTTAGCTGCGTGGTTGGCTAAGAATCTGTTTAATGCGGCTAGCCTGCCGGCTAGTCGTTGCATCTCTTTCATCGTAGAGGGCGATGGCATGCGTTCGATCGCCTGAACTTTTTCCGGGTTTACCTTGAATCCATCTTTGGTTACAATGAATCCGAGGAATTTGCCTTCTTCCATTCCAAACGAGCATTTCCCTGGGTTAAGCTTCATGTTGACGCTTCGCAGAGTTTGGAATGTTCTTTCGATATCGTTGAGCATGGTGTCTTCCTCCATGCTCATGACGACCAGGTCGTCCATATAGATTTTGACCCTTTTGCTGATTTGACCGCGAAAAGTGTCGTTCATCAACTTTTGATAGGTTGCGCCCGCGTTGCGCAACCCGAACGGCATTTTGGTGTAGCAGTAGTTCCCGGTAGGAGTGCGGAATGCCGTTTTGTCTTCATCTTCGATTGCCATCTGTACCTGGTGGTAGCCTTTGTAACAATCGAGGAAGCACTTCCATCGAAATGGTGCAAGGTTGTCGACTTTTTCGTCGATCTCCGGAAGTGCGTAACAATCCTTTGGGCAGGCCTTGTTGAGGTCTTTGTAATCGACACACATGCGCCAGCCCCCGCTTGGTTTTTCTACCATGACTGGGTTGGATAACCAGGTCTGGTATTTGACTTCCCACAGAATTCCTGCGGAGAGCAGCTCCTGCACCTGCTCTTCCATCGCCGCGTTTTTTGCTGATCCAAGGTGGCGTTGGCCTTGGATAACTGGCTTGATACCTAGCATGGTATTCAAGAAGTGTTGCGCTATGTCGCGTGGTACCCCTGTCATGTCTGCGGGTGTCCACGCAAAAATGTCTTGGTTCCTGAAGAGGAGTTGCTTCAGGCGCGCTCTGATGGTAGGTGTCAAGGCATGGCCCAACGTGACCGTTTGCTCTGGGTATCTTGCGTTAAGCACCCATTTTTCTGGTTGCGTGTTGGGGGTGGGCCTTGCCACCTTGGCTGGACGTAGGTCGTCCGTAGACAAAACTTCCCTTCGGGCGTATATTATCGCGACCCCCGTCTCGGTTAGGAAACCGATAGCAGAGTGAGGGACGGATGTGATCATGTTGAAGTCCCCCTGGGACTCTCTCCCGAGAAGTACGTCGTATTTGGAGGTGTGCGGTAAAACCATGAAGTTTACCTCCTCCGTTCTTGTGTGCCTCCCGTTGGTGAGGCGCACAGGAAAAGTAATCTGGCCCAGGGGGAATACGGTTTCCCCTGCAAACCCGGCCAACGGGTAATCCGCTGGTTGCAGTCGATCTTTGTCTTCTTGATCGAACTGGTTGAAGCATTGCTTGTATATAATATCGGATGTACTGCCCGGGTCGATGAACAATCGCTCGGTACAGTAGTGAGCCAGGTGGCCTGTGATAACCACGGCGCGTCTATCGCACGGGCCGCCTCGGACTTTTGGAAAGACGACTTGCTCGTCTTTCCAGTCATTGTCCGATCTTCTTGCCGCCTTGCGCGGCCTTCCTCTTCCTCCATTGATCATGTGGGTAGAGGCCACGTACATGGTCCTCTTACCCGTGGAGGTGCCCTCGTTGTGGGGAGTAATGCGCATGGTAGCTTTTTGTGCACCTGTCAACAGATGTTGCAGTTTCCCCTCTTTTAGGGCTCGCTCAATCTCCAGTCGGAGACTGATGCAGCTGTTTGTTGTGTGGCCGTGGTCCTTGTGATACTCGCAGTAAAGTGCGAGATCTTGGTTCTTTTTGGACTTCACCGGTTGGGCCGGTCGCAGGAATTGTGCGTCCGTGAGAAGGACGTCGCTTGGCGATTGGTTAATCTCGGTCCAGCTGCGGTCCCGAGACTCCTTTTTTGACGCCCGGTTTTCACGCTGGGCGTTGATTGTAGCCCTTGCATCGGGCTGGTTTCTTCGTGGGACATATGGTCTGGAATCGCTGCCACGATTCCATGCGTCCCGGTTGCGCTTATTGTTGCGCTTGGGCTCTTGGCGGGAAGACTGGCCTTCCGCCTGGGGTTGTGCCTTTGACATGTGCGGTCTTAGGGACCGCTGAGTCTGGGCGTATGTCTTGACCGCAGCCATGACATCTTCCCACTTCTTAGGCAAACCATCTTTGCAAGAGATATTCATAACCATTTGCTCGTCTTTAACGGCAACAATGAAATGGTTACGTGCCATTTGGTCGCAGACATCGCCTATCTCAAGGCATTCTTTATTGTAACGGACAACAAACGCTTCAAGCGGTTCGTTATCCCTGCGCCAGATGTTCATGACGTCCATGGAATCACGTTCATGGCGTCGTTGTTGGCTAAAGTGTGCGAGGAACTTTTCTTGTAAGTCCTCGAATGAGGTCAGTGACCCTGGTGGTAGAGAATCGAACCATGCCCTGGCCAGACCTGTTAGGGTCTATGGGAAAAAATGGCACCAGGTGGGTTCATCCCATCTACCATTGCATCCGGCGCCGACGAAGATGTTGTTGTGATCATCTGGGTCGGTTGAACCGTTGTATTTCCCAATATTTAATGGGAATTTTGTGGTGGTGACATCGGCGTGGGCGATTTCTGGGACGAACTTGGAGTTTTCGGCTGCAGATTTCGGCCTGTAAGGTTGGCCGCGGTGATGCTTTGCAGCGCGGAGGTACGTAGTGCGGGGGTGAGTGGGAGGAACGTAGTTGCGTCATCCCGGTCTGCTGCTGGTGGCATGGGATTCCGCACGGTATGTACCATCGTCCGGATCAGTATAGCCTTGTCCTTCATGGTATGACAGGGGTCCCAGTCGGCTGTGAATGCCTAGGCCGCGGTGGGCTGTAGACTGTCGCCTAGTTTCGCCATGTGGGCCTATGCGGCTCTGTATATGGCTCCTGTGGCGGGACCCGTATGTGGAGTCGTCCTCATCAAGTGTGCGGACATCGCAGTAAGAGGAACCGCGATCTTCGTGCCTGCTTCCGGAGGCCGGATGTGTTGGGGCCCTGCTTTCGTACTGTAAAGTACGACCTACAGGGGTGTGTGGTGCAGGGGTTGGACCCACAGATACTTGTGCTTCTGCGCAAGCTCTGTTGTATGTTGCAGCCAACATAGCTGCTTGTTGGTCGTACCAGGCATGAAGGTTCATGCCTGTAGGTATCACAGGAGCGTACTGTGATAAATCGTGTCCAAACGTAAGGGATGTGCCCCCTTGCGTTGATGTGCCAATATGTTCAGCATTTGGGGCTGGGGGAATGTTTCCCGCAGGCCCTTGATTTGCGGGGTTTAGGTTATCCCCGGTAGTGTTGTTTTGATGATCAGACATGATCTTTGGAGAGAAAGGGATGGTCGGAAAAAAGTGCTAAGAGTAGCGGTGGGCGCCAATGATGAAACAATGGTTAACCGGGTGGGTTAACTCACTGGTCTCGTCAAGAGGGTTAATCCCTTCTTTCCGAGGATCGCCGGCTGGATCGTCTGGTGGTGGGTTTCCTGCACAAGGAAACAAACCGTGACTCGCAACAAGGAGGATGGGGTGGGGGGTGCTCCTTGTTACCACTCTCCGGTGTGAGAATCAGCAATTTGCTTGGGAAGCAAAGTGTGATAGTAGTAGTATTGAGAGAGTTGAGAAGTGATACCTCAAACCTGGTTTGGGGTGAGTATTTATAGCCGAGGAGTGAAGGAGGGTAGTTGAATAGCTAGCCTGACATCGCACAGCTATTTGCAGGTGTGTCAGACCTGTCGGTTACGATGGTGACGCCACGTCCTGCTGTGGTGTCAGACTGTTGTATACACGTGGGCCGGTAGGCGACTGATCCCAGTGCCACTTGCACTGTAGTGTCAGACCCAATTGCCTCGTAGGCAGGATGCGGTGCCAGGCCGCATCGCTGCTTGCGGTCATTGATGTTGTTTCCGCATTGGTTGTTCCATCCATGATTTTATGCGGGATGCGGTGCCATGCCGCATCGCCGCTTAGTGTATGTTACTGTTGTCCAGATCCCTTGTCGTGACGAAAATGTTCATAGGATGCGGTGCGGGGCCGCATCTCTATGCGTAACATTGGTTTCCGTCCTTAAGGTAAGTCTTCTCATCATTGGACAAATTGGACCGCTGTGTTCGCGTGTGACCACACGGACACAGGTGAGTTTATTGCTGGTGGAGGTTTTTTGATAAGGGTAATGGTCATTCGCGGTCATGCTGACGCGAGATCTGGGACCATACCCCTTCAATAGGTGAATGGATGTTTATGTTCAAGATAAAGATGGTTATCAAGACGCAAAGCGTAGCTAGATTTTTGTAACCTTTATGACAGTTTTGGATCATTTTTATATGTTTAAGTTTTTATAAATATTTTTGTTACCTTTAAGTATGATTGTAATGTGTGCAATTACTAGCAACCCATGATGACAAGTGAGTTTTGTTTTGATTAACATTTGTAACTGGTGTTGGACGTAACATGTGTAACCTATGTGAGAGGTAACTAACTAATAGCAAAGAATGACCTGATAAAATGTTGGTCATATGACTTTGGTACACATGTGTTACATACGTTAAAAGGGTAATATAACATTAACTGTAACCCTTAACATTCCTTTGTTTGATGTTGGTCATACCATTACATCAAACATAATATAGCATTACATGTAACACATAACATCATTAAAAATAAATAATAACATCATTAAAAGTTGTTGTAAACTACTACATTAAACGTAAACCATAATGTCAGAAAAAGGGTAATAAAACATTAACTGTAACCCTTAACATCATTAAAAGTGGCAGCCTACCAAGGATTTTAAGGTTACAAACATCATATAGTTATGATGACCACAAAGGGGTGATAAAACAACCGGAAATGGATAGTGATTGTTACATTTGTCAACATGTTGTTCATTCATGTAATAGTGACTGTTACAAATGGTACAGGTTATGTATAACATGCGTAACAACTATATAACATGTGCAACATGGCTATACATGTGTTACCATCTAGTGTAACACATGTTACAACTATATAACATGTGTTACCATCTAGTGTAACACATGTTAAAACTATATAACATGTGTTACAACTATATATACATGTGTTACCATCTAGTGTAACACATGTAACAACTATATAACATGTGCAACATGGCTATACATGTGTTACCATCTAGTGTAACACATGTTACAAATATGTGTTACATATACGCAGCCCTGTTTTGTCCAATAAAGGGCCGCTCTTATCGTAAGTAACATGTGTAACATTGTTACTACATATGTAGCTAATTACTACATAAGTAACATGTGTAACATTGTTACTACATATGTAGCTAATTACAACTTCCAGGAACCAAAACCCTAGAGGTGTTACATATGTTAACATAAAGAGATTCTCTTAAAATCAGAAGAAGTATTACATCTCGTAAAGAGGAGTATTGTTGAATGTAGGGTATGATCTAGTTCTTCAAACCATTACATCAAACATAATATAACATTACATGTAACACATAACATCATTAAAAATAAACAATAACATCATTAAAAGTTGTTGTAAACTACTACATTAAACGTAAACCATAATGTCAGAAAAGGGTAATATAACATTAACTGTAACCCTTAACATCATTAAAAGTGGCAGCCTACCAAGGCTTTTAAGGTTACAAACATCATATAGTTATGATGACCACAAAAGGGTGATAAAACAACCGGAAATGGATAGTGACTGTTACATTTGTCAACATGTTGTTCATTCATGTAATAGTGACTGTTACATGTTACATATACTAAGTGTTTTATATATGCCAAGTGTGTTTCATACACACATGTAACATGCGTATGCCTTTGTGGTGCATATACTCATGTTACATGTATACGTATGTTATTCACTACATCGTATGTAACACATGTTACTCATGTTACATGTATATGTATGTTATTCACTATATATGTGCCTTCTTTTTATTCACTACATCGTATGTAACACATGTTACTTACATGTTCCACCATGCACTGCATTTACTTACGTAAGATGTGTAACACATGTTACAATTGCTTATTGTTTCCAAGTAACATTAAAGGTATGTACTTTGTTTTCTACTTCATCCTGTGTAACACATGTTACACTTGTTAATTAGTATCAAAGGTTACAATTGAAACAATATGTTGACCACCCAATGCTCGTCTACTACTTTTCTTACAATTGGTAATGAATAAAACATGTTAACTAATAACACATGTAACTGATAACTGGTAACCAAATACATTTCCCACCATAATTATTTAACATCCAGACACGAACATATTAAAGAGAAGACCAGAATGGTCATATTGTATTTTGGGTTATGGCCATAATTTATCCCATTCATCGTCCGTTTCTTCTCTTTCTTCATCCCATTCATCGTCCGTTTCTTCGTCTACTTTCTTTCGCTTTTTTGGTATCTTACCAGTTTGCGATCTTGTTACTCTCTTTGTTGCTGCAAATAAAACAGGTTTAACACATGTTACTTAATTTCATTAACACTTGTTACATATGTTAAGATAAAGTCAGGTTTAACATATGTTACTTAATTTCATTAACCTAATATGTTTTTGATAAAATAAAGTCAGGTTTAACATATGTTACCTATTTTTATAAAAATAAGACAAGTTTAACACTTGTTAAATAATACAGGTTTAACACATGTTACATAATTTGATAAAAATAAGACAGGTGTAACACATGTTACACTAACATGTTTACCTAATAGGAGAGGTTTAACACATGGTAATAAGACAGGTTTAACACACGTTTACATCATTTGATAAAAATGAGACAGGTTTAACACATGTTACACTAATATGTTTACCTAATCAGGGAGGTTTAACACATGGTACCCTAATAAGAAGGTTTAACATATGTTACGCTAATATGTTTATATGCTTTTTAGTCCATTGACTTGTACCCTAATATCAGACAAGTTTAACACATGTTACGCTAATATATTTATATGCTTTTGAGCCCTTGGACTTGTACCCTAATATCAGAGATTTACCTAATTTGTTTTTGACAGAAAACAAGGCAGGTCTAACACATGTTACCTAATATGTTTTTGATAAAAAATATAAGACATGTTTAACACATGTTTTTGACAGTAAACAAGACGGGTTTAACACATGTTACAAATCAATAGTTTTAACGTGCAGTTGGCAAGTTGGCAATCCAAAAAAAAAAAAAAAAAATTAACCCGAGACTGTTTCTACTCAAAATAACTAACACTTCCTAGTCGCATTCAAAACAAAAATCACCATCGATCGGACCAAAAAACACCTACCGATTGGAAAAAAAAAACATAAAAACCAACATTAACACTTTCTAGTCTCATTCAAAACAAAAATCACCACCGATCAAATCACACACCGATCGGACCAAAACACCTACCCATCGGAAAAAACAGAAAACCCAACATTTATCCGATCAAAACACCTACCGATCGGAAAAAAAGAAAAAAACATCACCGATCAAAACACCTACTTATAAAAAATCGAACCAAACTTACTTGCTTCTGCACTTAGTTCTTGCTTTCTTCCATTTCCGGCAACTTTTACCGGTCAGGTCATCTTCGCCGGTGCCCCTTTTCTTCTCCGGTCAGATCATCTTCTTCTCCGGTCAGATCATCTTCTCCGGTGCCCCTTTTCTTCTCCGGTGGGTTTTGGGAAGATCGATTGTTTGAGAGAGAAAAAGATGAATTTGGGTTGAGTATTTTGAAATGTTTGAAATGAGGAGGGGTATTTGATTAGTTCTTATAGGTATTTGTGCACCTCCTTTAATGCATGTCAAATCACATAATATTATAATATATATAATGTACTACAATTATGGTTGATTTTACCTAAATACCCTTCAAGCACTTTTGTTGACCTCATCATTCTATTAAATTTAATTCAAAAAGGCTTCAAAATTTATGAGCCATTGGATGATCTTGATCAATGGTTATAGATTGGGTTTCCTAGGGTTTCTTAGTAGAAATAAGTTTTCTATACATCCATATATATATATATATATATATGTATATAGAAACGGGTTCAGGAGAAAACGGCAAAAAGTGTGAGAACGGTGAGAACGCATCCTGGCCGAACACGTGGCGCGGGGCATGATCAGGGTCTGAGGGTTTTTTTTTGTCTTTTTAGTATTCTTCTCGTTTCATGATTTTCGCGTTTGACATGCTTCTTTATTTTTTGCGTGCAAGATAATTTTGGCGTTATGCAGAATTATTAATTATTTGGCGTTTTACTGTTTTTTCTCAGATTTCTTCATGTTGAATTAATTCTTTTTGTGTCACATAGTTAATTTTTTGGCGTTATGGCTTTTTCCATGTCATTTTTGGCGTTTTGTATCTTTTTGTTAATAATTGATTACCATAGATTAATATTTTATAAAACTACAATAACACGAAAATCAAATAAACTAATAGTCTTCCGTAGGTGGGATTACATCGGAGATGTACCCATTGCTTTGTTCATCACTTTCTTCAGATTCTTCATCATCAAATTTCATTTTTGCGTATAACTCCATTAGCTCATCTCTTCTTTGCTGCAGCCTATTCTTGAATATCACTGCATCCTTGGATTTTGGATCGTTTGAAGGTGTTAAATCACATAGTTGTTCAATGATAGATAGCAACCCTGTCTTCAACATTTCTTCCATTGGTCTTGAATATTGCACCCCGTTTTTATAAGTCACTTCAAGTGTTCCTTCTTCCTCATGCAATACCCAACTGCTAAGTTTTGGTATATGAGTATCTTCAATATCATCATCATCTTCTGCTGGAAATTTTCTCTCCAGTCTTTTTATTACAGTTCTCGTTCTTTCACAATCGTTGTCTATTGGAACCCCAAGGGCCAGGATATCCTTCTAAACATTTTCATTCATTCTCAGCATGGCTTTGATTGTCCTTACCTTTACCCTTCTCCTGTCAGAGAACTTTATGATGAATCGTTTCTCTTTCCTTTCAAACCTTCGTGCAATAACCTTAGTCATTTTTAAATTTTTTGGCGTTTTGGAGAATATGTAGCATTTTAGTCAAAATTTTTGGCGTGTTTGAGCTTGGGTTCTCATGGTCTTCTTTTATATTGACTTTTTTTTCCCGCGTATGACAAGTAATTATGGCGTTTTGAAAAAGATAAATAAATATAATAAATGTTAGTAATTATGTTTTCCGTCGTTTCATTTTACTGTTTTTGCAGTTTACCGTGTTTTGTTTTCAGACTCAACTGTTTTAATGGTGTAACATGTCAAATCTTTTTGACGGCTGTAATTATGGCGTTTTTTTTTCTAATGGCGGTTAGATAACTATTGGACTTCTTTTGTTTTATATTCTTTACACATTGTTTCACGTTTTTTTTTATAATATTAGTTGTTCAAATTAATTTTATTATAGTTTGGTAGTTTTTTTGGGGCATTTTTATGGCATTATGGTGTTTTACACGTATTTGCTAATTTTGGCGTTTTATTATATTTTTCATTATAGCATTAATATTCTTTTGTTGTTTATTAACTGACATTACAAAACAAACAATAGATAAAGAAAATTAAAAAAAACAAAGTAGAAGCAATTTATGATTTTAAATCTTCAATGTCATCTGTCTTTTTTTTTTCTTTTGAAACCACAAGAAATGTGACAAATAAATGGCGTTTGGGGTTTGGCGTTGTTTATTTTCTTTGTTCATGTGTTGAAGTGTCTTTGTGGATGTTGGAGACATAGATCGACCCCGTGTGGGTGGATGCTATCTGCCTGTCGTCTTCATTATAATCATCGAGGCCAAAGTAGTATTTACACTGGTATAGGTCTCTTCTTATAATCCAAACCTTCTTCAGGAACAAAGATGACAGTATGACATATGGGTGTCATCATTCCCTCTTTTTTCAATTTTGTCCATCTCATGCAGCAAAATCTTACTACACTCACGTAACAAATCATTAAATAAAGCTTCATGCAGAACATTACTGAGGATCAAAGAAAAGATGTTTGCTGTCGTTGTATTTTTTGGCGTTTTACATTGAGTTGTAATTTTTTTAGCAGCCACTGTGTGTTTTTTTGTGTTTTTTTTGGTGTGATAAACGGAAGGTGGTTAGACGTTTCTATTTATAGATTGTTTTTGGCGCGTAGTTTAGGCGGGATGTTATTTTTATAACAAAAAAATGTAATTAACATTTATCCGGATGTAAGCTTTGGCGTTATATATAATGGCGTTTCATATTTTTTGGCGTTTTTGTAGCCAGAGAGCTTAAATAAAAACACAGAAAAAAGTACGCAGTGATTGAATTGGCGTTTTGTATTTATTTGGCGTTTTATTTTTCCATGGCGTTTTATGTGAGAAATGGTTTTTTACTTTTTTACCCTTAATGAAGCGTGTCTACGTAATAAAATTGGTGTTATTTACTAAAATGTCACCGCGCCAATCTAGTCCATAGATTGTTTTAATCGGACGATCAATAAGCGTTCTCACCGTTCTCACACTTTCTACCATTTTCTCTAAATCCTGACCATATATATATATATAGGAGAAGGATCTGTTAGGAACCACCCTTTATTGCGAGAACCAATGTGAACACAACCAAAAATACCTAAAAATAGCTAAAAAACACACCAATTTTTTTTAATATTTTTTTATAAAAAAATCGCTGGATTTCGTTACCAAATTTTTTTTTTAATTTAAAAAAAAAATTTGCTACTAAAAGTAGCGATTTTAATGTAAAAAAATATTAAAAAAAAAATTTGTGTGTTTTTTAGATTTTTTTAGGTTTTTTGGGGGTTTAGTTTTTAGCATTTTAGCTTGGGTGAGGGGGGGGGGGGGGTTAGGCTTTTGGGGGGTGGGGGGGGGGGGGGGTTTAGGTTTTTTTTTTTTTTGGGGTGGGGGGGTGAGGGTTAGGTTTTTTAAGGTATTTTTGGTTGTGTTCACATTGGTTCTCGCGGTTCTCGCAATAAATATGGTTCTCGCATGAACCTTACCCTATATGTATATATATATATATAGAGAGAGAGGGGATCCTACGGAAAGTGTGTTTTTCCTAAAAATTGTAAAAAGTCATAAAACACAATAATTTCAGGCATAAAACACACCTAAAACTCACAAATAATAGAATGAATATCACTAAAACACAATATTCAAACTCTAATAGTCCATAAAAACTTCAAACACACCATCGTAG
This sequence comes from Helianthus tuberosus, assembly GCA_030545235.1. Classification (NCBI taxonomy): domain Eukaryota; kingdom Viridiplantae; phylum Streptophyta; class Magnoliopsida; order Asterales; family Asteraceae; genus Helianthus; species Helianthus tuberosus. The sequence goes on from CM060393.1 coordinate 31,195,831, forward strand.
AACTATGAATATAAAACACACAATGCTAAACAACATAAAACACAATAATATTTGTCATTCCACAATCAGAGCCTTAACATCTAAAACACAACACAAAACCCACATACATGATGTTTTAGTAATCTTCATCATATTATTTGTGGGGTTTTGGTGTGTTTTATGGTTGACATTATGGTGTTTTATGACTTTTTACACTTTTTAGGAAATTTGGACTTTCTGGCCAACTCCTATCATATATATATATATATATATATATATAGAAACAGGATCAGGAGATAACGCCTCAAAGTGTGAGAACGATTCTCAGCCACAAGATCTTAGTGGTTTGTGGCTGAGATTGATGCGGTGACATTTTTGTAAATAATAGAGGTCTTGGAACTACCTGGAGGGGTAAAATAGGAAGAATCCAAACAAAGATGCACATGCTAATCACATGCCCTTTTCCCCCATCATATTTAAACGACAATAACTTTTTTATACGTGATTATTTTTCGAAAAAAAATTACACCATAAAACTCAGCGTTTTTTTATCTTTCCAACGAGTATACTATTGATATAGTTTTCGAAAAAAAAACTAACTGGGTTTTATGGCGTTTTTCTGAACCGGGTGTTTTATGGCGTTTTAGATTTGGTATTTTCATGGCGTTTTTCTGAACTATGTGTTTTTATGGCGTTTTTAACTAGGTATTTTCATGGCGTTTTTTAACTGTTTTAAATTAGGCAAATTGGAAAATAATAATCCCACCTTTGTGAAATTGGCCAATAATAATCCCAAGTCACGAATTAGCCACCAATAATCCCACCTCGTCCATTTTTTTTGTAAAATACTCCACAGTTAACTTTAGGCTAACTGAGTTAATAAAATGCTGACGTGGCTAATAAATGTTTGCCACATGGATTTTTTTAAATGACTTGGACTATAAATTATATTAAATCATTTAATTGTTTAGTTGACTGATTATAAAAAGGGGAATTGACCACATGTTCGATCAGAGTTCACCAAGCATGAACCCTAATTCATAAACCAACCCCCAATCTCCAAAATTAAGACTTTTCAATCGATCCCAATCACGAAAACATGAGTTCATCATCATCGTCTTCTTCAATTCGTTCAAAAAACCCCAAAATTTTCATATTGATTTTTTTTGTTGCTGTCGGCTTCAATTCAACAGCGAAACATGATTTGAGGTGCAAAACTGGGTGGAAAACACTAGTTTAGCGGCATCTTCTATATCGTAAGTATAGTTCAGCAAATATTCTTCTATCTTCATGAAGTGCACTATTCAAAATCTTACATACAAGCACACCAAATGTTTGTTAAAAGTCCTGTGTGAATTTTGCCAAATAGACTTTCTGTATTTTATGGTTTATTCTTGTGCATTGTTTGCTTTGAATTTTATTTCTCTGTTAATACCTTAATTTTGCCGAAAATACTTTCCGAGTCAATAAAAATAGCCCTATAGTTTTGTACATCTGGATAAAATTTGCTTATTGTTTTGTACATTGTTGATGCTAAAATTAGCCCTATTTTTAAATGCAGTCTAACATGATGGGCCATTTTGCTTATTAAAGACAACTTATGGTAACAAGAATGTAGCAAGAATTTCATCATACCTGATCGTTCGTTTGCAGCGTTCTTCTTGATAAGAATTTAGGGTTTTGAAGAGAGAAGAGATGTGTTTTGGTTAAGTTGTAATGTTTTGATCGATCGTTCAGTGTTAAATGGCTTTTTTATTTACCCAATTTCAATTTTGGATTAACATAATCCATGTCATTAATAATTTAACATGTGGCAGACACATGTGGTAGTTAGATGACATTTATTAGCCACGTCAGCATTTTATTAACTCAGTTAGCCTAAAGTTAACTGTGGTGTATTTTACAAAAAAAATGGACGAGGTGGGATTATTGGTGGCTAATTCGTGACTTGGGATTATTATTGGCCAATTTCACAAAGGTGGGATTATTATTTTCCAATTTGCCTTTAAATTATAGCTCAAAAAAATAGTTTTTTTATGGCTTTTACTAAAAAATGGTTTTTTTGAGCTGTTGTAATTTATAGCTCAAAAAATAGATTTTTTTTTGTTATGGCGTTTTAAACTGGGAGCTGGCTAAAAATGGTTTTTTGAGCTGTTGTAAAAAAATGGTTTTTTGAGCTGTCATTCCATAACCAGCCCACATTTCTTGCGATTTTTTTCTCTCCCTATCTCTCACTCCCTTTCTCTCTTCTCTCTCTCTTCCTTCTATCATTCATGAAGAAACACATCGTATTAATCTGCTTGCTGTTAAAACACAACGGTATTAATCTGCTTGCTGTTAAAACACAATGTCAAGAAATCCTCCAGCATTACCAGCATGGATGGTAAAACACAGCGTCAAAAAATCCTCCAGCATTACCAGCATGAATGTTAAAACACAATGTCAAGAAATCCTCCATCATTACCATCATGAATGGTAAAACAAAGCGTCAAGAAATCCTCCAGCATTACCAACATGAATGCTAAAACACAACTGTATTAATCTGCTTGCTGTTAAAACACAATGTCAAGAAATCCTCCATCATTACCAGCATGAATGGTAAAACATAGCGTCAAGAAATCCTCCAGCATTACCAACATGAATGCTAAAACACAACTGTATTAATCTGCTTGTTGTTAAAACACAATGTCAAGAAATCCTCCAGCATTACCAGCATGGATGGTAAAACACAGCGTCAAGAAATCCTCCAGCATTACCAACAGGAATGCTAAAACACAACTGTATTAATCGGCTTGCTGTTAAAACACAATGTCAAGAAGTCCCCCAGCATTATCTGCATGGACGGTAAAACACAGCGTCAAGAAATCCTCCAGTATTACCAGCATGAATGTTAAAACACAACTGTATTAATCTGCTTGCTGTTAAAACACAATGCCAAGAAATCCTCCAGCATTACCTGCATGGATGGTAAAACACAGCGTCAAGAAATCCTCCAGCATTACCAGCATGAATGTTAAAACACAATGTCAAGAAATCCTCCATCATTACTAGCACGGATGGTAAAACACAGCGTCAAAAAATCCTCCATCATCACCCTTCCGTCGTCATCTCCGATTCTCTTCGACACCCTCCATCTTCAACCCCCACCTTCATCATCGTCTCCGGCTGTCACCCATCATAATCACCATCTTCATCTCCGTTCAACCATCTCCGGCTGTTAACTTACGACGGCAACTACCTTCACCGTGAACTGAAATTAGGGTTTTCAGTTTGTGATGTAGAAGAAGACGGACATGATTCGTTTTTTGCTTGCTGTTCACATCTTACTATGTTTCAAAAACCACCATTGAGAAAATCATGGAGAAACAGTTTCCATAATTATGCATTGTTAGTTAATCAGAGATAAAATTCCAAAAATAAAATAAAATGTCAAATTACACAAGTGCCCTTTTAGTTAAAATCCATCCATGTCATGTGTCACATTCTTATTGCTTCCTAGACTTTTTAGGAAAACCCCACTTTCTACCCAACTCCTCCTATATATATATATATACTAGTATTAAGCCCCTGCCTTGCAGCGTTTTTTGTAAAACTGTATCAACCAATGCTATATTACTGTCAGCGACCACCAACACCGGAAAAGCTCGTAAAAACAAATTAAATAAAAACGAAAAAATAACGCCGAGCGAAAAGCAGACGTAAAATCTTTGAATCACGAACGCTCGTTGCAGAGAAATTAAACCGAAACGTAAAACACAGAAAAAAAATAACTAAGTCAATCCAGGACCCGCGCGTTGGTCGAACTTGTTAAACGGAGAAAAATAGATGTGCTGCGACGAGCCAGTCAAACGGAAAAATATATACGAAAAAAATGTTGACCCCCACACGCACGTTGCGGTGCATTAACTCACAAAATTTAGAACGAAACGAAAAACTTGAGAAAGATGATAAGTATGGTGGACCAAAATTGAAAATAAAAAAGAGTTGAGATTAAATTGCAAAAGATAAAAAACTTTGGGTTAAAAGTAAAAAAACAAAGGGTCTAAATTGCAAAATTGAAGTTTTTTTATTAATCTTGGATAAAGATAAGGATAAAAAATTAAAAATAAATGATATCTATATAGTAGTTATTAATATTAATATTAAAAGAAATTTATTAAATAATTATAAATAAAATTTATGAGGTTGAAGGAGAGAATGCCATGTGGCATTATTTGGAGTCTTTTATTATAAGTTAGATATATATATATATAGGGGAGGGTTCATTGGGGAACACTAAAAAAGTGGGGAACGGGGGAACACTCTTAAAAATTATACTTAACATGTTAAAAAAAATATTTTTATAAATTTTTTTCGGCGCTTTTTCTTATAAATACAAGTAGAAACATTTTTGATAAAAAAAATCAAAAACTAAAAATATAAAAAAAATGTTTAAAAAACAGTTATATCTTATAGAATTAACTTAACATGTTAAAAATATTTATTTTTTAAAAAATTTTCAGCGCTTTTCTTTATAAAAAGGAGGAGAAACTAGTCGAGTAAAAAAAATAATTTTTCTAAAAAAAACAATTTTTAGCCTTTTTTATTGTTTTTTTTTTTAATATTTTTAGTTTTTGATTTGTTTTATTAAAAATGCTTCTACAAGTATATATAAGGAGAAGCGCAGAAAAAGATGTTTAAAAATTTAATTTTTAACATGTTAAGTTAAATTTTTAAGAGTGTTCTCCGGTTCCCCACTTTTTTAGTGTTCCCCAATGAACCTCACACTATATATATGTTAAGTTAAATTTTTAAGAGTGTTCCCCGGTTCCCCACTTTTTTAGTGTTCCTCAATGAACCTCACACTATATATATAGGGGAAGCTTCAAATGAAAACCACTAGTTATTGTGAAAACTCGAAAACTAATTAAAAAAGCCAAAAAAACATACCAATTTTTTTTTTTTTTTTTGCAAATCAATTTTTCGCAGGTTTTTATATATAAAAAAAATTAAAAAAAAAATATTTTTGTGTAGTGCACATGTGTAATACTACACATGTGTATGTGTACTACACATGTGTAATACAAAATTTTTTTTTTGAAAAAAAGTTTTTTTCATATATAAAAACTAGCGATTTTTATAAAAAAAAATTGAAAATTTTTTTTTTGTGTGTTTTGTAGGCTTTTTTTAGTTAGTTTTCGAGTTTTCACAATAAAAGTGGTTTTCATTTGAACCATCCCATATATATATATATATATATATATATATATATATATATATATATATATATAGAGAGAGAGAGAGAGAGAGAGAGCGGTTAACATACATTACAGCTTAACGTACGACCAGTACGTCACGAAATTACGTACGTTCATCGGAAAATCACGCACATTCATCGGAAAATCACGCACGTTATAATCTCAAAAAAACCAACATGCGTTATTATTTAAATACACATGCGTGATTATCTCATTATCTTCTTCAACCTCCAAACCTGGGTTCAGCATCATCATTCCAGCTCCTTCTTCGATTCCATTTCCAACGTATAACACTTCCTCATGTTTCAGAGGGTCGGAATCAAAGTTTCATCATATCCCTTCATCCTCTGTTCTACGATTAGATTTCGATGGTCGACAATTTGATGAAACTTTTCAAAATCAAAGATAAGTTTGAACCCAAATCGATAAAATTGACAGAACAGTTGCGAATTTGAAGTGAAAAGGAAAAGAAAATTGAAAAAATCGGACGAAATTGATCAAACCCAGGTTAATTGAAAAAGAACAAAATCACGCACGTTAGATTGTAAAATTACGCATGTTGTCGTACGTAATGTACGTTAAGCCGTAATGTACATTACACTCTCTCTCTCTCTCTCTCTATATATATATATATATATATAAACCCTCAGTTGCATATACATATTTTTGTCCAAATTTTTCACCGAAATTTCCAACTACATATACGAAAGTCGTATGCAATGATCATGTGTGTCATGCTTAACTAACACAACTACAAAAAACTAACAAACAAATATTTTCTCAATTGCCCTTAACAAATCTAGAATTTTTTTCTCCTATTTAAGGAGTTTTTACACTCCTGTTAATCGGGTTTTTGACAAAGTTTCTTGCCTTAACCTCTAACTACAGTTTTAGAAAATGAAAAACCAATCCGAAGTCACAAATGTTTGGTTTGGTGTTACAAATGTCCTCTTTTTTTCAAATGGATAGTTTGAATTATTGTTGTTGAGTTATAAAGATTGATTGTGACTATACTACATGTATATAGAAAATTTAGTAAAGAACATACTACTGAAATGTTGTGTAAACATACACGCATGATAAACAAATAAATGCTAGTTGATAAAACACACCAATATTATTATGATGCTTAACTAAGAAAGGGATAACTCAAATGAAATGTATAGCATGTCTAAACTAAATTATACTACCACAACTTGCATGCAACTATGTGAAAGTCAAACGTGCTTTAGAGTTTGATTCATAAAAGTCTACATATATTTGATAACCATTAACAACTAATGTTTTGGTTTTCAAACAAGTGAAAGCTAAGTTGTGCTCTAACTTCCCTTATAAATAGGGTAATTCTTAGAATTAACATTGTATCAGTCCCTTGATTGTAAACACACTTGCTCTTTTACATCAATGGCAATGAAACCGATCATCTTAATCACCATTTTGACAGTTGTTTTAGTGGCAACGCAAGCTCAAGCTCAATTTAATTTTCCCGGAGTTGGATCTAGGTTAAACATCAGCGGAATTCTATCTTGTTCAGCGAATGCTAGTGTTAATGGCACAAACCCAATCCCTCCTTTCCCAAGTAAGATCACCATTCCGGCTTTATAGTCCATACGTTCATCGCATCCTTTAAAAACTTTGACGTTTACCAAACTTTTTAAAAGAAGAATACGTAAAACTATAATGATTTAAAGTTATATATACACATTGTAGAATAAATTGGTGTGACTTAGCTCATTATTTTACGTGTGATATCTATATATTTCATTGTTCACAGATGCTATAGTCCAACTAGTATGTGGTGGAAATGTGGTAGCCTCAACCACAACAAATGGCACGGGAGCATTCAGCATCTTTTTGAGCCAATTTCAAGCTCTTCTTAGCACCATTTTATCAAATTGTATCCTACGTGTTCCTACACCGCTCTCGAATTGTAACGCAACTCTGCCATCAAATGGAACTCTACAAGCGCCGATACAATTCCTAGGGAACTCCATTCGTGGTGTTTTGAATTTTACTTCGGGGCCATTCACACGGGGCTGAGTTTGATAATTTGAGTTAGCTTCACTATGATATAATGTATGAATAAATGAGGATTGTGTTTAGCAACATAATATATACCTCTATATAATGCATGAATAAATGAAGCTGTTGACTTATATTAAGTTTGTGTGCGCTCAAGATTTTGGTTGATTTACATGTTTTTTTTTTCTCAACTTGACTAAAAACCCTGATTTTATTCGACCATATGAATGATTTTTAAAGCAAAAGCTACACTTCACCTATTATACAAACGTATAAAAGTACGAATACCGGGTATAACCCAATCAGATACAACCGTACCCGGGGTTTTTAGGAGAATACCCACTTAAACCGGTCCGGGTATGGTCAGCTACGGGTATACGCGAAACTGGGTAGGAATCAGAAATGGATTGAAAATTTAAATACTACCATGAGAAACGGATTCCTAACGGTAATATAGCCGTTTGGAACCGCTTAAGTTTTTTGTATCACCAACAATGGCAAGCAACGAAGATGTTTTGGTGCTTGAAACCAAAAGAAACCCCGATGATTGGTCCCACTACGACTAATTATCTCTAGTGTCGGACAACACCGAGATGGTTCGGTGTAAGTATTGTGCAGGTATCGTGAGAAGTTTGTGAAAGTCATGGCAAACTCAACTCTCAACATAACCTTAAACATCGCAGTGAACCAAGTTATAGTTTCTTTAACCAACATTTTATCATCTTGTATCCTACGTGTTCCTACACCACTCTCGACCTGTAACGCAACTCTGCCATCAAACGGAACTCTACAAGCGCCGCTACTATTCTTGGGAAACACCACTATTAGTACTTTGAATTTCGCTTCGGGGACATTCACATTGACCTGAGTTTGATCATTTGAGTTAGCTTCACTATGATATAATGAATAAATGAGGATTGTGTTTAGCAACATAATATATACCTCTATATAATGCATGAATAAATGAAGCTGTTTACTTATGTTAAGTTTGTGTGCGCTCAAGATTTTTGTTGATTTACATGTTTTTTTTCTCAACTTGATTAAAAACACTGATTTTATTCGACCATATGAATGATTTTTAATGCAAAAGCTACACTTCACCTATTATACAAACGTATAAAAGTACGAATACCGGGTATAGTCCACAGATGGTAAGACAGGATGGAAAAGATCTGGGATGTAAAGAGTATAACGAAACGAGAAGTAACGAGAATAAACTTTGTATGTTCATAATGCGGTACTAATGTTATGAATTATATGTGGTGAATGCAGGTAGTACCAGTCATGAGGATCTCCAAGGATTGAAGATCGAGGATCAAGTCACAAGATAGATTGTACGGGAGTGTCGAGTACGTAATTTAGTAAAGCCGGTTTATGATTTCTTATTGTAAATGAGTATAATAAATGTATTTATTGAGAAAGAATTAACCCTAGAAATGAGATTAAGTGTGTCAAAGTGTTTGTAACTAAAGAAATTTTTATGGTACGAATTTCCGCTGCGACTTTAGCCAAATAAGAACTAGGGTCTTACATATCTGTCGTACGTGATGTACGTTAAGCCGTATTGTACGTTAACTGGCCTAGTGTGAGGTTCATTGGGGAACACCAAAAAAGTGGGGAACCGGGGAACCCATCTCTTAACCTTTGGATTAAAAAAATCAAGGGTTGTGATTTAATTGATATCTCATAGTTTAAAAACACACGGAAGGGTATAATCGGAATAAAAAAAGTCTGATTTGTTTCAACTGTCCATTCCTCCATTCCAGATCTCAGATACCGGCGAATCATGACAATATAACCGTCGCACGCCACCGTCGTCGGAAAGTGATGGTACGGACTTATCTACACCTTTGTGGTTGTCAATTGCACCTTTTCGTTTCCCGATGGAGGCAATGGAACCAGTAGACGATTCGTCATTCATGTGTCCACCTCCGGCAGTGGCGAATCTGACCTAGAACTCATCGTCACCATGTTGTTTACGGTTTTCGATTACATATTCCAGATTATGAAGAAGGTGCACATATCAATTTGTTGAAAATGCAACAGGACTGGTACGATCAAAGTTTTTATATAGTTTTTACAAGTTAAACCTAATTGTAATTTGAACTATTGCTGAATGCAAAATTGACCTCCAAATCCACCAGATCTTTTGTTTAGTAACATGTTTCTACAACAATAACAATTTGCTTTTTTATGATGTATTGTTTGTGAAATGTGTTTTTTACATCTAAAACAAATTAGTTTTACATGATTTAAATAATTAAATTGTCTGAAACAAATCAGATTAGGTTTATATAACTTTAAATCCAAAACATAAAAGTTTTACATGTTAAACAAATAATTTTATGTTCGTCAAAGAAATTCGCGTAGTTATTGGCAGTTGATCTTTGAGTATCATTAGAATAAATATTTTGTAAGAGATTTGTTGTATAACGGTTCCGATTTAGATGTCATGCTTATAAACATGTATTTTTCTAGGTCTAGTTAGATGGATGAAATTGGCATATAAGTTTTTGATGAACTATTACTGTAAGAAGAATTGAATTTGAAATTTAGTTTTTATTCATAAAACCTAATACCATTTGATTATGTGATTTCTGTCATATAGCATGTTATACCTCCTATAATGTTAATTTTAACGTGTTAAATCTTATGTTTGAAGAGAATTGAGATGAAATTCCTTCAAATTTCTATAATGTTAAAGTTAATATGTTAAATCTTATATTTGAGGTTTTTGCAAGTCTGTCTTGTTTGTTTGGTGTCAATTGTCATTAGTCTCTCTTTTGAAATCGGCTAATGAGTATGGATGCGTATGTAAATGATTTTTTAGGTTCTGTTATTACTAGTCTTTGAGATTAAAATCACTTTTTGGCTTGTATATAACTCAAGCATGTTCATATATAACCAGGTTGATACTGAATTATAGTTTTTACCTTTTTAGTTCATTGCCAATGTTTTTGCATATTTTTATGCAGATGTGAGGTATTGATGAGGCTGCACTTGATCGCCTCTCTCTTGTTACTGAAATCACTAAGCATATTCGTGTAAGAGCCTCTGGTGGAAAGACTACAGCTTCTAAACTTGGCCAGTCATTTTGTTAACCTACAAGGGTATTTTGGTCAACGAAGCGGCTGTTTGTAACGGTAATGAGTCCGGTCCAGTTTTGAGAACATTGTCTGTTGCACACAAGAAGAAGTGGTACAAGTAAACGGGTCAAACGAAGAAGGGTGCAAAGGGTATGGTTGTAATCATGGATCTTTGCTCTCACGAAGTGAAATGAAGCAAAATGATTTAGGTCAAAGTGGTTAAACTGTTGCGGTTGCTTTAGAACCAACACGACTTTCTTACATGGTTTCGGTTCTTGAATCGACGGTTGCTGCTCGTTTCAGAGTAGGGACTTGCCTGTTATGAATTTTCGTTTTAGGATATATGGTATTTGAGTTTGTAACTTTGTGAGATCTAATCTCAACCCTTTAACTTTTTGATAATCATTTCCAATCTGTGCATTGCATGTGTTAACTATTTCGTAGGTTTCTTTGCTCATCATTTTTTACTTTTGAAGAATGTTTTTGAATGTGTATCCCCTAAAGGGGTGGCTCAAGTGGGGCTATTCCGAATGATTTTATATACTTACTGCAAAGAATTACGGCATGAATGGGGCTAAACGATGCAGAATATCACTGCATGATTTCATCATTAATAAAACTTAACGAGCTTAAAGAAGTTGAAGATCTATAAACCGAATGGGAATCCACTTCCGTAATTGGCGATTCACGGCTCCCGAATTTGATCCTTGCAGCGTATATGAACAAAAACGATATCAAAATGGCGGAAGTGTTTTTTGAAAAACGGGTTGTCGGGAAAGGAAACGTTCCAAGTTACACTTCATTTAAATAAAAAAACAAATTCTTAACATGTTAAATATATTTTATTGGTTTATTTTAAAAAAATTAATTGTTTTAGATTAATATGAAATATAATTTGATTTTTCAACTTTATGTGTGGTATCTAATATAAGCACAACGAATTATATTGATTGATTATTTTAATTATTATTAATCGCAAGGTACGTCTTGTGTCACCATGGTTTCCTAGAACAGGAGTGATCTGGGTGAGATCGGAGATACATCACCTTGTAGAAGGTTAGGAGCTTTCCCGATAATATACCATTTCGAATATTTATGACACGTTAAATAATATAAAAAGACTAAACATTTGTTTATAAATAAAAAATAAATTCTTAACATTTAAATGTTTTTTTAACATAATAAAATATTTTCTTAACATGTTAAATATATTTTATTGGTTTATTTAAACATAATAATTGTTTCAGATTAATATGAAATATAATTTGATTTTTCAACTATATGTGTTGTATCTGATATGAGCATAACGAATTATAGATTGATTATTTTAATTTTTATTAATCGCAAGGTACGTCTTGTTTCACCATTTTCTTAGATCACAAATGATCCGGGTGAGATCGGAGATATATCACCTCGTAGAAGGTTAGGAGCTTTCCTCACAATATACCATTGCGAATATTTATGACACGTGAAATAATTTTAAAAGACTAATCATTTGTTTATAAATAAAAAAACAAATTCTTAACATGTTAAATATTTTTTTAATATAATAAAATATTTTCTTAACATGTTAAATATATTATATTGGTTTATTTAAAAAAAATATTTTAGATTAATATGAAATATAATTTGATTTTTCAACTTTATGTGTTGTATATAATATAAGCACAACGAATTATACTGATTAATTATTATTAATCGCAAGGTACGTCTTGTGTCACCATGGTTTCCTATATCACCAGTGATCTGGGTGAGATCGGAGATACATCACCTCGTAGTAGGTTAGGAGCTTTCCCGACAATATACCATTCCGAATATTTATGGCAGTTAAATAATATAAAAAGACTAAACATATGTTTAAAAATAAAAAATAAATTCTTTACATGTTAAATATCTTTTTAACATAATAAAATATTTTCTTAACATGTTAAATATATTTTATTGGTTTATTTAAAAATAATAATTTTTTCAGATTAATATCAAATATAATTTGATTTTTCAACTGTATGTGTTGTATCTGATATGAGCAAAACGATTTACAGATTGATTATTTTAGTTTTTATTAATTACAAGGTACGTCTTGTGTCACCATTTTTTTTAGATCATAAATGATCCAGGTGAGATCGGAGATATATCACCTCGTAGAAGGTTAGGAGCTTTCCTCAAAATATACCATTGCGAATATTTATGACACGTGAAATAATTTAAAAAGACTAATCATTTGTTTATAAATAAAAAAAATTCTTAACATGTTAAATATTTTTTAATATAACAAAATATTTTCTTGACAGGTTAAATATATTTTATTGATTTATTTAAAAAAAATTGCTTCAGATTAATATGAAATATAATTTTATTTTTCAACTTTATGTGTTGTATATAATATAAGCATAACAAATTATATTGATTAATTATTATTAATCGCAAGGTACGTCTTGTGTCACCATGATTTCCTAGATCACGAGTGATCTGGGTGAGATCGGAGATACATCACCTCGTAATAGGTTAGGAGCTTTCCCGACAATATACCATTCCGAATATTTATGAAAGTTAAATAATATAAAAAGACTAAACATTTGTTTATAAATAAAAAATAAATACTTAACATGTTAAATATTTTTTTTAACATAATAAAATATTTTCTTAACATGTTAAATATATTTTATTGGTTTATTTAAAAATTATGATTGTTTCAGATTAATATGTAATATAATTTGATTTTTCATCTGTATGTGTTGTATCTGATATGAGCGCAACGAATTATAGATTGATTATTTTAATTTTTATTAATCGCAATGTACATCTTGTGTCACCATTTTTTTAGATCACAAATGATCCGGGTGAGATCGGAGATATATCACCTCGTAGTAGGTTAGAAGCTTTCCTCACAATATACCATTGCGAATATTTATGACACGTGAAATAATTTAAATAGACTAATCATTTGTTTATAAATAAAAAAACAAATTCTTAACATGTTAAATATTTTTTTAATATAATAAAATATTTTCTTAACATGTTAAATATATTTTATTGGTTTATTTAAAAAAATTGCTTAAGATTAATATGAAATATAATTTGATTTTCAACTTTATGTGTTGTATCTGATATAAGCACAACGAATTATATTGATTAATTATTATTAATCGCAAGGTACGTCTTGTGTCACCATGGTTTCCTAGATCATGAGTGATCTGAGTGAGATCGGAGATACATCACCTCGTAGAAGGTTAGTAGCTTTCCCGGCAATATACGATTTCAAATATTTATGACATGTTAAATAATATAAAAAGACTAATCATTTTTTTATATATAAAAAATAATTCTTAACATGTTAAATATTTTTTTAACATAATAAAATATTTTCTTAACATGTTAAATATATTTTATTGGTTTATTTAAATATAATAATTGTTTCAGATTAATATGAAATATAATTTAATTTTTCAACTGTATGTGTTGTATCTGATATGAGCGCAACGAATTATAGATTGATTATTTTAATTTTTATTAATCGCAAGGTACATCTTATGTCACCATTTTTTTGATCACAAATGATTCGGGTGATATCGGAGATATATCACCTCGTAGAAGGTTAGGAGCTTTCCTCACAATATACCATTGCGAATATTTATGACACGTGAAATAATTAAAAAGACTAATCATTTGTTTATAAATAAAAAAACAAATTCTTAACATGTTAAATTTTTTTTTAATACAATAAATATTTTCTTAACATGCTAAATATATTCTATTGGTTTATTTAAAAAAATGCTTTAGATTAATATGAAATATATTTTGATTTTTCAACTTTATGTGTTGTATCTGATATAAGCACAACGAATTATATTGATTAATTATTATTAATCGCAAGGTACGTCTTGTGTCACCATGGTTTCCTAGATCACGTGTAATCCAGGTGAGATCGGAGATACATCACCTCGTAGAAGGTAAGGAGCTTTCCCGACAATATACCATTTCAAATATTTATGAGCGTTAAATAATATAAAAAGACTAAACATTTGTTTATAAATAAAAAAATAAATTCTTAACATGTTAAATATATTTTATTGGTTTATTTAAAAATAATAATTGTTTCAGATTTATATGAAATATAATTTGATTTTTCAACTGTACGTGTTGTATCTGATATGAGCACAACAATTTATAGATTGATTAATTTAATTTTTATTAATTACAAGGTACGTCTTGTGTCACCATTTTTTTTAGATCACAAATGATTCGGGTGAGATCAGAGATATATCACCTCGTAGAAGGTTAGGAGCTTTCCTCAAAATATACCATTATGAATATTTATGACACGTGAAATAATTTAAAAAGACTAATCATTTGTTTATAAATAAAAAAAAAATTCTTAACATGTTAAATATTTTTTTAATATAATAAAATATTTTCTTAACATGTTAAATATATTTTATTGGTTTATTTAAAAAAAATTGCTTCAGATTAATATAAAATATAATTTGATTTTTCAACTTTATGATTTTTCCCTAATAAACTCTCCTCTATATATATATATATATATATATATATATATATATATATATATATATATATACATACAGGGGAAGGTTAAAATGAGAACCACCTCGAGTTGTAAGAACCAGCGAGAACCACCCCCGCGGGGGGCCGTTGACCACGATTTTTTTTTACAACTAGATGTGTATATTTTAACACCCTACGTAAAGTTTGGGTTTAAACGGCGCGCCCGAGGGGGTAGTTTTTTACGCCCAAAGTTTGGGTTTTTTTATTTTTTTTTAATTTTTCTTTTTTTTAACCAAACTTTGGGCGTAAAAAACTACCTCATCGGGCGCGCCGTTTAAACCCAAACTTTACGTAGGGTGTTAAAATATACACATCTAGTTGTAAAAAAAAATCGTGGTCAACGGCCCCCCGCGGGGGTGGTTCTCGCTGGTTCTTACAACTCGAGGTGGTTCTCATTTTAACTTATTCCTATACATATATATATACATATATATATATATATACATACTAGTATTAAGCCCCTGCGTTGCAGTGGTTGTTATAAAATTGTGTCAAGTAGTATCAATGCTATACCACTGTCAGCGACCACTAACACCGGAAAAGCTCGTAAAAACAAATTAAATAAAAACGAAAAAAATAACGCCGAGTGAAAAGCAGACGTAAAATCTTTGAATCACGAACGCTCATTGCAAAGAAATTAAACCAAAACGTAAAACATCAGAAAAAAAAAATAACTAAGTCAATTCAGGACTCGCACGTTGGTTGAACTTGTTAAACGGAGAAAAATAGATGTGTTGCGACGGGCCAATCAAACAGGAAAAATATACGAAAAAATGTTGAACCCCACACGCACGATGCGGTGCATTAACTCACAAAATTTAGAACGAAACGAAAAACTTGGGAAAGATAATAAGTATGGTGGACCAAAATTGAAAAAAAAAAGAGTTGGGATTAAATTGCAAAAGATGAAAAATTTTGGATTAAAAGTAAAAAAAAGGTCTAAATTGCAAAATTGAAGTTATTTATTGATCTTAGATAAAGATAAAGATAAGAATAAAAATAAATGATATCTATATATTAGTTATTAATATTAATATTGAAAGAAATTTATTAAATAATTATAAATAAAATTTATGATGTTGAAGGAGAGAATGCCATATGGCATTATTTGTAGTCTTTTATTATAAGTTAGATATATACATATATATATATACATACATATATATACATATATATATATATACATATACATATATATATATATATACATATATATATATGGCCAGGATCATTTCAGAACCATAAATATTTACAGAACTCGCAGAACTCCTTAGGGCTGTAAACGAACCGATATATATATATATATGGCCAGGATCATTTCAGAACCATAAATATTTACAGAACTCGCAGAACTCCTTAGGGCTGTAAACGAACCGAACGTTCAGCGAACAGTTCGTGAACCGTTCGACAGGAAGTTCGTTTATGTTCGTTCGTTTAATAAACAAACGAACACGAACAACAAATTTCGTTCGATTAGTTAAGTGAACGAACATGAACAAAGGTCTCGTTCGTTTGATTGTGTTCGTGAACGTTCGGTAAGGTATTCATGAACGTGTTCGTGAACATTCGTTGATTTGCGTTCGTTTATGTTCGTATGTTTGTGTTTTAAATGAAGATTTTGTACTTTCTTATATTTTATTTGTACTTTTTATATTATTAAACTTTTATTTATTTTATTTCTCTAACAATTAAACTTGGAAACCCACTTTCACCTTTTTTATGCGTCACTTCCCTTTCATTTCTCATTATTTACATCCACGAATACAATCGACCTCCGTTCCACAATAAGGGATTCAAGTTTGAGTGCTACTCTATGGGCCATCTATCTTTATCCTTCGTCGCGTTCGCCAAATTTATTTGTGTTCGTGAACCGTTCGTGAACACGCTCATTTCCTTAATGAACGAACACGAACATAAAATCTCATTCGGTAAGTGTTCATGAACCGTTCGTGAACACATTTATTTCCTTAACTTCGTTCGGTTCATTTACAGCCCTAGAACTCCTAATAAACAATCTTTTTATTTATATATTTTTATGTTTAGGATAATTTTATCATTTTTTTATATGTAATTTTATAATTACACATATGTAAACTAGTTTTTTTACATATATGTAATTAGTCATGACACATATATATAATTTTGGCAATTAAACATATGTAAACTACTTTTAACATGTATTTAATCAAAGAAATACATATTATATATGATAAAAAGATCCTAAATACAAAAACTTATATATAAAATGATTGTTTATTAGGAGTTCTGAAAGTTCTGTAGTTGTTTAAAGTTCTGAAATAAACTCAACCATATATATATATATTGTTTGTAAGGAAGATCGGAGGAATACTCCACTTGTCTACTGGTAGACTCGAGTAAGAGTGAGGTTACATAGAACAAAGAAAGTGAAGAAACAGAGATAACCCAAATATGTTGAGAGATACGAGATTCATGTGCATATGCTTAACTAAAATAGCTACAAATATTAATAAACAAGCATTTTATTGAGTAGGTAGTTGTAACCCTAAATAATTTGAATAGCTGTTGATTTAAGTATATATACTCTTTAACCCTCAACAATTCTACAAGATTTTCTCCTTTTTCAGGAGCTTTCACAACCCTGTTAATCCAATTTAGACAAAGATTATTTCATTGGCTCTAACTACGGTTATAGAATATGAGAGATCAAATCGGTCAGGTTTGTTGGGTCGCCATCACAAATGAAATAGTATGGTGCTAAAACTGTGTTTTTTCAATGGATAGCTTGAATTATTTTTGTGAAGTTGTAAAGATGGTTTGTGACTTTAATAAATGTATACATATGTTGTGTCCTTAATTATATATATTTTTCATACACATCGTCAATCATTTTAAACAGGTTTTTATTACATTCACTGGTTTTTAGTTTTTTTGTATTTGATTGTTTGGGGTAGGATTTCTAGTAGATATAAACTTGTATAAAAATGGGGTAGGATTTCTAGTAGATATAAACTTGTATAAAAATGTGGTAGAGGTGATACGATACAACGATAGGATCATGGTGTTGAGATTAGTACTAGGAGAGGAAGTGGTGACAGTTGTTTGCGCATATGCCCCACAAGTGGGATTAGGGGATCAAGAGAAAAGAGATTTTTGGGACTGCCTAGACGGAGTTGTGAGGGCCATACCTAGGGAAGAAAGAATTTTCATAGGAGGCGATTTTAATGGCCATATTGGTAGGCATAGTGATGGTTTTAGTGAGGTTCATGGGGGCTTTGGTTTTGGTGATAGGAACAACCCTGGTAGGGATTTGCTAGAGTTTGCGGTGGCCCACAACCTAGGTATTCTGAATTCTTTCTTTAAGAAGAAAGAATCACAGTTGATTACTTTTAGCAGTTGCGGACGTAACACTCAGATTGACTATATTTTGATGAGGCTAGGAGATCGAAGGTGGTTGAGGGACTGCAAGGTTATACCAGGGGAGACAGCAGTGACTCAACACCGTTTATTGGTGGCGGATATAGTCATGAGAGGAAAACTGGCCAAGGGAGAGAGGGTAATGCGACCTAGGGTTAGATGGGGTATGTTAAAGGGCGACAAAATCGAAGTGTTTAGAGATAAGGTCCTCTTAATAACATCGCCTAGAGTAAATGTGGGAGGACATGGCAAACACCATTACTAATGTGGCGAAGGAAACGTTAGGGGTTGTAAAAGGAAAGAGGTGTGGCCATAAGGAGTCATGGTGGTGGAATGAGGATGTGCATACTAAAATAAGGATTAAACAAGGGTGCTTTAGGGATCTTTTGAGGTGTACAGTCGAGGAGGAGCAAGCGATTTTAAGGGATAGATATAAAGAGGCTAAGAGAGAGGCGAAGAAGGCAGTGTCAGAGGCGAAGAACGCAGCTTACAAGCAGATGTATGATCGACTGGAAACAAAGGAGGGGGAGCATGACATGTTCAAGATTGCAAAGGCTAGAGAGCGTAGAAGGCAAGACTTAGGAGCAGTGAAGTTTTTAAAGGGAGAGGACGGATGCGTTTTGGTCAAAGAACACGACATTAAGATGAGATGGCAAGTGTACTTCTACAATCTTTTCAATGGCAGGAGGGATTACCAACAAGAAATTGAAGAAAATGATGATTCACCTACGCAAAGGCGACTACGGAATAACGGCTACTGTCGACGTATCACACGGGAGGAGGTGAGAACAAACCTTAGAAAGATGGGAAGAGCTAAGGCAGTTGGGCCAGATAACATACCGATTGAGGTATGGAAATGCTTGGGAGAAGAAGGAGTACATTGGCTAACTATTTTATTCAATCTTATTTTCAAATCTGGGAAAATGCCAGATCAATGGAGGAATAGTGTAGTAGTTCCTGTGTATAAGAACAAAGGGGACGCCCAATGTTGTGGGAATTATAGAGGGATTAAGTTGCTAGGACACACTATGAAATTATGGGAGAGAATAATTGAGACGAGAATCCGAAGAGAAACTCAAGTCACGGTAAACCAATTTGGTTTTATGCCAGGGCGATCGACTACGGAGGCAATGCATATTCTAAGGAGATTGATGGAGAAGTATAGGGAGAAGAAACGGGACCTACACATGGTGTTCATTGATCTTGAAAAGGCCTATGACAGTGTGCCACGTAGACTGATTTGGGATAGTTTGGAGAGTAGAGGGGTTTCTGGGAAGTATATAGACTTAATTAGGGATATGTATGTTAGGACTGAGACTAGTGTCCGAGCGCCTGTAGGGGATACTGATTCTTTCCCGGTGGAGGTAGGACTCCACCAAGGGTCCGCTTTGAGCCCTTTTCTATTTGCAGTTATCCTAGATGAGTTGACAAAGTTAATTCAGGGGGCTCTTCCGTGGTGCCTGCTTTTTGCAGATGATATTGTGTTAGTTGCTGATAGTAAACAAAGCCTGAATGCGAGGTTAGAAGAGTGGCGAGCAGCTTTAGAGGGAAGAGGTTTAAAGATTAGTCGATCTAAGACTGAGTACTTGTATTGCGACTTTAGTGGAGTAGACAACGATGAGGACATTCAGATCACCATTGACAGTCAAGCGGTCCCGCAGGTGACTAAGTTCAAGTATCTAGGATCGTTTGTCCAGAGGGATGGGGAGATAGATAGTGACGTTGCCCACCGCATCCAGGTCGGATGGTGTAGGTGGAGAGCTGCCACTGGGGTATTGTGCGATAGGAGGTTCCCAACAAAATTGAAAGGGAAATTTTATAGGGTTGCAATTAGACCTGCTATGTTATATGGAACCGAATGTTGGGCCATTAAGGAAGTACAGGCACGCAAGATGGAGGTAGCAGAGATGAGAATGCTAAGATGGATGTGTGGCCACACAAGGTTAGACCGGATAAGAAATGATGTTTTTAGGGAAAGGTTAGAAGTAGCTAGTATATCAGATAAGATAAAGGAGGGAAGATTGAGATGGTTTGGACATGTGAAGAGGAGGCAGACGATAGAACCAGTTAGAGTGGTTGAAACCCTCGAGGTGGAGGGGAGGAGGAGTAGAGGCAGACCCAAAATTACTTGGGATGAGCGGATTAGGCAGGATTTGCAAAAATTGCACCTCTCTGAGAACATGGTCCATGATAGGAGCTCGTGGAGACGTAGGATTAAGGTTAAGGATTTCTATGAAAGGGTACAATTGTGTTTTTAGGTGTAGTGTAGTGTATGGTTGTACATAAGTAACTATGTGTATAGGATGTTTTGTACAGTTGTGTTTCTAGGTGTAGTGTATGGTCGTAAATATGTAACTATGTGTATAGACTGTTTTGTGTTGTCATATTTGTTCTGTTCTACCATGCACTGTTTCGCAACTCATACTACATTGGTAGCTTCATACACATACACACACACACCCCATGCTCTATTTATTTCTTTCCTGGGTGTTTTGGAGCCGAGGGTCTCTCTGGAAGCAGCCTCTCTATCTCTAGGGGTAGAGGTAAGGTGTGCCTACATCCCACCCTCCCCAGACCCTACAAATAGCTTTGTTATTTGTGGGATTTTACTGGGTATGATTGATTGATTGATATTTGATTGTTTGGAATATAATTCGCAGGCTAAAACAAAGTCAATCATATGGTTTGGACTTTGGAGTTTTACAAGGAAAATAAGTTTGGGCTTCAAGCTTAATTGCGTTGAAATAATTGTTCTTGAACATGGACCAAATGAAATGAACCAAAAGCGTGAAGAATCAAGATGGCAAAATGGGCTTGGCTTGCGGTTAGGCTGCCTGTCTACAGAGTACCGCCCACACAGTAAAGAATCAAAAAGAAAATATGTGATGATCGTGTTGAACACGGAACCCCTAAAATAATTTTTGAGACTCCCAAACAAACTGGTTTTGTTTCCAAGGAACAACAGCCAGTGGTACTGTCAGGATTGACTCAAGGACTCGAATGGTACCTTGGAACAAGAAGTAGGATGTAGAAAAGATTACTGGAATTTTTCATTTGTTTTGATGATTTTCGGTGTATCTTGCAACTAAGTCTCCCCTTGGTTTTTATAGTGAAATCATGAGGGAGAACTCCATCAAAGTGCGTTATTAAAGCGCCACATTGCGCCCATCAAACACGCGTGTTGGGGTGCGAGTTAAGAGTGCTTCGCACTCTTTGCGACTCCACTAGTGTGTGTTTTTCTGGAACAATAAGCAAGGAGAGCTCCCACTTATATATTACCTTAAGCTTTGTCCCTCCTCCTACGTGAGACAAGTTCTAGTTTACCGTTTTCTGTAATTTGTAAATTTTTTGCAATTTTGGAAGTTTCAAACATCAACTTTCGAGTGTCAATATCTAATTCATTTTAGCTCGTTTTGGACGCGGTTTGGTTAGTTGCAAAACTCCCACATGATAGAACACAAAACCATATATATATATATATATATATATATATATAGGGGAAGGTTCATTTGAGAAGAAAATTTTATTGAGAAGAAAAAGAATAAAAGGGTATAATTGTAAAACATTAAATAGTTTTTTTTCTCCTCTCATCTATTATTATGTTTGACTAATTAATTAGTCATTAAGACTATAATCCTCCACACTAAATATTTTTGCCTACACACATTAAAAGTTATCCTACACATTTCGAAATTTATCTTACACATATTGAAATTTATCCTACACAACTCGTAATTTATCCTACACGCCTCGTATTTATCCTACACTTTAAATGAATTTTTATTTTTATTTTTTGTGAAAAAATATATATCTTAAAAATAAGTTACAAATTTAATATAGTTAGTTATTAAAGATGAAACTACCAATTAATGATGTATGTAAGTTTACTAATATACCCTTATAGTTACATTAAGTACAAATATTAAATGAAGTCTAATGAAGCATTCCTATCGGTTGAAATTTCTTCTTTTTTCTTCTTACAAAGAATTTCTTCTCATCTGAACCCTCTACTATATATATATATATATATATATATATATATATATATATATATATAGGGAGCCGCTAATATAAGAACCATCTCCAGTTGTAAGAACCGCGAGAACCACTCTCAACCAATCAGAATATGACAACCCAAAGGGTATTATGGTCATTTACCCCAAATGTCATTTCCCACCCTCTCTCCTCATTTATAATTGTCAGTATTCTCTCTCTCCACCTTTTTAATACTCCATCTCTTCTCTCCTCAACCTATTCACTTCCTAAATTCAAAAAGAAACCCCTTGCCCCTTCCGGTTCTCCTTTGCCGGCGACCACCACTGTTAATCAGTGGAAGATGATGATGATGATGATGATTGATGGTGGGTGCCGCCGCCGTTCATCGGAGATAAAACCTTGGTCGCCGCCGCCGCCTTCCTCTCTCCGGCCTCCCTTCCTCTCTGCCCTCGTTCATCGGAGATAAAACCTTGGTCACCGTCGCCGCCGTCTCCTCCGCCACCGTTCAGCACCATTTAACGGAGATAAAACCTTGGAGGTGGTGGGTGCTCGATGACGGTGGTGGAGTGTCGATGTCGGAGGTGGTGGGTGCTTGATGGCAGGTGGTGGGTGTTCGATGACGGTGGTGTAGTGCCGATGTCAGAGGTGGTGGGTGCTCGAGATGATGGTTTGAGTTGGGTCAGTGAAGGTGGGTTTTCAATTTTGTTTTGGTTGGGTTTCTTTTTGATATTTTGTCTGATGAACTCCGTTTTTGATGCGGGGTTGACTCTGTTGAATCTGGGTTTGAATCATGTGGGTTTTACTTTCTTGATGGTTTGTTTTATCTGCTTCAATCTAGGGTTTGATTCTGTTGAATCTGTTGCGTTTTGAATCTGTTGAATTTTTTTGAATTTTTTTGAATCTGTTTGAATGATGTTCTTGTTCCTTTTGAATGTTTAAATCGGTTGAATCTGGTGCCTTATTGAATCGGCGGTGATGATGCAAAAAAAAACTGACGATGGCGCGATAAGGATGGTGGAGGGTAGGTTTTTGAACCTGCAACCCCACTTTGCAGCCTCTGATTATCGGAAAATCTGAGCCAAAACTTCGTTTTTTTTTTCAAGAATCCACTCGTTCTTTTGATTTTTGTTTGTTGGTTTTTTTTTGAGGCGTCGATGATGATAGCAAACTATTTGAGACACCTCCCGAGTGAGCGATTTTCTGGGTGCGTTCGTTTTTGCGTAAAAACGTTTTTGTAAAAAAAAAGTTAAATCGTAAACTTTTTAACGTAAAACGTAAAAACGTAAAACGTAAGACGTAAAAAGTTTTTCGTAAAACGTTAAAAGTTTTAGGTAAATCGTAAAACGTAAATTTTTTTTAGTAAAACGTAAAAAACGTTAACGTAAAAAACCTGAATTTAAAAATGTGAACGTAAAAAACATTAACGTAAAAAGCCATCGCGTAAAACTAAAAAACGTAAAAAACGTTAACGTAAAAAACCGTCGCGTAAAACGTAAAAAAACGTTAACGTTAAAAACCGGCGCGTAAAACGTAAATAACGTTAACGAAAAAACGGCGCGTTGAAAAAACGACGCGTGAAAAAGCCGGGCGTAAAAACGGCGCGTCAAAAAACGAGGCGTGAAAAGGCCGGGCGTAAAAACGTAAAACGTTAAACGTAAAAATATGTAAATAAATCTGAATTTGAAAATGCTTAATAAAAAAACCATGTTTAAAAAATAAAAATCTAATATAATAATACAAAAAAGAAATAAAAAAACAATAAAGACAAAAAGACAAAATAGAGTAATTTTACTAAAATAACATTTTGGATTAAAATAGTAAAGACATAATAAGACAAAAAATATTTAATATTATTTTTAAATACTTTTAATCTCATCCATCCATCTCCTTGATCTAATGGCCAAAAAGTGGTTCTCGCGGTTCTTACAACTGGAGGTGGTTTTCATTTTAGCGGTCATATATATATATATATATAGGGAGAAGATCATGCGAGAACCACCTCTTATTGCGAGAACCGCGAGAACCAATGTGAACACAACCAAAAATGCCTAAAAATAGCTAAAAATCACACAAAATTTTTTATATTTTTTATAAAAAAATTGCTACTTTTCGAAGCAAAAAAAAAAATTGGGGGGGGGGGGGGTGGGGGGTTTAGGTTTTTTTTTGGGGGGGGGGGGGTTAGGTTTTTTTATGCTTTTTTTAGGTTATTTTAGCTATTTTAGGTTGTGTTCACATTGGTTCTCGCGGTTCTCACAATAATGGTGGTTCTCGCATGAGCTCCTCCCTATATATATATATAGGGCTTGGCTATATAGGAAACTCTATCTTTTTTAGAAAACTTTGCAAACTCATTGTCATCCATTGATTATGTTTCATCCAAGTTGATCAATGGTGCTCATCATTTTGGAAAGAAATATAATTAAAAGAAATATTATAATACACATGAAAAGCACTGAAGGGGTATTTTCGGTAGTGCAATAGAACCTTGGAAAAAGAAATCCCTGCCATGCAGTAGCAGTCAAATCATAACTCCAAACCAATTCAAAAAAAAATTCATCTTTATCTTTCCCACTAATCTGTTCAAATGCAGTTTTGTTCATAATTCCCCCATCCGATATACTGTTCATATTTCCCCATCGCCAAGACTAAATCGATCGGTGCCTTCTAACCCTAAGATAGAAGCCGATAGTGAGGATCCGGGAGAATGAGGAAATCGTTCGTAATTTTGTCATCCTCGCTCAAAATGAAACGATTACGGAAGATCAAGAGTTCAAGCAAAAGGTTAGTTATTGTAATCTGTCCTGTAAAAGGGGGTTTTGTTCTATCGAATTCCCCATCAAAAATGGCAACTGATTTTGTTTTGTTTTCTATCTATTGCACTAGGAGACCTAAATTAGGGCGGGAAAGGTCTGCCAGCCGTAGGGTTCTTATTATATCCGATGATTCCAAGCAAGTTCCTCCCAAGTAACAATCTCACTTCGGTCCGACCCAGAGGGCTTTAGGTTAGTATTGATGGGCGTATAAACTGTGAACGTAGTTTTAGGTGATGTATAGTGTGTTGAATTAGGCTCTGTTCATAACATACTTTTGTTTGGCTGCATTTGCAGTGTATGAAGATACTGACACTGGGTCAACATCCACTGGGAAACGACGGTTAAATGGTAAGTACCTTTGGTTACAATAGTTAGTAATTGCGTATCAATGTGAACTTGTATAACATGGGTTAAATGGTAGGGAAAAAAATGTTATAATAGTATCAATGGTAAGTGCCTTTTGGTTACAATAGTTGGAAATTGCGTATCAATGTGAATTGGTATAACATGTGTTAAATGGTTATGAAAAAAAACGTTGCCTTGTATAGTTCTGGCTGTGGAAGTACATTAATTTTTTGGTAGTTAATTTTAGAGGTTTGCATAAAATGTGTTAAATAATTAATGGACGGACCAAAGACCATTGCCTTTGATTTGTTTGACTGCCAAATAATTAATAGTGGGAGTTTGAAGTTTGCCTAACACTTTGAAAATTATGTTAAGCTTATTGGATTAATGGTACAATCAGTTAAGATTATTAGATTAGGTGTTTGAAAAATGTTAAACCATTTGTTAGTGTATGAATGTGAACTTCTATAACGTGGTTAGGTGATTTCCGAAGTTTGCCTAACATGTGTTAAAAAATTAATGGACAGACCAAAGATCATTCGGCTTGATTTGTTTGTCTGCCAAAGAATTAATGGTCTGATTACAGTTCATTGCCTAACATGTGTTAATTGGCAGAGAAAAAAAACATTGCGGATGATATTTCTGGCAAAGGAAGGCAAAGAACCCGTGGTTAGTTATTTTTTATTTACTTTCATTTGTTTGATGTTCAAATTTCCCACAGAAAACGTTGCCTTGTATAGTTCTGGCTGCGGAAGTACATTAATTTTTGGGTAGTTAATTTTAGAGGTTTGCATAACATGTGTTAAATAATTAATGGACGTACCAAAGATCATTGCCTTTGATTTGTTTGACTGCCAAATAATTAATAGTGGGAGTTTGAAGTTTGCCTAACAGTTTGAAAATTATGTTAAGGTTATTGGATTAATGGTACAATCAGTTAAGATTATTAGATTAGGTGTTTGAAAAATGTTAAACATTTTGTTAGTGTATGAATGTGAACTTCTATAACGTGGTTAGGTAATTTCCGAAGTTTGCCTAACATGTGTTAAACAATTAATGGACAGACCAAAGATCATTCGGCTTGATTTGTTTGTCTGCCAAAGAATTAATGGTCTGATTACAGTTCATTTTCTAATATGTGTTAATTGGCAGAGAAAAAAAATTGCGGATGATAATTCTGGCAAAGGAAGGCAAAGAACCCGTGGTTAGTTATTTTTTTAATTATTTTCATTTGTTTGATGTTCAAATGATTAATTGTTGGATGTTTGATCTTATAACTGTAACGTTACCGTTTGTGTTAGAAAGTTTTGACATAAAGGGTTATAAAGTCGACTAATTAATTTATGGTTGTTTTGGTTTTGTATAAAACATTATACCAGTACATAGGGCAGATGTAACAGCTACATCAAGCGGGAGAACCTTACGGTCAGGGACAAAGAAAGTTTCAGAGGAGAGTGTGAAAGTTCAAAAAACGGAAGCAAAAAGAAGTTGTTAACGGACAAGCAAAAGTCCCCAAAGCCCGTAAGCGAGCAAAGAAGGATGAATTTCTGGGAATAAGGACGCGATCCGCACCACTACAATTTTATAAGTGTGTACGAGCATTGACAGACCAACAACGTGAGGCAGTCAGGGGAATGGGCTTTGGTCGTTTACTTACTTTCAGCGTTGATGGGTTACCAGCTAAGTTAGGTTATTTTGTTGTCGACAATTTTAATCCCGATAAGATGGTGATATGTACACCTGCTGGTAATATCAATGTAAACAGGAAAGTGATACATCAGTTACTTGGGATCCCGACCGGTGGGATAAAGTTTAGTTCGATTGATAAGCTGCCTATCTTGGTTGATGCCGTTGCGGATTGGAGGGCGAGATACCCAGGTGTAATGGTACCTCCAACAAAGATGGTGAAAATGATAGATGAGTCCGACGGCGAAGACAGTTTTGATTTCCGCATGGATTTTGTAATGTGTGTTTGTGGCAGTGCTTGTTGACTGTCATAAACAAAGTTGTTTACGGGAAGAAATCTTAGAGTATCTAGATGATGAAATGGATTTTGCAAAGTTAGACTGGTGTGACCTGGTGGTAGAGAAGTTGAAAACTTGCAAAGATACCTGGGATCGGCTTGACCCATAAAGCATCTTTGTTGGCCCTCTTTCGATTCTGATAGTAAGTGAAATTTATTTTGACGTTCTGAATTAACATGTGTTAAATATACTTGCTTATTTTTCGGACTGAACTGATCGCTGTTACTTGTAGCTGTTGTACGTTGATAGCATTGAGTGCACAGGGATGAAGGTTGACAAGGCGGTGTGTCCTTTGGCTTTCTGGAACTTGAAGAGATTGTGAGAGAGAGAAAGGCTGGAAATACTTGCTGGTGGGTTTGGTCTGGGAGGGTTTAAAGGGTTAACACTTCCAAGTAACTATAACGTGGATCACTGGGCAAGTAAGGAGGTATAGTTATATACACTAACATGTGTTTTTTACAATTAGTATATAATTTTTGTATGAAACTGTTGCTTTAACCTTTTGAAACAGGAGAGGCTGTTGATGGTACGACAGCTAATTAATGTGACAAACAAGAACAAAATCAAAATAGAGGGTATGTTGGAATCTATGTGTGTGGAGAGCCCTGATGACGAGGAAGTACAGACGTTGAAGGCAATGTGTGAAAGTTTGTTTGAACAGAGAGCGTATGCACGTACAGATCACGATCAAGCGGTAGATTTATCGTTGCACCGTATCAATGAGGTGTTGGAAGATTTGAAAAATGATGAAAGTATTCACGTTGACGAGGGACAGAACGCTGGTTAGTCGCTGTTATTGTTTGTAAAAATTTGACTTGATTAATGTGGCACGTATTTATTGATGTGCAACGTTTTCGTAGGGGATGGCGTGGTTGACGATTTCTCGGATGGTTCGCCAATAGCTAGTTTGTACAGGAAGTCACTTAATCGGCCTCCCAAAAGGATCAGTAAAAGGAGATTGAAAGAAGTAGGATCTTCAGCCATAGACTTTGATGGCATAGAAGGTGTGATTATTATCTTTCTGACTTGTACACTGTAACACATGTTAATGTGTTACCGATCTTATTGATTAACATCTGTTGTGGTTGCAGGTGATGTTGCGGGGCAATCAAGCGTAGCTGTTGATGGAAAAGAGTTTGCTGAAACGATGGAAGATGGTGGGAAGTCGTTACAGGTGAGGCGATCTGCTCGACTGGAGATGTTAAAGGATGTTCATGAGAAAGAAGAAAGCTGTGTGACCCCAAAAAGGCGCAAGACGCATATAAAGTGTGATGGGCCAAACACGGATGGTGGTAACGAACCAGGTAAAGTGTTACATGTGTTACCATTTTAAGTATACGTTTATAGTTAAGTGTATAGATGGCAGCCTAGGAAGAAAACATAAGTACACATTGATGGTGACGCGTTGATTAGTGCTCGAGAAAGTTTATGTCCCTGTAATGTTCATACGGGACTGAAATGTATGGTGTAACACATGTTAATGTATTGTTTAACATCTGTTGTGGTTGAAATGTATTGTCTAACATATGTTATGTCCCTGTAATATGCGTAGGGGATTGAAATGTATTGTTTAACATCTGTTGTCGTTGTAGCTGATGTTGCGGGCCAAGCAAGGATACCACATGATGGCAAAGAGTGTGCTGAGATGCTGCAAGATGTTGGGAAGTCGTTGCGGGTGAGGAGATCTCCTCGACTGAAAAAGTTAAAGGATGCTCCTGAGCCAGACGTAGGCTGTGTGACCCCAATAAGGCGTAAGACAAATAGGATGTTTGATGGGCCAAGCACGGATGGGGGTAAAGAAACACGTAAAGTGTTACATGTGTTACCATATACATTGTACGTTTGCCGCTAAGTGTATAGGTGGCACCCTACGTTTCTACCATAAGTACACATTGATGGTGATGCGTTGTTTGTACAGGGACAAAGTTTATGTCCCTATAATATGCGTACGTGTCTGAACCCATTTAATATTAATGTGATGTTATAGGGTGCAACGAGACTGAGAAGCAACACGGTGATAAGAGTGTTCATGAGGCTGGTATTTCAACTGGGGGTGACTGTAGTATGGGTGGGGCGGAACATATTGAAGTACAATGGAGCGGGGATAAAAGAGATGTTGAACAAGTCCATAAGCCGTTCGGTTTAATGCGTGCGATACTGCGTTTAAAAGCAGCAGCGGCCCAGGGTGTTACTGGTAGTGCTTCGTACAATTTTAGATTGTTAGTTTTTTATAATGTGCTATATTGTTTAATTCTGTTTTAACATGTGTGATCTTGCTTTGACAGTTGACGGTGGCTTAGGCATGCGGTTGGTTGGTCTAGATGCATATAGTGTGCAGGCAGCAGGACATGAACCTCCACCTGAAAAAAATGTGGATGAGAAGGACGATGATCAGCTGGCACATTTAGACGCGACTGCTGACAAAGAGGATAAGATTACTGATCAGGTAGACAAAAGTGATGAGATGGGTGTTAAGCTTACTGATGAGGTTGAAGGGAATGACAATGAAGGTAATCTTCAGAAAGCATCTTATTTGTAGGGGGTCGACAAAACTCTAGACGCACCACGTTAAGCCATTTCTAATTTTTTCGAGAATGTTTATGCAACATCAAATAGTAAGACTGAGCATGAAGTGGTGGATGCAACTGATGCAAGTACGTTAGAATGTGGTGGAGTGGTCTTTGGACCCTTGGAAGGTGATGTTAGCGACAAGGATGAACAGGTGGTTTCGGACTGCAAAGGCAGTGCGGCTGTAGAGAAGAGTCACCGTGATTGTAAGGGTTAAATGTTTAGGCAGGTTCAAAATAGTAACCTATGCATGAGATGTGATAAGAATGTTTTATGCAGGTTCATATAGTAAGACTGAGCATGACGTACTCCATTCAACCTTCGTACCTAATGAAGAGTGTGTTGGCGTGGTGGTTGGCTCTGTGAATGGAGATACTTTCGGTGAATTTGAGGAGGTGGTTATGGATGGTAAAGGCAAAGCGGCGGTAGAGGAGGGGTAGCCGGATTTTAACGGTAAAAGCTTTTTATGCTATAACATGTGTTAGCTATTAGGTACATTTAGTGGGGTTAACGTGTGTTAATCGTAAGAACAGTGGACGGGGGCGATGCGTCGATTGATGAACGTGGTTTCGATGGGCCTAATTGGAGTCTTGGAATGACACAAATTGGTGGTGAATTTGACGAGTCACAGCAAACCGGTACACTCAACCAAAAAAGGATTAGGATTGCTGGTTTAATTGAGTCATTTCAATATACTTATTTCCATCGAACATGTAGGTTGCAAAAGTTCAAAGGTGGATGACATGGCTGGGACAGAAACAACGCCCGAACGTTCCGGTAAGCTTGACTATTTTTGTTTACTGTGAAAGTGTAAAAATTGGTTACAAAGTAACCTGAATTATTTTTTTTAATACGTGTTTAGGCGATGTGGAGACCACCCCAAACTAGAGTATGGTTATAATGGTAGAACCGTTGAGCTCATATGACCCCGCAATTGCTATCCACAAGGAGCAAGCTGGGGTGGAATTATTGGGTGGTGATGCGAATGAGGTGGAGGACAATTTGCCGCTAGCAAACCGTGTACGTATGTTAGCTGAATTGGGGGCCCAAAAAAGGAAGCTGCCTTTTAGAGAGAAAGTGGCAGCGGAACCAAATAGATCACCTTACTATATAAGGTCTGTTGACATGGGTCAGCCAATCACTAAGAAGGAGGCAAATCTGTGGGATTACATATACGCTGATGAATCCCCAACGCACTTCCTAAATGGGCATTCTCGTAGGAAGCGGGCAATGGAGGCAAACATGTAAGTAGATGTAACACCTCGAAAATTTACGTCCAATAATGTATTGACACGTGTCATAAGCTTTGAAAGTGTGAAAGAATACTTTAGAGGGACTAAAGTTGACAAACAAAGAAACTATGTGAAAATAAGGGTTCAAAACGTCAACAATGGATAAATATACTTTACAATAACCCTACATGATGTTTATACCCTTAAATCAATAAATTATGGATCATACGAAGCTAATTGTGAAAGAAAGTGAGAGATTACAAACTACGGGGGTTAAATGTGTCAACATGTTTAAAGTATACCTCTGAGTGACCTTTTAGTGAACCCGAAGCTTTGTAATGATTAATTATGCTCACTAGAATAAGTGATTAAAATTTCACGAAGTTTCGATAAAGAATGAGGAAGTTATGACAATATTCGTATACGAGGGGTTAAAGCGTCAACGTTGAAAGTTATGACTTTTCGGGTAATCAAAAGCTAACCAAGGACTTAACAAAGTTGGTATAAGTCTTGAAGCCCTTAGAATTCAATTTAGAGGGCCCAAAGTGCAAGAAATAAAGGTAAAATCAAGTTTGGAAGTCCAGGGGTCAAAACTGTCAACATTTGAAAGATTCTTTGTGCTGGCAAAGGCTTGCGCACCTCAAGACCCAGAGCCTTACGGTGCGCAAGCAGGTCCCAGATGCAGCAACTCGTTTCTGTTGCCTGTTCAGCCCATGTAAACGTCATGTATTGCCCTTTAACACTTCATGGGCGCCCCCTACATGTTCCTAGGCCTTAGGGGCACTTGTAAATGATCTGGGATCCATGGTAGCATGAGTTGTCAACAATCTAATGGATCAAAATCACTATAAAAAGGCCATTCATGTTGCAACTTGTGATCACTCATGCCATCTGCACTTGTGGAGCTTCCTGGAGCTTAAGAGCAGACCCAAGTCCTTCCTAATCGTGCATAGGACTTCAGTAAGTATGCTTAACCTTTCTTAGTTAAGTTTTTGCTTAGTTTTAGCTTAAAAGTCAAACCGTCGTAATTAACGGTTGACTTAGCGATTAATCATTGATGGTCCAGTGATTAGTCGAATTGAAAGTAGTTATAAGTTGGTAATTATGTGGGCATTAAACCCTTAAAAGGGCACCCTCTGATTCCCACTCTAACTGGGTCAAATGTCGGGTCAAACTTGTTATTAAAAAGTCAACAGAATTCTTAATTTCCAATTTATGCATAATTAGCAATGTAGAACACATACAACCTGTTTGATCATTAATATAACTTGGTAATTAGTGTAAGAACATGTCTAAACATGTTCAACCCGACAATTTTATGTTTAGACCCGGTTCGGAACCGAAAGTCGCAAAGCTTTGACTTTTGCCTTGACTTCAGTTCTGACCCGTTTTGGTATGTTTTAGAAATGCCATAGAGCTTCTTTAGGACTAGGTTACATGCTAGTATAACCCTCTGTGATTATACACCTTGGTTCATTAGTTAACCAATTAATATGCATGATTCCGTTAATTGCTCATATGTTGACCATTATGCCCTTTTCACCTTAAAACGCGATTTTTGAAAATGTAAAGGAATAGAAACTTTAATTACCGATATATAAACTTGCACCCAAAATTTGACATCAGTTTGAGGTGTAGAGTGAGAGTTATGCTCATTAGCGTAATTAGAAAGCTTCTTTAGCGATTAAACGGCATAGTATGTACTAAAACTATTTTTAACATACAAGGGTTGATACCTACTGATATTTTAGGTAAATTATAATATTTTGATAGTAAGCAAAAGTTGTTAAACTCAGACTTCAGTTTTGAGCTTTTCGGCTTATGTGAAATTACCAAAATGCCCCTACGGTGCATAGTTTGGTTATAATTGATAAATTTCACATATATACTTTACCCTGCTGTTATAACTTATTAATTTGAGTATTTTTGCTGATTACATCAGACCTGTAACTCAGGATAATACTTAAACCCTTTTATAACCTTGTAAATGACCAAACTACCCCTACGGGGCATAGTTTGTGTTTAAATTCGTTTTGGGCATAATGGAAGGTATCCTACTGATATCACAACATATTTTGAGGCAAAATTAACTTAGGAAACCTGGTTAGGACCCTTATGATTACCCATTACGCCTCTTGCGCGTTCGGTTCGGCTTATGTAACTAGTTTACATAAATTAGCCGAAACGGGTCAAACCTTATCGGTTTTACCCCAAAATTCAGAATGTGCCTAGATTACCCATATAAGGAAAGTCTTCAATCTTGTCGGGTCTAAATCACATTCTATTTCGGTCTTCGCCTTATCATGCGTTTGAACTGTATCTTCCTTTTGAAAACTAACCGGTCTAAGTCAAGACTTAATTAAAGACCCGTTAGGATTCTAATAGGTTATTAAAAACCTTCGTTCCATATTAGGAGCCCAGTAAAAGCTATCTGTACTTGCTGATTTGATATACGGCTGGGATTGAATTTATATTTAGCTCAGGTAAATACTTTTAACTTATTTTCCCTATACGGGCTTGGGGTACGGTATATAAAATACCGCTTGGTCGGGCATTAAATCTTCCATCGTATGGTGGTTAATTGATATTTAATCGGCCCGTTTAAAATTGTTTTGTTTGCTTAAAGCCTTTGGGAGGTTAATGACCATGTCCCGGATATCCTTGGCATCATTTTACGAAATGGCCACGACCTTAGCACGCGCGTGTAGGCGTACACCCGCTAGTGCATTTTTGAATAACAAGGTATAACGCTGGTTTCGGGAACAACCCGCCGCGGGACTATATCATGTGGTGTGTCTATTAAGCTTTAACCCGGCACGATCCGGGCTACTGAACGCATAAGAAACATGTAATTCTTTTACGAGATTATATATTTAAATAATTGTTATGGGTCATTTTCGGAGTATACATATCCTGACTAATATCCCGCTTTTAATTGTTTACTTGTGACCAGGATACTAGACGGGGATATTGCTAACATCCTGGGCGATATCCTAAAGTTGAGTGAATTAAACACGTGCAGGTTAATGGCTGTAAGTTACTAACGGTCATCAGGACTTCTTCTCCTCAAGACTCGGGCGTATTTGTTATGAGGAAGCCGTTGAACCCGAAAGACTTGGTCCTCAACGTTCGAGTGGGAATATTCGCTGGATCCCGGAAGTTTAGGATAGTTTGTTACATTATCTTTACTATAAATAGATGGGGGCGGATCAGTTTAAGGCACGAAATTTCACACTTACACTCTCGAACACTTTTACTCTCTAGCTCACCGCAAACACCACACTTGAACACTTGTATTCAAATTACATTGTAACACATAGTCGATCCGCACCACATCCTGCACTGTATCCTGATATTTGAAGCAATAAGAA
Source organism: Helianthus tuberosus (assembly GCA_030545235.1). Classification (NCBI taxonomy): domain Eukaryota; kingdom Viridiplantae; phylum Streptophyta; class Magnoliopsida; order Asterales; family Asteraceae; genus Helianthus; species Helianthus tuberosus. The sequence continues at coordinate 31,230,466 of CM060393.1, forward strand.
GAACAAGGCAGCTGCGATTGTCAGCTCCCGAGGTTTTATGCCGGCGATCTAGATTGATCAAGGGCTTTCCTCGTACATCACGTGTTAACCTTTACTTTTTTGCTCATTGTTTGATCATTGATACAGCTCTATATCCCGGGCTGTATCCTGAAACTGTTTTCATATCTAATTTAGCCTATACATTTTTCACATATAATTTTAGCACACTACCTCACTTAACTAATTTGATCACTTAATTGCTTAGGTAATTTTTGACCAAAACAATTTGGCGCCCACCGTGGGGCAAGTGGTGCTATCTTTACTAAATTTTTTTTGTAAAATCGTTAATCGATTTTCTGTTTTCAAAACTTTTTGCCACATTGTTTACAATGGCCTCAAGATCAAACATGAGCTCTTCCACTATGTTTGCTGCAACCTCTGCTACTACTGGTTCGGTGCTTCCACCACCTCCTCCAAGGATGCCGTTTTCTTCACAATCTCAAGATGTTATCCCTACTCGGAGTGTCCAGGGATCTGCTCCCGTTTTAGCCTCTAATGATGAAATTTTGACTTTATTTGGAAGTGTGCAGGAACAAATGAGGCAGCAACAGGAGTCTAACCAAATGCTGTTAAGAGAGATACAACTCTTAAAAGCTGGCTCGAGTAGACCCGTTGAAGAAACTGTCACTCCTATACAGCCCAGGGCTTTGAACTTCAGTTCCGCAGTTTATACTGAGGATAATAGGGGGAATATCGTCCCAAGCCATTCTCAGAATCATACCTCTGAGATACCCTCTTCGGTCAGGATGTCGACTGTGAGGAGTTCAGGATATGCTTCAGGATATGGCCAAAATCATTAGAACGGTAATGTGTCAAATAATAATATTCTTGCTACTAACAACAATGGCTCTTTGCAAAATGTAGGTATGACGTCAACATTTACCAGGGAGCTCCAGAAATTGAAGGACATGATATCCAGTGTACCTGGAGTGGTCCAGCCAATTCCGGAAGTATCCCAGGACAGCCACAGGATATCACGCTTTGCATATCCCATCTGTGATGCTGAAATCCCAAAAAGATTTCAAACTCCCAACATGAAGCTGTATGATGGGACTACGGATCCTGAAGAGCATATTGCCCAGTATAGGGAAAGAATGGAGATTAACCCTATCCCTCCGGAGCTCTAGGAAGCATGCTTATGCAAGGGATTTGGTTCTACCCTGACAGGATCAGCCTTAAAATGGCTGTTAAACGTCCCTCCTCACTCAATTACTTCGTTTGCTCATTTGGTTAATTTATTTAACAGTCAATTTTCTTGTAGTCGGAGTTTTGAGAAACTAACCAGTGATCTTTACAGGATAACTCAAGGGCCTCAGGAATCCTTGAGGGATTATGTGAACAAATTCAGTCGAGAATCCTTGGATATCCCACATCTTGATGTTGCAACAGTTGTGCAAGCTTTTAAGATGGGGTTGCAAAAGGATTCTCAGTTTTATCAGGATCTTGTAATGAATCCCTGCAGGAATCTCGACGAAGCTCGTAATAGGGCTTTGAGATATATCCGTCTGGAAGATGACAAGAAGATGCAGGAGAGGATGAATTCTACCTCAACCTATGAATCAACTAACAGGAAATCAGAGACCTCATATAAGCCATATCGCTCCAGGCCATATGGCAGAAATGATAACAAGAAAGTGAATGCTGTTGAAGACGAGGATCCTGAAGAATATCCTGACTTATCTGAATACTGCTTTTCTGTTAATATACCTGAATTAATGTATGCTATGCAGGGCTTAGGGGACAAAGCTAGGTGGCCTCGAAAGAACCAGCAGAAAGCTGATTGGAAGGATAAATCCAAATGGTGTGCCTTCCACGAAGACTTCGGACATATGACCGAGGATTGCATTGCTTTAAGGAAAGAAATAAGTTACCTGTTAAGCAAGGGGTATCTGAAGGACTTGCTGGGAAAAAAGAAGAATAAAGGGCAGGATCCCGAGAAGGATCCTGAACGAGCAGCATCACCCCCAGCAGATGCCAAGATAATTAACTTTATTTCAGGAGGATCCGATATTTGTGGAACTTCGTATTCTGCGGCCAAGAGACATGCAAAGGAAGCTAAGAGTGAGAGGGGAGACAGACCAGTCAGGATGACTACCCTCACAACTGATAAAGTGATCACTTTCGATAGTGATGACAGGGATACTATTCAGGATCCTCACCATGATGCTTTGGTAATAACATTATATATGGCTAACCATTTTGTACGCAGGATACTGGTAGACAACGGTAGTTCTGTCAATATAATTCAGCTGGAAACATTGAAGAGGATGAATGTATCTCCGATGGACATTACTTCGAAGTCCACTGTGCTGGTTGGTTTCAGTGGAGAAGCTAGGAATACCGTAGGGGAGATAAAGTTACCAGTATATGTTGAAGGGGTCAACTCCATACAACGCTTCTGCGTGATGGACTCCTTATCCTGCTATAACATCATACTGGGAAGACCATGGATTCACGATATGAAGGCTGTGCCATCAACATATCACCAATGCATCAAGATCCCTACCCCTTGGGGAGTTGTCAAGGTTGAAAGTGATCAGCAGGAAGCGAAAGAATGCTACTCATCTTCGATGAAATCCTCAACTAAGCCTAGTACAGCATAGCAATTAAAGATGCGGGCCCAGGATATCGTGGAGGATTCGGAGCAGGATGTGAAGAGAATTATCCTGGATCAGGATAATCCTGATGTCTCGGTGCTCGTAGGAACCAATATCCCTCAGGATATTGAAGAACAGTTAACTAACTTTTTGAAATGCAGGATGTCAACGTTTGCATGGAAGCATGAGGATATGACAGGCATATCCAAAGACATTATCACTCACAAGCTTGGAATTGACAAATCATTCAAGCCTGTTCAGCAAAAAAGAAGAAAATTCGCTCCTGAGCGGAATGCGATTATCCAAGAGGAAGTCGAAAGATTGTTGAAGTCCAGAATGATCAGAGAAGTCAAGTTTCCAAGATGGCTAGCAAACGTAGTTGTGGTACAGAAGAAAAACGGGTAAATGGAGAGTCTGTGTAGACTACACGGACTTGAACAAGGCTTGTCCTAAAGATCCATTTCCTCTTCCTCATATCGATGCAATGGTAGATGCTACTGCTGGACATGAAATGTTAACATTCATGGACGCATCCTCAGGATTTCAGCAGATTCAAATGGAGCCTTCGGATCAGGAAGATACTGCTTTGCCTTTCGGTTTGAAAAATGCAGGTGCAACATACCAGAGATTAGTAAACATGATGTTCAAAGATAAGCTGGGGGACACCATGGAGGTATATATCGATGATATGGTGGTGAAATCCAAAAAGGCTGAGGATCACCTCCAGGATATCAAGGGAGCATTTGATATCCTGGATCAGTATAACATGAAGCTGAATCCTGCTAAGTGCCATTTCGGAGTGGGGGCAGGAAAGTTTCTTGGGTATATGGTAACGAAAAGGGGGATAGAGGCAAGCCCGGAGCAGATTAAAGCTATCCTGGATATAAAATCACCTTCGAATATGAAGGACGTACAACGGTTAACAGGCCGAGTAGCAGCTTTGAATAGATTTATTTCTAGATCCTCGGAAAAATGCAAGGAATTCTATGATATCCTCAAGAAGAATAAGAAATTTGAATGGGGAGCAAAGCATGAAGCAGCCTTGCAGGATTTGAAGCAATATCTCTCAACTGCACCTCTATTGATGAAGCCTGAAAATGGTGAACCACTATCCCTATACCTCGCTGTATCAGGGAATGCTGTAAGTGTCGTTCTTATAAAAGACCATGAAGGTCAGCAATATCCTGTTTATTATGTTAGTAAAAGTTTGTTAGATGCTGAAACTAGATATTCTCATTTAGAAAAATTGATATTAGCTCTAGTCATGGCATCGACAAAGCTTAGACATTATTTTGAAACACATAGGATCCGTGTTAAAACGAATTATCCTGTCAAAAATGTGCTTAGGAAACCAGAGATGTCAGGCAGGATGGCCAAGTGGTCAGTAAAGTTAAGCGCTTATGATTTAGTATATGAACCTAGAAATGCCATAAAGTCTAAGGCTTTAGCTGACTTTGTGGCTGATTTCAGTAGTGACATTCAGGACGAGGCAGACCTAGAAGTTCAGCAGTTAGTAGAATCTTCAGGATCCTGGACGTTGTATACTGATGGTGCATCCAATATAAGAGGTGTAGGTTTAGGTATACTACTAAAATCGCCACAGGGGGACATATTACCCCAGGCTATTAGGTGTGAATTTCCTGCTACTAATAATGAGGCAGAATATGAAGCTTTAATTGCAGGATTAGAATTGGCTAAGAATATGAGTATCAAGAATTTGCAAGTATATGTTGACTCCTTGTTAATTACTAACCATTTTAATGGATCCTATGCAGTTAAGGGTGAGAGATTAATCGAATATCTCGATATTCTCAAAAAATTAGCAGGATATTTCGATGTTTTTACACTTGAACAGGTACCAAGGGAGGATAATGTTGAAGCGGATGCCTTAGCAAATCTGGGATCATCGATCAGGATACCAGAAGGAACCCAAATACCAATAATACATGTCTTGTATCCTGCAACGAATCCTCGGGATAAAGAAGTAGCGGGTATTCAGGATCCTAGAGCAGAGTATCCTGAAGAGAATCCAAGATCTTGGACGGCTCCAATAATGAGATATCTCAAGGAAGGACACATCCTCGAAAGTGAAAATCCTAAGGCATTTAGGATGAAGGTATCACGATTCACTATTATAAATAATGTTTTATACAAGAAATCTCTTGCAGGACCGTATTTGAGGTGCTTGGAGGATCCTGAAGCCAAAGAAGTACTTCAGGATATACATGAAGGGGATTGTGGTAACCATACTGGGGGCAGGTCGTTATTCTCAAAAGTGTTGAGGACAGGATATTATTGGCCAATAATGAGAAAAGATGCCGCAGAATATGCTCGAAGATGTGACGCATGTCAAAGACATAGTAACATATTGCATCAGCCTGCTGAACCATTATATCCTATTGTTTCCCCTTGGCCATTTATGAAGTGGGGTATGGATATAGTGGGAAAGCTTCCAAAAGCTCCAGGAGGAAAGGTTTTCATGTTGGCAATGACGGATTATTTCTCCAAGTGGGTTGAAGCAGAAGCATTTGTTCAAGTTAGAGACCAAGAAGTAGTATCCTTCATAAAGAGAAATATCCTGACCAGATTTGGAGTACCGGCTGAGATAATTTGTGACAATGGTTCTCAGTTTATAAGCAAAAGAACTACTGACTTTTGCAAGAGTTGGGGAATCAAAATGATAACATCTACTCTAGTACATCCTCAAGCGAATGGACAAGCAGAATCCTCAAACAAGATAATTGTCAATAACTTGAAGAAGAGGCTTGGAACCAAAAAAGGAAGATGGGCAGAAGAATTACCCTTTGTTTTGTGGGCTGATAGGACAACGGTAAAGAATGCAACAGGCCAAACCCCATTTTCCTTGGTATTTGGAGCAGAAGCAATGATTCCAACGGAAATGACAATACCTACTGCAAGATCTACCCTATGGGATCCTGAACAAAATCCTGAAGCCTTATGTCAGGATTTGGATACTATAGATGAAAGAAGGGATGCAGCAAGGCTAAGGATGGCAGCATATCAACAAAGAATATCCAGAGCATATAACAAGAATATTAGGACCAGAAGATTTAAGGTTGGAGATTGGGTGTTAAGAAAGGCTTTTCAGAATACTACTAATCCCGCCGATGGCAAGCTAGCTCCAAAATGGGAAGGACCATATGAAGTTGAATCAGAAGCAGGGAAAGGAGCATATAGACTCAAGAATATGGAAGGGGATATGCTACCGAGATCTTGGAATGCTATACACCTTAAGCTTTATTTCAAGTGAGTTTAGAATTTAATTTCTAATTCAGGATGGTATGAATTCTATCTTTTTTAAATATGTTTGGTTTAATTTGTTCTTTGTAATACAATACTAACTTAAGCATCGGAGGGGTGTTAGCCAAGCTAACACCCACCTTAGTTTAAGGATGTTTTGCAGTATATGCTCCTGGATATAGCTCCAGGATGCTCACTCAAGATACTTCAGAAGATTAGAGGATTGGCCCCCTCTCTCACGTACAAGGGATCCTGATCCCTTCACAGGTTTAAAGGTATTCACCTTTCTTCCGAATTGGGTTTAAACACCCCGCCTGGAGCGCAAGTTATTCAGGGATAGTTCAAGGTGGCAGGACCAGTCCATGTAAAAGTGGCTGACAATTTCGTTACTGTTGGCTATATCCTGAATCCTAAAGGTATATGAGGATTGATCACCCTCTCTCACGAAAGGGTATTTTCATACTCTCTAAGGTTTAAAGGTTTTCACCTTTCTAAGTCTTGGAGTTTATACACTCCCGCCTATAGCGCATGAAAATTTGGGATTTTCCCCAGGATACAAGGAATTTATCTCCAAGACATTTTTGGGTTTTACCCCTGTAACATGAAAAATTGTCTATACAATAGGAACTGATATCCGGAAGATTTTTAAGTATTTGAAGACGTTGTACACAGGGGACATTCCCACTAAAGCAATGATGTAAAGTTCAAAGGATAAGGCTCGGAACTAATGCACTAAGTATCTCACACAGGGGACATCTTTATTGGAAAAGTTGCAAAGGGATTGAAGTTTGATAATAGGGTTATATCCTATTCCTGGTATGATCTTTCCTTTGTAAACGTCGTTTGAGTTTTTGGTAATACTAGGTTGGGTAAAAGGTTAAACATCCTGATTAGGATCAATTCTCGGGATATATTCTCAAAATATATTTTCAAAATACTTCTCAAAATATTTGAAACTAATACTAGTTTGAAACTTTGATCACCCAGGTATTATCAAAAAGGGTTTTGGAAAGTAAATTGTTTTTCACTCTTTAAAAAGCTTTCTACAAAGTTGAAGGAATTATCTAATAACAGTTTTTATAATATATTGCTAAGCATATTGATCAGGATATTTTCATAAGATGACAATACGAAATTTTTATAAAGCTAAGATCTATACTAAGAGAGACGGAAGATAATAGCAAGAAAAATGAAAGATGAAATTATTCTTGAAACAATCAGTACTGGTTGATAACCGAAGGTTTCATCCTGAAACCCAGGACCCATCCACCTTCGGCTATCAAATTGTTTTGATGCAGAAATAAAAATTGTTCATAAAAACATAAAATAGTTCAAACGATTTAAAGGAAATAAACTTTAGGGGGCAGTATCTTCTTCGTCCATAATGATTTCAGCAGCATCCGTCTTGGGACCCTCCTCAGTATCCTTCTCAGTATGGGTTGCTTTTTCAACTGCTTTGGAAGATTCAGCGACAGCTGGTTTAGAAGAAGTGCCGCCAAGGTTCTTTAGCTTGGTTTCCCAGGCACCGACGTCCCAAGAAGGGCATTCAAAACCTAATGCTTTGGCTTCATGGGCCATCTTCAACCTGGCTTGGAGGAGAGAAATGACGACGGAACTCTTGAGGCTTTCTCGGTAGCTGACCATATCCCGTTCATGTTGCACATGGGTAGCTTCAAGATCGGCCTGGGATTAAAGAGCAGCTTTGTTGAGAGCAGTTTGGTGTTCTTGAATCATAGACTTGAATTTCTCCTCGTAATGACGAGATTTGGCGGTTGCAATCATGCCTTGATCGGAGATTGTGATTTCTGCTTCCTTTAGCTTAGATTCAAGCGTCTTGTTAAGCTTGCAGGATTCTTGATATAGGTGAACCAGACGCTCAAGACCCTACGAAGGTAAGAGGACAGGTATTAATATTGATAAATCTTTGTAGATGATGTGAACCGCAGGATATGATATGAGAATACTAACCTGGTTAAGAAAGGAAGTCATAAACCCGCTAGCTTCAATGAACCCGTGCTTCTCATAAGGAAATGTGTCAGAAATGACAGGGGAATCAGGTTCCTTCCTTTTGCGGGAACTTGAACTCCGGGGCTTGGTATCCGGTGAAGGTTTGGGAATAATGATGGCTTTGGAGCTGCTGGGTTTAGATGAGGCGGTGGCCTTGGGACTAGGTTCCTTCTTGACCTGAACCTGATCAGAATAACTGTCCAACTCGTCGAGGTCAAAGACTTCAGGGATCTTGGCCGGTGCTACATAAAGGGAAAAGTTTTACATCATTATTACTCTTCATTTTATTATTATACTGTTTTGACTAATTATTTTGAAAGTAATCCTTACCAGACATTTCAGATGACGAGTATTGACTGGAACTCGGGACGTGTGTGGTGAAAGTCCTGTCTATTGCAGGTAATCGGTAAACAGTGTTGATTCTTTCTTCTGACTCAGCGGTAGGGGGAGCTACTTCCTTGAAGTTCACTGCATAAGGATCAAAAAGAAGGATGTTAGTAGGAGATAAAAACCAAACGGTCTATGAGAATATTTATGACCCTACCGGTGGTTAACCACTCCACCGGAAGATTGGCACCCTCAGCAATGGAGTCTCGTTTGACAAAGAAAAACTTGCGTTGCCATCCGTCTTCGTTTTTGGTGGCTTTAAGAATAAGGGGTTTGCTAGAGGTCGAGAAAAGTAAGAACCGGCTAGAGCCGTGAGATCGGAGGCGATAAGCAATAGGCAAATCCTCGATGCAGAGGTCGGGGCAATGAAGGTTTCTAATTTGGTTAAGTACAATTAATACTCTCCAAACCATGGGCATGGTTTGAGCAAAAGAGATGCCGGTATTTCGAAAGAATTGCATCATGAATTCAGGAAAAGGGTATCGAAGACCTAGCGTAAAAGGATATGCTGGGAAGCAAACCCATTCAGCGGAAGAAACATCCGATCGAATTGACCGATCGAACGGTCTAAAGACCGTGTTGTCAGGGAAAGCGCCGGAAGCTCTCAAAGCCGCAATGTCTGCGTTGTCAAAGGAACAGACCTCCTTTTCGGGATTTTTGAGGAGATTCTGCTGGGTGAAGGTCTCGGCATCCACGAAGAAGGCAAGGAAAATTGATAGAAAGTAAATAAGAAATGAAGAATTACCTGAAAGCTCTGTTGAAGATATCTGCTTTTCAAACAAGAAGAGAGGAGATATAGGGGCATTATGGATCTCCATTGAGCAAAAAGTGCGTTGGAAGTTACGATGTGATCTCGACCGTCGCTTCGTTTTAAATGCCTTGAGTTATGGGATAAGACTTTTGAAATATATCCGTTGGATTGGTATACCAACCGATATATTTGGGGACAATTGTTATGGGTAATTTTCTGAGTATATATATCCTAACTAATATCCCGCTTTTAATTGTTTATTTCTGACCAGGATACTAGACGGGGATATTGCTAACATCCTGGGCGATATCCTAAAGTTGAGTGAATTAAACACGTGCAGGTTAATGGCTGTAAGTTAATAACGGTCATCAGGACTTCTTCTCCTCAAGACTCGGGCGTATTTGTTATGAGGAAACCGTTGAACCCGAAAGACTTGGTCCTCAACGTTCGAGTGGGAATATTCGCTGGATCCCGGAAGTTTAGGATAGTTTGTTACATTATCTTTACTATAAATAGATGGGGGCGGATCAGTTTAAGGCACGAAATTTCACACTTACACTCTCGAACACTTTTACTCTCTAGCTCACCGCAAACACCACACTTAAACACTTGTATTCAAATTACATTGTAACACATAGTCGATCCGCACCACATCCTGCACTGTATCCTGATATTTGAAGCAATAAGAAGAACAAGGCAGCTGCGATTGTCAGCTCCCGAGGTTTTATGCCGGCGATCTAGATTGATCAAGGGCTTTCCTCGTACATCACGTGTCAACCTTTACTTTTTTGCTCATTGTTTGATCATTGATACAGCTCTATATCCCGGGCTGTATCCTGAAACTGTTTTCATATCTAATTTGGCCTATACATTTTTCACATATAATTTTAGCACACTACCTCACTTAACTAATTTGATCACTTAATTGCTTAGGTAATTTTTGACCAAAACAATAATTATCCCAAGTTATAAAGAGTTTGTGCCATGTGCATTCAAAGCAATTTTATAAAATCTTTTCAAAATGAGTCAGTTGAATGTATTTATCAGTGTAAACTGACGTATTTTCCAAAAAGGCTAAATGCAGGTACTATACGGAATAGGCTGGCTACTCCAGGCATCAATAATCAAGTCTCGCAAGCTTTAGATGTTAAAGTCTGTTGAACGATATTATCTTTCTGTTTAAGATCCGCCTGTGGATCCATCTTACATTCCGTTGTAATATTTGATATTACTTTGAATCGGATTGTAATATATTTATCTTTTGCTTCCGCTGTACATTTATATATTGTGTTGTTTGACTATGATGATATCAACTACGTCACGATACTCCCCACCGGGCCCACCGGTAAAACATGGAAATATCGGGGTGTGACAGTAGAACTACCACAGGGTTTATTGTTGTATAATACGGGTGTAAACCATGAACCCAATGGATCTAGTTAATTGTTTATTTTTTGATTTTTGCCGCAGGAAGGAACAGGGTACGTCGTCAGTTGATGTTGTAGATAGCTCGATACACATGGCTGTGTAAGTAGGGGGGTACTGTTAAAAAATGAGTTAAATTACATTAACATGTGTTAAGGTATGGAAGGTAATTTTTTTCTGTACGTATAAAACCAGGGAGTTGTTGTTTCGAAGCCCTTCCCATGTAGAAGCGTCTCGGGCTATGTTCAAGAGTTTAAACGCTGGCAATGAGGTATCGGATGGTATTATCGACTGTTGGGCGGAGGTGCTAAACTTCCAAGAGAAACGGAAATCAAGGGAGGCTTACAGTAGGCAATTCTTTGGTACTAAAGTTGTGGTGAGTGATTTGAATATGGACATTATTTGTGTAGATTGATGTTTTCTGTGGAAAAGTAGTTACGGTGTGCCGAGTGCTTATCCTTATTAATTTCTCTTTTGTGAAAGTTTCCGTGGATGTTAACAACTGAGAAAGGTGGAGTCGAGGCGCGGATGCACAAGTTCCGGGTTGGAATAAAAGGTTGGGTTAACAGCGCTGAAAAAGATCCTGATTTTAGAAAACACGACATTGTTTTCTTCCCGATCTTGGAGCACAAACATTTTTACTTGCTAGTGTTTGAGTTACGGGACCCCGGAATTTATGTTGTTGATAATGACAAAGCCAGACAAGGATAGCCGATAGAAGATAGTGTATACTACCTCCACAAGGACACACCGTATAAGTTTGTAAGTTTTTAAAATGACCCATGTTGTAACATAAGTGTGATTGTATTCAAGATGTGTTTTTTATATTGAGCATGGATTTTATATGTATATGCAGAAAGATATGTTTGTGCAATACCTTCGGGAGGTTGGGAATCCGCGAGCCGATGACATTGACTACTGCAACATCCAGCGTATGCCGGTTAGTTGGGCGACCACAACAAACAAAACTGATTGTGGGGTCTTCTTAATGCGTCACATGGGGAAAAACAAAAGTTTTAACTGTGGGTTCAGCATGAGTGGGGCGAAGAAGATGGCGGAGGTGCGGAAGTTGAGAAAGAGGTATGCTGCACACATCTTATGTTCGGAGGTGAATGTGCTGCTGCCTAAAATCCAGCAGGATTGCCGGTTAGAGTAACGTGTGTTAGGGGGTGAATGGTATTTACTGTAGGATAGGTGTAGCGTTAAATGTGCCAGCTTTGTTTTGGGAGTGTCATGTACTTTGCTTTTGGGATGTTGCTTTAAACTTATTGTGGGATATGTGTTTTGTGGGTGTGGCATGTACTAATGTCTATTAACTTGGTTATTGTATACTCTGAAGAATATTGATGTATTCTTGCATGTGTTAGAATGTTATTGATGTAGTTGATAATGTTTTAAATGAGGCTATTTTAAATTATATATTGGTAGGTGTAACATTTAAGGAAATGTAAAAATGCTGCTTCCTGTTATCAAGGGGCCCACTATTCTCAAAATGTAGTAGGATTCTTGGAAGTTGGGGAAAGTTGGTGGCAGAAGTCCACTAACATAGGGGTTGGTGGCTAGAAAAACAACTTTATTGGAAAAGGAACCATTGCTTTTTTGCCCCATATGGTCACATCAAAGTCAAGTCACAACAACTATATTAAATGTATCATTGATATACCTCTATAAGTAGTGTAATGAAGAACCAAGTCATATTATGTAATACTTCACTACTTCAGTAAACCAAAAAGTTTTAGTGGTTCCAAAGTATGCTAATGTGATGGACACTTATAAAAATAAGGTCACGTCTACACCACCAGGCGTGGAGAAGCTGAATCAAAAGACGAAGGAAGCATGTGAGGGTCGGTACGGGGTGTGCTACGCAAGAAAAGTGTTTCACAAGAAGCTCGAAAACGTGAAAACTGGAGGAGCTTCTGGTGACGATGATTCAGAGAGCAGAGCAAACAATGTAGCTGATGTAGCTGGTGGTTCACAAGAAGCGTCACGCCGTACGGAACACGTTTTACCAGAAGCTGAAATTTTGAAGGGACTACCAGATGAGTTGGTTAGGTTGCTGACGGATCCAGACCATGAATTATGTGGTTGCCCGTTGTGTCCATACTCACTCGAAACAATCAAGTCCTGGTGTTACCATGACCCATGGGAGAGTGACCGCAGCCCCTCTCCTCTGTACTTTCATGATGAGGATGTTGCCACACCATGATGAAAAGCTTCGTAGAGATGGAGGATAAGAAGGGGTAGTTAGGATGTGGTAAGTGGTTAAAGTTGTGATAACCTTTTGACCCTAAGTTTGTAGGCCACATACTAACGTCGTTTTCTTGTTCTTTTATTATTAATATTTTTTTTGGGAATGGGTTGATGTCACGGCTCGGTAGTCGATCCATTGTTTTAGGTGCGGTTGTAACCAAGTAGTAGAATGTGTGGTTAAGTTGGCTAGTTGTGAAGTTTAATTCTATAACCTGATGTGTCTTAATATATAAGTTATTGGTGTGGTTAAAACCTTTTGTGTTGATCCTTTACAGTTAAAAAAACCCTAGGTACAGGGCTAACATGTGTTAAGCATCTGTTTTGATGCTGTTGTAAAATATAAACCAAAACCACAATTATCCATGCATATAATAATAAGATAGGCCTGTTAATAGCAAACAAAGGTCCGCAAAATTTGGCCTACAAAACATAAAGTGCCGAAGGCCATAACGTTTTTACAAGACTGGATATGATAAAAATGGGATAAAAATAGTTCCACCTTCTTACACACGTAACAGAAAAGGGGAGGATGATGTTAAAAGACTGTTACATGTGTGTAAGAAGGCCAAAAAGATAGAGTTTCCTATATAACCTGATGTGTCTTAATATATAGGATATTGGTGTGGTTAAAACCTTTTGTGTTGATCCTTTACAGTTAAAAAAACCCCAGGTACAGGGCTAACATGTGTTAAGCATCTGTTTTGATGCTATTGTAAAATATAAACCAAAACCACAATTATCCATGCATATAATAATAAGATAGGACCGTTAATAGCAAACAGAGGTCCACAAAAGTCGGCCTACAAAACATAAAGGGCCGAAGGCCATAAAGTTTTTACAAGACTGGATATGATAAATGGGATAAAAATAGTTCCACCTTCTTACACACGTAACAGAAAATGGGATGATGATGTTAAAAGACTGTTACATGTGTGTAAGAAGGCCAAAATGAAGAGAGTCTCCCATTACATAGTACTAGTAAACGAAAAGAAAGATTTTAATCAGAGACGGAGGCACCAGGGGCGGTCTACCTTTGTTGTTCAGCTGCTGCCTTTGCTGCTTTCATTGCGGCCACCTTAACGCAGTTGCGTGAGTCGTGGTCGTCGACATAAAGACCACAGCGCTTGCATAACCGAAGCTGCTTTGGACGTTTAGGTGGTTTTGTCTTTGCCTTCTCACCGGGTCCGGAAATGTGAGTATGTGTACCACATCCCTTATTGCGTACAACATCTGGATTAGCAACTTCGACTGGAATGTTGATTGGTTGCCCAACTATTTCTTCCATTTCACACTCGTTTGTTTCATTTTGGATTGTACCCAATGGTTGCTTGGAAAGCACATTGATCTTGAAATCCCAGAGTTGGGCAACCAATTTTGACAACGAATCCTCGTCGGTTCTAGCCACATCAACACATTCAATAACGAGATCAAGGATTTCATTACGCATAATGGACGGTGCGTGTGGGTTGACGCCGTATCGGCTGGAAAGTGAAAAAACCTGTTTTGGGAGGGCATCTCGGCGCCACCAATCGTTCATGTATTGGGGGGAGTATCTTTGCAACATTTTTCATTCGATATACGCAAAAGACATGGCGACACAGATATCCGATACGTGTGAAATTCCTGCATGAGCAACTGGCGGAGTGGTCTACAGTGTTATATGTAACCTATTAGGAACAGAAAGAGCATAAAAAAGGCTTTAGATCTAACATATGTTAGTGGAGTGGTAATAATGAAGTTGCCTAACATGTGTTACCTGATAGACGTTTGTGATGTTGTTCCTTTTGTCCAAATGAGTGACGTCTAGCAAAAGAGTGGTATTGCTGGAATCGCTTTGGTTTGTGATGTAGCATAAAAACTTCCCTTTAATTATCTCCTTTTGAACTTGCGCGAAAACAGCGTTTGTGTAAATGGCGAACGCGTGCTGCTCTATTGCTAATTCAGTAGTGCCCTTGAACACCGTGGATGAGGTTTTGTACTCGGATACACGTTGCCGATAGCGTTGGCTATCTACCCTATTTTCAAAGCACATCATAAATTGTACAAGGGTGTTTGCGCTTGTTGAGTTGACCTTGAAGGCAGCGTTAGAGCTTTCGCAGCGTGAAGTGGTCTTCATCAAGCAACACATTGGCAGTTCCCTGAAGTAGGCTGGTACCCAAAGATGTTTGATGTTGTACATGTCTTTCAACCAAGTGTGGTCTTGTAGGCCAAATGTTTCTAGGAGGTCATCCCAGCGGGACTCAAACGTTTCTGGTTTGATATAAACATTCCAAACCAACCGGTGAATGCAGGACCGAACATTAGTGTTGTCAAGAAGGTCCGCAGAGATCTGGTAGATTAAAGAGTTACTAACACATGTTAGATTAAACAGTTTAAAAACATATATAAGTCTGTGATGTTGAATAACACATGTTAAAGGCTAACAATTTAACTTAACCTTGGAGGGTAGTTTTTTCATTATATGCCACATGCATAGACGGTGGCGTGATTCGGTAAAGACCATAGGAACAGCTTGAAGCATGGATGGGTCTTGATCACTCAGCACGAGAGTTGGTTGAGTACCGTGTGCCTTCAAGAAAGCCTTAAGCATGTAACACTTTTTTGGTTTGGTTTGTATACTTGGATATCAGGCCTAACACATGTTAAAGGGGGAACTAACCTGTTAGTGCTGTAAGTCGCGTCAAAGGCGAGGACATCGCCAAAAGCTTTGTAGTTTAGCTTTGAAATCTCATCAGCCCAGAATACAGAAGACAACTTTCCATTTGATACAGTGTAATCAAAATAGAAGTTGGGTAGGTTGTCAAAGCGCTCACGCAAGCGTTCAAGGAAAACTTGTGCGTCGCGTTCACCAATAAAAATTTGCAACTGGTGGCTAAAATTTTTAAAATCCACCGGAGTCCCATTGACATTGTGATGCCCCCCTTTTAAAGCTACAAGACATCTATAGGCTCTCATGGGTCCGATATGGTTTAGACTCATATTGTGAATGAATTGTTTGGTGGAGAATGACAGCTTTCGTGATATCTTGCTAAGAATGGAACAGCTGAACATTGCCATGCAGTATATTTGGATTATTCCATTAAAAAAATGTCAAATAACAAAAAAAAAAACATAGATTCGAGATAGTTAAGTTAGATAAAGAGACAAACCTTGAGCATTTAATTCTTCATCACTTTGGAAGTCACTGCTAAGGAACCTGTTGGGGAAACTATGGACCGGCGACATTAACTCGGAGGTTGGTGGATTTGTCTCCATGGACATTAATGGAGAAAGGATAATTTGGAGGAGAAGATGATAATGGACCTTCTGTTAATGAAGATATAAAATAAAATGAAATATTGTAAAAGAAATATGGGGTGGGTGATTTTTTCAAATGAGTTGATGGGCATTAAATGATCATGTCAAATCAAATTGGGAAAATAACTTGGGTTGGGAAATTACTGATATAACCTTGAAAGCAAAATGGATTAGGAAGTGACTATGGCAACGTGGATAAATATAGGCCACAAGTAGAGTTTGCTAAGTTTTCTAAAAAAATGGGGTTTTTTGTAGAGCATTGTCCTATATATATATATATATATATATATATATATATATGGAAAACCCCATCTTTTTTAGAAAACCTTGGAAACCCAACCTCATCCATTGATTTAAATAGATCTAAATAGATCAATGGCCCTCATTTGTTTAGAGGATTCTTGCCTTTAAAAACAATATAATAGTCCATGCTAGTACAAGTTAAGGGAAATATGTGTAATGAAAAAGTAACTTTATTGACTTTGGAAAACACAAAACGTGACTTTTGAATTTGGAAGTACCATCAAATCAACATAAAAGCTTCTCTTTCTCTTACCTCTTTCTCTTTCCTCTTTCCTCTTTCTCTTTCCCATTTCTTCTTCCCTAATCTTGAAGACAAACAAACAGGAGAAACAACCACCGCCAGCAACCACCTTCTCCAAGAGAAACAAACAACCACCACCAGCAACCACCTCCTCCGGCGAAACTCACCGGGCTTCTTCTCCGGCCCTCTCTCTCCTCAATTTTCAACTCATCTAACAACCATAGCCATGCCAATCTCTCTCCTCTTCGTCTAATTCTACAAAAAGCTTCAACCCTTAGAAGCAAATGAAGG
Organism: Helianthus tuberosus; assembly: GCA_030545235.1. Taxonomy (NCBI): domain Eukaryota; kingdom Viridiplantae; phylum Streptophyta; class Magnoliopsida; order Asterales; family Asteraceae; genus Helianthus; species Helianthus tuberosus. Next base: position 31,247,315 of record CM060393.1, read on the forward strand.
GTCTGAATGTCTCTATAATTTGTTGTTTTAGAGAGAGAATGATGGCACGATGAATGTTTTTAGAGAGAGAGTTGATGTTTTAGATAGAGAAACAATAATCTTTATTTTTTAAAGAGAGAGAGTTGAATGTTCAAGTGTGTGTGAGAGAAGAAGGTTTGAAGACCTTCTTCATGTTTATCGGACGGTTCTAGATCCGTTAAGTGTTCTTGAAATATCATTTCACAATTGATTTTTTGTTGAAATGGTTGTTAATATGTTTTTGTGGGCTGAAAGTGTTCTAGTAATGGTAAATGTTCATGTATTTTAAATAAATCCAAAACTTTAGGATGAGATTTTGAACGGGTTTTTTTGTTGGTTTGGTTGCTTGTTTGGGGCTTTTGATCTTAACAATAATTGTTTTTTTTTGTTGGTTTGGTTGCTGGTTTGGGCTTTTGATCTGAACAATAAGTGTTTTTTTGTTGGGTTGCTTGATTTACAGAGACAGACCCATAACATGTGTTAAGCACCTGTTAGAATGATATATAACGTGTGTTGATTTACAGAAACAGATCCATAAAAGATATTCAATTGACAAGCTGGATGGATGTACGCGACGTTAATGCGGGGACATTGAATAAGTCACATCCTTTGGGAAAGAACTTTTCGTTCATTTATAACATGTGTTAGTGGTTCATGCTGTAACAGAACACCATGATGTAACCTGACATGTGTTCATGTATAACATGTGTTAAGCCCCTGTTAGAATGATATATAACGTGTGTTAACTTTTTGTTAATTAAAAAAACAAGTAATATCTATTTTATTTTTTTTATGTTTAAAATATCCGATAATGTGGATACTGAGCGTAAAACTTGTACAAGTAATAAATGTACAAGTTAGTATGTAACGTGTAATATGAAACGAGCCATTTATGGTAACACATGTACCGGTAAATTTGAAATATATAATATGAAATGGGTCATTTGTTTTGCACATTTTGGAATGTATAACATGTGTTAAGCCTCTGTTATAATCTTTTTGTAACATGACATGTATTCATGTATAAGCTAGTGGTTTACAAAACACCATGTTGTGTATATACTGATCTAACATGTGTTACAATTTGTCTGTTCGGAACATGTAATTGCTTAACATATGACAAGGGTGAAAACAGTCGACGGGGGCGATGAGTTTAATGGTGAGCTTAGTTAATATCGTAATCTTGTTGTAACCCCACTTGTATTCATGTATATGAAAGTGGTTTGCAAAACACCATGATGTGCATATACTGATCGTAACACGTGTACAAGTTAATATGGAACATACAAGTTAATATTGTAACACCGTATACCTGGGATAACATGTGTTAAGCGTCTGTTATAATCTTGGTTTAACCCAACATGGTGTCATGTATAAGCTAGTGGTTTCCAAAACACCATGATTTGTATATACATACTGTAACATGTGTTACTCGCCTGACACGTATAACGTGTGTTAAGCCTCTGTTATAACGTGTGTTAAGACTTCCAGAATGGATGCATAAACTCCAATAGTAACTTAATAACAACATAGTATACCTGATATAACGTGAGTTAAGCCTCTTTTATAACGTGTGTTAAGACTTCCAGAATGTGTTAACTCCATACCGTTTTAACATCATGTACTAGACAAAACAATAAGAGTCTCACATTACATATTACTAGTAAACGAAAATACATAGCACTAAGAAAATGGTGGAGCTTCCTTTGACAGTCTGCCTTAGCTTTTCAGCGGCTACCTTTGCTGCCTTAGCTTTTCAGCGGCTACCCTTGCTTTATTGTTTGGGTCGATCTTGAAATGGTTTGTAAACATGTGGGTGTGCGTATGCCAGGGAAGTTATAAAAATGTGTTTTCATGTCACACGTAACACGTGTTACGTTGTACATGGGTTTCATGTCACATGTAACACATGCATGTCCGAGAAATTCAAACTATAACACGTGTTAGTTGTGTTGTGCTGTAACATAAACATGGTCATGATCCTTGAGCATCTGATCCACGTTTGACGAAACCAACGGTCCCGAGAATTGGATCTTATTTCCCTTGTATCCATCACCGTCCTAATAACAAAAAGATAAGATAACCGTTAAGTCGTTAACCAGACATAAATATTAACACATTCATAGCCAGAAAATCCTTTTTCTCAAATAACATCACAAAAACAGTTACTATTCAGATCAAAAGCCCCAAACAAAGCAACCAAACCAACAAAAAACAGTTACTATTCAGATCAAAAGCCCAAACAAGCAACCAAACCAAGCACAACTTTTTAACACAAAAATAAAAACCTGCAAATTACATAAACATTTACCCCTTTTAAGAACCATTTTAACAAAATAAAATCATGTTTCATCTCTAAAACAGCCATTACACAAAAACCAATTAACAACCATTTTAACAAAAACATCAAGTGTGAAATGATTTTTTAAAATAAAATACTCAAGAGATTGTTGTTTCTCTCTCTAAAACAACAACTTTCTATCTCTAAAACACTTATCGGATCTAGAACCATGCGATGAACACGATGAAGATCTTCAAACTTGCTTCTCTCTGTGTGTTCTTGATAAACATGATGAAGATTGTTGTTTCTCACTCTAGAAATCAGCTTTCAACAAGCCTGAGCACAACCGAGATGAAGATGACGACGTGAGATGAAGCATGAACACACCCGAAAATCAGCTTTGAAATAAGCATGAACACACCCGAGATGAACAAGATGAAAATTGTTGTTTCTCTCTCCAAAACATTAGCTTTCTCTCTCTATAACACCAAGAACAAGCTTCATCATGTTTGGGATCAGACGATCTGGTGACATTAACTCATGCGTTATTGGTGAAGTCTCCATGGACATTAATGGTGGAAGGAATATATGTTCCAGAGATGAAGTTCATGGACTCTACTCAAATGTCTTTATTATAAGGTAAAAGATAAAGATGGAGGTTTTGAAAGTACACTGGGAAGTGAGTTGTATAATTATGGTTGTCAAATCAAAGGTAGCAAGTAATCTTCTTGGGTAAAGTAAGTTAGAAGTAAAAATACAATTATGCCCTTCTCTACAAATGTAAGATGATTTTTTCTATGCACACGTGGATAAATGTGGACCATGCATTGGGTTTGCAATGTTTTCTCAAATTCAAGGGTTTTCCATATAACATTATCCTATATATATATATATATATATATATATATATATATATATATATATATATATATATATATAGTGTAAGTATCTATGGAAAACCCATTTAATCTAGAAAACTTGGGAAACCTGAATTGTGTGGTCAAGATTGATCCACATCATATCTTTAAACACATGTTAAAAGGGCAAAATAGTCATTTGTTCAAGCCATCATTTCACCATCTCCCCCATCCCATCAAGTCATTTATTACCCATCATTTCATCACTTTTTTAAAACCAACAATATACAGAACTTGCATCTCTTTCTTTCTTATTTCCCCCCCATTCGTTTCTTCTTCCAAAACCCTAAATACCTTTGCTTTCTCCCATCTTCCATGGCTGATTTTCAGGCTTGTTCTCCTAGAGAGAGAAAGCTAATGTTTTTTAGAGAGAAACAACAATATTCATCTTGTTTATTTCGGATGTGTTCATGCTTGTTGAAAGCTGATTTCGGGTGTGTTCATGCTTCATCTCACGTCGTCATCTTCATCTCGGGTGTGCTGATGCTTGTTAAAAGCTGATTTCTAGAGTGAGAAACAACAATCTTCATCATATTCATCAAGAACACCAAGAACACATAGAGAGAAGCAAGTTTGAAGATCTTCATCGTGTTTATCACACGGTTTCTAGATTCGGGTAAGTGTTTTTAGAGAGAGAAAGTTGCTATTTTAGAGAGAGAAACAACAATCTCTTGAGTATTTTATTTTGAAAAATCATTTCACACTTGATGTTTTAGTTAAAATGGTTGTTTATAGGTTTTTGTGTAATGGATGTTTTAGAGATGAACATGATTCTTTTGTTAAAATGGTTCTAAAAATGGGTAAATGTTTATGTAATTTGCAGGTTTTTATTTTTGTGTTAAAATCATTTTTGTGGTAAAAAGTTGTGTTTGGTTTGGTTGCTTGTTTGAGGCTTTTGATCTGAATAGTAACTGTTTTTTTGTTGGGTTGGTTGCTTGTTTGGGCTTTTGATCTGAATAGTAACTGTTATTGTGTGTTATACTAGGAGGTAACACATGTTACAATAAAATTTTACACGTGTATAACACGTAACACATGTTACATACCTGTAGTTACATTTGTGTTAATAAGTTTAACTTTAGGGGATTAACACTGATGTACTTGTTTTGTTCATAGGTGATGAAACAATGGTTAACCGGGTGGGTTAATTCACTGGTCTCGTCAAGAGGGTTAATCCCTTCTTTCCGAGGATCGCCGGCTGGATCGTCTGGTGGTGGGTTTCCTGCACAAGGAAACAAACCGTGACTCGCAACATGGAGGATGGGGTGGGGGGTGCTCCTTGTTACCACTCTCCGGTGTGAGAATCAGCAATTTGCTTGGGAAGCAAAGTGTGATAGTAGTAGTATTGAGAGAGTTGAGAAGTGATACCTCAAACCTGGTTTGGGGTGAGTATTTATAGCCGAGGAGTGAAGGAGGGTAGTTGAATAGCTAGCCTGACATCGCACAGCTATTTGCAGGTGTGTCAGACCTGTTGGTTACGGTGGTGACGCCACGTCCTGCTGTGGTGTCAGACTGTTGTATACACGTGGGCCGGTAGGCGACTGATCCCAGTGCCACTTGCACTGTAGTGTCAGACCCACTTGCCTCGTAGGCAGGATGCGGTGCCAGGCCGCATCGCTGCTTGCGGTCATTGATGTTGTTTCCGCATTGGTTGTTCCATCCATGATTTTATGCGGGATGCGGTGCCATGCCGCATCGCCGCTTAGTGACTGTTTCTGTTGTCCAGATCCCTTGTCGTGACGAAAATGTTCATAGGATGCGGTGCGGGGCCGCATCTCTATGCGTAACATTGGTTTCCGTCCTTAAGGTAAGTCTTCTCATCATTGGACAGATTGGACCGTTGTGTTCGCGTGTGACCACGCGGACACAGGTGAGTTTATTGCTGGTGGAGGTTTTTTGATAAGGGTAATGGTCATTCGCGGTCATGCTGACGCGAGATCTGGGACCATACCCCTTCAAGTCCCCCTAGTCTAGTGTTCCTTCCTTATGCAAGTTGCATGTGGGAGGGATACTGGACTATGTTGTCTAGAAGGTTAACTATGGGACATGCGGATGGCTCGTTCTTTTAGTAAGTAGTAGGCCTTTCGAGTGGATTGTTCCTTCCTTTGAGAAGGAAATCCGGTAAGCAAGTTCCGTCTAATGCGGAATTCTCAGCCAAGGACTTGACTCTTAGTCTACATTTTCTTGATGTCATCAGCCACCTGTTGGTGTTTCGAACCAACCTTTGAGACGGTGACTGAAGGTGTTAGCAGGGTTCGAACCAACCTTTGAGATCGTGACGGAAGATGTACGTCTTCGTCACTCTAGTTGTAACCTCTGCGTCAGCTAGTGCAAAGTTGTAAATAATTTGCTTAACCTCTATGTTCAGCAACTGGACATGTAATGATGATCCCTGTTTTGTAGGGTATTCGTGTTCTCCAGTTAAGCTTTCTAGTAACCGCACGTCCTCTGCGGTTTATCTCTCAAGTAACCGCACGTCCTCTGAGGCTTAGCTCTCTAGTAACCACACGTCCTTTGCGGTTACCTCGTTGCCAAACCATGTTGGCCACGTTTGTTTGAGGAACGTAGGGTAGTTGCGCCATTGTTTGCCGTGTTTGGCCGAACAATGTGAATCTGAACTATGGGCAGATAAACATGGTCATAGGCAGGGTTGTGCCCACCATTGTTTATTCTATGCGGTCCATAGGTGGGTAACTAGTCATAAGCAGACTTGTTACCACTATTCTGGAGCTACTTTCCTTCACGCTTTGGTGGAACGTAGCTTTCCTTTATGTCGTGTTGCCTTCGGAGATTATGTGAGATATTTAGGAAGTTGGTTGGAACTCTTCCGCATTCGTTTTGTAGCCACTTTCCTTCATGTTTAGTTGAAAAGCAGTTTTTCTTGAAGTGGCTTTGCTCCTCCGCCTGGTGCTTTAGTTGTGGCTCTTCCGTAGCTACCGTTCGCATAGTTGCGGTTTGTGGTGACTACTCACGAGTGATTGCGGTTTGCAGCAAAGAACTCGCTTCTAGAAGTCTTGTAGTCTGGACGTAGCTCTTGAAGGTTCAGGAGACAGTGTTGCTGATGTGCGGTTGCTCAGCACACTTGTCCTTTTCCTTAAGGAGAAGCTGTTTGCGTTCCCTCTGTGGTTGTGAACCGGAAATGAGGGTTTTGAAGCTTGAAGAAGCTTACATGGAGTGCGGTTTACCGGATCCTGAGAAGCGGTTTTCGCAGTCCACAGAACCATGCTGGTTCTGAGTATCTGAGGCACCTGTGTGGGTTGGTGTATGTCCTCTCCGCATATTCCACGTGTGCGCGTGGATATGTGCGGTTATTGGTTATACCCCCTTATATAATTTTAAAGATATATATTTTTGCCTTTTTTGAGGGGTATGTAAAAAACGACATGCGGTATGGGTTATGGTGCGGTAAACCAGAGAAACCGTATGCCGCTTAAGTTTGGATAATGTTTGTCGCTTTTGTGTTGTCTACGTGGCTGATGGCACGTGTGGGTTGTTGAAAGTTGGTAGAATTCTGACATGTGATGTTCTGAAAGGACGTTTGCATTGACCGAGGTCATAACTGTACTGTAGCAAGTAGTGCAAAGGTCAATTCTGTCAGGCGCGTGGGCGGCCACGCGCGCGTGATAACCGTCAGCTGAAACGTCGCTGAACACGTGGCGAAACGTAAGTGGCCCTTTTTGAACTTTGTAAGTCGGTTACTCCATCGCATTAATTGCGATGAGTATATAAGGGGAAACCGTTTGGTTTCTCCTCACTTTGTTCAAATTTTAAGAATTTCTCCGGTGAAAAAGAGACCATACTCTTCATCTTCTCCGATCAATCCGCCTGTACTTCCGGCGATTTTCCGAGTTTTTGTGCAACTCAATCCTTTTCTTCTTCATATTTCCGATGGCTGAACCATCTAACCCACACAATGTGGAGGGTGAAAACCCTAAAATTTCTTCTCCGGTGGGCGGTGAAGACGAAGATGATGGTGGTAGTGCCCCTGGTGGTGGCTTGCCACCCTTGAAGTGGTCGAAGGCGTCGTTCGACCAACTGATGATTAGTACACAAATGCCTTCCGAGTTTGGGGCTGTTTATCCCGAAGACGGTGACACCGGTGCTTGTGCTCCAGCCGGTCATGTGACCATGTGGGCCGATTCTTTCGTTGATGGTAACCTTCGTTTACCATTGACCGTTTTTGTTGCTGATGTGTTGGAGCATTACAAGGTCCATATCTCCCAGATGAGTCCTTTTGGCTTTATTCGTATTAGACACTTCGAATCGACTTTTCGTGCTCTTGGTTTGCCGGTTACCGTTGATAATTTCCGGGGGTTTTATCAGTTGACAGTGAACACTGGGTTCTTCTCTTTCCAAGAACGGTACGGAAGTACCAAGTTGATGACCCCTCCCAAGGGTATTACAAAGTGGAAGTGCAAGTTTTTCTACGTTAAAGCTGCCGCAGTTGTTCTTAACATGACTTTGCGGAATGTTAATGAGCCTATCCCCGCGGAGGATATTGCCATTCCTTCTGCGGAGAATGCGGAGTGGTTTCCACGGTTGAGGACTATTGAGCATAGGCTGCTGAAGAACACTGAATTGTGGATGCTGCGGATGTTATTAACTAGGGCCGATAAGCATGCAAAGCCCATTGTGCGGGAGAAAACTGGTGGTAAGTGTTCTTACTCTTCTGCGGTTTCATTATTCTCTTGTTTGTCATTAATTTGAATGTGTAAAATCAGAAGTTGTTGTTGAGCTGTGGAAGATATTTGATCCAACCTTTACTGGCAAGGTTGATATTGTCAAGACTGCTGAAGGTGCAGGTTTTAATTTGACCATTCTCCATAACTTCCGCGTTCCTACACGCGAGGCGTTGAATGCACCCCTGCCGCAGGGCAAAGGTATAATTCATAGCCTTCTTTTCTTGCCTTGTAAGTTTCATGTTGCTGATATTCTACATGCAGGTAGTCTTGGGGCCCTTGGTAAGTTTGAGTCAAAGGGTGTCCCCAAAAAGCATGCAGAAAAGAAACAAGTGGATAAACCTGCGCGGGGTCGTGGCAAGAAGAAAACTGAAGCTCCTGTTGTTCCGCCTTTGGTTCCGCATGCCGCAGGTATCTCTCGATCTAATTCCCGCAGATATACCGATTACGTGGTAGTATCTGACTCCCTTGAGGGCTTGGGTGTTCCAGGTGCTGGTGCGGCCACAGGTGGAACCACTACGGGTTCAAAGGCTGCTGATGAGAAGAAGAGGAAAGCGGGGAAAGCTGTTGATGCTGGTGAGGGAAAGAAACCGAAGATTCAGACCAGACGCAGGGCTTATGTGGGACAAAGGAAGCCTGCGGTTGTTCCTGGTGCGTGATGCATTACTTGGGCAAATATTTTGTATTTGTACTTTGTAGTTTAAAGTGTGTTTGCTTTGATTGCAGAACCCCAAGATGAAGGGTTCTCCATCTTTGATGTTCCTCCTCCTTCTCCCCCACATGACACTGCTGCGGATGTGGGGGTTCATAAGGTTGTTAAGCCTGAGCCCTCTGTGCGGGAGGAGGATAATGGGAAGGGGTCTGCGGCCAAGATCCATGACACGGTAGATTCCTATGACGATGTCATTACCCCAGAGGATGCGGATGATCTGAACTTGAAATTTGGTTATACTGAAAAGCCGAAGTCTCCTGCTGCTGAGAAGGCTTCTGGTTCCGGTTCTGGAGGTGCGGGTTTCGTATAGACTCCCATTCAGCATGAAGAGTCTGAATTGGAGTATTATTACCGCGCATATACGGAAGATCGGCCCATGGCTTACCACCGCTCCCCCTGGACCGTAATGCAAGGGGATGATATTACTGCTGATCCGTCCGCAAGTAGGGAGATTTTGGGTGGTTTGGGCACTCCTTTTGAAGTCAACCGGGCCCGTTCTTTGTCGGGTGAGGCCCATATTAACCAACTCTCCTCCATGCTTGTTGGGAGTTCCATAATGGCCAATGCCATTATGGAAAATTATAAGGTGTTGGGGCGCAGGGAGGAGGAGAATGTGCGCTTGCGTGCCGAGGCTGAGGGGTTAGTGAAGGCTGCACGTGAGGGTGCCGAGCAGCTTGAAAGGGATAGGGCTACGTTTGAAAAGCGTAAGCAGACTGAAGAGTGGGCTACAACTGCTGAGCTTAAACAGGTTCGTACCCTTGCAAAACTGCTTTCCACTGAGCGCAAGAGTTGGAAAGAATCTCTTTCTAATGAGCGCGAGACACTTGCTAATGAGCACAAGGTTTGGAAAGACTCTTGGGCAAAACAGAATGAAACTCTCTTTCGTGTTCGCCAGGAGCTTGTCAATGCTAAGGCAGCTAATGCTGCGCTGGTTAAAGAGAAAACAGCAGCTGTTGCGGCTGCCCAAGAGGCCAAAGAGGTGGAAGCTCGCCTTGCAAAGGCTCTTGAAGAGGCCAAGGAGGTTGGGGCCCGCACCGCAAAGGCTCTTGAAGAGGCGAAGGAGGCGGGGGACCGTGCTGCAAAGGCTCTTGAAGGGGCAAATGCTGATCGTACTAACCTATCGAAAACTATCTTAGGCCTTCAGGTACAAGTCTTCTTTGCCTTTTGACTTTGTACATCTCACAAGTATGTTGATTGTTTTTGTATACTTGTTTTTGTTTTAACAGGCTGAAGTGCGGACCCGGGGGGCCACTATTGAGGAGGTCTCTACCCGTGTTGATGAGGTTGAAGCGCGGGCAAGAGAGGCTGAAGAGGCTAGGGATAGCCTAGCTTCCTCGCTTGAGCTGCTCAAGGCTGACCGTGAATGGATGCGTATGCGCGGGATCGGTCATGTAAGTATCCGTTGCCTTTGTTATCTTTGTTATAGGTTTGCCTTTGATAACCTTTATATTCTTGTTTCGCAGATTGTTACTGCCATCCTTGACGCACCTGAGAATGTATCAGGTGTTAATGAGATTAAAGAGCGTGCTCGGGATGCGGGTTTTAAAGCTGGATATAATCGCTGTATTAGCCATATGAATGTTGTATCCCAGGGCGGATATACTGATGAGCGGTCCGGGTTCCACGGTGTGGATACTGAAGCGCTTCTTGATGCTGCAGTTGCGGCTTTTAACGACACAACCCTTTCCGGTCTTGAGGATCTTGAAAAGTGTCTAGAAGCGGAGGACTATGTGGATCGGTTGCGAGTGTTGTACGCTGATGAAGAAGATGAGGAAAAACCTACTGTGGTGGGCAAGGATGGTGAGGGTTCCAGCGGCACAAAGAAAGACTAGGCTGGTCTGCGTGCCTTTTTTGTTTCCTCATCTAGATGTTAAAAAACTTTATGTAAATTCCCTGTGCACCGCGTAGGTGTAGGAATTTTTTTGAATATAAAGAATTGTTCCTATTCAATTTGTACAAGTGTTTTCATTACTTGCATGTTTGAATTTGTATGAGTTTAGTGTTACTGTGAGTGACACTGAGTCTGTAATTGCCTTTTGCATATCTAGGTGATATGCAAGTATGAAGAACTGTGTCTGGCCGGATAAATACTGTTGCCGTTGCTGGCCTATTATAATAGTTGCGTGTGGTTACCACTCTGTGTGGGTATCACGAATGAAGATTTTGCTAATCTGTTTTTGTGTATACCTCAGAGTGGAACACGCATTTGTAATAGAAATAAATAAACAATATTGCATTGAATCGTCTATTTATTTATTTGCAAGTGGCCCGTGGCCTGATAGGTTACATAGTGAATGTAAAAAACATGGCTTACATATAACAGCGTCGAAGCTGTTGTGCATTCCATGTGCGTGCGATAGTTTCGCCTTCTAATGTTTGAAGTTTATACGCGCCTTTGCCCAGGACCTCTTGGATGAGGTAAGGTCCTTCCCACTTGGGGGCAAGTTTCCCTGGGCGTTCCGCGTTAGATGCTTCATTGTCACGAAGGACGTAGTCTCCCGGGTTGAAAGTACAAATGCGAACGCGTGCATTGTAGTACTTTTCAAGTTTGGTTTTGTATTTGGCCTCGTTGATGGCTGCGTTTTCACGCCTTTCTTCCAAGAGGTCCAAGTCAACCCTGCGTTCCTCATTGTTGTCTATCTTGTTGATAGCCAACATTCTAGGTGAGGGGTGGCCTACTTCCGCGGGGATCATCGCTTCAGTACCATAGACCAGGCTGAAGGGTGTCTCACCGTTGCTTGTCTTTGGGCTTGTCCTGTGAGCCCATAAAATACTTGGGAGTTCATCAACCCAGCCGCGTCTGGCTGTTCCCAACCGTGCTTTGATGCCTTCCACTAAGCTTTTATTGATACTCTCGACTTGGCCGTTCCCTTGCGGATGCGCCACTGAGGAGAATATGTGTTCAATGTTTAGCTCTTTTAGCCATTTTTGAAAGTCATCGGCGGCGAAGTTGGTACCGTTATCGGTGACGATGCACATTGGTAGACCGAAACGACAGATGATATGTTCCCACACGAATTTCCTTGTTATCATAGCGGTGGTTGATGCAAGTGGTTTTGCCTCCACCCATTTTGTAAAGTAATCAACAGCCACTATGATAAATTTTACTGCACCGGGTGCGTCTGGAAATGGTCCCACCACATCGATTGCCCATTTTTGGAATGGCCATGCGGTGGTGACGGGGATCAGGTTGTTCTTGGGACACAAGGTCTTGGGAGCATGTCGCTGACAATTGAAACACTTGCGTAAAACTTTGACCGCGTCCAGGTGCATGCCGGGCCAATAGTACCCGGCGTTCATGATTTTGGCCATGACCATGCGTGGGCCTGCGTGTTCGCCGCATATTCCCTCGTGAATTTCTTTGATAAGGTATATGGAATCTTGGGGGTTGACGCATCGTAGGAGTGGCCCCAGGTATGATTTTACGGTATAGGATACCGTCTCCCATTTGGTAATGATACGCTTTGTATTGTAGCTTGCGTGCTTCTGCCTTGCTTTCGGGAGTAACACCTGATTGTAAGTATGCAATTATCGGTGTCATCCAGGATGTTGTACCGTACTGGATGACATTGACTTGGCGCAGGGGTACTGAAGGATTTTGCAGAATCTCGATGCGTACCTCTTTTGCCAGGTGTTAGAAGCTGGTGGATGCAAGTTTTGATAGTGCATCCGCAGGTTTGTTATCACTCCTGTTGATATGGCGAATATTGAAGGAGGTGAACCTTGATTTCAGTTGCAAGGCTTGTTCGAGGTAGAGGATCATGATATCCCCTTTTGCGGCATAGTCACCGCGTATCTGCCCTGCAACCAGTAGTGAGTCGACATGTGCTTCCAAATGTTTGACATCAAGTTTGACTGCCAAACACAGCCCTGCCAGTAGAGCCTCATACTCCGCTTCGTTATTCGTGCTTTTGAAATCGAGTCGGATTGCGTAGGTTAGCTCTTGGCCATCGGGGCTGACAAGTCGTAGACCTGCACCAGCACCATCTTCGTTGGATGCACCATCTGTATATAGTGCCCAGGTTTCTGCGGAGGATGGTGGTGATGTAGGATTTTATTCTTCTTCGCATTCTTGAATGCGGTTTGCTGGTACTTCAGCAACTAAATCAGCCAAGACCTGGCCTTTGATTGCGGGGCGCGGCTTATAGTTTAGTGAAAGTGCGCCCAGCTCAATTGCCCATTTTGCTAACCTCCCAGAGATGTCGGGTTTGGATAGGATCGGGCCGATCCTGTAGTTAGTTAACACTGTGATGACGTGGTTTGCGAAGTAACGTCGTAAACGTCTCGATGCGTGCACTAGTGCCAGTACCAATTTCTCCATGATGGAGTACCTTGTCTCTAGGTCGTTGAGCATTTTGCTGATGTAGTAGATGGGTGTTTGGACTCCTTCCCGCTCCACTATGAGTACCGCGCCTACCGCGTTATCCGCTGCAGACAAGTATAGAATAAGTGGCTCATCTTTTCGTGGTGCGGTTAAGGTTGGGAGCTGGATCAAACACTCTTTCATCTCCCGGAAAGCTTTTTCGGCCTCTGCGGTCCATTGGAATTGTTCCTTTTTTAGGCAGCTCCGCAGGGTCTTGATGAAAGGGTATGACTTAGCTGCGTGGTTGGCTAAGAATCTGTTTAATGCGGCTAGCCTGCCGGCTAGTCGTTGCATCTCTTTCATCGTAGAGGGCGATGGCATGCGTTCGATCGCCTGAACTTTTTCCGGGTTTACCTTGAATCCATCTTTGGTTACAATGAATCCGAGGAATTTGCCTTCTTCCATTCCAAACGAGCATTTCCCTGGGTTAAGCTTCATGTTGACGCTTCGCAGAGTTTGGAATGTTCTTTCGATATCGTTGAGCATGGTGTCTTCCTCCATGCTCATGACGACCAGGTCGTCCATATAGATTTTGACCCTTTTGCTGATTTGACCGCGAAAAGTGTCGTTCATCAACTTTTGATAGGTTGCGCCCGCGTTGCGCAACCCGAACGACATTTTGGTGTAGCAGTAGTTCCCGGTAGGAGTGCGGAATGCCGATTTGTCTTCATCTTCGATTGCCATCTGTACCTGGTGGTAGCCTTTGTAACAATCGAGGAAGCACTTCCATCGAAATGGTGCAAGGTTGTCGACTTTTTCGTCGATCTCCGGAAGTGCGTAACAATCCTTTGGGCAGGCCTTGTTGAGGTCTTTGTAATCGACACACATGCGCCAGCCCCCGCTTGGTTTTTCTACCATGACTGGGTTGGATAACCAGGTCTGGTATTTGACTTCCCACAGAATTCCTGCGGAGAGCAGCTCCTGCACCTGCTCTTCCATCGCCGCGTTTTTTGCTGATCCAAGGTGGCGTTGGCCTTGGATAACTGGCTTGATACCTAGCATGGTATTCAAGAAGTGTTGCGCTATGTCGCGTGGTACCCCTGTCATGTCTGCGGGTGTCCACGCAAAAATGTCTTGGTTCCTGAAGAGGAGTTGCTTCAGGCGCGCTCTGATGGTAGGTGTCAAGGCATGGCCCAACGTGACCGTTTGCTCTGGGTATCTTGCGTTAAGCACCCATTTTTCTGGTTGCATGTTGGGGGTGGGCCTTGCCACCTTGGCTGGACGTAGGTCGTCCGTAGACAAAACTTCCCTTCGGGCGTATATTATCGCGACCCCCGTCTCGGTTAGGAAACCGATAGCAGAGTGAGGGACGGATGTGATCATGTTGAAGTCCCCCTGGGACTCTCTCCCGAGAAGTACGTCGTATTTGGAGGTGTGCGGTAAAACCATGAAGTTTACCTCCTCCGTTCTTGTGTGCCTCCCGTTGGTGAGGCGCACAGGAAAAGTAATCTGGCCCAGGGGGAATACGGTTTCCCCTGCAAACCCGGCCAACGGGTAATCCGCTGGTTGCAGTCGATCTTTGTCTTCTTGATCGAACTGGTTGAAGCATTGCTCGTATATAATATCGGATGTACTGCCCGGGTCGATGAACAATCGCTCGGTACAGTAGTGAGCCAGGTGGCCTGTGATAACCACGGCGCGTCTATCGCACGGGCCGCCTCGGACTTTTGGAAAGACGACTTGCTCGTCTTTCCAGTCATTGTCCGATCTTCTTGCCGCCTTGCGCGGCCTTCCTCTTCCTCCATTGATCATGTGGGTAGAGGCCACGTACATGGTCCTCTTACCCGTGGAGGTGCCCTCGTTGTGGGGAGTAATGCGCTTGGTAGCTTTTTGTGCACCTGTCAACAGATGTTGCAGTTTCCCCTCTTTTAGGGCTCGCTCAATCTCCAGTCGGAGACTGATGCAGCTGTTTGTTGTGTGGCCGTGGTCCTTGTGATACTCGCAGTAAAGTGCGAGATCTTGGTTCTTTTTGGACTTCACCGGTTGGGCCGGTCGCAGGAATTGTGCGTCCGTGAGAAGGACGTCGCTTGGCGATTGGTTAATCTCGGTCCAGCTGCGGTCCCGAGACTCCTTTTTTGACGCCCGGTTTTCACGCTGGGCGTTGATTGTAGCCCTTGCATCGGGCTGGTTTCTTCGTGGGACATATGGTCTGGAATCGCTGCCACGATTCCATGCGTCCCGGTTGCGCTTATTGTTGCGCTTGGGCTCTTGGCGGGAAGACTGGCCTTCCGCCTGGGGTTGTGCCTTTGACATGTGCGGTCTTAGGGACCGCTGAGTCTGGGCGTATCTCTTGACCGCAGCCATGACATCTTCCCACTTCTTAGGAAAACCATCTTTGCAAGAGATATTCATAACCATTTGCTCGTCTTTAACGGCAACAATGAAATGGTTACGTGCCATTTGGTCGCAGACATCGCCTATCTCAAGGCATTCTTTATTGTAACGGACAACAAACGCTTCAAGCGGTTCGTTATCCCTGCGCCAGATGTTCATGACGTCCATGGAATCACGTTCATGGCGTCGTTGTTGGCTAAAGTGTGCGAGGAACTTTTCTTGTAAGTCCTCGAATGAGGTCAGTGACCCTGGTGGTAGAGAATCGAACCATGCCCTGGCCAGACCTGTTAGGGTCTATGGGAAAAAATGGCACCAGGTGGGTTCATCCCATCTACCATTGCATCCGGCGCCGACGAAGATGTTGTTGTGATCATCTGGGTCGGTTGAACCGTTGTATTTCCCAATATTTAATGGGAATTTTGTGGTGGTGACATCGGCGTGGGCGATTTCTGGGACGAACTTGGAGTTTTCGGCTGCAGATTTCGGCCTGTAAGGTTGGCCGCGGTGATGCTTTGCAGCGCGGAGGTACGTAGTGCGGGGGTGAGTGGGAGGAACGTAGTTGCGTCATCCCGGTCTGCTGCTGGTGGCATGGGATTCCGCACGGTATGTACCATCGTCCGGATCAGTATAGCCTTGTCCTTCATGGTATGACAGGGGTCCCAGTCGGCTGTGAATGCCTAGGTCGCGGTGGGCTGTAGACTGTCACCTAGTTTCGCCATGTGGGCCTATGCGGCTCTGTATATGGCTCCTGTGGCGGGACCCGTATGTGGAGTCGTCCTCATCAAGTGTGCGGACATCGCAGTAAGAGGAACCGCGATCTTCGTGCCTGCTTCCGGAGGCCGGATGTGTTGGGGCCCTGCTTTCGTATTGTAAAGTACGACCTACAGGGGTGTGTGGTGCAGGGGTTGGACCCACAGATACTTGTGCTTCTGCGCAAGCTCTGTTGTATGTTGCAGCCAACATAGCTGCTTTTTGGTCGTACCAGGCATGAAGGTTCATGCCTGTAGGTATCACAGGAGCGTACTGTGATAAATCGTGTCCAAACGTAAGGGATGTGCCCCCTTGCGTTGATGTGCCAATATGTTCAGCATTTGGGGCTGGGGGAATGTTTCCCGCAGGCCCTTGATTTGCGGGGTTTAGGTTATCCCCGGTAGTGTTGTTTTGACGATCAGACATGATCTTTGGAGAGAAAGGGATGGTCGGAAAAAAGTGCTAAGAGTAGCGGTGGGCGCCAATGATGAAACAATGGTTAACCGGGTGGGTTAACTCACTGGTCTCGTCAAGAGGGTTAATCCCTTCTTTCTGAGGATCGCCGGCTGGATCGTCTGGTGGTGGGTTTCCTGCACAAGGAAACAAACCGTGACTCGCAACAAGGAGGATGGGGTGGGGGTGCTCCTTGTTACCACTCTCCGGTGTGAGAATCAGCAATTTGCTTGGGAAGCAAAGTGTGATAGTAGTAGTATTGAGAGAGTTGAGAAGTGATACCTCAAACCTGGTTTGGGGTGAGTATTTATAGCCGAGGAGTGAAGGAGGGTAGTTGAATAGCTAGCCTGACATCGCACAGCTATTTGCAGGTGTGTCAGACCTGTCGGTTACGGTGGTGACGCCACGTCCTGCTGTGGTGTCAGACTGTTGTATACACGTGGGCCGGTAGGCGACTGATCCCAGTGCCACTTGCACTGTAGTGTCAGACCCACTTGCCTCGTAGGCAGGATGCGGTGCCAGGTCGCATCGCTGCTTGCAGTCATTGATGTTGTTTCCGCATTGGTTGTTCCATCCATGATTTTATGCGGGATGCGGTGCCATGCCGCATCGCCGCTTAGTGTATGTTACTGTTGTCCAGATCCCTTGTCGTGACGAAAATGTTCATAGGATGCGGTGCGGGGCCGCATCTCTATGCGTAACATTGGTTTCCGTCCTTAAGGTAAGTCTTCTCATCATTGGACAAATTGGACCGCTGTGTTCGCGTGTGACCACGCGGACACAGGTGAGTTTATTGCTGGTGGAGGTTTTTTGATAAGGGTAATGGTCATTCGCGGTCATGCTGACGCGATATCTGGGACCATACCCCTTCAATAGGTGAATGGATGTTTATGTTCAAGATAAAGATGGTTATCAAGACGCAAAGCGTAGCTAGATTTTTTGTAACCTTTATGACAGTTTTGGATCATTTTTATATGTTTAAGTTTTTATAAATATTTTTGTTACCTTTAAGTATGATTGTAATGTGTGCAATTACTAGCAACCCATGATGACAAGTGAGTTTTGTTTTGATTAACATTTGTAACTGGTGTTGGACGTAACATGTGTAACCTATGTGAGAGGTAACTAACTAATAGCAAAGAATGACCTGATAAAATGTTGGTCATATGACTTTGGTACACATGTGTTACATACGTTAAAAGGGTAATATAACATTAACTGTAACCCTTAACATTCCTTTGTTTGATGTTGGTCATACCATTACATCAAACATAATATAGCATTACATGTAACACATAACATCATTAAAAATAAATAATAACATCATTAAAAGTTGTTGTAAACTACTACATTAAACGTAAACCATAATGTCAGAAAAAGGGTAATAAAACATTAACTGTAACCCTTAACATCATTAAAAGTGGCAGCCTACCAAGGATTTTAAGGTTACAAACATCATATAGTTATGATGACCACAAAGGGGTGATAAAACAACCGGAAATGGATAGTGATTGTTACATTTGTCAACATGTTGTTCGTTCATTCATGTAATAGTGACTGTTACAAATGGTACAGGTTATGTATAACATGCGTAACAACTATATAACATGTGCAACATGGCTATACATGTGTTACCATCTAGTGTAACACATGTTACAACTATATAACATGTGTTACCATCTAGTGTAACACATGTTAAAACTATATAACATGTGTTACAACTATATATACATGTGTTACCATCTAGTGTAACACATGTAACAACTATATAACATGTGCAACATGGCTATACATGTGTTACCATCTAGTGTAACACATGTTACAAATATGTGTTACATATACGCAGCCTTGTTTTGTCCAATAAAGGGCCGCTCTTACCGTAAGTAACATGTGTAACATTGTTACTACATATGTAGCTAATTACTACATAAGTAACATGTGTAACATTGTTACTACATATGTAGCTAATTACAACTTCCAGGAACCAAAACCCTAGAGGTGTTACATATGTTAACATAAAGAGATTCTCTTAAAATCAGAAGAAGTATTACATCTCGTAAAGAGGAGTATTGTTGAATGTAGGGTATGATCTAGTTCTTCAAACCATTACATCAAACATAATATAACATTACATGTAACACATAACATCATTAAAAATAAACAATAACATCATTAAAAGTTGTTGTAAACTACTACATTAAACGTAAACCATAATGTCAGAAAAGGGTAATATAACATTAACTGTAACCCTTAACATCATTAAAAGTGGCAGCCTACCAAGGCTTTTAAGGTTACAAACATCATATAGTTATGATGACCACAAAAGGGTGATAAAACAACCGGAAATGGATAGTGACTGTTACATTTGTCAACATGTTGTTCATTCATGTAATAGTGACTGTTACATGTTACATATACTAAGTGTTTTATATATGCCAAGTGTGTTTCATACACACATGTAACATGCGTATGCCTTTGTGGTGCATATACTCATGTTACATGTATACGTATGTTATTCACTACATCGTATGTAACACATGTTACTCATGTTACATGTATATGTATGTTATTCACTATATATGTGCCTTCTTTTTATTCACTACATCGTATGTAACACATGTTACTTACATGTTCCACCATGCACTGCATTTACTTACGTAAGATGTGTAACACATGTTACAATTGCTTATTGTTTCCAAGTAACATTAAAGGTATGTACCTTGTTTTCTACTTCATCCTGTGTAACACATGTTACACTTGTTAATTAGTATCAAAGGTTACAATTGAAACAATATGTTGACCACCCAATGCTCGTCTACTACTTTTCTTACAATTGGTAATGAATAAAACATGTTAACTAATAACACATGTAACTGATAACTGGTAACCAAATACATTTCCCACCATAATTATTTAACATCCAGACACGAACATATTAAAGAGAAGACCAGAATGGTCATATTGTATTTTGGGTTATGGCCATAATTTATCCCATTCATCGTCCGTTTCTTCTCTTTCTTCATCCCATTCATCGTCCGTTTCTTCGTCTACTTTCTTTCGCTTTTTTGGTATCTTACCAGTTTGCGATCTTGTTACTCTCTTTGTTGCTGCAAATAAAACAGGTTTAACACATGTTACTTAATTTCATTAACACTTGTTACATATGTTAAGATAAAGTCAGGTTTAACATATGTTACTTAATTTCATTAACCTAATATGTTTTTGATAAAATAAAGTCAGGTTTAACATATGTTACCTATTTTTATAAAAATAAGACAAGTTTAACACTTGTTAAATAATACAGGTTTAACACATGTTACATAATTTGATAAAAATAAGACAGGTGTAACACATGTTACACTAACATGTTTACCTAATAGGAGAGGTTTAACACATGGTAATAAGACAGGTTTAACACACGTTTACATCATTTGATAAAAATGAGACAGGTTTAACACATGTTACACTAATATGTTTACCTAATCAGGGAGGTTTAACACATGGTACCCTAATAAGAAGGTTTAACATATGTTACGCTAATATGTTTATATGCTTTTTAGTCCATTGACTTGTACCCTAATATCAGACAAGTTTAACACATGTTACGCTAATATATTTATATGCTTTTGAGCCCTTGGACTTGTACCCTAATATCAGAGATTTACCTAATTTGTTTTTGACAGAAAACAAGGCAGGTCTAACACATGTTACCTAATATGTTTTTGATAAAAAAATATAAGACATGTTTAACACATGTTTTTGACAGTAAACAAGACGGGTTTAACACATGTTACAAATCAATAGTTTTAACGTGCAGTTGGCAAGTTGGCAATCCAAAAAAAAAAAAAAAAATTAACCCGAGACTGTTTCTACTCAAAATAACTAACACTTCCTAGTCGCATTCAAAACAAAAATCACCATCGATCGGACCAAAAAACACCTACCGATTGGAAAAAAAAAACATAAAAACCAACATTAACACTTTCTAGTCTCATTCAAAACAAAAATCACCACCGATCAAATCACACACCGATCGGACCAAAACACCTACCCATCGGAAAAAACAGAAAACCCAACATTTATCCGATCAAAACACCTACCGATCGGAAAAAAAGAAAAAAACATCACCGATCAAAACACCTACTTATAAAAAATCGAACCAAACTTACTTGCTTCTGCACTTAGTTCTTGCTTTCTTCCATTTCCGGCAACTTTTACCGGTCAGGTCATCTTCGTCGGTGCCCCTTTTCTTCTCCGGTCAGATCATCTTCTTCTCCGGTCAGATCATCTTCTCCGGTGCCCCTTTTCTTCTCCGGTGGGTTTTGGGAAGATCGATTGTTTGAGAGAGAAAAAGATGAATTTGGGTTGAGTATTTTGAAATGTTTGAAATGAGGAGGGGGTATTTGATTAGTTCTTATAGGTATTTGTGCACCTCCTTTAATGCATGTCAAATCACATAATATTATAATATATATAATGTACTACAATTATGGTTGATTTTACCTAAATACCCTTCAAGCACTTTTGTTGACCTCATCATTCTATTAAATTTAATTCAAAAAGGCTTCAAAATTTATGAGCCATTGGATGATCTTGATCAATGGTTATAGATTGGGTTTCCTAGGGTTTCTTAGTAGAAATAAGTTTTCTATACATCCATATATATATATATATGTATATATATATATATATGTATATGTATATAGAAACGGGTTCAGGAGAAAACGGCAAAAAGTGTGAGAACGGTGAGAACGCATCCTGGCCGAACACGTGGCGCGGGGCATGATCAGGGTCTGAGGGTTTTTTTTTGTCTTTTTAGTATTCTTCTCCTTTCATGATTTTCGCGTTTGATATTAGGGGTGTTCAGAAAAAACCGTAACCAAATAAAAACCGTAAACCGAACCGTAACCGTAACCAAATAAACCGATCCGAATAACGAATTCGGTTTTTGGTTTGGTTTCTAACCGAAACCGAATTGTGAATATGGTTTTTGGTTCGGTTTTGGATCCACATTTTATTTTTATTTGGTTTATTCGGTTTATTTGGATAACCGAATAAACCATTTAACTTAATTAATTATTAAATAAAAATAATAATATTTATAAATCTTATACAATTTATTAGCCCAAGATAATTATCTTTTTATGCAGCCCAACCCAAAATACCCAAAGCCCAACTCAAACCCACTTGCTCGTGAATCTCAAACCCTCCAAGTTTATTCGGTTTATTTTTTTTAGGGCTTAGGTTTTCTTCATTTTCTTCAACCGACTGGTCTGCTTCTCATACTATTCTTCAGCCGACTTGCTCGTGAATATCAAACCCTCCAGGTCTGTTCTAATCCCTTCGTTTGAGAAAGACTCATGTTTGAAGATTATTTATATTTTGTGCCATTAGACTTGTTAACTATTTATTCTCTATGATCTATGTTTTGAAGCTTTAACTTTGTGGATGTGTCTATGACTGCTTTATGGATGTGTTTGCTTTATTTCACAATGAGACTTTCTTGTATTCATATATTGTTAGGTGTAAATTAGTGGCGATGTTCGGAAGTTGGAACACAAATATAAATTAGGAAAAAATTTACTTACGTGCAATTTGGTTAGATTTGGTTTATTTGGTTTATTTGGTTTCTATCCGAAACCAAACCGAATTGAATTTGGTTTGGTTTGGATCGGTTTGCATATTCCTTATTTGGTTTGGTTTGGATTTGGTTTGGGGTACAAAATTTTGAAAACCGAATAAACCGAACCGAATAAACCAAATAAACCATAAACCGAACCGATTCGGTTTGCATATTCCTTAATTATTTGGCGTTTTACTGTTTTTTCTCAGATTTCTTCATGTTGAATTAATTCTTTTTGTGTCACATAGTTAATTTTTTGGCGTTATGGCTTTTTCCATGTCATTTTTGGCGTTTTGTATCTTTTTGTTAATAATTGATTACCATAGATTAATATTTTATAAAACTACAATAACACGAAAATCAAATAAACTAATAGTCTTCCGTAGGTGGGATTACATCGGAGATGTACCCATCGCTTTGTTCATCACTTTCTTCAGATTCTTTATCATCAAATTTCATTTTTGCGTATAACTCCATTAGCTCATCTCTTCTTTGCTGCAGCCTATTCTTGAATATCACTGCATCCTTGGATTTTGGATCGTTTGAAGGTGTTAAATCACATAGTTGTTCAATGATAGATAGCAACCCTGTCTTCAACATTTCTTCCATTGGTCTTGAATATTGCACCCCGTTTTTATAAGTCACTTCAAGTGTTCCTTCTTCCTCATGCAATACCCAACTGCTAAGTTTTGGTATATGAGTATCTTCAATATCATCATCATCTTCTGCTGGAAATTTTCTCTCCAGTCTTTTTATTACAGTTCTCGTTCTTTCACAATCGTTGTCTATTGGAACCCCAAGGGCCAGGATATCCTTCTAAACATTTTCATTCATTCTCAGCATGGCTTTGATTGTCCTTACCTTTACCCTTCTCCTGTCAGAGAACTTTATGATGAATCGTTTCTCTTTCCTTTCAAACCTTCGTGCAATAACCTTAGTCATTTTTAAATTTTTTGGCGTTTTGGAGAATATGTAGCATTTTAGTCAAAATTTTTGGCGTGTTTGAGCTTGGGTTCTCATGGTCTTCTTTTATATTGACTTTTTTTTCCCGCGTATGACAGGTAATTATGGCGTTTTGAAAAAGATAAATAAATATAATAAATGTTAGTAATTATGTTTTCCGTCGTTTCATTTTACTGTTTTTGCAGTTTACCGTGTTTTGTTTTCAGACTCAACTGTTTTAATGGTGTAACATGTCAAATCTTTTTGACGGCTGTAATTATGGCGTTTTTTTTTCTAATGGCGGTTAGATAACTATTGGACTTCTTTTGTTTTATATTCTTTACACATTGTTTCACGTTTTTTTTATAATATTAGTTGTTCAAATTAATTTTATTATAGTTTGGTAGTTTTTTTGGGGCATTTTTATGGCATTATGGTGTTTTACACGTATTTGCTAATTTTGGCGTTTTATTATATTTTTCATTATAGCATTAATATTCTTTTGTTGTTTATTAACTGACATTACAAAACAAACAATAGATAAAGAAAATTAAAAAAAACAAAGTAGAAGCAATTTATGATTTTAAATCTTCAATGTCATCTGTCTTTTTTTTCTTCTTTTGAAACTACAAGAAATGTGACAAATAAATGGCGTTTGGGGTTTGGCGTTGTTTATTTTCTTTGTTCATGTGTTGAAGTGTCTTTGTGGATGTTGGAGACATAGATCGACCCCGTGTGGGTGGATGCTATCTGCCTGTCGTCTTCATTATAATCATCGAGGCCAAAGTAGTATTTACACTGGTATAGGTCTCTTCTTATAATCCAAACCTTCTTCAGGAACAAAGATGACAGTATGACATATGGGTGTCATCATTCCCTCTTTTTTCAATTTTGTCCATCTCATGCAGCAAAATCTTACTACACTCACGTAACAAATCATTAAATAAAGCTTCATGCAGAACATTACTGAGGATCAAAGAAAAGATGTTTGCTGTCGTATTTTTTGGCGTTTTACATTGAGTTGTAATTTTTTTAGCAGCCACTGTGTGTTTTTTTGTGTTTTTTTTGGTGTGATAAACGGAAGGTGGTTAGACGTTTCTATTTATAGATTGTTTTTGGCGCGTAGTTTAGGCGGGATGTTATTTTTATAACAAAAAAATGTAATTAACATTTATCCGGATGTAAGCTTTGGCGTTATATATAATGGCGTTTCATATTTTTTGGCGTTTTTGTAGCCAGAGAGCTTAAATAAAAACACAGAAAAAAGTACGCAGTGATTGAAATGGCGTTTTGTATTTATTTGGCGTTTTATTTTTCCATGGCGTTTTATGTGAGAAATGGTTTTTTACTTTTTTACCCTTAATGAAGCGTGTCCACGTAATAAAATTGGTGTTATTTACTAAAATGTCACCGCGCCAATCTAGTCCATAGATTGTTTTAATCGGACGATCAATAAGCGTTCTCACCGTTCTCACACTTTCTACCATTTTCTCTAAATCCTGACCATATATATATATATAGGAGAAGGATCTGTTAGGAACCACCCTTTATTGCGAGAACCAATGTGAACACAACCAAAAATACCTAAAAATAGCTAAAAAACACACCAATTTTTTTTTATAAAAAAATCGCTGGATTTCGTTACCAAATTTTTTTTTTAATTTAAAAAAAAAAATTGCTACTAAAAGTAGCGATTTTAATGTAAAAAAATATTAAAAAAAAAATTTGTGTGTTTTTTAGATTTTTTTAGGTTTTTTGGGGGTTTAGTTTTTAGCATTTTAGCTTGGGTGAGGGGGGGGGGGGGTTAGGCTTTTGGGGGGTGGGGGGGGTTTAGGTTTTTTTTTTTTGGGGTGGGGGGGTGAGGGTTAGGTTTTTTAAGGTATTTTTGGTTGTGTTCACATTGGTTCTCGCGGTTCTCGCAATAAATATGGTTCTCGCATGAACCTTACCCTATATGTATATATATATATATATATAGAGAGAGAGAGAGAGAGAGGGGATCCTACGGAAAGTGTGTTTTTCCTAAAAATTGTAAAAAGTCATAAAACACAATAATTTCAGGCATAAAACACACCTAAAACTCACAAATAATAGAATGAATATCACTAAAACACAATATTCAAACTCTAATAGTCCATAAAAACTTCAAACACACCATCGTAGAACTATGAATATAAAACACACAATGCTAAACAACATAAAACACAATAATATTTGTCATTCCACAATCAGAGCCTTAACATCTAAAACACAACACAAAACCCACATACATGATGTTTTAGTAATCTTCATCATATTATTTGTGGGTTTTGGTGTGTTTTATGGTTGACATTATGGTGTTTTATGACTTTTTACACTTTTTAGGAAATTTGTACTTTCTGGCCAACTCCTATCATATATATATATATATATATATATATATATATATATATATATATATATATATATATATATATATAGAAACAGGATCAGGAGATAACGCCTCAAAGTGTGAGAACGATTCTCAGCCACAAGATCTTAGTGGTTTGTGGCTGAGATTGATGCGGTGACATTTTTGTAAATAATAGAGGTCTTGGAACTACCTGGAGGGGTAAAATAGGAAGAATCCAAACAAAGATGCACATGCTAATCACATGCCCTTTTCCCCCCATCATATTTAAACGACAATAACTTTTTTATACGTGATTATTTTTCGAAAAAAAATTACACCATAAAACTCAGCGTTTTTTATCTTTCCAACGAGTATACTATTGATATAGTTTTCGAAAAAAAAAACTAACTGGGTTTTATGGCGTTTTTCTGAACCGGGTGTTTTATGGCGTTTTAGATTTGGTATTTTCATGGCGTTTTTCTGAACTAGGTGTTTTTATGGCGTTTTTAACTAGGTATTTTCATGGCGTTTTTTAACTGTTTTAAATTAGGCAAATTGGAAAATAATAATCCCACCTTTGTGAAATTGACCAATAATAATCCCAAGTCACGAATTAGCCACCAATAATCCCAGCTCGTCCATTTTTTTTGTAAAATACTCCACAGTTAACTTTAGGCTAACTGAGTTAATAAAATGCTGACGTGGCTAATAAATGTTTGCCACATGGATTTTTTTAAATGACTTGGACTATAAATTATATTAAATCATTTAATTGTTTAGTTGACTGATTATAAAAAGGGGAATTGACCACATGTTCGATCAGAGTTCACCAAGCATGAACCCTAATTCATAAACCAACCCCCAATCTCCAAAATTAAGACTTTTCAATCGATCCCAATCACGAAAACATGAGTTCATCATCATCGTCTTCTTCAATTCGTTCAAAAAACCCCAAAATTTTCATATTGATTTTTTTTGTTGCTGTCGGCTTCAATTCAACAGCGAAACATGATTTGAGGTGCAAAACTGGGTGGAAAACACTAGTTTAGCGGCATCTTCTATATCGTAAGTATAGTTCAGCAAATATTCTTCTATCTTCATGAAGTGCACTATTCAAAATCTTACATACAAGCACACCAAATGTTTGTTAAAAGTCCTGTGTGAATTTTGCCAAATAGACTTTCTGTATTTTATGGTTTATTCTTGTGCATTGTTTGCTTTGAATTTTATTTCTCTGTTAATACCTTAATTTTGCCGAAAATACTTTCCGAGTCAATAAAAATAGCCCTATAGTTTTGTACATCTTGATAAAATTTGCTTATTGTTTTGTACATTGTTGATGCTAAAATTAGCCCTATTTTTAAATGCAGTCTAACATGATGGGCCATTTTGCTTATTAAAGACAACTTATGGTAACAAGAATGTAGCAAGAATTTCATCATACCTGATCGTTCGTTTGCAGCGTTCTTCTTGATAAGAATTTAGGGTTTTGAAGAGAGAAGAGATGTGTTTTGGTTAAGTTGTAATGTTTTGATCGATCGTTCAGTGTTAAATGGCTTTTTTATTTACCCAATTTCAATTTTGGATTAACATAATCCATGTCATTAATAATTTAACATGTGGCAGACACATGTGGTAGTTAGATGACATTTATTAGCCACGTCAGCATTTTATTAACTCAGTTAGTCTAAAGTTAACTGTGGTGTATTTTACAAAAAAAATGGACGAGGTGGGATTATTGGTGGCTAATTCGTGACTTGGGATTATTATTGGCCAATTTCACAAAGGTGGGATTATTATTTTCCAATTTGCCTTTAAATTATAGCTCAAAAAAATAGTTTTTTTATGGCTTTTACTAAAAAATGGTTTTTTTGAGCTGTTGTAATTTATAGCTCAAAAAATAGATTTTTTTTTGTTATGGCGTTTTAAACTGGGAGCTGGCTAAAAATGGTTTTTTGAGCTGTTGTAAAAAAATGGTTTTTTGAGCTGTCATTCCATAACCAGCCCACATTTCTTGCGATTTTTTTCTCTCCCTATCTCTCACTCCCTTTCTCTCTTCTCTCTCTCTTCCTTCTATCATTCATGAAGAAACACATCGTATTAATCTGCTTGCTGTTAAAACACAATGTCAAGAAATCCTCCAGCATTACCAGCATGGATGGTAAAACACAGCGTCAAAAAATCCTCCAGCATTACCAGCATGAATGTTAAAACACAATGTCAAGAAATCCTCCATCATTACCATCATGAATGGTAAAACAAAGCGTCAAGAAATCCTCCAGCATTACCAACATGAATGCTAAAACACAACTGTATTAATCTGCTTGCTGTTAAAACACAATGTCAAGAAATCCTCCATCATTACCAGCATGAATGGTAAAACATAGCGTCAAGAAATCCTCCAGCATTACCAACATGAATGCTAAAACACAACTGTATTAATCTGCTTGTTGTTAAAACACAATGTCAAGAAATCCTCCAGCATTACCAGCATGGATGGTAAAACACAGCGTCAAGAAATCCTCCAGCATTACCAACAGGAATGCTAAAACACAACTGTATTAATTTGCTTGCTGTTAAAACACAATGTCAAGAAGTCCCCCAGCATTATCTGCATGGACGGTAAAACACAGCGTCAAGAAATCCTCCAGTATTACCAGCATGAATGTTAAAACACAACTGTATTAATCTGCTTGCTGTTAAAACACAATGCCAAGAAATCCTCCAGCATTACCTGCATGGATGGTAAAACACAGCGTCAAGAAATCCTCCAGCATTACCAGCATGAATGTTAAAACACAATGTCAAGAAATCATCCATCATTACTAGCATGGATGGTAAAACACAGCGTCAAAAAATCCTCCATCATCACCCTTCCGTCGTCATCTCCGATTCTCTTCGACACCCTCCATCTTCAACCCCCACCTTCATCATCGTCTCCGGCTGTCACCCATCATAATCACCATCTTCATCTCCGTTCAACCATCTCCGACTGTTAACTTACGACGGCAACTACCTTCACCGTGAACTGAAATTAGGGTTTTCAGTTTGTGATGTAGAAGAAGACGGACATGATTCGTTTTTTGCTTGCTGTTCACATCTTACTATGTTTCAAAAACCACCATTGAGAAAATCATGGAGAAACAGTTTCCATAATTATGCATTGTTAGTTAATCAGAGATAAAATTCCAAAAATAAAATAAAATGTCAAATTACACAAGTGCCCTTTTAGTTAAAATCCATCCATGTCATGTGTCACATTCTTATTGCTTCCTAGACTTTTTAGGAAAACCCCACTTTCTACCCAACTCCTCCTATATATATATATACTAGTATTAAGCCCCTGCGTTGCAGCGTTTTTTGTAAAACTGTATCAACCAATGCTATATTACTGTCAGCGACCACCAACACCGGAAAAGCTCGTAAAAACAAATTAAATAAAAACGAAAAAATAACGCCGAGCGAAAAGCAGACGTAAAATCTTTGAATCACGAACGCTCGTTGCAGAGAAATTAAACCGAAACGTAAAACACAGAAAAAAAATAACTAAGTCAATCCAGGACCCGCGCGTTGGTCGAACTTGTTAAACGGAGAAAAATAGATGTGCTGCGACGAGCCAGTCAAACGGAAAAATATATACGAAAAAAATGTTGACCCCCACACGCACGTTGCGGTGCATTAACTCACAAAATTTAGAACGAAACGAAAAACTTGAGAAAGATGATAAGTATGGTGGACCAAAATTGAAAATAAAAAAGAGTTGGGATTAAATTGCAAAAGATAAAAAACTTTGGGTTAAAAGTAAAAAAACAAAGGGTCTAAATTGCAAAATTGAAGTTTTTTTATTAATCTTGGATAAAGATAAGGATAAAAAATTAAAAATAAATGATATCTATATAGTAGTTATTAATATTAATATTAAAAGAAATTTATTAAATAATTATAAATAAAATTTATGAGGTTGAAGGAGAGAATGCCATGTGGTATTATTTGGAGTCTTTTATTATAAGTTAGATATATATATATATATATATATATATATATATATATATATATATATATATATATAGGGGAGGGTTCATTGGGGAACACTAAAAAAGTGGGGAACGGGGGAACACTCTTAAAAATTATACTTAACATGTTAAAAAAAATATTTTTATAAATTTTTTTCGGCGCTTTTTCTTATAAATACAAGTAGAAACATTTTTGATAAAAAAAATCAAAAACTAAAAATATAAAAAAAATGTTTAAAAAACAGTTATATCTTATAGAATTAACTTAACATGTTAAAAATATTTATTTTTTAAAAAAATTTCAGCGCTTTTCTTTATAAAAAGGAGGAGAAACTAGTCGAGTAAAAAAAATAATTTTTCTAAAAAAAACAATTTTTAGCCTTTTTTTATTGTTTTTTTTTAATATTTTTAGTTTTTGATTTGTTTTATTAAAAATGCTTCTACAAGTATATATAAGGAGAAGCGCAGAAAAAGATGTTTAAAAATTTAATTTTTAACATGTTAAGTTAAATTTTTAAGAGTGTTCTCCGGTTCCCCACTTTTTTAGTTTTCCCCAATGAACCTCACACTATATATATGTTAAGTTAAATTTTTAAGAGTGTTCCCCGGTTCCCCACTTTTTTAGTGTTCCTCAATGAACCTCACACTATATATATAGGGGAAGCTTCAAATGAAAACCACTAGTTATTGTGAAAACTCGAAAACTAATTAAAAAAGCCAAAAAAACATACCAATTTTTTTTTTTTTTGCAAATCAATTTTTCGCAGGTTTTTATATATAAAAAAAATTAAAAAAAAAATATTTTTGTGTAGTGCACATGTGTAATACTACACATGTGTATGTGTACTACACATGTGTAATATAAAATTTTTTTTTTGAAAAAAAGTTTTTTTCATATATAAAAACTAGCGATTTTTATAAAAAAAAATTGAAAAATTTTTTTTTGTGTGTTTTGTAGGCTTTTTTTAGTTAGTTTTTGAGTTTTCACAATAAAAGTGGTTTTCATTTGAACCATCCTATATATATATATATAGAGAGAGAGAGAGAGAGCGGTTAACATACATTACAGCTTAACGTACGACCAGTACGTCACGAAATTACGTACGTTCATCGGAAAATCACGCACGTTATAATCTCAAAAAAACCAACATGCGTTATTATTTAAATACACATGCGTGATTATCTCATTATCTTCTTCAACCTCCAAACCTGGGTTCAGCATCATCATTCCAGCTCCTTCTTCGATTCCATTTCCAACGTATAACACTTCCTCATGTTTCAGAGGGTCGGAATCAAAGTTTCATCATATCCCTTCATCCTCTGTTCTACGATTAGATTTCGATGGTCGACAATTTGATGAAACTTTTCAAAATCAAAGATAAGTTTGAACCCAAATCGATAAAATTGACAGAACAGTTGCGAATTTGAAGTGAAAAGGAAAAGAAAATTGAAAAAATCGGACGAAATTGATCAAACCCAGGTTAATTGAAAAAGAACAAAATCACGCACGTTAGATTGTAAAATTACGCATGTTGTCGTACGTAATGTACGTTAAGCCGTAATGTACATTACACTCTCTCTCTCTCTCTCTCTCTCTCTATATATATATATATATATATATATATATATATATAAACCCTCAGTTGCATATACATATTTTTGTCCAAATTTTTCACCGAAATTTCCAACTACATATACGAAAGTCGTATGCAATGATCATGTGTGTCATGCTTAACTAACACAACTACAAAAAACTAACAAACAAATATTTTCTCAATTGCCCTTAACAAATCTAGAATTTTTTTCTCCTATTTAAGGAGTTTTTACACTCCTGTTAATCGGGTTTTTGACAAAGTTTCTTGCCTTAACCTCTAACTACAGTTTTAGAAAATGAAAAACCAATCCGAAGTCACAAATGTTTGGTTTGGTGTTACAAATGTCCTCTTTTTTTCAAATGGATAGTTTGAATTATTGTTGTTGAGTTATAAAGATTGATTGTGACTATACTACATGTATATAGAAAATTTAGTAAAGAACATACTACTGAAATGTTGTGTAAACATACACGCATGATAAACAAATAAATGCTAGTTGATAAAACACACCAATATTATTATGATGCTTAACTAAGAAAGGGATAACTCAAATGAAATGTATAGCATGTCTAAACTAAATTATACTACCACAACTTGCATGCAACTATGTGAAAGTCAAACGTGCTTTAGAGTTTGATTCATAAAAGTCTACATATATTTGATAACCATTAACAACTAATGTTTTGGTTTTCAAACAAGTGAAAGCTAAGTTGTGCTCTAACTTCCCTTATAAATAGGGTAATTCTTAGAATTAACATTGTATCAGTCCCTTGATTGTAAACACACTTGCTCTTTTACATCAATGGCAATGAAACCGATCATCTTAATCACCATTTTGACAGTTGTTTTAGTGGCAACGCAAGCTCAAGCTCAATTTAATTTTCCCGGAGTTGGATCTAGGTTAAACATCAGCGGAATTCTATCTTGTTCAGCGAATGCTAGTGTTAATGGCACAAACCCAATCCCTCCTTTCCCAAGTAAGATCACCATTCCGGCTTTATAGTCCATACGTTCATCGCATCCTTTAAAAACTTTGACGTTTACCAAACTTTTTAAAAGAAGAATACGTAAAACTATAATGATTTAAAGTTATATATACACATTGTAGAATAAATTGGTGTGACTTAGCTCATTATTTTACGTGTGATATCTATATATTTCATTGTTCACAGATGCTATAGTCCAACTAGTATGTGGTGGAAATGTGGTAGCCTCAACCACAACAAATGGCACGGGAGCATTCAGCATCTTTTTGAGCCAATTTCAAGCTCTTCTTAGCACCATTTTATCAAATTGTATCCTACGTGTTCCTACACCGCTCTCGAATTGTAACGCAACTCTGCCATCAAATGGAACTCTACAAGCGCCGATACAATTCCTAGGGAACTCCATTCGTGGTGTTTTGAATTTTACTTCGGGGCCATTCACACGGGGCTGAGTTTGATAATTTGAGTTAGCTTCACTATGATATAATGTATGAATAAATGAGGATTGTGTTTAGCAACATAATATATACCTCTATATAATGCATGAATAAATGAAGCTGTTGACTTATATTAAGTTTGTGTGCGCTCAAGATTTTGGTTGATTTACATGTTTTTTTTTTCTCAACTTGACTAAAAACCCTGATTTTATTCGACCATATGAATGATTTTTAAAGCAAAAGCTACACTTCACCTATTATACAAACGTATAAAAGTACGAATACCGGGTATAACCCAATCAGATACAACCGTACCCGGGGTTTTTAGGAGAATACCCACTTAAACCGGTTCGGGTATGGTCAGCTACGGGTATACGCGAAACTGGGTAGGAATCAGAAATGGATTGAAAATTTAAATACTACCATGAGAAACGGATTCCTAACGGTAATATAGCCGTTTGGAACCGCTTAAGTTTTTTGTATCACCAACAATGGCAAGCAACGAAGATGTTTTGGTGCTTGAAACCAAAAGAAACCCCGATGATTGGTCCCACTACGACTAATTATCTCTAGTGTCGGACAACACCGAGATGGTTCGGTGTAAGTATTGTGCAGGTATCGTGAGAAGTTTGTGAAAGTCATGGCAAACTCAACTCTCAACATAACCTTAAACATCGCAGTGAACCAAGTTATAGTTTCTTTAACCAACATTTTATCATCTTGTATCCTACGTGTTCCTACACCACTCTCGACCTGTAACGCAACTCTGCCATCAAACGGAACTCTACAAGCGCCGCTACTATTCTTGGGAAACACCACTATTAGTACTTTGAATTTCGCTTCGGGGACATTCACATTGACCTGAGTTTGATCATTTGAGTTAGCTTCACTATGATATAATGAATAAATGAGGATTGTGTTTAGCAACATAATATATACCTCTATATAATGCATGAATAAATGAAGCTGTTTACTTATGTTAAGTTTGTGTGCGCTCAAGATTTTTGTTGATTTACATGTTTTTTTTCTCAACTTGATTAAAAACACTGATTTTATTCGACCATATGAATGATTTTTAATGCAAAAGCTACACTTCACCTATTATACAAACGTATAAAAGTACGAATACCGGGTATAGTCCAATCGGATACAACCGTACCCGGTTTTTGTAGGAACCGGACCCAGGTATAGAATATTGGGAGAATACCCACTAAAACCAGTTCGGGTATGGTCGGCTACGGATATACGCAGAACCGGGTAGGAATTAGATATGGATTGAAAATCTAAATACTACCATTAGAAACGGATTCCTAACGGTAATATAGCCGTTTGGAACCGCTTAAGCTTTTTGTATCACCAACAATGGCAAGTAACGAAGATGTTGTTTTGGTGGTTGAAACCAAAAGAAACCCGAGGTTTGGTCCCACTACCACTTATCTCTAGTGTCGGACAACACCGAGATGGTACAGTGTAAGTATTGTGAGAAGTTTTTGAAAGTCATGGCAAACTCAACTCTCAAAAAACAGACCCTTAAACATCGTCTGGTGAAAAAAGCTAAAAAAAGAAGTGGAATCATCTCGATCCGCTAGGCAAAACTTTAAGTGTTTTATCTATAAGTGCTTAAGTTACACTTTATATGTTAGTTGTTTTAATTTATTGTTTAGTTTTAATGTTTAAGCTTAGGTTCTAATGTTTGATGTGTAATGTATAATTTTAATAAAGAAAACATGTATATTAAACATAGTTAACATTAAATATAGGGTTATTGGATTTTAATAATCCTAAGTTTCACCTGTTAGCCGATAATAATCTCAACTTTAAAAATTCACTCCAACAATCCCAACTTTTAAAAGATTAGCCTCCATTGATCCTTTTCTAACATATAACAATTTGGTCTCCTCAATAGATTCAAGTGCACCTGCAGACTCCTTAATTGATTTAGTGCACCTATGTTAGAAAATGATCAATGGGGGCTAAATTCTTACAAGTTGTGATCGTTTGAGTGAATTTTTGAAGTTAGGATTATTATCAGTCAACATATGAAACTTAGGATTATTAAAATACAAAAAACTTTAAATATAAATAAATACTAATACATATTACAAAGTCACATCTACTATAGGGTTCCAAATTCCAAGCTTGGTAAGTGATCTTCCATTAACTCGTTCATACGTGGCTATTGATTCTTAAACAACATGTTCATCGTCATTTATGTCTTCCAACTCGTCCATCTGTTATCGGTTAATTTCATGAAATCTTCGTATCTGTTGGGCTATGTTTATGACGAGTTAACGCCAGCCCGCGTGTGGCGACGGGATATTGATTATGAATGTTTTAGTATCATCATATATACAAGATGCGAAAATTCTATTTTTATTTAAAACATACTTTTCTTGTTACTTTAACCTTAGCCAACAACACAATGACAACAATAAAATCCTATGCTATTGTCGGGTTTATATAACACCCTGAAACAAACAAATCATATGCCCATACGTATACTGACACTACGAATTTTAAATAAACTAAATAACATAAACGATAAACATGAATCAAATATAATCATCATATCATACCAATTTATTATTATCCTTGATCTCCTCAAAAAGGCCCCATGAGATCAACCCAATTAATCACCCTTATCTTCAAAACAGTGACGGAGCTTGACCAAAAGTCTCGCGCGGGAGAGGGGGGGGGGGGGTATGGGACTCAATTTAAATATTGTATAAATATTTAGGCAAAATAATTGGGTGGGGGTAGGGCTGTTCATGAGCCGAGCTAGAGCAAGCTCGGGCTTGGCTCGATTATAAACCGAGTCGGCTCTGCTCGGCTTGGATTTAAAACCGAGCTGCAAATCTAAGCTCATGCTCGGCTTTGTTTTAAATAGGATAACTGGAGGTAGGAGAGAAACTGCGCTATTCTTGTTCGGGTCTTGAATAACAATTTCTGGAGAATATTTACGTAAAGATTCCTCCCCTCCCACTATTCTGTAAAAGTTATGAAACTTTCGTCAGTTTTATGCTACTAGAAGGATGCCCGCGCGATGCGGCAGGAAACACCGACACTGTCGGGGTGTGTATGGTTCAGTTGGTTCGGCTATTACCTCATTCCCTCAACCGCAAAATCTAAGATATCGGTTAGTTTATTTTATTCACCAATCGGTTTTCGGTTAATCAGTTCGGTTTATTCAGTTAGATTAACGATTTTTGGTTCGATTCGTTTAAACTTGGATAATTGCCAAAACCGAACTTGGACTAAAACTTTTGCTTAGAAATACATGAAATTGAGGTTTAAATACATGAAATAGATGTATAAATACCTTAAATGGAAGTATAAATACATGAAACGGAGGTATAAAATAAGAAATACATGAACTTGAGGTATCAAAGCTAAAAATATATGAAAATATGAATAGTTTTGTTACGGTTAACGATTCAGTTATTGCTCACCCCATAGACACTGTTAATCACATAACATACCAAATTTTTTAATTAAAAAACTATAGCAATACTATACTCAAATTAGAGAAAATAAAATGCTCGTTTTTATAGTGTAATTTAAAAAAATATATATATATTAATGTCTGAAAAAGTTATGGCCGCTTAAAATCGTGAGGTTAATTAGTTTTTCGTAAGGGGATAAAGTGTAACTAATAATTAATTAATCAGAATTTGGTTAAAGATGAAGGGTTAAAGTGTAATAAAGATGAAAGAATGTAATTAGTGGTTGAAAGACTAATTTACCCTGAATTTTATGGTTGTACTTTGTACATTAGACTAAAAAAGTTCTTTAACTTTTGGGTATCTTAAAATACCTTTCCCGTATGCATTATATACAGTATAGATTAATAGTAGGAAAAGAAAGATGATAACGCAGATCTATGCAGGAATACCTCATAAAAAGTGATTTGTATGGACCTCTTGTGTTCAAATGGTCTGCCAGGTTTAACATATTATATCTGTAAAAAAAGATTATAAAGAAAATCAATCAAGGAATAGCAATAGAGTGATGCACCAAGAATGTATATATAAAACCAATTGACAAACATACCCTCCTGATAATCCGAAATAAGCTTTAATTTGGGATACACTCCATGTAGTAGTTTGTTTTGCATCAGACTCTTTAATTGCCTGCTCCACAAGAGCACATGCAGCAATGTGGGCACCAGCTGATTGACCCATCAAATAAATCCTTCAAAGTCACAACAAAACTAACTTCAAGACCAAATTCCATGATTTTAACATACCATGTCAGAAATGTAAATATACATATAATAAATGTACCTGTTTGGATCACCACCGTATTCAGTGATATTATTGCACACATATGAGATGCCTCGTGAAGCATCCTCAACCATTTCACTGATGGTAGCCTTGGGATAATTTCTAAAAGGAAAGTAAATAACAGTATTACAATAATAAAGAAAAAGTCTACTAAAGGTTCTAAAAAAAGATAATATTTACAATTAGATATTAAACTACCTGTAGTCTATGCATGCCACAATGACGTCTGTACCCGATAAGTGAAGCCCTAAAAGAGAACCCCAAGCTTTATACCTGCAATTCGAAAATTTAGTGCTCAAAACTAGTAATGATGGAAGTTCTGCATGTGTAAAAGTTAAAAATTCTAAAATTTAAAACTTAAAATTTAATTCTTAACGATACTCACCCTATTACCCAAGCTCCTCCAGTGATGAAAGCAATGACGGGTTTTGGAGCGTCATTTTTCCCATCACTTTTAGGTAAATATATATCAAGTCTGCAAGTGTTAACAATGCCGTCAATTACTAATTCACGTAAAACTCTGCTATGAACAAAATAGCAAGTCAACATTGTCGTAGAACATACTTATTCCTTGGTGGATCACCAAAAACAATATCCCGACGTATCTGACTTGAGAAATAATAGTAATAAGCGACTGCAACATTTAAACGGTCATGTGTCATTCATTAAGTCAAATGACATAAGAGATCTAAGCAAAGTGACGTAAAAAGTGTGGGTAGTTTGTTATTAACATGGGAGGAATGACCTGAGGCACGAACCACCGACTTTACAAACCTTGAAGTACACCTGGCATGATAAGGAACGCGTAACATTGTAGAGAAAGAAATCCTGTTATCAATTTACAGCCTGACCTGAAAAAAATGAATAAAAAATTTGTTAACAAATAACAACAAATACTTGTTATCTTGTTATCACGGGTGATCGGTATAATCATATACAACATTCAGAAAATTTTGAAAACATAGCAATTAACGCATAATCGTTATACTATGGATACAGTAAGGCCACAGGGTGTGGCATTGCGCCACCCCGCCACCTCACTTTTTATAGCGCCCCAGGGCGCCAACCACCATACCACCGCCGTTAAGAGGGGGGCGCTAAAGGCTCTCCGCCAAGGTGCTAACGGGCTTTTTTGGCTTGATCGAGGCATTTGGTCAAGATAAGGGGGCGCTATGGCATTGAGGGGGCTTTAAACCATTGCATGCAAGTTAAAGGAAGGGGCTTTAAAACCCCTATGTGACGTGGCGTTGAGGTGGCGCTTATGTGGCGTGATAAAGCCCCTCGTGGCTTTATACCACACCCTCCAGCCTAAACTAATACATTGTCATTAATCATTTAATGCATAATCAGCCCTAAATGATACATTGTCAATAATCATTCAATCCATAATGAGATCCTAAACAGTACAAAAAAGCAATCATTATAAATCACTCATAAACTAACCCTAAACAGTAAACATACAGTAGACCACTAATAACATTTCATCTTCCAAACCTAATTTCACCAAATAACAGTACCAAAATAGATAAATTAAACAAAATTAGTACCTAACATATCCAAAAACTTTAGCCCCAAATCGAGTAACAGAAAACCGATCCCCATCACCCCGACTCCAAAAAAACCGCTTTCTCCCTCCACGAAGATCCGTTAAATTCGAATCACTAGCAGCACGACGACGTCGTTGCTGATACGAAACAGAACTAGCCGCAATAACATCAACAGTACCGTTAACGTTATCGAGACTGGAAACCCTAGGAAGTAGGAAGGGTTTAGTCTCGAACTTTTTACCGTCTTCAATCGATGAATGAGCCAAATCGTCACCGTCGTAGTGGATCGAATTGAAGAAGACTGCACCAGCAGAAGGTGGCATGATTGGAGATGATGATGATGTAGGGTTTGGGATGAAGGGGTTGGAGATTGAGATCGGGAGGATCTGTGAGTGCATGTTGGAGACGTATAGGCGTGTGGATTTGTTGAAAGATTTGTGCATCGGTGGTTGATTGATTGAAGATGATCAAAAATGGTGGTGGTTTCAGAGTGTGAAATTGGGATTTTGCAGAGACAGGGGTGAGGGGTTTTGTTGGTTTCTTGGAGATGGACACGTGGCGATGTGTTATTGGAAGTTGAAGAAATGGGC
Source organism: Helianthus tuberosus (assembly GCA_030545235.1). Classification (NCBI taxonomy): domain Eukaryota; kingdom Viridiplantae; phylum Streptophyta; class Magnoliopsida; order Asterales; family Asteraceae; genus Helianthus; species Helianthus tuberosus. The sequence continues at coordinate 31,286,209 of CM060393.1, forward strand.
CCAGTGACAGTATGGTTCCGTATTCTAACTTTGTTACTCTTGGTTTCAAATTGGAAGGTCCCCTTTTCCCACACCCCATATATCTTATTTTCACATCTCTAGTGTATACGGCTCGTATACAAAATATAAGGGCCGTATAGAATGTTTTTGAATAGGAAAATGCGCAGAGAATGTTTTTTTGATTTTACTATATACGGCCCGTATATAGTTATACGAGCCGTATACACGTTTATACGATTTGTAAAACGTATACGGCTCAATGGAATTATTTTGGTAGGTTTTTTTATGTTACCAAATGTATACGGGCCGTATAACTGTATACGGCCCGTATATAAGGATGTTTTTTCAAGTATCACGTTTTTTCCAGTAAAAACACCATCATTCTGGGGTTTCTAAACTCTTCGTCATATTTAACAATATTGATCGAAACACGCCGCTTAAATCGGAGCACAAGTAGAGTAACGTTACCGATCGGTTCGTTGATCGAGTAACTAGCAGAAGAACCCGACACAAACAAGTTCTCCACAGTTTGTTATTCAGATCTCTGTTCGGTCATCTTTCCAAACTACAACACACGATAACTTTAAACTTTATAGTGTGTGATTTGACCAGGAAATGATTGGAGGTGATCGCTACTTTTAATAAGCTGTCATAGTTGTCAAATTCGATTTCAACAAATCTTTTCCTTTTCCTTCAATTTCTAGAACATTCTCCGTTACATGAAGACGTGTCAGGTTCTTCTACTGGTATTTTAATGAAGTATTGAAGATTGAATGTGCAAACCCAACCGTTTTTTACTACGGAAACGGTGACTATGCGAAATACAAACCGCAACTGTTTTTTACTACGGAAACGGCGGCTATGCGAAATACAAACCGCAATCTTTTGTGACTATGGGAAACACAAGTTTTCTTTTTGAGCTTGATGGATGTCCGTTATCTCAGTTGAGGCGGGCATTGTTTAAATCGGAATATAACTAGATGTTACGTGTATCAGCGTTGTTTATCACCCTGTGTGAGCATTGGAAACCCGACAAACAGTCTTGACAACTGTGACAGTTTATCTATCTATGTGTGTCACATCCATCCTGTTATAGCAATCGATATGATTAATTTTACAGATTTTTTCTAATTAGTGTTGTTAACTACCAAAAGAATGCATACACAAATAGTTCTAGTTGACGAAGCAAAAACTACTAAAGATGAGTTGGTGATAAATACCGGAGCTGTTATCTCGGTTGTTCAGTACTTTCGTGATAATAAAACAAGCAGGCATTGATTTTGCCAAGATTGAAGGAAAGAATCTGGCCATAAGCGTTGTGGATTCTCAGCGTTATTCGAATGTAAGTGGATCGAGTGATACACTTATCTATTCTGGTCAAGGTGGGCATGTTTCGAATCATAACAGAAGACGGATGCGGTTTGCATATTCAATCTTTATTGCTTCATTAAAATTACAACACACGATAAAAATGCTTGGAAAATTGCATCAACTCTCCTATATTCAATCTTCGTTGCCAGGATCGTTCTAATAGATTAAAGATGGTTCTTCGTTAAGGAAACCAAACGTAGACGGAGATGATAGGCCTGGTAACTGGAAGAGAAAAAACCCCAGTGACGTCGTCGACGATTATGAACGGATTATTGGCCATTATTCGACCGAGTAATCAATTGTATTTTTTTAGTTGCTTCTCTTGTTAAGTTTCTGAACCAACCGAAATCCACAAATTCCAACAGTTTCTTCGTAGATTCCATCCGGTTTCCAAACTCTTTCACTCAAAGTTAATATTCACTGTGGTGGATGCAAGCATAAAGTTAGAAAAATACTCAAGAAGATTGAAGGGTACACAACTGAAGCTTAACTTGAACGGACGATCCAATAAACGAAGAACAAAGCATATTTTCAAAACACAGGTTCATACAGTGCTGTAATAGGTAGTGGTTCAGCCAAAATGACATCTAGCATTACTAACTGTTCAAGTAAGTGTCTAAAAATTTGAAAATTCAGGTTTACCTTGTTAGTTTCTCAAACAAACACTACAAAATCATCTGCTTCCTGAATCTGAATCAGAATGTTAACTCTCGTTTCTTCATCTTCATCTTCAAGAACAATGATGAACAGATGATGTCAGATAATACTTCATTTGTCGAGAAACCATATTGTCAAGAAACTAACATCTTTTAATACTTCATTGCGTATGTGCTTGTGCTGTAGAAACCGGTGATGAATTTGTGTATCTAAATCAAGTTCTCTGCCTTAGATCGGTCATTCCTTGTGATACATAAACGTTGTATTCTTGTCTTTCAGAAGAGTTGGTATTGAACCATGAATACTTCAAACATTCTAAACCCTACCTCGAAACAAACCAACAAAATCCTGATAGTCTTCTAGCAGAACCCGACACGTCTTCTATGATGATTCGAAACATTCACGAACCACAATGGACTCAGACTCATACTACTCACCCTCCCCTGAGGAAAAGTTTTCCCGACGACTCAAGAAAAAATATTGTATAATAGTATACAACCATTTTTTCTTTTCCTTCAAATCCAACAGTTTCTTCGTAGATTCCGTCGGGTTTTCAAAGCCGGTTGATGAAACCGAAACTGTATTTCTGTTGTTCAGTACTTCCGAGATCTGAACCAACTGAAATCCACAATTCTTGCAAGTTGAATCAAAAATCAATGTATACAGGTGCAAGAGAATGGCGTAGTAATTTTCAATAATGTAGGAAGGATTGTAGTAGTAGGACATTGGAATCAGGTTCTCAAACAAACCAACAAAATCCTGATAGTGAAAAACATCAGCAACCATTTTTTCTTTTCCTTCAATTTCGAAAAACATTCTCCCTGTGTATGTGCTTGTGTTGTAGAAACCGGTGATGAATTTGTGTACACAATTGAACATTAATTGATATTGTTTTAGACAACAACAGATAATGAACGGATTGTTGGTGGATAACGCAAACAAGTTCTCCACAGTTTGTTATTCAGATCTCTATTCGGTCATCTTTCCAAACTGCAACACACGATAAGTTTAAACTTTATAGTGTGTGATTTGACCAGGAAATGATTGGAGGTGAAGGTTCAGTGCACGAAAAGTTTCTTACGAAATGTACGTGACAAAACAAGTATGTTGGGAATTAAACGCATGTACGTGACAAAACAAGGATCGTTCTAATAGATTAAAGAGAATAAACCAATGTTGTTTATCACCATGTGTGAGCATTGTAAGCCCGACCACTAGCAGAAGAACCCGACACGTCTTGTATGATGATTCGAAACATTCACGAACAACAATGGACTCACACTCATTGTTGCGAATTTGGTTTCTTCGGTACAGGCTGATGAAACCGAAGATTCAGACTCCTTACAACTGTCATCAAATGTCTCACCCTTCCTTTTATTCTATAAATATTAAATAAAGAATAACACCATGCCCGTAATCCCGCGTTAATAGCTTCCGTTTTATTACAGTCATACGACACGTTTTCTTGTTCTTCAATCTTTGTTACTTGTTAATGTTTTATTTTTTTTCTACTTTTAGAAAGGTTTGAGCACCTCACGATTGTAAAATATCTAGTGTGATTTACACCTTAAATCCCTTAAATACTTTGAGAAAAATCAAATTTTCGTTCCATACGGCCCGTATAAGAGTATACGGCCCGTATACACGTTCGTATACATTGTATACGACCAGGCAAACTTATTTACACATGGTGTAAACGGGTCGTATACTATTATACGGCCCGTATGGAATAAAACAAACTGACAAAGTCTGCTGGCACAGATTTTGTTGTTTTTTTATTCTATACGGGCCGTATAACAGTATACGGCCCGTATACACCATGTGTAAATAAGTTTTTCCCATGTGTTAATATTACGACCCATTTGAAAATAGTAAATTAACATGCTAAGCCTTTTTTTAACCAATAGGTTTTGGGTTCGATTCTTACAATAAGATTTACCTATATTTTCGGTTTACCTGTTTTTTCTTCGATTGAAAATCGTATCGAATTTGGTTCAAAGATGACAAAACTGAGTTACAACTTTTTTTGTTTTGGTTTTAGATCAAAAACAAAATGACCCCGATTTTAACATGACGTTGATTTATCGGTTCAGATTTTGAGTTTCTCGGTTAGGTTAGTGTTTGATGTCTAAGTGTTCGCATGGGTGACCAAAAACTGCATTTATGGAAAATCGGAGGAGTACTCCACTTATCTAGCATTAGACAAAAGAGTGAGGTTACACAAAGAGTGTGATATGTAATCTAGGTGAAAGTACACTCTTGTGTTATCTCGTTTTAGGTTTTGGTTTACTTGTTTTTTACTTCGGTTGAAATCGTATCAAACCTAGTTCAAAGATGACAAACCCAAATTACAACTTTGTTCATTTTGGTTTCAAGTCGAAAACAAAATGACCCCGAATTTTAACAAGACATTTGTTTATTGGTTCATATTTTGAGTTTCTCGATTATGTAATGTTCTAAGTGTTTTGATGTCCAAGTGTTTGCATGGGTGACAAATATATATATATATATATATATATATATATATATATATAGGGCCAGGATCATTTCAGAACCATAAATATTTACAGAACTCGCAGAACTCCTAATAAACAATCTTTTTATTTATATATTTTTATGTTTAGCATAATTTTATCATTTATTATGTGTATTTTTACGATTACATACATGTTAAGAGTAATTTTATCATTTTTTATATGTAATTTTATAATTACACATATGTAAACTAGTTTTTTTTTTACATATATGTAATTAGTTATGACACATATATATAATTTTGACAATTAAACATATGTAAACTACTTTTAACATGTATGTAATCAAAGAAATACATATAATAGATGATAAAAAGATCCTAAATACAAAAACTTATATATAAAATGATTGTTTATTAGGAGTTCTGAAAGTTCTGTAGTTATATAGAGTTCTGAAATGAACTCAACCCTATATATATATATATATATATATATATATAGGAAAAGTGTAAAATACAATACGGCTTAACGTACATCACGTACGACAACGTGCGTGATTATGTGTATAACGTGCGTGATTAATGTTTTCATCATGCGTGATTAATGTTTTCCAACATGCGTGATTTGGGTTTTTTAGTTTATAATGTGCGTGATTTTCAAATGAACGTGCGTAATTATCTGTCGTACGTGATGTACGTTAAGCCGTATTGTACGTTAACTGACCTCTACATACATACATATATATATATATATATATATTGTTTGTAAGGAAGATCGGAGGAATACTCCACTTGTCTACTGGTAGACTCGAGTAAGAGTGAGGTTACATAGAACAAAGAAACCAGGGGCGGACTTAGAGAGTAATTAGTCGTAGCACGGGCTACGGCTCAACTTTGTACCCGTAGTGTAATTTTTTTTTTTCGATTTTTATACAAAGGACACCGCTAAACAACTACGAGGACACCGCTAAACAACTACGAGGACACCCCTAAAAAATTGTAAGCCCAAATTGCAGTTGTAAATAATAAGCCCAAATCAGTTATAATGTTTTCATCATGCGTGATTAAAGCCCAGTTATGAAGAGTAAACATTCAATAATGAAGATTGTATATAATAAGCCAAACCAATTGTTATTAAAGCCCAATTATAATGTTATATGTTAGCCCAAACCAGTTATAATGTTATATGTCGCGGATACCAAACGTCGACTCAGAGGGCTGTGATTGTGAAACGGGAACGCATAGTTCTTGTCCTTCAATTTATCGGGTCGTGAAGCTAGCTTTGCTTTTACCGGTTGCAACCGTAACCGCAACCGTTGAAAGATGTTTTACTTTATTTATTTATTGTGGTTTTTTTAGGTATTTGTTTTACTTTATTTATTTATTGTCGTTTTTTTAATATTGTATGATTGCATGATGAAATTTTTTTTTTGGATACCCCTGAGTTAATGTTCTAGTTCCGCCACTGAAAGAAACAGAGATGATCCAAGTATGTTGAGAGATACGAGATTCATGTGCATATGCTTAACTAAAATAGCTACAAAAATTAATAAACAAGCATTTTATTGATTAGGTAGTTGTAACCCTGAATAATTTGAATAGCTGTTGAGTTAAGTATATATACTCTTTAACCCTCAACAATTCTACAAGATTTTCTCCTTTTTCAAGAGCTTTCACAACCCTGTTAGTCCGATTTAGACAAAGATTATTTCATTAGCTCTAACTACGGTTATAGAATATGAGAGATCAAATCGGTCAGGTTTGTTGGGTCGCCATCACAAATGAAATGGTATGGTGCTTAAACTGTGTTTTTTTTCAATGGATAACTTGAATTATTTTTTTGTGAAGTTGTAAAGATGGTTTGTGACTTTAATAAATGTATACATATGTTGTGTCCTAAATTATATATATTTTTCTTACACATCGTCAATTATTTTAAACAGGTTTTTATTACATTCACTGGTTTTTAGTTTTTTTGTATTTGATTGTTTGGAATAGAATTCGCAGGCTAAAACAAAGTCAATCATATAGTTTGGACTTTGGAGTTTTACAAGGAAAATAACTTTGGGCTTCAAGCTTAATTGGGTTGAAATAATTGTTCTTAAACATGGACCAAATTAAACGAACCAAAAGCATGAAGAATCAAGATGGCAAAATGGGCTTGGCTTGCGATTAGGCTGCCTACAGAGTACCGCCCACACAGTAAAGAATCAAAAAGAAAATATGTGAGGATCGTGTTGAACATGGATCCCCTAAAATAATTTTTGAGACTCGCAAACAAACTGGTTTTGTTTCCAAGGAATAACAGCCAGTGGTACTGTCAGGATTGACTCAAGGACTCGAATGGTACCTTGGAACAAGAAGTAGGATGTAGAAAAGGTTACTGGAATTTTTCATTTGTTTTGAAGATTTTCGGTGTATCTTGCAACTAAGTCTCCCCTTGGTTTTTATAGTGAAATCTTGAGGGAGAACTCCATCAAAGTGCGTCATTAAAGCGCCACATTGCGCCCATCACACACGCGTGTTGGGGTGCGAGTTAAGAGTGATTCGCACTCTTTGCGACTCCACTAGTGTGTGCTTTCCTGGAACAATAAGCAAGGAGAGCTCCCACTTATATATTCCCTTAAGCTTTGTCCCTCCTCCTACGAGAGAGAAGTTCTAGTTTACCGTTTTCTGTTTGTAAATTTTTTGCAATTTTGCCAGTTTCAAACATCAACTTTCGAGCGTCAATATCTCATTCATCTTAGCTCCGTTTTGAACGCAGTTTGGTTAGTTGCGAAACTCCCACGTGATAGAACACAAAACCATATATATACACATATAAACCCTCAGTTACATATACATATTTTTGTCCAAATTTTAGAAGAAAAAAATCCGACTTTTATGAAAAAAAAAATAATAGTTTTCACCAAAAATTCCAACTACATATACGAAAGTCATATGCAATGATCATGTGTGTCATGCTTAACTAACACAACTACAAAAAAACTAACAAACAAATATTTTCTCAATTAGTTCTAACCATGATAATCTGAATAAACATTGATTTAGGTGGTATAAATTCTTCAGCCCTGAACAAATCTAGAAATTTTTTCTCCTATTTAATTGGAGTTTTCACACTCCTGTTAATCGGGTTTTTAACAAAGTTTCTTGCCTTAACCTCTAACTACAGTTTTGGAAAGTGAAAAACCAAATCACAGTCAGAAATGTTTGGTTTGGTGTTACAAATGTCCTCTTTTTTTCAATGGATAGTTTGAATTATTGTTGTTAGAGTTATAAAGATTGATTGTGACTATACTACATGTATATAGAAAATTTAGTCACGATTACTAAATAACATACTACTGAAAATGTTGTGTAAATGTGAAGGAACACATACACGCATGATAAACAAATAAATGCTAGTTGATGAAACACACCAATATTATTATGATGCTTAACTAAGAAAGGGATAACTCAAATGAAATATTGAAATGTATAGCATGTGTAAACTAAATTATACTACAACTTGCATGCAACTATGTGAAAGTCAAATGTGCTTAAGAGTTTGATTCACAAAAGTCTCCATTTATTTGATAACCATTAACAACTAGTGTTTTGGTTTTCAAACAAGTGAAAGCTAGGTTGTGCTCTAACTTCCCTTATAAATAGGGCAATTCTTGATATTAGCTTTGTATCAGTCCCTTGATTGTAAGCACACTTGCTCTTTTACATCAATGGCAATGAAATCGATCATCTTAATCACCGCGTTGGTTGCTGTTTTAGCGGCAACACAAGCTCAAGCTCAGGTATTTCTTCCCCCGATTACGATTCTTCCCCCTCTTCCAAATCCTCCCCCGATTACTGGAGTTGGAATTGTGCGCGCGTTAAATGTCAGCGGATTTCTATCTTGTTCAGTGAATGTTACTGCTAATGCCACAAACCCACTCCCTCCTTTCCCAAGTAAGATCACCATTCCTTAAAAAAACTTTTAATGTTTACCAAACTTTGAAAAGAAGAATATGTAAAACTATAATGATTGATGTCACTTTTTTCTTTTTTTTCTTTTTTTTTTTTTGCGTAGTGATTAAAGTATTCAAAGTGAATTGTTTTTCCAAGTGATAACACAAAAGATTAGATCGATCCTACTGCTTCTTTATCTATTTTTTTTGCTTTTGTTGACCAAGTTATCAGTTAATTAGCATGTCAAACATATAACTCTAACCATATGAATATTGAAACATTAAAAACAAATCCAAAATGGATGCACACATCATGTAATATCTATATATTTCCTTGTTCACAGATGCTACGGTCCAACTAGTATGTGGTGGAATTGTGGTAGCCTCAAACACGACAAATGCCTCAGGAGCATTCAGCATCGTAGTGAACCGACTTATAGGCTTTTTCACCAACATTTTATCATCTTGTATCCTACGTGTTCCTACACCACTCTCGACTTGTAACGCAACTCTGCCATCAAACGGAACTCTACAAGCGCCGCTACAACTCCTGGGGAGCACCATTGGTGGTATTTTTAATTTTACTTCGGGCCAATTCTCACTGAACTGAGTTTGATAATTTGAGTTAGCTTCACTACGATATAATGTATAATAAATGAGGATTGTGTTTAGCAACATAATATATACCTCTATATATAATGCATGAATAAATGAAGCTGTTGACTTATATTAAGTTTGTGTGCGCTCAAGATTTTTGTTGATTTACATGTTTTTTTTTCCTCAACTTGATTAAAAACACTGGTTTTATTCGACCATATAAAGTATACTTTTCAAAAAAAATATATATATATATGAATGATTTTTAATGCAAAAGCTACACTTCACCTATTATACAAACGTATAAAAGTACGAATACCGGGTATAACCCAATCGGATACAACCGGACCCAGGTATAGGATATTGGGAGAATACCAACTGAAACCGGTTCGGGTATGGTTGGGTACGGGTATACCCGGAACCGGGCCGGTTGGAATTAGGTATGGATTGAAAGTTGAAATATTACTATTAGAAACTTATTCTTAACGGTAATATAGCCGTTTGGACCGCTCAAATTTTTGTATCACCAACGATAGCAAGTAACAAATATGTTGTTTTGGTGCTTGAAACCAAACGAAACCCCGAGGTTTGGTCCCACTACGACTTATCTCTAGTGTCGGACAACACCAAGATGGTTTGGTGCAAGTATTGTGAGAAGTTTTTGAAAGTAACGGCAAACTCAACTCTCAAAAAACATACCCTTAAGCGTTGTCCTGCGAAAAAAGCTAAAAAAGAAGGGGAATTCTCCGCCGCTAGCCAATAGTAGTGTAGTAGCGTTGAGCTTTAAGTGTTTTATGTTTAAGTACCACTTTATATGTTAGTTGTTTAAGTTTATTGTTAAGTTTTAATGGTTAAGCTTAGGTTGAAATGTTTAATGCGTAATATTTAATGTCTGTGTAATGTTTAATGTATAATTTTAGTAAAAAAACATTTATATCAAATATAGTTAACATTAAATATAAATAAATACTAATACTAATACAAATTACAAAGTCACATCCACTATAGGGTTCCAAATTTCAAGCTTGGTGAATGATCTTCCAATAACTCGTTCATACTCGGCCATTAATTTCTAAACAACATGTTCATCGTCTTTACGTCTTCCAACTCGTCCATCTGTCGGCGGTAAATTTCATAAAATCTTCGTATCGGTTGGGCTATGTTTATGATCTTTGCTTCGAGATCATTACTTGAACGACGATTTCAAACCCCATTTCCTCATTAAACCTCTCCTTAAGACGAGGCCAAAATCCAGGACCACATTCAAACGTTGTACCCTCTGTTCGTAAGTCTTAGGTCTTAACGTGTACAAAAGCTAGCCCCAAGGCGTACTCCTCGCATCACTTGAGACATTTTCATAAGTTTTTGTTTTTGCGGTTTTTTGGATTCGTATATGCGTTTTCGACAGTGCCGTTCCTATGTTTTTTGAGGCCCTAATCGAACTACGAAGTGGTGACACTTTTGCAAAATTATCATTTTCAACAAATTTAGTAACAAAACCCTCCTCATTTATCCGGGCTTGGGACCGGCAATTATAAACTAAAAAGTTTATAATTGGCGTAGTTAAAAATTTGACATTGCTAATTAGCCCTAATTCAACAAATTAGCCCTAATTCAACAACTTAAAATCAGCCTTAATTCAACAATTTAAAATAATCAAATAAGCCCTAAAGGCCTAAATAACAAACTGAAATCAACAAATTAGCCCTAATTCAACAACATAAAATCAACAAATAATGAAATAAGCATAATCCCTAAACAAGAGATTCAAATTGGCAAATACACCAAGTAAAAATTCATGTTTACAGATAAGAGATTTGGGCCTTCAAATTGGTGGCCCTTCAAATTTATAAAGAAAATCCATTAGAAAATTGGTGGCCCTTCAAATTTGGTGGCCCTAGGCCTGGGCCTAGGTTCATATACCCATTGGGCCGGCTTTTCGAGTTGGGTAACCAAAATATCCCACTATTATTTATAACTAGTGTGATTCTTCCTGCGCGATGCGGCAGGTAATCGATCTGTATCGGTCCGCTAGGCGGTGGGAACTCGGTCCGTATTGGTTGGGTTTCTTTAGTATCGATTGAATTCATTGGGTTTTCGGTCAGTATCTATTCAGTGTGTTACGGTACCGACAAACGGTATTGCAACCGAAAGAGATATATATCAACACGTGTTTTATATCCATAAAAACTATTAATAATGAATATCGGTACATGTACCAATGTTATATCGTTACACCGTTTGTGTCTCCACAACACATGGAGTTTCTTCGTCGCCACCACTATTTACTTAAATCACCGTTGTCGACTCACAACCACTTTATCCCTATAAACTTAACGCTTTAAGTTATATTAGATATATATTTGGTTCCAACATCTAATTATTTTTGTAGAATTTAAAAATAATAATTTAAGTATATATAATAAAAATCATAGAAATCAATTAAGTAACAAACTAATAAAATAATTAAAAGTATTAGTAATATTATAAAAATATTTAAATAATATTCATGGTAAGTTGAAATTAATATGTATAATGATTTAGGATGGCCACAACCGGTTCTAACAGTAAAAAAGTAAGAAAAAACAGCAATATTACCATGTTTAGCAGCTAGAATTGGTTCCACCCGTTTTTTTCGGTTGGAACCTGTTTCTACATGGGTAAAAACGGGTAGGGTAGGAACCGATTTTCAAAACAAACTAGAAACCGGGTAAGAACTACTAGGTACAAAAGAGCAGGGACCGCTTCCTCCTTATACCATTTCCGAGTCGGGTACTCGGAACCGGATATTTAGTGCACCACTACTAATATATGTTACAATTATCATATGTGAACCATAGATATAACATATATAGCGAAATAAAGCCATCATGACCTATGTCTCCAAACCTCTTATTGTGTGAAAAAATGAGAGAGATGCCATTTGTAATTCGGGTGAAAATACATTGTTGTGGTTTGAACTATTGTTATTGGGTCAGGGGCGGACCCAAGCCCACCCCAAGGTGGGCGGGCGCACCCCCGGGGAAAAAAAAATTAGTGTTAAAAGTTCCGTCGAAAATCTCGTCCGCACCCCTTGGAATTTTTCAACCGCACCCCTTCGGTAAAAAGTGTTATCAATTTATATTTTAAGATTTTTTTTAGTAAGCTCTTGTTTTTTTTAAATACTATCTAAATTATATAACTTTTAATACCTAACTAACTAAACCCAAATACTCAATACCTTTACCCACTTATAATTCCTAACTAACTAGCCCACTAAGTCTTAGCTCATTAACCAAACCCAACAATATTTCAAACTATAATAAAATAATTTAAGCCCAAAACCCTTAGAAATTCTCTTCCGCTCTCTCTCTCTCTCTCTTGCGTCCCTGCACTGCCAGCGAACAACATCACCCAGCGACAACAGTCTAGCAGCCGGTGACCACTATAATCAGCCACCATACCACCGTCGTTCGACACCAAATCCAACCGGAATCCGAACACGGGTAAGTTTCTTTGTTATTTTAATGATTTTAGTTGATATTATAGGAGAAAAAGGGTAATAAAGTTGTTAAATAGGTTTGAAATTTTGTGTGTTTTGACGTTGTTTCTGGTTGTTTAGATGATTTTTAGGGTGATTATGTTGTTTAGATGATTTTTAGGGTGATTACAACTTACATTATGATTTCTAGGGCTTGAATAGTTGGAAATTAAAATTGAAACATTATCTTATGGAGCGATTAACTTATATTATATAGAGAAAGACTTGCTTACAAAAGTAGCTTTATATGATGTTTTGGATAGATTTCAAAAAATGAAAACCCATAGGGCGACGTTTTAATTATGTTTGTAACAAGGTTTGACATGTTTTTGATGATTATATAAAATTAGTTTAATGTTCTTTTGTTTTACATGACCCGACCCGATACGAACCGATTTTTTTCTTATGTACCTAGGGGCCTAAAATTTTTTAAAAATGTTCCACACCCCCATGAAAAAATTTCTGGGTCCGCCACTGTATTGGGTTATAAAAATTGATTATGGCAATACTACATAGTCTACATGTGTATAGGAAAATTAGTCACAGTTATTAAAAGACATACTGGTAAAACGTTGTGTAAACATGGAAGAACATAGGCATAATATTAAAAGAGATACACGCATGATAAACAAATAAATGCTAATTGATAAAAACACACCAATATTATTATGATGCTTAACTAAGAAAGGGATAACTCAAATGAAATATTGAAATGTATAGCATGTGTAAACTAAATTATACCACAACTTGCATGTAACTATATGGAAGTCAAACGTGTTGAAAAATAGGTGAAAATAACATTTTTCACAAATATAGGAAGATGATTTTTTCTATTTTTGACTAGAAATAAATATAATAAAATGAGCGGGTTTTATATATTTATTTGTGGGTTTGTGTTCTATGTTGGAAGAGCTTCGCAACAAACTAAACCACGTCCAAAACGGAGCTAAGATGAATGAGATATCGATGCTCAAAGTTGGGTGTTTGAAACATTCAATGCTGAAACAAAAGGGAAAGTAGCACCTTGTCCCACATCGGAGGAAAGATGGAACTTAAATGGGTTTTTAAGTGGAACTCTCCCTCCTTATTGTTTCATGGAAGCACACACTAAGTGTCCTCGCGAAGGGCGGAGCACCCTAACTCGCACTCGCGCTCGCTCGCGCGCGTGGCGTGGGCGATGAGGCGCAATGTGGCGCTTTGATGGCGCACTTCGCACGCTCGCATCGCCGCTTGAGTGCCGCCTTTGTATTTTTGACCACGTGCGCGTGGTGGATCACAGAGGCTGCAAGGACCAAGTGGTGAAGTGGCGTGCAGGTTCGAGACGCGTGACGTGGCAGTCCGCGCGCGAGTACATGTGGCATGAAGGCGCGCGGTTGCGCATGGTGCATAGGTCCTGATGTGACGTGCGCGGCTCACCAAAGTGAGCCAAAACGGCGCGATTGTGTGGCGTGCTCGTAGAGGCTCACAGGTGACGTGGCGCACGCGCGCATGGATCTGAGCCAGTGTGACGCATGCGCGCATGGCAGTGAGCCAAGAGGACGCACCGCGCATGAGCATGCAAATCTGGGCGCGCGCGCACCAGTGTGACCTGCACGCGCGCGCGCACAGAGGCTTCCAGCATTGAATGACTGGGCAGTTACAGTTCAGCTTCGAAACTGACGAGTTAATGGTATTTGACTGAGAATTAAATGACGTATTAAATTGCATTGAAGACGTTTAATGCAATTTAAACTTCTCTTTAATTCCGTTTTGACTGTTTCGACTTAGGAGCTGTATAAATACAGCTCCATACCCTGCTGCAGAAGACACCGGCAACACAACAGCAATTCACTTTCTCTCTACACATTTTCTGATCTTCTCCTGCTCTCTTCAAGGTAGACATCGGGTTGTAGGCGAACTCCGGCAGTACTTCTGCTCCGGCTGTTGTACCCTGGGAAACAAAACGAGTACTCTTAGGATACTCGGAATTTGTTTTAAGGGAAGCGTGTCTACACGTGCCTCAGTCATCGTTTTCTTCTTCTACACCAATTCTTGTATTTTATTCATTTCAGTTGTAATAGTATTTCTTGTTTCAGTTCTCTTTATTTCTGAATTGTAATCTTGTAATAAAATTTGTTTATTTTATTTAATTTTACGCGAACGGTTCCTACAAAACGTGCTTTAGAGTTTGATTCACAAAAGTCTCCATTTATTTGATAACCATTAACAACTAATATTTTGGTTTTCAAACAAGTGAAAGCTAAGTTGTGCTCTAATTTCCCTTATAAATAGGGTAATTCTTAGAATTAACATTGTATCAGTCCCTTGATTGTAAACACACTTGCTCTTTTACATCAATGGCAATGAAACCGATCATCATAATCACCATTTTGACCGTTGTTTTAGTGGCAACGCAAGCTCAAGCTCAATTTAATTTTCCCGGAGTTGGATCTAGGTTAAACATCAGCGGAATTCTATCTTGTTCAGCGAATGCTAGTGTTAATGGCACAAACCCAATCCCTCCTTTCCCAAGTAAGATCACCATTCCGGCTTTATAGTTCATACATTCATCCCATCCTTTCAAAAACTTTAACGTTTACCAAATTTGAAAAGAAGAATACGTAAAACTATAACGATTTAAAGTTATATATACACATTGTGGAATAAATTATATATTTACGTGTGATATCTATATGTTTCCTTGTTCACAGATGTTGTAGTCCAACTAGTATGTGGTGGAAATGTGGTAGCCTCAACTACAACAAATGGCACAGGAGCATTCAGCATCTTTTTGAGCCAATTCCGAGCTCTTCTTAGCACCATTTTATCAAATTTTATCCTACGTGTTCCTACACCGCTCTCGAATTGTAACGCAACTCTGCCATCAAATGGAACTCTACAAGCGCCGATACAATTCCTAGGGAACTCCATTCGTGGTGTTTTGAATTTTACTTCGGGGACATTCACACGGGGCTGAGTTTGATCATTTGAGTTAGCTTCACTATAATATAATGTATGAATAAATGAGGATTGTGTTTAGCAACATAACATACCTTTATATAATGCATGAATAAACGAAGCTATTGACTTATATTAAGTTTGTTGATTTACATGTTTTTTTTGTCTAAACTTGATTAAAAACCCTGATTTTTTGTTGATAATTTGACCATGCCATTGAATTACGAGTCATGAATGATTTTTTATGCAAACACATAAAAGTACTAATATATGTTACAATTATAGATATAACATAAAGAACTAAAATTATCATGACCCATGTCTCCAAGTCTCTTGTTGTGTGAAAAAAGTTATATGCGATTTGTAATTCTGGTGAATATACATTGTTGTGGTACGTATTTTTGCGGTTTCCCGCGGGTTCTCTGTTATTATGTAAGCATTGTTCAAAAACATAAAATGTTTAATTTGTGGTTCAAAAAGGAAGATCCATAGCCAATGCATGTTTTTTTTAACAGTGAAAGTATGTATATAATAAATGAACTTGTAGCAAAATGATTAGAAACACGGAACTAATTACGGGACTAATCAGTTTGGTTTATGTTCATACCATAATGGTTAATCTTCTAATGGCTTTCTGAGCTTCGTAATGGTCGTCTAAGTCCTGCAAAACAGAAACACCGTTACTCGTTAAGAGGGGAATGTGGGGGTTTTCCTCTTAACCGGGCTCCGGCGTGAGAATAAGCGACTGCTTTGGAGAGATAATCAAGTATTAAGAGTGAGAGTAGAGGGAATTGAGTGTTTAACCTGTGAAGTGAGGTCCATATTTATAGTTGGAGAGGTGTAAGAGGATATGGGCTTATGGGCCTTGGGCCAGAAGGCGACAACATGGAGGATATGCTCCTTGTCTCACTGGTGTCGACCGTTAGTGGCTTCTAGGAGCTTTCTGGAACTGGCGCAATGTGATTGGAGCCACGTGTCGCTGTTGTCGGCCTGGCCGCCCTTCTGCCATCAGCAGGTAAGTGGGGATCATGGGGCAGTTGTCTCTGCCTTATGATTGGTGCCAAGTAGGCGTCCTTGCGTACCTTTTGTCTCCTGCATGTCAGACGATCGTGGAGCACGATTGAGCAGGGCCAGAAGGACGTTGATTGGCTCTTTTCTTCTGCCACTTGTACCTTGTGTACCATCTGAAACAGCCCTGCGCCGCTGTCCGGCGAGACACTTGCTTGGCACGCAACTATCGCGCGCCGGGTCTGGGCGACTAAATGCTCTTTCAGAATGCTAAGTGTCGTAATTGAAGCTTCCTATTGTCTGGACCTCGCGCTTGCTTAATGAGAGGTGATGTATCTCGCGCGAGGTTGCCAAATAAGAAAGTTGTTGGATAAGGAGTATGGTCCTGTGCGCAACCTTGAAGAAGGTTTGCGCAGCCTTTTTGGGACCATACCCCTTCAGAAACGAAGAAAACCAATTGTCTAATCTAGTTTCAGTTCAAAACTAGATTAAAACGGAATATTTAATTATGTTTGGTTTTAAATGGTTTCGGTATGGTTTCATCGGGAGGATACCGACTATTGAACACCCCTTGTTTACCCCTTATTTGGATATCCTAAAAACAAGATGTTAGGTATTAAACTGTAACAATGCCAAAAAAAAAATATACGAAAATTGATGTGGCACCTTTCAGTTAGTTGGCTTGATGCAATGGTATGCACGTCTTGACTCACAAGTATGAGAGTTGTGAGTCATCTAAGTCAAAGTTGAGTATATGACACATGTAACTTTTAATGGATGACTCGTTTAGAATATAAAGATGCGGATTAACACAAAAAATAGGGTATACATATTCACACATCCTAGTCCCTATTTAGGAGAGTGGGGATGGTCACTAGTGATAGAATTCCATCACTCACAAGCACCCAATCAAGTTCCGCCATGTCATCAACCATATTTCCATCACTCACAACCTTTTTTTGGTGGCAATGGTTATCACTCACAACACCCAACAATAAACCCCCCACACCCCCTCACATCCATTTATCACTCACACCCCATAACGCGTTGAAATTATCACGGAATCAATATCATCACACGTGAAAAAGTTGGTGGCGGTGGTCTTCACAATTGTCCACGCGTGGTATAATCTTCATCACGTGCTATAACGTTGCCACCCCCAGTGGCCTTACACACCCTCGTATACGCCTCGTATAGGTTTATACGTAGCGTATAACTTTTTTCAATTTACAAAAGAATCTCTGATTATGTCATATTTTGTCTTATATGCCTCGTATAGGCCTATATGGGGCGTATAGACGAAAAAGACCATTTTACCCCTGAGTTAGGGCCTAGAGCGGGGGCAAAACAGGACTATAATGGTCTTTTGGACCCCACTATACGCCCAGTCTAGCCCTATATGGGGCATATATTTTTCATTTTTTTGTTTTCTATTTTTAATATCCATAACACTAATATTAATTATAAAAAACTCATATTAATATCAATAACACTAATATTAATTATGAAAAACCCATATTAATTATAATAACACTCATATTAATTATAAAAAACTCATATTAATTATAATAACAATAATATTAATTATGAAAAACTCATATTAATTATAATAACACTAATATTAATTATAAAATACTCATATAATATCAATAACACTAATATTAATTATGAAAAACTCATATTAATTAAAATAACACTAATATTAATTATAAAAAAACTCATATTAATATTAATAACACTAATATTAATTATGAAAAACTCATATTAATTATAATAACACTAATATTAATTATAAAAAACTCATATTAATATCAATAACACTAATATTAATTATAAAAACTCATATTAATTATAATAACTCTAATATTAATTATAAAAAACTCATATTAATTATAATAACTCTAATATTAATTATAAAAAAACTTATATTAATTATAATAACTCGTATAGGTCTGTAGGTGTAGTATAGGTCTCGCATAGGACTATAGGTGTGGTTTAGGTCTCGTATAGGCCTATACAGGTGTTGTATCATATCTTGTACTTGTTGTTTTTATTTATTTAAAATAGAAGACTTGTTTTTGTATAAAAGTTTGCTAAAACGATTAATATTGTATAAAATGTTTGTTCAAAAAACCTTATATACGCCCCATATAGGCCTATACGTGGCATATATGGGGCATGGGTCATATATGAGACCTATACGACAGGTCCTATACGCCCCGTATAGGCCTATACGAGGCATATAGGAGCAGTCAAACCAGAACTGACATGAGTCAGACGCTGAGTTTGAAGTAACCCTATGTCACGGCCCACGACCCGGTTTGACCCGTTTCATGAGTCGCGGGACAGAAAATCCCGTGGTATTTATTTAATTTAGTTGATAGCGGAAGTTTTTCTTCAGGATCTTTTTAAAACTGCAATTTCCCGATTATTTTATTTCACAACTCAGGATAAAACCTGGTAATTTACAATCATATGATTTCACGGAGAAATCTTTATTTTTACAAAACATGTTTCTTTATTTTATATTGAGCCACTTCCTTAAGCTTGTAGTGTTTCGCGGCACTTTTCCTAGATCACAACAGATCACCTGAAACATGTTTGAAAAAGGTTTTGTCAGCGGGAAATACTGGTGAATCATTCTTTTTACTAAAACGACTCGTTCGTTATAATTTACAGTATTAAGAGCGATTACAATGTTTCCATATATCAACCAACTACCCACAGTATTTGTCACTCGAACATCCATCGGTAGCCTCTTAGCCCGATGGTGTCTGTGACTATGGTCATATCACCCCTTGGCTAACTCGTTGTCCAATGGTGAAGTTTATCAAGTAATGTATACAAAACCCCACATACCGGCTGTAATTTGGTGACTACAAAGACTTAATCCCTGTAATTATAACCTTAAAAATATTTAAGGTTTTGTAAAGTAATTTGATAAAAAGAGAATGACTCACATTGCAGATTTATTTGAGCAGAGCCTAGCCTACTGATTAGCCTTTTAACCTAAATTTAATAACATGCACACGAACTCGGTTAGTAACTAATACAGCATTTACGATAACTCACGAGATTAAAACCTTCACAACGAATGACAAAGTGCGATACTTAAACATCCATCATATTAACGACGAATGACAAAGCATAAACCCTAATGTGGGCAGCACTTAAACATCCATTGGATAGTTTAATCGATCGGACATTGAATCGTAGCAGCGATCGAGTTAATACCCGGTATCGGAGCAGCGCCTCGCTAATATAATTGAAAGTAATTTCGACTTCAGAGTAATATCAATTCGTTTTTGAGAGTTTTGATCGACACCAGTTGACTGTGCATGCAACAAGCTATTTATAGCTGAAATTGAGGCCTCACGCGGCCCGCGTAAACCACCCCATATATCTTACGCGGCCCGCGTGGCCGCCTAGTCTACGAGTAGGCTTGACTGGTCACGAGTAGGTTAGCCATCTGGTCACTACGTGGATCCGGAACACTTATCCGGTCAACCAGTGTTTGACGCGGCCCGCGTAAGACATGTCTGGTCTTTTACGCGGCCCGCCTGAGACCTAGAATTTTGTTTTTCTTGATTTTTAATATGGTTTTGGGTTTCAGTTTTAAGGAAAATTTTGAGAGTCCTTACATTCTCCCCACCTTATTTAAAATCTCGTCCTCGAGATTTATTGGAATAAGTGAGGATACTTTCGCTTCATCTCTGATTCTAGCTCCCAAGTGTATTCAGGTCCTCTCTTTGAATCCCACTTGACTTTAACTGGCACCAATCTTTTGTGTTTGAGAAATTTTACCTTTCTATCTTCTATCTGAAGAGGTTTCTCAACAAATTTTAATTTTCCGTTTACCTCTATGTCTTGAAGAGGTACTACCAAAGATTCGTCTGATAGGCATTTCTTAAGATTGGCTATATGAAATACGTCATGTACTCCGGCTAACTCTTCTGGTAGTTGTAAACGATAAGCAACTGGTCCTATACAAGGAGAAACTACTCCTTTCCAAGGAGAAACTTTTAATAATACTTTGTCTCCCACTTGGAATTCTAACGGCTTTCGTCTATTGTCTGCATAACTCTTTTGACGATCTCGAGCAGTCTTTAATCGTTCCTTGATCTGTGTGATTTTATCGGTCGTTTCTTGCACTATTTCAGGACCTGATAATTGACTCTCTCCTATTTCTGCCCAACAAACTGGAGTTCTGCACTTTCGTCCATGCAGTGCCTCGAATGGGGCAGTTTCGATACTTGCATGATAACTATTGTTATAGGAGAATTCAATTAAAGGTAAATGGTCGTCCCAATTTCCACCAAAATCTATTACACATGCTCTGAGCATGTCTTCCAGAGTTTGGATTGTCCTTTCACTTTGTCCATCTGTCTGAGGATGATATGCCGTACTTAAATTTAGTCGAGTTCTCATTGCTTCTTGGAAACTTGTCCAAAAATGGGAAGTAAAACGACTATCCCTATCTGAAACAATGGAGAGTGGAACTCCATGTAAGGATACAACTTCATCTACATACAACTTTGCCAACTTTTCCATGCTAAAGGTTTCTTTCATGGGTAGAAAGTGAGCTGATTTGGTTAATCGATCCACAATTACCCAAATCGCATCATTACCTTTCCTGGTTTTGGGTAACTTAGTAACAAAATCCATTGTTATGAGTTCCCATTTCCATACAGGCATTTCTAATTGTTGTAGTAAACCTGAAGGTTTCTGGTGTTCTGCCTTAACTTGCGAACAAGTAAGACACTTAGAAACATATCGAGCTATGTCCTTTTTCATTCCTATCCACCAAAAGTTATTTCTTAAATCCTGGTACATTTTATTGTTTCCAGGATGCATGGTATACCTAGATGTATGGGCTTCTTCTAAAATTTTATTTCTTAATTCTCCCTGCTTAGGTACCCAAATTCTTCTTTGGTGGAATCTCCAAATTCCATCAGCTCCTTGTTCTAATTCCTTTATTCATCCTTTCATTCCTTCAGCATCATCCTTGATTGCTGTTTCTTGAAAATGCTTCAGTTGTTCCATTAAATCTAACTGTAGATTTAATCTAAGAGTACGAACCCGTCGTTGTTTCTCATGGTACTTACGACTTAAGGCATCTGCAACTATGTTTGCCTTTCCTTCGTGATAATGAATATCACAGTCGTAGTCACTTAGGATTTTCATCCATCTTCTTTGCCTCATGTTTAATTCTTTTTGCCCAAATATATATCTTAAACTTTTATGATCCGTATAGACAGTAAATTTACTTCCGTACAGATAATGTCTCCAAATCTTAAGGGCAAAAATTATGGCTCCTAATTCTAAATCATGAGTTGTATAGTTTTCTTCGTGTTTTTTCAATTGTCTTGAAGCATAGGCAATTACCTTCTTGCGTTGCATTAGCACACATCCTAATCCTAGTTTTGAAACATCACAGTATACTTCAAAATCTTCAGTCCCTTCTGGTAAAGCTAGGATTGGAGCATTTGTTAACTTTTGCTTTAGAATCCTAAAAGCTTCTTCTTACTTAGGTCCCCATTCAAACTTAACTGCTTTACAGGTTAGCTTAGTTAATGGTACAACTATCTTGGAAAAATCCTTAATAAATCATCTATAGTATCCAGCTAAACCTATAAAACTTCTAATTTTCATTGCGGATTGTGGAACCTTCCATTTGGTAATTGCCTCTATCTTAGCAGGATCTACATGAATACCTTTGTGATTCACCATGTGTCCTAAAAATTGCACTTCTTGCAGCCAAAATTCACACTTCGAGAATTTGGCGTAAAGCTTTTCTTTTCTTAACAAAGTTAAGAGTGCATGCAAGTGCTGACAATGTTCGTCCTGATTTTTGGAATAAATAAGTATATCGTCAATAAAAACAATTACAAATTTATCCAAGTATGGTTTACAGATCCTATTCATCATGTCCATGAATGCTGCAGGTGCATTCGTTAATCCGAAGGGCATTACTGTAAATTCGTAATGACCATACCTAGTTCTGAAAGCAGTTTTAGGTATGTCTTCTTCTTGTACCTTCAACTGATGATACCCAGAACGTAAATCTATCTTAGAAAAACATCTAGCTCCTTGAAGTTGATCGAAAAGATCATCAATCCTGAAGTTGATCGAAAAGATCATCAATCCTAGGTAATGGGTATCGATTCTTAATTGTAACTTTATTCAATTCTCTATAATCAATACACATTCTCATCGAACCATCCTTCTTCTTCACAAACAACATTGGTGCTCCCCATGGGGATGAACTAGGTTGTATGAAACATTTACTTAGTAATTCATCTAATTGCTTTTTCAGTTCTAACATTTCTGTGGGTGCTAACCGATAAGGTGCCTTGGCTATCGGTGTAGTTCCTGGAATTAGATGAATTCTAAATTCTACTTCTCTATCGGGTGGTAATCCTGGTAATTCTTCTGGGAATACATCTAGATATTCTGAGACTACAGGAATCTCCTTAAGTTCCTTACCCTTAGTACTAATGATTACTGAAATCATATATACTATTCCTTGCTTTCGTTCATAACTAGCAACTTTCATTACTGATATGAACTTCATAGGTTTACGTGGTTTATCTCCTGTAATCATAATTACTTCCCCAGTAGGTGTCTGAATTTCTATAGAATTTTTATCACAATGGATTCGAGCATGGTTGGCTATTAACCAATCCATTCCTAAGACAACATCGAATCCAGTTAAATTCATTGGCAATAGGTTTGCATGAAATTTATGACCTGAAAGTTCTATATTTTCCTTTTTCAAAACCTTATCTATTTTAACAGACTTTTCATCTGCCGTTTCGACTGTAGAAATCTGCCTAAGGTTGGTTAAGGGTAAATTAAGAGATTGGCAGAATGAAGTAATTGTAAAACTTTGGTTTGCACCAGAGTCAAATAATACTTTTGCGTAAATGTTGTGAACTAAGAACGTACCAGCTATCACATCTGGAATGAGTTCTGCATCCTGAGTAGTTAATTGGAATGCACGAACATTCTTCTTGGTAGCTCCGTCTGCGGGTTTAGCTTTATTTTCTGCTGGTTTAATCAACTTAGGGCATTCTGTCTTAAAATGTCCTGTTTCTCCACAGTTATAGCAGATTCTTGTTTTCTTTCTGCAGTCTTCTTCGCGATGTCCTACCGCTTTGCAAAAGTTGCAGGTTACATTACATCTTCCGTAATGTTTCTTTTTGCAATTCCTGCAGAAAGGCGGAGTTGAAGATTGCCCTGTTCCTCTTCTCTTGAAACTATTATTATTACCCGTACGAAATCCTTGGGTAATTTTCTGAGCCAGTTCCTTTTTCCTGTTTTCATCTCTTGTGCGTACCAGTTCGTCAGTTAGGGTGTTAGCTAATTCCACCGCATCGTCAATAGTACGAGGTCTCGCAGCTTTAACGATATTACGGATTTCGCTAATCAATCCCCAAATATAACGAGAAATGAGTACCGGTTCTGGCGAAGCCAGTGTTGGTACCACTCTAGCATATTCAAAGAATGTCGAAGTATACCCACGACAATCTACCCCCATCATTCGATGATTTAGGAACTTATTCGCCATTTGATCTTTTCATATTTGGGACAGAATTTTCTTTCTACAAGACTCTTAAATTCTTCCCAGTTCATGGCATAGGCCATACTTCTTCCTTTGGCTTGAAGTACTGTATTCCACCATTCTATCGCCCCTTCTTTGAAAAGATTTGACGCATACATAACCTTGTCATCCTTGGTACATTTACTTATTGTAATCACTGCCTCGGTTTTCTCTAACCAACGCAGTGCCGCAGTCGCTCCTTCATTGCCTGCAAATTCAGCGGGTTTACAAGCAAGAAATTCTTTGTAAGTGCAACCAGGTGTTGCAGCTTTCATTTTCTTAGGGAGCGGAACTTGCAGTGGATCATTATCGTGATTAGTATGATTACCGCCTCCGTTTACGCTATTACTGAAGTTATCTTCAGAAATACATTTGCTAGGAATGATTTGTTGAGGTTCAACAGGTTTCTGGGCAGCAGCAAGGATTGCTGGAATAGCATTGGCTATCCCTTGAGCAACGATATTTTCTATATCTTGCCTAGTCATAATATGATCCTCCGGATGTTGCTCAGATTGGTTAACCTCATTAACTGGTTCATTATTAGCATTTTCCATCTGATAATTAATATATATATATATATATATAATTTATTAGTATCAAATAAATAACAATCATACACAAAATAATCATATAAATTTCATAACACACATATAGCAAAACTATCAATTTCTCGATTCCCATTTTTATATTTTATAATATGCGTCAATACACACCATTTATCTTACAAAGTTTTATTTGTAGTTAATTTACAGACTAATTTTATTACTATTTATTATACAACCACAGTTTAACAAACCCACTATCTTTTGTCAGTTGGTATTTCAGTAACGACGTTCCCTCTCGTCGTATTTCCAGGAGATCTGTTCTCCTACTTCCCTGATCCTATTTCCTGCATCCACCAGCTCCTCGCCAAAGTGGCGGAGTTCAGCTAAATTTTCATTGCTCATTGGTGGGTTTGGTATAGGTTCCGGGTCGAACTGAGGGAGAAAGGAATAAGGACTGTTGAGCAGATTTTGGAACTGCCAATCATTGGTCCACCACTCGTCCATTCCTAGAGGTTGGGTGTGAATTATAGGTTCTGGGATTGCTGGTTCTAAGTTCATTGGAAGTTGATTTTCAGCAGGATAAGGGTAGAGACTATTATTAGTAGGCCAGACGACATCACAGCTCGCCAATGCACGATCCAATTCCTCCTGAAATGGTAACTCCTCAATTTGTCTAGATTTTTCCCCAATTTCTACCTTGGTTTGCCTAGAACCTTCCCCAAACTCCATTTCCATTTGCCTAGAATCTTCCCCAAAATGCATTTCCATCTGTCTAGAATCTTCCCCGACTTCAATTCCCTTCCCTTTGTCCAAGGGATTTTCTATTTTAGGAATCTTCCTAGTTGCGGGTTTTCTCCTGCGCACACGCCTCCATCCTACAAATCTTTTCCTTTTCTTAGGCTTGGGTTTCTCCGGAGGTGGAGCGTTGAATTCCATAGGTTCTTCTATATCAGGTATATATACCTATTTTCACCGGATAGAGATTTAAATTCTGAAGGGCTTCAGACAAGTCATTCATGCTGTTTAGCATATATGCAAAATACACAAAAATTACTAAGTTAAAATTTTATAACAAATTTCATAATTAACCTTTTAATTATTATTGCATACCGTGGGACTAATTAAATACCAAAAACAACTGAAAATTAAAACACACTAGGGTTTATTATAAACTTATTTATTTACTGGATAAGGTTTCTGGCTTGTAAGTGATAAGGGTACTAAAACTTGATTCAGGTATTTAAAGATTTACATTTACTGCTACAGTAGCTAGCATATAAAGATCTGCCCATTTTTCATCTAACTTGTCTTCCCATGGTGGGTTATTGCCTATTTCTTGGGTTTTCTGATTAACTTTCTTTTCTTTTGGATGTGACTTTCTTATTTTCTCCTGACTTTTCATAATAATTAAACTAATTTTATTAGGAGAAAGTGGTTCCTCATATTGTGCCTTTCGAACAAATATTCCTTCATCAGTATCTGTCGAGTATTTTGGGGATTTTGTTTGGGATGAACTTCCCTTCTCGTTTGATGACCTATCTAATTTAAGATAGATGTTTGAAAGCTTTTGCTTACCCGTACTGTACACAAATATTCAAATAATAAAACATATAATCACAAAAATAGCAATCAGTAAAATTAAGTATTTTCTAAATACTTAATTGGCTTAAATCAATGGCTCTGATACCACCTTTTTCTGTCACGGCCCACGACCCGGTTTGACCCGTTTCATGAGCCGCGGGACAGAAAATCCCGTGGTATTTATTTCATTTAGTTGACAGCGGAAGTTTTTCTTCAGGATCTTTTTAAAACTGCAATTTCCCGATTATTTTATTTCACAACTCAGGATAAAACCTGGTAATTTACAATCATATGATTTCACGGAGAAATCTTTATTTTTACAAAACATGTTTCTTTATTTTATATTGAGCCACTTCCTTAAGCTTGTAGTGCTTCGCGGCACTTTTCCTGGATCACAACAGATCACCTGAAACATGTTTGAAAAAGGTTTTGTCAGCGGGAAATACTGGTGAATCATTCTTTTTACTAAAACGACTCGTTCGTTATAATTTACAGTATTAAGAGCGATTACAATGTTTCCATATATCAACCAACTACCCACAGTATTTGTCACTCGAACATCCATCGGTAGCCTCTTAGCCCGATGGTGTCTGTGACTATGGTCATATCACCCCTTGGCTAACTCGTTGTCCAATGGTGAAGTTTATCAAGTAATGTATACAAAACCCCACATACCGGCTGTAATTTGGTGACTACAAAGACTTAATCCCTGTAATTATAACCTTAAAAATATTTAAGGTTTTGTAAAGTAATTTGATAAAAAGAGAATGACTCACATTGCAGATTTATTTGAGCAGAGCCTAGCCTACTGATTAGCCTTTTAACCTAAATTTAATAACATGCACACGAACTCGGTTAGTAACTAATACAGCATTTACGATAACTCACGAGATTAAAACCTTCACAACGAATGACAAAGTGCGATACTTAAACATCCATCATATTAACGACGAATGACAAAGCATAAACCCTAATGTGGGCAGCACTTAAACATCCATTGGATAGTTTAATCGATCGGACATTGAATCGTAGCAGCTATCGAGTTAATACCCGGTATCGGAGCAGCGCCTCGCTAATATAATTGAAAGTAATTTCGACTTCAGAGTAATATCAATTCATTTTTGAGAGTTTTGATCGACACCAGTGGACTGTGCATGCAACAAGCTATTTATAGCTGAAATTGAGGCCTCACGCGGCCCGCGTAAACCACCCCATATATCTTACGCGGCCCGCGTGGCCGCCTAGTCTACGAGTAGGCTTGACTGGTCACGAGTAGGTTAGCTATCTGGTCACTACGTGGATCTGGAACACTTATCCGGTCAACCAGTGTTTGACGCGGCCCGCGTAAGACATGTCTGGTCTTTTACGCGGCCCGCCTGAGACCTAGAATTTTGTTTTTCTTGATTTTTAATATGGTTTTGGGTTTCAGGGGTCCGGGTTTATACTTACGGGTATTTTAAGAAAAATTTTGAGAGTCCTTACACCCTATACGCCTCGTATAGGCCTATACGAGCATATACGAGGCAAATGGTGTCTAAATAGGCAGATAGGGTGTGTGGATAGTTTGAGCCAAAAAATAACTCTAAAAATACTAAATTTTGGGATTTAAGGTTCATATTTTTTAAATATTATGTTTCTTACATTCATATGTATTATATATACATAAAAAACCATATATTTTTAACTACATGTTGGTAATTTAACCTATACATAACCTACATATGTGTAGGTTATACAAAAAGTGGAAATTTTCCATATTTTGTTTTGAATTATAGTGTAAGAAATAATAAATCTTACATTTGCAACATTCTTATTTACTTTTTAGAGTTTTGGGTTGGAAAAATAGGTGATTCTGTTAGAAAACTGTTAATCTGGAATAGAGATTTCCTTAGGGTTTTGCAGAATGAAGAATAATGTTCATACGATATGAATTGATACTCTGAATGTTAGGATACATGAGTATATATACATGGATTAGAATGGCGATAACTGTCATATATATATGAACTTATGATAGGCAAATATAAACATGAAATAATAATATTAATAACATCTAGCTTATAAATATATATCTAACACCCTCCCGGAAGCTAGATCATCTCAGCGACATGTGCAGAAGTCCCTTTAGCCGAATGAAATCCTTCGGCTGCAATGCTTTTGTCATAATGTCTGCCATTTAATCTTTCGTTGCACAAAAGATAACAGTTACTTCCCTTTTCTTGATTAAATCCCTGATGAAATGATACTTAACCCTTATTTGCTTGCTTTTTCCATGATAAACGGGATCTCTTGCCAAACAGATGGTTGACTTATTGTCACAATATATTGGAATTGAGTAATCATTATTTCCTTGCAGATCATCTAGAATTCCTTTGATCCATATGGCTTGACACCCAGTTAAGGACAAAGCCAAATATTCAGCTTTTGTTGAAGACAGTGCTACCACCTTTTACTTATTTGATTGCCATGATATAGGACCAGATCCTAAATTGAAAATATATCCTGATGTACTCTTGCTATCATCTATATCTCCTGCATAATCACTATCACTAAAACCCACAAGATTCTTCTTTCCTCATTTAGAGTATGTAATTCCTTGATCTTGTGTCCCTTTAATGAATTTCAGTATGCGTTTAGCTGCTTCCCAATGACTCTTCTTTGGACATTCCAACAATCTGCTTACTTTGCTTACTGCAAACATGATGTCCGGTCTTGTGTTGTTTAAGTACATCACACTTCCAACTAAGCTTCGATATACACCCTCATCTACGAAGTCTTCTGGATCATCTTTGGACAACTTTAGTCCATATTCCATCGGAGTAGAGACGGTATTGCATTGGGTCATCCTGTATTTCTCTAACAAATTTCTCATGTTTTTTTTTCTTTTTGAGAGAATGATATTCCCATTCTCATAAAGTACCTCCATGCCAAGGAAATAGTGTAACCGACCCATGTCAGTCATTTCAAACTCCTTATTCATTGAGCTTTTAAATTCTGTGATTAAACTCGTGGAGCTGCTTGCAATTACTAAGTCATCTACATACAGGCATATCACTAGCTTTCCCTCTTTGGTGTCTTTGATGTAAAGAGTGTGTTCATAAGTGCATTTCTTAAACTCGTGTTGCATGAAGTATGAATCTATGCGACTGTACCATGCCCTAGGTGCTTGCTTTAGACCATATAGAGCTCGTTTGAGATGACATACCTTTCTTTCTTCTCCTTGTTTAATGTATCCTTGAGGTTGTTCTATGTAGACTTGCTCTTTCAACTTCCCGTTTAAGAAGGCAGTTTTGACATCCATTTGATGAAGATGCCATCCATATTGTGCCGCTAGAGCCAACACTAAACGAACCATTTCGAATCTTATTATTGGTGCAAACACCTCTTGATAGTCTATTCCATATTTTTGCTTGTTTCCTTTTACTACCAATCTGGCCTTGTATTTGTCTACATTCCCTTTTTCATCATATTTCGTTTTATAAATCCACTTCACACCTATTGGTTTTTGATGTTTTGGAGGATCTACTAGAACCCACGTTTGATTTTTATTAATTGATTCCATCTCTTTATCCATTGCTTCTAACCACCTCAAATCCTTGCTTGCCTCTTCATAGGTTGTTGGATCAGTGCTTGTGTAAAGAATAAAATTCACCACTTGACTTTCATTGAATTTTTGTAACATTTCTGCATCTGTAAGTGCTCTTGTATCTCGGTATATGTTGTTGATTGTCACACCCCGATATTTCCACGTATTACCGGTGTGCCCGGTGGGGAGTATCGTGACGTAGTTGATATCATCATAGTCAATTAACCAGAGTTTAATGCACAGCGGAAGTCTAAAATAATATTACAAACCGAATTGAAAGTATAATAAAATATTACACACCGGTTGTAAGTGGATCCACAGGCGGATCTATAACAGATAGTGAATCTTAGTTCAACAGACTTCTAGTATTAAGAGTTTGCAAGACCTTTTATCTAATACTCAGGAGCTTCCAGCCCATTACGCGTAGTACCTGCAGTCTGCACTTAATCTTTTTGAAAATACGTCAGTTTACACTGGTAAATACAATTAACTGACTCTTTTGAAAAGTGTTTATAAAATTGATTTAGATGCACAAGGCAAAAATCTTTTATAACTTGGGACAATTATTTAAAAATGATCTTGTATACAGTTTTACATGTTTGTCGTCCATTTAGGACCCGGTTAGAAGAGCCGGTTAAGATTAATAGACACACCACTTGGTATAATACCCACAAGAAGTTTCCTTACGAGTGGGGTACCTTTTTACATACGCAAATGTCAGGTGTATGCCTACACCCCGTGCTTAAGTCGTGGCCATTTCTAATGAATGAGCCGAGGATATCCAGGACATGGTCATTAACCCCCAAAGGCATTGCATCAAACAAGACAGATTAAAATGGGTTATGCATCTTTTTAATCACATTCCGATTGTACGATTTCATACCTGACCAAGCGGTATTATTATAATACCGTATCCCAAGCCCGTATAACGAAAATTAAGTTAAAAGTATTTACCTGAGCAAAATTCTAAATTTTAATCTCAGTCGTGTATCAATCAGCAAACACAGGTAGCTTTTTCTGGGCTCCTAATCTGGAACGAAGGTTTTAATAACCTATTAGATTCCTAACGGGTCTTATTTAAGTCTTAACTTAGACCGGTTAGTTTTAAAGAAATGTTTACTGTTCAAAACGCAAGATTAAGCGAAGACCGGATTAGAATGTGATTTAGACCCGACAAGTTTGAAGACTAGTATAAAATGGGTAAACTGAACACATTCTGGATTTTGAAGTAAAAATGATAAGGTTTGACCCGTTTCGGTTAATTTATGCGAACTAGTTATATAAACCGTACCGAACGTGTATATGCACAACGGGTAACCAAACGAGTCATGCACAGGTTCCACAAGTTAATATGCTTTAAATATGTCATGATATCAGTAGGATACCTCCCATTATTCCCAAAATGAGTTTAAAATCAATTTATGCCCTGTAGGGGTATTTTGGTCATTTTAAGGTTTATAAAAGAGGTTAAATAGAAATCTGAAGTTCTGGTCTAAAATAATCAGTAAAAATATTTATTTTAACAAGTTATATCAGTGAGATATTATACATATGTGAAACTTATCATTTATAGCCAAACTATGCACCGTAGGGGCATTTTGGTCATTTCACATATGTTATAAGGGTTAAATTTAGAAATCTGAGTTCAAAACTTTTACTTACTGTTAAAGTATAAAAATTTATTCATAACATCAGTAGGTAATAAGTCTTAGGTGCCCAATATGGTTTTAAACCATACTATGCGCCTAAATCGCATAAAAGTCGGTATTTGACGATATTCGGGTTGATTAAGGAAATCTGAGATTTTGATCAGCCTCTACTGTTTAAAATAACTTATTTAATATATAAAATCAGTAGAAAAAGGTTTGATATGTAAAGGATGTGTAAAACTCATTTTATTAGCGAAAAGGGCATTATCGTCAATTA
Source organism: Helianthus tuberosus (assembly GCA_030545235.1). Classification (NCBI taxonomy): domain Eukaryota; kingdom Viridiplantae; phylum Streptophyta; class Magnoliopsida; order Asterales; family Asteraceae; genus Helianthus; species Helianthus tuberosus. The sequence goes on from CM060393.1 coordinate 31,317,954, forward strand.
CCGAGCCTATGCAAGAACTCTATGTTATGATCAGTTTAAAAATTAATAAAAATTTCCAAAAATCCCTAAATATTATATAACATCAGTGGGTTGAGAGTTTGGTGTCAAAATTTGGGTTTAAATAGGATTTATATCAAAAATGTCATTTAATTAATAAAAAAAACTTTCAACTTACGATATCGAGCATAACTCTCATTTCAGACCCTAAACTGATGTCAAATTTTTAGGACATACTTAAATATAAGTAATAAAGGTTTTTGTCCTCTCACATTTTCAAAAATCTCGTTTTATAGATAAAAGGGCATAATGGTCAACATTTAAGCATTTAACGGAAACATGCAAACGATTCAGATTTCAAAGGAACCATATAGTATAATCTCAGAGGGTTATACTAACATATAATATGGTCCTAAAGGAACCCTAAGGCTTATCTAAAACAAGTTAAATCGGGTCAGAACTGAAAGTCAAAGCAAAAGTCTACTTTTGCGACTTTCGGTTGCGAACCGAGCCTAACCTCAGAATTATCGGGTTGAACATGCCTAAACATGTTCTTATATTATTTACCAAGTTATTTTAGTGTTAAAACATGTTCCATAACTTCTACATTTTCAGTTATGAATTAATTTATAAAAACTGACTCGTTTGACTTTTTATTAAGAAATTTGACCCGACAATTGACTAAGTAAACGTGGTAATTAGGAGGTGCCCTTTTGAGAGTTTAGCACCTACCTAATTACGATCACGTAGCCATGTTCGTTGCAAACAATGGCTCGACTGTACAAGGTCTAACTAAAAGTCAAAGCGTTTATCGTAAACGCTTGACTTTTCGGCTTTATAAGCCAAACAAAATAACCATGCACGAAAGGAACACTTACAAGTGGTCCTTAGGACTGAAAAGAACTCAAAAGGAGGTTCCAAATGATTAGGATTCTCAGATTTGAAACAGAGAGCAAGAACTCAAGAAAATGGTGTGAATTTCAAATGAAGTTCCACCTCTATTTATAGCGTTTGGATAATGATTACATGATCAACAAGTGTCCTAGGGTGTTCTAGGATTAAAACATGTGCAATACCAGCTTTCCAAATCTATATAACAAATCCCTGGTTTTCTAAAAATGGTTTTGGGTCTCAAGGAATTAAAAACCATCAAAAAAACATGTTACTGTTTGTGGGTCGCGGCCCGCGTAAAAGGCTCAAGTGGGCTTACGCGGCCCGCCTAAATATCCGGCCCAGCCACAAGTTTGGCTGTTTGTCCGATTTGGTCCCTGTCTTCAATCATATACATATCCAACTTATACAAATGACATAACTGATCCCTTTAACTTCTAATTCAGATGTGTTCAAGTTCCAAAAACAACCTTTGAAGGTTTTGACAAGAACAGTCCCTCATACTTTCACTTGTTATACAACTTTCAAACTTTATATTAACGACACTATATTTTCCGGTTTAATGTGTCATGTTAATACAAGGCACAAGGACCTCTAGTGATCATTCTTAGGTATCCCGGGAGCTTGGCCGAACATAGCGGTTTTTCCGGTTTAATCAAAAGGCCTCTCAAAGGCGTAGTTTCGCAAGTCGTCGCTTTTAGTATCCAAGCCTTTTGTGGCCCATAATGAGTATTCCCGAGCATATACTTAAATATTATGACGCTCTCGTTCGCTTAAATGGTCACCCAAAGGCGTAGATTTAAAGGTTGACGCTTTTGGTCCCTCTAATGAACAAACCTGCGCATATCATCGTTTAATAGCATCAAAGCCCTATCTAGTCCATATTAGGTATTCTCGAGAGTATTATTAAATATCACGATGCTTCGAGTTCGTAAAAAGGTCATTCAGATGTATAATTAAACATATTGACGCTTTTAACCCCTTAAACTTACAAAGTTGCGCGTAACGTCATTTATAGGCATAAAAGCCTTAGATGGCCAATATTTGGCATTCCCGAGAGTATAATCAAACATCATGAAGCTCTTGGTTTGTTAAAAGGTTACTCAGAGGTAAGAATTAACATGTTGACGCTTTTAACCCTTCGTCGCGCAAACTTTCAGATGATTACTTAAACGGCTACTCTCGATCAACGAGTGACTCATTTATGAATATAAATACCGTGAAATGTCATTCGGAGGCTTATATTAAGCATGTTAACATTTCCAGTCCTTCTATAATCAAAGTTTTTGATTTTTCACAAAATTAGTCCCTCAAATTCAACGTTTGACTTTATTAGGGTTTAGAACACGTGTCGATACATCATTGGACGTGATTTTACGAGGTGTTACATCCTCATCCCCCTTAAAAGAAATCTCGACCTCGAGATTTGCAAAAAGATAGGAGTTCTATTGTTACAAAGTGAATACGACCTCTCGTATACATTCGGGACCCCAACGGTATCCCGTTTAACCTTTACAATAGGTATATGCTTTCTTTTGGAGCTTTTAATCTTGTGATCCTTAATTGATACTGGTTTCTCAACAACCCATAAGTTTTCATTACTCTGCACATCATAGCGCTATCGACTTAATGGCTAGACATATCCTTAAATCACTAGTGTAGAGCACATTGTGATTTCCATCAAGCTTCTTAGGTAAGTTTCAGCTTACCAGCTACCGATCTTGACATACTCGGTTTTTCTCGAATGGTCCAATACGTATGACCAGAACTTAACTAGCCTGTTAAATTAAAATTCAGCACACTCTTCTAGGTGATACTTTCAATTAAATCTTATTCCTTATTAAGAACTTAAGAAGTTTGCAACTTTCATTGATCATTGATTTTCTGCCGATTACTGGCAGCTTCCAGACGATCATAAATTTATATGATCTCATCAGTCGTTTCCAGGGTAACCTTCAGATCCTGTTGATTGGATTTACCAAAGTCCTGTCCTTCAAACAGATGTTTGTTTATCCGTCTATGCAAGGTCCCTAAAGGAGTAGCCTTGGTACTTCAATAACAACCATTAGTTATAGGAGAGCTTATTTAAGGTGAGATAGTCGTTCCAACTACTACTTAAATCAATCTTAAAGAATAGTTACCCTCTTGGTTAGTCGAACAAATCGACGATCCTGGGCAGCTGATGGCGATTCTTAATCGTTACCTAAATAAGGTTGCGGTAATCAATGCATAAGCATAATGAATAGTCTTCCTTAATTAATAATACCGGAGCTCTCAGAATGATGAGCTAGGCTTTGTGAACCTTTATCTTAAAATTCATTTGGTTAGGGTTTTAATCCTTCCATTGACGACACTAATCAATAGGAATCTTTTACAAAAATATAACCCTAAGCGGGATGTTAATCTTAACTCTACTTGCCTCTCTGGAGGTAATCAGGGTAGTTCCTCGGAAAAGAAAAATCAAGACACACAGAGATTACAGAGATATTGTAAATCTCAGGCTTCACGATACTCGTGTCAGATAAATGACATATTTACTTTACGAATGCATGGATGCCTTAAGTAGTGACACCTACTTGGACATTTCTTTACTGTACATCTTCTTTGAATACCATTAGCTGACTTTAGTACAATATGATCATTGGGACATCTCAGTGGTTCCGTGCATTAAACCTCCATACTGATCAGGCATGGAAGCAATCTACGGAACACACTAATATACACCAATCCTCATATGGCGCCTTTATCAATACGGTTTGGCATTCGCAGTTGATAGAAATCAATGAGATAACAAAATAAAATAACATATATTATCGCACTCTGTCTTGGAGAAAGATTACTCCAGATTTTATGAATGAAGATTTCCGACAAGAATAGAAGAAATGATTCCTATGATTTTTGTCGGTAAGTTTTACCTTATACTCAATATCTGGAGTTCTTATGGGAAAATTCGAAGAGTTTGCTAATCTTATGATCTATGAAAGACTTAGTAGCACCTGAATCAAAACAAAATTCTTAGCAATTGATTCACAATAAGGGATGTTCCTGGTGTCATCTTTGATATGAACTGCCTCTTGGCATTCATCAGGAGGGTTTCAGCGCCTCCTTTTTTAGTCTCTCTATACTTAGCTATACTATATTTGACAGTTTTAGGGCAGTCTCAGCTTTGGCTGGTTTATTTCTTAACCCTTGTAATGTAAGTGGCTGAGATAGATCCATAATGGATTTATAAGAAGCAAGCTTTGAAACCTTAATATGCCCTCTTATTTCCGATGCTAAACCACCAATATATAGTGTATTATGCTTAGATTTTGGATGAAACGAATAGGACACTATTTCGGATAACAAGTTGAAGTCTGTAACATACTGTCGACAGTCTAGATCCTTCATGGTAAGAGTCAAAAATTCTTATTCCATCATTTCTATTCCGTGTCACAGACAACCGGTTTTTCTGATGAGTCCATAAACTTGGACCATCCCATATTGTATGAGGGTATCTTTCCTGTGGACTTTATTAATGTCCTCACCAACTAAGGGCATCGCCCTTGAATGACTGTGATATTTACCTCGAATGTCTTTCTTAGCATAAACGATGATTTACAGAATGGTTTCCACTTCATCCTTTAATTTCCTTCAATCAATGGTCCCTTTTTCGCCATTGAAGTCTCTTAACTTGCAAGAAACAAAGTACTTTCCAAGTACATCCTTTAGAGGAACGGGCTCCTTGCTATATATCATCTTATTTGGTTTGTCCTTCGCATTCGAAGTGTGAGCAAAACTCTTCTCATGAGCAGGGAAATATGATTTAGAGCAAGTAGCATTCGGCTTTTCGAACCTTTTTATGACCTTTGTCATAGTCTTTCTAACAGCTGCGTCAATCACAGTTTGGAGATTAACTCCATTAACCTTGAGGTTCACATTTGTTGCATCATTAGCATTTGTCACTCATCAGTATCGCGACTATTATTTGTCTCATTCAAGTTTGCCATACTTGAAGCTTGGCACTAAACACCAAAATTAAACAATTGCTTAATTGCATTTCTATAACTAGTCATCGTCCTGACGACCAATCATACATTAGCCATGGTATCCTTAAACCATACCGGCTAATAGGGTATGAACATTCCTAATGAATGTCATTTGAATGTATATCAATATTTAGTCTAGGTCGCAAAAGGTCCATCAATGGCAATTAAGGTTTGGACCGAGTCCATTACCCTTTTGACAGGAGATCACAATGTCACAACTGTCTTTGTCATATTGACGATTTTAGATAGCTCGAAGGCTTGCCACAATGGCTTTTACAATATGAAACATGAGTCCATCAAGAAGGTCATAAATAATCATATGGCACGAAGGCCTTGTCGCAAAGGACATTATAAGATACGAAAACAAAAGCCTGTCACGGAGGACATTAATTTATAAGCCGCAATCTTATTAGATCAGGGGCTTTAAGATTTGAACCTAATTCTTCACCGTTGGACAGGGAGTCATAGACTACAACTGTCATCATCTTGAAAGACGATTCATTTTGGCACATAGGCAAATCATAGGACATCACTAATGGATGTTTATATATATACATATATGTATATATGTATATAATTATTGCAATTGAGTATATTAGTCATGATCTTATCGATCTTATAGACTATAAGGCTTGGGCATTGCCCATCACCTTTGACGATGAACCATAACGGCCACACTTAACAATGTCTCTAACGGACAGTTTAGTATATAACCCGTAGGCGACATAAATCCTAATGGTGATTCGGGATAACGCCACGAAGGGTAATACAATATACACACTTATATATAGGAAGTACAAGCGGCGTATCCACCATGTGTTTATTGTATTACTCTAGTTTCGTTATCTAAATCATCGAAAATCAATACATAAACCATAACTATCGAGTCGTAAAGTACTTCTTAAAAATCTCACTATGAAGATAGGAAGGCCTAAGCCTGTACATCAAATATCCTATACAATAATACGATCATCGTATCAGCTGATATTAGTCATGATCACATTGATCATATAGACTATTAGGCTTGAGCATAGCTTACTACCTCGGACAGGGGATCATAAAGATCACAATGTCAATGTCTCAAATGGACAATATGTTATAGCCCGTAGGCAAAATATCACTAGGATATTATAACATGATATTAGTCATGATCGCATTAATCATATAGACTAATATGTCATAGCCCGTAGGCACTTTCATCACTAACGGATGTTTATATTTTGATCATCACATTGATGATACTTGCCATGATCAAATTCAATCATATAGGCTTTAAGGCTTGGACATAGTCCAAAATACCTTGACGGCTGGTGTGGTTTCTCAAGTCACACTGCCAGGAGTGTTAACATATTCTTAGATGTTAACAAGGATTAATTTGTCTTAATGGTTACACGATATACCATGATCGCATTGATCATATAGGTTTGGAGGCTTGAACATAGTTCACCACCTCTGGATAGAAGGGTTATCTCCCTTAACTATCATAGTAGAAGGAATAATTACCCTTAACTACCGAAAGTTTTGGCCAATTAATGTGGACTTGCCACTTGGCAGGGGTAAACCATTAAGAAGATCTTTTGAAATTATTTAGCTGATCGATAAAGTTCGAATAAAATTCATACTAATGGTTGATAAAGGACGATATGAGTACCTATATAAAATTTTCAAAACTTCCCATACATTGTTAAGAAATCTACAATAGTGCCTTTATCAGGACTTTTAGTATAATATTTGTCCACAGAGGACTAAAAAGGAAATTACAAGCCCGTATGGGGACTATTTAAAATAGTATAAGTCCATATGGGGACTATTTAAAATATTATAAATCCGTATAGGGACTATATCGAAACATCTTGCCTACGAAGGGTTTATGATGAAATGTCACGTCCGCTAAGGGACCATGGTGAAATCTCATGTCCTCAAGGGACTATTTCGAAATAGTATATCCCCAGAGGAATTTTAAATAAATAACTTGTCCATAAAAGGACTATATTGGTACAGTGTGCACACAAAAGGGGCTTTGTTGTACAGATATCCTCAGAGGGACTTATTAATGAAACAATGTGTCCTTGAAAGGACTATAATAAAATATCATATCCACAAGGAATTTTATTGGAATAATATATCCAAAAAGGGATTTTGATGAATCAGCATGTCCACGAAGGGACTATGATGTAATAATATGTCCTCAAAAGGACTATAATGAATTATTATATCCGCCAGGGGATTTTGATGAAATATAATGTCCACGAAGGGACTAAATAGCAAATGCCCATACAGGGTCTTAAGTTGAAAGGTATGTCCACACAGGGACTATATAGGAGAGATGGGTCCTTATAGGGACTTAAAGGATAATGAATATTATGAAAGAAAGATTCTCTAATGCCTTCCTTGCTCCATTTTGATTCTTTCCCTTCTTTGTTTTCCATATACTGTAGGGTCACTGAAGACCTCAGTGAAATAAAATAAGTATTCCAATCAAAATCCGTTATAGAAGTAGAATCAAAGGATTCAATGATTAAAGAAATGACATGGATTACGGATTAGGTTTCGACTGGTATAGTCTAAGTCTGAAATTCTAAAACTCGGAGGTAAGAAATAGGGAGGGATTAACAACATCCATATGTATCATCTTCAATGTGGGATTCTCAGGGACCTTCTGGTATGGACTCCGTAGTCTGGTTAAAGGTTTAAAACAAGTTTGGTTTTAGGAATATGTCCATAAAGGTCTTCCCTCCATCGGTTGCGTGCTTATCCTAGCCGCGGTACGAAGCTCGACATTTCTAGGCTTCGGATGTGGAGAATTTCCATCGACGGCTTCTGTGCTTGGCGACATATTCAAAATACATAAAATCGAAAGCAATGTTTACTTAATAGGGATGAGAGCATTCCTATGTTAAGTCTAGACTCAGAAGGTCTAAGGAATGTGCTACTGTGTCATTTGAGATTAAACACTAAAGGCTAGTGTTTAATTCACTCAAACGTTGGCTCTGATACCAACCAGTCACACCCCGATATTTCCACGTATTACCGGTGGGGAGTATCGTGACGTAGTTGATATCATCATAGTCAATTAACCACAGTTTAATGCACAGCGGAAGTCTAAAATAATATTACAACCCGAATTGAAAGTATAATAAAATATTACACACCGGTTGTAAGTGGATCCACAGGCGGATCTATAACAGATAGTGAATCTTAGTTCAACAGACTTCAAGTATTAAGAGTTTGCAAGACCCTTTATCTAATACTCAGGAGCTTCCAGCCCATTACGCGTAGTACCTGCACTTAATCTTTTTGAAAATACGTCAGTTTACACTGGTAAATACTTTTAACTTAATTTCTGTTATACGGGATTGGGATACGGTATTATAATAATACCGCTTGGTCGGGTATGAAATCGTACAATCGGAATGTGATTAAAAAGATGCATAACCTGTTTAATCTGTCTTGTTTGATGCAATGCCTTTGGGGGGTTAATGACCATGTCCTGGATATCCTCGGCTCATTCATTAGAAATGGCCACGACTTAAGCACGAGGTGTAGGCATACACCTGACAGTTGCGTATGTAAAAAGGTACCCCACTCGTAAGGAAACTTCTTGTGGGTATTATACAAAGTGGTGTGTCTATTAATCTTAACCGGGTCCTAAATGGACGACAAACATGTAAAACTGTATACAAGATCATTTTTAAATAATTGTCCCAAGTTATAAAAGATATTTGCCTTGTGCATCTAAATCAATTTTATAAACACTTTTCAAAAGAGTCAATTAATTATATTTACCAGTGTAAACTGACGTATTTTCAAAAAGATTAAGTGCAGACTACGCGTAATGGGCTGGAAGCTCCTGAGTATTAGATAAAGGGTCTTGCAAACTCTTAATACTTGAAGTCTGTTGAACTAAGATTCACTATCTGTTATAGATCCGCCTGTGGATCCACTTACAACCAGTGTGTAATATTTTATTATACTTTCAATTCGGTTTGTAATATTATTTTAGACTTCCGTTGTGCATTAAACTGTGGTTAATTGACTATGATGATATCAACTACGTCACGATACTCCCCACCGGGCCCACCGGTAATACGTGGAAATATCGGGGTGTGACATTGATACTCTTAGTTCAAATGACTTCATTTTCTGAATCAGTTGACGAGGAATCAACATCCTGCTGTTGGACATGATCTGCAGCCGAATTACTATCATTTTGCTGGTTGTTGTTATTTGTTTCCTGACTTTGTTCTTCATTCACAGAATCATTCACAGAATCTGCAGCCGAATTATTTGTTTCCTGACCTTGTGCCGTATCAGACAAATCATCATCTTGGACTTATCTCTCGTTGTCATCGGTAATAATAAATGGAATATCAGATGCTTCAAAATCGAAGACCCACCTTTTTGTTTTCATCAAATACCACGTCACGGCTGATGATGATCTTGTTAGTTTGAGGATTATATAACTTGTATCCTTTACTGTTTTCACTATAACCAACAAAGATTGTCTTTTCAGTTTTATTGGCCAGTTTGTCTCGATGTTGTTTAGGGACATGAACATAAGCCAAACTGTAACACCTCGGAAATTCACGTCCTGTAATATGTTGACACGTGTCATAATGTTTAAAACGTGTGAAAGAAATATTATAAAAGGACTAAAGCTGACGAACATGGAAAGTATGTGAATATACATAATCTAAGTGTCAACTGTGAATAAATATAATGTATATTAACCCTACGTGATGCTCATACCTTCAAACGAACAAATCACGGATCATACGAGGCTGAAAGTGAGAGATTACAAATTACAGGGGTTAAACGTGTCAACATGTTTAATTTATACCTCTGAGTGGCCTTTTGACATACCCGAAGCTTTGTAACGATAAATTATGCTCACTAGAATGCACGGTTAAAATTTCATAAAGTTTCGTCAACGTATGAGAAAGTTGTGATCAAATTCGTGTGCGAGGGTTTAAAGCGTAAACGTTGAAAGTTAGACCTTTTCGGGTAACAATTAAGTTACCCGAGGGCTTAACAAAGTGGGTATATGTTTTGAAGCCCCTATATGTCAATTATAAGGGTCCATACGGCAATATATAAGTGTCTATACAAGATTTGAAGAGCCAAGGATCGATCAGCAATTAAATAAAAATATGTTGGCTGAACTAGACATGCTCGCGTAGCGCGAGCATGAGGCCTGGAGGCGTCGCGCTACGCGACTGCTTGATCTGGACAGAAACATTATTTCTTTGGTCCTTTGTCTGCCATTGCAATTCTAACCCACTTTGATCGATCATAACTCACCCATTGGCCCCTAAAACACCCCCTAGAACACTAGGGCATGTGTCAATAAGTTGTGGAAGGGTGCTAGGCTTAGTTGTCAACACCTTATGGTGTCTAAACCCACTATATAAAGGGCCTTCAATGTCACAACATTTCCTCACACAAAGTTCAAGCAATCTGATCATTGAGGAGCTTTCAAACAGATCAAGGGCCTTCCTAAGCAACCATTAATCACTTGGTAAGTTGCCTAACCTTTCTAAATTAATTATAGCTTAGTAATTAGCTTAAAAGTCAACATATCGTAATAAACGGTTGACTTCAGGATTAGTTAACGATAGCTCAGTGTTATCACGAATTAAAAGCATCGTTAGATAGGTAATTATATGGGTATTAAACCCTTATAAGGGCAAGTACCAATTCCAGACCTAACTAGGTCGTTTGTCGGGTCAAACGTTGACCGAAAAAGTCAACATAAGCTTTAATTGGGTAATTAGCGATACGAGAAGCGTGTAACCTGTTTTAACCATAATATAACTTAGTAATCAATGTTAGAACATGACTAAACATGATTGATTCGGCAAATTTCAATTTAGGATCGATTCGGAACCGAAAGGCGCAAAGTTTGACTTTTTGCTTGACTTCGGTTCTGACCCGGTTTTGATAGAAGTAGACATTCCTTAAGGTTTCTTTAGGGCCGGGTTACATGTTGGTATAAGCCTCTTTACTTGTTTCGTTGATTATCCGATTCGTTCGCGAGTTTCCGTTAAATGCTTAAAATTGACCGTAATGCCCTTTCGGTTATAAAACGAGTTTTTTGGTAATATAAGTGGACAAGACCCTTGTCTACTGAATTATAAACATGCCCTCCAAATTTGACATCAATTTGAGGTCCAGATTAGGAGATATGCGCATTAGCGTAAATAGTAAGCTTTTTATTAATTAATCGGCGCGATTAGCGCATAGCCTATCTAAACCCGATTTTCGGCACCAAACCTTTTACTCACTGATGTTAAATAATATTTTGGGATTTTTGAAGATTTTTAATTATTTTTAAACTGATCTTAAGCTGGGCTTATCGCCTTAATTCGGTTAATACCGAATTTACCCTTTTCGGTCATAAAATGATTTCTACAAGGAATTTTGATGCGAATCCAATTGCTACTGATTTTAAATAATAAATATAGTGTTTTGAGCCTGTTTAACTGATCAGAAAACCCAGAATCGTATTTTTAATCGTACGTCGCTTAAAACGGGTTTATACGTGTATTATACGCGTAGTTTAGGCTTAAAACTATTTTGAGACATACGGATTATTATCAACTAATATAATCTGTTAAAAATAAGTTGTTTACTGATTACTTCAGTCCCGAACATCAGGGTTACGTTAAATCCCTTTTATAATCGTTAAAATGACCAAAATACCCCTACGGGGCATAATTAAGGATTTAACTCGTTTTGGGCATTATGGAAGGTATCATTATGATATCACAACATAATTTAAGCATATTAACCTAGGAAACCTGTTCGCGACCTATTCGGTTACCCGTTACGCGTTATTCGCGTTCGGATCGGTTTATATAACTAGTTTATATAAGTTAGCCGAAACGGGTCAAACCTTATCGGTTTTATCTCAAATTTCAGAGTGTGTATCAAATACCCATATTAGACAAGTCTTCAAACTTGTCGGGTCTAAAACACATTCTATTCCGGTCTTCGCTTAATCATGCGTTTGAACCGATATTTCCTTAAGACTAATCGGTCTAAGCTTAGGCTTAATTAAAGACCCGTTGGCATTCTAATTAGTTATTTATACCATCATTCCAGACTAGAGCCTTCCGGTAAATTGTACCTACGCATACTTAAGTGAATACGGCTGAGTTATTAATTCTTGCTATTAAGGACAGGAGCTAGCTCAGGTAAATACTCTTAACTTATTTTCCCTATACGGGCTTGGAATACGGTATAACGATACCGCTTGGTCGGGTATTGAATATTTAATCTTAATGAAGGTTAAATTATTGAGGTAACCCGGTTTAATCTGTATTGTTTGAAATAAAAGCCTTTAGGGGTTAATGACCATGTCCCGGATATCCCTGACATCATTGTATTATAAAATGGCCACGTCTTAGGTACGGGGTGTAGGCATACACCTGACAGTTACTAAGTAATAACGGTATCTCACTCTCTTGTGGGCCTATACTTGTGGCGTGTCTGTTAATCTTGACTCGGTTTCTACATCGGGCCCTGAACGTACAACGAACATGTAAATCTGTATACAAGGTTATAACTATAATTGTTCCAAGTATAAAAGATTAATTTTGCCTCTGTGCATTTTAATCAAAGTGTCGATATATTTTTGTGCCAAGTGCATTCAAACAAATTTACAAACTCTTTTCAAAATGAGTCGGTTGAGTGTATTTACCAGTGAAAACTGACGTATTTTACAAAAGGGTTAAGTGACAGGTACTGAACGTAATTGGCTGGAAGCTCAGGGCGCTAATAAGGAATCTTGCAAGTTCTAGGTGTCTAAAGTCTGTTGAACAAATGATATGTTTAAAGATCCGCCTGTGGATCCTTTACCTTCCGTTGTAATACTGGATATTACTTTATATTCGGATTGTAATATATTATCTTTTGCTTCCGCTGTGCATTTATATAATTGTGTTGTTTGACTATTATGTTGCCAACCACGTCACGATACTCCCCACCGGTGACACGTGGAAATTCGGGGTGTGACAGGTTGGTATCAGAGCCAACACTGAGTGAATTAAACACTAGTCTTTTGTGTTTAATCTCAGTTACACAATTGCACATTCTTGAGTCTAGACAAGAACATAGGACAAATTCTAATTTGTTTTTGGAGTCCTTTGTTATTTTGCTGATTAAGCTCTTGCATGGGCAAATCAATTTTTATTAGAAGTCCCGTTTAGGGCAACCATATACTTGTTAAATTTTAAAGGAACGATTATGTTTAAATTATCAGTCCTGTATTATAAGATCTACCATTATAATAAAATGGCAAAATCTAAAAGGACAAGACCTAGCTTCGGGTCATATTAAGACCGGCCAAGATGGCAGTTCCATAATTAGATTCAGATCCATATTAAACACCTCAATTTAGGATTTGCTATGCGTTAAATATTAATAAGAATCTTAAGAAGTGAAACCTAGCCTTCGGGTCACTTTAAGGCCGGGCCATAATGGTAAGACCTGTTTAAAAGATTCGAATCCCGGTTAACATCTGTAAATAGGTTAACGCTCCTGGCAGACGTGATCCACTAATAATCACACATGTCATTTTTATATAGGACTCTTTAGAAGATTCCTAACCCAGTTTAATGATCTCTGAATCCTGGGTTTACATCATCAATAAGATGATCATATTTTAACCAAACGTGGTAATATAACGCCTACGGGCCTTGCTCATTTCCACATGAGCCAAAATACAGTGGTAGCAATGACTCCCTGTCAAGGTAATGAACTAGGTTCAAACCTCAACTGCTCTGATTCTCTGAAATCCTGGCATATAATTTAAAAAAAAAATTGTCCTTGTGACTAGGCCTATTGTGCCAGTATACCTTAATGTTATGGTTCCTTGAAATCATAGGTTAAATAAAAATGTCCACGAGACTAGGCCTTTTGTGCCACAAATGAAAATGTTATTGTTTTATAATTAGGATAAATTATTATAGAACTCCTAAATAAACATGATAAATAAATTAACCAAATGTGGCCTCTGTTTACCATGGTTAATGAATTACCCTAAGGGGCAATTCCATAATAAACTCCCAAATAAACTATTGCCCTTGTTTTCTGCAACAGTTAAATTGTAATGGCTAACTCAGACGAGGGTAATAGCCATCCAGTGGAGCCAAATGTGAACGCCCAGATTTCGTTAACGGGTGCCGAATTAAAAGCGATCATAGACGACGCTGTTACGCAGGCTTTGGATAGGCAGTATGAGGAATACAGTGGTACTCGAAGTAGGACCCACTCTACACAGCCTTCAAAGCCTAAAACACACTCTGAAGCTCACAGCAAGCCACCTCCCAAGAAAGATGATCCCAAGAATGGAGATGACGATCATCGCTCCTCAAACCATCACAGTGACCCGTCTCAACAAATCATACTGAATAAAGAACCCCGTGATAAGGGCTGCTCCTACAAGTACTTTGTGTCATGTAAACCCCGGGATTTTACAGGGGAGAAAGGAGCCATTGACTGTATGACATGGCTGGACGAGATGGATACTATTGTGGATATCAGCGGATGCGCTAAGAGGGATGTAGTGAAGTATGTATCCCAATCATTCAAGGGAGAGGCGCTAGCGTGGTGGAAGGCTCTCATTCAAGCTACTGGGAAGATCCCACTTTACAACATGTCATGGGAACAGTTTGTTGCTCTCATTAGGGAGAACTACTGCCCTCAACACGAGGTCGAAAGAATTGAATCTGATTTCTTATCATTGGTGATGACAAACTTAGATTGTCAAGCTTACCTCACCAGTTTCAATACCTTGTCAAGACTGGTTCCTTACCTAGTAACACCAGAACCCAAGAGAATTGCTCGCTTCATTGGGGGTTTAGCCCCAGAAATCAAAGCCAGTGTTAAGGCTTCAAGACCTACTACATTCAGGTCAACGGCAGATCTGTCGCTATCTCTCACACTCGATGTGGTTAGAAACAAGGCTGCCAAAGTCTCGGAAGATGGAAAGCGTAAGAGGGAGGATGAGAATTCCCATCGCTCCGATAGAAAGAGGAACTCTGAAAATAAGAAGAGTTCCGGGTTTAAGAGAGACAGCCAGCAGTCGGGAGAGAAGACCAGGTGCGAAACCTGTAATAAATACCATCTTGGGAAATGCAGATTTGAGTCTCAGCCCCTACCGTGTGGAATTTGCAAATCTAGGGAACATAAAACCCTGGATTGCAAGAAGTTGAAAGATGCAACCTGTTATGGTTGCAACGAGAAGGGGCATATCAAGACCAACTGCCCTAGGAACCAGAAGAAGCCCGAGTAGGCCAAAAGAACAAACGCACGAGTTATCTGGAGGAACGCCCAAGAGATGATGCAGAATAATAATAGTATAATATGTACCTTTCCTTATCAAACAGTTTATGTAGAAACTTATTGATACTGGCACGTATAAATATATTATGAATGATAAAGGTTGAGAACTGTTGTCTCCACCTGATTTAAGACTCCGGTCATTTAATGCCCGGTAGAAAGTGACGATGTTACGTCGACTATGCTCCAACAAAGCCTATATTGATATTTAAATTAGAAATCATTTTTCTAATACCCTTATAGCAAGTCTTTGGTTGCATACACAAGGACTCAATATAGTGATAAAAATCGATTGGTTACCTTAAAAATCAAGTCCATATTGTGAATGATAAGAAGCAATTAATTATCAAAACTCCTTATGAGACAACCCTCGTAATTACACGTGTCCGTACGATTAATTTATATTAAACATAAAAAAATGGTGGAACTGGCCGTCCCCGGAATCGAACCTGGGTCTAGGCCGGCCGCACCCTTTCGCGCGCCTAGCCAACTGGGCTAGGTGCCTAGTTTGTGAAAATCTCCATTCTAATTAATTATAAGCATTTGTACAATAAACTTCCTTATCATTTATCAATGATAATTTCTACTAAGTGTCCTATTTTTAATACAGGCAATAATAAATCTTCATGAACCATAAACTTAGCAAAAAAATTTTTATCATCCACAAGGTATAGCTACCAAGGAAACCGTAGTAACCGATTCTTCTAGCATCGGCAAGGAGTCCTTCCGAAAGAATCTAAGAGTACTCTTTCTTCGCATAGAGTACGACAACATATGTTATTTTAATTATTTTCTCATTGTTTTCTATCGCCTGCGAATGCCAAACTATGTTTGATTAAAGTGTCATATGAGGATTGGCGTATCCTAGTGTGTCCCATAGATTATTTCCATGTCTGATCAGCATGGAGGTTTAATGCATGGAACCACAAAGATATCCCAATGATCATATGGTACTAAAGTCAACTAAAAGTATTCAAAGGAGATATCCAGCTTGGAATTGTCCAAGTAAATATTCCCAAATTAAGGAATTTGGACTAGTAACATAAATGTGTCACTTATTAGACACAAGCGTTGTTGAGTGAACTGGAGCCTAAGATATGGAATCTCTGTACCCCCTTGTACCTCGATTATCTTCTCCTAAGATTACCCTGCTTACCCCAGGGAGGCAGGTAGAATTAAGATTTATATCCCATTAAGGCTGTATTATTATGAAATCTCCAAGACGGATAGTACCATAATTGGGAGAACCGAAAACCTGATTAAGTAAATTTTAAGATGGGAGATTCATATAGCCTAATACAAAATTCTGATAGTTTGATGTTGTTAGATAAGAAAGACGGTTCATTTTGCTTATGCACTAATTACCGCAACCCTATTTTAACAACGATTAAGAATTTCCCTCAGCTACACAGGATCGTCGAATTGTTCGACTAACGACAAGGACTAGCTATTCCTTAAAATTAGTTAAGCAATGGTTGGATAACCCTCTCACCTTAAAATAAGCTTTTCTATAATAGTTGATATGTAAGCATCAATACTGCTCCCTAGGAGACCTTGTATAAAGGAAATGTTAAACATCTGTTGTTAGCACAATAGATTGGTAAGTCCAATATTCAGGATCTGAAAGTTGCATTGGAAACAACAAACCAGATCATACAAATTCCTAATCATCTGTAAGTTGCCTTTAATAGGCAGGGAATACTTCCTTTATTTCGGTAAATCTCGGGCCGAGATTTCTTTTAAGGGGGTGAGGATGTAACACCTCGGAAATTCACGTCCTGTAATATGTTGACACGTGTCATAATGTTTAAAACGTGTGAAAGAAATATTATAAAAGGACTAAAGCTGACGAACATGGAAAGTATGTGAATATACGTAATCTAAGTGTCAACTGTGAATAAATATAATGTATATTAACCCTACGTGATGCTCATACCTTCAAACGAACAAATCACGGATCATACGAGGCTGAAAGTGAGAGATTACAAACTACAGGGGTTAAACGTGTCAACATGTTTAATTTATACCTCTGGGTGGCCTTTTGACATACCCGAAGCTTTGTAACGATAAATTATGCTCACTAGAATGCACGGTTAAAATTTCATAAAGTTTCGTCAACGTATGAGAAAGTTGTGATCAAATTCGTGTGCGAGGGTTTAAAGCGTAAACGTTGAAAGTTAGACCTTTTCGGGTAACAATTAAGTTACCCGAGGGCTTAACAAAGTGGGTATATGTTTTGAAGCCCCTATATGTCAATTATAAGGGTCCATACGGCAATATATAAGTGTCTATACAAGATTTGAAGAGCCAAGGATCGATCAGCAATTAAATAAAAATATGTTGGCTGAACTAGACATGCTCGCGTAGCGCGAGCATGAGGCCTGGAGGCGTCGCGCTACGCGACTGCTTGATCTGGACAGAAACATTATTTCTTTGGTCCTTTGTCTGCCATTGCAATTCTAACCCACTTTGATCGATCATAACTCACCCATTGGCCCCTAAAACACCCCCTAGAACACTAGGGCATGTGTCAATAAGTTGTGGAAGGGTGCTAGGCTTAGTTGTCAACACCTTATGGTGTCTAAACCCACTATATAAAGGGCCTTCAATGTCACAACATTTCCTCACACAAAGTTCAAGCAATCTGATCATTGAGGAGCTTTCAAACAGATCAAGGGCCTTCCTAAGCAACCATTAATCACTTGGTAAGTTGCCTAACCTTTCTAAATTAATTATAGCTTAGTAATTAGCTTAAAAGTCAACATATCGTAATAAACGGTTGACTTCAGGATTAGTTAACGATAGCTCAGTGTTATCACGAATTAAAAGCATCGTTAGATAGGTAATTATATGGGTATTAAACCCTTATAAGGGCAAGTACCAATTCCAGACCTAACTAGGTCGTTTGTCGGGTCAAACGTTGACCGAAAAAGTCAACAGAAGCTTTAATTGGGTAATTAGCGATACGAGAAGCGTGTAACCTGTTTTAACCATAATATAACTTAGTAATCAATGTTAGAACATGACTAAACATGATTGATTCGGCAAATTTCAATTTAGGATCGATTCGGAACCGAAAGGCGCAAAGTTTGACTTTTTGCTTGACTTCGGTTCTGACCCGGTTTTGATAGAAGTAGACATTCCTTAAGGTTTCTTTAGGGCCGGGTTACATGTTGGTATAAGCCTCTTTACTTGTTTCGTTGATTATCCGATTCGTTCGCGAGTTTCCGTTAAATGCTTAAAATTGACCGTAATGCCCTTTCGGTTATAAAACGAGTTTTTTGGTAATATAAGTGGACAAGACCCTTGTCTACTGAATTATAAACATGCCCTCCAAATTTGACATCAATTTGAGGTCCAGATTAGGAGATATGCGCATTAGCGTAAATAGTAAGCTTTTTATTAATTAATCGGCGCGATTAGCGCATAGCCTATCTAAACCCGATTTTCGGCACCAAACCTTTTACTCACTGATGTTAAATAATATTTTGGGATTTTTGAAGATTTTTAATTATTTTTAAACTGATCTTAAGCTGGGCTTATCGCCTTAATTCGGTTAATACCGAATTTACCCTTTTCGGTCATAAAATGATTTCTACAAGGAATTTTGATGCGAATCCAATTGCTACTGATTTTAAATAATAAATATAGTGTTTTGAGCCTGTTTAACTGATCAGAAAACCCAGAATCGTATTTTTAATCGTACGTCGCTTAAAACGGGTTTATACGTGTATTATACGCGTAGTTTAGGCTTAAAACTATTTTGAGACATACGGATTATTATCAACTAATATAATCTGTTAAAAATAAGTTGTTTACTGATTACTTCAGTCCCGAACATCAGGGTTACGTTAAATCCCTTTTATAATCGTTAAAATGACCAAAATACCCCTACGGGGCATAATTAAGGATTTAACTCGTTTTGGGCATTATGGAAGGTATCATTATGATATCACAACATAATTTAAGCATATTAACCTAGGAAACCTGTTCGCGACCTATTCGGTTACCCGTTACGCGTTATTCGCGTTCGGATCGGTTTATATAACTAGTTTATATAAGTTAGCCGAAACGGGTCAAACCTTATCGGTTTTATCTCAAATTTCAGAGTGTGTATCAAATACCCATATTAGACAAGTCTTCAAACTTGTCGGGTCTAAAACACATTCTATTCCGGTCTTCGCTTAATCATGCGTTTGAACCGATATTTCCTTAAGACTAATCGGTCTAAGCTTAGGCTTAATTAAAGACCCGTTGGCATTCTAATTAGTTATTTATACCATCATTCCAGACTAGAGCCTTCCGGTAAATTGTACCTACGCATACTTAAGTGAATACGGCTGAGTTATTAATTCTTGCTATTAAGGACAGGAGCTAGCTCAGGTAAATACTCTTAACTTATTTTCCCTATACGGGCTTGGAATACGGTATAACGATACCGCTTGGTCGGGTATTGAATATTTAATCTTAATGAAGGTTAAATTATTGAGGTAACCCGGTTTAATCTGTATTGTTTGAAATAAAAGCCTTTAGGGGTTAATGACCATGTCCCGGATATCCCTGACATCATTGTATTATAAAATGGCCACGTCTTAGGTACGGGGTGTAGGCATACACCTGACAGTTACTAAGTAATAACGGTATCTCACTCTCTTGTGGGCCTATACTTGTGGCGTGTCTGTTAATCTTGACTCGGTTTCTACATCGGGCCCTGAACGTACAACGAACATGTAAATCTGTATACAAGGTTATAACTATAATTGTTCCAAGTATAAAAGATTAATTTTGCCGTGCATTTTAATCAAAGTGTCGATATATTTTTGTGCCAAGTGCATTCAAACAAATTTACAAACTCTTTTCAAAATGAGTCGGTTGAGTGTATTTACCAGTGAAAACTGACGTATTTTACAAAAGGGTTAAGTGACAGGTACTGAACGTAATTGGCTGGAAGCTCAGGGCGCTAATAAGGAATCTTGCAAGTTCTAGGTGTCTAAAGTCTGTTGAACAAATGATATGTTTAAAGATCCGCCTGTGGATCCTTTACCTTCCGTTGTAATACTGGATATTACTTTATATTCGGATTGTAATATATTATCTTTTGCTTCCGCTGTGCATTTATATAATTGTGTTGTTTGACTATTATGTTGCCAACCACGTCACGATACTCCCCACCGGGCCCACCGGTGACACGTGGAAATTCGGGGTGTGACACAAACAGCCAAACACTTTCAGATGTTCCACATTTGGTTTCTGTCCGTTCCATGCTTCATATGGAGTGATGTTTGGTCTAGTTTTTGTAATGGTTCGATTAAGAATATAGGTAGTGCATGATACTGCTTCAGCCCAATAACAATTCGGTAGTTGTTTGATGTTCATCATGCTTCTGCTTAGTTCCATTAATGTCCTGTTTTTTCGTTCGGCTATTCCATTTTGTTGAGGTGAATAACTATTCGTAAGTTGATGACGAATTCCATTAAGTTTCAGATAATCTTGAAACATTTTGCTACAATATTCTCCTCCACGATCCGTTCTTAAAGTTTTAACCGAATGATCCGATTGCTTCTCATTCAAAGCTTTAAACATCTTAAAATAATTTAATGCCTCAGACTTGAATTTAAAAAAATATACCCATGTCTTCCGAGTATAATCATCGATGAATGTGATAAAATATCTACATCCACCTATTGATTATGTTCTCATCGGGCCGCATATATCTGAATGGACGAGTTGTAGAGGTTCATTTGCTTGCCACGTCGTTCTCTTTGGAAAGGGTTTTCTTGCTTGTTTTCCCGATACACGTCCCTCACACACACTATCGTCCTTTTTCATTTTTGGCAGTCCAACCACTAGTTCCTTGTTTCCCATATCAATCAAGGTGTCCATGTTCACATGACCATAACGTTTATGCCATAGATTTGAAGTATTCTTTATTGTCATATTCATGGCAAACTGTAAATCACTTTCGGGGTATAAGGGAAACATCTTATTGTTCGTCATCTTGACGACACCCATAACTTCACTACTCGCATCTTTGATGATGCATCTGTCCTTTTTAAATGAGACTTCATACCCCTTTTGTATGAGTTGTCCCACACTTAATAGGTTATGTTTCAAACCCTTCACATAAAACACGTTTGGTATCTTCCTTGCTCGTCCTAGTATCGAAATAGAGACATCTCAGCTGCACAATACCTCTAACCGTTTGTCATCACCCGTCCTCACCTCTTTCTTTAGTGATTCGTCAAGCAGGGTGAATAGTTCCCGGTTACCTGTCATATGATTGTTGCAGCCGCTATCAAGATACCAACAGTCGTTTTTTACTATTTCTTCCATATTAAATATCAAAAACATAGTGTCTTTTTGTTCATCGGTTTCGTCTTCCTTGTGAATTAATACCTTATCCGATCTTTCACCTTCATCCTTTCGTTGGCAGAACTTGGCGGTGTGACCAAGTTTGTGACAATTAAAACAACTTATCGAATTCATGTTCCGACCCCTGTTCTTGCTTCGTCCTCTTCCTACAGCATCGTTTCTAGAGAGTTGTTTGTATCGGTCTTGATTGGTGTTTAAAACTTGAAATGCATGTTCCACGGGATTATCATCATACCTCTTCAATCTCAATTCATGAAATTGAAGAATCCCCATTAATTCTTCAGTGGATACATCTTCCAAGTTTTTTGTTTCTTCTATAGCGATTACAACTGACTCGAAATTTCGAGTCAAACTTCGTAAAATTTTCTCTACAATTCGTTGTTCATCTATTTTTTCTTCGTTCATTCTTAATTGATTTACTATGTGGGTTGTTCTATTGAAGTAATCTTCGACAGACTCACCCTCTTTCATTTTCAATGAATCGAATTCACATCTAAGAGTTTGAAGTTCCACTGTTTTTACCCGATTCTCTCCCTTGTATGACTTGTGCAGAATATTCCATGCTTCCTTCGCTGATTTTACCAGAGCGATTCTTTCAAATACCGTATCGATCACTGACTGAAAGATTATGTGCAGTACCCGTTTATCCTTTTTGATTGAATCGCGATACGTTGTGGTCGCCTCTTCGGTAGGATTTGATTCCAGTTCTTGATATCCATCATCGACGATGTTCCATAATTCTTGAGACTCGAGTAGAACTTTCATTTGTATGTGCCAATGGTAATAATTATGTCCAGTCAGTTTGGGGATCTGCGTTTGAATTCCTTGTGCTTGATTCATGTTACTTGAACGGAGATTTTAGTGTGAACCAGATGTTTGAGGTTTGGATCGAATGTGGCTCTGATACCACTTTGTTAGAAAACTGTTAATCTTGAATAGAGATTTCCTTAGGGTTTTGCAGAATGAAGAATAATGTTCATACGATATGAATTGATACTCTGAATGTTAGGATACATGAGTATATATACATGGATTAGAATGGCGATAACTACCATATATATATGAACTTATGATAGGCAAATATAAACATGAAATAATAATATTAATAACATCTAGCTTATAAATATATATCTAACAGATTCATTGTGTTATGCATGTTCTCGCAATATGTAATGTTTTGCATAGAATCTTCTTCATATATATAAAAACATCTACTTTTTAACTTTTTAGATCAACGGTACGGTTTTTTTTTTTTTTTACCTGCTCTTGTAAGTTGTAATAGTCTAAGATTGCTTTAAGTTTAAGATTTATAAATTTAATATTAATTACAAAATGTCTGGAAAAAAATGAGTTAGTTTAAGAACCTGTATTCTCTCCTTTTATTAAAGTATAACAAATAATTTCAAACTTCTATTTATTCCGTTTATAAAATGAATAATAATTTTTTTTAAAATAGTTAAAATGAAAAGAGGATGATTGGTTACATTGTCATAAATAGCCATGCCGGGAATGCTAACATGATGTCCATCATGTTTATGACAACAAATCACGGGATTCATTTAGGACTTAAGGCTTTGCGTTATGATTTAACTAAGAAGTGAAATAATGCCGTGTCATTCATTGTCACATAAACAATGGGCTTAACTAACCCACCATTTAACTATTACGTTATGGTTTAAGTAATAATAAAGAAAAATTGGTGATTGGTTTAACTAACCACTCTTTTGTCCCTAACATCAGCTAAGTAGTTAGCGTCTTAGCGACCCCATTGGCAGGGCCCCTTTTGCACCCATGTTTTCGTGTTACTAGGTCGTTAAAGGCTGATGTAGAGGAGGGCGCTACTCTACGCCACCTAGCCTTAGAAAATGAGCAGACGGTCCCTCATATATGTTAAGGTATCAACCATACAGATTAGAAATAGCATAGATAAGAAAACATATACAAACGTTTTGATAATATAAAAAGCTTCAAACTTATGCGTAAAAATATCAAAAAGAAACCATGAAAGCAAGCTTATGCATGTTCACCAGATGGAACATGGAACAATCAATTAAAGTTGTGGATATCTTATAGAACATACACAGCACAAATGATGCATAGAACAAGTACAACTATATTGTATCCCACATGTTCAACATCAGTAAGAACGAAACATCCCAACGCGATAGGTTTATTTTATAAATTTAAAAATATTAAAATAGATTTTGACACTCAAATACACAACTTTGAAAACATGTCTGTGTTTACTCCAACCCTCAAAATTCATGGCAACAACAATCTCCACATAAGTGCATGTTGTTGAAAAACAAAGGTTCCGTCTTTCGTATCTAAATGCAGCATCCAGCGTTCCCTGTCCATCAAGATCATAATCAATCATCAAGAATATAAACGCATTTATATACAACCGATCAATTTGGTATAAAAGTCATCCAAAGCACTCGTTTATATAGAACAGGTCAATTTTCTTACTTTTTTATATCATATGAAGGGAGCAATTTGAACCCATTCAAATATTCAATGTTTCGTTACATTTTTAGGGGTGCAAACATCTGAGCGGCTCGCGAGCTCCTCGAAATCGGCTCGAGAAAAAGCTCAAAACGAGCCGAGCCTTATCGAGCCCGAGCCGAGCTTGAGCCTAAAATAAAGCTCGTTTATTTATCGAGCCCGAACTCGAGCCTTAGTGTAATATTAGTTTTTATTAATATTTTATAACATTTACTCCTTTTTTTCACCTCACAACTCTTACCCAAACTCCTCAAACCCGTTTTAGCCCGTTACCCAGCCTAACCCAACCCGCCCATTTTGTCAAGCCTAGTACGTTAAGACTATAGAAGTCAAGAAATAAAAAAAATGCTGGCGGGTCAACCTTGCCCGTTTTGGCACGTCTATATACTAAACCATCAGAACCAAACTTGACCCGCATTCTGCCATGTATAGTTTGTGTGACACATGTTTATTAACAAACTATAAAAATTGTAAAGGAAAAAAAACAGGTCAAAACAGTTGAATCTTAACAGTGTAAAATGAATGATTAGATACATACCGTATCACTCGTCCACCTCAGCTCTGATTTCTTTCAATAGCTCCTCCTTATAGTCGTCGAAAGTACCATCAAACTCCTCCACAGTTCCATTCTCCACAACCCAAATTTGACTTTTCTCTTCATCGTCACAAACTCGCGATATTAATCGCGAATCATGACTTACAAGAACAACGCCTCCAGTGAATTCATCAAGTGCATCAGCAAGCGCGTCAATACTCTGCATATCCAAATGATTTGTGGGTTCATCCAGCAGCAATATATGCGGTTTCGACATGGAAATCGAAGTGAAAACAACACGGGCTTTTTGTCCACCGGATAGTTTAGCAATCGGGGTTAGATGATTATGGCTCGGGAGCCCGAATTTACCAAGTTTAGCCCGCACCGCTTCTTGTTTACTGAAACCCTCTTGTTCTGGATGTAAACGAAGAAGATACTGAACCGGTGTTTCACCCATGGTCAAAAGGTCAACAAAATGTTGTGAATATCTCCCAATTCGCAACTTTTGGCTCCTTCTTACTTCACCCTCTGTCGGGTTCAAGTCACCAGCAAGAAGGTTTAATAACGTTGACTTTCCAGCTCCATTGGGTCCCACAATAGCAACACGTGTACCCATATCAATCCCGACATCAACATCAGACAACCTGAAATCCTCTCTTCCTGGATAACTGAAACTCACTTCGATAAGTTGTAACAATGGTGGTGTTAACTCGGTAGGCTCGGGAAAATGAAATTCCACCGTATAATCCCTCCATTTCTGTGGGGCCTCGGGAATCTCTTCGTCTTCATCGACTTTCCCCTTTGACTTTTTCTTCGCTTCTTTGACTGCAAACTTCGCTTTTTCTTTGACTTTCTCTTGTTGCTTCTGGTTATTGGCCCGTTTTGCAGCTTTCACTTGTTTGTCGTAAGTTTCAAACTTTTTATTCATTTCTTTGCGACGTTGCTCGTAGCCACTTTCAAAATCATCAAAGTTTCCACGATACATATGAAGTTTCAAATCATGAAGATGAATGATTTCGTTGCAAACGGTATTCAAAAAATCTCGATCGTGTGAAACAACTACGAGAGTTTTCTTCCATCTGCATAAGTATTCCTCTAACCAAAGAACAGCTCGAAGGTCAAGATGATTTGTGGGTTCGTCTAATAACAACAGTGTCGGTTGAACAAAAAGGGCTCGGGCCAATGAAATTCGCATCCTCCACCCACCGCTAAACGATCGGGTAGCACGGGTTTGCATGACTTTCGTAAAGCCCAAACCGGCAAGAATCTTTGAAGCTTGGGCTTCAGCTGCATCTGAGCCCATTATCTGCAACTTTTCATACAATTCAGCAAGTTTTTCTCCGGTGTCACCACCATCTTCAGCTTCGTTTCCGTTTTCACCCTCGGGGGTTTCTAATAACATAGCGACTTCTTGTCTTAGTTTAACAAGCTCTTCGTTTGCCGAAACTACGGCTTCAAGGGCAGTTCTGTCATCACCAACTATCTCTTGTTCGACCAAAAGTACATCTATGTTTTTAGGTACCGGAATCTTCCTCCAAGCAAGAAGCTTTAACAGTGTTGACTTTCCCTTCCCGTTGGGTCCCACCAAACCATACCTCTTTCCATGAGAGATCTTAACAGATGCATTCTTTAACAACTCTTTACCACGTGCGGAAACCGAGAAATTATCCACTGTTATATCCTTGACATTTGCATCAGCGTCGTCCTGACCGTCGAGAACCGAAGCACGACTGCCGATCACAACCGTAAACGCATCATGATCGTCTTTCAAAGCCTCTTGTTTGGCCTGCTCCGCTGCTTGAGCAATAATCATCTCTTTTTTCTCTCGTTTTTTCAACTCCTTATCGGTTACGGCTATTTCAAGATTTTTATCACTAGCCCTCTCTTTTCTACTCGGTTTTTTGATTCCGCCTTTTTCAATCTCGTCTCCGGAAAGAGATTCCACGTCATCATCTTCATCATCTGAAGGTGGAAGATCGATGTCTGCATAAGATGATTGTGATTTTGGAGGCGGTTTCGGTTTGCGTGTTGTAGAGCCTGAAGAGGTTGCTTTTTTTGCTTTATCCGGTTTTTGGTCCATGCTTGCAAGCATTGCTGAGACTGATTGCTTCTCTTTCTTTCCTTCTTTAGTGTTTTGTTTACTCTTTTCACCACCCTCGTCTGTTTTTTTCTTGCCCATTGGATTAATCAAATGTCACAAACCTGTATAACAAAAGTAATGTTGATTTAACTTGTCTTGAGAAAAAATGCACACTACATCAAATTTACTCATAGTGGTAACTCAAACTGGAAAATAACAGAAAACTGACATAAATTCACGACTAAAAACATAAGCACATCAAATTAAGTTTTCTCTATAATTAATTTATTTATACAAGTTTTACCTGACACTCATCATTAAATTAAAAGACCAGTGGCTTCCTCAAAATTTGAAATTATCTCTCATTTGACTCCAATTTCATGAGTTATATAAATGATTTGACAAAGTAAAACTTTATTAAAGTTCACTTAGAATGCTTACGAGTTGTCTAGCCTTGGTTTAATAAAGTGCACCTAAGATGCATGGCACCCTATGGCGCAGGCATCGGCGCTTCGCACAACACAAAGAGCATGTTTTACAGAAAGCACACCTGAGGCACGCCTTTTTGGCCAAAAAAAACTGGACTTAGAGGAATGTGCCTCATGTATTTTCAACATGTTTGTGGAGCAGATTGTTGTATAACATGCTTTTTAGGTTGTACGTGTATGTAATTTCAATATTAAAACATATAAAAGCTTATTTGTGTCTAACTATTAGGTAAAGGATGCTAGAAGCCTATAGGAAATATATAAAAAAAGATTTTATAATTAGTTGTGCCTTGGATACGAAAAACGCTTTTCGCTTTTTAAAACCAAGTGTCTAACAAAATCGTAAACAAGTTAAGTATGTATACTATACTAAGAGATTTGTTTGGCATATTAATGTTACTAGCACAAATTACAAACACCAATCTACAATTTTGTCAGTTACATTGAAATTACACCATATAGACCATTCCATCCTATTGAGCCTCACCCTGTTTTTTATCCATAGAAACGATAGTTTTTATCTCATCAACAATCCTGACTTCTGATTGTGTTTGCCACTGATGTATTAATCCTGACCCCGTTACACACCAGCCCTTAATACGACTCCTTAATATCATTGAAGCATTTAACACAGGCCACAGAAAAATTCTGAGTTTTTTTTATTCAGAGCTCCCCCTGACTTCATATCTCCACATAAAAACCATATTTACTAGATTACGATGTTACATATGAAGATATGTTTTTAGTTTGCCAAAATACCATATAACTAAATAGCAAGCACACCCTTGTGCTTAATCAGTTGATCATCATAATTCAAAATTTTCAATGTTACTGGTATCTGCACTTCTTTAGTTCTTTATGTATGAACTGCAAATTACACTGAATATGCTGCTTTCTATGCAAGTTATGAACTTTGTGTTGGTATGCATGTTCCTTACAACACAAAGTTAATGGTAAAATTTCATCACTACACTTTGATTACTTCTTATTTCACCAATACAATACAAACAAACCAAAGAATGTATCATATTCAACATCAAATACACACAAACCTAACAGTAACCATTAACTTTACAATTCTAAAATTCCTATACAGAATCGTGTGTGTTTGTGTGTGTCTTAAGCAGTTGATCTGGCTTAGATCTCTGTGATGTTTCATACACTTTACAATCTAATCGTCAATTACAGCAAATTCGCCAGATAGATTTGTTGATTACACAAGTTCAAATTTACAGAAGAATGATCGAACATGTATAAGAGTATAAGTGTGGTTCGATTTGCTACCTGGTGGTTAATAACGAGCGATCTGATTGAAGTTGCAGCGGCTCCGAGCAGTCGTACGGCGGTGGTTCACGGCGGTGTTGAGTCGCCGGTGGTGGAGATAGAGTTTTTGGGATAGAGGATTAGGAATTAGGGTTTGCTATGTTTATATCTGGTTTGTGGGGTGATATGCTTGTAAGTTGTAACCGATCACTCTCTATATAAAGTTATGCATTGGAGGCTGTACATTTGGCTTTCTAGGTTGTAAATTGAGTAACTCATACGCAACTTGTACTTTGTGGATATATTGACTACTTATACAATTTATTTAGAGTAAACTGCCATTTTGGTCCCTGTGGTTTGGCCAGTTTTGTCATTTTAGTCCAAATCTCAAACTTATTACATCTGGGTCCCTGTGGTTTGCATTTTGTTGCCATTTTAGTCCAAAATTCAAAAACCCCATTTTTTGACTGTTACAACCTCCTATTTTGTCCTTTAGTGTAGGGGCATTTTGGTCCATGTTAATTTATTATAACATTTCAATAATTAATAATCATCTTCAAGAACATCATCAAACTTCATCATCAAAACCCAGAAAATCCAGAAAATCAAGAACATCATCTTCAAGAAAATCAAGAACCCAGAACAAAACCAGAAACCATCACAAAAATCAAAATACAGACAACAACAAATCAAAACAAAAACCGATTTGTAAAAAGAAACGAGGGTCAGATCTGTATCTTCAAGAACATCATCAAACATCATCATCAAAACCCAGAAAATCAAGAACATCAACTTCAAGAAAATCAAAAACCGATTTGTAAAAAGAAACGAGGCTCAGATCTGTATCTTCAAGAACATCATCAAACATCATCATCAAAACCCCGAAAATCCAGAAAATCAAGAACATCATCTTCAAGAAAATCAAAAACCGATTTTTAAAAAGAAACGAGGCTCCAACAACAAATCAAAACCGCCATGGCTGCAAACAGAGGTTGCAAGCGCACTTGCCCTCCTCCGATTCTGCCACGCCAAGCTGCGGAAAATCTCAAATGTTGACCCAATTTTTACTCGGATTAGGTGAAATCATCACAGCCTCGTGGTGAATAAAAGGACTGGGTCCAATCACTCCAAACCAAACCCAAA
Organism: Helianthus tuberosus; assembly: GCA_030545235.1. Taxonomy (NCBI): domain Eukaryota; kingdom Viridiplantae; phylum Streptophyta; class Magnoliopsida; order Asterales; family Asteraceae; genus Helianthus; species Helianthus tuberosus. The sequence goes on from CM060393.1 coordinate 31,347,600, forward strand.
ACCTAAACCCACAAATTCAAGAACAAACAACCCATCTTCATAAAACCCTCAAAAGATTCGAACAAGAACAAACCACCACCGTATCATCACCCCCACCGCTGAAACGCCGCTGCTGCTGATACGCCGCTGAAACGCCGCTACCGCTGAAACGCCGCTCCTCTCTCTCTCTCTCTTACATCACAACACCATCACCTCCACCTCCACAACTGCAACTCAATCCGGTGAGCACCTCCACCCAAAATTCGCCCTAATCTTCCACTATTCTCCACCACCGTCGCCTTATCCCACCTTAAAAACCCTAATCGGTTTACTATTCTCCACCACCGTCACCTTATCCCACCACTGTCGGAGATCTATGTCGCCGCCATTCTCACCACGGAGAACCACCACCTCCTTCACCTGCTCCGCCGGTTCTCATCACGGTGGTGGTGGTAGTGTTCGACAGAGATGAGAGAGAGAGAAGAGAGAGATGGATGTTTGGAGAGAGAAAGAGAGAGATGGGTGTCGTTTTCCGATGTCGGTTCTCATCACGGTGGTGGTGGTGTTTGCGGCAGTGGGAAGGTGGTGGTGGTGTGGTGGTAGTTCAGAGAAGAGAGAGAGAGAGTTGGTCGATGATGATGATGAACTCAGATCTGTGATGTGTGTATATTAATATATATATATATATATATATATATATATATTAATTTTTGAATTAAGAAAATGTTAAATGAAAAGCAAAATGACCAAAATGCCCCTGAACTAAAAGACAAAATAGGAGGTTGCAACAGTCAAAAAATAGGGTTTTTAAATTTTGGACCAAAATGGCAACAAAATGCAAACCACAGGGACCCAGATGTAATAAGTTTGAGATTTGGACTAAAGTGGCAAAACTGGCCAAACCACAGGGACCAAAATGGCAGTTTACTCATTTATTTATTTTAACTAAACTAGGTATTTTCCGGCGCGCGTTGCGCCGCGCTTCATGAATATGATTACTAACACGATTCACCAATAGTAGTTAAATAGAGCTATTTGCCATGAACATGATTACCGATAAAGATTTCAGTAAGATCACTACCGACAAAGATCGACTACAATGGCAACGCTAAACTAATACAGAAATTAGCACGTGTGTACCTTCTGCCATCAAGAAATCATCACTTGTACCGTCAGCCACTGCAAAAAGGTTGCACTATGGTACCTTCTGCCATTGACGGTATGCTTGGTAGTTGTGTGTCAATGAAGCTGGTTAATCGATACTATGTTCCATCTATATGAATATGTCCTGCTCCCCATGTCCATGTCAACTATAATTAGTCATATAAATGTCAAAAAACTGATCGAAGATCATTATCAATACTTTTAAAAACTAATTTTACCGGTGACGGATTCAGAAACTTCAGTTTAATCAATAAGTATTGGGTATGTATGCAGCAAATAAAAATAAGTATCAAATGCTATTTGACAAATTAAAATCTTTTTGCTTCTTAGTAGATCTGAACTAGCTGTATGTACCATCCTATCATGACCTTAGTTAATAAGAGTAGCGTTTGCAAATTTTTAGCAACCCTTCTAAGACTTAACGTTGATTGAACCCTTTTACAAAAAGTAGGTTTACAATAAAAGTATTCTTCGACCTGTACATATTAACATACCGAGGCTTTATAAAAAATTTTTAAGGCCAAGTAGTTTTAAGGCTTTATAGGTGGAGTGTGGACACAACACTTTTTGTCTTAATTTTAAGGCTTTAAACAATTAAATTGCAGTGCGTGTTATTAAGGCTTTATAGGTCAACGCTACACTTTTTGGCCAAATATTTTTACTTGATCCGCTCTGTGACTTGAGTTCCCAATTAATCCTAAATGAAAGCATCTACCTAGATAATGTTAATCCTTCTCCCGTTTTAAGTTTTGTTGATTATTTTTGCTTATTTTAAAAAGCATGATAAGCTTTAATAACCAATCTTAAAACCGAAACTTAACAGCATAACTTCTTGTATTCAATAAACTAAATATTACAAACACTCAGCAAGAATAATTAACTTTAACAGGTTAAACCAAGATGTTATGCCACAACTGTCCATCCAAACCAATGTTGCCATTACTAATGTCTGATTGCTATATTATTATACATGAATGCTACTCTAATTTGGATAAATCAAAACAAAACAAAACGAAATCGATATTTATCCTCAACAGATACTACAAAAACCATATTACACAACAAAAAACCACACAACAGTTTGAAATCAGGGGCAAATATGTATAGGACCAACAAAAGTTTAAGCATAAAGCCAGCAGCCAGCTAACAGCCCAACCAAACAAACAACCACCATCTCGCAAAGAAATTATTAAGCAAGAAACAACCATTTACAGATCATCACCGCATGAAAGTGTAATAAAGTAAACTAAAACAACAACAATAATAATACCAGCAACTACTGATGAGATTGGTGGGGTGGGTTATACGGGTTTTACCTTGATAATTGGAAAAGCACAACGAATCAATTACATCATCCTCATCACTGTGGTAATACCCTAACCGCCATCACCATCTGGTTCCGCTGATGTCGCCTGAAACGGCAAACGAAACCCTAGCCGCCACTGTCGTTTCCGCAGGAGCTGTCAAAAGAAGAAGAGACTTATGTTGGACTTCTTTACAGATGTGATGGTGGAGCGGTGATGGTGGGTTTGGTGTTAGGGTTTTGAGATGAAGTGGGTTGTAGAGATGAGAAAGTGATGATGATCGTGTTTTTGGGTTCTTATAGATATGCCGGAGCTCACTCCGGTGGTCGGAGTTGCAAGAGGGAGAGAGGCAGAGACTTGGTGTGTGGCTGAACTTGAGAGATAGGGTTTCTTCAAGAGATGCAAAGAAGAAATGTAGGAGGTGTCGGCTGAAGTTTCACCAAACAAAATGAGGGTTTAGTATTCATTAGGTTTGTCACGTGGCTCAGAGAAGTGTTGTAGGTTACTATTCACAAGCTTCTGTTTTTAATATATATATATATATATAATGCCGGAGCTCACTCCGGTGGTCGGAGTTGCAAGAGGGAGAGAGGCAGAGACTTGGTGTGTGACTGAACTTGAGAGATAGGGTTTCTTCAAGAGATGCAGAGAAGAAATGTAGGAGGTGTCGGCTGAAGTTTCACCAAACAAAATGAGGGTTCACTATTCATTAGGTTTGTCACGTGGCTCAGAGAAGTGTTGTAGGTTACTATTCACAAGCTTCTGTTTTTAATATATATATATATATAGGGGGAGGTTCATTTGAGAAGAAAATTAAATTGAGAAGAAAAAGAACAAAGGGTACAATTGTAAAACATTAAATAGTTTTTCACTCATCTCATTTATTATTATTTTTGACTAATTAATTAATCATAAAGACTATCATCCTCCACACAAAAAATTTTGCCTAGACACATCAAAATTTATCCTACACATTTTTGAAATTTATCCTACACCTACTGAAATTTATCCTACACAACTCGTAATTCATCCTACACACCTCATAATTTATCCTACACTTTAAAATATATTTTTTCTTCTTTGAAAACATATAATTTTTTGAAAATAAGTTACAATTTTAATTTAGTTAGCTATTAAAAAGGAAGACTAATAATTAATGATCTATCTAATTTTACCAATATACCCTTACACCCATATTAAATACAAAAATTAAATGAAGTAAAAGGAAACATTCTTATTGGTTGAAGATTGTTCTTTTTTATTCTTACAAAAAATTTCTTCTCATTTGAACCCTCCACTATATATATATATAATGCCGGAGCTCACTCCGGTGGTCGGAGTTGCAAGAGGGAGAGAGGCAGAGACTTGGTGTGTGGCTGAACTTGAGAGATAGGGTTTCTTCAAGAGATGCAGAGAATAAATGTAGGAGGTGTCGGCTGAAGTTTCACCAAACAAAATGAGGGTTCACTATTCATTAGGTTTGTCACGTGGCTTAGAGAAGTGTTGTAGGTTACTATTCACAAGCTTCTGTTTTTAATATATATATATATATATATAATTCATCAATAAATATTTATCAACAATGGCTTACAACAATTTGTAGAGTTAATGGTTCAAACCCTTTTTTACCGGCCAAAATTTCATTTTAATTATTCCATTATGCAAGATTTATTAGAAAATGTAAAATAAATAATTGTTTCTCAATTTAGTTTTGTTTAATAACTAAAAAAAAGAAGGTTATTTAGTTTCGTTTAATAACTAAAAAAAGAAGGTTGTTTATTTGTTTAGGAAATAAACAAGGGAAAGTTAACAAAGTTTTTTTTTATCTTTTTATTATTTAACTATATATTGTTTTTTAAAGATTAAGTATTTGTTCCTAAATAATTATGCTATTTGTTTTTCTTTGGTAATATTGAGTGCCGGTACCGTAAGGATACAATATTAAATCAAACCGACACCCACTGATTTCTCATCGTAAAGTGTGGGGAATTCAACTGGTTATTATTTATAATTTACAACTATTTTCTTTTTAAAATTGATTTCGCGAAAGCTTATGATAATGTTAATTGGGATTTCGTGAACTCGATAATGGTCCAACTGGGATTTCCTTCTCAATGGTGTCGGTGGATTCATGGGATCTTATCTTTGGCTCGCTCTTCGGTTCTTGTCAACGGGTCTTCGACCTTTGAATTTCAATGTTATAAGGGTATGAGACAAGGTGACCCCATCTCCCCCTCCCTGTTTCTTTTCGTGATGGAAGCTTTTTCTAGTATGTTACGAAATGCTAGCAGAGTGGGAACCTTGAAGGGGATCATGTTACCTAACGATGGTCCGATTCTTACTCACCTCTTGTACGCGGATGATTGTGTGATTTTGGGAGAATGGGCTGATAACAACATTAAAACTGTGACCAGATTGCTCAGATGTTTTTATTTATGTTCTGGTCTAAAAATTAATATGAATAAATCGCAACTTTTCGGTCAGGGGGTTGGTTCAAACGAAGTAGGCAGGATGGCTTCGTTGATAAAATGTAAAGTGGGAGAGCTTCCTTTCATCCATCTCAGGGTTCTGGTAGGGGCAAAAATGCACAGATTAGACAATTGGAAGGCTGTTTTTTATGCTTTCAAGTCCCGGTTAGCGCTTTGGAAGTCCTCGATGTTGTCCATATGCGGTCGGGTGACTCTTATTAAGTCTGTCCTTGAGAGTATACCCAACTATTTCCTTTCGCTTTTCAAAGCTCCGGTGGGGGTTTTTGTCACACCCCCAAAATCCACACGCGGAGAATCACCGCTTGGAGGCGTGACTAACCAGGATCAAGCCACCAATCATATTGAACAATGTATGTAGTAAATATAATTCAACCAAACAATATGAAAGGTGTTCAAAACCAAAACATTGTTAAGTGTTTAGCGGAAGCATAATTGTAAAACCCAATGTAAGTATTAAGTACGAAATAAAGTAATGTTTTTAGGATGGCACACACTGCCATATCCCACAACGACCGCGCCTCCCTGTGCAAGCTCCATGAGTACCTAACGACCTGCAAGGCATGTAGCAACAAATCAACAACAAAGTTGAGCGAGTTCACAATTGGTTATTTAGTTATAGCATTCGTTTGTAAACCAAGTATCGTATTAATTCATATCGCGGTCACCCTGACATGTTTGCGAAGATTAGTAGGGGCTTCCCATGTGTTATAGACCATGTGTATCGACTGCTACGAAAATGTAAGAGGTGCCCTAAGTCAATGTCTATCAGCATTGACCCTTTGCCCATAGTCCATTAGTACACGCCCGTCCGACCGGCACGGTGTGAGGTTTGTTAAACCTAATAGCGCTATTAACTAATGACCCGCTCGCCATAGGCCTCAGCGATTAAGTCGATAAATGAGGGACTTCAAGTGATAGAGTGATGGTCTTATTGTCGTACGTATCCTGTTGTACGGGGAATACGCAAGTTTGTAGTTATCGTTCAGTTCTTTAACCCATTCCCAACCCTTGGGAATCCCATGCCTTGGATAGAGTGTGAACTCACCTTGGTTTGCTCGGCAGATACACAGAAAGGTTACTTGAGCTGTATGTGGTCAACCACGTACTAACATGGTTACCATACAAGTCAGGTCTAGGTTCAAGTAATACACGTATGTTTACACACAAGCTAACAGGTTACGAGCACGTATTGATCATGGCAAACACATTAACAGTCAAGTACATAACATGCACATACTTGTACGATTCAAAAGATTGGGCTCGCACAAGTTCATTAGCCCATTAGTCTTGTACGATTCACTAAATGAAGCCCAAAGATACCCGGCCCAAATAACATAAGCAGTCCAACATGAATACGGTCCAAATAAATAAACATGAATCTCTTGTGCGGTCCGGATGGACTTGTGTGATCCAGATGGCTTGTGCGACTGGGTTCTGGGCTTTAAGGCCCAACAGCCCAAGTGTTCGTGTATGGCCCAAGCCTTGTGCGATCAGCACTGTCTTGTGCGATCCACAAGGTCTTGTGCGATCATGCAAGATATACGTTGTACGTTGTGCTGTAATAGTTGTATCCCATCTTGTGCGATTGGGAGCTTGTGCGATTAGATCAGATCTTGTGTGATCTGATCTTGTGCGACTGAGAGGGATCTTGTGCGATCCGTTTTACCATCCGAATTTTATGCCATTTAGTTACAAATAAAATCAACAGTTTCCAAATTTCCATTCGATCAATTCAATCATTACTAACAGTTTCCAAACCAACAATAATCGATCAAACAAGGGTTTTAACATCAATTCTTATAAACCCTAAACATAATCAAAACATGAACAATAATCATAACACTAAACATATTAACCTGATTCGTATTCTTGATCACTAGCATGCACCCTAATCATGACCATTTAACCAATCGTTCTAACCTGAGTATATCACAGCCGAGTACATCTCCTCGGTTCTAATTCAACATCAACATTATTAATCAAATCATGCTACATATGTGAGCCGATTACATGAACACAAAGCTTCAACAGTTTATATCATGTTTAATCACAAGATATCACTAAATCATCATGCAATAACTAAAGATCATAACATCATCTAACATACAACAATAATAAGAATACTAACCGGTTAGAGGGTTGAATGAAAGGTAATCCGAACAAGGAAATCTTCGATGGGGAGAGGGTATTGCCGTCGGCTTCAAGAGGACAGAAAGAGAGCTAGGGTTTGTAAACTTTTTGTGATTAGGTAAAGTGTGGGATTTATACTAACACCCTAGGTGTTGTGCGAGTAGATGGAGTGGGCCGAACCCTTTCATGGGCTGCCCTTATGGTTCGAGTACAAACATGTGGCCCGAATGGGCTTGTGCGATCGGTTCGTTTTGTGTGATCCTAATACATACATACATGCACATAACACATCATCAACATAACATTTCATTAATCATTAAGGTTCACATAATCACATAGGATCCACATACGTTACATTAACACAAAGTTAAGTTCTGAAGTACGAGTTGTCACAGTTTTAAAGGGGCTGGAGAAAATCATAAAAAAGTTTCTATGGGGTGGTCATAATACGGTGAATAAACTTCATTGGGTCTCTTGGCAACGTGTTACTACACCTATCGACAAAGGTAGTCTCGGGCTCTCAAACCTTGTCGATGTGAATATTTCGGTGCTATCCAAGTGGTTATGGCGTTACAGGAATGAAGATAGTGGCTTATGGAGAAAGGTGATTGACTCTCTACATAACACTAGACAGTGCTGGTATTCGGTGCCTGTTAACAAGAATATAAGAGGAATTTGGAAAAATATTATATTGACGGTCGATAAAGCTAGAGCTGGGAACACCTTGCTTTCTCATAATTTCAAAGGCAAAGTGGGGAATGGTGGCAGTATAAAATTTTGGATTGATCCATGGGCTTGCAATATGCCCCTTAAAGACCGTTTTCCATTACTATTTCGTCTCGAAGTGGACAAGAAATGCCAGGTGCGTGACAAGTATAATTTCAACAACAATGTTTTTTCAGGTAGATGGGATTGGTCTCGGTCCCTCAATTCGGGTCTGGAGCTCGATGAATTAAGAGCTTTGGAGTTGTTGTCGATTAATGTTGTTCTCACTAATTCTCGAGACGATTGGGAGTGGATTTGTGTCGCAACCCCCGACCCCTGCCTCGGGAGGCGGGCGGCCGCGGCCTACTCAGAGATGGTGGTATCGTTGTTTATCATTATTTGGCAACGGAATTTTCATCAGGACCGTAGTTAGGAAATATTTTATCAGAGTAAAATACCACATTTTTATATTAATAAAAGCATGGGTAAAACCCAAGTTTCCATTACAGACATGTTTATAGGGATAAACCCAATTTTATTGAATAAAACATCTTTCTTTATTTAGGTAACTTTTATAGCCACATTTTTCCAAGCCTTCAGTGCTCTTCAGTTGGCTTCTATTTTGGCTTTCACATTTTGTTACCTGAAACGCGTTTTAAAAACATTTGTTAGTGGGAAATACTGGTGAGTGAATCCTAGTTTAATCAAAACAGGTTTTATCATTGTACAGTATTGAGGGCGATCCCGCAATTATATTTGTTTCCAATTCTTACTTTAATTACCACCCACGGTACTGTCGACCCGATTTTGTATACAAAACCCCAACATACCGATGATAATTATAGAATCACAAATACTCAATCACTGTTAATTGTAATTTAAAACAATTGAGGTTTTGTAAAACAGTTTATGCAAAAAGGAGATTACTCACATTGCTAGTTTAGACTTTTCCTGGTGGATTCCTGGTTATAATCTAATAATTTAAACAATGCACACGCGTTAGTATAATAACCCAATATTTACATTAGTTATACCCTCCCCGAGACAGAACTCCAACGACTACGTCGGGCAGAACCACGACAGCCGTTACGGAGCACTAGATCAATCGGGCAGCGTATCTAATACGTAACCGGGGGCTATAATACTTACAACGGGGCAGAACTTCGTTAATTAGGGGGTATAATACCCGATTATAGCTTCTATACTACAGAATTTAGAGAGAATTTCACGAATTTGAGCGAGTTGGGACTGAGGTCGATTGCTTCTATTTATAGGGCTGGAAATTGACTTTCTCGCGGCCCGCGTAAGGATCAGATAAGGGCTTCGCGGCCCGCGACGTAGTGGTGTAGGTTCTAGCTATGCTGATTCATTGGTTTTAGACTTGACACGATCACGCCACGTGGCAGCACCGGGTGAGGCTGCGTAGCCAGGTTGTTGCACCCTGCGTAAGCCGAAGAAAGTGTCTTCGCGGCCCGCGAGCGACACTGGGATTTTGATTTTATTTTAATTAAATAAATTTAAGGGTATTTAGGGCTTTTATACGTATACGGGATGTATTTTAAGACGTATAGGGATGTTCTAAATATATTAAGGGTGTCGGAAAATTTTAGGAGGGTTGTTATATCCTCCTCACCTTGTTTTAGAACTCGTCCTCGAGGTCTACTGGAACAAGTGTGGATATTTCTTCTGCATTTCAGATTCAAGCTCCCAAGTGTACTCTGGTCCTCTCTTGGAATCCCATTTCACTTTGACTAGAACTAATCTTTTTGTGTTTAAGATTTTTGACTTTCCTGTCTTCGATATGTAGTGGCTTTTCTACAAACTTAAGCTTTTCATTTACCTCTACGTCCTTAAGAGGTATCACTAGTGATTCATCGGCTAAACACTTTTTTGAGATTACATACATGAAATACATCATGTATTCCTGCTATTTCTTCTGGCAGTTGTAGCAGATAAGCTACTGGTCCTATTCTTTTAATAATCTCAAAAGGTCCAACATACCTGGGGCTTAGCTTTCCTCTCTTGATGAATCTTACCACTCCTTTCCAAGGAAAAAACTTTTAATAACACCTTGTCTCCTACCTGAAATTCTAACGGCTTTCGCCTGTTGTCAGCATAACTCTTCTGTCGATCGCGTGCTGCTTTCAGTCTTTCCTTCACTTGAATGATTTTGTCTGTGGTTTCTTGCACTATCTCAGGTCCAGATAATTGCTTTTCTCCAATCTCTGCCCAACAAACTGGAGTTCAGCACTTTCGTCCATAAAGTGCTTCGAATGGTGCAACATTGATGCTGGTATGATAGCTGTTATTGTAAGAAAATTCTATCAATGGTAAATGATCATCCCAATTTCCTCCGAAATCAATTACACAAGCTCTAAGCATATCTTCCATTGTCTGAATTGTTCTTTCGCTTTGCCCGTCCGTTTGAGGATGATAAGCGGTGCTTAGGTTTAGCTTGGTTCCCTTTGCTTTTTGGAAACTTGTCCAAAAATAAGAGGTAAAACGACTATCTCTATCAGAAACAATTGATAAAGGAATACCATGTAATGAAACTATTTCATTTACATATAATTTGGCTAACTGTTCTATACTGAAAGTTTCCTTCATCGGCAAGAAATGAGCAGATTTAATTAACCTATCTACAATCACCCAGATTGTATCATTGCCTTTTCGTGTCTTGGGTAATTTGGTAACAAAGTCCATTGTTATAAATTCTCATTTCCATACAGGCATTTCCAATTGCTGCAACAAACCTGAGGGTTTCTGATGTTCAGCTTTGACCTGTGAAAAGGTTAGACACTTGGTAACAAAAGTTGCTATATCCTTTTTCATTCCTATCCACCAGAAGCTCTTTCTTAAGTCTTGATACATCTTATCACTTCCATGATGCATCGTATACTTAGACTTATGGGCTTCTTCTAATATTTGGTGGCGTAGGTTTCCTAATTTAGGTATCCACATTATTTTCTTATGGAATCTCCAAATTTCATTTGTTCCTTGTTCTAATTCCTTAATCATGCCTTTTAATTTTTCAGTATCATCCTGATTACTGATTCTTGTGCTTTTCTAATCTGTTCATTTAAATCTATCTACAGATTTAATTTAAGAGAACGTACTCTTTTTGGCTTTTCATGATACTTTCGACTTAAAGCATCAGCAACTACGTTAGCCTTTCCTTCATGATACTGGATATTACAATCATAATCACTAAGAAATTCCATCCAGCATCTCTGTCTCATATTCAGCTCTTTTTGCCCAAAAATGTATCTTAAACTCTTATGATCCGTGAAGACAACAAATTTATTTCCATATAAATAGTGTCTCCAAATCTTAAGGGCGAAAACTATAGCTCCTAACTCTAAATCATGGGTTGTATAATTTTCTTTATGATTCTTAAGTTGTCTAGAAGCATAGGCTATAACCTTTTTACGTTGCATTAAAACACATCCATAACCTAACTTAGAAGCGTCACAATAGACTTCATAGTCTTCAGTTCCTTCTGGTAATGCTAGTATGGGTGCGTTGGTTAGTCTTTGCTTAAGAATTCTAAAGGCTTCTTCTTGTTTTGGTCCCCATTCAAACTTAATAGACTTACAGGTTAGCTTTGTTAAGGGAATGGCTATTCTAGAAAAATCTCGGATAAATCTTCTATAATAACCGGCTAGTCCTAGGAAACTTCTAACCTCTGTTGGTGACTCAGGGACTTTCCATTTAGTAATTGCCTCAATCTTTGTGGAATCCACATGAATTCCTTCTTGATTTATTAAATGTCCAAGAAATTGCACTTCTTCTCACCAGAATTCACATTTTGAAAATTTAGCGTAAAGCTTTTCTTTTCTCAGTAAATTTAAAAGTGTAATCAGATGCGCTGCATGTTCCTCTTAACTCTTAGAGTAAATTATGAATTTATCTAAATATGGCTTACATATTCGGTTCACCATATCCATAAATGCGGCTAGGGCATTGGTTAAACCAAATGGCATGACAGTAAATTCATAATGGCCATACCTCGTTCTGAATGCGGTCTTAGGAATGTCCTCTTCCTGTACCTTTAGTTGATGATATCCTGAGCGTAAATCGATCTTAGAGAAAAATCGAGCTCCTTGTAGTTGATCAAACATATCATCGATTCTCGGTAATGGGTACCGATTTTTAATCGTGACCTTATTCAATTCACGGTAATCAATGCACATACGCATTGATCCGTCTTTCTTCTTGACAAACAAGATCGGTGCTCCCCATGGTGATGAGCTTGGCTATATGAATCATTTTTCCAACAGTTCGTCTAACTGTTTCTTTAATTCTTGCATTTCTGCAGGTGCCAAACGGTAAGGTGCTTTGGCAATTGGTGTTGTTCCTGGTAGCAGATGAATTCTGAATTCGACTTCTCGGTCTGGCGATAGTCCTGGTAATTCTTCTGGGAATACATCTGAAAATTGAGATACTACAGGTATATCTTTTAATTCTTTTCCTTTAGTGTGAATGATTATGGAAATCATATACACTATTGATCCCTTTCTTGCACAACTTGCAGTTTTCATCATAGAGATGAATTTTGTGTGTCTAGTTGGCTTATCTCCTTTAATTGTGATCTTTGCACCTTTTGGTGAACTTATTTGGATTGACTTTTGATCACATAGAATACTGGCTTTATTGGCTATTAACCAATCCATTCCTAATACAATATCAAATCCAGCCAGACTCATTGGGTAAAGATTAGCAATAAAGCTTTGGTTTAAAATTTCTATTCTTGCTCCCTGCAAGATTTCAGTAATCTTAATGGATTCTCCATTTGTTGTTTCTACTAAACATTCTTGTTGGAGTTTAGTTAATGGTTGGTTGAGAAGTTTGCAAAATGAAGTATTGATAAAACTTTGGTTCGCACCAGAGTCAAATAATACTTTAGCAAAAACATCATTAACTAAAAACGTACCGGCAATCACGTCCGGAATCATTTTTGCTTCTTCAGCTGTCAGAACAAATGTCCTAGCATTCTTAGTAGTCTTGTTGTTCGTAGCTGGAGCTAGTTTTGGGCAGTTCGTCCTGATATGTCCTTTTTCTCTACAATTGAAACATACTCCATTGCTGGGTTTCTTCCTGCAGTCTTCTTCCTTGTGTCCCGGTATCCTGCAAAAGTTGCAGTAGGTGGAGCATCTTCCTGAATGCTTCTTCTTACAGGCCTTACAATAGGGTGTAGAGGTAGAACCTATGTTTTTCCCACGGTTGGAATTACCGTAATGAAATTCCTGCGTAAGCCTTTGAGCTAGGTTCTTTCTTTGGTTTTCTTCTTGTGTACGCACTAATTCATCAGTCAAGGTATTAGCTAGTTCTACAGCTTCTTCTTTGGTTTGTGGTCTAGCTCCCTTGACTACATGTCTAATTTCACCAATTAATCCCCAGATGTAACGGGAGATTAACACTGGTTCTGGTGATGCTAGGGTTGGCACTATTCTAGCATATTCAAAGAATGTAGTAGTGTAACTCTTGCTATCTACTCCAGTCATTCTAAGGTTTAAGAATTTATTAGCTATCTGCTCCTTTTCATTAGGAGGACATAATTTCCTTTCAACCATATTCTTAAACTCAATCCATTCTGTCACACCCCAACCGATGGCGAAAACATCGGGATGAGACGAAATAGATTGCAAGAGACATCATAACACTATGTGACGACATAATTAAAATTCAAATTTCATAAATGTACTAAATGTCATACAAGATTCCAAGGAAATACAACATTGTTCAACAAAACATAACATCAAAAAATAAACTAAATTTAGGTGTGTATCTAAGTTCCACCTAATCTTTGTTCTTCATCGCATCATCATCAAACTATCAACCTGCAACATGTATTAAAATATATCAACAAAAAGTTGGCGAGCATACAAGTTTGTTTACATAGCATAATATGGACTAAAAGTTGCTCATATCTGATCGGATTGTCGCGCTCCAGTCAAAGATAATATTTATAAGCCCTAATTACCCTTAACAAATAGCTAGTGGTAGCAAGGGGTCGAACCATGAAGAGTATGTGGTTTGCGAATGGACTTTGAATGATTTGTAGATGTTGTCACTTCTATGAAGCTTGCTAAAATAATTTTTTTATAGTTTTTGTTTGTTGAAAAGATGTTGAACAAAATTAACTAAATTGGATTGATTATCTACTAGGAATTAGCAAATGCAAGAATTGTAATTGATTGTGTAAACAAGATAAAGAAAACAATAATGAGAGAAAGGGTTCACACCCAGTTTCGGTAATTGCAAACCTAGGTTCCTACAAGTTTTAGAATTGACCTAATTGGATAAATGATTAACGGATTTAGTGTACCGCGACTTAGGTGCCAATAACTATCATCATTCCTAAGAACGGACAAGAATGCACTTTGTAATCAACACAAGTAAATCATAACCAAGATAACGCATAAGTGCACAAATTCATTTCACAAAGTCATAACTTTATCATTGTTCGACAATTTGCAAATCTAATTCAAATACACGACAATTATCAAAGGTGTCACGGCCCCCGTCCCAGTTTTACCCGGCTCGAAAGTCGTGGGAAAGAAAACCCGTGGTATTGTTCTTTAATTTGGAAGCGGAAATTTTAACAGGATCGTTAAGCTGAAAACGTCCATTTATTTTAATTAGAAATTCGGGACAAACCCCGTAATTTACAATAAAGGAGTTTCACTGGGAAATTCCCTGATTTACAAAATATGTTTATTTATTTACTGAGCCACTTTCTTCAAGCGGGAGTGCTACGCAGCACTCTTCCTTGTTCATAGTAAATCACCTGAAACATGTTTAAGAAAAAAAATTTATCAGCGGGGAAATACTGGCGAGTCATTCAATTTGCATAAAACGACACATTGTTATAATTTACAGCATTTAGAGTTTTTACATTTGCCCCTATCTAATAATTATCTGGTCCAGTTGTCACTCGACCGGATCTATGACTGTGGACATATCACAAATTAGGTTCGCCCACCTAAAAGTGATAAATCAGTAGTAATGTGCACATACCCCCACTTACTGCCAGTAATTAAAGATTAGCAAAGACTTAATCACTGTACTTATAACTGGAAAACATTTAGGGTTTTACAAAGTAACTTTGATAAAAACAGAATGACTCACATTGCAAGTTTAGTTGGATAGAGTGTGCCTACTGATTAAGCTTGGTAACCTAGTTAAACAATGCAACGGGACTAGGTTAGTAACTTAATACAACATTTACGATAACTTCACGAAATCAAAACCCTCACGACGAATGACTAAGTATAGCCCGGATTCAGGCAACACTTAAACATCCATCGGATCGGTTTCAATCAATCGGGCATTGTATCGTAGCAGTGATCGAGTTATTACCCTATGATCGTAGCAGCGCTTCGACACTAAAACACACGATTTTGAGCCGAATGTTACGTTTTTGAAAGAAGATTTCGAACACAGAAGGAAGGCCATGCAGCGTACAATTTATAATTGAAATCTGGGTCTCTCGCGGCTCGCGTAGATCTGAAGGACTTCCTTCGCGGCCCGCGAGGGCCACCCTAGCTATGGCTAGGGCTGCCATGTCAACCCCTAGACCTGCCACGTGTGCGACACGTGGCCCTAAAGCTTATCCGGTAATCTGTAACACCCTATTTCGTATTTGACAAAAAGTCGCAGCGGAAACACGAACCATAAAATTTCTTTCATTATAAATACCTCAACTTACTTAAAATTTAACTTTAACATAATTCTTGTTCATAAATCCGTCATCCTCTTATTTACTAATTAAAAACATAGCTTACGTTTACTACATTTTACATTCAACGTCCCCGTACAATCTCTCAAGTGGCTCGGTCTTCAATCCCTAATCCTTGTGATAATCGCTCATTATCCGTACAACCTGCATTCACCACATACATTCATAACATTAGCACACATTAAAGAAACAAAGTTCATTCGCGTACACTTCACACTTCGTCATCTACTAAGCTTTAAGCGTTCCATCTGCATTCCATTTCCTGGTGAGGCTTCAATAATGTACCTGCATTACTTTTCATTCTCAAGGCACACCATTAATAACGTTAACCCTCATCGTCTCTAAATCATGCTTACATACGTACTCACATACATATCTACATACGTACATATTTTCCCTACAACTTTACATACGTGCATACACTCATACATGCCTTTATACATACATACATACATACACATCTACATACATACAAACCTTTCCCACATCATTGCATACATACATACCCTCGTACATATCTTTACACATACATACATACACATCTACATGCATACAAACCTTTCCCACATCATTGCATACATACATACCCTCGTACGTATCTTTACACATACATACATACACATCTACATGCATACAAACCTTTCCCACATCATTGCATACATACATACCCTCGTACATATCTTTACACATACATACATACACATCTACATGCATACAAACCTTTCCCACATCATCGCATACATACATACCCTCGTACATATCTTTACACATACATACATACACATCTACATGCATACAAACCTTTCCCACATCATTGCATACATACATACCCTCGTACATATCTTTACACATACATACATACACATCTACATGCATACAAACCTTTCCCACATCATTGCATACATACCAATGAGAATTAAATTAATAATTCTTACCTGGGGTACGGGATCCCACTTTAAGGTTCCCAAATGGAACCTAAGGTGGGATTCTTGCCTGGGCTATGGGATCCCGCTTTAAGGTTCAGGAACCTGAGGTGGGATTCTTACCTGGGCTATGGGATCCCGCTTTAAGGTTCAGGAACCTGAGGTGGGATTCTTACCTGGGCTATGGGATCCCGCTTTAAGGTTCAGGAACCTGAGGTGGGATTCTTACCTGGGCTATGGAATCCCGCTTTAACCTCCCGTTTCTTCCTACATGCTTGTAAATTCACATTCTATCATATGAACTTAAAATCCCACATCCGGATTACGGAAATTCTTAACTTACGCTCTATCGGCTTATTATCATTTTCTAACTATTTGACCCGTTATGGGTATTTGCGCATTAAACGGTTTATGACAACAAAACCATACTTCCCATTTCCATACTTGTCCAAAACATTAAACTAGTCGTATAACTTGTTCTTAAACCACTTATTAAGATCATTTGCCCAAAATACCCATCAAGGGCATTTTGGTCAACTTTAATCCCATCCTTTACGACGAAAGACTACGACACATAATTGACTTCACCCATCATGCTTAGTTAATTAAAACGCCTTATAGCTTAAACGAACATAAGAAGTGATTGCAGAAATCACTTACCTCGTGCGTCCGAGTTCGTGTCCGTTATCTTGTCTCTTTTTGACCCGTTAGCCTTTCATGCTTGAGTCCTTCTCGACATGATTCCTATACTTTCATGTCACCAAATCACATTCTTATTAGCATACATAATTGTACAAGCTAACGATCATATCGATCGTATAATTCATATTTGACGTTCATAGTCACTTCTAACAAGCATAATACATGTAACCAAATTCATATCATTTCCAACTCGTGGAGTCCGTAATGTCATCGCATTAGACACACATACGTCTAACACGCATCATATAACTTACTTTAGTCTTACAATTATGACAACATGACAGTTGACTTTTAGAAGTCAACGGTCCATTTACTTTAACTTTTGACTTTTCATTATATACCCGTAACATTATAATCGACTATACGGACATCACTATATACATATCATCTTTTACTTACATACAATTTCATCTATTAAGCTCACCTAGGCATTTCATCAAACACTTGGTGTGCGTACTACCTTCTAAGCATAACGTACAACTAATTCATGCACAATCTTCTAATTTCATACATAATTCATCAATTTCTTCCTTCCAATCAACACGAATCATACATGCATAATCATCAAACATATAATCATCACATTTCTTCCAGTCCTTCTAACAAGAATCCATCATACATAACATGATACATCAATTTTGGACAAGAATTGGACCTTGATGATATATCCATGCTATCATCTTTACCCTAACAATTGGGTTTCACCTTTACACATCAAATTAACACAAACCATACATAACATATGTTCTATATGATGATTCTAACACTTATACATGATCAATTTCACATTAACTTACGGATTAGAACATAACCCACTTCACATATGATCACCAATCTTTGATTCAAGACATACCTTACGATCCCCTTGTGAAGGTGATCACTAATTCATGCTCGGTTGTGAATTTGGGCCTTGATTCATTCTTCAATTTGAAGCTTTTGCATGAACTAGGGTTTGGGGCTCTTGAGAGCCCCTGATCGATCTATCCAGAACACACACGAAAGTGTGTGTGTGTGTGTGTGTGTGTGTGATCTTTTATTTATTAACATAACTTTCATTCCATACCACTTTAGTCCCTCGTGTTTACCTCTAAAACACAATTGGCACCACTTTCATCTTTTAATGGTTTTCACCATACACTTAACTAGGTCAAATAGACTAGTTATTTATTTCATTGATTATTCATGGGGAACATAAAACGAATATAAACATTCGGGTTTTGGGGCGTTACAAGTCTACCCCCCTTAAATGAGGTTTCGTCCCCGAAACCTTTCTTATTTCCTCTTACACACACACATCAATGTTTGACTTAACACTCCCATCACATTCATACGTAATCATCCTAACTCATTTCATAATTATTCATGCAATTGGCTTTTTCTTCTTAACAAGGCTGTACTTTCCATGGCATACTTTCATATAACATTCTCATTTCCTTTGACCCGTTAAAACAGGTTAATATACATTCTTATTTAAACTTATAATAATGCTTACACTCATATGATCATTTTATAACAGATTAAATACCTTCATCTCATCCTTTAAGATTTCATTCTATAGACGCATTGCATGACATTTAACCCTTGTTTTGTTATCACAGCAAAACTACCATTTCATAGTCACACCTACGTGCTTAACTCCGTAGCTAACATCATTCTACGTTTCTATAATCTTTTGTACCATACATATCCTCACGTTACTTGCACATTCAGATATTTTCATTCCTATCATTCTTTTGTTCTCTTGCTTTACATTACTTTTATGACTTGTTTGACGCATACATGGTCAAGCTATTGACTTCTTCTTATGTAGACTAGTTCCGTCTTTTATATCTTAAATCCGTTTCGCGGATTCGAACACATTATTCATACCTTTCGTACCTTCTATGTTTTGAATCCGTCTCGCGGATTCAAACATTGCATTTACGCCTTTCATTCTTTGAATCCGTCTTGCGGATTCAAACATTGCATATACACTTTTCATCCCTTGAATCCGTCTCGCGGATTCAAGCATTGCATTCATATCTTTCATTCTTTATAGGCAACTGGTCCTATTCGTTGGGTAACGGTAAACGGTCCTATGTATCTTGGACTTAGCTTTCCTTTCTTACCGAATCGAGCTACCCCTTTCCAAGGCGAAACTTTTAATAGTACCTTGTCCCCAACTTGGAATTCTAACGGCTTGTGTCGATTGTCTGCATAACTCTTCTGACGGTCTCGAGCCATTTTCAGTCTTTCTTTGATCTGAGTTATCTTGTCGGTGGTTTCTTGCACAATTTCGGGACCTGATAATTGACTTTCTCCTATTTCTGCCCAACATACTGGAGTTCGACACTTCCGTCCATAAAGTGCTTCGAATGGGGCAGCATTAATACTTGTATGATAACTATTGTTATAGGAGAATTCTATTAGTGGTAAGTGGTCATCCCAGTTTCCACCGAAGTTAATTACACATGCTCTGAGCATGTCTTCAAGGGTTTGGATCGTCCTTTCACTTTGTCCATCCGTTTGGGGATGGTATGCAGTACTTAAATTTAATCGTGTCCCCATTGCTTCTTGGAAACTTGTCCAGAAATGTGAAGTGAAACGACTGTCCCTATCGGACACAATGGAGAGTGGAACTCCATGTAGTGACACTACCTCGTCTACGTATAGCTTAGCCAATCTTTCCATGCTAAAGGTTTCCTTCATGGGTAGGAAATGAGCTGATTTGGTTAATCGATCTACAATCACCCAGATTGCATCGTTACCTTTTCTGGTCTTAGGCAGCTTGGTAACAAAATCCATGGTTATTAGTTCCCATTTCCACACGGGCAATTCTAATTGTTGAAGTAAACCTGAAGGTTTCTGGTGTTCTACCTTAACTTGCAAACAAGTTAGACACTTAGAAACATATCTAGCTATGTGTAGGTCCCCTTGAGTCGTATGGATCTTCACAGAATTGTCTTTCTAATCTAGAGTGCGGAATCCTCTAGATCAGAATATAGCAGAAAACGTGTAGGAAACAGAAATAGCAATTCACTTTCAAACCGGATCTTTATTGATTATCTATCAAAGTGATTACAATCAATCAAGATCCCTAACCAACACTCAATTTCGTCCAAGCACTTAGTCTCTCACGAAATTCTGTCTCTCACAAACTGTTTTGGCTGATTAACCTAAACCCTAAAGCCTAACCTTTTTTATATAACACAAGGTTGCAACATCAGGCTGGGTTTGCTACATGGGCTAGGCCCAAATCGTCCCCCATCACCCAATGTGGGTTTTGTTTAGCCCAAACTCTATTAACTCACTAATACAAAGCTAAACCCGCTAACTGTTTATCGTTTAACTAATTACAGGATATCCAAAGACCAAATCTAAGCTGTTGTCACAAACATGCACCAACAAACTCCCCCTTGACAATAGCTTCATAAAATAACTTTGTCTTTAGTCTTCTTGCAATCTTCATGTATTCTTACACTGTCTTTGGTCTTTGGATAGCTTCAGCTTCAATAGCTCTATCAGCAACAGACTCCCCCTAAGCTGATGCATCCAATCTCCAAATATTCAAAACTTTAGCGTTTGAGTAAACTCCAGTTCAGCATATGTATAGCAATCTTCAATCTCTTCATCTTTTGTCTGCAATATAGAAAGGAGGTTCTACCATGCATCCAATCAAACTCTCATCTTCACAGCAACTCATCACTTTAACTTCTCAGCAACACACTGCTTCAATCTGTATACTATAAAACAAACATCTCGAGAAACCATAAGAATTTTTCAACACAGTTAAATAAATTATTATTTTTCAAGAGATAGTTAAACTGTATCACAGATTAAGCATTTTCAATTTCATCACCAACAAGCAAAACTTTTTAATCACACACCCTATAACCGCATGATTTAAAATTTTGAACTCACTTTCTAACACCGTCTCCCCCTATCAGTAACAATTCCTCCAAGAATAACAGTTTTCCGTACGTTAAGAATTTTAAACAGAAAAAAAAAACACTATTTTTGTATTTTTATATTTTTCTGAAAGCAAGTAAATACAAAAGCAATAAACACTCTATTTTTGTGAGAATCACTGGTAAGAAGATCATATCAGCACAATCAAACTGTTTCACACAATTAAATAATTCTTTATTTAATTTCTCGTGAAAAGCAGTCCAAGACGATTACCAGTATGTTTGTCCACTTAAACAAAATGCATGAACATTTCAAGTACCATTACCGTATGATATGTTAAGGTAATTTTATTTCTGATATATTAGTGTGTCCCACTTCAGGATATACCCCCGTGATCAAGGTATGCACAAAGATTCATCGTAGTAGGTGAGTATACTGAATTCATCCGTTTTATTTTTCAACGATAGATAATTGGTGAACAGGTCAGTACTTCCGTACAACAGAGAGACCAAAATATCTAACGAGGGCTAAGACAGATACCATTTTTGGTACGATTTGTGCTTTTTGCACTTTTTGAATGACTCTCTTTAAGAGCTTCTTCATTTTCAAGGTTTTGGCATTTTTAGCTCTTTTAAGATATCCTGGGTGTGTCTAGGTCAGCATATATCTGGATGCAGCAGAAAGACACCCCTGATATCCCCAGATAAAATCATAGTATAAAGACCTAAAACTTCAGATTTTGGCAATCTATCAACGCAAGATTTAAGGTCATTAAACCATACACCACTGATGTGTTCCCCACTCATACACAGTTCATTTATGTTTATATCACATTGGTAAGTTGATTATTTCATGCTTTTTGCCTACTGATACATCGTATGATGAAGCTGCTATCACACTTAAGCAATTTAATTCATTTTGAGTGTGACAGTGTAACTTGCTGATGTACTATCATTTCTCCTTTTTCACACAGTGATAACTCATTTTTTAATTTTTTAATTTTCTATTTTTTTATGTTTTTGATTTTTCAATGTTTTTGTATTTTTGATTTTTAAGAAAAGCAGTAAAATATTTACAAAAATTCTTATGAAAACCCAGTTATTCAGGATTCCTCATCCCGTTGAGTTCGACTAAATGTTCAAAGCGAGCCCTGTCAAAAGCTTTAGTATAAAGATCTGCCAGGTTATCTAGTGTGTCAACTCGATGTAATTCAATTAGTCTCTTTTCAGCACAATCCCGTATAAAATGATGACGTATGTCAATATGTTTTGTGCGACTGTGTTTCACGGGATTATTAGTTATAGAAATTGGGGCATTATTGTCTATCATAATAGGAGTACGAGTGAAATCCAAACCGTAATCGCGCATCTGCTGTTGTATCCAGAGAACCTGAGAGCAGCAGCTACCCGCAACAATATATTCAGCTTCACACGTAGATGTAGACACACAGGATTGCTTCTTGCATTGCCAAGACACGATCCTGACTCCTAAGAACTGACAACCACCTGTTGTAGACTTCCTGTTTGACTTGCATCCCCCAAAGTCTGAGTCAGTGTAAGCAACAAAATTCATATCACTATCAGCTGGATACCACAACCCAAGTTTAGGTTTCCCCTTCAAGTAACGAAGAATCCGCTTCACTGCTTTCATATGTGACTCTTTTGGATTAGCCTGGTATCTGGCACACAAGCATATTGCAAACATAATATCAGGTCTTCAAGCAGTCAAGTACATTAGAGAACCAATCATTGCCCTGTATTGAGTAGGATCAACGTCTTCAGTACTTTCATGATCTGGGCCAAGATTGTGATTTTCGCAAATGGGTGTGTTGAAAGTAGAGCAATCATTCATCTTGAACCGACTCAAGATGTCATACACATACTTTGTTTGATGAATAAACATCCCATCCTCCTTCTGTTCAACTTGTAATCCAAGAAAGTAAGACAGCTCACCCATAGCGCTCATTTCGAACTTGCTCTTCATCACCTGCTCGAACTCTTTACACATGTTCTCATCTGATGACCCAAAGATGATGTCATCCACGTACACCTGTACTAGCAGAAAATCTTCCTTCTTCCTCTTGATGAACAGTGTACTGTCAATCTGACCTCTTTCAAAACCATTCTTGATCAGATGTGTAGACAGTGTCTCGTACCACGCCCTGGGAGCTTGATGTAATCCATACAAAGCCTTATCAAGTTTGTACACCCGATCTAGATAGTCTGGATCAACGAACCCATCTGGTTGTGAGACATACACCACTTCTTGGACTTTCCCGTAAAGAAATGCACTCTTCACGTCTAGTTGGTAAACTTTGAAGCCCTTGAATGTAGCGAAAGCTAGAAACAAACGAATTGCCTCCAACCTTGCCACTGGTGCAAACACTTCATTGTAATCAATTCCTTCTTGCTGATTGAAACCTTTGACAACCAATCGAGCCTTGTTTCGCGTCACTATCCCTCTGTCATCCTTCTTGCACTTAAACACCCACTTAGTGCCTATCTCTCTTTCACCTTTAGGAAGGTCAACCAACTCCCAAACCTTCAACTTAGCAAACTGGGCCAATTCCTCTTGCATAGCTTCAACCCATGAATTGTCTTTAAGAGCCATATGAATGTTCTTCGGCTCCTCTTGGGAAATAAAGCAACTATACAAGCATTCATTCACAATCCCAGTCTTCTCAATCGACACAAATAAGCCAGAATTCGCTGCTATGCTTCTTCTCGTCTGAACACCTGCATTAGGATCTCCATGGATCATGTCAACTGGATGATCTCTATTTGCTCGTGTAGTAGCAACGGTATCCACTTCTAGATTATCACCCAGGTTTGATCCAATCTCCCCCTGAATATTCTGATTCGCAAATGGATTAATGAAATCCTCCCTCTCAATGGGTTCAGAGTCACTATCGCTTGAATCAGGATCAGCAGCACCTTGGGAAGTTTCCGCAGCATCTGTCATATCAACATTTGATCTAGGCATGAACTCGCCTTCATCATCTCTACCTATCACTGTTTGAATCAGCTGAGATTCATCTGCATCAGAAAACTCAGGAATATTAAATGATTTAAAAGTGCTTTCATAATCATATAATATAGCTGGACCACTCGTTGATTATTGAGGTTTGTAAGAAGTAATTTCAACATTAAAGACAACCTCAATTTTACCAGTTTTTAGAGTAAAAACCCTTTTATTCGGTGCGCCAGGTACATAACCTAGAAAGTAGCCTTCGTCAGCCACCTCACCGAATTTTTGTTTATCTTTATTTCGCACAATGGTGCAGGGTAATCCAAATGGTTCAAAGCCTTCTAAGTTTGGTTTCTTGTTAAACATCAATTCATGACAAGTTTTATTAAAACGTTTAACAGTCAAAACTTTGTTTAGGACGTAGCAAGCTGTATTCACAGCTTCTCCCCAGAAAAGAACTGGTAGCTTTGAATCTGAAAGCATTGTCCTAGCGGCTTCAATCAACGCCCTGTTTTTCCTCTCAGCAACTCCATTTTGTTGAGGTGTATAAGGAGCAGAATATTGATGTTTAATTCCCTTTCGAAGACAGTAGAGATCCAGAATTCGATTCTTGAACTCCGTGCCATTATCACTCCTTATCCTCTTGATTCTTGCATCATGGACGTTTTCCAATTTTGTAAAAAGATCTATCAACATCTCTGCCGTCTCATCTTTTGTACCTAAAAAGAAAACCCATGAATAACGTGAGTAATCATCAGTGACAACTAAACAATAGTACTTTCCACCTATGCTCCTCACGTTCACTGGACCGAATAAATCCATGTGAAGTAATTCATAAGGGGCATCTATGGAATTTACTGTTTTAGACTTATGAGGTTTCTTGTGTTGTTTCCCTTTTGACATGGAAGACATTTATCTTCCACTTGAAACCTCTGCATTGGAACCCCTTTCACTAGCTCATTTTTAACAAGGTAATTCATTTTTCGATAGTGAATATGGGCCATGCGTCTGTGCCACAACATCGATTCAGCTTCAGATGCTTTTGATAGTAAGCACGCCACCACAGCAGTTGGATCCTTAGCACCCATGTCCATGACATAAGTGTCATTTCTCCTTGGCGCTCGCATCACTATCCAATCGTCCGGAATCTTCAAACCTGGTTTCAACACTAATGCTTCATTCTAGGTAAAATGGACCGAGTGACCCTTATCGCAGACTTGTGACACGCTCATCAGATTGTGTTTAAGCTGCTCAACATAATTCACTTTGTCCAGTGTGATCTTCCCATTGGTCACTTTTCCTCGTCCTGTTATTCTACCACCTTTAGCACCCGCAAAATTCACTTTTCCACCATCATAATCTTCAAATTCAGTCAACAATCTCGCATCCCCCGTCATGTGCCTGGAGCAGCCACTATCAACATACCATAAGTTGATAATCCTCCTTAGCAGCTCCTGCACACACCAACCAAAAAATTAGTTAGATTGGGGGACCCAAGCCTTAATGGTCTTGGGTCGTCCAAATTCACCAACCACTGGAACATCCATCCAATATCCATTACTCCTAACTGGAGTCTTGGATCTCAGACCTGTTGATGGAATTTGATTTTGATTTCCACTAGGTCTTTAGTCCTGAGGGTTCCTATATGTATTTGGACTATTTGACCTTTGGAAATTTTGAGTTTGGTACCTTGAATTTTGATTCCAAGAAGCATTATTGTTGTAATTTCTAAAGCCATTGTTATAAAAAGTTCGACCACCATCATTTTGGTATCGATTTTGATATTGACCTTGACTTCTGAAATTATTAGCATTATAATTGTTCACTCTTGGTGAACTGCTTCTAGGTCTGTCAAATCTGCCTGTTGGAGATCTAGGCTAAAATCTTGGTTGATTTCTTTGAAAACGAGGAACTTGTGGAGTTCCTTTTTCAGCCTTATCTACACCAACAGCAACATTTTCTGGTTGCTTAGGAGCAGATTTCTTTGGAGAATTTGCAACTTTCTCCTCATTATCACCTTTCTTCTCAGGTGATTTCTCTTTCTTTCTCTCACTCACTTGTGCTTCACTCTTTTTGTTAGGACAACAGCTAGCTACATGTCCCTTGGTGTGACATTTGAAGCACGATCTCTTTTTCGAAGACTTCTTCTCAGAAGCCTTTGAACTAGATTCGGGATTTGATGATGATGCCTTAGAAGGATTTGGTTCAGTTTGCTTAGTTTCAGAATTTTCTTTGTTCTTATTTTTAGCAAACTCTACATTAGATTCGTTTTCAATAACAGCTGTTTCATCTTTCATGTCACTTCCTTGAACAAAATTAACACTTTTAACAAAAGTTGGAGTTTTATTCTTAGGATGTGATGTGTTCTTTTTTTCAAAACAGGTTTGCTGTTATTATCCTTCTTAGCATCAGCATTCTCAAACACATTTCCTTGACTTGATTTGGAACTACTTGGTGATGTTGACCCAAAGTCCATGAGCTCATCTTCATCAGGCAAGAAAGAATAGTCATGACTAACAGGAGGTGGAACTTCATTGAACCCATGAAATCCCACACTAGTTTTGTCATTACTTTTCTTCAAGCCACCCATCATATGTTTCATAACAAAAGTAGAGTCCCTGAATTGACCTAATTTCTTTTCAAGTTCAACAATTTTGAGTTGTGCATCTGACAACTCTTTGCATTTATCAGAAATCTCTTTTGTTTTCTCAGCCATCATTTCATGAGCTAAGTCTATGACTTGAAGTTTTTCATTTAATTTGCAGGTTACAGCTTCAATTTTACTTTCATAACCTTTTATTTTCTTCAAGTATGACGATTCATTTCTTTTAGCAAAAAAGTTTGCTTCTTTTATGGTAGACATCTCGCCCACCAGACTTTGGTTTTGTGTGGACAACCTGTCAACTTCACCCTGTAATTCACGACATTTTAAACACACAGAATTAGACTTTACCTCTCCTGTTTGTTTGTCAAGGTTGGCCATTAGGGCCGCAAGCTGAGCTTCCATACTTTTATACTTAGCATCCTTTTCTTCAGCTTCCCGTTCCTGGTCAGACTTTTGCTTTTCCTCTTCAGCAACTGTTGTCTGATCAACCTTCTTTTCTTCAGCTTTATTCTCTATCTTCACCTTGGCCTCAGCATCGACTTTTGCTTCAGCATCTCCCACAGCAGCTTTATCATCATCAATAGGCGTTATCTCTGCCATGAATGCCTGAGTGGCATTCTCATTATCCTCTAGATGAATACTCCAATCATAAGAACCTTCTCGTGCCGTAGAGATCAAAGCCTTTGAGCTAGAATTGTTTGATGCATTCCTGTTGTTTGAACTCTGACTCAAAGTCTTTTGCTTTTGTTTTTGACACTCCCTAGCGAAATGCCCATAACTTTGACAGTTAAAGCACCTCACTTTGGTCTTGTCAAAACCAACAGTCTTTCTTATAAACTTCCTTCCCGTTCTGTTCATAAACCTCTTCACTCTTCTAGTGATCATGGCCATTTGCCACTGCAAATCCATATCTTCAAGATCATCAGGGTCAATCTGATCGTAATCTTCATCTAAAGTAGCAGGATCAGATATCTTCCCCTGAATGTAGTTCTCATAGGAAGCAACAAATGAAACAAGTAGAGCAAGATGCTCTTCAGCAGACTTCACACTCATTGGCATTGTCTTAACACCACTACTCTGCTTAGAAGTTGATGTTCTCTTGGCTCCTGTTGATCCTCCTGAAGCAGCTACAAAACACACATCACCATCTTCATTCACTGTGACCTGCTCATTTTCACACGAAAGAAAAGCAGTAGCAGAGTCGCTAGAAGCGTTGTGTGATGAAGAAGATGCAAGCCCATTGTAAATCGTTGGATCTTGAACCTGATCATATCCAGTATCTTTCTTCTTCATACTGAGCTCATAAGCTCTCAGCTTGCCAACTACTTCTTCCAGCTCCTTTGTCTCATAATCTGCCTCTCCCTTAATCATGAGAGTGTAGATATCCCACTTAGTAGGTAAGGCATCAAGCAGCTTGTCATTCTTCTCTACATCAGTATAGCAATCAATCTTATAGTTTTCCATTTCTGACATCAGATGATAGTAACGAGTGATGATGTCCTCAAGTGACTCATGCTTCATGTGCTTGAAAATAGCAAACTGCTTCTTCAGTAGATCAATCTTGTTTTTCTTAACATCTGCATTTCCTGCATATCGTTTTTCTAATGCATCCCACATATCTTTTGAATTTGTGTACTTTGTGAATGTATGCTTGATGCTATCAGGTAACGACATTTTAATTGAAGCCAATGCTCTCTTTTCAGCCTCATACATCTTTTTATCATTCTCTTCCATGTTCACATAGGCTGTTCTACGTGGTCTGCCCTCAAAGTCGTGAGTAGGGTTTGTGTACCCATCTTCAATACATATCCACATGTGCATGTCTTGATATTCAATGAAGGATTGGAAACGATCCTTCCATGTCAAGTAATTTTCCACCTTCATCATCTTAGGCGGTTTGTTGGTAGTGCCAACCTCATGCTCCATTCTCAACAACTCATTCAAACTACACATGTTCGACATTTTTAACTTAACAGACTGATAAAACCGTACAAAATTTTTCCGAAAACAGTGGTTACCAAATTACACCTTTAGAATCGTCTCGAAAAGACGAATCCAATGATATCTAAGACAAATTTTTTTTTTTTTTGCCCTAAAAATGCGAGGAATGCAACGGTGCAGACGGTTTCTTAAGATGAGTTACGGATCAATTTCTATTTGCAAAACTGTGAAATTTTATCAACGCTTGCCAAACAAAATTCCACCACTTAATTCCTCTCTTAAATTCGCTGGTTAATCACTTAATTTCGCTGGTCTGTTATGCTGAATCAATTTCTCTGGTTAGCTGCTAAATTCGCTGGTCAGTTACTTGTTCAAATTTGCTAGTCAAAATTCGCTGTTAAGTTCGCTGCTCAATTTCGCGATTACGACGACTGGTAAAGTCGCCGAAAACCGTAATAATTTCGCTGAGGAAAATTATACGATTACCAAAGTCACCTTTGGATTTTAGGTTCGCCGGTAAGTATGCTGGTTAATTTCGCTGGTGAGTCAACTTCGCCAGATCAGTCTATTTCGCCAGTTCAGTAACTTTGGAAACTTAATCTTTTCGAATTTCTGATTATTTTCCTGATCTTCCTAACAACTTCCTGCAAAATCAAAATAGCAAATCAGCAGACTTTTTGCGAAAAACAGTGAAGAACAGACTGAAAACTGTGAAGAACACGAAGAACAATCTTCGAATCTTCAAGAAATTTAGCCAAAAAAATCTTCCAGAATCAACCAAAAACTTTCCAGAAATCCTGCAAAACACCAAACAAACAAACAGAAGATCAAAACAGCCAACAAATTCGAAAATTTTATAAAACCAACAGAAAAATTCGAAAATTTTTAAAACCCTAATTTTCAAAAATTTTGAAAACTCCCTGTTTCTTCCAAGCACAATTCTGAACCGAGCCTTCAAGAGCCTAACGCTCTGATACCAATTGTAGGTCCCCTTGAGTCGTATGGATCTTCACAGAATTGTCTTTCTAATCTAGAGTGCGGAATCCTCTAGATCAGAATATAGCAGAAAACGTGTAGGAAACAGAAACAGCAATTCACTTTCAAACCGGATCTTTATTGATTATCTATCAAAGTTATTACAATCAATCAAGATCCCTAACCAACACTCAATTTCGTCCAAGCACTTAGTCTCTCACGAAATTCTGTCTCTCACAAACTGTTTTGGCTGATTAACCTAAACCCTAAAGCCTAACCTTGTTTATATAACACAAGGTTGCAACATTAGGCTGGGTTTGCTACATGGGCTAGGCCCAAATCATCCCCCATCACCCAATGTGGGTTTTGTTTAGCCCAAACTCTATTAACTCACTAATACAAAGCTAAACCCGCTAACTGTTTATCGTTTAACTAATTACAGGATATCCAAAGACCAAATCTAAGTTGTTGTCACAAACATGCACCAACACTATGTCCTTTTTCATTCCTATCCACCAGAAGTTATTCCTTAAATCTTGATACATCTTGTTATTACCAGGATGCATCGTATACCTAGATTTATGGGCTTCCTCTAAAATTTTATCTCTTAAGTCTCCTTTCCTAGGTACCCAAATCCTTTTTATGGTGGAATCTCCAAATTCCATCAGTCCCTTTCTCTAATTCTTTTATCCGTCCTTTCATTCCTTCAGTATCATCCTTGTTTGCCATTTCTTGAACGTTTTTCAATTGTTCCATTAAATCTAATTGTAGATTTAATCTAAGAGCACGAACTCGCCTTTGTTTCTCATGGTACTTACGACTTAGGGCATCTGCTACTACATTCGCCTTTCCTTCGTGATATAGGATATCACAGTCGTACTCACTTAAAATTTCCATCCATCTTATTTACCTCATGTTCAATTCTTTTTGCCCAAATATGTATCTTAAACTCTTATGATCTCTATAGACGGCAAACTTACTTCCGTACAGATAATGTCTCCAAATCTTAAGGGCAAAAATTATTTCTCCTAATTCTAAGTCATGAGTCGTATAATTTTCCTCGTGCTTTTTCAGCTGCCTTGATGCATACGTGATTACCATTTTGCGTTGCATTAGCACACATCCTAATCCTAGCTTAGAGGCATCACAGTAGACTTCAAAATCTTCTGTTCCTTCGGGCAAGGTAAGAATTGGGGCATTTGTTAACCTTTGCTTTAAGATCCTAAAGGCCTCTTCTTGCTTAGGTCCCCATTCAAACTTAACTGTTTTACAGGTTAGCTTAGTTAATAGAACAACTATCTTAGAAAAGTCTTTAATGAAACGCCTATAGTATCCAGCTAATCCTAGAAAACTTCTAACTTCGGTAGCTGATTGCGGGATCTTCCAATTGATGATTGCTTCTATCTTGGAAGGATCTACGTGAATGCCTTCGTGATTCACCAGGTGTCCTAAAAATTGCACCTCTTGTAACCAGAATTCACACTTGGAAAATTTGGCGTAAAGCTTCTCCTTTCTTAACAAGGTTAAAAGTGCATGTAGGTGCTTACAATATTCGTCCTGACTTTTGGAATAGATAAGTATATCGTCGATGAAGACAATTACAAATTTATCCAGATACGGCTTACAGATCCTATTCATCATGTCCATAAATGCTGCAGGAGCATTTGTTAATCCAAATGGCATGATTGTAAACTCGTAGTGACCATACCTAGTTCTGAAAGCAGTTTTAGGTATGTCTTCTTCCTGTACCTTCAGCTGATGGTATCCGGAGCGCAAATCTATCTTGGAGAAATATCTAGCTCCCTGAAGTTGATCAAAAAGATCATCAATCCTAGGTAATGGGTATCGATTCTTAATGGTAACCTTGTTCAATTCCCTATAGTCGATACACATTCACATCGAGCCATCCTTCTTTTTCACGAACAACACAGGTGCTCCCCAAGGGGATGAACTACGTTGTATGAATCCTTTGCTTAACAATTCATCTAACTGCGTTTTCAGTTCTAACATTTCTGTAGGTGCTAACCGATAAGGTGCCTTAGCTATTGGTGCAGTTCCAGGAAATATATGAATTCTAAATTCTACTCCCCTATCCGGTGGTAATCCAGATAGCTCTTCTGGAAATATATCAGGATATTCTGATACTACTGAGATTTCCTTAAGTTCCTTGCTTTTAGTATTATTGATTACGGAAATCATATACACTATTCCCCTTTTTCGTTCATAACTAGCAACTTTTATTACTGAAATGAACTTCATTGGTTTACGCGGCTTATCTCCTGTAACCAAAATTATTTCTCTTACAGGCGTATGTACTTCTATGGAATTCTTATCACAGAGGATTCGAGCATGGTTGGCTACTAACCAATCCATTCCTAAGACGACATCGAATCCTGCTAAATTCATAGGTAGAATATTTGCAGAAAACTTATATTCTGAAAGTTCTATTTTTCCTTCTTGGAGAACCTTATCTATATTAACAGAATTTCCATCTGCCGTTTCTACCGTACAAAATCTGCCTAAGTTTGGTTAAAGGTAGGTTAAGAGCTTGGCAGAATGAAGTATTTATAAAACTTTGGTTTGCACCAGAGTCAAATAATACTTTTGCGTAAACATCATGTACAAGGAACGTACCAGCTATCACGTTCGAAATCAGATCTGCTTCTTGTGTAGTCAGCTGGAAGGCTCTTGCATTCTTTTTATTAGTTCCTTCAGCAGTTTTGGCCTTGTTGTCAGCTGGCTTAATCAATTTTGGGCAATTTGGCTTAATATGCCCGGCTTCTCCACAGTTGTAGCAGATCATTGTCTTTCTTCTACATTCTTCTTCTCGGTGCCCCGATCTATTGCAGAAATTGCAATATTCCTTGCACTTTCCAAGATGCTTCTTCTTACAGTTATTGCAAAATGGAGCGGTAGAGGATTGCCCGGTTCCCTTTTTCTTGAAGTTACTACTATTATTACCCCCACGGAATCCTTAGGTAATCTTTTGGGCCAATTCCTTTTTCCTGTTTTCTTCTCTTGTGCGCACCAATCCATCAATCAGAGTGTTGGCCAATTCGACCGCATCGTCAATTGTTTGGGGTCTCGCAGCTTTGACTATATCACGAATCTCGCTAATTAGTCCCCAAATATAACAAGAAATAAGCACCGGTTCTGGCGAGGCCAGAGTTGGCACAATTCTAGCATACTCGAAAAATTTCAAAGTATACCCTCGACAGTCAACGTCCACCATCCGGTGGCTTAGAAACTTGTTTGTCATTTGCTCCTTTTCGTAGGAGGGAAAAAACTTTCTTTCCACCAATTCTTTAAATTCTTCCCAGCTCATGTCATAAACCATGTCACTTCCCTTAGCTTGTAATACTGTATTCCACCATTCCAACGCCTCTTCCTTGAAAAGGTGGGATGCATACATCACCCTGTCTTCATCTGCTCATTTACTTATTTTAATTACTGCTTCGGTCTTTTCCAGCCAACGTAGTGCGGCAGTCGCCCCTTCATTGCCTTCAAATTCGACTGGCTTACAGGCAAGAAATTCTTTGTAAGTGCAACCAGGTGTTGCAACTTTCATTTTCTTAAGAAATGGGGCTTGAACCACATTATTATCATTATTTCTGCCCCCGTTTACACTGTTACTGAAATTATCATCGCGGGTGCGTTTGCTATGGTTGGCTTGAGAAGGTTCTACGGGATTCTTAACAGCAACGATAATTGCGGGGATAGCGTTGGCTATTCCCTGAGCAACGATATTTTCTATATCTTGTCTATTAAGAAAATGGTCTTCATTATTGGGTTCAAATTGGTTAACTTCGGTTGCCGGTTGGTTCACTGCGTTTTCCATTTAACAATACATAAATTATTGTCACAAAATAGATAGCAACTAAACACAATAAGGCAATCACAACACAATTAAGTCACACTTATAGCCAAAATCATCGACCTTGCGACAATTATATATTTTTATAATAGTATGCATCAATACAAACCATATATTTTACAGATGTTTTATTTTTAGTGTTATTATACAATATTATTATTATTATATTATATTATTTTATTATTATTATATTATACAAAACATTCAACCATGGTTAACTGGCTTTTCAAAAACGGCGCTCCCTCTCGTCGTACTTCCACGTGATGTTTTCCCCCACTTCGCGAATCTGATTCCCCGCATCCACCAGCTCCTCGCCATAGCGGCGTAATTCAGCAACGTTCTCCGGGTTCATGGGTGGAAATGGTGTAGGTTCAGGATCAAACTGGGGAAAATAAACATATGGATTATTCATAAAATTTTGAAAATGCCAGTCGCTTGTCCACCATTCTTCCAACAGCCCTGTAACAAGTTGGGGGTTGACAATAGGATCCGGGATAGCAGGTTCCAAATTAACAGGAAGTTCTGATTGAACGGGGAAATTGAAAAGGGTTTCGTCAGAAGGTCCGATGAGGTCACCGTTTGCAAGTTTTCTATCGAGTTCCTCCCAAGGTGGCATCTCCTGGGCTTGACCTGAGCTCTCCCCTACTTCCTTTCCTTTTCCTTTTCCTTTTGGATCCTCCGTCTTTTTCACCTTTTGGGCAGCGAGCTTCTTTCTTCGTCCTCGTTTCCAGTCCAGAATCATTCACCTCTTTTTAGGCTTGGGTTTCTCTTGGGACTGGGCCTGAAACACTAGTGGCTCCTCGGTATCCGCCTGATAACCGGATTGGGCTCCTGTTGTATCCATATCGGTGGTATGGATTGTAAAGTTTTGGAGTGCCTCCGACAATTCATTCATGCTGTTAGCACACATGAAGAAACACATAAAAATCAAATTTTATTTATTGTAAATTTAATTTTCGCAGAATCACAAAATGACCAATTGAGAAATTAAGTATTTTTCAAATACTTATTTAGCTTAAATCAGTGGCTCTGATACCACATTTTTCTGTCACGGCCCCCGTCCCGGTTTTACCCGGCTCGGAAGTCGTGGGACAGAAAACCCGTGGTATTGTTGTTTAATTTGGCAGCGAAAATTTTAACAGGATCATTAAGCTGAAAACGTCCATTTATTTTAATTAGAAATTCGGGACAAACCCCGTAATTTACAATAAAGGAGTTTCACTGGGAAATTCCCTGATTTACAAAACATGGTTATTTATTTACTGAGCCACTTTCTTCAAGCGTGAGTGCTACGCGGCACTCTTCCTTGTTCACAGTAAATCACCTGAAACATGTTTAAGAAAAAAAATTTATCAGCGGGGAAATACTAGCGAGTCATTCAATTTGCATAAAACGACACATTGTTATAATTTACAGCA
Source organism: Helianthus tuberosus (assembly GCA_030545235.1). Taxonomy (NCBI): domain Eukaryota; kingdom Viridiplantae; phylum Streptophyta; class Magnoliopsida; order Asterales; family Asteraceae; genus Helianthus; species Helianthus tuberosus. The sequence goes on from CM060393.1 coordinate 31,382,405, forward strand.
TTAAGAGTTTTTACATTTGCCCCCATCTAATAATTATCTGGTCCAGTTGTCACTCGACCGGATCTATGACTGTGGACATATCACGAATTAGGTTCGCCCACCTAAAAGTGATAAATCAGTAGTAATGTGCACATACCCCCACTTACTGCCAGTAATTAAAGATTAGCAAAGACTTAATCACTGTACTTATAACTGGAAAACATTTAGGGTTTTACAAAGTAACTTTGATAAAAACAGAATGACTCACATTGCAAGTTTAGTTGGACAGAGTGTGCCTACTGATTAAGCTTGGTAACCTAGTTAAACAATGCAACGGGACTAGGTTAGTAACTTAATACAACATTTACGATAACTTAACGAAATCAAAACCCTCACGACGAATGACAAAGTATAGCCCGGATTCAGGCAGCACTTAAACATCCATCGGATCAGTTTCAATCGATCGGACATTGTATCGTAGCAGTGATCGAGTTATTACCCTATGATCGTAGCAGTGTTTCAACACTAAAACACACGATTTTGAGCAGAATGTTACGTTTTTTGAAAGAAGATTTCGAACATAGAAGGAAGGCCATGCAACGTACAATTTATAGCTGAAATCTGGGTCTCTCGCGGCTCACGTAGACCTGAAGGACATCCTTCGCAACCCGCGAGGGCCACCCTACCTACGACTAGGGCTGCCGTGTCAACCCCTAGACCTGCCACGTGTGTGACACGTGGCCCTAAAGCTTATACGGTGATCTGCCTGGCTGCCGCGCCCCGCGTAGACTTTTCTTAAGTCCTTCGCGGCCCGCGACCAAGTGATAAATTTTGATTTTCTTGATTTTTCATAAAAATTAGGGTTTTAGGGGTCTGGGTTTGTACTTACGGAGTGTTCTAGGTCATTTTCGTGCAGGTCCTTACAAAAAGTGTTCAAAATCAAAACACAATTTGTCACACAAGTCAAAACTAAACACAAATCGAAACGCTAGATAATACAACTACCTTCACCGGGGTGAAACCAAGGTGATTAGCCGCTCATGGTTGAAGGAGCTTGATCACCGGATGACGAAAGGTTGAATCCCAACATATTGAAGCTTGATGATGGGAATAAATGGTGATTAGGGTTTGTGGTGAGTGATGGTGATGAGAATGAATGGATGGGTTGAATGGTTAGGGTTTTGAATGGAGATGATGGTGAAATTGGTGATGGCGATTCTTGATTCGGATGATGGTTGGCGATAATGGATGATTGGGAATGAAGTGGTTGGTGAACTATGGCTCCAAGATGAAGATTCAAACTCCAATTAGTGTGTAACTCCCGACTTGAATGCCCAATAGAATTCGTTTTTAACACCAAATTAACCAAAATTCGCGTTTGAGGAATTTACTGCCCATCACCGACGCCTGGGGGCCCGTCGCCGACGGCCTCTCCTGCTCCCATTTTTCCCAGACGCCTTAAATAGTTGTATACGGGGTTTTGTGCCGACGGGGTTTATTACAGGGCGTCGCCGATGGCCGTAGGGGCGTCGCTGACGACCCCGCCAACTTTTGTTTTCTATTTTTCACTTCTTAAGATCCCGTTTGATCCGTAACGTGTCCCGGTTGTTCGTTTTTCATCCCGGTAGCTCATATAGCTCTCAAAAAGCACCTTAAACTTCATTAAACCTGCAAAACACAAATCTAATTAAAAGTAGGCTATTCAAGATTAAAAGTCAAGTAAAAACCCAAACTTAAGCATACACAAGCACCGTTATTCAACCACGTATCACATCCCCACACTTGTCTTTTGCTTGCCCTCAAGCAAATCTGTTTTTCACTTTCACGTGGGTCGAACAAAGAATATACTCCCCATTCCCAAGATGAAGGTTAAGGTCAATTGTCATACAAAAGTTCAAACTCTTTACAATTTTCAACATATTTAATGGTAAAGTGAATAATCACATATAAAATGGTTATCCAAGATTAACCCGCCCTTGAAACCAATAAATCATGCATATCCCTCACAATGTTCTCTCCACTCGGTTTAAAGTTGGCTAATAATTGATGCATTAGCACTTTTGAAATAATCACTCAAATCGATTAGAACATGTACCCGCATAGGCTTGCAACTCAATCATTCTCCACCACTGAACACGAATACTAAGCACAAGTCATAAGGTCTTTGTAAGGGTTGTAACGGGGCTAGGCTAAGGGTAGGAAATAGGATATTTTAAAGTGGCTAAGGTGATGAAAATTTGATTTTATTACAAAACAACTATTCTATGCACGACTAACTACCAATATCAAACTAGAAGGCAACAAGTTTTCACCTTTTATTTCTCAAACTAAGAACATGTATTTTTGTTCTTTTCTCAACAATTTTCTATTCTTTTTCGTAACATTTTCTGATTTTTCTCTCTTTTTTTATGCAAACAAACAATTCACAACTATACAAACTTAACTCCTACAATCGAATTTCAATCACACGGGTTTAAAAGAAAAAGGTTTAAGGTTTTGGGCTAAATGGGTGGTCAAACGAAAGGGTTAGGCTTAAAATTGGCTACTAAGGGATAAATTTTTGGGTAAGGATATATAAATGGTGTAAAAAGAAAACGGTTTACCTAATGCCTTAATCATTCTCGTGCTTGTATTCGGTCTATGGTCTCAAACGTATCAAAAGTTGCAAGTTCTAAAATACATGACTAATGGTCCACTCAAACAAAGAAACATACATATGTAATTCTATGATGTAAAAGTGGCTCAAAACCTCACATATATAAAGGGTATGGAATGTGACATGCATAATATGCTAGTTTCTTAGGCGGATTATTCCCAAATAACCACCCGCTAAATACCTGTCATGCTATTAATTTGAACTTAACCATGACAAAAGACCACATGGGTTGTGCCATCCCTCATTGACTTAGTTACTTGTGCTTTAAGATCGCTTCCGAAACAAGACATTTTTGAAAATTTTTTGAAATTTTCCCCCATCCCCACACTTGAGGTAAACATTGTCCTCAATGTGTAGTATTTAAATGAGCAGGTCAAAATTGAAAAACTTTTACTACTCCCCCATCCCCACACTTGAGGTAAACATTGTCCTCAATGTGTAAGAACTAGAGTTTTAAAACGCACAAGGGATGTGACACGGCTACTTCCCAAAAATTCCACCTCAAAAAATAAAATACAAATACAATCCACTTATTACTAACCAAAAATCAAGGTAAAAGGAAACGCATGCACCAGATTTTTGTCGCTAAATGCTCATGTCTTCTTCTTCTCTTCATAAAAATGGTCGTCCCTCGAACATGATGTACCTACAAATCTTAACCCTTGTGTAGAAGCATGCTTCTCACAACCATTGAAATTTGTTAGCTACTTAGTTCTACCATTTTTATGAAAGTGTTACCAAATCATGCGTTATTTTACCTTGATTTATGTGGAAAAATAATTTACAACAACAACAGTCCTAACTCACTTTCGTAGGAATCATGGTTGCATTTAGCTTATGCAACAAGCCATTTTAAACCCCCCCAATAGCTTAGGAGGACGAGTAGGTCTCGTGAGGGTTATATAGGGAACACACCCACAACGTTCATTTATCAAGGCAAAATAAATACTAACGAAAGAAAAACAAAGAAAACCAAAATATACAACAACAACAACAAAATACATACCTCGCCGTCACCGCTGATATCTCTCGTTCGGGTCGACTGGCGGGTTCGGCTGGTATGGGTAACCAGTGAGGGCCTCGAACATCTCCTGGTAGTTGTCGAGGGGACCCAGCTCTCCTTGTGCTGGCGGCTGGTATGGTATCGGGATGAAACTAGACCCTACTGCCTTAGGCCAATGAGGTGACGGGTCAGAGGGGCCTCGTGGAACACGGAGGTTGGAGTAGTCGGTCCACCCCGCGTGTTCTACATAAGGGAGGCCTGCTTCATAGTCTCTCTGGTTTCGCTCCAGATCATGGAGGACCTTGGCGTTGTTAATAACCATTTCATTAGAGACGTATAAAGCACTCCATCGACGAGGTTCCAATGCATTTTGCTCGTTTCGTTGTTTCTCCTCATTCTCCTCCCATGCCCGTCTTCGGGCCGCCTCTTGCTCCTGCATTTGTACCATATGTTCCATCTGCGATCTTTGCAAAGCTTGGAACATTTGCTGCTCCTCCATATACTTGTCCATCCTTTCCCGATGGGCCGCTTAGAGGGCCCACTGTTCCTGCATCTGGGCTCCATGTGTTTCCTCCCAGTTCTGCCTTCTCCTATCATACTCTCTACCCTCTCCTATACCCATAGAGATGTTATAAAACACCGCCTGTTGACCCCGGTTGAAGTCCCGGTGCGAGGGTACCCGCCTAAAATTTACAAAACTCGCCACATCTGCATTCAATTCCCGGTGTGGTCGCATATACCTCTGCTTTGGACCAGCATGCTCAGTTTCATCTTCCTCATCACCCATCTCCACATCTTCTTCAGCTCCTTGTTGTGCATCTAGGTCAACGAATTCATATTTGTGACCCAATGCGTCGGTCCCCAAATACTTGCTCCCCGAAAGTTTCACATGGATCTTCCAATTCTTCTTTATCGTTGCTAAGCTGAACTCTTCCAAAGGTTTAGACACCCAAAGTGATTCTGGGGGAAAACAGTTTTGTTGAAGGATCATGGCACTGATGAGGCGCACGTATGGAATCATCCTCCTGTGAAATGACTCCCAAGTGAACCATGTGTTCATCATGATAATGTGCCTCCATGACAAAGTCGGTGTCCAATACAACAAGGCATGAAGAACTCTACAATCACTTGCTCTCACTCCCCCTCTATCACCAAACCGAACCATGACATTTTCTAGGGAAATTCCTTGAAGAATCTTCCCTTCAACCGTCAGATGGCCCCTTGCAGCCACTCCCCCGTCGTTGTATAGTAATATAGCCTCAGTCATACCATCCGGATCATGGCTGTTTGCATGGTTATCCAAGAAATGTTCGACGGTTGGATAATCATACGCTTGCACCCCTAAGGAATCGAATCGTGCAATGCAATTGATTGTTTCAAATGACATTGTCATCTCCCCTCGGCTTGTAATACCAACCAATCTCCATTGGTCCGGGGGACCATCCTTGTTTCTAAACCTCAACGACGCCAACCACTCGCACACCTCTGACAAATAAACCCGGGAGGTGTTGTCTTCGCACCAATCCAGAACTCTTTCCCAGCCAAGACGCTCAAACATTTGAACAATGCCAATTTTTCTAAACTCCTCAACATTCACCACACTTTCACACACAACCCTATCTGGCACCGCAGTAGACACCTTATTAACCATTTTCCACTTCCACAATTTAACTTCCAACTTCTTATCTCGGAATGTCGAGAGAGCTTTGTTTTTGTCTTCGTCCCAGACCCTAGCGCTTCGACTATCTTTGAATTTCTCCCATGCCCAATCCTGCCTATATAACCTTGCATCACCCTCTTCTATTGAGCTTAATTGCTCCCACTTCTTCGATATCAATCCGGAAGAAGATCCAACTCCGGATGATGATCCTTGCCCCGTAGTTTTTGCCTTCTTCCTACCCCCGGCCATAACTATAATCACAAAATAAAGAACCATCAATATAAACCCAAAACCTTCACATACTCTCAAACTTTGAACATAATGTATGATGTTGAATTTTTAATTAACAAATAGATGCAAAATGCCTTTTTAAACTTCCAAAGTCGCTTATTTTGTCATCTATATATCAATCTTGCTTGTTTATTCACAATTTCTTATGATTTCAACAACATTCAACACCATCACTATGTTCAATCATGCAAATGACGAGTGTAATTACTTAACTATGGTTATTACATGTTCAAATCCTATCCAAAACAACCAATCGTTCTTAAACTTATGCTAGAAAAACATACATTGTTTAAACAACCTACTCTTAAACTAAAAAGTTTAAAATATCAGAAGAAAACAACTAACCATATGATAATCATGCTTAAATTTAAGTGAAATCCATACCTTTGATGTTGTAGACAAGAAGAACTAAGAAAAAGATGCAAAGCAAGTAACTTGATGAACACCCTTCAAATAACTTGAAAATTTACGCTCAGAAATCTTGCAAACTAGCAAGAATTGATGAAAACCGTGATAGGGGTTTTGTTCTTCTCAAAAAATTACACACAATAGGCTCAAGAATCAAATGATTTGGTGAAGATTTGAAAGAGTTATGAGAAATTGAAGGGTTAGGGTTCTAAGAGTAAAAGATGAAGAAGATGGAGTGAAAAGTGAGAGGAGAGAGAGTGTTTCAATGTTTTGAAAGCTAGAAAATCAGATTGGGGGGGGGGGGGGAACTATGGTTCGATTTTGTGGTGAAATTTAGGTTAGAGTTGGGTTTATTTGGTTAAAAAGAGGTTTTGGTTCGGAATCAAGGAACAAACCAGCAGCGGCTGGCAAATAAGCACCCGTCGCCAACGGACCTGACCCCGTCGCCAACGGGCTCGGCAAAATGGTCCTGGTTGGCGACGCCCTATCCTCCTGGATATGGGACTTTTGATCCGACGGGTGTTTTGAGACCCCGTCCCCGACGCGCTTACACCCGTCGCCGACGGGCTTCCGTTTCTCCATTTTTATTATTATTATTATTTTTTTTTTTATGAAAAGAAAAAGGAAAATTATGAATATTTAATAAAAGGAATATATAAAATAAAATTTTCTAAAAATTATTCAAAATGTTTTTATAAATTTTTATAAGTTAAAAATTTAAAAACAAACAACCCGTTCACGGACCTACCACCCCCCGAAAAATCGTGTATTGTCCCTAATACACAAAAGTAAGTCTAAAAACATACCTTTTGTCTTCATAACGCATTCGTGATATCCGGACTTCACACAATCAAGAGGGTTAGTACGAAATGAGAACGATTAACACAAAAATACTCAAACAATTAAATAAATTATACAAAACTCTACACAAAGTATTACCGGTCCTTTCAGTCGACCTCATAAACCGATGCTTACCACAAAGCTCACTGATTCCTTGTTTTCGTCCACTCTTTCGTTACCATCGATAAACGGTTTTAGCCTATGGCCATTGACCGTTTGCCGTGACCCATCCTTTGGGTCCTCGATGGTAACATCACCCAATTGTCCGACCCGGTGATCATATAGGGTCCCATCCATTTTCTTCGGAGCTTTCTGGGGAAAAACTTGAGCTTCGAGTTGTAGAGCCATACCTTTTGCCCAATCTTGAACTCTTTCTTCCTCAACTTAGCATCATGCGCCCTCTTCATCCCATCCTTGTACTTGGATGCGCATTCATATGCCATTTCCCTTAGCTCCTCCAACTCGCATAGATTAAGCTTCCGTTCCTTACCTGCATCATCATATTTAACATTGACCTCTTTAATAGCCCATAATGATCGATGCACAAGTTCAACCGGTAAATGACAATTTTTACCGTAAACCAACCGGTAAGGTGTAGTACCAATGGGTGTCTTATGTGTCATACGGTAGGCCCATAAAGCATCGTTCAACTTGATTGACCAATCCTTACGGTCCGCCCGTACGGACTTTTGCAAAATTTCTTTGATTTGCCGGTTTGACCCCTCTACTTTCCCGCTTGTTTGCGGGTGATAGGGGGTAGCAATTCTATGGTCAACACCATACCGTTTTAAGAGTTTCTGTTAGTGCAGTATGTGTCTATCGCCTCCGTCAATCAGAATCGTAGCAGAAAATGAAGAATACTAGACTTTATATTGTAATATTAGAGATATCTAGACAAAAAGGCAAGGTGGCATTTCTGTAATAATGAGAAATCTCATTAAAAGCCTTGTGCCTATAAATAGAGCCTTAGACTTAAGAATTAAAACTTTTGCCATTTTAGAGAATTTGGAGCTTGGTGCTTAGAGAGAGAAAGTAGAGAGAGAAAATGCTCTAGGTGATTCACGGTTCTTGTACGATTTCAGATTTATCAAAGAATCACGTTTATATTACGTCACATGTGTGAGGTCGCGTTCGTGTATGGATTCCGCACGTTTCACGTTCGTTTCGCAATCGTTTCGGAGTCAAAACCGGTCCTACAGTTTTCCAAACCGAAAATTTTTAAAATGAGATCCTTCGTCACTTATGATGACACGAGGAATCCCAAACCTTGAAAAAATATGGGTTTGAACGAAATTACAAACTATGGAATGGTCATTTGTCTTGGTGGCTATTGCTTCGACCCACTTTGACACGTAATCAACGGCCACCAAGATATACAGATTACCATAAGAATTGGGGAATGGGCCCATGAAATCAATACCCCAAACATCGAAAATGTCAACGACGAGGATTGGTTGCATGGGCATCTCATCCCTTTTTGAAATACCCCCTAACTTCTGGCATTCAACACAATTCTTAGAAAACTCAAATGCGTCTTTAAAAATAGTTGGCCAATAAAGACCACTATTCAACACCTTGTGACCCGTTTTGTGACCACTAAAATAGCCACCACACGCAAACGAATGTAGGTGCTTCAGCACGCTTGGAATCTCCTCATCGTCAATGCATCTTCGAATCATTTGGTCCGCACACTCTTTCGACAAATGCGGTTCCTCCAACCGGTAATACTTAATCTGAGACAAAAAGTGTTGTCTCCTCCGTCTATCCCAATGTGGCGGTAAGTCACCTGTAACAAGATAATTCACAATATTAGCATACCACGGTAACTTATCTAATTTCATAATGTGCTCATCGGGAAACGACTCATTGATCTCTACAGATTTAGGATCTTCCTCAACTATCAACCGGGACAAATGGTCCGCTACCACATTCTCGGTACCCTTTTTGTCCCGGATCTCCAAATTAAACCCTTTGAGCAATAACACCCATCGGATCAATCTCGGTTTGGCATCCTTTTTCTCCATGAGGTACCTAACAGCAGTGTGATCAGAATAAATAATCACTTTACTACCCCATATATATGACCGAAACTTATCCAATGCATTTACCACCGCGAGTAGCTCTTTTTTAGTGGTGGTGTAATTCAACTGTGCATCTGAAAGAGTCTTACTCGCGTAGTATATGGCAACAGGTTTCTTGTCAACCCGTTGTCCCAACACGGCCCCCACCGCATAATCACTTACATCGCACATAATTTCAAATGGTAAAGACCAATTTGGCGATTGCAAGATTGGGGCCTCGACTAATTTTTCTTTTAAATTGTTAAACGTGTTTTGACAGTTTTCATTGAAATCAAACGGTTGATCTTTTAACAGCAAGTTACATAAAGGATTGGTTATGTCACTAAAACCCTTAATAAACCGTCGATAGAAGCCCGCATGACCTAAAAATGACCTAACACCTTTAACACTCGTGGGATACGGCAAAGTGGATATAACTTGTACCTTCGCACGATCGACCTCTATCCCATGACTCGACATCACATGACCCAACACGATTCCCTCTTGAACCATAAAATGGCTCTTTTCCCAGCTTAAGAACAAACTAGTTTCTACGCATCTTTTTAGTACTTTTTCTAATTGGTCCAAACAAGTCTCGAATGACGACCCAAAAATTGAGAAATCATCCATGAAGATTTCTAAAGACTTCCCCACCATATCTGAGAAGATACTTATCATGCACCTTTGGAAGGTGGCGGGCCAAACGGCATTCGCCTAAATGCGAATGTGCCGTAGGGACAAGTAAACGTTGTCTTTGCTTGATCTTCCGGATGGATGGCAATTTGATTATAACCAGAATAGCCATCTAAAAAACAATAGAATTGTTGCCCGGATAATTTCTCAACAATTTGATCGATAAACGGTAAAGGAACATGATCTTTGGAAGTTACGGCATTCAACTTCCTATAATCAATACAAATTCGCCACCTAGTTACCGGCCGAGTGGCTACCTCTTCACCTGCGTCATTTTTGACGACTTGTATACCCGCTTTCTTCGGAACTGTCTGCGTCAGGCTCACCCATTGGCTATCCGAGATCGGATAAATGATACCCGCATCAAGCCATTTCAATACTTCTTTCTTCACCACCTCCCGCATATTCGGATTCAATCTCCGTTGTGCATCTCGAACGGGAGTCGCACCTTCTTCCGTGATGATTTTGTGCATCACCACTGAGGGACTAATTCCCTTCAAATCAATAATGGTCCATCCAATGGCCGCTCGATTGGTGACCAAAACACCCATTAACTTCTCCTCTTGCTCCTCGGTTAAGTTTGATGCAATGATGACCGGGAGTGTGTTGCCTTCACCAATGTAAGCATACTTAAGATGCTTAGGCAGCACCTTCAATTCGACCTCCGGAGGCTCGACCAATGACGGCTTTAATTTGGTGTCAATGTTCTCCGGTAAACCCTCCACTTGGTGCGTCCATATCAGTTTTCCCTCTATAACCGCAAGCACCTCCAAACTCTTCACCTCCTCGTCTATGCTCCGATTCACCTCCACCCGTGACCTATCAAACATAGAGCAATCCTCCATGGTGTTTTCCTCATCTAGAACAGTGTCGCAGAGAGGTGTACACCTGTCAACAACGTCTGCCATATAGCATTCATCGTCGACTAAAGGAGTCGTCAATCCCGAAAAAACATGCAACCTCAACCTTCGGTTTCCAAATGTCATGTCTATCGTTCCCGTTTTGCAATCAATTTGAGAATCTGCGGTTGCTAGGAACGGTCGACCCAAAATCACCATAGGTTGCTTGGTTGGGTCCTTAGCCACATAATCGAGTACTAAAAAGTCCACCGGATAGTAGAAATCCTCGATTTTTACTATCACATCCGAGACAATTCCACGGGGTAGTTTAGGTGTCAAATCGGCTAACACCACAGTAGTGTTTGACGATCGAAGTGGACCAAACTCATATTGGTCATATAAACTACCCGGTAGAATGCTCACACTAGCACCAAGATCTAAAAGTGACCGGTTGATTTTAAAATCACCTACTTGAATTGAAATGATAGGTGCACCCGGATCTTGGAGCTTGGGTGGAAGTGCGCCCGAAAGAATCGAACTCACATTTTCGGTTAAATCTAATTTTTTAGGAAATTTGTGAGTTCGTTTTTGGGTACACAATTCTTTCAAGTACTTAGCATAAGACGGTACTTGCTTGATTGCATCCAAAAGAGGTAAATTAATTTTTACTTGTTTGAAAACTTCCCACAACTCTTCTTGTTGTGGACCTCTTTTGTTTACAACCTTCTTCACGGGTCCCTTCAATGCTTCGGGATACGGGGCGGTATTAACCTCCACACCCGTTTCCTTAGCCTTAGGGACGGGTATGGTCACAACGGGGGTGTCATTTTTAATTTTTAAATTATTTTTGTTTTGACCCGTTTGACCATCCTCACACTCTTCATCACTAGCATCCTCCACCACCCCATCAACAAACTGGGGTAGTGGTGTTTTAACACCATTATCCACAACTCGACCACTACGTAAAGTTATTTTATTAATTGGTACCTCACGTGTGTTCTTCGAACTCGACCCTTGATGCTTAGGGTTCACCGTGGTGTCACTTGGGAGCTTTCCCATGCTCCCCCTTATTTGTGCCATTTCCTTCGCAAGTTGGCCCACTTGCTTTGCCAATGCCTCATGTGATTTGTCTCGAATATCATTTGTCTTCTTCATCTCCTTGATGTCACTGTTAGATTCCTTAACCACATTCAACAAGGCGTCCATTTTAGCACTCAAATCATCACCACCGGTTTGATTATTCGACCCGCTTCCATTACCACCTTGGTTATTGTAATTCCTTTGGTACCAACCTTGGTAATTATTGTCCCAACCATGGTACACTTGATTGTAATTACGTTGGTAACCCCCTTGATTACCACCTTAGCAATTTTTATATGATGACCCGCTTTGGTTACCCGGTTGAAAATTCGAGTTCATTTGATTTGTGGCATTCCCATATCGGAAGTTGGGATGATTTCTCAATCCGGGATGATAAGTGTTCGAATTCATATCTTCGCAAACCGCAAATTGTACCGCATTCACCTCTTTCCTCTTCATACGAGCTAACTCCCGTTCTAGAGTAGAAATCCGATCCTTAGAGTCAAGATCGGGAAGTGACCGGAAAACGGGATGTTTTTTAGCTCTATCGACCGACTCCTTTGACTTTGACCGCTTGCTCATCCGCTCAAGAAAATCCCAATCGTCATCTTCATGGTTACTCAACAATGTTCCGTTGCTCGTTGACTCGAGGTGGTTCCATGTCTCATCATCCAACCCTCTTACAAAACATTTAACCAATTCCCACTTTTCTATTTGATGATGTGGGCACTTCCGAATCAATTCCTTGTACCGAGTGAATGCTTCATGCAACGGTTCACTCGATAGTTGACGGAAAGACCTTATTTCATCTCGAGCGTCATCGGTCTTCGCCATCGGTCTTCGCCATCGAGTAGTACTCATCAAGAAAGGCTTGTTGCATCTCGCCCCATGTATGAATACTATTTGCCGGAAGTGTAAGGAACCATTGTTTCACCTTATCCTTTAGCGAAAACTGAAATGACTGAAGCTTGACCTCTTCCAATGCAAAATCATGCCCCCCAATGGTGCTACATATGGCCGAAAACTCCGCCAAATGAGTGTATGGTTCATCATTAGACCTCCCATTGAAGTGAGGAAGGATGTTGATGTAGTGAGGCTTGCAGTCGGACATCCTCTCTCGCATACGATTGGTGAGTCATTATCGGTGACCACCGGCCTAAAACGGTCATTTACTCCCCGTGGAGGTTGTTGACGACGACGCGGGCCGTTAACTTCTTGATTAACCGGCCTTCGATTATCCCTTCGATCACCTCCTCTATTACCTCTTTGGTTACCTCCTCCCACGAAATAAGGAATCCGATTAGGGTTCCCATTGTTGTTGTTGTTGTAGAACCCATCATTCCGGTTCCTTTGATTATTGTTTCGTGGTTGGCGGTTATTCCCATAACTATCATTTCTCACATTCCCATACCCGTAATTGTTATCCCCCATGAAATTGGCATTTTGATACCCAAATTCATCGTCTTCGAACCCTCTCACGTTGTAGACATTCCCCCGGTTCACATACCCCCAATCTTCATCATCGACCCGATCATCATAGTTACCCCCATCATCCGAGTATTCCGAGTGAATACTCACATACTCCGGCGATTGGTAACCGGGAACACTGAATGGCTCATCATCGGGGATAGCATTTCTCATATCATCTAAGTTAAAGAACGGGTCTTCATTCACGGGATTACCATGATCTCGGTTGCCTCTACAGTCGGAATTAACATTCCGGTCATCAAGGTTATTGGGTAAGGAGTTATGTCGGTGAAGGTTTTGTTGTTGGGGTGTTCTTTGGGTGTTGTTGGGATTTTGGTTTCGGAAAGGTGGTGTGGGTGGTCTAGAGTTGTTATTACCACCCGGTTGCTCTTGAGGTATATGTTGGACATTTTGGGCGGGATTGAAGTTTCCTCGAGTTTGGAATTGGTTTTGATTGAGGTTTGGGTAATTGAGGTTTTGGTTGGAATTTTGGTTTGCCATTGAATCAGTTTCAATGGATGGTGTAAATTATGGTGTTTGGGTGACTTGGTTAGGAACAAGGGTTGCTTCTAACCGGCTTGCTAAGTTCCTTCTTGCGACTCTTTCAATTTCCAGTTCGTAGACTAATGGTGAAGTCCTCCTGGAATTCCGTGTATGCATGCACTACCTGTAATCTGCACAACTAACACAACCCGCGTAACAAGGAAAAAGACAAAGTACAAAAAGAAACTAAACAAATTAAACAGTTAATCACGCAAATTCAAACAATAATCCAAACACAAAGCGCACGCACTCCCCGGCAACGGCGCCAAAATTTGATCGGATTGTCTCGCTCCGGTCAAAGATAATATTTATAAGCCCTAATTACCCTTAACAAATAGCTAGTGGTAGCAAGGGGTCGAACCACGAAGAGTATGTGGTTTGCGAATGGACTTTGAATGATTTGTAGATGTTGTCACTTTTAAGAAGCTTGCTCAAATATTTTTTTTTATAGTTTTTGTTTGTTGAAAAGATGTTGAACAAAATTAACTAAATTGGATTGATTATCTACTGGGAATTAGCAAATGCAAGAATTGTAATTGATTGTGTAAACAAGATAAAGAAAACAATAATGAGAAAAAGGGTTCACACCCGGTTTCGGTAATTGCAAACCTAGGTTCCTACACGTTTTAGAATTGACCTAATTGGATAAATGATTAACGGATTTAGTGTACCATGACTTAGGTGCCAATAACTAACATCATTCCTAAGAACGGACAAGAATGCACTTTGTAATCAACACAAGTAAATCCTAACCAAGATAACGCATAAGTGCACAAATTTATTTCACAAAGTCATAACTTTATCGTCGTTCGACAATTTGCAAATCCAATTCAAATACACGACAATTATCAAAGGTGTTCAAAATCAAAACACAATTTGTCACACAAGTCAAAACTAAACACAAATCGAAACGCTAGATAATACAACTACCTACACCGGGGTGAAACCAAGGTGATTAGCCACTCATGGTTGAAGGAACTTGATCACCGGATGACGAAAGCTTGAATCCCAACATCTTGAAGCTTGATGATGGAAATAAATGGTGATTAGGGTTTGTGGTGAGTGATGGTGATGAGAATGAATGGATGGGTTGAATGGTTAGGGTTTTGAATGGAGATAATGGTGAAATTGGTGATGATGATTCTTGATTCGGATGATGGTTGGCGATAATGGATGATTGGGAATGAAGTGGTTGGTGAACTATGGCTCCAAGATGAAGATTCAAACTCCAATTAGTGTGTAACTCCCGACTTGAATGCCCCCTAGCCAATAGAATTCGTTTTTAACACCAAATTAACCAAATTCGCGTTTGAGGAATTTATTGCACGTCGCCGACGCCTGGGGGCCCGTCGGCGATGGCCTCTCATGCTCCCATTTTTCCCAGACGCCTTAAATGGCTGTATACGGGGTTTGTGCCGACGAGGTTTATTACAGGGCATCGCCGACGGCCCTAGGGGCGTCGCCTACGACCCCTCCAACTTATGTTTTCTATTTTTCACTTCTTAAGCTCCCGTTTGATCCGTAACGCGTCCCGGTTGTCCGTTTTTCATCTCGGTAGCTCATATAGCTCTCAAAAAGCACCTTTAACTTCATTAAACCTGCAAAACACAAATCTAATTAAAAGTAGGCTATTCAAGATTAAAAGTTAAGTAAAAACCCAAACTTAAGCATACACAAGCACCGTTATTCAACCACGTATCAATATCCACATGAATCATAGTATGCGAGTTACTAGAATGCCTAGATTGTGTAACAATATGTTCAAACCCAAGTTTCCAACGCGTTTAATTTTGTCTATCCCATAGTATCGCGGGAGGTTAACATGTTTAACTTAACAATACCCCAAGTATTGTGGGCGGTGCGTTAATCCTATAGCGCTATAATTGTTAAGGTAGGCTAGCAAAGTTAATGAGCATATATCAACACAAATAGTTTACATGGCATACGAGATTAACAAGCATCACACATAGTTTCATGTTTCAACAATGGATAGAGTTCGTTTAAAATAGTTTCAAAGTGAAGTGTAGTTTGTATAGTATACATGTTGCACCCAAAGTGATTAAAAGGAAAAAGGGATCGAGTATGCTGACGATTTTTGCAAGCTTTCCTACTTGAATCCCGCTAGTGATGTTGGTTGTTTAGTTTGGAGCACTTTGTCCTTCTACACAAAGGAACGTAGATATATGAGTTTGGGGTATAACGGAAGATTATAGTTTCAGAATTTAAATAACATGAATATAGCCATATGAAAATAATCATCCATCACATATGATGTTTAGATGATCTACCTACTAATTTGACAATGTCCACTTGTTCATCATCAAAGGTTCGATTTGTTTGAATATTACATAAGTATAGAGTATATTATATCGTACAAGTCAAGCATGAGGTAGAAGATCAAAGTCTTCATTTAGTCACCTCTAAGTATCATAGAATTCATACATGAGGTAGGAAGAACAAGCTTGCATTTAGGTACCTCTATTGTTCACCACTACACTTGTTGTTATAAACAACAAGGAGGGTCATGAACTTACAAGAATAATGTAATACAATAACTAATCTATGAGAAAACATCAAGAAGTGAGTGGATTTTTTTTGAAAGATAGCCCAAGCTAGTCTAACAATCACACCTTCATCAAGCTTCAAGCTTGAACACTTCTTGTGGGTAAAACCCTAACTAAAATAGAAAGTTTATGAGGATTATACCTCTGATTTTAAATGTCTCAACCTTTTTTTTAAGCCTAACTAACCATAGAAGTGGTTATAAGCATAAGGACATAGGTTTGAGATGAGTTTCCTCAAGTTTAATTAAGTTTATCAAAGTTCTTGTACAGAACAAAAAATTTCTTGCACTTATAACCCTTTTATGGTGATGTTCCATCCTTGGTTTTCCATGGAAAACCTATGGAAACATCCCTAGGGTTGTTCCAAGTGCTAAGAAGCAAGAAAGGATGAAGAAGATGGAAGATAAGTGAGGTTAAACTCACTTTTGCAACTTGAAATGATTCTGACTTTGCTACTGTTTTTTGCACCAGATTTGGAGTGATTAGAGAGTGGATTAGTGAGTTTGTAAAGTGAATCAAGTGTGGGATTGAGTTGGGTTTTATAGGAGGTGATTAGGTGAGGTTAGTTGGACATTAAGTGCAAGAAACACACTTAACAAACACAAAATTGGCCAATCTTGGAGCTGGTTGCAACATTCTGCCGGATTGAGGGCATGGTGTCATGCCACAGCAACCCCCCCATACCCGTCGCGCGACGCGACGGGTCCATGTTACAAAATTAAGTTTTAATTTTGACACTTTAGCCCCCTGTAGTTTATATTTTAGGGTTTTTAAGGGTTTTAGGGGTTGTTTTCAACATATAAGCATAGTATAAGGGAAAAACAAGTATGGAGAACATAAACCAAGTGTAATTAAGCGTATGAGTGTCATATTTAAGTATCGTATTCGTTCAAAGACGTATTATGCACGAGTTTCACGTATTTGCAAGATTAACACATAGTTTCCAAGAATTACGAATAAGCATCAATTGTTTCACGAAATTGAATGTATGAGCATGTATAAAGTATGTACAACATGAATTTAACGAAATACGAGTTTTATTTATGATCCAAGTCTCGGATTTTACAATGATTATGTTAGGATCGGAGGCTCTCGTGATTGTGTTTGTTTGTATAATTTGAACAAATCAATAGAAATGAACAGAGTTTAAGTGCAGCGGAAATGAATAACAAACTTTGTAAACACAATCAAAGAAGAATATAGTTTGATAAACATTTGCTTTTCATAGAGTCGAAAGATTACAAATCAAAGCAAAAGATTACAATGCAAGCTTACAAACTAAACTCCCCCTCAGCCTGATACTCTATGGTTGGTTGCACAAGATGAAAGGATTGAATTGAGGAGAAGAACTCACTCAAAATGATCAAATGTAACAGTACAGAGTACTGCTCCATTTATAGACAAGCCAAACCATTGAGGCATCTCAGCTGACGTCACCATGAAAGCGACATCTAACAGACTAACAACCTGTATCTACTGTTCTTATACAAACACTGCTAATCTTAACCACTGACTATGTATAAGACAGATGACACACTAAACTACTGCTCTCTCTTTACATCAGTGCTTTCCTCAAGGTTGATCAGTCCTTGGTTGGGCAGTGCTTTGTCATCAGTAGATTGTACCAGCAGTGTTTACTTCTCAGCAGTCTTCTGGGCTTCATCAGTAGTTAGAAGAACAGCAGCTGTTGTATGCGGACAGGGGATAGAGGACCATCAGATGTTATAATCACTTTCAAGGGAGAAGACTTAGTGTAAACAGCTGCTTATTGTGAATCCACTGTTGTGAACCAGTTTTGGCTTTCATTATCTATTCCTCTGGTAGGGTTCAATCCCAACAGATTACAATGAAGGAACGATTACAAGAACACAAGACTTCCAAAAATAGAAATACAAACAAGACTTGCTATAAATGGAAAGTACGAAAGAGCAGGGCGTTACACATTCCATGCTATAAACCCTGGGTTACTATATGTCGAATAGCACTGTTATTTATCTGGTTTTCATTATTCTGGTTTTCCCGATTCGCGTTGTCGGCCATCTGGATTTTAAACAATTACCAAGTATTAATATCACAAAACAATATTGAATGCGAGTAATCACATAACAACACATTGATCCAAAATCGTCGTCATTGCGACGTTTACTCTATTTTATATTATGCATCTATATCTATTACAAACCATAACTGGAAATGAAAATACAGTACTAGTATGCATCAGTAGCTATAAGATTATATATTCTAGTTTGGAAAAAGTTTTTTCCTTCAAACATACACACATATATATTTATATATTATTATTACTACTACTACTGATAGGGGTTCATCCAGTATTGCATGTTACACTCATCATATTTCCAGACGAGTCTCTCCCCTATCTGTCTCATTTTCTCACTTCCTTCTAAGATTTCCTCACCAAAGGTGAGGAGTTCCTGTATGTTCTCAGTACTCATGGATGGTGCGGGGGCTGGTATGGGGTCAGGGAACTGTGGCATCGGTTCTTCTTGAGGGTAGGGGTTCTCTAGAATCTCCCTGATATATTGGTCATTATCATAATAGGGGTCTAGAGGGTCAAGATCTGGGTAGGGTCCTACTAGATCTTGCATGGGCTCCTCTATTGGGATTGGGTAACGTTGCTTGTAATCCCTGTGGTCGTCAAACCACGGGTCATAGTCTGGGGGTAGGGTGCTGAAACTCTAGGGATTTCAGCTGGGTCTAGGTCAGGTAGTGGGTTCTGGTCAGCTGGGTCAATCTCTACTTCCATGGATTGTGTTGGGAACAACTGCAATGGTTGGGGTGCTATGTGTTGTTCTAGATTAGGGTCAGCGGCTGTGGTTGCTAGTATATGGAAGTTTGCCAGTCTCCTATTGATTATATCTTGTGTTTGAGCGTTCATTTCTCTATTCGCGGCTGCTAAAGCTCGCTGCTGCTGAAGTTTTCTCATCCTTTTTCTACGCTCGTGAGCTCCTCTGCTGAACCATCCTCTCTTCTTGGGAGGGAATGGTTCTTCAGATTGTGCTTTGAACACGAAAATCCCTTCTTCGGTGTCAGCCGAATACCCCGAGGGGGGAGACTGCGAAGAGGTTCCTTCGTCCCTAGGAGAGTTGGACAGTTGACGGTAAGCGTCCGAAGGTCCTTGATCACTCATACTGTAAACTAATAAATTGTCAAATAACACAAAATAATAATCTACACGTATGCACCTAGTCTCATTGATTATTTCCTAACAAAATTTATAATTTCAATGTCAGCAGAACACATCTTTGGCTGAAATCAGTGGCTAAGCTCTGATACCACCTTTTGTCGCAACCCCCGACCCCTGCCTCGGGAGGCGGGCAGCCGCGACCTACTCAGAGATGGTGGTATCGTTGTTTATCATTATTTGGCAGCAGAATTTTCATCAGGACCGTAGTTATGAAATATTTTATCAGAGTAAAATATCACATTTTTATATTGATAAACGCATGGATAAAACCCAAGTTTCCATTACAGACATGTTTATAGGGATAAACCCTATTTTATTGAATAAAACATCTTTCTTTATTTAGGTAACTTTTATAGCCACATTTTTCCAAGCCTTCGGTGCTCTCCAGCTGGCTTCTATTTTGGCTTTCACATTTTGTTACCTGAAACGCGTTTTAAAAACATTTGTTAGTGGGAAATACTGGTGAGTGAATCCCAGATTAATCAAAACAGGTTTTATCATTGTACAGTATTGAGGGCGATCTCGCAATTATATTTGTTTCCAATTCTTCCTTTAATTACCACCCACAGTACTGTCGACCCGACTTGTGGTCATGTTACTACTCACAGTGTAGTAACAAATTTTGTATACAAAACCCCAACACACCGACGATAATTGTAGAATCACAAATACTCAATCACTGTTAATTGTAATTTAAAACAATTGAGGTTTTGTAAAACAGTTTATGCAAAAAGGAGATTACTCACATTGCTAGTTTAGACTTTTCCTGGTGGATTCCTGGTTATAATCTAATAATTTAAACAATGCACACGTATTAGTATAATAACCCAATATTTACATTAGTTATACTCTCCCCGAGACAGAACTCCAACGACTACGTCGGGTAGAACCACGACAGCCGTTACGGAGCACTAGATCAATCGGGCAGCGTATCTAATACGTAACCGTGGGTTATAATATTTACAACGGGGCAGAACTTCATTAATTAGGGGGGGTATAATACCCGATTATAGCTTCTATACTACAGAATTTAGAGAGAATTTCACGAATTTGAGCGAGTTGGGACTGAGGTCGATTACTTCTATTTATAGGGCTGGAAATTGACTTTCTCACGGCCCGCGTAAGGATCAGATAAGGGCTTCGCGGCCCGCGACGTAGTGGTGTAGGTTCTAGTTATTCTGATTCGTTGGTTTTAGACTTGACACGATCACGCCACGTGGCAGCACCGGGTGAGGCTGCGTAGCCAGGTTGTCACGCCCCGCGTAAGCCGAAGAGAGTGTCTTCGCGGCCCGCGAGCGACACAGTGATTTTGTTTTTATTTTAATTAATAAAATTAAGGGTATTTAGGGCTTTTATACGTATACGGGATGTATTTTAAGACGTATAGGGATGTTCTAAATATATTAAAGGTGTCGGAAAATTTTAGGAGGGTTGTTATAATTGGAGGTAGAAATAGCGAATTCTCGGTTGGGGCTGTAAAAGTTTTGTTGAGAAGTGGGATTGACTATAACAACAATTTCGTCTTTAAATGGTCGAAATGGGTCTCGAAGAAGTGCAATCTTGGTTTGAGAGCGGATATGGGGAGGATTGCTACGATCGATGCTCTTGTCAAAAGGAATTGTTTCAATGGTGATGAGAAGTGTCTCTTGTGCGATGAGGGTGTGGAGATGGCTGAGCATCTTTTTTGCTCGTGTTTGGTGGCCTGAAACATTTGGTATCTTATCAGCCGTTGGTGCAAGATTAGCCCGACCTATGCCTTCTCTATTAGAGATTTGTTGTCCATCCATGAGTATTCCGGATTGGAAAAAACCGCTAAAGAAGCCCTTCAATGTATTATTATAGTTGGTTGTTGGTGTTTATGGAAAGCTAGAAACGAGAGGAGGTTCAAGAATAATAGGAAAGAGATTTCGGATATTTTTCAAGATGGTAAAGTCTTAGGTTTCTTATGGTACCGGAATAGATCTAGAAATAGAGGTATTTTATGGAATAGCTGGTGGCGAAGCTTGAGATTTCCGATCAGGGAGTCGAAAACGTATATACCAAAATATTTCTATAAAACCAGGGGATCAAAAGCGTATATACCCAAAAAAATTTATACGAAAATTACATACTCCCCACTACTAAACGAAAAGTTTGGGGGGTCGGTCGCCCCCTCCCGCCCCTATTATCCTACGCCCATGGCTAGTGCTCTTTCAATTTTTTATAATCAGTTCTTGTTTGTGTGGCTGAGGGTTAGCTCGTGTATAAAAATTACTTTTCAAAAAAAATAATAATAATTTACAACTACTTCAAATATCATGGAAATAGTATGATCTAAATTGATTAGTATGATATTAAATTGGTTATACATAAGTCAACAACTTAAAGATGAAGCTATGGTTTTCGTCATCTAATCGTATTGATTAATCCAACATTAATATCCAGGCATACTTGTATTCATTCGATTGTCGATGTCTTAGACGATTTGTTTCAGTATATAAATACAAGATTTATTTTCATCAACAATTGTTGAATACACAAGAGAATCTATACTATATTATAATACATGAGGGAAGGATTCCCAAAAGTTAAGAACTTCTTCCCCCATTATTTATAAATAAACCCCTAGAATGAGGGTAAAGTGGTCTTTTAAACCATAATTATTTTTTAGTCCCTCAATCTATTACATTTAAATCCTTGACATTTAACATAATTATGGGTAATTAGTTACACTCCCCCCCCCCCTCTTTAATTCTTTAATGTATTCCTGCGATATCTTACAACCCGTAATGTTTTAAAAAAATCGGAAGGTACCATGACGATCGGCACATTTTTTTAAACGTTTCGATAGTTGTCTTTTTTAGTTTCGCCGTGCGTTCATAAAGTACAAATAGCCGATGCGTAAATGTACAATTGATTAAAGCCAACATTTGTTTTATACCCAAGCCAGCTTTGACCATTACCTAGCTACCGTGCATTAACATTTGTTTTTTACCCAAGTTTTTTGTTTTGAACGACATTAATAAACTAAAATATTCCCTAATTTTACTTGTACAGAGTCAGTTTGTTGTGACATGTTTAATATAGTATAGATAAAACTCACAACAAACTTCCTATTAAACATGCCACAACAAACTAAATAGGATATGTGCATCTTATTTTAAAAACTTAAAACTCACAACAAACTTCCTAAATAAGTGGATGACCAATCTAAAACTAAACCCTAATGGACTACTATAAATACATAGCAAACACTCACAATTCTACATTTCTATTGCTAAACAGATTTAAAATATGGAGCCAGTTCTGAATTCACTTGATGCGAAAAAACAAGCATGCGATATTGAAAAATCTAAGGTCGGTTCTATGATAAGTTTTGTTATATCGCAATAATGAATAATTGTTTTCTTTTATTTACTTTTATGTGAATACTAACTTATTTGATTTTTCAGATTCAACACACCAATTTAAACACCCCAGTTGTCGAACAAGCTTTTGTTAGTTTTTAAGTAATATTTTCGCTTATAATCTTTCATATTAACAAGTTCGTTATGTTATTATTTGGTGTTTTATTGTAGGATGATAATGATAATAGTGTTGAAATTATTTCTTATGGTGCAATGTTCAGTCCATACAAGTCTTCAACGTCAATTTAGTAAAGAGGTAATTTTAAAATTTATTTAATCTTTTTTAAATTTTTTTATTCAATATTTGTTTTTTTTATAAAATTTATTTAATCATTTTTTTAACTTTTTTATTAAATTTTTGTTTTTTAAGGATCAGAAGTATGAGAATCAAAAGAAAAGATCTAAGAGACTCTCTGAATGGAAATGGGTCGAGGTTATAAATTTAGATGATTCTGAGGACGATGAGAAAGAAGATGAATTAGATGATACTGCTGATTCGAGCACAAACAAGAAAAACGGATCAAAAAAGAAGAGAAATTAGATCAAAATATAGCAAGTGTTTTTACGTTTTTTTCATTTTCAGTTGTTTTTGTTTGATCTAGACTATCCCATGAATAATAAAGTTTATTTTATATTTGAATTTATGTTTTGTGTTATTTTATTGCACTTATAATTTACATCTCGATTGAACTAATATACTTTTGTCATTTGTTTAGTATTTTTTATTTATTAACAAATGAATCTTTACATGTTTAAAACAGTTTTTCTATACTTTATTTATTATTAATTTTTATAACAAAACAAAACTTTGATATTTAGTAGATAGAAGATAAACTATGTTCCAAAATTTTAGGAATTATTTAATACTAATTTACGATATTAGTAGATAGATAGTAAACTATATCCCAAAATTTTAGGAATTATTTAATACTAATTTACGATATTTATTTAATACTAATTTACGATATTTAGTAGATAAATAGTAAAATATGTCCCAAAATTTTAGGAATTATAAGTCAACTAATTAGGTCCTCCAAGTTAATTATATGGGATGAGGCATCGATGGCGAAACGTCAGGCGATAGAGGCAGTTGATCGAACATTGCAAGACATTATAGGTGTTAGGCTCCCATGTGTAACACTTATGACATATATCCACCACAATATTGTTATCATATACAAATAAGAAAACTACCAGCAACGAGTGCCGCAATCCAAAGTGTCGCCCCCGCCGCATCGCGCGGGCACCCTACTAGTATATAAAAGTGTATACCAGTTTGGTGTGTTCCTTGTTATAAACTATATCATAGTGTTTTTTTTTTTTTTTTTCTTTCTCAAAATTAGTTGAATATTTGTTATTTCAATTTTCCTTCTAGTTTCCCATAACATGGTTGTAATAACTAATAAAATGTTACTACAAATTGAAAAGTATATTTTTATGTTAACTCAAAACTATAGAAAATATGTTGATATCAAATACTAAAAAAAAAAATACTACCATAAATCAAGATATCTATAAAGTAACATTATATTATTTTGCGTTGATGCTTGATGAAATATTGTTTCTTTAAAGATCAAGATATCTATAAAGTAACATTATAAAATAACAGTTAATGCTTGTCAAAAAAATAAGGGTCCTAATATTAACACATGGGAAAACTTATTTACATATGGTTTATACGGGCCGTATACTCCATGTGTAAATAAGTTTGCCTGGTCGCATACAATGTATACGAATGTGTATACGGGCCGTATACTCTTATACGGCCCGTATGGAACGAAAATTTGATTTTTCAAGTATTTAAGGGATTTAAGGTGTAAATCACACTAGATATTTTACAGTCGTGAGGTGCTCAAGCCTTTCTAAAAGTAGAAAAAAATAAAACATTAACAAGTAACAAAGATTGAAGAACAAGAAAACGTGTCGTATGACTGTAATAAAACGGAAGCTATCAACGCGGGATTACGGGCATGGTGTTATTCTTTATTTAATATTTATAGAATAAAAGGAAGGGTGAGGCATTTGATGAGAGTTGTAAGGAGTCTGAATAAAACGGAAGCTATCAACGCGGGATTACGGACATGCGTTTAATTCCCAACATATTTGTTTTGTCACGTACATTTCGTAAGAAACTTTTCGTGCACTAAACCCTCACCTCCAATCATTTCCTGGTCAAATCACACACTATAAAGTTTAAACTTATCGTGTGTTGTAGTTTGGAAAGATGACCGAATAGAGATCTGAATAACAAACTGTGGAGAACTTGTTTGCGTTATCCACCAACAATCTGTTCATTATCTGTTGTTGTCTAAAACAATATCAATTAACGTTCAGTTGTGTACACAAATTCATCACCGGTTTCTACAGCACAAGCACATACACAGGGAGAATGTTCTCGAAATTGAAGGAAAAGAAAAAATGGTTGCTGATGTTTTTCACTATCAGGATTTTGTTGGTTTGTTTGAGAACCAGATTCCAATGTCCTACTACTACAATCCTTCCTACATTATTGAAAATTACTATATCACCCGCCATTCTCTTGCACCTGTATACATTGATTGTGGATTTTCTTGAGTCGTCGGGAAAACTTTTCCTCAAGGGAGGGTGAGTAGTATGAGTCTAAGTCGTCGGGAAAACATTGATTATGAAACGAATATATGTTTATGCGAACATCCTTATTTTGTCACGTACATGCGTTTAATTCCCAACATCCTTATTGTATCAGACTCTCTCCCCTCCTGATGCAATTTTCACAGTGGTACCAATGTCCTGCTACTACAATCCTTCCAACGCCTGATTCCGATACAACCCTTGATGTTGAAACCGGTTTTACCTCATGAAAAGGAAAGAAAGAAATTTTTTACCATTTTTTACCATATGTATACGGGCCGTATACCGTTTATACGGCCGTATACTCTCGGTAAAAAACAAATTTACCGATCGTATACAATGTATACGATGATTGTATACGGGTCGTATATTCTGATACGGCTCGTATACTATGGGTAAAAAATGGTAAAAAAATGGTTTATTCTCTTTAATCTATTAGAACGATCCTTGTCTTGAGAACCTGATTCTGATTTAAACAATGGAATTTGTGGATCAACAGAAATAACTGAAAATAACTCTTCTGAAAGACAAGAATACAACGTTCTTGTATCACAAGGAATGACCGATCTAAGGCAGAGAACCTGATTTAGATACACAAATTCATCACCGGTTTATAAAAGATGTTAGTTTCTTGACAGTATGGTTTCTCGACAAATGAAGTATTATCTGACATCATCTGTTCATCATTGTTCTTGAAGATGAAGATGAAGAAACAAGAGTTTGTTTTGAGAAATTAACAAGGTAAACCTGAATTTTCAGATTTTTAGACACTTACTTGAACATGAGTCTGAGTCCATTGTGGTTCGTGAATGCTTCGATTTCAACAAATCTTTCAAGGTCTTAAGTGATGGACAACTGGTTAAAAGATGTAGAAGAGTTTGTGTAGAGATCTTTACGTACAAATTTGCATCATCCTTACGGTTACAAATGAAGCGTTGGGATTCAAGGGTTTATGAGTAAAAGAATTGTGGATTTCGGTTGGGTCAGATCTCGAAAGTACTGAACAACAGAAATAACAATATACGGCCCTCACCCTCACAAAGTTGTCATTTTCAAGTGTGAGATTAGCCAAACTAGGATGAAAGATACTCAAACCATCTGATCCCGTTGTTGCAAACTCCTTTAATGTGAGATTCTTCAAGTTTGCACATTTTGAGAAAATACCAATGTGTTTGTCAGCTTCGTCAACACACAAAGTGACAGAATGATGTGGATCAACAGATATAACTGAAAATAACTCGCCATTCTCTTGCACCGGTCGAATAATGGCCAATAATCCGTTTCGCCATTCTCGACAAATGAAGTATTATCTGTCATTGCTGCCCCTTCGGTTGGTAAAAGACATAGGATGGTTTCTAATACAGGCTCTTTGTCAGTTGTGGTTGATTTATAGGAGGATGTTATGACTCAAAGTTAACATTCTGATTCAGATTCAGAAAGCAGATGTTTAGTAGTGTTTGAGAAACTAACAAGGTAAACCTTAATTTTCAAAATTTTAGACACTTACTTGAACCGTTAGTAATGCTAGATGTCATTTTGGCTGAACCACAGCCTATTACAGCACTGTATGAACCTGTGTTTTGAAAATAGGCTTTGTTCTTCGTTTATTGGATCGTTCTAATAGATTAAAGAGGTTTTTACCATTTTTTATCATATGTATACGGGTCGTATACGGTTTATACGGCCGTATACCATTGGTAAAAAATATTTTTACCGATCGTATACAATGTATATGATGTTTGTACACGGGCCGTATATTATTATACGGATCGTATACTATGGGTAAAAAATGGTAAAAAAGGGTTTATTCTCTTTAATCTATTAGAACGATCCTTGTCTTGAGAACCTGATTCTGATTTAAACAACGGAATTTGTGGATCAACAGAAATAACTGAAAATAACTCGCCATTCTCTTGCACGAACCACAATGGACTCAGACTCATACTACTAGCAGAAGAACCCGACACGTCTTCTGTGATGATTCGAAACATTCCGAATAACTAGCAGAAGAACCCGACACGTCTTCTGTGATGATTAGAACGATCCTTGTTTTGTCACATACATGGAAAAACAAGGACCATTCCTTGTTTTGTTTATCCATACTATTCTTCATAGCCATATTCCCACTCACAAGTTGTTGATACATATCGTCCATTCAAGTTGAGCTTCCTGATACATATCGTTCGTAAGAAACTTTTCGTGCACTGAACCGTTCAAGTTGCATCCACCACAGTGAATATTAACTTTGAGTGAAAGAGTTTGGAAACCGGACGGAATCTATGAAGAAACTGTTGGAATTTGTGGATTTCGGTTGGTTCAGAAACTTAACAAGAGAAGCAACTAAAAAAATACAATTGATTTCTCTTCCGTTCATAATCGTCGACGACGTCACTGGGGTTTTTTCTCTTCCAGTTACCAGGCCTATCATCTCCGTCTACGTTTGGTTTCCTCAACGAAGAACCATCAGCCATTATCAGCCCTTTTTTCCTTTGGTTTCTGGTTGATTTTGAGGGTGAGGGTTTTGAATTGATTCATGCGCTCAAGTTTCAACTACTGGAGTGAAAATTGGTAAAAAAAATGGTTTATTCTCTTTAAAATACCAGTACAAGAACCCAACACGTCTTCATGTACCGGAGAATGTTTTAGAAATTGAAGGAAAAGGAAAAAATTTGTTGAAATCGAATTTGACAACTATGACAGCTTATTAAAAGTAGCAATCACCTCCAATCATTTCCTGGTCAAATCACACAATATAAAGTTTAAAGTTATCGTGTGTTGTAGTTTGGAAAAAATGACCGAATAGAGATCTGAATAACAAACTGTGGAGAACTTGTTTGTGTCGGGTTCTTCTGATATTTATTCGGAATCGATAAATTACCAACACGAAGATCTCTGCAATCGCTAAGGTTTCCATCAATGGACTGATCGGTAACGTTACTCTACTTGTGCTCCGATTTAAGCGGCATGTTCCGATCAACGTTTATCGACATTGTTAAAGGTGATGAAAAGTTTAGAAACCCTAGAATGATTGTGTTTTTACGGGAAAAAATCGTGATATTTGAAAAAACGCCATTATATACGGGCCGTATATAGTTATACGGCCCGTATAAATGTGGTAACATCAAAAACCTACAAAAATAAATCCATTAAGCCGTATACGTTTTACAAATCGTATACACATGTATACGACTCGTATAACTATATACGGGCCGTATATAATAAAACAAAAAAAAAACATTCCCTGCGCATTTTCCTATTCAAAAACATTCTATACGAGCCGTATAATTGTATACGGCCCGTATACAATAGGGGATGTGAAAATAAGATATAGGGTATGTGGGAATAAGGGGAGCCAAAAATAATAATAATAACAATTAATGATACTAGATATAATAAGTAACTGATAATAGACAAATATCATAAATGCTTGACATTCGAGAATGTTGTTAAAGTTGATAATTAATTTTAGACAAAGATCTGATATGTTTGAAGTCGTGATGAACATCTTGAAGTCCAGATAAATAGGAAATTAATTATCTAAATTCATATGGGTAGCGGCGCCGCTTGTTGCCCGCTTACCTGCGATATTGATGTAAAGTGCATTTTGTCGTTTAATTTCATATGAAGTATAAGCTGTTGAAAAAAAAATATATATTAAAGCTGTTGAATTTTCCAAACTGCTATTAAACTTGGTGGCATTTTATTTATAATTCTTAGCTAGTTTTAGGATCCAAATGTGGTTATTTATTTGAAAATAGAAGATCTAGACTGTTAACCTATACAACAGTCTGTAATCTTTATGCTAAAACACAATCATGCAAATTTGGATCCAAATAATGTGCTTTTTGACCATGAAAGTCACACTTTGAAATTTCATCTTTATTCATACATTTAAAAAGAATTTGGAGTGTTACAAGTGGAAAATGTAAACATCTTCTCATGGCTGCTTTTATATCATGAAAATCAGTAGACCAGCAAGAACATATCCAAATCTTTCTCCCTTTAGAAGCAAAGTTCTTGCATTACTCTATGATCAAAGAAAACAAAAAGGTCAGTAATTTATTGTAATTCATGTAATTTTTATATGTAAAAGTGACATTTTTTAATAAGGAAGATTGTGGGTTGGGAGCTAACCAGATTAAGTGTTGGTGATGGTGCTGGTACACTGTCATCAGAATCTGTAGGGGTTGGTGGTGCTGGTGGGCTCTTAGCCACCACTGGTGCGGGCGCGGGTGCATGATGATGTTTGTGCCTATGCCTCCTTTTGTGGTGTCTTTTTGGAGCTGGTGCAGGGGAAGGACTCATGTCCGGTGTCGGGACTGGTGAAATGGAAACCGGTGCTGGAGCTGGCGATGGTGGCGGTGGAGCCGGTGCAGGCGTTGGCGGTGGAGGAATTGGTGCGGCCACTGGAGCTGGCGGTGGGGTGGCTGGTGCTGGGGCGACCGCTGGTGGAGGCACAGCAGGCGGTAGTGTAGGCGGTGAAGCAACCGGTGGTGGCGTTGGGGCGGGCAGTGGCGGCGTTGGGGCGGGTAGTGGTGGTGGTGGGGTAGATGGAGCCGAGACGGGCGGACTCACCGGAGGTTGTGGTGGTGGAATTTGAGGTGGTGGGACTGATGGGGTAGAAGCCGGAGGGGTGGAATGTGGCGGTTGAGTTGGAGGAACCGGGGTAGTGGAAGGTGGCGGCACGACGACAGGCATACTTGATGGCGAAGCCACAGGGGATTGGCCATTCGCAACGGCTACAAGAAGGCAGATCCAAGCTAGAACACTAGTAGTCCACAACATTTTTGGTTGATGTGTTGTGTTTTGATGCAAGAGTTGTGTGTGTGTATATATATATATATAAGACAATGTAGCATGTTAAATCTGCTGAAATCAAGAGGGTTGGTGCTACATGACCTTCATGTGGGGTGGTACATCTTTTCCATTTGCTTTTTTTTTTTTTTGATCCCTTAGATGTAACTTCAAAGACACTTTTGGTAGTTATAGTACACATTTCATATCACCACTGGTCATCTTTCGCTATCGACTCTATCAACTCCACGCGACGATACAAAAAGCCGATTAATGTTGGTCTCATAATGTTCCATGCTACTTTTACATATAATTGTTATGACAAACTAAAACTTTGGACAAAAGAGACATGGGAATAATTAAAGTTCATAATAAAAAACAAAGATATGATATTATGATCTATAAACAAAAGATGACTTTGAAGGCATGATGTAACTTAGATAAGAAGTTTGAATGATGGTGTTGATGATGATGCGACACACTAATAGACGAAGGCAGGTTTGGTGGTTCCAGTTCCGGTTCTGTTTTCTTCTTTCTCCTTAGTCGAAAGAACTGCTGCATAACTTCGGCACACTCTGCCGCCAGTACCCCTCTTCTTACCGTCATGTTTGGGTGGAACGGATGTGGGGGTGCACACGGCATGTTGGATGGCATGGAGCTACTTCCTCCGTCGCCATCACAAAATAGTCTACAAAATTAATGGTATAATATCATTCACTTAAAACACAAGTAATTAGGCCATTAAGTAAACAAATATATTTAAATTGAAGATCTGATGAATGCAAGTTTGACATCAGAATTCAAAATGCAAAACCACATCATGAAGAAATTTGTTTCTTTTTTTTTCTTTTTTATTTTTTTCTGAAAATATTTGCATACCTAACCCAACTGCCATCCGCGCCTAGTAGCTTATTCGGGGCTCCCCAAACAACCGTGTGAATCCTTGCTTGAAGAATTGCTCCAGCACACATGGGACATGGTTCAAGTGTTACATAAAGAGTAGTATCCTTCAAGAAAATGTATTACCATTAATTACATAACTACATAAGTACATATATTTAAGGGTGCTAAACGGGCCGTGTTTGCAGGTTGGCGGGTCCAACCAGGCACGAACCCGAAAATTTTGACACGACACGAATATTCGCGGGGGTGACACGAACACGACCCGTTTAAACCAACGTTTATTGTTATTATTTTTTATTTTACCTTTTTTTCATTTTGATACTATCCAAAAATACAAAGGTGTATTAACTATTAAATGATCATGATTAAATTATAAAACTTGATGTCAAGTTCTCTTTAGAATTTTAAATTTTGGCATATAATAAATACCTAACCATGACATAAAACACAAGTTTAAAAAAATACAATAAAGAAATAAATAGGTTCAACCGGTCAACCTACGAACGCGCCAGATTGACTAACACGACCTTTTATCTAAATGACTAAACGTGTTCGTGGATTTAACCTAAAACTGACCAAACCTGTTTAGACTTAAGCCCAGACCGTGTTAGGTTCCTAGCGTGTCGTGTCATAAATTCACACCCTATAATGAAAATGTTAAGTGGACTGTTTGCAAAACTCTGAATGAAGGATGATTTTCAAAACGGCTACACACAAGTCATCAAAATTAACCAATAGAACGAGTGTTATCAATACAAACCGAAAGTCTCCATGAGCTTGAAACGGTTGAGGCTTTACGTATACAAATCATCTCAGCATGGGCAGTGGAGTCCTGCAGTTGTTCTACCCTACAAACACACAACATGTACTACACTTATATTTCCGTCGATAAAAATACGAAAAAGAAACAAAACAAACTTACATATTATATCCGCGAGCGATAATTTTACCGTCCTTCACAAGAACAGCCCCAACAGGCACCTCCCACACATCAGCAGCCCTTTTAGCTTCCAATAAAGCTTCCCTCATGAACATTTCATCTTCTTTTTGTTGCTCATTTTCAAGATTATATGTTTCATCCCATTTATCAAAATCGTCTTTGAAGACTTGATCTTTGTGTACAAGTTTCCGTCTTTTTAATTCAGTCAACTGATCTGGATCGGTTTTTACCATATTCTTGATTTTGGGAGATCTTTTCAACGAAATAGATGACTCTTTGATCATCGGTAAACAAGTTTTCCTTGACGGTCCCTCGGGTAATGATGAATCTAAACCTTTCATGATACTTTTTTTAACATCTTCATCATTGGAATCATCTGGTTCTCGGCTAGAAAACCATGTTTCGCTACTAGTCGAGAAATACGATGAACCCCTTGCACCACCTGAGGTTGGAGTATGGGATCCAGACCGTGAAGGTTTCCATTGCATTCGAACCATGTCTCCGATAACAGTCCACAACGACCTGTTACTGGTCTTGACTGGTTCGCCGTTTTCACTTGAACCAGAAGTTTGAACTGTGTTATCTGGTTCAGAGGGTTCTTGGGTAGATGCATCAGTTACATGCCACATCTCATCAGACGGCCCCTTCGGTCCAGAACCTTGAGACGAGTGTCTTGAGCCGCCATCCTTTTGACCACAAGTTCCTGAACCATCATCCTTGTTATTTTCAGTACTTGTTGGTTTGGAAACCATGGCTTCTGGAATCACTTTTAACTTATTTTCTGTGGTAAAAGTTGATTCGACAACACTGTTATCGTTGTTCGACGTATCTGTAAACCGTTTATACTTCATTCTTGAACCTGTTTCATCCGTTATATTAAAGATCTCATTGCTATGTTTCCTACAACATGGCTCAATATTCGCAGAAGCGTTTGACACGTGTTGACTTAACTCTTTCTTCAGCTTCTTTTCTGATTTCTTTCTCCAATCTGATGACACATTTGACTCGCGTTGACTTGCACCAACAGAGACTCCATAACATCCATTTACATTATCCTTCTCCAATAATCCCTCTGGTTCTTGAACAGATTCTTGTCGTCTTTCGATCTTCCCTACAACTCCATCATTACAACCTTTACCATCTTTTCTCAAATCTTTCTTATACTCGCCCAATGACGTTTGACCAACATAACAACAATCAGATTTGACCTCAACATCTTTATTACCCTCTGATTCACCAAAAGAACCTTCTTTTCTTAAATCAAGATTCTCACTTTCCTGTAAAGACTTCATTTTCGCAACTTTATCAATACGACCTTTACAATCTTTTCTCAAATCGTTCTTATACTCGCTCGACGACGTTTGACCAACACAATAACAATCAGATTTGACCTCAAAATCCTTGTTACCCTCTGACTCACCAAAAGAACCTTCTTTTCCCAAATCAAGATTCTCACTTTGCTTCAAATACTTCATTTTCACAACTCCATCAATACAATCTTTTCTCGAATCAATATTATACGCTCTCGATGACGTTTGACCAACATAATAACAATCAGATTTGACCTCAAAATCTTTATTACCCTCTGACTCACCAAAAGAACCTTCTTTTCTCAAATCAAGATTCTCACTTTCCTTTAAAGACTTCATTTTCACAACCCCTAAACCTACACTTTTCTTTTCTTTAGTAATCTTTTTTCTGTTCTTAACATCAGTACACTCCAAACCCACTTCATCAGTTAACAAACTAAGCATAACCTCACCATCATTAACACAATCATCAACCACATTACTCAAAATATGTTCTTTCTTCTTCTGCACAAAACCCCTCTGCCTCTGATATCTCCTTTCTTTAAAAGCACACACCTTTTCATAATAACTTTCATCAAGATCATCAAAAGATGAAAACCCATAAATATTTTTATAATATTGTCTAAACCCACCTTGAAAAATGAATCTTTTAGAAAGTGATGACTGAATCAAGGTTGATTGGCTTAACCCCTTATGTAAAAACTTAGGGTTTACAGTGGTCAATCTATCATGCACTGAGATATTAGCAGCATAACAGCAGCAAGGACAAGAATAAGAACAAGAACAGCTACATTTGGGCAATAATGTGTCATGAAATAAGCATGGTGAGTGGTTGAATGATGAAGATAATGGAGGTGTGGACCTAATAGTGTGCATTATCTTTGTGTTCTGCAGTGATTTTGTTTAAGAAAAAGGAGGAGATGAAAAGGGGTTGTTACCTTTATGTTAGAACATGGAAATATGGAATTCTTGAAGAATCTTATTGGATTGGGAATGGTGAAAGTGTAGCTTGTGATTCATGAAGACTGTTTACATAATGATTGGACTTTTGCAGTTCAGTAGCTGGAAATACCGACTGCTACATGTGGTTCACTGATTTCGATGTCACCAATTTGCATTGTGTCTTCTACATTTTTTAGAGTTTAAACAAGGGTTAACTTGTTCGGCAAAAGATCAAATACAAATAATCTTAACATACTAAACATACAAATTGAAGGAAAACTAAAAAAGACAAGGTGGCATTTTTGTAATTAACACCAACTATCAAAGTTACAACCAAAAATACCTAAAAAAACACAAAAAATTTTTTAACATTTTTTATTAAAAAATCGCTACATTTCGTTAGCAAAAAAAAAAAAAAATTTTTTTTTTTTTTTTTTGCTGCTACTAAAAGTAGCGATTTTTTAATAAAAAATGTTAAAAAAATAAAATAATTTGTGCGTTTTTTTTATTTTTTTAGATTCTTTTAGGTTTTTTGGGGGTTTAGTTTTTAGCATTTTAGCTTGGGTGGGGGGGGGGGTTAGGTTTTTTTTAGGTTTTTGGGGGGTGGGGGGGTTAGGTTTTTTTAGGTTTTTGGGGGGTGTGGGGGGGGGGGGGGTAGGTTTTTTTTAGGTTTTTGGGGGGTGGGGGGGGGTTAGGTTTTTTTTTGGGGGGGGGGGGGAGTGGTTAGGTTTTTTTAGGTATATTTGTAGAGTAACTTTGATAATTACAAAAATGCCACCTTGTCTTTTTGAGTTTTCCTTCAATTTGTATGTTTAGTATGTTAAGATTATGGCAAAAGATCAAATACAAATAATCTTAACATACTAAACATACAAATTGAAGGAAAACCCAAAAAGACAAGGTGGCATTTTTGTAATTACCACCAACTATCAAAGTTACAACCAAAAATACCTAAAAAAACACAAATTTTTTTTAAACATTTTTTATTAAAAAATCGCTACATTTCGTTAGCAAAAAAAAAAAAATGTTTTTTTTTTTTTTTTTTTTTTTTTTGCTGCTACTAAAAGTAGCGATTTTTTAATAAAAAATGTTAAAAAAATAAAATAAAATAATTTGTGTGTTTTTTTTTTTTGTTTTTTTTAGATTTTTTTAGGTTTTTTGGGGGTTTAGTTTTTAGCATTTTAGCTGGGGGGGGGGGGGTTAGGTTTTTTTTAGGTTTTTGGGGGGTGTGGGGGGGGGGGGGGGGGTTAGGTTTTTTTAGGTTTTTGGGGGGTGGGGGGTTTAGGTTTTTTTTTTTTTGGGGGGGGGGGGGGGGAGTGGTTAGGTTTTTTTAGGTATATTTGTAGAGTAACTTTGATAGTTATTGATAATTACAAAAATGCCACCTTGTCTTTTTGAGTTTTCCTTCAATTTGTATGTTTAGTATGTTAAGATTATTTGTACAAGAACTTTACCCTAACTTGTTCAGGTGCGACTTTTTTATTTTAAGTATAAGAAAATACACGTGAGAGAGTATGTGTTGTGGCGGGTTGAAAGAGTGCGGTGCCCTGCCACGTAGGCATGTGGGCGTGGAACACTATCTCCCTTAACCGTGATGATTGAGGCGTGAAGGGCAAATAAGTGGAGGAAACCGTGGGCGTGAGGGCAAATGTTGTTGGTATGAGAAGTTGGATGTTAGAATACGAGCGTAAACGAGTTGAGTTGCTCATGAACTACTTTAGATTGACTCGTTAAAACTTAAACAATCTCGAGTCCATGCTTGTGTCTAGGCAAAAGCTTGTAAATAAACAAGTCCGAACTTAATCTTCACATACCGAAGTTTGCTAGGCTAACATTTATATAACTATAATAATTTTTATATAATTATATATTATGTGATGACTATTTCTATTTAAATATTTATGATAAAATGATCTATATATATAGTTTGAGGATCCTGTACATTAATCCAGAAGTGTGAGAAGTGTATTATAACACTATATATAACACCATATAAACACCGTATAACACTATGTAACACCATATAACACTATGTAACACTATATAACAAATATAACACTACATTTTGTCTGATGACATGTCTATGATAGATGTATAGTGTTATACGGTGTTTATATGGTGTTATAATACACTTCTCACACTTCTGGATTAATGTACAGGATCCCTACCATATATATATATATATATATATATATATATATATATATATATATAGGGGGCCGCTAGAATGAGAACCACCTCGAGTTATGAGAACCGCGAGAACCACACCGTACGGGGAGAGGTGGACCAATTTTTTTTTTCAAAAACGTAGATGCATGTATTATAAACATATTCGTAAAAAAAATTTAAAAAAATGTCGTGTGTGTAGTTTTTTACACCACAAGTTTGTGGTTTACGAGTTCCGTAAATTTACGGAACTCGTAAACCACAAACTTGTGGTGTAAAAAACTACACACACGGCATTTTTTTTTTAAATTTTTTTTTTACGAATGTGTTTATAATACATGCATCTACGTTTTTGAAAAAAAAAATTTGGTCCACCTCGCCCCGCATCAAGTAGTTCTCGCGGTTCTCATAACTCGAGGTGGTTCTCATTCTAGCGGTCCCTATATATATATATATATATATATATATATATATATATATATATAGAGAGAGAGAGAGAGAGAGAGAGAAAGTATATTGTACAATCTAGGTTAACGTACGCTGGGAAAATATAACATGCGTAATTAGTTTTATAACATGCGTGATTAGGATTTTTATCCCATGCGTGATTTCTGATTTTGTACATGTGTGATTATGTTCATGCGTGATGCGTGATTAGGGTTTTTGAGTTTTATAACGTGCGTAGTTTCCCAGCGTACACATCGTACGTTAAGGAACATTGTACGTTAATCAACCCCTATATATATACTTACATTATATATATGTGAAGAGTTCAAATGAGAAGAAATTTTTTGTAAGAAGAAAAAAGAAGAAATTTCAACCAATAAGAATGTTTTATTTTACTTCATTTAATATAAGTATGTAATGTTACTATAATGGGTATATTGGTAAATCTACATAAATCATTAATTTGTAGTCTTCCTTTTTAATAGCTAACTACATTATTTTTTTTGTAACTTATCTTCAAAATATATATTTTTTCAAAAAAATAAAATAAAATAAAATAATTTAAATTGTAGGATAAATTACGAGTTTTGTAGGACAAATTTTAACATGTAGGCTAAATTTCGAAATATGTAGGATAACTTTTATTGTGTGTAGGCAAAAAAAAGTTAGTGTGGAGGATGATAGTCTTTATGACTAATTAATTAGTCAAAGATGATAATAAATGAGATAAGTGAAAAAATTATTTAATGTTTTACAAAATTACCCTTTGTTCTTTTTCTTTTCAATTAAATTTTTTTCTCAAATGAACTTTCCCCTTATATATATATATATATAGGTAGAGGATCCTGTACATTAATCTAAAAGTGTAAGAAATGTGAGAAATATTGTGGTGATGATATGTGTCCTCAATCTAAATTAATTCAAAAGGGTAAACAAGTAATTTTCTTATTGATTTAATTAATTGATAACCTTCCATAACCGCCACCCTTAATTATGGGAATACGAATTAAGAATTAATCTACGAATTTGTGTCATCTCGTTCAGAACTGTATAGTGTTATATATTTCTATATAGTGTTATATAGTTTTACATACTGTTATATGGTGTTATATAGTGTTATATGATGGATATATAGTGTTATATGGTATTATATGGTGTTATATAGTGTTATTTAGAGTTATATAGGGGCTGTTTGGTAGCCTCTTAATGACCATTCAGATGCTACCTCTTAATGGTTTAAAACCTCTGAATGAATAAGAGGTAACCTCAAGTCTGAATGGTTAAGAGGTAACATCTGAATGGTAAATCATCACATGTCACATTCTTCTACCTTCTCATTGGGAAAATTCTTAATGGTTCCATTAAGAGGTAGCCTCTTAATGACAATTCGGAGGCTACTAAACTGCCCCTTAGTGTTATAGTATTATTTTTGTCTGATAGCATGTCTATGATAGATGTATAGTGTTATATATTGTTATATAGTTGATGCGTGCGAAGTGTTACTTATTTTAGGTGTATATTTTAAGCCCTTTTTAACACTTATTTTAGCCAAGTTTTAAATTTATAAAACACGATATTTCACTAACACTAAACACACATATGGGCAAGTGCACCCATCGTTGAGTGTAGTATAGCGTTGGTAAGATACCGAGGTCGTCCAAGGACACAAGAGCTTTTAGTACCGGTTTATCCTCAACGTCTAACCAAAATAAAAGTTTAGAAAAATGTTTTAAACTAAGAAAAATAAAACTAACTAAAATGCTGAAAATAAAAATAAAAGAAAAAACAGATAGACAAGATGAATCACTTGGTTCCGACTCGTATCTAGTATAACCTTTGATTATTTCCGCACTTTTGCACATAATTAAGAGATTATCTTAGTTATTGTAGTAGGCCCCTCTTTTGAAGGTGACGTTACCCTCACCCCAGTAGTTTGAGTCAGCAGGGATACAATCCTAAAAGGGTGGATTATTGGAAGATAATGAACTAAGTTATTAATGCAGTATTGTGGTAGGCCCCGCTTTTGGCGGTGACGTTACCCTCGGCTAAGTAGTCTGAGTCAGCAGGGATACAGTCCTAAATAGCCGGGTTATAGTATTAATAGTAGTTAACTTATGAGGGGATCAAAGAGTTTGGACCCCCGCCATCCAATGCCGTGAAGTATTGAAGGAGGTCCTACTAAATTTGACCCAGGTCCATTGCAGGACCTCTAAACGCTGAACAATGGCAAGACCTTTACCAAACCGTTCCCTTAACCCCCTACCAGGTAGCCAACATATCTCCATATAGACCGTGGAGATACGAATGGTGAAAATCCTTTATTTTATATAGACAGTAAAATAATGCCAAGACACCACGGACAAACGATAAGGAAAGATCACCTTCAACATAAGTAACTAGTTATTAAAGTCATTAATACAAAACCAAATAAAAAGTGCAAAAGATTAGAAATAAAAAGTATTATGCTAGACACTTTGTCTTCACCAAGTGATGTAAGAGACTTAGGCAAACATGGCCTTGATTGTCAAGAAATCTTACGATCAATCTTGGATCCCGAGACGACTCACACACTCTACGATTGACAATGGATGATGGTGGTGGATGATGGTGTTGTGATGGTGGTGGGTGGTGGATGAAGTGTGAGAGAGGTGGTGTGCCAAGGGATGAGATGAAATGAATCCAAGCACTCCTATTTATAGGCTGAACAGAGAGCTGGACACGGCCCCGTGTCCGCTGGGCACGGCCCCGTGTCCGTCTGACAATCTCTCTCCTCATTAATTGTAATTCGCAATTACAATAAATGCGCCTGCTGTACTTTCGACACGCCCCCGTGTCCGCTGAGCACGGCCCGTGGTGGGCAATAGAAGCTTCTATAGGTTTGTTTTTTCTGCTGCTTCTTGGGCACGGCCCCGTGCTGGCTGAGCACGGGGCGTGTTCAGTCTTCTGATTTCTCTATTTTGCTTTGGAAGGTGCCGTTGAGGGTTCGGGCAGTCCACTAATATTCCTTTTCTTGTATTTATGTTGGATTTAGCTGTCTTTTTGCTTCTTTTGCGTTTTTGAGCTCATTTAATCCTGAAAATACAAAAGTAAGACAAAAACACTCTTTTTCCAATATTAGTACTAAAAAAGGGTTAGTTTTATGCCTCATTTGATGTAATTTATATGTTGCATTTTACATACATCAAATACCCCCACACTTGAACTTTTGCTTGTCCTCAAGCAAAACTCTTTAATATGTGGCTTACACTCCCAAATGGAATAGGTAGAAGAGAAGGTTTTGGGCTTGTCGTAGAGTGTCGGGATTTCCAAGATCTTTTTGGGTTTTATTTTTATTTATTTACACTCCTATTCGTAATGATTTGTTTAGAACTTTTCATAAAAGAAATTACTTATTTGGGCATAACATGCCTTTTTTAAAATTCTATTTATATACAAGTTCACATACCTCACGGGGAAATCACTCACACTCGGCCGAAGGTGTATTTTTAGTGAATCACTCGAGAGCGGCATGGAACTTATTCCTACCATAGGCTTGCCAAGAAATCAATCCTCCTCCTTTTTAACTTTTATACCTTTGTAGATATCAAGAGGACTTTGTGGGTTAAGGGTTAGGCTAGGGTTAAAGGTAGGTGGTTGGGTTAGTGGTTAGTGGAAAAGGGCTAAAATCGTAACAAGTGTCGGTTTTCGTATTTTTGCAACTTTTTATTTTGATGAAGATTTTATTCAAACTAAGTTATTTTTGATTAACTTGTTTGTTTATTTTCTTTTTGCTTCATCATTATCACACATTTATTTTTTTCACGAAGAACCGAACTTGTTACTAAAATAAAGGGTTAAAAATGAAAAAGGTTTTGGTGGGTAAAAGGGTTTTTTGTTTGGGTGATGAAACGAAAAGGTTTAGGCTCAAAGGGGCTAACTAGGGGGATTTTTTTGGGTAGGTGGTAAAAGAAAAAGAAAAATAATGGTGTAGAAATAAAAAAGGGTTAGTCCTAATGCCTCCATCATTTACTTACTCGGGTTTAAGTTGATAAGGACCGGGAATGTATTGTCATGGCAAGTTCTAGAGTCGTAAGAACCAAGCGGCTATTCACACAAGAAACGAAAAATGAGCATTTAGTCAAATGATATGTAATTGTGTGCTCAATAAAGGCTCAAAACTCACTTTTGTGGGAATGGGTTTTTATGTGATCAAGTATATATAATCAAATTTTAAATAAGTTTGCTATGCCTTTTCATAATTTTCTTATGTTGGTTCTTTTTATCACTACGCTATCGGTTGTAAATTTGTAAAAATATAACCTTTTTGAGAACTTGAATTTCCCGAGTTAAACCTAGACAAGTAAAAAAAAATGAAATTTTTGAAAAAATTTGGGGTGATTAGCGGTTCCAATAGAGTTTTGTGTAAGGCTTGTATTTAGGACTTGCAAAATTCAAGGTTTTAGCATCCCCCCCACACTTAAATTACACATTGTCCTCAATGTGTCCCAAAAATAAATTTTTAGGTTGATTGGATGTGTAAAATAGTGTTTAAAAAGCAAAAATTTGTGTTACTGGGCACTGAACACGGCCCCGTGTTATCCGGGCACGGCCCCGTGTTCAAGTGCCAGTAACAAAATTAAAATAAGAGAAACAGAAGTCTGGACACGGGGGCGTGTTGGGTGAACACGGCCCGTGTCCAGGTACCTGAACTGGGCGTTTTTCTGCAGGTGGTTCGGCACGGGGCCGTGTTGGTTGGGCACGGCCCGTGTTGAACCTTCTGAAATGGTGAGAATTGTCGGGTTGCCTTGTTCTTGTGCATGGGTTCATTTTTCTCGTTCCCCTTTTCATCCTTTACCACCATGAGTGTGTTTTATTCATTACAAACCATCCAAACCTTAAAACCATCATTTCATTTCATCATAGAGAGAACTTACATAATCTTACATTAAAATAAAACTAAAACTTATCTAGATAGGTCAGCAGGTACACGAGGTTATCATAAGGAGTTCTACTATTTTAAGAAAATTTCGAGAATGGTTTCCCGATATAGTAGGACTTTTAGCCGAACGAATTCTTCCCTAAACGTTGTTTAAAGCCATTCTTCGATCTCCCTAGGAAGGAAGAATGCGGCTTCATTTTCCTCTGCTGCTGGTGGTTGAGGGGGAACATTCACCGGGACTCCTTGCACCACTCTTCGCGGAAGCTCTTGGTGCATGGCGTACCATTCGGCTGGAATGACAACTTCGGGCACCATGTTCCACGCCCTTTGGGTTATTATAGGTACCAAAGGCGGGGAGGCGAGAAGGTTCAACCTCTGGTGCAAGAGGTTTACTTCATGGAGACAGCTCTCCAGCCCTACTGTAAGATGGTTGATACGGTCGACCAATGCTTCTTCCACTCCCGTCATTTCATCAATAGCCTCCCTTAGAGCGTAAACATAGTTTACAAGAGAGTCTTCTGCTGTTGAAGATCTCCTCCCTTGTCGGTTATTTCTTGAAGATGATCCGCTTGTTCTGCTTGCCATTTTCTGCGAAGGAAACCGAAGAAAGCTAAATTTTTACAAAACAGAGCCCCTGGACACGGCCCCGTGCTCGTTGAGCACGGCCCCGTGTCCATTCGTCTGCAGGATTTTTGGCTAAAGAATCTTGGAGTTTTAAATTATTTTTATGATTTCTATCTGGGTTTTAAGCTCAGATAATTTAAAACAAAGTTATACAACTAACTTTAAGCAAGAATCTTTAGCAAATAATCTTACAAACTTCACATAAAGGGTTGGAATCAAGGGATTTCCAAGCTTCCATGGAGGAAATTTTGAAAAAATTTTGAAAGAGGAGGAAATGAATAAAAGTGGAAGGGACAAGAGGGTCCCTTGGAACCTTCTTTTAACACTTACCTAGGATGGTATGAGTGAAAATCCCAGGGATCTCTGTCAATTGAGGTGGTCAAAATGAGCAGGAATCAGGCTGCATTTAAAGAAAACGACAGCGCACTGGGCACGGCCCCGTGTTGACTGGACACGGCCCCGTGTTCAGAGGAAATCCTGACACATTTTGTCCGTATTCTGACCAAATCAGCAGAGAATCTTTTTTAGTGAGCACGGGGGCGTGTTGACCTGGACACGGCCCCGTGTCTGGAGGCTGCTTTATGGAGTTTTGCTACTTCAAGGATCTCATCGATATCGGGTGGTTCCTTACTGGTTGGAACAACCCCAAAGTGCCTAATATACCTTAATTGTCCTAGACTAAGGCGAGAACGCAAGAGGTTGTCGGTGAGGGTAATTCCTATTTTCATTCTAGGTGGACAAGTCCAACCCTTTCCCGGGCTCTTATTAAAGAAGGTGTATGCCGAATCGCTCAGGTCTATGTATGCACCGAACGAAGTCGATGGAGAGTCCTTCACGGCACAATCGACATAGGGACGACTATCGTCCAAGTCTTTGCTAGGTACGAAGGTATTTTCGGGAGCAACGAGGTTGTCGGAATGCGGTTCCAACATTTCTTCATGGGTATCGTCTTGGGGTGGATCAATAAAATCCTTCCCAAGCTCTTCTAACCATTTCAGAATTAGCTCTTCTAGTTGTAATAACTCGCCAAGGAGCATTTCCCCTAGAATATCTGGCTGGGCGCATCCGAGGGAGAAATAGTGCTTATTTTTACTTTCGCCCCTCTTAAGGTTGTGAGAAGTTGGTGGGTCCATGTAGTGGGGCCTATAATTTAGGAAGTAGCATTTTACTTCTTCATGTTCGCCACCACATAATTGACACCACGTACCATAAGAGTGCCGAAAGTAAAAATAATTACTATCACTCATGTTTATGTCAGAAATTACCAACCGCCGGGATCTAACGGTTCTGTTTTCAGTAACTGAAACTTGGGCACGGGGGCGTGTTGAGTGGGCACGGCCCCGTGTTCAGCTTACTGTCTGATGTAAAACAGGATTGCCAGTTCCAATGATTGAGCACGGGGGCGTGTTCAGCGGGCACGGCCCGTGCTGAGCTCTGCAGAAGCTGAAAAACTAAGAAAATCCTAAAAAAAAATAAAAAGAAAAATAAAAGATGATTAGGCCGTTGATTCCTAACTTTCTTAAAATCCTTGTGTCCCCGGCAACAGCGCCAAAAACTTGATGCGTGCGAAGTGTTACTTATTTTAGGTGTATATTTTAAGCCCTTTTTAACACTTATTTTAGCCAAGTTTTAAATTTATAAAACACGATATTTCACTAACACTAAACACACATATGGGCAAGTGCACCCATCGTTGAGTGTAGTATAGCGTTGGTAAGATACCGAGGTCGTCCAAGGACACAAGAGCTTTTAGTACCGGTTTATCCTCAACGTCTAACCAAAATAAAAGTTTAGAAA
Organism: Helianthus tuberosus; assembly: GCA_030545235.1. Classification (NCBI taxonomy): domain Eukaryota; kingdom Viridiplantae; phylum Streptophyta; class Magnoliopsida; order Asterales; family Asteraceae; genus Helianthus; species Helianthus tuberosus. Next base: position 31,426,530 of record CM060393.1, read on the forward strand.
AATGTTTTAAACTAAGAAAAATAAAACTAACTAAAATGCTGAAAATAAAAATAAAAGAAAAAACAGATAGACAAGATGAATCACTTGGTTCCGACTCGTATCTAGTATAACCTTTGATTATTTCCGCACTTTTGCACATAATTAAGAGATTATCTTAGTTATTGTAGTAGGCCCCTCTTTTGAAGGTGACGTTACCCTCACCCCAGTAGTTTGAGTCAGCAGGGATACAATCCTAAAAGGGTGGATTATTGGAAGATAATGAACTAAGTTATTAATGCAGTATTGTGGTAGGCCCCGCTTTTGGCGGTGACGTTACCCTCGGCTAAGTAGTCTGAGTCAGCAGGGATACAGTCCTAAATAGCCGGGTTATAGTATTAATAGTTGTTAACTTATGAGGGGATCAAAGAGTTTGGACCCCCGCCATCCAATACCGTGAAGTATTTGAGGAGGTCCTACTAAATTTGACCCAGGTCCATTGCAGGACCTCTAAACGCTGAACAATGGCAAGACCTTTACCAAACCGTTCCCTTAACCCCCTACCAGGTAGCCAACATATCTCCATATAGACCGTGGAGATACGAATGGTGAAAATCCTTTATTTTATATAGACAGTAAAATAATGCCAAGACACCACGGATAAACGATAAGGAAAGATCACCTTCAACATAAGTAACTAGTTATTAAAGTCATTAATACAAAACCAAATAAAAAGTGCAAAAGATTAGAAATAAAAAGTATTATGCTAGACACTTTGTCTTCACCAAGTGATGTAAGAGACTTAGGCAAACATGGCCTTGATTGTCAAGAACTCTTACGATCAATCTTGGATCCCAAGACGACTCACACACTCTACGATGGACAATGGATGATGGTGGTGGATGATGGTGTTGTGATGGTGGTGGGTGGTGGATGAAGTGTGAGAGAGGTGGTGTGCCAAGGGATGAGATGAAATGAATCCAAGCACTCCTATTTATAGGCTGAACAGAGAGCTAGACACGGCCCCGTGTCCGCTGGGCACGGCCCCGTGTCCGTCTGAAAATCTCTCTCCTCATTAATTATAATTCGCAATTACAATAAATGCGCCTGCTGTACTTTCGACACGCCCCCGTGTCCGCTGAGCACGGCCCGTGGTGGGCAATAGAAGCTTCTATAGGTTTGTCTTTTCTGCTGCTTCTTGGGCACGGCCCCGTGCTGGCTGAGCACGGGGCGTGTTCAGTCTTCTGATTTCTCTATTTTGCTTTGGAAGGTGCCGTTGAGGGTTCGGGCAGTCCACTAATATTCCTTTTCTTGTATTTATGTTGGATTTAGCTGTCTTTTTGCTTCTTTTGCGTTTTTGAGCTCATTTAATCCTGAAAATACAAAAGGAAGACAAAAACACTCTTTTTCCAATATTAGTACTAAAAAAGGGTTAGTTTTATGCCTCATTTGATGTAATTTATATGTTGCATTTTACATACATCAATAGTGTTACATAGTGTTATATGGTGTTATATGGTGTTACATAGTGTTATACGGTGTTATATGGTGTTATATAATGTTATATGATGGATGTATAGTATTATATATTTCTTGTAGCAGTTACATATTTCTGGATTTTTTAGAATGTCCGAAGGGTAAATTACATTTTTCGTCCTTTATGTTTGTATCGTATTGCAATGGATGCCCTTTAACTTCGATAATTACAGCCACAGTCCTTTATTAGTAAAACACATTACACCTTAGGTCCTTTAGCCCTAACCTGGTTAAAAATTTTAGTTAAGTTAGGCATGTGCCTTGCACATGAGGGTATGTTAGTAATTTTACTGGTATCTTGTAAATATATTTAAATAAATATAAATCAGATTTTAAAAATAAAATAACATATATTTAAATTTAAATGGGCCCGCTTGCGGTATGCGCATATAATGTATATATGTGTGGGCCATCGGGGGGCAAAAGTAAAAGTGCACTAATTTTAACGTTATTTTACTAATTTCGTGAAAATAACGTTAAAAGTGGAGGACGGTTAATCATGCATCATGTGGTGGCGTTGATAGCTGAAAGACAAAAGGGTACATGCACTAATCGGTCTTTGTCCCGATTGCCGAGTGTTATGTGCCGTATGTCCAAGGCTTGATGCAAAACTACTATCGAGCCGGGGGTCTCACTGGAAGCAGCCTCTCTATTCCTACGGGGTAGAGGTAAGGCTGTCTACATCTTACCCTCCTCAGACCCTACCTTTGCTTTGCTATTGGTGGGATTTACTGAGTATGATGATGATGATGATGATATTTAAATTTAAATAAATATAAGCCAGCTCTTTCTCCCCCCTTTCTCTCTGTCCAACCAACCCCCACTCCTACCCCCACCACCACCACCAAATCCACAAAACAAAACTGAAGCAATCCTAGTTCCCTAAAGACCAGTCATGACAATTGAGCATCACCACCACTACTAATGACATAATCTCTTATTCGAGAAGGGATATTCGTCTAGAGATGAAGCTGAAACTTACTTTGTGAATCACCACCATTACTGCTGGTTTATCCTATAATTTTAGCAGGGATTCTTCATCTAGCCTAGCATAGGGTTTCAAATCAACACCATCGACAACAAACTTATAACCCCCAATCCTAACCACGACCACCATAGCCTAGGGTTTCAAATCGGAGCGCCTACAACACCACCGCCCTTCAATTGATGTCAGATCTATGAAGGATTGGGTTATGATGGTAGTGGAACTGTGGAGGTCGATGATGATGATGGTCGATGGCGGCGGGATTGCGGTCTGCTGGTGGTGTTTCGATCTGATGATGACATTGGTACATGGTGATGATGGTTGGGGTTATGATGGTTAATGGTGATGGTGATGATGTGTATACAGAGAGACGAAGGTTTATAGATTATTACTATATAAAATTTAAATAGATAAATATATGGGGTAAAAGGACTATTTTGTCCTAATCATGGGTAAAAGGACACATATGCCCTCACATGAGGTGCAGATGCCATACTTAACTTAAAAATTTAACCTTGTTAGTGTTAAAGGACGTAAAATGTAATGACTTTTGCAAATAAAGGATTGTGACTGTAATTATTGAAGTTAAAGGGCATCCATTGCAATCCGATACAAACATAAAGGACGAAAAGTGTAATCTATCCATGTCCGAATTTTAAAATAAGTTTAAAATTGAATCGCTAGAATTTAGGAGTGAATCGATAGAATTTAGGAGAGGTTGCCTAATTTGAAACATATACAAAGACACTATTACCCCAACAATTTTCAAATCAGTCCAAATAATTGAAACACAATTTATAATTTGGTCCCTATTGATCTCAACTATTAGATCAAAGATCTAATGGTTTAAAACACTTCTCACACTTTTGAATTAATGTACATTATCCCTACCCTATATATATATATATATATATATATATATAGAGAGAGAGAGAGAGAAAGTGTTCTGTACAAATGCGCTTATCGTACATTACGTACGCTACAATCTCAGCCGTCAGATCATCTCCCCGCATTGAAAATCGCATGTTGTTTTTTTTGTTACAATTTCGCATGTGATAAATTTTGATGAAATCACATGTTGTTTTTTTGTAACAATTTCGCATGTGATAATTTTGATGAAATAGCATGTTGGTTTTTTGTAACAATATCGCATGTGGTAATTCAATTTCGCATGCGATAATTTTGATGAAATAGCATGTTGGTTTTTTGTAACAATTTCGCATGTGGTGATTTTGATGAAATCACATGTTAAAAAACCAACATGCGAAATTGTTACAAAAAACAACATGCGATTTTCAATGCAGGAAGATGATCTGACGGCTGAGATTGTAGCGTACATAATGTACGATAAGGGCATTTGTACGTTAACCTAACCCTATATATATATAGAGGAGGAGTTGGGTAGAAAGTGGGTTTTTCCTAGAATGTCTAGGAAGCAATAAGAATGTGACACATGGCATGGAGGGATTTTAACTAAAAGGGAACTTGTGTAATTTGACATTTTATTTTATTTTGGGAATTTTATCTCTCATTAACTAACAATGCATAATTATGGAAACTGTTTCTCAATGATTTTCTCAATGGTGGTTTTCGAAACATAGTAATATGTGAACAGCAAGCAAAAAACAAATCATGTCCGTCTTCTTCTACATCACAAACTGAAAACCCCAATTTTAGTTCACGGTGAAGGTTGTCGTCGTAAGTTAACAGCCGGAGATGGTTGAACGGAGATGAAGATGGTGATTATGATGGGTGACAGCCGGAGACGATGATGAAGGTGGGGGTTGAAGATGGAGGGTGTCGAAGAGAATCAGAGATGGCGACGGAAGGGTGATGATGGAGGATTTCTTGACGCTGTGTGTTTACCATTCATGCGGATAATGATGGAGGATTTCTTGACATTGTGTTTTAACATTCATGCTGGTAATGCTAGAGGATTTCTTGACGCTGTGTTTTACCATCCATGTAGGTAATGCTGGAGGATTTCTTGACATTGTGTTTTAACAGCAAGCATATTAATACAGTTGTGTTTTAACATTCATGCTGGTAATACTGGAGGATTTCTTGACGTTATGTTTTACCATCCATGCAGGTAATGCTGGAGGATTTCTTGACATTGTGTTTTAACAGCAAGCAGATTAATACAGATGTGTTTTAGCATTCATGTTGGTAATGCTGGAGGATTTCTTGACGCTGTGTTTTACCATCCATGCTGGTAATGCTGGAGGATTTCTTGACATTGTGTTTTAACAACAACCAGATTAATACAGTTGTGTTTTAGCATTCATGTTGGTAATGCTGGAGGATTTCTTGACGTTGTGTTTTACCATTCAAGCTGGTAATGATGGAGAATTTCTTAACATTGTGTTTTAACAGCAAGCAGATTAATACAGTTGTGTTTTAGCATTCATGTTGGTAATGCTGGAGGATTTCTTGACGCTGTGTTTTACCATTCATGCTGGTAATGATGAAGGATTTCTTGACATTGTGTTTTAACATTCATGCTGGTAATGCTGGAGGATTTCTTGACGCTGTGTTTTACCATCCATGCTGGTAATGCTGGAGGATTTCTTGACATTGTGTTTTAACAGCAAGCAGATTAATACCGTTGTGTTTTAACAGCAAGCAGATTAGCAAGCAGATTAATACGATGTGTTTTCTTGATGTGTTTCTTCATGAAGGATAGAAGGAAGAGAGAAAGGGAAAGAGAGAGAAAAAAAATCGCAAGAAATGTCGGGTTGTTATGGAATGACAATTATTTCCATATTTAAAACAAGCTAAATGACATATCTACCCGTGATTAATTAAATAATCCTATTTTTAAGAAACACATATTACCAAAATGCCACCAAGATGATCTCAACCATTAAACACACCCATTGGATGGCCCAAATCGATTCCTAGACTTTCTAGGAAAAACACACGTTCCGCAGGATCCCCACTATATATATATATATATATATATATATATAGGGAGCCGTTAGAATGAGAACCACAACGAGTTATGAGAACCACGAGAACCAAGTGCCACGGAGGGGCGTTGACCACGAAATTTTTTTTACACCTAGATCCGTATATTTTAGGACCGGGTGTAAATTTTCGGTTCAAACGGCGCGCCCGAGGGGGTAGTTTTTTACGCCCAAAGTTTGGTTAAAAAAAAAGAAAAATTAAAAAAACCCAAACTTTGGGCGTAAAAAACTACCCCCTCGGGCGCGCCGTTTGAACCGAAAATTTACACCCGGTCCTAAAATATACGGATCTAGGTGTAAAAAAAATTTCGTGGTCAACGCCCCTCCGTGGCACTTGGTTCTCGTGGTTCTCATAACTCGTGGTGGTTCTCATTCTAGCGGCCCCCTATATATATATATGTAGGATAATGCTAGGGAGAAAACCCTCTATTTTGAGAAAACCTTGGAAACCCATCATAAGGCCTACAATTGGCCACGTGTCCCAGCCATCTTCATCTTAGACATTCCAACCCTTTAAACTGGAGGGGCATTTTAGACATTTTACCTAGCATTCTCTCTCCACTCTCAACATGTCATTTCTCTTTTAAAACCTGATGTGTCTCTCTCTCTCTCCCTCTTCAAATCCATTTGAAAATCAAAATCACAGATCTTCTTCTCCCTTTTCTTCTATACCACCTTGATCATGTCTGCATTGGTAAATAAAAAGGCAACCATTTCCATCACCATTCTCGTAACGGAGAACACAATCTCAGCGATTTGAGTCATCGTCGTCTCCGTAATCACTCAAATCGCATTCTCTGATCCACAACAATGGCGGTTTCTGACAACTCTCGTCAATCTCTCATCCCTAATTTCATCTACACTTTTTCTAGTTCTCCTAGCAACCTGTTAATGACGAAAACATCAAACACTAGCTTGTTTCCTTCAACTTCACCGACTAAACAACAAAATAGCTTCGTGATTCCTGCTCCGAACGATCCTCTCGGCAAGATCGAGATGTATTCTCCTCGGTTTTATGTTGCTTGTACTGTTGGAGGTATTCTCAGCTGTGGACTCACTCATATGATGGTTACTCCTCTTGATCTTGTGAAATGTAACATGTAGGTAACTGATTTTGTTCTGATCTGGTTGATTTTAAGTAGTTTTTTGTTGTTTGAAGGTAGATTAGTGTGATTTCTTATGCTATTATGTTATGATGTTCTTCTTCATGGTTGTTTAATGTTTAGTGATAGCTGTTTCGGATCTATAGGTTGTAGTTCGTTCCGGTTGATTTGATTTTTGTTGTTTGAAGGTAGATTTGTATCGTTTTTTATGATTTCGTGTTATGATGTTTTTTTTTTTTCTGTATAGCTGTTTAATGTTTAGTGATGGCTGTTGTGCATTTGATAAAGACACTGGTCATTTCCGGCTATGATTTGTGCATTTGATGTGTTAAGTCGTATATATTTAGGACAATCGGTTCGACTAGAGAGTTGTATCGTTGAGTGTAGCCTTGGTATTTGTATAGTCTAAACTCCTATTTCACAGCTAAACCAGAGTAACATGTATGTATTTAAATGTTACATGAAAACACATTTTCATAACACATGTTAGATGTTACATGAAAACACATTTTTATAACACTTTTTGTTTTCATTATTCTCTTCATTGTATCCTTAGTTGATGTTGTTTTTTTCATTTTCTGCCGATACACATGCTGCTTCCGATGAAGTCCGTTATCCAAAAATGCCTTCCGATGGTTCTAGATCTAATCAACTGCCCTGTGATGGTTCGGGGTCTAATCAAATGCCTTCTGATGGTTGTATCTTTGTCTGTTTTTTCTTTTCTTTTTATTGATTTTCCTGGTTCTACATGATGACAAGCCCGACACAAAACAATGAAGAACGTGTTGTTCATCATGTTTATAAAACCGGCACGTTTCGTTGATAATTATATTGGTTTACATCGTCATACCCTAATACATGTTACACTTTATACTATTAGACATAGCCATACAGTTTAAATTATTATAGTTATGACGTGTTTAACACTTGCCCGATTTTTTTATTTTTAGACATCTAATAATCGGCACATCTGTTTTTAGAAACGAAAAGCCAAATTTGTCTTACAGCACAACCAACGTAACACGTGTTATAGTCTGAACTCCTGTTTCACAGCTAAGCCAAGTTTGTCTTACAGCACAACCAACGTAACACGTGTTATAGTCTGAACTCCTGTTTCACAGCTAAACCATAGTAACATGTATGTGTTTAAATGTGACATGAAAGCACATTTTCATAACACGTGTTAGATGTTACATGAAAACACATTTTTATAACACTTTTTTCAACGTAACACGTGTTACATGTTACATGTTGTTATAACTTTCCATGCATACGCATTTTTATAAACCTGTAACATGTGTTTTTGTTTATGCAGAAACAACGCCACCACCCTCTGTGTTTCATTCCCTTGCAAGCAATTCATTCACAACACGAGTATAAATTGTATACGACCAGTCAGTGCGTATAGATGTCCTGTGCCACCAAGAGTTGGTCATCACATTGTTAATGGGACTTCTGTTGACTTTAAAATTTTCAGCCAACATATAAGACAACAAAGGTAGCCGCTGAACAGCGAAGGCACACCATTAAAGGAAGCCACCTCAACTTTTTGTCTTACTGCTCTGTGTTTTCGTTGACTAGTACTATGTAATTTTAGACTCTAATTATTTTGTCTGTCAGGTGTTGTTAAGACTTTTTTGGGCGTGTTGAAGTCCACTTCAGTTTTTTGTCTTGTAGTCGACCTCTTCTTTAACTCTGCTTTTCTTAAGTTACTTGTAACGCTCCGCGTTTTCATGACTCTCCTAATTTAGAAATCGAGCCTTAAAAAATCTATTTTTAGAAGCTTGCCTCTTTCAAAATTATAATCCGTTGCATCGTCGAAAATCTTACCTTTATTTTTAGTTCGTTATAAAATTGGTTAATTTTTCATTGTTTAATTAATTAAATTAATATTACAATTTAAAAAGTCAAATTTTTTTTATAATCTAATTAGTCTCGTTAAATTTCAAAGTTAGTTTAAGATAATACAAGTTAACCCAGTTAGTTTTGTAGTTAAGTTAGTTTTTTTTATATATAATAACTTAACCTAACTATATAAACACCCTAACTTCTACACCTTTTTTTGAGACCTCAAACCAAACCCTAATCCCCTTCCACTTGAACCAGCCGACACCCACAAACTTCTTCACCTCCCTCACTCTCTACACCCCAAGCAAATAAACACAAAACTTGCATCTACTCTCCCCCTCTCGATCTATCTCTGCTACAAAAAAAAAAAAATAATAAAGGTTTACACCTTCAACCTCAGCCATACCCCTCTCCTACCTCTCTATGAAGGCCGGCCGACCGACCACCGCAAGTGGTGGCGGCGTGTGGGGACTGCAACAGCGACAGGAGACACCGCAGGCGGCGTTGGTCTTTCCCGGTGCCGATTAACCGACGACATCACGACCCCTTCTCTCCGATGAGCTCCAGCGAAGGCGCCGCCGCCGTGAGCGGTGGCGATGGGCTTGGTCTCGTGGTTTCGTTTCCTGATTTGGGTTTGTTTCGGGTCTTGCTTGGTTCAAGTTCTAGTTGGTTTCTTTCGGGTCATGGCTCCAGTTTTCGGTTCAAGATTCGATTCGGGTTCGGGTGCTACGGGTCAGACTCGAGCTTCGGTTCAGCAGGTTTGGGTCCGGTTCAGTCTACGTCGAGTCAATGGGTCAGTCGGTTCGGATTCGAGACGGACAACGAGTCGGGTCAACCCGATCAGATGTCACCGGAGCCGTATGGAGATCATCGTAGCGGGAATCGTTTCATCTTGTTCGGTATACCTTTCTTTATCAAACTGTTTTTTTTCTTGTTAATTCCATGTTGAAACTATGCTTGATTCGGTGTTCATACCCGTACAAACAAACTGAATCTTATCGAAATTATCGTCAGTCTGTTGTCGACTGTTTCTTTTTAATGAAGAAGAATATGAATGCATAATGGCTTAAAACATTGTAAATGATTCATGCTAGATGGTGGTTGTACAGTATAACACATACTGCACTCTAAGTTTGTTGTATTTCTTCCAAGGCAACATATATTTCTTGCATTGAAAGTTTATTTTCCATAAAATAATATTTTTGGATGTATTGAAACTTAGAAATTGTAGTAGAAAAGAAATACGATAAAAAAAAATAGAAATAAGATAAAACATGTGTGTGGAGACATGTGTGGAAGTAAGAAATACGATTTTTGCTGTTTAAACTCTAAATCCTTTTTTTTTCTTTTTCTGCTTTAATGATTAAAATCTTTTTTTTTCTTTTCTTTTCCTATTGTAGTTAACACGATAAAATGAAACAAAATTTTATTGTTTTGTTTTAACCCATTTAATCATTTAATCATAATAATAATGATTTACACTAATCTTTTTATAATACAAAGAAATTTTAAAAGAAATATAAACCTTAAATATAAAGAGTTGTATTTAACCAATAAATAATAACGAGTTCGTTATGTGTTATTTTTAAATCTCTAGGATAACCACTACGTTCGTTCTCTTGGTTTCCCAATCTTACTCGTGCGTTACTTACAAGAAATCACAACGCAATCAATGTGAGTATACTCGATCCCTTTTTCCCCTTTACACTTTGGGATGCAACATGTATAACTATGCAAACAACTTTTGAACTAAACATACTCAATCTTTGAACGAAGCATGAAACTAATGTGACTTACTTGCTATTCTTGTATGCTCTATGAACGATTTGGAACGTTATATGCTCATTGACTTGCTCGCCCACCTTAACAATTATAGCGCTATAGGATTAACGCCCCGCCTGCTATTCTATTGGGTATTGTTAAGTTACCACCCCGCTGAACGATTGGGATTAGGCTATTTTTATGCGTTGTGTTCTAGGGTTTGATCATATTGTATGCCAAAATTGCATACTAGTAATCACATATTATGGATCATGTTGGATTTGAGTTTTATTCTATTATGCTACGTAAACAAACTTGTATACTCGCTCATGCTTTTGCATTGAAACTCTATTTTAATACATGTTGCAGGTTGATTATTGAAGTATGGATGAATGATGAAACAAGTTTAGGGTGGACTAGATACACACCTTAATCTATTTATCTTTTGTTGATTTGAATTCGAACAATGTTGTTATTTCCATTTTAAATGTTGTATGACAATTTAGTTCTTGCAATGAAATTTGAATTCAATTAAATATTGTCACATAGTGTTATGATGTTTTGAGCAATTTGTTCGTCTCATCCCGATGTTTCCGCCATCGGTTGGGGTGTGACATTACTAGTGGGACCCACGCATCCATTTCTAGTAGTTTTAACACACGTTATAATAGAGTCTCAACACATGTCATATCTGCTAAACAGGGTTTTGTATAGTAACATGCATGTATACAACAAATGACATGTCAGGTTACAAAAAAGTTATAACAGCCGCTTAACACATGTTATGTATCAACACATGTCAGTTTACAGCTTGGTGTTTCTACATGATCACATGTTAACACACGTTATATATCGTTCGAAAAGGGGCGTAACACATGTTATGAATCAGCACATGTCAGCTTACAGCTTTGGTGTTTCTGTTGTTGCGTGCACCACTAACACATGTAATACATGTACTAACAACTCTCCCCCGGTACAACGTGACCTATTCAAGGGTCAGTCATTGTCTATCGAGCAATCCATTTGGGCTTGTAGACGTTCTTTCGATGTCTCCATCAAAACAAACCTCTTAAAATATGAAACGAAAACCAAGTGATTACATAAACCCAAAACTAATAACCAAGAGAAACAACCAACTCCAAATTAATTTTAGACTCTAATCATTTTTTTCGTCAGGTGTTGTTAAGACTTTTTCGGCGTGTTGAAGTCCATTTTAGTTTTTGGTCTTGTAGTCGACCTCTTCTGTAACTCTGCTTTTATTAAGTTACTATTGGGACCCACGCATCCATTTCTAGTAGTATTAACACACGTTATAATAGAGTCTCAACACATGTCATATCAGCTAAACGGGGTTTTGTATAGTAACCTGCCTGTATACAATAAATGACATGTCAGGTTATAAAAAAAATTATAACAGCCGCTTAACACATGTTATGTATCAACACATGTCAGTTTACAGCTTGGTGTTTCTGCATGATCACATGTTAACACACGTTATATATCGTTCGAAAAGGGGCGTAACACATGTTTATGAATCAACACATGTTAGTTTACAGCTTTGGCGTTTCTGCTGCAGCGTGCACCACTAACACATGTAATACATGTACTAACAACTCTCCCCCGGTACAACGTGACCTATTCAAGGGTCAATCATTGTCCATCGAGTAATCCATTTGGGCTTGTAGACGTTCTTTCGACGTCTCCATCAAAACAAACCTCTTAAATATGAAACGAAAACCAAGTGATTACATAAACCCAAAGTGATTACATAAACCCAAAACGAAAACCAAGTAATTACCAAGCAAAAAAAAGCCCTTTTCATAATTACTAGCCCGAGCAGATTCAATCGTAGTCTACACATCTGTACTTTTCATCATAGTTATAACTTGACAAAAAAATACAGATACTATATGTGTGTAATACCAAAAAAAAAAGGAAAACATACATCCATAACCTTTAACTGTCTTCACGACTCAATCACACATCAATAATTACCCAACGCTCTTTGTGTTGGCCTAAATCCACGTTGATGCTTTGAAGGTCCTTCCTGGGCACAATCCGTGTTCCTATCATCGGATATAACAACAACACTATGTCGTCTGGTACTTTTTTGCCCTAATTTATTTATTCTCTTCCTATATTGTTAAAAGCAAGACAAAATCAGTTTCCATATTCACAGCCAAAAACCCCTTTTACGCGAAATCGATTACAACAACTTACCTTTTACTCGACCCCTTCATCTTCCTTAAGCGTTTGAGTTAAACAATGAACACATCAAGAACAAAAACCCATATATTACATCATCACTAAACTCTAGCTCATCAACAACACAAACAATCAACAATTCAGGTAAAAGTTCAAGAAAAAGATATAAAAAGCAACCACTTTTAAGCAGTGTTCCAAAAATCGGCCTAGGCGCTAGGCGGCCACTTACTGCCTAATTTTGAGCTAGTCGGTCAATTAATCGACCATGGTCAAAGTCGGTCAAAGGCGGTACCTAGGCGGTCAAAAATCATATTAATCGGACTATATTAATCGGTCAAAATCGGTCCTAGGCTGTCCTAGGCGGTCAAAATTGGTCAAAATCGGTCAAAATCGAACCATACTATCTGAAACTTGAAGTATTTATGTGAATTTTGAAGTATTATTTTTATATTATTGGGTATATATATATAATTTTGAAAAAATACATATAAAAATCCCATTCCGATTAATCCCTAGGCGGTACCTCACCGCCCGACTCGCGCCTAGCGCCTTCTACAACATTGCTTTTAAGTGAGGGAAGAGACGATGGCAAAGCTTTAGGGCTTGTTTTTCCCGGATGTGGTGCTTTTATGCAAGATGGTGATCCTACTCAACCTGGGTATTATCAGAAAACGAAAATGGAACTCATAGATAGGTTTGAAGATGAATTTGTTTTGGATGATATAGAAAGGTTTGAAGATGAATTTGTTTTGGATGATATAGAAGGTGAGTTAGAAGATATTGATAAATGGAAATTTTCTATTTTGATTAGACATGTACTGCATTGTGCAGTACTCTGTGTATTCCAAAGCCCCAAAAAACCCTTTTCCAATACCTAAATTGCCCCTCCACTTGTACTTTATGTACTATAAGAATTAATTTAGATTTAATTTTTACCCAAAAATATGATAGCCATTGATCTAATTAGATGAAACACAATCAATGGATGATATTGGGTTTCCAAGGTTTTCTCAAATACTTAGGTAGTGTTTGGTATGCAGGAATGAGAGGTGGAATGGAATGGATGATTACGAGGGAATGAGGTAAAGGGTGTTTGGTTGGTCAATGGAATGGAATCACCCATTCTAAAAGGCATTCCATTCCCTCAAAATCATTCCTTCCACCCCCATGTTTTTTTTCCATTCCATCCCCTCTTGCACCATTCATCAACACCACAACCCACCACCTTCGTCACAACCCACCACCACCACCACACACCACCGACGCCATCGCCGCCACCCACCACCACCTCACCCTAACAATCACCGTCGCCGCCGCCACCCACTCGCCACCGTTATCACCCACAGCCGCGATCAACCGCCAATGCCACTCGCCACCGCCGCCCACCACGATCATCGACGCCGCCACCACCACCAACCGCCGCTGCCGTCGCCACCCACCGCCACCTCTACTGCCACCCACCACCAAAGGCCACCTTGCCACCACCACCAACCGCCGCCACCGCCGCACCTCCACTCTCCGCCACCACCCATCGCCGTCGTTGACACACACCGTCGCCACCTATAACCACCACAATCACTACCACCGACCACCACCACCACTCACCGCTGATTTTATTACTCCGTTTTTCTTGCCTACCGAACAATACACAATAATAATTAATTCCATTCATACATGGTAACCAAACAAGACATTGAATGGTAATGATCCATTGCATTCATTCGTCCATTCCATTACCTCGTCCATTCCATTCCTTCATCCATTCCATTACCCCATACCAAACAGACCCTTAGGGTTTTCTATCTAACCCTTCCATATATATATATGGAGAGGATCATGAGAAAACTACATATAAATGAGAAAAATAGAAAACTAACTAAAAAAACCTAAAAAATACCAATTTTTTTTACAATTTTTTATAAAAAATTGCTATTTTTTATATATAAAAAAAATTCAAAAAAAAAAAAACTTGTATTGCAAATGTGCATTATATGTGTACTACACATGTCCATTACATGCTTAAAATTAGTTTTTTGAGTCTAGTTTAGCTTTTAGGGTTAGGTTTTTTTTTGAGGTTTAAGATTAGGATTAGGTTTTTTTTTTTTTTTTTTTTTTTGGGGGGGGGGGGGGGGGGGTGTTTAGGTTTTTGGGGGGTGGAGGTAGGGGGATTTAGGTTTTTTCGGGTTTATGTTTAGGGTTTAGTTTTAGGTTTTCGGGAGAGGGGGGTGGGGGGTTTAGGCTTTTGGTGGGAGGGTGAATTTAGGTTTGGGGGGGGGGGGGGTGGGGCTGGGGGTTTAGGTTTTTTGGGGGTGTCGGTGGGGGGTGGGTTAAGTGGTTTAGGCTTTCCGTATTAGTGCACATGTGCAATACAAAATAATAAAAAAAAATATTTTTTTTCATATATAAAAAATAGCGATTTTTTTATAACAAATTGTAAAAAAAAATGGTATGTTTTTTAGGCTTTTTTAGTTAGTTTTTTGGTTTCCTCATTTAAACTAGTTTTCTCATGATTCATCCCATATATATATATATATATATATATATATATATAGGGAGCCGCTAGAATGAGAACCACCACGAGTTATGAGAACCACGAGAACCGCGCCCCGCGGGTGGCCGTCGGCGACGAAATTTTTTTTACACCTAGATCCGTATATTTTAGCGGGGGGTTTAAATTTTCGGTTCAAACGGCGCGCCCGAAGGGGTAGTTTTTTACGCCCAAAGTTTGGTAAAAAAAAAAGAAAAAAGAAAAAAATTAAAAAAACCCAAACTTTGGGCGTAAAAAACTACCCCTTCGGGCGCGCCGTTTGAACCGAAAATTTAAACCCCCCGCTAAAATATACGGATCTAGGTGTAAAAAAAATTTCGTCGCCGACGGCCACCCGCGGGGCGCGGTTCTCGTGGTTCTCATAACTCGTGGTGGTTCTCATTCTAGCGATCCCCTATATATATATATATATATATATGAATGATTATATGCGTGTAGAATTAAAATACTTATATAATTATAATATAGCTAAGTTTGAGCCGAGTTCGAGTTTTTTTTTTTATTTTTGAAAGATAACTTTTATTAGAAAAACGACACCGCCAACCCAAGCCGGGCCGACACACACACAGACAAACTAGATTACATATTTACAAATGAAATCCACCCTCCCCATCCTATATCTTTAAACTTAGAACGACTCGAGAACCACAAAAAGCCCAACGCTTTAACCTCACTAATAATATTTTCTATCCGAATCGGAGCGTCCGAGAACTTCGCGTTATTTCTAGCACGCCAAATGCTCCAGCAAACAATTATAATAATACCTTGCACCGCTTCTTTCTTCTTGTCCGAGGCTCTAAGCTCTTTAAATATAACCAGTAAATCTTTCAGCGAAAATGCGAAAATACTCGGTATCTTGCACCACGAGCTAATTTGGTTCTATATGATCGAAGTCGTCTGACATGCTATGAAAACATGCTCAGCCGATTCATCAACTGATTTACAAAACGGACATGAAGGGTCTTCAACAGGAACATTCCTTTTTATGAGAGCTTCCGCAGTAGGTAATCTATTCAAACCCATTCTCCACACATGGATGTTACACTTCGCCAGAACCCATTTGCACCAGTCTAAAACGAACCCGGAATCCCGCTCGTCGACCGAAGTCAGCAAGTTTTTGACTGACTTGACCGAGAAACAGCCTTCCTTATTAGTCGTCCACTTCCATTTATCAGACACAGCAGATAACTTGAACTGATTAAGCAGCAAACTGACCTGATTAAGACTATCCAGCAGTCCCGGGTCGATGATCGGCGACCTCCAGCTCCGTTCTATCGTCTGATCTTCACCTTGCCTTTTTATCCTATCCGCCACCTTGCACTTTTTATCCGACTCTAAGCTGAAAAGCTCCGGGAATCTGACTTTTAACGGATCATTGACGAGCCAGGGGTCTAACCAAAATGCCACATCTTCGCCATTACCCACCTCACCCTTTAAAAAATCCCTAATCGGCACTCCTCCGATTTTGGTGTTTATGACCAATTTTGCCACATTATTCCAAACTCCATTAAAGGATTTCTTAATATGAACACACTCCCAACCCACCCTCGACGAGTGGATAGCGTCAATAATTCTCCTCCATAAACCATTTCTCTCCGTTTTATACCGGCACCCCCACTTATTAGCTAAGAGGGAAGTGTTGATATCTTGCAATATATTCAAACCAAGACCACCTTTCTTCTTATGACGAGAAACTTTCTCCCACGCCACCCAGTGCATCTTCTTTTCCTCCGACGAACCACCCCAAAGGAACTTCTTAATCATAGTTTCTAATGTGTCAATAACTTTTTTCGGGGCTTTGTATATAGAGAAATAGTATGTCGGTAGACTCTCCATTACCGATTTGATGAGCACCACCCTACCCCCGATAGATAGAAGATGTGACTTCCATTTAGCTAACCTAGCTCTGAAAATATCGATCACCGGTTGCCAATTGACAACCCGGTTCATATTGGCACCCACTTTAAGGCCAATATATTTAAATGGATGACACTCTGGCCAACATCCCACTTCTATAGCCATACCTTCGGTCTTCTCCGAACTCACTCCGATTCCGATAAGGTTAGATTTATCAAGATTAATCTTAAGGCCTGAAACAATATAAAAGCAACGAAGAATTCTTACAATATTGACTACCTCACTTTTGGACCATTCTCCCACTACCATTGCGTCGTCCGCGTACAAAAGATGAGAGATGTTCGGCCCATTGGGGATGGCAAAACCTTTAATAACTTCCGCCTCCTTAGCACACTCGAACATACAAGAAAGAGCCTCCATGACAATCAAAAACAAGAACGGGGATAGAGGATCCCCTTGTCGCATTCCTTTACCACACTTGAAAGTGAACGTGGGGGCCCTATTAACCAGAACGGAGGAATTTGCCGATTTTTGAATTCCTAAGATCCACAAGCGCCACTTACTTGGAAAACCCATTTGAGTAAGAATGTTAATCACGAAGTTCCAGTTCACGTTATCATGTGCTTTCTCGAAATCGGGTTTCAAGAAAAAAGCTTTGGCCTTCCTCTTCTTAACCCAAGAAATAAGCTCGTTAACAATTAGGGGCCCATCTAAAATATATCTTCCTTGCAAGAAAGCTGACTGGGCCTCCGAAATAATACCGTCTAATACTTTCCTCGTCCGATTGGCTAAAGCTTTGGAAATAACTTTACTTATAACTCCAACAAGATTGATGGGTCTATAATTATCAAGAGTTATCGGGTCACTGACTTTAGGAACCAAGGTGATAAAAGATGCTCCATTTCCTAGACTGATCTCTCCAGAAGCATGGAACACAGCGAAGATTCTAACAAAATCTTCTTTGAAAAGGTCCCAAAAGTGCTTCATAAAATGAAAATTCATCCCGTCCGGGCCCGACGCCTTGTCTTCCCCGCAACCGAATACGGCTCCTTTGATTTCAACTTCAGAAAAAGGTTCGATCAACATCTCACTATCCAAGTCCGAAATCTTTTTTAACGAACTACAAAGGAACTCCGGCCTGTCGATAAGGTCTTCTCTAAACCTATCACGAAAAAAGGGAGCACATGTTTTTTTATGTAGTTAGGTTTAGAGCACCACTCTCCATTTATGTTGAGGCCATGTATCGAATTTAAAGCTTTTCTACTGTTAACCAAAGTGTGAAAAAACTTGGAATTCTTGTCACCGTCCAAAGCCCACTTAGACCGGGCTCTTTGCTTGATATCCATATTCTTTCTACAGTCCACCTCTCGAATGATTCTCTTATTTTCCGCCACTATCCACTCTTCCTCATCCGACA
This sequence comes from Helianthus tuberosus, assembly GCA_030545235.1. Classification (NCBI taxonomy): domain Eukaryota; kingdom Viridiplantae; phylum Streptophyta; class Magnoliopsida; order Asterales; family Asteraceae; genus Helianthus; species Helianthus tuberosus. The sequence continues at coordinate 31,444,735 of CM060393.1, forward strand.
AATCCCTAGTCTCCATATCCAATTCCAGCTTCTCTAACTCCGCTAAGGTTGTCGACTCTATCTCTTTTTCTTTTAGTAAAAAATCATCTCTCCATAACTTCAATCGAGTTTGAAAACTTTATTATAAACCAAGCACAAGCTTTGAACATAGAGTTTAAAACAATGTGAATTTAAGTTGTGTTAAACTTAATTAAGTCAAGCTCAATATTTGATGAGCTATAACTCGACTTAGCTTCATTATTCCGTATACGCTAATTATATGAATATTAAATCTTTTTAATTGACTTCAAATTTATAATGATTTATACTGATATAAATGTTTTCCATTTATTTAAAAATGATATACTTGTAAAATGCAATTTGTGTCTCTGTGGTTTTCCACCGGAGTCAACTTGAGTCCCCGTTTTGATTTTTTGGATAGGTAAGTCGTGGTTTTAAATTCGTTATGCTTTGAGTTCTTTTATCAATTCTCAATTAGTTTGACCTAACGGTCAAAGGGCATTTTGGTGCTTTCACCCTCCACCTCCCACTACCCTCCTCACCGCCATCACTACCTACTCTGGCCACCACCTCCAACCACCCACCGCCACCACCATCACTACCTACTCCAGCCACCACCACCACCATCATACCTGAAACACTTTCGGTTACCATCACCATACACCACCATCCTCTACCTCCGTGCCCGTGAAACCACTGCAACACCACACCACCTCCGGTTACCATTACCATACACCACTACCACACATTTCAAGTAACTTTAGCTTTATTATTACAAATCAAATCACTAGTCACTACAAACAATAACGACATCCAACACAACAATTTAGAGCACAAACAAATTGAAAATACACCAACCAGATATCATTTACCAATTTCACACAAACCAAAAGCGAATCTGCGCAATTTCTTATGTAAACAAATCAATCAAATCACTAGTCACTACAACAATTCACCACCACCACCGCATGGCGGAGACAGTAGGGTACCATAACTAGAGATACCAGAACAATGGTGGCGGAGGTTTGAAGAACCCAAGTACCCAACACAAATAGGGATGGCAATGGGTCGGTTTGGGACGAGTTTAGGTAATCCCAAACCCAAACATGATTAGATAAGTATGTCCCAAACTCGTCCCAAAACCCATCGGTTTCTAGCGGGTAAATACCCATCAGGTATACCCGTGGGTTTTGGGTAAATCCGTTAATTTAAAAAAATTATCCATTGGGTATACTTGACCCAAAACTCATCAGGTATCTATCGGGTAACTACTAATCAGTTACATATAGAATAATCACTAATAAAATATATCAACTACAATGCATACGAAAATGGATATTTAAAAATAAAAAAAAATTATATCGAGTATACAATCAGGTAAACGGGTACACTTTATCAGGTAACTGGATCGAATAAACGGGTATATCACCAAATCCTAAACCCGTGAAAAAATAAAAACTAGTCCCAAACCCGATTATCCAACCCCAAACTCGTCGCAAATGTGTTTCTAGCGGGTAAATACCCATCGGGTATACATGCGGGTTTCGGGTAAACCCATTAATTTAAAAAAATTACCCATTGGGTATACTTGACCCAAAACTCATCTGGTATCTATCGGGTAACTACTAATCAGTTACATTTAGCATAATCACTATAAAAATATATCAAATAACTACAATGCATACGAAATAAAATACATATATGTATAAAAATGGATGTGTCATATAGAGTGGGATCCTATGGAAAGTGTGTTTTTCCTAGAAAGTGTAGGAAGCGATCTGGACCATCAGGTGAGTGTGTTTAATGGTTGAGATCATTTGGTCGCATTTTGGTAATATACATATCTTTAAAATATGCTAATTTAATTGATTGGGGGTAAATGCGTCATTTAAGTTGTTTTAAATAAGGAAATAACTATCAATCATAAAACCACCTCCAAAAATGTCGTAATTTTTTTTCTTTCTCTCTCTAATCCCTCACATTTGAAAACACCAAATCATACAATAACAATAAATCAGATCTAGATGTGTTCATAGTAGTGTGTTTTGGCGATAAAACACAATGTGACGAACTAGTGACTAACTGCTAAAACACAACATCAAGAATGCCAACTGATAAAAGACAACGTGAACCAGTAACTGATAAAACACAACATCAAGAATGCCAAAATAATATCAACCAGTAACTGATAAAACACATTGTGATGAAACTAGTAACTGATAAAACACAACATCAAGAATGCCAAAATCACATCAACCAGTAACTGATAAAACACATTGTGATGAAACAGTAGATAAAATACAAAAGATCATGCCATTCATGAATCATAACTGGTATAACACATTGTGATGAAACCGGTAATTGATAAAACACAACATCAAGAATGTCACAAATCATATCAACCAGTAACTGATAAAACACATTGTGAGGAAATAGTAACTGAAACCAGTAACTCCTAAAACACAACATCAAGAATGCCAAAATCACATCAACCAGTAAACGATAGAACACATTGTGATGAAACAGTAACTGAAACCAGTAACTGATAAAACACATTGTGATGAAACCAGTAACTAACTGATAAAACACAACGTGAACCAGTAACTGATAAAATACAACATCAAGAATGTCAAATATCATATCAACTAGTAACTGATAAAATACATTATGATGAAACAGTAACTGAAACCAGTAACTGCTAAAACACATTGTGATGAACCCAGTAACTGATAAAACACAACGTGAAGAAATTGTTAATGATTTGAACTTCGTAATTTAAAGTAACTGCCCTTTTGAAATCGTAATGATTTGAAATTGTCAAAGAGATACACGTTTCCATAAATATCTGGATAGTTAGTTAAGGATATATAATATTCTAAAATTAAATTAATAATCAAATTACCGTCATGCCCTTTTGAATAAAAAATTAAAAGTCACATGTCACCTCCCTATTACTTCCTAGACTTTCTAGAAAACTTAGGGGTTGTTTGGTAGCATCTGAATGATCATTGAGAGGCTACCTCTTAATGGAACCATTAAGAATTTTACCAATGAGAAGGTAGAAGAATGTGACATGTGATGATTTACCATTCAGAGGTTACCTCTTAACCATTCATACTTGATGTTACATCTTATTCATTCAGAGGTTTTAAACCATTAAGAGATAGCATCTGAATGGTCATTAAGAGGCTACCAAACAGTCCCTTAGGCTTTCTAGCCAACTCCCACTCGTGTCATCTATATACATATTTAAAAATATAAAAGAAATTATATCGAGTATACAATCAGGTAAACGGGTACACTTTATCAGGTAATTGGATCGAATAAAAGTGTATATCACCAAATCCCAAACACGTGAAAAAATAAAAACTAGTCCCAAACCCGATTATCCAACTTCAAACCGGTCACAAATGTGTCGGGTTTCGAGTTTACCCATCAAATACAGGTTCTACTGCCATCCCTAAACACAAACCGAAGAACTAGTTTATTCTCCACAATCCACATGGACATGTATAAATTAAATCAAAGTAATGACATTTAGCATATGGTATTTATCATAACAAAATTAATCTTCACCATGTTCCCATAAAATTTACGATAATTCTTAGTTTAAAATGATAAATTTTTTGAAAGGTTAGCATATTGATATTACACGTTTTTACTTTAACTAGTGGAGAACTCGCGTGTTGCAGCGGGGCTGAGAATACACAATGAGAAGATGATATGCATCAGGCTATCAGGTGGTCAGTGGAATGACAATGTCATGAGATGTTGTACAACCTCATACAAATATCAAATTTAATTATACAAAAGGTTTATCTATATAATAGTGTGATGAAAATACCGCATTGCTACAACGCATCAATGAAAATCGAAAGCTTGCATACTTATTTCTCTTTTGTATCTTCAATGTAAGAAAAAATGCAATGAAGGGTTCGCCTTACTTGTAGCCACTCCATCTTCTTTGTATAAAACTATAGTGGCAAAAAAGAAAACGATTCAACTCATTTACGTTTGGTTGAGTTTGTGTTTGCCTTACGTGACTAAAATATGGATACAATTGAACAAATAATTACCTCAATCTGAAGGTGGTTTACTATACGGTTTCTGGAGCAAAAGTCAAGTGGCTGATCCAAAGAGTTCCTTCTTTTATAATATGATGTATTATCTAAATTATAAGATACGCATAATTAGTCTAACAAAATAATCAATTTCCTAAGTATATCAATTTTTTAACCAGCAACATTTACCTATATATTAATAACACAACTAAATGAATAGTAACAGACATTGGTGGTACCGGGCACTGGTATCAAATTTACCAAACCGAATACATTTTCGGTACCGATTTGGTACCGACTTTTGACATTTTCGGTACCGATTCGGTATCGACTTTTGACATTTTCGGTACCGGTTTTTACTCTGAAATACTGGTATCATACCGTTGCCGTACCATGTATATTCGGTACCGGTACCCACTTTTGGGGGTTTTCGGCACCGAGCTCATCCCTAACATCACCTTTGAGCTCATGCCACGTAGCAACGCAAGTAATTACACCATTTAGATTGATTTTCATACACATGGTAAGTAAGTTGTATTTCGTTTAAATGAGGTTTTATATACACAACTTCTTTTGTTTTCTTTTTTGTCTTTTTCTGTAATGAATGAATTGTAACATGTAAATTTAACTTGGATATTTAAATTATTAATGAGCAAATGGTATCAAATCCTGTAATCAAACCGGTATCGTATCAGAACCAAATTTACTATACCAAATCACTTTCGGTACCAATTTGGTACCTACCTTTTGTGGTTTTTAGAATCATTACTTTCAGTTCGACACCGGTCTAGCACCATACCCGTATTTACTTATTTTTACCTTCAAATACTATACCGTACAGTACTGAGCATTTTCGGTGCCGGTACCTAATTTCGATTATTTTTGGAATCAGTACTTTCGGTGCCATTACCGGTACCGAGCCCATCCATATTTTAACGTGTTAGTAACGTCATAACTGAACTGAAAACAACCGAATTTCCAACGTGTAGAACGTGTGGGTCCTACTATTATATATTAGATTTTTTAAAATCGTTTTTAGGACGGAGTAAGAGCATTCACATCCAAATAATCAAATTGTGTGTGTGGTGTTTTTAAAATATAAAAAGTGGTTGTGAGTGGAGGAGAGAGAAAATGTTACTGTTCATCTGTATATTTGGGGGGACACTGTTCACCCCCTATAATTTTTTAATATATTTTGAAAGTGGTTGTGAGTGAAGGAGAGAGAAAATGTAATGATAAAGGTATAAAAAATATTATTTAATTGAAAAGGAGAGAGAAAATGTAGTGTTTTTTAGTGTAATTTAGGGTGAAAATATGGTGGAGTGGATGTGAATGCTCTAACTATCGTTACTACATCATTTTTATCTATGTTTTGATATTTGGTATCCGCGTTGCCGTTGTCGGCACACGTTTTGCAGACATTGGATCCCCGCCGCAACGCGGGGTCAGAAAATCAAGTAGTAATTTTTAAATTTGAAATATAATCCTACATTTAATCATATCTTCAATTTAGTCAAACCTTTCTTGTTTCGTTTTCTTTTCAGAAAACCGTTAACAAAATATTATGAACCATCTTTTTTTGTGAGCAACCAACTTGAACTTCCTCTATTAAAAATCCCAAAGAAAGGAACTTTAGTAAGGAACACACATACGAAGGAAAACAAGAAAAACCTAAACTACTCCACACCTCCCTCCATGTTTAAACCCTACATATTACCTCTGTGCCATCCACCAATGACCAATAGTATGAGCCTTCCTTTACTACACCTTCATCTTCCCCATTATTACCATAATTTGCAGACACATCTTCCATCCCAAACAAATAAAAGAGCGAAGTCCAAAGATAAAGGATCGATAAATATGTTCTAGTAATAAAGATTAAATCTAGTTCTTTACCTTAAACCAACATTAACGACCAGGAACTCACGAATGAAAAGTGAGGTGCGGCGGTGTTCGTTTGCACCTCCGGTTCTTTGCCGATTCGAACAATCGTGTACTACATGAACCCGACAAAACAACCTAACATAAATGTTTAGGTACATAATAATGTCCATGCCACTCTTAACAAAAACTAAAAATCAATGATTTCTGATCGATTTCTAACAAAATGACAGGTTTAGTTTGTAGATCATATACCCAAGAAAGTCCATATATTAGAGAGTTTAGACGAAACGATCGCTTTATGATATGCTAGTTAATCAGCCAAAGTTAACAGCCCAATGATGGCCAATATTATAATAATTATTACATTCGGTTTCAATTCACCCTGTTAGCGGCATTAAGTTTTTGGTTACAGAGTTACTGAAGAAGTGTTAAATACGAGGTTGCCATGGTGTTTCTCAAACATTCCGTTACAACTTACAAGTTACAAGCATAAAAAAATATCAACTCTTATCATAGATTTCAAAGTTTTCCCTTGGAGAGTATCTATACTTGTCGTTTAATCCTTATTTGTTTCGAATTAAGTCGATTTAAGCTGAAGCATGATTGTTGGTTGTGGGCATTTAAGATGGTTGATTGTTTATAAAAGTTTATATTTTTAGGCTCAAACTTGGTGTGTAGATAGGCACCTTCAAAAGGTTTTTTTGTCTTATATGGACACCCTGCAGTGTCGAGCTATGGTCAAAGCGCGGCATTTTGGTCCGGTCAACCAGACAAAAGACTGACGGGTGTCTGACGGGTCTGTTGACCGGACCAAAACGCCGAGCTTTGGCCGCGTTTTGGTCATGTCAACCAGACACCCTGTCAGTCTTTTGTCTGGTTGACAGGACCAAAAAGCGGCCAAAGCTCGGCGTTTTGGTCCGGTCAACAGACCCGTCAGTCTTTTGTCTGGTTGACCGGACCAAAACGCCGCGCTTTGACCACAACTCGACACTGCAGGGTGTGCATATAGGACAAAAAACACCTTTTGGTGTGTAGATAGGCAATGTGGTGTGCCAATAGGTACACCCTATTTTTATTGTTAATAATTAAAAAAAAAAAAAAAAAAAAGCTTACCATCCACCAAGTTTCATGTACAGAAATCCAAATACGTCTTTAACACTGAATGTAAAGCCCGGTATAAATTGCAACTTGTAGACGTAATTACTTTTCTCCACTTTTAATAAATGGGAATACTCCATAAGTGGGTGGAGATACAATAGGAAGTTTATTTGGCTAGGAAGTGATCTTGATCATCCATTTAGTTAATCAAGGGCTAAGATTAAATGATGGAAATTGAAGTGAAGAAAAGAGGCTCGTGAGTTTGTTTAGGGGTATTCTAGTCAATGCAAGACAATAGTTTCTCTCTCCTCCAATTCCCCCCCCCCCATTTTTTAAACATTAATAACTCTTTCATACGACATTATTTTTTTATAAAAATTGCACCAAAAAAACGAGCGTTTTTTTATCTTTAAAACGAGTATACTATTGCTATATTTTCAAAAAAAAAAAAAATTAAAAAGCCAGTTGTGTAAAACGCAATAGAAAAACCCCAAGTTACGTAAAACGCAATGAAAAAAAAAACCTAAAAATGACATTTTTCTAAAACGCAATGCACCAAAAACACAAAGAAATGTCTTATTTCTAAAACGCAATGGCCAGAAAACACAAAGAAATGTCTTATTTCTAAAACGCAATAGCCTAAAAACTCAAAAGAAAATATACTTTCTAAAACGCAATGGACTAAAAACACATAAAAATGTGTTTTACCTAAAACGCAATGCACCAAAAACACATACAAATGTCTTATTTCTAAAACGCAATGGCCAGAAAACACTTAAAATGTCTGTTTTCTAAAACGCAATGGACTGAAAACACATAAAAAGTGTTTTACCTAAAACGCAATGCACCAAAAACACAAAAAAATGTCTTATTTGTAAAACGCAATGGCCAGAAAACACTTAAAAATGACTCATTCTAAAACGCAATTGCCTAAAAAACAAAAGAAAGTGTTCTCTGTAAAACGCAATGGACTGAAAACACCTAAAAAGGTGTTTTACCTAAAACGTAATGCACCAAAAACACTTCAAGAATGTGTTTTTCTAAAACGCAATGGCCAGAAAACACATAAAAATGTTTTAGTTCTAAAACGCAATTGCTTAAAAACACCAAGGAAAGTGTTCTCTCTAAAACGCATTGAACCATGACAATAGTTTTGTCTGTGCTGTGAATTGTCTGTGCTGTGAACTGTCTGAACCAATGCAGTTTACGAATGCAATTTCCAAAAAATTAATTTTTCTGATGCATTTTTATTACAGCAATTTAATCGGAAAAAAAAATTCCGAGCTCAACCCCAGCCAGGGGCTCTGCCCCTTGGACCCCGCCAGGGGCTGCCGCCCCTGGGACCTCGCTACCAGGGGCGCTGCCCCCGGACCCCCGTCAAGTTCGTAAAACGCAATGACTAAATCAAAAACCCAGGTCGTAAAAATGAAATTAAAGAATTTCTTACATGAATCGAAGTGATTTCTTCAACAATTGACGAATTTTGAATGATTGAAACACTTATCAGCGCTCGAATCGAACGGATCGAGTGATTATCTTCAAAATCACCGGAAAAAAACGAGATTTTGTATGAAATTAAACTGGGTTTTCTTCAAAAAAACTGAAGAACACGTTGATCGGGTGTTTGAATCATTGATTGGTGATGAAAATCGCACTATAATGTAGTGATTATTGAGATAGAAAGTGAAGAAATGCTTGAAGATGGTGGGTTTTGAAAATGGTGGGTTTTGAAGTTACTGGGTTTTGAAAAGGAAGAAGAAAGAGTTGGATTGACTAAAATACTCTTTTTCTTTATTTTAAATGTTGCCACATGTCCTAATCCTATTGATTCCTACACTTCCTAGCCAAAATAAACTTCTTATTTGATCTTTTCCCTACTCCATAAAGCAAAATAAAGATTACTCAAGTAATTTACATGACCACAAAATAAAATTTAACTAAATGCAGCAAAATTAGGGAGTTTTTTTCCCAAACTAGTGTAGATACAAAACGTATTTACCTATTTGGGTACTTTGAAAAATATTTACCTATTTGGGTACTTTTCTATATCTCTTTAATTTTTACCTAATTTATACATTTCTTTTTATTTTTCTACCCAAAGTTAAATTATATTACTCACAAAATTTGAATCAACAAAAATATGAGTAACTAATTTTTGTAAAAAAATGAAAAATTATGCAAATATTCAAAAAAAATATGCAAAAATTCTACAAAAAAAATCTGCGAAAAATCCACAAAAAAATCTGCAAAAATATATTAAAAAGTTCTACAATGGTTCTGCAAAGTTAAAAGAAATCTGCAAAAAATATTATAAAAAACCATATAATCTACACTAGTTTGGGAAAAAAACTCAATTTCTTTTTCCGTTTTATTTTCTTTTTATAACCTGAAATTGTCTAGGCCCCGATTAAACTAAGCTCATTAAAAAAATAAAACAATAAATTCACAAATTTACTCCCATAAGTGATAGTATTCTGGTGGAAAGTTTGATATTTCAAACAAGTTTATTTAAACTCAAGCAATTTATAAAATAAAGTTACAAATTTCGAATTTCATGAAATTTGAGTTTTGAGAAAAGATCCTAAGTATTTTAATTATTTCAATTTTATTTAATAGTGATTATTTCTCCAATATTCTGTACGTATAAGTAGTTTGTTTTTTTTTTATAGATATTAACCCCAAACGAACTACACAATGTGGACCATCAAATCCACCAACTATTACCCTATAGATTATATGGTTATTTTATAATTTTTTTTTTGCAGATTTTTTTTAACTTTGCAGAATTATTGTAGAATTTTTAATATATTTTTGCAGATTTTTTTGTGGATTTTTCGCAGATTTTTTTGTAGAATTTTTGCAGATATTTTTTTGAATATTTGCAGAATTTTTTATTTTTTTACAAAAAATAATTACTCATATTTTTGTTGATTCTAATTATGTGAGTAATCTAATTTTACTTTGAGTAGAAAAATAAAAAGAAATGTATAAATTAGGTAAAAAATTAAAGAGATATAGAAAAGTACCCAAATAGGTAAATATTTTTCAAAGTACCTAAATAGGTAAATACTTTATGTATCTACACTAGTTTGGAAAAAAAAAAACTCCAAAATTAGGTATGTTATAAACAAAAAAGAAAAGGTTGACTTAAATAAATAACAATTGTGATCTTTTCACTTTAAGTTAGAAGTTGTTTTTACAAAATTTTGTGATTAATATATCTTTTCAAAACATTTTTATTACCGATTTTTCTTCTATGGCAGTCTTTTAAAGAATTATATAAACTAACAATCTTGAAATTGAAAGCAATTTGATGGAATTACAATAAATGTTACATTAACATTATAGGTTACAAAGATGCCAAAATCCCTAAAATACCCCTAAAGTGTCTTAAATTTTTGACCAATTGGCAAGTTTATCCCCTCTAAAATAGCTTGGCTCTCTTGTACATGTCGTTTGAATATGTGTACACAATGTAAAATTACCATAAGTGTAGAAAACCCAGTTTGCTTAATAAGGTAGTATAGATATAAAAATGTAATTTGAAAGTTTAGCATATTGATATTAAATGTTTTTACTTTAATATAAAAAAGTATAAAGCAATAGAGTTAACAATGGGCTCGTCGTTCTATAAAAAATAATAACGGTCTCCAAAACCACCCAACGACCCAATACCTGTAATAGGAAGATGATCTAACAATGCGATTGTATATTGGGCCTGTGTTTGTGTGATTCTGTGTCTACATGGGCCACATGGCAAATGCACTTCTATGTTCTATTCCCCAGAGTTGAATGTTTATGTGTGTATTTTTGTTGAGTTGCAGTTTCTTTTACCATCCCATAAAATAAAATAGTCAGCTTATATACCTTCAAAGTGTAATATAATATTATAAAAGTAAAATATAAATATAAATTATTTATTAAAAGTAAAGGAATACTACTTCTATATTATTATGTTGGTGGTAATTTTATATAACGCCATGCGTAATGGACATTATAGGGTCACTATAGGGGCATGAAGATGGAGGGGTGTTTCTATTATAACTCCAAATAGAGAGAAGAAAAATTGGAAAGTAATGACTGAAAGGGTATTAAGGAACATTGACCATTACACAATTTTTTTTGAGATATTATGATACTGATATGACAAAAAAATGTCCGTTAGAAGACATTAACCATTTAACCATTATGGCTGGTATGAAAAAAATATTTGAAGCAAATGAAATTTCAAACATGGAATATAGTGAAAAACATTTAATTAATGTAAAAAGTAGAAAAATGTGTTAAAGTGGCCAAAGTTGATTGAAAGTATGCACAAGATATGGTAATATCTTCTAGATGTTAATCTTGCTAGAAGTAGGTATTTTACCAACAATGATACTTTAATGTTTGCCTAATTTAACACTTATACTAGCTTAGAAATGCGATTTACTATGTTTAGAAGTTGCTAAGCATGCTTATTATTTAAATAGGATGATCAATAAAGCGGTAAATAATTGAATGAAAACCCACAAACGGTTTAATATGTAATCAATCCTGAACCCATGAGGTATACTTTCACGCCCTTTAACTATACGTAGGCGTCATGTCACCTACTTTACCCTCTTTCATTTCACCTTACACTAAGAAAATGGTTTAACCTCTTTAAATGCCGCTTAGATTAACATATATATAGGATTCAGTTCAAATGAAAACCATCACGAGTTGTGAGAACCGTGAGAACTTTTTGATACCGCACGAGTTGGGCCAGATTTTTTTTGCACAAACGTAGATGAAAACATTATAAACACATCTGTAAGAAAAAGTAAAAAAATTGTTGAGGCGTTAGTTTTGACTGATGCAAGTTTTTTTTACGGGCTGGTGTAAAATTTTACAGTTGATAACTATCTTTCTTATCATGGTGTAAAAAAAACTTGAATCAGTCCAAAAAGATAACACCTTGCGTCAGTTCTGTCCTCAACGTTTTTAACGGGCGTTATCTTTTTGGACTAAAGTGACACGTTTCAAAAATGTTGAGGACAGAATTGGCGCAATTTTTTTCTGGACTGAAGTGACATTTTCCACCAAACCACATGGACGAAAGTGGCAGTTAACTCGATATTTTAGAGTAATTTGGATGGTGACCAAAATGAATTATAATACAAATCAAGCAAGTTAGGAGGTACGTGAGTATATGCTTATTTTAGTTTATTATAGTTCTAAGTGTTTGGATGGAGCTCCTAATCAATGGGGGTTCTAATGGGGCAACGCCCCTAGCCCCCAAGGGGCAAAGCCCCTGGTTGGGCCTGAGCTTGATTAAAGTGCTTCATTAAAATTACATTAGAAATTTAATTTTCCAAAAATTTGGGCTTAATTTCGGGATGGAAAATTAGGTCATTTTGGAGGCATTTTTGTATTTAAAATAATAAACTGCCTGGAGACTGTTACTAGCATTGTCATCGTTATATTCAAAATGAATCTTTTGCACTCATCCTAGTTCATGAATTCACACTAACATCACATACAAGTTCTTGTTCCCAAATCTGAGTTATATCTAATTGATTTTTTGGGTGAAATACCGAAATAATTCTATTTGAAAGTAACTACACGCCTCTTAGATCATAAGTTGCAATCTCTATTTCTCCAACAGTTTGCTCCAAAATCATTGAGGATATATAAAAAGTAGTTTCAAAATTGTGGAGGTTACATATGTTTCCACAATCATATGCTTGGAGATCTAAAGATTAGTTATGTGGAGGATAGAGGGGTTGCTAAATGTAGAGGTGTATAAACGGGGTATTTTTCCAAAACGGTTCAAGTTTCAATAAAGAAAAGTCAAACCCGGTTTCACTTTCATATTGGTCTTCCGAATGTTAAAGTACATTTCATGAACGTAAACGATTTTAAACAAACAAACCTAAATGGACATAATTTAACAAATATAAAACAACAAAAATGAACATAATTGGAGAAACATAGATGAAAGTAAGTGACCAAACATAAACGAACATAAAATAGCCTTTTCATATAAATTATTGATTAATTACGATAAATCCCAACAGAAAGCCCATTTACGAATTAGTAATATTTATACAAGTAGTTAAAAACCCCCTTTTATGTTTGTATTTATATAAATATAACTACTTATATATTTATTAAAACTTAAACGAAAGCAAACATAAACGGACGTTCACGAACATAAATAAACGAACAAAACGTTTGTTCATGTTCGTCCATTTAATTAAACATTAAATGAAAAAAAAAACTTATGTTCATTCATTTATTAAATAAACGAACTTCGCGTCAAACAAGTTCACGATTACTTCATGAACGTCCAATTCGTTTACATGTCTAGTTCTAAGTTTTTTACCGGTTTTTGTCTTGCACATCTAGTTAAATTAGTTGCAGCCTAGGCGGTATGAAACTCGTGTTGGGTTTGGCACAGAAATAGGGCCCAACATATATACCTTGCTGATCAAGCCTACTATAACTTTTTTAATAATAGTTTGTGAAAAAGGGAATTTGATATTATTGAAAATGTTGTGGGTCCGTTTGGACAATTCACATGCCGAATGTGAGTTTTCCAATTTTCAATTGGTGTGAGTGGGTCAAGTCAACAAAAAATAGTCAACGAAATGAACAGGTTGTAAGCCACGGTTTGTTTGATTGCTTCAATTGCAATTGCGGTACAAGTTATACCTTTCTATATGTGAATATTAATTTTTGGATATATTTGTGTTGATTTTTTTATCAATTTTAACTCAAATGATTATAAAATCTGTGAAATTATTTCGTCTGTGTAAGTTTTGTTGTTTAAAAAAGACTAGATATGTCTATGCATTGTGTACGAATCACTCTTAAATTAAAGTATTCGAATGGTACTCCTAAAATTTTTAATTGGATATTGCAAAGAGAAACAAGAATAAGTATGTATGTTTTTGTTGTGAAAACGTGTATCGTAACCAGACCCCAGAGTACAAAGGCCCGATAAGCTTCCCAAAGGTACCCCAAGCCTGCTATAAAGTTTTTTGGGGTACGGGTAAGAACGGAAACCTATGGTAACATGTACGAAGACGTGGCATGTACACTAAGGTATGTAAATGGAGTTTTGATATGATACGGCTAAGTCTTATAAGTAAGATGTTATTGTATGCACATGATGTGTAATGTGGAAACCATAGCTAAACATAATTAGATATGAATATACGTGTAGACTAGTATGTATGAGAATTTTACGCATAGATGTTGTGCTTAGGATTTGTTTAATGGATATGTGAGCCTGTAAGACGTATGTAAGAGTTTGAGTAGGAAGGTATGCATGTTCGTAGTAGGGATTTTATACACGAAGAGTTGGAATTGATGTTTTGTACACGTGTCATTATACTATACGTTTCCAAAACGAATGAGACTTGTATAAGATATGCATGGCATTAATATATATGAGAATTGACGATGCTAACCGAGTTACTTTGAGAATGAAATAAAGTGCAGGTACATTATTGTTGATTTATTGAAGGTTAGACTCTGAGATGAAATGTTCGCATTCAGAAGGATAAGTGAATGGAATCTACACGAGAATAGATTGCGATGTGATCTATTAGTTATACACTTAAGATTATATATATAATGTCACCAAATACTAATAATGTGAACGTATGTGGTGACTACAGGTTGTACAGAATTAAGGATCATTATCACGAGGTGCAAGCGGTTGAAGATCGAGTCACATCATAGATTGTACGGGAATGTCTGATTATATAAATTGTAAACATAAGTTTTGTTTCTATTTTCCTAAATTAAAACGAAGAATGTATTTAATGTAAAAGAGATATTTTAAAATGGACCTTCAAGTATGTCAAGATGTCTAATAAGAAATAAATTTTAAGACTCGTATTTTCGCTGAGGTTTATATGGTTAAAAACATGTTAGAGTCTTACATAGGTAGTCTGATATCAAGATTAATTTATTTAGGCAACAAAGATGTTGATTGATTAACTAGTCAGAATATTTTGAGAAACAAAAGTCTTGGATTAAAATAGTAAAAAATTACAATGCAAAAACAAAGTATTCGTTTTAGATAAAACAAGTGCTTAATCAAATGTTAAAAAAGAGAGATGATTTTCAATAACATGTACGGATGAAACTTGTTCTACACGTACAAATATATGGACTAGATCAAGAGGGGGTTGGTTCCGGTACAAACCATATTTATCTTACAAATCGTAAGAACAGATCCTAGCACTTAAAAAAAGTTAAATTAGCACATACCAAAACAATACATACATAAAAGTAGCACTTTTGAATTATATTAGCACAAGAAAATTAATCAAGATAATTGATTTTAGCACATATTTGAATGATATCAGCACTTTTCTTAATCAGCACTTTGAAAACAAAAGGAATATCCAAATAAAGAATTAATTGCCTGTTAGCATATTTATAGGGAATTCAATATAATTGATATTATTTAGAATATTATTTTTTTCATTTCTCTATAATTGGTTGGATGTCACGTGACACTTTTTAAATGGTTCTTACAGTTTGTATGTGGAACGTGGTTTGTATTTGATCCTACTCCAGATCAACAGAGGAGACTGTTATTGTTATTATTAAGTCACTATTTCTAATAAAAAATTATTAATCTAATAATAATAATAATTTATTAAATTTCAGGTTTGACTAAGACTAAATTTATATTTAAGAATAAACCCACCTCTAAATTTACTCTTAAATCTACACTATTAGTCATTAATTAAACTTATGAAATAAATCTGAATGTTTGCGATACATAAGACATATTTTATTCCTCCAGTAATATTTCAGACATTCCCTGTACTATCAAAAAATATTCTGTAATACGTAAAACAAATTTCTTTGTAAATTACAAATTGTAATATAACTCAAGTAAAAATAAAATAATAAAACGAATGCAGGGAAAAGTATACTGAAATATATCATATGTTTTAGAAGAATACTATTATACACGAAATTTCTTCTGTACATATTTATTATTAAAAATTATAAAAGTAAATGGTTACATGCATAATAAAAAAAATATATAAAAGCCGCATAGAACTTGGACTCTTCTAGAAGAACATGAAGTGGCTTGAATCTTAAAAGAAAGATTCGTGCCTCGAAAGTAACAACAATTCTTTTTATTTCATTTGCTACTCTTGATCGGCCACGCTTAGCCTTTTCCATTATTTAAAACAAACACATAAAGTTATCCTTAAACTTAAGATTTACTTTAATTTATTAAATCCAGATTAAACAGCCAAATCCTTTGACACTCTTTAGGAATTTATTCGGGTATATTCCAAATGACAAGGACAAGATCTAGCATCTTTGTTTTGGTCATTGACATCGTAATTGAACTCGTCGCTTAGGTCGGGGTGTGGTATACCGTCCATGGCCACCTCTGCGTCGTTAGCGCCCCATAGCGCCCTCACCCTATCCCTGCGCGCCAAAAGGGGGGGGGGGGGCAACGAAGCTCCGTCAGCCTAGTTACGAGCACTAAAGAGGGTGTGCAGGTGGGGCCCATTCTTTTCAATCAATCAAATTTTTTTTTTTTTTGTATTTTGTTTAATAGGAGGGCTTTAAACAATTGCATACAAGTTAAAAGGGGGGTGTTTAAGGCCCCCTATGTGATATGACGCTAATGTAGATCTAACGTGGCACTATAAAGCCCCTAGGGGCTTTAAACCACACCCCTTAGGCTTAGACTGACCAGACCATAGACTATTTATATAAGTAGTCCAGTTATCTACTCTTAAACCACCTTGTATGTTGGTTAATGGTTACCGATCAGACCGGAGAACCAGCAAAGCGAACCGATGGTAGGACGCGTGGACTACATTTTTAAAGAAAAAATATGTTTGGTTTATTTGCTTTTAAATCTTATTTGCCGATTCCATTTGTCACAAGACGTGTTTGGATTCTTTTGGGGAGCATGCGGTTCATTGTAGAGAGCTCTTGGGGTTCAAATACCGTCATGATTTGCTTAGAGATGTTCTTTTTGACATATTCAGGCGCACGGGTATTTCTACTAAGAAAGAGGCACCCGTTAATTTCTTAACTGACCAATTGGAAGGGAGATCTACCCTTCGACCAACCAACATTTTGCCTTTGGATGGGTAGGAGGAAAACATGCATATGTGGATCTAACAGGGGTTTCCTCACTTGTGGGCATAGGTGGTAGTGCTTTTACGGTATGTCAGAGTGCTTTAAAGGCTGCTTCGGGCAAAGTGACCAAACACGAGAAAGTGTGCCTTGACAACCAACATGTGTTTATCCCATTTGCTTTTGATACTTTTGGTTTACTGGCGTCAGTGGTTGTGGACCTACTTAGTCGAGTTTATGCATAGTAATGTTTTGACCCCGAGATATATGAACGTAATTTTTAAAAGACTTGGTATGGCTATTCAGAAAGGGGTAGCGGCGCAGCTTGTTGCCCGTTTACCATCTATCTCGATATAAATTAAAATATTAGTTATAATTTTATAGAAATAAAAAATTTACCATTATGTTCTTAATTACAAGCATTTCATATTTTGTTAGCATTATAAATTATAAATTCAGACTTGGTTACATATTTTGTTTTAGACTGGTCACTTGCTTTCAATTTCTTAATTATTTACGACATTAGGGTGAAGGGAGTGGTTAAACAGGTGAAAGTGGCAAACTTTAAAATGGACCAATCAGAGTGTGCCATGTCAGCAAGCGTAAAGAGTTTAAACTTTGGTGAAAAGTGTTGGCAGTGGTGTAGACACTTGAAAGTGGCAAACTTTTTTTTTTCATTTAAAAAAAATATATATATGTGCTAAAGTCAAACAAACACACACACATCACTGCAAAAGGTCTTGTCCCCCTCCTCTTTGTCGATCGGTGATGCCTTGCCGAGTTCCATAGTTTGCCGCGCGGGATAAAGGGGTGGCGGCGGTGTTGCCGCTCGGCAATCGGCTTTGCCGATGCCTTTGCCGCCCCACTCCCTTCACCCTTACAAGATGAAACTGACATGATTAATGAACTTTAAAAACTGGGGATTTAGTGATTGAATTGTTATTTCTATCAACTTGAAAAGAAACTCAAATAATAATTAAAACTCTAAAGTCAAAATGTGTTTCTTTTATAATAACTAGTTATTTTTCGCCCGCGTGTTGCGGCGGGACCCAATGACTAAAAAAGGCGTGTCAGCAACGGCAAACAGATACCGAATATCAAAACATAAATAAAATGAAGTGGTAAGGATAATCACTCCGTCATAAAAAACAATTTTAAATAACTTAATATATAATAATAGGACCCACACGTCCTACACGTTGGAAATTCGGTTGTTTTCAGTTCAGTTATTACGGTGCTAACACGTTAAAATATGGATGAGCTCGGTACCGGTAACCGCAGCGAAAGTGTAACAACCATAAATAAATTTAGCGATTTCCGTAAATAATCACAAATTACTGAGTATTTTTATTTAAAATTCATGCTAAAATACGGGTTTATTAAAACTTTTCTAAACTTGAAGCAAAACAACATAGTGTAATTTAATTCATCGTTTTAGAATAACGACGAAACAACTTGCGGAAGCTTCATTTAACATGTGTTCGGTTCTTACTCGACGCTTGATCTTCATACGGGACTCTCGACATTCACCTACGATCAATACCAGCTTAAATGTTATTATTGATAGTTTAAATAACGGTACAAGACAAGATATTGATAATGGAAGGAAATCCAAACGTTAATTTCTTGATCCAAAAACAAGGTCTTCAAACTGGCCTCCACCGTAACTTACGGTGGGCACCGTAAGTTACGGTGGCTCCTGTATGAAAATTCCCCCACCGTAACTCAGTAGGCAACTACCGTAACAATTTCAGCCCCACCGTAACTTACGGTGGGCACCGTAAGTTACGATGGCCCCTGTATCAGTCCCTTTCTTTCTTTTTCTTTTTTTTGCCGTTTTGACACGAAAACTTTCGTATCTTTCAATCCGCGTATCCGTTTGATCTCCCGTTTCTTCCTACATGATCGTAATTTGATTCTCCATCTCATGGAGTTTATATCCGACATTCAAACTAATAAAATTCTAAATTTTTAAGCATTCGGCTTATTATTAAAAATCCACATTTTGACCCGTTTGTATTTAAGACCTCCAAACTTGTTTCTAGTTAATCATAATTCTTAGACCAAGGTATTTAACTCAAAATATCTATCTTGGATTCATAAGTTTTGTGAATTACGCGGCTGTCACGGCCCCCGACCCGGTTTGACCCGTTCCCGGAGCCGCGGGACAGAAATTCCCGTGGTATTTATTTAATTGAGTTTAACAGCGGAAGTTTATTATCAGGATCGTTTAAAGCTAAAATTTTCCCGATTTATTTTATTTCACAATTCGGGATAAAACCCCGATAATTTACAATATTAAGATTTTACTACGAAATCGTTATATTACAAAACTTATTTCTTTATTTTATAATGAGCCACTTTCTTAAGCTTGAAATGCTTCCCAGCACTTTTCCTGAATTACAATAGATCACCTGAAACATGGTTGAAAAAGGTTTTGTCAGCGGAAAATACTGAGTGAATCATTCTATTTACTAAAATGACACATTTGTTATAATTTACAGTATTAAGGAAGATTACAATGTTTCTGATATCAAACCAATTACCCACAGTACTTTGTCACTCGACCCATTGGCCCTTCCGTCCAATGGTGTCTGTGACTATGGTCATATCACCCATTAGCTGCCCCAATGGTGAAGATTATCAAGTAATGTATACAAAACCCCACATACCGGTTGTAATATGGTGATTACATAAACTTAATCCCTGTAATTATAACTTTGAAATAAATAGGGTTTTGTAAAACAATTTGATAAAAAGAGAATGACTCACATTGCTGATTTAATACGGACAGAGTCTAGTCTATGATTTAGCCTGGTTAACCTAATTTAGATAACAATGCACACAAAACTGGGTTAGTAATCAATACAGCATTTACGATAACTCACGAGATCAACCATCACAACGAGTGACAAAGTGCTATGCTTAACATCTGTCGAATTAACGACTAATGACAAAGCATCACCCTAATGTGGGCAGCACTTAAACACCCGTTGAGTACATTGATCGATCGGAAAATGAATCGTAGCAGCGATCGTGCTAATACCCTGTTTTGCGGCAGAATTTCGAGACCCGGGGGTGTAATTTGGAGTATTTAGAGTGTATCTTCGTGTGTGATGGAAATTATTTCGACGTTAAATGTTCAGAATTCGAGTGCCACTGTCCTCTATTTATAGCTGGATTTTGGACAAGCTTGCGCACCGCAACACTCCCAACCTTACGGTGCGTAAGGGTCCTTGCGCACCGCAAGGCCCGTATTGCTACGGTGCGTAAGGCATAAAAATAGGCTATAGGGTAGCCACGATTGGGACTAGCTCAGGTGACTCTACAATTTCAAATTTCAGTTATGTGACAACGTTTAAAGTGGATAATCGTCCACTAGGGTTTATCCCCCCCTTAGTTTTAGGGGCCCTAATCCTGATTCCGATTATTCTGAAAATTCTAGGGTTTGTGCGGAATCACTTGGGTGTCTTAATTAGGGTTTCCTAATGATCAATTAAAGTAATAATTAGGACTTTTTTAGTGAGGGTTGTTACATTCTCCCCACCTTAATAAAAATCTCGTCCTCGAGATTTACTGGAATAAATGTGGATATTTTCGCTTCATTTCTGATTCCAGCTCCCAAGTGTATTCAGCTCCTCTCTTTGAATCCCGCTTTACTTTAACTAGCACTAGGCGTTTGTGCTTGAGAAACTTCACTTTTCTATCTTCTATCTGAAGAGGTTTCTCCACAAATTTTAACTTTTCGTTTACTTCTATGTCTTGAAGAGGTACTACCAAAGATTCGTCTGCTAGACATTTCTTGAGATTGGATACATGAAATACATCATGTACTCCAGCTAATTCTTCTGGTAGTTGTAAACGATAAGCCACTGGTCCTATACGTTGGATCACTGGAAATGGTCCTACGTATCTGGGACTTAACTTTCCTTTCTTACCGAATCTCACAATTCCTTTCCAAGGAGAAACTTTCAACAGTACTCTGTCTCCAACTTGGAATTCTAACGGCTTGCATCTATTGTCTGCATAACTCTTCTGGCGATCTCGAGCCGTCTTCAGTCTTTCTTTAATTTGAGTAATCTTGTCAGTCGTTTCTTGCACAATCTCCGGACCTGATAATTGACTTTCTCCTATTTCTGCCCAACAAATTGGAGTTCTGCATTTTCTTCCATACAATGCTTCAAATGGAGCAGTTTCAATACTTGAATGATAACTATTGTTATAGGAAAATTCAATCAATGGTAAGTGATCGTCCCAATTTCCACCAAAATCTATTACACATGCTCGGAGCATGTCTTCTAGAGTTTGGATCGTCCTTTCACTTTGCCCGTCTGTTTGGGGATGATATGCAGTACTTAGGTTAAGTCGAGTTCCCATTGCTTCTTGGAAACTTTTCCAAAAATGAGAAGTAAATCGACTATCCCTGTCTGATACAATGGAGAGTGGAACTCCATGTAGAGATACGACTTCATCTACATATAACTTTGCTAGTCTTTCCATGGTAAAGGTTTCTTTCATAGGTAGAAAGTGAGCAGATTTGGTTAATCGATCCACAATTACCCAAATCGCGTCATTACCTTTTCTGGTTTTGGGTAACTTAGTAACAAAATCCATTGTTATAAGTTCCCATTTCCACACTGGCATCTCTAATTGTTGTAGTAGTCCTGAAGGTTTTTGATGTTCTGCCTTAACTTGTGAACAAGTAAGACATTTAGAAACATATCGTGCTATATCCTTCTTCATTCCTATCCACCAAAAGTTCTTTCTTAAATCTTGGTACATCTTGTTGTTTCCTGGGTGCATAGTGTATCTAGATTTATGAGCTTCTTCTAAGATCTTATTTCTTAATTCTCCCTGCTTAGGTATCCAAATTCTGCTTTTGTGGAATCTCCAAATTCCATCTGCTCCTTGTTCTAATTCTTTTATTCTTCCTTTCATTCCTTCAGCAACATCTTCTATTGCTGTTTCTTGAACATTCTTTATTTGTTCCATTAAATCTAATTGTAGATTTAACCTAAGAGCACAGAATCGTCGTTGTTTTTCATGATACTTACGACTTAATGCATCTGCAACTACATTTGCATTTCCTTCGTGATACTGAATATCACAGTCGTAATCACTTAAAATTTCCATCCATCTCCTTTGCCTCATGTTCAACTCTTTTTGCCCAAATATGTACTTTAAACTTTTATGATCCGTATAGACAGTAAACTTACTCCCATACAGATAATGTCTCCAAATCTTAAGGGCAAAAATTACGGCTCCTAATTCTAAATCATGAGTCGTATAGTTTTCTTCATGCTTTTTCAATTGTCTTGAGGCATATGCAATCACCTTTTTGCGTTGCATAAGCACACATCCATATCCTAGTTTTAAAGCATCACAATATACTTCAAAATCTTCTGTTCCTTCTGGTAAGGCTAAGATTGGTGCATTGGTTAATTTCTGTTTCAAAATTCTAAAAGCCTCTTCTTGTTTAGGTCCCCATTCAAACTTAATGGCTTTACAGGTTAACTTAGTTAATGGTACGGCTATTTTGGAAAAATTCTTAATAAACCGTCTATAGTATCCAGCTAAACCTATAAAACTCCTAATTTCCATTGCAGTTTATGGAACTTTCCAATTGGTAATTGCCTCTATCTTAGCAGGATCTACATGAATACCTTCGTGATTCACCATATGTCCTAAGAATTGTACTTCTTGTAACCAAAATTCACACTTTGAGAATTTAGCGTACAGCTTTTCTTTTCTTAACAAAGTTAAGAGGGCATGCAAATGCTGACAATGTTCGTCCTGGTTTTTGGAATAAATAAGTATATCATCTATGAAGACAATTACAAATTTATCCAAATACGGTTTACAGATCCTATTCATCATGTCCATGAATGCTGCAGGTGCATTCGTTAATCCAAAGGGCATGACTGTAAACTCGTAATGACCATACCTAGTTCTGAAAGCAGTTTTAGGTATGTCTTCTTCTTGTACCTTCAATTGATGATATCCGGAGCGTAAATCAATCTTAGAAAAATATCTAGCCCCTTGCAGTTGATCAAATAGATCATCAATCCTAGGTAATGGGTATCGATTCTTAATTGTAACTTTATTCAATTCTCTATAATCAATACACATTCTCATTGATCCATCCTTCTTCTTTACAAACAATACTGGAGCTCCCCAAGGGGATGAGCTAGGTTGTATAAATCCTTTACTTAGTAATTCATCTAATTGCTTCTTTAGTTCTAACATTTCGGTAGGAGCTAACCGATAAGGTACCTTAGCTATCGGTATAGTTCCTGGAATTAGATGAATCCTAAATTCTACTTCCCTATCTGGTGGTAATCCAGGTAATTCTTCTGGAAATATATCTGGATATTCTGAGACTACAGGAATTTCCTTAAGTTCTTTACTCTTAGTATTAATGATTATTGAAATCATATATACTATTCCTTGTTTTCGTTCATAACTAGCAACTTTCATTACCGATATGAACTTCATGGGTTTCCGTGGTTTATCTCCTGTAATCCTAATTACTTCTCCAGTAGTTGCCTGAATTTCTATGGAATTCCTATCACAAAGAATTCGAGCATGGTTGGCTATCAACCAATCCATTCCTAACACGACATCGAATTTAGCTAATTTCATAGGTAATAGGTTTGCAGCAAATTTATGACCTGAAAGTTCTATTTCTACTTTTTGCAAAACTTGATTAATTTTAACTGAATTCCCATCTGCGGTTTCAACTGTAAAAATCTGCCTAATATTGGTTAAAGGTAACTTAAGAGCTTGACAGAATAAAGTATTGATAAAACTTTGGTTTGCACCAGAGTCAAATAATACTTTTGCGTATACATTGTGGACTAAGAACGTACCAGCTATCACATCTGGAATGAGTTCTGCTTCTTGAGTAGTTAGCTGGAATGCTCTGACATTCCTCTTAGTAGCTCCTTCATTTGCCTTAGGTTTGTTGTCTACTGGTTTAACCAATTTTGGACATTCGGTTTTATAATGCCCTGCTTCTCCACAGTTAAAACAGATTACGGTTTTCTTTCTGCAGTTTTCTTCACGGTGTCCTATACCCTTGCAAAGGTTGCAGGTTACATTACATTTTCCGTAATGCTTCCTTTTGCAATTTCTACAGAAAGGTGGATTTGAATATTGCCCTGTTCCTCTTTTCTTGAAATTATTACTATTACCCGCCCGAAATCCTTGGGTAATCTTCTGAGCCAGTTCCTTTTTCCTGTCTTCATCTCTTGTGCATACCAGTTCATCGGTTAGAGTATTAGCTAATTCTACCGCATCGTCAATGGTGCGAGGTCTCGCAGCTTTAACGATATTGCGGATTTCGCTAATTAATCCCCAAATGTAGCGAGAAATGAGTACCGGTTCTGGCGAAGCCAGTGTTGGTACCACTCTAGCATATTCGAAGAATGTCGAAGTATAACCGCGACAATCTACACCTAACATCCGATGATTTAGGAACTTATTTGTCATTTGTTCCTTTTCATACTCAGGACAGAATTTTCTTTCTACCAAATTCTTAAATTCCTCCCAGTTCATAGCATATGCTATGGCTCTTCCTTTGGCTTGTAACACAGTGTTCCACCATTCGAGTGCTCCTTCTTTAAAAAGATTTGACACGTACATAACTTGATCATCTTTGGCACATTTACTTATTGCAATTACTGCTTCGGTTTTCTCTAACCAACGCAGTGATGCAGTTGCTCCTTCGATGCCTGCAAATTCAGTGGGTTTACAAGCAAGGAATTCTTTGAAAGTGCAACCAGGTGTTGCGGCTTTCATTTTCTTAGGGAGCGGAGTTTGTCGTGGTTCATGATTAACATGATCATTGCTTCTGTTTACACTATTACTGAAGTTATCTTCAGTATTAAGTTTACTAGGAACGATTTGTTGCGGTTCTACTGGATTCTTTACAGCAGCAACGATTGCAGGAATAGCATTGGTTATCCCTTGAGCAACAATATTTTCAATATCTTGTCTAGTCATATATTGATCTCTTGAATGTTGCTCAGACTGATTAACTTCATTTATAGGTTCATTACCACTGTTTGCCATCTGGTAATATATATATAAATTTTATTAGTATCTGCTAAATAACAATTATATATAAACAATCAGAACATTTTATAATACAGGTATAGTCAAAACAATCGATTTCTCGATTTCATTTTATATCTAGTATAGTATGCATCATTACTCACCCATATCTTACAGAGTTTTATTCGTATTTACAGACTAATTTTAATATTACTATTACACAACCATCGTTTTACCATCCTACTATCCTTCGTCACTTGTCGTCCTAAAAACGCATCTCCCTTTCATCGTACTTCCAGGCAATTTGTCCCCCTATTTCCCTGATTCTATTCCCCGCATCAATCAACTCTTCACCAAAGTGGCGAAGTTCAGCCATGTTTTCATTACTCATGGGTGGATTAGGTAGGGGTTCTGGATCGAATTGTGGAAGAAAGGAATAAGGATCGTTGACAATATTTTGGAATTGCCAATCGTTCGTCCACCATTCGTCCATTCCTATAGGTTGGGAGTGGACTATTGGGTCTGGGATTGCTGGTTCCCAATTCATAGGGAGTTGGTTTTCTACAGGATAGGTAAAAATATTAGTATTGACAGGCTGAATAGTTTCACAGCTTGCCAATAGAAAATCTATCTCATCTTGAAAGGTCCTTCCCTGGTTTTGATTGGAGCTCTCTCCGATTTCCCTTTGGGTTGGTCTAGAACCTTGTCCAACTTCCATTACTATTTCTTTAGTACATTCTTCCATCTGTATTCCTATCTCCTTAACCTCTTCCTTGCCTTCAGTTTCCATTTCCGGTTGTTTAGAACTTTCTCTGGTTTCAATTTCCTTTCCCTTTTCCAAAGGATTGTTTATTTTGGGAAGTTTTGTAGCTGGCTTTTTCCTACGTATACGACTCCCCCACACGTATTTCCTTCTTTTCTTGGGTTTTGGCATTTTCAAGGGTGGAGCATTGAATTCTACAGGTTGTTCTATATCAGGAAAGTATCCAGTAAATTCTTTGGAAACTTCTATATTCACCGGGTAAAGATTAAGGTTTTGAAAAGCTTCAGATATCCCACTCATGCTGATGTAGCATATATGCAAAATGCATAAAATACTAGGTTAAAACCTTAAAATAAATTTCATAAAATAACATTTACACTGCGTACTGATTTATTACAAAGATAACTGGAAGACACACTTAGGGTTTGAAATTTTATTTATTGCACAAGATTTCTAGATTGTAAGGGGTAAAGTGCTAAAACTTTAAAATATTTAAAGATTTATATTTTCTGCTACGGTGGCTAGCATATATAAATTTGCCCATTTCTCATCTAGCTTGTCTTCCCAAGGTGATTTATTGATTAATTCCTGGGTTTCCCGTTTAATCTTCTTTTCTCGGATTTTCTCTTTACTTTTCTTAAGAATCATTTCCCTTTTTCTAGGAGAAAGTGTTTCCTCGTAATGTGCCTTTCGCACAAATATTCCTTCTTCAGGAATTACAGCCTGATTCGGGGATTTCGTTCGGGATGAACTTCCCTTCTCGTTGGATGATCTATCTAATTTAAGATAGATACTTGACAGCTTTTGTTTACCCATACTGTAACTAACAAATAGCCAGTTAATAAAACACATAATCACAGAATAGTAATCAGGAAAAATTAAGTATTTCTCAATACTTAATTAGCTTAACTCAGTGGCTCTGATACCACCTTATTTCTGTCACGGCCCCCGACCCGGTTTGACCCGTTCCCGGAGCCGCGGGACAGAAATTCCCGTGGTATTTATTTAATTGAGTTTAACAGCGGAAGTTTATTATCAGGATCGTTTAAAGCTAAAATTTTCCCAATTTATTTTATTTCACAATTCGGGATAAAACCCCGATAATTTACAATATTAAGATTTTACTACGAAATCGTTATATTACAAAACTTATTTCTTTATTTTATAATGAGCCACTTTCTTAAGCTTGAAATGCTTCCCAGCACTTTTCCTGAATTACAATAGATCACCTGAAACATGGTTGAAAAAGGTTTTGTCAGCGGAAAATACTGAGTGAATCATTCTATTTACTAAAATGACACATTTGTTATAATTTACAGTATTAAGGAAGATTACAATGTTTCTGATATCAAACCAATTACCCACAGTACTTTGTCACTCGACCCATTGGCCCTTCCGTCCAATGGTGTCTGTGACTATGGTCATATCACCCATTGGTTGCCCCAATGGTGAAGATTATCAAGTAATGTATACAAAACCCCACATACCGGCTGTAATATGGTGATTACATAAACTTAATCCCTGTAATTATAACTTTGAAATAAATAGGGTTTTGTAAAACAATTTGATAAAAAGAGAATGACTCACATTGCTGATTTAATACGGACAGAGTCTAGTCTATGATTTAGCCTGGTTAACCTAATTTAGATAACAATGCACACAAAACTGGGTTAGTAATCAATAAAGCATTTACGATAACTCACGAGATCAACCATCACAACGAGTGACAAAGTGCTATGCTTAACATCTGTCGAATTAACGACTAATGACAAAGCATCACCCTAATGTGGGCAGCACTTAAACACCCGTTGAGTATATTGATCGATCGGAAAATGAATCGTAGCAGCGATCGTGCTAATACCCTGTTTTGCGGCAGAATTTCGAGACCCGGGGGTGTAATTTGGAGTATTCAGAGTGTATCTTCGTGTGTGATGGAAATTATTTCGACGTTAAATGTTCAGAATTCGAGTGCCACTGTCCTCAATTTATAGCTGGATTTTGGACAAGCTTGCGCACCGCAACACTCCCAACCTTACGGTGCGTAAGGGTCCTTGCGCACCGCAAGGCCCGTATTGCTACGGTGCGTAAGGCATAAAAATAGGCTATAGGGTAGCCACGATTGGGACTAGCTCAGGTGACTCTACAATTTCAAATTTCAGTTATGTGACAACGTTTAAAGTGGATAATCGTCCACTAGGGTTTATCCCCCCTAGTTTTAGGGGCCCTAATCCTGATTCTGATTATTCTGAAAATTCTAGGGTTTGTGCGGAATCACTTGGGTGTCTTAATTAGGGTTTCCTAATGATCAATTAAAGTAATAATTAGGAATTTTTTAGTGAGGGTTGTTACAGCGGCAAACACCCAAGTTACGCGCGTAATTCATTTTGACCCGTTTAGGGGATCTTTTATGCATTTTGGTCTAAAACTAGCTCTTTTCTTTTCAATACTTCGTAATGTCACATCTAAATGTCTGCTTATGTTCTACCACAATTATTTTTGTGGTGAATTTAACATAACTAACCTATTATCCCAAATTTACTCATCGGTTGGTCATTTTACGCAAATGACCATTTTTGTGCATTTGACCCGCAAATGTGTATTCCTATAACTTTTATTCATATTTAATGATTCTATAATCTTAATGCAAGTTCCAAAATAACCCCTATGTGTCGTTTGCCCCATTATACCCTTCAAGGGTGTTTTGGTCAACTTTAGTCCCTCACTTTACGACGAAGAACTTTCGCTAAATATTTGACCAAGATTTGTATGTTTAACTAAAAGCTTATTTATGCGTACTTGGCTCGGGTCAAGGTATTGACCCGTTTACATAACTTTTGCTTTAAATCTTTCTAGTTAAAGCAACGCATACATATGTTATTTCCTGTGATTACAAAACTCAACAAGCGATTGTCAAATGAAATTTGTCAAATGGAGTTAACAACACCATTTGACCCATTTAGTCTAATTGGTCATTTATCCATATGAGATGGTATTTAGTTACCATTTCATCCCTTTAAACCTATCCCGGGTTTCCTTTAAACTTGTTTTACTTAAAACCGTTTTTATTTGTTCGTCATTACATGACTAATTTACCTTTTTACCCCTTTTACCATAATTCATGATTTCTTACCATTTTCCCTTGTTCCGACTCTCATTGAATCGTGTCGGAACATCGTATACCAACCACTTAGTAGCATTCATATACAATACTTGAAATTAAGTAATTTTGCAAATAATGTAAAGGGGCGTAAGCTCTACTTACCTCGCATCCGAATACGCTTTTCTTCTCGTGCTTGATTCATTTGACCGCTTCTTTCCCAAGCCTCCACCTAGCTCGTTAGGCGACAAACTATCATCATTCACAAGGTGGTTAGATTAGTCATTTCAATTCACGACTATTCCACCTTACGTATTTTCTATGTCAAAACTACTATTCGACTTTATCATTGGTTAGTTTGACTTTTAAAAGTCAACTATCTTAAATCATACAATAGGCACAATTAAGTTAAATCAACATTATGATTAGAACCCGTTTTAACCCATATTTCACGTAATTAGTCAAACAAGACAATTACACGTTTCATTCGTAATTTCAACATATAAACATTCACTTAGGCATTTTAACAAACACCTTGTGGGCATATTCTATAAAATCAACAATCAATTTTCATAACTAGTTATTTACCCAAGTTTTAACATTATTCACAAGTTCTTATGTCTAGCATGCATAACCACACCTAGACTTACTTTATGGAAATCAAATAACATCAAATTGATGATCATAAATCTAGTGTTCATCATCTTCCCACAAAACCCATTTCAATTCTTGTATGAACATACACTAAATCTTACAATTTTGTTCAAGTACTTTGCTTCTACTATCCAATATGATGATTTTAAGTATGTGTATATCATCATCTTCACTACATAATCGAAACCCACTTGTCTAAGTGTAGCAAATCATCAAATTATTCAAATCATAGCAACCTATGTAAACTTTTCACTTAGGGTTTTGTTTCTAAGCAATCATACAACACTAATTTAGCCATAGCCTCTCTAATCCATACATAATTCGCGATTATGAAGATTACTCAAATTTTACAACTTCACAAATCATCAAATTTTTACATACCTTATGATCCCCTAGCTCGGGTGATCATTAATCCGTGTTCATGCATTGATTTAGGACTGAAATCGACCTTCAATTTGCTGAATTGGATTGAGTTAGGGTTTTGGCTCCTTGGAGCTTCTCCTGGCTTCTCACGTACGCACACACCATGTGTGTGTGTTTGATTTTTTTTTTTGTTTTTACAAATCTATTTTCAAGATATCCAATTTGGTCCCTCATGTTTGGTTAGTTATTAAGTAGACCACAACCTAACTATTTCTAACACTATTCCCACTTATTAACTAGGTTAAATATTCCTAGTTAATTTAGTGGGTTCAGGGAAATTTACGACTGAGTTTATTTTAGGTCCCGTTAATTCGGGCCTTTTATAAACTTTATTTATCCATAGTCCTTTATTTAACTTTTTGTTAAATATTAGGTTTACTTATTTAAAAATCCTAATTACTCACCGGGTAAATTTTTACCACTAACGGTACTTTACCCGTCTATTAGTATTAACGTGGTTTGATTACCAAACCCGTTTTCGGGGTGTTACAGAAAGTACCGATCCGGAAAATCATCGAAATTAGGTACCGGCACCGAAAATGCTCGGTACATTACGATATGGTATTTGAAGGTAAAAATCAATAAATACAGGTATGGTGCTAGACCGGTGTCGAACCAAAAGTAACGATTCTGAAAACGCCAAAAGGTGGGTACCAAATTGGTACCGAAAATGATTTGGTATAGTAAATTTGGTACCGATACGAGGCCGATTCGTTTACAGGATTTGATACGATTTGCTCATCAATATTCTAAATATGGAAGTTAATTTTACATGTTACAATTCATTCATTACAGAAAAAGACAAAAAAGAAAACAAAATAAGTTGTTGTGTATATAAAACCTCATTCAAACGAAATACAGTTTACTTACTGTGTCTATGAAAAGTAATCTAAACGGTGCAATTACTTGCATTGCTGCGTTGCTACAGGATTTGATGAGCTCGGTACCAACCGGTACCAAAAATACCGTTACCGAAATCCTCAAAAGTGGGTACCGGTACCGAATATACCTAGTATGCTACGGTTCGGTACCGGTCGGTACTGGTTCGGTACCGGTCGGTACTGGTACGGTACCGGTATTTGAGGGTAAAAACCGGTGAATACCTGTGCAGAACCGGTACCGAAAATACACCGATTTGGTAAATTTGAGACTGGTACCTATACACGATACCATTTGCTGATCTCTTAATGATGTATTCCATTCTAATTTTAATTTAAAAAATAAATTATAAAGCATTGTTCCCGTTACCGAAATCCCCAAAAGTTGGTACCGGTACCGAATATACCTAGTATGGTACGGTTCGGTACCGGTCGGTACTGGTACGGCACCGGTATTTGAGAGTAAAAACCGGTTATTAACTGTGCAGAACCGGTACCGAAAATACACCGATTTGGTAAATTTAAGACCAATACCTATACCCGATACCATTTGCTGATCTCTTAATGATGTATTCCATTCTAAATTAATATATAATAAAAAAGAAAGTCAAGCACTGTTCATTCACTTTCTTTTTTATCATATATTAACTAGGTTATAACCCCGTGTATTACACGGGTTAAGTAAATAAAAAATCAAATAGTTAATAACAGAGATTTAATTATTAAAAAAAAAAACGATATTTTAAGACGCTTTTTCTAATATCCGAACAAAATTTTGTGCCATTATGATCAAAACTTGTGATGTTTGTCAAGTTTATAAATATGAAAGCATTTGAACCATCGATTAGAAGACAAATGTATCATCTACTTTCCCATGAGTTTTAATTAGTTAAATAACAGTGGTCTTAATTTATTAGTTCTTAAAAATTAATGAAAGGTCGAGATTAAACATATAGCAATTAGCCAATTACATAAACTTATAGCTACAAAATAATACTTAAATTAATTAGATAAGTATAAATATTGGTAATTATATATAACTTTAAAATTTAAATATTTAGACGTGAGTTGCATATTAAATGAATGGTTATTTTTGGATAAATTCATTAGTATGATAAATGTAGTTATTATTCTTCTTGCATTTTAAATTACGATTTTGGCTCCTATGGTTATATCACTTTTACCCTTTTAGCACAAAAAAAGAATTTTCTAACATCTGAGCCCATAACGTCGTTTTTTCTAACCCTTTTGGCCCCTAATTTGTTAAGCAAAAAAATCGTTCCCTCCACTCTCATTATGAAAATGCCTGATATTTGTTTCAATTATTAAGATATAATATTTAACCTAGTAATTAATATAAATAAATAATAAGATATTTTATGAAACTTTATCTGTTATTTCTTAAATGTTTGAAACATATATTAAATTTAATAATTTAAATTAAATAATAATTATCTATAATTTATATTAAATAATAAAAATTATTTACAATTAAATAGATGGTCAATAATAATGACAAGTGTTCCTTCATTGATTTAAAAAAAAGTGAAAAAAAGAAATCGATTGAATACATGTGATGTTATCCTATCTTTTTTTATTCCGTTGCCATTTTATATAATATATATTATTAAATTAAATAATATTTAGTATGAGAGTTATCTATAATTAATTAGAATAAATTAAATTAAAATAATAGTTATCTATAAGAGATGGCCTAATATGATGACAAGTGTCACTAAAGTGGTTTCTTTTATTATATAGTATAGATATAGATATAGATATAGATTCCTTTTAATATAGGAATAATGGATTTTAATAATCCAAATTTTCACCCATTGGCCGGCAACGGACCCAACTTCAAAAATAACCGGTGGTGGTCCCAACTTTTCGTATATTGTAAACCAATGGACTTTTACTAAAAAAAACCTTAATTTCTTTTTGTCTCCTTATCCTTTTCGGTTTAATAAAGGTTCATTGGTTTACATTATACGAAAAAGTTGCCGAAAAGGATAAGGAGACAAAAAGAAATTAAGGTTTTTTTTAGTAAAAGTCCATTGGTTTACAATATACGAAAAGTTGGGACCACCACCGGTTATTTTTGAAGTTGGGTCCGTTGCCGGCCAATGGGTGAAAGTTTGGATTATTAAAATCCATTATTCCTTTAATATATAATTAAAACTCTAAAGTAAAAAGGTGTTTCTTTTATAATAATTCCTTTTATTAATAAATATAACCAGATTTTTCCAGCAATAACCATGCATTTTTTATTATTTAATAATTAATTTTATTTTGAGAAAATAATATTAAAATGAACCATGAAAAAGAATGGCATAATCATTTAATTAATTTAAATATTGTAAAACAGAAACAAAAAGGTCGTCAGGTATGACGCTTGGTTGTGTGGTCAAAATTGATCAAAGGATTCACGTTCTTATATTTTAATAAACGTTTATAATAAAATAATAGAATAAATTATGAACGATAGTTGTCATTCATGTCGTAGTAATACTCAATTATTAGTAAATCATTATATGAGCCGCACTTCAAATTCTTCAACAATGTGAATATTAAAAACCGTTATTATAAACAGTTAGATTAGTATGAACTAATAACTGTTAAAACCGGACTATAAACATAAATAAAACGATATGACTTCTTCATCTTAAGTATTTTGACTTGTGCGTTTCATGTTTATTACTACTAGTAAGCAGTAAGGATGGTGGGTGTGGAAGAGGGTAGTCATTTGGGATGATCCGACACATATAAGGTCACGTCATCGGGTGTGGGAGATAAGCCACAAGGGATAGGCCAAGGGTGTGGTGATAAGCCCCTCATATATACATATGTATGTATATGTGTGTGTTGGATAAGGAAGAGCAGTGGCTGAGCTTGACCAAAAGTTGCGAGGGGGGCGGAAAGTCATGGGACCAATTTTTTTTTTCCTATCGCTATGTTTCGGGTTACATGTTGGGGTCGGATATTCGATTCGGGTCGGGTCAAACAAAAATAACTTCAAATAAAACTACATAATCTTCATTCATTCAAATGAGTCGCCCTTACTCATAAAAAAATGTTATATATTGTTTAATAAAAATAAAGACCAAATATTTATAGTGATGCGAGATAAATGTTAAATACCTGGATGAAAAATTACAACTCAGCCCAACAATCTTTAAGATAAATGTTAAGTACCTTTAAAACATTTACGATAAAAAAGAACACTCAACTTTGATTTATATATAAAGTAGTAATAAACTTTACTTGACTCAACTTTGATTTATATATAAAATAGTAACAAACTTTACTTAAAGTATAGCCCGTTCATATTTTTTTTTAACTCAATACGAAAATATGTATACATATTTTGGACAATAAACTTGGTAGGGGCAGGGGAATTTTAGGCAAAATAATTGGCGGAGGCAGACCTATATAATTTAAAAATTTTCGGGCGAAAAAACAGAAATGTTACACTTCTAACTGAAACATTCATGGGGTGGGTGCATTCCCCGGTCCCTTAAAAGCTACGACACTGAGGAAGAGAGGGATGTCGAGAGCGGCTTTGGGAGGATGAAGACGACGGGGACGGGCCCAAGAGGGCGGTGTAGCCAGCCCAGGACTACCCTCGAAAGCCCGAGGACAAACCCCACACCGTATAATCTAACGTGTGTATAATTTTATAACTTTTAAATAATGAAACAACATAAAGATATAGAAAAATAAAACAAACTGGACCTATTGGGAAATTATGGATATTTGGGCATTTTATATATTAGCTAAACAAATTTCATTTATTCTGAAAATAACTCTTTCTAAATTACGATAGTGTCATTACGCAAAGGTCCATACTGCTACGCTATGGTGTGACATTTATATTTTTGCTTTATGAACGATGGGAAAAGATCAAATAGAAAAGTTTATTTTGGCTAGGAAGTATAGGAAGCAATATGATTAGAACTTGTGGTAACATTTAAAATAAAGAAAAAATGGTATTTTAGTCAATCCAACCATTTCTTCTTCCTTTTCAAAACCCAGTAACTTCAAAACCCACCATTTTCAAAACCCACCATCTTCAACCATTTCTTCACTTTCTATCTCAAAAATCACTCCATTATAGTGCGATTTTCATCACCAATCAATGATTCAAACACCTGATCATCGTGTTCTTCAGCTTTTTTGAAGAAAACCCAGTTTAATTTCATTAAAAAATCTCGTTTTTTCCGGTGATTTTGGAGATAATCACTCGATTCGTTCGATTCGAGCGCTGATAAGTGTTTCAATCATTCAAACTTCATCAATTGTTGAAGAAATCACTTCGATCCATGTAAGAAATTCTTTAATTTCATTTTTACGATCTGGGTTTTTAATTTATTCATTGTGTTTTACGATCTTGGCGGGGTCCAGGGGCAGCGCCCCCGGTAGCGGGGTCCCAGGGGCGGCAGCCCCTGGCGGGGTCCAAGGGGCAGAGCCCCTGGCTGGGGTTGAGGAAAAAAAAATTTCCGATTAAATTGCTGTAATCAAAATGCATCAGAAAAATTAATTTTCTGTAAATTGCCTCTGGAAAGCTGCATTCGTAGACAGTGTTTCTGATTCTGTAAACAACAGGTTCTGGTCATTGCGTTTTAGTTAGATTCTGGTTCTGTGAACAACAATTTCTGGTCATTGCGTTTTAGACAGTTTCTGGTTCTGTGAACAACAGTTTCTGGTCATTGCGTTTTAGAAATAAAACATTTTTAAAGTGTTTTTACTCATTGCGTTTTAGGTAAACACATTTTTATGTGTATTCAGTTCATTGCGTTTTAGAGAGAACAATTTCTTTTGTGTTTTTAGGCCATTGCGTTTTAGAAATAAGACATTTTTATGTGTTTTATAGGTATTGCGTTTTAGAAATAAGACATTTTTAAGTGTTTTCTGGCCATTGCGTTTTAGAAATAAGACATTTTTAAGTGTTTTCTGGCCATTGCGTTTTAGAAATAAGACATTTTTAAGTGTTTTCTGGCCATTGCGTTTTAGAAATAAGACATTTTTAAGTGTTTTGGGTGCATTGCGTTTTAGGTAAAACACATTCTTTTGCGTTTTTAGGCTATTGCGTTTTAGAAATAAGACATTTATTTGTGTTTTCTGGTCATTGCGTTTTAAAAATAAGACATTTCTTTGTGTTTTTGGTGCGTTGCGTTTTAGAAAAAGTCATTTTTTTACGTTTTTTTTCATTGCGTTTTACGCAACTGGGTTTTCTCCATTGCGTTTTACGCAACTGGGTTTTCAAAATTTTTTTCGAAAATATAGCAATAGTATACTCGTTTTAAAGATAAAAAAACGCTTGTTTTTTTGGTGCAATTTTTATAAAAAAATAATGTCGTATGAAAAAGTTATTAACGTTTAAAAACAACGGGGGGAAATTGGAGGAGAGAGAAACTATTGTGCTGTATTAACTAGAATGCCCCTAACAAACCCACGAGCCTCTTTTTTTTTGCTTCAATTTCGTTCTTTTAATCTTAGCCCTTGATTAACTAAATGGATGGTTAAGATCACTTCCTAGCCTTCCTAGCCAAATAAACTTCCTATTGTATCTCCACCCTATGAACGATTAACTATAATACAATTACGTAAGATTCTAAACAATGTTTTTAGAGTTAATAGCCAAAATGAACACTGAGGTTTGCTCACTTTTGCCACGTTAGTCCAAAATCCAAAATTTTTAAATCTGGGTCCCTGAGGTTTGCATTTTGTTGTCATTTTAGTCCAAATTTCAAAACCCCCATTTTTTGACTGTTGCAACCAGCCTACTTTGTCCTTTTACGCAGGGGTATTTGGTCATTTTTATGAGTTATTATAACAAACCCAGATCAAGAACCCAGATTATCTCTCTCAAAGCAGATCAAGAACCCATATCAACTCTCTTTCTTCTCTCTCTCTATAGCACCACCACCACCGCCACCTCCTCCCCCTTCTCACCACCACCACCGCCACCATCAACACCCACCCCACAAGCACCACCTCTTCATAGCACAACCACCCCCGTTCACCCCCCCCCCCCCTCTAAAACCCTAGCTTTTACCTTATCTTTCTCTCTTACCGGTTATTGATCTGATTTGAGAGAGATGATATGGGTTCTTGATCTGGGTTTGTTATAATAACTCATAAAAATGACCAAAATACCCCTGCACAAAAGGACAAAATAGGCTGGTTGCAATAGTAAAAAAAGGGGGTTTTTGAAATTTGGACTAAAATGGCAACAAAATGCAAACCTTAAGGACCCAGCTTTAAAAATTTTGGATTTTGGACTAAAGTGGCAAAAGTGAGCAAACCTCAGGGACCATTTTGGCTATTAACTCATGTTTTTATTTTTTTATTTTGATTTTTTTGTCTTTTGTGTTTTTGTTTTGAGTAAACTGCCATTTTGGTCCCTGTGGTTTGGGCATTTTTGCCATTTTACTCCAAATCTCAAACCTTTTAAATCTGGGTCCCTGTGGTTTCACTTTTATTGCCATTTTAGTCCAAAATTCAAATTACCTCTTATTTGACTGTTGAAAGCAAGTTATTTTGTCTTTTTGTTCAAGGGCAAAATTGTCCATCTTAATTTATTATAACATATTAATAATTAGATTAATTATACTTAATTAATTTAACTCTAATAAATATACACAACAGATAATCTTCATCTTCATCTTCATCTACCCTCATAACTTCATTTCTCTGCTCTCACCCCCTCCCACTCGATGTCCCGACAGACCGGTTGCCAGAGCCGATAATCCGGCCGATGGTGTTTCCCCAGTAAAAGATCCCCCAAACCCCACCTCTTCATCACACTTAGGTACCAAATTATACACACACGCACCCCTCACAACCCTCGTTTACTCGATATTTTCTCACAGCCGCACATGGAGACGAAAGGGAGAGACGGCGACAGCTTCGGCGTCAGCGTCGCCGTGCACGGCGGCGGTGGTAGGGGGGTTTGCTGAAGATGAATCGGTGATCTGGTCGGAATCGGCTCCGACCGTTTCTTTTCTGTTGATGACGTTTGAAGATAATGATGATGTTGAAGACGATAAGATGACGGGGCGGTGGTGATTGATGGAGCTGAGAACGGCAACGCCGACACCGGCCATATGAAGCCGCCGGCGGAAGCCGGCGACGGCGAGAACGAAGATAGAGGTTGAGGTTCTTTGTTTGTTTTTCTGATTCAGTTTCGATTGAGGGTCTCGTTAGGTTCGGCTTCGGTTCAAAGCTCCACATGTGCAAATCACCATTGTCGTTGCAGGGGATGAAGAAGATTGTTGTGGGATTAGGGCTTGGTGTGTGGCGATTTCAAGGGTAGGGTTTTTTGGGGAAGAAGATGAATAAATGGAGGAATATAATATGCTGTGTATATAAGGTATAAATGAATTAAGTATAATTACTTTAGTTATTAATATGTTAAATGAAAATTATTGGACAAAAATACCCCTGCACAAAAAGAAAAAATTAGAGGGTTGCAACACTCAAAAAAGAGAGTTTTTGAATTTTGGACTAAAATGGCAATAAAAGTGAAACCACAGGGACCCAGATTTAAAAAGTTTGAGATTTGGACTAAAATGACAAAAGTGCCCAAACTACAGGGACCAAAATGGCAGTTTACTCTTTTGTTTTTTTTGTAATCGAGTTTTACGTGTTTATATTTATGTACGAGTCGGTATAAATTTAAATTGATTTACGTTTTGAGCTTATTTTTTTCGGTTGCTATACTAAATCAAAATAGATATCGACCGAAACTCCGTCGTATAGCGCATGTAATGTTACTAGTTACTATACAATGAAGGATTAAAGGGTAGACGAGTTGGATATCAAAAGTTGGTAACGTGAATTCATTACATCTAATAATTCATTAATTATTTTATTTAGAAGCTAATTTCAACATAAATGATATCAAAGATAATGTCAATGTGAAAGAACCGTGGTCGATAGAAAAAACAATGGAAAAGATCGGTAGTTTTGTCACTTTTAGTGTAGCT
Source organism: Helianthus tuberosus (assembly GCA_030545235.1). Taxonomy (NCBI): domain Eukaryota; kingdom Viridiplantae; phylum Streptophyta; class Magnoliopsida; order Asterales; family Asteraceae; genus Helianthus; species Helianthus tuberosus. The sequence goes on from CM060393.1 coordinate 31,483,734, forward strand.
TACTACTCTTGTTATTACCTTTCTTATAAAAAACATAAAAAGAAGGGATATTGGCCTCTAATAATCCCAACTAGACGTTATTGGTCATTGACAGTCCCACCTTTTTTATTCCCCATAACAGTCCCACATTTCAACTATTTTTCCTTCACCGGTCCTCAGTTAAAAAACTTAACGGAGTTAAGTTTTTTTTTTTCCGAATTACAAACTGACGCTTTAGGCTTTCGATCAGAACGAGAATACGAGTCGAATAATATAAAACTTACCTTGAAATTGTGTTCCAAACGACGAGAACAATGCTTCAATTTGGGTATTTCAACTTCCATTAACAAAAATCAAGTCGTTTGGAGCACCGTTCCGAGGTAAGTTTTACATAAATAGACTCGTATCGTCGTTCTGAATTAAAACCTTAAAACGTCAGTTTGTAATTCGGAAGAAAACTTAACTCCGTTAAGTTTTTTTAACTGAGGATCGGTGGAGGAAAAATAGTTGAAATGCGGGACTGGCAGGGGGAATAAAAAAATATAAGACTGCCAATGACCAATGACGTATAGTAGGGATTATTAGAGGTCAATATCCTTAACAAAAAAAAGAAGAAGTTGATATATTTTATCTTATTGAAATTGATGTGTTATGTTATATTTCTTGGTAATTTCCACCACATATGAAAGAGAATCAAAACAATGAAACGGTAAATTAACGCGCACATCTAGTTATAGTACGTACACAATGTTGACCTTTTTCATAATGTCGTAAAATTGTAAGATAAATGAAAAGCAACAAACCACGACCAAAGTTTAAATGATTAAGCAACAAAACTTAATTGGATTATTATAAAATAATAACCATTATAAATGAAAGAATTGATGTTAGAATTATATATTTAGAATATAGTTAAAGTTAAAAAAAAAACATTAATCATTTAAGAAAACGAGCAAACACATAAATGGTTAGCAACAAAGTTAAACTTTTGATACGGTAGAACAATTCAATATCACAGAATCAAAAAATTATTTATGCATAAAGAAATGAGTGGTGGTCAATTAATTTTTTTTGGAGAAGTGCTCAAAATTTTAACGACTTTAGTATCAACTCTTTATAAATTAGTTTAAAGTAAACTGCAACTTGTGTCTTTGTGGTAATTTGTGACTTTGTGATTTACATGAAACTACACCTTGAACCCCAAACTTTTTCTTGTCTTCTAAGGGTATGTTTGGCATGGAGCTTTTATAGGCTTTTAGAAGCTTCTAGCTTTAAATTCTTAAGAAAAAGTTTATACTCAATAAAAAGCCTTATTTGTTTGAAGGAGCTTGGAGATTTTAGGTTAGGAGCTTGAAGTTTTTGGTTGAACGTTCCTACTAGTAGCGTTTAGAAGGAGTTACAAGCTTTTAGGGAAAAAATGACTATTTTAACCTCTAAAGATAATGAACTTTTTAGTTATGTCCATTTTAGTCATTTTATTAAAAGCTCCAGCTACTCTGCCAAACACCTAAATATATCTAAAAATTTACAGCCACTAGCTACCAGCTACTAGCTTCCAGCCACCAGCTTTCATCCACTAGCCATTAGCTACTTTTGCCAAGCATACCCTAAGTCCTCGTGATTGCAAATTCTTAACATCAGAGTCTCTACCATTAAACACTGTTAGATTTATGGTGAAATGATAAAACTACCTTTATCCCCTTCTTCAAAATCAACATGAAACAATCCTTCAATCTTCAAAGTTCAAACCTTTTATCTAAACTAAATTCATATAATTGAATTATGTCATCTTCATTGAACACAAAAAACCCACACAGATTCATGAAATCCTTTGAATATTCTCTTTCTCTCTCTACAATTTCACCACCGTTCATGGCGGACGATCATCGTACAGCTCTCGAAAAAGCTCACCATATCGTTCATCGATGGGACTCATCATCATAAGAAAACACCAAAACTCGTATCATCTTCCAATCCAACCGTCACTAAATCGACGCATACATCCAAACCGTCGATGAAATCCAACGCAACATGGACTCAGTCACCGTCTCCGACGACAATGCCTTGAGCCCATAATGTTGATACACCTTCAATTAAGCATTTGGTCCTTTCAATCAATCATCGAAACACCTTCAACCCAATGGACCCACAAAAATTAATAATCTGAAGCGCCTCCTCTACGAACAAGGGTCATGACCCTATAATTATTGTTGATTCTCCTATCAACACTGGTATAAACCTTAGTCTTTGTTAATTTGTGTCATGTTGATGGTTAACAAAAGTTGTGTTGTTTGACTTGATTATGTGAATTTGGTTTTGGGGTTTTAGTTAGAGATCAGATTGGGTTGGGTCGGGTTGGGTAAAAGGGTTACCAATTAAACGACATTATAACCTAAGGTTATTTCGACTTCATCCAACAACAATTTATCGATCAAATTCCTAATTTTTATAAAAATTCAAGTTCATGAACGTATCAATTTGAAAATTTAGGGTTTAAGTAAGGTATTGTTACAAACTTACAATGGCAAAATTTTAAGACATTAGAAGGATCTAATGGATAATTGGTTGAAGGATGAAGACCGGTAATACTACGTCAGTTTAAACGTCCTAGTTTTCTTACTATGTTGTGGCTGGGTGTTGGTGGTGGTGGTTCCAGGTGGTGTGGGTTAGTGCTTTTGATGATGATGCTGACGACGACGACGACGACGACGGCGACGATGATGATGATGATGATGATGAGAAGAAGACCATAATACCTCCAACAATCAAGTTAAAAAGAGTAGCATACCTTGGTCAGCAAACGGAATCTGTAAGCAAGGACTCAGATGGCAAGAATTTGCAACCATGGGGACTCAAGAGACAAAAAAAAAGTTAGATGTTCAAGGTGCAGTTTCATGAGAACAACAAGGACGCAAGTTGCAATTTACTCATTTGTTGAAGAAAGAAAAGTTGGCACATAGAATCACATAACCCAATGACTCTACTATGACGTTTAAGTCAAACTTTTGTTAGTCAGAATTGTAAGTGATTGTAAAATGTTTTTAGCAAGGTATTGTTACAAACTTACAATGGCAAAATTTTGGGATATTAGAAGGATCTAATGGAAAATTGGTTGAAGGATGAAGACCGATAATACTACGTCACTGTTTAAAAGTACTAGTTTTCTTACTATGTTGTGGCGTGGTGTTGGTGGTGATGTGGGTGGTGGTTGCAGGTGGTGTGGGTTGGTGGTTTTTGCTGGTGATGATGATGATGATGATAGTAGTGGTGGTGGTGGTGGTGGTAGTAGCGAGAATAGGGAGAAGACCATAATACCCCCAACAATCTAGTTAAAAAGAGGAACATACCTCTGTCAACAAACGAAATCTGTAAGCAAGGAATCAAATGACAAGAATTTGCAACCATGGAGACTTAAGAGACCAAAAAAAAGTTAGATGCTCAAGGTGCAGTTTCATGTGAACCACAGGGACACAAGTTTCAATTGACTCATCTGTAAAAGAAAGAAACGTTGGTACATAGGATCACATATCCCAATGACTCAACTATGACGTTTAAGTCAAACTTTTGTTACTCAGAATTGTAAGTGCCTGTAAAATGTTTTAGATTCGTAGAAATGTAGAGCATACATGTAAAATGATATAATCATTACCATTTATCATGTTTTGGACCTTCAATCTATACTATAATGGCACCTCCTATGATCTCATCCCTTCTTTATGATCCAATGGAGCTTGTTAAAGGCTAGTCTCAACTGTTTGATGACATACAAAAATAATACAACCATTGATATGTTGTCATATGTACGTATATATGATTATATGGAACATAAACATTCACAGGGACCAATTGAATATTGTTAAAAGACATTGTTCTCCGTTGGTTTGGTTTGTTTACATACATTAGTGTGCACGGACTAAAATTCATAAGTTATAATAGCTCTTCAGGGGTATGTGTTATGGAATCATTAGACAACATCATATAATTTTACCTTATTATCTTTATAAACTAATTAGAATCCAACTATGAGCTTACATCGAAGGGGAACCCCTCTGGTGGATGAAATAACTTAGCCATGAAGAGTATGTTAGGGATAGACTTTTAATAATTGTGGATCACATATCTTTAGTTCAGCCTGGATCATGGATCCTTAACAAATGGTGCAGGAAGACTAAGGATCACAGATCCTTATTATTATTCTAACCAGCTAACGATTGTTGTCACGGCCCCCGACCCGGTTTGACCCGTTTCAGGAGCCGCGAGACAGAAATCCCGTGGTATTTAATTAATTGAGTTTAACTGTAACAACTCTCATCAAAAAGTACTATTTAAGATATTAATTAGTCCAAAAGGAAACCCTAATTGAGACACCCGAGTGATTCTGAACAAACCCTGAAATTTTCATAATTTTCAGAATCAGGATTAGGACCCCTAAAACTAAGGGGGGTAAACCCTAGTGGATAATTATCCACTTAAATTCGTTGTCAAGTAACTGAAATATGAAAGAACTGACTCATTAAAGCTAGTCCCAGTCGTGGCTAGTCTATAGGCCTATTTTTTAACTCATACGATGCGTATGGTATGTTTGGCCTACGATGCGCAGCCAGTTTAAGAGACCATACGATGCGTATGGTATGTTTGGCCTACGATGCGCAGGGCTTCCCAAATTTCACCTATAAATAGCAGACATTGGCATTCGTAATCTGAACACTTTACGACGAAATAATTCTCACTATTACACTGTATTACGAACTGCTATTCCGAAATTACACCCCCGGGTATCGAAATTCTGCTACAAAACAGGGTATTAGCACAATCACTGCTACGATTCATTTATCCGACGATCAATATATCCAATGAATGTTTAAGTGCCGCCCACATTAGGGTTATACTTTGTCGTTCGTCGTTAATTCGATGGATGAGTTGAAGTATCGTACTTTGTCGTTCGTCGTTAATTCGATGGATGAGTTGAAGTATCGTACTTTGTCGTTCGTCGTTAATTCGATGGATGAGTTGAAGTACCGCACTTGTCATTCATTGTGAGAATTTGATCTCGTGAGTTATCGTAATTGCTGGATTGATTACTAACCCCGTTTTGTGTGCATTGTATTTAAATTAGGTTAACAAGGCTAAATCATAGACTAGACTCTGTCCATATTAAATCAGCAATGTGAGTCATTCTCTCTTTTTATCAAATCTATTTACAAAATCATGTTATTTTCAAAGTTATAATTACGGGGATTAAGTCTTTGTAATCACCAAGTTACAGCCGGTATGTGGGGTTTTGTATACATTACTTGATAATCGTCACCATTGGGGCAGCCAATTGGGGGATATGACCATAGTCACAGATTCGGTCGAGTGACAAATACCGTGGGTAGTTGGTTTGATAATAGAAACATTGTAATCGCTCTTAATACTGTAAATTATAACAAATGTGTCATTTTAGTAAATAGAATGATTCACTCAGTATTTCCCGCTGACAAAACCTTTTTCAAACATGTTTCAGGTGATCTGTTGTAATTCAGGAAAAGTGCCGTGGAGCATTTCAAGCTTAAGATAGTGGCTCATTATAAAAATAAAGAAATAAGTTTTGTAACATAACGATTTTATAGTAAAATCATACTATTGTAAATTAACGGGGTTTTATCCCGAAATGTGAAATAAAATAAATCGGGAAAATTTTAGCTTTAAACGATCCTGTTTCCGCTGTTAAACTCAATTAAATAAATACCGTAGGATTTCTGTCCCGCGGCTCCTGAAACGGGTCAAACCGAGTCGGGGGCCGTGACAGAAATAAGGTGGTATCAGAGCCACTGAGTTAAGCTAATTAAGTATTTAAAAATACTTAAATTTTTCCTGATTACTATTATGTGATTATTTGTATTATTAACTGATTATTTGTTAGTTACAGTATGGGTAAGAAAAAGCTGTCAAGCATCTATCTTAAATTAGATAGATCATTCAACGAGAAGCGAAGTTCATCCCGAACCAAATCCTCGAATCAGGCTGAAATTCCTGAAGAAGGAATATTTGTGCGAAAGGCACATTACGAGGAAACACTTTCTCCTGAAAGGAGGGAGATGATTCTTAAGAAAAGTAAAGAGAAAATCCGAGAAAAGAGGATTAAACGAGAAATCCAAGAATTAATTGATAAATCACCTTGGGAAGATAAGCTAGATGAGAAATGGGCAAATTTATATATGCTAGCCACAGTAGCAGAAAATATAAATCTTTAAAGATTAGCACCCTACCCTCACAATCTAGAAACTCTGTGTGATAAATAAAATTTGAAACCTAAGTGTGTTTGTCAGTTATCTTTGTAATCAACTAGTACACATTATGTAATAAATTACAAAGTTATTTGTAAATTTTAACTTAGCATTTTATACATTTTGCATATATGCTACATCAGCATGAGTGAGATCTCTGAAGCTTTTCAGAACCTTAATCTTTACCCAGTGAATATTGAAGCTTCCAAAGAATATACTAGCTACTTTCCCGATATAGAACAACCGGTAGAATTCAAGGTTCCACCTTTGAACAAGCCAAAACGAAAGAAAAAGAAGAATTACGTGTGGGGAAGTCACATACGTAAGAAAAAGCCAGCTACAAAACTTCCCAAAATAAACAATCCTTTGAAAAAGGGAAAAGAAATTATAACCGGAGAAAGTTCTAAACAACCGGAAATTGAAACCAGGAAAAGTCCTAGACTACAGGAGATGAAAACTAAAGACAAGGAAGAGGTTAAGGAGATAGGAATACAGATAGAGATTGAAGCCAAAGAAGATTCTAGGCAGATGGAAAGGCCGTTTGAGGAATACTCTAAAGACATAGTAATGGAAGTTGGGCAAGGGTCTAGACCAACTCAGAGAGAAATCGGAGAGAGCTCCAATCAAAACCAGGGAAGGACCTTTCAAGAAGAGATAGATTTCCTATTGGCAAGCTGTGAAACCATTCAGCCTGTCAATAACAATAATAATAATAATAATAATAATATTTTTAATTATCCTCTTGAAAACCAACTCCCTATGAATTGGGAACCCGCAATTCCAGACCCAATAGTCCACTCCCAACCCATAGGAATGGACGAATGGTGGACGAACGATTGGCAATTTCAAAATATTGTCAACGATCCTTACTCTTTTCTTCCACAATTCGATCCAGAACCATTACCTAATCCACCCATGAGCAATGAAAACATGGCTGAACTTCGCCACTTTGGCGAAGAGTTGTTTGATGCTGGAACTAGAATCAGGGAAATAGGGGGACAGATTGCTTGGAAGTACGACGAGAGGGAAATGCGTTTTTAACAGCAAGTGACGAGAGATAGTACGATGATAAAGTGGTAGTTGTATAATAGTACTAGTAAAGTTAGTCTGTAAATAACCAATAAAACTCTGTATGATATCTGTGAGTAATGATGCATACTATGATAGATATATAAATGAAATCAAGAAATCGATTGTTTTGACTATATCTGTATTATATAATTTTCTGATTGTTTGTATATAATTATTATTTATCAGTTACTAATAAAATTTATATATATACATTATCAGATGGCAAACAGTGGTAATGAACCTATAAATGAAGTTAATCATTCCGAACAACATTCAAGAGATCAATATATGACTCGACAAGATATCGAAAACATTGTTGCTCAAGGGATAGCCAATGCTATTCCAGCATTCGTCGCTGCTATAAAGAATCCGATCGAACCGCAACAAATTGTCCCTAGTAAACAGATTACTGAAGATAACTTCAGTAATAGTGTAAATGGAGGCAATAATCATGTTAATCATAATAAGGAACCACATCAAGCTCCATTACCCAAGAAAATGAAAACTGCAACGCCTGGTTGCACTTTCAAAGAATTCCTTGCTTGTAAACCCACTGAATTTGCAGGCAATGAAGGAGCAACTGCATCACTGCGTTGGTTAGAGAAAACCGAAGCAGTTATTTCAATAAGTAAATGTGGTAAAGATGATCAGGTCATGTACTCATCAAATCTCTTCAAAGAAGGAGCACTTGAATGGTGGAACACTGTGTTACAATCAAAAGGAAGAGTAATAGCTTATGCTATGACTTGGGAAGAATTTAAGGGTTTGGTGGAAAGAAAATTCTGTCCTGATTATGAGAAAGAACAGATGGCGAATAAGTTTCTAAATCATCGGATGATGAGTGTGGATTGTCGCGGTTATACCTCGACATTCTTTGAATATGCAAGAGTGGTACCAACACTGGCTTCGCCAGAACCGGTACTTATTTCTCGCTATATTTGGGGGCTAATTAGCGAAATCCGCAATATTGTTAAAGCTGCGAGACCTCGCACTATTGATGATGCGGTAGAATTAGCTAACACTCTAACTGATGAATTGGTACGCGCAAGAGATGAAGATAGGAAGAAGGCACTAGCTCAGAAAATTACCCAAGGATTTCGTGTGGGTAATAATAACAGCTTCAAGAGAAAAGGAACAGGGCAATCTCCAGCTCCGTCATTCTGCAGGAAATGCAAAAAGAAGCATTATGGGAGATGCGATATCACTTGCAATTTTTGCAAAGCTGTAGGACATCGTGAAGAAAACTGCAAAAAGAAAACAGTAATTTGTTTTAATTATGGAGAAGCGGGGCATTATAAAACAGAATGTCCTAAATTGGTCAAACCAGTAGATAACAAACCCAAGACGACCGAAGGAACCACAAAGAAGAATGTCAGGGCATTTCAGCTGACCACTCAAGAAGCAAAACTCATTCCGGATGTGATAGCGGGTACGTTCTTAGTTCACAACGTATACGCAAAAGTATTATTTGACTCTGGTGCAAACCAAAGTTTTATAAATACTTCATTCTGTCAAGCTCTTAGTTTACCTTTAACCAATATTAGGCAGATTTTTACCGTTGAAACCGCAGACGGAAATTCAGTTAAAATAGATAAAGTTTTGCAAGAAGGAAACATAGAACTTTTAGGACATAAATTCTCTGCAAGACTATTGCCGATGAATTTAGCTGAATTTGATGTTGTATTAGGAATGGATTGGTTAGTAGCCAACCATGCTAGAATCCTTTGTGATCAGAATTCCATAGAAATTCAATCACCTACCGGAGAAGTGATTAGGATTACAGGAGATAAACCACGTAAGCCCATGAAGTTCATATCAGTAATGAAAGTTGCTAATTATGAACGAAAACAAGGAATAGTGTATATGATTTCGGTAATCATTAGCACTAAGGGAAAAGAACTTAAGGAAATACCAGTAGTCTCAGAATATCCTGATATATTTCCAGAAGATTTACCAGGATTACCTCCAGACAGGGAAGTAGAATTTAGAATTCATTTAATTCCAGGAACTACACCGATAGCCAAGGCACCTTATCGGTTAGCACCTACAGAAATGTTAGAACTAAAGAAGCAATTAGATGAATTACTAAGTAAAGGATTCATACAACCTAGCTCATCCCCTTGGGGAGCGCCAGTGTTGTTTGTGAAGAAAAAGGATGGTTCAATGAGAATGTGTATCGATTATAGAGAATTGAATAAGGTTACAATTAAGAATCGATATCCATTACCTAGGATTGATGATCTTTTTGATCAACTTCAGGGGGCTAGATATTTTTCTAAGATAGATTTACGCTCCGGATATCATCAATTGAAGGTACAAGAAGAAGACATACCTAAAACTGCTTTTAGAACTAGGTATGGTCATTACGAGTTTACAGTCATGCCCTTCGGGTTAACAAATGCACCTGCAGCATTCATGGACATGATGAATAGGATCTGTAAACCGTATTTGGATAAATTTGTAATTGTTTTTATAGACGATATACTTATTTATTCCAAAAGTCAGACAGAGCATTGTGAACATCTTCATGCACTCTTAACTTTGTTAAGAAAAGAAAAGTTGTACGCCAAATTCTCAAAATGCGAATTTTGGCTAAAAGAAGTGCAATTCTTAGGACACATGGTAAACCATGAAGGTATTCATGTAGATCCTGCTAAGATAGAAGCAATTACCAAATGGAAGGTTCCACAAACAGCAATGGAAATTAGAAGTTTTATAGGATTAGCTGGATATTATAGACGGTTTATTAAGGATTTTTCCAAGATAGCTGTACCATTAACTAAGCTAACCTGTAAAGCCACTAAGTTTGAATGGGGACCTAAACAAGAAGAAGCTTTTAGAATTTTGAAACAGAAACTAACCCATGCACCAATCTTAGCCTTACCAGAAGGAATTGAAGATTTTGAGGTATATTGTGATGCTTCAAAATTAGGATTTGGATGTGTGCTTATGCAACGCAAGAAGGTAATTGCGTATGCATCAAGGCAATTGAAAAAGCACGAAGAAAACTATACGACTCATGATTTAGAATTAGGAGCCATAATTTTTGCCCTTAAGATTTGGAGACATTATCTTTACGGAAGTAAATTTACTGTCTACACCGATCACAAAAGTTTAAGATACATATTTGGGCAAAAAGAGTTAAATATGAGGCAAAGGAGATGGATGGAAATCTTAAGCGATTACGACTGTGATATTCAGTATCACGAAGGAAAGGCGAATGTAGTTGCAGATGCCTTAAGTCGTAAGTATTATGAGAAACAACGACGAGTTCGTGCTCTCAGATTAAATCTACAAATAGATTTAATGGAACAATTGAAGAATGTTCAAACTACAGCAATCAAGGATGATGCTGAAGGAATGAAAGGACGAATCAAGGAATTAGAACAAGGAGCAGATGGAATTTGGAGATTCCACAAAAGTAGAATTTGGGTACCTAAGCAGGGAGACTTAAGACCTAAGATTTTAGAAGAAGCTCATAAATCTAGGTACACTTTGCACCCAGGAAACAATAAGATGTACCAAGACTTAAGGAAGAACTTCTGGTGGATAGGAATGAAAAAGGACATAGCCAGCTATGTTTCTAAATGTCTTACTTGTTCACAAGTTAAGGCAGAACATCAGAAACCTTCAGGACTACTACAACAGTTAGAGATGCCAGTGTGGAAATGGGAACTTATAACAATGGATTTTGTTACTAAGTTACTCAAAACCAGAAAAGGTAATGATGCGATTTGGGTAATTGTGGATCGATTAACCAAATCAGCTCACTTTCTGCCTATGAAAGAAACCTTTAGTATGGAAAGACTGGCTAAATTATATGTAGATGAAGTTGTATCTTTACATGGAGTTCCACTCTCCATTGTTTCGGATAGAGATAGTCGTTTTACTTCCCATTTCTGGAAAAGTTTCCAGCAAGCTATGGGAACTCGACTAAATTTGAGCACTGCATATCATCCACAAACAGATGGGCAAAGTGAAAGGACAATCCAAACTCTAGAAGACATGCTCCGAGTATGTGTAATAGACTTTGGTGGAAGTTGGGATGATCATTTACCATTGATTGAATTCTCCTATAACAATAGTTATCACTCAAGCATTGAAACTGCTCCATTTGAGGCACTGTATGGAAGAAAGTGCAGAACTCCAGTTTGCTGGGCAAAAATCGGAGAAAGTCAATTATCAGGTCCTGAAATTGTGCAAGAAACGACTGATAAGATTACTCAAATCAAAGAAAGACTGAAGACAGCCAGAGATCGCCAGAAAAGTTATGCAGACAATAGAAGCAAGCCATTAGAATTTCAAGTTGGAGACCGAGTACTGTTAAAAGTTTCTCCTTGGAAAGGAGTTGTCAGATTTGGAAAGAAAGGAAAGCTAAGTCCAAGGTACGTAGGACCATTTTCAGTGATCCAACGTATAGGACCAGTAGCTTATCGTTTACAATTACCAGAAGAATTATCTGGAGTACATAATGTATTTCATGTATCCAATCTCAAGAAATGCTTATCAGATGAATCACTGGTAGTACCTCTTCAAGATATAGAAGTAAACGAAAAACTGAAATTTGTGGAGAAACCTCTTCAGATAGAACACAGAAAAGTGAAGTTTCTCAAGCACAAACGACTAGTTCTAGTCAAAGTCAGATGGGATTCAAAAAGAGGAGCTGAATACACTTAGGAACTGGAATCAGAAATGAAGCGAAAGTATCCTCATTTATTCCAGTAAATCTCGAGGACGAGATTTTTCTTAAGGTGGGGAGAATGTAACAACTCTCATCAAAAAGTACTATTTAAGATATTAATTAGTCCAAAAGGAAACCCTAATTGAGACACCCGAGTGATTCTGAACAAACCCTGAAATTTTCATAATTTTCAGAATCAGGATTAGGACCCCTAAAACTAAGGGGGGTAAACCCTAGTGGATAATTATCCACTTAAATTCGTTGTCAAGTAACTGAAATATGAAAGAACTGACTCATTAAAGCTAGTCCCAGTCGTGGCTAGTCTATAGGCCTATTTTTTAACTCATACGATGCGTATGGTATGTTTGGCCTACGATGCGCAGGGCTTCCCAAATTTCACCTATAAATAGCAGACATTGGCATTCGTAATCTGAACACTTTACGACGAAATAATTCTCACTATTACACTGTATTACGAACTGCTATTCCGAAATTACACCCCCGGGTATCGAAATTCTGCTACAAAACAGGGTATTAGCACAATCACTGCTACGATTCATTTATCCGACGATCAATATATCCAATGAATGTTTAAGTGCCGCCCACATTAGGGTTATACTTTGTCGTTCGTCGTTAATTCGATGGATGAGTTGAAGTATCGTACTTTGTCGTTCGTCGTTAATTCGATGGATGAGTTGAAGTACCGCACTTGTCATTCATTGTGAGAATTTGATCTCGTGAGTTATCGTAATTGCTGGATTGATTACTAACCCCGTTTTGTGTGCATTGTATTTAAATTAGGTTAACAAGGCTAAATCATAGACTAGACTCTGTCCATATTAAATCAGCAATGTGAGTCATTCTCTCTTTTTATCAAATCTATTTACAAAATCATGTTATTTTCAAAGTTATAATTACGGGGATTAAGTCTTTGTAATCACCAAGTTACAGCCGGTATGTGGGGTTTTGTATACATTACTTGATAATCGTCACCATTGGGGCAGCCAATTGGGGGATATGACCATAGTCACAGATTCGGTCGAGTGACAAATACCGTGGGTAGTTGGTTTGATAATAGAAACATTGTAATCGCTCTTAATACTGTAAATTATAACAAATGTGTCATTTTAGTAAATAGAATGATTCACTCAGTATTTCCCGCTGACAAAACCTTTTTCAAACATGTTTCAGGTGATCTGTTGTAATTCAGGAAAAGTGTCGTGGAGCATTTCAAGCTTAAGATAGTGGCTCATTATAAAAATAAAGAAATAAGTTTTGTAACATAACGATTTTATAGTAAAATCATACTATTGTAAATTAACGGGGTTTTATCCCGAAATGTGAAATAAAATAAATCGGGAAAATTTTAGCTTTAAACGATCCTGTTTCCGCTGTTAAACTCAATTAAATAAATACCGCAGGATTTCTGTCCCGCGGCTCCTGAAACGGGTCAAACCGAGTCGGGGGCCGCGACATTAACAGCGGAAGTTTTCATCAGGATCTTTTTAAAGCTGAAATATTTCCCGATTATTTTATTTCATAATTCGGGATAAAACCCCGGTAATTTACAATCTTGAGATTTCACGGAGAAATCTTTTATTTTACAAAACATATTTCTTTATTTTATCATGAGCCACTTTCTTAAGCTTGTAGTGCTTCACTGCACTTTTCCTGGATCATAACAGATCACCTGAAACATGTTTGAAAAAAAAGTTTTGTCAGCGGGAAATACTGAGTGAATCATTCTATTTACATAAAATGATGCATAGTTATTAATTACAGCATAAGAGCGATTACAATGGCTTCTATCTTATTTTTATCTGGCGCCATGTCACAATGGTGACGATGGTCATACCACTATTAGGTCAATGAACCTAAATAGTGATGATTATCCCTAGTAGGTCAATGAACCTAACTGGGAGAAAATTAGTAATGTGCACAATACCCCACTAGCCAGTGATTCAAGATATCCACGACTTAGTCCCTGTAATTATAACTTTTGAAAATAATTTGAGGTATTGTAAAATAGTTGATAAAAGAGAATGATCTGTGAATGCGGTCTAAGATGAACATAAAGGCAGGCAAAGAGGTAATAAGGCAAATTTGAATCCAGGTACGTAAATTCGATATGTGGGTATATGAAATAGTAAAACTCATTAAGGGAAGGAAAATTCTAAATGAAGGATAATGATAGTATAGTAATGAAGTACTGAAAATGATACACGCGCCGAAACCTAAGTCTACGGACGTAAGGTGACAATTACACGAAGGCACGAAACTATTATGTGGATGGTGTACCTGGCCAGTACACGAGAAACATATAATGTTCGTGAGATCATGATAATTGTTACAGGTATGTCCGGTAGAGTTGGGTAGCAGGCGGGCGTGTGGGTGAAATGGGAAGTAAGACTCTCGGGAAATTGAGAGTACTATGTAAGAATGAAAAACATGCCTGATAAGAATGAAGAATGTTGAACCCGTGGTTAAGTGCGGATCGACAAGATATGAATAATATGTTTGAATCCGTGAGACGGATTCAGGAAATGAAAGGTATGAATGTAATGTTTGAATCCGTAAGACGGATTCAAGGATGAAAGGCATGGATGATATGTTTGAATCCGTAAGACGGATTCAAGGATGAAAGGCATGGATAAGGTGTTTGAATCCACGAGAAGGATTCAAAACGCAGAAGTAATGAAAGGCATGAATGTAATGTTTGAATCCGTAAGGCGGATTCAACGAATGAGAAAGCATGAATGATGCATCCGCATACGTGAGACAGATTTAAAAATATAAAAAGATGAAATTAATCCGTACAAGAAGATGTCGACAGTTTGACCATGATTGAGTCGAACGGGTCAAAGAAATAAGTATAAAGTAAAAGATGATAGTATAATAGATGAAGTTTGGTATGAGCTACGTGTTAGACGTGTTAGTAAATGACTCTTAGAAGTCAGAATGATGACGGGCTGTGACCCGAACAATGACTTAAGTAAAGGCTGGAATGGTAAGTTTGGTAAGAAATATTGAAACAATGTAATAAGGTCTTTGCAAGTAAGCATGAATGGAAGGAAGTACGAGTGTGTAATTCAGTTGGCGAAATGATTAATTGAATGAAAGGATTGCATGTAAGAAATAGAGTGTGTGGTATGTTATTGTAGGTACGTAGGAAATTGTAGAAGAATTATAGGTGGGTAATCACCTAGTGTAATGAATGTTTGAAGGACATATGCTAATCGCCGATGTTGTTAATGATAATGTTAGAAATATTGATGTGATGAAATCAATCGTATTGGTGAAAGGATGTGCACGAGCGGAAGCTCATTACACGAATGAATGAAATCTGGCCTGTAGGGCTAGTACTCGAGGAGAAGATGATCGATCTGGGTTACGGATCGTCGGTTTGAGAAATGAAAAAGAGGTTAGTAAAATGTTTAACTCATGTTGGAAAGATATGAACTAGTATGACATATTTGTATACGTAAATTAAGTAATGCATGAAGTGAAAGCCATAGTAATGTGGAATGAACGAAATGGTTTAAAGATAACGTAAAGGCAAGGAAAGTATAGTACCAGTAACTGTAGAAAACGTAGAATGAGGTTAACGTTAGAGTTAAGCACGTAGGTGTGATTATGTAATAGTAGTTTTGTTGTGGTGACAACACAAAGGTAAACGTTATACAGAGTATGTAGAGAATGCAATTTTTTTTTAAGAAACGAGGAGAAGATAGTAGATCCGTTATGAACGGATCATACAAATGTATGTATGATTACAGATTTAGGAAGTGTGTATATTGACCCGATATTGTCCGGTCAAGGAAATGAGAACGTTACGTGAAGACATGGTTTGGAAAGTATGGACTTGTTAAGAAAAAGCCAATTATATGAATAGTTTATGAATCGAGAATGTATAGTTATCTATTACTATGATGTATCAGTAGAGTTAAGCATATATGAGCATGTATAAATTACGAAGTAAGATTGTATAGTTGACGAAAATTTTATGAATGTTGAAATAAACATGAGGAAATGTTATTAATGGGATGCTGGACTTGTTTAAAGTAAACAAAAAGATATATTATACATAATATAGGAGTGCTAGAATGATGAATGAACCACTAGTTAGATAGTGCGTTCGAATTAGCGCTATCAGTTAGAGCGACATTAATAAGAACTCTGCGACGGGTTCTTGAAAATGGAGGATAGTCATCGCGATGATGATCGTGTCGAGGGGACGTAGAGAAGGAATAATTAGTGTTAAATAAAGGTAAGAAAGGTTTCGAGGACGAAACCTCATTTAAGGTGGGTAGACTTGTAACGCCCCAAAATCTGAACGTTAATATTTGTCGTGTGTTCCTATATGACACGTCATGAAATTAATAACTAGGTTATTTAACCTAGTCAAGGGTATGGTCAAAAGTATTAAATGACGAAGGTAGTGTCGGTTATGTTTTAAAGGCAAACCCGAGGGGTTAAAGTGGAACAAGATGGAAGTTGAGTTATTAAAATGAAAGATCAACACACACAAACACACACTTCGTGTGTGTTCACGAATGTTCAGGAGCTCCAAGAGCTCCAAACCCTAACTCAACTAAATCACCAAATTGAAGGGTGAATCGAGGCTCAAATTCAAGAAGGAACACGGATTAATGATCACCTTTACGAGGGGATCATAAGGTATGTCTTAAATCTAAGATTGGTGATCATGTGTAAAGTGGGTTATGTTCTAATCCATGAGTTTAAGTGGAATTGAGCATGAGTATGTGTTATAATCATCATGTAGAACATGGATTATGAATGGTTTGTGCTAATTTGATGTTTAGATGATAAACCCATTAGTTATGGTGATGAAGATGACTAGACTCATCACCTATGTCCAATTCTTGTTGAAAGATTGATGTATTATGTGGGTATGATGAATTCTTGTTAGATGAATTAGGAGAAAATGATGATGATATGATTGATGTTTATTTGGGAATGATCCATGATGGTTAGTAGTAGGTTTTGATGGGTTATGTAAGAGTTTAGAAGATTTATGCATGAATGAGTTGTGCGTTATGCTTAAAAGGTAATACATACATCAAGTGAATGATAAAATGTATATAGTGTCGTCCGTATAGTCGATTATGATGTTACGGGTATATGTTGATAAGTCGATAGTTACATATGGTTAATAGTTGACTTTTGAAAGTCATCTAAGTATAAGAAACATGATTTGACGCGTTGTCGTAAATGTAGGTTGATGGGAAGTCGTATGGTACATGTAATAGAAATCCGTGTTAAGTGTAATGACATGATGAGTTACATGAGTTTAAACGTATACGGACATGATTATATGAGTTATGTTTGTTAGAAATGATTAATGAAAGTTAAGTGTGAAATATGTGATTGATACGATTGTTATCATGTACGAATGCATATGCTAATAAGAGTGTGATCTTGATGAAAAGAGGGTATAGGAATCATGTCAAGACGGACTCAAGCATGAAAGGCTAACGGGTCAAGAAAAGGCGAGGAATCGGATACGAGCACGGACGCATAAGGTAAGTGATTTCCGTAATCACTTCTTAGTTCGATTAAGTAATAAAGTGTTTTAATTAATTAAACATGATGTTGGAGGTCAAATATGTGTTAAAGTCCTTTGTCGTAAATGATGGGATTAAAGTTGACCAAAATGCCCTTGATGGGTATTTTGGGGTAAACGATCTTCAAAGTAGATTAGAAACAAGTTATTCGATTAGTATGATGTTTTGGGCAAGTATGGAAGTGGGGATTATGGTTTGGTTAGCCGTAGACCAATTAATGCGCGAATACCCTTAACGGGTCAAAAATAAGCAAATGAACGATAAGGTGTTAAGAGGATGCAAGACATCCAAGAAATTAGTAATTTATGATAGTCGTCACTGATATTATTATGTTTATAAGAGGTTATGTTAAAACGAACAAGTTATGTTGATGTATGCATGAACGGGTCGAAATTGGGTAAAAGGGTAATGAGCCGAAGAGTTAAAAGTCTGAAATTTTATTAAGTCGGATGTTGGATTTTAGTTCCATTAGATGGAGAATTAAATTACGGACGTGTAGGAAAAAGAATCGGGTAAAACGGATCACAAACGAGAAAGTTATGCTCGTTTTCGTAAAATCCGGATGAGCTGGAAATATGCAGCAATCCAGCTGCAACTGTCTGTGTTTTTAGGGGGGTCGCGTCACGCGACGGCCCGTCGCGTCGCGCGACGGGTGCAGCTGCTCCGAAAGTTGTTTTCTTGTCTTGTTTGGTACCGGGAACTCGTTTAAAGGCGTTTTAAGTCACGTACGCCTAATTTAACTTACGTTTTTATGAATTTAAGTGTATGCCCATACTTGATAGGTACGTATGTATGTTTATAAGTACGTAAGCAAGTATACGTGGATATATGAGGGTATGTTTGAGAGTAGGCGTGTATGAGTTTGGTATGTTGCAAGTGGGGATTTGGTATGTATATAGGTATAATGTCACGAGTGAGCGTGATGATGTGGATATGGGTGTATGTAGATATGCATGTATTAACGTAGTTGTGTTTATATGTGGGTAAGGGATGTATGTATGCATATATGTATAATGTCACGAGTGTGCATGATGATGTGGATATGGGTGTATGTAGATATGCATGTATTAACGTAGTTGTGATTATAGGTGGGTATGTATTTATGTACGTAATTGACTATGTGTGAACATAGGAAAATGTATAAGTTCGTATGAAGGTTGGTACGCATGTGGTCAATGGAATTGAGTACTAATGATATTGATAGCGTGTTATATGAATGAAGTGTAATGCAGGAATAGCAAGGAAGCCTCACCATGGATTTTATAATTAGATGGAAAGCCGGGATGTAAAAGAGATAACGGAACGGAAAGTGAACATGAATAGATCTTGTATGTTATAATGCGTACTAACGTTATAAATTTTAATGTGGTGAGCGCAGGTTGCACGTGTCGTGAGGATCTTCAAGGATTAGAGATCGAGGATCGAGTCACTAGACAGATTGTACGGGAACGTTGGGGTTGAAATTTAGAAAAACGCATGTCATGTTTCTAATTGTAAATGAGTCGGTTGACGACTTCATGTGAAAAAGTTGTGTAGTAATGAAGTTTTAAGTAAGTCAAGGTAATTATAAGGAAAGAAATTTTATGGTACGTTTTTCCGCTGCGACTTTAGCCAAGTACGATTTAGGGTCTTACAAGTTGGTATCAGAGCCCTGGTTTGAGGGAATCAAGTACGAGAAGGTAAGTACTTGAACTCAAACTTGTGTGCTCTTGAGATAAGAAACCCGTACAATCTAAGACTCGATCAAGATCCAAAGGTAAAGGCTAATGTAAGTATGTACTTATGTATACGTGTGAGAACATGACGGTTTGGTATGTGCAAGGTAAGCAGAAGTGTTGGAAGAGGATGATCTGTGAATGCGGTCTAAGATGAACATAAAGGCAGGCAAAGAGGTAATAAGGCAAATTTGAATCCAGGTACGTAAATTCGATATGTGGGTATATGAAATAGTAAAACTCATTAAGGGAAGGAAAATTCTAAATGAAGGATAATGATAGTATAGTAATGAAGTACTGAAAATGATACACGCGCCGAAACCTAAGTCTACGGACGTAAGGTGACAATTACACGAAGGCACGAAACTATTATGTGGATGGTGTACCTGGCCAGTACACGAGAAACATATAACGTTCGTGAGATCATGATAATTGTTACAGGTATGTCCGGTAGAGTTGGGTAGCAGGCGGGCGTGTGGGTGAAATGGGAAGTAAGACTCTCGGGAAATTGAGAGTACTATGTAAGAATGAAAAACATGCCTGATAAGAATGAAGAATGTTGAACCCGTGGTTAAGTGCGGATCGACAAGATATGAATAATATGTTTGAATCCGTGAGACGGATTCAGGAAATGAAAGGTATGAATGTAATGTTTGAATCCGTAAGACGGATTCAAGGATGAAAGGCATGGATGATATGTTTGAATCCGTAAGACGGATTCAAGGATGAAAGGCATGGATAAGGTGTTTGAATCCACGAGAAGGATTCAAAACGCAGAAGTAATGAAAGGCATGAATGTAATGTTTGAATCCGTAAGGCGGATTCAACGAATGAGAAAGCATGAATGATGCATCCGCATACGTGAGACAGATTTAAAAATATAAAAAGATGAAATTAATCCGTATAAGAAGATGTCGACAGTTTGACCATGATTGAGTCGAACGGGTCAAAGAAATAAGTATAAAGTAAAAGATGATAGTATAATAGATGAAGTTTGGTATGAGCTACGTGTTAGACGTGTTAGTAAATGACTCTTAGAAGTCAGAATGATGACGGGCTGTGACCCGAACAATGACTTAAGTAAAGGCTGGAATGGTAAGTTTGGTAAGAAATAATGAAACAATGTAATAAGGTCTTTGCAAGTAAGCATGAATGGAAGGAAGTACGAGTGTGTAATTCAGTTGGCGAAATGATTAATTGAATGAAAGGATTGCATGTAAGAAATAGAGTGTGTGGTATGTTATTGTAGGTACGTAGGAAATTGTAGAAGAATTATAGGTGGGTAATCACCTAGTGTAATGAATGTTTAAAGGACATATGCTAATCGCCGATGTTGATCGAAAAGATCATCAATCCTAGGTAATGGGTATCGATTCTTAATTGTAACCTTATTCAATTCCCTATAATCAATACATATTCTCATCGAGCCATCCTTTTTCTTAACAAACAACACTGGTGCCCCCCTACGGGGATAAACTAGATTGTATGAAACCTTTACTTAGTAATTCATCTAATTGCTTTTTCAGTTTTAATATTTCTGTGGGTGCTAACCGATAAGGTGCCTTGGCTATCGGAGTAGTTCCTGGAATTAGATGAATCCTAAATTCTACCTCCCTATCTGGTGGTAATCCTGGTAACTCTTCTGGGAATACATCTGAGTATTCTGAAACTACAGAAATTTCCTTAAGTTCTTTATCTTTAGTATTAATGATCACTGAAATCATATATACTATTCATTGCTCTCGTTCATAATTAGCAACTTTCATTACTGATATGAACTTTACGGGTTTACATGGCTTATCTCCTGTAATCATTATTACTTCTCCAGTGGGTGCACAAATTTCTATGGAATTCTTATCATAGATAATTCGAGCATGGTTGTTTACTAACCAATCCATTCCTAACACAACATCGAATTCAACTAATTTCATAGATAATAGGGTTGCAGAAAGTTTATGACTTAAAAGTTCTATTTCTACGTTTTGCAGAACCTTATTTATTTTAAATGAATTCCCATCTGTCGTTTCTACTGTAGAAATTTGCCTAATGCTGGTTAAAGGTAAGTTAAGAGTTTGGCAGAGTGAAGTATTTATAAAACTTTGGTTTGCCCCAGAGTCAAATAATACTTTTGTGTAAACGTTGTGAACTAAGAACGTACCAGCTACCACATCTGGAATGAGCTCTGCTTCCTGAGCAGTCAGTTGGAAGGCTCTTACATTCCTTTTTGCTCCTTCTGCAGGTTTGGCTTTATTGTCAGATGGTTTGTTCAGTTTTGGACAATCTGGCCTAAGATGTCCAGCTTCTCCACAGTTGTAGCAGACTGAAAATTTCTTCCTCCTGCAGTCTTCTTCTTGATGCCCCGGAATTTTGCAAAAATTGCAATATCCTTTGCATCTTTCAAAATGCTTCCTTTTGCAAAAATTGCAAAATGGGCTAGTGGAAGATTGCCCATTCCCTCCTCTCTTGAAATTGTTATGGTTACCCGGACGGAATCCTTGGGTAATCTTTTGGGCTACTTCCTTCCTTCTATTTTCTTCTCTTGTCCGTACTAGTTCGTCAGTCAGAGTATTGGCTAAATCCACCGCATCATCAATCGTGCGAGGTTTCGCAGCCTTGACGATATTACGGATTTCGGCAATCAATCCCCAAATATAACGAGAAATAAGTACCGGCTCTGGCGAAGCCAGGGTTGGTACCACTCGAGCATACTCAAAGAATGTCGAAGTATACCCTCGACAATCTACATCCACCATCCGGTGGGTTAGAAACTTATTTGTCATTTGTTCCTTTTCATACTCGGGACATAATTTTCTTTCTACAAAGCTCTTAAATTCTTCCCAGTTCATAGCATACACCATCCTTCTTCCTTTTGCTTGTAACACCGTATTCCACCATTCTAGCGCCCCTTCTTTGAAAAGGTTTGACGCGTACATGACCTGATCATCCTGAGCACATTTACTTATGGCAATTACTGCCTCGGTTTTCTCTAACCAACGCAGTGCCGCAGTCGCTCCTTCATTGCCTGCAAACTCAGTGGGTTTACACGCAAGAAATTCTTTGTAAGTGCAACCAGGCGTTGCAACTTTCATTTTCTTAGGAGGAGGAGCTTGCCGTGGTTCATTCTCATGATTAGTATGATTATTGCCTCCGTTTATGCTATTACTGAAGTTATCTTCAGAAATACGTTTGCTAGGAACGATTTGTTGTGGTTCTATTGGATTTTTAACAGCAGAAATGATTGCTGGAATAGCGTTGGCTATCCCTTGAGCAACGATATTTTCTATATCCTGACTAGTCATATATTGATCCCTCGGTTGTTGCTCAGATTGATTAACCTCATTAACTGGTTCATTATTAGCGTTTTCCATCTGATATCTAATTTATAGATAAATAATTAGTATAAAAGAAATAATCCAATATCACAATTAATTACACATAATCACGTAAACGAATATACAAACAAAATTTGTAAATTTTCTAAAATTTTATAGATTATATCATGCTTCTATATACAACCGTTTTATTATTTATTTTACACATACTGATTTTACTATTACTATTACACAACCACAGTTTCATAAATCCCCTATCCTTTGCCAGATGATATTCTAGTAACGGCGTTCCCTCTCATTGTATTTCCAGGAGATCTGTCCCCCAATCTCTTGGATCCTATACCCAGTATCCATTAGTTCTTCACCAAAGCGAAGTTCAGCCATATTCTCGTTACTCATTGGTGGATTTGGTAAAGGTTCTGGATCGAACTGAGGAAAACGCTTATAGAGATTGTTTTGTAACTGTATTTCATTAGTCAACCATTCATCTATTTGCGAGTGGATTGAAGGGTTTGGAATAGCTGGTTCTAAGTTCATTGGTAGTTGTGTTTCAAGAGAATGAATAAAAACATTTTCATTAATAGGCTTAATAGTATTATAGCTTGCCATTATAAAATCTAGCTCTTCCTGGGATGGTAACCCCTCAATTTGCCTAGAACTTTCCCCAATTTCCATTTTCTTAGACTTGGGTTTCTCGAGAGGTAAAGTGTTGAATTCTATAGGTTCTTCTATGTCTGGTATATACCTATTGAAATCTCTGGAAACCTCTATTCTTACCGGATAGAGATTTAAATTCTGAAGGGCGTCAGACAAGTCACTCATGCTGTTATGCAAAATACACACCATTACTAATTATAACAAAATTTTTATAGAAAACCTTTAAATATTATTCCAGACTGTGTAACTACAAAACAACTGAAATCTGTAAGCAAGGAATCAAATGACAAGAATTTGCAACCATGGAGACTTAAGAGACCAAAAAAAAGTTAGATGCTCAAGGTGCAGTTTCATGTGAACCACAGGGACACAAGTTTCAATTTACTCATCTGTAAAAGAAAGAAACGTTGGTACATAGGATCACATAACCCAATGACTCAACTATGACGTTTAAGTCAAACTTTTGTTACTCAGAATTGTAAGTGCCTGTAAAATGTTTTAGATTCGTAGAAATGTAGAGCATACATGTAAAATGATATAATCATTACCATTTATCATGTTTTGGACCTTCAATCTATACTATAATGGCACCTCCTATGATCTCATCCCTTCTTTACGATCCAATGGAGCTTGTTAAAGGCTAGTCTCAACTGTTTGATGACATACAAAAATAATACAACCATTGATATGTTGTCATATGTACGTATATATGATTATATGGAACATAAACATTCACAGGGACCAATTAAATATTGTTAAAAGACATTGTTCTCCGTTGGTTTGGTTTGTTTACATACATTAGTGTGCACGGACTAAAATTCATAAGTTATAATAGCTCTTCAGGGGTATGTGTTATGGAATCATTAGACAACATCATATAATGTTACCTTATTATCTTTCTAAACTAATTAGAATCCAACTATGAGCTTACATCGAAGGGGAACCCCTCTGGTGGATGAAATAACTTAGCCATGAAGAGTATGTTAGGGATAGACTTTTAATAATTGTGGATCACATATCTTTAGTTCAGCCTGGATCATGGATCCTTAACAAATGGTGCAGGAAGACTAAGGATCACAGATCCTTATTATTATTCTAACCAGCTAACGATTGTTGTCACGGCCCCCGACCCGGTTTGACCCGTTTCAGGAGCCGCGAGACAGAAATCCCGTGGTATTTAATTAATTGAGTTTAACAGCGGAAGTTTTCATCAGGATCTTTTTAAAGCTGAAATATTTCCCGATTATTTTATTTCACAATTCGGGATAAAACCCCGGTAATTTACAATCTTGAGATTTCACGGAGAAATCTTTTATTTTACAAAACATGTTTCTTTATTTTATCATGAGCCACTTTCTTAAGCTTGTAGTGCTTCACTGCACTTTTCCTGGATCATAACAGATCACCTGAAACATCTTTGAAAAAAAAAGTTTTGTCAGCGAGAAATACTGAGTGAATCATTCTATTTACATAAAATGATGCATAGTTATTAATTACAGCATAAGAGCGATTACAATGGCTTCTATCTTATTTTTATCTGGCGCCATGTCACAATGGTGACATGTCACAATGGTGACGATGGTCATACCACTATTAGGTCAATGAACCTAAATAGTGATGATTATCCCTAGTAGGTCAATGAACCTAACTGGGAGAAAATTAGTAATGTGCACAATACCCCACTAGCCAGTGATTCAAGATATCCACGACTTAGTCCCTGTAATTATAACTTTTGAAAATAATTTGAGGTATTGTAAAATAGTTGATAAAAGAGAATGACTCACATTGCAGATTTACTTTTGAGCAGAGTCTAGCCTACTGATTAGCCTTTTAACCTAAATTAATATCAGGCACACAAAACTGGGTTAATAATCAATACAGCATTTACGATAACTCACGAGATCAAACCCTCACAACGAATGACAAAGTGCGATACTTAAACATCCATCGAATTAACGACGAATGACAAAGCATAACCCTAATGTGGGCAGCACTTAAACATCCATTGGATATTTTGATCAATCGGACATTGAATCGTATCAGCGATCGAGTTATTACCCTGATTGCGGCGTCGATTAGTGATCCGTGTGTGTTAATTGTAGTATTCAGACAATATCTCAACGTACAATTTGAGTTTGAACGTCGAACTAACAATAGAATGCAAGTGCCAGACCCTTCTATTTATACCCAAAATTTGCACCTCCAGCTAGTCGCGGAAGAATCCGCGGTACGTGCCGCGTATCGCCTGGGGTGTCAAAGTAGGGTAGGCCTGCTTCGTCACCTATCTAGCCCTGATGAGTCGACGTTGCATGAAAATTCTATTTCGACAGCATTTTATAAGGATAATCGTTAATAGGGTTTTACCCCCCTTGAGTTTTAGGGGCCCTGATTCTAATTCCAATTATTATGAAAATTTTAGGGTTTGTGCAGAATCACTTGGGTGTATCAATTAGGGTTTCCTATTGGACAAATTAATTAAATAAATATGACTTTTGATGAGAGTTGTTACAATTGTTTCCTATGTTATTAGCTTCATTTCATAGGTATAATACGAGTGTACTTATTATAACCAGGAATGTCGGGGAATATGCTTCTATTCAAGCACGTGCATGAGGCTGGTGACCGTTAATGATGAACGTGGGTGGCTAGCATGAATTTCGGATAGTTAGTTGGCTAGGATTTGTTGATATCTGAACGGGGTATTGAGCTTGGATAGATAACAACATTACACTACACACACACATACAATACTCTCTCAAACACAGCTCTCAAACACATTAGAATTCTCTTGTAACAAGCTCAATATCATCCAAAGTTGTAACCTTTTTTGTGCAATATAGTTGGTGATCGGTAGTTTCCATCACCCGAGGTTTTTTATGCCGGAAATCAATCATTGATCAAGGGTTTTTTCTCGTATAAATCTTTGTGTTCATTGTCATTTACATTTGATACTGTTCATTCAATTGTTCAACACATCAAGCACTCTACCTCACAAATCAAAGTTTGGTTACATTATCCTTAATCAGATTTTTGACCAAAACAGAGTGAACATAATTTCACATAGAAAGCCTGCTATTGTAAGTGTGTGACCATTTGTATACCCTTGGTTTATACAATCTGTAGTAGATGATTTCGACCATTTTATTCCTTACATTTTCAAACAACTCATTAACATTTAAACTTGAGTCTCTTCATCTCGTGTCGTGAGACTAGGAATGCGAAAACACATGCCATGAGACTAGGAATACGAAAACGTGTGCATCTAGGTTTACTATTATTTGAAAGAGTACTTGCTAATAAGAAATAAAATCAAGGAATAATGGATTTTAATAATCCAAGCTATTAGCCGTTGGCCGGCAGCGGTCCCAACTTAAAAAATAACCAGTGGTAGTCCCACATTTTCACATATTGTAAACTAATAGAACTTTACTAACATAACCTTAATTTCTTTTTGTCCTCTTATCGTTTTCGGTTTAGTAAAGGTCCATTGGTTTACAATATATGAAAAAGTGGGACCACCACTAGTTATTGTTTAAGTTGGGACCGTTGCCGACCAATGACTAATAGTTGGGATTATTAAAATCCATTATTCTTAAAAGAGTAAAGTCCTATTTGAGTCCATGTGGTTTGTGCAGTTTAACCATTTGAATCCAAAAACCAAAACTGTCTTGATTTGAGTCCTTGTGGTCTCTAATTTTAACCATTTGAGTCCCTGTGGTCTCTAATTTTAACCATTTGAATCCAAAAACCAAATGTTTCTGATTTGGATGTTGTTTGCTTTTGGATTCAAATGGTTAAAATTAGAAACCATAGGGACTCAAATCAAGACAGTTTTTGTTTTTGGATTCAAATGGTTAAACTGCACAAACCATAAGGACTAAAATAAGATTTTACTCTTCTTAAAATCAATCATTAATATATTATATTATAATTAAGTAATTAACTATATAACTTACATTGACATTTGGATGGAAAACTTCAATATTCTATAATTTGGCAAATAAAAAACTAAAGTAAAATCGTATGATCAGATTTCTACCAAATAAATACTTATTATAAGCAAAGGAAAATATCGCAGTCTTTTTCAAATCTTGTATGTTGTTTTTGGCAACCTTTAGGGTTTATTATATTTCTTTTGGCTTTTCAACTCTTTATTCAAATCTTGTATGTTATTTTTAGCAACCTTTAGAGTTTATTATATTTCTTTTGGCTTTTCAACTATATTTCTTTTTGGCTGTAATCTTTCTTTGTTGCCATATGCTCGGGCTGCTAACTAAGATACCAAACATATATTAGTTATCAATTCATGAACATGTATCTACCTTAACGTTTTCCCTTTCTTTCCATACATAACTCCCAACAATTTGCAGTAACTATATGGTCATCCGTAATGGTTAATGCCTTCTAATGGGCATTTTCCGTCACATCAACATTATAATGCCTCTAAAAAAATTATGTGATGATTAACGCCCCTTAATGCCCTCATCCGATCATTACTTTTCAATTTTGTTTTCCTCATTAGACATTATACTAGAAATTCTCCTCCATCTTCCTGCCTCTAAAAAGCCTACGAGGGTGGTGTTAGGGGCATTATCAAACCACTTCACGTCCCTATAATACCCATTAATCATGATCTAATAATATAAAAAAATGAAAGTGGGCAGCCATTTATCCATAAATAATGGCATGTAAACTTTTTTTTAAACGGCCAACAAATAATGGCATGTAAACTACATAAACAAGTACCCCATAACA
Organism: Helianthus tuberosus; assembly: GCA_030545235.1. NCBI lineage: Eukaryota > Viridiplantae > Streptophyta > Magnoliopsida > Asterales > Asteraceae > Helianthus > Helianthus tuberosus. The sequence continues at coordinate 31,511,778 of CM060393.1, forward strand.
TCAATAAAATAAATTTAGGTATACGATGCATGGGTGATGGGCGTCTAGCTGAAAAATATAAAAAAGATTATTATCATATGTTAAGGGTGTGTAATTGAAAATGTCATACTTGGGTTCTCCATGGCATACTCGTTAAAATATTATCTTGAATATAGACGAGTTTGGTTGCTTTAAAATATAATGTTTAGTTATTATTTAAACACCAAAGTGTGCTTCTAGTCTAGTGGTCTATTGGTATTAAGCTATGTAAAGTGGTGTGTCTCCCTATATAAGACTGAGGGTCCAAATCCCATAGGGAACATTATCAACATATACATTATCAAGTGCCTGACGTAATCGGGTAATAGTAATGTCAAGTGGTTGGCCACTTTTGGCAGCCACTTGACTTTTTTTTTTTTTTTTTTTCCTTTTTTCATATAATAGGTATTTATAGGTGATGTCAAATTACAATTTTATCCCAGGTGTAAAATTAAGATTTCGCACTCGATTGAAAATAAAATTTTGCTTTTGCCCCTTGCTTAAATTTACTATTTTGCCCTCAGTTAAAAAATACAATTTTGCCCCCAGTTCAAAATAAAATTATGGTTTTGCCCTCAGCTAGAGTCCTGCCAAGTTACGATTTCGTTCCCAGTTTAAAATTACGATTTTGCCCCCAGCTAAAAATTACGAATTTGCCCGCAGCTAAAATATTACGATTTTGCCCCCATTTAAAAAAAATGGTTTTGCCCTCAGTTCAAAATATTATTTTACCTCCATTTTAAAATTACGATTTTACCTCCGCTAAAAATTGCAATCTTGCTATCGTTTTTTTTTTCTTTGGCAAAACCATGGTAGTGTTTTATTTTACTTTGTTGGCTTAATTTTGTTTTTATTCACGCCAAACAGCTGCCTAGCACTCGCTAATTGGTCCTGACAAATTATTGTTTTGCCCGCAACTCTAAATTACACGCTTGTCATCGTTTTAGTTAAATTTTTTTTATCATAACTATGGTACTGTTTTTCTTTAATTGGTTAACTTGATGTATATTTTTTTATATCGTGTTATATGTAGCATGTATAACTAACCGACATAAAGGCGTACATGTTATTAACCTAAGAAATACTCGGTTTAGCGCCCCGCAACGCGGGCGGCGCATAACTCTAGCTGCCTAACACTGGCTCATTAGTCCTGAAAATTTATAGTTTTGCCCTGAGTAAAAAATTACGGTCTTATCATCGTTTTTTTTCATAGCAAAATTATAGTAGTCTTTTCTTAATTGATTGAGAATTATTCGGCCATCGCCCCGCAACGCGGGCGGGGCATCTACTAGTTGATGTACAACTAGAAGTAGGACTAAAGAATGTGAGCTAATCGTTCTAAAAAAAGTTAATATAGATTGACTCGAGAGAGAATAATATGTTTCCACTTTGTTTATTCCTTAACAAAAATGTAACCATTTCAATAGCATTCACAACGGTAGCCATGTAACGACAACATAGGTAGAAGGATACTAAGGTTGTTTGGAGCCGCTCCTAACATCGTTAACACTCTTTCTTTTCCACGTGACTTCACTTTTCTCATTCCATCCCTAACCTATCCATAAACCTTTCTCATGTATTGTCATCATATATCATGTAATGTCATCATAAATCTCCTTAAATGATAGAAAAGGCTAAATTCATAAATTATTTTTCCTTTGTTTCTAAACCTTGTGATGAGTTAATTAAGTGAATGGTCCTTTTGGTTTGGCATATTGCAAGTTTAGTCCTTGACTTGCAATATTGGTGCTTTCTATGGTTTGCATTATGTAACACAGATGGTCCCCAACATGGACGAGGAATAATTTTTTATGTTAGGTGGGTATCAAATGACCAAAATATCTCTTAATTTATAAATAAAAATCCTAAACAAATCATTCACCCCACCCTTAGAACAAAAATAAATAATGAAGGCCTCATCTGGCCATTTTAAACATAAATATCCATAGATCCATCCCACCCTCATCTTCTTTCTCATCTCATACTTCGGCCACCTGCCGAAAAAATGTGATTTCGATTTGGTTAGCGATTGTTAACCGTAAAATGTGTTAGAGACAAATTAATTTTGAAAATGTTCATTAGAAACAAAACACCACCCTTTCCTTGTTTACCAACACCATTTTCCTAACTTAGGTAGTGTTGGTGGCCGATGATGGTTAATTCTTCTCATTCATGGACGTTGATGATTGGGGAATGACGAATATAAACGGAGGAGTGGAACTTGACGGAGGTCGACGAAGAGATAATCAACATAGTTGTTGGAAAAATTGAGGGGTGAGATGAAGACGACGAGGGTCAAAGGTTGAGGTTGTTACTAACCTTTTACACAATATGTAACATATTTTTATAATATTAAAGGGTAGCCGGGATATTTTACACATACTTAATTGGAAAAACTAACTACCATCCAAGTTATGGACCATTATATTACTATACACTACAATTTCCATGTCAGAGAATAGTGTCAGGCTGCTGTCTGGCACTCCTCTGTTGACCCGAACAAAATATGATTTTACCCTTACTGTAAAATTACGAATATATGCCCTCTGTTAAAAATTATGATTTTTCCCTATATAAAAATTACAATATTGCCATCGTTTTAACTTTTTACAAATTACAATTTTTTTTTTTAAATAACAAAGTTAAAACGAAATAACCGAAAATAACGATAATGATTAATATTATTGTATGTCTTTTTCATGGAAAATCTGAATATCTAGAATATGTATTTATGTCCCCGTTACTTGCATTTGTACTCATAAAAGTCTTCTTAAAATAGGTTAACTCCAAATACGTTGTTGTCCACATTTTTGTACTCTTTTATTTTTTAAAAGGTGAATGCACACACCTTTTTCAAAATCATTTAATGACTGTTTCGTAGGATTTGAATCCATGCTATTAAATTTTAATGATATTAAACATTTTATATCACTAGGCCAAATGGTGCAGCTGAGGAGACGGCAGCTCATATCCTACTTGGTTGTAATTTCGCAAAGAGGACCTGGGAATCGATCACCAGTTGGCTGAAAATACCGATGATAAACACCGAAGGCAGCCTTGCGGAGCTTCTGCAGGAAGTCAGCGATATACCGAAAAGTCGGTCGATAAGGAAAGCAACTCATGTGGTAGCTGTGCAAACTTTGTGGACGCTGTGGAAAATCAGAAATGATAAAGTTTTTTCAAGGAGACAAGGAATGTTACAGACGGCCATAGAAGAAATAAAGGAAACTTCTTTTCAAGGTGTGAAGCAGAGATCAAAATTCCATACGATATCTAGACAAGAATGGTGGGACTTTAATCTAGTTATGTAATCGATTTTATCTTTTCTTTTTTCAGTTTTTATGTAAGTATATGATGTCCAGCTCCTGGCTGGGAACTTTTGGTTTGTTTTGTTTGGGTTGTGATTTATAAAAGGTTCCGTTGGCTATTAAAAAAAAAACTAGTAAAAGAACCCGTGCTACGCAGCGGGGTTACGGTCCCTGGTTTAGTTTAGTACGACATTTATACTCAATATAGCAATCGAATGAAATATGTTCAAAATGATATCAATACGTGTTTTATGTTGATAAAAAAACCATAAACTTTTTAAATTGGACGATATCATTGTGTCGCTCTGGACTGTGAAAATAATTTGATGTTTTCAAAAAAAAAAAAAAAACTCTTAGAAAAATAACAATGCTCTATGATGAACTAATAAATAATCCAAATCAATTTTAATAAAAGGTTTCCACTATTCTTACATCCATGTATCTTATTTTCACACACTTTTACACTCTCTCTCTATATATATTTATGTATGTATAGAGAAAGATAAAAGAGAAGCAATGTGTGAATATTAAATGTTTTAAAATGTGAAGGGACATTAGATATCAATGTGAAAAAACACATTGAAATAATAAAAAATCAAATTCAATTCAATCTCAAAATGAGAGAGGGTGTTAAGACCAATGAGAAAAAAAGTTATACATCTTTTCGTATAAATACAACTTTAATCATCTCAAAACTACACAATTAGTAGACATCAATTAATACAAACAATTTGTATAAAATATATGAACAAAATATCAGTTTTCTTAAAATGTTAGTCGCATCGAATAAAGAATAGAAAATCAGTTTTCTTATAAAATTATTTGCAGTAAATAAAAAACTTCTACAAAACATGTTAGTTTAAAATGTATTTATTTATAGCTAGGTAGTTTGTAACGCCCCAAAATCCGAATGTTTATATTTGCCGTGTGTTCCTATATGACACGTCATGAAATAAATAACTAGGCTATTTAACCTAGTTAAATGTATAGTAAAAAAAAATTATTAAAAGATGGAAGTAGTGCACATTATGTTAAGTGGCAAACATGAGGAGTTAAATGGAACAAGATGGAAGTTGAGTTATTAAAATGAAAGTTCAACACACACAAACACACACTTCGTGTGTGTTCACGAATGTTCAGGAGCTCCAAAGAGCTCTAACCCTAAACTCAACTAAATCACCAAATTGAAGGATGATTCAAGGCTTAAATTCGTGAAGGAACATGGATTAATGATCACCATTACAAGGGAATCATAAGGTATGTCTTAAAAGTTAGATTGGTGATCTTTCACGAAGTGGGTTTTGATGTAAACCGTGAAATTGTATGAAATTGAGAATGGGTGTGTGTTAGAATCATCATATAGAACATGGATTATGCATGGTTTAGGTTAATTTGATGTTTAAGGGTGAAACCCGTTTGTTATGGTGAAGATGCTGATATGGGTAAATCATCTATGTCTAAATTCTTGCTTAATATTGATGTATTTTGATTTGTATGATGGATTCTTGTTAGAGGAATTGAAAGAAATGTGATACTAGTATGTTTGATGTTTATGCATGTATGATTCATGTTGATTAGAAGGGAGAAATTGTTGAATTATGTATGAGATTAGAAGGATATGCATGAACTAGTTGTACGTTATGCTTAAAAGGTGGTACGCACACCAATCGTATGATAAAATGTATATATTGTCGTCCATATAGTCGATTATGATGTTACGGGTATATAATGATAAATCGAAAGTTAAATTAAATGAACCGTTGACTTCTGAAAGTCAACTGGGTATAAGAAGAATGGTTAGACGTGTTGTCATAATTACAAGATTAGAGTAAGTCATACGGTGCGTGTTAGACTTATGTGTGTTTAATGCGATGACATGATGAATTACATGAGTGCAAACGGATATGGGTATGGCTATATGAGTTACGTTTGTTAGGAATGACTAATGATATGACCGTTAACATGTACAAATGAGTATGCTAATAAGAGCGTGATTCCGATGAAATGGAAGCATAGGAATCACGTCGAGATGAGCTCAAGCACGAGGTGTTAACGGGCCAAGAGGAGGCAAGAGATCGGATACGAGCATGGACGCATAAGGTAAGTGATTTCGTAATCACTTCTTAGTTGCTTATGTAAAGTTATATGCAACTTAATTAAATATGATAATTGAGGTCAAATAGGAATGAATTGTATGATGTTGATGAAGTATTAAACGGATCTTAGTTTTGATCCGAGCAAGGTATGTGTGATTAAGAATTTTAGCTAAGTAGTAGGATTGGTTACTTATGCAAGGAATTCCTTTGTTGATAAGGATAGAGCGAAATTGACAAAAACGCCCTTGATAGGTATATCGGGCAAACGACCTTAAATGTCTATTGGAAACAAGCGAATCGATTAGAGTAATGTTTTGGTCATGTGTGAAAGCGAAGAGTATGGTTTTGTATGCCATAGACCATTTAAATGTGCAAATACCCATAACGGGTCAAATATTTAGAAAATGATAATAAGCCGAATGCGCGAAAGGTAGGAATTTCCTTAAGTCGGATATGGGGTTCCAAGTCCATTTGATAGAGGGTCAAATTATGATCATGTAGGAAGAAACGGGAGGTTAAACGGGTAAACGGTTCAAAAGTTATGCGCGTTTTAGTGCGTACGGACGACGAAACGTAGCTGCAGCAAGAAACACCTCTTATCTTAAGAGGAGTGCAAAAGAAACACCTCTTAACTTAAGAGGAGTGCAAAAGAAACACCTCTTAACTTAAGAGGAGTGCAAAAGAAACACATCTTAACATAAGAGGAGTTCAACAGAACACCTTTTAACTTATGCGCCTCCCAAACATGATTTTGATCGTTCCTTAGATGTTTATGGGCTATAAATCTAAGTCTAAGTCCCATGTAATTAATGTATGATTAGGTAAGAAGTATGTGCGAGCTTGTATGTGTATATATGGGCCTGTACATCTGTAGATGTGTATATATATGGATGTGTGAAGGTACGTCTGAGTGTATGTATGCACGTGAAGATATGGGAAGGTATGTATGCATGTGGATGTCTATGTATGTAAGCATAAAGGTATGTATGAGTATATAAGGGTTCGGTAAGATCTTGAATGCGTGAATGTGAGTATGCATGTATGTAGAAACGTAGGGATGTATGTATATATGTAGATCTGTATGTATGTATGTATGGGTGTATGTAGAGATGAATGAATGTAAGTATGTATGTATGCGTGTATGTAGAGATGAATGAATGTAAGTATGTATGTATGCGTGTATGTAGAGATGAATGAATGTAAGCATGTATGTATGCGTGTATGTAGAGATGAATGAATGTAAGTATGTGTGTATGTGTGTATGTAAAGATGAATGAATGTAAGTATGCGTGTATGTAAAGATGAATGAATGTAAGTATGTATGTATGCGTGTATGTAAAGATGAATGAATGTAAGTATGTATGTATGCGTGTATGTAGAGATGTATGAATGCATGTACGTATGTAGATGTGTATGTATGCATGTAAGGATGTATGTACGCGTGATTAGATACGTTGAGTAATACGTTATTAATAGTGTACCTTGAGAATGAAAGGTAATGCAGGTACATTATTGAAGCCTCACCAGGACATGGGTACGCAGATGAAATGCTTAAAGTTAGAAAGATAGCGAAATGGGAAGTGTACGAGGTTGAACCTTGTTTATGTATTGTATACTAATGTTATGAATGTATGTGGTGAGTGCAGGTTGTACGAATCACTGGCGGTTATCACGAGGAATAGAGATCGAAGATCGGGTCACAAAGTAAATTGTACGGGGAGATTTGAGTATGTACTTTAGTAAACATGACTTATACCTTATTTTTGTAAAAGATTCATATTAAAACGAACTTTCAAGTAAGTCAAGACGTTTGTAATGAAAGAAATTTTTATGGCACAAATTTCCGCTGCGACTTTTTGTCAAATACGTATTAGGGTCTTACATAGTTGTTTATATATAATTTATTTTTTTTGAATTGCCGACAAAAATATTTTATTAAATGCAGCAAGATGCTACCCGCCAAACATACAAGTTATACAATAACCAATACAAACTACGGCTACATACAACTATCCATTAATATCAAATCGACACCAATCTTCCCACATCATTGACACCATCTTTGATCGACTCTTAACCCATAGGTAAGCCATAGCTTTTATCTCATCCAAAATCCTCGTTGTATTAGGAATCACATGCCTAAAAACTGCCTCATTCCTTATCTTCCAAAGGCTCCACATAGTCACCAGAATCACGGCGTGTAACACTTTCTTTCTTTTCGGCGCTCCGGAACTAAGTTCATGTAATGAAAGCATATCACCTAAAGAAAACGCGATTATGGGCGAGATCTTGCACCAGTCCGCTATATTCTGCCAAACCATTTGCACAAACTGGCAAGCTACAAAGACATGCTCACAAGTTTCTGCATGATCTCCACACAGAACACACATATTATTTTGAACCGGTATATTCCTCCTAGACAGAGCACATTTGGTCGGTAACCTATCCATATCAGCCCTCCAAGCCACTATAGCCACTTTCTTCGGGATCCAATTGTTCCACTTGAAAACTCGAGCGGGAGCTTCTCGGTTAACGGAGCTTAACATCTTCTTGATTCCAGCAACATTGAAGAAGCCATCGGCTGCATACTTCCATATCCATTTGTCCTTACCCAACCCCATACAAGAGCCACTTACCAAATCAACCAGCTGACTTAGCTGACTGTTGCCGCCAACCTCAATACCTGGCCGAGCCCAGGCCCAAGTAAAACCGGGCCCAGAAGCATTAACAGACAAGCGATCCACCACCAAGCAATCTTTGTATCTTTCTTCTTTAAATAACTCAGGAAATTTTATGTAAAGAGGCTGTGTGTCAACCCAGCTATCTAACCAGAATTGAATATCCATACCACTTACAAGATTCGCTGATATAACTCCTTTTAAGTCTATGCCGGCATTTAGAAGAATAGGTCGGATACTCATGATACACTTCCACGGCCCAACTATAGAAGTTTTAACTGGAAATTCATTCCAACCTCTTCTATTATGATGCATACTCTACGCCATAAACTGTTTTTTTTTTCTGTCTTAAACCTCCACCACCACTTAGCCAACAAGGCTAACTTAGCGTCTCTAATGGATCCAAAGCCCAACCCCCCAAATTCTATTGGAGCGATTGTTTTTTCCCATGCCACCCAATTCATCTTCGCCTTTTCCTCCGATCCTCCCCAAAAGAAAACCCTTCTAATCTTATCTAAGGCATCCAAAACTTTAATCGGTGCTTTAAATAAAGATAAATAATATGTTGGGAGGGAATTTAAAACTAATTTGATTAATGTAATTCTACCACCATATGAGAGTGTTTTGGCTTTCCATATTGAAAGTCGCTTCTTGAATACCTCCACTACCGATTTCCAATTTCGAGCCAAATTCATATTAGCCCCGACTGGGAGACCAAGATGAATAAAAGGGAACGTACTTTGTTTGCAACTCAAGTGATTCACCACTTAAAGGACTTCATGATCTCTCACCCCAATCCCATAAATGCTGCACTTAGCTAGATTAACCTTAAGTCCAGAAGCTAGATAGAAACATCTAAGCAACCGTCTCAGGTTATTAATATTCGATAATGACCACTTACCAATAAACATTACGTCATCCGCATAAATCAGGTGGGATACATTCGGGCCTTCAGCGGTGATATCAATGCCTTTAAACAAACCAATTGAAACTGCCTTATTCATAACACAAGCCAAAGCCTCCATCACTATAACGAATAGAAAGGGTGAAAGCGGATCACCCTGCCTAAGACCCCTGGAGCAGTCAAACTCTCTAGTTGGTGACCCATTAACTAAAACAGACGCTCTAGCTGAATAAAGAGTCGCCATTACCCAAGATCTCCATTTCTTCGGAAACTTCATTTGAGCCATAATCGAGTTAAGGAAAGCCCAATTAACAGAATCATATGCCTTATTGATGTCAACCTTAAAGAACATACCACTGCGCTTATATTTCTTTAACCAACTATACATCTCATTGAGAACCAGTGGGCCATCCATAATATTTCTACCAGCTAAGAAAGCCGACTGTTGTTCAGAAATCAGGTTCCCCATCACACTTTTGAGGCGATTGACAAGTACTTTTGAGATGACTTTATTAATTACTCCAATCAAGCTAATCGGCCTGAAATCTGTTGGCCCAACCGGATCTTTGACCTTTGGAATCAAAACTCACCGGTTCAGTGTTTAATAAAGTTAAGGAGTGTTGAAAGTGTTTAGAAGTTTGGGAGGATGTGTATTTATAATGGGGTAATATGGTTCAGTATTTAATAAGGTTAGTTGGGAGTTAGGGTGGTTGGAAATGAGTTAAAACACAATTTTCGCGAGCTGTCCAAAACCTAGACCTCCTTGCGGACCGCAAGGAGGGAGGCTTACGATCCGCAAGGGACCAGTAAATTCAAATATTTTCATTTTAACCCCTTAACTTATATGCCTTGGTATTCTATATTATAAATACAACGTTAAACATGGTTTTAGGGTTTCAAGGTGTATACAAGCATGTGATAAGTATGATACAAGTATGATCATGTTTCGAGAGGTTATAAACTTAAAATATGGCTTGGTTTTTGTATAGAAACGCGTGTTTCGTGAATGTTTGTGTATTGTGTACGCCTTAATAAGCAGGTGTGATACAAAATATATTTCCATTATGACCAAAAGTCTTGGATTACAAGGATTGAAATTGAAATTGAATACGAATACAAGCCTTATAAAAATAGAAAGTACAAAAACGTGAAACGTTACAAAAGGCCACAAAAGATATTTTACAAAACAAAACGAATATTGTGAGCATTGACAAATGTGTGATAAATGGTTCTGAAAGTAAACGTAAGATGTGAAAAGATTCACTATATCTGATTATAGACCAGGATATTTCATTACAAAATACTAAATTATTACGACAACAAAAATAACAAATTGAATCGTATAACATATAATATCAATGGTTCATGCTTTTAAGAACTTTTACCTCTGACATATAATTTGTATTCTATATACATAGAAAGCTATTAAACTAATTTGTTCTTATGTTTTTTTTTCATTCTTAAACGTTTACCTATACATGTGTAGACTCAATACATAAATATACATATAAAAAGAATATTAAATAATTAACACTGAATTTTAACCAATTAATGTTTTTTAAAATTGAAAAGAATGAAAAAAAAATGAATGATATATTTTGTTTTTCAATTATAGGAAAAAAAAAAAGATTTTTACGTTGAACACTCCTCTAAATTCAATTAGGGGGTAGGGGTGGTTTGTTAGTGATAGATTCCAGTGATGGAAGTAACCAATCAAATGATGCCATGTGGCACCCAATATTCTAGTGATAGTGATAGAAATGTAGGAGGGGTGGTATCACTAGTGATAGGGATTCCAATGTACAAATATTAATGCACAATGTACAAGATACATGTTCCTTTTTTTGATTTACAACGCGTTACCCACTCCACGCGTGATAGTTCCACGAGTGATAGAAATGACTGGCGGCGGTGTAGAGTGATAGTTCCACGAGTGATGGGGCTTCATAACGTGACCACCCCGGGTGGCCTTACATAAACTATTCTAGAAGATACACATGTTGAACATTGTTCTTGTTATATTGAATCTTCAAACATTATCTTTTACGAAATATCTACTTTAACTTTAATGTTATCTTCAATACCCCTTTCAAGCGAAGAGGCCGTGGACCAATATAAATATAAAGCTTGGTGTGAAAATGTTTAAAAAGAGAATGCGAAAGAGATTTATCCAGGGCCGTCAACAAGAAGTATAAAAGCGACTTAGGTTATAGCCTAGTGGTCAAAAGAAATTATCTCTTGTGGAGAGACCAATGTTCAATTCTTAGACCACCCGTAGTGGTGAACAAAAATAATGCCCCCACCATGGGGCATTATCCGACACGTGGCATCCTAGTCAGCGTTGGACATTATAGCAAAAGAGGTGTAGTAGGGCATTATTCCAATAACGCCCATGCAATCATTTGACAATTATTTTTTTTAATTTAAAACATAAAAATCTTCATTAAAAGAGTGCACGAACCCTATCCCAAAAAAGGGGCCCGTTTGAAAGTTTGCTACAAATTATAAAAAAAATAAAAATATAAGTTGTATGTTAAAAATAAAAATATAAGTTGTATGTTAAAAATAAAAATTACACTACTTGAAAAAAAAAACCGAAAAAAAAAAACAGAAAATAAAAAAACCGAAAAAAATATAAGAGTTACCGGTTTCTTCGTCCTCTGAAATGTCGAGCCACGCCCGAGTCAACGCGAATTCCTCGTCCTTCGTCCATTTAATGGTAGTTTTTGTACGTCGACGTTCGTCCTTTTCCTTCTTCTTATGCGACCTTCTGCCGCGTTTCGATTTCTCTTGCACCGGTTCGGGTTGCGTCTCCGGCACGACATCGACATCGGGTTCGGATTCGGCTTGTTGTTGTGACGGTTGCGACCCGCCGGCTTGACCATAGCCGAAGGTGGGAGGCACAAACGGAGCGGTGCCACTCAAGTAAGCCGCGTACGAATAAAAGTTCGGGTCCATGTCTTGAAGGTTATACGGGTGTTGCGGTTGGGTTGTGTTCGGTTCGTGGGTCTTGCGGGGACACCAAAAGGGGGTCGGAATGGATGCATGATTGTATAAAAAATAGGAGAAAGTGGGTTTTTTTTTATAAAAAAGAGGAGAAAGTAGGAGAGAAAGTAAGAGGTTTTTTATAAAAAATTGGAGAAAGTGGGTTGATATATATATAGTGGGTAAATTTTTGAATTAAAAAAAAATTATATTTGACCGTTTGGCAACGGTCCAATCTCGAACCCCAACACAATTTCAGCGTTTTAATTAAAACGCCAAAGTAATTTTTTTTTCGAAAAAAACGCCCGGAAACGCCGGGTGTAATGGTGGCAGGGGCGTTATCCGGCGTTTTTTTTTAATTTAAAAAAAAAACGCCCCACTACGGGCAGTCTTAGAAGGTGCAAGTATTTAAGAGGAAAAATTAGCCGTTCAAAAAAAAAAGTATAAAAAAAAATTAGACGCTGGGCAACATAAAAAAATTGGGTTTAAAATTATGGTTAAAGGAAATAAATAAATAAAAAATCTTGGTGTTAGAACCAAACCTTAAACTTGAGAGCTCAACATTATTTTGAGATGGTTTTTTCCACTCCACTACCAACATTCTTATGTAAAATAAACGGAAGCATATAATAAATATATGCAAAAGCTTGTAAAAAACCTTTTGCGCCCTTTAAAAATTTGAGCCTTTGATGACGGTACCGATTGCCCAGCCGCCCCTGCATTTATCAAAGAGGTTTGTCACTTGAAGCTTGACAAAATACAAACTAGGTATATAATTGGTTGGATGAGACAAGTTTGAGGACAAAATAAATGTGCTTAGCTCGTTTATGAAAAAAGAATTATAAATAGAGAAGTGTGATTATCCAACTAAATTTGGCTCATATACTATTTGAGATGCTATAACATTCACCATGTCATTATGTCATTTGATGGTGTTTACAATAGTATATAGAGTTAAACTACACAGATGTTCCCCATGATATACCAAACTTTCGGATTTGGTTCTTATGTCTGAAAAACTACAATGTCAGTCCCAGATTATGTATAAACGGAATATATTTGGTTTTTGAGTTGCATGAGATTAACTTTTTATGTTAAGTGTGTGTGAAAGAACCAAAATACCCTTTAATATTAATAAACACAATTAATAAGTAATTAACAATGAGCCACTCCTTTATAAAACATCACACTTCATCTTTGGTGTGATTAGAAAGTAACAAATAAAATTTTTACCCCAACACACGAGTGTTAAGGTAAAAACCAAATAAATACTATCTACACATGTTCTAGGCAAGCGTACCTATCGAATATAGTATAGCACGTGTAAGTACTCAAGTATTAATCCTAGGAAACAAAATCTATTAACTCAACCTTTTGTGTTACATCTAACCTATGTGATTTTGACAAAGTGTAAACGAGTAAAAACAAAATTCTGAAAATGAGTTTAAGAAAATCAAATATGAGAAAGATAACCAATTAGGTTCAGAATCCTCTCAATATTTTTGTAAAGTCTTTTGATTATGGATATATGAAAAACTCATCATAATAAAAACTAATAATGAGGTGTGTAATGTTAAAAAGCCATTACCTTAACAGGTTGACCACATATCACCGAATATCCAAGTTATGGACACACCCAACTATCCGGTTCTAAGTAACTAAGTTATTTACATATCCTTGTGATTTAAAGCTTCTATTATTGTTTAGAAACATAGATTAACGAACTGAGCGATTTACTATCTATGCTACTCAATTTTAACCAAGCCCTAACTAATTTCCAAAACCTTTTAATCGAGTTCTTCCCATAGGTGACCCATATGAATTACCAACCTTTGAATAAGTTCATCCATTACTTATTAAGTATCAACCTTAGACTAACGACTGATATATAGCCTAAAGATAGATAAAATATATCAAAGATGCATAACCTCGTAGAAAGATCTAAATTACCCACACAAACTCATTCAATGATAAATACTCAACATATAGATTACATATCACAAGTACATTAGTAAACACTTGCTAAAAACACACTTTCATAGATAAAATCACCCAACATCACAAAGTATCAAGATTCATCCTACCTTAACAAGCTATAAGGTGGTAGCTATCCATACAAATAACTAAAGCACAAGAATTCATTGAATATGTGATAAAAAAACTGAAGGAAAATAGAAATACGGAGGTTCTGACTCAGTAAGAATTGATAGATCGATCTCCTGTATGATAGGTCTTCTCGAATCCTTCTAATTGAATCTTCTCATGTGAATGAAACACTTGAACAACCCTTTTTTCACTATTCCCGACGTCTGAGTTCATAACTTAGGGTTTCCTTCACGACTTATTCAATTTATATGATCCATGGTCGGGTACGACCCGTACCTTCCTATCGGGTACTGCCTGTACTTTTGACATGTTATCAGCTGGGCCCACTAGGGTTTAAACTTCTAAGGCGGTGTAGCCCAAATCCAAACTGACGACTCGTACACTCTTCAACTGGTACGACTCGTACTGTCTCTAGTTCAACAGGTCTTCTCACTTTTTTAATTAAGCTCTCATTTCAACCTGGAGATCTAACATTTCAACTAGGAACCTACAAAACACCAATAAACAAACTTTTAATCCATTTAAGGTGAAATTTGCACTAAACAACTATTAACATGGGGGGGGGGGGGGGTTATACTGTAAAAACTATGTTGTCTTTCAGATACATCAATCTTCGTTAACCACCACCATCTCCGGCCTTCTACCACCACAACAATTTTTTTCAACAACAATGCAAATCTAAATCAGAACCAGAATAAACTCGCCTCTCTTCTACCCCTTGTCACCCTTTTCCAGATCTGTATAATTCCAATCTGAACCAAACGTGGCTGTTTCTTGGTTGTGGTGGTGGTTTCGGAGGCTACAATGTTTTAGTTAGATTGTGGCGGTTTGAAGGGAAGGATGTGTATAGATGTATGCATATTTATTAAGCTATTGTACATATCTACATTTTTTATATTAAAAAGGTGAGCCTAAATAGATTTAATTGTTAATTATTAGTTTGGTCATTTTACATACACTTTAATATGAAAAGATAACCTACATTCATGCTAGGGACTATCGGTGTAACGACTATACATAATTTGGGACTCTCAATGTAGTTGACCAAATGCAAAATTTTTATATAACACAGAGGTCATCCGTGTACTTACTCTAGCATATACATTGAATAACATAACAAACTATTCTAGGATATATACATAAGTAGCAATTAAAATGGTGTAATGAAATCCACACAATACATGTTGGGGGTAAACTTTAATTCAGATTAATAAGGTACAACCTAACAGCCAATACTTATTGATCTTTACTTATGGCTAATCATTTCTTTCAAACATTAGTCGTACCAACTTTGTCATGGAGCTACAAACGAAGTACAAAAGACCATACATGTCGATAGCTTCTTGGGTTTGGGTGGCAGTATTGATTCTTACTTATGGCATGCTCGAAAGCTTCTCGGGTTTGGGCGACAGTTAGCGCTTGGTGTAAAATTCCCCCGATCTTCGCTTTCGCCTTCAAAGATTTATTTGGAAATCCATAATACATGTCTTTTGGGGAAAAAAGCTAAAAAGATTATGCTCGGTTTGATTATTATTTCAGTGTGGCGTATATGGAAAGGCAGAAACGAGGTAGTATTCAAAGAGAATAGGAGAAGCCCGCTAGAGATAGTTGTAGAAATAAAGTCAAGGGGTTTTGTTTGGATTAAAAATAGGTCTTCATGTAAATATATTAGTTGAGAGGATTAGTGGAAATACCCTATGTATATATTGTAAGTGTTTTTCCCTTTGTCTGTTTGGGGTCGGGGGAGCTGTTTGTGTTTGGTCTTTTGCCCGTTTGGGTTGGAGGTTGTTTTTAATGAAGTTTATTATTTTTTTTTAAACAAAAGGCCATACATTTAATGTATTATGATAATACATTGGTGATAGCCTATTCATACACCAAGGTATCAGTTTTTATAATTACCCTATATATTAAAAACTCAAAGTTTTGAACAATGGATCGAAAAGTTATGATAATATATATAGTTTTTTTTAATAATTTTTATTATCTTTAAGTTAGATAAGTTTGTGTTAGCCGATATTGGTATCGAAAATACCAGTACAGTTACCGGTACATGAAGGTCAAAACCGACACCAGCCTAGTACAGAAAACACCAAAAGTCGGTATCGAACTGATTTTGAAAATCTTTTAGTTTGAGAAATTCGGTACTGCTACCCGGTACCATTTGCTCATCCCTGATCACGGGTGTCGTACGAACAACAACGGTATCGTGCAACTTTTTTTTGTTGATTTTCTTCAACTTTTAATGATTTCTTTTTTTAGTTTCAGGGGTAGGGATGAGCTCGGTGCCAACCAATACTGAATCGGTACTGGTACGAAAAATACCAGTTACGGTACCGGTATATGAAGGTAAAAAACGGTAGCGAACCGGAACCGGGAACGCCAAAAGTCGTACCGAATTGGTACTTAAGATCTTTCGGTTCGGAAAATTCGGTATCGGTACCCAATATCATTTGCTCATCTCTGACCACAGGTTTCATACGAACAACATTATTACCATACAACTTTTTTGATTGATTTTCTTTTGGTTATCTTTTAGTGTTTTTTCTATATTTCCTTTTTATTTAGCGGTTTTTGTACGCAACGCGCTCGTAGTGATTTCAAAACACATGTAAACACAGACTAAACAACAAAAGACGTTCGCCGCAACGCGGCGATAGTAAAAAAACTAGTTAGTTAATTACCCAACGAACCATACCTTTAGCTGATAGCTAGTACTTCGTATTGTTGTATATTCACATTAATTTATCAATCTGTAATTTAAGTAAAATATTAAGGGTGGAGATATGATAGGAAGTTTATTTGGCTAAGAAGGCTAGGAAGTGATCTTGACCATCCATTTAGTTAATCAAGGGTTAAGATTAAATAAGGGAAGTTGAAGGGAAGAAAAGAGGCCCGTGTGTTTGTTTAGGGATATTCTAGTCAATCCAAACCAATAGTTTCTCTCTCATCCAATTCCCCCCCATTTTTTAAACGTTAATAACTCTTTCATACGACATTATTTTTTTATAAAAATTTCACCAAAAAAACGAGCATTTTTTTTTATCTTTAAAACGAGTATACTATTGCTATATTTTCGAAATTTTTTTTCTAAAACCAGTTGCGTAAAACGCAATGGAAAAAAACCCTAAAAAATGACATTTTTCTAAAACGCAATACACCAAAAACACAAAGAAATGTCTTATTTCTAAAACGCAATAGCCTAAAAACTCAAAAGAAAATATACTTTCTAAAACGCAATGGACTAAAAACACATAAAAATGTGTTTTACCTAAAACACAATGCACCAAAAACACAAACAAATGTCTTATTTCTAAAACGCAATGGCCAGAAAAAACTTAAAATGTCTGTTTTCTAAAACGCAATGGACTGAAAACACATAAAAAAGTGTTTTACCTAAAACGCAATGCACCAAAAACACAAAGAAATGTCTTATTTGTAAAACACAATGGGCAGAAAACACTTAAAAATGTCTCATTCTAAAAACGCAATTGCCTAAAAAAACAAAAGAAAGTGTTATCTGTAAAACGCAATGGACTGAAAACACCTAAAAATGTGTTTTACCTAAAACGCAATGACTAAAAACACTTCAAGAATGTGTTTTTCTAAAACGCAATGGCCAGAAAACACATAAAAATGCTTTAGTTCTAAAACGCAATTGCCTAAAAACACCAAAGAAAGTGTTCTCTCTAAAACGCATTAAACCATGACAATAGTTTTGTCTGTGCTGTGAATTGTCTGTGATGTGAATTGTCTAAGCTGTGAATTGTCTGAACCAATGCAGTTTGCTAATGCAGTTTTCCAGAGGCAATTTACAGAAAATTAATTTTTCTGATGCGTTTTTATTACAGCTCAACCCCAGCCAGGGGCTCTGCCCCTTGGACCCCCGCCAGGGGCTGCCGCCCCTGGGACCCCGCTACCAGGGGCGCTGCCCCCGGACCCACACCAAGATCGTAAAACGCAATGACTAAATCAAAAACCCAGATCGTAAAAATGAAATTAAAGAATTTCTTACATGGATCGAAGTGATTTCTTCAACAATTGACGAATTTTGAATGATTGAAACACTTATCAGCGCTCGAATCGAACGGATCGAGTGATTATCTTCAAAATCACCGAAAAAAACGAGATTTTGTATGAAATTAAACTGAGTTTTCTTCAAAAAAAACTGAAGAACACGTTGATCGGGTGTTTGAATCATTGATTGGTGACGAAAATCGCACTATAATGTAGTGATTATTGAGATAGAAAGTGAAGAAATGGTTGAAGATGGTGGGTTTTGAAAATGGTGGGTTTTGAAGTTACTGGGTTTTGAAAAGGAAGAAGAAAGGATAAGATTGACTAAAATACCCTTACTCTTTATTTTAAATTTTGTCACATGTCCTAATCCTATTGCTTCATATCCTTCCTAGCCAAAATAAACTTGTTATTTGATCCCCTCCCAAAATAGTAATACTCTTATTATTTGCTTATTAGTTAACCGATGATTTTTAACAACCAGTCTTAATTTTCACCCCATTTACCGTGTAATTTTACAAACCATATGTAAGAGTAATCAAATGGTTAGAACAAACAAATTATTTGCATTAGAGATAACTTTAATATAATTTTTAGGTATATTGGATTAAAATAACCTCAACTTTCATCAATTAACTAATAGCACTCCCAACTTTTAATTTGTACCACATCATTCTCAACTTTCAACTTATTGGCTGATAGCACTCCCAAAGTAACCCAACACTAACCCAGTTTGCTAACATCAGCTATCAGGTAACCAAACCAGTGTCACGTCATCAAAAAAACCAAGTCAGGTGCCATGTCATCAATAAGCCAAGTCAAACGCCACATCATCAAAAAATTCCACCTCAGATGTCATGTCACCAAACAAGTGCCACATCAGCAAAAAAACTAACTGAGTTAGGGTTCAGTTAGTTTGAGAGTGCTATTAGTCGATAAGTTGCAAATTAGGAATAGTGTGGTATAAATCGAAAGTTGTGAATAATATCAACCAATTAATGAAAGTTGTTATTAAAATCCAATATCCCTAATTTTTAACTTTTTATTAGAGGAACATTCGTGCTCATTAATTCAAGTATTATGGGAGAATTCATGGAATTTGTAGTCCAAAAGTTTGATTAATATAGTATAGCTGTCCGATCACATCGAGTTATTAAAACTTGTTCAATAAATTGTGATTCGACTAATTTGGATGGAAATTTAAGGTATTTGAATGGTTATTGTTGGACTTTTAGGCTCCATGGACTCTAAATGGACTTATCTTATCGAGCAAACTTGCTAAACCCTAATCTGTTTTTAATGAGTAAAATTGCTAAACCCTAAGTTGTCTTTATAAATATATGGACGTATTTGTAATTTGAGTAAAGTACACAGATGATCCATGTCGTTATTCAAAATTTTGAATTTAGTATCAAGTTTTTCAAAAGTACATGGATGGTCCATGTGGTTTGCACTTTGTAACGTATTTAGTCCCTAACTCCAAAAGTACATAGATGGTCTCTGTGGTTTGCACTTTGTAACACATTTAGTCCTCAACGTTTAGTGACTAAGTGCGTTACAAACTGCATACCATAGAGGCCATCCATG
This sequence comes from Helianthus tuberosus, assembly GCA_030545235.1. Classification (NCBI taxonomy): domain Eukaryota; kingdom Viridiplantae; phylum Streptophyta; class Magnoliopsida; order Asterales; family Asteraceae; genus Helianthus; species Helianthus tuberosus. Next base: position 31,531,477 of record CM060393.1, read on the forward strand.
TACTTTTGGCAAAAGTTTGAGACTGAATATATTACAAAGTGCAAACTGCAAGGACCATTAGCGTACTTTAAAAACTAGGGACAAAATCCAAAATTTTGGTTAATCACAGGGATACTTCACTCTTGTAATTTAATTAACAGCCCAATAAGAATATCTTAGTTGTCGCCCGTGAAGGTATGTCAGTTTAGACCTCTTTACGTTCATTTATTGCTTTCGCATTTCGTGTTTGTATTTATGTGTGGTTGATCCTAACAGTTCAAAGGGATTATAATCAATAGTGGCGGATGTAGTGTATAAGCAAGGGTAGCACGGGCTACTCCTCAACTTTGTCGGCGTAGTGTAAAATTAGTACAAAAAAATATTTTATCTCTGTTTTATATATCGAGGATACCCCTAAGCAAATATCAGGATACCGATAGGTCCAAAAAAAAAATTTGGGATACCCCTGATCCTGTCTTCTAGATCCGCCACTGATAATCAAGTCAAATCTATCTACTTGGATTAAATTAAACTCATCCATCCACATAAACACCTCGTATAAGACCCGACACTCATCTGGATGATTGATGGAAGAAACACCAAACATATCCCAAACTTCTCGCTCCCACCGGCCGGCTGATGGAAATGGACTGACTACCGGGGATATTCGTGTTACTTCGTCTGCACTGGTTTGTACACGAATGCGTGAGTTATACCGAGTACTCAGTAAATTATAGACCACTTCAAATCTTCGTTTTCGAGAGGGATGATCAACTCCGCAAATATCGATCGAAACTTGAACCCTTGTATAGGTATGCAATTGAAGAAAGCACAACAATTGAAATGGGCAGTCCGTATTGGTATCAGAGCTATTCCCATGTTCCGATCTTTCCATTTTTTTTACCCATTTCTTGGGTAAAGTCTCCCAACTATATTTGAAAATGAATTGGTTATCCATAAAGATAAAGAAAGCTTTCTTGTAGTTCCGCTTCTTGCTCGAAAAATGAGGAAAGACTTGTCGGAAATAGTTGGCTTGGTCCGACCAAGAAAGGCATGGGACTCTTTGGGCGTTCTGATTCTTCTTCTATTACGATAAAACTAGTTGGATAAACAGATCGCTCCTAAAAGCAGCCCAGATTGATGCACGTGGAAAAACAGTCCTTTATACGCAGTCTTCGGATTCCCCCATAATCCGTAGCCCCTCCCCAATCCCCCTTTCTTTTAGTTTTTAGATGAAGATCTCATTGTGATGTCGCGTTCCCTCTTTTCTTTCATTTCACTCTATTGTATGAATTCAACCAATAGAGGAGTGGGATACTCAAAAAGTAGTGGCAGGAATCGATTTCATCGTAGGGGGCGTAGTCATTGTTCTTAGTTTTCTGTAAGTTGATTGCTGCCCGGAATTCGTGATCCTGGCTCAGACGAGAGAAAGCTAAGGATATACTTCTCAAATGCAAGTGCAAGTCGAACGAGATACCTCTTGCAGTATTAATCACTCGTTCATCTGCCGAACCATCCCTGCCTGCCTTCGTCCACTCAGTCTGAGTGTTCTCAAATCCCAAGTCAGGTGTGACTCATCAAAGACCACCGCACAGGAAAAGCAACTAGTAGTTGATCCTATTCCTCAATGAAAACATTGGAGGGTCACAATGCCTTGTTTAAAGACCAAAGGGACTAGAACAATAGAGCTCTGAATCATAGTAGTAGTGCTTGTTTGTGCTGACTTGTTTATCTTGTTCTACAGTCCTACAATCTGAAAAGGACTGGAAGGGCCCATCTATCCTAGTGAAGTGAACCTTTAGCTAAGCTCTGATCAGATTCCTCTTTGCTCCTCAAAAGCACCACAACCTTCAGAACCAATTCTTAGTTCAGTCTTCCCGAAAGCTATGAAAGGGAGGGCATCAATCAATAGAATGCCAGAACTCTAGTTGAATTGACCGTATGAGTTGAACATAGTGAAACGAATCCTCATCTCACTCATAGGTAGCTGCGAACAAGGAAGAAAAAGAAGGACATGTAAGCCATAAAGTGGCTGCCAACGACTCCGATGCAGTTGGAGGAAGAGCTGCTATTGAATTTCTTGGAGTCCGTTTTGAAAAGGCATAGCTGCAATTGCTTGTACTTGAATCGATCTTGCCTTGGTGTTGACCTATAGGGAGATTGACCTTTCACCTCCGCTTGTCACGAAAGATTATGCCTTCAGAATGAACGAAGATTCGATCCAACTCCAATGCTAGGAAACTTCCGAGACTAAAGCCTCCCTTACCAAGAGCAGGTACAGGATCCTGCAAGACGGGAGGAAGGAAGATTCGAATGATAGAACAGCCGACAGCTGGCGAACGAATTAGGCTTTTGACTTCTCTCTTTTCCTTGAGATGCTTCCAGTGCGCTTCAGGGGTTCTCGAGTCGGGTATCCCAAGCTTTAGAAAAAAGAAAAGAAAATTGTGGTCTCGTATCCAAGTTGCATCAATCAAGTCAGGGAAAGATTTTGAACAAATAGAATATTCCTAACCGGAATCATGAATTGGATTCGAACCAATATGCTCCTTTCGGCGCGACTTCTCCTTTTAGTTGATCGTGAGTAGATCTGTCATCCCCCTCATTATAGTCCTCCTAGAATCAATAGCATTTCGTCGGAATACATCCTGTCTTTTCACCTTAGTAGTCCTGTGCATAGTCAGTACTATAGCCCCAATCATGGCTACTAATAAAATCAGACTAGGAACCAAAAACCAGACGGAATAGTAGGTATAAAGTAAATTGCCCAATGTTTCCAAATTAGTCCAACTTCGGATCATCAATGGGAGGTTCTCCTTTCTCTCTCAGAATGACGACCCTTAAATTATCGTAAATAATATTATTTTTCCAATAAGGGGGCTTCTCGTCTAAGAAAGATAGTTCCTCCTTGATCGCAGTATGACATTTTTTTAGGGTTGTAAGGGAAGAAAGATCGAAAAGTCGAAACTTTCGAAAGCGCACTCACTCTTCTCAAAATCTCTTATCTTAAGAGAAGAAAGATCTACGCTACGAAAAGGAGCGAGCGGAGAGAGCATAAAGAGCTTACTTATAAGGTACGAGCTTAGAGCCTTGCGTCACTCTGGTATGCTAATCACTTCGTTGTACGACTCTGGAACGGTAGTCGCTTAGTGCGACAGCACTATGGGATGCAAAGAAGCTTCGTCACCCTTCTTTAGTTGCTTCTACTTTTTCATCGAGATTGGGTTGGTGTTCAGTGTACCGCTTGTGTAGCCTATGCGAAGCAAGCGGGTACAAGATCGAAAAGAATGCGTTGCATGGAAATGAGATGTCCAAGATATTAAGAACGAGGGGAAGAATCGAAGAGTTTTATAGAACATCAAATCGTGAATGAAAAGTAAAAAGATTATGACCATCATCAACACAAAAACAAACGGCCAGTTTCCCAGCCGAAAGAATGGGAAAACAAATGTGCTAAGACCTGTAGTAAACCAGAGTCAAATGTATGAGGGTGCGAGTAAGAAGAGTCTTCGAATGTCGAATGATTTTATCAGAATCTCGATAATGTTGTTCATGCTTCTTTTTTTCTACTTGGCATTTCTATTGATTGGCAGTGCAATCAATGCTCTGGTACATGAAACAAATTGTTTTTCACAAAAACATAAACCGAGACAAAACATTACTTTTCCCTTCCAAGGAGTGGTCAAAATTGGCTTACAAACTATAAACAAATAGAAGTGTGGCTAGCTTGAATAGGGCATGCCCCAACCTAAACCTAACCACCTCAAACTTCATTGTCAAAACACCTAACCCTTTGTCAACAACTTTAAAATTTATATTTAATCAAATATCTAGCCTAACTTTAGTTGATGTGATCATACATTTGCACCTGCTTTTTTCTCATTGGATATGTATATGGATACGTATTATCTGAAAACAAATAATGATAAAAACACATTTATCTTTTTAATTCAATGGACTTAAACTTCAACCACAATAATGTCCCACCAAATGAACAAATTGTCAAGAGGAAGTACAATCCAAGACGGTATTATATTATAAATTAATTAGTTAATTGTACAAAAACTACTTGTGGAAAGACAGAATGGAAGAAAGTCCATAAATAGCTACTCATATAACTTGTTCTGTAACACGGCGTTCCCCAACCAAGTAGTTGTGGATTCAAATCCTGCAAAAGACAAGTTTGGTGTGATTTTAGTTGTTCAAAAAAAAAAAAATTAATGGCATGTTCACGTAAATTGGTGACTACAAATCAATTAAATGAACAATCAACATACATTCGTGTATCATAAAAAGTCTATTCTTTCATGTTTCGAATTCGTGTATTATAAAAAGTCTGTTCTTTCATGTTTCAAAGAGAAAATGATTGAGAGTTTGACAATCAAGTGCTTGTTATTTGACCGATTTAACGAAAATCAAATGCACCTTAACTTATAGCTCAAAATCTATCCTTGCACTTACTTTTCTTTAGACTTTTTTTAACAACAAACTAACCTACTCCTTTTTTAACAACAAACTAACCTACTTCTAGATATTCATATATTTGCATCTTACACGATTTAAATTATTTATCTCTTAGATAAAACAAAGACACTTTACCGTCACACTATCATACTATATCCCTTGAGAACTTTATCCGAGTGTCTATTCTTTCATTTTTTCACGTAACTATATTTGTCTTTCCTTTTTATCCTTTTTTTAATCTCACATTCACTCATATTGTTGTTTCTCATAAAGATGCATTACAACCACCAACTTGTTTTTTTTTTAAGTTTAGATTTATGCATCATTACTCATACTAACAATATTTTTTTATCTGCAATATCTAATTAAGCATTAAATCTTCTTATTTCACATTAAAGTATTTATTTAGAGTAATAAAAAAAATAGTTGATAGCAACACCAAACCCCCATCTCCTCCATCGATGCTAAAATTTGGCACCATTCAAAAGCCGCCATTAAGTGGTTAATACTAATGCTTTATTATACTTATTAATAGAAATTGAGTTATTAATAATCCAAGGAAAAAAAAGGTTAAATATTTTGTGTTTTCTTGATAAAAAATTAAGACAACTTACTTATTAATAGAAATTGAGTTATTAATAATCCAAGGAAAAAAGCTTAAATTTTTATGTTTCTTAATAAAAAATTAAGACAAATTAAAAGAACTTGAGGAAATTCGGGTGATGTTCTACTTTTTTTTTAAAAAAATTAGAGAAAACGGAGAAACATGCAAACACTTGAATCTTAGTAAACTTTTGAAAATTTCAATTTATTGTTTAAGTGTTCTTTTATTACTTGAGATATAAATTAAACAAGATACATATTTAAACGCTGGTAAATGATAAAGTAATAACTAAGTGATAGTTAATTATGAAAATCATTATTTTGAACGACAAATTTGGATCACTAGCGGACTATTAGAGTATCATCGTGCCATCAACGGAACCACTCGATCATATCCATTTTCACTAGGCATAATGCTTATACACCAATTCAAGAGTAAATCCAATAAATATGGAAAAACCCCTTGTGGAAATCAAACCTAAAAACTATTGGTCCCAAATCCTTATCTCACCCTTAAGATGTTACTAGGCTATAAAGTCATGTGCAGTTAGTTATGAAATTAAATATGCTTCTCATACTAGACAATTTCAACTAGGTTCGTTAATGTCGCGCGTTGCGGCGAAACAAAGCAAATGCCAATGTAAAACAAACGTTATTTGAAATTGAAGCATGTTGTTTATAAAGACAAACCATCAGAATCGGTTTAGTTTATCATTATACCGTTTTACAACACCAAATAAATTCTCTATTTTGAATACAATTTCATTTTAATAAAACTTATACCAGAATGTAGAGGGAAATAATTAAACACAACTCGTGCCTAAGTTTTTAGAAAAAAATTTAACAAACGTAAATTATTAAAGAAATTTGAAATTAATTGATAATGGAAATATGATTAAAAAAGAAAATGAATTACTAAAAACAAAAAAATAAAAGATAAAAGAAATATAGTTTAAAAAAGTAAAGTAAATATAATAATAAACTATTATAATATTAAATAACAAAATATTAAAAAACTATATATTATTATAAAAATGAAATCATTGTTTATCGTCTTAGAAAAAATTAACGAACATAATTTATTATAGAAATATCAAACTAATCGAAAACAGAAATATGATTTAAGGAGAAAAAATAAATTAAAAAAATAAATAAAAAAGAAAAAAGAAAATATGGTTTTACAAAAGTAAAATAATAATATAAAAATATGTTAAACTTAAAAGTGAATATACTATTATAATAATAAATAATAGAATATTAAAAAGCTATATATTATTATGAAAATAAAGTTACTACTTATGAAAAAATAAATTAAAATAATAAATAATAAATGAAAAATGAAAAAGAAAATATGATTTTACAAAAGTAAAATAATAGTATAAAAATATGTTAAATTAAAAGTGAATGTACTATTATAATATTAAATAATAGAATAATAAAAAGTTATATATTATTATAAAAATAAAATACTATTAATGAGCCTTCGTCAATAATCTATACTTATAAAAGGAAAAATCTCAATGACATAAGAAAAGCTGACGTGTCAGCAGGAGAGGCTGTCCAACAATGTTTTTCTTATGTCATCGACGATGAGGTGGCAGCCATAGAGTGAGCATAGTGACATCATAATTCAAATATCTGCTATCAAACCACTGCCCCACTTTCAAATTTCAAAGGTCTGGCCCACGTTGAATTGTGAAACCACTGATGTTCATTCAAAATTAAAACCACTGCTGTTTCTTTAAAATGGGAGGGTAATTTGAAATTTAAAACTTATTGGGATATGTAATTTGCATTTAATGTCGTCAGAGCTTCAATTCTTCTCTCTCTCAAATATAAATTCAAACCTAAATCCAAACTCGATCATAATTTCAAAATCCCATTTCAATCTCTCTGTCTACTCTCTCTCAACTCTCTATCTCTAAAACTGTAGATACAGAGAAGAGGATGTAAATCAGGTAATTGTTATTTTTTTGGTAATTGTTAATACACTTTGTAATCAGTTCTTCTTCTTCTACGTGGTTTCTTGAGCTTTGTTACATGTTTTCCAGATTGAAGTTTCTTCAAATCGTCATCTTCTCCAATGCTTCCATCGATTCTTCTCTCGCTAAATCTGGTAACAATCCGTGAGCTAATTTCTTTCGTGATTCTTTGAAATTTGTTTGATATGTTTGTAGCTTTTGATTTTGTCTTTGATTTGTTATTATTTATTCAGATGCTTGCATTGGTGTACCATGTGATTACGAGTAGATTGATTTTGATATGTTTGTAAAAGGAGAAATCCCAATGACATAAGAAAAGCTGGTGATGTCTGTTTATTCATCATGTTTAACATCGCTTTGAATATTATACAGACCAACAGTAGTTTAAAAATAGATATTTTTTGATTTTTTCTTTTTATCACAAACTGAAGGTTTGTATGCTAAATGTTCTTCAGGTAGATCTTGCTGGATTTGTTATTTGGTGTGGAAGTCTTGAGTTCGTTGGCCGAACTTCCGAATGTAATCAAGGTTATAAAATGGATCTCAACTTTATTGATGAAGAGGTAATGTATGTTTGTGTTTAAAAATAGATTTATATGTGTTTAAAATAAATCATGACGACATGAAATTTGTTTGATATGTTTATAGCTTTTGATTTTGTCTTTGATTTGTTATTGTTTATTCAGATGCTTGCATTGGTGTACTCTGTGATTATGAGTAGATTGATTTTCAGTTGGTATATTGGGATTAAATACTCAACTGGTGGAATGACAGCAAGTCCAGGTTAAGCTTCAAGCTGTCTCGATCTCTTTGGAGGTGGATAGTTGGCTTTGGGAGGTCTGAAAAACAGAATTGATAAATTTAGGGAAAATGGGGTTGAAAGATGATAACTCAACAGTTGAGGATCTCATTCTACAGCTTCGATAAATTCAAGGGTATTCTCAAATAATGGTTCCTAGATTTTTGAAGAACGAAAAATGTCCAAAGAAGCATCACAGTGGACATTTGTCGGTCTTTGTCGGTCTTCAAAAATCCTGGAAGCATTATTTGAGAATATCATTGAATTTATCGGAGCTGTCGAATGAGATCCGACAACTGTTGGGTTATCATCTTTCAAACCCATTTTCCCTAAATTTATTGATTCTGTTTTTCAACAGGGATGTAATGCAATGATTCCTCTCAATTGAATAGACGGACCTTGCTTCCTCTCAAAGGGTTATGGAGTGGTTATAACAGCTGATCATGCTAAGGACTGTTATAACTAACCACTGCTCCTTATAAAGACTGATGGACTTAAAGACTGATGAGACCTATCCATTGTTGAAGACAAAGCTGTTAAAGACAGGCACTTAAGTACCTAAGGCCTGATCAACCAAAGGAAAACCACTGCTCAGTAACGGCAGTGGTTCAGTATCTACAGCGGATTCAACATCAGTATTTATGTATCAGTTTTTCTTATGTAACAATGTTTAGTGTATCAGTGCTTAGATTTAAAGACAGGCACTTATGTACCTAAGACCTGATCAACAAAAGGAAAACCACTGCTCAGTAACAGCAGTGGTTCAATATCTACAGCGGATTCAACATCAGTATTTATGTATCAGTTTTTTTATGTAACAGTGTTTAGATTTTGTTTTAGCTTCGATGATGGTTGTTAGATTTATGAAAATGTCTAACAATTTCGGATTTGGTATATTCATTCACATTTTTATGATACTTCATTGTCTATGATGAAAATTATGTTGCTTCTATGATTGACTGGTCCCCATGTTGATTCGATTAATGGTATGTTATGTATATACAATCTCTCGAGACAAACCCTAGAGTTTATGTATATACAATCTCCCCATGTTGATTCGATTAATGGTATGTTGATTCGATTAATGGTATGTTGATTCGATTAATGGTATGTTATGTAATTGCTACAATTTGAATATTATTGTTGTTATATTATCATCTGTTGATCATGGTCTGTTAAAGCACTGCTGTTAAACATTCTCTGTTGAACTGCATCATCTGTTAGTCTATAGCAGATGTTCATCATGATGCGGGTGTAAACAGATGTTTGAAATTCTCTGTTGTTTTGCATCCTCTGTTAAGGCACAACAGATGTTAGCAATCTATACTATGGAATGATCAGCAGATGTTATGTTTGGCATACCTTTGTTTCAACAGCAGATGTCAAAATGTTTAAAGATTGTATCATCTGTTAAGTAACAGCAGATGTTAGCTTTATGATGCTTTTGTATTCATATTCAGCAGCAGAGGTTGTTTTGAACAACAGACTTTGCTTAAACAGATTTTCTGTTTGACAGAGCTTTTGGTTTGTCAGACTTTATCTAAATAGAGGTTGAGTGCATAAATTTGTTTGTAGTCAGAGGTTAATTTAAGTGAAGTTATGACAATGATCACCCATAAATTTGTTGAAGCCTTTTATGTGTCAATGACTGCCCATAAATTAGTTGAAGTCTTTTAAGAAAAGCCTTTTAAGTAACAACATATGTTAGCTTTATGATGCTTTTGTATTCATATTCAGCAGCAGATGTTGTGTTTATCAGCAGAGGTTATTTGCTATAACAGTCTTTTAAGAAAAGCCTTTTAAGTGTCGATGACTGTCCATAAATTTGTTGAAGCCTTTTAAGTATCCATGACTGGCCATAAATTTACAGAGTATAATTCAAGTTGTAATGTATCATGAAGAGGCAATTAAAAATATATGGAGAATGTACAACAAAGGTTTAAGTTAATATAAATAACAAGATAACGATACATCATTATAATTTAAATATTCGTAAGTCGTAAGTTTTCAAAATATAGAAGTTTGATACATCACCATCCCATAATTTATCTCAAATGAGATAATACCAACAACGACAGCTATCTGTAGACTTTCTTTAAGATGAGCTTGGCTTTTTCTTCAGAGTAGACAAATTTGCATCTCATATTTCTGTAGATACCATTGGACTTCGTGAACTTCTTGGTGAATTGACAAGCCGCATATCTAAATCCTTTGCCATGCTTCTCCCGTCGAAAGTCAATTACAGTGTCAACTCCATTCAGATTTTCAACTGTCATCTTCAATGTTCTATGAATCCTTGATAAAGAAGATACTTTCACATTCAGACGCTTAGAAATAAATATAAAATACCAATAATTAATAAGAAATACATAATGTATTTAAGTAAAGTAACAAAAAAAAAACAACATAATTGTACTAGACATTTAACATCCGAAGAATGTAACAGAATAAACTTACAAAATGTTTGCTGCAGTACCATACGAATTGTAAGGGGTATACATCAGGATCAGCTTCATAATCTGAGACAGCAGCATCAAAATCTGCGTCGTCGATATCATCGGATGATTCATTCGATACAACATAATCACTATCGGAATCTGAGCCATTGGATTCTTCAACATCCGACTGGTGATGCAGATCCTCGGTAATTGGAGCAACTTCTAAATTGGGTGAGGAAGTATCGTCTATCGGACTGTCATTGGATTTGGGTGCAACAATCTCACATCCATTCAAATCAAAGGCAATAAGCAGAAAGATGTAATCCTCTACGTATCTTAAAACAAGTACAATTCCTGTTTGCATACCCATGTAGTGTACAACCTTTTCCCATCCATCGGTTATAAAGTAACAATTCCGAAGAGGATCACGTTGAAGTAGTACATCAAAAGAGTCTCACTGATTCACATAGATCTTAAATGTCTCTTTAAGTTTACCAACTCCAATACTGACGTTGACTAACTCCTTGGGTATTAGCTGAACAAAAACATATAAAATTATGAAATCAACAAAGGTAAAGTAAAATTAACAACTATATCACTAATTACTATAGTAACATTTAAGTATTGGATTAAAATACCAAAACTTACCAACACGTCCTTACAAACATCAGTAAAACTATGGGAGAATGAATCCATACATCCAAACTTCCTCTCAAACGATATTGATGTGAACATAGAAATCATTGGGAGTTTTGTTAGATAGTGATGAACTTTTTCAAAAGGTGTCAGCAGATATGTATATGGTGCAGTTTTTTTAAATACCAACAGACATCTTTCTTTCAATGAAAGGTCAGAGACAACTGAGGACCGTCCTTCTTTTAGAGAAAAAGTTCCATTGTGTTTTGAGAATTGGTAATCCCATCTCATACCGTTTACACACTCTATAACGCCAACGTTACCAGGAACTTCTTTGAGTAAATGATTGTTTGCAAAGTTTTGTAGTATTATCTGTTGAGTTCAAGTATTTAAGTATTGGCAAGTGTTATATGTGAATTAATTGTTAACAATAAAACTGTAGAAAATGGTTTTAATGTAATAATCTTACCCAGATTTTGGAATTAAGAGAATCCAAATATTTATAAAAAGACATCTTCCAAGATATGATGTTTCTGGTTAAAAATCAAAGAAAAAAATGAGACAATGTATTTTATCAGATACTTCATTATTTATAAAGACTGTGATAACAAATGTGAACCAACAATGTTTAACATATCTATGTCATTCAGATAACGCATTTAATATTTATCGATTTATCTAGAGTATATCAATAAATAAAGATTCCTCTAAAAACTGTAGAATCGAGTACCACAACTTTTTTTTACAAGTCCATAAATAAAAGATTTGTCATTTAATCATATTCTTTAATATCAAGTAAGAAAAACAATAAAATATACCTTATCGATTGCTTTCAAGAATCCAAATGTGACACTATATCAAACAAAACTTCAAATCAGAAACATTATAAAAAATAAAAAAATCTTATAAATTTAAATTGATATATTATCTAAAACATGCAATACATTGAGAACAGTCTTCATAACAGTTGTTAATCATGTGCATATGAAACTAATGTATATACAAATTTTAATAAATATTATTATACCTTGATCGAAGTTGTTGATGATGTCAAAAGTAAGAAGTATTCAAGTTTGAAATGGACATCGGTGATTGATGCGTGTGAAGTGTTATATATATTAGGTGTATATTTTAAGCCCTTTTTTAACACTTATTTTAGCCAAGTTTTAAATTTATAAAACACGATATTTTACTAACACTAAACACACATATGGGCAAGTGCACCCATCGTGAGCGTAGTATAGCGTTGGTAAGATACCGAGGTCGTCCAAGGACACAAGAGCTTTTAGTACCGGTTTATCCTCAACGTCTAATCAAAATAAAAAGTTTAGGAAAATGTTTTAAGCTAAGAAAAATAAAAACTAACTAAAATGCTGAAAATAAAAACAAAGAAAAACAGATAGACAAGATGAATCACTTGGTTCCGACTCGTATCTAGTATAACCTTTGATTATTCCCGCACTTTTGCACATAATTAAGAGATTATCTTAGTTATTGTAGTAGGCCCCTCTTTTGAAGGTGACGTTACCCTCACCCCAGTAGTTTGAGTCAGCAAGGATACAATCCTAAAAGGGTGGATTATTGGAAGATAATGAATTAAGTTATTAATGCAGTATTATGGTAGGCCCCGCTTTTGGCGGTGACGTTACCCTCGGCTAAGTAGTCTGAGTCAGCAGGGATACAGTCCTAAATAGCCGGGTTATAGTATTAATAGTAGTTAACTTATGAGGGGATCAAAGAGTTTGGACCCCCGCCATCCAATACCGTGAAGCATTGAAGGAGGTCCTACTAAATTTGACCCAGGTCCATTGCAGGACCTCTAAACGCTGAACAATGGCAAGACCTTTACCAAACCGTTCCCTTAACCCCCGACCAGGTAGCCAACATACCTCCATATAGACCGGGGAGATATGAATGGTGAAAATCCTTTATTTTATATAGACAGTAAAATAATGGCAAGACACCACGGACAAACGATAAGGAAAGATCACCTTCAACATAAGTAACTAGTTATTAAAGTCATTAATACAAAACCAAATAAAAAGTGCAAAAGATTAGAAATAAAAAGTATTATACTAGACACTTTGTCTTCACCAAGTGATGTAAGAGACTTAGGCAAACATGGCCTTGATTGTCAAGAACTCTTACGATCAATCTTGGATCCCGAGACGACTCACACACTCTACGATGGACAATGGATGATGGTGGTGGATGATGGTGTTGTGATGGTGGTGGGTGGTGGATGAAGTGTGAGAGAGGTGGTGTGCCAAGGGATGAGTTGAAATGAATCCAAGCACTCCTATTTATAGGCTGAACAGAGAGCTGGGCATGGCCCCGTGTCCGCTGGGCACGGCCCCGTGCCTATCTGACACTCTCTCTCCTCATTAATTGTAATTCGCAATTACAATTAATGCGCCTGCTGTACTTTCGACACGCCCCCGTGTTCACTGGGCACGGCCCCGTGGTGGGCAATAGAAGCTTCTATAGGTTTGTCTTTTCTGCTGCTTCTTGGGCACGGCCCCGTGCTGGCTGAGCACGGGGCGTGTTCAGTCTTCTGCCTTCTCTATTTTGCTTTGGAAGGTGCCGTTGAGGGGTCGGGCAGTCCACTTATGTTCCTTTCCTTGTATTTATGTTGGAATTAGCTGTCTTTTTGCTTCTTTTGTGTTTTTGAGCTCATTTAATCCTGAAAATACAAAAGGAAGACAAAAACACTCTTTTTCCAATATTAGTACTTAAAAAGGGTTAGTTTTATGCCTTATTTGATGTAATTTATATGTTGCATTTTACACACATCAAATACCCCCACACTTGAACTTTTGCTTGTCCTCAAGCAAAACTCTTTAATATGTGGCTTACACTCCCAAATGGAATAGGTAGAAGAGAAGGTTTTGGGCTTGTCGTAGAGTGTCGGGATGTCCAAGATCTTTTTGGGTTTTATTTTTATCTATTTACAATCCTATTCGTAATGATTTATTTAGAACGTTTCATAGGAGAAATTACTTATTTGGGCATAACATGCCTTTTTAAAATTCCATCTATATACAAGTTCACATACCTCACGGGAGAAATCACTCACACTCGGCCGAAAGTGTATTTTTAGTGAATCACTCGAGAGCGGCATGGAACTTATTCCTACCATAAGCTTGCCAAGCAATCAATCCTCCTCATTTTTAACTTTTATACCTTTGTAAATATCAAGAGGACTTTGTGGGTTAAGGGTTAGGCTTGGGTTAAAGGTAGGTGGTTGGGATAGTGGTTAGTGGTTAGTAGAAAAAGGGCGAAAAGCGTAACAAGTGTTGGTTTTCGTAAGACTTTATTTTTGTAACTTTTTATTTTGATGAAGCTTTTATTCAAACAAAGTTATTTTTGATGAACTTGTTTGTTTATTTTCTTTTTGCTTCATCATCAACACATTTTTTTTTTGAACGATCAAACGAAAAACCGAGCTTGTTACTAAAATAAAGGGTTAAAAAAATAAAAAGGTTTTGGTGGGTAAAAGGGTTTTTGGTTTGGGTGATGAAATGAATAGGTTTAGGCTCAAAGGGGCTAACTAGGGGGATTTTTGGGTATGTGGTAAAAGAAAAAGAAAAATAATGGTGTAGAAATAAAAAGGGTTAGTCCTAATGCCTCCATCATTTACTTACTCGGGTTTAAGTTGATAAGGACCGGGAATGTATCGTCATGGCAAGTTCTAGAGTTGTAAGAACCAAGCGGCTATTCACACAAGAAACGAAAAATGAGCATTTAGTCTAATGATATGTAATTGTATGCTCAATAAAGGCTCAAAACTCACTTTTGTGGGAATGGGTTTTTATGTGATCAAGTATATATAATCAAATTTTAACTAAGTTTGTCATGCCTTTTCATAATTTTCTTATGTTGGTTCTTTTTATCACTACGCTATCGGTTGTAAATTTGTAAAAATATAACCTTTTTGAGAACTTGAATTTCCCGAGTTAAACCTAGACAAGTAAGAAAAATGAAATTTTTGAAAAAAATTGGGGTGATTAGCGGTTCCAATAGAGTTTTGTGTAAGGCTTGTATTTAGGACTTGCAAAATTCAAGGTTTTAGCATCCCCCCCCCCCCCCCCACACTTAAATTACACATTGTCCTCAATGTGTCCCAAAAATAAATTTTTAGGTTGATTAGATGTGTAAAATGGTGTAAAAAGCAAAAATTTTGTGTTACTGGCAGCCTGGACACGACCCCGTGTTGAGTGGGCACGACCCCGTGTTCAGGTGCCAGTAACGAGAACTTACAGAAGGTGGACACGGGGGCGTGTTGGGTGGGCACGGCCCCGTGTCTGACAAAAATTCTGCAGGACAGTAACCAAACAGCAGGTCTGGGAGGTGAGCACGGGGGCGTGTTGGCTGGACACGTCCCCGTGTGGACAGTCTGAAAGCCTGAAAAACAGGTTTCTTCCCCCGGTTTTTCCATTCTGGTCTTATAAGTGTTGAGGCTTAGCATTCCAAGCCTCGGTTTGTACCTGTTTCATCACTTAATACCACACCAAGCCACATAAACATCCTACATTACCATAGTTAATTGTTCCAAGCATAAAGTAAAAGAAAAAGAAAAATAAAATGCAGGAAATAGTTAGGAAAAGTAAATTGTTTAACACTTGGCACGCAGTCCACCAATTGTTCGATAGATAAAGGGACTTAAACCTGTGGGCTTATCAATCAACCGCTTCCTCCTCTGCTCCTCTCGCCTACTCCATAGCATCGTCATCATCATCATCTTCATCATCCCCTCCATGGCGTGCAATGTGGTCTCGTATGTATCCGACATCGTCTTGGATCTCGGATAGGTTTCTCTCGATAGCTCCGACCCGGTGGTAGGTGTTGCTCGCCATGTTATAAGTGTTCCGAGTACACATGAGGTTTTCCTGCAACAAATCATGCAAACTTTGAAAGTTAGGAAAACCGCCTCCCGAGGAGGATGATTGGCCCGGATTACCGTGGGGTTGGTAGTGGTACTGATGATGTTGCGGAGCTGGGAGGATAAGCGCTTCTTGCGGGTTCCATGCATGACCTTGCATCCTTTGAAAGGTTACCGTCCCGTCTTCTGCCTCATAAATCAGGTTCATTGAGCGGCATATGTGAATATCCACCGTACCCGACCATGGGCTCCTCTCAAATGACCTCGGAATGTGGGCGAAGTGCTTGAAGAGACGGTACACCCATCCCCCGAAGAAAATAGGAGTTGGTGCACTAGCAAGGCGGTTGTGATGCATGTTTCGGAGCATGAGGAACGGAACATCGAGCGGCCTGCGGTTGTGAATGCAGTGGAGGACAAGCAAATCTCTTAACCCAACGACGCCACCACTGTCATGCCTTTGGCTAAGAGAGTAGCCGAGGAGCCTATGAATGTATCTGTATAGCGGATCCCTCAGCTTGGTACTCTTAGTGCTGCTCGGATTGTAGAACCCTTCCCCAATCTGAGCCCACATGGCTTGGCATTTGTTGTCTTCAACCTCTCTCAATCCCCCTGTATTTTCTTCGTTTCCCGCATCCTCTTCCGCATACAACCTGATAATCGACCCGAATTGTGCCATGGAGATCGAATACCTCGTTCCGCCACACCGGAATGACACCCCGTCATTATCGAACGGGTCGCACCTTGAAGTGAATGCAAAGGTGCTGTAGAATTCCAAGGTGCATTCATGGACGGAACGGAGTCGGGTTGTTAGTGCGACTCTGAGTGGTCCCGTAACAATGTTGTTGAAACGGTCAATTTGATTCACCATGGTTAGCAGTTCTGTGCAAGCCTGCCTTGGGTGTTCCTCCGGCCTTGTTTGAAGAAGCTCGTATCGAGCTCTTGCATCTAACTCATTGGCGTTGAATCTTGTAAACTTCCTGGCCATCTGCGAGAATACACCAAAAGTTAGCACGAAACAGAAATGTTTTCGGATAAAACTGCAAACAGCGGGCTGGACACGACCCCGTGTCCAGCGGACACGGCCCCGTGTCCAGAGGTCTGTTACTCAAAAACTTCATTTTTCGACCCGGTTTCGAAAACTTGAAAATTTTCGGTCCAATAGGTGCGGCTTCCCCCGAAAATGAAACCCTAAACACCGTTTTTCCCAAAATATCCCGTTTACCCCATCAATTTTATCTTTTTCGGTTCAAGAACAAGGGTTTGGGGTTTTTGTGAGAAATCGGTTGAATCTACGAACAATACAAGTTTATTTACTTTCCTTAACACTAATCTAACTAAATGCAAACAGATTTAGGCAAAAATTTTAGGTTCGATCCGGATGAACTTCAAGAACCCTAGATTTTTACCCAAATTTGTGGTGTTTTAACTACATGCAAGTAACTAATCTAACTACTAAGAGTGATAGAATCATACCTTGACGTTGTTAGATCGATAGGAGACGTCGAAATTTCGCGAAAAATCGCCTGGAACCAGAGCTTTTGTGGGGAAACGGGGCGTGTGGAATGAAGAAACTGTTTTGAAAAAGGGGTTTTATCCCGTCTGCAGTGCGAACACGGCCCCGTGTCCAGCGGACACGGCCTCGTGCCGAGCAAGTTTTTTTTTTTTAAGTGCGCGTGTGAGTGCCCCTTTTTCCCATAAGCTATGGTTAGAAAACTTACCGCTTTATTTTGTCGTCTCAATCGTTCGTAACTTACCAGGCATGATGTTTTTATTCTTCCACCGTTTGAAGCGAGATCTCTTCTTCCTCATCCTCAATGAATCCTTGATAGAGTTTCAGCCGTTGGCCATTGACCTTAAATGGTGGCCCATTTCGAGATTTAATTTCTACTGCACCGTGTGGAAAAATGTGGGTGATGGAAAAAGGTCCTGACCACCTAGACTTTAATTTGCCAGGAAACAATCGAAGTCGTGAATTAAACAAAAGAACTAGATCCCTTACCCGAAATTCATTAGGTTTAATATGTTTGTCATGCAAATTTTTCATTCTTTCCTTATAAATTTCAGAGTTTGAGTATGCATAATTCCTAAGCTCGTCTAATTCATTTAATTGACAAAATCGATTTTTACCAGCAAATTCTAAATCTAAGTTTACATTTTTGATTGCCCAGTAGGCTTTGTGTGCAATTTCTACTGGCAAATGACAACTTTTTCCATAGACTAGCTTATATGGGGTTCTACCTATTGTTGTTTTATAAGCGGTTCGAAAAGCCCATAAAGCATCATCTAATTTATCAGCCCATTCCTTTTTATTTAACCCTACGGTTTTTTCGAGTATTCGTTTTAAACCTCTATTAGTCACTTCGGCTTGTCCGTTTGTTTGAGGGTGATATGCTGTTGAAACCCGGTGATAGACCCCATATTTTGTTAAAATTTTTTCAAGTTGATGGTTGCAAAAATGGGTACCTCTATCACTTATTAAAGCTTTAGGCGTGCCAAAACGAGAGAATAATTTTTTCAGAAATCTTACCACGACTCTTCCATCATTTGTTGGAAGTGCCTCGGCCTCGGCCCATTTAGACAAGTAATCTACTGCCACAAGTATATATTTGTTTCCTTTCGATGGTGGGAAAGGTCCCATAAAGTCGAGTCCCCACACATCAAAAATTTCACAAACAAGAATGCCGTTTTGTGGCATTTCGTTTTTGGAAGAAATATTACCTGTTCTTTAGCAAGCATCACATGTTTTTACAAGACTTTGAGCGTCTTTGTAAATGGTTGGCCAATAAAATCCCGAATCGAATACCTTTCGTGCGGTACTAGCAGCACCATGATGTCCTCCGTATGGACCTTCATGACAATGGCGGAGAATTCTTCGTGCTTCACTACCATGTACGCATCGTCTGACGAGTTGGTCGGCACACATTTTGAAAAGATATGGATCTTCCCAAAAGTAGTGTTTCACACTGGCAAAGAATTTTTTTCTTTGATGATGTGGCCATCCTTTTGCGACTATACCGCTAGCTAGGTAGTTAGCATAGTCGGCATACCATGGTTCTTCCTTGTATTCCACCATTTCCAGGGACTCAGTTGGAAATTTTTCGTTGATTTGCTCTTCCCTGGTTGCTTCTAAAGCTGGGTCTTCTAAGCGTGAAAGATGATCTGCTGCGGTATTTTCCGCTCCTCTTTTGTCCTTGATTTCAATGTCGAACTCTTGGAGGAGTAGAATCCACCTAATCAAACGTGGTTTTGCTTCTTGCTTCTTGAAGAGATATCGAATGGCTGCATGGTCTGTATAGACTATAGTTTTAGAAAGAACAAGATAAGAACGAAATTTATCAAAAGCAAATACCACAGCTAGTAATTCTTTTTCAGTTGTTGTGTAATTTTCTTGTGCATCGTTAAGTGTTTTACTAGCATAATAGATTGGGTGGAAATGCTTTTCTTTTCTTTGTCCCAAGACAGCTCCAACTGCAAAGTCACTGGCATCACACATGATTTCGAAAGGAAATTTCCAATCAGGCGCTATCATGATAGGTGCATTGACTAGCATTTCCTTTAGGGTTAGAAATGCTTGATTGCAATCCTTGTCAAAGATGAAAGGAGCATCTTTTTCAAGTAATTTCGTTAGAGGCCTTGAGATTTTTGAAAAGTCTTTGATAAATCATCTATAAAATCCGGCATCCCCTAGGAAACTTCTGATAGCTCGTACGGAGGATGGAGGTGGTAATCTAGAAATGGTATCTATTTTGGCTCGATCCACTTCCATTTCTTCGCTTGAGATCTTGTGACCGGGTACTATTCCCTCCGTTACCATGAAATGGCATTTTTCCCAATTAAGGGCGAGGTTAGTTTCCTCACATCGGGATAGCATTTGTTCAAGATTATCGAGGCATTGGTCATATGAATCCCCAAAGATAGAAAAGTCGTCCATAAAGACTTCCATTGTCTTTTCTATCATGTCATGGAAAATGGCTACCATGCAACGTTGGAATGTTGCTGGGGCATTACATAGACCAAACGGCATGCGTCGATAAGCAAAAGTTCCATAGGGGCATGTGAAAGTTGTCTTTTCTTGGTCTTCGGGTGCTATCGGGATTTGAAAGTAACCTGAAAAACCATCTAAGAAACAGTAAAATTTATGACCGGATAATCTTTCTAACATTTGATCAATGAAGGGTAAAGGAAAATGATCCTTTCTTGTTAATTCATTTAATCGTCTATAATCTATACATACTCTCCATCCTGTGACGGTTCTCGTTGGTATTAGTTCATTCTTTTCGTTAGTTATTACCGTCATACCTCCTTTCTTTGGAACTACTTGGACGGGACTTACCCAAGGACTATCGGAGATAGGATAGATAAGTCCGGCGTCAAGTAGCTTGATGACTTCGTTTTTAACCACTTCTTGAACATTTGGATTTACTCGACGTTGTGGTTGTATGACCGATTTGTAGTCATCATTCATCAAAATTTTGTGTGTGCACATAGAAGGACTAATTCCTTTTATGTCTACAAGTTTCCAAGCTATTGCATTTTTGTGTTTTTTCAAAAGATTAATTAATTTTTCTTTTTCTAAGTTATCTAATTTAGACGAAATAATTACAGGTAACTTACCATCTTTGTCTAGAAAAGCATATTCCAAACCTTTTGGAAGTTCTTTGAGCTCAAGTGGTGGGTCTTTGGGAGACTCCTTATTTGGTTGCTCATTTCGATCAAGAACTTTAAAAGTTTGTTCTATGGCGACCTCTTCTTCAACAAAGTGGTCAATCTCTTCACTTGTATCGGGTGGTTCATCTTCATCTTCAATTAGGGGGTCATTATTGCCGAATGGATATTTCATTGATCGTTCGAGATCGACACTTCTTTTAAATGCCCCTAATTGAAGAGGTAGATTGTTGAACTTCCGGTTTTTCAAAGCTTCATGAGTTTTTACAAATGGTCGTCCCAACACTAGAGGAGCGTCATCGAGGATGACAAAGTCGGTTGGGATTACCATTTGATTTGTTTGAACCAAGACATCCTCAACTATACCGATAGATTTTACTACTTTCCGATTGGATAGAAAAATGGGTATTTGAAGTGGAGAAAAATCACTAATACTTAATTTTTCGAAAATGTAGTTAGGCATTATGTTAACACAAAGATCTTTATCGATTGTGACATTACTAATAAACGAATTTTGAAAGAAACATGGAACCGGTGTAATGTTAATTTCAAATGGGTCTTCTTTTATTAGTGAAGTTTGATCATTAGTTAACT
Source organism: Helianthus tuberosus (assembly GCA_030545235.1). Lineage (NCBI taxonomy): Eukaryota > Viridiplantae > Streptophyta > Magnoliopsida > Asterales > Asteraceae > Helianthus > Helianthus tuberosus. The sequence goes on from CM060393.1 coordinate 31,552,516, forward strand.
TAACACTTACCGTTTCGTCAATTTTAGTGTTAGTGTTTAACTCTTTTAAAAACTTAGCATGAGTGGGTACTAAACAATGATTTTCGAAAGAAGGTGACAAGAGATTAATTTCTTCAAAATTAGACTCTTCTTGAATTTTAACGTTGTCGGACTCACCTTTTTCGTTGTTTAACTCATGTGTTGGTTTTTCACTTATTTGTTCTTCCATTTTTACATTTTCAGTTATCTCTTCCTTTTTTAGTTCTTCTCTTGCGCGGGACTCCTCTTCCCTTGCGCGAGCTTCTTTTATACATCGATCGATAACTCTAATGTGTTCTAATATCCTATCGGTCACTTCGGTTATAGAAAAAGAATCGGAATTTTCTAAGCTTGAATCCGGTTGTTCGACCCTTTGTTCCTCATAATACTCATATGAAGTAGATGGTTCACACCATTGTTCTTCATTGTAAGCATATGATGGATAAGGTTCGTAATTTTGTTCTCCATAATACTCATATGAGGTGGGTTGTTCACGCCAAGGTTCCTCATAGTAAGCATATGAAGGTGGTGGCTCATATCTTGGTTCCTCAAAGTATGAGTATGAGGGCTCATACCTTGGTTCATCAAAATATGAGTATGAGGGAGGAGGTTCATACCTTTGGTCTTCATAGGATGTGTATGAAGTTGATGGCTCGTACCTGGGCTCCTCATAGTAGGTGTATGAATTGGATGGTTGATATGAGTGATTATTTTGAATCGAGCGTGCGTTACGACAATTAGTGCAATAATTACCCCTATAATCATCCTCATCATAGGTGTAGTTGTAACCTTCTGAGTATTGATCCATAAGAATCACTCAGCAGACCACAACCGAGTCTCGAGATCAGAAAACAAAAAGAAAAACGGAAACAGAGGCTGGACACGGCCCCGTGTTCAATGAGCACGGCCCCGTGTTCAGGATCTGTATCTGGGCGTTTTGATTAAATTTACTGATTTCGTTGAGCACGGGGCGTGTTCAGTGAGCACGGCCCGTGTTCAAGCTTCTGTTACTGGGTGTTTTTATGAAAATGTGCAGCACGGCCCCGTGTACAGTGAACACGGCCCCGTGTACAGGTTACTGTAAATGCAAAACTAAACTAAAATGCAGAAAAATGTGCGCGCTTTTTAAAAAATGTTTTGAAAAACTGATTAGGCCTTCGATTTTAAGCTTTCTTAAAATCCTTGTGTCCCCGGCAACGGCGCCAAAAACTTGATGCGTGTGAAGTGTTATATATATTAGGTGTATATTTTAAGCCCTTTTTAACACTTATTTTAGCCAAGTTTTAAATTTATAAAACACGATATTTTACTAACACTAAACACACATATGGGCAAGTGCACCCATCGTGAGCGTAATATAGCGTTGGTAAGATACCGAGGTCGTCCAAGGACACAAGAGCTTTTAGTACCGGTTTATCCTCAACGTCTAATCAAAATAAAAAGTTTAGGAAAATGTTTTAAGCTAAGAAAAATAAAAACTAACTAAAATGCTGAAAATAAAAACAAAGAAAAACAGATAGACAAGATGAATCACTTGGTTCTGACTCGTATCTAGTATAACCTTTGATTATTCCCGCACTTTTGCACATAATTAAGAGATTATCTTAGTTATTGTAGTAGGCCCCTCTTTTGAAGGTGACGTTACCCTCACCCCAGTAGTTTGAGCCAGCAAGGATACAATCCTAAAAGGGTGGATTATTGGAAGATAATGAATTAAGTTATTAATGCAGTATTATGGTAGGCCCCGCTTTTGGCGGTGACGTTACCCTCGGCTAAGTAGTCTGAGTCAGCAGGGATACAGTCCTAAATAGCCGGGTTATAGTATTAATAGTAGTTAACTTATGAGGGGATCAAAGAGTTTGGACCCCCGCCATCCAATACCGTGAAGCATTGAAGGAGGTCCTACTAAATTTGACCCAGGTCCATTGCAGGACCTCTAAACGCTGAACAATGGCAAGACCTTTACCAAACCGTTCCCTTAACCCCCGACCAGGTAGCCAACATACCTCCATATAGACCGTGGAGATATGAATGGTGAAAATCCTTTATTTTATATAGACAGTAAAATAATGCCAAGACACCACGGACAAACGATAAGGAAATATCACCTTCAACATAAGTAACTAGTTATTAAAGTCATTAATACAAAACCAAATAAAAAGTGCAAAAGATTAGAAATAAAAAGTATTATACTAGACACTTTGTCTTCACCAAGTGATGTAAGAGACTTAGGCAAACATGGCCTTGATTGTCAAGAACTCTTACGATCAATCTTGGATCCCGAGACGACTCACACACTCTACGATGGACAATGGATGATGGTGGTGGATGATGGTGTTGTGATGGTGGTGGGTGGTGGATGAAGTGTGAGAGAGGTGGTGTGCCAAGGGATGAGTTGAAATGAATCCAAGCACTCCTACTTATAGGCTGAACAAAGAGCTGGGCACGGCCCCGTGTCCGCTGGGCACGGCCCCGTGCCTGTCTGACACTCTCTCTCCTCATTAATTGTAATTCGCAATTACAATTAATGCGCCTGCTGTACTTTCGACACGCCCCCGTGTTCACTGGGCACGGCCCCGTGGTGGGCAATAGAAGCTTTATAGGTTTGTCTTTTCTGCTGCTTCTTGGGCACGGCCCCGTGCTGGCTGAGCACGGGGCGTGTTCAGTCTTCTGCCTTCTCTATTTTGCTTTGGAAGGTGCCGTTGAGGGGTCGGGCAGTCCACTTATGTTCCTTTCCTTGTATTTATGTTGGAATTAGCTGTCTTTTTGCTTCTTTTGTGTTTTTGAGCTCATTTAATCCTGAAAATACAAAAGGAAGACAAAAACACTCTTTTTCCAATATTAGTACTTAAAAAGGGTTAGTTTTATGCCTTATTTGATGTAATTTATATGTTGCATTTTACACACATCAAATACCCCCACACTTGAACTTTTGCTTGTCCTCAAGCAAAACTCTTTAATATGTGGCTTACACTCCCAAATGGAATAGGTAGAAGAGAAGGTTTTGGGCTTGTCGTAGAGTGTCGGGATGTCCAAGATCTTTTTGGGTTTTATTTTTATCTATTTACAATCCTATTCGTAATGATTTATTTAGAACGTTTCATAGGAGAAATTACTTATTTGGGCATAACATGCTTTTTTAAAATTCCATCTATATACAAGTTCACATACCTCACGGGAGAAATCACTCACACTCGGCCGAAGGTGTATTTTTAGTGAATCACTCGAGAGCGGCATGGAACTTATTCCTACCATAAGCTTGCCAAGCAATCAATCCTCCTCCTTTTTAACTTTTATACCTTTGTAAATATCAAGAGGACTTTGTGGGTTAAGGGTTAGGCTTGGGTTAAAGGTAGGTGGTTGGGATAGTGGTTAGTGGTTAGTAGAAAAAGGGCGAAAAGCGTAACAAGTGTCGGTTTTCGTAAGACTTTATTTTTGTAACTTTTTATTTTGATGAAGCTTTTATTCAAACAAAGTTATTTTTGAAGAACTTGTTTGTTTATTTTCTTTTTGCTTCATCATCAACGCATTTTTTTTTGAACGATCAAACGAAAAACCGAGCTTGTTACTAAAATAAAGGGTTAAAAAAAATAAAAAGGTTTTGGTGGGTAAAAGGGTTTTTGGTTTGGGTGATGAAATGAATAGGTTTAGGCTCAAAGGGGCTAACTAGGGGGATTTTTGGGTAGGTGGTAAAAGAAAAAGAAAAATAATGGTGTAGAAATAAAAAGGGTTAGTCCTAATGCCTCCATCATTTACTTACTCGGGTTTAAGTTGATAAGGACCGGGAATGTATCGTCATGGCAAGTTCTAGAGTTGTAAGAACCAAGCGGCTATTCACACAAGAAACGAAAAATGAGCATTTAGTCTAATGATATGTAATTGTATGCTCAATAAAGGCTCAAAACTCACTTTTGTGGGAATGGGTTTTTATGTGATCAAGTATATATAATCAAATTTTAACTAAGTCTGTCATGCCTTTTCATAATTTTCTTATGTTGGTTCTTTTTATCACTACGCTATCGGTTGTAAATTTGTAAAAATATAACCTTTTTGAGAACTTGAATTTCCCGAGTTAAACCTAGACAAGTAAGAAAAATGAAATTTTTGAAAAAATTTGGGGTGATTAGCGGTTCCAATAGAGTTTTGTGTAAGGCTTGTATTTAGGACTTGCAAAATTCAAGGTTTTAGCATCCCCCCCACACTTAAATTACACATTGTCCTCAATGTGTCCCAAAAATAAATTTTTAGGTTGATTAGATGTGTAAAATGGTGTAAAAAGCAAAAATTTTGTGTTACTGGCAGCCTGGACACGACCCCGTGTTGAGTGGGCACGACCCCGTGTTCAGGTGCCAGTAACGAGAACTTACAGAAGGTGGATACGGGGGCGTGTTGGGTGGGCACGGCCCCGTGTCTGACAAAAATTCTGCAGGACAGTAACCAAACAGCAGGTCTGGGAGGTGAGCACGGGGGCGTGTTGGCTGGACACGTCCCCGTGTGGACAGTCTGAAAGCCTGAAAAACAGGTTTCTTCCCCCGGTTTTTCCATTCTGGTCCTATAAGTGCTGAGGCTTAGCATTCCAAGCCTCGGTTTGTACCTGTTTCATCACTTAATACCACACCAAGCAACATAAACATCCTACATTACCATAGTTAATTGTTCCAAGCATAAAGTAAAAGAAAAAGAAAAATAAAATGCAGGAAATAGTTAGGAAAAGTAAATTGTTTAACACTTGGCACGCAGGCCACCAATTGTTCGATAGATAAAGGGACTTAAACCTGTGGGCTTATCAATCAACCGCTTCCTCCTCTGCTCCTCTCTAGGGCTGCAAATGAACCGAACGAACACGAACACGGCCTTGTTCGTGTTCGTTTGTTAAGGATTTCATGTGTTCACGAACAGTTCACGAACACTTACCGAGCGAGATTTTTTGTTCGTGTTCGTTTGTTAAGGAAATGAACTTGTTCGTGTTCGTTTGTGGTCGTTTGTTAATTTAGGTACCGAACACAAACGAACGTTCATGAACGCACACGGACGCAAACGAACACAAACGTTAATGAACATAAACAAACACAAACGAACATATATTTACTTTCGAAGATGATCATAACAAAAAAACACTAAGTAGATCCACCCAAAATATACCAAGCTAATTATCCAAACTTGAGTAGCTTAACATATAATTTTTATAAACATAACTAACACAAAGTCGTGTCTCAAAAACTTCATCTTAAACTTCAAGTCTCCATTTAATCCACCAAAATAACCTTGAAATCGTCTATAACCAAAATAAACTTGAATTCGTCCAACCATCATCAAGTAAGCTCAACACGTATGACATCTTCATCTTCCTACAACCGTTAAATAAAATAAGTATATTTCTTAAGAAGAAAACATATATAAAAGATGAAAAAATAAGAATATTAACTTCATTTTCTTTTTTTTCAACCCATAGTAATGGCGATACCAATCGGCTCCACAAATCAACATATCTACCGTCTTAGTTCCTAAACAGGAACGATGCGGGTCAATAACTCTCCCACCAGCACTAAAGGTTGATTCCGAAGCAACGGTGGTGACCGGAATGGCTAAGATATCAGCAGCCATTTTTGATAAAATTTTGTACTTCAACTGGTTCTCTTTCCACCACCCCAAAGCATTAAAATACACACCTTGCTCGCAAATACACACTCCTTCTTCCAAATAAGTAGCTAATTCTGACTTCACACTTTCAACACAATCAACAGTTCTAATATATTGAGCATACTTAGCACTACCAGTATTGATACCTTTACCAAATCTAGAAGTCAAAGAACTGGAACCACTTCCGCTCTCAACATTTACATTTCTGGATGACCCAACATCAGAACCAACACTAGGCTCTTTATAAGCATTGACATACTCTTTAAACAAATCATCCAAATTTTTCTGAACCAACTCCTTCTCTTTCTTGGCCTTCTCCTCGGGATAAATTTCTTTAAAAGCAAAGTCAATTAACTTCATCTTGTATCTTGGATCCATAACAGCACCAATTGAAATCAGCAAGTTACAAGAACCCCAATATTTGTCAAAGTTCAATATGAATTTATGTAGCTGGAACTCTGAGTCTACAAAGTGACATGTCACGACCATGTAATGAATATTTTGAACTGATGTCCACATATCAGTGGTAATGCTAACACGATTAACTGTATTTAGTAGCTTTTGAATTCTTTTCCTACCAATTTCATAACTAGAAAAACAATCTTGCTTAGCTGTTGTACGAGAGATCTTGATAAATGCTGGGTTTGCTTCCTTCATCACAACATTAAAGATTTCATACTCAACAAAGTTGAATGGTAACTCATGAATCATAATCATATGAGCAATAACTTCTCTCATTCTAGCATTATCAAACTTCCAATTTTGAACCGTTGACGAAGAAACAGATTTTCCATGCGGAACCTTCAACTTCAACTGACCTTTATCCACAACTTTTAATTTAGGGCAATATTGATCAATGTGCCTCTTCATTGGTGTGGTTGTTCCATCTTGATATTTCTTGACTTTCTCCCCACAATGGATGCACTCGTGTATTGAAGTTCCATTTTTCAATGTTATCTCACGAAAGTGTTCCCAAACACTAGAAGTGTGCTTTCTTCTCTTTTTAGTGAATGGTTCTGGTTCATTGTTAGCGGCATTTGCTTGTTCTACACCAGCCGTTGTAGCATGCACAGCTTCATTGCCTTCTTCATCAACAATAACAACATCTGGATTATTTTCCATTGTTGGGGTTTCGGCGCTTGACTGGAATTCTGAAGATCCGAATGGTGAATGGAGTTCTAAATATTGATCTTCATCAGAGAAGAATGGACTGCTAGAGGAGACATTAGACATCTGCACCAATAAAAGAAAAGTTGTTACAAAATATAGTTTTAAATATTAAGCATTAGTTATTTATTAGAAATCATATGACATGTCTCATGAAAACAAACAGAGGCCAAAACACACTGGCCAACAACTAGCAAGAGGGGCACTATGCATAATACAGATCCAACAGAATATAACCATAATAAATGCTTACTACATAGTCACAATCAAAATAACCACATCAAAAGTTACAAAACTCACCAAGACGTTGCATCGTAATTACTCCATTGCATAACTTTCGCACAAAATTCACATAATCAATCAATCAAACTAAACACTAGATGTGCAAGTAAGTCATGTTTGATACAAATTACGGTATCTGAACTATATATTTACTAATCAAATCTAAAGCATTAATGAAACCCTAAACAAGACAAATGAGCTAACATTTTTCAGATCAAATCGAAGTTCCGGAATTGAATGACTCCAAAAATGCGATTGGAGAAAAATACCACTGAATTGAACCCTATAATACGCGAATTGAAGCGTATGAATTCGTATACGAATTGCGTATCATGTGACAAAGAACCTTACATGAGTGGGAATTGTGTTGAAGGATGGTGATTGACAGAGGAACGACGGAGGGAGAGGAGGAGAGAGCGGCGCTTGGTCGATGGCGGAGAAAACGGGATCCAGGAAGGAACGGCGCTGATAAAGTGATAAGTGATAAGGCTTAGGGTTTTTGTACTTTGAAACTTTCAAATTTCAATTCTATATTTGGTGGACCTACAAAAGTGAACGATTTGATCTGAAAAATGTTATATAGTTGGGCCATACATACAATATAATATAATATAAGTTGGGTAATAAAATATAATATATATATATATATATATAGGATTAGGTTCAAACGTGAACAAAATCCCAAGAGTGAACTGCGTGAACTGATCTGGGCCCTTGATTTTTATGATCTTGAGATTAAAGTGAGTGGCATGGTGGTAATTATTTGGTTAATTTTTTTCATTTAATTAAATACAAAAAGGGTATATGTGTAATTTCAATCTTAAATTGATTGCATCTCCCACAAATCAAGTAATCAATTATCCTCTTAAATTGATTGCATAAATCTCTCACAAATCAAATCAAGGATTAGGAAAGATGTAACTTAATTCAATTATTAAAATAATAATTTGTTTAAATGCAATGTGCACATGTGTATTCTGATTTTGCCCTCTTTTTAATGCGATGTACACATGTGTATATCGTCTGTTTTTGTGATATCTCAGAATTTTTTTGTATTGAATGTTGATGTACACCTGTGAATTACTGTGCACATATGTACGATGCTGAGTACACATGTGTACTGTTCTATTTATATCCAAGTACACATGTGTATACCGTTGAAATATGAAGGTTACGTGGATCTTAAAAATCAAAATTTGAATTCTGGTGATGAAATCTGAAATAAAAATTAAAATTGAAATCTGGTGATTTGTTGTTTGTTTTGATAATTATCTTATTAATAAATAAACATAATGTGGATAATGAATTTAAATTAGGAAAGATGTAACTTAATTCAATTATTAAAATAATGATTTAAATCTAATTTTTTATATAATTACAATCCTACCCTTAACAACTAAAAAGGAAATCAAGGGTCCATATCTGTTCACGCAGTTCACTCTTGAGAGGTTGTTCACGCTGGAACCCTACCATATATATATATATATATATATATATATAGGACAATGCTAGACAGAAAACCCTATTTAGGTAGAAAACTCTGGAAACCCAAATCTTCCCCCATTTTTACCCAACCTCCCGACATTTTTTTTTTGAAAAAAATAACACATGTAATATACATGTTTTAGAGTGTTTTGGGCAAAAAAAAAAAAAAAAAACAAAAAAGCGCCGAAGGGATTTTTTTAAAAAAAATAAACAAATTTCAGTGCCTAACATGTGTTAGGCACAAAAGACATAAATTGCTGATTTTTTTTTTTAAATTATCCCTTCGGCGCTTTTTTGATTTTTTTGGCCCAAAACTCTTAAAAACATGTATATAATATGTGTTATTTTTTTCAAAAAAAAAAAAATGTCGGGAGGTTGGGTTTTCTAGGGTTTTTTATATAGATAGGGTTTTCTATATAGCCCTACCCTATATATATATATATATATATATATATTTTTTCTATACACAAACGAACGCGAACATACAAACGAACATAAACAAACGAACACAAACGAACGTAAACGAACACGTTACCGAACGTTCACGAACACAAATGAACGAACACGACCTTTGTTCATGTTCGTTCATTTAACTAAACGAACAAAATTTTTTGTTCGTGTTCGTTCATTTATTAAACGAACGAACACAAACGAACTTCCCGCCGAACGGTTCATGAACTGTTCGCTGAAAGTTCAGTTCGTTTGCAGCCCTACTCCTCTCACCTACTCCATAGCATCGTCATCATCATCATCGTCATCATCCCCTCCATGGCGTGCAATGTGGTCTCGTATGTATCCGACATCGTCTTGGATCTCGGATAGGTTTCTCTCGATAGCTCCGACCCGGTGGTAGGTGTTGCTCGCCATGTTATAAGTGTTCCGAGTACACATGAGGTTTTCCTGCAACAAATCATGCAAACTTTGAAAGTTAGGAAAACCGCCTCCCGAGGAGGATGATTGGCCCGGATCACCGTGGGGTTGGTAGTGGTACTGATGATGTTGCGGAGCTGGGAGGACAAGCGCTTCTTGCGGGTTCCATGCATGACCTTGCATCCTTTGAAAGGTTACCGTCCCGTCTTCTGCCTCATAAATCAGGTTCATTGAGCGGCATATGTGAATATCCACCGTACCCGACCATGGGCTCCTCTCAAATGACCTCGGAATGTGGGCGAAGTGCTTGAAGAGACGGTACACCCATCCTCCGAAGAAAATAGGAGTTGGTGCACTAGCAAGGCGGTTGTGATGCATGTTTCGGAGCATGAGGAACGGAACATCGAGCGGCCTGCGGTTGTGAATGCAGTGGAGGACAAGCAAATCTCTTAACCCAACGACGCCACCACTGTCATGCCTTTGGCTAAGAGAGTAGCCGAGGAGCCTATGAATGTATCTGTATAGCGGATCCCTCAGCTTGGTACTCTTAGTGCTGCTCGGATTGTAGAACCCTTCCCCAATCTGAGCCCACATGGCTTGGCATTCGTTGTCTTCAACCTCTCTCAATCCCCCTGTATTTTCTTCGTTTCACGCATCCTCTTCCGCATACAACCCGATAATCGACCCGAATTGTGCCATGGAGATCGAATACCTCGTTCCGCCACACCGGAATGACACCCCGTCATTATCGAACGGGTCGCACCTTGAAGTGAATGCAAAGGTGCTGTAGAATTCCAAGGTGCATTCATGGACGGAACGGAGTCGTGTTGTTAGTGCGACTGTGAGTGGTCCCGTAACAATGTTGTTGAAACGGTCAATTTGATTCACCATGGTTAGCAGTTCTGTGCAAGCCTGCCTCGGGTGTTCCTCCGGCCTTGTTTGAAGAAGCTCGTATCGAGCTCTTGCATCTAACTCATTGGCGTTGAATCTTGTAAACTTCCTGGCCATCTGCGAGAATACACCAAAAGTTAGCACGAAACAGAAATGTTTTCGGATAAAACTGCAAACAGCGGGCTGGACACGACCCCGTGTCCAGAGGTCTGTTACTCAAAAACTTCATTTTTCGACCCGGTTTCGAAAACTTGAAAATTTTCGGTCCAATAGGTGCGGCTTCCCCCGAAAATGAAACCCTAAACACCGTTTTTCCCAAAATATCCCGTTTACCCCATCAATTTTATCTTTTTCGGTTCAAGAACAAGGGTTTGGGGTTTTTGTGAGAAATCGGTTGAATCTACGAACAATACAAGTTTATTTACTTTCCTTAACACTAATCTAACTAAATGCAAACAGATTTAGGCAAAAATTTTAGGTTCGATCCGGATGAACTTCAAGAACCCTAGATTTTTCACCAAATTTGTGGTGTTTTAACTACATGCAAGTAACTAATCTAACTACTAAGAGTGATAGAATCATACCTTGACGTTGTTAGATCGATAGGAGACGTCGAAATTTCGCGAAAAATCGCCTGGAACCAGAGCTTTTGTGGGGAAACGGGGCGTGTGGAATGAAGAAACTGTTTTGAAAAAGGGGTTTTATCCCGTCTGCAGTGCGAACACGGCCCCGTGCCGAGCAAGTTTTTTTTTTTTTTTTTTTTTTTTTTTTTTAAGTGCGCGTGTGAGTGCCCCTTTTTCCCATAAGCTATGGTTAGAAAACTTACCGCTTTATTTTGTCGTCTCAATCGTTCGTAACTTACCAGGCATGATGTTTTTATTCTTCCACCGTTTGAAGCGAGATCTCTTCTTCCTCATCCTCAATGAATCCTTGATAGAGTTTCAGCCGTTGGCCATTGACCTTAAATGGTGGCCCATTTCGAGATTTAATTTCTACTGCACCGTGTGGAAAAATGTGGGTGATGGAAAAAGGTCCTGACCACCTAGACTTTAATTTGCCAGGAAACAATCGAAGTCGTGAATTAAACAAAAGAACTAGATCCCCTACCCGAAATTCATTAGGTTTAATACGTTTGTCATGCAAATTTTTCATTTTTCCTTATAAATTTCAGAGTTTGAGTATGCATAATTCCTAAGCTCGTCTAATTCATTTAATTGACAAAATCGATTTTTACCAGCAAATTCTAAATCTAAGTTTACATTTTTGATTGCCCAGTAGGCTTTGTGTGCAATTTCTACTGGCAAATGACAACTTTTTCCATAGACTAGCTTATATGGGGTTGTACCTATTGTTGTTTTATAAGCGGTTCGAAAAGCCCATAAAGCATCATCTAATTTATCAACCCATTCCTTTTTATTTAACCCTACGGTTTTTTCGAGTATTCGTTTTAAACCTCTATTAGTCACTTCGGCTTGTCCGTTTGTTTGAGGGTGATATGCTGTTGAAACCCGGTGATAGACCCCATATTTTGTTAAAAAAATTTCAAGTTGATGGTTGCAAAAATGGGTACCTCTATCACTTATTAAAGCTTTAGGCGTGCCAAAACGAGAGAATAATTTTTTCAGAAATCTTACCACGACTCTTCCATCATTTGTTGGAAGTGCCTCGGCCTCGGCCCATTTAGACAAGTAATCTACTGCCACAAGTATATATTTGTTTCCTTTCGATGGTGGGAAAGGTCCCATAAAGTCGAGTCCCCACACATCAAAAATTTCACAAACAAGAATGCCATTTTGTGGCATTTCGTTTTTGGAAGAAATATTACCTGTTCTTTGGCAAGCATCACATGTTTTTACAAGACTTTGAGCGTCTTTGTAAATGGTTGGCCAATAAAATCCCGAATCGAATACCTTTCGTGCGGTACTAGCAGCACCATGATGTCCTCCGTATGGACCTTCATGACAATGGCGGAGAATTCTTCGTGCTTCACTACCATGTACGCATCGTCTGACGAGTTGGTCGGCACACATTTTGAAAAGATATGGATCTTCCCAAAAGTAGTGTTTCACACTGGCAAAGAATTTTTTTCTTTGATGATGTGGCCATCCTTTTGCGACTATACCGCTAGCTAGGTAGTTAGCATAGTCGGCATACCATGGTTCTTCCTTGTATTCCACCATTTCCAGGGACTCAGTTGGAAATTTTTCGTTGATTTGCTCTTCCCTGGTTGCTTCTAAAGCTGGGTCTTCTAAGCGTGAAAGATGATCTGCTGCGGTATTTTCCGCTCCTCTTTTGTCCTTGATTTCAATGTCGAACTCTTGGAGGAGTAGAATCCACCTAATCAAACGTGGTTTTGCTTCTTGCTTCTTGAAGAGATATCGAATGGCTGCATGGTCTGTATAGACTATAGTTTTAGAAAGAACAAGATAAGAACGAAATTTATCAAAAGCAAATACCACAGCTAGTAATTCTTTTTCAGTTGTTGTGTAATTTTCTTGTGCATCGTTAAGTGTTTTACTAGCATAATAGATTGGGTGGAAATGCTTTTCTTTTCTTTGTCCCAAGACAGCTCCAACTGCAAAGTCACTGGCATCACACATGATTTTGAAAGGAAATTTCCAATCAGGCGCTATCATGATAGGTGCATTGACTAGCATTTCCTTTAGGGTTAGAAATGCTTGATTGCAATCCTTGTCAAAGATGAAAGGAGCATCTTTTTCAAGTAATTTCGTTAGAGGCCTTGAGATTTTTGAAAAGTCTTTGATAAATCGTCTATAAAATCCGGCATCCCCTAGGAAACTTCTGATAGCTCGTACGGAGGATGGAGGTGGTAATCTAGAAATGGTATCTATTTTGGCTCGATCCACTTCCATTTCTTCGCTTGAGATCTTGTGACCGAGTACTATTCCCTCCGTTACCATGAAATGGCATTTTTCCCAATTAAGGGCGAGGTTAGTTTCCTCACATCGGGATAGCATTTGTTCAAGATTATCGAGGCATTGGTCATATGAATCCCCAAAGATAGAAAAGTCGTCCATAAAGACTTCCATTGTCTTTTCTATCATGTCATGGAAAATGGCTACCATGCAACGTTGGAATGTTGCTGGGGCATTACATAGACCAAACGGCATGCGTCGATAAGCAAAAGTTCCATAGGGGCATGTGAAAGTTGTCTTTTCTTGGTCTTCGGGTGCTATCGGGATTTGAAAGTAACCTGAAAAACCATCTAAGAAACAGTAAAATTTATGACCGGATAATCTTTCTAACATTTGATCAATGAAGGGTAAAGGAAAATGATCCTTTCTTGTTAATTCATTTAATCGTCTATAATCTATAAATACTCTCCATCCTGTGACGGTTCTCGTTGGTATTAGTTCATTCTTTTCGTTAGTTATTACCGTCATACCTCCTTTCTTTGGAACTACTTGGACGGGACTTACCCAAGGACTATCGGAGATAGGATAGATAAGTCCGGCGTCAAGTAGCTTGATGACTTCGTTTTTAACCACTTCTTGAACATTTGGATTTACTCGACGTTGTGGTTGTATGACCGATTTGTAGTCATCATTCATCAAAATTTTGTGTGTGCACATAGAAGGACTAATTCCTTTTATGTCTACAAGTTTCCAAGCTATTGCATTTTTGTGTTTTTTCAAAAGATTAATTAATTTTTCTTTTTCTAAGTTATCTAATTTAGACGAAATAATTACAGGTAACTTACCATCTTTGTCTAGAAAAGCATATTCCAAACCTTTTGGAAGTTCTTTGAGCTCAAGTGGTGGGTCTTTGGGAGACTCCTTATTTGGTTGCTCATTTCGATCAAGAACTTTAAAAGTTTGTTCTATGGCGACCTCTTCTTCAACAAAGTGGTCAATCTCTTCACTTGTATCGGGTGGTTCATCTTCATCTTCAATTAGGGGGTCATTATTGCCGAATGGATATTTCATTGATCGTTCGAGATCGACACTTCTTTTAAATGCCCCTAATTGAAGAGGTAGATTGTTGAACTTCCGGTTTTTCAAAGCTTCATGAGTTTTTACAAATGGTCGTCCCAACACTAGAGGAGCGTCATCGAGGATGACAAAGTCGGTTGGGATTACCATTTGATTTGTTTGAACCAAGACATCCTCAACTATACCGATAGATTTTACTACTTTCCGATTGGATAGAAAAATGGGTATTTGAAGTGGAGAAAAATCACTAATACTTAATTTTTCGAAAATGTAGTTAGGCATTATGTTAACACAAAGATCTTTATCGATTGTGACATTACTAATAAACGAATTTTGAAAGAAACATGGAACCGGTGTAATGTTAATTTCAAATGGGTCTTCTTTTAATAGTGAAGTTTGATCATTAGTTAACTTAACACTTACCGTTTCGTCAATTTTAGTGTTAGTGTTTAACTCTTTTAAAAACTTAGCATGAGTGGGTACTAAACAATGATTTTCGAAAGAAGGTGACAAGAGATTAATTTCTTCAAAATTAGACTCTTCTTGAATTTTAACGTTGTCGGACTCACCTTTTTCGTTGTTTAACTCATGTGTTGGTTTTTCACTTATTTGTTCTTCCATTTTTACATTTTCAGTTATCTCTTCCTTTTTTAGTTCTTCTCTTGCGCGGGACTCCTCTTCCCTTGCGCGAGCTTCTTTTATACATCGATCGATAACTCTAATGTGTTCTAATATCCTATCGGTCACTTCGGTTATAGAAAAAGAATCGGAATTTTCTAAGCTTGAATCCGGTTGTTCGACCCTTTGTTCCTCATAATACTCATATGAAGTAGATGGTTCACACCATTGTTCTTCATTGTAAGCATATGATGGATAAGGTTCGTAATTTTGTTCTCCATAATACTCATATGAGGTGGGTTGTTCACGCCAAGGTTCCTCATAGTAAGCATATGAAGGTGGTGGCTCATATCTTGGTTCCTCAAAGTATGAGTATGAGGGCTCATACCTTGGTTCATCAAAATATGAGTATGAGGGAGGAGGTTCATACCTTTGGTCTTCATAGGATGTGTATGAAGTTGATGGCTCGTACCTGGGCTCCTCATAGTAGGTGTATGAATTGGATGGTTGATATGAGTGATTATTTTGAATCGAGCGTGCGTTACGACAATTAGTGCAATAATTACCCCTATAATCATCCTCATCATAGGTGTAGTTGTAACCTCCTGAGTATTGATCCATAAGAATCACTCAGCAGACCACAACCGAGTCTCGAGATCAGAAAACAAAAAGAAAAACGGAAACAGAGGCTGGACACGGCCCCGTGTTCAATGAGCACGGCCCCGTGTTCAGGATCTGTATCTGGGCGTTTTGATTAAATTTACTGATTTCGTTGAGCACGGGGCGTGTTCAGTGAGCACAGCCCGTGTTCAAGCTTCTGTTACTGGGTGTTTTTATGAAAATGTGCAGCACGGCCCCGTGTTCAGTGAACACGGCCCCGTGTACAGGTTACTGTAAATGCAAAACTAAACTAAAATGCAGAAAAATGTGCGCGCTTTTTAAAAAATGTTTTGAAAAACTGATTAGGCCGTCGATTTTAAGCTTTCTTAAAATCCTTGTGTCCCCGGCAACGACGCCAAAAACTTGATGCGTGTGAAGTGTTATATATATTAGGTGTATATTTTAAGCCCTTTTTTAACACTTATTTTAGCCAAGTTTTAAATTTATAAAACACGATATTTTACTAACACTAAACACACATATGGGCAAGTGCACCCATCGTGAGCGTAGTATAGCGTTGGTAAGATACCGAGGTCGTCCAAGGACACAAGAGCTTTTAGTACCGGTTTATCCTCAACGTCTAATCAAAATAAAAAGTTTAGGAAAATGTTTTAAGCTAAGAAAAATAAAAACTAACTAAAATGCTGAAAATAAAAACAAAGAAAAACAGATAGACAAGATGAATCACTTGGTTCCGACTCGTATCTAGTATAACCTTTGATTATTCCCGCACTTTTGCACATAATTAAGAGATTATCTTAGTTATTGTAGTAGGCCCCTCTTTTGAAGGTGACGTTACCCTCACCCCAGTAGTTTGAGTCAGCAAGGATACAATCCTAAAAGGGTGGATTATTGGAAGATAATGAATTAAGTTATTAATGCAGTATTATGGTAGGCCCCGCTTTTGGCGGTGACGTTACCCTCGGCTAAGTAGTCTGAGTCAGCAGGGATACAGTCCTAAATAGCCGGGTTATAGTATTAATAGTAGTTAACTTATGAGGGGATCAAAGAGTTTGGACCCTCGCCATCCAATACCGTGAAGCATTGAAGGAGGTCCTACTAAATTTGACCCAGGTCCATTGCAGGACCTCTAAACGCTGAACAATGGCAAGACCTTTACCAAACCGTTCCCTTAACCCCCGACTAGGTAGCCAACATACCTCCATATAGACCGTGGAGATATGAATGGTGAAAATCCTTTATTTTATATAGACAGTAAAATAATGCCAAGACACCACGGACAAACGATAAGGAAAGATCACCTTCAACATAAGTAACTAGTTATTAAAGTCATTAATACAAAACCAAATAAAAAGTGCAAAAGATTAGAAATAAAAAGTATTATACTAGACACTAGGTCTTCACCAAGTGATGTAAGAGACTTAGGCAAACATGGCCTTGATTGTCAAGAACTCTTACGATCAATCTTGGATCCCGAGACGACTCACACACTCTACGATGGACAATGGATGATGGTGGTGGATGATGGTGTTGTGATGGTGGTGGGTGGTGGATGAAGTGTGAGAGAGGTGGTGTGCCAAGGGATGAGTTGAAATGAATCCAAGCACTCCTATTTATAGGCTGAACAGAGAGTTGGGCACGGCCCCGTGTCCGCTGGGCACGGCCCCGTGCCTGTCTGACACTCTCTCTCCTCATTAATTGTAATTCGCAATTACAATTAATGCGCCTGCTGTACTTTCGACACGCCCCCGTGTTCACTGGGCACGGCCCCGTGGTGGGCAATAGAAGCTTCTATAGGTTTGTCTTTTCTGCTGCTTCTTGGGCACGACCCCGTGCTGGCTGAGCACGGGGCGTGTTCAGTCTTCTGCCTTCTCTATTTTGCTTTGGAAGGTGCCGTTGAGGGGTCGGGCAGTCCACTTATGTTCCTTTCCTTGTATTTATGTTGGAATTAGCTGTCTTTTTGCTTCTTTTGTGTTTTTGATCTCATTTAATCCTGAAAATACAAAAGGAAGACAAAAACACTCTTTTTCCAATATTAGTACTTAAAAAGGGTTAGTTTTATGCCTTATTTGATGTAATTTATATGTTGCATTTTACACACATCAGTGATTAAAACTTGAAGCACTTTTTATGAGATCAGACAAACAATTTTGTAAAGGGGATTTGGAGAGTCGTTAAAAAGGTAAAGTATGTTTCTATTTGCCTCTATGTAAAAAGTTAAACCGCCATTGGAATAATAAATTACATTTTACCGTCATTGAGAAAAGGAACTTACATTTTACCCCCTAATAATATAGCTTTACTTTTCAAATAATTCAAATCATTTTCAAATAATTCAAACCATTTTCAAAATACTTTGAAAGTCTTATTTTGAGTGCTCAATAATCTTCTTCATTCAGATATTTGAAATTATGGATACAGATAATAGAATTTCAAGTAAGTATGAACTTTTCTTTCAACCAAGTCAAAGTAAAGTCTGTGCTGAAGCAAGGAAAAAAAGGAAGCGTGTTCTGCAACAAAAGCGAAACAACAATGGTTTTCATCGTAGATCAACATTTGATTCTGTTAAAAGGATTCCATTATTAAACACTCCAAGTGGTATGCCTTATAGGTTTGCAAACAAAATTTTACAAGAAATATATATTTATATGTTATGTTTTGGGAATCCTTACACATGTTTCGTATTTTACAAGTTTCAACAACCAATGTTGAGAGAAGGAATGTGTATCATTTTCCTGTTTATGCTACTCCAAATATTATCAGTAATTTGTTTCACTCATCTACAGAAGTAAAAGGTATACTTACTACAGATATTTTTTGGTAATTTCAAAAAAATTTCACAATATGTTCAAAGTTCTTTCCTTGAGTGGTCAGCTATCTTCTTCATTCAAGTATTTTAAATTATGGATACAGATAACACAATTTCAAGTAAGTATGAAGTGGACCTTCAAGCAAGTCAACGTCAAAGCTGTACTGAAGAAAGAGAAAAAAGGAAGTATGTTCTTCAACAAAAGAGAAACATAACAGGTTGTCATCCTACATCAACATCTGATTCTGTTGAAAGGATTCCATTTTCAAATACTTCAAGTGGTATGTGTTATAGTTTTGCAAACAAAATTTAAAAGAAATATGTATGTATATGTTATGTTTTTGGAATCCTTACATATGTTCTGTTTTACAAGTTTCAACCACCAATGTTGAAAGAAGGAATGTGTATCATCTTCCTGCTTATGCTACTCCAAATATAAGTAGTAATTTGTTTCACTCATCTACACAAGTAAAAGGTATACTTACTGCAGATATTTTTTTGGTAATTTCAAATAATTTTCTCAATACTTTCAAAGTTCTTTTCTCGAGTGGTCAACAATCTTTTTCATTCAAGTATTTTAAATTATGGATACAGATAACACAATTTCAAGTAAGTATGAAGTTGACCTTCAAGCAATTCAACGTCATATGTGTGCTGAATAAAGAGAAAAAAGGAAGTATGTTCTTCAACAAAAGAGAAACAACAGAGGTTGTCATCCTGCATCAACATCTGATTCTGTTGAAAGGATTCCATTTTCAAATACTTCAAGTGGTATGTGTTATAGTTTTGCAAACAAAATTTAAAAGAAATATGTATGTATATGTTATGTTTTTGGAATCCTTACATATGTTCTATTTTACAAGCTTCAACCACCAATGTCGAAAGAAGGAACGTGTATCACCTTACTACTTATGCTATTCCAGATATTAGTAGTAATGTGTGTCACTCATCTACACAAGTAAAAGGTATACTTACTGCAGATATTTTTTCTAATTTAATTATGAATTGTAGTTTTCTTCGTTTATTTTATATACTTTTGTCTTATAAGATTCATCAAGAAAAATCTCATCAAGGAATGTCCATCACACTCCTTTTGGAAGTACTAAGCAAACATCCAATTTTGTTGAGAGGACTCCATTATCAGATATTACAAATTGTATGTTTTAAATTTTTGTGTAACACCTCGAAAATTCACGTCCTATAATGTGTAGACACGTGTCAAATGTTTAAACGTGTGAAAGAAATATTATAGAAGGACTAAAGTTGACAAACATGGAAAGTATGTGTATATACGTATTCTAAGTGTCAACTGTGAATAAATATAATGTACATTAACCCTACACGATGCTCGTACCTTCAAACGAATAAATCATGGATCATACGAAGCGAAAAGTAAGCGATTTCAAACTACAAGGACCAAATGTGTCATCATGTTTAATTTATACCTCTGAGTGACTTTTTGACAAACCCGAAGCTTTGTAAATATTAATTATGCTCACGGGAATGCACCACTAAAATTTCATAACGTTTCGTTATCGTATGAGAAAGTTATGACCAAATTCGTGTGCGAAGGGTTAAAGTGTTAACGTTGAAAGTTAAGGCTTTTCGGGTTAACCGGAAGTGTTCAGGGACTTGGCAAAGTGGGTATAAGTCCTAAAGTCCTTGTGGGTATTTTACAAGGGGTCAAATTGCAAGTTAAAGCTTAATTACCCTTTCAAATTAACCAAGGGTCAAGTTGGAAAACAATAAAAATAAAAAATTCAGAATAAGCAGGCCAGGCGGCCCGCCTTGGCTTCGGAGAAATGGGACGCGGGCCGCGTCCAAGGCCCAGATGCAGAAAACGGGGACAGGCCCCTGTATTCGCGGAAACTCGACTTTTAATCGCATTTGCAACATGGTGGGCGACCCCTAACTGTGCTAGAACACTAGGGACATGTGTTGGATGGTTGTGGTTGATCATAGAGCTAGTTGTCAACTTCTTATGGTGGGAATTTCACTATATAAAGACATCTTGTGCAATGTTGTTCATCACACTTCCATCTGATCATTTGGAGCATTTCTGGAGCTAAGGAACTCTCTCAACTGATCTTAAGTCGTGCATAGGACTCTTGTAAGTCTTCTAGTTCTTCTTTGTTTGAGTTTAGCTTGGTTAATTAGCTAAAAGTCAAACCGTCGTAATTACGGTTTGACTTTGAGATTAGTCAATAATGGCTCAGTCATATCTCGAATTAAAAGTAGTTATGAGTTGGTATTTAAGTGGGTAATAAAACCTCAAAAGGGTTTCCCCTGATCACCACTCTAACCAGGTCTAATGTCGGGTCAAACTTTTAATTAAAAAGTCAACATAATGCTTAAAATGTCATTTATGCATAATTAGCTATCTAGAACATATATAACCTGTTTGATCATTGTTATAACTTAGTAATTAGTGTAAGAACATGTCCAAACCAGTTCAACCCGACTATTTCCTGTTTAGAACCGGTTCGGAACCGAAAGTCACATAGTTTGACTTTCACTTTGACTTTCAGTTCTGACCCGTTTAGGCATATTTTAGAAATGCCTCAGAGCTTTAATTGGACTAGGTTACATGTTAGAACAACCCTCTGTGATTATACACCTTGGTTCATTAGTTATCCAATTAATATGCATGTTTCCGTTAATTGCTCATATGTTGACCGTTATGCCCTTATTACCTTAAAACGTGATTTATGAAAATGTAAAAGTGTAGAAACCTTTGTTACTAATATATAGACTTGTATGCAAAGTTTGACATCAGTTTGACTTGTAGATTAAGAGTTATGCTCATTATCGCAAAACTAATGCTTTATGTTAATAAAATGGCGTAATTAGCGTATAGCCTAGTTAAACATACTTTTTGGTATCAAATATTTTACCCACTGATGTAATATATTATTTTGGGATTTTTAAAGATTTTTAATTAATTTTAGGCTGAGCATAACTCGTAGTCGTAGGCTTAATCCGGTAATTGTCGGTTTTGCCCTTACGGGCCATAAAATGAGTTTTACATATCTAAAAGACCCCAAACCTTTTGCCACTGATTAGTTATGATAAATAAATTATTTTAAGCCTTCTGGAAATATAAAAATATCAGATTTAAGTATCGAACCCGGTAATGGCCTTTAATCGCCTTATTTAGCGTTTTTAGCGCATAGTATATTTTAAAATCATATTGGACATACCCGGGTTGACACCTACTGATTTAAGAGGCAAATTATAATATTTTAACAGTAAGCAAAGGTTGATAAACTCAGACTTCAGTTTTGAGCTTTTCAACTTATGTGAAATTACCAAAATACCCCTACGGGGCCTAGTTTGGTTAAAAATGATAAATACATACATGCTTTAACCTACTGATGTAACTTAACAAATTGAGGATATTTGATGATTTCATCAGACCTGTAACTCAGGTTGTCACTTAAACTCTTTTATAAACTTTTAAATAACCAAAATACCCCTACGGGGCCTAGTTTGTGTCTAAACATGTTTCGGGCATAACGAAAGACACCTTACTGATGTCACAACATATTTGAGACATAATTAACTTAGGAAACCTGTATATAGCTCTCATGACTACCCGTCACGCTTATTACGCGTACGGTTCGGTTTATGTAACAAGTTTACATAAATTAGCCGAAACGGGTCAAACCTTAACGGTTTTATCTCAAAATCCAGAATGTGAATAATGAACCCATATTAAACAAGTATTCAAAATTTTCGGGTCTGAATCACATTCTATCCGGTCTTCGCTTAATCGTGCGTACGAACCGTATCTTGAAACTAGCCGGTCTAAGCTTAAGCTTAATAAAAGACCCGTTAGAATTCTAATAGGTTATATTAAACCTTCGTTCCAGATTAGGAGAAACAGTAAAAGCTACGTGCATTCTGCTTATTGTGATTTATACTTGCATTAGGTAAATACTTTTAACTTATTTTCCCTATACGGGCTTGGGTTACGGTACATAGCGTACCGCTTGATCGAGCATCAAATCTCCACATTAAGTGGGTAGTTGAATAATTTGATCGGCTCGTTTAAACAGTCTTGTTTACTTTACAGCCTTTGGGGGGTTAATGACCATGTCCCGGATATCCTTGGCATCATCTTACGAGATGGCCGCGACCTGAGCACGGGGTGTAGGCGTACACCGTCCGTGTATAACTCAATGATGTGGTGTGTCTATTGATCTTTAACCCGGACTAGATCCGGGCTACTGAACGCATAAGTAACATGTAATTCGTTCACAAGATTATAATATTAAATAATTCTCCCAAGTTAAATAAAATGATTTATGCCACGTGCATCCAAACCAATTTTCAATCATTTTCCAAAATGAGTCAGTTGAATGTATTTACCAGTGTAAACTGACGTATTTTCCCAAAAAGACTGAATGCAGGTACTAAACGTAATTGGCTGGATTGTCTCCTAAGCATCAATAAAAAGTCTCGCAAGCTTAGGATGCCAGAAGTCTGTTGAACAATTAATATTATTTTGTTTCGATCCTACTGTGGATAAAACATCCGGATATTGTGACTTTGATTACAATAAATAAATTCGGTTGTATCTTATTTTAAATTTGCTTCCGCTGTGCATTATTATATTGTGTTGTTTGACTATTACGTTGCCAACCACGTCACGATACTCCCCCACCGGGCCCACCGGTGACACGTGGAAATCGGGGTGTGACAGGTTGGTATCAGAGCCAACTCTGAGTGAATTAAACACTAGCCTTTTGTGTTTAATCTCAGTTACACAATTGCACATATCTAAACCTTCGAGTCTAGACTTATAACATAGGACAAATTCCACTTATTCGGGTTTTTGTTTTGTTCTTTAAATTTTATATTTTTGTTATTGTTATCTTATGCTGTGTTGACAGGACAAAAATGCCTCCAAGATTCTTCAGGACACGAGGACGAGGCAAGGGGCCGGTCACCGCCCCCAACGACCACGAAGCTGGACCTTCACTGTCACACCCCCAAAATCCACACGCGGAATACTACCGCTTGTAGGCGTGACCGACCAGGATCAAGCCACCAATCATATTGAACAAGCATATAAGTAAACAAAATTCAACCAATGATATGAAAGGTGTCCCAAAAACCAAAGCATAGTAAAGTGTTTAGCGGAAGCATAATTGTAAAACCCATAGCAAATAATTAAGCATGAAATAAAGTAATGTTTAAAGCATGGCACACACTGCCATGTCCCATAACGACTGTTCCTCCCCCGTGCAAGCTCCAAGAGTACCTAAAGACCTGCAAGGCATGTAGCAACGAATCAACAACAAAGTTGAGCGAGTTCACAGTTGGTTGTTTGGTTATAGTATTCATTTCATAAATCGTATGTTCGTTTTATAAACCATGTATCGTATTAACCCTTATCGCGGCCAAT
The DNA here is from genome assembly GCA_030545235.1 of Helianthus tuberosus. Taxonomy (NCBI): domain Eukaryota; kingdom Viridiplantae; phylum Streptophyta; class Magnoliopsida; order Asterales; family Asteraceae; genus Helianthus; species Helianthus tuberosus. Next base: position 31,576,280 of record CM060393.1, read on the forward strand.
CCAGGCATCTGTGCGATGATTAGTGGGGGTTTCCCATGTTTTACTAGACCACGCGTATCGACTGCTACGAAAATATAAGAGGTGCCCTAAGTCAATGTCTATCAGCATTGACCCATTGCCCATAGTCCATTAGTACACGCCCGTTCGGACGACACGGTGTGAGGTTTGTTAAACCTAATAGCGCTATCTACTAATGACCCGCTCGCCATAGGCCTCGGCGATTAAGTCGATAAATGAGGGACTTCCTTTGATAGAACTGATGGTCTTATGATCGTGTACGTAGGTTTTACGTACGTGCCCTTCAATCGAGGACAGTAATATTCTGTTTAATAGAAATAGTTGTATGAGTAGTTATTCAATCCCATTCCCAACCCCTGGGAATCCCATGCCTTGGCTAGTGTGAACTCACCTTGGTTTGCTCGGTATGCTAAGTTAAGTGCTCACAATAAATCAGTCAAGTCCTATAGTGCACGTATACTCAATCAGTTCACATTGTTTGTAAAGTTTCACATGGAACTAGTGTCACAGTAATATCATGGGGTGTTTGACAGTTCATATCATGCAACATAAGCAGTTAATTGCATCTATACATTTAACAGAGTTGGCATCTAGCAAATTAACTAAGTAAATAAAGTTAACAGATTTCATGGAATAACCGAATTAATCCACTTCATTGAAATAATAAACAAACAGAGTAAGTCAGTTAACCCAGTTAACAACTTAACAGAATTGTCATCTAACAGAGTTACTCAAACAATGAAGTTCTCAAAATACATATTTAACAAAGTTTAAATAAACTAACTGAGTTATTCAATTGATTAGTTTAATTGAATAACATAATTAATGACATTAATTATTAACAGTATATAAGTTGCCAAAAACACCCTAGTGCCGAAAACACATAAGTGCCGAAATCCCTTATGGCCGAAAACCCTTTAGAGCCGAAAACACCTTTAGCCGAAATCCCTTATGGATCGAAATCATACATGGGCCGAAAACACTTATATGGACGAAATCCCTTATGGGCTTAACACATTGGGCCGAAATCACATAAGTGATTTCGTCCAGTTTCAATTGTAGGGGGGTGTTTTCGTTGGCTTCTAGTGTGACGAAAACACTATGGACTTTAATATTTCTTGGGCTGAAAACTCTATGTGGGCCAAAATCACCTAAAGTGATTTCGTCCACTTTAAATGTGGTGGGTGATTTCCTCCAATCATCATCTTCTTCAACAATACTTACAGTAGCTTAAACCCAGAAATTCCATTATATTACAGTTACAAAATTAATTATTTACAAATCCTTTAATAAATCATTGATATGTAATATATATTTTGCCAACATCATGTGATACTAGGATCCCAAATTAATCAGTTTATCATTCATTAACATAAACCCACTATTGATCAAAACATTAAATATACAGACAGTTCATAGATAATAATTATCTAACAAACACACAATGATCAATCACATAATCACATACATAAATATATACATACATCATGATTAAACACCCATAAACATACGATAAGCTTTTTAAACAACTGAATCATGAAATCACTAACCAAGGATTAAACAGATGTTTTGGCTTCAAATGAGGAATTCTTTCAAGTTGGGTTTCAGAGGTAGAGAGAGAAACAATTTGATAAGATAAGGTTTGATAAGTGTGAAACTTCTCTGAGAAGATTGTGATGAAATAAATATCTAATACCCCACTGGGCCTAAAGCCCAGTCTCTGTTTTCGTTGGGCCCATGCTAAACGAAAACACTCAAAGTGTTTTCATGAGTGGGTGATTTCATAAGGGGGTGGTGTTTTCATATAAGCAGGGGTGTTAGGCCAAACTTCCAAAATAAACTATGCAATCCCAAATAGCACAAATTACACTATCATATATACTCAAATATAATACGCACCCCAAATATCAAATATCAATCGCAAAAAAAAAAAAAAAAACTATTTAACGTTTTACAAATGTAAGCGTTGTGAAACAAACAAGTCGTATTAACAAACAACATAAAATAAAAAAAAATTAACGTGCACTAAATGCGAAGATGGAAATCTTGAAAACTCGAGTTGTCACATTCACGACGGCGAGCTCCATCCAACACCGAGAGTGACGACCCTCGGGAAACCGGAGAAACCTGTTCGAGCTGGCCAGACGGTCGGTTTCGCATACTTCAACACCGCCTGTTCTTAATCCTTATGAACCCAATAACCCTCAACCGTCCTACATACCACTTCAGCGATCCATATCTCATCATTCATATGGTGACCCCACACCCATCTTCCGAGGCCAATTTAATCCAGCCAATTACTTACAAGAACCCGTGGGTTTCAACCCACTAGGGCCAGACGATCACTTCTCTGGCGATCACGCTGACGACATGGACGAGGATACTGACCCCGTCATGCCAGCAAGTGGCACTCCAAACCATCCGATCGAGATCTCCGACGGATCGTCTTTTCACGGATCACCCTATGGTGGTCCAGACAGTTTCCAAGCCCTGTTTAATCAGCACGAGTGGTACTATACACCTTCTCACCACTCGTCGTCTCATGGGCAGCAACAGCAGCAGTCGTCTCAGCAGCAGGAGCCACAGCCGCAGCCGCATCATCAAGATTCATCTGAGGATCACCGATTTGTGGCAGTTACGCCACCACCTCCACCGCCACCAGTTCAGCCGGCACCTCCTCAACCGTCGAGGCGTAGGAGGACCGGTGCCCGTATGTCTGTACGACCGGGGGGCTTTAATTTCAGTTCCCCACGTCAGTCAAGTGCTAGCCACTACCCGCCACATCAGGAGGACCCACAAATGGGTGGACCCTCCAACCCAGCGATGCCTCAGCCGCCGCCAATGGGTTTTGACAACCCGATACCAGCTTATACAGGTGGCATGGGATACAACCCGTTTAAACCCCCAACGCATCACAACTATGGTTACGGGGAGGCTGATCCGTACATGGTAGCAGCGAACTATAACACCCAAGGACCCTATGGGGATCCATGGGAGGTGAGTTACCCGACTCAGGGATACCCTATACCTTCTAGACCCATTATCAGGACGCAATCGCAGCCACCACGGTTTTCTCCCCCAGAAAGGGAGGAAATTTTACAGAGGTTGGAGCAAGTGGAACGGGAAGCTCACGAGGAACGTAGGGAAAGACAGACGTTCTTCCAAGGGTTGGTTAGTTTGATCAAGGGAAAGAACAAGAAGGATCGTTGAATCCTTCCACAGTTATTTTCTCCTGTATTTACTGTTGAGCCCCTGCGTGGGTGTATTTGGTATGTTGCCTTGAGCCCCTGTGTGGGCATGCTTGTTTGTTTGAACCCCTACGTGGGTGTATTGTTAGTGTGAGTCCCTGCGTGGACATGTGTGATATTTAGCCCCTGCGTGGGCATGTGTGTTATTTAACCCCTACGTGGGTAAGTTTGTAATTTGAAAGACCCGTTTAGGGCAAGTGTGTAATGCTTTGAATAAATAAATGGAATGTTTGTTTTTATAAATTTCATGATTGCCATGTGTGCATATATACTTTATAAATGAAATAAATAAATTAAAATCATTCCTTTTAAAAATAATCTGCCTATGTAATTATAAATTTAGGATCTTAAAGTGTGAAACCTAGCCTCGTGTCAAATATAAGACCGGGCCAAAATGGTAAGACATGTTTAAAAGATTCAAATCCCTCTTAACATCTTAAAACATGTTAACACTCCTGGCAGAAGTGATTCGTTAAACTCACATGTCATTTATATATATATATAAGGATTCTTTAGAAGATTCCAAACCTAATTATATGATCTCTGAATCATGGGTTAAGATCATCAATTAAGATGATCATATTTTACCATACGTGGTAACATGATGCCTACGGGCCCAGCTCACTCCCATATGAGCCAAAAGACAGTGGTAGCTATGACTCCCTGTCTGATAAAGGTAATGAATTAGGTTCAAACCTTAAAAGTCTTGATTCTCTGAAATCATAGCTTATAATTTAAATTGTCCATGTGACTAAGCCTTATGTGCTAATATATATATATATATTGTTATTGTTTATGTTTAGGATAAATTTTAATTGAAATCCTAAATTAATACGATCAATAAGTTAACCAAATATGGTCTCTGTTTACCATGGTTAACGAGTTACCCTAAGGGGTAATTCCATAATAAACTCCCAAATAAAATATTGTTCTTGTTTTCTGCAACAGTTCAATACAAATGGCTAACTCAAATGAAGTCAATAGCCATCCAGTGGAGCCAAATGAGAACGCCCAGATTACGTTAACGGGTGCCGAGTTAAAAGCGATCATAGACGGCGCTGTTACTCAGGCTTTGGATAGACAGTATGAGGAATACAGTGGTACTCGAAGTAGGACCCACTCTGCATCACATTCAAAGCCCAGGACACATTCTGAGGCTCATAGCAAGCCTCCTCCCAAGAAGAATGGACCCAAGAAAGATGGTGATGACCGTCAGTCCACCAACCATCAAAGTGTCCCATCTCAGCATATAGTACTGCATCAAGAACCCCGTAACAAGGGATGCTCCTATAAGTACTTCGTGTCTTGTAAGCCCAGGGATTTTACTGGGGAAAAATGAGCCGTTGACTGTATGACTTGGCTGGACGAGATGGACACGGTGGTAGATATCAGCGGGTGCGCTGAAAGGGATATAGTTATGTTTGTGTCATAGTCCTTCAGGGTGAAGCATTGGCATGGTGGAGATCTCTGATGGAGGCCTCCGGAAAGATCCCGTTGTATAATATGTCGTGGGATCAATTCATTGCCCTAATCAAGGATAATTTCTGCCCTCAACATGAGGTGGAGAAGATAGAATCTGACTTTCTATCGTTGGTGATGAAGAACCTCGACTGTCAAGCTTACCTGACAAGCTTCAATACGCTGTCCCGGTTGGTTCCCTACCTGGTAACCCCGGAGCCAAAAAGAATCGCTCGCTTTATTGGTGGTTTAGAACCCGAGATCAAGGCAAGCGTAAAAGCTTCCCGGCCAGCTACCTTCAGGTCTTTAACTGACATTTCCTTATCCCTCACTCTGGATGCGGTCAGGCAGAGATCGCAGAGGAATAAGGAGGCCGAGAAGAGGAAGCATGAAGATGATGGTTCGCGGAGGTCGAACAAGAAAAACCGTGGGAACGGTGATAGCAAGAAGGGATCTGAGTCGAAGAAGGATGGGCATAAGTCTGATGAGAAGCCCAAGTGTAAAATTTGCAAGAAGCAGCACTATGGAAAGTGCAGACTGGAGTCGAACTCTCAGACTCAGTCGAAACCCTTTGCTTGTGGAATTTGCAAGTCCACGGATCATAAAACCCTGGATTGCAAAAAGATAAAAGACGCAACGTGCTATCGTTGCAATGAAAAGGGGGCACATCAAGACCAACTGCCCGAAATACAACAAGAAGCCTGAGGAGGCTAAGAAGACTAATGCCAGAGTCTTCAGAATGGACGCGAAAGAAGCTGTGCAAGACGATAATGTCATAACAGGTACATTCCTTGTAAATGATGTCTTTGCAAGAGTACTTTTTGATTCAGGCACAGATAAGTCTTTCGTAGATCATAAGTTTTGTAAATTGTTGAATTTACCTGTCAAAACCTTAAGCGTAAATTACGAGGTAGAGTTAGCAGATGGTAGCATAGAAACCGTCTCTACTGTGTTAGATGGATGTGTTATATCCATTAAGAACCATTCTTTTCCTCTATCTCTACTTCCGTTTAAATTGGCTGGTTTTGACATAGTTCTGGGTATGGACTGGTTATCTCATAACCAGGCCCAAATTGTCTGTAACCAGAAACAAGTTGTAATAAAGACTCCGTCTGGTGAATCACTTACCATTCGGGGAGATACCCAGTATGGGCTGCCTGAGCAGGTGACTATGCTCAAGGCTTCCAAGTGTTTGAAGAAGGGGTGTGTCATTTACGTGGCGCAAGTGATTATTGATGAGCCTAAACCGAAGATAGAAGACATCCCTGTCATTTCTGAATACCCAGAAGTGTTTCCTGAAGATCTACCTGGTTTACCACCGGATAGACAAGTGGAATTCAGGATCGATATCATCCCCGGAGCCGCACCTGTTGCTAGAGCTCCATACAGATTGGCACCCACGGAAATGAAGGAGTTGCGGACGCAGCTAGATGAATTGCTGGCTAAAGGTTTCATTAGACCTAGTTCATCTCCTTGGGGAGCGCCAATCTTGTTCGTCAAGAAGAAGGATGGGTCGATGCGTCTGTGCATCGACTATCGCGAGCTTAATAAAGTCACGATCAAGAATAGGTATCCTTTGCCCAGGATCGACGATTTGTTCGATCAGCTTCAAGGGGCAAGTTACTTTTCGAAGATTGATTTGAGGTCAGGCTACCATCAGTTGAAGGTAAAAGATGAAGACGTTCACAAGACTGCATTTAGGACTCGTTACGGTCACTACGAGTTCCTAGTGATGCCTTTTGGGCTCACTAATGCACCAGCCGCGTTCATGGATCTCATGAATCGCGTCTGCAAGCCTTACTTAGATAAATTTGTTATCGTCTTCATCGATGGCATCCTTATTTATTCTAAGAATCAAGCTGACCATGAGAAACACCTTCGTTGTATTCTCAAACTTCTACATCAGGAGAAGCTCTATGCCAAATTCTCTAAGTGTGAATTTTGGCTACGAGAAGTCCAATTTCTTGGACACGTGGTCAGTGAGCGTGGTATCCAAGTGGATCCCGCTAAAGTTGAAGCTGTTATGAATTGGCAAGAGCCAAAGACGCCTACAGAGATTCGTAGCTTCCTGGGATTAGCAGGTTATTACAGGCGTTTTATTGAAAATTTTTCAAGGATTGCTGCACCCCTAACTTCCTTGACCAAGAAGAAAGTAAAGTTCGTTTGGGGCCCTAAGCAGCAAGAGTCCTTCGATGTTTTGAAACAAAAGTTGAGCAACGCTCCTGTGCTTACCTTACCTGAAGGCGCTGAAGAATTTGTAGTTTATTGTGATGCATCACACACTGGCATGGGGTGTGTGCTTATGCAGAAAGGCAAGGTTATTGTCTATGCATCACGACAGTTAAAGGTGCACGAAAAGAATTACACCACCCATGACTTGGAATTGGGTGCCGTTGTGTTCGCACTAAAACTATGGAGGCATTATCTTTATGGAATCAAGTTTGTGATCTATTCTGATCACAAGAGCCTCCAGCATCTGTTTAATCAGAAAGAATTAAACATGAGGCAACGCCGTTGGATGGAAACTTTAAATGATTATGATTGTGAAATCAAATACCATCCCGGCAAGGCGAATGTAGTCGCTGATGCCTTGAGCAGAAAGGAAAGGGTCAAACCCATTCGAATCAATGCCAAGCGCATGGAAATAAAGAACAGTTTGATAGAAAGGGTGTTAGCTGCACAGAAGGAAGCTGTGTTGGAAGCTAACTATCCTAATGAAAAGTTAGGAGTAACTGAGGAGCAGTTAACTCTTAGCAAGGACGGAATTCTGCGATTAAATGGACGAATATGGGTTCCAATTTTTGGAGGACTTCGTGATGTCATCCTCCAAGAAGCCCACAGTTCCAAATACTCCGTTCATCCTGGAGCTGATAAGATGTACCAGGATTTAAAGGCAAATTATTGGTGGATAGGCTTGAAAAAGTCTGTTGCCGCCCATGTAGCAAAATGCTTGACATGTGCGCAAGTCAAAGCCGAGCATCAAAAGCCGTCAGGCTTGCTACAACAGCCTGAACTCCCTACATGGAAGTGGGAGATGGTAACTATGGATTTCATTACCAAGTTACCCAAGACAAGGAAAGGAAATGATACGATATGGGTTATAGTTGACCGACTGACTAAGTCAGCTCATTTCTTACCCATCAAGGAAACGTATAGCTCCGATATGTTAGCCCAGTTACACGTTGATAAGATTGTAGCCCTACATGGCATACCTGTAGCTATTATCTCTGACCGAGATACTAGGTACACGTCACATTTTTGGAAAAGTTTCCAACAATCTTTGGGCACACGTTTGAATTTTAGTACGGCTTATCATCCTCAGACTGACGGTCAGAGTGAGCGTACTATTCAAACGTTGGAAGACATGCTGCGTGCATGTGCGATCGATTTGGGAGGTAGCTGGGATAAGAACCTACCATTAATCGAATTCTCCTACAACAATAGCTACCATACCAGCATTAAGGCTACGCCTTTTGAGGCATTATACGGTAGAAAGTGTAGATCGCCAGTTTGTTGGGCGGAAGTCGGAGAAGTCCAGTTATCAGGACCAGAAATCGTGTTCGAAACGACGGACAAGATTGTCCAGATTCGTGAAAATCTCAAAGCTGCCCGGGATAGGCAGAAGAGTTACGCTGATCCAAATCGCAAGGATTTTCACTTTGAAGTAGGTGACAAAGTCCTACTTAAAGTGTCACCCTGGAAAGGGGTGATGCGATTTGGTAAGAAAGGCAAGCTAAGCCCAAGATACATAGGACCTTTCGAGGTTATCGAACGAGTCGGGTCAGTTGCCTATAAGTTGAACTTACCGGAAGAGCTCAGTGGAATTCACAATGTGTTCCACATCTGCAATCTGAAGAAGTGTTTCGCTGACGAATCACTGGTTATACCACATACAGATGTGCATATAGACGCGAGCTTAAAATTTTTTGAAAAACCTTTGTCGATTGAAGATCGACAGGTAAGGAAGCTTCGAAGGAAGCATATACCTTTTGTAAAGGTCAAATGGGATGCCCGTAGAGGTCCCGAATTCACGTGGGAGGTTGAATCCACGATGAAGGAAAAGTACCCTTACTTGTTTCAGTAAATCTCGGGTCGAGATTTATTTTAAGGGGATGAGGATGTAACACCTCGAAAATTCACGTCCTATAATGTGTAGACACGTGTCAAATGTTTAAACGTGTGAAAGAAATATTATAGAAGGACTAAAGTTGACAAACATGGAAAGTATGTGTATATACGTATTCTAAGTGTCAACTATGAATAAATATAATGTACATTAACCCTACACGATGCTCGTACCTTCAAACGAATAAATCATGGATCATACGAAGCGAAAAGTGAGCAATTTCAAACTACAGGGACCAAATGTGTCAACATGTTTAATTTATACCTCTGAGTGACTTTTTGACAAACCCGAAGCTTTGTAAATATTAATTATGCTCACGGGAATGCACCATTAAAATTTCATAACGTTTCGTTATCGTATGAGAAAGTTATGACCAAATTCGTGTGCGAAGGGTTAAAGTGTTAACGTTGAAAGTTAAGGCTTTTCGGGTTAACCGGAAGTGTTCAGGGACTTGGCAAAGTGGGTATAAGTCCTAAAGTCCTTGTGGGTATTTTACAAGGGGTCAAATTGCAAGTTAAAGCTTAATTACCCTTTCAAATTAACCAAGGGTCAAGTTGGAAAACAATAAAAATCAAAAATTCAGAATAAGCAGGCCAGGCGGCCCGCCTTGGCTTCGGAGAAATGGGACGCGGGCCGCGTCCAAGGCCCAGATGCAGAAAACGGGGACAGGCCCCTGTATTCGCGGAAACTCGACTTTTAATCGCATTTGCAACATGGTGGGCGACCCCTAACTGTGCTAGAACACTAGGGACATGTGTTGGATGGTTGTGGTTGATCATAGAGCTAGTTGTCAACTTCTTATGGTGGGAATTTCACTATATAAAGACATCTTGTGCAATGTTGTTCATCACACTTCCATCTGATCATTTGGAGCATTTCTGGAGCTAAGGAACTCTCTCAACTGATCTTAAGTCGTGCATAGGACTCTTGTAAGTCTTCTAGTTCTTCTTTGTTTGAGTTTAGCTTGGTTAATTAGCTAAAAGTCAAACCGTCGTAATTACGGTTTGACTTCGAGATTAGTCAATAATGGCTCAGTCATATCTCGAATTAAAAGTAGTTATGAGTTGGTATTTAAGTGGGTAATAAAACCTCAAAAGGGTTTCCCCTGATCACCACTCTAACCAGGTCTAATGTCGGGTCAAACTTTTAATTAAAAAGTCAACATAATGCTTAAAATGTCATTTATGCATAATTAGCTATCAAGAACATATATAACATGTTTGATCATTGTTATAACTTAGTAATTAGTGTAAGAACATGTCCAAACCTGTTCAACCCGACTATTTCCTGTTTAGAACCGGTTCGGAACCGAAAGTCACATAGTTTGACTTTCACTTTGACTTTCAGTTCTGACCCGTTTAGGCATATTTTAGAAATGACTCAGAGCTTTAATTGGACTAGGTTACATGTTAGAACAACCCTCTGTGATTATACACCTTGGTTCATTAGTTATCCAATTAATATGCATGTTTCCGTTAATTGCTCATATGTTGACCGTTATGCCCTTATTACCTTAAAACGTGATTTATGAAAATATAAAAGTGTAGAAACCTTTGTTACTAATATATAGACTTGTATGCAAAGTTTGACATCAGTTTGACTTGTAGATTAAGAGTTATGCTCATTATCGCAAAACTAATGCTTTATGTTAATAAAATGGCGTAATTAGCGTATAGCCTAGTTAAACATACTTTTTGGTATCAAATATTTTACCCACTGATGTAATATATTATTTTGGGATTTTTAAAGATTTTTAATTAATTTTAGGCTGAGCATAACTCGTAGTCGTAGGCTTAATCCGGTAATTGTCGGTTTTGCCCATACGGGCCATAAAATGAGTTTTACATATTTAAACGACCCCAAACCTTTTGCCACTGATTAGTTATGATAAATAAATTATTTTAAGCCTTCTGGAAATATAAAAATATCAGATTTAAGTATCGAACCCGGTAATGGCCTTTAATCGCCTTATTTAGCGTTTTTAGCGCATAGTATATTTTAAAATCATATTGGACATACCCGGGTTGATACCTACTGATTTAAGAGGCAAATTATAATATTTTAACAGTAAGCAAAGGTTGATAAACTCAGACTTCAGTTTTGAGCTTTTCGACTTATGTGAAATTACCAAAATACCCCTACGGGGCCTAGTCTGGTTAAAAATGATAAATTTCACATACATGCTTTAACCTACTGATGTAACTTAACAAATTGAGGATATTTGCTGATTACATCAGACCTGTAACTCAGGTTGTCACTTAAACTCTTTTATAAACTTTTAAATGACCAAAATACCCCTACGGGGCCTAGTTTGTGTCTAAACACGTTTCGGGCATAACGAAAGACACCTTACTGATGTCACAACATATTTGAGACATAATTAACTTAGGAAACCTGTATATAGCTCTCATGACTACCCGTCACGCTTATTACGCGTACGGTTCGGTTTATGTAACAAGTTTACATAAATTAGCCGAAACGGGTCAAACCTTAACGGTTTTATCTCAAAATCCAGAATGTGAATAATGAACCCATATTAAACAAGTCTTCAAACTTGTCGGGTCTGAATCACATTCTATCCGGTCTTCGCTTAATCGTGCGTACGAACCGTATCTTGAAACTAGCCGGTCTAAGCTTAAGCTTAATAAAAGACCCGTTAGAATTCTAATAGGTTATATTAAACCTTCATTCCAGATTAGGAGAAACAGTAAAAGCTACGTGCATTCTGCTTATTGTGATTTATACTTGCATCAGGTAAATACTTTTAACTTATTTTCCCTATACTGGCTTGGGTTACGGTACATAGCGTACCGCTTGATCGAGCATCAAATCTCCACATTAAGTGGGTAGTTGAATAATTTGATCGGCTCGTTTAAACAGTCTTGTTTACTTTACAGCCTTTGGGGGGTTAATGACCATGTCCCGGATATCCTTGGCATCATCTTACGAGATGGCCGCGACCTGAGCACGGGGTGTAGGCGTACACCGTCCGTGTATAACTCAATGATGTGGTGTGTCTATTGATCTTTAACCCGGACTAGATCCGGGCTACTGAACGCATAAGTAACATGTAATTCGTTCACAAGATTATAATATTAAATAATTCTCCCAAGTTAAATAAAATGATTTATGCCACGTGCATCCAAACCAATTTTCAATCATTTTCCAAAATGAGTCAGTTGAATGTATTTACCAGTGTAAACTGACGTATTTTCCCAAAAAGACTGAATGCAGGTACTAAACGTAATTGGCTGGATTGTCTCCTAAGCATCAATAAAAAGTCTCGCAAGCTTAGGATGCCAGAAGTCTGTTGAACAATTAATATTATTTTGTTTCGATCCTACTGTGGATAAAACATCCGGATATTGTGACTTTGATTACAATAAATAAATTCGGTTGTATCTTATTTTAAATTTGCTTCCGCTGTGCATTATTATATTGTGTTGTTTGACTATTACGTTGCCAACCACGTCACGATACTCCCCCACCGGTGACACGTGGAAATCGGGGTGTGACATTTTGGAAACAAAATATTTGTTTAATCTTAGGTTTTATGAATTGTTATATATGTCTTATTTTACAAGCTTCAATATAGGTGGAATATCTAAAATTGAATTATAAATGAGTGATGAGATGCTAGCAGATTTTGTGGTTAAGAAGATTCATGGAATTTCTAAAGGTATAAGATACGAATGTAAATTCCTGTTAAGTTTTCAATATGTAGATAACTTATGTTGACTTATAAATTTGCTAAGTCTGTAGATTATATTGATCATGGAGATGCCATCTTTGTGTGTTCTAAATGTGATGCAATGTTATGGGAAGATGAAATGCTTAGGGGAAATAAAAAACGTAAGAAAACATCCTATTCTCTTTGTTGTTCAAATGGAGATGTTGAGCTACCACGACCGCCTACACCTCCTCCATTACTACGTCATTTATATAAAAGTCATACCTCACAGTCTCGCAATTTCATGGATAATATTCAAGCATATAACATGATGTTTTCCTTCACATCTCTTGGTGGGAAGGTTGACAAAAGTTATCAGAGAGGTAAAGGTCCTTATGTATTTAGACTACAAGGTCAGAATTATCATCGAATGGGTAGTCTACTTCCGGACGATGGGGAAGAACCCAAATTCTCCCAGCTTTACATTTATGATTCACAAAACGAAGTGGTAAATCGTCAAAAAGCAGTAAGGTAATTTCTTTATGATAATTGTGGCATTTATGAATATATATTTTGCTTTTTAGTATATTTACATTCATTATCATTTGAAATGAATGTAAATTTTAACATTTTATATTTCTGGCAGTTCTCTGATAGAATGCAAAACTACAAGAAACAACCAGCTTGATAGTACAACCATCGAGGGTCTTAAAGATATGTTGGATTCTTGCAATCCTCTTGTCCAGTCCTTCAGAATGGTAAGAGATTGTTTTCAAGAAAATGAGTTTCAAGATGTAAGCTTGAAGCTTATTGGAACAAGAGATAAGGATGGAAGAGTTCACAATTTGCCAACAACATCAGAAATTGCTGCGTTAATAACTGGTGATTTTGATGGAGCATTTGATAAACGGGACATTGTTGTTAGAAAGAAGTCTGGTGGTCTTCAAATAATTAGTGAGCTTCATCCCTCTTACCTTGCTTTGCAATATCCACTTATTTTCCCATATGCAGAAGATGGTTATAGAGTTGGTATTAAATATAGAGGGATTGCGATTGATAATGAGGTACTTAGAACCAATCTTACAATTAGAGAATTCTTTTATTACAAAATTCAAGATAGACAGAATCAGTTTTCATTGTTAGTTAATGCGTAAAACTATTTTAGCAGTTTTTGGTTGATGGATACACGATGATAGAATCTGCCAGGTTGAATTATATAAGGACACAACAACCTAAACTTAGAACGCAAAGTCTTAAGAACTTGAATGCTACTGTTGAAAGTGGAGAGAATAATGCCTCAGGTTGTGGTAAACCTATACTTTTACCTTCATCATTTACTGGTGGTTCTAGATATATGATGCAAAAGTACTTGGATGCTATGGCAATTTGCAAGTCTGTTGGATATCCTGATTTATTCATAACGGTAACTTGTAATCCAAACTGGCCTGAGATTTACAGGTGTTTGCACGATAAAGCTCTTAATGCTGAAGACAGACCGGATATTATATCTAGATTATTCAAGTGTAAATTGGATCATCTTATAAAAGATTTCAAGAAAGATAAATTCTTTGGTGATATACAAGCAGGTACTCGTTAGTTATATTTTTTAGTTTGAACATCTAATTATATTTATCTAACAGGTCACTGTTTAAAAATTTCAGTTATGTATACAATGGAATTTCAGAAGCGTGGACTCCCACATGCTCACATATGTTTGTTCTTGGGTGCTGAAAGTAAATTTCCAACTGCATCTGATATTGATCGTGTTATTAGTGCTGAGATACCAGATAAAGAAAGAGATCCTGAATTATATGAGCTTGTCAAGCAATTTATGATTCATGGACCATGTGGTACAGACAACCCACTTTGTCCATGTATGGTTCAGCAAAAATGTTCTAAGAAGTTTCCCAAAAATATGTAGATGAGACTTGTGTTGATTCTGAAGGATATCATGTCTATCGTCGTCGTCAAACAAGTAATACAGTAGTAAAGAATGGTGTGACACTTGATAATAGATTTGTAGTTCCTTACAATGCTCTCTTGCTCAGAAAGTATCAGTGCCACGTTAACGTTGAATGGTGTAACCAGTCAGGTTTTATCAAATATTTGTTTAAATATATTAATAAGGGGCCTGATAGAGTCACTGCTTCTGTTTTTCAAGCCAATAGCACCAGGAATGATACAGAACATAATGTTGTTGTAGATGAGATAAAAGCATACCTTGATTGTAGATATATCTCTGCTTGTGAAGTTGCTTGGAGAATATTCATGTATGATATACATTATAGATATCCGGCTGTTGAAGTATTACCTTTTCATTGTGAAGATGGTCAGAGTATTGTGTATAACGATCATGATAATTTGTGTGATATTGTTACTGATCCAACTGTGAAAATGACAATGTTTACAGAGTGGATGAATTGTAATAAAGTCGATGAATTTGCCAGGACATTGAGGTATGTTCAGTTTCTGGGATATTATGTATGGAATGCTAAAAATCGCAAATGGAATTGAAGAAAGCATCCGTATGGATCAATTGGGAAGATACATTATGTCCCACCATCACTTGGTGATTGTTATTACCTAAGGATTTTACTGAATCATATTAAGGGACCAACCTGTTTTGAAGATATAAAAACAGTTGATGGGCAGGTTTTTCAAACATTTAAAGATACATGTTTTGCACGGGGACTGTTGGATGATGATAAAGAATATGTTAATGCTGTCAAAGAAGCTAGCACATGGTCAACCGGAGATTTCTTGAAGACTTTTTTTGTAATCTTGTTGCTGTCAAATTCGATATCTCGTCCTGGTGTTTTTTGGTCGGAAACGAAGTCCCTGTTATGTGAAGACATTCTGTATCAGCAACAAAAGATAACTGGTATTGCAGGTAATGTGATTATTTTATTAAAGTTATATACAACTACATTAAAATTATGCAATAGCACTGTTATTGGGAAAAAAACTAATACTTTTTTCAACATTTGTTTTAGATTTGGATCTTCAACAAGAAGAACTTGAAAATACCTGTCTATCTGAAATTGAAAAGTTGTTACTTACCAATGGAAGTACAGTGAGAAATTTTGATGATATGCCAAGTGTTCCGGAAAATTATGTTTCATCGTCGAACAATCGATTGATAATGAAAGAATTATCATATGACAGTCTAGCTCTTCAAAGGGAACATGATGGTTATGTAAAGTGTTTAACTGCCGAACATGAAAGGATATATAAAATTGTTATGGAAGCGATTGAAAAAGGTGATGGAGGTGTGTTTTTTGTATATGGTTATGGTGGAACTGGAAAGACGTTTCTTTGGAAGATATTCTCAGCTGCATTACGATCAAAAGGTGAAGTTGTATTGAATGTTGCATCCAGTGGAATTGCTTCACTTTTGCTGGATGGTGGTAGAACTGCTCATTCAAGGTTTGTAATTTCAATCAACATTAATGAGAATTCAATATGTTCGATAGAGCCTAATACTGAGTTAGGTGATTTAATTAAAAGAGCAACATTGATTATTTGGGATGAAGCACCTATGACTCACAAGCATTGTTTCGAGGCTCTTGATAGAACAATGAGAGACATATCACGTTCCAGTCAACCGAACATGCAATCCAAGCCGTTTGGGGGAAAGGTAATTTTATTTGGTGGTGATTTTAGACAAATTCTTCCGGTCATCCATAAATGTACCAGAACAATGATAGTCAATGCTTCTTTGAATTCTTCTTATATATGGCGGTACTGTCAAGTACTAAAGCTAACTGAAAATATGAGATTAAGAGTTGGTTGTCAGGAAGCAGATTTGAAAGAAATAAAGGAATTTGGAGAATGGATTTTAAAGCTTGGTGATGGCCTGCTTGGTGAAGAAAATGATGGTGAGATTGATATTGAAATACCAGATGATTTACTTATTCATGACCAAGTCAATCCTATTTCTTCTCTCATTTCATTTATATATCCGGACATGAATAAGTTTTTTTGTGGGATTTAACGTATTTCTAACAAAGAGCGATTCTTGCTCCAACTAATGAAGTAGTGGATTCAATAAATAAAGAGTTGTTAGAGAGTCTGCCTGGTGAAGAAAAGGTTTATTTTAGTTCAGATAGTTTATGCCAATCGGAGGAAGAATCAGAGCTTAATATGGCATTGTTTCCTCCGGATGTGTTAAACAATCTTCGTTTATCTGGTTTACCTAACCATAAATTAGTACTGAAACTTGGTGCTCCAGTGATGTTACTCAGAAACATTGATCAGGCAAATGGATTGTGTAATGGTACACGTTTACAAGTCACGAAGCTCGGAAAAGTTGTGATTGAAGCAAAAATTATCACAGGGACTAATATAGGTCATCATACTTTGATTTCAAGACTGAAGATGACACCTTCTGATAAAAGAATACCAGTGAAAATTTCTCGAAGACAATTCCCACTTTCACTGTGTTTTGCTATGACAATAAATAAAAGTCAAGGACAATCATTGGAGCGTGTTGGTTTATATCTTCCACGTCCAGTGTTTAGTCATGGCCAGCTCTATGTTGTTGTATCTAGAGTAAAAAGTAGGAAGGGGTTGAAAATTTTGATTTGTGATAAAGAGAAACGAGTCTGTACAACCACTACTAATGTGGTTTACAAAGAAGTTTTACAAAATCTATGATGATACTAAACATCTGTCAACCTGGCAACGTCTGTTGGGTATAATGGAGGAACTGTTGTTAGGAAATGTTTGTTGGAAAGCAATACAACTTTTTGAAAGTATCTGATACTTGCTCTGCATTAAGCCTATCCTGAGAACACATGTTGTTAATAACATTATTCTCTTAACATCTGTTTACTAACCTTTGTAATTTATGTTGACTGGCCTTTTTAACATGGGTTGACTAACATCTGATAGTTACTATCTATCCATCTGGCAAGCTCTGTTGGAGATAATGGATAATAGTTCTTAGTAAAGTCTGTTGGAAAGCAACAGAAGTTTTTAACAGTTAATAGACAACAGTGGTTTGCTATCAACATAATGGAATTGCTCTTGAATAAACCTATTGATCATTACTTTATATCAATTTTGTAAGTCTGCACTAATTATTTTTTTACTCTCTGTCAATACGTGTTATGCATGGTTTTCTAAGAAACGACCCGTGTTTGCACACGGGTCTTCCTGGTAGTATATATAATAGTTAAAAAACGTTCACTTGTTGGTTTGGTAACCACCCAATGGGATTCATAACCAATACATGATCTCAATGTGACACTTGTTAATAACTTCTCGTCTAATACTCCTTCACAACAAGAGGCTTGGACTTGAGAGAGAAATTGTGGTGTAGATAAGATTTATTAAATCTTCTTGTAAAGAGACAATATATATTATTATTATAAAAAATGAATATCATTTTCAATATGAAAGGGATACCGAAAAAGTTTGGTACTCTTAAACTATATTTAAAAATCATTAACTTTAATCTAGTTTGTCAACAGACTATTATGAGGGAAAAGTCTCAAACAATCTTAGAACCTCCGGCTTTGCCGCCGTTACGTTCAAAGACTAAATTTCAATGTCCATCTAGAACATAGGAAAAGCTTCATACTTTACAACATTTAATCAAGGGAAAATGTGAAAAAAATTACAACCATAAGCAAACTTTAAATTCCTTTTTTTGTTTTGCTTTTTTTTTTTTTTTTTTTTTGTAATTTTCCATTTAGCTAACCACTTATAATTTTATTATTTTGTTAACTGTGATTAACACCGTCACTAGTTGGACATGTTACTTGTTAGACCTCGCCGGTCTTTGACATGCGATGGTGCAACAAGTGACCCGACTTAGTTGTTGGACCGGTTTTGAATAATATCTTTTGTAAAAATATAAGAGGATTTAATGTTTTATTTAAGAACATCTAGATGAAGTATTTTCACAACTTCATTAAACTTATTCTAAATACATATTTTTTTTTTCTTCCAATAATAGGATTTTAAACTTGGGCATGTAGCATACGTATGAAACTATTTGACAACAATTATAGAAAAAAGTTTATATCTTGCCAAATTAAATACCCTATTAATGAAACTATTTGACAACAATTATAGAAAAAAAATTGGTGTTATATCTTGCCAAATTAAATACCCTATTAAAAATACATCTCTTTTGTTATTTAAATTATATAATGACACTAAATTATACATCCGTGTATTACAAGGGTGAATAATAAAAATGACAACAATTAAAGAAAAAGTTTATATCTTGCCAAATTAAATACCCTATTAATGAAACTATTTGACAACAATTATAGAAAAAACTTGGTGTTATCTCTTGCCAAATTAAATACCCTATTAAAAATACATCTCTTTTGTAATTTAAATTATATAATGACACTAAGTTATACGTCCGTGTATTACACGGGTGAAGAATAAAAATGATAGGATTCATAAATTTTAAATATTTCTTATAAAAACGACTTAGTTCATATTACACGGGTTAAATAATAAAAGAAATGTTCAATTTATAAAAAATATTTTACGAACAAAATTAATTTAAAAAAAAAACATTTCATCAAAAAAATTGTAGAAATTATTGTTATCTTAGAAATGTGTATAATTAATAGTGAGGAGGCATCAGAGAAGACACGTATTCTCAAATATTTTTATTTATTATATATTACAGATACGGATTACAGATATAAATATAGATATATATATTATCTGATTTTCATCCACCCAATCCACTTCAAAATGTATAAAGAAGTACAGAACTACAGGCATTTCTTGTAATAAAACATATACAAAAATACAAAAAACACAAATAAACAATTTAACAAATTCATTTAGAAAATACATTTGTACACAATTCAAAGATCCATTTGTCTGTTCTCATTTGTAGCTTCTTTTACAAGAAACAAGAGGCCGGAGGCGACATTTCTCACGCCACAGGTACAAAAATTCCCCATTACAATTTAATTTCCGGCCATCAAATCATTAATAAATATATTATGACTCTGTAAATAAATTGTAGAAATCAATTCAAAATTAATTATCCAAAAAAAAAAAAATCCCCCTTTGAACAGTCTGTATTTCAAATGATTCTTTGGAAGCTTCCCCTTTTCAATTTGTGAATTGTAATTGATTCCAAAATGTATTAATTGTTTCTGAATTTGTTTATTATGTGTTAGTTGAAACTTTTTATAAATTTATTTATATTTTAATCAACACACGCTGCCTTATTAAAAGTCAAAACAAGAGAGAGGGAGAGAAAGATTGATCATTTGAGTCTTTGTTCAAACTTCAAACCTTTTGAGCTCAAAGAAACAATCAAATTGCAGACCCACCTTCTTCCTCACACTTTCCTTTGATTTACACACACTTATATACACATATACATACATATATATACACTTTCCTATGATTCTTGGAAAATCCATTATTTTTTTCTTCATTTCTTCTTACCCTTTATTTCTTGTACAAAAAGTTTGTAAATTTACAACAAATCTTGCAAAAAGATTGTAAATTTACAAGAAATCTTGAGGATTCTTGTTGTGCTGATTTTCATATTTTATTACTTGGGTTTTGAGCTATCTGCTTGAACCAAATTAGTTTATTCATTTAACCATTTGGGTGTGTGTAAAGCACCAATCTTTTGTTGTTTTTTGAGTGATTCTCATCTGGGTATTTGCACAAACTGGTTTCTTGAACAATTTCAGTACTTTTCTTTAAAAATTATTATACAACAGTTTGAAAAAAAAAATATGGGTACAGGGAGGAAAAAAAGGTTGCAGTTTAGCAAGATCTATTCATTCAAATGTGGAAGAAATAGATTTGAAGATGATCATTCACAGATTGGTGGTCCTGGGTTCTCAAGAGTTGTGTATTGTAATGAAACTGGTGTATCAGAGGCTGCAAGTCAAAGTTATGCAGATAATTATGTTAGGTCAACTAAGTATACACCAATGACATTCTTACCAAAATCATTGTTTGAACAGTTTAGAAGAGTTGCAAATTTCTACTTTCTTGTTACCGGTATTCTGTCATTTACCGAACTTGCTCCTTACTCTGCTGTTAGTGCTATTCTTCCTTTGATTGTTGTCATTGGTGCTACTATGGTCAAAGAAGGTATTGAAGATTGGCAGAGGCAAAAACAGGTATGTTCGTTGTTCGTAGTCATGGTTGTAAAAATCTCGACTAGCATGTGATTAGTTGCTGATTAATCGCTAGTCGGAGGTTCACAGAGTAATTTTTCTCTTATCGGCCAATTAATCGCTAGACGGTCAACGGCGGCCTAGGCAGTCCTAATCGGTCAAACATCCGCGTTTCCGGACCGGCCAATTTCAGCAATTTTCCGGTCAAACATTGTACATTTCGGTGATTAATCTTGCCAACTTAAAAAATGAGCCGATGAAGGGTTATGTTTATATAAAACTGAAGATTACGTATAAAAATTACACACAAAAATGTATGCGTGTATGTATATATAATACTGAAGATTATATATAAAAATCTCAATCCGATTAATCGCTAGTCGGAGGTTCATCGAGCAATTTTCCTCTAATCGGCCAGTTAATCGCTAGACGGTCAACAGCGGCCCCAAGCAGTCCTAATCGGCCAAAAATCGGCATTTCCGGACAAATTCCGGCCAATTACCGGCCAAATTTCAGCAATTTTTGGGTCAAACCTTGTACATTTCGGTGATTAATCTTGTCTACTTAAAATATGACCCGATGAAGGGTTAACAGTTAAAACTTGTCTTGCTAAAAAAAGTACACACAAAAATGTGTGCCTAAATATATAAAACTGAAGATTAGATATAAAAATCTCAATCCGATTAATCCCATTAATCCTGATTAATCGCTAGTCCGTACCCACCGGCCGACTAGCGGCTAGTCCTGTTTATTTTTTATTATTTATTCAATTAGAAAACTTTTTTTGAAAATTAGGCTAATAACTCTGTTTTTGAATCTTGTGTTGTTTTAGGATCATGAGGTCAACAATCGAAAAGTCAAAGTTCATGTAGGTGGAGGCGAATTCAAAACAAAAGAATGGAAAAATCTAAGAGTTGGGTATGTAGTTAAAGTCGAAAAAGACGAGTTCTTTCCTGCTGATCTTCTGTTGCTTTCATCGAGCTATGAAGATGCTGTATGTTACGTCGAAACAATGAATTTAGACGGCGAAACAAATCTGAAGCTAAAACAATCACTAGACGCAACTTCAACAGTTCATAACGATTCAGATTTTAACACGTTCAGAGCCACTGTCAAATGCGAAGATCCAAACGCAAGTTTGTACACTTTTGTTGGAACAATGGAGTATCAAGAACAGCAGTATGCACTTTCACCACAACAGCTTCTGTTACGCGATTCCAAGCTTAGAAACACAGATTACATATACGGTGTTGTGATCTTCACGGGTCATGATACGAAAGTGATCCAAAACTCTACAGAAGCACCTTCGAAAAGAAGTGGGATCGAAAGAAGAATGGATACCATCATCTATTTCTTGTTCTTTATCTTGTTTCTAATGGCTTTTCTCGGGTCGGTTTATTTCGGGATTGTTACAAAAAGGGATTTAGATGGTGATAGACAGAAAAGATGGTATTTGGGTCCAGATAGAGCAAAAATATTTTTCGACCCGAATAGAGCTCCAGCTGCAGCAATATATCATTTTCTCACTGCTTTGTTACTGTATAGTTACTTGATACCTATTTCGTTATATGTCTCTATAGAGATTGTGAAAGTGTTGCAGACGATTTTCATCAACAACGATATTCATATGTACTATGAAGAAGCTGATAAACCGGCTCACGCTAGAACCTCGAATTTGACTGAAGAACTTGGTCAAATTGACACGATTTTGTCCGACAAAACCGGGACGTTGACTTGTAACTCGATGGAGTTCATCAAGTGTTCGGTGGCGGGGACCGCGTACGGGCGTGGTGTTACGGAAGTTGAACGAGCTATGGCTAAACGAACGGGGTCTCCGTTAATCGTTAACGGTAGAGATCAACTTAATGATGAGAATACTGATGATGATTCGACATTATCGGTTAAAGGGTATAACTTTGAGGATGAACGAATCACGAATGGGTACTGGATTCATGAACCGCATTCGGATGTGATTCAGAAGTTTTTCCAGTTGTTAGCTATTTGTCATACCGCGATACCTGATGTGGATGAAGAAACGGGAAAAGTTACGTATGAAGCTGAATCACCGGATGAGGCTGCTTTTGTTATAGCTGCAAGAGAGCTCGGGTTTGAGTTCTACAAAAGGACGCAAACAACAGTTTCGTTTATGGAGTTAGATCCGGTCACCAAGAAACAAGTCGAAAGGTAACAACTTTTTCGTGTTTTTCTTGTTTCGGGCAACGTTTTGGTATTGTATCTCTAATCTTTTTCATCGTTGTTTGCAGGACGTATGAGCTTTTAAATGTTTTAGAGTTCAACAGTGCACGAAAGAGAATGTCCGTTATTGTTAGGGACGACACTGGAAAGTTACTTTTACTATGCAAAGGCGCTGACAGGTAACCGGCAACAAACAAGTCTTTATATCCATTACTAATCATCGTTGGTCGGGTTTTAATTTTTTTTTTGTGTTGTATTCAGTGTTATGTTCGATAGACTCGCTAAAAACGGGAGAGAATTCGAAGAGAGTACAAAAGAACATGTGAACGAGTATGCGGATGCAGGTTTAAGAACCTTAATTCTCGCTTATCGTGAACTCACCGAGGAAGAATACAAAGAGTTCAATGAAAAGTTCACAGAAGCCAAGAATTCGGTTAGTGTCGATCGCGATGAATTGATCGATGAAGCAACCGAAGGAATTGAAAAAGACTTGATACTTCTTGGCGCCACCGCTGTTGAGGACAAACTGCAAAAAGGGGTGAGTTTTTAAACACAAAATCTTCATTTTGTGAATCTTTTTTCCAGATTAACAAATGACATTTAACACGGTTTTTGTATTATTATTGTCTTTTATCAGGTACCGGAATGCATTGACAAACTGGCTCAAGCGGGAATCAAGATTTGGGTTCTCACCGGCGATAAAATGGAAACCGCAATCAACATCGGGTAAGTTTTGTGTCCTCTGCTTTCTTGTTTCGACATCTTGTTGACTTGTTGAAATGTTGTATCTAACATTAAAAAAATCAAACCTTTGGCAGGTTTGCTTGTAGTTTGCTTAGACAAGGAATGAAACAGATTATCATAACATTGGAGTCCCCCGAAATCATAGCAGCCGAAAAAGACGGGGACAAAACCGTAATCTCCAAGGTCTCAAAAGAGAGCGTTAAAAAGCAGATACTAGCCGGAAAGGCTCAGCTTACTGCTTCAACCACTGATCCGTTCGCACTCATCATTGATGGAAAATCTCTAGCGTACGCTCTCCACGACGACATTAAAAACACGTTTTTGGAACTTGCGGTCGGTTGTGCGTCTGTCATCTGCTGTCGGTCTTCCCCTAAACAGAAAGCGTTGGTTACGAGACTCGTGAAAGAAGGAACTGGAAAGACCACTTTAGCTATTGGTGACGGGGCGAATGATGTGGGAATGCTTCAAGAAGCTGACATTGGTATCGGGATTAGCGGTGTTGAAGGAATGCAGGCGGTTATGTCGAGTGATATCGCAATCGCTCAGTTTCGGTTTCTTGAACGGTTGCTGTTGGTGCATGGACATTGGTGTTACAGAAGAATTTCTTCTATGGTATGAATCTTCATTATTTGTTTTCAACACCTACAATTATGGGTCGTAAACCGTCGAAACCGGCCAAAATGCTGAAACCGAAGAAATTCGGCCGGTTTGAAATATGTACCATCCGGTTCACGGTTCGGTTTTAACGGTTTGCTAGTTTATGGTTCAGTTATCGGGTTGGAATGATACCGGTCGTTTTAACATATATACAATTTTCGTCAAAACCGGACCGTAAACACCTTACATACAATTTCTGCTATATCACCCAACTGAAATCTAAAACTCTTGTTTCACATTTACAGATTTGCTACTTCTTCTACAAAAACATCGTATTCGGAACCACCGTATTCCTATACGAAGCATACGCCTCCTTCTCAGGTCAACCCGCATACAACGACTGGTACCTCTCTCTCTACAACGTCTTCTTCACATCACTCCCTGCCATCGCTTTAGGCGTGTTCGACCAAGACGTATCAGCTCGGTTCTGCCTCAAGTTCCCCTTACTATACCAAGAAGGCGTCCAAAACACACTCTTCCGCTGGCGCCGCATATTCGGCTGGATGCTCAACGGTCTAGCCAGTGGCGTCATCATCTTCTTCCTCTGCACCCGGTCCCTAGACCCCGAATCATATCGAAAAAACGGAAAAACCGCGGGAATGGAAGTAGTGGGGGCCACAATATACACATGTGTAGTGTGGGTAGCTAACTGTCAAATGGCACTTGCAGTTAGTTATTTTACATTAATTCAACACGTGTTTATATGGGGTGGTATAATCCTGTGGTACTTGTTTTTACTGGCGTATGGCGCAATGCCGACGAGTATATCGACAACTGCGTACAAGGTGTTTGTTGAAACGCTTGTACCGGCGCCAAGTTATTGGGTTGTGACGTTATTTGTTGTGATTGCTGCATTGGTCCCGTACTTCTGTTATAAGGCGGTACAGATGCGGTTTTTCCCGGCTTACCATGGGATGATACAGTGGATTAGGTATGAAGGGAATACGGATGATCCGGAGTATGTAAACATGGTGAGACAGCGGTCGATAAGGACCACGACGGTTGGGTTTACGGCGAGGTCTATAGCGAGGGATAATAATTTGAATCACTTGAACTTGGAACGACAAGCGCCTAAATGATGATGGTTTATATTGATAGGATTTGGTGGTTGTATAGATGGTGGTAGTAAAAGATTTTGGTAGTTGTTTTGGTAAAGAATTTGTATTCTTTTAATTGGGGCTGGTGTTGTACGGATTTCCTGAAGTTCAGGGCTGTGAAGTTTTGTTGTAAATTAGGGAAATTGCGTATAGATGGAAGAGAATATCATGTCTTATAATCTGCTTAATAATGCAAATCAAAGCTTTCCTTGCTTGTTTATAGCTTTACGTCTAAGGCTCGAGCTCAAATCACTAATAATTTTTAGCTCGTCTCGATTTTTATTTGTCAAATACTTAATTATTAGCTCTAGTTCTTTTATGTATGACAAAATATCTATTAGGGAGGCGCTAAAATGAAAAACACCCCAGTTGAAAGAAACGTGAGAATCACTCTCCACCAATCAGATTATGCCAACCAAAAGGGTATTTAGGTAATTTTGTTTATGTCTTTTGTCATTTGTCCCGTCTCTATATTAATGTCTCTTTCATCTCTCTCTCTTCATTTCACTTCATCATATTCATTTCATTTCATTTTGAAACTCTCAGATCATCATCTTCATCGGCGAGAAGACCAACCACCCCTCGGCGACAAGACCCACACCGACGACCCCCCAAACACCAAACCCAGGCGCCACCTGTTTCTCCAGCGACCGACCTCCTTCTCTGGCAACAAGACCAACGACCCCTCGTTTCTCCGGCTATAAGACCGGCTACAAGACCGACGACCCCTCCTTCAGTCGCCGGAGTTTCGATCGTTGTAGGCGACGGGCGGGGTTGTGGTGGTGTGTTTTTGACGGCGACGGTGGTGAAGGGTGCCAGTGAGGATTGACGGCGACGGTGGTGGCGGTGCTGGTGTTGGAGGCGGTGGCTGTGTGAGCGGTGGTGGATGAACCCTTGGACGCCGCCGCCGCACATGGGTGTGGGTGTGGCATAAACCCTCGTCGGTTGTTTTACGGCTGATGATGTTGCTGCGTTTGTTGGTGCTTTTGAATGTTTTAACCTGGAAACAATTGTTTTGAGTTTCTTGGTGAGAATTTTTAATTTTGTATAAATTGATGTTTTTTTTGTTGGTTAAATGAAGGTATGGATTCGAAGGATTTTGGGTGTCTTTTTGGAAGTTTGAACAGTGAACTATGTGGGTTTGATTTGTTGTAAAAATTGAGGGTTTCTTGATTTTTGTATGATTTTTTATGTTTGGTATGGATTTGTAGGATTTTGAGTGTCTTTTTTGGTAGATTTGAACAATGAACTATGTGGGTTTTGATCTTTTGGAATTGGGCGGTGATGATGCAAAAAAAAAAAAAACCGTATATTTTGATGACGATGGCGCGGCAAGGTTGGTGGATGGTAGATTTTTGAACCTGCAACCCCACCTTGCAGCCTTTGATTATCGGAAAATCTGAGCCAAACCTCGTTTTTTCAGGAATCCACACATTGTTTTGATTTTTGTTGTTAGTTTTTTATATTTTTTTCCCAGTCGATGATGATAACAATCTATCTGAGACACCTACCGAGTTGCGATTTCTGGGTGCGTTCGTTTTGTGTAAAAAAGTTAAAACGTAAACTTTTTAACGTAAAACATAATTTTTTAACGTAGAATGTAAAACGTAAAGTTTTTAATGTAAAACGTAAATTTTTTAACGTAAAACATAAACTTTTTAACGTAAAACGTAAACTTTTTAACTTAAAACGTAAAACTTTTAACGTAAAACATAAAACGTAAACTTTTTAACGTAAAACATAAAACGTAAACTTTTTAACGTAAAACGTAAAGTTTTTAACATAAAAACAAAATTGTTTTGGTTTAAAAATCTGGATCTAAAATGGTTTTTAATAAGAATTTATGTTTTAAAAAAAACAAGTAATATAATAATACAAAAAAGTAATAAAAAAACAATAAAGACAAAAAGACAAAACTGAGTAAATTTACTAAACTAACCTTTTGGATTAAAATATTAAAGAAATAATAAGACAAAAAGTATTTAATATTAGTTTTAATTACTTTTAATCTCATCCATCCATTTTGAAGATCTAACGGTTGAAAAGTGGTTCTATCGGTTCTTACAACTGGGGGTGGTTTTCATTTTAGTGGACCCCATATCTATTAACTAGTTATTTTTATGATAGTTGTATGTATAATATATATATATATATATAGAAACGAGATCAAAAGAAAACGACTAAAAGTGTGAAAACGGTGAGAACGGATCATGGTTGTACACGTGGCACGCGATATAATGAAGGGCAGATGGGTTTTTTGTCCTTTTATATATTTTTTAAATGCGTCTCACAACACCGCTTCATTTTTTGGCGTGTAAGATTTTTTTTTTTGCGTTTAGTTAGATTCAATAACTACCTGGCGTTTTATTATTTTTTAGATCTGCCTCGATGAATTAATCGTTTTTGTATTACATAGTAAATATTTTGGCGTTTATGTCGTTTTTGTAGATTTCACTAGTTCAATAAACCCCATATATGTAATAAAGTTAAATTTCTTGGCGTTTTTAAATTCATTAGTAATTCAAAAGAGTACAACTAAGACGAAATAAAACAAAAACTAATAGTCTTCTGTGGATGGTATTACATCAGAGATGTAACCATCGCTTTGTTTATCACTTTCTTCAGACTCATCATCATCACCTTGTGTATTGGCGTATAACGCCATAATCTCGTCTCGTCTTTGTTGCATCCTATACTTTTTATCTTGCGAGATTTGTTCCGAGTGATCTATGCGTAGATGCGTCTACCACTTGATTATTGTTAGAACTATATGGAGATTTTACCTTCATTTGGGAGAGCATCCTAAATATACATATATCCTAATAAATAACAATAAATGTGTGCAACTCACTTATGGCAAAATTATGAATGCCATGTTGTTGAGTGTCGATCTAGTTGACTCTATGTCACACATAATGGTGATTGTAGACGAGAAACATTCATCTTGTTGGTGATGAATGTTTTCACTGACGAGGAACATTCATCTTGTTGGTGATGAATGTATTCACCAAGTGACTTGGACTAAAACTTATGTTTAAGTCCTTATGAGTCAATGGTAAAGCGTTGGAGATCAAAGGTAAACAAGTTATGTTCCTTAATTGAATGATAAAATTTAGCTATGTGTTATATACAATAATTTATGGGACCTTCCTAAATATTGATGTTTTAGGATAATGAATAAGTCTCATTATTTTGTCTTAACAAGGGATGAATGTTGCAAAGTGATATTATGATATCCTTAGAGCTGTGAAGAATCAGAATGATGCATCTTCTGTTCACATGCTAAAGTATTGTAGTCTAAAGCATGCTAGACTAGTACTTGGTTAATTATGGGTCTTGATGGAGACTAATTAACTCTAAACATTCAAATGTGTATGAACACAAAAAGAATTTGTGTATAGACAAAGTTGAGGGAGAATTTTCATTCATTATAAGGAAAAGACATGTAACTTTTGAAGAGGTTGTTCGAAAAGCTAATGAGGAGAACTCATTGTCTAGGTTTATTCTAGATGTTATATTAGAATTATTCTAAGTTGGTGACAAACTTATGACAATGGCATGTGTTGCTTTGGTCAGCTCAGAAGCTTATGTAAGCTAATGCAATATGAGTTGAATTTAGTGACGCAATGAGGTTGATCTTGTTCAATCATATGTGTATAAATGTCGTCATAAGTGAAGTTACGAAAATGTTGATCAAATGGCAAGAAATGTGGGGAGGATCCATTTAAGAAACAACCCTTTGAGGGATGTAGAAATGGTTTTCACTACCCAACTGGAAGTTATCCAATAACACTTAAATGTGGCAGTGTCTTGCATTTGTACCATAATATTTTGGCAATAAGGATTTTGTAATCCAATATAACATTGTAAACAGACGACTAAGTGGAGGACACAAATGTCGTAGTGCATAATGGAGATGTGTTTGCCTTAAATTATACATATATCATTCTAAGACAAATATTATAACCAAATGCAGGTGGCCACTGAGGTTATGGTCTTAGAAGTTGACAATAGGCATTGTTAACTTTCGAGTTACGAACACGTCATGACAATTGATCTCAAACTGCAAAGTTATCTTTAGTGACTTGTCAAAGACAAAGATAATGTTATGGATCCAACAACCTGAGGGTTTATTAGAGATCAAGTTGTGGAATGAGACTAAAGCCCATGGAAAAAGAGTGTGTGAAGGAAACCTACCTTAGTTGACTGGAGATCCCAAGATCTAAGTTCAATAGGACAACGAATTCATATGCCTAAGGGTGGTCACTGTGGGGGCATAGCTGATATGTATAAGCTAGTATATATGGTCATATATACCCCATAAACGATAAAAGGGTGTTTAAATACGTCCTAATTCATTCCTATGAAATTCAGTGACAAATTGTGAGGCTAAGCATATTATGTGATAAATGATTTTGCGTAATCATGGTAACCACGATGCTTTTAATGATTTAAGGAGAATCACCTATGTTAGAGAGAAGTGGGGTTGCTTCGAATGGAATTTGGGGCACAATTCCTAGAGCTCTCGTAGAACCAGGAAACTGTTCCACGGCCATTATTGGACACGACTATGAGGGGATGACCCGGCTAAGGAGAGTGTTGTGTGAAGTGTATTGTCGTCTACACAAATGGAGGTTTGTTCAAGGACATCGTCTACAAACCTCTAGGAGGCTAAAAACGCCTCACAACGGAAAGTTCAAAGGGAACACCTACTTATCCGACAATACTCAACTGTCGAGGTTGCAATCGAAATTTAGCGTGTTTTGATCAATCTCCATTCATGTGGGGGATTGTTGGAAATTAGATATTATGAATGGATATTAATTTAGTGAAATTATAATTTAATGAAATTATAATTATTTACTAGACTCTTCATATGGAACATCAACACTTAAGTAGAGTTTTTATTTCAATTTATTAGTTTTTATTAGAGTTTATGTCTCTAATAAATATTTAATTAAATGGGACTTTTCTCTACCCCATGTCTCTTGTATTAAAAGTAGGCTACGTGCCTAACTTGATGGGTTTTGATATAAAACGACAAGAGTAAGAATACAAGAAAAAGACATAAAGATATGCATGAAGAGTCCTTGGAAAAGAAGTACGTGATGACTCATATGTTGGGAACATATAGAGACACGTTTCTCTACATGATTCAACTACATTTCTATTCTTAGTTTCCAAAAGGTCTAACACTATGAATTTACCAGGTGTAACCTCGGGCGTGTGGCCTTCTCCGGCAGTACAGACCGCTTCGGCTGTTGTACCCTGGGAGACAGATCCGACGTATTTGGTTGAGGCGCGAAATCTGTTTTAAGAGAAGCGTGTTGAACACGTGCCTCAGCCACAACCGTCAACATTTATTTGTTCTTTTTGTAGGAAATTATTGTACAAGAAAACGTGGTTCAAGACCTCGTTGCAATTTCCCAAATATGTAAAGAGAGTATCTTTACTGTATTTTATTTATATAAGTTTTTATTAAAATTGGAGTAAACTGCCATTTTGGTCCCTGAGGTTTGGTTACTTTTGCCACTTTAGTCCAAAACTCAAACCTTTTGCATCTGGGTCCCTGTGGTTTCAGTTTTATTGCCATTTTGGTCCAAAAATGAAATCAGGTCATACTTGTCTTATAAAATCCTGCAATTTTGTCATTTTCCTCAGGGGCAAATCAGGTCATATTTGTCTTATAAAATATGATATTTATTTATAAAAAAGAAATGATCATTTTGCCCCTACAGAAAATGACAAAATAACAGGATTTTATAAGACAAATATGACCTGATTTCATTTTTGGACCAAAATGGCAATAAAACTGAAACCACAGGGACCCAGATGCAAAAAGTTTGAGTTTTGGACTAAAGTGGCAAAATTGACCAAACCACAGGGACCAAAATGACAGTTTACTCTTAAAATTGTGACCCATATCCTATAAATTTTCCCCTAGTTAGCATAATATATGCTAGAAATATATTAATGTTATCATTTTAGTTTGAACTCATATTTCATGTTTTCATGTGTGCTTAAATCAAATGAGCTTAGACGAACTTTAGGTTAAATGAGAGTTCATATATTCTATTGTGCTATATATAGAAAGTGGTTTTGTTATATACAAACAGAAGTAATTAAGTAGTTGATAAATAATAATAATAATAATAATAAAAACCAAACCTAAACATAAAACTTGTTTGTAAAATTATTTATGATCCAAGCTCTACTTTCCATGATTGAGCTTAAAATTAACAGAAGAGTTCGAGCTACATGAAGGTAAACAAGGCAAGTGAAGAAACACGGTACTAATTAAGGGACTAATCAGTTTGGTTTATGTTTCTACCATGATGGTTAATCTTCTTTATGATTTCCTGAGCTCCTTAATGACTGGGGTTATCTGCAAAACAGAACACCGTTACTCGTTAAGAGGGGAATGTGGGGGTTTCCCTCTTAACCGGGCTCCGGCGTGAGAATAAACGACTGCTTTGGAGAGATAATTAAGTATTAAGAGTGAGAGTAGAGGGAATGGAATGTTTAACCTGTGAAGTGAGGTCTCTATTTATAGCCGGAGAGGTGTAAGAGGATGTGGGCTGATGGGCCTTGGGCCGGAAGGCGACAACATGGAGGATATGCTCCTTGTCTCACTGGTGTCGACCGTTAGTGGCTTCTAGGAGCTTTCTGGAGCTGGCGCAACGTGATTGGAGCCACGTGTCACTGTTGTCGGCCTGACCGCCCTTCTGCCATCAGCAGGTAAGTGGAGATCGTGGGGCAGTTGTCTCTGCCTTATGATTGGTGCCATGTAGGCGTCCTTAAGTACTTTTTGTCTCCTTCATGTCAGATGATCGTGGAGCACGATTTAGCAGAGCCAGAGGGACGTTGATTGGCTCTTTTCTTCTGCCACTTGTACCTTGTGTACTATCTGGAGCAGCCTTGCGCTGCTTCCCTGCACGAGTCTTGATGGGCACGTTAACTAACTCGCGCGGGGTTTAGTTGACTGAGTATTCTCTCTGCATGCTAAGTGTTGTTATTGGAGCTTCTCATTGTCTAGGTCTCGCGCGACGTAAAATAGAATATGGTGCAACTCGCGCGAGGTTAATGATATGAAGCTTTTTTAATAAGGAGTATGGTCCCGCGCGCAACCTCTACGGAGGTTTGCGCGGCTTTTTTGGGACCATACCCCTTCAAGTCCCCCCAGTCCAGAGCTGCACCATGCGCAAGGCAAGTGGTTGGAGCTCTGGACTTAAAATAAAAGTTGTGGAAAATGTTTCCTTGGCTTTGGTAGACGGGGCGCGAGTAAGTTCTGAATGTTAATATTGCGCGGACTTGGTAGCTTCTGCATAACGTTTGCGGTAATTTGGGCGGGCGAATCCTCGAAATTTGAATTCTGACGGTTTGGTGAGAATGTCGTGGTTGGTGACGTTTGATTTGACCGCTGACACGATTGTCATCAAGTTGTTGCTGACGGTTCGGCTTTTCGTCAGGAGAGTGAGGCCCACGCGCGCGTGGTAACCGTCACTCCGGGAAACACGGCTTACGTGGCGTTTTCCGATTGGCTACGCTCGCGGCGATTTCGGCACGGTTACCCATCGCATTAAATGCGATGGGTATATATATCTGAAGAGACATGAGGGGTTACCACTTTCTCTTCTACTCTTATTCTTTATTTCCTCTCGAATTCCTCTGGATCTTCAAAGTTTGAAGAACACGGTTGCAGATCTTCACATCCTTGAAGAACATCGTAGCAGATCTTCAAGTCTGTTTGCAGAATATTCGAGACTTCTTTGTTGATTTATCAATGGCTGAGGAACACCATGAAGACAATCCCGGAGAAGAAGGCCCTGTTCCGGTTCTCCGGTGGGATTTAGGGTTGTTTGAACAAATAGTACGGGGTTTCCGGTTTCCACCGGAATGGGATGCTAGGTACCCCGGTCAAAACCAAACGGCCGCCGATGCACCGCCGGGTTATATAACGTTGTTTGAAGATTTCTTCCATCAAGGTAATTTCCGATTGCCAGCGACGGACTTCATGGCCCATATTCTTCGGTTTTATGGGTTTCACATATCGCAGTTGAGCCCTCCCGGGATGGTGAGAGTTCGACACTTCGAGTTTTTATGTCGATCTCATGATATCGAGCCGACTGTTGAGAAATTCCGGGCTTTTTACCAGCTTCAAAGAAATATGGGTTTCTATTCTTTCGCCAGTCGTGGCGCCGCAAAGAAGATATTGCTGAACCCCCCCAAGAGTTTCCATGACTGGAAACCAAAGTTTTTCTATATCCGGGAGGAGGTAATCCCGATCGCCATGACTTTCCGCGCCTGGTCGGAACCGATTGTGAAAGAGGATCTGGCGATTCCAAAAAATGAGGCTTGGTATAAGCAACTTACTTCAACTCCAAAACGAGTGTTTAGTGAAAATGTCCTTGTCGCGGAGAGGATGAGTGATCAATGGCCGCCTGAGAGCGAAGACGTCCCTGTGTTAAAGTTCCAGGATAAAGGTTAGCTATATCATTTGTTTTGCTGATTTCTGTTTCGCAACTGTGTTTATTTATACAATTTGTCTTGTAGAGGCGCGCCTGTACCAAGCTGCGTTCTCCACCTTTGGTGGGTCTATGAGCGTGCGCCCGCTCAAAGCTGGGGAGGAGTACTGGTATGAACAAATTAAGGGTAACTTCATGTACCCGGTTGCTGATGCATTTGCCTCGCCGCCTGCTGCAACTGAAGGTGCGCACATACCTAACCCTCGTCCTCTGCGCTCTGTGACTTCTGCTGGGAAAGAGGTTGTCTATCTTTCCAGCGAGGAGTCTGTAGGGTCTTCGAACGGGGAGTTAAGTTCGTGGTCTAACGTCTTTGCAGGTGTGTTGCGCGACCTGGGCATCGACCCTGAAGAGAAGAAAAAACCAACGAGGAAGAAGAAGGTGATCAATCTTGAGCCTGAAGTGGTGAGCAAGAAAAGTGGGAGTAGCCGCGCAGCTGCTGGTGCTGCTGAGAAAGGTACTCTTCGGCTTCGTCAAAGTGACTTGAAAGATTATGTGATAATTAGTGACTCACTTGAAGGCTTGTCACGCACAGGCGAGAAGAGAACTGGAGCAGGTGGCTCAAAAAGTGAAGGTAGCGCGGGTTCTCGCAACCCGGATGCTGGCGCTACTCCCTCTTCTGTTGCGCATGAGGAAGAGGAAGAGGAAGAAGAAGAAGAAGAAGCTGCTGAGAAGTTGATCAGCCGGAAAAGGGCTAGAAGCGAGACCACAACTGGTGTGGTTGCTGCGCCGATAGCTGGTGCGGTTCCCTTGATCGGGAAGACGAGCAACTTGCGCTCTCTCTATAGATTCTCTCCGGGTAAGTTCCTGGTTTCTCTTCCTTTTGCTACTTTCTCTTCTTAACCACTTAGTTTCTTCAGAGACCAAGAAGAAGACCCCTGAGAAGGGTGTTGTGTTTACGGAGCCAAAGAGGCGAAAGATTACCATCAAATCTTCCAATGCTGTTGGGGCTGAATCTGCCAAGGATAAACATGTTGCTGAGGGTGATAAGGCGAAGGCTGCCGAAGAGAAGGGGAAGGTTGATGAAGAGCGTAGGAAGAAGGCTGATGAGGACAAGAGGAAGAAAGCGGAGGAAGAGAAGAAGAGGAAAGCCGAGGAAGATAGAAAGGCTGAGGAGGCGAAAAGGAAAGCCTCTGATATGGAGAAGGAGAAGGAGAGGAAAAAGGCTGTTGAAAAGCCTATTGATGATGCATTGAGATATACTGGTGCCGCTGCTATTGCTGCTCAAGAGAAAGCGCAGGGTCCGGAGTTTGTGGGCACCACGGGGCCTGAGAAGCCCCATCAAGAGAGGAGAAAGGAGCCTGAGGTTGAGAAACCTACCTGCCCCACACATACTGAGGTCCCCCACGTTCCAAGGTAATTTCCACCAGGGGATCGGGCCCGTATGTTTCGAGTGGCGCAAGCTCTGGTGGCGCTGGGGGTTATAACCCACAAGCTATCGGGGCGAAGGATACCCTTGGTGACATTTACTATAAAAGTTATACTGAAGAGGAACGTGGTAATGCCCCCCACCAGGCTCCCTGGGGCTTGAAGCAAAGGGATACCTTTCAAGAGTTTGGACCTTGCCGAGATTGGTTTTTAAATTCCTTTACTCCCGGTGAGGTTATCCGACAGAGGGCGAAGACTCATGAAGCACTATACCGCACTTATGTAATCGGGGAGGCCAACACTCGCGCTGCGAA
Organism: Helianthus tuberosus; assembly: GCA_030545235.1. NCBI lineage: Eukaryota > Viridiplantae > Streptophyta > Magnoliopsida > Asterales > Asteraceae > Helianthus > Helianthus tuberosus. The sequence goes on from CM060393.1 coordinate 31,611,821, forward strand.
CCATCAGATAGTTCGTGAGTGGCGGACAATGGTTAGGGAGCGGTCGGATTGGGAGAGCTACCGCGAGCGAATGTTGAAGCGTGTTAGTGAGTTCGAGAAATCAAAAGCCGCCTTTGATGAAGAGAAGGCAAAGTTTGAGGCTGATAAGAAGGCGGAGGAATGGGGGCGCGAGGGCCTGAAAAACAAACTTCGAGCTGCCGAGGATCTTTTGTCGAAGGAGAAAGCTGAGTTTAAACGTATATGCGCGAAGGACAACCAGCGCGCGTCTGCTGGTCGAAATAAGATTGTTGACCTTGAAGCCAAGGTTGCTTAGTTGTCAGCGAAGGTCGAGGATGCGCATGCTGCTAAGGAGCGGATTGAGGTTTGTGAAACTTTTATCCTTTCCCTTCTGTGTCTTGTTTGCGAAATATCCTAAGTCTTGTCCTCTTTTAGGTTGAGTTGGCTGATGTGAAGTTGCAGCTGTCGAGCAAAGACAAGGATCTACAGGCCAAGGATGTCGAGATCGCTGAACTGAAACGCCGCCTGAATGATCAGGTTGATAAATGCGAATCCTTGGAAATCAACCTTGAGGCGGATAAAGTTAAGGCCGCGACTGCTGAGGAAGCGCGTGATGTTAGTACCGCAGCCCTCAATGTAGCGCAAACTAACTATGCTGAGGCTCAGGGCATTGTTGATACTCTTGTCTCTAAGGCCGAGTGGATGCGCGGCCGCGGAGTAGTGCTGGTATGCTATTCTTTTTTTTTTTAGAGAAGTTTTATTTGTTGGGGTTGTTTTTTAATAAGTGATTTTCGTTGTATAGGTTGCCAACTCTGTCCTCAACGCTGGAGAACTAGATCGCGCCGTTGCTGCTTTGACGGACGCCGCGCGCGCAGTTGGTCATCGAGGAGGGTACCTGGAATGTGCGCAACACGTTGAAGAGGTGTTTGGACAAGAGTTTGACATTAGTCATTGCTCTGTGACTGATCAGGCTAGTGCCGAGTTGACACGTGCTGAAAATGCTTATGATCATTTATCACTGCCTGTGATGGACTTAGTCGCGAAGGCTCTAGAGCATGATGACTGGTGTCAGCGCCTTAAGGCCATTCTCGACCCACCGATAACTGTTGAACTATCAGATGGAGAGGAGCCAGCTGGTGATGATGGTGGAAACGATGGTGATGACGGTAAGCCTGATGATGATGATGGCGATGAAGGCGATAAGCATGATGGCAGTGGGAATGATGAATTTGAATAGGCTTGTCGACAGGCTTTGTGCCTTGTAATTTTTTGTTTATGCTTTGAATGTAAGTTCTTGCGAGGTCGCGCTAGTTTTAAATGGAATGAACGTTATCCATTGTCTATATAACTGTTGCGCGGTTGCGCTTGTTTTAAATATGATGCTTGTTTATCCTTTCCCGTTACAATTATTGCACTGTTGTTAGAAACTTTGGTTAAGTTAGCGCGAATAAATGTAAGAGTGGCTCTTGTGCGAGTGTAACTGGAGTGTTTTCGTGCTAATCAAAAGTTTAACATGCATTTGTAACGAAAGGAGTCAGCGTAAAAGAAAACATGTTGTATGCTTTCATTGACTTAGAAACAGGCGCTTAGGCCAATCATACATTGCTTGTAACGTAAAAGGCGTGTAGCCAACATGGGAAGGTAAAAGGCGCATGGCCAACATCAGTGGATAAAGGCGCAGGGCCTAGAATAGTCACATATAGCATTTGCGCAGTTGTTGCGCATTCCACGTGCGCGGGATGATGTGTCCATCCAGGGTGCGCAATTTGTAAGCCCCTTTTCCTAGCACTTCGTGAACCAAGTATGGGCCTTCCCATTTGGGTGCTAGTTTTCCTGGGCTTCAGCGTTTGAGGCTTCATTGTCTCGGAAGACGTACTCTCCTGGAGTGAAGGTACAGATGCGGACTCTTGCATTGTAGTACCTTTCCAGTTGTGTCTTGTACTTGGCTTCTTTAATTCGCGCGATTTCACGCCTTTCTTCTAGTAAATCCAAGTCGAGACGACGTTCTGCCTCGTTGTCGATTGCGTTGACTGCTGTCAAGCGCTGAAGAAACACTAACTAAATGGTCGGAACCGAGATAGTTAGGGGGTTTGAATCCGCATAAAAGGTTAGCTCTCTCTCGGTTGATTCAGTTGTAATGGAATTCCTTCTCCGGTGACTCTGCAAAAAAGAACACCGGATGTAACACCCCGAAAATTTACGTCCTATAATGTATTGACACGTGTCATAAGTTTTGAACGCGTGCAAGAATGTTCTTGAAGGACTAAAGTTGACAAACAATGAAATTATGTAAATACAAGGGTTCAAAGTGTCAACAATGAATGATTTTACTTCACAATAACCCTACATGATGTTTATAACCTTAAACGAATGGATCATGGATCATACAAAGAGAATTGTGAAAGAGAGTGAGAGTTTACAAACTGCATGGGTTAAATGTGTCAACATGTTAAAGATATACCTCTGAGTGACCTTATAGCAAACCCGAAGCCTTGTAACGATTAAATATGCTCACTAGAATGTACCATAAGAATTTCACCAAGTTTCGTTACCGTATGAGAAAGTTGTGATAAAATTCGTGTGTGAGGGTTAGAATCGTTAACATTGGAATTTAGGGCTTTTCGGGTGATCACAAAGTTACCCGGGGACTTGACAAAGTGGGTATAAGTATTAAAGCCCCTATATGTTAATATCAAAGCCTTAAAATGCAAGAAAAACTATGAAAGCGTTGTTTCGGGGGACCAGGGACTAAATTGCAAATTTTAGAAGTCTGATGGTAGGCTTGCGCACCGTAGCCCATTTATGGCTGCGCATCGTATGAGTCCTTTGCGCATCGCAGGGCTTAAACCCATACGATGCGCAAGGCTTGCCCAGTTGCGAAAAATTGAACAGACAGCTGCCTGTTGTGTTTTAACCGACTTAAATGGCAAGTTTCGATTCTATGGGCTTGCCTAAGGTGGTTTATAGCTTGTAGGACACATGTTGGACATCTAACAACATCCCTAGACTCATTTGATAAGGATCCAAGTTCTTATATAAAGTCAAAGTTGCAACATGCAACCACACTTCACTTCCTGATCATTTCTGGTGCATATCAGCAGATCCCAAGACCTTCCTAATCATCCTTAGACACGAGTAAGTATGCTAAACTCTTTTAAATTAAGTCTTGGTTAGTTTATAGCCTAGAAATCAAACCGTCGTAACTACGGTTTGACTTAGAGATAGATCAGAAACGGATCAGAGTTTTGTCGAAACGAATGTAGTTACAAGTTGGTATATATGTGGGTAATTAACCCCTAAAAGAACACCCACTGATAACAATCCTAACTATGTCGTTTGTCGAGTCAAACTTCTTCCGAAAAAGTCAACAGAACCATTAAACATGTAATTAACGATATAGAGGGCGTGTAATCTGTTTTAACATGCATATAACTTGAAAATAAGTATAACAACTTGTCTAAGCTTGTTTGATTCGACAACTCTCTGTTTTGAACCGATTCGGAGCCGAAAGTCGCATAGTTTGACTTTCTGCTTTGACCTCGATTCTGACCCGTTTTTGATAGGTTTAGACATGCCTTAAAGTTCCATTAGGACCTAGTTACATGTTAGTATAATCCTCTGCGTTTATACTACCCGAATCCGTAACTATCCGACGTTTCCGTTAAATGCCTAAATAATGACCATAATGCCCTTATGACCGCAGAACGAGATTTTAGAAAATGTAAAAGTGCAAAAGTCTTTAATACTGACGATTGAACATGTCTGCAAAATTTCACGTCAATCGGAAGTCTAGATTAGGAGTTATGATTAATGGCGTATTTATAAACAAGTTTATTAATTAAACGGCGCCATTAGCGTAAAGCCTATCTAAACTCAGTTTTGACACCAAATCTTTTACCCACTGATGTTAAATAATATTTTAGGATTTTTAAAGATTTTTAATTATTTTTAGAATGATCATAAGCTTGGATTAGCGCCTTAATTCGGTAAATACCGAATATGCCCTTTTAGGCCATAAAATGAGTTTTACAAATCCTTTTGACGCCAATCCAATTGCTACTGATTTTAAATAATAAATAGAGTATTTTGAGCCTGTTTATTTGATCAGAAAACTCAGAATCGTATTTTAAACCGTACGTCGCTTAAAACGACTTTATACGCGTATTTAACGCATAGTTTGGGTTTAAAACTATTTTAACATATAAGACTTATTACCAAATATTATAACCTGTTAAAATAAACTATTTTACTGATGTATTCAGACCCGGTTCACAGAAACTTAATTAACTTCTTTTATAATCTTTAAAATGACCAAAATACCCCTACGGGGCCTTTTATGAGGTTAAACTCGTTTTGGGCATAACGGAAGGTATCCCACTGATATCACAACATATTTAAGGCATGTTAACTTAGGAAACCTGTTTAGGACTCTTACGGTTACCCGTTACGCTTCATACGCGTTCGGTTCGGTTTATGTAACTAGTTTGCATAAATTAGCCGAAACGGGTCAAACCTTATCGTTATTATCTCAAAATCCAGAATGTATTTAGATTACCCATATTATACAAGTCTTCAGACTTGTCGGGTCTAAATCACATTTTTCTGGTCTTCGCTTTATCATGCGTTTGAACCGTATCTTCTTCTGGAAAACTAACCGGTCTAAGTCAAGGCTTAATTAAAGACCCGTTAGGATTCTAATAGGTTATTAAAAACCTTCGTTCCAGATTTAGGAGCTCAGTAAAAGCTATCCGTACTTGCTGATTTGATACGGCTGGGATTGAATTTATATTTAAGCTCAGGTAAATACTTTTAACTTATTTTCCCTATACGGGCTTGGGGTACGGTATATAAAATACCGCTTGGTCGGGGCGTTGAATCTTTGATTGAATGTATGATAATGAAAGTATTGAGACGTCTCGTTTAATATTGTTTTGTTTACTTAAAGCCTTTGGGGGGTTAATGACCGTTGTCCCGGATATCCCTGGCATCATTCTACGAATGGCCACGACCCTAGCACCCGGCGTAGGCGTACGCCGTTGGTGTCTCATAATTATAGTGGTGTGTCAATTAATCTTTAACCCGGCTCGATCCGGGCTACTGAACGCATAAGGAACATGTAAATCCATACAAGTATTATATATTTAAATAATTATCCCAAGTTATAAAATATTATTTGTGCCATGTGCATTCAAAACAATCTTTTTCTTAAACCCTTTTCAAAATGAGTCAGTTGATTGTATTTACCAGTGTAAACTGACGTATTTTCCAAAAAGGCTAAGTGCAGGTACTAATTGGAATTGGCTGGCTACTCCTAGCATCAATAAAGAGTCTCGCAAGCTTAGATGCCTAAAGTCTGTTGAACCATGTTATTTTATTTGCGATCCGCCTGTGGATCCTTTACTTCCGTTGTAATACTTTGATGTTACACTATTACGGATTGTAATATATTTATCCTTTTGCTTCCGCTGTGCATTTATATATTGTGTTGTTTGACTATGATGTTGCCAACCACGTCACGTTACTCCCCTACCGAGCCCACCGGTAACACGTGGAAATTTGGGGTGTGACAGTTAGCCTCGTCAAGGGGAGAAGAGGGTTCTCTCCTTGACCCGACTCCGGCGTGAGAATAAGTATTGGTATCGGAGAAGATAAGTATTTGAGGAGTGAGAGTAATCTGAGTTTATACCTGAACAGTTCTCTTATTTATAACCGGGAGTTTGGGAGGGAAAACCTGTTATTGAAAAGATAACGGAAGATGCTAACGCCGTAGCGGTTATCTTTTCTTCCGTTAAGTTCTTTGATCCTTTGTTAAGTTTTCTCGATCCGATGTGAGTGCACACGGATCGTGGTTTGATCTATGGCTGGGGAGTTGCCACGTGGAAAGAGATTAAGTGGAGATTACTCTCCAATTGCATGCCTTTGTTGTGATTTCAGATTGCTTATGGTGATGACACGTGTCCAGACGGTTATAACCGTCTGGGTGGTGCACGATTGTATTTCCTTCTAGATTATTGTTGTAATCCGGTGTGACACCTTACCGTGTGGACGCAGATGAATAACTCCCATGTCTGGGCAAAATAATATCCAAGTCTGGATACTTAGGCGGAGGTATCTGAACAAAAGGTTTTGATCCTTTGTTAATTTGGGGAAGGCGCAAGGATTCATGTTATCCTTTGGGCGCGTGATTATAAGTTACTGATTGTTTTCTTCCTTTAATAAGACCCATGCGCGGCCGCGCAAGGTTAAAAAAGTTGAAAAACCCAGTTTGTGGTATGGTCTCAAATCCTTTTTATGAGGTTTTTGGGACCTTACCCCTTCAAGTCCCCCCAGTCTAGTGTTGTACTTATGCAAGTAAGTGGAGCACTGGACTTATGAGAGGGAAAAAGTTTTTGGGCGCGAAAAGGTAAGAAAGCTTCTGTTAGAAGATTTGAATTTTGTAAAGATTTTTTTTTTATGGAAAATCTTTGACTTGAAGCTAGCACAGTAAATTGATTTTGACAACCTGTCATTGTTAGTTGTTTTTTACTGCCCGTGTCTTACACGCGCGCGTGTAAACGCGTGTATGTTCTGACATCTGATTTTTCTGTTGCTTGGGGAACCGTGGTACCCGGAATAGTGCTGTGACGGTTACCGATGCTATTTATTACGATGGGTATATAATCGTTTGGGTAGCCTCTTCTCTGTAATCATTGTTTTGTTTGAAAACTTTGCCCTATTCTTTGTTCTTAAAAAAAAAAACTTTCCATCATTCCCCTGCTTATGTCAACCGTAGAACCTCAAGAGGATCTTGTTGAAGAGATGTCGACTGAACTTCCACCATTGAAGTGGCCCAGGGCGTCTTTTGAGGGTTTGATTCAGAATCTTAAATTTCCGGAGAACTGGGGTGCCTTGTATCCCGAAGAAGGGCAAACGGCAGCGAATGCTCCGGCCGGGTATATTACCCTTTTTTGGGATTTTTTCTGCGATGGTAACTTTCGTTTGCCTGTGACCAGATTTTTCCTTGAAATTCTTGGATTCTATAATCTGCATATCTCCCAACTTCACCCTATTGGTATGGTTAGGGTTCGTCATTTCGAATTTGTATGTCGAACGATGCATGTGGAGCCAACCGTTCCCCGATTTAGGGTTTTTTATCAGATGCACTGTACCCACGGGTTTTACTTATTTGTTCAGAGGGCTTCTGCAAAGAAAATTCTTCATCAGCCCCCAAAATCATTTCATGATTGGAAACAGAAATTTTTCTTCATCAGGGCTGGAGTGATTCCGATGAAGATGACGCTAAGAGGGAAGGACGATATTCCGATTGAATCAATTCAGACCCCTGTTGATGAGAACTGGTACCAAGATCTGAAGGATGTTCCCAATATTGCTTTGCCGGAGAAAGCCCTAGTCGGAGCTGGCATGAGTTTGAACTGGAAGATGGAACGTGATGATAAACCCGTGTACACTGAGGATGGTCATAGTAAGTATTGGGGTTTCGTCACTGTTCTTCTTCTTTTTTTTTCTTTTTTTTTTTTGACCTGCTTTCTCTTCAATGTAGTTGTTTCTCTATATTTTGTTGCTTTTAAGAGGGAAGGCGGAAGAATGGGGACTATTAAGAAGAAACCTGAAGAGGAGCTCTGGTATCACCGTATTGTGAAGAATTTTGTGCTTCCGCAGGACGCGGACCTATCTGTTCAACCGGCAGCTGGTGCTGGTGAGTTTATATCTGTTTTTCTTTTCTTTTTTTGCTTTGAGTAAATTTCTCTGTCTTGCGTTTTTTTGTAGGTGAGTTGTTGAATTTGGGCATAGGCCCTGAGAAGAAAAAACGCGCAACTATGTCCACTTCCGCGCCGAAGAGAAGTGAAACTGTTAAGACTCAACCTTTGAAGGCGAAAAATGCTGGAGAGAAGAAAGGTACGCGCCGTTCTTCTGTTTCCAGGTGTGACTATGTGGTGGTTTCTGACTCGTTGGAGGGTCTTACTCCTGTAGTGACCATGCGGGAACCGAAGCCAGAACCGAAGGATTCTGCCGATATTCCTCCTTCTAACCCAAATGAGCCTATCGATCTGGATTCCAGTCCCGAGCGTTTGGTTCATAGGAAGGCCGGTAAGAGAAAACCAGCTGATGCTGATGCGGAGGGTCAACCTCCCAAGAAAGTGCAGAGGAAGAGAATTACTAGAAAGGGAAACCTAGATGCTTTCGTTTCAGAATCCATTCCTGGTAGGTATTGCTGTTCTTTGTTTTCTTTGAGCGGATAGGATTTTTATAGACTTTTGTTTTTCCAGAAATTCCTGTTTCTTCTGTTCCTGTGGACGTACCAACTGTGGTTGATAAAGAACTGCCCCCTTCCCCACCGCGTGCTACCGTTACACACCCGTTAGAGTCTTCAGAGATAGCTGGGGAAGGTGTTGAGAAAACTGTTGAGGCTGAGGAGCCTGTTGGTATTAACATAGAAACTGAACAGATTGTTGAGCCAAGTGTGGTAAATGATGACAATCAACCGACACCGGAAAAGGAAACTGCTGAGACAATTCAATCTTCTCCTCCCAGACCTTCGGAAACTGTTCCTGAGCATACTGAAAAGGCTGCTACTGAGGAGGCAGGTTCTTCTGCTGGTGTTGAGAAACAATCTCCAATTCGTCCAGAAGAAACTTTAGGAGAGTATTATTACCGGATGTATGCAGAGAAAGATGCTGCTGATCCTCATATTCCTGTTTGGAATGTGAAGAAAGGAGATACTTTCTCGGATTGGCGTGTATGCCAAGATTGGTTGCAGGGGATACTTCCGCCTAGCGAGATTAAATTTCAGGAAAATCAGCCTTATGAACAGACCTATCAATCTTATCTTGCAGAAACTGCATCCCATGTTTCTACTATCCATCGTATAGTGCGTGAGTGGTATAGCATGCATAAAGAGCGAGCATCTTTTGTAGCATCACAAAGGAAATTTGCAAAAGATGAAAAACATGTGGCTCAGTTGAAGGCTAAATTAGAGACTGAGCAAGCTAAATTTGAAGCGGAGCGCAAGACTGAAGAATGGTCAGTTTCTGGTTGGAAAAGAAAAGCTGAAGCTGAAGCTGCGCTTTTATCTGAGGAGCGCAAAAATTGGAGAAGAATTTGTGAGAAAGATAATGCCGAGAAGGCAAACCTTCGCAATATCATAAATAACCTCAAGGCTGAGGTTGAAAATCTGAAGAATCAAGATGCGGAGGTAGAAAGATTGAAGAAAAAAAAGCTGATATGGAAGCTATGTTGATGGAGGCGCGTTCTCACATGGAACGAAGTGAGCAACGGGAGGTACAAGCTTTAGCCACTCTTGCCGTTAGAGATAAAGAATTAGAGGAACTTACCGCTTTGGTTTCTGACCAGGAACAATTGAAGAAGGATCTGGAGCTTGCGCGTTCCGAGAATACTGAAACCTCCCGCCGTTTAACTGAGGCTGAAGAGAAACTGGAGAATTCAGAAATGGCGCGGGTTTCAGCGGAAAGCGAGCTTAAACCCTTGAAGAATGATATGGCCTGGTTGAAAGATCGCGGGATTGCATGTGTGAGTTCCTTTCTTCTTTTTTGTCTATGTATGCGCTTGTTTTGATGCTTATCTTTATTTGATTCTATAGGTTGCTGAGTCTGTTTTAAACTCTGAAGAACTGGACAAAAGTGTTGCTAATCTGATGGTTGCTGCGCGACGAGATGGTTATGCGCAAGGTTATGCGGAATGCTCCCAACATGTGAATAGCGCTTTGAAAGTTAACTGGGATGATAGCAAGTCCGCTACCTTTGGCGTTAATACTGCCAGCGCACTGGCTGCTATGAAGACAGAGTTTAATAACTTACAACTTCCAGTGATGGAGTTGATAAATGTGGCGCTGCAATCGGACGATCACGTTGCGCAACTTAAGGAAATCTTTGTAGGACCGGTTTGCGGATCCGAATGAGTCGGTTCAGAGGAATTCAATCAAATACAGGTGCGGAAAACAAGTATTTGATGTGTAAACAGCTGAATCTTCACTATAACACTGATTTGTATTGATTAGACAACAATTGCAATCAGTTCTCACACCGGCAGCACCTCGGTATGGAAATCACTCTCTGAAAACTTATCTATATGATTTCGCTTGACCAACATCCCTATATATAGAGATTGAGATTTCGCTTGGAACATCCTGAAGCGAAATCTGATATGATGATTTCGCTTGAGGCTTCAAGCGAAATCTCAAATACAAAACATAACTTCAAGCGAAATCTTTCTAACTCTCGTTTTACGTGCCCTGATCTATTCTAACTAGTGTAAGACTCGATACAAGACGAAGTCGACAGATGTAGTGCACCAACAGACTCCCCCTCAGATGTTGACGAGTCGACTATCGAGTCACACCAATACTGTATCTTCACATCTTCATTCTTGATCAGTCTCTGGGCTTTTCTCTCTCTATCTTCTTTTCCAGAATCTTCTGGCTCTATCAGACTCCCCCTCACGATTTGCTGGTATTCATTTGTTCTTCAGCAACATCTGCTTTAGGATCAATGTCTGACTCAAATGTTGTTTACAAGATCATTGCCTGGCTTTTATCTAATTCTCTTGATCAGATCTCTTGATTCCTTAAGTTCATCAGCATCAACAGCTAGCAAACTTTTTAGATTCATGATCAGAGTTTGACTTTCATAAACTTTGAATGAATTAACCTGGCTCACCTGCAACAATCTTAACCCAGAAATAAATTTTCTAAATTTAACAATTAAATGCACCAACAATCTGATATAATCAGATAACTCTCTCTCCTATCATCAACCACTGATGAACCAAATGTAGGTTTTAAAAATACCAATTGTAGGATTTTAACAAACCTTTTTGACATTTTAAGATTCACTCTCACTTACAACCAAGTCATCATGTTTAGCACTTGAAATTTTGACAATCAGCTTTCCAATATCAGTTGTCAAAAATCTTTTTGAGTTTTTCAAAAAAATTTATGCTAAAACACACTAAAATCTTTTTGTAATTTTTTAATTGTAAAGGAATGCAATAAAGAAATATTTACAAACAATATTTTTGTGAGTTCGTGCAAGAGGATCATATCAGTTTTTGAGACAGATCACCAACACCGTTAAGCTTCATTTCATATTAAGTTCTAAACAATTTACCTAGATTGTCAGTATGTTTGTCCACTTAAATTTTCACACAAAGTTCAATTGATCCGAGATACGATGTTAATGTTTTAAGCTCTTGAACTTATTCGTGTGTCCCACTACTTGAATATACTCCCGTATCCAGATCCCAATATTCAGTCTTACAGGTGAGTATACCACAGATGATATCTGTCAGGGGAATAAATTATAGTACGAGGGCCGTGAGAGCTCAGGTCGATCTTTCGATACGCAGAGAGATGACGGCTTCGACTTTTGGTGTGTCCCCTTTAGAGGATCTTTTTGCATTACAACAGCAGTGACTATCAATTTTATTGTTTCATCAGCTTGCTGAGGGCGATGCTATGTTTCAAGCATTTGCAGAAAGCATTATCCGGGGACTAGGTCAGAAATTTCTTTCAGCAGAAGTCCCGGGATAATACCCCAGATATCACTGAGCATAAAGACCTAGTATCTCAGAATAAGGGACCTTTCAAACAAGATTTCAGGGGTTACCTATATATCCAAGTTTGTGTTAACCCACAAAACAAGCAAGTTTGAAATTTAGGTTTATATCTCATCACAATTTACTAAATGTGCAAAAACCTACTGACATATCCACAGTAAGATTGTTTATTACATTTTACTTTACATTTCTTTAGCATGTTGTGATAGTCCACTGATGTACTATCATTTCCTCTATATGCAACAAAAACTCATTTTTGAATTTTATCATGTTTTTGTCTTTTTCAAATTTTCAAATGTTTTTGGATTTTCTGAAAAATTTTTACTCCCCCTAAAATGCAAACACATTTTAGGAAATTTGAAAATAAACTATACAATAAAGTGACAACTGATATCGAATCGCATCAAATCGCCATTCACTCGGCATAAACAATCAGAACTCCCCCTATCACAAAACTATTTTCTCATTTAGATTTCAAAACACTTAAGTTTGTTTTAATCAAAATGATTTTTCCGGAAAATAAGTTTTTATGATATAATTATTTGTAGATTCGGAGTGTGGTTCATCACATTGTCTATTCGAAATACCAATTGTAAGTATGGTCCAATCAAGTTCAACTTAATGACCTTGATTAACCTTTTTCATGTAAGCACCTACTATACCACAAGTAAAAATTACCACATGTAGAAATACCACTTGTAGGAATATTACATCTACATCACCATTTTATCAATCAAAATGCCGATTCCTGCTTCGCACTTACCAACCTGGAAGCTCCGGCGTAGTCATACAACCTGTAATACATTCAAATACTATCAAAAACTTTCAACTAAAATCTTCAAACATTAGAAAAATGCCGATTCCTGATCCACGATATAAACTTGGGATCTCCGGCAAGTCCTAAGACTTTAAGGAAAGCAAACTTCCACCCAAGTCTTATTTGACTTGGTGGCTTCCAATTCCTGGGCAGTAGGGTTATATGTTGCCTTTTTAGTTGCATAAAAATCTTTAACCCCCTTTACTTTCCCCTCAAGCATTTTCTTGAAAATTTTCTTAACATTACCATTGAATGTTTTTTCAATATCAAAATCTGAAATTTCTATTTTACCAACCATTTGTTGAATTTCTTTCACACTCATTGATTTACTATCAGCATCATTCAACAAATCATCAATCTCATTTTGTGACTCCTCTGATTTTGTGGAATCAGATTCATTGTCAGAACTATCAATCGATTTCTTAACAACCCATGTTTGGTTGTCTTTTGCCTTCTTTTTGTACAATCTTTTAGAATTTTCACCAACTTCATTCGGATCTTCAAACCGATCCTACAAGTGGTATCAGAGGAATTCTATCAAATACAGGTGCGGAAAACAAGTATTTGATGTGTAAACAGCTGAATCTTCACTTTAACACTGATTTGTATTGATTAGACAACAATTACAATCAGTTCTCACACCGGCAGCACCTCGGTATGGAAATCACTCTCTGAAAACTTATCTATATGATTTCGCTTGACCAACATCCCTATATATAGAGATTGAGATTTCGCTTGGAACATCCTGAAGCGAAATCTGATATGATGATTTCGCTTGAGGCTTCAAGCGAAATCTCAAATACAAAACATAACTTCAAGCGAAATCTTTCTAACTCTCGTTTTACGTGCCCTGATCTATTCTAACTAGTGTAAGACTCGATACAAGACGAAGTCGACAGATGTAGTTGTAGGATCGGATTCCGACCCAAACGAGTCGTTTGGAAGAGTTCTACTCCGTTTCAGAGGCGGAAACTAAGAAACGGATTAGTAAACAGCTTGTTTCACACTTAATTCCTCTTATATATTGATATAACAACGATTACAGTCAAGAGGTATACCGGCAGCACTTCGGTAGACAAATGTTGGAACTGTTAAAAGAAGGTGTAGAAGTAAGAGATTTTGATGAATTTCGGCTGAATATTGCATAACTCCTCCTCCTGAGCTCTGATACCAATTGTAGGACCGGTTTGCGGATCCGAATGAGTCGGTTCAGAGGAATTCAATCAAATACAGGTGCGGAAAACAAGTATTTGATGTGTAAACAGCTGAATCTTCACTATAACACTGATTTGTATTGATTAGACAACAATTACAATCAGTTCTCACACCGGCAGCACCTCGGTATGGAAATCACTCTCTGAAAACTTATCTATATGATTTCGCTTGACCAACATCCCTATATATAGAGATTGAGATTTCGCTTGGAACATCCTGAAGCGAAATCTGATATGATGATTTCGCTTGAGGCTTCAAGCGAAATCTCAAATACAAAACATAACTTCAAGCGAAATCTTTCTAACTCTCGTTTTACGTGCCCTGATCTATTCTAACTAGTGTAAGACTCGATACAAGACGAAGTCGACAGATGTAGTGCACCAACAATCTTTCCGGATGGGGGAGAAGATTTTGAATAGGATTGTATTGAACAATTTTTTTTTTTTTTTGTAGGATGTAGATCCTTGTTTTGTTGGTGCGCTGTGGCGCGAGGATTTTAAACACTGCCGTGTCTAAACTCTCTAGGGCGTATTTGTACGCTTAAAAATAGCAGGTTTCTATTTGTTTTGTTGAATGACTTTACAATATCTTGCATGAGTACAATTACTTTTTCTTTGAGTAAGGCGAATAAAGTTGGTATGAAGCTCATGTATGAGTTTATGGTCGTTTGTGATGGGATCACTGACCGCGCATGGAGCTTTGTGTTAAACTACCATAATGTTTTTGCTCTTACTAAAAAGAAATTACATGCACTTTGTAAACACAAAAAATAATAGAAACTTTGTAATTTTATTCATGGATAATGCTCAGAGGCGTTACAAAGTTTTTTGGATAATTAAATGGGACTTAACTTACTCCCTGATAGTTCCGCCGCTTTTGATAAGTCGTGTCTTTTCCGCGGAAAACGTACAGAGTTCTTTAAGTCTTAGCCCGTTTGCTTGAGCCTTCTTCTCCCCGAGTAATCTGTTTAATCTCCTTGCGCATATTCTGGAGCAAATGCGTAAGTTCTCCATTTTTGAGAGATTTTTCGATTTCCATGCGCAGAGATATACAGTTGTTCGTGGTGTGCCCGTTATCCTTATGATATTCGCAGTACTGCGTCGGGTCTTGACCACGTTTACTCTTCATCGGAATCGGGGGTTTGAATTGGTGATCCTCGGTACTTAGTACCTCTGCTGGGGTTTTCGTTAGGGGAGTCCACTGTCTCTCCCTATTTTCGTATTTGTTTTCTCTTTGAGCAGAGAATTTGTTAGTTGTTGTGCGGCCATCTTCCGAGGATCGACTTCCTGATGCTTCACGCCATGACTTTTTGTACCTTTTTTCTCCATTTGCGCTTAAGTCTGCTGGCCTGTTGTGTGGTGGTGGTGGCCTGTTTGTAGTAAGGTTTTTCTCGGTCTGCGCATAAACCTTGGCCGCCGCCATTATCTTTTCCCAACTCGTGGGGAGACCCTCTGTTCCCGATAACACCTTGACCATGTCGTCACACCTAACCGCGTACTTAAACTGAGCACGGATTAGTTGTTCGCTAACACCTCCAATTTCTAACACTTCTTTATTGTATCTGGTAATAAAATCTTCCAGATTCTCATCATCGCGGCGCCAGATGTTCATGACGTCGGATGTATCACGTTTTGACCGCCTTTGTTGGCTGAAGTGTGTTAAAAATTTTCTTCGCAGATCCTTCCACGACTCGATCTGTCCTGTTGGTAGGTTATCAAACCAGATTCGCGCTGGGCCAGTTAGTGTTTGCACAAACAAATGACACCACAGCGGAAGGGTCCAACCGCCGACCAACCCTGCGCTGGTGAATACTCTTAGATGATCATCAGGGTCAGTTAACCCATTGAATTTCCCAACGTTAGATGGTAACTTGGCCCTTTCCAACGGAGCCAGAGCTATCTCTAATATGAACTTCGAGTTTTCTGCCGCTTCGTCCGGGCGATAAACTAAATCATAGTTATGCTCGGCCTCAGGGTTATAAACCGCTCGAGTCCTGCATTTGTTATAGTTTGGCTGTAGTCTATTGAATACGCTGGTGTTTTCACTCAAACGATATGTTCGATCGGATTCATCGGTATGAATGTCTTGTTGGGAACCCAACCTGTCATAGACCGATTGTCTTCGACGAGGGTGTAGTTCATCATGATGTTGTCTTCGGTAACTGCTTGTATCATCATAAGTTGATTCTTCTCGTTGAGAGGCATGAGCTCTTGATCCCGGCCTCCGGGATTGGGTTATAGGAGCAGTTTGAGCACATAATTGTGAGTATACTGCGTTTAATGCTCCTTGGGACCGGACATACCATGATATCGGAGTTTCTCCTGGTGGTAAAATTGATTGTGCAGGATTTGCTGGTAACATTCCTGGGGTTACAGGATCATTTGCTCGATTGGATTGGACCTCATTATCGTCCGAGGCTTCCTCTACGATCCCTTCTATTGGTAAATTGTTTCCGACGTTCGGTCGAGGACCAGGTTGTCGGTGAGATGACGAATTTTCTGCCATGTGCAAAAACAGAAAATGGAATGAACTGAATCGAAACGAGATAGAAACTAGAAAAACTGAGAAAACGGTGGGCGCCAATGAAGAAACACTAACTAAATGGTCGGAACCGAGATAGTTAGGGGGTTTGAATCCGCATAAAAGGTTAGCTCTCTCTCGGTTGATTCAGTTGTAATGGAATTCCTTCTCCGGTGACTCTGCAAAAAAGAACACCGTTAGCCTCGTCAAGGGGAGAAGAGGGTTCTCTCCTTGACCCGACTCCGGCGTGAGAATAAGTATTGGTATCGGAGAAGATAAGTATTTGAGGAGTGAGAGTAATCTGAGTTTATACCTGAACAGTTCTCTTATTTATAACCGGGAGTTTGGGAGGGAAAACCTGTTATTGAAAAGATGACGGAAGATGCTAACGCCGTAGCGGTTATCTTTTCTTCCGTTAAGTTCTTTGATCCTTTGTTAAGTTTTCTCGATCCGATGTGAGTGCACACGGATCGTGGTTTGATCTATGGCTGGGGAGTTGCCACGTGGAAAGAGATTAAGTGGAGATTACTCTCCAATTGCATGCCTTTGTTGTGATTTCAGAATTGCTTATGGTGATGACACGTGTCCAGACGGTTATAACCGTCTGGGTGGTGCACGATTGTATTTCCTTCTAGATTATTGTTGTAATCTGGTGTGACACCTTACCGTGTGGACGCAGATGAATAACTCCCATGTCTGGGCAAAATAATATCCAAGTCTGGATACTTAGGCGGAGGTATCTGAACAAAAGGTTTTGATCCTATGTTAATTTGGGGAAGGCGCAAGGATTCATGTTATCCTTTGGGCGCGTGATTATAAGTTACTGATTGTTTTCTTCCTTTAATAAGACCCATGCGTGGCCGCGCAAGGTTAAAAAAGTTGAAAAACCCAGTTTGTGGTATGGTCTCAAATCCTTTTTATGAGGTTTTTGGGACCTTACCCCTTCAAGCGCGGAGAGGGCAGGCCTACTTCTGCCGGGATAACCGCTTCTGAGCCATAGACTAGGCTAAAAGGGGTTTCGCCGGTACTCGTCTTCGGCATGGTTCGGTGAGCCCATAAGATACTCGGGAGCTTATCCACCCAGCCTCTTCGCTTTGTGCCCAGTCGGGCCTTTCTCCCATCGACAATACACTTGTTCACACTTTCAACCTGTCCGTTGGCCTGAGGATGCGCAACGGAGGAGAAAGTGTGTTAGATTTTCATTTCTTTCAACCACTTCTGGAGGTCCTCAGACGCAAAGTTGGTGCCGTTGTCAGTTACAATCTTGAGTGGGAGGCCAAATCTGCAGATGATGTGTTCCCAAATGAACTTGCGCACCATCATGGCTGTAGTTGAAGCGAGGGCTTTGGCCTCCACCCATTTCGTGAAGTAATCGACGGCCACTATTATAAACTTGACGGCGCCAGGAGCCTCTGGGAAAGGTCCCACCATGTCGATTCCCCACTGCTGAAAGGGCCAAGCAGTGGATACGTGGATAAGATCGTTCTTAGGGCGCATGGTTTTTGGAGAGTGCCGCTGACAGGAGTCGCATTTGCGCAACTCCTTCAGGGCGTCGACGTGCATCCCTGACCAATAATATCCGGCGTTCATAATCTTCGCAAGAACCATGCGTGGTCCCGCATGGATGCCGCAGATCCCTTCGTGGATCTCCCTGATCAAGTAATTTGCATCTTGGGGGTCTACGCAGCGTAGTAATGGCCCCAAGAAGGACTTGCGGTATAAGATACCACCATTCATTTCGTAATGCAGGGCCTTGTTCTGAATCTTCCTTGCCCCTGCTTTACTTTCAGGGAGTACTCCTTCTTGCAAATATTGAATGATAGGGGTCATCCAGGATGCTGCCCTATCTCGATCACGTTGACTTGTCGTAGCAGAACTGATGGATTCTTGAGTACTTCAATCCTTACATCTTTGGCGAGATGTTGAAAGGAGGTTGAAGCAAGCTTGCTCAAAGCATCAGCTGGTTTGTTTTCAGAGCGATTGATGTGGATTACCTTGTGAGACTTGAATTGTTGGAGCAACTCTTTTGCCTGCTCTAGATATAGGGCCATAACCTCACCCTTTGCATCGTATATACCGTTAACTTGGCTGGCTATCAGGAGTGAATCAACGTGTGCTTGTAAATTCTTAGCTCCCATTTTGATGGCGAGGCGCAAGCCTGCCAGAAATGCCTCGTATTCCGCCTCGTTGTTGGTGTTTTTAAAATCCAACTTGATGGCGTAAGTGAATTCATGGTTTTCAGGGCTTACTAGGCGCAATCCAGCTCCCGCGTCGTCCTCGTTTGAGGCCCCATCAGTATAAAGCATCCAAGTCTCATTTGTCGTGTCTTTTTCGGGAGTCTCTACCAGCTCACAATCTTTGATTTTATCAACTGGGACTTCTGTGATGAAGTCCGCTAGAACTTGACCCTTGATGGCTGGGCGCGGCCTGTACAGAATGTTGTGGCCCCCCAGCTCGATGGCCCATTTTGCTAACCGCCCGGATGTTTCTGGTTTTTGCAATATCGTGCCGATGTGGAAATTTGTAAGTACGGTGATCACATGCCCTGTAAAATATCTGCGCAGCCTTCGGGAGGCGTGTAGCAGCTCAAGCACCAATTTCTCCATCGTTGAATATCTCGTTTCCGGGTCGGTGAGTACCCTGCTGACGTAATAAATTGGAGTTTGGACTCCATTTCTCTCCACCAGTAATACCGACCCTACTGCCTTATCTGAAGAAGATAAGTACAGTACGAGTGGCTCTTTTTCAAACGGTGCAGTCAGGGTAGGGAGCTCGATCAAACATTCTTTCATTTGCTGAAAAGCCTTTTCTGCTTCAGGGGTCCACCTGAACTCTTGTTTCTTCACACAATTGCGCAGAGTGCTGATAAAAGGATATGACTTTGCGGCGTGATTTGACAGGAAACGGTTAAGCGCGGCTAGGCGGCCGACCAACCGTTGCATTTCTTTGATTGTTCTTGGTGATGGCATTCGCTCTATTGCCTGGACTTTTTCTGGATTCACTTTAAAGCCGCCATTTGTGACTATGAAGCCTAAGAACTTCCCTTCTTCCATACCAAACGAGCACTTGGCTGGATTCGGTTTCATATTCACGCTGCGCAATGAGTTGAATGTCTTTTCGATGTCCTTCAACATTTGGTCCTCTTCAGGACTTTTGACCACCAGATCATCAATGTAGACCTCAATGTGCTTCCCGATGTCTCCCGCGAAGGTCTTATCCATCAGGCGCTGGTATGTGGCGCCAGCGTTTTTGAGGCCGAATAGCATCTTTGTATAGCAAAAAATCCCAAGATCAGTACGAAAAGCCGTCTTGTCTTCATCCTCAAGCTTCATTTGAACTTGATGGTACCCCTTGTAGCAATCCAAGAAGCATTTCCATCTGTATGGCGCGAGAGAGTCTATCTTTTTGTCAATCTCAGGCAAAGAGTAGCAATCTTTAGGGCATGCCTTATTGAGATCGGTATAGTCAACACACATTCTCCATCCTCCACTAGACTTCTCTACCATCACGGGGTTCGCAACCCAACTTTGATAACGTACTTCTCGCAGGATGCTGGCTTTAAGTAACTCGCATACTTGCTCATTCATTGCTTTCATTTTGTCTGCCTCTAAGCTGCGCCTTCTTTGGACTTTCGGTTCAACAGAGGGGTAGGTGTTTAAACAGTGTTCGGTAATGTCGCGCGGGACTCCGGTCATGTCAGCCGGGGTCCAGGCGAAGATATCCATGTTCTTGAACAGGAGCTGCTTGAGGCGAGTTCTGATGTTTGGTGAGATTGCGTGGCCTATCGTCACCGTTTGCTCCGGGTATTTGCGATTTAAAACCCATTTTTCGGGCTCGGTTGTTGAGACCTTCGCCGCTTTTGTTGGGCGCATCTCTTCTGTTGACATCACTTCTTTCTTTGCATAAATGATTGCCACCCCCGTTTTGGTTGGGAAACCAATCGCTGAGTGAGGGGTGGAGGTTATCATATTCAGCTCACCTTGCGTCTCTCTCCCGATTAGCACATCATGTCGTGACTTAACAGGCATCACCATGAAGTTTACAGTCGTTGTTCTTGAGTGCTTCTCGTCAGAAAGCGTAACGGGGAAGCTGATTTGGCCAAGCGGGAAAATCATTTCATTGCAGAATCCAGACAGTGGATAATCAACTGGTTCAAGTCTCGCTTTGTCTTCATCGTCGAACTGGTTAAAGCATTGCTCGTAGATGATGTCTGCTGTACTCCCCGGGTCAATGAAGATGTATTCAGTTTCATAATGGCCGATGCTACCGGTGATGACGATGGGTCGTGTGGCTCGAGGACCCCCGCGCACCACTGGGAAAATGACCTGCTGTTCTTGCCATGAAGGCTCATAAGGTCTCTTGCCTTTTTCTCTCGCGCTATACCTTGGTCCGTTGACCATGTGGGTCTCTAAGCGTCGGACTTTCTTGTGATTTCCCTCATCGTGGCGATGGAGCTGTCGAGTTTCTTTGCGCACGTTTTTCACCAAGTAGCTCAGCTTTCCACTCTTCAGCGCTCTCTCGATCTCTTGACGTAAGCTGTAACAATCATCTGTTAAGTGGCCTGTGTCCTTGTGGAAATCACAATACAGGTTGGGGTCCTGCCCCTTTTTGTTCGTCATAGGCCTTGGAGCCTTAAAATCATGGTTCTCCTTCATTAGCACCTCTTTTGGTGTTTTTATGAGCGGAGTCCAATGCTTTTCTCGATTATCATCTCTGAATGCCTTTCGATAGCCGATGCGGTCAATAGTATCTCGCGCGTCTTCTTTGTAGCGGGACCGTTCTTCATAACGAGGTCGTTCACTATAACCGCTGGAGTGATTGGCCTTCCACCCAGGGTTTTTGCCTTTGTTTCGTCTGTTGTCGTCGCGCGAGTGACCCCCTTTAGAAAATCGATCTTCAGAACGATGACTGTTGTTTCTGGCGAGTGACTCTTCAGTTTGCGCGACTATCTTCGCGGCTTCCATGAGCTTATCCCATTCCTTGGGCATTCCATCTTTCCCAGTGATGGTTCTAATTAGGCTATCACAGCGGATGGCTTTCTTGAAATGGCAGCGCATGAGTTGTTCGCTTACGCCACCGATTTCCAAACACTCTTTGTTAAAGAGAGTGATAAAATCTTCCAAACCCTCGTTATCTCTGCGCCAGATGTCTTCAACCTCGGCTGTGTCGCGCTGGTATCGTCTTTGTTGACTGAAGTGACTCAAAAACTGAGTCCTGAAATCCACCCATGATTTTATCTTTCCTGGAGGAAGGCTGTCAAACCAGGCGCGAGCAGCCCCGGTAAGCGTTTGGATAAACAGATGGCACCACATGGGCATATTCCATCCTCCCATGCAGCCCACGCTTGTGAAAACTCTGACGTGATCATCGGGATCAGTCAATCCGTTAAACTTTCCGACAGTCGGAGGTAACTTCTCTCTTTTAAGCGGCGCTAGTGCGATCTTTGGAATGAACTTTGAATGTTCTACAGCTTCCTCTGGTCGATAGGCGAGGCGAAATTCACGCTCTGCCTCTTCGGTATACCCAACGTGCTGCCTTGGTTTGTAGTACTCGTGATTTCTTTGTAAACGATTGAAGACCGAAGATTCTTCATCGTTCTCCCAAGTTGGATCATTTGGGTCAGTATCTTCCCATTCATCGTTCATGTTGCGCGGCGTGAGCCGGCTATGAACTGGGCCTCTTTGGAAGTTTGACGGATCGTCATAGTAGCTTTCTGTTTCTCCCCGTGTGTCGCGCGTGTCCTGCACGCTTAGTCTTCGGGTAGGGGGAGGTCTGTTAACTCTTCTTTGGACGTTCTGCGGTGGTGGTATTTGGCGCGCCCCGTGACTGGGGCCGGTTGGTGTAACCAAGGACGGTTCTGCCGTTAAGACTGCTTGTTGTGCGCTCAAAGATTGATACGCCTCGTTAATGGTGGCAAGTTGTTTGGCGTACCATGAGGCTGGGGTTTCGCCCTCTGGTAGCCCTAGTAGCGCCGAGGTGTTCTGAGGTGGAGCTGGGTTTGAAGGTCCAGCGCCATTGTTTCCTGGGTTTACCGCTTGAGTGATGCGGGTGATGCTCCCGCGCGGTCCCCCCGTATTGGTTACTTCGACTTCACCAATTTCTTCGATGTGTTGAGGTTGGGCATTTGGATTACCCTCCCCCAACGCTGCATTAGGGTTTTCACCGAAACCAACAAACTCGGGAATGATTCCTTGACCAGCCATGATCGAAGGAAGGAAAAAACACGAAAAACTCAGGAAAGAAGAAGATGAAAGTGGTTTGCAGAAAAAACCGGTGGGCGCCAATGAAGAAACACGGTACTAATTAAGGGACTAATCAGTTTGGTTTATGTTTCTACCATGATGGTTAATCTTCTTTATGATTTCCTGAGCTCCTTAATGACTGGGGTTATCTGCAAAACAGAACACCGTTACTCGTTAAGAGGGGAATGTGGGGGTTTCCCTCTTAACCGGGCTCCGGCGTGAGAATAAGCGACTGCTTTGGAGAGATAATTAAGTATTAAGAGTGAGAGTAGAGGGAATGGAATGTTTAACCTGTGAAGTGAGGTCTCTATTTATAGCCGGAGAGGTGTAAGAGGATGTGGGCTGATGGGCCTTGGGCCGGAAGGCGACAACATGGAGGATATGCTCCTTGTCTCACTGGTGTTGACCGTTAGTGGCTTCTAGGAGCTTTCTGGAGCTGGCACAACGTGATTGGAGCCATGTGTCACTGTTGTCGGCCTGACCGCCCTTCTGCCATCAGCAGGTAAGTGGAGATCGTGGGGCAGTTGTCTCTGCCTTATGATTGGTGCCATGTAGGCGTCCTTAAGTACTTTTTTTCTCCTGCATGTCAGATGATCGTGGAGCACGATTGAGCAGAGCCAGAGGGACATTGATTGGCTCTTTTCTTCTGCCACTTGTACCTTGTGTACTATCTGGAGCATCCTTGCGCTGCTTCCCTGCACGAGTCTTGATGGGCACGTTAACTAACTTGCGCGGGGTTTAGTTGACTGAGTATTCTCTCTGCATGCTAAGTGTTGTTATTGGAGCTTCTCATTGTCTAGGTCTCGCGTGACGTAAAATAGAATATGGTGCAACTCGCGCGAGGTTAATGATAGGAAGCTTTTTTAATAAGGAGTATGGTCCCGCGCGCAACCTCTACGGAGGTTTGCGCGGCTTTTTTGGAGCAAGTCTGAACTTAGTGAAACTCGGAACATACTCGTGAGAAAAATGTAAAAAGGTTAACACACACAAATACCTTAACAATTTTTTATACATAAAATTCTTTTGATATGTTAATTTTTAACAAACTATGGAAGCCGGGGCTAAGATGCAATATGATGAAGTTGTTTGAAGAAAAAAGTCAAAGTACTTCTACCAACTTACATCGATTATTAGACAGTGGCTCAGTTCCACTCATTGATCCATACAACTCGTTTTAACCTCTCAACGCGTTTCAATTACTCAATTTCACGTATCAAACCCCTAAGTTTATAATACATGTCATTTCACCCCCTTTCTTTTATATCCGTATAAAAGTAGCCTTCAAAGCAAAACCATCGTCAAAGTTTATGGTTATTAAAATTCCCAACATAAAAGAGTACATATTTTCTTTTTACATTTGAGGTTAGTCTTATGTGTACATGAGGCCTATATTGTTGTCTTATTTCACATATGAAGCTCCTAAACAACTATTCGTGACATCAAGTTGCCAAACCAGAAGCATCGTGATGGACTATTGTCGCAACTAAAGCAATGGAATGGATGTTGTTACAATGTTTACGATAACTCTGAAAATAGAAATGGGGAGAAATTTGTACTATAAAACGTAAACGTATTGCTTAATATTAAAATAAAAGCATCCTTAGAGGTCGGTAGATCAATCTTGGAAATAACCCCGAACAAGATGAATTTACACGTGAGATTCTTTGTAGTTAAAAAAATTAAGATACATCATTCGATTAATCATATGATAAAAGAATGCCAACAAAAGATGTATGCAACATCACGTGCCATTTCAAGATTTAGAAACATACTTCAACAAAAAAGTGACTTTGACCGTTTGTGCTCAAACAGTTCGTTCCATGATATATAATTTGTACATATAATCTAAGCAATTTTACAGTATGTTAACTTTCAAAGAAATATCATCAGAATATGGACCACAAGTTTCAAGTCCCAACCGATACTCAAACGAATATAAAATTATGGATGACTCCCATAGTATTATTAGATCAAGAAAACTTCACAAAAACTTGATTCTTATAATCCAGAATACCTAATAGATGGTATTTATAAGTTAACCTATCACATTAGACTTATACTAGGATTGCTCATATAATTATCCTATAGACATCCAAACCTCACTCGTTTAGAATGCTAGATAATTATCTAACCAATTAATTAGTACATGATAATTACAACTATGATATGATAATCACACTGTAATTTCGAAACATGATTGCTCTAATGAATAAAGACTTTGAGTCAAGGATTAAGGATTGTAAGTCAAGTTTTGAGATAGTTTCTTGACATAAATAAAATTTGGGTGCTTAGCCAAGCTCTTACTATTTTCCGTTTTCGTTCTTGTTCGATACTAATTATATGGTTGACGTATGAAGTAAAAAAAGGTTAATAGTTTATGCTCTTCTGAATTGAATTGTTAAGCATAGCTTTTGTATTTTAGATTACACACTACATTTAGGTGCAGTTTGTTTTTTAAGCGGTAAAATGTCTGCGGTCTACGGACCACATCTGTAAAACAAGAGTTGGACCAAACCTCTGCAGTCTGCAAGAAGAAGGTTGTTTGTTTTTTAACGTATGTAGACTTCTAAAATAAACTTGTGGTGGTGTACGGACAATGGTGGTGGCGGTTAGGGATGAGCTTTTTTTCCCAAATACTCGTACTTGTACCCGTACCAATTTTAGGTATTTGGTACATATATCGGTACTCAGTTTTATATAGACCTTTAAAAGTTTTTTAATATTATGTTTTATTTCGTGTTATGATATTTATAGTACTTGTATTGATTTTACCTATACGGTACCCGTATCATATTGGTACTCGTACTGATTTTACATATTTGGCACCCGTACTATATTGGTACTCATGTCAATTTTACCTATTTATTACCCGTACGAGTGCTTAAAAACTATATAAAAATAAAATTGTACCAAAGCGGGTACTGTACCGAAAATACCCATACCCGTACGGTACCTATATATTTGGTACGGTATTTGGTACCCAATTTTGTTCAAATTCGGTACCGGTACGGGTACGGTACCAATCCCATCCCTAGTGGCGGTGGTGGTGGGAGGTGGACGTGGATGATAGGTAGTGGTTAGGGCTGTAAACGAACCGAACGAACACGAACAAGGTCTTGTACGTATTCGTTCGTTAAGGAAATAAATGTGTTCACGAACGGTTCATGAACACTTACCGAACAAGATTTTATGTTCGTGTTCGTTCATTAAGGAAATGAGTGTGTTCGCGAACGGTTCACGAACACAAATAAATTTGGCGAATGCGACGAAGGATAAAGATAGATGGCCCAGAGAGTAGCACTCGAACTTGAATCCCTTATTGTGGAACGGAGGTCGATCGTATTCGTCGATGTAAATAATGAGAAATGAAAGGGAAATGATGCATAAACAATGTGAAAGTAGGTTTCCTTGTTTAATTGTTCGAACATAAACGAACGTAAATCAACGTATATTCACGAACACATTCACGAACACCTTACCGAACGTTCACGAACACAATCGAACGAACGAGACCTATGTTCATGTTCGTTCATTTAACTAATCGAACGAAATTTCTTGTTCGTGTTCGTTTGTTTATTAAACGAACGAACATAAACGAACTTCCTGCCGAACGGTTCACGAACTGTTCGCTGAACGTTCTGTTCGTTTACAGCCCTAGTAGTGGTGGTGGACTGTGGTGATGGTGATGGACAATGATGGTGTTTAACCCTCTGCAGACCTTAGAAGATCTTAAAATTGGTTGGTCCAAGTCTGCGCCAAGAAGAGCTCGAGCAAATGTGGTTTAATGAAACATCTTTGAAAAAAACAAATAGTCTGCAGATGGCAATGTCTGCGTGTGGTCTGCGCGGAACATATAGAAAAGCCTATGCAGATATTTTTTAGAAAAACAAACACCATCTTAAAATAAGATGTATACAAAAACTAATGATCATTTAAGAACACACTAACATTGAAAAACCTGATTAGTGTATAGGAAAACAAAGACTCAACTGAAAATATAACTCAAGACAAATGTTTGACTCTCTTTTTGAAACTTTATGATTAAGAAAGAAAATTGTATCTTTAAGATATAAAAGTTAGCATTTAGGAGAGATACACAGTGTTTGGACGCCTATACGGTCAACACTACGCATGGGATAACAAGAATTCGTGCGTTAATTGTAATAGATATGTTTAGAATACTTATGCATTATTGAAAAAGTATGTTTATAAGTTACAGTAACTTTTGGGTCATTGAAACGGCAAGAATCAGCAAGTAGATCAACGTATGCGATTTCAACGCGCAGCGCGTGTGTGCGTGACATTTAATGCCATATTATCAAAATACTAATATTTTGAGTATAAAAAAAATTATTTTAATTTATAAACTAATTTGTATTAAAATTTACGCGATAAAACGAGAATTTTGACGCAAGAACAAGCTGAAACGGAGTTGTGTGCAGACAATGGTGGGCTTAAGAAGGATTGTAACGACTCGCACAAAAATGTCCTAAAACGCTCCGCAAGTGAAAACCCGGACCCCTGAAACCCTAATGTGCATGAAAAACCAAGAAAATAGGAAATCTGGTCTTCACGCGGGCCGCGTAAAGCATAAGCTTAGTTGACGCGGGCCGCGTCAACTTAAAAATGTTCCGGATAAGTATTAGAGCCACGTGTCACGACCACGCCATGACTCAGCAACCCTCAAACCGCCCTACCATCTCTCGCGGGCCGCGTAAGGTTTCTTTAAAGCTTTCGCGGGCCGCGACGCGCCCCAGTTTCAGCCTATATATTGAGGCTTTCAGTTTCATTTCAAATCGCTCAATTCTTTTCTTTCTCTTGTTTCCTTGTTCTGTCATTCCAATGTCAGAACTTCTAAATCCCAAAACTCTGCCCGTTATTAGGGTAATAACTCTAGTAGCTGCTACGATTCAATGTCCGATCGATTGAAACTATCCGATGGATGTTTAAGTGCTGCTCAAACTCGGGTTATACTTTGTCATTCGTCGTGAATTCGATGGATGTTTAAGTATCGCACTTTGTCATTCGTCGTGAGGGTTGTGATCTCGTGATTATCTTTAAAGTTGAATTGAGTTAATACACTAATACGAGTTTCGTTGTGTCTAGAAATTATAACCCATAACCAGGGAACTGCTAAGCTAGAAAACTTAGCAGTTAAGTAAACTTAATAATAAGTAAACTTAGTAAACTTAGTCATTAAGTTAGCTTACTGATTAAAAACACTTAGCGGTTAAGAAAACTTAGCAGTTAAGCAAGCTAAGTAAGTTAATTAAGCAGCTAAATACGTTATTTAATCGACTAAGTAAATTATCCGTTAAGGAAAAATTAATCAGTTAAGTAAAAATAATTAAGTTAATCAGTTAAGAAAGATTAATTAAGCTAAGCAAGATTAATTAAGCTAAGTAAGATTAATTAATCAGCTAAGTAAGATTTATTAAACACCTAAATAGATATACATGAAAAATATATATATATATGGAGTAGGTTTTATCTAGGGAAAGTTTTATATAGGGAATGTTCAACTAAGGAAGATAACACCTAGGGAAATTCTATATAGGGGTAAGACTTATCCCTTGGCTATAAATAGGAGCCTAGGATTTCATTCTTCCTTGCTCATTTCTTTTCTTCTTCTCTCTATACGTTGGTGTTCTAACCAATAATCACCGATGCGATGTTCTGTCCGATCGATTCAGGAACCAACTAACGGATGCCAAAGTGCTATACTTTGTGAGTTCGTTAAACGGATGCCAAAGTGCTATACTTTGTGAGTTCGTTAAACGGATGCCAAAGTGCTATACTTTGTGAATTTCGTTAAGGTTCGAATCTCGTGACCATCATTAGGTTTGATTTGGTTTAACACTAATACGTATTCCATTCTGTTAAACTAAATGTTTAACTACTCGAAACTCTATACCATACTCTTACAATCAAAATGGATGCTTAATCATCAGAAGGTTCAAAACCATAAAGTATATGCTTAATTATCAGAAGGAGTATAATCAAGAAGCTTGTTAAATCAATACGGCATGCTTATAATGTGAGTCATTCTCTTTTATCAAAAGTGTTTTACAATACTCCAAATATTTTCAAAGTTATAATTACAGGGATTAAGTCGTGGTTATCTTGAATCACTGGCTAGTGGGGTATTGTGCACATTACTAATTTCTCACACTTAGGCTAATAAATCCTAACAGTGATAATCATCACTACTTGGGGAAAAAGACCCAATAGTGGTATGACCATCGTCACCAGGAGGTGACACGGCGCCAGATAAAAATAAGATAGAAGCCATTGTAATCGCTCTTATGCTGTAATTTATAACTAACCGTCGTTTTGTACAAAAATGAATGAACTCACCAGTATTTCCTGCTGACCAAACCTTTTTAAAACGCGTTTCAGGTAATTACAGTAGATCGGAATAAGGGTTGGATACGACACCAAAAGGCTTACAGAAGTGGCTTAATTTATCAATTAAATTAAATTAAGAAAAGTTGTTTTATGTATTCGGGTTTATCCCATATTAAAGCTACCTTTCAAAACTTGGTTTATCCCATCTATTTAATAAATAAAATCCGGTGTTTTCTAAACTCTGATAATTCTTCCTAACTCACGGTCCTGATGAAATTTCCGTTGCACTATTTTCTAAATAACCACCGGTACCACTGAACTGGTTCGCGGCTCCCGATTCTGTCCAGGGTGGGGTCGAGGGTCGTGACAAGGATGGGCTTGGCTGATGGGCTTCAAAGTTCAAACCCACTCCACCAAACCCTAGGTATATAAACCCCTATATACCTCCACATCCTTCATTATTCACAAACACTTTTTCTCTCTACCTCCATTCTCTCTAACCTCTCTCTACATTCTCTCTCTCTAGAACACAAGATCCGTTGACTAGAATCCAGCGACCATACAGCGGAGCCGTGGCGGCGGCGGTAGGCGACCACAACGACACGTACCGGCGGTGGTTTTTCGGCAAACCTTTCGGCGACCGTTTTCCGGCCAAAGGTACACCTTTTCTACTAATTTCGACGTTCCGAACACCATGGTGAGGTCCATTTTCTCCAATTTAGAGAGGTTTGAGCCGTAGAGCAACTCTGAAGATAATTCCGGCCAAATTCTGTCAAGTTTGTTTTCAAGTTTTCTCTTCATGCATCTCAAGATCTTACTTTGAAGGATGTTGGTATTGCTTATCCAAACTATGTCAAGATCTTGCTTTTAGGAGCCTCCAACTTATTTATAGTTAACTTCAACATGTACATCATACCACATTATATGGTACATCTTCCGAAGCGATCCAAAATGAACCTACCTCCGCTCGTACCGAATTTTAGAGACCTAGCGAATTGCGACCCTGTTTCAGGTTCACGTACCGGAGCGTACCACGAACCATGTGACTTTGCTACTAACATTGCAAAAACATCATTAAGAATTGATGGTATTAAATACGTGGTTGATCAAGGAACTGTTAAGATGAGGTGCTACGACGCTTGTGTGCGAATGGAATCACTAAGCGTCACACCTATATCCAAAGCATCTACAATGAAACGGGCGGGTCAAGCTGGACAAACAGGGCGGTATGTGCTTTAGACTGTATACTGCTGACTATCTTGATTGTGTGGATGATAACACGGTCCCAGAGATCCAACGAACAGACCTCGCAAATGTTTTCCTCAGTTTAAATGCTCTCGGGTTCCATGAATTGGTGAAGTCTGATTTTATGGACCCACCACCAGATGAGGCGTTACACAAAGCTTTTGAGCTACTACATAGCTTAAGCGCACTCGGGGAAGGTTCTGATCAGTTGACACAATTGGGTAAAAAGATGGCACGAATTCCACTTGATCCAATGTTGTCCAGGATGATCGTTGCATCAGAAAAGTACAAGTGCTCAAATGAGATCATTTCAATTGCTGCGATGCAATCCATTGGAAGTTCTATTTTCTATGGTCCAAAAGATGATAAAGTGAGGGTGATGTTTGAGATCACATGGCACTGCTTAAGGTATGTTGGCAGATCTTATCCATATGAGTGTATATGAAAACATTGATATCTCCACTAATAGCCGGTGTATTCATTATGTTATATACGTGTACAATGGTTGGAAAGAATCCAATTTTTCTAAAGACTGGTGCCACAAGAATTACATGAAAGCGAGCTGCATGGAACGGGCACGATCGATCAGAATCCCGTTGGATAGCATGTTACCAAGAGTTGACATCAAGGCAACGTCATACGCCGGGAATTCGGAAGCGATCATGAAAGTAGCGTTTATGAAAGTTGTGATCACAGGTACCACAAAAACGGATTCCTTAGATTTTTATGATTATTGTGTACTAACCTGATGAGAGGCGATCTCCTGAAGCCACTTTGGTTCGATTTCACTAACGTGTAGCATTAGCATGTAATCCTCCTCCTTCCTCGTGCGGACAAGCTTGTGGTATACCACAAGTCTTGAAGGCACCTTAACCAAAAAAAGAAAACAAACATAAACAGCCAAGATATACACATATACAACATGCACTTCCACATGTGAAGACAAACAAAGTACCTCGGCTATCATGCCAAGGATTTTGATGAGATGTTCGTAAAGAAAATTCCCCGTGGAGTGGGGCGGGCAACCATGGATTGATCCGGAAGAAGAAATGAGTTTCGATCGGCTGGTTGTTTTGCATATACTCTGTTGATAAGAAAGAGGTCTTTTTGTTAGATGAGATTAAACCAGTTTTGCATATACGGTGTTGATAAGAAGTCTTTGATTTGTTTGTTAGATTGCATATATGGTGTTGGTAAGAGTTCTTTGATTTGTTAGATTGCATATATGGTATTGTTGATAAAAAGCCTTTTGCATATGCTACAGTTTTTCCTATCAAATATGATCCATACATACATGCTTTATCTGTATTTGTTGTTTTTCCTCTTCTACTGATTACTCAAGTTAGGGTTAAATTATTCTACATAGACTCTTAATTGTAAAAAGTGTAAGAAGGATTTATAGAGCGACAAGTGACCAATAACCTAAAACCTAAAAACTAAACCCACTACACCACCACCCAAAACCTAAACACCCACCCCTACCCAAAAACCTAAAGCCCCCCCCCCCCCCCCCCCCACCTTCTCTCGACAAATTTTTTTTTTTTTTTGGGTGGGTGATAGGGGGGGTTAGGTTTTTGGGTTGTGGTGGGTGTTTAGGTTTTTTTTTATAGTGGGTTTTTTTTTTTTAAAAAGCTTTTGTACCCTTCTTACAATAAGGAGCCTTTGTATTTGATCCTAATCCACTCAAGTTATTACTAAATGTATGATTTAGTTATGAAGTTATTACTGGATGTCGAGGTGCACAAATCGGGTTAAACCGGTTTGAAGTGAAGATTGAAAATGTTAAATCGGGTTGGGTTCAACCCGAGTTGGTGGTTTGTAAAACTCAACCCTATGAAACTAGTTCGGGTTAGGTTGAGACGAGTTGGCTCTCAAATCGGGTTCCACCCTATATCTCAACCCTATTAAAAAATCTTTACAAAATATAATAAACATAAATAACTAAAATACTTTATATACTTTTTAACTTTCATAAGTAAAACATAATATCATTAAAAAAACATTATGACATGAAAACTATCAGTCTTCTTTAGCATAGCTGTAGTTTAGCATTTGATCTTCTTCCTCACTATTAATGCACATGTGCAAAATAGTTGTTTACTTATTTGTCGCGGGTTCATTAAATAGGGTTCAACCGGTTTGACAAATCGGGTTGTTTCATGCGGGTTACAAACTGTCGGGTTGAAACCGGTGTAGCTGAAAAACATCCGAACCGAGTACTACCCTACGGGTTGAAAAGGGTCTAAACCGGGTTGGCTATAAATCGGGTTTAACCCAGGTTTGGGTTGGGTGGGGTTGCCGGGTTTAGTTATCAAGTTACTGGATGTATTATTTAGTTATCTAGTTATTACTCGATGTATTATTTAGTTACGAGAAATAATCAAATAAAAAATACTATAGCATCATGTGCATATATATTTTTTTACAAAACTCCCATCTATATTTTTTTATATCAAAGACCGTTACGAGGCATTCGCAACGATATGTTCGAAACATAATAATACATTACATTTTATTATTAGAATAAAAGTATATAAAAAGAAAAACTAATTGTGAGCTAGCTTCGATAACGTGTACATGTGTGATTCCATTACTTGTACATTACTACTCACAACTCGGTTTCGAATAAAATTTATAGCGAGACGTAAATAAAAATAGGCACGTTGCAACGATATACTCGAAATTTTATGAAAGATTATATTTTAAAAGTTAGGGTAAATTACTATGTCCGTCCTTCGTGTTTATACCAAATTTCGGTGGATGTCCATTATCTTTTAAATTGACAAGGATCATCCTTTACATTTTAAAACTCTTGCACCGTTTGTCCTTTGACGCTAGATCGGATTATTTTAAACGTTAAGTTGGCTACGTGGACCCCACGCGAGGGCAAAACTGTCATTTAACTTCACTTTTCATTCCTCTCTTATATATAAAACCATCTTTCTTTATCCAAACACACTCACTCTCTCTCTCTCTCTCTCTCTCTCTCTCTCTCTCCTCACGAGCCACCATACCGGCCAACAACACACCACTCCCAACAAGTTCTACCACCGCCCATTCAACATCCTCCTCTCTATGGTTCAAGGCATGTTAGTTGAGCTAGTATATTGTAAACCACAATGTTGAGCTAGTATATGTATGGCTCAAGGCCTCTAGAGAGTTTTTATTCATTTGAATACATGCATGTTTTTACAATTCAACTCCTGATCCACATTTGTGGCTATATCTTTTCGAATCCGTTCGACTTATAAAGACATAACACAAATCGATCCTATCCTTTACGCCTTGAGTGTCTGACTACCTGTTGGTTGAAATCGTATCTCAGTTTTATATAGATCATAAACTTGATATTACTAAAGATTTAAAAAATGTTTTAGAATTAAAATACAATGAATTAGTTCAGATGGCCACATCTATCATACCAAAAATTAGGATCTCATCCTAATAATGTGTTACAAAAAGGAAGCTTCAAAACTCTAATATCTTGAAACCATTGTAACAACTTTCTGATTATAGGATGTCACATTGAATAAAAATGTATCAGCAATTCACTTACAAAATAAATTGAAAATGAAAACAGGATGCATATTATTTGCCCAAAAGGGGATAACTTTGATTAGTTTAGTTTCTTTGCCAGTCTTGAATTTCTCCTGGCAATGATCTCAGCTGCCCAACTCTTGCCGATTTCGGTCTGAAACTTCCCTGCAGTACAAACATCAATGCAAACATTACAAGCACATGTATAATAAGCTAAGAATGCAGAGAGCATGCACAAGATAAACAAATACATTTTATGTAAGCCTGGCAAAAAAGGTGGGTCGCATAACGGGTCAAAACGAACAGTTTCAAAAATAAATCAATTTGGTTCGGGTCAAAACGTGTTCTGACCAAACTGGTCGTGGGCTATGCAGTTATAGCGGTCCAAAATCAAATAGCGTTCAAGGGCCGATATTTGAGATATAGGTTATCGCGGTGGGATATCGGTACTTTTATATCACGCAGAATTTATATCTATATATATATAACGTAAAACATATATAATATTAATAGTAATATCAAAGTCCAAAACTTAAAAGTGCCAATATTTGAAACATGATCTAATCGTAAGCCATGAAATCTTCCTCCGAGTCCACATCAACCAGGGCATCTAAAATAACGGTCAATATCAGTCAAACAGTAGTCAATAGCGGTCAACAACGCCGATAATAGCGGTTCCGCTATCCTGGACCGTTATTTGACACCGGTATTTTGGAAGGCCCGATAACCGCTATCACATCGCTATTGACTGCTTAGGTCGCGGGTTGAGATGATTTGTTTAAAAAACGTATCACAATGGATTCACCCACAATAGTTTTTTATAGCGGCTAGCGGTAACAGGTGTGACGGCAACAAACAATGATTGCGGGTGGCATTGACCCACTTGGGCCCGTGCTAAGTTAGCAAGTTTTATAGGAGTGACCCGTCTTGACCCGTTTTATAATTTGAGTAGACTCAGATTGACTAATTGTATATTTTGAGTTGACCCAAATGAGCCCATATGCAATTTATTTTTTACCCAAATCAACTCGTTTCTTGAAGAATGGGTCATGACTGTCACCCCTAATTTTTTTATTTTCTTTGTGAATGATGGTTTACAATGAAAATAACACGCCAACTTACCGGCTGTTGAGAGGAAAAACTCATCCAAAATTCTGTCATGTTCTGCAATAACATTGTTACACAAGAATCTCAGAATATAACAAGATAAACAGATGCATTTATTTAAAAAAATTGAAGAAATTTGCCCCCATCGACAATATTTAGGCCAGACCATTGATGATTTGATTCTAACTATTTACTTCAAGTGTTTTCCAAATGAGTTAAATGGGTTGAAAGTCGTCCAATATACTGTAAGCGATAATATGATCGTGACCTAAACGTACCAGTTTCATATTCAAGTGCTTGCAGAATCATCTCAATCTGTTTATATCAAGAATAAATGTCACGTAAAGATAACATTTTTATTAATTGTTATACAATGAGCTAAGGAAAAGATTAATAAAAAGTATACTTTATCAAAATCTTTAACAAGATTAGCCT
Organism: Helianthus tuberosus; assembly: GCA_030545235.1. Classification (NCBI taxonomy): domain Eukaryota; kingdom Viridiplantae; phylum Streptophyta; class Magnoliopsida; order Asterales; family Asteraceae; genus Helianthus; species Helianthus tuberosus. Next base: position 31,646,855 of record CM060393.1, read on the forward strand.
CAAGGGAGGCGTTATCCTCGTATTCCCTCCAAAGTTCCTTTATTTCTTCGGCTGTAGGTTATAAAAAAGATAAATGGTTCAAACCCATTTCATAAAAATATAAATATATTAATCTTTGATAACAAGTAATTAAAACTTAAAAGTACCCCTCTTTCCACCACCAAGAACCTCGCACATCTCGTTTAAAGCCGCTTGCTCAAGTCTGCTCTTTTCTACTTTAGGTACACCATCCGATGGTGTTATATCACCCACGATAGCTATAAAATGCATATTAGTATATCATTATAAGCTCAAATAAGACAAAAAAAAAATTATACAAGTAATAAACATGTACCTTCTGCAATGTCATGCACAAGGGCAATCTTGATGCACCTATTTAAAGTAAATGAAGCTTATGACTTTATTTTGTAAGTTTCAATGGTAATAAAACAATAGCAAAGGGTAATAAAAAAAAGACCTTTCTCTATTAATACCAGGAAGATCATCAGCAACTAAAGCCATTAATGCCATTCGATACATATGATCTGCAATGGACTCAGAACCTTTAATTCCTTGATTGACCCATCCCTTCCTTTTCGTCGTCTACATTCAAGGAAAAGATTAAAAAACTAACAAACAAGTCACAAACTTTGCAATGAGCATAAATATATTTTTAAGCCAAAGACAGAACATAATATGATGACTGCAAGTAACCCCCTTGAAGGTTACCTGCCCAACGCAAGCTGCGTTTTACCTGATCCCATTGGATCCCGTGAGTTCACGATTGCCAAAAAAAAATAGGAAGTAACAGTTTGTTACATATGATGTGGGGTGCGGGGAAGTAACAGTTTTCTAACTTCTTTCACAAAGTAATGAAAAGGCATGACCAAAATACCCGAAAACCACATTAGATTCCCTGTATCTCCAATGTAGTAGCCAAAACTTGATTTCCATGTTTCAATAACTACAAATTAACATCTAAATTTATCAAACAAATAATCAATGTGGTTTCTACAATGCATGCAGATTTTTTTTTCTTTTTTCTAAAAATATAATTACTCATATAATCACCAGGGCAAATTACATAAGGATAGTAGACAAGCAACAAACTGCGCCGCCATCCACTTCTGAATAGAAAACCCTAATCTACTAAAAACAAAGCCTCGCCCCTGAGGGGTCGAAAAGTTGCTGTGGAAATTAACTTATTTTACGGAAATTAATCGGATTCTTAAAGAATAAAAGCAAGCAAATCTTTTGATTCAGGAATATAACTGTTAATTTGCAATCTTTAACAGATAAAATCAACTTGTTTTTTTTTTTCACAAATTCCAAAAAAAAAAAAATTAACATACAATCCACATTATCAAATATCAACCCTATACCAGAATCATACAACAAGATCACAACCCCCAAATAACAGTCACAAATTAACCACCTCATGCAAACAGTAAACCAATACTTAAAACTTAATTTCAAACAAACCCCACAAAAAATTAACTATACAAATGGAACTGCAATAGCAATAATACTAATAGCAACGAACACGAACCTTAAGGCTATGACATAAGGTGAGGAAATCAATGGTGGAAGAAGAAGAAGAAGAAGTGGGTTGTGTAGCATGAGATGTTGTGGGTTCAAATTTGGGGATTTGACAACGAATTGATGCTAATTTACGATCATGGGAGTTAAAGTTAAAGGGGGGTTTGAGGAAAGCAGAAGGATGAAGGGGTTGAGGGTTTGTGAGGCATCGGTGAAGTGTGTGAGGAGAAGAAGAAGAAGAAGAAAGATTAGCAGCTGCCATTGATGAAAATGTTGATCGAAAAGGTGGGTTTGATACTTGAATACAGTTTTGAATATGCTTTTGTTGTTGTTGGTGGTGGTGTGGCAAAAGGCGATGCAGAAATAAAGGAAGAGAGATGAAATCATGAAATCGATTTTTTGCCGTTTTGTGAAGGATTTGGGCCACTTTACATCATTTATATTTTTTTTTTACTTTTAACCTTTGAATAATATAAAAAAAGAGTAAAATGTGCTTTATAAAAAATTAGTGCATTCTCAGTTGTTACTTAGACTAGTAGGGTGCCCGCGTGATGCGGCGGTGGCAACACTTTGGATTGCGGCACTCGTTTTTTGTAGTTTTTTATTCGTATAATATTTATGGTAACATTATTGGGATGGATATATGTCATTAGTGTTACAGATGTGTAAAGTTTTGTTTTTTTTATAAAAAGTAATAATCAAAAGACAAAAAAATATTGTTTTTTTTATAAAAATTAATAATCAAAAGACAAAAAATAAAAGATAAGCTGTTATAATTGTAAAGTATGTTTATTTTATTGGTTAAATTATAAAGTATAATTTTATTCTTTAAAGTTCATAACTTCTTTTAAATATCCACATAGTATTCATCCAATAAACTTTAAGTTTAAATATTTCGTTTTTATAAAAATAAAAAAACAGTATTTGACTCGTAAGTACGTTTTAGAGCTTTAACTTAAATTTTTAAATTTCAGTTTTTAACAAATATAAAAAAAATTATTTATAAAATTTCAAGAACTGTTTTTATAAAAAAATAGGATGTTAAGAGTTTATATCTTTTTTTACTTTATATCATACTAAGTTCAGATTTTTAGTTCATAACTAATCTTATCTATATGAGTCTACTTTTAACTTATAATTCCTAAAAAAATGCAACACAATCTACTATGTATCTAGTCAAGTTAGTAAATAATTCTTTTGAAACTAACTAATATTTTCTAGAACAATATAGTTGAAATTATAATTCCTAAAAATTTGCAACACAATTTAGTATTTAGCTAGTAAAGATTGTAAAATTCTGAAGTATTTTATTTATATTATTACTTGTTACAAAAAAATGTTTATAAAAGAATTATTTTTTTTATAAAACAAAATGTTTTGTTTATAAATAAAGTAAAAAATTGTTTTACACATGTAAAGTTTCATTTTTTTAAAGATGATAATCAAATGACGAAAAATAAAAGAGAAGTTGTTATAATTGTAAGTAAGTTTATTTTGTTGGTTAAATGTTAAAGTTTATAATTTTATTCTTTAAAGTTCATACCTTTTTTTAAATATCCACATGGTACTCATCCAATAAACTTTAAGTTTAAAATTTTTGGTTTTAAAAAAATAAAAAATAGTAGTTGACTCGTAAGTACATTTTGCACCTTTACCTTTAATTGTTAAATTTCGTTGTTATATATATATAAATTATATTTTTTATAAAATTTTAAAAATAGTTTTTGTAAAAAGTAGGATGTTAAGAGTTTATATCTTTATTAACTTTATATCATAGTAAGTTTCTTCTTTTGTTTAGCTTTAAAGTTTATTATTTTATTATTTTTTAATTAAGAAATACAAATTATTAGATTAATATCCAAGAATAACTGCAATATTTTAGAATTTCAGCTTGACTATATCTAACTGCAATATCTATTTATTGCAACTTTAGGATATTAACTTATATAAGTTTAGTTGACTTGTAAATTTAGGATACTAACTTTATTTTGAATTTTATTAATATGGTCAATAACTGCATTATATTAACACCAAAAATAAAGTTCAAATATAAAATAAACTTTATTCATACGTCTAGATCAAACATAATAGCTGAAAATGAAAAAAAAAACATAAAAACACTTGATAGATTTCATATTAGACTGCATGAAATCTGTTCCGCTTCTGAATTGACACTCGACGTATTTTTAATCGGGTTTTCTGGTTTGTGTTTGAATCGAAAGTAACTTCTAATTCCTCTTCTTTGTCATTGTCCCTAGAATCGTCTAAATTAATAACCTCACTCCATTTCCATTCAGATAGTCTCTTGGATCTCTTCCTTTGAGTCTCAAACTTTCGATCCTTAAAAATGACAAAAATTGAATACAAAAGTTAAAAAAAGATTAAATAAACCTTAAAATTACCTCTTCATTAAATTCACGTCAAAGATTAGCCTTTTATGGACTAACATTGCACCATAAGAAATAATATCAACACTTTTATCATCATCATCCTGCAATAAAACACACATATAACAACATAACGAACATGTTAATATGAAAGATATACGCAAAAATAATACTTAAAAACCAACAAAATCAATACCTTAGAAGCTTGATCGACAAATGGGTTGTTTAAATTGGCATGTTCATCATGGAACTGAATCTGAAAAATCAAATAAGTTAACATTCACATAAAAGTAAATAAAAGAAAATAATTATTCACTACTGCAATATAACAGAACTGACCTTATAATTTTGAATCTCGCATTCGCAACAATTGAATTCAGAACTGAATCCATTTTTTAACTTTGTTTAGCAATAGGTATAGGGGTGTCGTGCTATGTATTTATAGTAGTAACTATAGAAGTGCATTAGGGTTTAATTTTAGATTTGACAATCCTTTATTTAGGAAGTTAGTTGCAGTTAGTTTTAAGTTTTTATAAGATATATCTAACTACAGATATTAGGCAGTTTTAATAAAATAAAATGTGACACATAATATCTTCATTTTATATTACGGTACTTTTAATTCTTTTTATTTTTGTTTGCATAGATGGAGCCCATCTTTGTAGATCAGGCGTATTAGATCACAAGTATTAATTACTTATACATTAAAGCATTATCGACGTGTACCTTTTAATCTGTGTGTCGATATTGAACAAGACAACTACCAAAACGTTGAAAAAAATGTGTAGGTCGTCATGCTATCTTTGGATTTTTTTTAAATAGTATAGTTTATAAGATATGTCAAGAATACGTAAAAAAATTATAACTTTGTTGTGGATGGGTGAATTGTAACTAATTATCTATAATTTTGTTAAAACCTTAGGGATTTAAGTGTAATAAGTTTAGGGGCTAAAAAATAAATAGTGTTTAAAAGACTAAACTAACCTCATTTTAGGGGTCTTTCTATAAATAAAGTGGGGGAAAAGTTCTTACTTTTTGGGTATCTTAAAATACCCCTCTTATGCATTATCTATACTATATTATAATGCATGAGGGAGGGATTCCCAAAAGTTAAGAACTTCTTCCCCCCTTATTTATAAATAAACCCCTAAAATGAGGGTAGTTTGGTCTTTTAAACACTATTTATTTTTTAGCCCATAAATTTATTACACTTTAATCCTTAATTTTAACAAAATTATATGAATAACTATTTTTAGTTAGTTGCAACACATACGCACGCGTTGACCATAGGCGGGACAAACCAAAACCTAATTCTCATTTCAAAATGAGTTAAATGCTTGGTTGGTCCCTGTGGTTTGCAAAAATTGTAGACTTGGTCCCAATGGTTTACTAATTACACGCGTGGTCCCTGTGGTTTTCAAAAATGCACTCGGTTGGTCCCTAGCCCTAACATCAGTTAAATTTCTCAGTTAAGTCCATGTTAAATGACCAAAATACCCTTGCTTATTAACTCTCTTTATAACCCACCTCCTTTCTCTCTATAAACCGCCCCCTGTTCCTCCTTCCATCCTTTGCCGACAAACCCACCCAGTAATCACCACCATCGGAACCACCACAGTCACCACAGCCACCATCTGAACCACCACCATCATCATCTTTCTCCGCCGTCAACGCACCTATCGTTGCCACCACCTTCATCAATAACCATCATCAAAACCCAACAAATAAAACCCTAAATCGGTTCTAATGTACAAATTCAACTCAAAACTCAAAACCCTAAGAGGCGATATGTACCTTAATCAACTGAAGTTGATGGCGGAGGGAGTTGCAGTGGCGGAGTTGCAGTGGTGGTGAGTGAGTTACAGTGGCGGAGATGAAGGGTGTAGATGACTAATTTCACCATCCCCCTGCTACCACCCACCTGTCGCCGCCCACCTGTCGCCGCCCACCTGTCGCCACCACTAATTTCACCATCCCCCACAACCATTAACACCATCCCCCTGCTACCACCCACCTGTCGCCGCCACCTACCCAACACCGCCACCACCCCAAACAAGGCACCAATCTATCCAAACTCTGTATCAAGAACAGATAAATACAACCCATCTCCAATAAACCCCAAATCAAGATCTGGAGCTCCGAATTTGTGTCAGCAATGTGTTTTTGGGTGTTTTGAAGTGGGTTTTTTTAGAGAGAGAAAGTGTTGAGAGAGGAGAGAGGGAGTAAGGTGGTGGCGGCGGTGTGGTTAGGGGGCGGTGTTGTTAGGTGGCGGTGGCCGCAGGTGTGTGGTAGTGGTGGTAGGGTGGGTGGTGGTGAGAATAAAGAACTAGAGAGAGAGAGCTGAGAGAGAGAGAAAGAGAGTTAGAGAGATGTGGGAGATTGATCTGTTTATGTATTTGTTAATAAGCAAGGGTATTTTGGTCATTTAACATGGACTTAACTGAGAAATTTAACTGATGTTAGGGCTAGGGACCAACCGAGTGCATTTTTGAAAACCACAGGGACCACGCGTGTGATTAGTAAACCATTGGGACTAAGTCTGCAATTTTTGCAAACCACAGGGACCAACCAAGCATTTAACTCTTTCAAAATTTAAACCCAGCTTTTTCTTGCTATAATTTCTGCTCTCTCTCTCTCAAAATTCTAGATCTGATTACTCTCTAGGTTCAAATCCTCCCTTCTTCTACAGGTTTTTTTTTAATGATGCTGAGATTTTAGTAGAGAGATGGAACATCTGGTGGGATTCATCTGCCGTCGATTTGAGCTTTAGCTGAGTACAAGACTAGATCATCAAGAGTATTCAAGAAACCATCAATCTCCACTTTGTGATTTACTTTTGTTTTCTTCAATCTCACATCCATATTTGTCTCCATGTAATATTCATTATATAGGCTTCAATCCCACTGTCTTTGACGGCGACGATACATCAGGTAAGTTTTAGACATCGATTTTGCTTTATGTTCTTTGATTCTTCAGTCTGGAACGTTATAAATGAAGGGTGTGTTTATATAATAGGATTGTTGAATGGAACCAAGAATCTGTTGCTGTTTTTAAGTTAGATGGGGTTTTCAGGGATGCTGCATTCATGGTGTTCGATGTAAGTCCTCAACCAAACAACCTAATCATTTATCATTGGATTCAGTTAGTTTATCATTCTGATTGTAATTGTATCGCGTTTATGTTTGATTGTATGAATTTTTATGTGTGATTTGACAGAGGAAAAGGCACGGTTAGCGTCGGCACCGCCTTATCTGTCTCTAGCACCAAAATATAAAAACTTGAGTACCACGCCGCGGTTACCGGATTGAGTTTTGCATCAGAATCTTCAACGGAACCGATAGAACTTTTGGTAAGAATAGATATACATAGGTGGCTTTTAATTTCGTAGTTGTTTTTTGAATTATGATTTATGCTCCATTGGGTGTTTCTTCTAGAACCTTCTTAAATCTAACCAGTTTTATCAAGTTTCATTAAAGTTATTGTTTTATGTGTGAAGATACGCAAATAATGGAGATTCTTACTGGACGGGTTATTTTACAAGTCGCCCTGCCCTCAAAGGACACGTACGATCATTGAGCGGATATTATTTGGTAAAACTATAAAAATAAGATGTTTTACTAACTTCCCATTTGTAGAAACAATTGCAAAATAAAAAGTTAAACATTTTTGGTGAGAAATAAATCAGGCATCAAGGCAGTTTGAGTTTTTGGTTGGAAGGCGAAATAACGGTCCGAACACTTTTAGTCTTGGGGATGCTTTAGGAATTGCGCAACATCATGATGCTGTTTTCGGTACTGCTAAACAACATACAACAAATGACTACCAAAACGCTTAGCAATTGGAGCTCTCGAGGTAATATTGTAATTAATCTTTCGAGTAAATTATCATTTTCGTCTCTGAGGTTTGGCCACTTTTGCGACTTTCATCCAAAGGTTTGTTTTTCCGCATCTGGGTCCTCGTGGTTTCAAAATCTTGCCATTTTCGTCCCTAAGGTTTAGCAATTTATTGCGACGGCCCTCAGGGACGGAAATGACAAGATTTTGAAACCACGAGGACTCAGATTCGCGAAAACAAACATTTGGATGAAAGTCGCAACAGTGGTCAAACCTCATGGACGAAAATGACAATATACTCTTTTCAAACTGACAAGTTTTTATTTAGACCACCCGTAGTGGGGCGGTATTTTTTAAAAAAATTGAAAAAAAGGCTCAAAAACGCCCCTCCCCCCATTACATGGGGCGTTTTTTAAAAAAAAAATTCAAAAATTTGAGTTTGGCGTTTTAATAATAACGCTTAATATCTCCAAGTGAGAACTGAATGTCCAATGGGAGTGGTCCATTGGTTTGACTGGCCAATGATAAACTACTTTGCTTTTTTTTTAATGATTGGAAGGGGCATTATTTAGGCATTATTTCCACTACGTCACTTTTGCAATAACGCCCCATGCTGACTGGACTGCCACGTGTCGGATAATGCCCCATGGTGGGGGCATTATTTTTCTTAACCACTACACATAGTCTTAACCAAAGGGTGACTTATATGCATATTCATTTTCTATAACTTCCCATAGGCTGAGGCTGTTGTCAATTCAGCTTTATCATGCCTAACAAGTTCTACAAGTAACTGCACCATATCCACATTTAGCCAGGTGATGATGATTTAAAATTATATTTAATTTTTATATTTTAATATCACTCGCTTTGTTCTTTAATTTTTGTAACTATTCATTTGACAGTAATTTTCTATGTCAGTGTCCGCTGCTCAATATAAGTTTTTGCCCACCAGTGGAAAACATTCCTTCTGGGAAGAGTTTGGTAATGCAGCCTCAGTCTAGATGTGCAGGCTAAAAAGAAGGTTATCCATGCTATTTTCTTAATGACGGTGTCAACACATCACAATCAAGGATGTTTCTAAGATATTAAGGAGAATACTTTGTGGTGGATGCTTAAGAGATCGACGATCACGGGAGTCTATATCACAAACTGGGCGTCGTTCTCTGGTCTAGACTTGTAACTTTGTGTTTTTGTTTTGGTGTGTTATTATTGGTTTGTTTCTGTTCTTGGGGGGGGGGGGGGGGGATATGATGCAAGTGTGTGGTGTCTGGTCTCTTCCCAGCTCCTTGCTAGGTGGTGGCCTTAACTGTTTGGTTTGAAAAAGTCGGGTTTGGTTGTTAAAAAAAAGAATAGTGCCTAAGTGGTTCACCACCTGTGGGAATAAGACAATATTTGAAGTTTTCAAGTTGTTGTCACAAAAGTAAAGCAAATCCTCTTAGATATAACATAAACAGAAAATTTAATATGCATTCTACTACCTTCATTGGACATTATTGACTTTTCAAAGTTGACCAGACTTTTAAAGTCAGCATGAATTTACAAATAAATATGAGTTTTTGATGAGCTAGCCTAAAGTATACAATGACGTTAAATCTATTAGTAACTAGACATGTGTAACGCTTATTATGTATATCCACCATAATGATGCGACAATAAATATTATACGAATAAGAGAATTACAAGAAACGGGTATTACAATACAAAATGTCACCCCCGCCGCATCGCGCGGGCACCCTGCTAGTAATATAGTATAGATAATCTCTTGAGTAGATAGACATTATTTTTTTTTAGTTAAGATGGTGTGAAATGATTAAACTATCTCTCGATGATAAAGGTTCAAACATTAAACAGATGTAACTTGAGCTACGATTAGAATTACGGGGCCCACAAGCAACCAATGAAAAAATCACAATGAGTCGGATCACATAATAAACCACCATGATTTAGCCCCACTGTTAGGCCTGAATTCCTTGATTTAAGGCTCTGATTTCGCGATTCATGATTGAATCGATTTACGCGTCAATTTGTGTCTTTAGTTTCCGGATTTCCTTTTAATTTTCCAATTTTGAAAATTTATCAAACCTGCCAATTTAAAAAAAAAAAAAAAAAACTATAAAGGGAATCTAATGTAATGGTTTTTTCATTAAGAAATTATCCAACTTTGTGAGAAGAAATCTTTTTTGTGTTATTGTTTCTACTCTGTGCAAGTTGGTATCAAAGCTTGTTATCATCCTGATAGCCAATGATGTCAAAGTTCAACAACCCAACAATAATCGTGAAGAAGGTGGTGTTGAAGGGTTGTGGAGAACAGTAGATGATCTCCCTGCTTAATTCGACATAACACTCGCTGCATTTGAAGAATTGCGTGCCACGATCGCAGGTGAACATGTATATTATAATATAGATATATTTTAAAAGTATGTCATAGTTCATTTTGGTTCTGTTCGGTTAACGTTCGGTTATTGGTTAATCAAATAGCATTATCATAACCGTCGATTAACATGGGTTATTGGTCAATTTGGTTTGATGACGGTTCGGTTAATTTCAGTTAACGGTTAAGATTTTCTCACCCCTATTGTAACTCATGATTAAATGGCTACACAAACCTTCTTCCACTACATCGATAAATTGATTTATTTTGTGTTGATCCAAAAGTTGGCTTCCCTTTTCTCAGTAAGTTTAGTACCCGATCACTCATAATTTCTTTGATCACATCATCTTCTTCAAGAACGAATTATTTGTCTTTAATTTCTTCAAGAAGTTTTGTCATGATCTCTAGCAACAACCAATTCAATCCAAATAACATCACAAAAAGATTCAACCCTAGCATATTGGGACCAAAAATATTTTAACCATTTTAGATTTTTGAAGTATTGAGAATATATTGGAAAAAAAAAGAATTTGATTATTTAATATACAAAATGCGTGATATTTGTTTTTATAGTCCATATTCAAGTCTTTAAAATTGGTGTTCGGTCTCAATCCTTCTATTTGTTTTTACATATTAAGAACATACCAGGACAAATTTTCTTTTTTAGACTTTTTAATATACAAAATGCATGATATTTGTTTTTACAGTCCATCTTCGAGTCTTCAAGATTGGTGGTTCACTCTCAATCCCTCTCCTGCTTGATTGCAATTTTCCTGTAGCATTGTCTCTAAGCTTTTATATAAATATTTTGGTAATAATAATTCACTAGCATTTATTGAAGTGGCGCGTTGCGGCAAAACCGAGCAAATGATAATATAAAACAAACGTGATTTGAAAATAAAGCACATTGTTTAGAAAGTTAAACCATTAGAACGGCTTAGTTTATCATCGTACCGTTTTATGATACTAAATAAATACTTTATTTGAGTACAACTTCATTTTTAACAAAAGTTATAACGGAATGTCAGGGAAAAAATCAAGCACAACTATGTACTTAAGTTTTTAGAAAAAAGTTATAAATGTAAGGAAAAATTACAAGTTTTGTCCTTTATCTACATACCATTTTGCACGCGGTATCCTTTTCAACGAATTTTGACAGGTTTTACCCTTTATAGGGAATTTTGTTGCACGTTACGTCCTTTAAGCCTAACCCAGCTAAATTTTTCTGTTAAATCTCATTAGACATGGGTAATTTAATCTTTTTACTTATTTAAAGTACAAAACTTGTAATTTATTCTTTAAAAAATATTTCAAAAAAATTATATATATATATATATATATATATATATATATATATATATATAGGGTCAGGATTTAGAGAAAACGTTAGAAAGTGTGAGAACGGTGAGAACGCTTATTGATCGTCCGATCAAAACAATCTATGAACTAGATTGACGCGGTGGCATTTTGGTAAATAACATCATTTTTATTACGTGGACGCGCTTCATTAAGGGTAAAAAAGGTAAAACACCATTTCTCACATAAACGCCATTGAAAAATAAAACGCCAAATAAATACAAAACGCCAATTTTATCACTGCGTAATTTTTTCTGGGTTTTTATTTAAGCTCTCTGGCTACAAAAACACTACAAAATATGAAACGCCATAATATATAACGCCAAACCTTACATTTTTTTGTTATAAAAATAATATCCCGCCTAAACTACGCGCCAAAAAAAATTCTATAAATAGAAACATCTCACCTCCTTCCGTTTATCAGACCAAAAAAACACAGTGGTTGCTAAAAAAAATACAACTCAATGTAAAACTCCAAAAAATACAACGACGGCAAAACATCTTTTCTTTGATACTCAGTAAATGTTCTGCATGAAGTTTCACTGAATGATTTGTTACGTGAATGTAGAAAGATTTTGCTGCATGAGATGAACAAAATTGAAAAAAGAGAGACTGATGACACCCAAATGTCATTCTATCAGCTTTGTTCTTGAAGAAGGTTTGGATGATAAGAAGAGACCTATACCAGTGTAAATGCTACTTTCGCCTCGATGATTATAATGAAGACGATGGGCAGATAGCATCCACCCACAAACGATTGATTTATATCTCCAACATCCACAAAGACACTTCAACACATGAACAAAGAAAATAAACAACGCCAAACCCAAAACGCCATTTATTTGTCACAGTTCTTGTAGTTTCAAAAGACAAAAGAGACTGATGACACTGAAGATTTAAATCAAAAATTGCTTCTACTTTGTTTTTTTTTCTTTATCTGTTGTTTGTTTTCTAATTTCAGTTAATAAACAACAAAAGTATTTTAATAGTATATAATAAAACGCCAAAATGAGCAAATGCTTGTAAAACGTCATAATGCCATAAAAACGCCCCAAAAAAACTACCAAACTATAATAAAATTAATTTGAACAACTACTATTATTAAAAATAAATAAATAAGCGTAAATCAATGTGCAAATAATATAAAACAAATAAAGTCCAATCGTTATTTAACCGCCATTGGAAAACAAAACGCCATAATTACAGCCGTCAAAAGATTTGACGTGTTACACCATAAAAACACAGTTGAGTCTGAAAACAAAACACGGTAAAACTGCAAAAAACAGTAAAATGAAACGATGGAAAACATAATTACTAACATTAATAATATTAAAAGCCTATAATGCGCGGGAAAAAAAAAGCCAATATAAAAGAAGACCATGAGAACACAAGATCAAACACGCCAAAAAATTTGACTAAAACGCCACATATTATCCAAAACGCCAAAAACTTTTAAAATGGCTAAAGTAATTGCATTGAGGTTTGAAAGAAAAGAAAAACGATTTATCATAAAGTTCTCTAATAGGAGAAGGGTAAAGGTAAGGACAATCAAAGCAATGCTTGGAATGAATGAAAAGGTACAGAAGGGTATCCTGGCCCTTGGGGTTCCGATGGACAACGATTGTGAAAGAACCAGAACTGTAATAAAAAGACTGAAGAGAAAATTTCCGGCAGAAGATGATGAAGATGATGATGATATTGACGACACTCCTATACCAAAACTTAGCAGTTGGGTATTGCATGAGGAAGAAGGGACAATTGAAGTTACTTATAAAAACATGGTGCAATATTCAAGGCCAATGGAAGAAATGTTGAAGACAGGGTTGCTATCTATCATTGAACAACTCTGTGATTTAGCACCTTCAAACGATCCAAAATCCAAAGATGCAGTGATATTCAAGAATAGGCTGCAGCAAAGAAGAGAGGAGCTAATAGCGTTATACGCAAATATGAAATTTGATGATGAAGAATCTGAAGAAAGTGATGAACAAAGCGATGGGTACATCTCTGATGTAATCCCACCTACGAAAGACTATTAGTTAATTTTGATTTCGTATTATTGTAATTTTATAAAATATTAATCTATGGTAATCAATTATTAACAAAAAGATACAAAACGCAAAAAAATGACATGAAAAAAGTCATAACGCCAAAAAAAATTAACTATGTGACACAAAAAGAATTAATTCAACGAGAAGAAATCTGAGAAAAACAGTAAAACGCCAAATAATTAATAATTCTAGATAACGCCAAAATTATCTTGCACGCAAAAAATAAAGCAGCATGTCAAATGCGAAAATCGGGAAAGAAGAAGAATACTAAAAAGACAAAAAAACCCCTTGGACCCTGATCATGTCGCGCGCCACGTGTTGGGCCAGGATGCGTTCTCACCGTTCTCACACTTTTGAGCGTTTTCTCCTGAACCCGTTTCTATATATATATGTGTGTGTGTGTGTGTGTATAACAAACAGCCACCGTCTTTCTCCACCCAATGGTCGGAGGAGGCAAAACCCTAGGTTTCGGAGCCGCCAAGAAGGCCACTTCTCGAAGTAGCAAAGCCGGTCTTCAGTTTCCGGTCGGCCGTATCGCCGGTTCTTGAAAACCGGTAAATACGCCGAATGTGTCGGTGCCGGAGCTCTGGTTTATCTCGCTGTCGTTCTTGAATACCTCGCTGTTGAAGTAAGTTCCACTTTCATTCACTCAATTTTGTTAATTTAGGGTTTTGTACTTGTGTTATATTAGGGTTTTGGTGAATTTAGGGGTTTTGTGATTTGATGAGGGGATTGTGAAATTGGTTGTGTGCAGGTGCTTGAATTGGCGGTAAATGCTGCTAGGGATAACAAGAAGACTAGAATTGTGCTGAGACATATTTAATTGGCAGTGAAGAATGATGAGGAGTTGAGTAAGCTTCTTGAGGATATTACAATTGCTAATGGTGGTGTTATGCCGAATATTCATAACCTTTTGTAGCCCAAGAAAGCCGTTGGGTCTTCCAAATCAGCTGCAAATGATGAGTAGATAGAGAGAAGTTGTTGAATTTGGTTGGTGTTATGTTGTTTAGGGTTTGGGTGTACTGGGTTGAGATCTTTGTTAGAGATAGGGTTATATATATATATATATATAGAGAGAGAGAGAGAGAGTAAATTACAAAACTCGTCCTTTATGTTGACACCAGATTGCAAAGTGTGTCATTTGTCTTTAAAAAGTACAAAAAACATACTTGATGTTTGCAAACCCTTGCACATTATGTCCTTTAACCCTAACTCTGTTATTTTTCATGGTTAAATCAAACCAAGTGTACCCCACCTGAGGATATTTTTGTCATTTTACCCTGAAAAATAAATAAATAATAAAAAACCCATCTTTCCATCTCTTTCAAAACTCTATCTCCTTCCCACAACTATCTCTCTACAATCAGGGGCCATCACTGCCTATAGCACCACCACTGTCGCCATAACACCACCGCCATCACATCACCACCCACCTACCACCACCTCCTCACTCCTGAAATATCTCCCACAACAATGTATTCAACTCATTGTTTTGGTTAAAAATCTGATTAAGGATAATGTAACCAAACTTTGAATGTGAGGTAGAGTGCTTAATGTGTTGAACGATTGTATGAACAAATATCGAATGTAAATGACAATGAACACAAGGATTTATACGAGGAAAAAACCTTTGATCAATGAATGATCTTCGGCATAAAAAACCTCGGGTGATGGAAACTGCCGATCACCAACTATATTGAACAATAAAGGTTACAACTTTGGATGATATTGAGCTTGTTACAATGAAAATTCTAGTGTGTTTGAGAGCTGTGTTCGAGAGAGAGTGTATGCGAGTGTGTGTTGCAAAACTTGTTAACTATCAAGCTAAATACTCCCATAAAATATCTAGCTAATCTCAACTAACTAACTATCCGAAATTCTAGCTATACACCCACGATCATCATAACGGTCACCAGCCCATGCACGTGCTCGAAATGGAAGCATATTCCCCGACATTCCAGGTTGGAACAAGTCCACTTCGAAATGTACCTGCAAAATGAGGCTAATGAAACAAGAAACAATTGTTAGTTATTTAGAATAACAGTAAGGATCCGTGATCCTTAGTCTTCTTTCACCATTTCTTAAGGATTCATGATCCAGGCTAAACTTAGGATACATGATCCATAATTGTTAAAAATTATATCCCTAACAATTGCCCCCAAATATGACGAGTTGGATGCGAATCAGATAAGTCATATTTCATTAAACTCAGACTAGCCGTTGCAAGTGGATATAGCCGTTACAGTGCTTGACATCAGCGATACGATTCACCTGCAACCAGTGTTGTAAAAGTCGCTAGGCGGTCCCTAGTCGGCTGACTGGGGAGTTGGGAGTAATCGGAGTACTCGGAGAGTACTCGGGGAGTACGCGGACATGGTAACTATAAAGAAAATTAATTGTTATATATTATATATATGTTAAAATAAGCATAATTCATGTCAACTGAGTATAATTTAAAATGAAACATGTTTAAAGTTCAAATATTCTGAATACAAGTCCGACTAGTCTGAGTACAAGGTCGAGTAGTCCGAGTACAAGGCCGAGTAGGCCGATTTTGACTAATTAAAAGTCAACAAACCACGTTGACCGCCTAGACCGACTAGGCCGACTCTTTCCGACTACGTCCGACTAGGCGCCGACTAGGCCGACTAGGCGCCAAGTTTGACTGAGTTTGACCGAGGCCAACTAATTGAGTCCGCCTAGGATGAAGTCGCCTCGGAGGGGTTCCGAGGACCGAGTACTCGCCGAGTACTCGGCCTTGGAATCCGACTTTTACAACACTGCCTGCAACAATCATTATTATAAAGAGGTTAGAGATAGGGATGAGATCCTCTATTTAAGCTCAAGATTTCTCTCATTTATATCCACATCCGGAGACTCATCATGTAACATCTATTCCCTTCTATTTCAAATTTCATTCTCAATCCTCTTCTTCTCACTACAACCATGACCAAAGCCATGATCCGATCTTCCCCGAGTAAGGATCAAGAATGAAATAGCCCACCAAAAAGCCAAAACCTGTTGAAAGAACCCTCCCAAGAGCTCTGCCGTTTTACTGATCCAGAAATCGATCAGATGCATCCCTATTTCCCGGAGGGTACTATTTTTAGGCCCTTTGATTCTTCACTGAAAAACAA
This sequence comes from Helianthus tuberosus, assembly GCA_030545235.1. Classification (NCBI taxonomy): domain Eukaryota; kingdom Viridiplantae; phylum Streptophyta; class Magnoliopsida; order Asterales; family Asteraceae; genus Helianthus; species Helianthus tuberosus. The sequence continues at coordinate 31,663,508 of CM060393.1, forward strand.
TTGCATATCCACCACATGGGTCTGTTTTCCTGCTGCTCTCTTTCAAACAGGGTTTTCGTATCCTTTTCCAGCATTCACCCAAAGTTTCTTTACCTACACTGGCTTGTGCTACAGCCAAGGTATGCTCATGCTATGGAGGGTCCTGTACACCCTTGAGCAGATCATAGCCAAAGAGGGTATCAGCCTTGGTCTCACTGAGCTTCAACACCTGTATAACCTTGTCATCCATGGATCCCATCGATTCCTTTTCAAAGCCAAGCCTCAGCATCCCATCTCAAGACCTGTACAACCTTTGGTAAACCAATTTAAATGGGTCACATGATTAATTATGTTTTAATTGGTGTTCTACTAGATATTTAGATTTTAGGTCAAGTAGCCCCTTAAACCACTCATTGATTTATATAATTATGAACAAGTATGAATTTTTAATTTAATAAATTGATTAAATTCAAAGAAATTGATTCTGGAAAGGCTTTATATGAATTATGACTAAGGTCTTGAGAACATGTGCAAATTGAGTTAAAGATGACAATATAAAAATATCTCTAATCTCTCTCTATATACATAGGTGCCACCCATTGTTGACAACTGACACTGTTCCCGAGTCTCATTTAACAGGGGGAGGGGAGGGAAAAGAGATGAAAATATGAAAAACCATGTTCCTGAGTTTCATTTAACAGAGGGAGGGGAGGGAAAAGGGGGGAAAAGGAAGAAAATTTATCCATATATTCATCCTCCCAAATTTGAGAGATTAGGAGAGAAAATCCTATAAATTACTAAACTACCCTCCAATCTAATTAAAATGTTTTATGTTTAAAGGGTATAATGGTAAAATTGTTATTTTCTTTTCTTTTCCTCCTAACTTGGGAACACATAAAATGCTTGATTTCTTCTCTTTTCCTTTACATTTCATTAAACTCGGGAACACGAAAAAAATCACATCTTTTCCCTCCTTTTTCTCTGTTAATTCATTTTCTTTCCCCTCCCCCTGTTAAATGAGACTCGGGAACATCCGCAATGTCTTGTAAGTAAATTTCTAAATAGAGCAACTGGTTATATATCAACTACTTTATTTTTAATCCTTAATTTTTATATTAGCCGCAGTGTCTTGTAAGTAAATTTCTAAATAGAGCAACTGGTTATATATCAACTACTTTATTTTTAGTCCTTAATTTCTATATTTAAACTCTATATACTATAGAATAGGTGGTATTAAAAAATCAAAGTTAATATCCAGTTTTTTAGGCGGGTCATCTCTCTCTTGGAGATGTCCATTCTTTTTGGTGTTTAATGAAGTTTACCTTTAAAAAAATCCATTTGAAAGAAATGTGGTTTTAGAAATTAACATAACAAAGTTATAATTGTCACGTCAATGTTTATTTTTTTAATACATATCTTGATGACTTTATATGTTAATAAATTACGTTACATTATTCTATTATTATAATACACGAGTTTATTCAACTGTGAAATGCATATGTTTTTTAAAACATATTCTTTTATTACTAATTATATAACATTAAATTTATCAACCCGTCTAACACATGTGATTGTAACCTACTATAGTAATATAGACTAACAAAACAAGCAAAAAAAATTGTCTCAAAAACCTTCACAGTAGTTTGGAACTACGAGTGGCGGCTTACACTGGGTTCTAAATGCATAATATTTAGCGTGTGTTCTTTGGTTAACAAAAAGAACCATATGTTTTTATCCATGAGCAAACAATGATCATGACCAAAACTCTAATTTCTTATTGAAGAAACACCAAGTCTAAATTCAAGAGATTTAGCTTTGAGGGTATAGTCTTGTCAAATGATGGTTAATCCTTAACCTTTCCTCGTCAATAATCTAAAGCGGTCTGCAAGATAGAACACTGTGAGACTCGTTACAAGGAAGAGAGTTGGAGGTTCTTCTTGTAACCATCCTCCGGCGTGAGAATATGTATCGTTTAATAATAAACGAGGGTGTGTGTTAAGAGTGTGAGAATGAGAGAGCCGATTACACCCGGAGATGAAGACTTCTATTTATAGCCAAAAGGCAAGGAAGGAGGTTGTGGGTTGATGGGCCTTGGCCAGCTGTCCTTTATGAGGAATATCCGTTTGTTCTCCCCTGGCAGGACAACGACAATTACATGATTAGGGTTGACGTGGCGCGTTCTTCTTGGTTCCACCTCAGCGTCTCCTTGTACTTTTGGTTGGGCTTGTCACCAGCCATTTTATGAGAATGTGGGGCAGTGTCTGGGGATCTGTGATTGGTGTCACGTGGTGTCCTTTCGTACGATCTACTCCCTGCACTGTGACACCTGGGTCACTGCGACCATCAAACAAATACCAAACCAATGAAATATTGTATTTCATACTTGGGATTTGTACAAATATGTGTATCATTTGCACATATCAATTCTTGTTCGATTTCGAACTCTATATCACTTTCTGGAGAGTCATAAGCAAACTGATGCGTAAACGTACTCAGTTTAACGCGAAAAATACTCCGGAACATCAACATATGCTTAAAATACCTTAAATAACCCTTACATAACTTAGAAATAAGTTCTGAAGGCTTTGGTATGGCAAAAACAAGTTAATTCGCTTACAGGGACTAAATATGACAAACTGCGAAAGTATGCCAATTTGAACTGTAACGAACATTCCGGAACATGACCATAAGTTAAACATACCATAAATATCCTTTATATAGCTTAGAAACAGGCTTTGAGGGGTTTGGTATACTAAAATAAACTCTTAGGTCATTCAGGGACTAAAAGCGTCAAAAAGTGCACAAGTTTGCATTTTCGCGCATAACTTACGTTCTGAATACATCCGGACACCCAAAAATTTATGTAAGCACTAAAATATTTTATTTTAGTGTTTGGCTTGAGAAAAATCCATTCGTCGCGCAATTTGGATCGTTTTTCGCGCTTATGCGCATTCTGTCGCAATTAAGCGAACATCGCGATCGTACGACCAAACGAACCGACATCCGGGATATTTTTGAGCATGTTTCATGTCCACAATGTTTAGGCATCATTTTAGGGCCTTGAAAATGGCTTCACAAGCCTTAAACATGTCGGAAATGGCCTTAATACACAACGGGGACTGAATTGGAAACTTTGGAAACCGGTTGCTGATCAGAGGGACCTTAGCGTGACACCTAGCCCCCTTGGCGTCACGCGAGGCCCCTTCTGATCAGAAAAAGCCATTTTAACAGCTGTTAACAGCTGTTTATCACTCCCAACTCAATTCCACTTGTTGTTTCCTGATGTTGGGGGGCCAATATGATGTACATGAGCTTGCCAACAAGTGTAGGGATGTGATCATTCCCTCTTCTCCAAGAAACGATCCTAACGGTGAACCGAAATCTATAAATACCCACACCCCATTCATTGCAAAACCCACTTGAAATCTGAGATTTCTCTAAGTTGGGGTGTTTCATCACCTCAAACCTGAGAATACTTGGATTATCAATCTTGCGGGGACCCTTTGTAAGTATTCCTTCGTTCTTTTATTGCTTTTTCGAGTCAGAAAGTCAAACTTTGTTTGACTTTCTGCATTGACCATTTTATGGTCAATGCGAAGTTCGTTTGAACTTCGCAACGTGAGCGTAATCACGATGGTTATAGTCCCTTGTGACTATGCCTACTGATTACCATGTTGTCTAGGGTCGTAAGGGTAAGCGATCTAATAAATCGCTTATACCTTCGAACCCGACCCATTTGGTCGATCATTAGGATCCGACCAAACACATTAGATGACCATAGTATATAGGGAATAACCTTCCGAGGTTATACCTTATGGTCACGATGTTTAGTTAGTTGTATGATAGGTAGTTTGTATGCCTTAGGTAAATTACCAAAATACCCTTTTTACGCCAAATTTCATTTTAATCATATGTAACATAACCTATGACCTCTAAACTGATTTGGAAACAATATTAGACATGTTAAGGCATATATTACTTGTCATAGGACTAGTTAAGCGTTCCGAACGCGTTTTACGCGAACGACGCGTTAAAGTAGCATAAGCTACCTAAACGGGTCGTAATGGGTCATAAGCACTTAGATTAGGTTTCATTTAGTATGTAGGCTTTGTTAAACCATACTACATGAGTTCCCATACTCATTTGGTTTACGAGCCCTCATTCTATCCGATCCTCCGATATAGGTCCGGTTTATTAACATAGTTACCTATATTAGGTGCCGTTTGATATTCGTAACCTTCTAGCTTTGCTTGGTGGATATCTAAAGTCTATTGAGCAATCTCAAGTGAGTACATAGACCCCTCTTTTACTGTTTTCCAAACATTTGGGGGTGAAACACATGTGCCTACTTGTTACTTTCATGCTTTTCCATGTTTTCATATCATATGCTTGTTATGTTCAATAGTACACTTATAGTATATGATTTCATTGTGTTCATGCTATGTATGCCCATTGTGTGCATATTTAGTACATTGTTTTACATTACATTTCATGCTAAATATGCCCATTGTGTGCATATTTAGTACATTGTTTTACATTACATTTCATGCTATGTATGCCCATTGTGTGCATATTTAGTACATTGTTCTACATTACATTTCATGCTATGTATGCCCATTGTGTGCGTACTTAGTACATTATTTTACATTACATTTTATGCTATGTATGCCCATTGTGTGCATACTTAGTACATTATTTTACATTACACTTTATGCTATGTATGCCCATTGTGTGCGTACTTAGTACATTATTTTACATTACACTTTATGCTATGTATGCCCATTGTGTGCGTACTTAGTACATTATTTTACATTACATTCTATGCTATGTATGCCCATTGTGTGCATACTTAGTACATTTATTATTCATCACATGCTTACATTTTGATATGATATTTGGTTTGTTTTGATGGATCAATATACATTCATTAACACCGATCACGCCGTTCGTTAGTAGGAAGTGGTACCATAGGAATTGACAACTCCCGTTCCGGACATCCTAGGTAGGTTTGGATGAAAGGAATGACCGAATTCGATTCTCATAACTTAGATAAACCTTTAATTTGTTTAAGGGTTTATCGCCTCAGTCTCGAGGCTTGGATGTATGCATTCTCACAATACCGCATAGATGTCTGTATCAGTATAGCATGCATTTCCACAAAACATAACTTTGATTTAAACTAAGTTTTACTTCAATACTTTGTTTTGTGCGTTTCACCTATGGTTTAGTTGATGCATTTCACTAGCCATACATATCATTTTGGTTGCACATTACGTGATTTACATTTGACACATAAACATTTTGACATATTATTCAATACATTTGGCAATTGGTTTAAACATGGACATCTTACATTGTTGGTTTGGTTTGAGTAAGTGAATTAAGTAACGAGGCGTGTGTAATATGATACAAGCATGGTGGATACGCCGCTGGTACTTCCTATATATAAGTGATTGTATGGTATTACATATCGTAGCGTTATTTGAATTATTTCAATTTGGACATATAACATTTTATACAAATAACATACTTTTCACAATACATTGTTTTACAAACAACTTAATTTATACAAACTCATTTCACATGGTTATTCACTTAACCATGCATTATTCTTTTATACATATATATCATTTGGTTTATTTATCACTTTTCAAATGATTTACAAGACAAAGTAAATTACAAGGTTCATGACTAAACATTTTCTTAAACATAAGTCATGAATTCTATTTTCACAAAACCTATGTATCTCACAGACATTTTTATGCTGACGTACCTATTTTCACATGTGTTTCAGGATATGATGCATAGGATTTATCCAGATACACTTAGGCGGACTTGGGCCTTAGCGACAATAAAAGATGCAAGACTAGTTATTTATGTTATGTTTCTTTGATTGTCAAGACATTGTAACTATTTTAATCAATAAAACAATATTTCAATTTCCATGTGTTATGAAACAATGATTCTGTTAAAACACTCCCCGACGTTTTCCGCCACGTTTTGTTGTTCTACGTGGTCGGGTGTGACAGAAAAGTTGGTATCAGAGCCCATGGTTATAGGGAATTAGGTTATTAGTAATACTTTGACCTAGTCTATAACCTTCCTAGGACCCTAACACGAGTTTACTTGCGTTTAGACATAAAACAATACTGTCACCTATCCTTAGGCGACAACCACAACAAGAACACAAATTTCAAAACCGCTTTGAAAACTAATCATCTGTTCTAGAATGATTGATTACTAGGTTTTGAACCCTCTGTTGTAAGGTTTTGAACCCCTTTGAATTCAAAATCTCGTCAAAGTTTGGGTCTTATAATGTGAACACGTGCAAACTGGAAGAGTGAATGCCTGTACCCTGAGTTTTCTGTCGAAGGCTAGAGTGTTCGTACAAATCCGCAGTATCGGACCAGTCACTCTTACCTGGGAACTCTTGGGGTGAGTGTTCACTATTAGGCGAGCATGTCTTCAGTGATACATTAATATGACCTGTTTACTTTGATTAGTCACCGTCTCATTTGTTTACCTTAAGTAACAAACAAATGATCGCAATTTTCATGCGTTACCATTCTGTTTTGATTATCCAATAACCGTTCACTTGTTTCTTCTTATTTCTTTCATTTCCTTCTAGAATGTCTCTTCCTCTCAGCAACGGTCAAATGTCCGAGCAAACAGCCAAATTTGCCCAGCGAATAGGCGAAGTAGTCCTGAAGACTGTTGAACTAGCTACTGCCATGTATCGTCTCCAGGATGAAGCCACTCAAGAGTCACCAAGACAGGCAGGACCTAGTCAGGTGACAGCACCACCAGCCAAGAAACCAATCGAGGAATCAAAGACCATGGATGAACGATCCCCTAAGAAGTCAAAGAAGCGAAAGGCTTCTCAAAACTTCGCCGTGGTCGCTCACAATGGTCAAGCCGTCCCCAACCAACCAGCTCAACCCCCTGCTAGGAATCCATACAATGGAACTGCACCCTTGTGCAACCAATGTAACCTTCATCATCATGCTAGTGTGAAGTGCCGCAAATGCCAAATTTATGGACTTAAAGGTCATACAGCAAAAGTTTGCCGTGCTGCAGTTGCACCAAATTAAGCTGACAACAATCCTGCTCAAGCTCGTTTCTCACCAGGGTCTTGCTACAACTGTGGCGAGACGGGCCATTTCCGAAGGGATTGCCCAAAACTTGCTAATGCAAATCTGACCCTCGGATGAGCAGTTGGCTGAGTAGAAGATGTTGCTGTCTTATGCTTTTGTTTCTTTCGTTTTCTAGTAATGTGAGACAATCTGTTTTGTTCATAAATAAAGTTGTTGTTCGCAATTCTGATATACAAGTATAGTTACATGTGTGTATGGCTTTTCCCTATAATACCTACATTAAGGAACTATGTTCTTTACAAACTACTTTTGTGAATTTCCCATTTTTGTGTCTACTCATGATTCCCTCGAAAAATTTTAAGTACTCGTTTCATTCCAGGAGACGAAGTACAAGAAATAAAGGGAAGTTATGAGTAATCGTGCTTTTTGCACATCTATGCCATTAAATCCTTGGTTAGATAACCAAGGATATTTTCGAATCTCATACTCATTATATTCTGATTTTTTTCAACATGCATAACATAAGTTTTCAAAACAACCTACATGATTTCGAAACATTCTATATATAGTTCGAAAACATAGTGTATTTACTTAACATAACAAATGCACAAAGCTTTGTCTATATTTTCAAAAACAACCTTCATGATTTCAAAATGTCTCATATAGTCTGAAAACAATATTAAGACAATATATTTTCTTATCAAATGCATGATTTCAAAAGCATCATTCATATTTTCAAAAACCTTATACATAATTTCAAAATTCATCTCGCATGATTTTAAAACATTTTTGTAAATATATCTACCTAACACACCTACTTTATGATTTCAAAAGTATTATATATAAGGTTTCAAAAACATTAAACACATTTTTCTTAAAAGAACCCCATGCATAGTTTTCAAAAATATTTTCCTCATACATTGACTTAATCTTCAAATTCTGCTTCATATGTCGCCTTGACATATCTAGCATCTCAACTTCATAAGCATTTTTACTTCATGTTTTGACTTAAGCACATCCAGTGCAAGGTTTCAAAACATCTTCAACTTCTAAAAAAAATCCATATGGGATCTTTTTATCTTCACATTTAGATCCTTGTGGATGATTATCATTCAAATCAGAGTCCTTAATTGGATTCCTTATGTACCTAAATTCGAACATTTCGGTTCCTTATAATCGAAATCGAATTTTTCTTTTAAAAATCTTTCTATCTTTATAGTTAGATTCTTGATAATGTTTAAAGTACCAAATGAAATCCACGAGATGGATTCCTAGTGTGCTTTAAATACATGTGCTCTGTTAGCAGAACAAATTAACAAAATGTTAGCAAATTCAGAAATCAAGTTAAACAATTATGTGATTATGTGTTTATATATTTTGTGTTTTCTTTTATGCATTTCCGTGTTTTTGTATACTCTGGATATTCGTTATCCAAATCCTCGCAGAATCTTTCATATCTTCATATGAGGGATTCGTAGCAGGATATTCAAATGGTACTACCTTAATCCTTAATGGGCTTCTATGTAATAGTTAAGACCCTTGGATTATATAGTACCGCTCCATGATTCATAAGAGACCCTTTTAGTGGTCTAGTAAAAAAGATTGATTCAGAATCTGGTTAAGAACGACATCTAGTGATGTAGCTGAACAAACTCCTTGATAGTCTATTTAGATCATTTATTGATTTAATTAAAAGGACTCTATGGTGGTCTAGTCACACTTATCACAGGTTTGTTCATTTGGTTTTCCCCTACACATTATAAAATAGACTGTGTGAACTATGCAAGGAATTGTCTAATTATGGACGCGTACATAATTATGAAATTTAGTGCACAGAAACCCAGTAAGATTTATTATGTGTAAGAACCGATAGTGACAACAATAACAAAATGAGAACGATGTAATGGAGGTACGGTGGACGCACCAATGACGCTTCATATACTTGTATAGAAGTATGACGTGACCGTGTCGTCCCGATCAGTCAAAAACCCAATTAAACCTAGGTAGCTAGGGTAAGTCGGGTATCGTATCCACGAAGAGCATGTGGTCAATATCACACGACCTGTTTGATTAGTTAGGCTATTTACAAATAATGTACAAAGTGATTATGAAGATTGCTAATTTTTATTTGTTTATTTGGTTTTTAAAATAAATCGGACTGAACCGACAAATTGATGTTATCGAAAACAATGATTTATTAACTAAACTTGTAAACTAAACTACTTAATTGAAAACAGGAATTAAGAATACGGATCACACCCGGTTTCGGTAATTGTAAGTCCTAGGGTTCCTACATGTTTTAATTCAACTCAATTGCATACGATTAGCGGATTTAGTGTACCGTGACTTAGGTGCCAATAACTATCAACGTCCCGAAGAACGGACAAGAATGCACTTTGTAATCAACACAAGAAAATCCTAACCACGACAACGCATAACTACACATAACCATTTCGCAAAGTCATAACTTTTAACATCGTTCGACAATTTACGAATACGAAACAAATGTAAACTATTGTCAATGGTTTCAAAAATCAATACAAGTTATCACAAAGTCGAATCAAAGAACGAATGCATAAACCCTAGAAAATACAACTACCTACACCGGGGTGAAACCGAAGAGACTAGCCGCTCATGGTTGGGTTGACGCGACACCGGCTTGAGAGAGTGATGAAGACATCATTGGTTCGGTTGAGTGGTTGATCGATGATGATGTGTATGACAGCCAAGTATCGATGATATATGGCTGCCCCCCAAAACGGCTGCTCCAAAACTCGATCCCCAAAAATTAATTCTGTTCCTCCTATTTTCGTGGATCAAGAAGCCCAAACTCTTGTGATTTGCTGCCCATTTTTGTGGGTGATGTTAATGATGAATTAAAGGCCCCCAAGTTGTGATAAGAGCCCACTTGACTTGAATTTCTTTGTGATAATTCCTTTCACATTTACGTTGAAACTGTCAATTCAGAACACCACAAACTCATTAATGAAAATAGTAATATCCATTAAATTTCATGATGTTATAGTCAAATGTTTGATTGTTTTTTTTTTTTCAAATGATACGTATACATATACTTTTCTTAATCAATTACCAAATAATTACAAAGCTAACTAAATATGATTTATTTCTTGTTAAAACTTTATTTTAGCTCATATTCTTGCTAACCCACAAAGAGAAAAAAAATAACTAGAAACAATATATCTTATAACAATATCAATGCATTTCTAATATAATTACTATCAAATAAGAGTGTACCTAAAATGTACAGATCAAAGTATCCCTCTCACATTGCAAGCATGATGTTATTGTAAAGTTACTAGAAGTTCAGGACTCTAACCAGTGATGTTTGATCTTTTTCAACTTCATGTTTCAAGCTCTCACAAGTTTCCTCTGAATAAATTTCGGGACGAAATTTCCTAAAGTAGGGGAGACTGTGACACCTGGGTCACTGCGACCATCAAACAAATACCAAACCAATGAAATATTGTATTTCATACTTGGGATTTGTACAAATATGTGTATCATTTGCACATATCAATTCTTGTTCGATTTCGAACTCTATATCAGTTTCTTGAGAGTTATAAGCAAACTGATGCGTAAACGTACCCAGTTTAACGCGAAAAATACTCCGGAACATCAACATATGCTTAACATACCTTAAATAACCCTTACATAACTTAGAAATAAGTTCTGAAGGCTTTGGTATGGCAAAAACAAGTTAATTCGCTTACAGGGACTAAACTTGACAAACTGCGAAAGTATGCCAATTTGAACTGTAACGAAAATTCCGGAACATGACCATAAGTTAAACATACCATAAATATCCTTTATATAGCTTAGAAATAGGCTTTGAGGGGTTCGGTATGCTAAAATAATCTCTTGGGTCATTCAGGGACTAAAAGCGTCAAAAAGTGCACAAGTTTGCATTTTCGCGCATAACTTACGTTCTGAATACATCTGGACATCCAAAAATTTATGTAAGCACTAAAATATTTTATTTTAGTGTTTGGCTTGAGAAAAATCCATTCGTCGCGCAATTTGGATCGTTTTTCGCGCTTATGCGCATTCCGTCGTAATTAAGCGAACATCGCGATCGTACGACCAAACGAACCGACATCCGGGATATTTTTGAGCATGTTTCATGTCCACAATGTTTAGGCATCATTTTAGGGCCTTGAAAATGGCTTCACGAGCCTTAAACATGTCGGAAATGGCCTTAATACACAACGGGGACTGAATTGGAAACTTTGGAAACTAGTTGCTGATCAGAGGGACCTTAGCGTGACACCTAGCCCCCTTGGCGTTACGCGACGCCCCTTCTGATCAGCAAAAGCCATTTTAACAGCTGTTTAGCACTCCCAACTCAATTCCACTTGTTGTTTCCTGATGTTGGGGGGCCAATATGATGTACACGAGCTTGCCAACAAGTGTAGGGATGTGATCATTCCCTCTTCTCCAAGAAACGATCCTAACGGTGAACCGAAATCTATAAATACCCACACCCCATTCATTGCAAAACCCACTTGAAATCTGAGATTTCTCTAAATTGGGGTGTTTCATCACCTCATACCTGAGAATACTTGGATTATCAATCTTGCGGGGACCCTTTGTAAGTATTCCTTCGTTCTTTTATTGCTTTTCGAGTCCGAAAATCAAACTTTGTTTGACTTTCTGCCTTGACCAGTTTATGGTCAATGCGAAGTTCGTTTGAACTTCGCAACGTGAGCGTAATCACGATGGTTATAGTCCCTTGTGACTATGCCTACTGATTACCACGTTGTCTAGGGTCGTAAGGGTAAGCGATCTAATAAATCGCTTATACCTTCGAACCCGACCCATTTGGTCGATCATTAGGATCCGACCAAACACATTAGGTGACCATAGTATATAGGGAATAACCTACCGAGGTTATACCTTATGGTCACGATGTTTAGTTAGTTGTATGATAGGTAGTTTATATGCCTTAGGTAAATTACCAAAATACCCTTTTTACGCCAAATTTCATTTTAAGCATATGTAACATAACCTATGACCTCTAAACTGATTTGGCAACAATATTAGACATGTTAAGGCATATATTACTTGTCATAGGACTAGTTAAGCGTTCCGAACGCGTTTTACGCGAACGACGCGTTAAAGTAGCATAAGCTACCTAAACGGGTCGTAATGGGTCATAAGCACTTAGATTAGGTTTCATTTAGTATGTAGGCTTTGTTAAACCATACTACATGAGTTCCCATACTCATTTGGTTTACGAGCCCTCATTCTATCCGATCCTCCGATATAGGTCCGGTTTATTAACATAGTTACCTATATTAGGTGCCGTTTGATATTCGTAACCTTTTAGCTTTGCTTGGTGGATATCTAAAGTCTATTGAGAAATCTCAAGTGAGTACATAGACCCCTCTTTTACTGTTTTCCAAACATTTTGGGGTGAAACACATGTGCCTACTTGTTACTTTCATGCTTTTCCATGTTTTCATATCATATGCTTGTTATGTTCAATAGTACACTTATAGTATATGATTTCATTGTGTTCATGCTATGTATGCCCATTGTGTGCATATTTAGTACATTGTTTTACATTACATTTCATGCTAAATATGCCCATTGTGTGCATATTTAGTACATTGTTTTACATTACATTTCATGCTATGTATGCCCATTGTGTGCATATTTAGTACATTGTTCTACATTACATTTCATGCTATGTATGCCCATTGTGTGCGTACTTAGTACATTATTTTACATTACATTTTATGCTATGTATGCCCATTGTGTGCATACTTAGTACATTATTTTACATTACACTTTATGCTATGTATGCCCATTGTGTGCGTACTTAGTACATTATTTTACATTACACTTTATGCTATGTATGCCCATTGTGTGCGTACTTAGTACATTATTTTATATTACATTCTATGCTATGTATGCCCACTGTGTGCATACTTAGTACATTTATTATTCATCACATGCTTACATTTTGATATGATATTTGGTTTGTTTTGATGGATCAATATACATTCATTAACACCGATCACGCCGTTCGTTAGTAGGAAGTGGTACCATAGGAATTGACAACTCCCGTTCCGGACATCCTAGGTAGGTTTGGATGAAAGGAATGACCGAATTCGATTCTCATAACTTAGATAAACCTTTAATTTGTTTAAGGGTTTATCGCCTCAGTCTCGAGGCTTGGATGTATGCATTCTCACAATACCGCATAGATGTCTGTATCAGTATAGCATGCATTTCCACAAAACATAACTTTGATTTAAACTAAGTTTTACTTCAATACTTTGTTTTGTGCGTTTCACCTATGGTTTAGTTGATGCATTTCACTAGCCATACATATCATTTTGGTTGCACATTACGTGATTTACATTTGACACATAAACATTTTGACATATTATTCAATACATTTGGAAATTGGTTTAAACATAGACATCTTACATTGTTGGTTTGGTTTGAGTAAGTGAATTAAGTAACGAGGCGTGTGTAATATGATACAAGCATGGTGGATACGCCGCTGGTACTTCCTATATATAAGTGATTGTATGGTATTACATATCGTAGCGTTATTTGAATTATTTCAATTTGGACATATAACATTTTATACAAATAACATACTTTTCACAATACATTGTTTTACAAACAACTTAATTTATACAAACTCATTTCACATGGTTATTCACTTAACCACGCATTATTCTTTTATACATATATATCATTTGGTTTATTTATCACTTTTCAAATGATTTACAAGACAAAGTAAATTACAAGGTTCATGACTAAACATTTTCTTAAACATAAGTCATGAATTCTATTTTCACAAAACCTATGTATCTCACAGGCATTTTTATGCTGACGTACCTATTTTCACATGTGTTTCAGGATATGATGCATAGGATTTATCCAGATACACTTAGGCGGACTTGGGCCTTAGCGACAATAAAAGATGCAATACTAGTTATTTATGTTATGTTTCTTTGATTGTCAAGACATTGTAACTATTTTAATCAATAAAACAATATTTCAATTTCCATGTGTTATGAAACAATGATTCTGTTACAACACTCCCCGACGTTTTCCGCCACGTTTTGTTGTTCTACGTGGTCGGGGTGTGACAGAAAAGTTGGTATCAGAGCCCATGGTTATATGGAATTAGGTTATTAGTAATACTTTGACCTAGTCTATAACCTTCCTAGGACCCTAACGCGAGTTTACTTGCGTTTAGACATAAAACAATACTGTCACCTATCCTTAGGCGACAACCACAACAAGAACACAAATTTCAAAACCGCTTTGAAAACTAATCATCTGTTCTAGAATGATTGATTACTAGGTTTTGAACCCTCTGTTGTAAGGTTTTGAACCCCTTTGAATTCAAAATCTCGTCAAAGTTTGGGTCTTATAATGTGAACACGTGCAAACTGGAAGAGTGAATGCCTGTACCCTGAGTTTTCTGTCGAAGGCTAGAGTGTTCGTACAAATCCGCAGTATCGGACCAGTCACTCTTACCTGGGAACTCTTGGGGTGAGTGTTCACTATTAGGCGAGCATGTCTTCAGTGATACATTAATATGACCTGTTTACTTTGATTAGTCACCGTCTCATTTGTTTACCTTAGGTAACAAACAAATGATCGCAATTTTCATGCGTTACCATTCTGTTTTGATTATCCAATAATCGTTCACTTGTTTCTTCTTATTTCTTTCATTTCCTTCTAGAATGTCTCTTCCTCTCAGCAACGGTCAAATGTCCGAGCAAACAGCCAAATTTGCCCAGCGAATAGGCGAAGTAGTCCTGAAGACTGTTGAACTAGCTACTGCCATGTATCGTCTCCAGGATGAAGCCACTCAAGAGTCACCAAGACAGGCAGGACCTAGTCAGGTGACAGCACCACCAGCCAAGAAACCAATCGAGGAATCAAAGACCATGGATGAACGATCCCCTAAGAAGTCAAAGAAGCGAAAGGCTTCTCAAAACTTCGCCGTGGTCGCTCACAATGGTCAAGCCGTCCCCAACCAACCAGCTCAACCCCCTGCTAGGAAGCCATACAATGGAACTGCACCCTTGTGCAACCAATGTAACCTTCATCATCATGCTAGTGTGAAGTGCCGCAAATGCCAAATTTATGGACTTAAAGGTCATACAGCAAAAGTTTGCCGTGCTGCAGTTGCACCAAATTAAGCTGACAACAATCCTGCTCAAGCTCGTTTCTCACCAGGGTCTTGCTACAACTGTGGCGAGACGGGCCATTTCCGAAGGGATTGCCCAAAACTTGCTAATGCAAATCTGACCCTCGGATGAGCAGTTGGCTGAGTAGAAGATGTTGCTGTCTTATGCTTTTGTTTCTTTCGTTTTCTAGTAATGTGAGACAATCTGTTTTGTTCATAAATAAAGTTGTTGTTCGCAATTCTGATATACAAGTATAGTTACATGTGTGTATGGCTTTTCCCTATAATACCTACATTAAGGAACTATGTTCTTTACAAACTACTTTTGTGAATTTCCCATTTTTGTGTCTACTCATGATTCCCTCGAAAAATTTTAAGTACTCGTTTCATTCCAGGAGACGAAGTACAAGAAATAAAGGGAAGTTATGAGTAATCGTGCTTTTTGCACATCTATGCCATTAAATCCTTGGTTAGATAACCAAGGATATTTTCGAATCTCATACTCATTATATTCTGATTTTTTTCAACATGCATAACATAAGTTTTCAAAACAACCTACATGATTTCGAAACATTCTATATATAGTTCGAAAACATAGTGTATTTACTTAACATAACAAATGCACAAAGCTTTGTCTATATTTTCAAAAACAACCTTCATGATTTCAAAATGTCTCATATAGTCTGAAAACAATATTAAGACAATATATTTTCTTATCAAATGCATGATTTCAAAAGCATCATTCATATTTTCAAAAACCTTATACATAATTTCAAAATTCATCTCGCATGATTTTAAAACATTTTTGTAAATATATCTACCTAACACACCTACTTTATGATTTCAAAAGTATTATATATAAGGTTTCAAAAACATTAAACACATTTTTCTTAAAAGAACCCCATGCATAGTTTTCAAAAATATTTTCCTCATACATTGACTTAATCTTCAAATTCTGCTTCATATGTCGCCTTGACATATCTAGCATCTCAACTTCATAAGCATTTTTACTTCATGTTTTGACT
Source organism: Helianthus tuberosus (assembly GCA_030545235.1). Classification (NCBI taxonomy): domain Eukaryota; kingdom Viridiplantae; phylum Streptophyta; class Magnoliopsida; order Asterales; family Asteraceae; genus Helianthus; species Helianthus tuberosus. Next base: position 31,679,788 of record CM060393.1, read on the forward strand.
TAAGCACATCCAGTGCAAGGTTTCAAAACATCTTCAACTTCTAAAAAAAATCCATATGGGATCTTTTTATCTTCACATTTAGATCCTTGTGGATGATTATCATTCAAATCAGAGTCCTTAATTGGATTCCTTATGTACCTAAATTCGAACATTTCGGTTCCTTATAATCGAAATCGAATTTTTCTTTTAAAAATCTTTCTATCTTTATAGTTAGATTCTTGATAATGTTTAAAGTACCAAATGAAATCCACGAGATGGATTCCTAGTGTGCTTTAAATACATGTGCTCTGTTAGCAGAACAAATTAACAAAATGTTAGCAAATTCAGAAATCAAGTTAAACAATTATGTGATTATGTGTTTATATATTTTGTGTTTTCTTTTATGCATTTCCGTGTTTTTGTATACTCTGGATATTCGTTATCCAAATCCTCGCAGAATCTTTCATATCTTCATATGAGGGATTCGTAGCAGGATATTCAAAAGGTACTACCTTAACACTGTGTTCCAGAGTTTACTAACGGAAGGAAAGGAAAGGAAACAAAAAGAAAGTAAAAATATTTTGTGTTCCAGAGTTTCATTTAAGAAAGGAAAAGAAAGGAAAATAAAACATGTCGTGTTCCCGAGTTTCATTTAAGGAAGGAAAAGAAAGGAAATGAAAGGAAAATTAGGCTAAATTCTTTAATTTTTCTTTCCTTCCGATTTGGGAGGAAACGGTGGGAAAGACATCTTGTTTTTTCCTTTCTCATCCTTTCCTTTCTCACTTTTACTTTCTTTTCTTATCCCTCGTTAAGTTAACTCGGGAACAGAGCGTAAATCCTTAACGGGCTTCTATGTAATAGTTAAGACCCTTGGATTATATAGTACCGCTCCATGATTCATAAGAGACCCTTTTAGTGGTCTAGTAAAAAAGATTGATTCAGAATCTGGTTAAGAACGACATCTAGTGATGTAGCTGAACAGACTCCTTGATAGTCTATTTAGATCATTTATTGATTTAATTAAAAGGACTCTATGGTGGTCGAGTCACACTCATCACAGGTTTGTTCATTTGGTTTTCCCCTACACATTATAAAATAGACTGTGTGAACTATGCAAGGAATTGTCTAATTATGGACGCGTACATAATTATGAAATTTAGTGCACAGAAACCCAGTAAGATTTATTATGTGTAAGAACCGATAGTGACAACAATAACAAAATGAGAACGATGTAATGGAGGTACGGTGGACGCACCAATGACGCTTCATATACTTGTATAGAAGTATCCCTCTCACATTGCAAGCATGATGTTATTGTAAAGTTACTAGAAGTTCAGGACTCTAACCAGTGATGTTTGATCTTTTTCAACTTCATGTTTCAAGCTCTCACAAGTTTCCTCTGAATAAATTTCGGGACGAAATTTCCTAAAGTAGGGGAGACTGTGACACCTGGGTCACTGCGACCATCAAACAAATACCAAACCAATGAAATATTGTATTTCATACTTGGGATTTGTACAAATATGTGTATCATTTGTACATATCAATTCTTGTTCGATTTCGAACTCTATATCAGTTTCTGGAGAGTTATAAGCAAACTGATGCGTAAACGTACCCAGTTTAACGCGACAAATACTCCGGAACATCAACATATGCTTAACATACCTTAAATAACCCTTACATAACTTAGAAATAAGTTCTGAAGGCTTTGGTATGGCAAAAACAAGTTAATTCGCTTACAGGGACTAAACTTGACAAACTGTGAAAGTATGCCAATTTGAACTGTAACGAACATTCCGGAACATGACCATAAGTTAAACATACCATAAATATCCTTTATATAGCTTAGAAATAGGCTTTGAGGGGTTCGGTATGCTAAAATAAACTCTTGGGTCATTCAGGGACTAAAAGCGTCAAAAAGTGCACAAGTCAAACTTTGTTTGACTTTCGTTCTTTTAAGTATTCCTGCGGGGACCCTTTGTAAGTATTCCTTTGTAAGTATTCCTTCGTTCTTTTATTGTTTTTTCGAGTCCGAAAGTCAAACTTTGTTTGACTTTCTGCATTAACCAGTTTATGGTCAATGCGAAGTTCGTTTGAACTTCGCAACGTGAGCGTAATCACGATGGTTATAGTCCCTTGTGACTATGCCTACTGATTACCATGTTGTCTAGGGTCGTAAGGGTAAGCGATCTAATAAATCGCTTATACCTTCGAACCCGACCCATTTGGTCGATCATTAGGATCCGACCAAACACATTAGGTGACCATAGTATATAGGGAATAACCTTCCGAGGTTATACCTTATGGTCACGATGTTTAGTTAGTTGTTTGATAGGTAGTTTGTATGCCTTAGGTAAATTACCAAAATACCCTTTTTACGCCAAATTTCATTTTAATCATATGTAACATAACCTATGACCTCTAAACTGATTTGGCAACAATATTAGACATGTTAAGGCATATATTACTTGTCATAGGACTAGTTAAGCGTTCCGAACGCGTTTTACGCGAACGACGCGTTAAAGTAGCATAAGCTACCTAAACGGGTCGTAATGGGTCATAAGCACTTAGATTAGGTTTCATTTAGTATGTAGGCTTTGTTAAACCATACTACATGAGTTCCCATACTCATTTGGTTTACGAGCCCTCATTCTATCCGATCCTCCGATATAGGTCCGGTTTATTAACATAGTTACCTATATTAGGTGTCGTTTGATATTCGTAACCTTTTAGCTTTGCTTGGTGGATATCTAAAGTCTATTGAGCAATCTCAAGTGAGTACATAGACCCCTCTTTTACTGTTTTCCAAACATTTTGGGGTGAAACACATGTGCCTACTTGTTACTTTCATGCTTTTCCATGTTTTCATATCATATGCTTGTTATGTTCAATAGTACACTTATAGTATATGATTTCATTGTGTTCATGCTATGTATGCCCATTGTGTGCATATTTAGTACATTGTTTTACATTACATTTCATGCTAAATATGCCCATTGTGTGCATATTTAGTACATTGTTTTACATTACATTTCATGCTATGTATGCCCATTGTGTGCATATTTAGTACATTGTTCTACATTACATTTCATGCTATGTATGCCCATTGTGTGCGTACTTAGTACATTATTTTACATTACATTTTATGCTATGTATGCCCATTGTGTGCATACTTAGTACATTATTTTACATTACACTTTATGCTATGTATGCCCATTGTGTGCGTACTTAGTACATTATTTTACATTACACTTTATGCTATGTATGCCCATTGTGTGCGTACTTAGTACATTATTTTACATTACATTCTATGCTATGTATGCCCATTGTGTGCATACTTAGTACATTTATTATTCATCACATGCTTACATTTTGATATGATATTTGGTTTGTTTTGATGGATCAATATACATTCATTAACACCGATCACGCCGTTCGTTAGTAGGAAGTGGTACCATAGGAATTGACAACTCCCGTTCCGGACATCCTAGGTAGGTTTGGATGAAAGGAATGACCGAATTCGATTCTCATAACTTAGATAAACCTTTAATTTGTTTAAGGGTTTATCGCCTCAGTCTCGAGGCTTGGATGTATGCATTCTCACAATACCGCATAGATGTCTGTATCAGTATAGCATGCATTTCCACAAAACATAACTTTGATTTAAACTAAGTTTTACTTCAATACTTTGTTTTGTGCGTTTCACCTATGGTTTAGTTGATGCATTTCACTAGCCTTACATATCATTTTGGTTGCACATTACGTGATTTACATTTGACACATAAACATTTTGACATATTATTCAATACATTTGGAAATTGGTTTAAACATAGACATCTTACATTGTTGGTTTGGTTTGAGTAAGTGAATTAAGTAACGAGGCGTGTGTAATATGATACAAGCATGGTGGATACGCCGCTGGTACTTCCTATATATAAGTGATTGTATGGTATTACATATCGTAGCGTTATTTGAATTATTTCAATTTGGACATATAACATTTTATACAAATAACATACTTTTCACAATACATTGTTTTACAAACAACTTAATTTATACAAACTCATTTCACATGGTTATTCACTTAACCATGTATTATTCTTTTATACATATATATCATTTGGTTTATTTATCACTTTTCAAATGATTTACAAGACAAAGTAAATTACAAGGTTCATGACTAAACATTTTCTTAAACATAAGTCATGAATTCTATTTTCACAAAACCTATGTATCTCACAGGCATTTTTATGCTGACGTACCTATTTTCACATGTGTTTCAGGATATGATGCATAGGATTTATCCAGATACACTTAGGCGGACTTGGGCCTTAGCGACAATAAAAGATGCAAGACTAGTTATTTATGTTATGTTTCTTTGATTATCAAGACATTGTAACTATTTTAATCAATAAAACAATATTTCAATTTCCATGTGTTATGTAACAATGATTCTGTTACAACACTCCCCGACGTTTTCCGCCACATTTTGTTGTTCTACGTGGTCGGGGTGTGACATGCACCATTTCTCCACCATGGCGAGTGTCAGGACAGGCCTTGTCATGACCTGATTGGTCACATGAATCTGGTGTAACCTCTCTTGAGAGTTTCGTTTTATTGGTATGGTCTCGTGTGCGCGTACATCCGTCGTTCGAGACCATACCCCTTCACTTTTACTTAACTAAATATGTAAAATAGAAATACCACATGATCCATCTTTCTAAAGTTAAATTTATATAATATAAATTTGCAACATAATGTTGCATTACAAGTTGTACATGTGCATAATGTTGGTTTTGTATATGTGATTGGTTTGTTATGGTATGTTATAATATAAATTTGCAATATAATGTTGCATTACAAGTTATACCATGTGCATAATGTTTGTTTTGTATATGTGATTGGTTTGTTATGGTGGTGTTATTTTGTTCTCTCATTTCACATCTTACAACAAGCGTGCGCTCTCTCTCTTGAACAAGAAAGTAACACCAGTTAGTGTTCTCCGACGTTCTTTCGTTTTCCGGCAACCGATTGAAGGTTGTTGTTCACTTCTATCTACATCATAGTTTTATTATGATGATTTTCGTTTGCCAATTTTGCTTCTTACGTTGGTGATTCTGGAAATTTTGTACGATGCTTTGATTTTTGGCTATTGATGCACAAGCGAAGAGCATGTTTTTTTCTGATCAAATTACCAACAGGTTGGGCTGTGAAAGCTTAGCATGTCGTTTATTCGTTTGTGCAATTCAAGTTTACTGATGTTTTTAATGTTTTGTGTTGTGATAGGCTTTACATGGTTAATGTTTGATGTTATTTAACCTTCACCGCTGTAACGCGTGACCCTTCAATCTAACATTGTATACGTTGTGCCTTAAATTGTAAGCTCCGGCCGCAACGCGGCAGGGGTAAAACCTAGTTATATTTTAAATAGAGACGTTAATAATAATAATAATAATATACTTACATTGCAACACGTAATATAACTTTGGCATGGTAAATGTGTGTTTTTGAAACCTTCCAATAGAGACAAAACCTATAATTATTTAATTAGTCAACATAACATGTATAACATTTTGCACCTAATAATTGATAATCTTAGTTATAATCATATATATCCATATTCCATAATTACAAAGTAGTTTACTTGGAAAATAAAGTTTTAGTTTTTTCAAGGCTTTAACCTTTTCTTTGTGTAAACTAAACAAAGATCATATCCATCTCCACTATGCAATAATACTTATAGATCAATTCAGGAAAAAAAACTCAATATATTTGGGAAAACTCCCTTATGGAAATCGAACCCAAGACCAAATGGTCTCAAAACCTTATCCCACCCGCCCCTAAGATGCTATTAGGCTATAATGTCATGGGCATATGATTGATAGTGTTAAGTTAAAACGAGTAAATTGTGAGAAACTTTATTTTAATAAATTGTGAGAAACAAAGAAATAAAAGATGCATGGCTGATTATTTTTTAACACAAAAAATTTCGATTTTATTGTTGTTATCATATAGTCACAATATAAATTTTCTTACATCCATTAGTGTATGGTAATTAACTTTTCCCATTTGATATGCAAAAACCTCAATTCTGGATTCGTCTAGATATCGCTTATATTGCTAAAATGACAGGTCATTATCAGACTAATCATGGCCTTGATCACTGGATAGCAGCTAAAAAAGTTCTTCGATATCTGCATGGGATGAAAGTTTATAAACTAATTTACAGAAGTAACAATTTGAAAGTGGTTGGTTATTCTAATTTTGACTTTGATAAATGCAAAGATGATAAGAAATCAACTCTGGGTATATCTTTTATGTTAGCTGGTGACATAATACATTGGTGTTTATAACTCGACTTGACATGTAATGTTGTTAAAGAATCTTATCAGTGACTCAAAGTTGTTAACTCTATCTCAAGACCATTTAAGCTTTATTGTGATAACTCAGTTGCCGTTAACTTGTCGAACAATAATAATTCGACTAGAGTTGAATTATATCCTAAAGTACTTGTTCGTACGTGAGTCAGTTGAGAAAAATAATCTTTGTATTTAGTATACAAGTACTAAAAATTTTCTTGCGGATCTAATGACTTAGATCTCCATCCTAAAGTTTTGAAGAACAGGCTTCGAAGATGGGTTTTTCTAAAGACCTTGTTTAATTGCATATTATATTTGCTTACGTGTAATAATAAAACTTCCCCACTTATTTGATTTTTTTTGTTTCTGAATACGCTTATAGATGCCTAAAGTCGTATAGTCATTAATTATACAAATCAACGTTAACGGTTTAATTGTCAATTTGATCCTTAATTTAGTTAAGTATTATATTTGGTAGTGTAGTATGGTTAATAAGGGTCTTGAGTTGAATGTCGATTCAATGATTGTATTTCTCTGCTACAGTTTCAGTTTAGCACTAAAATAAGTATTAAATATGATCAGACTTATCTAATGTTAATCATAAATGATTACTCGGCTAAATGGGAGAATGTAAGACTCAAATTTAATTATATATCATTAAGTTGTCTTTTATTTAATTAATTGATCATTTAAATAAATACCCCTATGAGATAATTGGTAATTATTTTATGTACGTAATTATCCTTAGCATCATAAATAGAGTTTCATCTTGAGTATGTATATATATAAAGATCATTAGAGAGAAAAAAACATCCATCAACAACATAAATCGTCTCTCTATCTCTCTAATTCGTGAGGTATCTTTCTCACTTTAGTCATCCTAACAATACACCCTAAATGAGAACTCGATCATCATTAAGATCATGATGTCTTCCCTCTCTAGAGTTACTGGATTATTAGGCACAGATATATATCTCTATAAAAAAATCTCTAATATTTATATCTGTATGTTTTCATTATATGTAATAAATGTAAAATCATCTAATACCCTTTCTATAAAAAAATCTCTAATATCTCTCTTTGTAGTTATCTATATGTTATATGGGAGGATAGAAAGAAAACCCATATTAGCTAAGAAAACTAAGAAATCTATATGAATGGACCTTATTTTACTTAACTAAATATGTAAAATAGAAATACCACATGATCCATCTTTCTAAAGTTAAATTTATATAATATAAATTTGCAACATAATGTTGCATTACAAGTTGTACATGTGCATAATGTTGGTTTTGTATATGTGATTGGTTTGTTATGGTATGTTATAATATAAATTTGCAATATAATGTTGCATTACAAGTTATACCATGTGCATAATGTTTGTTTTGTATATGTGATTGGTTTGTTATGGTGGTGTTGTTTTGTTCTCTCATTCCACATCTCACAACAAGCGTGCGCTCTCTCTCTAGAACAAGAAAGTAACACCAGTTAGTGTTCTCCGACGTTCTTGCGTTTTCCGGCAACCGATTGAAGGTTGTTGTTCACTTCTATCTACATCATAGTTTTATTATGATGATTTTCGTTTGCCAATTTTGCTTCTTATGTTGGTGATTCTGGAAATTTTGTACGATGCTTTGATTTTTGGCTATTGATGCACAAGCGAAGAGCATGTTTTTTTGGGATCAAATTACCAGCAGGTTGGGCTGTGAAAGCTTAGCAGGTCGTTTTTTCATTTGTGCAATTCAAGTTTACTGATGTTTTTAATGTTTTGTGTTGTGATAGGCTTTACATGGTTAATGTTTGATGTTATTTAACCTTCACCGCTGTAACGCGTGGCCCTTCAATCTAACATTGTATACGTTGTGCCTTAAATTGTAAGCTCCGGCCGCAACGCGGCAGGGGTAAAACCTAGTTATATTTTAAATAGAGACGTTAATAATAATAATATACTTACATTGCAACACGTAATATAACTTCGGCATGGTAAACGTGTGTTTTTGAAACCTTCCAATCGAGACAAAACCTATAATTATTTAATTAGTCAACATAACATGTATAACATTTTGCACCTAATAATTAATAATCTTAGTTATAATCATTGTTGGTGCACTTGTGTCTGTACTTTGTCTGTATTTCGTCATGATTCAAAACGATGTCTTTGATGTAAGGTTGATGTAAGTTTGACCAAGTCAACCATCCTCCTGGTTTGACTTGACCAAACAGTTAGAACATTGTTTGTAAGATGTGTGTGTCGAAGGATGAGTCATCGAAGGATTGTTCATATCCTTCGATGAGCTCGAAAGATAAACCTTCGATGGATATAGATGGACCTCGAAGGATATCATCCTTCGAGGTATATGTGGATCCTTCGATAGGTTTCAGATCGATAGATGATCTTTCGATCAGTCTATCTGATCCTTCGACCAGACGTGCTGTGATGGATATATATATCCATGTAATGTGTTCACTTCAGATAGACACGAAAGAGAGGTGAAAAGTGTGTGAGAAGTGAGTCTTGGAGAGAGCATTCTGTTGAGAGCACACACACACGAGTGTTTTAGAGAGTTTGCAAAACACATTTGTAAACATAGCTTTGTAACCGAACCTTTCCTCGTATTAATACAAGTGGTGTTAATCGGTGAAGATTGTGTGTTGTGTTTGTGCTTGTTCTATCTCGGTTTGCATTCTAGCTTGGATTCCGCACTTGCTAGTGTGTTAGACATAACAAGGAATAGGTTTGACCTCAACCTCCGAGGGACCTACAAGTGGTATCAGAGCCGTGGCTCTTTTCCTTGTTAAAAACCGAGTTTATACAAGACTTTGGAGTGTTTGGACAAAACTCACATATGGTTTAGCACCCGTTTTTACTGTTTTTCTCGCTTTTCTAGACGTAAAAACGTGTTCTAAACTAACCGGGTGTGTTAAAGGGCGGTTTGGGTAACTTAAAAACTTGTTTTTAAGAAGTTTGGTAATTTCCGGCCAAATTCCGGCTTACTCCGGTGACCGGTTTCTGGGTCAGAACCTTGATTTTCTGGATATATTTTATTGTTCAAATCATGTTTTGGTGAAAAAGTATGGTCTGACCATACCTCTGCCGAAAGATTTTTACCAACCCATCACCTTTTTCACCAACCTGTCACTTTTGTCAACTGTGTCAGTGCAGATCGAAAGATATCCTTCGAAGTCGAAAGATCATCTTTCGATTAAAGGAGGTTCGATAGATAATCATCCTTCGAACATCCTTCGAAGTCTGTGACTTATCCTTCGATCCAAGGAATCTTTTCGAAGGATACATCTTTCGATTTACTGTTCTTATTCGAAAGATAAGGATCTTTCGATTGGAGAGTCTTTCAAAATCATTGTTCGAAATTCAACAGTGATCTTTCGAACACTGTTGATCCTTCGAACAAGTATTGATCCTTCGATCCTTGTCTGTTTAAGTTTAACAAGTTTGTGTTTTTCAGGTCTTTCGATCAGGGATCCTTCGACTGGTTGTTTTCATTCGAGATATTAACATAGTTTGTGAAAATTAAATTTTTAAAAAGGGAAAACTTGTTTTTCAAATTTCAAATCAATTTTCACTTAATATATTAATTTTTATAAAATGGGAACAAACGGTCAGTGGGATCCAACCGCGTGGACTCAAACAACTTCGACTCCACAATCATCAGCTACAAACGGTCAGTGGGATCCAACCGCGTGGACTCAAACAACTTTGACTCCACAATCATCAGCTACGCAATCTGCGTCAGATTTCAACAAAACTGCATGGATGCAGGCTATTGCCCCACCTCAAGCTGCAATGATAACTGCAAATCAATGGGCATTGGTCACAAATCAAAGCAGCAGCATTCAATCTATGATGCAGAACGACAGTGAAACTGGTACAAGCACAAAACCGCCAAAGCTAAATCACATAAATGATTGGGGATGGTGGAAAGAAAGGCTGAGAACTTATGTTCAGGGACAAGGTCAAGATCTATGGATGTGCTTCTTCACCGCATTTGACAATGATTTGGAAGTTGCAGGATCTAATCCACAAACTTACAGCACTATGTCTGAAGATGATAAAAGGAAATTTGAGTTAGAAAAGAAAGCATTCATGATTCTCACACAAGCTCTTCACAGAGACATATACCACCAGTTTGTTTACTGCACGACTACTAAAAGCTTGTGGGATATGCTCACGTTACGATGTGAAGGAAATGCTCAATCTAGAAAGATCAAGCAAGAATTACTGAAGAAAGAGTTTGAAGGATTCACGTGTTTGGAGAATGAGACTTTGGCAGAGTTATCTACAAGGTTCCATCACTTGTTGAGCGAGATGTTTGCTTTTAAAGTCACTGCCACTCCACAAGAAATGGTGAAGAGATTCGCTGATAGCTTACCAGCAAAGTGGAGCAGTTATCTTGAAATTCTCAAAGAAAATGGTGTTCTAGACACAATCACCGTTTATGAGTTAATTCAAAAATTGGAGAACAAGGATGTAGAAGAAAAGCTTAAGGCAAAAAGAACACTAACTCCTCAAAATCCAGAGATGTACCATGGGATTGCAGGAGGTATCAGTGGAGAAAAACCAGCCTCTCAACATGCGAAGCTTCAAACAGCTTTCATCTCAAACACCGGACCTTCCACAACAAATCAGTTTGATCCTTCAGCATACACGATGATGTATTCAAGACCAGATTCTTCTTCTCTACAACAGAATGTGCAACCGACAGCTCAGCAATTCACACCACCTCCTTTCTTAGACCCAAGCAGAGCTCAGCAGCAACAACCGCAACAGCAAGGGTTTTATGGAAGCTCTTCAAACTTTCAAGCCACTTCCAATCCGAACACAGTCAGATTAGAAACTTCCAACTTTTCCAAAGTCAGTGTCGAAATAGCCAAGGAGCATATGGAGATGTTGAACACCTTGGTTAGTGCTTATTGTGGATTGATCGCAGGTCAGATTGGGAATATCAATCTAACCAATGAAGATTATCAGCAAGTGGATAAAGAAGAGTTTGAAATGATGGATATCAAATGGGCTCTTGCTAGTGCAATTCGAAGAGCAAAGGAGTTTATGGAAAGGACGGGGAGAACCAACTTGGAAAGCAAGAAAGACACCAAGTATGGGTTCGACAAGCAAGCTGTAAAGTGCTTTAACTGTGGTGAACGGGGTCATTTCAAAAGGGAATGCACAAGACCAGCTCAGCATGGAAACCAAAATCCTTTCAGAAATCAAGGCAACCAGCAGAACCAAAACAGGAACAATGTTCGTACGTTGATACCTGTCAACAACCAAAGCCAAGCAGGGCCATCAAATGCCAACCAGGCACTTGTGGTTCAAGTAGATGAAGGTTGTGATTGGTCGCTTCAGTTTGGAAATGATGCTCCAGATGGAACAGCATGTTTTGCTGAAGTCGTAAAGGATTTAAAGCACGCCAGTGGTGGAGAATCTTCCACCAATGGTGATGAATCTTCTGAAGATGAAGACAGTTCTGGTTATAGTGGAAGCTCAGATGAAGAATCCTCCACTTCAGGCAATGATCATGTGGATGAGACATCAATTGCGTCAGTCGATGCAGATATTGATGAGCGTTTGGAAGAAGCTGCAGCAGGAACTGAAAGAAGATCTATTTTGGTGGATCAAGCTGCTTACTCTTCGTCTTCTCTCCATTCAGCCTTTATGGCTAATGTCGACAGTTCATCAACTCAGGTATGTGTCGATGAACCCACTGTAGTTAGTTGTGAAAATTGTGATAGTTTAAATGTTAAATATGCTGAAAAGGAAAGTCAGTTTGAAATCACATACAAACACAATCAAGAATTGATTGTAGATCTTTCTAAAGCAACTGAAGCTAACTTGTTTTTAACCAGAAATGAAAAGGAATTTAAAGCAACAATTGCGTCATTAAGACATGATGTTTCAGAATTACAAAAGGCTGTTTTGCGAAAACAACATGCTAACAATAATCTTATTGACACAATTGAAAAGCAAATGGTAGAGTTGGCAACAGCTCGATGTGAATGTAAGACAATTAAGCAGAAACTGGAAAGCTATTCCAATTCCCGCTATGTATTGGATCACATCATTGACGTTCAAAAGAAAAAGGGGGATGCAAGATGTATTGGATTCAAATCATGTCCTCCCCCAATGAATCACAATTACTCCAAATTGCCTGATGACGAGGATATGCCTCGTTTTGAACCTACTGTGCCACTCGGTCTAGATGACTTTGCAGCAGGCCTCGGGTTCACAACTGGTACATCATCCTCGGGTCAATCAGAATCTGAGAATGTGACAGATTCATCGTGTGTTAAGGAACAGAGTCCTCCCATTGTTGAGGATGCTGATTCTTCGGATGATGAATCTGAAGAAATTGTGAAACAACAGTCTAACTCGGTTACAACAGATATTCCAATCGAGAATCACATCCTGTGTGATCCACCAGTGAAACCGAATAAGACTGAAATGTCAAAAGCAATGGAGTCCCTTGTATCTAGCAGTGAAGAGAATAACTTGTTGTACACGCTCAAAGGAGATAGCAAAATCTACTCTAACAAAGATTTTCCAATTAAAAATGTAAATCAAGATTTAATTGAGCAAATTTTTGAAGGATGCACTGATAAGTTTTTGGGGAACAAAAGTGGCAAAGTTACCGTCACTCAATGTGATCCAATTCCGTGTGAACAAATTAGAAAACAATACGGAAACCAAAAACTACCATTTGAGCGAAAACAACAAGTCAACTCCGGAAAGGGTAAGGTACAGGGAAAGAAGGCTCAGAACAAGAATGTTCAAGCACCTAAAGTTCAGCAGCCTAAGACTGAACAACCAAAGGTTCAACAACAAAAGGTGCAAAACAAAAGAGCTCCTGTTAAGAAACGAGAACCGAAAATGAACTTTGTTGGATCCACGGGTTCAGACAAACTTGAAACATTTCAGGATAAATCTAACGTTGATTTTATAAAACAAGTTAGAATTTTAAAACGAAATGATCAGAATAATTACACCCAACACACCAACGGATGTGATTTAGGTCCAAGCACGTCTAGATCACAAAGTTCATTGTCTGGTTTTCCGTCTGGTCATCAACATGTTTCTCCGAAGTTTGTAGAGCGGAGAACATGCTTTGAATGTGGGACAGTTGGGCATATTGTAAGATATTGCCCACACGTGCAAAAGCTGAAGTCAAAAACGAGTGCTCCCCAAGAAATCGATTACCGAAAACGATCAGTTTCCCTGAAACAAGACCCACGTGTCTTGAAAGAAAGGGAAAAGAAGTTAAAGCAAAAGAATCAAAAGGTAATTGAAAAGGCCTTAAAATCAGAGGTCAAAGAAGAAAAACCTGTACAAGCAAAATCTGAAACTGTAAAACTAGTAAATGCTAAAACAATAAATTCAAATACTGGTAAGGGACAAACAGCTTGGAAGCAAAAGCAGGTAATTCAATCAGGGGGAGCACCACAGGTTCTTTTTCCTAATCATCAAGTGATTGAAATCACTTTCCTTGATGATCAAGGACGACCCAAGTCCACAAAGGCTTGGGTCCCCCTCTCCAACTAATCTCTGAGTGAGTGTGTAGGATATTCCAGGAGGAACTTTCAATAGTCGTAAGATTGTTGATAGTGGAGCGTCCTTGCATTAGAAAGGCGACATAAGAGATTGTTGCCATTGATGGAGAGAGAGAAAAGAAAAGGAAAAGAAGAAGAATATGTTGGTGAAAGAATGTGGTTGAATGTAGTTGAAAATTCGACAAGATGAAAAATGTGCCAAAATTTGGTTGTTATGGTTTTTGATCGGGTCCTCAGGAAAGATTCCAATGAAAAGTACGCACCTGTAGCACGTTTGAAGCTTTTCGAAGATTCATGGATTTTTCTTCCACAAGAAGTTCAAAGTCCACAAGATGAACGTGTAGGGTACTTTTCTCCACGGTGTGATTGAAGAGAATGTGTTTGTTGATCAAACCAACCGGGTGTGCGGATGCCTTGGCATGGATTGAACAACCGCACACTACCTCTCAAAGAAAAAGAGAAAGACAAAGACCTCCGCTGGTACAATGTGGAAGACCAGCCGGACCCAGAGGTTTATGATCTTGTTGCTGTCAAAAGATTTCTCAGTAGCTACAAAAATCGACTTTGAAATCCACACCGGGTGGATATCCAGTTTGGGAGAGCACTCAGATTCCTTGCAATGCACGGAGCAGTTGCAGGATACGGTTTTAAATTTCTAATCTCTCCTATACTTGTCGATATTTAAGCTGCTTTGTGAATTATTATCTCGTTCAGCACTCTTTGGCCAGACAATGTTGTCATGGTCCGCACCGCTTACCGACATGCCAACTGATTTTTTCAAAATTCGCTAAATCATTTCTGATTAAAACTTAATTTTGGTAAACGGCATTGAGGTAAAACATGAGTTAACCAACATCGGAAAATCATTTTTGTAAATACCATTGTGTTTTAAATTTTATCTTAGTTTGTTGATTTTAGGGGGAGTAAATCCAAAATTTGAAAATCCAAAAACATTGAAAAATTTCAAAAACACAAAAACAATAGAAAAACAAAAATGAGTTTCCTGGCGAGAAAAAGAGAATATGATAGTACATCAGTGGTCTGTCTAAACCTCTTTAAACCTTAAATGAAAAACGATAAGCAGCTCTATATAAGATGTATCGGTAGGCTCACAATCATTTTAAAGTGTGCAGGGTGATATAAACTTAAATCCGACTGAAGACCAGGTGGGAACCACTCATTGGCATATGGTCTTGGTACCGAAATTTCATTTGAGAGATTGCCGAGGTTCTGAGATATTCGGTCTTTATGCTGCTTATCATCTGGGTATCATGGTTGTATCTTTTACCGAAAAATAACGGGGACGCAAGTCTAGATCTTCCATGATACCATACATACGTGTACATATTGCATTCGACCTCAATAAGTGATCAACAATCACATGTCCCCTCAAAATAAGTGATAATATATCACATCTATCCGGGAGTCAAGTTTGTCTCTCTGCTGTACGAAAGTACTGACCTGTTCACGGACTTGCTCCTGTGCCCTCATGCATTCAAAAATCAAGTTCCTCATCAATAAGTGATTCTATCACATAGGGCTTGTTTTCAAATCAAATAAGTGAGAATCTCACATCATATACGGTCAAACAGATGATAATCGGTATACTCACCGGTAAGATGAACCCTCGTGCATACCTTGATACGGGAATGTGTCGTGATGTGGATGAACACCGGTCGGTAAGTATAAATCATACCTTAACGTATCCCCTCGCCATGATTACATCTGATAAGTTGAGCTTAAGTGGACAACAATACCGATAATTGTTATAGGATGCTTATCTTAATGTTAACTAATTGAACAACAAGAGCGTTTTGGCATGACCGTACACTAATATGATTCTCTTACCCTCGAAACTCGCAAAAAGAATGTCTGTATATATTTATTTAATGCTTTCAGTTTCTGCATCTTTGTATATATTTATTTACTGCTTTCTGTCTTTACATTTGAAATATTCAAAAAAATCCAAAAAGATTTTAGGTGTGTTTTAATATAAACTTTATAAAAGCCAAAAAGATTTTATTTCTATCTTATTTTCGATCGTACGATGTTGGATCTCGAGTCTTCGTTACCTGAAACCTGATTGAAAACCGAAACGACTAAATCTTCATAAACGGTCGAAATTTGCAAGTTTTGAAAGTTAAAAACCTAAAATTGATAAAATTTGTTAAACTTTCAAACTGTCGGACGGTGTTTGATTGAACAATGGTCACATGTGTGTCGTTTGCTTATGATATTCCAGGCAGTTGTTCTCATTACGCGTTTAGATTTCTTGCATGTGCAGATTCTAAAGGCAAGGAGAACATGGTCGATGACAAGCTTCGGAATGAAGACACGACGTGAAGGCACTCAAGTGATGAAGATGATCGAGCTGCCGCTGACCATCATCAACACCACAAGGATCTCAATTCATAAAGAACAAGTATTTCACGAGCATAACTCAAGGGGAAGCTTATGTTAAGGGGGAGTTTGTCAACACACTTCCTACATGAAACGGGGAGTTTGTTGGTACACTTTCTGCTTTCAAGACGTGAAGACTTTAAAGATCCTCCGACATTGAAGACTTGAAAGGACGTCAAAGACTTGAAGACACGAAGATCGAGACAAAGCTACAGCCAAGGGGGAGTTTGTTGGTGCACTTGTGTCTGTACTTTGTCTGTATTTCGTCATGATTCAAAACGATGTCTTTGATGTAAGGTTGATGTAAGTTTGACCAAGTCAACCATCCTCCTGGTTTGACTTGACCAAACAGTTAGAACATTGTTTGTAAGATGTGTGTGTCGAAGGATGAGTCATCGAAGGATTGTTCATATCCTTCGATGAGCTCGAAAGATAAACCTTCGATGGATATAGATGGACCTCGAAGGATATCATCCTTCGAGGTATATGTGGATCCTTCGATAGGTTTCAGATCGATAGATGATCTTTCGATCAGTCTATCTGATCCTTCGACCAGACGTGCTGTGATGGATATATATATCCATGTAATGTGTTCACTTCAGATAGACACGAAAGAGAGGTGAAAAGTGTGTGAGAAGTGAGTCTTGGAGAGAGCATTCTGTTGAGAGCACACACACACGAGTGTTTTAGAGAGTTTGCAAAACACATTTGTAAACATAGCTTTGTAACCGAACCTTTCCTCGTATTAATACAAGTGGTGTTAATCGGTGAAGATTGTGTGTTGTGTTTGTGCTTGTTCTATCTCGGTTTGCATTCTAGCTTGGATTCCGCACTTGCTAGTGTGTTAGACATAACAAGGAATAGGTTTGACCTCAACCTTCGAGGGACCTACAATCATATATATCCATATTACATAATTACAAAGTAGTTTACTTGGAAAATAAAGTTTTAGTTTTTTCAAGGCTTTAACCTTTTCTTTGTGTAAACTAAACAAAGATTATATCCATCTCCACTATGCAATAATACTTATAGATCAATTCAGGAAAAAAACTCAATATATTTGGGAAAAACTCCCTTATGGAAATCGAACCCAAGACCAAATGGTCTCAAAACCTTATCCCACCCGCCCCTAAGATGCTATTAGGCTATAATGTCATGGGCGTATGATTGATAGTGTTAAGTTAAAACGAGTAAATTGTGAGAAACTTTATTTTAATAAATTGTGAGAAACAAAGAAATAAAAGATGCATGGCTGATTATTTTTTAACACAAAAAATTTCGATTTTATTGTTATTATCATATAGTCACAATATAAATTTTCTTACATCCATTAGTGTATGGTAATTAACTTTTCCCATTTGATATGCAAAAACCTCAATTCTGGATTCGTCTAGATATCGCTTATATTGCTAAAATGACAGGTCATTTTGATCATTGGATAGCGGCTAAAAAAGTTCTTCGATATCTGCACGGGATGAAAGTTTATAAACTAATTTACAGAAGTAACAATTTGAAAGTGGTTGGTTATTCTAATTTTGACTTTGCTAAATGCAAAGATGATAAGAAATCAACTCTGGGTATGTTAGCTGGTGGACATAATACATTGGTGTTTATAACTCGACTTGACATGTAATGTTGTTAAAGAATCTTATCACTGACTCAAAGTTGTTAACTCTATCTCAAGACCATTTAAACTTTATTGTGATAACTCAGTTGCCGTTAACTTGTCGAACAATAATAATTCGACTAGAGTTGGATTATATCCTAAAGTACTTGTTCGTACGTGAGTGAGATGAGAAAAATTATCTTTGTATTTAGTATACAAGTACTAAAAATTTTCTTGCGGATCTGATGACTTAGATCTCCATCCTAAAGTTTTGAAGAACATGCTTCGAAGATGGGTTTTTCTAAAGACCTTGTTTAATTGCATATTATATTTGCTTACGTGTAATAATAAAACTTCCTCACTTATTTGATTTTTTTTTTGTTTCTGAATACGCTTATAGATGCCTAAAGACGATAGTCATTAATTATACAAATCAACGTTAACGGTTTAATTGTCAATTTGATCCTTAATTTAGTTAAGTCTTATATTTGGTAGTGTAGTATGGTTAATGAGGGTCTTGAGTTGAATGTCGATTCAATGATTGTATTTCTCTGCTACAGTTTCAGTTTAGCACTAAAATAAGTATTAAATATGATGATCAGACTTATCTAATGTTAATCATAAATGATTACTCGGCTAAATGGGAGAATGTAAGACTCAAATTTAATTATATATCATTAAGTTGTCTTTTATTTAATTAATTGATCATTTAAATAAATACCCCTATGAGATAATTGGTAATTATTTTTTATGTACGTAATTATCCTTAGCATTATAAATAGAGTTTCAACTTGAGTGTCTATATATATAGAGATCATTAGAGAGAAAAAACATCCATCAACAACATAAATCGTCTCTCTCCCTCTCTCTCTAATTCGTGAGGTATCTTTCTCACTTTAGTCATCCTAACAATACACCCTAAATGAGAACTCGATCATCATTAAGATCATGATGTCTTCCCTCTCTAGAGTTACTGGATTATTAGGCACAAATATATATCTCTATAAAAAAATCTCTAATAAATGTAAAATCATCTAATATCCTTTCTATAAAAAAATCTCTAATATCTCTCTCTGTAGTTATCTATATGTTATATGGGAGGATAGAAAGAAAACTCATATTACCTAAGAAAACTAAGAAATCCAAATGAATGGACCTTATTTTGTCACGTGTTACACCTTTTTGCAGACTGTGTTACATGTAACAACCAGAGGTTGTCACGTGTTACGTGTAACAACTTTTGTAGACTTGCATTCTTTTCTGAAAAAGTAAAAGCTGTTACGTAACACGTGGCAACCTCTGTTGTTACACGTCTGTAAAAAGGTGTAACACGTGATAAAAGAAAGTCCCGTTCATTTGAGTTTCTTAGTTTCTTAACTAATATGAGTGTTTTTTTTTCTATAATTGCCTATTTGCCCATATGTTATATATGTAGGTGCAGCCGATTGTTGACGTTCATAGTTATCTATATGTTATATATATGTAGGTGCAGCCGATTGTTGACGTTTAGTGTCAAATCACAGTGTCGCAAGTCAATAGCGTATAGCAGTCTAACCTGAATAAGTTAAGCTTATTCTTAATTAATATATAAAAACGTGCCATATTTGAAAAAAAGTGGCACTTCATGTTTGGCTGTTTGCATTTATTCAAAGTTTAATATAAAGCATGTTACATGTTTGAATTAAGAGTTTGAATGGTCACATAATGAAAAAAAAAATAGAAAAGGTTACAAACTATTTATTTACCCTATCTATATATATAGACTAACACGACAAGCAATTAATTTGTCTAAAAAATCCTTCACAATGATCATCACACAAAGCTTTTCACCTTCTTCATCTTTAGACCTCCTTTATATCTTCATTTTTATTCTTATTGATCTAATCGAATCCAGCATAAAACTTCAGATTTCGAAGCTCAAATGGGCATCGAGTTTTCTTTTACACCAATGTTTTTTTCACCATCAACCATATAGAGGTCGCCAAAATCTTCAACGACTTGGGTCTAGTCAGGTAAGGTTCTACCCAACGTCTATGGAAGAACAAGTGGAATGCGTGGTTTGCTTAAGTGCGATTAGAGACGATGATGTTGTTAAAGAACTACGATGTGGTCATTTGTTTCATGAAGTTTGTTTGGATCGATGGTTTGGATTTAGGAATAGGACGTGTCCACTATGTCGTGATCGTTTGGTGTCGCCTAGAGGTGTATCTGACGTTAGTCAAAATTTGTTGTTCTTTGATTTCGGTTCTGTCGATGATACAAGAAATGAAGAATCATGGTGGCTTCGATAGATTTTAATCTAGCAACTCTCATAAAAATTACCTTGAAAATGTAAACACATATTCAATTTAATGTACATGTTCTTTTTCTTATCGAATTTTGTTTTCATAACCACTTATTTAAATAATTACATTAAACTGTTTATTATGAGATAACCAACACAACCACCAACTTGACACCAACGCAACCACGAACTTCAACCTCTTTTTCCAACAACAACAATGGTCTCGGGACCAATGGGTGGTGGTCCATTAGCAAAAACAAAACTTTTAAACACCAGAGTTTAGGAGTAAGATCTCGGGTTCAAGACTCGTAGACGACAGAGATTAAAAGAAATTTGCAGTTATTATGGATTCGGCCGGAGGTCTTGCTAAGAAATTGGGTTTAAGTCGAAATAAAAGCAAAATACGGCTTCACAAAATCCACCACCATTTCCACTATATCAACTCAACCCCAATACTCGCAATTTCCACGGTTGTCTACAATGACAAACTGGCTAACCGTTGAAGTGGTCAGTTAGAAGCATATATATAATTGTCAATGTCAATTATAATATAGAAAGTAATATTAAAATATATCAAGTAATTTAAAAAAAAACCTTCTAAATAAAAAAAAAACCCGAGTTAATTGCCAAAATCGTCCCCGAGGTTTGGACACGTTTGTCATTTTCGTCTAAAATGACACTTTTATATCAAATTGCCCCCAATGTTTATAACTTTTTGTCATTTTCATCCAAACCACTAACTTAGTTTATTTTTTCTGTTAAGTTGAGGATATTTGTATGAAACTGGCAAATATAAAACCACATGGACGATTTTGGCAATTTACTCAAACCCTTTTTAATTTCTTTTATTTAATTATTTTTGTTACATATATAATAAAAAAATATACATGGAGTTTTTAGAAAAAAAAATTAATAGTTTTGTCACATAATTTTTATAAATTTTCATCCAAATCACTAACTCAGTTTATTTTTTCTGTTAAGGTGAAGGATGTTTTAAATTTTATAAATTAAGACAGAAATTAATTTACAGCTTCTTTATATAAACCAGTTTTATAAAGAGAAAACGTCATTGGTGTGCAACACATAACAATCGATTACAACTTTTAGTATTTATCAGTTGTAGAGATATAAAAATATTGAAAAACGTTACATATTTTTTAAATGTGTTGAGCACCTAGGAAATATGTTGGTAGAAATAAAATATTTATTTAATTAAGATTATGAGAGTAACTAACTAATACTTATTCTGAGTGGGTAAAGAAACTTTTGGTTCATAACATTATAATTACAATTTGGAGGGTAATTTTAAGGTTTGGTAACGATACGTTGTTTGATAGGGGGGGCACTGGCTTCTGTTTTTCCTTAGGAACGAATTTAAAAGAGTAAAAGATGAATTAAAAACTTGGTACATATAATAAGATTTTTTTATTTGACATTTTTCAATAAGGTCACCAACATTTTAGTTTTATAAAATTTAGAGATTTAAGTAGATTTTAGTTTTATAAAACTGATCTATATAAAAAATTAGAAATTAATTTCTGTCTTATTTTATAAACATCCTTCGCCTTAATAGAAAAATTAACTTAGTTAGTGGTTGGATGAAAATTTATAAAAATTATGTGACAAAGCTATTATTTTTTTATATAAAAATTGCATGCATGTATATTCTTTTTTATTATATATGTAACAAAATTAATTAAATAAAAGAAATTTAAAAGAGTTTGAGTAAATTGCCAAAATCGACCTTGTGGTTTTATATTTGCCAGTTTCATCCAAATATCCTCAACTTAACAGAAAAAATAAACTAAGTTAGTAGTTTGGATGAAAATGGCAAAAAGTTACAAACGTTGGGGACAATTTGGTACAAAAGTATCATTTTGGACGAAAATGACAAACGTGCCCAAACCTCAGGAACGATTTTGGCAATTAACTCAAAAACCCATTCCATTAAATAGAAAAAAAAATAATACAAGACTAAATTAAAATCATAAAAAAGGTACATAAATTGATAAGTTTGGTGGAATTAAAAAAAAATGAATACATCAACCTTTTTCATAAATAATAAACCAATTCTTCTTTGTAATCACTTATATTTGACTTACAATTAGGAAGAGCATCGTTAGAACCAAGTTATTAATTGATTGTTTCATGGTATTTAAATCCATCCCCCCCCCCCCCCCCCCCCCCACCCACCCACCGCGCGCACGGGGCAAGCTTTAACCCAACCCATCCCATTTTTGCCCCCACCGCAAAATATTTCAATATCCGTGAATGCTTCCACAACAAGTATTAAAGTACGTTCCGGCTCACCTCTAATACCGGTATCGGTATCAATGTATCATATCTATATATCTATTCCCTGGTTAATTGTTCCTTAATTTGTTTGATTATATTGACGTTATCTTTGATGAAAGTTCCCTTGTTAACACATCAAACAATAAAAATAAAACAAGGCTTTTTAGCCCAATATCATCATAAATCAATTGTGCTTACGGCCCAAGGTGTTCATGGGCCTATGTAAATAGCCCATCACAGAAAATAAATGGATTATGGTTACATCAAATATGAACAAAATAAACAATGATGGTTACATCAAATGAACAAAATAAACAATGTTACATGAAATGTTTGACTTTCTTAAAGTCAAAATTCAGATTTTAAGATGTTATTATTATCATTATTCCTAGAATGATTTCTAAAATTCCAATTCCATGATTTCACATTGCTGTTCTTCACCTTCTTAATCCCTCTATCATTCACCGTAATTCGACACGACGATGACCCAATTCCGCCACCATCACCGGTTAAATCCAATTGATCATCATACATCTTGAAAACAGAGTGCTCTGTTTTTGACTTTTCTAATAAGTCAATCTTCAAATCAATAAACTCACTATCCTCATCATCATCCATCAATCCACCTTTGAATCCACTCTTTCTTCCCTCAATTTCACTAAAATCAGAAATTTTCGCACTCGAACACGCGACATTACACATCTCTTGATGAAATTTGTCACCCATGAAGCTACTTAAAGATCTTGATCTTGATCTTGACCCATCACTTATTTGATCCGACCCAACTCTGTTTCTCTCACTAGAACCCTCTTTCTCTCTCTTCTTCTTGAAATACTTCCCAATTTTCCAAAACCCATTGGTTTTCTTCACCTCTACAACACAACTACTACTCCTTTTGAACAGAACAACATCCTCTGTTTCACTCTGTTTCATCTTCAAGTGCGAAAAGAGCGTTTTCGGCTCATCGCCATTGCTCCCCTTTTCATTCTCAATCAAGAAAGATATTCTTCCAACACTTCCAACATCCATAGTGCAAGATGAGTTCCTGTATGAAGAGAAACCCGAACACGAACACGACGATATCCTCTGTTCGCCACAATCGGAACAAACGAGCTTGATCAGCTTTTCAGTTAGGCAGTATGCACAAATTCCTACTTGTGATGAGTTTTTTGGGTGTTTCTTACACAAAAGATTTGTTGATGATGATGATTGTGAGAATTTGTTTGAATTCGAGGCGAAATCGGGCTTCACTTGCTCTGTTTTCACAGATTTTCCCCTGTTCTTCATTGGTATGATTTTGAAGCTTTGTATGCAAAAATTGGAAGTATATTTTCAATAAAATTTGCCAATTTTGCATACAAATTGTGTGGGATTAATGGGAAATGAGAATTTGATTAGTTTAAGAGATAGAATGGAGTGTGAGGATGAAGCTCTTATACTCAAATAGAGAAAGTGTTTATCATAATTGCAATGAAATTATGTATGGATTTTTTTATAAGTAAAGTGTTACTTTAATAGATATTTAAATTAGGCATTATTGAGGTCCAATTTTATAGCCACTAATATTGTATTGCTTGATCTAAGATACAAGATTTTATTTGATATGAAAATTGCAAATTGTTAAAAAAAGATAGTCCGCAATGATTTGCAATTTAGTGATATGGTTAAAGATTTTATGATATTTGTTTATTTGTTATTATTGAGTATATTTTATTATATTAGATTCTTAATTAGTGGTTTAAAATGTTAACATTTTCTAAGATGACATCTCAACATTGCATAGAATAAGTAGTGAATAATACTTTGTTCACTTATTTTTGCTTGTAAGATATATAATAATGAATATTTTATTCACGTCTATTTTTATTTTTTAAGTGTCGTTTCTTTCTAATATTTCAATCCTACACTCTTTTTTTTCATTATCGGTGTCATTTTCATCACTTTCATTGTTGTCTAACAAGTAATAACCTCATTTTCAATGGTGTACCTAAATCTCTATGTGGATCTTCCATTGTCTTCACCTTTTAGGTCTAGCTAATTGATATTCCGTCATAGAACCTTGGTTATACTCTCTTTTTTTAACACGATTTATCGGGTTAGATACCAATGCCCTTTTGGGTAAAATTATATTCTAGTTGATACACGTTAGAAGTTGTCGTCACAGGAGCTATATCGCATGGTTGTTTGCTTTATGCACAAGAGTGATCTCCACCACTTGGAAAAGACTGGACTACAACGAGTAGAAACTAAAGGTAACTGATAAGAGACGACGATGACAAGAGTAATAATAATAATTGATATGGATTTGAGTCAAATTTCTATTTATAACATCAATTATCCAATATAATACAATTTTCGTTATCTTGATTACAAAATATCTTCATGGATATGGTGTGACTGTGATGTATAAAATGGTTTTAATAGTATGTTTAAGGCTGTATATATCCCGTTAGATAATAAAGCTAAGTGAAAGAAAAAATGAATTTGAGTTATACATTAATGAAAAGGTGATATGACAAAAGGAGTGAAGGAATGGAACAAGCAAAGTTTTAGGTGCGTGGAACTTGTCTCTTTCGGTAGTGAGATAGGTAATGAGTATTCTCAATCATCATCTCCAACTAGATCACTTAGTTATATACAATAAGCAATCTTTATTCATTGTCATCATCTTTATGCTATCTTAGGGTGTAAGGGCGCCTCACACGTTAAAGTAGTCCTCTCTCCATCTCAGTTAATGCTATTTTGTCATATCAACTCTTATCTTTGTTCTCCATTTTGCACTTATACATTGCAACACTCTACTCAAACAATCTTTTCTTTAAAAAATAAATAAATCAATTAAGATAAAAGTGTGATTGAGTGGAAAGAGTGGGCCCCACCATTAACCTTCTTTCTCTTCTTTTCCCTTAGGCCGGAGGGTATGGAGGGCGCCACCCCTGCCATCTCACCACCGATAGCGCCCCCGGGGCGCCACCACCTATATCGACCAATTTAAAGGGGGCGCCATGGGTCTCTCGCCACTGTGTTAACGGAAGAAGGGGGGGGGGGGGTGCAGGTGGAGCCCACCTCTTTTCAACCAATGAAATCGTTTTTTTTTTTTTTTTGTTTAATAGGGGGCTTTTAGATATCCCACACCACGCAAGTTAAAGTAAAGGACCTTAAAGCCCCCTGTCTGACGTGGAAGCTGCCAACATCTCAAATACGTGAAACTGCCTTTCGTAGCATTGTATTCTTCCAACACTCTAGTTAAAATATTTCCATCGTTTTGGCCGCTTCCCCAGTTGTCCCGAGTATGTTGAAAGACCTCTTGAAACTGATGACATTCGAAAAGTGTTGTAAGCATGAAATATTCGAAAAGTGATAGGAAATTGAATAGTAAGCATGAAAGATTCAAGTGTTGTCGCTGATAGGCGCAAGACGATATATTCGAAAAGTGATCTTTTCGAAAATGAAAGGTTGATATAAATTAAACATGACGTGACACGATCACGGTCGAGAAATGCAATGTGAAGTGGAATCACATTATAACCAAGCGAGCGGTAAAAAGTAACTGGACTAATAAGTCTAGTTAGTGAGACCGGTTAAGGTCATTTAAGTAATTTGGTTGCTTGTAAGCGGTGGATTCGGTATAACTGAACCGAATAAATGAATTTGAAAACAAAAGAAATTGTTGCTAAAAGTGAAAGATTTCACTAAAGACCTTTAAACGGGTCAAAGAAACGGATTCATAAGGAATTCGATAGTATATGAAAGCGATGGATATCGCTAAGTTAACTAAACTAGTGGAAATAACGAGATTACATTATTTCGAAGTTACACTATGTCGTATGAGATATGTAGACAATTAGTAACCAAAAAGATGTTACCATACTTTTCGGGTAATACTAACGATTGGTTAAAAAGTATAAGTAATGTTTAAAATATTTATCGGATCGAATACATTGAGTTTAAACTCAATGAATTATGTAAGAAAAGGTTTCGAGGACGAAACCTCTTTAAGGGGGGTAGATTTGTAAGACCCCGAAAACGGGTTTGGTAATCAAACCTCGTTAATAGTAAAAACGGGTAAAATACCGTTAGTGGTAAAATTAACCCGGTAAATATTAGGAATTAAATAAATAAATCTAATATTTATTAAAAGGATGGGAAATACTTTGAGAAAGCAAAGTATATAAAAAGGCCCGAGATTTAACGGGATTTTGAACAAGATGAATAACTAGGAAAATTATAACCTAGTTAACTACAAGTCTAGAAATAACTTGAAATGGGGTTAAAACAACCAATACTATATGTCAAACAAAAGTGGAGGGGCCAATGTTGTTAAAATTGAAACTTATATTATTAGTTTTAATTAAAAACAAAACCAAACATCTCATTTGAGATGTCTGGTCGATCAAGAACAGGAGAGGGCGACACCCTCACCTCCAAAACCCTAACTTCTACTAAACTCTCAAATTGAAGGCCCAAATCAAGTTGAAATCAAAATATGAACATAGAATCGTGATCACCTTGTCAAGAGGATCGTAAGGTATGTCGAATTTGGTCATTTTGATTCAAACCAAATTCTTGCATGTGATTGAAATTGAGTGTTGAGCTTAATTATGTGTTGTAAATACGAAGTTGGAAGTGATATAAGGTTTATGGACAAACCCTAGATGATTTCTTGTCAAAATTCTTGCATGATAATTGTAAGGATCAAAATCACCATAGTGGGTGATTAATATGTTAGTAGAGCTTGATAAACACTAGGATTTAAACCCTCGTTCTAGTGTAAACTGAAATTATGAGGAAATCTCTGATTTGTTGATGTTAAAATATGTGTATATAGCCTAATTGAAGTTAATTGGGGTGATAAACTCAAGTCATGAACTTGGTTTAGATTATGTAGAAATCTGACCCGCTAGGTGTTTGATAAAACGCCTAAATGAAGGTTAAAATGTAAAGGTTGGGTAAAACGCAGATTTGAATATGTTAAGAAATTGTGCGTAAAGACTTATAAAAAAGGGTTCTAAACGGACTGTGAATTGAACTCTTTAGGCAAGGAATCCGGATCGTCAAATGGACAAGCCGGTGGAAATACGCGTTTAAAAAGAGTGCTTAAAAAGGTACGTAACTACGATTCCGTTACGTTATGCTTGATTCCGTATTCTAGCTAGTAGACTTTAAATTAGCATAATACATGAAATTGGCATTTAGTTGAAGTGATGAAGATCACTAAGTAAATAAACGGGTCAAAAGGTGAAATTATCACCCTTTGACAATATTGTCTAATGGTTTATCGAGTTACATGTTATAGGAATAAATAGCAAATGGATAAGTACATCGCTATTGCTTAGCGGTTACTAAAGCAAGGTATTGAAACGGGTCAATATATTGATCCGAGCCAGGTATGTATAATAACACAACTCATCATGTAGAATTTGGAGTTCTATAAGAGTTAGACAATGTTAAAGTGTAGATATTCGGTTATCTTTAAGGTAAACCGAATAAATTGAATTATGTTCATGGTGTTTTAGATGCAAATGGGTTTATAAATAAGATTATAGTTAAAAGGGTTGGTTTTTGGGTCAATCAAGTATTAAAGGACCCTTGTAGTTAAAGAAGGATGAAGATTGACCAAATTGCCCTTGTAAGCTAATTCGGACGAACGACCCTTAAAGGTGGTTCGGAAATAAGTTTTATGATTATATAAATGCTTAGGATAAGTTAGATAGTGAAAAAACATAAAATTTTGGGTCAAAGGGCTTTATATGAGTCTTTGCCGTAAAATGGTAATCCGAGGGGTAAAACTCGGAACATATAGAAATCCACATTAAACCCAATACATATATAGTTGTAGTGGGAGGTTACTAGATAAGAAATGTAGAACTACAATGCTAGAAGGGAATGAAAGCGATTTTAAGCTTTAAAGTGCTTAAAATACCCTTAACGGGTCAAAATAAGCATACGAGCGAAAATGGGTTTAAATTGTGTAATAAACCTGTGATTAGAACCTAAAATGGTAGATAACATTAATTTGAAGAAGTGTAGGTGATATAGGAATCAAACAAACATGTTTGTTTGATAAAATGCATAAATGGGTAAAATTCGATAAAAAGGTAACGAGTCGAAGGCTTGAAAGTCTCAAAATTTATTTATGTTGGATGTTGCATTTTAACTCCATATGATGGAGAATCAAATTACAAACACGTAGGAAGAAACGGTAGGTTAAACGGACAAGCGGATTGAAAGATACGAAAGTTTTCGTGTCAAAAACGGCAAAAAGGAAATGAGTGATGCAGGGGCCACCGTAACTTACGGTGCCACCGTAAGTTACGGTGGAGCTGATTTGGTTACGGTGCTAGACTAGTGAAGTACGGTAGGGAAATGTTAACACAGGGGCCATCGTAACTTACGGTGCCACCGTAAGTTACGGTGGAGGTCAGAATTGAGTTATTGTTTTGGGATCAAGATATCAATGTTGGATTTTCCAAATTTCCTCGTTGTATTAGTTATTTAATTATCAAAACTGACCTTTAAGTTGGTTTTGATCACAGGTGTATGTCGAGAGTCCCGGATGAAGATTAAGCATCGAGCAAGAACCGAACACACGTTAAACAAAGCTTCCGCAACGCTGTTTTGTCGTTATTCTAAACGGCGAATTAAATCACATTATGTATATCACTTAAATTGTAAAAGTTTTTAACAAACCCGTATTTCCGATGTATATGTAATCATTAATTACATGATTATTTTCGCAAAATATACGTTAAACCTTGATTTATAAGAACGGGTGTTACAAGTTGGTATCAGAGCCTTGGTTTAAGAGATTCAAGTATGGTGGGAAGACTATGCTTGGACTTAAACCTTATGCTCTTAATAAAAATTGGTGTTCGGTTCGAGGCTTGATCGCAAATCCGGTAAGTACATGTATGTTAATAGTTTAGCATGCTAAAGTGTTGTAAACAACACATAGGGCTATCGTGTGATACACGTTACCCCAATTAAAATGACTGATATAGTTGACGAAAATACGCGCGTTGACGCGTATAGTAGAAAAAGCCTTGTATTATAATAAGGGCGATTATTGAAGTTGACGTTACTAACTTTTGTGAATGTTTTAATTGAAGGACACTCGCGTTTGAAGACAACGAGAGTCAAACGAATTGTGGGTATGATGATGGAACGGTCCGAGATATGACAAGAAGAGCATACTCATCAAGGACCTAAATCGCGTAACGATCGCAAATAAGTAATGGCAAGAAAGCCCGTTAAGGCAAGCATTACCAGGTGCACATTTTAAATATAATTGCACAAATAGTAATATGCAACAAATATGTAGAAATTGAAAGTTGCATATGTAGATTAAAAACTTGGAAAAAAACCCGAATAAAAAATGTATTCGTGATATTGTTTCCAAGAGAAACAAATAGAGGCATTACTTACATAGGGCGTGATGTGAAAACTATAAAAAGGTCATGCGTGTCATGTGTTAATCGCTTACTCTGGCCAAGTGAGTAGTTGCATATGATACCATGAACTTCTTATAGCGGACACATTTATGTCCGATGTAGTAAGGGTGGGGTGAATGGGACTAACTTAAATGGTACCCAAATGAATCAAATAAGTAAGATGTTTGATAGTAAACGTAAACGTAAGTCGGATGACGGAAGCGTATTACGTAAGAATAACGAGCCCGAGAGAAGGGACAAGGATCAAGTAAAAAGAAAATACAGACCGACTGTAACACCTCGAAAATTCACGTCCTATAATGTGTTGACACGTGTCATAAAGTTTGAACGTGTGAAAGAATATTATAAAAGGACTAAAGTTGACAAACATGGAAAGTATGTGAAAATATGTATTCTAAGTGTCAACTGTGAATAAATATAATGTACATTAACCCTACACGATGCTCATACCTTCAAACGAATAAATCATGGATCATACGAAGCTAAAAGTGAGAGATTACAAACTACAGGGGTTAAATGTGTCAACATGTTTAAAGATATACCTCTGAGTGACCTTTTGACAAACCCGAAGCTTTGTAAATGTTAATCATGCTCACTGGAATGAACGATTTAAATTTCGTAAAGTTTCGTTAACGTATGAGAAAGTTATGATCGAATTCGTGTGCGAGGGGTTAAAGCGTCAACGTTGAAAGTTAGGCCTTTTCGGGTAACAATAAAGTTACCCGGGGACTTAACAAAGTGGGTATATGTCTTGAGGCCCTTATAGATCAATTACGGGGGCTCAAAATGCAATAAACAAGTGCCTAATCGAAGTTTGAAGAGCCAAGGACCAAAACTGCAATTTTTAAAAGTTTTGTGGGATGTCACCTAGGGCTCGCGTAGCGCGAGCGTGACTGCTTATGCAGTCGCGCTACGCGACTGCTTCACCTGATCAGCCAGTTCCGAGTTCTATGGGGACTTGTCTGCCTTTGCACTTGTAATCGATTTTAATCGATTTTTCACTTCTCACTTGGCCCCTAGACACCCCCTAAGCCTTAGAGACACATGTTGATGAATTGTGGTAAGTCCTAGACCTTGTTGTCAAGCTTTTGTGGTGCTTGATTCACTATAAAAGGCCACCTTCAAGTCACAACATCACTCACACCTTCATCTGCATTTCTTGAGCACTTCTGGAGCTTAGGAGCAGACCCAATACCTTCCTACTCGAGCTTAGGACTTGGGTAAGTATGCTAGACCTTCCTCGGTTTAGTTTTTGCTTAGTTATTAGCTTAAAAGTCAACCGTCGTAATTAACGGTTGACTTAACGATTAATCGCTAATGGTCCAGTGATTAGTCAAACTAAAAGTAGTTTTAGAATGGTATTTATGAGGGAAATAAAACCCCAAAAGGGTTTCCCCTGATCACCATCCTAAACAGGTCAAATGTCGGGTCAAACCTTTATTTAAAAAGTCAACATATTGCTTAGAATGTCATTTATGCATAATTAGCCATCTATAACATGTATAACCTGTTTGAACATTGTTATAACTTAGAAATAAGTGTAAGAACATGTCCCAACATGTTCAACCCGACTATTTCCTGTTTAGACCCGGTTCGGAACCGAAAGTCACATAGTTTGACTTTTCGGTTGACTTTCAGTTCTGACCCGTTTGGGCATATTTTAGAAATGCCTCAGAGCTTTAATTGGATTAGGATACATGTTAGAACAACCCTCTGTGACCATACACCTTGGTTCACTAGTTATCCAATCAATATGCATATTTCCGTTAATTGCTCATACGTTGACCGTTATGCCCTTATTACCTTAAATCACGATTTATGAAAATGTAAAAGTGTAGAAACCTTGAATATTGATATATAAGCTTGTATGCAAAATTTGACATCAGTTTGACTTATAGATTAAGAGTTATGCTCATTAGCGTAATTACGGTGCTTTATGTTAATAAAATGGCGTAATTAGCGCATAGCCTAATTAAACATACTTTTTGGTATCAAAAGAATTACCCACTGATGTAATATATTATTTTGGGAATTTTAAAGATTTTTAATAAATTTTAGGCTGAGCATAACTCATAGTCGTAGGCTTAATTCGGTAATTGTCGGTTTTGCCCTTACGGGCCATAAAATGAGTTTTACTTATCTAAACGACTCCAAACCTTTTGCTACTGATCACATATGATTAATAAATTATTTTAAGCCTTCTGGAAATATAAAAATATCAGATTTAAGTATAGAACCCGGAAATGGCCTTTAATCGCCATAATTAGCGTTTTTAACGCATAGTATGTCTTAAGATCATATTGGACATACCCGGGTTGATACCTACTGATATATGAGGCAAATTATGATATTCTAACAGTAAGCAAAGGTTGATAAACTCAGACTTCGTTTTTGAGCTTTTCGGCTTATGTGAAATTACCAAAATACCCCTACGGGGCATAGTTTGGTTAAAGATGATAAATTTCACATATAAGCTTTAGCCTACTGATATAACTTATCAAATTGAGTATGTTTGCTGTTTACATCAGACCTGTATCTCAGTTAAACAATTAAACTCTTTTACAAACTTTAAAATGACCAAACTACCCCTACGGGGCATAGTTTGTGTTTAAATTAGTTCGGGGCATAACGAAAGACATCCTACTGATGTCACAACATATTTGAAGCATATTAACTTAGGAAACATGTATATGGCTCTTACGGATACCCGTTACGCTTATTTCGCGTTCGGTTCGGTTTATGTAACAAGTTTACATAAATTAGCCGATACGGGTCAAACCTTATCGGTTTTATCTCAAAATCCAGAATGTGAATAATAAACCCATATTAAACAAGTCTCCGAACTTGTCGGGTCTAAATCACATTCTATCCGGTCTTCGCTTAATTGTGCGTACGAACCGTATCTTTGAAACTAGCCGGTCTAAGCTTAAGCTTAATTAAAGACCCGTTAGGATTCTAATAGGTTATTAAAAACCTTCGTTCCAGATTAGGAGCCCAGTAAAAGCTATCTGTACTTGCTGATTTGATATACGGCTGGGATTGAATTTATATTTAGCTCAGGTAAATACTTTTAACTTATTTTCCCTATACGGGCTTGGGTTACGGTACATAGCGTACCGCTTGATCGAGCATCAAATCTTCCACGCTTAGTGGTTAATTGAATAATTTGATCGGCTCGTTTTAAACAGATGTGTTTACTTTACAGCCTTTGGGGGGTTAATGACCATGTCCCGGATATCCCTGGCATTATCTTACGAGATAGCCACGACCTGAGCACGGGGTGTAGGCGTACTCCCGTGTATAACTCACGTAAGTGGTGTGTCTATTGATCTTTAACCCGGAATACGTTCCGGGCTACTGAACGCATAAGTAACATGTAAATCGTTCACAAGATTATAATATTAAATAATTCTCCCAAGTTAAAAAGATTAATTTTGCCTCCGTGCATTTTAATCAATGTGTCAAGATATTTTGTGCCACGTGCATTCAAAACAATTTACAAACTCTTTTTCCAAAATGAGTCAGTTGAATGTATTTACCAGTGTAAACTGACGTATTTTCCAAAAAGGCTAAATGCAGGTACTATACGAAATTTGGCTGGATATGTCTCCTTAGCATCAATAGAAGTCTCGCAAGCTTAAGATGCCTAAAAGTCTGTTGAACTATTGTTTCCATCTTATGTTCGATCCTTCTGTGGATAAACTTCCGAATATTGTGACAAATAATATTACAATAATAAATTCGGTTGTATTATATTTTCAATTGCTTCCGCTGTGCTTAATAATATTGTGTTGTTTGACTATTATGTTGCCAACCATGACGTCACGATACTCCCCACCGGGCCCACCGGTGACACGTGGAAATTCGGGGTGTGACACCGACCAATAGGGATGCTAAGGCATAGGGATAAAAGTTTGACTGTCACAAGTGATGAAATTCACATGGACAAGTCAAACGAATCGAATAAAGAATAAAGGACTTGATTGAATAAAAGCGATGGATCTCGCTAAGACGACCAAATAAATTAAAATAACGTCTAAAACCATATAAGAATGGTTACTTGAAAATGATTACGGTAAAAGATACCCGATGAATGGGTAGGATTTGGAAAGAATGCGTAAACCAAAAGATGGGAACGCGAGATAGAAAGTCAAAAGACTCGGAATATGAGTCATGAATAAAAGACAATGAGAATTTGCAAACAGAGATGTTAATAACTACGCTCAGCTATTTCAAAGCTGAACGGGTCAAACAAAGACTGAAGTTTGGCATTCATAAGTGATGAATGTTCACACGAACAAGTCAAACAAATTTAATAAAGGATGACACTTGCTAAAGTAAGTAAGCGCGAATCGGATAAATAAAAGTGCGAAATATTAATAAACCTATGTAAAGGAGTTATAGGCGTTAAAAACATTGAAATAAAAGAACCCGGGTAATGGGACGTAAAGAAGTACAGGTAAGAACCGGGTAACGGTAAGTGTATGGAAAACCGACGTGTAAATTGACGTTAGAAGTCGAGAAGTTGGAAAGATGATTCGAAAGAAAACAATGTAGCCTTAGACTACGGTCAAGGTCAAATGAAATCCAAAAAGTAAAGGTGAATGATTATAAACATAAAAAGGGGTGCCTTAACGCCATATGCGTATATAAACGTATACACTTTTGAATAAAGACTAGAATAAAAGATGATCTACGGGATCATCATAACCTACGGGAAATTAAATAGTATAAAGGCTTACGGGGCCAAAATGACCCACGAGTCATGAATTGAAGCAAAGGGATCATAAAGGCCTCGTCTTAAAGAGATGAAAGCTTAAGGAAATAGCCTACGAGGTTAAGTGAAGGAACCTACGGGTCCATAGTGTAAGGTGAGGGAACTTGTTACGATTCCCCGCGTAAAACGAGAACGGAAAACAATGAATTAGGGGTTGTTAGTTTCCTTGATATGAGTAATTGGCATAGTTAAAAAAAAAAGTTAGACTAAAATTCAGTTTTAGTAAGAAATAACATTTTTACAAATATAAATTCTGATAGGAAATTGAATAGTAAGCATGAAAGATTCAAGTCTTGTCGCTGATAGGCGCAATACGATATATTCGAAAAGTGATATTTTCGAAAATGAAAGGTTGATATAAATTAAACATGACGTGACACGATCACGGTCGAGAAATGAAATGTGAAGTGGAATCACATTATAACCAAGCGAGCGGTAAAAAGTAACTGGACTAATAAGTCTAGTTAGTGAGACCGGTTAAGGTCATTTAAGTAATTTGGTTGCTTGTAAGCGGTGGATTCGGTATAACTGAACCGAATAAATGAATTTGAAAACAAAAGAAATTGTTGCTAAAAGTGAAATATTTCACTAAAGACCTTTAAACGGGTCAAAGAAACGGATTCATAAGGAATTCGATAGTATATGAAAGCGATGGATATCGCTAAGTTAACTAAACTAGTGGAAATAACGAGATTACGTTATTTCGAAGTTACACTATGTCGTATGAGATATGTAGAAAATTAGTAACCAAAAAGATGTTACCATACTTTTCGGGTAATACTAACGATTGGTTAAAAAGTATAAGTAATGTTTAAAATATTTATCGGATCGAATACATTGAGTTTAAACTCAATGAATTATGTAAGAAAAGGTTTCGAGGACGAAACCTCTTTAAGGGGGGTAGATTTGTAAGACCCCGAAAACGGGTTTGGTAATCAAACCTCGTTAATAGTAAAAACGGGTAAAATACCGTTAGTGGTAAAATTAACCCGGTAAATATTAGGAATTAAATAAATAAATCTAATATTTATTAAAAGGATGGGAAATACTTTGAGAAAGCAA
This sequence comes from Helianthus tuberosus, assembly GCA_030545235.1. Lineage (NCBI taxonomy): Eukaryota > Viridiplantae > Streptophyta > Magnoliopsida > Asterales > Asteraceae > Helianthus > Helianthus tuberosus. The sequence goes on from CM060393.1 coordinate 31,715,561, forward strand.
AGTATATAAAAAGGCCCGAGATTTAACGGGACTTAAAATAAAACGGGATTTTGAACAAGATGAATAACTAGGAAAATTATAACCTAGTTAACTACAAGTCTAGAAATAACTTGAAATGGGGTTAAAACAACCAATACTATATGTCAAACAAAAGTGGAGGGGCCAATGTTGTTAAAATTGAAACTTATATTATTAGTTTTAATTAAAAACAAAACCAAACATCTCATTTGAGATGTCTGGTCGATCAAGAACAGGAGAGGGCGACACCCTCACCTCCAAAACCCTAACTTCTACTAAACTCTTAAATTGAAGGCCCAAATCAAGTTGAAATCAAAATCTGAACATAGAATCGTGATCACCTTGTCAAGAGGATCGTAAGGTATGTCGAATTTGGTCATTTTGATTCAAACCAAATTCTTGCATGTGATTGAAATTGAGTGTTGAGCTTAATTATGTGTTGTAAATACGAAGTTGGAAGTGATATAAGGTTTAGGGACAAACCCTAGATGATTTCTTGTCAAAATTCTTGCATGATAATTGTAAAGATCAAAATCACCATAGTGGGTGATTAATATGTTAGTAGAGCTTGATAAACACTAGGATTTAAACCCTCGTTCTAGTGTAAACTGAAATTATGAGGAAATCTCGGATTTGTTGATGTTAAAATATGTGTATATAGCCTAATTGAAGTTAATTGGGGTGATAAACTCAAGTCATGAACTTGGTTTAGATTATGTAGAAATCTGACCCGCTAGGTGTTTGATAAAACGCCTAAATGAAGGTTAAAATATAAAGGTTGGGTAAAACGCAGATTTGAATATGTTAAGAAATTGTGCGTAAAGACTTATAAAAAAGGGTTCTAAACGGACTGTGAATTGAACTCTTTAGGCAAGGAATCCGGATCGTCAAATGGACAAGCCGGTGGAAATACGCGTTTAAAAAGAGTGCTTAAAAAGGTACGTAACTACGATTCCGTTACGTTATGCTTGATTCCGTATTCTAGCTAGTAGACTTTAAATTAGCATAATACATGAAATTGGCATTTACTTGAAGTGATGAAGATCACTAAGTAAATAAACGGGTCAAAAGGTGAAATTATCACCCTTTGACAATATTGTCTAATGGTTTGTCGAGTTACATGTTATAGGAATAAATAGCAAATGGATAAGTACATCGCTATTGCTTAGCGGTTACTAAAGCAAGGTATTGAAACGGGTCAATATATTGATCCGAGCCAGGTATGTATAATAACACAACTCATCATGTAGAATTTGGAGTTCTATAAGAGTTAGACAATGTTAAAGTGTAGATATTCGGTTATCTTTAAGGTAAACCGAATAAATTGAATTATGTTCATGGTGTTTTAGATGCAAATGGGTTTATAAATAAGATTATAGTTAAAAGGGTTGGTTTTTGGGTCAATCAAGTATTAAAGGACCCTTGTAGTTAAAGAAGGATGAAGATTGACCAAATTGCCCTTGTAAGCTAATTCGGACGAACGACCCTTAAAGGTGGTTCGGAAATAAGTTTTATGATTATATAAATGCTTAGGATAAGTTAGATAGTGAAAAACATAAAATTTTGGGTCAAAGGGCTTTATATGAGTCTTTGCCGTAAAATGGTAATCCGATGGGTAAAACTCGGAACATATAGATATCCACATTAAACCCAATACATATATAGTTGTAGTGGGAGGTTACTAGATAAGAAATGTAGAACTACAATGCTAGAAGGAAATGAAAGCGATTTCAAGCTTTAAAGTGCTTTAAATACCCTTAACGGGTCAAAATAAGCATACGAGCGAAAATGGGTTTAAATTGTGTAATAAACCTGTGATTAGAACCTAAAATGGTAGATAACATTAATTTGAAGAAGTGTAGGTGATATAGGAATCAAACAAACATGTTTGTTTGATAAAATGCATAAATGGGTAAAATTCGATAAAAAGGTAACGAGTCGAAGGCTTGAAAGTCTCAAAATTTATTTATGTTAGATGTTGGATTTTAACTCCATATGATGGAGAATCAAATTACAAACACGTAGGAAGAAACGGTAGGTTAAACGGACAAGCGGATTGAAAGATACGAAAGTTTTCGTGTCAAAAACGGCAAAAAGGAAAGGAGTGATGCAGGGGCCACCGTAACTTACGGTGCCACCGTAAGTTACGGTGGAGCTGATTTGGTTACGGTGCTAGACTACTGAAGTACGGTAGGGAAATGTTAACACAGGGGCCACCGTAACTTACGGTGCCACCGTAAGTTACGGTGGAGGTCAGAATTGAGTTATTGTTTTGGGATCAAGATATCAATGTTGGATTTTCCAAATTTCCTCGTTGTATTAGTTATTTAATTATCAAAACTGACCTTTAAGTTGGTTTTGATCACAGGTGTATGTCGAGAGTCCCGGATGAAGATTAAGCATCGAGCAAGAACCGAACACACGTTAAACAAAGCTTCCGCAACGTTGTTTTGTCGTTATTCTAAACGACGAATTAAATCACATTATGTATATCACTTAAATTGTAAAAGTTTTTAACAAACCCGTATTTCCGATGTATATGTAATCATTAATTACATGATTATTTTCGCAAAATATACTTTAAACCTTGATTTATAAGAACGGGTGTTACAAAAAATTAGGCCAGTATGGGTAGACTTAGGTTTTGAGCTTTCAAAACTTTCTAACCTGACCCCAATCAAAGAGCATGTGTACATATCAAATAGATTTTTTTAATGGCAGATCAAACTGCACTGAAAAATCTAATATGGGCTAGAAACCCAAAAAATAAAAATAAAAAAAAACCTCACGTTGATATATATTAAATAGATGACCTAATAATTTGTAGTGGTCGTGATGATTGTTAGGAGATAAACTTTAAAAAGTGTTGGGGTCATAGGTTAAGTAATGTTGACAAAAGTGTTCGTTTGGTAGTTCTTTTGAGTCGAAAAGCAAGTTAGATCAATCAATCAAACCATACCAACATTATTATCTAATTATTCCTATAAAATTATTTTATGTTTTTTTATTAAAGAGAGGGAATGTGGTAATACAGAACAAAAGAAATGTGACAGTCGTCTACAGATTCAATAATATATAGTTGTACATTTAACGCACCCAAATATATACACACACATGTTCTATCTCTTTATTTGCAATGAGTAGTAGTGTACTTCATCTAATTTGATTCTTATCAGTATAACATTAATCTATTATGTAACTTTTGGTATTTAAATCATTAGTCTTTTTCTTCTCACTTAAGGGAGCAAGTTAATAATATTTGAGTGGTTTTAACTTTATTAAAATTTTAGTAACATTTTTAACCATATATTATATAGTAAAATCAAAGCATAAACTATTATAGAGGCTTTTTGCTATTTGTAAATTACTAGTGGGAATGCCCGCGCGTTGCGGCGGGTGTCCCGGCTCATATTAGATTAAATTATGATGTGTATTACGAACCACACAACTGATTTTCATACATGAATTTATTTAATGTAAATCATATACTTGAGAACCATGAGACAGCGAAAGTGATTTACATGGGACTGAAAAAGGGTGACCCTTGTTTGACCCATTTTCATCAACTATTTTAGGAACTCTTGTAGTCTGCAGAGGCATTTTGTTCCTGTCAGACAAAAAAGCGGAAAAAAGATACTGATTAAAAGCCGAAAATGGGTCTGAAATTTTTGGTTAAAGCAAAAGTTGGTTTAGAAAAACCTCAAATACATTTAAATTTTTTATCTTTAAGACTAGAAGGTATGGGGGCCGGCTGAGGCCCGGCTAGGACCGGCGCCGGTCCCCCACACCGCCCCCCTCCATCCCACCCGTCATCCCCAGCAACCCATTGCCGTTCTCGCCGTGCCACTTTTGAAAAATATAGCCGTTGATAACGGCTAGATTAATAAAAAAAAAAAAAAAAAAAAAAAAACCTTTTTCAATTTAAATATATACCCATTCTTTATACCATTTCCTCAATATTTCACCCATTCTTCTCCCATTCTCATCCATTTTTATAAAAAAAACACTCCCATTTTTATACCAATCTTTTATAAAAAAATATCTCTTCATCCACAATGGCATCTAATCCTTGGTGGTCCGGCTCTTCTTCGGACGAAGAGGAGATGTTTTTCGCAAACGCTGTGGTAAAGGCGGCGCAGATTCTTTTGGAAGAGGAAGAGGAAGAGGACTCGTCTGAAAACGTTATTACCACACGAATACGGGTTAACAGAGACCGCGAAGGAGCGCACGAGAAATTGGTTAACGATTATTTTTCGGATGCACCCCTTTACAACGCCGACACTTTCAAACGAAGGTTCCGAATGAGTCGCCGTTTATTCACACGGATTGCTGATGATTTGGCGGGGCTAGACCCGATTTTCACTCAACGACCCGATGCTCGGAATTATGAAGGGTTCACCACGTTACAAAAGTGTACTGCGGCCATTCGTCAACTGGCGTACGGGACAGTGGCCGACGCGTTGGACGAGTACTTACAGATGTCGGCAAGAACTGCGCGGGAATGTTTGTATCGGTTTTACCATAATGTGGTGAAACTGTATAGCAAAAAATATTTGCGGAAACCAAACGCGTATGATGTTCAACAGTTGTACCAAGCTCATGAAGCAAGGCACGGGTTTCCGGGAATGCTTGGTAGCATTGATTGTATGCATTGGGAGTGGCATAACTGCCCGACTGGGTGGCGAGGCCAATACACGCGAGGTGATCACGGCTATCCAACCTTAATACTTGAGGCCGTGGCGTCACAAGATTTGTGGATCTGGCATTCTTTCTTTGGGCTCCCTGGTTCACTCAACGACCTCAACGTCCTATACCAATCGACGATCTTTAGCGATGTCGTTAATGGAATCGGTCCGGACACCTGTTTTACAGTTTCAGGGGTTAAGTATAGACGCGGGTATTATCTGGCTGACGGAATATATCCGTCTTGGTCTACAATTGTCAAGACTATTTCATTTCCTGAGGACGAAAAAAGGAAAAAATTCGCCAAGCGTCAAGAAGGTGCAAGAAAAGACATCGAACGTTGTTTTGGTGTTTTAAAAAAAATGGGCCGTCCTTGAACAACCGGCACATGCGTTCACACCGAAGAGGTTGCGCCTTTGTATGTACGCTTGCATTTTGCTCCTGTAACACCTCAAAATTTCGTGTTTAATAAGATGACGACACGTGTCATGTATGACGAAAACACGTTGTGAACCCGGATTAAATAAAGATGTTTTGGCAGGATTTAAAAGTGGCGTGTAACACCTCGAAAATTTACGTCCTATGATGTGTTGACACGTGTCATAGGTTTGAACGTGTGAAAGAATGTTCTTGAAGGACTAAAGTTGACAAACAGTGAAAGTATGTAATTATAAGGGTTCAAAGTGTCAACAATGAATAAGTATACTTTGTAATAACCCTACATGATGTTTATAACCTTAAACGAATAGATCATGGATCATACGAAGCGAATTGTGAAGGAAAGTGAGAGATTACAAACTACAGGGGTTAAATGTGTCAACATGTTAAATTATACCTCTGAGTGACCTTTTGACAAACCCGAAGCCTTGTAACGATTAATTATGCTCACAAGAATGCACCATAAAAATTTCACCAAGATTCGTTACCGTATGAGAAAGTTATGATAGAATCCGTGTGTAAGGGTTAGAAACGTCAACATTGAAATTTAGGGCTTTTCGGGTGATCACAAAGTTACCCGAGGACTTAACAAAGAGGGTATAAGCCTTAAAGCCCCACATGTTAAATATTAAAGCCTCAAATTGCAAGAAACAATGAGAAAGCGATGTTTAGAAGGACCAGGGACTGAAATGCAAATAATGGAAACTTGTTGGGCTGGTCTTCTTCACCCTCGCGTAGCGCGAGCAGATAGGCCCCGGCAGTCGCGCTACGCGACTGCCTTGTCTGAACAGAATGTTATGTGCAGCTGTGTGTTGATGTTTAAACCGACTTAAATGCCATTTTTCCATTCCATGGGCTTGTCTAAGGTGGTATTTAGCATGTAGGACACATGTTGATCACTTGGTAACACCCATAGACCTATGTGTTGATCATCCATGCATGTTTGAACACCATAAGAAGACCCACATTCTTTGCAAATTTGATCATTCATCTTGCATTCACTTCTGGTCATTTTGAGGAGCTTCCCAGCAAATCACAAACATTCCAAATCGTGCATAAGACTTGTGTAAGTACCCTTGATCTTCTTCAATTCATTCATACTTAGTTTATGGCCTAGAAATCAAAACGTCGTAACTACGGTTTGACTTTTCGATAATAAATAATCGGTCCAGAGTTTAGTCGAATCAAAGGTTGTTATAAGCTGGTATTTATATGGTTAATAAACCCCTAAAAGGGCACTCACTAATTCGAATCCTAACTAGGTCGTTTATCGAGTCAAACTTCTTCCGAAAAAGTCAACAGAATTGTTATGTTTGGTTTAATGCATGATTAGCGATGTAAATGGCGTATAGCCTATTTTATCATTCTTACCAACTGAAAATAAATATAAAAACTTGTATACGCTTGCTTGATTCGACAACTTTATGTTTAGAACCGATTCGGAACCGAGATACGCAAAAGTTTGACTTTTGCTTTGACCTCAGTTCTGACCTGATTCTTATAGGTTTAGACATGCCTTAAAGTTCCATTAGGACCTAGTTACATGTGTGTATAAGCCTCTGCGTTTATACCACTCGAATCCCTAATCGTCCGACGTTTCCGTTAATTGCCTAAATATTGACCGTAATGCCCTTATGACCATAAAACGAGATTTTTGGAAATATGAAAGTGCCATAATCTTAGTTACTGATTATTATGCATGTCCCGAAAATTTCACGTTAATCGGAGGTCTAGATTAGGAGTTATGCTTAATGACGTAATTAAGAACGCTTTTATTAATTAAACGGCGTCATTAGCATAAAACCTATCTAAACCCAATTTTTGACACCAAACCTTTTACCCACTGATGTAATATAATATTTTAGGATTTTTGAAGATTTTTAATTATTTTTAAACTGATCATAAGCTTGGATTAGCGCCTTAATTCGGTTAATATCGAATATACCCTTTTCGGCCATAAAATGAGTTTTACAAATCCTTTTGACGCCAATCCAATTGCTACTGATTTTAAATATTAAATAGAGTGTTTTGAACCTGTTTAATTGATCAGGAAACTCAGAATCGTATTTTAAACCGTACGTCGCTTAAAACGGCTTTATACGCGTATTATACGCATAGTTTGGGTTTAAAACTATTTTGACATATAAGACTTATAACCAAATGTTATAACCTGTTTAAATAAGCCATTTTACTGATGTAACCAGACCCGGTTCACAGAAACCTAATTAAATCCTTTTATAATCTTTAAAATGACCAAAATACCCCTACGGGGCTTATTAAGAGATTAAACTCGTTTGGGGCGTCACGGGTGATATCCTACTGATGTCACAACTTATTTAAGGCATGTTAACTTAGGAAACCTGTTTAGGACTCTTACGGATACCCGTTACGCTTCATGCGCGTTCGGTTCGGTTTATGTAACTAGTTTACATAAATTAGCCGAAACGGGTCAAACCCTATCGGTTTTATCTCAAAATCCAGAATGTGTATCATATACCCATATTAAACAAGTCTTCAAACTTGTCGGGTCTAAATCACATTCTATCCGGTCTTCGCTTAATCGTGCGTACGAACCGTATCTTTAAAACTAACCGGTCTAAGCGTAAGCTTAACTAAAGACCCGTTAGGATTCTAATAGGTTATTATAAACCTTCGTTCCAGATTAGGAGAACCAGTAAAAGATACTTGCACTCGCTGATTTTGAACTATACTTACTCAGGTAAATACTTTTAACTTATTTTCCCTATACGGGCTTGGGGTACGGTATATAAAATACCGCTTGGTCGGGGCGTTGAATCTTTGATTGAATGAATGATAATGAAAGTATTGAGACGTCTCGTTTAATATTGTTTTGTTTACTTAAAGCCTTTGGGGGGTTAATGACCGTGTCCCGGATATCCCTGGCATCATTTTACGAAATGGCCACGACCTTAGCACTCAGGTGTAGGCGTACACCTGTTAGTGTCTCATAAATAAAGTGGTGTGTTAATTGATCTTTAATCCGGCTCGATCCGGGCTACTGAACGCATAAGGAACATGTAAATCCATACAAGTATTATATATTTAAATAATTATCCCAAGTTATAAAATATTATTTGTGCCTTGTGCCTTAAATGCATTTTCTTAAACTCTTTTCAAAATGAGTCGGTTGATTGTATTTACCAGTGTAAACTGACGTATTTTCTTAAAAAGGTTAAGTGCAGGTACTACGCGAAATAGGCTGGCTTGTCTCCTAGCATCCACAATTAAGTCTCGCCAGCTTGGATGTCATAACTGTTGAACATTTGTTTCTTTTTTTAAATTTGATCTACCTGTGGATTTATATTCGACTGTTTGTGATACTTAATATTACAATATCGTTTGGTTGAATTAAATCTATACTTTGCTTTCGCTGTGCATTTAAATATTGTGTTGTTTGACTATTATGTTGCCAACCACGTCACGATACTCCCCTACCGGGCCCACCGGAGACACGTGGAAATTCGGGGTGTGACAGGTTGGTATCAGAGCCAACTCTGAGTGAATTAAACACTAACCTTTTGTGTTTAATCTCAGTTACACAATTGCACATTCCTAAATCTTCGAGTCTAGACAAAGAACTTAGGAATAATCCAAATTGTTCAAATTTTTATTTAATTAAATTTTTGTCCTTTATTTTTCCTTGTTATTACCTTGTGTATTTTAACAGGTACAATAATGCCGCCAAGATTTAGACGAGGTGGTCGAGGAAAGGAGCCAGCTAGCGCCCCTAACGACCATGAGGCAGGGCCTTCATATCGACGAACTTCTTCTACAAGGAATGACGAAACGAGGGAACTATGGAGGACATATGAAGACGATGCCAGACGATCTTTTTCGCACACCTCAACACCTCCATATCATGACTCTTATGGGCCTCAGTCAGAGAACGAACCCCACAACCCGCAACGTTTCTTTGGCGACCCTACTCCGGTCTTTCAGGGTCAGTTTAACCCAGCGGAGTACCTGCCAGAGCAAGTGGGATTTAACCCACTAGGACCAGAGGATCACTTTTCGGGTGATCAAGATATGGACGAGGACACAGATCCCGTCGAGGCTTCAACCGGATCATTTAACCATCCTTTCGTGATCTCAGACGGTTCGTCTTTTCACGGAACACCATACCAGGGTCCGGATAGTCACATGGCACGGTTCGAACGGTGTGAGTGGTACTATACACCATCTGAACACTCATCACCTCACCAGCAGCCGCCACTGCAGCAGCAAGATCCCTCTGTGGATCCACGTTATGAGGCAGTCACGCCACCGCCTCCACCGCCGCCAGTTCACCTAGAGCCTCCAGAACCACCAAGACGTAGGAGGACTGGTGCACGGATCTCAGCACGAGAAGTTGACTTTCGTCTCAACACCCCTCAACACTCTAGCGGTAGCCATTACCCGCCTACTCATGAAGTCCCACAGATGGAAGGACCTTCTGTCCCAGTTTCGGAGGTGAATTCAGCACCTATTGTACCGCCATCACCGGGTTTTGGCCACCCAATACCTGCTTATACTGCTCCGGCAGCTTACAACCCATATGGACCACCAGCATACCATGGTTATAACTATGCTGATGATCCTTACAACGTGGCATCAAGCTATCTTGCCCATAATAATCCTGAGGGACCATACGGACCCCCTTGGGGAATGGGATACCCAGCTCGGGGGTATCAAGCACCTGTTCAGCCGCCACCACAGTACCAGCCACCACGGGCTCCTCCACCTGAGCAGGAGGAACTCCGTCGAAGACTGGCTAAAGTGGAGCGAGACTTCCAGAAGGAACGTAGGAAGAATGAAGGATTTATGAGTGGGTTGGCAAACTTGCTTAAGGGGAAGAAGAAACGGGATCATTAAATCCCCATATATATATTGTTGTATTTCCTTGTTTAAATCAAGTCCCTACGTGGACATTTATTTATGTGTGTATGTAGTCCCTGCGTGGACATCTATCTTTGTACTTAGTCCCTACGTGGACTTGTCGCCAGTAGTCCCTGCGAGGACATTTACTTTTGTAGACCGTCCCTGTGAGGACATGTATTATCTGTATTGCTCCTGAGTGGGCATCTATCTCTGTGAAAAGTCCCGTTTAGGGCAAAATGTACTACTTTTAGTTTAATGGAATGTAAGTTTTTAAATTTCATCTTTGCTATGTTATGCATAATTAAAAGATATATGAAATAAATAAATCAAAATCTTTCCTTTTAAAAGTCTATCTGCCTATGTTATTTTTGTAAGGATCTTAAAAGTATAACCTAGCCTGCATGTCATTTTAAGACCGGGCCCAGATGGTAAAACTAGTTAAAAAGATTCAAATCCCTGTTAACATCTGAAAACATGTTAACACTCCTGGCAGACATGATTCGTTAAAAACACACGTGTTATTATTATATATGGATCTTTTCAAAGATTCTAAACCCAACTTAATGATCTCTGAATCATGGGTTAAATCATTAATAAATATGATAAGTTCTTTTACCATCCATTGGTAATGGAATGCCTACGGGCCCTTCTCATTTTCATATGAGACAGAAGACATTATTAGTCTATGACCCTGTCTGATAAAGGTAATGAACTTTGTTCAAACCTTCATGCTTTGATTCTCTGAAATCCTAGCTTATAATCTATATTGTCCCTGTGACTAGGCCTTATGTGCTAATAAATACTGTTATTATTTTATAATTAGGATAAATTATATTAGAAATCCTAAATAAAGGTGAGTAATAAATTAACCATATATGGTCTATGTTACCACGGTTAATAAAAATTGCCATAAAAGACAATTATGTGATAAACTCACCAATAAATTATTGCCAATGTGTTACAGTTCAAGAAACATGGCAGACTCAAACGAGGTCAACAGTCACCAAGGGATAGGGAATGATAATGCCCATGTAAACGTAGCGGGTGCAGAGTTGCAAGCTATGATAGACAATGCGGTAAATAGAGCTATGGATAGACAGCACCATGGATCAAGTGGTACCCATACGAGGACCCATTCTGCATCACACACTAGAACACCCTCCAGGACCCACACTGCCCACAACAGTAATTCTCACCACTCCTCGAATCAAAGGAGTAATCCATCCCAAAGAGTCGTACAGAACCAAGAACCTCGTAATAGGGGTTGCACATATAAGTACTTTGTCTCGTGCAAACCCAGAGACTTCAATGGGGAAAAAGGAGCTGTTGATTGCATGACGTGGATGGACGAAATGGATACTGTGGTGGATATAAGTGGTTGTCATAATAGGGACATTGTGAAGTTTGTCTCGCAGTCTTTCAAAGGAGAAGCCTTAGCCTGGTGGAGATCTTTGATCCAAGCCACAGGGAAAGTCCCGTTATACAACATGACCTGGGAACATTTCATGGCACTAATCAAAGAAAATTTCTGCCCTCAACACGAGGTTGAGAGAATTGAATCTGATTTCCTGGCGCTGGTCATGAAAAACCTGGACTGTCAGGCCTACCTTACTACTTTCAATACTTTGTCAAGGTTGGTCCCTTACTTGGTAACTCCGGAGCCTAAACGTATAGCTCGTTTTATCGGGGGTTTGGAACCGGAGATCAAAGCAAGTGTAAAGGCCTCCAGACCAACCACTTTTCGGTCAGTAACGGACATATCGTTATCCCTGACCTCAGATGCTGTCAGGCTGAGGTCACAAAGGAAAAATGATACCGAAAAGAGGAAGCGTGAGGATGACAACTCACGACGATCAGACAAGAAGCTGAAGGGAAACAATGACCAAAAGAAGGGGTCAGGTTTTAGGAAGGATGGTCAACAGTCGGGTGAAAAACCCAGATGTAAAACCTGCAAGAGGCAGCACTTTGGGAAGTGCAGGTTTGAATCCAACTCACAAACACAATCGAAGCCTTTTGCATGTGGGTTATGCAAATCCAGGGAACACAAAACCGTGGATTGCAAGAAGATAAAGGATGCGACCTGCTATGGTTGCAATGAAAAGGGGCACATCAGGAGCAATTGCCCAAAATATGCCAAGAAGCCGGAAGAGGCTAAGAAGACCAATGCTAGGGTCTTCAGAATGGATGCTAAGGAAGCCGTCAAGGACGACAACGTGATAACAGGTACCTTTCTCGTAAATGATGTTTATGCGAGAGTGTTATTTGATTCAGGCGCTGATAAGTCGTTTGTAGATAATAAGTTTTGTGAATTGTTGAAACTGCCTGTTAGAACTTTAAGTGTGAAGTATGAGGTGGAACTAGCAGATGGCACTTTAGAAACCGCTTCAACCTTATTAGATGGATGTTTTATATCCATTAGGAATCACTCTTTTCCTTTGTCCCTACTTCCTTTAAAACTAGCCGGTTTCGACATAGTTTTGGGTATGGACTGGTTATCTCATAACCAGGCCCAGATTATTTGCAATAAGAAGCAAGTCAGGATCAAGACTTCGTCTGGTGAATCACTTACTATCCAGGGAGATACCCAGTATGGGCTGCCCGAGAAAATGTCTATGCTCAAAGACTCTAAGTGTTTGAAGAAGGGCTGTGTCATCTACATGGCACAGGTGATTATTGATGAACCGAAACCCAAGATTGGAGAGATCCCAGTCATTTCTGAATACCCCAAGGTATTTCCTGAAGAACTACCTGGTTTGCCACCAGATAGGCAAGTGGAATTCAGAATTGACATTATTCCTGGATCAGCACCAGTTGCAAGGGCGCCTTATAGGTTGGCACCAACAGAGATGAAGGAATTAAGGACACAGCTAGATGAATTGCTAGCCAAAGGTTTCATCAAACCTAGTTCGTCTCCTTGGGGAGCATCAGTTTTATTTGTCAAGAAGAAGGATGGATCGATGCGTCTGTGCATCGACTACCGTGAGGTTAATAAGGTTACTATCAAGAATAGGTATCCTTTGCCCAGAATCGACGATCTGTTCGACCAACTTCAAGGGGCAAGTTTCTTCTCAAAAATTGACTTGAGGTCAGGCTACCATCAATTGAAGGTTAGAGATGAAGATGTGCACAAAACAGCATTTAGGACTCGTTATGGTCATTACGAGTTCCTAGTGATGCCTTTTGGGCTCACTAATGCACCGGCCGCATTAAATGGATCTCATGAATCGCGTTTGCAAGCCGCACTTAGACAAATTCGTCATCGTCTTCATCGACGACATTCTCATATACTCAAAGAGCCAAGCTGACCATGAGAAGCATCTTCACTGCATACTGGAACTACCTCATAAAGAGAAGCTCTATGCCAAATTCTCAAAGTGTGAATTCTGGCTTCGAGCAGTCCAATTTCTTGGACATGTTGTTAGTGAGCGTGGTATCCAAGTAGATCCCGCTAAAGTTGAATCTGTCATGAATTGGCATGAGCCAAAGACGCCTACAGAAATTCGTAGCTTCCTAGGTTTGGCAGGATACTATAGGCGATTCATAGAAAACTTTTCAAGGATTGCTGCACCCCTGACTTCGCTGACACGTAAGAAGATTAAGTTTGACTGGGGTCCTAAGCAGCAGGAATCCTTTGATATTCTGAAACAAAAGTTGAGCAATGCTCCAGTACTGACATTGCCTGATGGAATAGAGGAGTTTGTAGTTTATTGTGATGCCTCACACACCGGGATGGGATGTGTGCTCATGCAGAAAGGCAAAGTCATTGCCTATGCTTCACGACAGTTAAAGGTGCACGAAAAGAATTACACCACCCACGACTTGGAGTTGGGTGCCGTTGTATTCGCACTAAAACTGTGGAGGCACTACTTATATGGAATCAAATGTGTGATCTATTCTGATCACAAGAGCCTTCAACATCTGTTCAACCAGAAGGACTTGAACATGAGGCAACGCCGTTGGATGGAAACTCTTAATGATTACGATTGTGAAATAAGATACCATCCCGGCAAGGTGAATGTAGTCGCCGATGCCTTGAGTCGGAAGGAGAGGGTGAAACCCATCCGAATCAATGCCAAGAGCATGGAAATAAAGAACAGTTTGATGGAAAGGTTGTTAGCTGCACAGAAGGAAGCTGTGTTGGAAGCTAACTATCCTAACGAAAAGCTAGGAGTAACTGAGGAGCAGCTATCTCTTAGTAAGGATGGAATTCTTAGATTAAATGGACGGATATGGGTTCCGATTTATGGGGGACTCCGTGATATTATCCTCCAGGAAGCCCACAGCTCTAAATATTCTGTTCATCCTGGAGCTGATAAGATGTACCAGGATCTTAGGGCAAATTATTGGTGGATAGGCTTGAAGAAGTCTGTAGCTACCTATGTAGCTAAATGCTTGACGTGTGCGCAAGTCAAGGCAGAACATCAAAAACCGTCAGGTTTACTACAACAACCTGAACTTCCTACTTGGAAGTGGGAAATGGTAACTATGGATTTTATCACCAAGTTACCTAAGACGAGGAAAGGAAATGACACCATCTGGGTGATAGTTGACCGACTGACTAAGTCAGCACATTTCCTACCTATTAAGGAGACCTACAGCTCCGATATGTTAGCCCAACTGTACGTTGATAAGATTGTAGCTCTACATGGCATACATGTAGCTATTATCTCTGACCGGGATACTAGGTACACGTCTCATTTTTGGAAAAGTTTCCAACAATCTTTGGGCACACGTTTGAACTTTAGTACGGCTTACCATCCACAGACAGACGGTCAAAGTGAGCGTACTATTCAAACGTTGGAAGACATGCTACGAGCATGTGCGATCGATTTGGGAGGTAGCTGGGATAAGAACCTGCCATTGATCGAATTCTCCTACAACAATAGCTACCATACCAGCATAAAGGCTGCGCCTTTTGAGGCATTATACGGTAGAAAGTGTAGATCGCCTGTTTGTTGGGCGGAAGTTGGAGAAGTCTAGTTATCAGGACCAGAAATCGTGTTCGAAACGACGGACAAGATTGTCCAGATTCGTAACAATCTCCAAGCTGCCCGGAATAGGCAGAAGATTTACGCTGATCCAAATCGTAAGGATTTTCACTTCGAAGTAGGTGAAAAAGTCCTACTTAAAGTGTCACCCTGGAAAGGAGTGATGCGGTTTGGTAAGAAAGGCAAACTAAGCCCGAGATACATAGGACCTTTCGAGGTTATCGAACGTGTCGGGTCAGTTGCCTACAAGTTAAACTTACCTGAAGAGCTCAGTAGTATACACAATGTGTTCCACATCTGCAACCTGAAGAAGTGTTTCGCTAGCGAATCAGTGGTTATACCCTATACAGATGTGCATATTGATGAGAGCTTGAAATTTGTGGAAAAACCTTTGTCGATCGAAGATCGACAGGTAAGGAAGCTTCGAAGGAAGCATATACCTTTTGTAAAGGTCAAATGGGATGCCCGAAGAGGTCCCGAATTCACGTGGGAGGTGGAATCCACGATGAAAGAAAAGTACCCTTACTTGTTTCAGTAAATCTCGGGTCGAGATTTCTTTTAAGGGGGTGAGGATGTAACACCTCGAAAATTTACGTCCTATGATGTGTTGACACGTGTCATAGGTTTGAACGTGTGAAAGAATGTTCTTGAAGGACTAAAGTTGACAAACAGTGAAAGTATGTAATTATAAGGGTTCAAAGTGTCAACAATGAATAAGTATACTTTGCAATAACCCTACATGATGTTTATAACCTTAAACGAATAGATCATGGATCATACGAAGCGAATTGTGAAAGAAAGTGAGAGATTACAAACTACAGGGGTTAAATGTGTCAACATGTTAAATTATACCTCTGAGTGACCTTTTGACAAACCCGAAGCCTTGTAACGATTAATTATGCTCACAAGAATGCACCATAAAAATTTCACCAAGATTCGTTACCGTATGGGAAAGTTATGATAGAATCCGTGTGTAAGGGTTAGAAACGTCAACATTGAAATTTAGGGCTTTTCGGGTGATCACAAAGTTACCCGAGGACTTAACAAAGAGGGTATAAGCCTTAAAGCCCCACATGTTAAATATTAAAGCCTCAAATTGCAAGAAACAATGAGAAAGCGATGTTTAGAAGGACCAGGGACTGAAATGCAAATAATGGAAACTTGTTGGGCTGGTCTTCTTCACCCTCGCGTAGCGCGAGCAGATAGGCCCCGGCAGTCGCGCTACGCGACTGCCTTGTCTGAACAGAATGTTATGTGCAGCTGTGTGTTGATGTTTAAACCGACTTAAATGCCATTTTTCCATTCCATGGGCTTGTCTAAGGTGGTATTTAGCATGTAGGACACATGTTGATCACTTGGTAACACCCATAGACCTATGTGTTGATCATCCATGCATGTTTGAACACCATAAGAAGACCCACATTCTTTGCAAATTTGATCATTCATCTTGCATTCACTTCTGGTCATTTTGAGGAGCTTCCCAGCAGATCACAAACATTCCAAATCGTGCATAAGACTTGTGTAAGTACCCTTGATCTTCTTCAATTCATTCATACTTAGTTTATGGCCTAGAAATCAAACCGTCGTAACTACAGTTTGACTTTTCGATAATAAATAATCGGTCCAGAGTTTAGTCGAATCAAAGGTTGTTATAAGCTGGTATTTATATGGTTAATAAACCCCTAAAAGGGCACTCACTAATTCGAATCCTAACTAGGTCGTTTATCGAGTCAAACTTCTTCCGAAAAAGTCAACATAATTGTTATGTTTGGTTTAATGCATGATTAGCGATGTAAATGGCATATAGCCTATTTTATCATTCTTACCAACTGAAAATAAATATAAAAACTTGTATACGCTTGCTTGATTCGACAACTTTATGTTTAGAACCGATTCGGAACCGAGATACGCAAAAGTTTGACTTTTGCTTTGACCTCAGTTCTGACCCGATTCTTATAGGTTTAGACATGCCTTAAATTTCCATTAGGACCTAGTTACATGTGTGTATAAGCCTCTGCGTTTATACCACTCGAATCCCTAATCGTCCGACGTTTCCGTTAATTGCCTAAATATTGACCGTAATGCCCTTATGACCATAAAACGAGATTTTTGGAAATATAAAAGTGCCATAATCTTAGTTACTGATTATTATGCATGTCCCGAAAATTTCACGTTAATCGGAGGTCTAGATTAGGAGTTATGCTTAATGACGTAATTAAGAACGCTTTTATTAATTAAACGGCGTCATTAGCATAAAACCTATCTAAACCCAATTTTTGACACCAAACCTTTTACCCACTGATGTAATATAATATTTTGGGATTTTTGAAGATTTTTAATTATTTTTAAACTGATCATAAGCTTGGATTAGCGCCTTAATTCGGTTAATACCGAATATACCCTTTTCGGCCATAAAATGAGTTTTACAAATCCTTTTGACGCCAATCCAATTGCTACTGATTTTAAATATTAAATAGAGTGTTTTGAACCTGTTTAATTGATCAGGAAACTCAGAATCGTATTTTAAACCGTACGTCGCTTAAAACGGCTTTATACGCTTATTATACGCATAGTTTGGGTTTAAAACTATTTTGACATATAAGACTTATAACCAAATGTTATAACCTGTTTAAATAAGCCATTTTACTGATGTAACCAGACCCGGTTCACAGAAACCTAATTAAATCCTTTTATAATCTTTAAAATGACCAAAATACCCCTACGGGGCTTATTAAGAGATTAAACTCGTTTGGGGCGTCACGGGTGATATCCTACTGATGTCACAACTTATTTAAGGCATGTTAACTTAGGAAACCTGTTTAGGACTCTTACGGATACCCGTTACGCTTCATGCGCGTTCGGTTCGGTTTATGTAACTAGTTTACATAAATTAGCCGAAACGGGTCAAACCCTATCGGTTTTATCTCAAAATCCAGAATGTGTATCATATACCCATATTAAACAAGTCTTCAAACTTGTCGGGTCTAAATCACATTCTATCCGGTCTTCGCTTAATCGTGCGTACGAACCGTATCTTTAAAACTAACCGGTCTAAGCGTAAGCTTAACTAAAGACCCGTTAGGATTCTAATAGGTTATTATAAACCTTCGTTCCAGATTAGGAGAACCAGTAAAAGATACTTGCACTCGCTGATTTTGAACTATACTTACTCAGGTAAATACTTTTAACTTATTTTCCCTATACGGGCTTGGGGTACGGTATATAAAATACCGCTTGGTCGGGGCGTTGAATCTTTGATTGAATGAATGATAATGAAAGTATTGAGACGTCTCGTTTAATATTGTTTTGTTTACTTAAAGCCTTTGGGGGGTTAATGACCGTGTCCCGGATATCCCTGGCATCATTTTACGAAATGGCCACGACCTTAGCACTCAGGTGTAGGCGTACACCTGTTAGTGTCTCATAAATAAAGTGGTGTGTTAATTGATCTTTAACCCGGCTCGATCCGGGCTACTGAACGCATAAGGAACATGTAAATCCATACAAGTATTATCTATTTAAATAATTATCCCAAGTTATAAAATATTATTTGTGCCTTGTGCCTTAAATGCATTTTCTTAAACTCTTTTCAAAATGAGTCGGTTGATTGTATTTACCAGTGTAAACTGACGTATTTTCTTAAAAAGGTTAAGTGCAGGTACTACGCGAAATAGGCTGGCTTGTCTCCTAGCATCCACAATTAAGTCTCGCCAGCTTGGATGTCATAACTGTTGAACATTTGTTTCTTTTTTTAAATTTGATCTACCTGTGGATTTATATTCGACTGTTTGTGATACTTAATATTACAATATCGTTTGGTTGAATTAAATCTATACTTTGCTTCCGCTGTGCATTTAAATATTGTGTTGTTTGACTATTATGTTGCCAACCACGTCACGATACTCCCCTACCGGGCCCACCGGTGACACGTGGAAATTCGGGGTGTGACATGGCGTCATGTTAAAGTTTTACCTCTGAACACCTCATTTATAAATCCCAAGACCCAAAGTTTTATATATTAAGCATCTATTATGTCCAAGTTCCAGAAGTGGATTGCAAATAATAAATCGGAAGTGCATGATAAGATCCCACAAAGAAAAGAATGGTAAACCTTAAATTTCGGTACTTGTTTTTGGTTTCAAAGTGAAACAAATTGAAATGGTAGGGTATGCAACTGATAATTGAAGTCCCACATGGTAAATAATAAGTCCACAAGTCGTTTATACCCGGTTGCCCCTTCAAAACGCCAAAGAACAACATTTTTCCGCGTCAGATCAGAGGCTTACGGACCGTAAGCCAAAACCTTTACGGTCCGTAAGCATGTTGCCAGCGACCAGAAACCTTCTGTTGGCTGTTATGCGCGATTGTGACCTATTCCACCGGTTTTTCTCACTTGTAAACGACCCCTAGGCACCTCCTACATACTAGAGACATGTGTTGAACAATTGTGGAGTGTTGTAGACTTTGTTGTCATCAATTCATGGTGCCATGAACACTATATAACCCACATAAGTTGCAACTCCATGATCATTCCTTTCACAATTCAAGTCTGATCAAATTGGGGAGCTTTCAAGCTGATTACAAGGCATCCCTAATCATCATTAAACACCTTGTAAGTTGCCTAACCTTTCTAAATTAATTATAGCTTAGTATTTTAGCTAAAAGTCAAACCGACGTAACTACGGTTTGACTTCGTAATTAATTAATGATAGCTCAGTCGTATGTCGAATTAAAAGTACCGTTAGATAGGTAATTATATGGGTATTAAACCCTTATAAGGGCACGTACCGATTCCAGACCTAACCAGGTCGTTTGTCGGGTCAAACGTTGACCGAAAAAGTCAACAGAAATATAAAATATGATTTAATGCACAATTAGCAATACGTAATGCGTGTAAACTGTTTTAGACTTAATATAACCTGGTAATAAGTGTACGGACATGACTAAACTCGTTCGACTCGACAACTCTCAGTTTTGAACCGGTTCGGAACCGAAAGTCCCGAAACTTTGACTTTCACGTTGACTTAAGTTCTGGCCCGAGTTAGATGGAATTAGAAATGCCTTAATGCTTCATTAGGGTTAGGTTACATGATAGTATAAGCCTCTGTACTTGTTTCGTTGATTATCCAATTAATATGCAAGTTTCCGTTAATCGCTCATATGTTGACCGTTATGCCCTTATTTCCTTAAAACATGAATTATGAAAATGTAAAAGTGTAGGAACCTTAAATACTGATATATAAACTTGTATGCAAAATTTGACATCAGTTTGACTTGTAGATTAAGAGTTATGCTCATTAGCGTAATTACGGTGCTTTATGTTAATAAAATGGCGTAATTAGCGTATAGCCTAATTAAACATACTTTTTGGTATCAAACGAATTACCCACTGATGTAATATATTATTTTGGGAATTTTAAAGATTTTTAATTAATTTTAGGCTGAGCATAACTCATAGTCGTAGGCTTAATTCGGTAGTTGTCGGTTTTGCCCTTACGGGCCATTCAATGAGTTTTACACATCTAAACGACTCCAAACCTTTTGCTACTGATTAGTTATGATAAATAAATTATTTTAAGCCTTCTGGAAATACAAAAATGTCAGATTTAAGTATCGAACCCGGTAATGGCCTTTAATCGTCTTAATTAGCGTTTTTAACGCATAATATGTTTTCAAATCCTATTGGACATACCCGGGTTGATACCTACTGATATAAGAGGAAAATTATGATATTTTAACAGTAAGCAAAGGTTGATAAACTCAGACTTCAGTTTTGAGCTTTTCGGCTTATGTGAAATTACCAAAATACCCCTACGGGGCCTAGTTTGGTTAAAAATGATAAGTTTCACATACATGCTTTAGCCTACTGTTAAAACTCCTCAAATTGAGTATGTTTTCTGTTTACATCAGACCTTTAACTCAGTTAGACATTTAAACTCTTTTACAAACTTTAAAATGACCAAACTACCCCTACGGGGCATAGTTTGTGTTTAAATTAGTTTCGGGCATAACGAAAGACACCTTACTGATGTCACAACATATTTGAGACATAATTAACTTAGGAAACCTGTATATAGCTCTCATGACTACCTGTCACGCTTATTACGCGTACGGTTCGGTTTATGTAACAAGTTTACATAAACTAGCCGAAACGGGTCAAACCTTAACGGTTTTATCTCAAAATCCAGAATGTGAATAATAAACCCATATTAAACAAGTCTCCAAACTTGTCGGGTCTGAATCACATTCTATCCGGTCTTCGCTTAATCGTGCGTACGAACCGTATCTTGAAACTAGCCGGTCTAAGCTTAAGCTTAATAAAAGACCCGTTAGAATTCTAATAGGTTATATTAAACCTTCGTTCCAGATTAGGAGAAACAGTAAAAGCTACGTGCATTCTGCTTATTGTGATTTATACTTGCATCAGGTAAATACTTTTAACTTATTTTCCCTATACGGGCTTGGGTTACGGTACATAGCGTACCGCTTGATCGAGCATCAAATCTCCACGCTTAGTGGGTAGTTGAATAATTTGATCGGCTCGTTTAAACAGTCTTGTTTACTTTACAGCCTTTGGGGGGTTAATGACCATGTCCCGGATATCCCTGGCATCATCTTACGAGATGGCCACGACCTGAGCACGGGGTGTAGGCGTACTCCCGTGTATAACTCACTTAAAGTGGTGTGTCTATTGATCTTTAACCCGGATTTGATTCGGGCTACTGAATGCATAAGTAACATGTAATTCGTTCACAAGATTATAATATTAAATAATTCTCCCAAGTTAAATAAAATGATTTATGCCACGTGCATCCAAACCAATTTTCAATCATTTTCCAAAATGAGTCAGTTGAATGTATTTACCAGTGTAAACTGACGTATTTTTCCCAAAAAGACTGAATGCAGGTACTAAGCGAAATTGGCTGGATTGTCTCCTAAGCATCATTAAAAAGTCTTGCAAGCTTAGGATGCCAGAAGTCTGTTGAACCATTAAATGTTATTTTGTTTCGATCCTACTGTGGATAAACACCGGATATTGTGACTTCGATTACAATAAATAAATTCGGTTGTATCTTATTTTTAAATTGCTTCCGCTGTGCATTATTATATTGTGTTGTTTGACTATTACGTTGCCAACCACGTCACGATACTCCCCCACCGGGCCCACCGGTGACACGTGGAAATTGGGGTGTGACAGGTTGGTATCAGAGCCAACACTGAGCGAATTAAACACTAGCCTTTTGTGTTTAATCTCAGTTACACAATTTGCACATATCTAAACCTTCGAGTCTAGACTTATAACCTAGGATAAATTCCACCTTATTTGGTTTTTGTTTTGTCCTTTAAATTTTATATTTTTGTTATTGTTATCTTATGCCTTATTGACAGGAACATCAAAATGCCTCCTAGATTCTTCCGAACACGAGGACGTGGAAAGGGGCCAGTTACCGCCCCCAACGATCATGAAGCTGGACCTTCACGAAGGCGAGCTCCATCCAACACCGAGAGTGACGACCCTCGGGAAAACCGAAGAAACCAGTACGAGCCGGCCAGACGGTCGGTTTCGCATACTTCAACACCTCCTGCTCTAAATCCTTATGAACCCAATAACCCTCAACCATCCTACATACCACTTCAGAGATCCCTATCTCATCATTCATATGGAGACCCTACACCAGTTTTTCGGGGACAATTTAACCCGGTAGGGTTCATACCAGAGCCCGTGGGTTTTAACCCACTGGGTCCAGAGGACCACTTTTCAGGAGACCACGCAGACGATATGGACGAGGATACGGACCCCGTCATGCCAGCAAGTGGTACCCCAAACCATCCGATCGAGATCTCCGACGGATCGTCCTTTCACGGATCACCCTATGGTGGTCCAGACAGTTACCAAGCCCTGTTCGATCAACACCAGTGGTATTATACACCATCACACCACTCGTCGTCTCATGGGCAGCATCAGCAGCAGCAGTCTCAGCAGCAGCAGGATCCGCAGCCACAGCCGCATCATCAAGATTCATCTGAGGATCACCAGTTTGTGGCAGTTACGCCACCACCTCCACCGCCACCAGTTCAACCGGCACCTCCTCAACCGCCAAGGCGTAGGAGAACCGGTGCACGCATGTCGGTACGACCGGGGGGCTTCAATTTCAGTTCCCCACAACAGTCAAGTGCTAGTCACTACCCGCCATACCTGGAGGACCCACAAATGGGTGGACCCTCCAACCCTGCTGTACTACAGCCACCGCCGATGGGATTTGAAAACCCAATCCCGGCATATGCGAGTGGCATGGCTTACAACCCGTTTGAACCCCCAACGCATCATGACTATGGGTACGCGGAGGCTGATCCGTACATGGTAGCAGCGAACTACAGCACCCAAGGACCCTATGGGGACCCATGGGGGGTGAGTTACCCGACTCAGGGATACTCGATACCTCCTAGACCCATCATCCGGGCTCAATCGCAGCCACCTAGATTCTCACCACCCGAACATGAAGAACTCTTGCAAAGGTTGAATCAAGTTGAACGGGTAATTCATGAGGACCGCAGGGAGAGGCAGACATTCTTCCAAGGATTAGTAGGCTTAATCAAGGGGAAGAACAAAAAGGATCGTTGAATCCCCCCATCTTCTGTGTAAGCCCCCGCGTAGGTGTATTTGATTGTTAAGCCCCTATGTGGGTATGTGTGTTGTATGATTGTATGAGCCCCTGCGTGGGCCTATCCTTCCATTTTCCGTTAACCCCTATGAGGGTATGATGTTTAGTTGTAAGGTCCCTGCGTGGGCCAGTTTGTTTGCTTAAAGCCCCTACGTGGGCAAGTACTTGTTTAAAACCCCTGCATGGGTAAATTTGTAGTTTGAAAGACCCGTTTAGGGCAAGTGTGTAATGCTTTGAATAAATGGAATGGTTATTTTTATAAATTTCATGATTGCCAATTGTGCATACATACCTATAAATAAAATAAATAAATTCAAAGCATTCCTTTTAAATTAATCTGCCTATGTAATTATTTAATTAAGGATCTTAAAGTGTGAAACCTAGCCTCGTGTCAAATATAAGACCGGGCCAAAATGGTAAGACCTGTTTAAAAAGATTCAAATCCCTGTTAACATCTTAAAACATGTTAACACTCCTGGCAGAAGTGATTCGTTACAATCACATGTCATTTTATACGTATAAGGATTCTTTAGAAGATTCCAAACCCAATCATATGATCTCTGAATCATGGGTTAAGATCATCAAGTAAGATGATCATAATTTACCATACGTTGGTAATATAATGCCTACGGGCTTTGCTCATTTCTACATGGGTCAAAAGACAGATGTAGCTTTGACTCACTGTCTGAAAAAGGTAATAAAATATATTTAAACCTTAAAAGCCTTGATTCTCTGAAATCATGGCTTATAATTTAAATTGTCCATGTGACTAAGCCTTATGTGCTAACATATATTGTTATTATATATATTTAGGATAAAATTTAAATTGAAATCCTAAATTAATGCGATTAATAAGTTAACCAAATATGATCTCTGTTTACCATGGTTAACGAATTACCCTAAGGGGTAATTCCATAATAAAATCCCAAATAAAATATTGACCATGTTTTCTGCAACAGTTCAATACACATGGCTGACTCCAATGAAGGCAATAGCCATCCTGTGGAGCCGAATGAGAACGCCCAGATTACATTAACTAAAAGCAATCATAGACGGCGCTATCACACAAGCTTTGGATAGACAGTATGAGGAATACAGTGGTACTCAGAGTAGGACCCACTCTGCGTCACATTCAAAGCCCAGGACACATTCTGAGGCTCATAACAAGCCTCCTCCCAAAAAGGATGGACCCAAGAAAGACGGTGATGACCGTCAGTCCACCAACAATCAAAGTGACCCATCTCAGCATATAGTACTGCATCAATGACCCCGTAACAAGGGTTGCACTTATAAGTACTTCGTGTCTTGTAAACCCAGGGATTTTAATGGGGAGAAAGGAGCCGTCGATTGCATGACATGGCTCGACGAAATGGACACGGTGGTGGATATCAGCGGGTGCGCTGAAAGGGATATAGTTAAGTTTGTGTCACAGTCCTTCACGGGTGAAGCACTGGCATGGTGGAGATCTCTGATGGAGGCCTCCGGAAAGATCCCGTTGTATAGCATGACGTGGGATCAATTCATTGCCCTGATCAAGGAAAATTTCTGCCCTCAACATGAGGTGGAAAAGATAGAATCTGACTTTCTATCGTTGGTGATGAAGAACCTCGACTGCCAAGCTTACCTGACAAGCTTCAATACGCTGTCCCGGTTGGTTCCCTACCTGGTAACCCCGGAGCCAAAGAGAATCGCTCGCTTTATTGGTGGATTAGAACCCGAGATCAAGTCCAGTGTAAAAGCTTCTCGGCCAGTTACCTTCAGGTCTGTAACTGACCTTTCCTTATCCCTCACTCTGGATGCGGTCCGACAGAGATCGCAGAGGAATAAGGAGGCTGAGAAGAGGAAGCGGGAAGATAATGGTTCGCGAGGATCAAACAAGAAGCACCGTGGGAACGGTGATCAAAAGAAAGGATCTGAGTCGAGGAAAGACGGGCATCGTTCAGGTGAGAAGCCCACATGCAAAACTTGCAAGAAACAGCACTTTGGAAAGTGCAGACTGGAGTCGAACTCGCAGACTCAATCAAAACCTTTTGCCTGTGGTATTTGCAAGTCCACGGATCACAAAACCGTGGATTGCAAGAAGATAAAGGATGCAACGTGCTACCGTTGCAACGAAAAGGGGCACATCAAGACTAACTGCCCAAAATACAATAAGAAGCCTGAAGAGGCTAAGAAGACTAATGCCAGAGTCTTCGGAATGGATACGAAAGAAGCTGTGAAAGACGATAATGTCATAACAGGTACCTTCCTTGTAAATGATGTCTTTGCAAGAGTACTTTTTGATTCAGGCGCCGATAAGTCTTTCGTAGATCATAAGTTTTGTAAATTGTTGAATTTACCTGTCAAAACCTTAAGCGTAAACTATGAGGTAGAGTTAGCAGATGGTACTATAGAAACCGTCTCTACTGTGTTAGATGGATGTGCTATATCCATTAAGAACCATTCTTTTCCTCTGTCTCTACTTCCGTTTAAGTTAGCCGGTTTTGACATAGTTCTGGGTATGGACTGGTTATCTCATAACCAGGCCCAAATCGTCTGTAACATGAAGCAAGTAGTGATAAAGACCCCGTCTGGTGAGTCACTTACCATTCGGGGAGATACCCAGTATGGACTACCTGAGCACGTGACCATGCTTAAGGCTTCAAAGTGTTTGAAGAAGGGGTGTGTCATCTACATGGCACAGGTGATTATTGATGAGCCCAAACCGAAGTTAGAAGACATCCCTGTCATCTCTGAATACCCAGAAGTGTTCCCTGAAGATCTA
Organism: Helianthus tuberosus; assembly: GCA_030545235.1. Lineage (NCBI taxonomy): Eukaryota > Viridiplantae > Streptophyta > Magnoliopsida > Asterales > Asteraceae > Helianthus > Helianthus tuberosus. Next base: position 31,741,993 of record CM060393.1, read on the forward strand.
CCTGGTTTACCACCAGATAGACAAGTTGAATTTAGGATCGATATCATCCCAGGAGCGGCACCAGTTGCTAGAGCACCATACAGATTGGCACCCACTGAAATGAAGGAGTTGCGGACGCAGCTAGATGAATTGCTGGCTAAGGGTTTCATTCGACCTAGTTCATCTCCTTGGGGAGCGCCAATCTTGTTTGTCAAGAAGAAGGATGGGTCGATGCGTCTGTGCATCGACTATCGCGAGCTTAATAAAGTCACGATCAAAAATAGATATCCATTGCCCAGGATCGACGATTTGTTCGATCAGCTTCAAGGGGCAAGTTACTTCTCAAAGATTGATCTGAGGTCAGGCTACCATCAATTGAAGGTCAAGGATGAAGACGTGCACAAGACTGCATTTAGGACTCGTTACGGTCACTATGAGTTCCTAGTGATGCCTTTTGGGCTCACCAATGCACCAGCCGCGTTCATGGATCTCATGAATCGCGTCTGCAAGCCTTACTTAGATAAATTTGTTATCGTCTTCATCGATGACATCCTTATTTATTCTAAGAATCAAGCTGACCACGAGAAACACCTACGTTGTATTCTCAAACTCCTACATCAGGAGAAGCTCTATGCCAAATTCTCTAAGTGTGAATTTTGGCTACGAGAAGTCCAATTCCTTGGACATGTGGTCAGTGAGCGTGGTATCCAGGTGGATCCCGCTAAAGTTGAAGCTGTTATGAATTGGCAAGAGCCAAAGACACCTACGGAGATTCGTAGTTTCCTGGGATTGGCAGGATATTACAGACGCTTCATTGAAAATTTTTCAAGGATTGCTGCACCCCTAACTTCCCTGACCAAGAAGAAAGTAAAGTTCGTTTGGGGCCCTAAGCAGCAAGAGTCCTTCGATGTTTTGAGACAAAAGTTGAGCAACGCTCCTGTGCTTACATTACCTGAAGGCGCTGAAGAATTTGTAGTTTACTGTGACGCATCACACACTGGCATGGGGTGTGTGCTTATGCAGAAGGGCAAGGTTATTGCCTATGCATCACGGCAGTTAAAGGTGCACGAAAAGAATTACACCACCCATGACTTGGAGTTGGGTGCCGTTGTGTTCGCACTAAAACTGTGGAGGCATTATCTTTACGGAATCAAGTTTGTGATCTATTCTGATCACAAGAGCCTCCAACATCTGTTTAATCAGAAAGAATTAAACATGAGGCAACGCCGTTGGATGGAGACCTTGAATGACTATGATTGTGAAATCAAGTACCATCCCGGCAAGGCGAATGTAGTCGCCGATGCCTTGAGTCGGAAGGAAAGGGTTAAGCCCATCCGAATCAATGCCAAGCGCATGGAAATAAAGAACAGTTTGATAGAAAGGGTGTTAGCTGCACAGAAGGAAGCTGTGTTGGAAGCTAACTATCCTAATGAAAAGTTAGGAGTAACTGAGGAGCAGTTAACTCTTAGCAAAGACGGAATTCTATGGTTAAATGGACGAATATGGGTTCCAATTTTTGGAGGACTTCGTGATGTCATCCTCCAAGAATCCCATAGTTCCAAGTACTCCGTTCATCCTGGAGCTGATAAGATGTACCAGGATTTAAAGGCAAATTATTGGTGGATAGGCTTGAAAAAGTCTGTGGCCACTCATGTAGCAAAATGCTTGACATGTGCGCAAGTCAAAGCCGAGCATTAGAAACCGTCAGGTTTGCTACAACAGCCTGAACTTCCTACGTGGAAGTGGGAAATGGTAACTATGGATTTTATTACCAAGTTACCCAAGACGAGGAAAGGCAATGATACGATATGGGTTATAGTTGACCGACTGACTAAGTCAGCTCATTTCTTACCCATCAAGGAGACTTATAGCTCCGATATGTTAGCCCAGTTATACGTTGATAAGATTGTAGCCTTACACGGCATACCTGTAGCTATTATCTCCGATAGAGATACTAGGTACATGTCACATTTTTGGAAGAGCTTCCAGCAATCTTTGGGCACACGTTTGAACTTTAGTACGGCTTACCATCCTCAGACAGACGGTCAGAGTGAGCGTACTATTCAAACGTTGGAAGACATGCTGCGTGCATGTGCGATCGATTTGGGAGGTAGTTGGGATAAGAACCTGCCATTGATCGAATTCTCCTACAACAATAGCTACCACACCAGCATAAAGGCTGCGCCTTTTGAGGCATTATACGGTAGAAAGTGTAGATCGCCAGTTTGTTGGGCGGAAGTTGGAGAAGTCCAGTTATCAGGACCAGAGATTGTGTTCGAAACGACGGACAAGATTGTCCAGATTCGTAACAATCTCCAAGCTGCCCGGAATAGGCAGAAGAGTTACGCTGATCCAAGTCGTAAGGATTTTCACTTCGAAGTAGGTGACAAAGTCCTACTTAAAGTGTCACCCTGGAAAGGAGTGATGCGATTTGGTAAGAAAGGCAAACTAAGCCCGAGATACATAGGACCCTTCGAGGTTATCGAACGTGTCGGGTCAGTTGCCTATAAGTTGAACTTACCAGAGGAGCTCAGTGGAATTCACAATGTGTTCCACATCTGCAATCTAAAGAAGTGTTCCGCTGACGAATCACATGTCATGCCACATACAGATGTGCATATAGGCGCGAGCTTAAAATTTGTTGAAAAACCTTTGTCGATTGAAGATCGACAGGTAAGGAAACTTCGAAGGAAGCATATACCTTTTGTAAAGGTCAAATGGGATGCCCGTAGAGGTCCCGAATATACGTGGGAGTTAGAATCCACCATGAAGGAAAAATACCCTTATTTATTTCAGTAAATCTCGGGTCGAGATTTATTTTAAGGGGGTGAGGATGTAACACCTCAAAATTTCGTGTTTAATAAGATGACGACACGTGTCATGTATGACGAAAACACGTTGTGAACCCGGATTAAATAAAGATGTTTTGGCAGGATTTAAAAGTGGCGTCATGTTAAAGTTTTACCTCTGAACACCTCATTTATAAATCCCAAGACCCAAAGTTTTATATATTAAGCATCTATTATGTCCAAGTTCCAGAAGTGGATTGCAAATAATAAATCGGAAGTGCATGATAAGATCCCACAAAGAAAAGAATGGTAAACCTTAAATTTCGGTACTTGTTTTTGGTTTCAAAGTGAAACAAATTGAAATGGTAGGGTATGCAACTGATAATTGAAGTCCCACATGGTAAATAATAAGTCCACAAGTCGTTTATACCCGGTTGCCCCTTCAAAACGCCAAAGAACAACATTTTTCCGCGTCAGATCAGAGGCTTACGGACCGTAAGCCAAAACCTTTACGGTCCGTAAGCATGTTGCCAGCGACCAGAAACCTTCTGTTGGCTGTTATGCGCGATTGTGACCTATTCCACCGGTTTTTCTCACTTGTAAACGACCCCTAGGCACCTCCTACATACTAGAGACATGTGTTGAACAATTGTGGAGTGTTGTAGACTTTGTTGTCATCAATTCATGGTGCCATGAACACTATATAACCCACATAAGTTGCAACTCCATGATCATTCCTTTCACAATTCAAGTCTGATCAAATTGGGGAGCTTTCAAGCTGATTACAAGGCATCCCTAATCATCATTAAACACCTTGTAAGTTGCCTAACCTTTCTAAATTAATTATAGCTTAGTATTTTAGCTAAAAGTCAAACCGACGTAACTACGGTTTGACTTCGTAATTAATTAATGATAGCTCAGTCGTATGTCGAATTAAAAGTACCGTTAGATAGGTAATTATATGGGTATTAAACCCTTATAAGGGCACGTACCGATTCCAGACCTAACCAGGTCGTTTGTCGGGTCAAACGTTGACCGAAAAAGTCAACAAAAATATAAAATATGATTTAATGCACAATTAGCAATACGTAATGCGTGTAAACTGTTTTAGACTTAATATAACCTGGTAATAAGTGTACGGACATGACTAAACTCGTTCGACTCGACAACTCTCAGTTTTGAACCGGTTCGGAACCGAAAGTCCCGAAACTTTGACTTTCACGTTGACTTAAGTTCTGGCCCGAGTTAGATGGAATTAGAAATTCCTTAATGCTTCATTAGGGTTAGGTTACATGATAGTATAAGCCTCTGTACTTGTTTCGTTGATTATCCAATTAATATGCAAGTTTTCGTTAATCGCTCATATGTTGACCGTTATGCCCTTATTACCTTAAAACATGAATTATGAAAATGTAAAAGTGTAGGAAGCTTAAATACTGATATATAAACTTGTATGCAAAATTTGACATCAGTTTGACTTGTAGATTAAGAGTTATGCTCATTAGCGTAATTACGGTGCTTTATGTTAATAAAATGGCGTAATTAGCGTATAGCCTAATTAAACATACTTTTTGGTATCAAACGAATTACCCACTGATGTAATATATTATTTTGGGAATTTTAAAGATTTTTAATTAATTTTAGGCAGAGCATAACTCATAGTCGTAGGCTTAATTCGGTAGTTGTCGGTTTTGCCCTTACGGGCCATAAAATGAGTTTTACACATCTAAACGACTCCAAACCTTTTGCTACTGATTAGTTATGATAAATAAATTATTTTAAGCCTTCTGGAAATACAAAAATGTCAGATTTAAGTATCGAACCAGGTAATGGCCTTTAATCGTCTTAATTAGCGTTTTTAACGCATAATATGTTTTCAAATCGTATTGGACATACCCGGGTTGATACCTACTGATATAAGAGGCAAATTATGATATTTTAACAGTAAGCAAAGGTTGATAAACTCAGACTTCAGTTTTGAGCTTTTCGGCTTATGTGAAATTACCAAAATACCCCTACGGGGCCTAGTTTGGTTAAAAATGATAAGTTTCACATACATGCTTTAGCCTACTGTTAAAACTCATCAAATTGAGTATGTTTGCTGTTTACATCAGACCTTTAACTCAGTTAGACATTTAAACTCTTTTACAAACTTTAAAATGACCAAACTACCCCTACGGGGCATAGTTTGTGTTTAAATTAGTTTCGGGCATAACGAAAGACACCTTACTGATGTCACAACATATTTGAGACATAATTAACTTAGGAAACCTGTATATAGCTCTCATGACTACCTGTCACGCTTATTACGCGTACGGTTCGGTTTATGTAACAAGTTTACATAAACTAGCCGAAACGGGTCAAACCTTAACGGTTTTATCTCAAAATCCAGAATGTGAATAATAAACCCATATTAAACAAGTCTCCAAACTTTTCGGGTCTGAATCACATTCTATCCGGTCTTCGCTTAATCGTGCGTACGAACCGTATCTTGAAACTAGCCGGTCTAAGCTTAAGCTTAATAAAAGACCCGTTAGAATTCTAATAGGTTATATTAAACCTTCGTTCCAGATTAGGAGAAACAGTAAAAGCTACATGCATTCTGCTTATTGTGATTTATACTTGCATCAGGTAAATACTTTTAACTTATTTTCCCTATACGGGCTTGGGTTACGGTACATAGCGTACCGCTTGATCGAGCATCAAATCTCCACGCTTAGTGGGTAGTTGAATAATTTGATCGGCTCGTTTAAACAGTCTTGTTTACTTTACAGCCTTTGGGGGGTTAATGACCATGTCCCGGATATCCCTGGCATCATCTTACGAGATGGCCACGACCTGAGCACGGGGTGTAGGCGTACTCCCGTGTATAACTCACTTAAAGTGGTGTGTCTATTGATCTTTAACCCGGATTTGATTCGGGCTACTGAACGCATAAGTAACATGTAATTCGTTCACAAGATTATAATATTAAATAATTCTCCCAAGTTAAATAAAATGATTTATGCCACGTGCATCCAAACCAATTTTCAATCATTTTCCAAAATGAGTCAGTTGAATGTATTTACCAGTGTAAACTGACGTATTTTTCCCAAAAAGACTGAATGCAGGTACTAAGCGAAATTGGCTGGATTGTCTCCTAAGCATCATTAAAAAGTCTTGCAAGCTTAGGATGCCAGAAGTCTGTTGAACCATTAAATGTTATTTTGTTTCGATCCTACTGTGGATAAACACCGGATATTGTGACTTCGATTACAATAAATAAATTCGGTTGTATCTTATTTTTAAATTGCTTCCGCTGTGCATTATTATATTGTGTTGTTTGACTATTACGTTGCCAACCACGTCACGATACTCCCCACCGGGCCCACCGGTGACACGTGGAAATTGGGGTGTGACAGCTCCATAACATGATTATTGAAGACGAAGGTCGGGCGATTTGTGAGTATGATGAGAATGAATGCATCTTACGGGAATACTGTCCCGGTAGATCCGACGCAACAGGATTTAAACTCGTTCGCGCTAACCAACGACTTCACGCATATAAACCTTCAACAGGATTTGGTAGAACATATTTGGAACAACGTTAACGTAGCGGACGGTGACGAAGACGAAGACGAGTAGTGTAGTTTTTTATTTTTAGGAAATGTAATTTTTTTTAGGAAATGTAATTTTTTTTATGTTATGAAATGAAATTATTTATGTTGTTTTATGTTGTATTTTTTAATTTTTATAAAGTTTTTATTAACTTATTAAATTAAAACTTAGGAAATTATAAAATAATGAGGTGGGGCCCCGTCCTCCATCCCCCTCAAATTTCATGGAGGCCCATCCCCCACGAGCAGCCTACGTGGAGGCTCATCCCCGTGGGGATGGGCCAAACCATACCCTTTAGTCTAACAAGTTATAGCCGAAAAGAAAAAGTACCTAGCATGTTGCAAATATACTTTCATCACAATTGGCAAATATACTTTCATCACAATTGGGACATTAATAATTGTTAAAACTTTTGGACAAACTCAATCGGCTCGTTTCGTGACCTATCTATGGGTCGGGTATAATGACAACGTATTGATTATGCCAGGAAGAATAGGAATATGATGAGAAATATTATCAAAATAAAAAAATATTTTGATTATGAGCCACCTGTTTGATGATATCTGGTTCAAATGCCTCAAAAGAGCTCCGCGAGCACCTTCAACATGTGACAATGTTTCTTCCATGTTGTCATCAATCCTGATGTCCATCCAACATGCAAAAATTTATATAGTTACAAGAACAGGTAAGGCTATACAAAGTCTGCTTTCAATGCATACAACATCCTAAATCGTATTATAAAAGGATTTAGAATATGATTAAAATAAAATCCTTTTTGTAATCATAACTGATGCATTAACTTGTTTAAAATGTAAACAATGGACAAAAAAGTGTCAACCGACCCAGAGTCCGGATTGACCTGTTTCAAACATACCCATTCTAATCCAACCCTTTTTTGACATGTTACCCAACCTGCCAATACGGCCACCCCTATAATGTAAAACAAAGTGAACAGACCTCCTAGACCGAAAACTTTTTGGTAAAGATAATTATGGGTAAATAAGTAAAATTGAGTAACCTGATAGCTAGCTCCCTCTGGTGGGCAACCATTGTAGCCAAATTTGTGAATATCCCACTCAGTTCGGTAATTGTAGACTCGACACTCTGGAGAGCAACTGCACGATTTTGAGTGAAATTTTCTTGTTGTGGGACAACCTGCTGCAACATGGATGCTCCCATTTGTTGGGAACTAGAAGGCGTGCTATCAGGAGCTAATCTTCGTCTGCAATGACAGGAGTAATAAACGTTATGTACTATAGATATACCCTCGTGAACAAAACAAACATGTGATACAAAAGACGATGGATGAGGACATACATGAGATGAATCTAAACAATTCAGTCTTAGATATAGACGTATGATTCTTTTTGAACTAAATAAGTATTGTGGACTACTTTGGGCACACTGACAGAGTCCTCTTACTTAAAGGCAAAACATTATAAGGTAATGCGTAGTGGTAAGGGTGAATAATGCCCCCACCCTTGGGCGTTTTCCGCCATGTGGCAGTCCAGTCAGCAAGGGGCATTATTAGGCATTTTTCTAAAATGGGTGTAGTGGGGATGTGGGTATTATGTTAAAATAGGGTGTAAAGAATTAAATAAAAAAAAACTAACCAAAAAAAGGGATTGGCCAAGAAAAAAAGGGATAAATCTGATTGGCCATCAATTTTCCTTTTAAGCGTGATTTAAACCTTGCCGGTGGGGGTTTTTTGTGAAAAAAACGCCCAAATACCCCCACGGGGGTGAGGTGCTTGGCGTGATGGGGCGTGTTTAGCTCTAAAAAACGCCGGACACCGCCCACTACGGGTGGTCTAACAAAAAAATCATACTTCAGAAGGATAACAAAACTAAATGAAAATTGAAATATTAACGAACTTTTGTTGTTCAATGGTTGACGTTGTTTGAAAAGTCTTGAATAATAAATTAATCAGTATCGTTATTCTTATAATCACTACTGCTACTATTTTGCAAAAAATAAATTATTAAATAAAATAAAATAAAAATTGTACCATTGACCTCGCTTGTGGAACACTATAGAGTGTAATAAAATTAGCCATGCCCTAATATACGTTACAAGTTCTTTGACATACCTAACTTAGCTTCGTTGTTACCAGCTACCCATGTTGTTTGTTTCTAACTTGCAGGAACAAAGTTTCCTACAATAACCTGAATAACAACCAAAACTATGTAACCCAAGTTTCCAAAAGGCAATGGGAACCAAGTTAAAGCTAAGTACGGCTTATCATCCACAAACAGATGGACAAAGTGAAAGAACAATCCAGACAATGGAAGATATGCTTAGAGCTTGTGTAATTTATTTTGGAGGTAATTGGGATGAACACTTACCTTTAATAGAATTTTCTTATAATAATAGTTATCACACAAGTATCAATGCTGCACCATTTGAAGCACTTTATGGAAGAAAGTGTCGAACCCCAGTCTGTTGGGCAGAAATTGGGGAACAACAATTATCTGGACCTGAGATAGTGCAAGAAACAACTGACAAAATTATTCAAGTCAAGGAACGACTGAAAGCTGCACGTGATCGACAAAAGAGTTATCCTGATAACCGATGCAAGCCGTTAGAATTTCAAGTAGGAGATAAAGTGTTGTTAAAAGTTTCTCCTTGGAAAGGAGTGGTAAGATTCATCAAACGAGGGAAGTTAAGTCCCAGGTATGTTGGACCTTTTAAGATTACTAGAAGAATAGGACCTGTAGCCTATCAGCTACAATTGCCAGAGGAAATGGCAGGAATACATGATGTGTTTCATGTATCTAATCTTAAAAAGTGTTTAGCTGATGAATCACTGATAGTGCCTCTTAAGGACATAAAGGTAAATGAACAACTCAAGTTTATAGAAAGACCTCTACAAATTGAAGATAGGAAAGTCAAGAATCTCAAGCACAAAAGACTAGTTCTAGTCAAAGTGAAGTGGGATTCCAAAAGAGGACCTGAATACACTTGGGAGCTCGAGTCAGAAATGAAAAAGAAATATCCGCATTTATTTCAGTAGATCTCGAGGACGAGCTCTAAACAAGGTGGGGAGAATGTAACAACCCTTGGTAAAACCAAAACCCTCATAATATTCCGACTATCTAAATATACTATAAAATGTCTCAATATGTTTTATATTATACCCCGTATGCTAAAACCAAGCCTAAATTATGTTATAATTTATGAAAATAAATAAAATTCTGAAAATATAAGCTGAGGCGGGCCGCGACAGACCTCACCTCAAACTAATGCGGGCCGTATTAGGACCAGGGTTTGACTTCGCTGACTTCTTTAGTCAAAGCGGGCCGCGTAAGGGTTAAGATAAGTTAAAACGGGCCGCGAGTGACCTATACACGCGATCGCACCAGAGGGCGACACGTGTCGTAATCGTGTCAACCCTACTAAACGACTCAGCTAAGCTACGCAGTTGACTGGAGTCAACGCGGGCCGCGTACGGTTACCCTATATCTAACGCGGGCCGCGTCAGGACCTAATTACACAACTATAAATAGCAGGCATCAGTTTTCAGTTTCCGTCGCTCATTCCTTATTCTCAATCTCGAATTCTGAAAGCATAGACATAATATTTTGGGTATTATACCCCTAATTAGCGAAGTTCTGCTCCGTTGTAAGTATTATAACCCCGGTTTCATAATAGTTACGCTGCCCGATTGATTTAGGGTTCCGTAACAATTGTCGTGGTTCTGCCCGACGTAGTTGTTGGAATGCCGTCTCGGGGAGGGTATTATTAATAATTTCAAAGGGTTATGGTACTAACCAATGTACATTTGTATAAATTATAGATTATACCCAGGAAACCCTTACGAAAAGCCTAAGACAGCAATGTGAGTAATCTTCTTTTTGTTAACAATTTTTACAAAACCTTAAATGCTTTACAATGCGATTAAGCAGTATGTGAGTCTTTGTAGTTCTTCCATTACTGCCGGTATTTGGGGTTTTGTATACAAAATTATTACTTGCGAGTAATAAGTCGGGACGACAGTACGTTACCATTGGACAACGAGTTAGCCAATGCGTAATATGACCCACAAGTCAAGGATTGACAGTACTGATTGAGTAATTGTGTAGAAATAAACAATGTGATCGCCCTCAATACTGTGTTAATTGATAAAATGTTTCTTGATTAAACTGGGATTCACTCACCAGTATTTCCCGCTGACAAAATATTTTTAAAACATGTTTCAGGTAACACAATGTGAAAGCCAACTGGGATAAAGCCAGCTCGAGAGCACTGACGGCTTGGAAAATAAGTGGCTATAAAAGTTATCTAAGAAACAATGTTTTAAATTAAATAAAATAGGGTTTGTCCCTATAAATGTATTGTAATAAGAAACTTGGGTTTTGCCCATGTATTTATTAATATCAAGCATGGTGGTTTTACTCTGATAATCATTTCCTAACTACGGTGCTGATGTAAATTCCGCTGCGAGACTAAATAAAACGGATACCACCACACTCTGAGTTCACGTCCGCCCATTCCCGGGGAACAGGGATCGGGGGTTGTGACACATGTAAACAGAACCATCACAGGAAAAACCGATCACGTTTCATATGGATTAATTTCACATCTTTCATACCTTCATCTGATGATTACTTTAACCCTGCTACATATATCCCTTTCATTTCATTTCGAGCGTTTCCACTATAATCAAACTAATTTCATCAAATCATAAACTAAAATCCACCAATGACCAAAAACATATTATTAAACTGAGTATATATTACTATAACAAACTAAATATACTCCACACAAGGTATAAACTTAAATTATCAAATACAAAAACAATAATTATGATAAAACAAACACATACCTTTCATTAATCTTGTTCCTTCTATGTTGCTCCGTCAGCGAATGCTTGGACCTAGTAGCATCGCTATTCTTCCCATCTGCAATATCCCCAATTCAATCAACACCCAAAATTACAACAATTTCACAAAAATCAATAAAACTGAAAGGAAAAAAACATGCCTTTTGAAGATGGGTTATTTATCTTTTTGGTGCCGTAATTAAAATTAAATGACCAGATTAGATGCAACTCAAAACCCATTCAGCGTAATGCAATTTCACCTTAATCATGTTCGTTTCAGATTGAAACCAATATAAAAAACCATCCAATATCCAATATTTAACCATTATTTCTATGATGTAATTGTAATTTATCCTTGGTTAGGTTAAACAAATTGTAGAATTCGGAAGGTTCGGTGTAGCGACAGGGGAGAAATCGGTAAAATTGGATGTGTGGGTGGTTTTGTGTTGTCACAGGAGCAACCGAGCAAGGACGATGGGTGTCTCGGAACATCGGTAGAGAGAGAAAGAACAGACGGAGACATACCTGATGACGGCGACGTAGAAGGGTGGTGGTTCAGGGCGGCGACCTACCGGTGATGATTACTGTGTGCGGCATAAGAGGTGTCCGACGGCGATTTGGGTTCAGGGTGGAGAAGGAGTACGGGGTGTCAATTAGGTTGGATTTAAGTGAAGTCGGAGGGGTTGAAGACTTAAAGGTATGAATTGGATTGCACATTGAAGAAGGTGATTATCATTTTATGCGGTTTCAGTTTAATCAAAGGTTAGAAGTGATGAAAGAAGGTTAAGAGGGGTATAATGGGAAGAAAAAGGTAAAATATTAGGGATTTTAACTGGCTTTTCATATGCTATCTTAAAATTAGGGCTAGAAATTACAATTATATCCATGGGAGATGCTTTATATAGTATTATAGATATAGATTAGAGCATTCACATCCCTTACATCTGCGAGAGACTTTTTTATATTATAAAAGTTGTTTGTAAAGAGGTTGTGAGTGAAGGAGAGAAAAAATATTACTGTTCATTTGTATATTTGAGGGGATATTGTTCACCCTTTATAATTTTTTTAATATATTTTGAGAATGATAAAGGTATAAAAAACATTTATTTAATTGAAAAAAAGGAAGAAAATATATTTGTTTTTAGTATAATTATAGAGTAGAATGTGATGAAAAGGATGTAAAAGCTCTTATACTTGTCTTGAATCTTGATTATACATTAAAGAAAAATAATAGTTGCAATGAACCTCGCGATGTTAATTAAAAAGAAGACTTTCTAATGATAAACTTTTTATAAATAGAAAAAGAGTAAAATGTCATTTTAGCTCATGAGGTTTCGGTCATTTTGTCACTTTAATACAAATGTTTCATTTATTGTTTGTGGTTTGTGGGTCCAAAAGGTTTTTAACATTGTCATTTTAATCTAGCTATGGAAAAAGGTTATTGTTGCTCTTAATGTTAGATATTTTAGTGTAATCGGGGGATTGACTTGGTGATCAAAGCGAATAATAATACACATCAAGCAAGTTAGGAGGTGCGGGAGTGCACGCTTGTTTGAGTTATTATTATTCGGAGTGTACGGGCGGAGCCCGTACCCTACGGGGGTTCCAAGGGGGCAGCGCCCCTGGGAGCAGGGTCCAAGGGGCGGCAGCCCCTGGCGGGGTCCAAGGGGCAGAGCCCCTGGCTGGAAAAAATATTTTGTGAAAAATCGTCCTAATTTTTGTGACAAAAATTAAGGCATGTTTTAATGCAATTTTAATTAAAAAATAGAAGATAACTGCCAGAGGCAGTTATCTGCAAACACCCCCTAACTCGTAAACACAGTTTTTGATCACAATTCTCTGGTTCAATCAATTCACGCAAAACACATACTCAGGTTCAATTTCTCAAAATCAGAGTTGTATCCGATTGAATTATTCGGGTGAACCACCGAAATAATTTGATCTGAGAGTGATTACACGCCTCTCTGATCATCCGTTTTCTGAAAATTCCCCAACATCTAGTAGATCGGGCTGGGAATGTATTCCATATAAAAAGACACTCACCGGAGTTTGGAACAATATAGCAAAGAACTTTGTTAACTCAAAGGTGGGTGGTCGGCCGCTTGGGAATTTCATGAAAGGAGTGATTGGCAATGGAGAGGAAGTTGCATTTTGGCACGATGTGTGGCTCGTAGACGAACCACTTAAGTTGGTTTTTCCGGATCTTTTTAACTTAGAAGTGGACAAAAGAACCTCAGTTGCAAATAGGTTTAACTCGCAGAACAGTGAGGAGCGGTATTCGTGGCACTGGAACAACAGTTTGTCGGATACAGGTAGAGTTGCTAGGCTGGAACAGTTAAAAAATCTCCTCGACAACGTTCAAATCTCGCCCGATAGAGACCGGTGGAAGTGGATTCCGGATAATGATGGGGTGTTTTCGGTCAAATCGGTTAAACAGCTGATGATTGGTAATCTGCTGCAGGATGACACATTCATTATGGATTGGTGTGCTTGGGTTCCAGCAAAAATCAACATACACTGTTGGAGATTGGAGATGGATAAAGTGGCAACTGCAGAAGCATTAATGAGAAGAAATGTGGTCATCTCCGATCCGGAATGCCCGCTCTGTACCACAGATGTCGAATCTGCAGATCACCTCTTTATTGGGTGTTTCATCGCCTCAAATGTTTGGAACGCCATTAGCAGCTGGTGCAAAATTCCCAATATTTGGGCTTTTTCGATTCGGGATCTTCTAACCTATCACATTGACAGCGGGTTTCCGGAGAAGAAGAAGGAGGCGATTCATGGTATTATCATGGTAACTTGCTGGACCATCTGGCGGACTAGGAACAATATCAAGTTCTTAAACGGTTTAGTTAGTATAAATAACATTATTAGCGAGATAAAGGCCCTTAGTTTTTTTTGGTATTCAAATAGATCTAGACATAAAGACGTAGAGTGGAGGGATTGGATCTCTTTTGTAAATATGTAATGTTGTTTTGTTTTGGCGGTCCGGCTTGGGTCGTCGTGTTCTTGTGATGAAGGTTACCTTTCAAAAAAAAAAAAAAAATCTAGCTAATTTAAAACCATCCATTGACCTTTGTTAGTCAGGGACAATTTAGTCTTATCCTAACTTTTATAATAATTCATTTATTAAAACCTCCCCTTAATTTTTATAATAAAATGTCCAAACACCCATATTTTTTAAAAACCCAAACACAACCATCACCGTTGTTCCAACCACCACTGTTTCTAACCACCATCTCATACACTTATCCCCAAACGGCTATCGCTGACAGCCATCCTTGTAACCAATGACGACACTTGAAATCAACCACATCATTATCTCTGACCAGAAACCACCCACTAGGGATAAGCTCTGTATCGGTACTGAAATTTGCCAAATATGGGTACCGGTATCGGTACCAAAAATGTTCAGTACGATACGGTACCAGTATTTGGACGTAAAAATCGGTAAAATACTGGTACTGTACCGGTATCGAAAACGCCAAAAAGTGGGTAACGATTTGATACCGAAAAAAGATACAGGAAATTCGGTACCGGTACCAAGTACCAGATGCTCATCCCTACCACCCACCATCTACGTCAGATCTATGCACCTCCAGATAACCAACATCTTTTCATCGACATCAGATTTCGGGGTTTTGAAACAGAATTCATAGCACAAATTTGGGAGTTTCGATTTGGTTTTAGGGTTCTTATTGCTTGAGTTTCACAATAAAGTTGGGGGTTTCACTGTAGAGTTGTTCTTATCGTTGGAGTTTAGCTATGGGGTTCTTATCAAATTTGGGGGATAAGGGTTGTTGGTGGGGTTAAGGTAGTGATCGGGTAGAGTGGTGACGTTGTGTTGATGGTGGGGTTGTTGTTTATTTCCATCGGGTAATGGTGGCGTTGGTTGAGATGATGTTAGGATGTTGTTGGTCGGAGAGAGTGGTGAGAGTGACAATGGTGGTAGTGGTGGCTTACGGTGGTATGGGTTGTGAAGGTGGTTAGTGTTCTAGTATGGGTGGTACCTGTGGACCTGTGGTGTTCGTCAGAGTCACTCTTGTAATCTGGTGAGTCTAGTCGAAGGTTGTGTTGTATGATGATGATGATAGAACGGAGGTGATGTGTGGCTGAAAGAATAAGTTGGAAATGACAAAATTGCCCCTGACTAACAGATGTCAACGGATGATGTTAAATCAGTTGGACTAAAATGACAATGTCAAAAACTTTTTGGTCCCAAGGGCGATAAAGAAACCTTTAGACTAAAGTAGCAAAATGACCCAAACCTCAATGACTATAATGACCTTTGTACTCTAAAAAATGATAACTTTTAATCAGGGACTAAAATGATATTTTACTCTAAAAAAATGTAATACAAAAATCTTCAGGTTGGATAAGGTGATGGAAGATACTAAACTACTGCTATGGATAAGCAATAAAGTGATAATAGGAAGCTTATATTTATCTTCTTGCTTGTTGATAATGATAATGATATAGATGATGAAAGCGAGGATGACAAGAATAATATGAAATTTATATACAACAACAACAAGAGCTCATGATCAGTGACGGACCTAGCAATTATTTACTGGGATGTAGATAAGTGGTTCAAGCATATTTTCAGGGGATCGGTCAGGATTTTTGCCTAAAAAATACACTAATTTTTTTTTTCAAGCGATGTGTCCACCCACCCTGGGCTTCACCTAGGTTTGCCACTGCTCATATCTATGGTCATGGTTACATGGTATATATAGGTAACTAGTAGATGCCCCGCCCGCGTTGCGGGACGATGGCCGAATAATTCTCAATCAATTACAAAAAGACTACTATAATTTTGCTATGAAAAAAAAACGATGATATGACCGTAAATTTGGGCTTCTCTCTCATGACATGTATGTCTGTACAGAAGGCAAAATCGTATTTTTTAGCTAGGGGGAAAACATATTTTCATTTTGAACGGTGGGCAAAAGCGTAATCTTGAGCTGAGGACAGAATCGTAATTTTGAGCTAGAGGAAAAAACAACATTTTATTTTTAGCTGGGGGCAAAACCGTAATTTTAAACGGACGGCGAAACCGTAATTTTAAACTGGGAACAAAATCGAAAGTGAGTTTTTGAACCGAGGGCAAAAGCGTAATTTTAAGCTAGCGGGAAAATTAAAATTTTATTTTTAGGTGGGGGCAAAATCGTAATTTTAAACAAAGAACGAAATCATAATTTTAAACTGGGAATAAAATTAAATTAAAACTGGGCTGGTCCGATAGGGAAGTGCCAGACAAATTTTGAACTGGGGGCAAAAACGTAATTTTAAACGGAGGGCGAAACCGTAATTTTAAACTGGGAACAAAAGTAAAAGCGAGGTTTTGAACCGAGGGCAAAAGCGTAATTTTGAGCTAGGGGCAAGATTATAATTTTACTTTGCGCTGGGGGCAAAAACGTAATTTTAAACAAAGGACGAAAGCGTAATTTTAAACTGATAATAAAATTAATTTAAAAAGAAGTTGGTCCAATGGGGGAGTGCCAGGCAGCTGCCTGGCACTATTCCCTAATTTTAAACTGGGAACAAAAGTAAAAGCGAGGTTTTGAACCGAGGGCAAAAGCGTAATTTTGAGCTAGAGGCAAGATTATAATTTTACTTTGCGCTGAGGGCAAAAACGTAATTATAAACAAAGGACGAAAGCGTAATTTTAAACTGATAATAGAATTAATTTAAAAAGAAGTTGGTCCAATGGGGGAGTGCCAGACAGCTGCCTGGCACTATTCCCCCACATGAACTTTGTAGTTGTAGGTAATTGAGTATGCGTCTACTATTCCCCCACATGAACTTTGTAGTTGTAGGTAATTGAGTATGCGTCTGCTCGGCCCACATTGTCTTCTAGCCCATTCATGGGTTTACATTATCAGCCCAAAAGTCGCATGTTATTTGCTTTTAAAGTTGGCTACTATTAGACATGCACATTTCGGTTAATTTCTTAACCGAAACCGGTTAACCGATTTTTGCTGTTAATGGGCCAAGAAAAAAAAACCGGTTACAGTTAATAACCGACCGGTTAATAACCGGTTATTCAAGCTGAACATCATTAACCGTTAATAACCGACCGGTTATAATAAACCGGTTAACATGTAAACCGGTTAAAAAAACCCGGTTATTCCGGTTATTGTTCAAACATGCAGCAACTTTTAAAAAACTGCAGAAATTGTTGCAGAATTAAAAAAAAACTGCAGAAATTGTTGCAGAATTATATAAAAACAAACAAAACCTGCAGAATTAAAAAAAAAGCTGCAAAATTGTTGCAGAATTAAAAAAAACCTGCAGATTTTAAAAAAAGCTGCAAAATTTATAAAAATGTTTAAACACACAAATAAACCAAATAAAATACGTTTTTTTATAATTATATTAGTAGATCAAGTAACATTACATTAATAAACATGAAAATATCCAATACAATTTTCTTAACTAGTCTAGAATGAAGTTGTCGTCTTGTAGTTTTGTTTCGTCATTTCTTCGTTTCTTCGTTTAGTCGCTTCGGGGGCTAGTAGAGCGTACGGATTCATCGTACATGAGTTCGTCATCGGAAAGTGGTTGCGCCCGTCCTTGAAAAACTTCAACATCATGTAATTGTTCTTCCACCTCAAGCTCGCCCTCAAGACTTGAAATATGTTGTATACGTTCCACGCCATCCAAGTAATCCTTCAAACAAATGCACATTTCCATCGCCTCCGGTGTAAGTCTTGTTCGTCGAATAGATAGTACCCTTCCACTAAGAGAAAAAACCGACTCCGAAGCTACCGTAGAAGCTTGGGAGCTTAGTAGATCACGTGCCATGGCGGCTAAAACGGGATAATGCGGTTCTTGTATTTTCCACCAAGCCAAAACATCAAAGTTGTGAAACTCGTCGGGTGACAAGGTTGCTAAAAAATCGGTATATTTATACCTCCCGAGTTCACTATTTGATGCATCACCTCGAGAACGTTTACTATTTTCATTTCTTAACGAATTATAAAAATTTAAGTCCGCATCTTTTCTCGACGCCTTCGAGCTCTCCGCCATTTGTTGGTGTAACGATGACATGTTACCATATCTTTGAAAGTAATGATCAAAAAGATTGTTTAAAGAAACGTCAAAACGTTTTAGTGCATTTCTTGTAAAATGTGGGTCGGCATCATTTAACTCCAAATCCGAACAAATATCCGAAATCATCATCTCAACACCCGCGATATTTATAGTCGGGTTCAAGGCGGCGGCACATGTAAAAACCGGTGGCATTTCTTGAAAATATTTTTTAAACTTTTCTCTCATTGGAACAATCATATGTTCGTAAATGTCACCTTGGAATTCAAAGTAGTTTACTTTTTGACACATCAAAAATAGTTGTTTAAGCACCAAAGAACTAGTGGGATAATAAACTCCCGATAAAATCTTTGTCGCGGTTCTAAAAACTTCAAGTAATTGTGTTAACGTTTCAATACACTTCCAACCATCGTCATCAAATGGTTCCACCAACCCGGACGTTGCAAGACTATCGTGGAAAGATTTTAAGGTTTCTTTTTGCATTATCGCGCTATCAAACATTTTCCACGTAGAGTTCCAACGGACGACCATGTCAAAATGTGCGCTATAGCATTTCTTATTTAAAGCTTTACACCATTTTCTATAATCCGCATATCTTTTTCGACTACCTTGAAAAACGTCACGTAACATATCTTTAAAAGTTTCTTTAACTTCTTTAATGGACTCAACATTTAGCTCGTCTTGCACAACCAAGTTAATGATGTGCGCAACACATCGGCTATGATAAAATTCTCCATCGCAAATCGGATTGTATTTTATTTTTAACATTTGCACCGCGGTTGTGTTGTTCGACGCATTATCAAAAGCAATAGAAACTATTTTATTTTCTAATTTATAAGTTTTGATAACATCGTCTAAGACATGAAATATATTTTCCCCCGTGTGTGGATAACCAAATATATCGAACGTGATTGTACGTTTCATCATGTTCCACGAATTGGGATCGATCCAATGCGCGGTAACACAAATGTAAGAATCCGGTAAACCAAATGGAGCCGACCATACGTCGGTTGTTAAATTAACACCGGTGTTTAATTTTTCAAAACCTAAAATCATTTCTTTTTTAGCTTTTGACCACATCTTTAAACAATCGCGTCTAAGAGTTGAACGACTTACGTGAACATAACGTGGTTGAAGCGTCTCTTGAATCAACTTAGTCAAGCGCGGATTGTCAAAGTGATCGAACGGCAACGATTGTTGAATAACAAACTGAGCCATCCTTAAACGAACCGCCTCCGGGTCGAAATTCCAAACACCCATACCCCGTGATATTTGCGCTTGATCTTTGGCGGGATTTTTTTTTAATGGCTTGCAATGCGACGTCAAATGTGCTCTCAAAGTAGAGTTCGATGACGCCGCAAGAAACGCCCCGCAATTTTTGCACCTCGCCTTTTCTTTTCCATTCGACATCTCGCATAAATCAAAATTCACCCATAGTTTCGGGTCCCTATTCGTGGTCAAGATCTTCTTCACAAACAACTCGCTAGATGAACTAACAACGGTCGAAGCATCGCCACTCGAACTCGCCATTTGAAAGTTGAAACGTATTTTGTAAGTGTGTTTTTGAGCTAGAATTGAAGTGGGATTATACATATGCATTGAAATCTTATTTATACACATCAAAACAGGTCCAAAACGGTAATATTACCGTTTTTTTCATTTCAAACGGTAACATCCAGGTCCTGCAATTGTTCTATGCTGCTGCTGTGCTTTCTGCTGTTGAAGATCAAGAAAATGCGACCGGTTAACCGGTTATTAACACACTAAAAAACCGGTTTTTAATTAACCGGTTAAAAACCGGTTATTGATAAGAATAACTAAAACCGGTTATGTTGGGATTGAACCCTATCAGAGGAACAGATAATGTAAAGCCAAAACTGGACCAAAGCAGTGGATCCAGAATAAGCAGACGTTTACAGTTGGTTCATGCAAATCTCTCCCCTTGAAAGTGGTTTCATATCTGCTGACCTCCTATCTGCTGATCATACTAAGTGCTGACTTACAACTGCTGCTTTATATCTACTGACCAATGTCAAAGACTGATGGAAGACCAAAGCTCTGTTGACTCAATCTACTGCCTTGGGTCAAGTACTGCTGATCCGGACAAGCACTGCTGGGTTCACAGCAGTGGAAGGATGCAGCAGCAGTTTAAGTGTCTTTTATGTAATGTAATGAAATAGCAGTAGTTTAGTACATCAGTGTTTATAGATCAGTAGTTAGAGTTTGTTAGGAGGTTAGATGTCACTTTCATGGTGACGTCAGCTAAGATGCTCAGTGGTTTGCAAGTGCCTATAAATAGTTCAGTACTTTGTACTGTTCTATTAGCTCTTTCACCACATCGTCTTCTTTGCACGAACAAACTACTGAGCTCTGGCTGAGGGGGAGTTTGCATTCTTACATCAATCATTGTAATCGTTGTTGAAACAAATTCAATCTTTCGATTCATTGTGTAAAGATGTTTGATAAAAGTATTACTCTCGTTTGATTGTATGCAAAGTTTGCTTTCATCTTATTTCCGCTGCACAACTCTTTCATTTCCATCTTAATTTCAAACGAAAATACAATCAAAAAGAAACTCAGATCCAACAATTGGTATCAGAGCTTGGACAGTCAAATTTGATTTAACAATCATTTTGACGTAAATAGTTCAGCTCATAACAGTTGATACTGATCGTTTGTTCGTCCGTTGAAAAACAGAGCAAGGATTAATCACCATTAAAGTTGATTTCTCAGTGTCTGTAAAACAACAAGAATGACGTCACAATCTCAGGATGATAAAAACAACATCGGCTCACTTTTTAAACCACCTATGCTAAAAAGAAATGAGTACAACATCTGGCAGAGGAGGATGGGTCACATCCTCGCTCAACAAAGCACAGGTTGTTGGAGGTCTGTCACCTTTGGTCCTCATGTTCCTTCAGTGCCAAGCGCTGAAGATGCTAAAAAGTTCGTTCCAAAACCAGTTGAAAATTACACCGAAACCGATTTTCAAAAGATCGAACTAGATGCTAAAGCGTTTAGCATCATAGCATCAGCACTGCCCAATGAAATATATGCTGGACTGTTACACTGTAACAGTGCCAAAGAATTGTGGGACGCACTTAAGGAACAGTTTGGAGGTACTGAAGAAGTCATAGAAAACAATAGGGAAATCCTGAACCAACAATATGAAACATTTTGTCATGTTAGAGGTGAATCACTGACTCAACAATTTGAGCGGTTTAGTTGTCTCATCAGTGAACTGAGGCTTGTTAATACTACCTTTACAAACTCGACTCAAAACAGCAGGTTCCTCAGGTCACTGCCCGAAAAATGGGACACTATAGCCTTTGTCACCAGAAATTCACCTGAGTTCAAGGATCTGACCTTGACCCAACTCCATGGTCGACTCCTGACCTACGAAAGGGAGTTGAACCAGAAAAGGAAGTTACAAGAGTCAGGAAAAGCCGTTGATGATTACACATTCGGTAATACTGCTCTTCTGGGTCAAGAAGAATCTGGGAGCAGTGGTAAGGACCAGGGTTATGATCACTTCATTGACATAACTGCTGGTGCAAATTTTAACAACCCTGATCCTCACTCTGCAAGTTATGCATTCACTGCAAACGAAAACCAGATGTCAGATAATTTAAGCTTTGAACTAAATGATTTGCAACATTTTGATCCCACTGATTTAGAGGAAATGGACATCCTGCACCAACTGGCTTTGCTAAGTGTTAGAACTAGCAAGTTCTACAAAAGAACAGGGAGAAAATTCCCAGGTTTGCATGGGAATCTAAGGGTTGGGTTGGATAAATCGAAAATCAAGTGCTACAAGTGTAATAGGTTGGGACATTTCGCTAGGGAATGTAGGAGTCAAAACACTGGTCCCATAATTACTCATCCTAGCTCCAATCCTAGACCTCAAAACCAAAACACTGTGCACTATGCCCAATATGCCCCAGCAGCTCAAGTGAACACTGCTCACTATGCTGCTGCCCCTGTGCCAGTACATTATGTCCAAACTACTGTTCCACAAATCCAATATGTTCAAACCCCTGTTCCACAGGTACAAGTGCAACCTGTTGCACCTCAAACCACTGCTCCAGCAGCAGCACAACCAGATCAACAAAGTTTTTTCACTCAAGGGTTTGTTGACTGGAGCAGTATGCCTGATGATCTTTGTGATGAAAATTTTGCACTCTATGCTTCTAATGATTCTTCACATGATGAGTTTTGTTTGATGGCACTAGAGTCAATACAGGAGGGGGTTGAAGCTGAGGAGGAACATCAGTGCTTTGAAACAGTGGAAGAGGTGACTGAAGCAGTGGTTACTGCTGTGGCTGGTGAACTACTGTTGGGAGAAAGTTCAGGTATCCTGATTGAACCAATGACAGATCCATGGTCCATAGAGGACAAAGAAGAAGAGAAAGAAGAAAAGGCTGGTGAAAAGAAGGTAAAAGCTGATGATGATGAAGATCATCAATGTGATTGTGCAATGATGGCAGCTGCCAAGGTATCTCCTCAAGTTCTTGAAAAACTGTGTTCAGACAATTGCATAATTGCTTTTGCTAACATCAAAGAGGTGAATGAAAACCTTCGGGATAAAATCTTAACTGATGAGGTCAAATTTGAAAGCTCTTTAAAAGAACTTAAAAACAAATTGACTGAAAAGGAAAAAGAAATCAGCTGTTTAAAAGAAGAGCAAAGTATAACCAAAACCCAACTTCAAACTATGGTAGAAAAATACCAAGTTTGCAAAAAGGAGTTGGAGTCTGCCCAGATTACTTGTGAAAGATGGGTGGAATCCTGCAAAGGATATGAGGTTATGCTTGAAAAACAGAGAAAAAGCAATGTGAAGTTTGGGGTTGGGTATAGAAAATATGATGATGAAAACACTGCTTTTGAAAACTCTGTTCAAACCACTGATGAAGCTACGGAGCTTATCCCCACAAACAAGAATGGCCAAGAAGTGAAAATCACTGACAAACTTGGTAACAAAATCACACTAAACAGACCAATGGGTTCCTCCACTTTCAAGGAGCTTGAAGATCATCAGTTTAAACCAAAATGGTCTGATGAGTGTGATATTCTTGAAAATTTCAAGCCAATGGACTTTACATCAATTGATGGTGCTAAAGCTCCAAAAGCTAAAGTCATACCTCTCAAAGATATCCCAGCAGTGGTTAAAACCTCTGCTGCAAAGGAATATGAAAAGAGAAAGAAGAAAGAAAAAATTGATAACCTGTTTTGTGAATTCTGTGAGAAAAGGAATCATCTAACAAAAGACTGTTTCCACTTAAAAGCTTATGATCTAAACAAAACAAGTGTCATTATTTCAGCAGAAAGCTGCATTGTCTGTGGAAAAACAAACCACAAAACTCAAGCATGTGTGTACCTCAAAAACTTTGATGTGAAAAAGAATGAGTACATTGCTAAAACATCCTTGAGTCCATCATCATCATCAACATTTGTCAAATTCACCAAGAAACAACCACTGTTTGTGCCAGTACAAACAGCTGTTACAAAACAGCTGAACCAAACATCTGTCAAAAGAGATGTTCAGGTTACTGATGCACCCCCTGCCAATTAGTTCAGAAAAGGCAGAGAAAAACAGTCTTACCAAAGGATTCCTCACGTTTATGAGGCCTACAAAAGGCCCTCTAAACCCAAAGTGAACAAGCATCCTTTTGGTTACCAGCAGATGATTGGTCAGGACCCACAACAGTGGTTAGAGAAACACTGTCCTAAAACAGTTCAAACCCCTGACCTAACCACTGTCCATCATCTTGCATCCATCCCAGACACTGTTGAGACCCCATCCAAAGCCTTGTTGGCTTTGGAGACCTTAATGAACTAATCTTTTTACTTCATGTGCAGGGAGCTTCTGCATGCTTTGATAGTCTTTGGTATGTAGATAGTGGAGGCTCCAGGCACATGACAGGATGTAAAGCCCTCCTCAAAGACTTTAAAATCCATGGTGGGGGTGATATATCCTTTGGGAATAATAGTAAAGGGAAGGTTCTGGGGTCTGGTACAGTGCAATCTGGGAATGTAAAATTTGAAAATGTCAATCTAATAGACAATCTAAAATTCAACCTTCTGAGTGTGTCCCAAATGAGTGACAAGGGATTTGGGTCATTCTTCACAAAAGACTGTTGTAGGATTGTTGGACCAGAAATGGTCAAAAAGATTGAAGCAATAATCAAAACTGGTCAAACTAAACTTGTTGCTCAAAGAAGTGGCAATGTTTATGTTGTTGACATGTCAAAAGAGTGTCCCAGAGCTGATGCCTGTCTGTTCTCAGCTGCCTCTAACAAAGAGACAGAACTTTGGCACAGAAGGCTGGGACACACAAATCTTAAGACAATCACAGAAATTTCAAAAAATGGTTTGGTGAGAGGCCTACCACAAAAATTGTTTTCATGTCCTGAACATTGCATTTCCTGTTTAAAAGGAAAACAGCATAAAAGTTCTTATAAGTCCATTGAAGAGTCCAAAACAACCCAGTGTTTGCAAATGCTACACATGGATTTGTTTGGCCCAGTTCAAGTCATGAGCCTTAAAAAGAAAAGATATTGTTTGGTTATTGTTGATGACTTTTCTAGGTTCACATGGACTTTCTTTTTGCACTCAAAAGATGAAACTGCAGGCATTTTGCAAGACTTTGTAGTACAGGTTGAAAAGCAATTTGATCTTCCAGTAAAAAGCTTCAGGAGTGACAATGGCACAGAATTCAAAAATAGGGAGTTGGATGCCTTCTGTGTGAAGAAAGGGATTGTAAGGCAGTACAGCATCCCAAGAACACCAGAGCAGAATGGGGTAGTGGAAAGGAATAACAGAACTCTGATTGAGGCTGCCAGAACCATGCTTGCAGATTCAGGTTTGCCTTTAACTTTCTGGGCAGAGGCAGTAAACACTGCTTGCTATGTTCAGAACAGAGTTTTAATAAACCCCAGGCACAAAAAGACTGCCTATGAAATTCTGTATAAAATTAAACCACTGATCTCATATTTCAAAGTGTTTGGCTGCCCATGCTTTATTTTGAACTTAAAAGATTCCATTTCAAAATTTGCAGCCAAAATTGATTGTGGTTATCATCTGGGATACTCAACCACTGCCAAGGCCTACAAAGTGTTTAATACATGGACCAAGGCAGTGGAGGAGACTTTGAATGTTAAGTTCAATGAACTTTCATCAATGAAAATCCCAGCAAACCCTGCAGATCTGTTTGATCTTGAAAAATTCACTTTTGAAAATACTGCTGTCAAGACTAACAGTGCAGGTCCATCAGAGGATACAACACCAGACTATGGGTATGAAATCATCATCCCTCAAAGGTCTGCCCCAAAGGGAAAAGCATCAGCTGTTCAAAACAGTTGTCAAAGCTCTACCACTGCTACCTCAATAGTTGTTGACCAAAGTAGCCCATCAACCACTGCTTCCACATCCTCAAACACTGCTGACAAAAGTCCTCAAACAGTGGATAAAAGTCAGCAGTTGTCCACATCATTACCTCCTATACCACCACCTTTTGAAACCACTGCTGGATCATCAAAGTCCCCAGCAGTGGTTAGCTCAGATGATACGCATTTGCAACCTTCACCAACCAATGCCATCATACCATACCAAGGAGATTTAATCTTCTTGAGATCTCATCCACCTGATCAAATCATTGGCAACATAAATGAAGGGGTGCTCACAAGAAGCCAAACCCAAAACATTTGTCTTTTTGCTGGTTTTCTATCACTCCATCAGCCAGTCAAGTACCAAGAGGCACTGAAAGACAACAGCTGGGTAGAAGCAATGCAAGAGGAACTCCAACAGTTTAAAAGACAACAAGTATGGGAGCTTGTACCACTGCCAGAAGAGGTTAGTCCCATTGGCACAAAGTGGGTCTTCAAGAACAAAACTGATGAAAGGGGTATTGTTGTCAAGAATAAAGCCAGGCTTGTGGTTCAAGGTTACAGACAGGAAGAAGGGATTGACTATGATGAAACATTTGCCCCTGTTGCAAGATTGGAAGCCATTAGACTGTTCCTGGCCTTTGCTGTCAACCACAATATGAAGGTGTTTCAAATGGATATCAAAAGTGCTTTCCTCTATGGTACAATTCAAGAAGAGGTGTATGTCTGTCAACCTCCAGGTTTTGAGGATCCATTTTATCCAGATCATGTCTACAGGTTAAACAAAGCCTTGTATGGCTTGAAACAAGCACCAAGGGCCTGGTATGAAACTCTTTCCAACTTCCTACTCTCAAATGGTTTCAAAAGAGGTACCATTGATAAAACACTGTTTTTAAAATGGAGAGGGAAGGATTTAATGATTGTCCAGATTTATGTGGATGACATTATTTTTGGAAGCACATGTAACTCAATGTGTGAAGAGTTTAGAGAACTCATGACAGCTGAGTTTGAAATGAGTGCTATGGGTGAGCTGCAATGCTTTCTTGGTCTCCAAGTACAGCAATTGCAAAATGGAACTTTCATTCATCAAAGCAAATATGCTAAAGAACTTTTAACCAAATTTGATATGAATGATTGTAAGCCATGCAGCACACCCATGGCAACAAATAAGCTGGTCATGTCTGATGAAAAAGATGAGCTGATTGACCAAACACTTTATAGAAGCATGATTGGGTCTCTATTGTACCTAACTGCATCTAGACCAGACATCATGTTTGCAACATGTGTCTGTGCAAGAAGTCAATCAGCTCCCAGAAAATCAAATCTCATTGCTGTAAAAAGGATCTTCAGATACATAAAAGGTGCTCCCACACTTGGTATCTGGTATCCAGCTAATGGGAACATCAAGCTTTCAGGTTTCTCAGACAGTGACTTTGCTGGATGTCACACCACAAGGAAGTCCACATCAGGAGGGTGCCAGTTTCTAGGTGACTGCTTAGTTTCTTGGCAAAGCAAAAAGCAAGCAACTGTTTCAACATCCACTGCTGAAGCTGAATACATTGCTGCTGCAAGCTGTACAGCCCAACTCCTGTGGCTTCAAAATCAGTTGCTGGATTTTGGTATCACTGCCTTCAAGACACCACTCATGTTGGACAGTCAAGCAGCAGAAAATATCATCAAAAATCCAGTTTCCCACTCAACCACCAAACATATCGACATCAGACATCACTTTGTGAGGGACTGCTATGAAAAAGGTTTGATTTCTCTGCATCATGTCCCAACTAAAGACCAGCTGGCTGATGTGCTCACAAAAGCACCTGATACAGCCACTTTTGAAAGTTTGGTCTCTAGGATTGGGATGCTGAACATGGAATAACAAGCAACATCTTGTTTTTCTATGAATAAAAGCAACAAAATGTTTTCAGAAAATCAAAACTCCATCCTTAAAAATAGTTAAAAATGAAATTTTTTCATTAAGTCCTTAAAAGTCTGCCATTAACCACTGATTGTTCAAAAGTCTGCTATACTTCAAACGTCTGTCCACTGCTGAAAGTCAACCCCTGCTCTCTCATTATTTTGATAAACTCTGTTGTTCAAAAGCAGTGTCTTATCCACTGATATGCTATCAATCTTTGCTAACCCACCAACACAACCTGAGGAGGTTACACCCCTTGAGTTACAAGTAACTCTTGGTGGTATTCCAAGTGAAGCAGCCACTACAACTGTTACACCCACTGGGTTACATTTGGACAGTGGTTACATTCATAAGACTTCCTTGGAGGCAATTCCTTTTATAGCACCTCTGCCAACCACCAGTGGATTTATTTATCCTACTGGCAACATCAAAAGGTTGTCAAGTGTTGAAGGAAGACGACCCCAGTACCAAGACAAAGGGGCATCAGTGGTTAATGTTTGGAGTATATTCCCTACATCTACCACTGATAAAACCACTGCTAGTGGGAAATCAGATGAACCCATTAACTTGGGTGATGGTTTAAAGTACCAGAAATTGACGGATCGTATTGCGAAGCTTGATAACTCTGTTGCAGACCTCAAAGATATGCTACAACAGGTGTTACAAGTTCAGAAGGTACAATCAACTGCTGTTCCATCTCAAGCACCTGCTCCACAAAGGACACCTGCTACAAATGAGCTCTGGAATCAATTTCAATCTTTTCTCCAACAACAAGCACATTTAGCAGATCAGCAACATGAAAAACATGTCCAACAGCTGAGAAATGCAATGGAGTCAAGGTTCAAGAACACTCAGGCTGATTTAAAGGCTCTCAAAACTCAGATCTTACACACCACTGGCACTGCTCCTCCAAAAGTCCGCTACATTTATCAACTCCCAGAAGATAATGCCAAAAAGGGGGAGAAAATTCAGGAGTGGAAAAGGAAGGGTATAGAGGATGGTCTCTATCTTGAACCAGAAAATTCAAACATGACCAAAAAGATCCCTTTGCCAGATGGTAGCAAGAAAATTGATGTGACAACAAATGCACTAGCAGAAGCAGCTGCAAGTGTAAAAAGGGATAGAGAGGCCAAAAGGAAAGCCAGGGTGGAAAGAATGGATCATCCAGATCAGGGTACTTCTGGGTCAAGGGATCATGAAAATCCTGTTGAGGAAAAGAAGAGGCCTACTAGAAAAGTACGGCAACCCAAATCCATTCCTGTCAGACGTTCAAAGTCTGCTCAAAAACCATCATACAAAACAGCTGATGCAACAGTAGTTACAAAAACTACTGCTTGCCAAACAGTTGTTCTATCAACACACACCACTTCAACACACACAACATCCACTGCTTTACCATCATCACCACCAAAAACAACACCTGCTGACATACAGCAGAAGACAGCAGATGTTATAACATCTGTTGTAATGACAACAGTGGTTGAAACACCAGTTGTTTCAACAGCTGTCAGTCAATCACAATCCACTGCCACTACATCTACAACCACTATTCCATTCAAAACATCATTAGTCTCTCCTAAACCAAAAAGGAGAAGGCTAATTTTAAAAGATGATGACACACCTCCATCACCAACATCTTCTAAATCCCTATCACTTGTCACTATTCCTAAACCCATACCTTCCTCTTCAGCTCAAATTGTAAAACCACTGCCTCCTGCTGGTGTCTCATTTCCTCTGGAACTCATTGCAGTAAGAGAAGAAATCAAATCATTTTATTATGAAGATGACCCAGCCAAAAGGAGTTTGCCATCAATTGCAAATTATCCCAGGCCTAACAACATTGAAGAATATTTGAAGCTCAAAGCCAAACAAGCAGAGGATATTGCAATCAAAAACAGAAAAGGGAAATCTGATAGAGAATTTCAACAAAACTATCAGTTTTTACTCTCACAGGTCAATGCTATGGAGCGTTTTGCTAAAAATGTATGTCAGAAAATTTCAGAAAGGGCAGATGAGTCCTTAAGAAAAGACTACATTGAAAACATCATGACCTACAAGAAATACAAGGGGGAGAAACACATGTACAAGAACTGGACCATCCCTGAGCTTGAAAAAGAAGCAGCCAGGATTCAAGACATGATAAAAAATAAGGTCAAGCAGACTCCTCCTGAAAAATTCAAACAATTTGAAGCTGAAAAGATGGTAGAGCTGAGGAGAATGAAAGAGGAGCTGATTATAGCTGATTATGGGTCAAAGAACTCTGTGACAAAATGGGGAGAAGATAGAGTCAGGGCAACCTATAAAAGATTAGAGGAACTTAGAAAGAAAGATCCAAGAGTTCCACAAAAGCCTGACTATTCCAAAGCAGCGGTTTCAAAAAGACCACCAAAGCTGCAAGTCAAAAGAACCACTGCTCCAGCTGGTGCTGCCATCTACAAAAGGAGGAGCAAAAACCAGTTTAGCATGGAAACAATTCAAGATCTTTTAGCCGGAGATGCCATTGTAAAAGCTGGCACAGAAGTAATGATAAAGGAAGATCTTGAATTGGAACAATCTGCAACCGCTGCTCAGCCAGCTATGAACAGGCCAGCCTCTCCAAATACTTCTGCAAATAAACATCTCCCAAGAAACCCACCAGGCTCAAAAATACAAAAGTGGGAAACTGACAAACAGACCTGCGTATTGACTTTGCTCAGGTCTGGTGGAGGAGTGGAGAAAATATCAAGGGAACAAGCTCTTGGCCTGAGTCTTGAAGATTTGCAGGATCTCCTTGATCTTCCACTCAGCAGGGATGATGAAGATACAGATGCCCTAGACTTTGAATTACAATTTAAAGGTCAGATAAGGGAGCTGTTGTTGAGGCAATAAAGATTTCCACAAATAATGAAGAGTTTTGGCATTATCTGTTCCAGGGGGAGATTGTTGGGATTGAACCCTATCAGAGGAACAGATAATGTAAAGCCAAAACTGGATCAAAGCAGTGGATCCAGAATAAGCAGACGTTTACAGTTGGTTCATGCAAATCTCTCCCCTTGAAAGTGGTTTCATATCTGCTGACCTCCTATCTGCTGATCATACTAAGTGCTGACTTACAACTGCTGCTTTATATCTACTGACCAATGTCAAAGACTGATGGAAGACCAAAGCTCTGTTGACTCAATCTACTGCCTTGGGTCAAGTACTGCTGATCCGGACAAGCACTGCTGGGTTCACAGCAGTGGAAGGATGCAGCAGCAGTTTAAGTGTCTTTTATGTAATGTAATGAAATAGCAGTAGTTTAGTACATCAGTGTTTATAGATCAGTAGTTAGAGTTTGTTAGGAGGTTAGATGTCACTTTCATGGTGACGTCAGCTAAGATGCTCAGTGGTTTGCAAGTGCCTATAAATAGTTCAGTACTTTGTACTGTTCTATTAGCTCTTTCACCACATCGTCTTCTTTGCACGAACAAACTACTGAGCTCTGGCTGAGGGGGAGTTTGCATTCTTACATCAATCATTGTAATCGTTGTTGAAACAAATTCAATCTTTCGATTCATTGTGTAAAGATGTTTGATAAAAGTATTACTCTCGTTTGATTGTATGCAAAGTTTGCTTTCATCTTATTTCCGCTGCACAACTCTTTCATTTCCATCTTAATTTCAAACAAAAATACAATCAAAAAGAAACTCAGATCCAACAATTGGTATCAGAGCTTGGACAGTCAAATTTGATTTAACAATCATTTTGACGTAAATAGTTCAGCTCATAACAGTTGATACTGATCGTTTGTTCGTCCGTTGAAAAACAGAGCAAGGATTAATCACCATTAAAGTTGATTTCTCAGTGTCTGTAAAACAACAAGAATGACGTCACAATCTCAGGATGATAAAAACAACATCGGCTCACTTTTTAAACCACCTATGCTAAAAAGAAATGAGTACAACATCTGGCAGAGGAGGATGGGTCACATCCTCGCTCAACAAAGCACAGGTTGTTGGAGGTCTGTCACCTTTGGTCCTCATGTTCCTTCAGTGCCAAGCGCTGAAGATGCTAAAAAGTTCGTTCCAAAACCAGTTGAAAATTACACCGAAACCGATTTTCAAAAGATCGAACTAGATGCTAAAGCGTTTAGCATCATAGCATCAGCGCTGCCCAATGAAATATATGCTGGACTGTTACACTGTAACAGTGCCAAAGAATTGTGGGACGCACTTAAGGAACAGTTTGGAGGTACTGAAGAAGTCATAGAAAACAATAGGGAAATCCTGAACCAACAATATGAAACATTTTGTCATGTTAGAGGTGAATCACTGACTCAACAATTTGAGCGGTTTAGTTGTCTCATCAGTGAACTGAGGCTTGTTAATACTACCTTTACAAACTCGACTCAAAACAGCAGGTTCCTCAGGTCACTGCCCGAAAAATGGGACACTATAGCCTTTGTCACCAGAAATTCACCTGAGTTCAAGGATCTGACCTTGACCCAACTCCATGGTCGACTCCTGACCTACGAAAGGGAGTTGAACCAGAAAAGGAAGTTACAAGAGTCAGGAAAAGCCGTTGATGATTACACATTCGGTAATACTGCTCTTCTGGGTCAAGAAGAATCTGGGAGCAGTGGTAAGGACCAGGGTTATGATCACTTCATTGACATAACTGCTGGTGCAAATTTTAACAACCCTGATCCTCACTCTGCAAGTTATGCATTAAAAACACACTTAGCAAGCCGCTAGGGCACAAAACAACAACAACAAAGCAAACTACACTTATAGAACAAAATTACACCAATCCTTCCACGTTAAGTTTTTATATGGAGATCGATTCTTCATCCACAAATATCCCAATGCTTTAATGTCTTCCTTTATTTTGTTGATGTTTGTCACCTTGTTACAAAAAATAGCCTTGTTCCCTGCTTTCCAAATGCACCAAGCCGCCGTAAAAATTATCGCTTGAATACCTTTCTTCTTATAATTACTCGTTTTCACATAACTATGCATCATTACCAAATCTTTAACCGAGAAGGCATAGAAATTCGGTATTTTGCACCAGTCGCTTATAGATTGCCAAATGGCCGTTGCGTCTGTACACGACGTGAAAAGATGATCACTATCTTCCTCTGCCTCGCCACATAAACTGCACAAAGTATTTGGGATGTTAATTCTTCTTCTTTTCAGCGCCACTAGGGTCGGAAGATTATTATCCAAAGCCTTCCACATAAATGTGTTTAGCTTATTTGGAACCCATCCATTCCATCTCCATTTAAAACCATTCAGATTATGGCATTCTTGCATAAAGCCGCTTTCATCGATGCCACAGAAAACCTGCCTTTATCATCCAACTTCCATTCCCATCAGTCCGACTCCCGCGTGAACTTAGCGTGTTTCAAAACTTCATCCAGCTTTTTCATATCCTCTAAATCCTTCTGATTAAAACTTTGTGTTTTCCATCTCCATTTCCATGTCACACTATCATTACATATATCAATACAATCATGAATTTTCACTTCTTTCTCTTTTTCCAGACCATATAGATCAGGGAAGGCCTCTTTGAGAGGATCATCCCCTATCCACATATCCCACCAGAACCGAACTTCTACTCCCTTTCCCACTGTCCCTTTGAGACAATTTTCCAACTTTATATTAATTTGAATCATGTTCTTATCTAGCCCCGCAATAGACTTCCAAGCACCCGATACCGAAGTTACCAACGGCATGTATGTCGCCCTTCTTTTGTTAAAGTGAAGGGACCCACCATTAAAAATAATTCCCCTTTCACATAAGGGGGGGGGGGCAGGTTTGTTTAGCAGGGGATGGGGTGCATTTGGACACACCATTTTCTTATTAAAGGATGGTTCTTAGCTAAATTATACGGATAAATAGAATGAACCTAAATGCATCCCTTCCCCTACTAAACATACCTCCCTAAGCAGCATATAATTTGGCTAAAAACCTCAATGCATGTAATTTAGCTAAAAACCTAAATGTATTTAGAGACACTATTTTCTTATTAAAGGGTGTTTAGTAGGGGGGGAATGCTCTAAATTACTCCAAATATAATGGGAACATTCAAAATATGTAAAACTGGAATTCCAAAGACATTTTTATATTAGAAGCTGGCCTTAAATTGTGTTATCATACACAAATCATTATTTAGTAAAGATAGTTTCTTGTTTTTTTTAAATCAAGACGGGCCAATGCCTTAGCATCCAGCGGTCTTTGGCTCAGTGGGGTGATCGTGAGGGTTTTAGGAAGACGGGCCAATGCCTTAGCATCCAACGGTTTTTGGCTCAGTGGGGTGACCGTGAGGGTTTTGCCACTCTTGTCCAATCGTTGTTTGATCAACCCGCGAGGGGGGTTACGGATGGAATCAAAAAGGGCACTGAGGATGATAATGAGTGTGTGGGGGACCAATGTGAAACAATGTTTACGTAAGGTTGCTGATGGTCATTTCACTGCAGCGGTTAAGGTTTTATGCTCCTCGGGGGTCGCCCCTCTCAATAAGAATACTCTGGAGGCTTTAGTGTCTAAGCACCCATGTATGCCCCCTCCTTCCATGCCCGCCTCCTTGCCTTCTGAGTCTCCTCTTGTGGTGGAGTCCGATTGTGTGCTCGGGTGTATTAAATCTTTCCCCAAAGGTACGTCGTGCGCGAGAGACGGCTTAAGGGCCCAACATCTTTTAGATGCTTTTTGTGGGGAGAGGTCTGTGATTGCTGATAGCCTGCTTAGGGCTACTTCAGCTATGGTTAACTTGTGCTTGGGGGGAGGTGCCCGAGGAGTCTGGCGGAGTTTGTTGCCTCTGCTCCTCTTACACCTCTTCTCAAACCGGATAATGGGATTAGGCCTATCGCTGTTGGGTCGATTTGGAGGAGGGTGATCTCCAAGGTGGCCATGAAAGGTGTTGGGAAGGAGATGGCCAAATACCTTGGCGATTTCCAGTTTGGGGTAAGGATTCCATGTGTGGCAGAGGCCGTTCTTCATAGCGCGAACAGGTTCCTTAATGAGTACCACCAAGATGGGTCTCTTGCTATGCTTACTGTTGATTTTTCGAACGCTTTTAATTTGGTTGATAGGACAGCCCTACTGTATGAGGTAAGGACAAGGTGTCCTTCTATTTCTACGTGGGTCGATTTTTTATATGGTCAACCAGCTAGATTATATGTGGGGGATGAGTATATTTGGTCTACTACTGGCGTTCAGCAGGGGGACACCTTGGGGCCCCTCCTTTTTGCCCTTGTTCTACACCCACTTGTTCACCGAATAAGGGATCGCTGCAAACTTCTATTTCACGCCTGGTACCTAGATGACGGAACGCTTATTGGAGATGCCACCCAAGTGGCTAATGCTTTAGATATAATCAGAGCTGAGGGTCCTTCCTTAGGGCTTCAACTTAATATAAAGAAAACTGAAGTTTTCTGGCCAACCTGCAATGGTGTAAAGGTTCAGGAGGGCTTATTCCCTCGGGGGATTGGGAGGCCGGTGATGGGTGTTAAACTCCTGGGGGTGCCGTTAGTCGTGATGCAGAGTTTATTAGTGGTATGGCTCTTAAAAGAGAGAACTGTGCAGTCGAGCTGATGAGGTGCCTTAAACGCCTACGGGACCCTCAGAGCGAGCTCCTATTGCTTCTTTCTTGTATGAGTGTTGCTAAATTACTGTTTGGTCTTCGAACGTGTCAACCTTCTTTGGTCGGGGGAGCTGTCTCTGTTTTTTACGAAGGCCTCCGGGGAGCTTTAGGGGATATTGTTGTTTGTGGGGGTGCCTTTTTTGGAGATCTCTAGTGGAGGTTGGCTTCTCTCCCAACCCGGTTAGGTGGCTTAGTGATTTGTACGGCCGAGGATGCCTCTTCATATGCTTTCGTGGCTTCAAGGGCCCAATCTTGGGGTTTACAAGACCACATACTCCGAGAATGTGGTGGGGATGTTTTAGACTCCGATTACAGGAGTGCGTTGGACCTTTTGCATAGTTCTCTTCCCGACCTTGATATTGGCGGTTTCTACATTAAAGACATCGCCCCTCCTAAATCCCAGAAAATTCTGGCGAATGCCTTATATGGCGAAATTGTCAAGAGGTTGGAAGAGAAGTTTGTTTTATCCCATTGGCAAAGAGCTGTGTTTGAATGTCTATGTGCCCCACATGCTGAGGATTTTCTATCTGTCGCACCTATTGAAGGCTTGGGGCAACACATGTCGGCTGTGGAATACCGTGCTATCCTTAGATACCGACTGATGATTCCTTTGTTCCCAGTTGACGAGCCATGTCCGGTATGCCGCAAAGCATGTTTGGATTCTTTCGGCGAGCACGTGATCCACTGTAAAGAGCTACCAGGGTTTAAATATCGGCATGATTGGGTGAGAGATGTGTTATGTGTGACAACTGGCACCAAACCGGTAATTTCCATACACTTTAATTATTATTTAATGACTGCAATTATGTGCTTAAATGTCAACATTGTCTGATTACATAGTATACAAGTGAATTCATGCACGTTTCATACTACAAGAAATTTGCTTTATGCATTAATGAATTGCGTTGCGTCAAAAATACTAGTAAACTCACCGGTAAGACACAATATGCCAACAACTCTGCAGAAAGCAGTCAGACAATAGAATTGGAGCCTAGGTGTAGGTCCAATGACAAGAATACATTAAAACCCAGGAGTACATACAAGGGTTTATATATAGACTCTCCGGAAGCTAAATTATGCACTAAAAAGCACCCGAAACGCACTTTAAGTGCAGAATTTTATTAAATTCAGCTTTAACCAGCTTTTAAACATATAAATATCATGCAGAATTTACGTTTTATCGTCCAGAATATTTCCCTAAGTGTCGGGAATTGAAAGGGTCACAAAAGGATACATAAAAGACACTAAACGGTGCAATTTAACACTTAACGAACCGGTATCTAACCGAACAACCGGACATTACCCGGGACACCAAATTTTTGCCAAACACATTGTTTATTTATTTCTTGGCTAGTCGTGATCTCCGAACACCCTAACACCCACTAAATATCAAATAACTATCATAAGTAAAGTGCATGCTTGAAAGCTAACTAGTCTTTACCATCTAGTTGGAAAAACTTGCAACCAACCCCCCCCCCCCCAACCGAATTCGGTCCATATGGACCCACAAAAATCATCCACCATGCTCTTATATCTTGCTTAGATTATAACCCATTTATTTATTAGATCTTTACTTGTAGAACTCATCAAAATATATGAAGTATCCTTATAAAGCATGGCATGAAGATCCTTACCATACCTCACATTTTCACGCCCCTTTACCCTCACTCTCTCTCCCTCCTTCTCGGCTCCCCTCAACCGCCACCATCACCACCACTAAACCACCATCTTCATCCACTTTTCAAGCTTCATTCAAGGGTAGAAGGCTATTCAAAGGAGCTTGCAACTTGTGGAACCTCAAGAAGCTTCATACATAGCTTTCCACCATCATCTTCTTCATCTTTTCACTAGAGATTCATCCCTAGCCTTCGTGCTAGTAGTAAGTCCTTGCTACACCTTGTTTCATCTTGTTTTTATGATCAAAAGATGTAGTATGATAAGTAGGTTCAAAACACTAAAGAGACAAGAACAAGAATAATGAACATGAAGCTTTAAATATAAAAGGTTACTTGAAGATGGAATGTTGAAGTATGATGTTGTAGTAAACATGTTGTTAAATTTATGTTGATTCTTGGTTATACGGTATTAATCACCATATGCATCTTGTTAAATGACATTTAGAAGTATGATTTAACAAGAATAGAAAGTGGTTATGTGATACATAAAATAACCACCTTCTAGTTAGGCATGAACTTGATAAAAATGATTTTTCATGAAATACAATCAAACTAGTAAGTTGATGATTTTGTAAATCCAAGAGTTACAAAAAGGCTTTTGTAAAGAAACCAAGTTAGAGAAGCGGTTTTTGGAAAATCATGACTATTACAAACACTTACACCATTTTTAGAAATAAGACAAGTGTGAGAATATTTTATTTACAAGAAGAGTTCAAAGGGGATAATTTTTGTAAAAATTATTTACAAGTTGTAAACACTAAATTATTTTATGAGAATGGTTTTTAAAGAACTAAATACGCTTCGGAAGGTAACTAAGTCCACTAAAGGCTTTACCAAGTTACTATGCGTTTTCGGGATATATCAAGTTCATGATTAGTGTGTAACGTATATATTTTTGCTCTTGGTGATGTAAAAATTGTGTAAAGACTAATTGTTGGTGTTGACGATGATTTTAAAAGAAAATAAACACATGTTTTGAGAACATGGGAAACTTCCATTTTTAGGGGAAACTCTGTCAAAATTTCTATAAATTTTGACACTTGGAAAAATATAAGTTTTTGAGAAACTTATTCCCTAAAAATGTGTCTAAAACATTTACTAAGGTTTCCCTAATTTTTGTGATAAGAAATGATGATTTCTTCAAGACGAAAATTGATATTAAGTATGTATATTTTTTAGAAAAATATATATCTATCGATCACAAAATTTGTGCTAAGTGTATGTAGTATGTATTACATGTAATAGTGTATTAGGACTTGAAAATACACTAAATACTCGTAAGAAGTGAAAATACAAAAATACACATACAACATACAAGATACATAATTCGGGTGCAAAGTACAAGAAACTTATACTTATTTTTGAGAAAATAAAATAAGTAAGACACTTAGTAAAAAATATAAATTATTTTTAACACAAGAATACGTACACAAAAGACAGTGACTTGTACTTGTACGATACAAGTCTAGTGACTAACGTTAAGAAAACACGTATAGGTCACGACGTTAATTAAGCAAATCCGGTGAAGTTTACGACGCAAGGAACGCAAAGTTGTGAGTTCATGCTCCCCCTTTTCTTTTAACTGTTTTCAGTTTTATAACTCCGGGGGTGAAATACATGTTACAAATATTACGATGTTTATAAATTGTATGATACAAGAACAAGAAGCACTCTTGGTGAGAACGAGTACCAAGTATGATGCGTATTGAGAAATGATACGAGAAATGATACATAATACGAGAAATCGTGTCACGAATAGGGTACCATAAGCACCATTAATCAACAATATACCTAGACCGCAGAACAAAAGGTTAGATCTAACGGGTGTCGGGCAGCCACACTCTTGATGAGAACGAGTACCAAGCAGTGCTTTTGTGTCTCAGAATATGCCAACTAGAAAAATGCCTAAGGTTTGGTTGCTTCCTATGTCGTGTCACATGTTAATGGCCTTGCAACCCATTAACAACCTTAATACATACAAGATTACTTGATTTACACAGGAATACTTGAGTTGTACAAGATACAGACATACTTGACTTACATGAGATACAGAAATACGTGATTTATACGAAATACATACCATGTTTTCATACAAAGTATACAAACGTGAAATACAAAAACTGCATGAATTCACACCAACATTATGTTGACGTTTTTCCAAAACTCACATGTATTTCAGGTAACTAAAAGTGGATGTGCGCGCGGTCTTACTCATGCTCTTGGATGTTGTTTATGTTTATCGTTGAATAAAGTTGTAAACTTTTCGGACAAAATGTTGTCTTGTGATGTAAACACTTAAATCATGTTTTCAGTTATGTAATGTTTGGCATTGTGGTTATTTTTACGAGCATGTAGTATGTTTACCATTCGTATGCAATGAGAACCTTTCATGATCACACCTCGTGCTTCCGCCACAGAAAGGGGTGTGACAGATTGGTATCGGAGCTGCGATTGTAGTGAACCAGGATTCCTTCTCGAGTCTAGTCTACAATCTCTAGGATCCTTTCACGAAAATGCTTTTTTTTTTCAAAAGAGTTTTCATTGCATAAAACGTCCCGCGACATCCACTACCCAAGACTGTTTACATGAGTCAAGAAAAGACACTACGAGGCTTAGAGTGCACAGAAGTAGCACTTGTCTTTAACTGAGAAATTACTTGCAATTATGTGTGATAATTAGCATATACATATACTAGAAGTAGAATACCACTAGTATACATGACTTTACCTGAAAACAATGGCCTACCTGAAGGAAGAGGTACGAGGACGAAACGAATTGTGCAGACTGTGCAAGGGGTTACGTAATTATGGATGCATACGTAATTATGGAATTCAGTGCACAGAAACCACAGCAAGTCTTGTCACGTATAGATTCCCTCAGTGCAAGGAAAGGTCAAATGTGAATACCTCTCCCCCAGCCTACTAAATACTCTGCTGGAGTAATAATTGTTTGATGTCACTTATGTGGTATATGCCTGTGTATATATATACTACTACTGTCTAGTATGACGATATCAAACAAATGCCTAAACCTATGGTGTGGTGTTCTTTCAGAACATGGCACCTAGGAGAATTATGAACAATCGAGATTCGGATCAACCTCCTCCTCCCCCACTGCCAAAGACTGCTGAAGAGCTGAACGCTCTACTGGAGGAAAGGATCTCCGCAGCTATCTCCCAGTACGAGGCAAACCGAACCCAAGACAGTGAAGGACCAAGCAATGCCAGGCGTAATGGGAATGGAGATTCGTCTGGAGGAAACGCAGCTCAAGGCTGCACTTTCAAGCAGTTTCTCGACTGCAAACCAATGAACTACGACGGCACAGGGGGTGCAGTAGCGTTCGTACGCTGGACGGAGAAAACTGAAGCCACTATCCGTATGAGCAAGTGCACCGCGGATCAGCAAGTCACCTTTGCTACTGGGTTGTTTGTTGATGAAGCTCTGACATGGTGGAACTTGCAAGTCTAAACCCTGGGTGATGATGCCGCTTATGGCCTGACTTGGGATGAACTGAAGGAAAGAATGAGATAGAAGTATTGCTCTCGTGCTGAACTCCAAAGGTTGGAGACCGAGTTCTGGCATTTGACCATGGAAGGTGCTGATATCACTGGGTATACTCGAAGGTTCCACGATCTGTCAAGGGTGATCCCTTACATGGTGACTCCTGAATTTAAGCGCATTGAACGCTACATTTGGGGATTGGCCTCAGAATTTCGCGACATGGTAACTTCGGCCAAACCTCAAACAATCACTGAGGCTGTAACTCTGGCTGTCAGCCTTACTGAAGATTGTGTTCGTATGAAGAAGTTAACATTGAACCCCACTGAAAAGACCGAGACGCATGCTGAGTCGTCCGGTGACAAGAAGAGAAAGCATTCGAATCAGAATCAAGCAACCCGCAGCAACAACAAAGGTTCATACCACAAGAAGCGTGACACTAACTCACCCAAGGAGGCAAGAACCTTTGCAGTGGAAAATGATACGGCAGCCAAAGGATACCAAGGCACCCTACCTAAATGCCAAAAATGTAAGTATCATCATGAAGGAGCATGTCGCGTCCCAAGGTGCGACAAATGCGGTAGATTGGGTCACTAAACAGAAGACTGTTGGGGAAAAGGAAGGAACGGAAATGGAAATCGCAACGGTGCTGGTAATGCGAATGGTGGGAATGGAAATGGAAATGGCAATGGTAACCGGGTTGGGAATGGAGCTGGGCGAAATCAAGGATGCTTCAGTTGTGGAAGCAATGATCATTTCATGAAAGACTGCCCAAAGGGAAACAATGCTCAAGCTCGAGCATTTGTGATTGGAGCAAAGAACGCACGCGAGGACCCTAATGTGGTCACCGGTACGTTTCTCATTAACAATCACTTTGCATCCATATTATTTGACACTGGCGCCGACTATAGCTTCATGTCTGTGGAATTTAAACGCATGCTTGGAATAGAATCTAGTAGATTAGATATTCCTTATTCTATAGAACTAGCCAATGGCAAACTTGTTGAATCAGGCGAAGTTGTTAGAGGTTGCTCATTAGAACTTGGTGAACAAAGATTTAGCATCGATCTCTTACCTATTCAATTGGGTAGCTTCGATGTAATGGTCGGAATGGACTGGTTGTCCAAGAACAAAGCGAAAGTTATTTGTCATGAGAAAATCATTCGCATCCCTTTAGCGAATGGTGAAACTCTCATCGTGCATGGAGAAAAACGAGACGCGCCTCTTCGAACCATCAGTTGTATGAAGGCACAGAAGTGCTTAAGGAAAGGATGTGTTGCCTTCCTAGCACACGTTGTAGATAAGAAGGCTAAGGAACCAAAACTCGAAGACATTCCTGTGGTAAAGGAATTCACTGATGTTTTTCCCGAAGATCTGCCAGGACTACCTCCGCAACGACAAGTCGAATTCCGTATAGACTTGGTTCCAGGAGCCGCTCCGGTAGCCAAGGCTCCCTATCGGCTTGCACCATCCGAAATGCAAGAATTATCTACACATCTTCAAGAGTTGTTGGATAAAGGATTCATAAGGCCAAGCTTCTCACCTTGGGGAGCTCCAGTATTGTTCGTGAAGAAAAAGGATGGAACTCTGCGGATGTGTATCGATTACAGGGAACTGAACAAGCTCACAATCAAGAATCGGTATCCATTACCGAGGATTGATGACTTATTCGATCAGTTGCAAGGATCAAGCTACTATTCCAAGATCGATCTTCGATCTGGATACCATCAGTTAAGGATACAAGAGAAGAACGTACCAAAGACTGCATTCAGAACACGCTATGGGCATTATGAGTTTCTTGTGATGCCATTCGGACTGACAAACGCACCAGCGGTCTTCGTGGATCTGATGAACCGCGTTTGCAAACCATATCTCGATAAATTCGTGATTATATTTATCGATGATATCCTGATTTACTCGCGAACGAAAGAAGAACACGAGCAACATCTCAGAACTATTTTGGAGCTACTGAGGAAAGAAAAACTTTATGCAAAGTTCTCGAAATGCGAATTCTGGATTCGCGAAGTACAATTTCTTGGTCACGTTGTGAATGAGAAGGGCATCCATGTAGACCCATCCAAAATTGAAGCAATAAAGAATTGGGAAGCCCCTAAAACCCCAACTGAAGTTCGACAATTTTTGGGCTTAGCGGGCTATTACCGACGGTTTATTGAGAATTTCTCAAAAATAGCTCAACCGCTAACTACCCTTACACAGAAAGACAAGAAGTACGACTGGGGTGGCAAGCAGGAAGAAGCCTTCCAACTGCTCAAAGACAAGCTATGCGATGCACCGATACTATCATTACCCGAAGGCACTGAAGACTTCATGGTATACTGCGACGCTTCACGACAAGGTTTGGGTTGCGTGCTCACGCAACGCCAGAAAGTCATCGCTTATGCTTCAAGACAATTGAAGGTACATGAAAGGAACTATACCACTCACGATTTGGAACTCGGCGCAGTGGTATTCGCCTTGAAGATTTGGCGACACTATTTATATGGTACTCGATGTACAATCTTCACAGATCACAAAAGCCTACAACACATATTTGATCAGAAAGAATTAAACATGTGTCAGCGTCGATGGGTCGAACTGCTGAACGACTATGACTGTGAGATTAAGTACCATCCTGGAAAGGCAAACGTTGTAGCAGACACGCTAAGTCGAAAAGAAAGGGTTAAGACCCTAAGGGTTCGAGCATTGAAGTTGACTATTCAAACGAACCTCACTGCATGCATTCGTGACGCACAACAAGAAGCTCTCAAGGGAGAAAACCGTAAGGCTGAATACCTCCGGGGTATGTTGAAATACATGGTGCCAAATGAAGAGGGAACCTTATACTTTAAGAAGCGAATATGGGTTCCGCTCTATGGCAACATTCGAGAAGTCATCCTTGATGAAGCGCATAAATCGAGATACTCGATCCATCCAGGATCGGACAAGATGTATCAAGACTTAAAAGAATATTATTGGTGGCCGAGACTCAAAAGTGATGTTGCTGTCTATGTTGGAAAGTGCCTAACCTGTGCCAAGGTTAAGGCGGAATATCAGAAACCGTCCGGCCTACTGCAACAACCAGAGATTCCCATGTGGAAGTGGGAGCAGATCTCGATGGACTTCATAACAAAACTACCCAAGACCCCAAGAGGGCACGATATGATATGGGTGATAGTTGATCAATTGACGAAATCTGCGCATTTCCTACCGATCCGAGAGAAGGATAGCACTGGAAAGCTTGCTGAGATATACTTAAAAGAAATTGTGGCACGCCATGGAGTGCCTATCTCAATTATTTCAGATAGAGATGGACGTTTTGTCTCAAGAATTTGGCAATCCTTTCAGGAGGCCTTTGGATCTCAATTAGATCTAAGCACGGCCTTCCACCCGCAAACAGACGGCCAAAGCGAATGGACTATACAAACGCTAGAAGATATGCTTCGCGCATGTGTCATGGACCTAGGCGGCAGCTGGGATACTCATCTACCTTTAGTTGAGTTTTCCTACAATAACAGTTATCATACGAGTATAAAAGCCGCACCATTCGAAGCTCTGTATGGCCGCAAGTGCCGATCGCCCTTATGTTGGGCAGACGCTGGAGACAAAAGAATGGTTGGTCCTGAACTTGTACAAGAGACAACCGACAAGATTATGCAGATCCGATAGCGCATTAAGGCGGCTCGAGATCGACAAAAGAGCTACGCCGATCGAAGACGGAAACCATTAGAATTCGAGGTGGGAGACAAAGTTCTATTGAAAGTCTCACCTTGGAAGGGCGTAGTAAGATTTGGAAAGCGTGGAAAGCTGAATCCACGATACATCGGACCATTCAATATTTTGGAAAGAATTGGTACCGTGGCGTACAAGTTGGAATTACCGGAAGAACTTAATGGAGTACATGACACGTTCCATGTATCCAACCTCAAAAAGAGTCCAACACAAGAAAACGTGATCATCCCTGCGGATGAAGTGCATATCGATGACGCCCTCCGATTTACAGAACAACCCGTTGAGGTTACCGAATGGAAAGTCAACAAGACCAGGAGGAGCACTGTCAAACTTGTCAAAGTACGTTGGAACTCTAAGCATGGACCAGAGTACACGTGGGAACGTGAAGACCAGTTCAAAGAAAAGTACCCCCACCTGTTCAAGAAAACTCCTGCGAGAGATAGATTAGCCTGAATTT
Source organism: Helianthus tuberosus (assembly GCA_030545235.1). NCBI lineage: Eukaryota > Viridiplantae > Streptophyta > Magnoliopsida > Asterales > Asteraceae > Helianthus > Helianthus tuberosus. The sequence goes on from CM060393.1 coordinate 31,786,494, forward strand.
CGGGACGAAATTCTTTTAATGGGGGGAGACTGTGACAACTGGCACCAAACCGGTAATTTCCATACACTTTAATTATTATTTAATGACTGCAATTATGTGCTTAAATGTCAACATTGTCTGATTACATACTATATAAGTGAATTCATGCACGTTTCATACTACAAGAAATTTGCTTTATGCATTAATGAATTGCGTTGCGTCAAAAATACTAGTAAACTCACCGGTAAGACACAATATGCCAACAACTCTGCAGAAAGCAGTCAGACAATAGAATTGGAGCCTAGGTGTAGGTCCAATGACAAGAATACATTAAAACCCAGGAGTACATACAAGGGTTTATATATAGACTCTCTGGAAGCTAAATTATGCACTAAAAAGCACCCAAAACGCACTTTAAGTGCAGAATTTTATTAAGGGGAAATGGATTGTATCACCCTAAACTATGCAAAATTGGCCAATAGCACGCCCAACTTTCAACTTGGCTCCCACCACCCCCAACTTAATACTTTGGTTGTCCTGTCACCCCGTCGTTAACCAAACACTAACTCAGTTAGTTTTTTTATCCTACGTGGCAAAAGAGTTGTGACCTGGCATGCCTAGGTGTACAACCCCCCATTTATACTTGTTAAAAACCACAAATCAGTTGCATTTCAACACAATCTCCAATCTGCTGCAGAGATTGAAGAGAAATTGGAGCAAAAAAATGAGGGAGTTTACAGATCTGGTGAGTTTATTCAGTAGCAAACTTGATGATGGCAGATTTGTGTGTTAGATGATGTTTTAGATCTGCCATACACTTCTCTCAAAACCACACCTCCAGGAACAAGCTCAAACCCCCTACCTCCACCGGTGCCTGCACCAATGCTATCAGCTGCTAATATGTTGGCATATGAACGACAACTAGCCATGAAAAAGATGGCTCTCATGCACCCTCAAGCCCAGCACCCTCTCAAACAGGCTACAATGGATATGGCAGCTGCTGGAGCCAGCCAAGCCATATATGATGGTGGTTTCCAGAGTGTTGCTGCTGCCCAACAACTCATGTACTATCAATAAATTGTATAAAGTGTAAGCAGGTAAAGATTTCTGACCGGATGTTATCTAAGAGTGTGCCGTTGTAACTGGCCGTGAAAGGATGCAACCCCCTGCAATCACCGTCATTGTATTGGGATTCTGGAAAATCTAAACGCTATTATCCGTCCGCAATCCGTACTTAATCCTACCAACACCTCCGGCGACGACAACACTTCTCTCAAAACCACCAATCCCTTACCTCCAACCGCCACTCCGCCTGCAAATCGCGTCAAATTCACCTTCAGTTCCTTCAATTCAGAAGTTCGTTTGGTCTGTTTCTCTCTCTAGATCTCGTCAGTAGCATCGATTTCTCTTTCTATATAGGCATCGGTGGGTTTGACTGCTGTTCTTTGGTCAAAATTGCAGATATTGAAGAGGAATTGGTTGGGGGATTTGGAGTTTTAAGCAGGTGTGTTTTGGTGTGTTCATGGTGGATTAGGGTTTGAAGGTTTGTGCGTGTTTGGGAAGGAGAAGAGAGGGTTTGTTTAATCCTGCTTGGATCTTTTAAAATGAGATTTATATATTAATTATAATTATAATTAAAATATAGATTTCTTTAAAAATAATTGGCCACCTCAGCATGACATGTCATAAAAAACAAGCCACATCATCAAAATTTGCCATGTAGGATAAAAAAACTAACTGAGTTAGTGTTTGGTTAAAGACGGGGTGACAGGACAACCAAAGTATTAAGTTGGGGGTGGTGGGAGCCAAGTTGAAAGTTGGGCGTGCTATTGGCCAATTTTGCATAGTTTAGGGTGATACAGTCCATTTCCCCTTTTATTAAAGTCAGCTTTAACCAACTTTTAAACATATAAATATCATGCAGAATTTACGTTTTATCGTCCAGAATATTTCCCTAAGTGTCGGGAATTGAAAGGGTCACAAAAGGATACATAAAAGACACTAAACGGTGCAATTTAACACTTAACGAACCGGTATCTAACCGAACAACCGGACATTACCCGAGACACCAAATTTTTGCCAAACACACTGTTTATTTATTTCTTGGCTAGTCGTGATCCCCGAACACCCTAACACCCACTAAATATCAAATAAATATCATAAGTAAAGTGCATGCTTGAAAGCTAACTAGTCTTTACCATCTAGTTGGAAAAACTTGCAACCACCCCCCCCCCCCCCCAACCGAATTCGGTCCATATGGACCCACAAAAATCATCCACCATGCTCTCATATCTTGCTTAGATTATAACCCATTTGTTTATTAGATCTTTACTTGTAGAACTCATCAAAATATATGAAGTATCCTTACCATACCTCATATTTTCACACCCCTTTACCCTCACTCTCTCTCCCTCCTTCTCGGCTCCCCTCAACCGCCACCTTCACCACCACTAAACCACCATCTTCATCCACTTTTCAAGCTTCATTCAAGGGTAGAAGGCTATTCAAATGAGCTTGCAACTTGTGGAACCTCAAGAAACTTCATACATAGCTTTTCACCATCATCTTCTTCATCTTTTCACTAGAGATTCATCCCTAGCCTTCGTGCTAGTAGTAAGTCCTTGCTACACCTTGTTTCATCTTGTTTTTATGATCAAAAGATGTAGTATGATAAGTAGGTTCAAAACACTAAAGAGACAAGAACAAGAATAGTGAACATGAAGCTTTAAATATAAAAGGTTACTTGAAGATGGAATGTTGAAGTATGATGTTGTAGTAAACATGTTGTTAAATTTATGTTGATTCTTGGTTATACGGTATTAATCACCATATGAATCTTGTTAAATTACATTTAGAAGTATGATTTAACAAGAATAGAAAGTGGTTATGTGATACATAAAATAACCACCTTCTAGTTAGACATGAACTTGATAAAAATGATTTTTCATGAAATACAATCAAACTAGTAAGTTGATGATTTTGTAAATCCAAGAGTTACAAAAAGGCTTTTGTAAAGAAACCAAGTTAGAGAAGCGGTTTTTGGAAAATCATGACTATTACAAACACTTACACCATTTTTAGAAATAAGACAAGTGTGAGAATATTTTATTTACAAGAAAAGTTCAAAGGGGATAATTTTTGTAAAAATTATTTACAAGTTGTAAACACTAAATTATTTTATGAGAATGGTTTTTAAAGAAATAAATACGCTTCGGAAGGTAACTAAGTCCACTAAAGGCTTTACCAAGTTACCATGCGTTTTCGGGATATATCAAGTTCATGATTAGTGTGTAACGTATATATTTTTGCTCTTGGTGATGTAAAAATTGTGTAAAGACTAATTGTTGGTGTTGACGATGATTTTAAAAGAAAATAAACACATGTTTTGAAAACATGGGAAACTTCCATTTTTAGGGGAAACTCTGTCAAAATTTCTATAAATTTTGACACTTGGAAAAATATAAGTTTTTGAGAAACTTATTCCCTAAAAAAGTGTCTAAAACATTTACTAAGGTTTCCCTAATTTTTGTGATAAGAAATGATGATTTCTTCAAGACTAAAATTGATATTAAGTAAGTATATTTTTGAGAAAAATATATATCTATCGATCACAAAAATTTGTGCCAAGTGTATGTAGTATGTATTACATGTAATAGTGTATTAGGACTTGAAAATACACTAAATACTCGTAAGAAGTGAAAATACAAAAATACACATACAACATACAAGATACATAATTCGGGTGCAAAGTACAAGAAACTTATACTTATTTTTGAGAAAATAAAATAAGTAAGACACTTAGTTAAAAATATAAATTATTTTTAACACAAGAATACGTACACAAAAGACAGTGACTTGTACTTGTACGATACAAGTCTAGTGACTAACGTTAAGAAAACACGTATAGGTCACGACGTTAATTAAGCAAATCCAGTGAAGTTTACGACGCAAGGAACGCAAAGTTGTGAGTTCATGCTCCGCCTTTTCTTTTAACTGTTTTCAGTTTTATAACTTCGGGGGTGAAATACATGTTACAAATATTACGATGTTTATAAATGGTATGATACAAGAACAAGAAGCACTCTTGGTGAGAACGAGTACCAAGTATGATGCGTTTTGAGAAATGATACGAGAAATGATACAAGAAATGATACATGATACGAGAAATCGTGTCACGAATAGGGTACCATAAGCACCATTAATCAACAATATACCTAGACCGCAGAACAAAAGGTTAGATCTAACGGGTGTCGGGCAGCCACACTCTTGGTGAGAACGAGTACCAAGCAGTGCTTTTGTGTCTCAGAATATGCCAACTAGAAAAATGCCTAAGGTTTGATTGCTTCCTATGTCGTGTCACATGTTAATGGTCTTGCAACCCATTAACAACCTTAAAACATACAAGATTACTTGATTTATACAGGAATACTTGAGTTGTACGAGATACATACATACTTGACTTACATGAGATACAGAAATACGTGATTTATACGAAATACATACCATGTTTTCATACAAAGTATACAAACGTGAAATACAAAACTCTTGGATGTTGTTTATGTTTATCGTTGAATAAAGTTGTAAACTTTTCGGACAAAATGTTGTCTTGTGATGTAAACACTTAAATCATGTTTTCAGTTATGTAATGTTTGGCATTGTGGTTATTTTTACGAGCATGTAGTATGTTTACCATTCGTATGCAATGAGAACCTTTCATGATCACACCTCGTGCTTCCGCCGCAGAAAGGGGTGTGACATTATGTGATGTTCTTAAGCGGGCCGGGATCTCTGCCAAAAAGGAGGCTCCAGTAAATTTCCTGACTGACCCCTTAGATGGGAGGTCCACTTTACGCCCGACGGACATCCTTGTGTTTGGATGGGAAGGGGGAAACACGCTTGTGTAGATCTAACTGGAGTCTCCCCCCTTGTCGGGCTCAAGGACAAGGGCTTTGTCGTAGGGCAAGCGGTGCTTAAGGCAGAGGCGCGCAAAGTGGCAAAACATGAGAAAGCCTGGCTGGAGAATCAACATGTGTTTGTCCCGTTTGCGTTTGATACCTTTGGTGGTCTCGCTCCTGACGCTGTGCGACTTTTGAATCGGGTTCAAAAAGTCGTTAATAGTAATTCTTCGTCGCTAAAGGTTTCAAACTTTGTATTTAGTAGAATTGGTTTTTCTATTCAAATGGGGGTGGCGGCGCTACTTTTTTGCCCGACTACCTGCCATTGCTTTGTAATTGCCCTTTTTCGTATGGAATGATATTACGGTATTTATCAGGCAATACATTTTATTAAAAAAAATCAAGACCTTTTTAGTATTGGAGCCTAGTTTCAAGGAGTCGTCTATTGATGTCCTGTGCAGTACCCTCGGTTTTCTAAGGTCGCATGTTTCGTCCTGTTTATTGATATTGGTCAATGATTTTGTTTTGTCACAGTCTCATCAATGGAGTTGTCCAAGTCCAGACCGACGTGGGAAGTGCATGCACTTCCGATGTACACATTTAATCAATCGTGATGCTATCCCAAAGAACACGACCTGTAGCCTGTAAAACGAAACGGTTCAACACAAACTAAGAAAATTCATGTCCTATATAACGTATGTACTTTTAATCCTTGAGCTAGCCTCAAACTCTTGAAGCATCCAATCTTTGAAGTTTTTTTTTCCCAATTTAGCAACAATCGACTTCATTTATTTCAAATTATAGCCAGAAACAATCTAACACAAAAAAAAATAAAAAAAATCATGTCTTTTTAACACCAGGATTACATACAGAGAGAAAATATAATTTGAAAAACTCATTTGAATTGAAAAAACTCGTGAAAACCCTACCAGTCAATCAAATTTTTTTTATCAATGTAATACACTTATTATAGTTATTAAAAAAATGATATATAAAATTATATATGCATGTCTAAGATGTGTGTGTAATGAGTCCTCAACTGTTCTACTGTTTCCTTTGGATTTTGTTTTTCAATCCGTACTTTTTTATATATGTTTTGCAATTATGTATATTGCTTAGGGTGGAGGGGACAAGCTCCTAGCTCAACTCACTACCCTAATATAACCCACTACCTTATCTTCTTCCGGGTTGTAGAACTCATGGAAGCCTTGGCTACTCGATCAAACTACCCAAGTTGGTTGCGGCAGTGTACCCGCACAACCCACACCAACTCGCATCAACCTGGCACCTTCCGAGTTGTACCACCCTTGGAGACAAAACACTATATGTCTATATGAAGCAAACCGAACCTAAAGTTGCTCCGTTTTGTACGGCCGAATCCTGTATTGGACATTCGATTGTGCTCAATAGGGATGAGCATTTGGTACCGGGTACCGATACCGAACCGTACCGGTACCGTGCTCATCCCTAGTGCTAAATAGCCTCAGTTTTTGGGTTGTGCTTGATTACAACTCAAGTTTTATTCGACCCATGTCCATTCTTCCTATGGGCCCGAGTAAGTTCTACTGGTCACAGAGACAAATTATAGAAATCCGAATAACAAGGGTGAGCTTCTTTAAATTTTAAGAAAACCGCATCTTTTATAAACCCAGTGGCGTTGAATTTGACTCAAATACTTCATCAGCCATCTGGTGACTGATTTAATTGGGGTGTTGAGCCCTAATTTAGTTTTGGCACATTAGGATTTGTATGTATTTGGGCTTTAGTTGTAGCCATACGTGATACATTTATATTGCATAGATTGTTAGATTTAACTGGGGTGTTGGGCCCTGATTGAGTTTTGGGCTTTAGTTGTAAGCAAGTATCTTTCTTTTTCTTTTTAATTATTATTAGAACAAAAGCTTTATTATATGCAACACATATTAAAAATTTTAACAGATTAATTAACTAATATTTCTTTTAAGATTTTAATTTGTTTAACAGTTTAATTAATTAATAATTCTTTTAAGATTTTAATTTTTGAAATATAATTACAATATATTCAAGTTTCGTGTATGACTTGATAAACCAACACACATGAAGATGCACATATTAAAGTGAAGAGGACAAAAGCAAAGCCTTGAATTCAGCCGATGAGCATCTTTTTTATTATTATTTATAATATATAATATTTAAAATGGGCCACATACAATTATTTCACCCTTTTCAATATCAGAATCTCATTTTTGTTCCTTTTAACCTCACCTTTTTCTACTCATTCACCACAAATTCAGGGAACCTACCCAATAAAAAAAATGCCTTTTACACAATTTTTATTTCCTTTTATTATTTTCAGACCAAAAAACGTTTTGTTATCATCTTAAAAATGAAGTCCTTCCCATGAAGTTTCTTTATTTTGTTTTTTAGTTAAAGAGTCGTATTGAAGATTTGAGTGAATTGAATTTTCTTTTTATTTCATGAAAACGTTGATAACCGAAAAGACTGATCCGTTCACACCTCTTGAGGAAGATTATACGTGTATAATCTGAAGTGTGATTCGTTGTATTCATGTCCTGTATTGGGTCACTCTGAGGGTGTGTGTGGTGTGTGATCGTACAAGATGTCAAAATCTTTATAGCCTCTAACTTTAACACAAATACATATAAATAATGCTAAGGAGATAGCAAAGTCCCTATAGTGGCGCAAGAGACATGTAGAATAAAGCAAACCTAAGGATCATGTTCTAGCCTCATGTTATGTATATACGGTTTACATGGTTTATCATCCTCATATTGGTGATGGGGATGATTGGTGGGAACCCCTTGGGGTGGGCTGCCAAAAATAGCTAGTCAATGAGATGAATATTGAATTATGGGTTAAATGTCTAATTGGTCACTGTGGTTTGCGAAAATTGCAGACTTGCCCCAAGGGTTCACTAATTACACACTTGGTCTCAGTTGTTGCAATTTTTAAACTTGGATGGTCCTTAACACTAACCTTTGTTAAATTCTCCAGTTAAGTCTTTGTGAAATGATTAAATGGATTAGGGTGGAGGGAGTGGTGCATCTGACATATCACCAAGTGTTCTAGAGTATGTAGAGGAATCATTTAGGACAAAATGCTATGAGTACATTGTTTATCAACTAATTATTTTACTCAATACTAGATTTAGTCTATATCAAGAGTATGCAAAAAATAAATTCGGTAGTTCTGTAAACGAGACAAACGAGGCATGTTTGTAATAGTTCGTTTAACGCATGCAGTTGCTTCGTTTACATATATACATTCTCTTCCTCATCATCATCAACAACAATAACATCATGAATATCATGTGTCTTTTCCATAATTGGAGTATATGCAATTGCTTGCATTTTTTTTTTCATCCCAAGGGGGTTGATGGTTGGACATCTCTCAAGTTATGACCTAAAATCAGTTAAAAGTTACATATACTGATATACACAAGTAGACATATGTGTGCCTTAAAGTTTAAACTATGTACATAATTGGTTCGTTGCTAGTCTAAAGGAAATCACAAACAAAAAAGAAAAAGAGGTTTTAAGATACCTTGACTTTTTTGGGTTTTTTCATTGTATTTAGGGGTTTTATAATAACAAGATTTCCCCAAGGAGAATAACAACACTAAAGAACAACATAATTATTATATTATATATTATATAACTATTAATTTGTAACATAGTTAGGCTTAATGTTATTGTAATTCATGCTTGAATGGTGTTTTATACAATTTAGACAAAAAGTATAACTATTAAATTGTAACATAAGTAGCCTTAATGTGATTGTACTTCATGCTTTAATGGTGTTTTGTACACTTTAGACAAAAATGTAAAGTGAAAACATTATAAATTTATATATACGTCGAGACGTAGAACAACTTGAATATATACCAAAACGTACATAAAAATATGCACGTAAAAATGGTTTCTTTAAACGAAAACGTATTATATTTGACCTGACTTGTCTATAAATAAAGTTTACGTCGGAATGTAGAACAAATCATATTTATACCTACCCGTACATAAAGTATGCACGTAAAAAATAATTTTTAAGTAAGGAAGTATAGGGGTAAACCGAAACAAAATATTAGTAAAAAATTTAATAGGTTAAAAACGTTCGTAAAACCGTGTCAAGTTTTCGCCCCCGCAGCAACGCGGGGTACTTAATACTAGTTACTTTCATTTGTGACTATAACAAGTATTATTGAATTGCTTAACTCCTGTGATATTGAAATGGCGTGGCTAAATAGGGATAATTTTTTTATATAAAATTACATTACAACAATAATAAGGTAACGGGCTGATAAAACTTAAATGAATATATACGAACCTAAACAAATGACCAAACATAAGCTAATGTTCACGTTCATACATGAACGAGCGCGTCATGTGTTCATGTTCGTCTATTTAACTAAATGATTGTAAAATTTTGTTTATTGATCGCTTGATTTTTATTGACCTATATGCACTTTTGACAAGTTTGATGAGGAGGATACGAGAATACTGGAAATGATTTATGGTCAACTATGTATTTACTCTTTCCCTAAATGAAGATATTGAACATCTTCATATTACTATGGTTATTTAATATTTAGAGTGTATCTGATACAGTGTTAATGCATTAATATTACCTATTCATCTGATTCTTTATTCACGTGGTAAAGCTTTTATACATTGAAGTTATTAAATTCTATATGTTTTATAATTTCAAAAGAATAGTTTATGACTAAGAAGTTATTAAATTCTATATGTTTTAGGATGAGGGGAGTGGTTACCTATTACAAATAGGTAAACTCCCAATTCATCCAATCATATAGCGTCATGTCAAGTCATCTAATTTGGCAGTAGTTTACCTAATGTGGTTTATGTAAACTATTTAAAAAAATGAAAAATGTGTGATTGGTTGAGAAGGAATGGAGCCCACCACACACCCATCTCTCTCCCCCTTCCCTCCCTCTCCCCCAATCGGTAAAGCTTCACCGAAAATGCCCCCCCCCCCCCCCCAAACCCCCCCAATCGGTAAACGTTGGCTCGGTAAAACGTTTGTGGTGGAGTGGGATTCGGTACCGACCACTTTACTAAACCCACTCCGTTCACCCTTATAATTTCAAGAGAATTAGTTTATGAGTAAGGAATTATAAGAAAATGGTCTTAAGGAAAAATATTTCATGGCTGACCAGACTATGTTAAGGCAGAATAAGGTAAAGTTGCTAAGCATGAAAAAATTTGTGTTGAGAATCAACATGTCTTCACTCCCTTTGTCTTTAATACTTTTGGTTTTCTTGTTCCTCAAGCTGTCGATTTTCTGGACAGAGTGCAGAAGGTCGTGCACAACCAAAGTTTTGTTTTCGGTATATTTGGATTTGATATTTAAAAGGATGTTGTTGCGTAGCTTGTTACCCGTTTATCTGTCATCTTTATGTAACTTTTTTAATATTTATGAATAGTGTTGATGTATTAGGATTTAAAAAAATAAAGAAAAAAAGAGGAAAGTGTAGAATGATATATTTGATGATTCTTTGAAAGTTTCGTATAAAAGAAAGAATACCATAACTTAACACTATTTAAATGACATATTATGTCCTCTAAAAACAATATCAGGCTAGACGGTACGAGGACCGTCCCCGTCCCGTCTTGGCCCGGCGCCGTCCGGCACATCATTTCCGGAGCCTTGTCGTCGTCGTGAACGTCGGCCAGAAGACGTTGAAGCCGCTCCTCTCTCTTCTTCTTTATACACACACACACATATACATACAACATATATATATATATATATATATATTTGAAAATTAAACTTCATTAAAACAAACCTCCGGCCCAAACGGGCAAAAGGCCAAACAAGCTACAGAACCCCCGACCCAAACAGGCAAAGGGCAAAGAAATTACAACATATACATAGAGTATTTACACCAATCCGACCACCTAATGTAATTACATTTAGATCTATTTTTGACCCAGGCATAACCTCTAGATTTTACCTCCCCTATGATATCCTGCGGGCTACCTCTTTTCTGGTTAAATACCACGTCATTCCTTTCTTTCCAAATGCACCAGCACACTATCATAGCCAACCCGTAAATGATCTTCTCCTCCTTCTTGTTGCACTTAATGAATTTATGGATTTCTAAAATGTCTTTGAATTCAAAAAAGTAAAGCGGCGGAATGTTGCACCAAACGCTGAAAGCCGTCCACACCCTCAAAGCAACCGAGCAACCGGTGAACAAGTGCTCCACCGATTCCTCGACATCATCGCAAAACGGGCACATAACCGATGTTATGACCACATTCCTTCTTCTAAGATTTATTCTAGTAGGAAGCATATCCAGATTGCCTCTCCAGTTCATGATGTTGCATTTAATAGGCACCCACTTACACTAGACGAAATTTGTAGGATGGCAATTACCCCTATCTACTATCATAGCCAATTTGACCGTCTTCACCGAGAAACCGTTCTTACTATCGCCACTCCAATACCAAGCGTCCTTATCGTTGGAAAAACTCAACGAACTGAGCGTCTCGCAACACTCCTTCCATTCCTTAAGCTCCTCTTCTGACTCAGGTTGTCTAGACCATTGCCAATTGAAAGCTCCAGTACCATTGCCTGTATCCATTCTCTCTGCAACCCTGCACGATTTGAGCAACTCCAAACCGAACAACTGGGGCCACCTCTCCATGAAGGGCATGTCACCCACCCATATACATACAACATATACATATATATTTTAGGCCCATCCTTCATTTCCTTAGCTCCATCCTCTTTGCCTCATCCTCACACCCGATCTACGTGGCGCTGACATGGAGCGTCATCCTCCAAGGATGAGCCTCACCCATACCGAGTAGCCTCATTATTTAGTGGAGCGTGTAGTATAATTATAATATATTAACAACACTTTTTATGTATAATGTGTTTTTAATATATATAATATGTTAAATGCTATGAACATGATTCACTCAACATTAATGTTTATTTACTTAATTTCTATAAATATATTGTGATAATAAATTACTTTTAATGTAGTTATACTCGAATTAATGAAAATACATTCACAACACCTTCACTCACCAACTCTCAACCAACTTATTGAAACACAACACCAGTCAGTATTTTAGCATCGACAATCATGTTTTTGAGACCGATAGAACAACATTGGTGTGATTATGTTGCATTACGTGCTTTACTAGTTTTATTAAAAAGCAGAATTTATATTTGTCCAACACATGTAAAACACATGACAACCCATTTGCTAGTGAGAATGATGTGTTGTGAAACGATTCTTAAAACATGTTCAAAATTTAAAATAAGGGTTAAATGATCATCTATTAGAATAAAGGTGACTGGCACAAACCATCGATGTAAATTGATATATATAATAATATATATAATATTTTTAGTTTTGGGTGGGTATATATGAAAATTTTAAAGTCTATTAGGATATATATTAAATTAATCCTATTTTTTTAACAACGAATTTCTTTTAATCTTGTCGTATGTGGGACTTGAACCTAAAACCTTCACTCTGAAATCCAAATGTTCAAAGACTTTGTCTTTGTCAATGGACTGCCACACCCTTATATAAATATAGATATATCATTTTATAGTAATTAGTACACAGTTTACCATTTGTACATTTACCTTAATTTATATTTAAAACTTTATTCCTTACATTATATTAGTCCATGAAAATATAAAAGAAATGATAATGTAAACCTAATTAGAGATAATATAATCTAATGAACCTACATATTAAAAACTAATGATGCCTATATTAATTCTAATTACATGTCATTCATGAATTGATTGCAATTATTTAAGACCCTTATATTTTGTATTAATAAAGTAATACTCGTATCATTTTTTTCCATTGTTAACTTGTAAAAACTTTATCATTTTCCACAAACGAACTAGTGCAGTTTACAACTTTTTTAACATTTTTTTAACGGCGAATTGCTTTACATACAAATATAAAGAGCCAGCAAAGGGCTAGAATAATTTTGAATTAAGCGTGTACTAAATTGTGCATTTCTCATGGATTTATATTGTTTACACGTTTTAACCTAAATTACATAATTTCTATTTTTATTTTAGTTTTTCTTCAAGCTTCTTCGAGTCCCAACACGTGAAATACTCTTGTTAGTATCATTACTGACATACTATTTAATATTTATGATACACGTATACCACACGAGAAAATAATCTATTTAATTTATTTAATAGCATACTATATATGAACATTTAGAATAAATAATATGTTATTCACGTATTAGGGGATGTTTGTTTGCCTCTTAATGAGGCTCTTAATAGTTCAGACCTCTTACTGGTTCAACACTTAATGGTTCAGACTGTTTGTTTCGCGAGCAGATGTCTGAATGGTTCAGACATTTGCCTCTGAATGGTTAAGCGTTATACTAAATCTGAATGGTTAAGCATTATACTGAATCTGAATGGTTAAGGCTCTAATCTTAATTGGCCAGACATTTGTCTCTGAATTGTTAAGCATTATACTGGATCTTAATGGTTCAGACCTCTTACTGGTTCAGCACTTAACCATTCAGAAGTTGCCAAATAGCCCCTTAATGTTTCTTTATACCAAAAAAATGTACTAATTAGTAAATAAAGACCACGGTGACATAAAATAAAACTTTTTTACTACTAAATATTACTTTATACATGAAAAAGATTTATAATGATAACCATGGTTCATACTAGTAAACAATTATTTTCATAAGTTTACAGTTCACACAGTAAAAAGATTTATAATGATAACATAACCATGGTTCATACTACCAAAATATTATTTTCATAAGTTTACAGTTCTCACAGTAAAAAGAAAAAATGTTAAAAAAAAACTTATTTCTTTTTATATTAATTGACAAAATTGACTTTTAAAAAAAAAAGTTATATTCAATTTCTCTAACTTTTTATCGATACATATCATCTCTCCCATCCATTAATAACACTGAACACACTGCTTTTTTTTTTTTTTTTTTTCATAACTGTGGTAGCAACTACCAACCACCAAATCTATTTATTCTAACATTAATAATTAATTTCTTATGTTCTATTAATTTTTTTAGATTAGAATTATTTCGACTCATTTATTTTTTTTCATGAAAATTTCAACATTTTTACGTTTATTTTAGTTCGTTTGACAGTCTCGCCGCAACACGTGAGTTCTAAAAACTCGTTAATTAAAAAATTAAGCTGCCATTCAAAAAATCAAAAAAAAAAATATTAATTAATTTTGTTAAAGACAATCTAAGATATGATTGATTCGAATATATTTTAACTAAAATATAAGGGTGAACGGGGCACCATGCGGGGAGTGGGGCGGTGACCCAAGTCCCTGAGCGGGAACACCGCCGCCATCACCGCGGGGAGGGGGATCGGGGAGGGTTCACCGCTTGAGAGAGAGGAGAGAGAGAGGGGGTGATTGGTTGTTAATGTGGGTTCACCCTTTTTTCACCAATCATATTTTTTCCTTCTTTTTTTATAAAAAAATAACTGTGTGAGTGGAGTGCCGCCATCAAATTGAGGGTGTGAGGGAAGTTAAGAGAGGAGTTGACGTGGCGCGTGCTGATTGGCCGTGCGTAAGAAAGGGGACTCCCCTAAGAGGGGAGTGCCACTCACACCCTAACATCAAATCTCGTGATCAAACAATTAATAAGTTAAAATAACCCACCCTTATTTTTCTCCCAATAGCTGTCATCTGAACAATATTCGCAACTCGTGGCTGTGACGCTACCCATCTGACCCCAATGGCACAACTCGTAATAAACCCAAACTCCAGTGGCTTATTTTCACGCCCAACCTATATATACACCCATTCCAGCCGTCTATAAAACATTGCGTTCACGATAACCCTAAAAACAACCCTCATTCTTCTTCGTTTCTTCATCATTTTCCGCCGTTATCATCCAAAATCGTAAGTTTGTAATCTGAATTTCGTTCAGATTTGTTGTTTGTGCTCATTTCTTGATGTTTATTTTCCTTTGTTGCAGATCGGACAGTTGATTACTCGTTCAACGGACGTTATACATACAAAATTCATATTGTAAGTGTAAAATTCTTCGTTATTAGATTGTATTCGTTGGATCTGAAGTTTTTCTCTGTGAATGTATGTGTATAAGAACACATGTAACGTTTTGTGTACCTTGTGACTCACGTTTCAACCTAGGGTTTCTAATTTTCTGGATTTTATTCGATTTTATGGATGTATGTTTCAATTTGATGAAATAATAGCGTTTAAATCTGATTTTGTGTTCGTATGTTGTGAATAATTTCATGTTTATCGATTTTAATTGTTTGTATACCAGAATTATATGGCGGTTGAAGCTGTGTTACTGTTACCTTTTATTACGACTTTATGAAGTTATGATTGAAGCTTTTGTTGATAACATGATTCATTTCACTTTTCTGAAGCATCATTAGGTTGTTTATGTGGCTGATTTTGTTATGATTATATGTTTCTGAATTTTAATTTTTAAAATCATTATTGAATCATTGATTAGTTTACTTTTATGAAGCATCATTAGGTTCTTATGTGTATGATTTTGTGTTTTTTTTTGTTGTGATAAAATTCATTTTCTTTAGGTTTTGATATTTTGTTTACCAGATTTGTATGGCTGCTTTTTTTTAAAAATGTCATTGAGCTACTGATTACATTGGTTGTTTTACCTTTTTGAAACATTATTAGGTTATATATGTGGCTGATTTTGCTATGATTTGATAATCAGGAAAACTGAATGATCTAATGGAGACTAAAGGTGGGAAAAAGTCTAGTAGTAGTAGTAGTAAATCGTTTTATGAAGCTCCCCTAGGATACAGCATTGAAGACGTTCGACCAAACGGAGGAATCAAGAAATTCAGATCGGCTGCTTACTCCAACGTAAGCTTTTCCAACAATATTGTTACAATTTTTTTTACATTAAATTCGTTTTATAATCTGGACTAATTATGTGTTTTCATGTTCTTGATGCAGTGCGCTCGCAAACCATCCTGATATCCCTCAAATTAGGATTCCGTTCACGTCTTTTCGACGTGATTTATTTACTGCTTTCAAATTAGTTTAATAGTTATTAGTTCCCCCTTTTTCCTCCTTTTCTTCGTTTCTCAGCCTCTTTCTTGTTTGCTTCCGTCAAAATGTCTGCTATTGGTTTTGAAGGTTACGAAAAACGGCTCGAAATCACTTTCTTCGAGCCCAGCATCTTTGCTGACCCGCAAGGTCAAGGTCTCCGGGCACTGTCAAAAGCCCAAATCGATGAGATTTTGAACCCTGCTGAATGCACAATTGTTTCCTCACTGTCGAATGAATATTTGGACTCATACGTTCTATCCGAGTCTAGTCTGTTTATTTTCCCGTATAAGATGGTTATCAAAACCTGTGGGACCACCAAGCTGCTTCTTTCAATCCCGCCTATTTTGAGGCTTGCGGAATCAATTTCTCTCACTGTCCGGTCAGTGAGATACACTCGTGGCAGTTTTATCTTTCCCAATGCTCAATCTTACCCACACCGCAGCTTCACCGAAGAAGTTTCTGTGCTCGATGCTCATTTTGAAAAGCTTGGTTTATCCAGCAAAGCATACGTGATGGGTGGGTTCGATAAGCCACAAAAATGGTTCGTTTATTCTGCTTCCGCTGGACCCGTATCAGTTCGTGATCAAGTGTACACACTCGAGATGTGCATGACTAGTTTAGACAGAGAGAAAGCATCCGTTTTCTACAAAACCGAGTCGAGCTCGGCTACAACCATGACCAACGAATCCGGCATTCGATCTATCCTACCGAAATCTGAAATCTGCGATTTTGAGTTTGACCCGTGCGGGTATTCCATGAACTCTATTGAAGACGGTGCGATCTCGACCATCCATGTTACACCCGAAGACGGGTTCAGTTACGCTAGTTTTGAGGCAGTCGGTTATGATTTTAACGAGGTAAGCCTGGAACAGCTGGTGCAACGGGTGCTGGCTTGTTTTGAACCGGGTGAGTTTTCTATTGCCGTTGGTGCTGACGTGGCATCAAAGCGTTTGGAGGGAACATGCGCGATCGATGTCGAGGGGTACAGTGTGGAAGAGAAGAGTTATGAAGAGCTTGGATGTGAAGGTTCAATTGTGTATCAAAAGTTTGTGAAGAAGGATGGGAGCTGCTGTGGGTCCCCAAGGTCTGTTTTGAAGTGTGGCAAGAACTGGAAAGAGAATGAAGAAAAGGAGTATTAGTTATATGTTTGTGCTGAAGAAGGGTTGTTTTTGTTTGTTTTGTTTAAGGATTTAAATAAAGCCATGGCTATGGCTGGTTTGGTTGTCTTGCTGTTTGACTTTATTGTTGTTGGTGTTGAGTCTTTGTCTTATGTTGGATTAAGAGGTGGTTTAGCCTCATTTAGTATTATTATATTTGGTATTATGATTATGATTGTTTTGCTCCAAATGTTTGATTTGTGCTTTGTGATGATGTTTGTTTCAGTTACAGTGCAATCTTTTTACTAAGATTTGAAAATGAAAGCAAATGTTTTGGACTTTAAGTTGGTCAAATAAAACATCTTTCGGTGAAATGTTTAAGAAAAAGTTGGTGCTTTACAAGAACATCACTGTTTATTTACTTAATAAATTACACATCTTATTTTGTTTATGTTTTGAATGGATGGTTGTTTATTAAAGTTGAAAGAGATGCGCTTTGAAGCAATGGCAAAGTGTTCTCGTGTGAGCCGGATGTCGCGCGTTTGAGTTGTGAAAACATGGTATGTTAAAAAAATGAATGGTAATGACGCATTTTTAGGTTCAAAGTTGCCTTCACAATCGTGGACCCTGTGCATGTGGGAGTCTTGTGTATCGGGTTGTCTTTTGTTTATTAAAGTCTTAATTTGAGAAGTGCATAAAATGTGTACACATTGATTATGATATTGGTGTTGACTAATTTATTCGGTTAATGTTGCATTTGCTTGATTCGTTTAATATCTCTAGCCATTAAGGAAGAAAAGGCATGAGATAAAATAGAATATTTCTATCAAGAATTATTCTATAGAAAACAATATAATATGACTACTAGTACTAAATATACAAAAAAAAGTATAGATTATTGATGAAAAGGACAAGTATGGGTGCAAGTTGTGTTTCAGAGAATAAATAATTGAATCCTTCCGATAAGAATGGGAAAATTGGTCTACAAGGCATGAATGTATAATGGACAGCAAATCAAGTCAAATTTGGTTAACCCAACCAAATGTCTATTTGGAGATGAAATGGAACCCACATGGACTAGATTTTCAATAATTGGGTTGGTAAACTTTGGTGTCCTTTTACTTTTATACATTTTGGTTCAAAAAAGCGGATTTGGCACGCCTCAGTCGACCTATGTGATAGAAAAATTGATTTATGTGGTTTGAATCGTAGCGGTCACTTGAAGTGGTCGGAGGCGTGAACTTCGAGTGCTTCCGGTTTGTATCGGTGGGATACACTGATAGGGTTGAGAGAGTTGGAGCGATGATGAGAGCAAGGAATCACATACTTTTTTTCTTTTTTTGGTTTCGCTGCTAAACCATGCTAAGATAAATAAGAGAGTGAGACACATACACGGATGTGAGATGAGTTAGACGGGTATTTGTGACTATGTAAAAGTACTGAAAAAATACACATATTTTGTTTTTATGTTTTATTTTTCTTTTATATATACTAAGATAATTTTTAAACACCCTAACTTATTTAGTTGCACATATAACTTATAGCTTATAAAGCTAGATATGGAGAGAAATTATCTCATACATAGGATGTTTGGTTTATTTATATTAACTAGGGGGTTACACCCGCGCTTCGCGGCGGGGAGACCTGATTTTTTATTCGATATAGCAATTGACACGTGTTTTACAACTTCTTCATTCCATCTTCACTTGCAAACTATAACTTCTTCTGCTTCTGCAATACACCCTCTGACCCCATACAACAAATCGACCCACTAAGCTACACTCATCCAAAGAAATAAAGCAATGGATGTCAAGTCTAACCTTGTTCGTCAGAATACGTACCTGTTTGGGGCGAAACCCTAAACGCCCGGCCATTGCATGTTGCCTGGGACATCGTCTTGAAGCCAGATCGGCTGTGGGATATGGTAACCGGCCGGAACCCTAGTTCCAAATTCTGCCGCCGCCTCCCTTAGACCTCGTACCTCTCCCGATCTTGTTCTTTTGAGAAAAGTAGTTTGTTGCAACTTCAATCGTCTTAAAATCGTATTGCAAAGATTGTACACTCAGAGTCTCCATTCCAACTAAACAATTACAATAAGATATCAAAAAGATAACTTTCAGACTTAATTTAAAGATTCGTATAGAAGTCGCTTTTCAAATAGTCTATCACGGGAATGATCATATACTATACTATAATGTTTTTCTTATTGGTTTTGCAAGAATAGCTATAATCAACAATGAAAATTCAAACACTATATAACAAAAAGTAAAAACATCATCAGTTTAGTGACATTTATGGATACAAAAATTTACTAGTGTCATTAGTTGAACTTAGTGTCTGTTTCGCAATTAGAGTAGAGAAGAGTCTCTTTCTTTGACACACCGTCCTTTTGCCATATTTTTGTAAGAAAGAACCAGATGCCGATTCCAATCAACTCAACAGAGACACATACCACGGGAACGACCACATAAATTATTCTTGCAGTGCTGTTCTTTTTGCCTGCCAGAGTGATCATGGGGTTTTAATTTTAAAAACTTGTAATGCTCAATTGAATTAAAATCAAACAACAAAATCATTAAAGCCAGTTACTGAGACAAATCAATTCGGATAAAATACCCTTGCTGCCACTCTACCGCTACAACAACCACGTAGCTCCCTAACTGCACCATCGAAACACTCAATGCACTGCTACTTAGACAAATCAAGTGTACATTGCATCATCCGTAGATCGTCACCGAATCCGGACCAAACGTCACACTTCCAACCGCTAATTTCCTAAACAAATCTCCTCTGGCAGCTTCCACCTGTAACCTAACTGTCAAATTACTCAAAGCACTATCAAACTCACCGGAATCTGAAACCCTAGCTGTGTTAAACAACTCGCCGAACGTCCAGTTATCAACGATTCCGATGATTTTCCGATCTGAATATCGAATCATACAGTTCGAGTACCACGCCGCTGCCTCCGTCTGGTTCGGATAGTTCCGTACTTCTGTTGAAGCAACGAAATCGAGGTTTTCACGCAGTTTTCGCAATCTTCCGGTCCAATATCGCCGCGGCAGAGTGCGACGGCGGTTATTAGTGTGCCTGTGGTGTTTCCGGCAGTTTAATGGTGGAAACCGCCGTTTTTTGCGACATTTTTGGTGAGTGAAGTGAGTGCGGTTTTGATGATTGGTTGATATGATGTGGTGGTCAAGTTGTGAGTGGTTCTGCACTTGTAGACGCCGAAATCGGTTGATTGAGCTGTGGTGAGATTATCGCCATTGTTGATTGCTTGAAGAAGAAGAAGATACAGAGATATAATATGAATTTCATCTTCATTTTGTTGTAATTAAAAAGAACCCAAAAGGAAACCCTAAACCCCTTCGATTTACCTGCGCAGAAGAAGAATACCGGCAGATGTAGTGTGGAAAACCGGGACTGTAGCACTGTAGCAGTGCTACAGTGATTTGAAGTTGTTCTTTATTATTGTTGTAATTAAAAAGAACCCAAAAGGAAACCCTAAACCCCTTCGATTTACCTGCGCAGAAGAAGAATACCGGCAGATGTAGTGTGGAAAACCGGGACTGTAGCACTGTAGCAGTGCTACAGTGATTTGAAGTTGTTCTTTAATATATATAATAATAATAAGTTGAATGATGTTTTTTGTTAACTTATATTATTTGTTTGATGGTCACGGATTGAATTTTTTTTTTAGTTTTTCATATATTTTCATTCATACTTGTCAAGTTACATCAAAACAGAGGTAGACGAGCAACGAGTTGCGCCGCCACCCCTTTCTGAATTGCAAACCCTAATATACCAAATACAAAGCCTGGGGTTGAACAATTGCTGTGGATGACCCGTTGGACCCTGGTCAGGAATTGAATAGCTTCTGACGCTAGAGAACCAAATGTGTCAAAGGCAAAAAGGACAAAAACATGCTGGTTCTCTGCACAAACTTTAGCGTGCTTATCAACTTTCTTCAATTCTGCCTTTCTTACTGCTTGTCTAGCTACAAACCCGTTTTCCCTTAAACCAACCAGAGGGGAAACCCCCGTGAGGTCCACACAAGAATGTTTCCCCATAGCCCAACCAAAGACGAGCAGATCCACTGGTCGCAGAGTAAATCTCCCTTCCATAGGGTCCATGAGAAAATTCACAGGAGCCTCTTTCTTAGTCGAAATCCCAGCTCTTCTCAGGATGTCCCACAACACATCTCGCACCCAGTCATGCCGATATTTTAACCTAGGTAGCTCTTTACAATGCCTGCTCTCCGTATTTATTAATTATTTATACAAGCTTTACGGCATATCGGACATGTTTCATCTTTTGGGTAGATAAAGATCATCAGACGGTATTTAATTAAAATATAATTATTTTATAAGTAGTTATGAAGCTAGCATTTTTCATCTTGTGCCTTGGATTTCCAAAGTCAAGATCGTCTCACGTCTTTTAAATCAAGATATAGATACATTGGTATTATATAATATCGGAATATTTTTTTGATTGTGATAATTTATGTAATATTATGTGTAGGTAAAAAGGTGCTAAAGACAATTTGATGCCTACAAGACAAGAATCGAGTGGTGGGGTTGTATTTGCGGTTTTTGATGCAATATAATATTTGGTAGCCTTTTAAAACCATATCTTTTGTTTTTTTTTCTATTTTTTTTAATATTTCGTGAAATGTTCATGAAACTTTCTTGGAAATACAGGTAAAGTTTTGTAAACTGTTATAATTATAATATTTTAAATGAAAATTTATGATATTATAAGACTTAAACAAAGTTGTGTAAAAAAAGTATCCTGGACTGGTTATCACAAATTTTAAAAAGAAAATATTAATTAAATTTTAATAGAAATAAAATATGATATAAGAAAGAATAAATTCCAAGTGGAGATTGGGCTGGTTTCATGTCACTTTCACTACAGGACAATCGGCCCTAAATGCCATAGCTTCTTTCCGCCTCTTTTCCTCGTTTGTCTTCTACTGTATACTCTCTAGCCCGTACACTTATTTTCCCTACAAAGGCCTAATTTATTTAAGAGTAAATTGCGGTTTTAGTCCTTGTGGTTTATTACCAATTGCAATATTTTACAATTTTGAAAAGTATTGCAATTTTGGTACAAGTGTTTTCATTTCATTGCAATTCCAATCCACAATGCTAACTCCATCCATAACATAGTTAAAACAAGTCACATGACTCTCATGTGCAGGGGCATTATCCTAAATAACCATAAAAATGAGTTAGCATGTTTTGTCTCAGTAAGTTGGCTCTAAAATTGTGTTTTTTCAAGTTCAAGAAATAGATTCATTTTGAATAAATATACCCATAAATGAATTCTCATGATTTTCTGATGGTTTTATATTTATTGATCTTTTGACACTTGTGTTAGGTACTTGATTTCTGTAATACTATTTTGGAAATTAATAGAAAAGATCGCTTTCGTATCACCTACATCTAAACATCTTCAATTCGGTCGATTTCTCAAGAGTGGTAAGTCTTGAAATCGTCGAACTAATTTGTATACGATTATAAAAATCGCTTCGCTTTTTTCAGATTATGTTTTGGTTTAACTTTTTAACTGGCTTTCTGCTATTAATGAGAGTTATGGCTGTAACATTTTGTGTAACATTGGCTGTATCAATGGCTGCAAGGCAAGGGTCAACCACAATGGCTGCATTTCAAGTTTGCTTGCAAGTTTGGCTAGCAACGTCACTTTTAGCCGACGGTTTAGCTGTCGCTGGTCAGGTATTCAACTTACCCCTAGAAATCGGGAAAAACCCAAACCCGCTAGGAATACCATTCATCTCATTCTCTTAAGTTCTGACACTTAATAAACCATTCATCATCATGTTTATATATTCGAAGGCTATACTTGCAAGTGCGTTTGCTAACACGGATTATGAGAAGGTCACCGCAACTGCTTCAAGAGTTTTGCAGGTATAGTTCTGGATCGCGTTTTGCAATATTATATCGTGATAATTTCAAACTGACTGCATCTATTGGCAATGCAGCTGGGTCTGGTTCTTGGGGTCATGTTGGCTGTTTTCTTAGGGGTCGGGTTACACTTTGGGGCAAGACTATTTACAAAAGATGTTGGGGTTCTACATCTCATTAGCATCGGCATACCGGTATTACAACTCAATAAAAACTAATCTTTCCACTATTACAACTCATGTGCAGGGGCATTATCATGTGACTTGTTTTAACTATGTTATGGATGGAGTTAGCATTGTGGATTGGAATTGCAATGAAATGAAAACGCTTGTACCAAAATTGCAATACTTTTCAAAATTGTAAAATATTTCAATTGGTAATAAACCACAGGGACCAAAACCGCAATTTACTCTTTATTTAAACTAGAAGAGTAACCCGCCGCGATGCGGCGGGGGGCTAGATTTATATTTACATTAAGCTAGTTGTCATTGAGTTACATCCGTTAGATTAGATAGATTAGCTACAGCCAAGATAGATTATTACCCGCCGTGCGTTGCGGTGGCGCGGCGACGTAAAAATATAGATAATAATCGACCCATCTTGTTTCTGAACTACAATGCGGCGTGAGTCCATTGAAAATGGTAAAACTTCTTAGAGAAAAAATGCAAATGGTAAAACTTCTTAGAAAAAAAAAACAATGAATATAGCAAATAAAGTTGGGGGACAAAATAACCTTTTACGAACTACATAAATAAGGCTCCTTAACAAACACTTCAAAATCAGTAAAAAAAACCTCTGATAATCTTAGATCTTGGCTTTTCCTACTCCTTGAAGAGAGCCAAAAGAGAAACACTAAAAACTTTAACCACCTTGACACTAACTGCAGGAATATCACCAACAGCATGAGCCTTTCACCCAAATCCTGTAGGGCTGTAAATGAACCGAACGTTCAGCGAACAGTTCGTGAACCGTTCGGCGGGAAGTTCGTTTATGTTCGTTCGATTAGCTTAATGAACGAACACGAACAAAAAATTTCGTTCGGTTAGCTTAGCGAACGAACACGAACATAGGTCTCGTTCGTTCGACTTCGTTCGTGAACGTTCGGTAATATGTTCGGTTACGTTCGTCCGTGTTCGTTTGATTATATTAAAAAATAATAAATAATAAACCTTTTATCTAAACATATTGAAAACTTGAAACCATATTTTTTTCTAAGTTAGCTAAAATTTGGACATGCTAAGACATTTTTGGGGATAATTACGTCTAAGTTAGTTAAAGTTCATTCATCGTTTGGTGGTGTATTAGGCTTCTTGTGTTTTGATTTATCATTTGATAGTTGTATTTACTACTTATATCCAATGTTTAATGATTATAATATTTTTATTTTTTTATTTTCAAGTTAAATGTTCGTTTGCGTTCTTTTTTATTTGCTTGCGTTCGTTTGTGTTCGCTTGCGTTCGTTTGTGTTCGAGACCAGTGTTCACGAACTGTTCATGAACAACTGAATTTTCTTAACGAACGAACATGAACATAAACTTATGTTCGGTATGCGTTTGTGAACAGTTCGCGAACATGTTAATTCCTTAAGGAACGAACGAACACTTGTTCGTGTTCGTTCGGTTCGTTTACAGCCCTAAAATCCTGGGCTCAAAACGTCATCGTGACACAAAAACAATTAGAGATTATAGATTTAAAAAAAACACCCAACATTATATAAATACTCTTTCCAATACAAAAAAAAATATATATTAAAACTTACAGTATGAAGTTCAAGGAACCATCATTGGCAAAATGGGAACAAAAGAGACAATCTTCTTGTTGTTCTTGATAAGTTGAACTCTTATAGCAGAGTTAGGCTACAAACATAATACGACCAATTGTTAAAAAAAAAGTAATAAAAATATGTAACTTAAAATGAGCAACAAAGGCCAGACCTGTTAGATAGAAGAGCATTGGAATGTAGCCTAATTCAAAGCTCAAGTTCCATACACAATGTTCTAAAGTCCAACATACAGTTCAAGGATAACCAAGTCAGCATTTTCAAATGAAACTACCTGTCAAAGGAATAGGCATGTATTAATATCTGAAAATTCATTTCATCACCAGAATTAACGCCTGGCAATTATATAATATCTTATTACATGTTGCTCTTCTTTTCAGAGTTATATTCCTGATGAACAAAGTTTTAACATTAATAGACCTTAAGCAGTCAGTTTACCATACATACAACATTTCATGACCTTTAGTCCTTCATGCAACCAACAACCTGTTACATAAAGTGTTGGATCATGGATTCAGTTTTCATTAATGAGCTATGAGCTATGAACAATTGAAAGTAAAACCTCACCTCCAAACATTGTAGACAAGAAACAAAATGACCATAGCCAAGAAATAAAGCATTTCTCAAGTCTCCATAATCGTAACACTTAGGACTAGCAAACGGGTCGGGTCGGGTCAGAACGGGTCATGGGTCAGAACGGGTTAGGGTCAAAATGGGTCAAATTTAAAAAGGGTTGTTTTGGGTCGGGTCAGAATGGGTCCGGGTTGGAACGGATTCGGGTCCAAACGGGTTCGGGTCAGATCGGGCCTCGTTCGGAATGGGTTTTGGGTCAAAACGGGTTGGGTTTATTTTTTCCCATTTCTAAAAACATGATTTCATAACAAATATACCTTTTGTTCAAGTCGGAACAGAAACCGAAACCGGCCAAAACGATTAAAAAAATGAAAAAGTCGATGCCGAACCAAAACGAAACCGAGAAAACTAAACAAAAAACCGAAACTAAAACGGACCAACAGGAAAAAAAATAAAAATAAAATAAAACCGAACCGAACTAACCAAAACAAAACAAAACAAAACAAAACAAAACAAAACAAAACAAAAAACTTGAAAAAATCGAAACCGAACCGAAAAAAGCAACCAAATCGAAACTAAAAATCCCAAACCGAACCGATACGAAAACGTAACAAACAACTGAAAAGTTCGAATCCGACAAAAATGAAACCGAAAAAACGATCAAAACGAAATAAAAAACCGAAACCAAAAAAACCAAACCGAACCATATCACAGTATGTCAACAACTCAACATTAGTGCACAGAGACAAACCAACCAAAATCACTACTGATAATGAACACTGAACAACCATAAACAGAAATATCCAAAAAAAAATCGTTTCAAAGAAGTAGAATTTGTTTTCGTAATGTGTATATAGAAATCAAATTAAGATAATCAAATGGATGCATAGTCTGGTAACAGAATTCAGAATCAACAACAACGACAAAAACGGAACCGACCAAAACGAAACAAAAAAACTGAAACCGAACCTAAACCGACCAAAACGAAACAAAAAACTGAAAAAATCAAAGAAAAAAGCAACCAAAACGAAACAAAAAACCCGAAACTGAACCGAAACGAAACAGAAGAAGTGAGAAAATCAAACGAAAAAAAAAAAAAACGAAACAAAACAAAAAACCGAAAACCGAAAACTGAACCGAAACGAAACAACCAAAACGAAACAAAAAAACCGAACAGATCGAAACCGGTCCGGGAAAACCGATAAAAACGAAACAAAAAACCGAATCGAAACTGGTCAAAACGAAACAAAAAACTAAAAAAATCGAAACCAAACCGAAAAAGCGACCAAAACGAAACAAAAAACTCAACCGAAACCGAAAATAACCGACCTAAACAAAACATAAAAAAACCGAACTGAAACCCGTCTCGTGCTAAAATCCATCCCGACTCGAAACTCGTCCTGTGCGAAACCCGTGCCGACCCGAAATCCGATCCGAGCCAACTACGTTCCGATCTGTAACTCGTCCCGGCCGCCCGAAACTTGTCCCTTTTCTTTAAGACACCAACCCACATTGATCCATTTCTTTGAAGTTGTCGACACGTTTTGACCCGAAAAATATATGAGATGGAATTTTAATTGACCCATTTTGAACCATTGAGTGAAAATATCTTACCCAAACCAACCCATATAATTTAAAAAGCAAGCCGAAGTGACCCATCTGGAAGGCTCTGGGTCAAGATTGCCCCTTTTAGTAACACTTGAAATATCACACACTCGAAATATTACACATTGGTGAAGGAACACCAGCCAGTTTGATTCGATCAAATCACTGTCGTCTATCCTTCAAACATCCTTCAGAAGTGAACCCCATGATGCCCAATAAAATGAGTTTTAGAGGTTTGAGAAATGAATATCATGTTCAATATGCTCTAAAGGTTCATGTTTTTCAAACATATCACCTTTTAAAAGGCCTAACCTGTTTTGATCCAATTTCAATATCAAGTTGTTTAGGAAAAAAAAATCAAAGTTCAAAAAAATTTGATTTAAGGTCGGTAAATTTCATAAATATTGATTAATAATATATTACACCAAATTATCCCTTTCTAAAGCAGAAAAAGCCTAAGAGATCAAGTAAAATTACCACATAGTCTTCGGGTGACATCCAACTATCTCTCAGAGAAACTTCTGATCATAAACCATAAAATCAAATCAAAACCGAGCGCTGATTTTTCGAATCAATGTGCTTGGCTTTTTGCTACATACAACCCATCATTTTTGTGAAGAAACTGGACAAAGTAATATTTTTCGGTAACTTTCGAATTAATATGATGTCTATAACTCCAAAAGTTAGCTTTAACTTTTTATCTTCAATGGTTTTTAGCGTAGATAGTCTGCATATGTTCTGTTGACGGAATTCTGCCGGAGTTCACCAGAATAATCCGAACACGCAGGCAAGTTTAGACTTGACGGAATTCTCCGATCTAGCAAAAATCCGAACACGCAGGCAAGTTTAGACTTGATGGAATTCTGCCGGAGTTCACCAGAATAATAAAAAAAAATCCTAAACTGGTTCTGCATACCTTTTAGAGGACCGACCTACTCAAATCTTGAACCTACATCCATAAAACTCGGTCGCCGGAACCTTACGGAATACTGAAACATGCAATAGAATTGAACCTTACCTGAGTTTGGCCGGAACTGTACCAAAAGACATCGCGGAACCCTAATCTTTGTCTCCATCGCCACTTCTCAACAAAAGAAACACCATCGTCTTCTGTCAAACCCTAGCACCACCACTGTTGTAGCTCCATCTAAAGGCACCATGGCTCTGTCATCACCGGCGACCGGAACCCATCGGATCCCTTTTTCTTTGCTGCTCTCTCTTTCTCAACTTCCTCAGACTTTTACTTTCTCTCTCTAAAGTCTGCATCTCTCTGTCTACAATTCTTACAAGTAGGGGTTATGTGTATGGAAAAGTGAAGGTCAAGTGGTACATGACTTTAAGCAGGGTGTACAACCTTTACTGCATGAGACATCAACAAAGCTTGATGTACAAGCTTTAATGCAGAAAAATGTTGCAAAATTTTAGAACTAAAGCGTAATTTGCATTTATTTGATTTAAAACAAGAAAAAACAGACAATGCGAAAACGTTGAATTACACTACACATGCATCGTTGCGCCATGTTAATTTGCAAAATTTAGAGCGTCGTGTAAAACAAAACGTAAAAATGTCGAACTATACGCGTACGTTGCGCCGTGTTAACTCGTAAAATTTACTAGTGTTAATAGGGGCCAATTTTAGTTACTGATGATCGATCTTTTTCAATGAAGGCTATTAGTATGGGTCGCTGATAGTCAATAAGGATTGATGATAGGTAACTAAGGCCGATTAGTGTCCATTAGGGTCAATAGGGGTAATTTAGGTTCACAGTGATTAATAATCATGAACAAGGATAAACTAGAAATAGTTATGGTCAATGGTAATACATATAATGACGTGATATAACTCATTCTGGTCTGTTAAACTTATGATGATTTAATATAACTTATTGGCATTTATCGTTCAATATGTTTCATTACGTCAACCATGGTCAATAATGATATTGCTTGGTATCTTGTAATTATGGGCAATTAGGGACAACTATGGTCAATGAGGGTTAATAATGGTCATGGCCACCAGTTAGGATCAATGAGCGACAATGAGTGTCGCTATTAGTCAAGGGTGGTTAATGAGAGTCAATATTATTTAGTTAGAGGAAATCAGAGCCACTTGGTTTCCATTGGTTCCAATTAGGGTCAATATCTGTTAGTGGTTACCAATTAAGGCCAATTTTGGTCAATTAGGGAGAACTAACTTCAACTAAAACAACCTTTATTGATGGTCAACTATCTTGGTTACTTAGGGGCAATTAGGGTCACTATCATTTGATTCAAAAGAACTTATCATTTAAAGAGAAACTTGAATCTATTCTAATCAACATAAACGTACTATATGTTGAAAATATGGGTGTAAAACATATCGAATATCGAATTTTTGAATTAATTGAATTAAACTATTCGATTCAAATTTTTCGTTTTTCTTACATGGATTTGTATTCGATTTTGATTCTATATATATTTGATTCAAATTTCAAATTCATGCCTAATTCAAATTTTGATTCTATTCGCATTCGAAACTCGAATTCGAATAAATTCGATTTGATTACAATTCACCAAAAAATATACATATTTTACTTTTATTTTCAAAACTATATGAAACTATAAACGTGTCAAAAGACCAAAATCATAAATGTAACACCCAAATACAAACTTAAAGTAGTCGATTAGAAACTTAGAATTTAGGGGCTGTTTGTTTACCTCTTAATAAGGCTCTTAATGGTTCAGACCTCTTACTGGTTCAGCACTTAATGGTTCAGACTGTTTGTTTCGTGAGTAGATGTCTGAATGGTTAAGTATTATACAAAGTCTGAATGGTTAAGACTTCTAATCATAATTGGTTAGACATTTGCCTCTGAATGGTTAAGCATTATAGTGGCTCTTAATGGTTCAGACTTCTTACTGGTTCAGCACTTAATGGTTCAGACCTCTTACTGGTTCAATACTTAACTATTCAGAAGTTGCCAAACAGCCCCTTAGAAAGAAGTAGTATAAGACTAGAGTGAACTAGTATAAAACTGTGGACTATTTGTCTTGGTGATGTTACAAACTTATGCCTTATGGATGTTATTTAGATTGTGGTCTAATTTATGCATATGATTTGAATTCGAATATCTAATCGACTCGTGTTGAAAATCACTAGTTTGTATAAAATTTGAATTTGATTACTGAACTCGAATTTGAATCAAATTGAATTCGAATTTTTGTAAACCGGATTCAAACCTTGATTATCGAATTCGAATTTTGGATTTTTTTTCGTTTTGATTCGAATATTAAACACCCCAAGTCGAAAAACCACTCATTTTGTTAAAATAGTGTGTAATAATCATCTTTAATGCAAGTCTACATGGGAGATCAAAGATACAATTCCTTCCCAACATTCGAGTCTTTTAATGCAAAGTTACATGTTTCACTTTATTTGCTTTTGATTTATGAAGTTTTAGTGTATATGTTTATGTTATATCAGAAATGTCATGTTTTCATGTGTTTGTAGTTTCTTACATATGGAATAAATAGTTTGAAGTTATAATAATGTATCTATTGTATCATAATCCCTTTGGTTATCCATGCGCAGGGGTGCAAATGAGCTGAGCTACTTGAGCTCGGCTCGAAAAAAGCTGGAGCCGAGCTCAAGTAAAAAAAGCTCGTCTAGTAAACAAGGTTGAGCGAAGCTTCGCCTATCAAGCACGAGGCAGCTCGCGAGCTTAAATGAGCCCACTATTTATATAATTTTAATTAAATTAAATCTAACTTATAATAAAGGATTCCGATAAATGTCATGTGGTTTTCTTTCCTTCAAAATAAAAAAAAATATTTCTATTTTATTTTAATTTTTTCTAGAATTAAAAATACATGAATTTCAACAATTGTAACTCTCTCTCTCTATGTGTATATACATTCACCAAATCAAGAAAATGGAAAACCCTTTCAAGTTGTGAGAATTTAGAGAACTTGGTCTTTCCGTGCGAATTTTGCCCCCATTTTTTTTCACACCCCTAGATTAAAATGTTAGAAAAGACTACCATAAAAAAATTAAAATTTTTTTTTTCAAAATGACTCCAAACACCCTCACCACACCACCCGTTACCGCTCATACTCACCGTCCCACGAGCACCATCCTCCAGATCTGATTCTTGACTTAATTTAATAATAACTAGCGGCTAACACCCACGCTTCGCGGTGGGGTGACCCAATTTTTAATAAATTTTGTAGGCAGGGTACGTGTACTTATGTGTATATCTCCAATTCTCGTGTCTTATCACCTAATTGTGTATACGTCTAAAGTGCCGTGTGTCATGGCTAGTTGTCCCAGCCAATCAACTCAAGTGTGTAAATATATTTATATGTATCCCATGTCACCTATGTCGCGTTTAGACATACATTCAATAATAATCATATCAGGTTTATGCATACCTTGAGTCCAAAGTAATATATTCAATTTTATGTGTTCGTATAAATATATGTAGTCCGTTGGTTTTTGCTCCTTATGTCTCACACATGTATACGTCTAAAGTGCTGGAGAGACGACTTTTTGTGATTTTTTTTCATGTATTGCTTCTAATTACTACTTATTCAAAATTATCAAAAATAATAATTTCTACAAAGATCTTAAATTGCCACAAAAGCAAAGGACATAATGCAAATCTTCCATCGAAAACAATCCAACAAACAAAATCTCACACTTCAGACTTGTATGTTTATAAAATCAACTCCACTATTGGCAATAATAATAGAACCTATAAACGCTTTAGTTCCTATTGTCAAAAGCAAGACAACCATCAAACTAACAGCATTGGTGTCTCCTTAATTTACACTAACTTAAGCGCCTAATTCTCACAAACTTTGATTAGTAAAACTTAAGCACCTCTCAGACCTCTGACTGCCACCTCCATTGCCATTGTCCAGCATCAACCTCCACCATCCCTACACTAACATGTGTTACCAAACACTATCAACCATCACTGTTCACCGCTGGCCGGACTTCCCCAATAGTTAACTTTCCAAGCTTTTATTCCCGACTCCGATACTCTGCCGATAACAACAAACAATATCCAGCGACGTCCTTGCCGCTGGCGGTCATTACCGTCGTTGGAACCACACCACAACCCTTAACAAATAACAACTTAACGTCACTGACGGTCTCTCTTGCGTTTCTCTCTTTCTTCTGTGTCTCTTTCACTTTCTACTTTCTATCCTATACTATCTCTTGACACATAGACGCTAACAATCAGATTGGGGGCTCATGAGTCTACTAACAGTGACTGATCATACGCAGTCAGTAAAAGGCAATATCACAAAACTTTCTGCAATTCTTGATCAAATATAACCACAAAGATCATACACCCACTAAAATTGATCACAAGAACATAACAATTGCTAAAAAAAAGAAAAATTAGGCTCATGAGTCAATTAACAGTAACTGATCATATGCAGTCAGTAAAAGCAATATCACAAAACTTCAGGAATTCTGATCAAATATGACCACAAAGATCATAAAAAATGAACAAATTAAATCCAAGATTTAAAGCATTTAAATACCCATTAAACTAATATCAAGAACATAACAATTCCTACAAAAAAGAATAATAAAAATCATACCTTTATGTTGTAAAGACAAAGGGAAATCAACCCAAAACTGAGGGCGAACAGAAACCTCTCGAACAAAATCAACAACATCATCAGTAACCCCCACAGCATCAACCGGATCAAGATCACCTTTTTTATCAAACTGAAACAAATTGGAAGCCAATTTAGAAATCCCAGTGACAGCTTTGTTGGGCGATAACAGAGTCTTTAAACTATCCCCAATTTCAGCAAGATCGTTCTTAAACCCTTCGTACGATGACGGCGACACATCGGAGCGCAGTGGCAGCGACGGCGTAGGGGAAGAGTAAGGTTGTTGTGGGGGTGGAGCAAGAAAGGAGGCGACGTTGTGGAGTTGACGGCCGATGGTTTGTGTGATGACGGAGGAGATGTCTTCATCGCAAAACCATCGCCGCGGCTGATAAACATCACCTTCACCATCATCATTATCGGACCACCGGTCACCTCATCATCGAAACCCACCCCTGTTTCCCCTTCCTCGAACAAAATCGATCATCGCAACTCTAACGCCGGCGTCCGTTGCTGTCGCATAAAGACATATCACCGTCTCGCAGGAATCCTTACCATCGTCTCCACAAAACAGAACGGCCGGCTGGAGAGCATGGCCGACCTTTCATCTCCGCCGATCTACTCTCTCTCTCTCTCTCTCTCTATCAGTTATCTATCTCACTCACTCTCTCTGTCTCTGCTGCTTCTAAAGCCAGAAAGTGAAGAAGTAAAGCATGTGACGCCGTTAATAATCAGCCGTTAATAATCAACTGTTCATCGGTTATGTTGTAAATTAATACATATATATGAATGGGTGCATCAAACTTAGTCATTTTCTGGGTTAGCTTTCTAGAGTGTGTGGTATACTTATTCGGGCAAGTAGCTAAATGCATCAAATTGAGATTAATAATCAAGAAATTTAGTGTATTTTCTAAATTCAATGCATTTAAGAAGATGTCTCTTAATATCGAGTTGATGTATGTTTTGTTAAGTACGTCACAAAACAAGTCTTGGGTCATGCTTTTGTTTTAAGTGAACATAGAATTGAAAAAAGTCGAGAATTATTTTTCATATAATTGAAGTTATACAGTTTATTTTGAATGCAATGTATAATTACAATGGGATAAGAGGTGCAGCAATAATTGGAGATGATCGCGGAGGGTGGTGGTGATGGCGGTGGAGAGTGGTGGTGATGGAGATTGTTGATGTCTATATAATTATATACAGAAATATATAGTTATAATAATAATAATATTTTAAACTATTTTGTTTTATTAATTTTAAATAATTTTTAACCACAAAAAATTAACTAGGTTTGGCTTAAAGGACATGCCGTGCAACATAAAGTACAAAACTCGTCAACTTTTGCGTCAAATGATAGCGCACGAAAAAGAGTGTATAGATAAAGGACAAAACTTGTAATTTACTAAAAAAACCTTGTATTAAATTTAGATGGATGTTTGGAGATAGGGGTGTTCTTTCGTGTTTTTTTTTCGGGTTTCAGTTTTTTCAATTCGGATTGTTAGGTTTTGACTTGGAAAAAAATGACCTGATAACCAATCTATTTACAGTTCTGGTTGGTCGGGTCTGGGTTAGTTTGGATCGGGTTGTTTGGTTTTCGGGTCTAAGTTATTCGGGTTTGGGTCATTCACTGATAATGATAATCTCATGGCCGAATTGTTTTTTTGGGGTAGAATTCAAAATCTTGATTTAATAAAATGATAAAAAAAAAATTATAATTATTAGTATTATAAACTATTAATACATACATAAGTAGGGGAAAGTTAGTGTACAAATAAACTTAACGTACTAAACACACGAATTGCATGAAAAGGAGAAAAGGAGGCGGTGGCATTTTTGTAATTATTAGTAACTATCAAAATTACTCTACAAGAGTAATTTTGTAAAATATTCATGTAGACTAATTTTGGTGTTGTAGGGTAACTACATGATCGTTTTACAAAATTACTCTACAAAAGATCAAAATTACTTTACAGTATCAAAATTACTTTACAAAAGATCAAAATTACTCTACAGGATCAAAATTACTCTACAGGCTACATGATCATTTTACAAAATTACTCTACAAAAGATCAAAATTATTCTACAAAATATCAAAATTACTCTACAAGAACATTTTACAAAATTATTCTACAAAAGATCATAATTACTCTACAAAAGATCAAAATTACTCTACAAGAGTAATTTTGATAGTTACTCATAATTACAAAAATGACATCGTGCTTTTTTATCTTTTTCTTCAATTCGTACGTTTTGTACATTAAGTTTATTTGTATTTGATCTTTATCCTTAACTAAAAGAAAAGGACAAGCTAAATGAATAACTGACTTGATTATTAAAAAAAAAAAGAAGAAAAGAAAATCTAGGTTACCCACGTTCAACATAACCTCCAATTCTTCCCTCACCCATTCTAGGTAGTGTTGGATCGAATGGAGCATTCCGGGTTTCTAGCTTGCACTAAAGCAGTTGGTAATCAATTAGCTCTCTCTTATCTCACCCACCCCCCTCCATACAACTTGCAGGCTCTCAATTTCGTTTCGCCCTTGTGGAAAAGCTCAAGGAAAACCAAAATCACCAAACAGTGAATAATCTTCTTCGGCTAAGGTAATTTTCATTTTTAACAGTCTATTTAATCATCTCCATTCTACAGTTTGATTTATGTATTGTGTGTATTAACTGAAGAGAACCATTATGTATGTGTGTATATATCGGCTAAAATTGTTATCTACTAAGTGAAGAAAACTGTTGCTACAACAAATACGAGACCTTAAGTAGTGGACAGACGGGTTAGGCAAAAGGCTTCAATGGTTGAAGTTTGCCTAACGCAGGTCATGGGGTCCTCCTACGTTTGCTAGACGTAGAAGGAGGTTTACTAGTTATGTATGATGCTTACTTGAGATCTTTGGCTGAAAAAGATTCAGCCTCGGATGTAAGGGCAAGTAAGTTGTATAATTTGAAGTGAAGAAGAGAAACGCGCATGAAGCAAGTTCTCGAAAGACAAGAGAGAAGATCAGAGATCCAAGGAGATCTGGTTTGATCTGGGAATGTCCGAAATGAATGATGTGAGATGTCATTTATAGAGAAGGTTTCTTCCCAAAGGGGAAATCTTTGACTTAGTGAACCTTGCTGCAGTAGGAGGCTTACCCTTTTAGGGGTTGAAGGCTTTGGACATGCGGACAAAAGGCTGTTCTCTTTTGTACACGTTACTTTTGCGGGTGATTGGTGAGATATCAGTTGATGTGACTGATTACTGTGCTTGTTCTCTTCTGCTCACAATGCTTCGCGGGTTTTGAACCCTTTAACCATTTAACCTTTTGAGTTGTTATGTGTTTTAGTCATATTATTGAGGATTTGGGCTACCCCCGTCATCAGCCCCCCCAAGTCAGAGGTGTTTGGGGTGTATGCTCAAATGCTTCTGACTTTTACACATTGTTTTTTATTGCTTGAATGCTTCAAGGCTTCAAGGGTTGGGAGCAGTTGAGAATTTGAATTTTGAACTGACAACTGATGTGATAGGTGGCAATTTTTCAGTCGGCGGTTGTAATTACACAATAGGAAATCATAACTTCCTTTTTAATATTTATTTCTCATTTACTTTCAATTGATAATCTTTTCACTTATCTTCTCCAAGAGTTCCGGTTATTCCTTCCTTCGTTCAGGTTAGTCATCACTTTTCTTTCTTCGTTTTTTATGTTCTTTGTTTTGATCATGGGTGCACGTAAAGATCTTTCTGTTAGTTTTTCTCGCATCTCTCAAGAGGAAGTGGAGGCCTTTTGTATGGAGTGGGGTATTGGTCTAAAATTCAATCCGGTTGCACTGGGTTGTGACAAGTCCGTTGATCAGTGCCCTTCCGGGTCGATTGCTCTGTATTGTCGCCACTTTGAGTTTTCTAACATTCGTCATCCATTCTCAACCTTTGTATTGAATGTTTTGGAATACTATCGTGTTTCGTTTGGTCAAATTCATCCCAAAGGTATGGCTAGGGTTTTACACTTTGAAGTGTTATGCCGGGCCTCTGGTTATGATCCCTCTTTATTGTTATTTCGCCGGTTCTTCCGTTTGGCCAAGAACGGTGACTGGTTTACTTTTGAAACTTCCAAAGTCGACACTTGTTTGATTTCTTCCATGGTTACCACCCTTGGTGCTTGGAAAGATCGGTTCTTCTGGGTTTCAGATTCTATTGTTCCCTTTAAAATGGTGTGGAGACACCCAGATGCCATTCTCAATGAACCGGAACCCTCGGAGTCTGATTTGAATGATTGTTTTCTTAAATCCATCCGGAAATGTCCTTCAAGGGTTCAGCATTTCCCTGAACATTTGCTAGTTTTGTTGGGTATTAGCAAATTGTGGGATAAGCCTGATCGGGATCCGGTTCTAATGAGGAGTGGTCAGGGTATGCATTTCCCCTGCTTTACCTTTTTGCATTCCTTTGCATTGTTTGCTTATTTTTTGTTTCTTATGAATTTTGCAGTCATGTCTGCATTGGATTTTGTGAAGAGTGACGATACATCAGATGTTGTTTTTACGGATGCTCAAGCTGCAGAGGGTGATGATGCACTTGCTAGGGGTTCTGAGCAAAGATTTGAAGATGTGGGGTATGTTAGTGTTCCGAATGTCAAGGGTTTTACCAAGACTGCTGCTCCTAAGACTTTCACTCGTCGTTCTTCCCGTCGTATGTTGAAGAGTGCTGCTCAATCCACTTCCTCTGATCCTGTGGAATTGATCGACAACATTGAAGTTTCTGAGGGTCATGGCCCTGATGCTGAAAAGGGGAAGAATTTGGTTGTTGTTGGCAAAAAGAAAGCTTCAGGTAAGAAGGTTGCAGTAACCCCCGTTCAAGGTTCATCAAGCAAGGATGTTGAAGGCTTAAGTGAAGATGAAGTTTATGTTCCTAATTGCAGTGTTAAGGTTGGGGACAGTTTCAAAGATG
This sequence comes from Helianthus tuberosus, assembly GCA_030545235.1. Classification (NCBI taxonomy): domain Eukaryota; kingdom Viridiplantae; phylum Streptophyta; class Magnoliopsida; order Asterales; family Asteraceae; genus Helianthus; species Helianthus tuberosus. The sequence goes on from CM060393.1 coordinate 31,823,952, forward strand.
CAAGTGTTTGTGCTGATGTGTTAGCTAATTTTGCTCCTCCCGGTGTCCGAGGTGCTATATCAGAGATGGAGGGTGACACCATGCTTTCAAGGTTGATGTTGAGCTCCTGCAACCTTTCTGCCCTAGTGGCTGAAGGTGTCACTTACTTTCGCAAAGGAATGCAGGAGTATGAAGAGTTCTCGAAGAAGAAGGAAAAGATGAAGGCTTCCATGGCTGCTATGAAAAATGAAACTGATGGTTTTTTTAAGAAGGAGGAAGCTTGGATTAAGAAGGTTGGTGAGTTGACCCGCTGGCACGAGATTGAAATTAATGATTTAAAGAAGAGTTTTGAGGCGGATAAGTTGAAGCTGAAGGCTGATAGGGAAGCCTTGGGTGTTCAGAAGAAAGCCTTTGCTGAAGAAAAGGAAGGCTTGAAGGCTTCAGTAGTTCAGGCTACTGGTGGTAACCAGTGGCTTATCGAGCAAGGCTTCCAGCAGGTTGTCACTTATCTCCTTCACTCTAATGAATTTAACTCTACCCTTGGGGAGGGTTATACCAAATTGCTGAACTATGGGAAACATTTGGGCTTGGTTGCTGGTTTCAAACTTCACGAGTCTGGTCAAGCCTTAGAACAATCTCCTTTGTTTCCCCCTGAAGCTTCTGGAACTTTTAAGTAGTCCATTCAACAGATGGAAAGGCTGACTTACCCTTATGTAAGTGAAGTTTCATCTTGCTTTGGTAAACCTCTTTCCGTCTTACAGGGATTGAAACCAGCTAGGCTGAATGAGAAGGTCTGTGCTGAAGTGCTTGATTCCCTGTCCAAGAAGCGTTCTCGTTCAGGTGATAGTGAAGAGACTTTCTCAGAGGATGCCGATGTTTCCAAAGAAGCAAGCCTCGAAGGTTCAACGGTTGGAGGTGATGGTGGCCCTAAGGCCAAGAAAGCAAAGAAGGCCAAGAAGGTTAAAGGTGATGGTTCTGGGGCTTCAAAGCCTTCTGTTGGTGTTTAAACAATATATCCGTAGCTTTCTTAGCACTTAAAACAATTTTATGTTTTGTATGTTTTTAAACTTGTAACTTGGGAAGGAACCGCTTAGGTCACTGTGGTGGTTGAAGCCTTGGAGGCTTTGTTGAACAATTTGTAGGTTTTAAGGCCCTTAAGGCCTATTATGCTATGCTATTAATTTCCAGTACTTGTGCTATGTTTTGACTTTTTATGTTGCCTTAATTGTATATTTTCTAAAGCAACTTGTGGCTTGAAGCCTTCAAGGCTTCCGAGTGTCGCTTGATGTTTGTGACTTGGTGCTTTACTATGTATTTTTGATTCTAAGTTGCATACAACCTTTTCATTTTTGTGTTGTTGTTTTGTTACTTTCCTTGTAGTTTTGTATGTGTAATTGTCTTTGTTGGTCTTGTGTTTTCCTTATGTTATTTATACCTTGAAGGGTTTAGTGCTGCAGTCACTTAGCCTTGGCATTTTTTAACAAGAAGGCATAACACTTATCCTGTTTATAATTTTTACTTGGTTTGATTTTGGTTCGTAAGCCTGTTTAGAGTTTTTTTTAGGTATATTTTCTAAGTTTTTTTCTTAAGTTCAAGTCTAAATACTATCCTGTGTGCTACCATAAAATATCAAGTTCCTAACTCTTTGTTTAGGTATTTTAATACAACACCGATTGGCTTAAAGCAGTGGCTCTGATACCACCTTCTGTCACGACCCCCGACCCACCCTGGACGGAATCGGAAGCCGCGAACAGCCCAGTGGTACCGGTGATTATTTTGAAAACGTTGCAGCGGAAATTTCATCAGGACCGTGAGTTAGGAAAAATATCAGAGTTTAGAAAACACCGGATTTTATTTATTTAAATAGATGGGATAAACCCATGTTTTACAATGGTAGCTTTAATAAATAATAAATTTGATTACATAAAATAATATTTCTTAATTTGATTACATAAAATAATATTTCTTAATTTGATTTAATTACTAAAATAAGCCACTTCTTGAAGTCTTTCAGTGCCGTATCCATCTCTACTGTAATTACCTGAAACATGTTTGAAAAAGGTTTTGTCAGCGGGAAATACCGAGTGAATCATTCTATTTTCTAAAACGACTCGTTTGTTATAATTTACAGTATTAAGAGCAATTACAATGTTTCTGATATCAACCAACTACCCACGGTATTTGTCACTCGACCGGATCTGTGACTATGGTCATATCCCCCATTGGCTGCCCCAATGGTGACGATTATCAAGTAATGTATACAAAACCCCACATACCGGCTGTAATTTGGTGATTACAAAGACTTAATCCCCGTAATTATAACTTTTGAAATAAATAGGATTTTGTAAACAATTTTGATAAAAAGAGAATGACTCACATTATAATCATGCATATTCATACGGACAGAATTTAGTCTACAGATAATCCTTGATATATTGCAGATTGAGACAGGCAGAGCTTAGCCTATTTATTTAGCCTTGTAACCTAGTGCACACGAACTAGGTAAGTAACTTAATGCAGCAATTACGATAACTCACGAGATCAAATTCTCACAACGAACGACAAAGTGCAATACTTCATCCATCGAATTAACGATGATCCGTCAAATTAATGACGAACGATAAAGTATAATACTTTATCCATCAAATTAACGATGATCCGTCAAATTAATGACGAACGATAAAGTATAACCCTAATGTGGGCGGCACTTAAACATCCATTGGATATATTAATCGTCGGATAAATGAATCGTAATAGCGATCGAGTTATTACCCTGTATCGTAGCAGAATTCGAACTAGTGTGTGTTTGGTAGTAATAAAAATATATATATTTATAATTGTTTTAAATATAGTACCCCTAATTCAACCTTATCCCGATATCCCGAGACAGAACCCCAACGAACTTAGTCGGGCAGAGCCCTGACATGCGCTATGGGTTCAGATCAATCGAAAAGGGTAGCGGTGATCGGGAGTTACAATACTTAAAACAGGACATGGCAAAACTTTATTATTTATAGGAAAAAAAAATAAAAAGAATATGTTTAGAGAGATAGAGTATTGCGACTGATGTAAAGAAAGAAAGGGGAGTATGATGGCTTTTATAGGCTTCAATAACTTTGAGGCCAAGGAAAAATTAAATAAAATTCTAATTTTCTTGCCAGCACACCTACACGTGTTAACATTTGGTTTTACTTGGGACACTCATACAACTTTTCAATTTACCTATATAGTTAGTTTAGTATTATTTTATTTTGTATGAATATCAGGACATGTATTGTCCTACTTTAGTTTAAAACAGAATTTTCGATTATTATTATTATTATTATTATTATTATATAAAAATATATGTGACATGAAAGTTGAAGGGGAAACGACAGGTTATTCAACTTGTGAAAATTTTATTTAGTATTATTATTATTATTATTATTATTATTATTATTATTATTATATTATTATTAATTTATATATTATAATTAATTTAACTGTTTTACTTATTTGGCGTGTGTAAATTGTAAAATATAATGTTTTTAGAAAATAATAAATATGTCATTAGAACGAGTATATTTTTGTCTACATTTGGGTCTAAGTTTCATTAAAAATAGAATAGGCTCAAAGTACAATGTATTTTTATAATTTAATTATTATACGGTTCTTAGGTCCGTCTAGTTACTTCATATTTTTAACAATTGAATTACCCGTAATATACCTGTCTAATAATATAAGTTTTTATAGACTTTTATTTTATTAGAAAGGTCACCCATATACAAATTAATTAGTATAATATTTCAACCAACTTCAGAAAAATAGTGTTTAAAACTATTTGGGTTGAATATTTATATTAGAAATAAACTAGTTACTAGTTACTAGTGGTTTAATAAATTTAACCAAACCTATAATTCTTATATAAAAATAAAAAATAGGGTTGTTACATTCTCCCCACCTTGTTTTAAATCTCGTCCTCGAGATTTGAGTTACTATATTTCTTTTAGACTTATGTTATATTTTAGTCAATAAAAACAATATTAAGGTAGATGACATAGAATTAAAATATCAAATTTTTGTGAATACGAGTTGTATAATAAGTAGGATTCCACGGTTCAACTGAATTAGTTCAAGAAATTGATGACAACGAATGAGATGAAAGGATATAATTTTCAAAGTGACTGGGTTCAATCCAAAAGATATATGATTTAATAGATATTTAAAAATAAATGTGAAGGACTTTTTAGAAAAAAATTTCTTGGTCAAAAGAAAACTTACTTGGATTGGCAACTGAGGAATATTTAGAATTGACAGTTTCAAAATAAAAGCATGAAAAATGAATTGTCAAATATTTATGATATGAGAAAATCAAAGTGTTGAGATGAGTGAATTGCAATGATACACAAAAAGACAATAGAGTTAGCGTATCATTTGTTTAGAGTTCCAAGTTGTTTTAATTGTGAAACAATGTGATGGTACACTATTAATGACCATATTTCTCATATTATGTCCTAGAGATCGAAATATAATAAGAACAAGTTGTTTTGGCATGACCAATTATTATATTATATTTGTAAAGCAAATGTAATATATATTATTTATTACACATTTTTACTATATGTAAATGGTTACCACTTTTAAATAAATATTATTTTAGTATTTTTCTATACTATGCAAAATAACTTATATTTTCTATGTAATATATATTACAAAATACCGTAATGAAGTTATTACATTACAAAATATTTTAGTATTATTATTTTGTAAAAGAAATCACTATTATTTATAACGTTAAAATGAAAGTTATAAATAAAGGTGTAAAAATATTTATTGTACAAAAATATTTGTAAATATTTGGTAAATATATAACACTTAATGGGTTGATTCTATGTGATTACTTATTTTCATTTTGAAACCATATAACGTTGTAAATGTATTTTCAAATGTTGTAAATAAGTGAAAACGAAGACTATTTATATATTACAATGTTCGCTTAACTCAACGTAATTGATAATTACCATATTATTCTTATATGGTTTTTTTTTTTTTTTTACCAGAGTGTTATGGTACATAGTTACCACAAAACATGTGATACACAATTATTTATAAAATTTTATTCGTCCCTCTAATTCTTGTATTGTTTTATGAAAATATGTCTTCTCCAAAGTATATATATTTTCATATATAATTTAAGATTTATTAAATAAGTATGATGACTTAATTTATATATATTACTAGTCATTATCATGGTGGATATTGGTTAGTGTTCCCTTATTTAAGCATAGGTGATCAGTCCATGCCTAATTAAGGCTAGGCTATCCAATACCTACCCTTGATAATAATCCTAGTAAAAATAATACCAACACTATTATTATTAATATTTTCTTACTAATAATAAAACTGATATTAGTAATACATAACTAAACATACACTTAAATGGAAAAATTTCTAATAAAATGGTGAAACTGGCCGTCCCCAGGATCGAACCCGGGTCTAAGCCACACCCTTTCGCGCGCCTAACCAACCGAGCTAGGTGCCTAGTTTATGAAATTTCTATTTTGGTTAAATATAAGCACATGTACAATAAATTCTGTACTTCTTATTATAAGTCACCTACTTATATTGACTAAGTATTTACTTATCCTCCTTATGGTGACTAATAAGAATATAGTAATACTATTAGGTAATCACTTATGTAAGTTTCCATATATAAAATAAATTTTATATAATGTTTTTCGATTGAAGATGTTAAAGTAATAATTATCACGAAAGGCTAGATTGATGTTGTAAAAATCATTTAAGAGATATATTAAAATATGACAAGAATTTGTGTATCATTATCTTATCACACGATTTGTGTTAAGATAGCTTTTATAAATATCCGTATATGATATATATATGAGATTAGTGCAAGCTTTAAATTTTATGAAAACGTTAGTACAAGGTGATCGTGATCAAAGAAATGATTTAATGGAGTCGAAGATTTTAAACAAGCCTATTATGGTTTAAAACAGATAAAGTGCTTGTTGGGACTAATTTGAATATGATGGCTTCAATCCATCATATGAGATTTTCAATTGAATACGTAATGCGAGCACATTCAAATAATTGAACTCGGTTTAAACAAAATGAGTTTTAATAAGTTCGGACATGGTCACAACAAAACCATGTAAAGAAATTTGAGGTTTTTTTTTTTTTTCAAGAAATTCATTGACTCGATATCAAAGAATTATCGTTTTGTAATAATGTGGTTTACAGTACCAAAAATCAAGTATAGCGAAATGATATTTGAGTTTTGATAAAATGACAAATTGGAATGAAACCCTTCAGTGGTCTTCATAAATTAAACGAACCACATGCGCAACAAACGGTGCATGTGTAACGTGTGGATTTACCAAGAAATGAAATGAATCAATATTCGTTACTATGAAATAAATCCTCCTGGTATGATGACTGTTTAGGAAAAGTAGAAATGCGAAAGTCAACTTATTATATGCAGAAGTCAGAATTTTCAACAAAAGAAATATAAGAACTTCTATCTGGAATTTCGAGTGATAATCGTTGTTAAGTGATATTACCAGGAAATGTCGAATAAAATGAAATAGGGAATTTGCAAAAGTATATGACTCATTTTTCAGTGCTAATACCTATGACTCCGATTAGACTGTGCACTGATGGTTGTGAAATCTCGTTAAAACATATCTCAGCGAAATTTCATGTTGCTTGTAGGATCATGTGGCAAAGTGCTATTTTTAGTTCTTCTATTGGTGTTATCGTGCTTAATTTATATTTTCCAAAGGTCTTGCCTTGAAAGTTTTGTGTGATATACTTCAACTTCTGTGGACTGATAATTAAATTTTCATGTGTTACATTATTATATCTTTACATGCTTCTTACTTGCGTTAATAGTTTATGGTAACGCGTTAGAAATTATTTTGATGACGTTTTAACTTAAAGGTTTTCCATTGTTTATTTTATCACACGAGCTACGAGACAGATGATCAAACGAAATCGGAAAAGAGATTCCTGATAAAAATCTAGACACATATGCTTGTGCTTTATTCCTATTTGGCTTTTGGAATTCCTTATAAATATATATATCTATATAATCATATATTTCACATACTGAAATAAACATACCATTTATCAGGTCAATGTATTTAACGGATTTATATTTCCAAAAACCAGTCAAATATCTGGTCATGATACTATTTAGGGAAATCTTGTCACTCGTTTGACATATTATTTATCCCGTCTTATCCGATTCGCGCCGAAGCGGTAACCTCAGTATATCTGGACAAACTGGAGAGTCTACTACACCATACCCAGTCTTGCCAGAAAAAATTTTCTATTTCCCATAAATAGTATCTTTTCAAAAGTGCCTCTTTTATTAGGGCTTTTATCCATAACCAAGGAAAATTGTATTTCCCGTAACATAATTAATATCAATAAGCAATAATTACTATTAATTCTTGCTTATTTATCATATCTTGTAATATTCTAATTACCATTCTCATGGTATATCAAAATCCATCATACTTTATTTACAAAAAGTAAATAGCTTATCTCAAAGCTTATACTAAGGCATCTTTTCTTAAGTTCAAGTCTAAATACTATCCTGTGTGCTACCATAAAATATCAAGTTCCTAACTCTTTGTTTAGGTATTTTAATACAACACCGATTGGCTTAAAGCAGTGGCTCTGATACCACCTTCTGTCACGACCCCCGACCCACCCTGGACGGAATCGGAAGCCGCGAACAGCCCAGTGGTACCGGTGATTATTTTGAAAACGTTGCAGCGGAAATTTCATCAGGACCGTGAGTTAGGAAAAATATCAGAGTTTAGAAAACACCGGATTTTATTTATTTAAATAGATGGGATAAACCCATGTTTTACAATGGTAGCTTTAATAAATAATAAATTTGATTACATAAAATAATATTTCTTAATTTGATTTAATTACTAAAATAAGCCACTTCTTGAAGTCTTTCAGTGCCGTATCCATCTCTACTGTAATTACCTGAAACATGTTTGAAAAAGGTTTTGTCAGCGGGAAATACCGAGTGAATCATTCTATTTTTTAAAACGACTCGTTTGTTATAATTTACAGTATTAAGAGCAATTACAATGTTTCTGATATCAACCAACTACCCACGGTATTTGTCACTCGACCGGATCTGTGACTATGGTCATATCCCCCATTGGCTGCCCCAATGGTGACGATTATCAAGTAATGTATACAAAACCCCACATACCGGCTGTAATTTGGTGATTACAAAGACTTAATCCCCGTAATTATAACTTTTGAAATAAATAGGATTTTGTAAACAATTTTGATAAAAAGAGAATGACTCACATTATAATCATGCAGATTCATACGGACAGAATTTAGTCTACAGATAATCCTTGATATATTGCAGATTGAGACAAGCAGAGCTTAGCCTATTTATTTAGCCTTGTAACCTAGTGCACACGAACTAGGTAAGTAACTTAATGCAGCAATTACGATAACTCACGAGATCAAATTCTCACAACGAACGACAAAGTGCAATACTTCATCCATCGAATTAACGATGATCCGTCAAATTAATGACGAACGATAAAGTATAATACTTTATCCATCAAATTAACGATGATCCGTCAAATTAATGACGAACGATAAAGTATAACCCTAATGTGGGCGGCACTTAAACATCCATTGGATATATTAATCGTCGGATAAATGAATCGTAATAGCGATCGAGTTATTACCCTGTATCGTAGCAGAATTCGAACTAGTGTGTGTTTGGTAGTAATAAAAATATATATATTTATAATTGTTTTAAATATAGTACCCCTAATTCAACCTTATCCCGATATCCCGAGACAGAACCCCAACGAACTTAGTCGGGCAGAGCCCTGACATGCGCTATGGGTTCAGATCAATCGAAAAGGGTAGCGGTGATCGGGAGTTACAATACTTAAAACAGGACATGGCAAAACTTTATTATTTATAGGAAAAAAAAATAAAAAGAATATGTTTAGAGAGATAGAGTATTGCGACTGATGTAAAGAAAGAAAGGGGAGTATGATGGCTTTTATAGGCTTCAATAACTTTGAGGCCAAGGAAAAATTAAATAAAATTCTAATTTTCTTGCCAGCACACCTACACGTGTTAACATTTGGTTTTACTTGGGACACTCATACAACTTTTCAATTTACCTATATAGTTAGTTTAGTATTATTTTATTTTGTATGAATATCAGGACATGTATTGTCCTACTTTAGTTTAAAACAGAATTTTCGATTATTATTATTATTATTATTATTATATATAAAAATATATGTGACATGAAAGTTGAAGGGGAAACGACAGGTTATTCAACTTGTGAAAATTTTATTTATTATTATTATTATTATTATTATTATATTATTAATTTATATATTATAATTAATTTAACTGTTTTACTTATTTGGCGTGTGTAAATTGTAAAATATAATGTTTTTAGAAAATAATAAATATGTCATTAGAACGAGTATATTTTTGTCTACATTTGGGTCTAAGTTTCATTAAAAATAGAATAGGCTCAAAGTACAATGTATTTTTATAATTTAATTATTATACGGTTCCTAGGTCCGTCTAGTTACTTCATATTTTTAACAATTGAATTACCCGTAATATACCTGTCTAATAATATAAGTTTTTATAGACTTTTATTTTATTAGAAAGGTCACCCATATACAAATTAATTAGTATAATATTTCAACCAACTTCAGAAAAATAGTGTTTAAAACTATTTGGGTTGAATATTTATATTAGAAATAAACTAGTTACTAGTTACTAGTGGTTTAATAAATTTAACCAAACCTATAATTCTTATATAAAAATAAAAAATAGGGTTGTTACAGTGCATCAGCTTTTTTGTTTTGTGTTCTGGGGACTTGTTTGATTGTGCATGTTTCAAATGCACTCATGAGCTCTTTCGCTTTTTCACAGTACTTCTTCATGTTTAGTTCTTTAGTCATGTAGTTGTTGCTTACTTGGTTGGAGACAAGCAATGAATCCGTGAAGGCTTAAAGCCTTTTGACACCCATTTCTTTTGCAAGTTTGAGTCCAGCAATCAAAGCTTCGTACTCATCTTCATTATTTGTGATCTAAAATTCAAATCAAAGATCATACGTAAGTTCTAAATTGTTAGGGTCGATTAGAACCACCCCTGCTCCTGACCCTTCAACGCTGGAAGCTCCGTCAGTGAATAGCTTCCAGGTCTGTGGGTCAGAGGGTTTAGTGGAAGCTGTGTTGACTTCTGTTGTTGTTTCATTGGGTATTTCCAAAATGAAATCAGCCAAGAAATGTGCTTTCACGGCTTTTCTTGGAACATAGGTGATATTGTGTTCTCCTAGTTCCACAACCCATTTAGCTAAACGTCCAGAAGTTTCAGGTTTTTCAAGCACATTTTTAATTGGTTGGTCTGTGACCACTTGTATGGGATGTGCTTGAAAGTATCTCCGAAGCCTTCTGGCTGTTTTAACTAGTGCAAAAGCTAGTTTTTCTAGTGGGGGATACTTGGTCTCAGCTAACTTTAATGTTTTGCTGAAGAAGTAAACACGACCTGAGCCTTGTTTCTTTCGATGGTTAAGAATGCACTGCTTGCTTCTTCAGCTATTGATAAGTAGACAGAGATCAGCTCCCCTGTTTCAGGTGCAGCGATGTCTGGCAACGAGGCAAGGTGTTTCTTCATTTGGTCAAAAGCTTCTTCTGCCTTCTCCGTCCACCTGAAGTCCCTTTTGTTGGTACACCCTTAAATGAAAAGGGGAAGGGACTTTTCTGCCAACTTGGAGGTAAAACGCTTCAAAGCTTCTAGTTTACTATTTAAGCTTTCAACCTCTTTTTTACTTTTTTGTGGATTTTGTTTCCAAAATAGCTTTGACCTTGTTGGGATTTGCTTTTATGCTTTGTTTGCCAACGATGTGTCCCAGGAACTTGCCCTCTTCGAAACGGAATGAGTATTTTACAGGGTTCGGCTTAATGTTTATCTTTCTCAGGTTTCGGAATGTCACCTGAATGTCGTCAAGCATTTGACCTTCTGTCTTGCTTTTGATTACCAAGTCATCCACATAAGCTTCCATATTTCTTCCTATTTGTTCCACAAATGCCTTGTCCACCAACCGTTGATATGTTGCCGCTTCATTTTTTAGGCCAAAGGGCATTTTTTGATAACAAAAAATGTCTTTTTCTGTATGAAAGGCTGTCTTCTCCTCATCTTCTTTTTTCATTTGGATTTGGTGGTAACCTTTGTAGGCGTCAAAAAAATCACTTGAATGGGAAGCACGTGAGTGAGTCCACCTTTAGGTCAATTTCTGGTAAAGGATAACAATCCTTCGGGCAGGCTTTGTTCAAGTCTTTGAAATCGATACACATTCTCCACGATCCATCGGGCTTCTTGACCATTACAGGGTTGGCTATCCAAGAGTGGTATTTGACTTCTCGGAGTATGCCAGCTTGTACCAACCCTTCAACCTCTTTGCATGCTGCCAAGCTTCAATCAGGGCAAGGCTTCTTTTTTGTTGGACAATGGGCTTCACGTTTGGTGGAATCTTAAGCTCATGTCGGCAATGTCCCTAGGGATGCCGGTCATGTCATCAGGACACCAAGTAAAGATGTCCATGTTGTGGGTCAGGAACTTCTTGAGGTATGAGAGAGTTTCTTGAGTGAGGTTGGTGTTTACCCTTATCCTCTGCTCGGGAAACTTAGGGTTAATGGCCCAACCTTGTTCTTCGCTTTCATTTTTTCCTGAGCTTTCTCCTTCAACCAGGAAGGCTTCCTGGTTGGTTGAAGGGTTGCGATTCCTTTCTTGGCGGGAAACTTGACAATGCCTTGGCCAACAGAGACAACCATGCTAAATTCACTTTGGCTTGGCCTCCCTATGATAACATCATAGGTAGAAGGCATGTTGATTACAATGAAGGTGAGTGGCTTGGTTCTTTCCATTTCACCCTCCTTGAAGTAGATGTCCAATGTCAATTGGCCTAAAGGCTTGATGGGTATGTCAGCGATGCCTTTGATGGACGACTCAGCTGGTTGAAGCCTTGAACGCTCCTGATCGCTGAGTTGGTTGAAGTATTTTTCAAACATTATTTCTATTTCTGCACCCGTATCGATGTATGCCTAGCTTGTTTTTAATGTTCCCACGGTGGCTTCAACCACCAAAGGGTTAGAGTGAAGCCCTTTTTGTAGAGGTGGGAAGCATAAGCACTGAAGCTCCCAAGCTTCCAAGCGTTAACGCTTGGTGGGGGTTCCTTCAACAACATTCACCATGTTTACTTCCTTGTTTTTTCCATCACCCATTTTATCTTTTACTCCTTTAATGAGGTGAGCGAGTTCCCCAGATTTGACAGCTTCCTCAGTCCTCTTTTTGAGTTGGAAACAATCATTAGTGTGATGCCCCTTCTCTTCATGGAACTCGCATAACTTGGTGTAATTTTCATTTCTTTTGCTTTTAGGCAGGGGCCTCGGCGGTCGGAAGCTGTGCTTAACTTCTTCAGTGGCAAGTATTTCCTGAGTGGTTTTGGTCAAGGCTGTAAAGTTCACAGGCTTGTCTTTGCCCAAATGGTTCCGTCCTTCAGACCTTCGAGGATCTGAGCTTCGGGAACGTTTATCAAAAGAGCCATAGTTGCTTCTCTTCCAGCTGGGGCTGTTGTTCCTCCAGTTGGGATGTAACATCTGTCGAAAACGGGTTCTAAAACCCGAACCATTTGTAAACGAATTTTCGCTAAATAAATACGAATGAAATTTACATTTCTCTTATTTTTTTTTATCATTATGTATATGTATTAGAAAAGTTAAAAGGGACTAATTGTTGACAAGATATTCGTTTTGAAATCAGTTTTGGCGCCCCATTGTTGTCAGCGAAGGAATTAGTTTTCCTTTCCTTGTTTATCATTCTGACCTTCAAAATTTATTTCACGTTTCCGAATTTACATCAATCACGAACCTGACCGAAAATACGTCCCCCTACATCGAATCACTAGCATCATATATTACCTTTTTCTCATTTCCGGAAGTGATAGGATTTCTTCCAAAAAAAAAACAAAGAATGAGACAATGATTTAATAAGTACACAAGCTCATTTTCGACACCCACACACCCACAACCCTTTTCGCACAACCTGCACCCTTGTCGGAGAAGTTTAGGCGTCGCCAGAATCCTACCGGAAAACTCGAAGTCGCCGGAAAGTGTTGGTGTCACCTTTTCGTTATCGGTATACGTTCTGACCTTTACTCCTTTCTTTTTATTTCGTTTTCATATTTACAAAGGAAACCAATAATGGAACATTTTAATAAGAAATAGATTTGTTAACCTTGAAACTCACTATTCGATGATTCATTCTTATAAAGAATACGAGCTGTTATTTCTTGTTTAAAATTAACGAGAAACAAATTTACATCACAAAATAAAGGCATATCAATTGGTGGGAATTGTTCCTGACTCTCAAGGGACACGGGTTCGTTTCCCGGCTCCCTTGATGATTGGCTGAGTCTTTTTTTTAAGCATCATATTATAAGCAGTACATTTAACACATTCGGTCAGTACATAAATGAGTTTAAACTGCTCCATTTCCTTTGCTTTCCTTCTAGTATATTGAAAAGAAAAATAATAATAACCACAAATAAATAACGAATTATTTAGAAAGGAAATTATTATATATCAATAATTAATTTATAAACCAAAATACTGAACTTTAACCTAAATATTAACAAGACCGTTGCGTGTTATTTTAATTATTTAGGTTAACCGTTGCATCCATTCGGAATCCTTTTTCCCTTATCCTTCCTCGCGCGTTATTAATTTCCAAGGAATCTCCACACGCAAAACAGTGAGTAGATCCTATCTCTCCCCTTTTTTTATCGCTTAAACATTTTGGGGTGTATCATATGCCACGATTTTCATAAGTGTTTTTTTTTATTATTTCGCAAACATGCAAATTTAAATGTCTTACGTGCTCATGGATTATTTCGCATTGTTTCACTGGCTGTTTCAAATACATGAATTACGTGTTTACCGCTTTGTGTCTCTGTTTCGTGTGGATCCACCACCGGTTGACCGGTTCTCCCACGGCCATGGGGCAAACTTGGTATCACCACAATGTTTCGCAGTTTCGCTTTTCACCCCTTGGGGTTTGAATTGCATCATTGTTTCGCTATTACATGTTCTATTATGTCTGGTTACATTATTTGTCAATATTGTGTAATTTGTAGAATTAATTGATGATGTCACTTTTTCATTTATTCTTGCATGTTAAATGATGTTTATAAAATAAATCAAATGACTTATTTTTTTCTCAAACATAAAACAAGGATCTACTCGCCAACTATTGTTGACCCAAAAATCTATTTTACATATGATACAGGTACACAAGGTTGAGAGTGGAAGTGAAGACACATAGGATTTGTGCCTTAGTAAAATAAACTGGATTTATGTTATGTTTTCATTCAGATTATTTGTTTTAGATTATGTTTGAATTTACATGTTATGTGCAACATTTAATATTGATGTTATTAAATATTTAAACTTTAAATAAATGTCAAAAGCTATGGAACAATCATATCATGCCCCATGCCATATCCGCTGCAGGTCGGGGTGTGACATGGGACCCCTCTTTCTTTGATCCTTAATGTCAACCGCCTCTTCTCCCCTGATATGAGCTTCAGCCCTTTCAAGGGCTTCTTCCAAGGTTTTAGGCAGACACTTATTAAAGTCACTGGTGAGATATTTAGAGGTGATTGCATTCATAAAACCCGCAACCCTCATCTTCTCATCAGCTCCCCCATATGTTAGACCTTCTTTCTTGTATCTTTCAATGAAGTCCCTGAGACTTTCATCATCTTTTTGTTTAATTTGGAAGATCACGGTGGCATCCTTCACGTATCTTCTTTGCTGTGAGAAATTAGCCAAGAAACCTTTGCTTAAATCGTCGAAGGTTCGAATGCTTCTGGCCGGCAAGTCATTGAACCATATTCTTGCAGACCCCACGAGGGTGTGCATGAACATCAGGCAACATTTAGCGTTAGACCATTTTTCTATCCTGGCTGCCCCGGTGAAGATCTAGAGGTGATCTTCCGGATCTTCCGTTCCATCGTATGTTCTTATATGAGAAGGCATTTTTATTCTAGTCTGGAAATCATAATCAGCAATTTGTTGAGAAAAAACATGCAAAATTGCTCGGCTTGTATGGCTTGGCCACGTCCTCTTCCATTCTTGTGCCCGGGTTGCTGTTGGCATTCCCTTGAGTGGCAAGCACTTGGTTGATGAAGTGCTGCCATGGGAAGCTTACCATCATTTGGGCCATCATTTGTGGCATGAGGTTGAAGCCTTGAAGGCTTTCAGGTGTAGCTGCATGGTTAACCCTCATAGGAGCACTCATTACGGCACTTCGTGCCAAGGGGAGGACAGACAAGGCTTGTTCCAATGTAGTGGTTATTGGAGGTGGAAGACTTGCAACGGGGATTGCAATAACTGATCCAAAGTTAACTCATGCCCCAACGGTGCACCGGTGGCCGTTGGTTGAGAAGAAAATAAAGGGAAATATGTTGGGTCTGGCCTTGTAAACGCATATGGACTAGGATTCAGAGGTAGGCGGCTAGGACCAGTTTTATTCCCGGAAACAACTGGTTGTGAGCTTGTGAAAGGGAGAGCCGGTGGTCCAGGAGATAACGACGGCTCTGGTTCATCATAGTCTAAACGGATCCTTACCCCTTTTTCCCTTTCCTTGGTTACATGCTGGTTAAAGAGGAACCTTAACTGTAGAAAATTGTTGGCGATCCCCTCCGGTGTGAGATCGATACGTGTGGGAGTGTTAGACGTATCAACATTTGGAGACGGTACTCCTGAACGAGACGGGGTCGATGTCTGGAAGAAGAGGAACTCAGGGTACGTTGTTCCTGTCGGAGTGCTCCTTGGAGTTGAAAATGTAGTTGGTACAACCATGGGAGTTTGTCAAAGTTAAAATGTTTACTTATTATATTTTATTAATGAGATGTCACGTTTCACATTATTTTATATCATAAGCTTCAAATTTCTCTATATATCATAAGTTTCTTATTTTGAACACACCTTATGCCCACTTGTATATACTCAAAATTCACAACTTGTTGCATTCAACCGTTGTAGATGTCTGCCAAACGCAACCTAAACGGAAAGCGTGTCGGGAATTCTGGACGTCGTATGGCGTCTCACCTTGCCAAAGAGATGGCCACTATCCTTCCCAACATCGTGGCTCAAGTTCACCAAACCCTCAAGGGGGCCGATGACCAAGAGAACCATGGCGGTTCTGGTTCGTCCAAATGCTCATTCAAACATTTCAAGTCTTGTGACCCTCCTACTTATGAAGGCACCGATGGTGCTACCACTCTTCTCCGTTGGTTCGAAGAAATGGAAAGTACATTTCTGAACTCCGAATGTCCCAACAATCGTAAGGTTCGATATGCTACGGGTCGTTTGCTAGGAAATGCATTAACTTGGTGGAATGCCGAGAAAAATAATCGTGGTGAGGAAGCTGCTGTGGCTTTGACCTGGGAGCAGCTCAAGGAGCTTATGAAGGAGGAGTTTTGCCCCCAACATGAAATCAATAACTTAGAGGATGAATTCTGGGTTTTGAAACAGGTTGAAGGTAAGAACGCGGCTTACAATAAGCGTTTCCACGAGCTTAAAAAGATGGTTCCGTATCTATTCACTCCCCTTACCTGGCTCATCCAGCAGTACATTAAGGGTCTCCCATCAGTTATCAAGGACACGGTGGAGGGTAGTAAACCGGTTACTCTCGAAGAGGCCATGCGTCTAGCTGGCCAGCTCACTGAAAATCGAGTACAGTCAAAAGACCTGAAACGCAAAGGGGATCGGGGTTCATCGGACAAGGCTCCTGCTGAAAAGCCAAAGGAGGTAAAAGAAACAAAAACTGAATCGTCTTCTCACTCTGGTTTTAAGAAGAAACACAAGGGAAGTGGAAGAAATTATGCGGTTACCACAAACCCTCCTATCCCAGCTGTGCCATGGAACCAGGTCGCATCGAATACCCACCCAAACAAAAAGCCCTACACTGGTCCTCACCCTTTGTGTGGACGCTGCCGCTACCATCACCAGCCTAACACACCTTGTCAACAATGTACCAAGTGCGGGCTTTTCGGTCATTTGAGCCAAGCTTGTCGGGCCAGTCAGGGTTAAACCTCTAACCCGAACCGAGCTCAACCCAACAACCAGTAGGTGTTTCAACCTATGTACCAGCCACCTCAATTCATGGCTCCACCTCCTCAAAACACGCTCCAACCTTACCAGCCACCCATGATGCCCTATGCTAGAGCCTGCTATAATTGTGGTGATCCAACCCATTTTCGTAACACTTGTCCAAGGTTGGTCAACATTATCAATGCTCAAGCACAAGCCAACTCGGTTAATCAAGCCAACCCAGCCAACCAAGCCAATCCACCTGCTCGGGACAGAGTCTTCAACGTGAATGCAAATCAGGCGCAGGCTGACAATAATGTGGTGAACGGTACGTTTCTTATTAATGGTATTTATGCGTCAATCTTATTTGATTCGGGGGCGGATAAAAGCTTTGTGTCTTTGGAGTTCGAGTCTATCCTTGGAGTGCCTAGGAAGAGTTTAGGCAAGTCTTACACTGTTGAAGTGGCTGACGGGAAACCCGTTACTCTTGAGTCCGTTATTCATGGTTGCACTCTCAGTTTGAACGAGCACGACTTCCCAATTGATCTCATACCGATGAAGCTAGGGAGTTTCGATGCAATCATAGGTATGGATTGGTTATGCCAACACCGTGCTGAGATTGTGTGTTTCGAGAAGTACATTCGAATCCCTCTCACCAATGGTCAAATTCTTCGAGTCTTTGGCGAAACACCCTCAAGGGGGCTGACGTGTTTGTTGTGGTCACGCAAATTTAATCCCAATAACAACTATAGATAGTGGTAAATGGGTATCGAACTCAGGGAGTATGTGGAAAATATGTCGATTATATAGCTTTGCACTTTAACTGAAATTAACCTAATTTGCAAAAAGTAAATATTAAGAATTTGGATTGTTTGGTTTTAAAACTAAATTACTAACTACTGGCAAATCAAAATTGGTTGTTTAACAGATTAAGGAAGAATGACCATCCTAGGATTCAGTTTCTTTAAACTCTTGTGCAAAATTCCAACTAGAAAGAGTTACATAGACATAACTCGTGTATAAACAAATGTTGTGATAAAAGGGAACAAAGTACTCGGATTATATAAATGCGAGGTTGTTTCCCGATGATCAATCAATCAATATCCAACCCTAACCCTTCTCGTGATATCTCGATTGCCGACGGCACCAAGAACGTACGAATTAGACTAGAATTGCAATACCAATTAACAAGTTACAATCAATTACTCATACACCATGATAATCAAAGCAACACAATGTTATCATTCTAGAAATTCAGAAATAAACACACAAAAGTTCAAGAGAAACCTTCACCTAAGATGATCACCGAAAGTTTAGCCAGACATAGCTTGGTGAATCATCATAATAACAAGTTTAGTGTTCATACCAATCGAAAACATAAACCGAATGTTAGAAAATTGTTTGGAACCAAGCAAGAACAGCCAAAATCGCCCCTAGTTGCTAAGAAACTGTCCAATGATGAGATAATCCCAAAAGACACCCACGAACTGATTTAATGAAGGCAGTTACATATTCTGCGCAGACTCCACCGTAACTTACGGTGCCACCGTAAGTTACGGTGGACTTTAGAATGTTACGGTAGGAATAGACTGAGTTACGGTAGAGATTTAGGCAACTTTCAGGGCCACCGTAAATTACGGTGGCCACCGTAATTTACGGTGGCACCCTGAATGTTGTGCTTTGTTTCCTCTTTCGTTCCACGTACGACCCGTTCATCTCTAATCCTTCCAAAGTTGCGTTTTCTCCTCTTTTAGCTCCCAAAACATACCTGAAACATAAGCAATCGTAGTAATCTAATTCAAGATAATTACGCGATTAAGTGAAGGATTAATTCGTCTTTTAACATGATTAAGGGTTGTCCAACGGACCACCCGTTACATCCCCACACTTAACCATTGCTTGTCCCAAGCAACTCATCAAACCGTTTGCAAAACAAGCGATCAATGTAAACCAAACAGAAACATGTAGTCCTTTTACTAACCCCTTTTTAACACCCAAAATAACACACCCCTCGCTAAATCTCTCCTCTCGGTAACAAGTAGACACTATCAATATGAGCTACACACACAAAGGCTAACGGGCGGGTGCACAACTATAGGCTTGTACCTAAATCAATTCTTCTCCTAAAATGTGTCAAACATGAATGCAAATCAAAGGGACTTTCAAGGTTGTAACGTGGCTAGGTGTATGGGTAGGAAATGGAATATATATGAAGTAGCAAAAACTTAACCCGGTCTTTTTATTACACAATAAAGCAAACTAACAACTACCAATTTAACTAATGTATACACGACAACTAAACATCATTTCTTTTTCATTTTTCATTGCCTTTTTTTTCTGATGTTTTTTTTTTTACATAAAGCAACCAACCATACAATAAAGCATCAACATATCTACATCATACTACTAAAACTACTATTACTAACACTATAAGACCGGGTCAAATTGGGTAAATTTTTAGGTAAGTAGCTAGGGGTAACAAACGATAGGCTTGTAGGCACAAAATTGGGCAACTAAATGTCCAAACCCCCGCCCCTCTCGCAACCATGCTCATATATATAACTTATGAGGTCCAACCCCCCAAATCCCACACTCACACACACTAAAAACGAGGCTACCTAGATGCCCTTATCCTTTTCACATTCATGTCCAACTAAAGATTCAAACCGTATCAAGGCACAAGTTCTAATGCACCCCCACCCGTAACCACTCTCATCAAAGATAAGA
Source organism: Helianthus tuberosus (assembly GCA_030545235.1). Lineage (NCBI taxonomy): Eukaryota > Viridiplantae > Streptophyta > Magnoliopsida > Asterales > Asteraceae > Helianthus > Helianthus tuberosus. The sequence continues at coordinate 31,843,842 of CM060393.1, forward strand.
ATTATTTATCTACAAATGTGGTTTCAACTCTCACCAAGAATAAAAAGGGTATCAAGGGCTGCCGGTGCATCAATTGGGGTTAATCTAGGGTGTTCAAATTCTCACCTTTGTTTCGCATGATTTAAAATTTTTTCAAAAACTTCAAAAATTCCCCCCATCCCCACACTTGGGATACATTGACCCCAATGTATGGTTTTAGGAGGCTTTGATCGCTAAACATTTTTCACAACATCCAAAAGCTTAATACTCAAACCACAAATTTCTTTTTGGATTTTTCATTTTCTATTTTTTTTAAACATGACACCACCAACTCGCACCAACCCAACATAACATCATAAACTAACACCACCCAACCGCCCAACCATAAACAAGACAAGCTAATAAATATTCACAAAATATACAAGGAAGGAACACGACCTGACTAGTAATAGCGTGGTCCCGGAGGTCCAAAAATGGAAGACATCATGTCATTCCATTCTCCAAATGCAAACGAACCACTACTACTCCCACCTTGTTGTTGAGCTCCTTCTTGTTGGCGCGGGTCGATCCATTGTGAATGATGGAGCGGCGGGGTCAGATACGAAATACTACCATCATAAGGTGGTAGAGACGCATAATCCACATGTTGTGGATCCACGGCCACCGGCCGCCCGGCGTGCCAATCTGCATGCATTCTTCTTGCTTGATCATCATTGTATCGACTATTCATTTCCAATTCATGGGAATACGCGTGTGTGCGATTCCACCCCTCTTGACGATTAAAACTGTGTTTTAAAGACCGCTCAATGCTTGCACTCATCATTGTATGTTGATCAAATAACGTCCGCTCCGAACCCGACCATGTCTCAAAAATAGATGCCGCAGGACGTTGATTCTCGATCACTTCTTGCATTGTGCCATCATAAGCCCAACCCGACTCATAGGACCGTTCTGTGTAATCGAAAAATGCACCACCATAACCTCTACCATGGCCCCCTTGGCCCACATTGTCACCACCATGCGGCTCGTCCGCATAATCCTCGTCACCACTTGGAGCTGCTTCCTCATCACTTTCCGGCTCATCCGGCTCACCCGGTAAAAGATCTCTTGCACCCACCTTTAGTGCTCTCCATCGTTGCCCCTCCGAATTAAGTTTATGATACCGCTCCGACTGCGTGTACGTCCAACCAATCCCCAACTTGTCTAAAGTAAAAGGATGATGACTTTTTGTTGCTCCTCTATCTTCAGACGTTATTGCCTTTTGCTGTTTCATCAATCCCGTGATTATTCGGCAATACGGGACGATATCTCTTCCTAACTTGTTTCGGCAAATCCATAAGTGGTTCATGATTATATATCGGATTGGAAAACGCGGAGACCCATGAAGTAGCGAATAGAGGACTGGTACTTCCGGGTACCTTACTTGCTCCTTGTCCCCCTTCGCGGAATGACATTGAGAAGGCAGATTGCTAACAACAACTTCACTTCAATTCTCAAGTTACTCCGATACAAGACTCCACTATACGTACCGGGTAAAAACAGCGCTGCCAACATATCATTCCAACGTGGATGCCTCTCCGGTTTTACCAGAAGGTCATCAAGAGTAGGTATCATGTAATCACCGGACGATAGACTGTCGTATTTTCCCAATTTCTTCAATGTGCTAAAAGACATCTCTACCGGAATCCCATTCACCATACTCGTTAGCTTCATTTGTGATGGCTTTTCATATGTGTTGCACTTGAGAGTTGCCATCCATTCTTGTATTTCGGTTATGAACAAGTTGTTTTTATCCTTATCATAGCAATTAAGCGCCCCCTCCCATCCTAGAGCGCGGAATTTCTCAAACACACCAATCGGGCCAAATTGAACCTCATTAATTTCTCTCTCGCAAATAAATGCGGCAGCCTTATTCTTCAATTTATTCATACTGTCGTGGTAGAGTGTTGGTTGCCAATGCTCCGGTTGGTCATCCAATGGACCCGAGTCCCATTTTGGCTTTTCAGAGGGGTCTAACTCCATTTCTTCGTCACTTTCACTTTCATCAACTCGCCCCAAATATTGTCTCTTTTTCGGTTGTTGTTCCGGCCGCTTGCCCTTATCTTTTGACGAAGAAGACGAACTTGCTCCGGCTTTTTCCTTTGTCTTAACCATTTTCCTACACACATTAAGGCAAGCAACACAACCAAACAAAACAAAATTAGACTCTTTTCTCCAAAATATTCCCACACTTGCTTGTTACTATGGTTGTAGATGTTAGTGAACCAAGAGTTTATAAATTTTTTAAAAAATTTGGCATGGTGTCTCTACAATGTAGAGATTCCCAAAAGTTCACTACTTTACTATCAATCCTACATCTACAAACCATAACCATGTTCAAGTAACAAGTAACAAGTCAAAACTATGAACAAGTAAGTGGGTATGAACAATTAACCTAAATAACCTTACTTTTCACAATGTATCATCAAAATATAACAAATAAGCTTCCATACCTTGGTTTAAAGATGCTAACACACTTGTGAAACAAAAACTTCAAAAACCCCTAAAATTTTCGGAACTAGGGTTTAGAATTCGAATCCGAAAACTTCGTTTTTTCACCAATCTCTTCTCAAAATCAGAAAGTGCGTGAAAAATTAGCCAAGATAGACTCCGATTTCACTTGATTTGGTTGAGAATTGAAAGAGATAAGAGTGATTGAAGGTTGAAGAAGGTTGGGGATTCTTGTGGGTCAATAGAAAGTGATCTTGGATAGTTGTGATGAGGGAATAAGAAAGGAAAAGGAATGGATGGGGTTTAATCCACGTGACCTGATTGTTGTTAATTTTAATTTTTTTATATGCGCTGCACAGGACTGACGGGTCGAATTTCCAGGTGTACCGTAAATTACGGTATCACCGTAACTTACGGTAGAACCTGAAAGAAAATTCTCACCGTAAAACAGTAGAGATGTACCGTAAAGCCCCAAGTTTTTCACCAGCCACCGTAAATTACGGTGGCACCTGGGCCTTCCTGGTTTCGCCAAAACTTGAATTTTAAGTATATTTTTTATATTTTTTTCAATTTTTTTTATGTTTTTAAATTTTTTCAAAACGTGTAAAAATTACCCTACCCCCTCGAAAATCCCGTGTTGTCCTCAACACAATGTTAGAGCAATTCGTGACCCGAATGTCCCCACACTTGTTTCAAACACAAGATTCAAGCGAGTACGGTAAATATGCAACTATACAAAACAAACAAAATGAAATACTAACTATTTACACTACCAAACCTGGGCCTCTCACGGTTGTTCCTCATCGACCGGGCGTAGAATGTAGCCCACTTTGTCCAGCTCCAAGTTGTTTATGTCGTGCCCCTCAAAGTATGGTTTCAACCGGTGACCGTTCACCGTTTGTTGTTTAAGTGTTTGCTCGTCTTGGATGTCTACGTCACCAAACCTTCCAACTCGCCGAACAACATACGGGCCCATCCATTTACTTTTAAGCTTGCCCGCAAACATCTTAAGTCTTGAGTTGTACAACCAAACTTTTTGACCCACTTCAAACGTTTTCTTTCTCAATTTTGCATCATGTACCTTCTTGAGTTTATCTTTATACGCCGATGCACATTCATACGCCTCGTCTCTAAGCTCTTCAATTTCACACAATTGTAACTTCCTCATCTTGCCCGCTTCATTGTAATCTGCATTGACCGTAGTTATTGCCCAATAAGCCCGATGCGCCAACTCCATTGGCAAATGACAACCCTTCCCATAAACCATCCGGTAAGGTGTTGTGCCAATAGGAGTTTTGTAGGCCGTTCGGAATGCCCACAATGCATCGTCTAACTTACTCGACCAATCCTTCCTATCCGTTCTAACCCTCTTCATGAGAATTTCTTTGATTTGACGGTTGGACACTTCGACTTGTCCACTCGTTTGCGGATGGTAAGGTGTGGCAATCCGGTGATTCACGCTATACCTCTTCAACAATTTCCCAAAATTGAAGTTCTTGAAATGCGAACGACCATCACTTATAATAACACGCGGAATGCCAAAACGAGAGAAGATGTTGGATTGAACAAATTTACAAACAACTGAATGGTCGTTTGTTCGTGTTGCAATGGCTTTAATCCACTTCGAGACGTAATCCACCGCTACCAAAATATATAGAAAACCATTTGAATTCGGGAAGGGACCCATAAAATCTATACCCCATACATCAAATATCTCTACAACCAAGATTGGTTGTAATGGCATCTCATCCCTCTTCGATATACTTCCCATCTTTTGGCAATTTACACAATTTTTAGCAAACTCACAAGCATCTTTGAAAATTGTGGGCCAATAGAACCCACATGAGAGAACCTGATAGCCTGTTTTGTGCCCACTAAAATGATCGCCACATGCGGACGAATGAGCATGGGTCAAAATTTCCAACACTTCTGTCTCGGGTACACACCTTCGTATAACTTGATCCGGTCCAATCTTGAAGAGATCCGGTTCATCCCAAATGTATTGCTTCACTTGGACCATAAATTGTTGTCTTCGTTTCTTGGTCCAATGATTCGGTATGGCACCCGTGGCTAAATAGTTGACATAGTGAGCATACCACGGTGCAAAAAAGGTGGAAACGGCTAAAAGTTGCTCGTCAGGAAAGCTTTCATTTATTTCACTCACATCATCAATTCCTTACACCGGAATCCGAGACAAGTGATCCGCCACTACGTTTTCACTACCCTTTTTGTCTCGGATCTCTAAATCGAACTCTTGTAATAACAACACCCACCGAATTAAACGGGGCTTCGCATCCTTCTTCTCCATCAAATATCAGACCGCACTATGATTTGAATAAACCACCACTTTGCTCCCCCAAATATAAGCACGAAACTTATCCAAAGCATACACCACCGCTAATAACTCCTTTTCGGTTGTGGTGTAATTGAGTTGCGCTTCGGATAAAGTCTTGCTTGCATAGTAAATCACCACCGGTTTTTTATCAACCCGTTGACCCAAAACTGCACCAATAGTGGTGTCGCTTGCATCACACATTATCTCGAACGGCTTTGACCAATCCGGTGGTTGCAAGATAGGAGCTTTGATCAAGTGTTCCTTCAAAACAGTGAAAGCTTGCATACACTCATTAGTAAAATCAAATGGGACATCTTTTAATAACAAGTTGCATAAAGGTTTGGTGATAACACTAAAACCTTTTATGAAACGTCTATAGAACCCCGCGTGTCCCAAAAATGATCTTACACCCTTAACATTTTTCGGAGGTGGCAAAGATGCTATTACTCTTATTTTTGCCTTATCCACCTCCATTCCCCTTTCAGAAATTACGTGACCCAACACAATGCCCTCTTGCACCATGAAATGACTTTTCTCCCAACTAAGCACTAAATTTTTCTCAACACATCTTTTTAAAACTTTTTGTAATTCGTTGAGACAAGATTCAAAACTAGTGCCAAAGATTGAAAAGTTATCCATAAACACTTCAAGCGACTCTCCAACCATGTCCGAGAAAATACTCATCATACATCGTTGGAAAGTTGCCGGTGCATTACACAAGCCAAATGGCATTCGCCGAAAAGCGAAGGTGCCATATGGACAAGTGAAAGTGGTCTTGTGTTGGTCATCCGGGTGTATTGCTATTTGATTGTAACCCGAATACCCGTCCAAAAAGCAGTAATATTTTTGACCCGATAATTTTTCAATAATTTGGTCAATGAAAGGTAGCGGGAAATGGTCCTTAGAAGTAGCGACATTCAATTTTCGGTAGTCAATACATACACGCCACCCGGTGACCGGTCGGGTGGCAATTTGTTCACCATTTTCATCTTTGACTACTTGAATGCCGGCCTTCTTAGGCACAACTTGGGTGGGACTCACCCAAGCACTATCCGAAATCGGATAGATGATTCCCGCGTCCAACCATTTGATTACCTCCTTTTTTACTACCTCCCTTAGGTTCGGATTCAATCTCCTTTGAGCTTCTCGTGTCGGTTTGGCATCTTCGGTGGTAATAATCTTGTGCATGACAATTGATGGACTAATTCCTTTGAGATCGGCAATCGTCCATCCGATAGCTCCCTTGTTTTCTTTCAAAACTTCCAACAACGCTTGCTCTTGTGCCAACTCTAAATTAGAGGCAATAATGACCGGTAGAGTGTCATTATCCCTTAAGAAAGCATACTTCAAGTGGCTAGGCAAGTCTTTAAGTTCCAACTTTGGCGGTTCCTCTAACGATGGTTTAGTACCCGAGCTAATTTCCGCCGGTAAGCCCTCGAATTGGTGAGTCCATGGCGGTCGACCTTCTTTCAAGGCCATGGCATCTTGTTTTTCCTCTTCAACCCGTAGTGCATAAGCATGTACCTGTTCAGAAAAATCACACAAACAAATATCCATACCATCCTCCTCATACTCATGCGGGTTGCATCCATCAACTATATCTGCCATGAAACACTCATCAACACGATTAGCATTAGAATTGTTAGTAAAAACATTCAAACGCATTTTTCGATTCCCAAATCATATCGACTGTACCAAATCTACAATCGATTACTGCATGTGCGGTGCTCAAAAATGGCCGACCCAAAATTACGTTTTGTTGTTGTTTTGGGTCCGCGGACGAGTAGTCCAAGACTAGAAAGTCAACTAGGTAATAAAACTCATCAATTTTAACAATTACATTTTGAACCATCCCCCGGGGTAACTTATCAGACAAATCGGCTAAAACAACCGTTGTCTCCACCCTAGCTAACAGACCAAAGTCATATTGGTCATATAAGCCCCCCGGTAAAATACTAACTCCGGCTCCAAGATCTAGTAATGCCTTAGCCATTTGAAAATTACCAACTTGAATGTTAATCAATGGCGTGCCCGGATCTTGGAGCTTAGGAGGAAGCTCCCCGTTCAAAACCGCATTCACTTGCCCGGTCAAATCTACCCGCTTAGGCATTTTCTTCTTGTTTTGCCTTTTTTGTGTACATAACTCTTTTAAAAATTTTGCATAGGCGGGTACTTGTTTTATTGCATCAAGGAGTGGAAGGTTAATTTTAACTTGTTTAAACATATCCCACAACTCTTCTTTTTGGGGACCTCTTGATGCAATAAAATTTTTCTTTCCCGGGTCAAGTAAAGCCGATGGAAACGGGACTTGATTCGATTCACCCTCAACTTTTTCACTTTTTTCATTTTCACCCAAACCCGGTTTGTTAACATTTGCTTCTTTTGGTTTAACCGGTGAAACTTCATCATCACTATCATTACCCGTGATGTCCTCAACTACCCCCTCAACCAATTCGGGTGACAAATTGGCTTTAAATTCTTTTCCACTTCTTAAAACACTAACATGATGAACATTAACATTACCTCATGACGAACCATGTGAAGGATTTACCTTGGTATCGCCTGGAAGTTGACCTTTGTTCTTCTTCAATTCCGCCACATCGGTTGCTAATTGACCCATTTGGGTTGTTAGTGATTGGATGCTTTTGTCACGAACCTCATCTTTTTGCATTCGAACTTCATCGAGTTGGTTCCGTTTTTGCATCTCCGCTTGCATGCTTTTTAGCATTTCCATCATCTCATTTCCACCCGAAGACCCCCCTTGTTCTTGACCCGCTTGATATTGCTTTTGATACCCTTGGTTGTTCCCACCTCGATATCCACTTTGATTGTTGTAAGGTTGGCGCGAACCAAAGTTACCTTGGCTACCTTGAAAGTTCGGGTTAGCTTGATTTGAAGGGTTCCCATACCGAAAATTTGGGTGGTTCCTCAACCCGGGGTGGTAGGTATTAGAATTCATGTTGTTGTAATTTCTACCACCCCCTCATTGACCTTGAACCGCATGAACTTCTTCATATTGCCCTTCCACCATTCCTTGGCAATTCTCAGCCGCATGACCTATTTCATTACACAAGGCACAAACATCATAAATTTGGTTAGTAGTTTGAACATTACCATCGTCTATTGCGTGCACTTGAGGTCGGGCAATGGCCGGTCGTGCTCTCCTCGATGCTTGAGCTTTTCTTTTTGATGTAATTGCCATGTTCTCCAAAAACTCCCAATCATCATTCTCATAGTTTGTACCAAAAGTCCCACCAGTAATAGACATTAAATCGCGAGCATCTTCGGCACTCAACCCTTCGTGGAAGGCATTCATCAACTCCCAAAGTTCAATCCCATGGTGAGGGCAATTTTTGATCATCATATTGAAACGTTCAAATGCCTCATGGAACATTTCACCATGTTGTTGTTGAAAACTCCTCAACCCCTTCCTAGCATCGTTGGTCTTTTGAGCAGTGTAAAATTCGTCTAAGAAAATTTGTTGCATCTCCGCCCAAGTATAAATAGATGCTGAAGGTAAAGTGTAGAACCACTTCTTTGCCTTGTCCTCCAAAGAAAATTGAAACAGGACTAACTTGACATCATCAGCCGAAAAACCTTGACTCCCAAGAGTATTGCAAATTGAGTCATAGGCCTCCAAATGAAAATACGGTTCCTCCGTTGCTAAACCTTTATATTTTGGCAAACTTTGCAAAGAATTTGTTCTAACTTCAAAGGTCCTCCCTTGATCATTATGAGGAATAACTACCGGTGAGGGATTTTGAGTGATTACCGGCCTAAAATGCGCTTCAATTCCTCTCGCATGTTCTCTAAGATGCCTTCTTGGCACCCCCAACCTAACCCTTGGTCGAATAGGACCCATTGGCCTTTGCATAGGCCCTTGTGGTGCGAATGGTTGTTGAAATTGTTGTTGTGGCATTGGTTGGTGTTGAATCGGCCTTTGGAATTGTGGTTGTACATTTTGCGGTCGGACTTGTTGCAATGGTATAGGGCGTTGCATTGGTGGCCCTTGTGGCCTTGGCCTAATGTGTTGTGGTATGAGTTGTTGTTGTTGTGGCATTCCACCTACACTTGCCATCCCTTGAGATTGGCTTTGCACATAACCGAACTCTCCTTGATCACCATAGCCCCCATAAGCATACCCGTCTTCATCATAGCCCTCAAAATCTTCGTATCCTTCCTCATATCCATCTACCCCTATACCCGAAATTTGCCCAAATGGAAGGGTCGAGTATTGAAAACCCGACTGGTTTGATGGTCTAAATGTAGAGGTAGTATGGACAACAGTTGAACCTTGTGGTACTGTATAGGTTGAGGATGATTGCCCTGAAACTGGGAAGAAATGAGTGAGTGGTGGAATCGTAGTAGATGGGCTAAAGGTAAGACTAGGTTCGACTTGAGTAATGATTGGTTGTGTGGTGTTGGTTGGTGTAGTGTCATGAGGTGGAGTAGGAATTATAGTGGTATTAGGTATGGTTGTGTTTGGTGATGGGTGTGTGGAAGTAGGTATAAATGATGAGGTCATTTGACCCGTTGTGGGTGGTAATTGAGATTCTTGCATGATGTTTCGTGGTGTAATGGGTGATGTAGGTGAACCAATGATTCTGTTTTGTCTTAGTAAAACTCTGCTTTGCCTTAGTGTTCTTTCGATTTCCGGATCAAATGACAACGGTGACAACTTGTGAGAGCCTCTAGTATGCATGCACCTGTAGAACCTGCACACTAAACACACTAGTGTAAACCCGAAAATAACAAAGCAAAACTAACAAACTGACACACGTTGCGCACTACTCCCCAGCAACGGCGCCAAAATTTGACGTGTTTGTCGTGGTCACGCAAATTAAATCCCAATAACAACTATAGATAGTGGTAAATGGGTATCGAACTCAGGGAGTATGTGGAAAATATGTCGATTATATAGCTTTGCACTTTAACTGAAATTAACCTAATTTGCAAAAAGTAAATATTAAGAATTTGGATTGTTGGGTTTTAAAACTAAATTACTAACTACTGGCAAATCAAAATTGGTTATTTAACAGATTAAGGAAGAATGACCATCTTAGGATTCAGTTTCTTTAAACTCTTGTGCAAAATTCCAACTAGAAAGAGTTACATAGACATAACTCGTGTATAAACAAATGTTGTGATAAAAGGGAACAAAGTACTCGGATTATATAAATGCGAGGTTGTTTCCCGATGATCAATCAATCAATATCCAACCCTAACCCTTCCCGTGATATCTCGATTGCCGACGGCACCAAGAAAGTACGAATTAGACTAGAATTGCAATACCAATTAACAAGTTACAATCAATTACTCATACACCATGATAATCAAAGCAACACAATGTTATCATTCTAGAAATTCAGAAATAAACACACAAAAGTTCAAGAGAAACCTTCACCTAAGATGATCACCGAAAGTTTAGCCAGACATAGCTTGGTGAATCATCATAATAACAAGTTTAGTGTTCATACCAATCGAAAACATAAACCGAATGTTAGAAAATTGTTTGGAACCAAGCAAGAACAGCCAAAATCGCCCCTAGTTGCTAAGAAACTGTCCAATGATGAGATAATCCCAAAAGACACCCACGAACTGATTTAATGAAGGCAGTTACATATTCTGCGCAGACTCCACCGTAACTTACGGTGCCACCGTAAGTTACGGTGGACTTCAGAATGTTACGGTAGGAATAGACTGAGTTACGGTAGAGATTTAGGCAACTTTCAGGGCCACCGTAATTTACGGTGGCCACCGTAATTTACGGTGGCACCCTGAATGTTGTGCTTTGTTTCCTCTTTCGTTCCACGTACGACCCGTTCATCTCTAATCCTTCCAAAGCTGCGTTTTCTCCTCTTTTAGCTCCCAAAACATACCTGAAACATAAGCAATCGTAGTCATCTAATTCAAGATAATTACGCGATTAAGTGAAGGATTAATACGTCTTTTAACATGATTAAGGGTTGTCCAACGGACCACCCGTCAGGGGCTCAAATTAATGTCATGTGTTCAAGCCCAAAAATACTTACGAAAGGAATATGTGGCTTTCTTAGCCCATATCGTGGAAAAGAGGGGCAAGGAAAAGAAGATGGAAGATATCCCCGTAGTTCGAGACTTTCCTCAAGTATTCCCTGAAGATATCTCTGGACTTCCTCCTGTGCGAGAAGTCGAATTTCGAATTGATCTCGTTCCAGGTGCAACTCCTGTTGCAAAAGCACCTTATCGACTAGCTCCATCAGAGATGCAAGAGTTAGCAAGCCAATTGCAAGAATTGACTGACAAGGGCTTCATACGTCCTAGTACATCACCTTGGGGCGCACCTGTCCTTTTTGTCAAGAAGTAGGATGGAACGTTCCGAATGTGCATAGACTATCGGGAACTCAACAAGCTAACCATTAAGAACCGTTATCCTTTACCTCATATCGACGATCTACTGGATCAACTCCAAGGGGCGACCTGCTTCTCGAAGATTGATCTTCGATCAGGATACCATCAACTTAGAGTACATGAAGACGACATCCTAAAGACCGCGTTTCGAACTCGTTAGGGCCATTATGAATTCATGGTCATGCCCTTTGGCTTGACTAATGCTCCAGCCGTCTTCATGGACTTAATGAATAGGGTGTGCAAGCCCTATCTTGATCGATTCGTTATTGTTTTTATCGACGATATCCTCATCTACTCAAAGACCAAGTAGGATCACGAGCGACATCTTCGACTTATTTTGACACTCCTAAATACTGAAAAGCTTTACGCGAAGTTTTCCAAATGTGAATTCTGGTTGAAGGAAGTCCAATTCCTTGGTCATGTTGTCAACGGCAAGGGAATTCACGTTGATCCAGCAAAAATTAAAGTAGTGCAAGAGTGGCAAGCTCCACGCACCCCTACTGAAGTTAGATCCTTTCTCGGCCTAGCAGGCTACTATCGGCGTTTTTATCGCCAACTTTTCCCGAATTGCTTTTCCACTTACAACCTTGACTCACAAGGGTAAACCCTTCGATTGGGGGTCCAAACAGGAAGAGGCATTCCAAACTTTGAAGCAGAAAATTTGTGATGCACCCATTCTTACCCTCCCAGATGGCTGCGAAGACTTTGTAGTTTATTGCGACGCATCGGGGCAAGGTTTAGGACGTGTCTTAATGTAACGAGGCAAGGTGATAGCTTATGCCTCAAGGCAACTCAAAGTCCATGAAAGAAATTACACAACTCATGACCTCGAACTCGGTGCAGTGGTGTTTGCTCTAAAGATATGGATGCACTATTTATATGGAACCAAGTGTGAAATCTACACTGACCATAAGAGCCTCTAGCACATTTTCAATCAGAAGGAGCTAAACATGAGGCAACGACGTTGGGTCGAACTTTTGAACGATTACGATTGTGAGATCCGTTACCACCCAGGCAAGGCCAATGTCGTAGCAGATGCCCTTAGTCGAAAGGGGTATGCAAACTCGATTTACCTCATGTGCTCTCAAATTCTATCCGACATTCAAACTCGCATTCGTGAAGCCCAACATACTTCAATGGCGGAAAATGATTTACGTGACAAATTATCGTGCGGAGCAGAAACCAAGCTACAATCAAAGCCCAATGGGATCTTTCATTACATAAACCGCGTTTGGGTTCCTGACCGCGACAATCTTCGCACCTTTCTCATGAATGAGGCACACAAAACGCGATATTCAATTCACCCAGGAGCTGATAAGATGTATCAGGATCTCCGATACTCTTATTGGTGGCCTGGAATGAAAAAGGATATTGCCGTTTTTGTTTCCAAATGCCTCACATGTTCGAAGGTTAAAGCAGAACACCAAAGACCCTCAGGCTTACTCGTGCAACCCAAATCCCCGTATGGAAGTGGGAAAATATAACCATGGATTTCATCACTGGGCTACCTCGCACTTCTAGTGGGCACGACATGATTTGGGTTATTATCGATCGCCTTACCAAATCTGCTCATTTCATTCCGATTCGTGAAGACTACAAGAATGAGAAGTTGGCTTATCTATATCGACGAAATTGTAAGTCGACACGGTGTGCCCTTGAGCATTATTTCTGATCGAGATGGACGCTTTACCTCACGCACATGGCAAGTCGTACAGTCTGCATTTGGCACTCGACTAGACCTCAGTACCGCGTTTCACCCATAAACTGATGGTCAGTCAGAGCGCACCATTCAGACACTTGAAGACATGTTGCGATCATGCATCATCGATTTCAAAGGAAACTGGGATGCTCATCTGCCGTTAATTGAGTTCTCTTACAATAACAGCTACCACTCTAGTATCGGTATGGCCCCATTTGAAGCTTTATATGGTCGTAAGTGCCGATCACCAGTGTGTTGGCATGAGATAGGTGAAGCTCAAATCACAGGACCTGAACTTATTCAAGAGACAACTAACAATATCCTCCAAATTCGCAACAATCTGTTAGCTGCTCAGAGTCGTCAAAAGAGTTATGCAGATAAACGACGAAAGCCGCTTGAATTCAACGTTGGCGACCAAGTACTTCTGAAGGTATCACCATGGAAGGGAGTTATTAGATTCGGGCAAAAAGGCAAGCTAGCACCACGCTATGTTGGTCCTTTCAAGATTCTTGAGAGAATTGGCCCTGTAGCTTATAAGCTTGAACTACCCGAGGAACTCAGCAGGATCCATCCAACCTTCCGTGTCTCTAACCTGAAGAAGTGCCTTGCTGATGAGAATCTTCACATAACGCTAGAGGATATACAAATCGATGAATCAATGCATTTCGTGGAACGACCAATCGAGGTCATGGATTATGGGGAGAAGCGTCTCAGGCGAAGACGAATCCCTATAGTCAGGGTTCGCTGGGAGTCGAAACGTGGACCTGAATTCACTTGGGAGCGTGAAGACTCGATGCGTGAAAATTACCCTCATCCTTTTCAAGTAAACCCTACTACCGCTTAAATTTTGTGACGAAATTTCCAAAAGTAGGGGATCCTGTAACATCTGTCGAAAACGGGTTCTAAAACCCGAACCATTTGTAAATGAATTTTCGCTAAATAAATACGAATGAAATTTACATTTCTCTTATTTTTTTATCATTATGTATATGTATTAGAAAAGTTAAAAGGGACTAATTGTTGACAAGATATTCATTTTGAAATCAGTTTTGGCGCCCCCTTGTTGTCAGCGAAGGAATTAGTTTTCCTTTCCTTGTTTATCATTCTGACCTTCAAAATTTATTTCATGTTTTCGAATTTACATCAATCACGAACCTGACCGAAAATACGTCCCCCTACATCGAATCACTAGCATCATATATTACCTTTTTCTTATTTCCGGAAGTGATAGGATTTCTTCCAAAAAAAAAACAAAGAATGAGACAATGATTTAATAAGTACACAAGCTCATTTTCGACACCCACACACCCACAACCCTTTTCGCACAACCTGCACCCTTGTCGGAGAAGTTTAGGCGTCGCCAGAATCCTACCGGAAAACTCGAAGTCGCCGGAAAGTGTTGGTGTCACCTTTTCGTTATCGGTATACGTTCTGACCTTTACTCCTTTCTTTTTATTTCGTTTTCATATTTACAAAGGAAACCAATAATGGAACATTTTAATAAGAAATAGATTTGTTAACCTTGAAACTCACTATTCGATGATTCATTCTTATAAAGAATACGAGCTGTTATTTCTTGTTTAAAATTAACGAGAAACAAATTTACATCACAAAATAAAGGCATATCAATTGGTGGGAATTGTTCCTGACTCTCAAGGGACACGGGTTCGTTTCCCGGCTCCCTTGATGATTGGCTGAGTCTTTTTTTTAAGCATCATATTATAAGCAGTACATTTAACACATTCGGTCAGTACATAAATGAGTTTAAACTGCTCCATTTCCTTTGCTTTCCTTCTAGTATATTGAAAAGAAAAATAATAATAACCACAAATAAATAAGGAATTATTTAGAAAGGAAATTATTATATATCAATAATTAATTTATAAACCAAAATACTGAACTTTAACCTAAATATTAACAAGATCGTTGCGTGTTATTTTAATTATTTAGGTTAACCGTTGCATCCATTCGGAATCCTTTTTCCCTTATCCTTCCTCGCGCGTTATTAATTTCCAAGGAATCTCCACACGCAAAACAGTGAGTAGATCCTATCTCTCCCCTTTTTTTTATCGCTTAAACATTTTGGGGTGTATCATATGCCACGATTTTCATAAGTGTTTTTTTATTATTTCGCAAACATGCAAATTTAAATGTCTTATGTGCTCATGGATTATTTCGCATTGTTTCACTGGCTGTTTCAAATACATGAATTACGTGTTTACCGCTTTGTGTCTCTGTTCCGTGTGGATCCACCACCGGTTGACCGGTTCTCCCATGGCCATGGGGCAAACTTGGTATCACCACAATGTTTCGCAGTTTCGCTTTTCACCCCTTGGGGTTTGAATTGCATCATTGTTTCGCTATTACATGTTCTATTGTCTGGTTACATTATTTGTCAATATTGTGTAATTTGTAGAATTAATTGATGATGTCACTTTTTCATTTATTCTTGCATGTTAAATGATGTTTATAAAATAAATCAAATGACTTATTGTTTTCTCAAACATAAAACCAGGATCTACTCGCCAACTATTGTTGACCCAAAAATCTATTTTACATATGATACATGTACACAAGGTTGAGAGTGGAAGTGAAGACACATAGGATTTGTGCCTTAGTAAAATAAACTGGATTTATGTTATGTTTCCATTCAGATTATTTGTTTTAGATTATGTTCGAATTTACATGTTATGTGCAACATTTAATATTGATGTTATTAAATATTTTAACTTTAAATAAATGTCAAAAGCTGTGGAACAATCATATCATGCCCCGTGCCATATCCGCTGCAGGTCGGGGTGTGACATGGGACCCCTCTTTCTCTGATCCTTAATGTCAACCGCCTCTTCTCCCCTGATATGAGCTTCAGCCCTTTCAAGGGCTTCTTCCAAGGTTTTAGGCAGACACTTATTAAAGTCTCTGGTGAGATATTTAGAGGTGATTGCATTCATAAAACCCGCAACCCTCATCTTCTCATCAGCTCCCACATATGTTAGACCTTCTTTCTTGTATCTTTCAATGAAGTCCCTGAGACTTTCATCATCTTTTTGTTTAATTTGGAAGATCACGGTGGCATCCTTCACGTATCTTCTTTGCTGTGAGAAATTAGCCAGAAAACCTTTGCTTAAATCGTCGAAGGTTCGAATGCTTCTGGCCGGCAAGTCATTGAACCATATTCTTGCAGACCCCACGAGGGTGTGCATGAACATCAGGCAACATTTAGCGTTAGACCATTTTTCTATCCTGGCTGCCCCGGTGAAGATCTAGAGGTGATCTTCCGGATCTTCCGTTCCATCGTATGTTCTTATATGAGAAGGCATTTTTATTCTAGTCTGGAAATCATAATCAGCAATTTGTTGAGAAAAAACATGCCAAATTGCTCGGCTTGTATGGCTTGGCCACGTCCTCTTCCATTCTCGTGCCCGGGTTGCTGTTGGCATTCCCTTGAGTGGCAAGCACTTGGTTGATGAAGTGCTGCCATGGGAAGCTTACCATCATTTGGGCCATCATTTGCGGCATGAGGTTGAAGCCTTGAAGGCTTTCAGGTGTAGCTGCATGGTTAACCCTCATAGGAGCACTCATTACGGCACTTCGTGCCAAGGGGAGGACAGACAAGGCTTGTTCCAATGTAGTGGTTATTGGAGGTGGAAGACTTGCAACGGGGATTGCAATAACTGATCCAAAGTTAACTCATGCCCCAACGGTGCACCGGTGGCCGTTGGTTGAGAAGAAAATAAAAGGGAAATATGTTGGGTCTGACCTTGTAAACGCATATGGACTAGGATTCAGAGGTAGGCGGCTAGGACCAGCTTTATTCCCGGACACAGCTGGTTGTGAGCTTGTGAAAGGCAGAGCCGGTGGTCCAGGAGATAACGACGGCTCTGGTTCATCATAGTCTAAACGGATCCTTACCCCTTTTTCCCTTTCCTTGGTTACATGCTGGTTAAAGAGGGACCTTAACTGTAGAAAATTGTTGGCGATCCCCTCCGGCGTGAGATCGATACGTGTGGGAGTGTTAGACGTATCAACATTTGGAGACGGTACTCCTGAACGAGACGGGGTCGATGTCTGGAAGAAGAAGAACTCAGGGTACGTTGTTCCTGTCGGAGTGCTCCTTGGAGTTGAAAATGTAGTTGGTACAACCATGGGAGTTTGGCTGGTGTTGGGGGTAGAGGTACGCGGGACATGATTTACCTCCCCCGGAGATTCTCCTTCAGACATGATGACTTCAGAAAGGATGGAGCTACACTACTGGTCTTTTAGAAAAGTAAGCGGCGTAACCCCACGGTGGGCGCCAACTTGTTGCTACAAAAAATACGAGACTTTAAGTAGTAGACAGACGGGTTAGACAAAAGGCTTCAAGGGTTGAAGTTTGCCTAACGCAGGTCGTGGGGTCCTTCTACGTTTGCTAGACGTAGAAGGAGGTTCACTAGTTATGTATGATGCTTACTTGAGATCTTTGGCTGAAGAAGATTCAGCCTCGGATGTAAGGGCAAGTAAGTTGTATAATTTGAAGTGAAGAAGAGAAACGTGCATGAAGAAAGCTCTCGAAAGACAAGAGAGAAGATCAGAGATCCAAGGAGATCTGGTCTGATCTGGGAATCTCCGAAATGAATGATGTGAGATGTCATTTATAGAGAAGGTTTCTTCCCAGGGGGGAAATCTTTGACTTAGTGAACCTTGCTGCAGTAGGAGGCTTACCCTTTTAGGGGTTGAAGGCTTTGGACCTGCAGACAAAAGGCTGTTCTCTTTTGTACACGTTACTTTTGCGGCTGAGTTGGTGAGATATCAGTTGATGTGACTGATTACTGTGCTTGTTCTCTTCTGCTCACAATGCTTCGCGGGTTTTGAACTCTTTAACCATTTAACCTTTTGAGCTGTTATGTGTTTTATTCATATTATTGAGGATTTGGGCTACCCCCGTCATCAAAAACCATTATGTATGTTTGTATTAATCATGCTTCTTTACGACTCTTCCATATGTATCTGTAACCCTAGTTTTGTAACCAGTATGTATGTTAGTATATACGGGCTGAAAGTCTGAGACAATGCCATTTTATATGAACCATCATGTTAATTACAGAATACAATAGTATAACCCTAGGTTTTCAAGCTTTGTCTTTTTTCCTTTTGTATTCTAACTTATAAGCACCCAAACCAAACAAGCAAGCATGGCAATGTGTTACATACAGATACACCTCAACTCAGAAATATACCTCAACTACTTCATATAAGTCTTACCTAACAACAAAAAATAATAATATAAAAACAGTAAACAAAAAAAAGTGAAAAAACAGGAAAAAACATCAAAAAAGAGTATATATACGTACAAGAAAGATACAACATAAATACAACAAAAATAGTTATATGTAATATAATATTAATAATGATGATAACATTAGCGAAGTGAGCTTTGGTTTGTTTAAATGATATTGATGCGAGCTAGAGCCGAGCTTTTAGTTCTTTTGAGATTGTTCTCAAAAAAACTTGAGCCGAGTTGAGCTGAGAGCTCTAGCTTTGGGTTTTACTCGCGAGCCGAGCTCAAGCTTTCATAAAAACATGACGAGCCGAGCTCGAGCCTAGTCAGGCATGGGCTTGGCCCGGCTCGTTTACACCCCTAAACATGATCCGTCAACGGCTTTGGTGATTATGCATTAGTAGCAATCATATAAATGCATATTATTAATGATTTAAACACAACCAATATGTGGTTTATCTTTTAAAAAAAATGATTGTAGACTCTGAAAGCTAGTTTCTATATAATTTGCCTGCAAATTTTAACTCAAAGAGTTAATTACTGTTTTCGTCCCTGTGGTTTGTCAAAAATCACTATTTCACTCCATTAGTTTAAAAATTGCGATTTCAGTCCCTGTGGTTTCACTTTCGTATCCATTTCAGTCCCTGTGGTTTCACTTTCGTAACCATTTCAATCCATTATTTTGTTAAGTACAGGGACTGAAATGGTTACGAGGTGGACTGAAATGGTTACGAAAGTGAAACCACAGGGACTGAAATCGCAATTTTTAAACTAATGGACTGAAATAGTGATTTTTGACAAACCACAGGGACGAAAACAGTAATTAACTCTAACTCAATAGTGTGTTTTATTTCCATGTAATATGTGTTTCCTACAAAGACCTAATCAACTTGGTTTTAAAAAGCGCAAGCGCACAAAAGCGACGAGGTCTAAAACCGAGGCGCAAAGCGCAAAAGCAGCAAGCTTTTCGTACGCGAGACACAAAGCTATTATATAATTTTTTTTTACATATTCTATACGTTTCTAGGATCATTTACCTTATATTTTGACACAAATAAGCTCAATGTATCGAGATCTAGAGAAAGTGAGAAAGTGAGAAAACAATTATAAAATGAATCACGAACAACGAATAGGACCACTTATTTGCAAAGTGAAGGGGTATTGTCCCAAAAACCTCGCGCAAGCGCATAGGACCATACCATAACCTTATTCCAGAGACATCTTGAATAGGACCCTGCGCGGCTGCCCAGCCGTCCCAAACAAGACTTGGAAAGAAACAAGGAATATGGTTCCAAAAACCTTGCGCGAGACATAAGACCATACCATAGTCTTATTCCAAGAACATCTTTAAACAAAGCCTTGCGCGGCTGCGCAATGGTTCTAAACAAAGGTAGAAGGAAATAATCTTCAATAAACGACGCGCCGGAAGAAAGGAGAAACTAACATTCCGCTGAAACCCTTGCTCGGGCCTGCACAAATAGAACATTCAGACTGGACGGTAGAAATCCTAAACATCTCCGCGCGCCTAAGATCAAGACTTAAACAAAGGAATCTTTTCTGTTACAACAGAATAGACACATGGCAAGACATAAAGGTTTACAACTATAGATCTTCTAGAAGACCTTCTGATGCTCATCGTGCACAACCATTCGGTTACAACTGAATGGTGACGTGGCACAATCCTGGACACTCATCCAAATCACGATGATGGCATCAACTTGGAGAAGGGTCTACCTAAAACCACTTTCCACGTGGCAACTCCCCAACCGTTGATCAAGATCTACGATCCGAGTACAAAAGATTAATAGAAGGAGATGTAACCGCTTACAGAAAATGCTTTTCGTTATTTCCTCTGTCACACCAGTTTCCCGCCAAAAATCGGCTATAAATAAGGTATTGCAGGTATGATCTCACGACTAAGTTACACTCACTTCACTGTTACTACTATTTCTTCTTCATTGAGATCACGATACTTATTCTCACGCCGGAGGGTGGTCACGGAGAGAACCCCCATTCTCCCTGTGGCGAGTCTAACGGCTTTCTGTTTTGCAGTGATCACCGGAGAAGGAATTCAGCCAAACCCCGAATCAGCGAGAGGATTAACCCTTTTATGCAGAAACTATAAGACCCTAATACGTATTTGACAAAAAGTCGCAGCGGAAGTTCGTGCCATAAATTTCTTTCATTATAAAATACTTTGACTTACTTGAAATTTCATTTTAAAATAACTCTTTCACATAAATTCGTCAATCGACTCATTTAATAAGTAAAAACAGAACTTATTTTTACTATATTACATACACCAACTTTCCCGTACAATCTATCTTGTGACTCGGTCTTTGATCTCTACTCCTCGATGATCCTTCGTGTCTCGTACAACCTGCACTCACCACATACAACCCTAACATTAATACACATTATAAATATAACCAGATTCATACTCGTATACTTCTCATTCCGTTATCCCTCTACATTTAAGCTTTCCATCTAAACATCAAATCCCGGTGAGACTTCAATAGTGTACCTGCATTACACTTCATTCTCGAGGTGCACTATTAATAACGTCAATACTCAATCGTATCGAAAACTTGCGCACATACATGCATACCTACTAGCATACATACTTACATACGTACCTACATACATCCATGACTTCTTACCTACTTGTATACCCGCTTACGTTCACACATACCTATTTACATACATATAAACATGCTTATATACGTGCATAAATGCATATATAATTTTATACATACATACATAAATACATACTCTCTTACATACCATCACACATACCTACATTTCCTAAAACGTGAAATGAATTGGGCATACTTAGATTATAAATGCTTAAAACGAGTTTGCAAATCAAAACAGTTAAACAACAAACATTTTTGCCAGTTATGTTGGAGCTCGCGGGCCGCGACCGCCTTAAAGGAATCCTTCGCGGGCCGCGACAGACGTCGTGCTACGCGACGCCATAACCTTTTAATCGTCGCGCGACGCGAAGGGCTTAATTCGACAGAACATTTCCTGCAGTTGCTGCTTATTCCACGCCAAACTTAATTCTACGAAAACGAGCATAACTCTCTCGTTTGTGATCCGTTTTACTCGATTCTTTTTCCTACGTGACCGTAATTTAATCCTCCATCACATGGAGTTAACATCTGACATCCGGATTAACAAGTTTTAGACTTTTAAGCTTTCGGCTTATTACCTTTTTACAAAGTTTTGACCCGTTCATGCATTTATCAAAACAACCTGATTAATTGACCTCAATTTCTTATGAACCATCTAACTTCAACACTGTCTATCATATACGGTTCAGATCACGGGTTTCTTGCATCTCCTTAACCAATTTTCGTTCGTGTGCTTATTTTGACCCATTAAGGGTATTTACGCGTTTTAAGGCATTTGACTTACAAGGATCATACTTTCCGCTTTCATACTTACACAAAGTATTCATTTAATCAAACGGTTTGTTTCTAAACAACTTTTAAAGGTCGTTTGCCCGAGATGTTAGTAATTCAATACCGGAGAGGGTGGTGTGTGAAAGGGTTGTGAATGTGGAAGAGTTTAGACAAATCGGGATTCTGCAAATGTTTGAGCGTCAAGGATGGGAGAGAGTTCTTGACTGGTGTGAAGACAACACCTCTCGGGTGTATTTGGCGAAGGTGTGTGAATGGTTGGCAACATTGAGGTTCATGAACAAGGATGGTCCTCCTGCACAGTGGAAATTGGTTGGTAAGACAAGCCGTGGGGCGATGACGATGTCCTTTGAAACGATCAATTGCATTGCGCGCTTTGACTCTTTGGGGGTGCAAGCATATGATTATCCAACCACTGAACAATTTTTGGATAATCATATGAATGGTAATGATCCGGAACAATTGACAGCGGCTATTTTACCATACAACGATGGGGGAGCGACATTAAGGACCCAAATGACGGTTGTGGGGAGAATTCTTCAAGGAATTTCCCTAGAGAATGTGTTGGTGAGATTTGGTGATAGAGGAGGAATGCGAGCAAGTGATTGTAGGGTTGTTCATTCCTTGTTATACGGGACACCCACTTTGTCATGGAGGCATATCATTATGATGAATACATGGTTCACCCGGGAGGCATCTCAAAGGCGTTTTATTCCATACGTACGCCTCATAAGTGCCATGATCCTCCAGCAGAATTGTCTGCCCGCAGAATCGCTTTGGGTATCCAAACCTCTGGAAGAATTCAACATAGCAACAATGAAGAAAAATTGGAAAATAGATGTGAAGCTTTCAGGAAACAAATATGTGCTGACTGACAAAATGGGTCACAGGTATGATTTTGTTAATCCAGAAGCACATCAAGGAGCTGGGGAAATGAGGAAATGGTTGATGAAGAAGACGAAACTGAGCCTCATGGTCCAAGGGGACTAAAGGAGAGGTACATGAGGCCACACAGGGAGTTAAATGCAGATGTGGCAGGTTTTGTGAACATCAGGTGGGTGCCCTCATACAAGGAGTTTAATCGGGGCCAACAAGAAACGTTTGACAACGTCTCTACGTGTATAGGCGAGGGCAGAGAGTATAATAAGATGAGAGAGAACTGGGAAGAGATGCACGGGGCCTACACGCAAGAACAGTGGGCCTCCCAAGCATCCTATCGTGAGAGGATGGAGAAACATATGGAAGAGCAACAATTGCAACAAGCGCTTGAAAGATCTCACATGGAACGCTTGTTACAACTGCAAGAAGAAGATATGGCCCGAAGACGGGCATGGGAAGAAAGGGAAGAAAAAACGCGGCACGAGCGAAACACATTGGAAGACCACCGCTGGAGTGCCTTATATGTCTCAATGAAATGGCTATTAATGATGCCAAAATCCTCCACGATCAGGAGAGACATCAAAGAGACTATGAAGCCGGCCTTCCTTATGTCGAGCACTCGGGGTGGACCGACTACCCCAACCTCCCCGTTCCACGAGGCCCATCCGATCCATCCCCTCACTGGCCCGAGGCAATGGGCTCCAGCTTCATTCCGATACCCTATCAGCCACCACCTCAAGGAGAGCAGAGCCCACTTGATAACTACAGGGAGATGTTTGATGTCCTCACTGGTTATCCATACCAGCCAAACCCACCAGTTAACCCCAATGAGAGATATCAGCGGTGAAGGCAAGGTATGTTGTGTGTTGTTGTTGTTGTATACTTTAGTTTTCTTTATTTCTTTTTCGTTATTATTTATTCTTGCCTAGTTAAATGAACATTGTGGGTGTGTTCCCTATATAACCCTCACGAGACCTCTCGTCCTCCCAAGCTATTGGGGGGTTTAAAAGGGCTTGTTGCATAAGCTAAATGCAACCGTGATTCCTACGAAAGTGAGTTAGGATTCTTATTGTTGTACATTATTTTTTCCACAAAAATCAAGGTATTTAACGCATGATTTGGTAACATTTTCATAAAAATGGTAGAACTAAGCACCTAACAAATTTTAATGGTTGTGAGAAGCATGCTTCTACACAAGGGTTAGAATTTGTAGGTACATGAGGTTCAAGGGACGACCATTTTGTGAAGAGAAGAAGAAGACATGGGCATCAAGCGACAAAAATCAGGTGCATGCGTTTCCTTTTTACCTTGATTCTTAGTTTAGTAATAAGTGGATTGTATTTTGTATTTTTATTTCCCGGGATGAAATTTTGGGAAGTTAGCCGTGTCACATCCCTTGTGCGTTTTCAAACTCTAGTTCTTACACATTGAGGACAATGTTTACCTCAAGTGTGGGGATGGGGGAGTAGTAAAAGTTTTTGATTTTGACCCGTTCATTTAAACACTACACATTGAGGACAATGTTTGCCTCAAGTGTGGGGATGGGGGGAAATTTCAAAAAATTTTCAAAAATTTCTTGTTTCAAAAGCGATCTTAAAAGCATAAGTAACTAAGTCAACGAGGGATGGCACAACCCATTTGGTCTTTTGTCATGGTCAAGTTCAAATTAATAGCATGACGGGTATTTAGCGGGTGGTTATTTGGGAATAATTCGCCTAAGGAACTAGCATTTTATGCATTTCACATACCATACCCTTATACGTGAGGTTTTGAGCCACTTTTATATCATAGATTTACATATACATGTTTCTTTGTTTTGAGTGGACCATTAGTCGCGTATTGTAGAACTTGCAACTTTTGATACGTTCGAGACCATAGACCGAATACAAGCACGAGAATGATTAAGGCATTAGGTAAACCTTTTCCTTTTACACCATTTTTATATCCTTACCCGAAAGTTATCCCCTAGTAGCCAATTTTGATCCTAATCCTTTCGTTTGACTACCCTTTAGCCCATAACCTTAAAACCTTTTCCTTTTAAACCCGTTTGATGGAAATTCGATTATAGAAGTAAAGTTTGTATAGTTGTATTTGTTTGTTTGCATATATATGAAAAAAAAGAGAAAAATCAGAAAATGTTATGAAAAAGATAGAAAATTGTTGAGAAAAGAGCATAAAAATATATGTTCTTAGTTGGAGAAATAAAAGCTAAAATTGTGCCTTGTAGTTGATGTTTATAATTTAGTTAGTCTTTCGTAATAAAAATCGAATTTTCATCACCTTAGCCACTTTAAAATATCCTATTTCCTACCCTTAGCCTAGCCCCGTTACAACCCTTACAAAGACCTTATAACTTGTGCTTGGTATTCGTGTTCGGTGGTGGAGAATGATTGAGTTGCAAGCCTATGCGGGTACGTGTTCTAATCGGTTTTGAGCGATTAATTGATTGAAGTGCTAATACATTATACACATTAGCCAAATTATAAGCCGAGTGGAGAGAACGTTGTGAGGGATGTGCATGACTTGTTAGTTTTACGGGAGGGTTAATCTTGGATAACCATTGTATATGTTGGAAATTGTAAAAGGTTTGAACTTTTGTATGACAATAGACCTTAACCATAGTCTCGGGAATGGGGAGTGAGTTCGTTGTTTGACCTTTGTGAAAGTGAAAAACAGATTTGCTTGAGGGCAAGCAAAAGACAAGTGTGGGGATGTGATACGTGGTTGAAAACTGGTGTTCGTAATCGTGTAACTTTATGTTTTTACATGAGTTTTAATCTTGAATAGCCTACTTTTAATTAGATTTGTGTTTTTGCAGGTTTAATGAAGTTTAAGGAGCTTTTCGGGAGCTTTACGAGTCACCGGGTCGAAAACCGGAGCACCGGGACGCGTTACGGATCAACTGGGAGTGCGAGAAGTGAAATTTGGAGAAACAGAGACGGAGAGCCCGTCGCCGACGGGTCCCAGGCCGTCGGCGACGCCCTCTAAAATTACCCGTTAGCCAAACAAGCCGTAAACAGTCAAATAGGTCATCAGCCACTTTTCGATAATTGAGAAGTCGTCGCCGACGGGTTCAGGGCCGTCGGCGATGGGTTGCGGATTGCTGAAACACGAATGTTGGGTATTTGGTTATATGAACGATTTCTATTGGTTCATGGAACATTGAACTCAGGAGTTACACATCCTTTTGAGTTTGAAAGTGATCTTTGGAGCCATTATTCAGCTAGCATTCAATTCCATTCCATCTCCAACATACAACAACATTCGAATCATCAAGAACATCATCACCATCATTCAAAATCATCAATCCATACAAACCCTAATCCTTTCACCATCAATCTTTCCACCATCATCGTTCACCAAAGCCCAAATCATCCACCAATTCTCCATTGTTCAAGCTTCAAGATGGTCCAAGTCAAGTTCTAATCATCCGATGATCAAGTTTCTTCAACCATGAGTGGCTAATCACCTTGGTTTCACCCCGGTGTAGGTAGTTGTTTAATTTAGGGTTTCGAATTGTTTCTTGCTTCAACTTTGTGACAAATTGTGTTGATTTTTGAAACCATTGACAATAGTGTTACATTTGTTTCGTATTCGTAAATTGTCGACGATTATAAAGTTATGACTTTGCGAAATGGTTATGTGTAGTATGCATTGTCTTGGTTAGGTTTTACTTGTGTTGATCACAAAGTGCATTCTTGTCCGTTTTTCAAAACGTTGATAGTTATTGGAACCTAAGTCACGGTACACTAAATCCGTTAATCATATACAATTGAGTTGGATCTAAAACTTGTAGAAACCCTAGGTTGGCAATTACCGAAACCGGGTGTGAACCCTTCTTCTAATTATTGTTTAGTAATCGATTTTTCTTGCAATCGTTAATTATTAGTTGTTAATCAATCAATCAAACCAATTCCATTAGTTTAAATTTATATCTTTCAACAAAACAAAAATACAAAAAATATCCTAGCAAGCTTCATAATTGTGACACTTTTTATAATTCAATCGAATCCATTCGCAAACGACATACTCTTCGTGGTTCGACCCCTTGCTACCACTAGCTATTTGTTAAGGGTAAATAGGGCTTATAAATTTTATCTTTGACTGGAGCGCGACATTCCGATCAGTAATTTAATTGAGTCTCGTGGGTTCGATATCCGGACTTACTTAGCTTTACTAGAGTCGGTCGGTTCGCTTGCCGGTTAGTAGTTTAGTCGAGTTTAGAAAGTCTAGAGTATTACTTTGAGTCTAGATTTAGGTTAATTTTAGTTCTTTTTATTAAACTACTTTTAGCACATTAAGTTTTTGGCGCCGTTGCCGGGGACTCTTTGGCAATTGCTTTGATTACTCTATTTGGACTTAATTGACATCATACGTGCTAGTTGTTTTCTTTTGTTTGAGTCGTAGGATTCTGAGTATTTTACTGTCTTTATTATTTTGTTGAGTCAGTTACTACAACCACCACCCTCCCGTCCTGCTAGCCCACAACCTGTTGTCCATATGGCCAACCGTCGTCAAACCGTTCACCAGCAATCCACCGCCGGTTTCACCGGTGCGAACTCACACATCACCCTTCCCGCCATCAACAATGATAAATCATGGAAAATCCCTTCATACATCATGACCGCTATCACCAACTCGTGTCAATTTCATGGTCGCGATGACGAAAACGCACCCGCTCACATAAACCGTCTTACCCGCCTTTGTGGCACCTACTCTATAGAGGGTGTTAACCTTGATGCTCGATACCTACAGGTCTTCCCTTTCTCACTTGCGGGCCG
The DNA here is from genome assembly GCA_030545235.1 of Helianthus tuberosus. Classification (NCBI taxonomy): domain Eukaryota; kingdom Viridiplantae; phylum Streptophyta; class Magnoliopsida; order Asterales; family Asteraceae; genus Helianthus; species Helianthus tuberosus. The sequence goes on from CM060393.1 coordinate 31,871,077, forward strand.
CGCAGCCACCTGGCTTGATTCGCAGCCCGCGGGTACTTTTACCACCTGGGCCACCCTTAGAGATGCCTTTTTAGCCAAATACTTCCCACCTGCCAAGGCATCCCGACTTCGCGATCAGATCCATTCGTTTCGAATGGAGCCTGATGAGCCTTACCACCTAGCTTGGGAGAGGTTCCAAACCCTCCTTTCACGCTGTTCACAGCACGGTCTAACAGATTGGGCACTTGTAGAGAAATTCTACAATGGCCTTACTCCTGAGGTTCGAGCCCGATTTGATACTTCTGTAGGAGGCCACCTTATGGGTAGGAAAACAGTGGCCGAATGCAACGACCTTTTTGAGAGTTTCGCCAATTCCGACATTGATCATCGCGCCATCAGCAGGACTTCCATTCCTGTGTCTAGTACTTACTCGGCCGGTCGAGGAGTTCACCTAGTTAGCTTGGATACATCGATGGTGGCAGCGATGGAAAACCTTGAGAGAAAGCTTACCAGTAGGATGAACGATTTAGAGAAGAGGGTCGATAGGTGTGAGGTGTGTAGAGGGGGTCATGATACCATAGATTGTCCCACACTCACGGTTGAGCAGGCAGAGTTCATAGCCAATAGAGGTCCAATGAACCCTTTCAACTATTCAAATTTAGGGTCCAATTGGCGTAGTAACACCTTCCATTCTTCCGGTAATTCCCTCGGTTTCCAATCAGGTTCAAATCAAAACAGGGGGCATGATTAGTATTTTAGTGGGGGTTCGAATCAGCAGGGTCAGTTTGGTAGTGCAGGGACAGGTTCAGGTTCATGGGGTCATCTCAATAGTGGGGGGGGGGGGTCAAACAGTCAAGGTTCAAACAACCAAGACTTAGGTTGTGGTCAAGATGAGATTAAAGCTATGTTATCCCAAATACTAGTTAAGAATCAAGCAACCGAAAGGACCTTAGAAGCAAACCAGAGGGCCTTAGAGGCCACTCAAAGAACCTTAGAGGATCATGCCATATTCTTAAAGAACAATCACTCCAACTTTTTGGACCTTCAAAGGCAAGTCAGTGATATAAATCGTCAATTGCAAGAAAGGCCTTTCGATCAGTTTTCAGGTAACTCCCAACCCAACACAGCCAATCATCACATTAAAGCTATATCTACTAGGTTGGGTCTAGAGTTAAGAAAGGTTGGTCCACCACCGGTTCGAGTAGAGGAAGAGGAGCCGGTGGATGACGAGATAGAGCTAGAGGCCGCGCCACTAGAAAAGAGTGTTAGGAATCCGGTTAAGATAGTTAGACCGAGTCCTGAGATTGATCATGCTCGTACTCCTTATCTTGAACGTTTAAAGAACCAAAAAATACGCTAAGGAATACGGGTACTTCCTAGACATGTTCAAACAACTTAAGATCAATCTACCGTTAATCGAAGCCCTCAAGCATATGCCGAAATATGCTAAGTTCTTAAAAGTAATCCTCAAAGGGAAAGATAAATTAGAGGAAATTTCGAATGTTTCGTTAAATATCGAATGCTCTGCCATGGTCACAAACAGCCTACCGGAAAAACTTACTGATCCGGATATCTTCACGATCCCGTGTTTGTTCGGTGGTGATGTCCAAAACCATGCTTTGGCCGACCTTGGTGCTAGTATTAATTTGATGCCATATTCATTTTATGAGAAACTAGGCCCTAGTGACCTAAAGCCCACTCGTATGACCCTATCTTTAGCAGACAAAACGGTTAAGTATCCCCGGGGAATTTTAGAGAATTTGTTAGTGAAAGTTGTTAAGTTTGTTTTCCCAGTGGACTTCGTAGTACTAGACATGGAAGCCGATGAAAACGTGCCGTTGATTTTAGGACGTCCATTCTTGAACACATCCAAAGCTCTTATAGACGTCTTCTTAGGCACTATCACACTTCGAGCGGGGGAGGAGTCGGTAGTTTTTAAGGTTACCAAATCGAGAGGGTCGAATGATAGAGCGGAGGCAGTGGCGTCGGTAGGGAAGAGTGGGAAAGATGAGAGAAGTGAGGAAGAGGTGGTAAATGGTCCTAGTCTAGAGGAAGCGATAGGACCTAAGTGTGGGGATCCACCTGATAGGAGAGTTGAGGATCTTGAAAAAAGAGTAAAGTGTTTAGAATCGAAGCTAGAAGCACTGAGTGAAGCTCAGTGTGGGGATAGATTTAGGTTTGAAACATCTAAGTTCAAACCGCCCGATGATGAGTTAAGAGTTTGTCAGAGGTATGAGGAGGTTTGGAGAGATTCGGGTAATCATAGGTATGATGGTGCTACTGCCCGTGAATTTTGGTACGGAGGTGAGCTGGATCTATATGATCCTTCGTGAGTGTTAGAAAAGTTGACATCCCTTTTTTGTAGATTTTGAGTCTTTATCGTAGTTTTAGGTATTTTCGTCTTTATTTGTTTATTGAGTCGTTTATTTTGTACTATGAGTCTAAGTTAGTAGTTTTGAGTCAGTCTTTTGTTTAGAGTCGGTACTGCTTTGGTTTTTGCTTGTTTTTGTTTATGCAGGTTTGAATATGTACCACTCGTACTCAATCTCCATTCGGGTGATTTTGGAGTTGCTTATCAAATTCCAGGCATTTATCGAGTGTACTAGTCAGGTAGAGTCAAAGCCGATCGCGAATGAAATGCTATACGATCGAGCTGGATTGGACGAGATCGTGGGAGCTTACGCATTATTAACCAGCTAAGTCCTTTCCATTTATGCCCTTTCTCTTTTATTTTTTATTTATTTTTAGTTTTTGAGTCGGTTTCCATCATACATTGAGGGCAATGTAGAGTTTAAGTGTGGGGATGGGAAACTATCGTTTAGTGTCGTTAGTATAGTTAGTCGAGTCATAAAAAGTCGAAAAATACAAAAATAAAAAAATTTAAAAAATTTTCAAAAATCCAAAAAAAATTAAAAAAATTAGAAAATGTCTTTTGAAATAAGAAGTTTGTAAACTAAAAAGCGGAAAATGATAGAAAAGTCGGATTTTTGTTCGGGTTCAAATAATGATAATATGAGATAATATATTTCGAGCTTGTGTGTTGTTTGGGATGTGCGGGTAGGCTCGATTCGGTTCTAGGTTCCTTTGATCTTCAATACACCTTAAATTGTCGGTCTACTAGTGGGTTCTCATCTAGGGAAAGTGGGGAAATTGAAACCACCAATAATAGCATAAGGGATGCCGTTATAAGCTAAGATCGTTAGAATTTCTTGTCATATCATGGAAAAAATAGAATAAATGAGCTAGAAACTAAGAAAAGTAGCGCAGGCCTATGTAATCTTGGTTGGGGATAGTGACTCTGACCCGGAATACCTCTAGGATGTGTGAAATCAAATTGCAAAAATAAATTACCGACGCCTATTGTAATCTTGGTTGGGGATAGCAACTCTACAACCGGAATGCCTATGGGTTAGGTAAAAGCAACGTCTAAGCTCAAAAGAAAGAAAAAAAAAATGAAAAGTGAAAAAAAATGAGAAAAATTTTGATTTTAAACTCTCTTGATCTTGGTATAAAACGGTTAGGAAATAACCCAGTGGTTGTTCCTTTTGTCCTATAAGCTTGAGGGGGGATTAGGTGGACTTGCGATTCTTAGCGTGAGACCCTAAGTATATTGACCGCACTTGAACTAAACTTGCATGATAAGGGCTTGGAACCGAGTTTGGGTTTAAGAGGACAAGTATACTTGCAATCGCGGCTAACACAAGTTTCGATTTTAATAAGTAATTTATGCTTTTGTCCGGAATGATTATTCCGTCTATGATTCTGTTTTGCATAATTCTTTTTCGAAGAAGAAAAAAGGTTAAGTGTGGGGATATTTGATATATGGTAAAATACACATATTTGTCCCGTGTAAATTGTATAATTAATGTATAGGTTTGAACATAATGCACAGGAACAGGGGTTGCAGCATAGTGAGCAGTGTTAACATGGGCTGCAGGGGTATATTGGGCACAGTGCACAGTGCTTTGGTTTTGTGGTCTAGGGTTTGAGCTGGGATTAGTAATAATTGGACCAGTGGTTTGACTCCTACATTCCCTAGCAAAATGACCTAGCCTATTGCACTTATAGCACTTGATCTTGGATTTATCCAACCCCACCTTTAGAATCCCATGTAACCCTGGGAATTTTCTCCCTGTCCTTTTATAGAATTTGCTTGTTCTTACACTAAGCAAAGCCAATTGATGCAAAATGTCCATTTTTTCAAGATCTATTGGATCAAAGTGCTGTAAGTCATTGAGTTCAAAGCACATATTATCAGAGTTCTGGCTTTCTCCATTTGCTGTGAAAGCAAAGTTGGATGAGTGAGGATCAGAGTTGAAGTTTGCACCAGCAGTTATGTCAATAAAATGATCATAACTCTGATCCTTATTGCTGCCAGACTCTTCCTGACCCAAAAGAGCTGTGTTGCCAAATGTGTAGTCATCTGCAACTTTGCTAGACTCTTGCAACTTCCTTTTCTGGTTTAACTCCCTTTCATAGGTCAGGAGTCTACCATGAAGTTGGGTCAGTGTCAGATCTTTGAACTCAACAGAGTTTCTGGTCACAAATGCAATTGTATCCCATTTTTCAGGTAGTGATCTAAGAAACCTGTTGTTTTGAGTTGAATTAGTAAATTGAACATCAACAAGTCTTAGTTCACTAATGAGAAAACTGAATCGCTCAAACTGTTGGGTTAATGTTTCACCCTTAACATGACAAAACGTTTCATACTGCTGATTCAGAATTTCCCTGTTATTTTTCAATTACTTCTTCAGTCCCCCCAAATTGTTCCTTAAGTGCATCCCATAATTCCTTGGCACTGTTACAGTGTAACAGCCCAACATATATTTCATTTGGTAAAGCAGATGCAACAATGCTAAATGCCTTGGCATCCAGTTCGAATTTTTGAAAATCAGTTTCAGTATAGTTTTCAGGTTTCTTAGGTTCGAACTTCTTTGAATCCTCAGCACTCGGCACCATTGGAACATGTGGTCCAAAGATAACCGACTTCCAACATCCGGTATTCTGTTGAGCAAGGATGTGACCCATCCTTCTCTGCCAGATGTTGTACTCATTTTGCTTCAACATGGGTGGTTTGAAGAGTGAACCGATGCTATTGTTAGCATCTTGTGATTGTGACGTCATCTTGGTTGTTTTACAGACACTGATTAATCAACTTTGTCCGTGATTAAACCTTGCTCTGTTTTTCAACGAAAGGAACAATAATAAGTATCAACGATTGTGAGCTGAACTTTTACGTCAAAATGATTGTTAGATCAAATTTGACTGTCCTTGCTCTGATACCAATTGTTAGGATCTGAGTTTCAATTGAATGTGTTTTACGTTTGATTAAAATGAAGATGAACAAGTAATTGCAGCGGAATGTAAATGGAAACAAACTTTCACACACAATCAAATAGGAGAAATGCTTTCAATACACATTTTAACATAGAACCGAATGATTGAATTTATTTCTAGATTCAATTACAATGCATGCATGTATCACAAACTCCCCCTCAGCCTGAGCTTAGTGATTGTTTGTACAAGAAGACAAGTGGTGAAAGAGCCAATAGAACAGTACAGGGTGCTGTTCTATTTTTAGGCACGAGCAAACCACTGAAGCATCTTGGCTGACGTTACCATGAAAGTGACATCTAACCACCTAACAACCTGAAACTACTGATCTATTACAAGCACTGTTTAGCTAACTACTGATTACAATATATTACAAAAGGAAAGACTAAACTACTGCTTTCTCCTTCCACTGTTGTGACTCCAACAGTACTTTGTTTCTTCAGCTGTGCTTGACCCATAACAGTAGATTGATCATTAGGACTTTAGTCTTCATCAGTCTTTATACTTGATCAGTTGTTTGGATTCAGGCCATCAGTTGTTAGAAAACACTTTCAAGGGGAAAGTTGGAATACAGCAGTACTTATGTTGGATCCACTGCTCTGATCCAGTTTTGGCTTTAATCAACTGTTCCTTTGGTAGGGTTCAATCCCAACAATATCCCCCTGGAACAGATGATGCCAAAACTCTTCATTATTTAGGATCTTTATTGCCTCATTAACAATTCCCTGACTTGACCTTTGAATTGTAATTCAAAGTTCAAGGAATCTATGTCATCCTCATCCCTGCACAGTGTAAGATCAAGGAGATCTTGCAGATCTTCAACACCCAGGCCTAGTGCTTGTTCCCTTGATATTTTCTTCACTTCACCACTAGACTTGATCAGAGTCAATACGTGGGTCTGTTTGTCAGATTTCCACTTTAGTACTTTTGAGTCCAGTGGGTTTCTTGGGAGAGGCTTTATTGAAGATGAGTTTGGTGATGGTGGCCTGGCGATGACTGGCTGAGCAGTGCTTTGAGCTTGAGCAAGTTCAGCATTTTCAGCCATCATCTGCTTAATGACTGATTTTATAATATCATCACTAGCAGCTACATCCTCTGGTGTTTCTGCATCCATATGTTTTTATCTCCTTCTTTGATAAAGGATGGCACCAGGTGGAGCAGTGGCTTTCCTGACTTGCAGTTTTTGTGGTCTTGTTGAAACCTCTGCTTCAGGGTAAACTGGCTTTTGTGGAACACTTGGATTCTTCTTTCTTAACTCTTCCAACTTTTGGTAAGAGGCCACCACTTTTTCTTCTTTCCACCTTGTTACTTGATTTCTTGACCCAAAATCAGCAGTGATAAGTTTCTCTTTCATTCTTTTCAGCTTTAACACTTTATCAGGCACAGTTTTCTTGTAATTTGCCCAAACAGGAGGAGTATGCTTATCTTTCTCTTTATTCTTTTTTTCAATTCTTTCTAACTCCTCTTTGAGTTCACCCACTGTCCATTCTTTATATTGAGCTTTGTCACCTTTGCACCTTTTGAAGGCCATAATGTGCTCAATATAATCTTTTCTCAAGGTTTCATCATCTCTTTCTGTCACACCCCCAAAATACCACAAGCGGAATTACCACGGGGCGTGTGACGTACCAGGATCCAAGCCACCAATCATGTTGAACTCATAACAATTATTCCAAATAAAACTTTCATTTATTATTGATAGAGGTGTTACAAAACAATATTTAACGTTCAGCGGAAGCATAATACATTAATTAAGAAATTCATAAACCAAGTGTGTGAAAGTCATTAAGTTCGTCTCGCGTTTCCAAGCATCTCGACCCATGACCACTCCAGCCTCCCAGACAGCAAGTTCCAATCAATATGCACCTAAAGACCTGCAAGGCATGTAACAACGAGTCAACAACAAAGTTGAGTGAGTTCATAGTTGGTTGTTTAGTTTTACAAGTTGTTTCGTAAACCATAATTTGTTTCGTAAACCATGAGTTAACCAGTATCTTTATTTCCCAAACCATATCCATAATCAGTGGGGGCTTCCCCATGTGAACCACTAGACCGTTACCATATCGACAACTGACGAAATAAGTTGTGCCCTACGTCAATGTCTATCATCATTGACTAAGTGCCCAGATCCATTAGTACACGCCTGTCCGACCGGCACGGTGTGAGGCTTGTCAACCATAATAGCGCTATCAACTAATGACCCGCTCGCCATTGGCCCGGCGATTAAGTCGATATAAAAATGAGGGACTTCATGATAGAGTTTTGTCTAGTAAGTTTAAGGTTGTTGTCCTACCCAAGGAGGACGAACGTACTATTCTACCCAAGGAGAATACGCAGGATTAATACTGGCATCCTACCCATGGAGGATGGCGGTACATATCCTACCCAAGGAGGATATGCAGGTTCCGTTTTAGTTCTTTAACCCATTCCCAACCACCGGGAATCCCATGCCTTAGAAAGTGTGTGAACTCACATTGGTTTGCTCGGATTGTTTATTTACTTTACCAGTTCCCAGTTGGTCAACCAAATCCTACCGTGGTTACCAAAGACAATTAGCTTATATGCACGTAAATCATGTAATGCACATTCACAACACAAGTATCGTACAGTAGTGCACATAATGTCATCCAATTATAACAAGGAAGTCACTCATCACACTGATCAATCATTTCCATATTCACTTATAACACGCATTCCAGTAGGTTGTGTGTGTTGACCATCACCTCGTACATGTGGCAATCAATAGAGTTTCTTATCAGATTTCATCTCATGTGCACGTATCCTTACATCATTTAATTCACATAATCGAGCCATGCATTTATTAGATTGTAACTCATAGATTCATCACCTAATATGCTGTAAACATTTAGACGTCCAGTTTTACATGTTACACACACACACACACAACTCGACTATCACCTACCCGCCCGCATCGATACCCCATGTTGCTGTGCGGCCCAATAGCTTTGAACCTGGCCCAACAGTTAACCACCTCCTGCAGCCCAACTATCGGCATTGCTTGGGCTGCTTATGTCTAGCCCAACCCAGGTATACATTTAAGCAGTATGACCCTATCGTGAACTAAAAAGGGTGCAGCCCCATATCAATTAAATTAGTCCAACAATTTAACAATTCATTTAACAATTATCGGCTAGACAACATGTATACAATCTGTTAAAATATTCGGCCCAATTTACATAATATTAACTTATTAGTGTGTTTATAACAGCCCATTTAGTCATGCATATATACACTATCGGCCCAATCCCAATTACACAAGCATATCGGCCCAATCAATTAACCTATTGTTTTCCCTCTTTGTTTGCACAACTCATTTAACATACAAGACCCAACAACCTTAAAGCCCAGTTACGGATTGCAAGAGTCAACATGTTAAGCCCTTTCTTTGATTTACACAATTTGTTAACATGAAACTCCTTCTAACAGTGAATCACTACGAACTTGTGCACTAATATGAATCATGTATCAACAGTTTATCAACATACAATTTCTATACCTTAGACAATTAACCACCATATTATCATTGCAAACTCTAACAGTAGTGCCCATCATTCATTCGGCTCACATGTATAACACATATTCCAACCTCACAAAAAGACATCATCACTTGATTTATTCCACATGAAATTGGTCTTTACCTAATATGACAATACACATTAAACGTGCACATGGTTTGACTATCTCAAAAATACAAACACCCACATGGCCGCCAATTTCTATCTTCAAAGTTATATACCCTTTACAACCATTTAACCCCAATTCTATTGGACCGTTAAGCCACTGTTACATCCAGTTTAATTATGAATCACATATCACACAATTACACATAAGATCACATATGATTGAATTGATCATATAATATCACCACTAAACATCATCATACAAAACAACTAACAATCACATAATCGACAAGGAGTAGGGTGATTAAACTAACCGAAAGTTGATGCCTCGAGGGGGGGGGGGGGTCTCCTGTTGCCGTGCGGGGGTTCTTGAGAAGAGGGTAGGGTTTAGTTTGTTATGTATTATCTTGTTACTTAACCATGTGTATGTACAATCTATAATAGCCGGCCATAACACAGAAGTGGATCCACTTGGGCTTTCATCGGCCCAAACATACCTGATAGCCGAAATGGGCTCAAGCCCATCCACTTGGGCCGCCCTAAACAAGAATGTAATGGGTAAAGGTGATGGCGGGTTTGGGCTCTAGTCCAATTAAGTTCTCTTAGGGCTTCGAGGATTTGAGATGCGGCCGCTTATTCGAAACACTAAGGTGTGGCCCATTTAAAATAATATATAAAGATCTAACAAAGTTATCATAATCGTTAAACAGGATTATACTAGCATGGAGCGTGTAACATATCAAGAAGAAATAACAGGGAGTTTAGAGGTTTGAGATTAAACATTACAAACCTTGAAAGTTCGGGTTGTCACACTTTCTGATAGTTGCTGACAGAGATTCTTTGAAAACCTTTCCAAAGTATTGACTTGAGTAAGCAGGAATTGATAGTATCTTTGGATTTCCTTGTCAGATTTACCCTTTGAGTTTCTTTTGGAGATATCCTTTGCTTGTTGACCTTTCAATTTCAAGTATTCTTCGATATTGTTAGGTCTTGGATATCCTTGAATAGATGGCAAGCTTCTTTTATCAGGATCATCTTCTGAGTAGAAAGATTTGATCTCTTCTCTGACAGCTACAAGCTCTAAAGGGTACTGGACAGCTGTAGATACAATGGTAGTGTTTGGGTTAAAGACTTGTGCTGAAGAGAGTGGAACAGGGTTTGGAATAGTAACAAGTGACAATGATTGTGAAGATGCTGGTAGTGGTGAAGAATCTTCATCTTCCAAGATTATCCTTCTCCTTTTTGGTTTAGGAGAGGCTGGTGGTGTTTTGGATGGTTGTGAGGTGGTGATTTGAGTGGTGGTGATTGAAGTGGAGGGTGGCTGACTAACAGTTGTTGAAACAACTGGTGTTTCAACCACTGTTGTCACTACAACTGATGATGTGTCATCAGTTGTCTTCTGCTTTTTGGTAGGAGGCTATTTTGGTGGTGAGGATGTTTTTGGTGGTGAGGATGTTTTTGGTGTGGCAGTGGTTGTAGTTGAAATGGTGGTTGTTGGGTTAACAACTGCTGAAACCACTGAAGTACCAACAGTTGTTGATACAACAGGTGTTACAACGGCTGTTGGTTTGGAGGTTTGATGTGAGGAGTTTTTAGGAGGTTTGGGAGTATGTTTTGTGGATCTGGATGGTATGGATTTGGGTTGCCTCACTTTTCTAGTGGGCTGCTTTCTTTTCTGCTCAGGATTTTCTTCGTCCTTTGGCTCAGAAGTACCATGCTCATTCATCTCCATAAAAACTCTTTTCTCCTGTTCAAACCTAGCTTTATCCTTTGCCTCCATATCCTTTTTAACCCTTGCTTTTGCATCAGTAATGGCATTCATGGTCACATCAACCTTTTTAGACCCATCTGGCTTGGGGATGTCTGCAAGTATACTTGAATTGTCAGGTGCAATGTAAAGACCATCTTCATACCCCTTTTTCTTCAACTGCTTCAATTTCTCCCCCTTTTTGGCATCAGCTGGTGGTGGATTATCCACAAAGATGATAGAGGGAGGAGCAGTGCCAGTGGTGTTCAGCAAATGGGCCTTGATTGCCTTGATATCTGCTTGTGTGTCTTTAAACCTTGCTTCCATAATATTTCTGATCTTTTGAACTTGTATCTCATGTTGCTGATCAGCATATTCTCTTTCTTGGATGAGCAAAGGTTGAAACAAGCTCCACAGCTCATTTGGAGTAGGAACAGATGTTGAAGCAGATGTTTGAGCTGGAGCAACAGTGGGTGGTACCTTTTGTACTTTCAACAACTGTTGCAGCATGTCTTTGATTTCTACAACAGATGTATCCAGTTTGTCAACTCTAGCCGTCAATTCATGGTACATTAAACCATCACCCAACTTAATGGGATCATCTGATTTCCCACTAACAGTGGTTGTAACAGTGGTTGACTGAGGAAATGTATCCCAAAAGTCATCCACTGATGCCCCTTTGTCTTGGTACTGGGGTCTTCTATCTTCAAAAGGGGTTGCCATTCTTAGCTCTCTAGTGAATATTGGATATCCACCAGTGGGCACGAAGGTTCCAAAAGAAGATATTGCCTTCAAGGAAGTCTTATTGATGTAACTACTGTCCAAGTGCAAACCAGTGGGTTCAGCACTTGTAGTAGCTGCTTCACTTGAACTACCACCAAGAGTTACATGTAACTCAAGGGGTGTAACCTCCTCAGTTGTTGTTGGTGGGTTAGCAATGATTGAAACACCAGGCACAGTCATTTGTTGGGGTATATTCTCATTTACAGGTGAGTGAGAAGGACTGGTTTGTGTCTGGTTTAAATCAAGAGCATCCAACAAAAGTTTTGTTTGTGGGGGAATTGTGGCAGTGAGTATGGGTGTAGAAAGCGAATTTGCCCCGGGCATTGGGCTGTGGATGATATAATCAAGTGATTCTAGAGCATCATATTGTGGTGTCCCTGTTCTTACAACCTGTTCTTTTTTTAGAAGAAGCAGGAGGAGTTTGAGGCATGGGTTGAGATCTTTCTACCAACTGCTGTGAGGAAGTAGCAACATTGGTTTCTGGTGACTTTTGTGTTGTCACTGGCAGTTGCTCTGGGATCTCATCTTCCAGAGTTGCCTTTGTTTTGGGTTTAGGGGGCTTTTGAGTTTTCTTTTGTTTTGTTCTTTATGTGGTTTTAGGTGTGGGTTTCACAACAGTTGTTTTGCTGCTGTGATCACCTTGAGCAGTGGGCTCAGCAGCAGATACCTGAGGAGCAGTGGTAGCTGCTAAATTCGGCTCAGGAACCCCTGCTTTTGTTTTAGAAACCTTTGCTAGCCTTGTGAATGTTTCAGATGTTAGGCCATTTATTTGAAAAGGTTCACCCTGGATAAGCACATGAGCATTATCCTTTGCAAATTTCTTTTGAAAATAAAAGCTTAGGAACCTTGGAAATAATAAAAATGATTTTTTATCAACATTTTTGACCAAATCATCAAAGATCTCCTGGGAGTAGTTAAAATTTTCGTTATGTAAAATAGCATAACCCAGGTATTGGATCTTTAATGGTATTCCATTAAAAGCAATGGCCTTATTTGAAAGACACATCAAGAGGGTATGGAGTAAAAATCTTGTTGCAGGAGGAAAACTACCTTTTTGTAAGGTATCCTTTTTCATTTCCTCAGCATACCCCCTCTCAATAAAATCAGTTTGATACTCGATTGTAGGAAAATAAGTTTTACCTTGCAGATCATCGAGTTCAAATACCTCTGAAATGGATTGTGGTGTAATTTTAACTGGTACACCCTTTATTGAGGAATTGATGGCTATTGCCGTGTCATCTTGAGACTCAAGTGTGGCATTTTTCCAAAACTCTCTCTGGGTTGCCAGAAAAATTGGAGCATCAGCAGTCAACAAAGTTTTGTACTTTGAAGACGAAAGAGCATCTTTGATGGAATTGAAGGTTTCGGTATGACTGGGTTTTGTGAGTAGACCCAAGTAGTTGTGGGGAGCTTTGTATGGAATTTCAATGGGTTCGGTGGCCATTTGAGTGATTTTGTGTGAGGATGAAGACGGTGAGTAGTTTGCGAGAGGAAGAAGATGAGTGATTTGAGAGAGAAGGATGGTAACTGCTTTGAGAAAGGAATTTTTGAATTCGATTTGACAGTGAAAACCCTGTTTGGTCAGGGTTTTATAAAGGGAAAAAGTGAATGCTGACGTGGCAGCGGTTACAAAAGATCTGACAGCTATGTACTGTCCACGTGCCAACCCCTGATGAATAATGGAAGACAGATGTTTTAGGAAAAAACTGATGGAGCAATATCAGTGGTTGCAACGGTTATAATGAAAGCAGTGGGTGATTTTAACTATCAGTGGATGAAAACACTGATTTTGAACAACAATGATTACCAAGGAAATGAGAGAATAGGGGTTGACTTTCAGCAGTGGACAGCTTTTAGTAGAACAGATGTTTGAAGAAAATAGTGTTTATGGCAGACTTTTAAGGATTTAATGAAAAATTCATTTTTAGCTATTTTTAAGAATGGATTTTTGATTTTCTGAAAACATTTTAATGCTTTTATTCATAGAAAAATATGATTTTGCTTGTTATTCCATGTTCAGCATGCCAATTCTAGAGATCAAGCTTTCAAAGGTGGATGTGTCTAATGCTTTTGTTGGAACATCTGCCAGCTGATCTTTAGTTGGTACATGGTGCAGAGAAATCAAACATTTTTCATAGCAATCCCTCACAAAGTGATGTCTGATATCAATGTGCTTGGTGGTTGAATGGGATACTGGATTTTTGATGATATTTTCTGCTGCCTGACTGTCCAACATGAGAGGTGTCTTTAGGGCAGTGATACCAAAATCCAGCAATTGATTTTGAAGCCAAAGCAGTTGGGCTATACAGCTTGCAGCAGCTATATACTCTGCCTCAGCAGTGGATGTGGAAACAGCTGCTTGCTTTTTGCTTTGCCAAGACACTAAGCAACTGCCTAGGAATTGGCACCCTCCTGAAGTGGACTTCCTTGTCTTGTCACATCCAGCAAAGTCACTATCTGAGAAACCTGAAAGCTTGATATTTCCATCAGCTGGATACCAGATACCAAGTGTGGGAGCACCTTTTAGGTATCTGAATATCCTTTTTACAGCAATAAGGTTTGACTTTCTAGGGGCTGATTGTGATCTTGCACAAACACATGTTGCAAACATGATGTCTGGCCTAGATGCAGTTAGATACAATAAAGACCCAATCATGCTTCTATATAGGGTTTGATCAACCAAATCATCCTTTTCATCAGACATGACTATTTTATCGGTTGCAATGGCTGTACTGCATGGTTTAGTGTGACAACCCAAACTTTCACTGTTAGTAACGTTAATCTTGTGATTCTAACTTGTCGTTAATTATTTCTCTCCAATGCGCCGCATTGAACATTTTGTGTTATTATAACTCGGTTAGTTGACATGTATACTTGGGCCACGCATATTGGGCCTCATACTTACTACCCATATCGGCCACACACACACATACTTTGGGCCTTGTATATGTTTGGTTTCTTAAATTCTTGTTAGAATCCCTTGGCCCAGTTGTGATCTAACCGAATAAGTAAGGGGTCGGCCCACTTGTTGGAAATTTGGCTTTATAATTGATGTATACGTGACTTTCCCATACTTCTCATTATCACAACATAACAAACCAAACCCTATTTCTCCCTTTGCTTGCGGACGGCGGACGATACCCCCTCTCTTCATCGAAGTTGCACCTCCTCAATTCTGGTTAGTATGATAACGTGTTAGTTAGGATTCTTGAATGGTCTCGTGTTATGTGATGATTTATGCTTCGTGATTTGCATGCTAGTTATAATTGTTTATGTGAAACATTGATGCCACAAGTTCTATGAGAAGCAACTCTATTATTTGAAGGATGATATACGTAACATGATGATTATGACTAACTATTACCTTTTAAATATTTCGATGATATTTATACATGTGAGTTCTATTAGTTAGGGTCTCGGTTTTATGTGTAAACATTAGGGTCGGGCTAATAAGATTGGGGAGTTAAATGCCATTTTAGTCCCTGTGGTTTGGGCCGTTTTGCCAGTTTAGTCCAAATGTTTCATTTTTAACATGTGGGTCCAAAAAGGTTTCACAGTTGCCATTTTAGTCCACTGGGTTAGCTTCATCCGTTTTTTCTGTTAACGAGAAGGCCAATTCGGTCATTTTATATGGCTGAATTGCCCTTTTAGTTAACAGAATTACATACAAAATGACCAAATTGGCTTTCTCGTTAATAGAAAAAATGGATGAAGTTAACCCAGTGGACTAAAATGGCAACTGTGAAACATTTTTGGACCCACAGGTTAAAAATAAAACCTTTGGACTAAACTGGCAAAATGGCCCAAACCACAGGGACTAAAATGGCATTTAACTCTAAGATTGGGTAGTGATCATTGGTTTGATGAGTGTTATATATATGTGTGTTGATTGCTTGAGGGTATGCATTCATGTGTTTGTTAAATAATTTGGATTACTTATTACTGGAATGTGATGATAATGTTCATATGATGAGTGTTATTAAATGGCTGATATCAATTTAATAGATTCAAATTCTATTGGACCTCAAACAAAAGCTACTGACCACAACTGTTGCTTTAGTTTGATTGAGAATCACATGCAAACAATAAATGTAGACTGATCTATAATGAGTCACGTGATAATCTGATGCAAAACACAGCCTTTTATTAATAAACTTTGATTTAATGGCCGAAAATAATTGATGATAATTAGGGTATTATACAAACTTGAATGCTTGTTATCAATTATTAAGTAATCCGATAGTTAATAAGTATGTTCATGGGTAACACTTGAATAATATTGTTGAATAAAGAAAGGATTACATGATATCAGACGTGTGGCTTGAGATCATATATGAATATTTGCATATTAGTGCTTTGATTTATAGTTACACATGTTGATTAATTAGATAAGTTAACACTTATTGAATGAGCATATTGTATATTAGTCTTGTTGAGTAATGGGAGTTGGTTTAGTGAACCGAAGCCTTAGGGATAGGGGCTCGTAAAAGATTAGTCTCTAAGTTTGGGTTGTTGGTGAACCATGTATGAACTAAAATAACCATGTGGGCTTTACATGTAACTGGGTCACTTTAGCTAGATAGGTTATACATGAAGCTGTAATGGGCCGCATAAGTGGGACTGTTGGAACACGGATGCGGTTGGGCTGTATAATGGACTCGGATCAGCTGCGTAGCCCAATGTGGACTACGGGCCGATCGGGCCAGATCTCTGATGGGGCCGCGCACACTCAGTGGGCTGCACGTTTCCTTGTAGGCCGCTGAGTTGATTTGGATCATTGTTACGGGCCGCACACTATGCTAATAATATATTGGGACGCGCAAGTTAAAGGGGGGATCACTGATTTGTATGTTGCACACTTTCGGGTATCAACGGATTAACTGTTGCATGATTTGTACATATGAATTAATGTGACGGATTGTCTTATGAACTAAGTATATGCTAGAGACTATTTGATTGACTGTTATGGCTTGAACTTTACGTGTGTGCTACATGTATAGTAGTTGTGTGTTATGTGAACAAGGAATACGAGAATTAATTGTATATGAGATATGCAGTCTATGTGCACATAAAACTGATGTTGGTGGTAACCATTGTTGGAAACAAGTACTTGTGTTGTAAACGAGCATGAGATTTAAATGCTTGCTATGTGATATGTGACAACAGTATTAAGTGTGACTTATTGCATACATGAATTTGGTACGTGATTGTGAAACTGACTACTCTTGGTAACCACATTAGGATTTGGTTGATTAATATGGAACAAGTAACTAGTCATACCGAGCAAACCAAGGTGAGTTCACACTTTTTACAAGGCATGGGATTCCCAGGGGTTGGGGATGGGTTAAGAAGCTAAAAAAAAACCTACATATTCACCTCTAACAGAATATGTACCTCCGTCCTCGGTTGGGAAGGACGACTACATTTAATCTGCGTATTCTCGGTTGGGTAGAGTACGTACCTCCGTCCTCGGTTGGGAAGGACGACAACATATAACTTACTAGACAAAACTCTATCATGAAGTCCCTCATTTTTATATCGACTTAATCGCCGGGCCAATGACGAGCGGGTCATTAGTTAATAGCGCTATTAGGGTTGACAAGCCTCACACCGTGCCGGGAGGACAGGCATGTACTAATGGATCTGGGCACTTAGTCAATGATGATAGACATTGACGTAGGGCACAACTTTCTCAGTCAGTTGTCGATATGGTAACGGTCTAGTGGTTAACTTGGGGTAGCCCCCACTGGTTATGGTTTGGGAAATAATGAACTGGATAACTTATGGTTTTGAAATAACTCGTGGTTTTTGGAACAACTATAAAATGGACAACCAACTGTGAACTCGCTCAACTTTGTTGTTGATTCGTTGTTACATGCCTTGCAGGCCTTTAGGTGCATATTGTTGGAACTTGCTGTCTGGGAGGCTGGAGTGGTCATGGGTCGAGATACATGGAATCGCAACACAAGACTAATGGTTTATAAACACTTTTTTTTTTTGAAAGGTGAACTTCTTAATGGTGATCATTGTCACATCCGCAAATCGCGGACCCTCGCCAAGAACGTGGGCCCAGATAGCAAGGCCAGCGCTGGGTTAACCAGTCTTGGGTCGAAGGCTTTCCCCTGGAAACCGTACTGCCTCTACACGAGTTGCCTCGCTAGAGTAACAGCCGAATGAAAACCGGAGTGACGCTCAGGATCAAACCCTCCTCGGTAGGTTTTTCACCATCATTGCGCACGGGTGTCCTACCCCCTTTCGCCACAAGCGGGAGTCGAACCGGTGACCTCTAGGAGGACAAACCGGTCCCCAACCACTGGGCTATGAAGGAAGGACGGTTTATAAACACTTAACGAATGAATTATGCTTCCGCTGTATACTGTGAATTGTTTGTAACGTTATAACACTTAATGTCAATAAATGAAAGTTTTATTTAATTATATTATGCGAAGTTCAATGTGATTGGTGGCTTGGATCCTGGTACGTCACACGCCCCGCGGTAATTCCGCATGTGGTATTTTGGGGGTGTGACATTTACAATCATCCATTTCAAATTTCTTTAAAAGTTCTTTAGTATATTTGCCTTGATGGATGAAAGTGCCATTTTGCAGTTGCCTTACTTGGAGACCAAGAAAGCACTGGAGTTCACCCATTGCACTCATTTCAAACTCAGCTGTCATGAGTTGCCTAAACTCTTCACACATTTTATTACATGTGCTTCCAAAAATGATGTCATCCACATAAATCTGGACAATCATCAAGTCTTTCCCTCTCCATTTTAAAAACAGTGTTTTGTCTATTTTACCTCTTGTGAAACCAATGGAAAGTAGAAAGGTGGAAAGAGTTTCTGTGACAACTCGAAATTTAGAACCTTTCGTTGTATCTTGATGTAACATGCTTGAACGTTATGTGACTAGTTAACTTGTTGGTTTAATGATATAAGTGAGCATCCTATGTGATTATGTGTTATGTTTATATGTATGCTTGTATGTATGCGACCCGAGACACAAGAACCCGACTCGAGACCATGTGGTCTCGAGTGAACAGTGCAACATATGGGCCGGTTGGGCCATGCGCCCCTTTAATCCATCCGAAAGCCCACTAGGGTGCACTAACTTAGAACAAGTATATAACCATGATGGATAGCCAACCTTGCCATTCTTTGGGCAATCTACACACACTCTCCTACACACACACTCTCCCTCTCTCTCACTAAAACCCTAAAGATCAAACATCATCTCTCCTCTCATCCTTCTCTCGGATCCAACCGGTAACACTAGGACTCTCGGATCGAGCTCGGGATCATCATACGGGAGTTCACTCATCGACCCTTCATACCCTCACACTTAGAGAACCTAACCGGTTAGTGATTCATGCTATGTATTGTATTCGGTTGATGATGATGTGTAATATTTCGGTTGATGATGATGTGTGATGTAGATACTTGATAATATGTTTACTTGTTAAAGTTTTATGCATGATTAAAGTGTTTGATCGGTTTGATGAGTTCTTGTTTGTTAAATGATACATGCTTAGGAGAACATGACTTTTGTAGAATAACATTTGAACAAGATGTCTTGAGTAACAAAAGAATGATAAGTTTAGGGTTATTCATGATCGTCCGATTTTATGTTAGATGTTATAGAACAAGTATTTTGTTTGATAACGATCCACAAAAATGATTATTGATATCTAGAGTATGTGTCATGATTCGGGTCCATGGAATGCATAACTATGTGGGATGAATATGTTGATTTGATATAAAAACTTGAAAGATGAACTACTTGAAGATCATGAAAAATATTTGAAATTGATATGTTTGATCCATTTCGGTTAGTGTTAGACAAGGAAACATGTTAGTGCATTGTTATTGGCTAGTACACCATATCATGATCATGAAATCCCATTGGCTAGTACAATGTCGGAAATCAGCAAATGTTCCAGCCGAGACCTTCAGTCTCGACTCGAGATCACCACATGACAACTCGAGACCGTAGATTGCGACACAGATTTGCGAGTCGAGAACCCCTAGTCTCGACTCGAGACCACACAACATCAACACAAAACAGCATGACTCGAGACCACGGTTGCGGGTCCGGTTGCGACTCGAGACCACCTAGTCTCGACTAGTTCATGCATGACTCGAGAACTTGTAGGCTTTAACCGAGATCACACAGTCTCGACTCGTTGTCATTGGGATGGATTGGTTGCGGGTAGTTTCGACGTTGTCATTGGGATGGATTGGTTATCCCAACACCGAGCAGAGATTCTTTGCAACGAGAAGATTGTTCGTATTCCTGGTTCCAGTGGTGAACCTCTCATGATTCGTGGCGATAGGAGGAGTGCTGTTGAGAACGTCATCTCTCTCCTTAAGGCCCAGAAGTATTTGAGAAAGGGCCACATCGCCATTTTGGCTCTCGTTACTGACACCTCGGAGAAAGAGAGGAAGATAGAAGATCTTCCAATCGTATGCGACTATCCCGAGGTATTTCCTGAGGAATTACCTGGTCTTCCGCCTCATCGCCAAGTCGAGTTTCAGATTGAACTAGCTCCTGGAGCTGCGCCTATAGCTCGTGCACCGTATCGTTTAGCTCCATCAGAATTGGAAGAACTCTCTACGCAACTACAAGGACTCTTGGATAAGGGTTTTATTCGTCCTAGCTCATCGCCTTGGGGAGCTCCAGTGCTATTTGTGAAGAAGAAAGGCGGTACCTTCAGAATGTGCATCGACTACCGGGAACTCAACAAGGTGACGGTGAAGAATCGTTATCCTCTACCACGTATTGACGACTTGTTCGACCAGCTGCAGGGGTCGAGCTACTATTTAAAGATTGACTTGAGATCGGGATATCACCAGTTGAGAGTCCGAGAAGAGGATGTCTCTAAAACAGCCTTTAGAACTCGCTACGGGCACTATGAGTTTTTGGTCATGCCTTTTGGGCTGACAAACGCACCTGCGATCTTCATGGACTTGATGAATCGAGTGTGCAAGCCTTACCTGGACAAGTTCGTTATAGTCTTCATCGACGACATCCTGATCTATTCTAAGAGTCAGGAGGAACACGAGCAGCATCTACGGCTTATCCTGGAACTCCTTCGAACAGAACAGCTTTAAACAAAGTTCTCGAAATGTGACTTCTGGCTTCGTGAAGTCCATTTCCTAGGCCATGTGGTAAACAAGGAGGGGATTCACGTTGATCCATCCAAGGTGGACTCGATTAAGAACTGGCCTGCACCTCGTACACCAAAGGAAATTCGCCAATTCTTGGGTTTGGCAGGATACTACAGGAGATTCATTAAGGATTTCTCTAAGATCGCACAGCCTCTCACCTCACTAACGCAGAAAGGCGTTGTTTATCGATGGGGGAACGCACAGGAGGTAGCATTTCAGCACTTAAAGGATAGACTTTGCAGTGCACCAATCCTTTCATTGCCAGAGGGCACAGACGATTTTGTGGTTTACTGCGACGCATCAATTCAAGGCCTTGGTTGTGTATTGATGCAACGAGATAAAGTTATAGCCTACGCCTCACGCCAACTTAAAGTTCATGAGAAGAATTACACTACGCATGATTTAGAGCTGGGAGCTGTTGTTTTTGCACTTAAGATATGGCGACGTTACCTGTATGGTACCAAGTGCACCATTTACACCGATCACAGGAGCCTCGAGCACATCTTCAAATAGAAGGAGCTAAACATGCGCCAACGACGATGGGTCGAGTTATTAAACGATTACGAATGTGCAATCAAGTACCATCCTGGCAAGGCCAATGTTGTGGCTGATGCCCTTAGTCGAAAGGACACTGCGCCTAGGCGAGTGCGAGCGTTGCAGCTCACTATACATTCTAGTCTTCCCTCCCAAATACGAGACGCTCAGATAGAAGCATTAAAACCAGGAAACGTCAGGGCTGAAGCCCTACGCGGCTCAAGGCAACGCATGGAACAGAAGGAAAACGGTGCTTACTACGTAACGGGACGCATTTGGGTCCCACTCTATGGCAACTTACGAGAGCTTGTGATGGATGAAGCACACAAGTCTCGCTACTCAGTACATCCTGGTTCAGATAAGATGTACCACGATATCAAAACTACATATTGGTGGCCTAGCATGAAGGCCCACATAGCAACTTACGTCAGCAAGTGTTTGACTTGTGCGAGAGTCAAGTCTGAATACCAGAAACCCTCAGGCCTACTCCAACAACCCGAGATACCGCAATGGAAGTGGGAGCAAATTTCCATGGATTTTGTTACCGGCCTACCTAGATCTCAACGAGATAACGATACTATTTGGGTGATCGTGGATCGACTCACAAAGTCTGCTCACTTCTTGGCTATCAAGGAAACGGATAAGTTCTCCACTCTAGCAGACGTATACCTCAAGGAAGTTGTTTCGAGGCACGGGGTGCCCACCTCTATTATCTCGGATTGAGATGCGCGTTTTACTTCAGAACTGTGGCAGGCGATGCACAAATCCTTTGGCTCACGATTAGACATGAGCACAGCGTATCACCCTCAGACGGACGGACAGTCCGAGCGCACTATTCAAACCTTAGAAGACATGCTTCGTGCATGCGTAATCGACTTTGGAAACAGCTGGGAAAAGCATCTGCCACTGGTGGAATTTTCGTACAATAACAGCTACCACACCAGCATTAAAGCTGCTCCGTTTGAGGCATTGTACGGGCGAAAATGCCGGTCACCTCTTTGTTGGGCAGAGGTGGGGGATAGTCAGATCACTGGTCCAGAACATGTGGTAGACACAACCGAACGAATTGCTCAAATTCGACAACGCATGGCGGCAGCTCGTGACCGTCAGAAAGTCTACGCCGATAAGGGCAGGAAACCACTTGAGCTCCAGGTTGGGGAGCGGGTACTACTCAAAGTTTCACCCTGGAAGGGTGTGGTTCGTTTTGGTAAACGAGGCAAACTTAACCCACGATACGTCGGACCTTTTGAAATCATTGAGAAAATAGGCAAGGTGGCCTACAAACTGAACTTACCAGCAGAACTCAGTGCAGTTCCTCTGAAGGAACTCCACGTGTCGAATCTGAAGAAGTGTCTGTCAGATGAGACCCACATAGTTCCTCTGAAGGAACTCACTATCGACGAGCAGTTACTATTCGTCGAGGAACCAGTTGAAATCACGGACCAGGATGTTAAGGTCCTCAAGAACACTAGAATACCTCTCGTTCGAGTTCGTTGGAACTCACGTCGCGGCCCAGAGTTCACCTGGGAACGCGAAGATCAGATGAAACAAAAGTATCCCCAACTGTTCGCAAACAGTACAACCACTACTGAGGCTGAAGCTACGGAATTTCGGGACGAAATTCCAGATCAACGGGGGGTGGATGTGACACCCCAGGAAAACCGGGAAAACCATACAACTTAACTAGCTTCCTCAGTGAGTGCTTACCAAATTCCGGGACGAAATTTCTTTCAACTTGGGGATGATGTGACAACTCAAAATTTAGAACCTTTCGTTGTATCTTGATGTAACATGCTTGAACGTTATGTGACTAGTTAACTTGTTGGTTTAATGATATAAGTGAGCATCCTATGTGATTATGTGTTATGTTTATATGTATGCTTGTATGTATGCGACCCGAGACATAAGAACCCGACTCGAGACCATGTGGTCTCGAGTGAACAGTGCAACATATGGGCCGGTTGGGCCATGCGCCCCTTTAATCCATCCGAAAGCCCACTAGGGT
This sequence comes from Helianthus tuberosus, assembly GCA_030545235.1. Classification (NCBI taxonomy): domain Eukaryota; kingdom Viridiplantae; phylum Streptophyta; class Magnoliopsida; order Asterales; family Asteraceae; genus Helianthus; species Helianthus tuberosus. The sequence continues at coordinate 31,894,269 of CM060393.1, forward strand.
GCACTAACTTAAAACAAGTATATAACCATGATGGATAGCCAACCTTGCCATTCTTTGGGCAATCTACACACACTCTCCTACACACACACTCTCCCTCTCTCTCACTAAAACCCTAAAGATCAAACATCATCTCTCCTCTCATCCTTCTCTCGGATCCAACCGGTAACACTAGGACTCTCGGATCGAGCTCGGGATCATCATACGGGAGTTCACTCATCGACCCTTCATACCCTCACACTTAGAGAACCTAACCGGTTAGTGATTCATGCTATGTATTGTATTCGGTTGATGATGATGTGTGATGTAAATACTTGATAATATGTTTGCTTGTTAAAGTTTTATGCATGATTAAAGTGTTTGATCGGTTTGATGAGTTCTTGTTTGTTAAATGATACATGCTTAGGAGAACATGACTTTTGTAGAATAACATTTGAACAAGATGTCTTGAGTAACAAAAGAATGATAAGTTTAGGGTTATTCATGATCGTCTGATTTTATGTTAGATGTTATAGAACAAGTATTTTGTTTGATAACGATCCACAAAAATGATTATTGATATCTAGAGTATGTGTCATGATTCGGGTCCATGGAATGCATAACTATGTGGGATGAATATGTTGATTTGATATAAAAACTTGAAAGATGAACTACTTGAAGATCATGAAAAATATTTGAAATTGATATGTTTGATCCATTTCGGTTAGTGTTAGACAAGGAAACATGTTAGTGCATTGTTATTGGCTAGTACACCATATCATGATCATGAAATCCCATTGGCTAGTACAATGTCGGAAATCAGCAAATGTTCCAGCCGAGACCTTCAGTCTCGACTCGAGATCACCACATGACAACTCGAGACCGTAGATTGCGACACAGATTTGCGAGTCGAGAACCCCTAGTCTTGACTCGAGACCACACAACATCAACACAAAACAGCATGACTCGAGACCACGGTTGCGGGTCCGGTTGCGACTCGAGACCACCTAGTCTCGACTAGTTCATGCATGACTCGAGAACTTGTAGGCTTTAACCGAGATCACACAGTCTCGACTCGAGACCACGTACGCATACTCGCTGAATTGGACTTGCATTGTTACGGGATTAGATGTTTGGGCCGAACTTATGGGCTTCATGTGTTGCTATTGAATGCGTATGTTGTGCACACTAATTTGGACTTGCATACCATCACGAGCCCAACTGTTTGGGCCGCACACTTGGACTTTGGTTGTTACGTGAATGTTACTGTGGAACTTGTTACGAACTGTTGTTGAACTACCATGCTAGACCTGTATGCCATGATCGTTACTTGTGTACAATACGTGTAGAACATACGTGCACTACTTGGATATGAACCTGACTTGAATGGTATCTATGTTAGGACGTAGTTGACCACTCACAACTTGATTGACCTTTCTGTGTATCTACCGAGCAAACCAAGGTGAGTTCACACCCTCTAGAAAGCATGGGATTCCCAGGGGTTGGGAATGGAGTTAAGGAACGTGGGTTCCTCGTCCTCCTTGGGTAGGACAGCATTGGTTCAGGAATGTAATTCCTCGTCCTCATGGACAGATAACTCGTACTAGACCAAAACTCTATCAGGAAGTCCCTCCTTTTTATATCGACTTAATCGCCGGGCCAATGGCGAGCGGGTCATTAGTTAGATAGCGCTATTTAGTTCTGACAAACCTCACACCGTGCCGTAGAGGACGGGCGTGAACTAATGGATCTGGGGCACGTCAATGATGATAGACATTGACAGTTTCAGGGCACATAAACATGACTACAGTCAGCAGTCGATATGGTAACGAGTCTAGTGTAAACATGGGGTAGCCCCCACGGCCGAAATGCCAGATAACTAACATGGGGTAGCACCCACGGCCGGAATGCCAGAGTAACCGGGGATAAACAGGTCACGTTTTTTCAACTATGGGGTAACCCCCACGGCAGGATGCCAGATAAAGGAAACTGTTTTCGAAACAACTTAAAACGAACACCCAACTGTGAACTCACTCAACTCGTTGTTGACTCGTTACTACATGCTTTGCAGGTCTATAAGTATTTAGCTGGAGCTTGCATGGAAGAGAGTCGTTGTGGGACATGGACAGATGTGTGCCATGTTAAACTTTGAACAATTAAACTTATGTTTTGGTTTAAACATTATGCTTCCGCTTGCAACTTAAACTATATTTTATTTGGACACCAATTGTATTGGTTGGATTTTATAACTACTTATATGCTTGTTCAACATGATTGGTGGCTGGATCCTGGTCAGTCACGCCTCCAAGCGATGGTATTCCGCAGGTGGATTTTGGGGGTGTGACAGTTTCATACCAGGCTCTTGGTGCTTGTTTCAGGACATACAAAGCTTTATTTAGCTTGTAGACATGATTTGGATTAAATGGATCCTCAAAGCCTGGAGGTTGACAAACATAAACCTCTTCTTGAATTTTACCATAGAGGAATGCACATTTGATATCCATTTGATACACCTTGATGTTGTGGTTGACAGCAAAGGCCAGGAATAGTCTGATAGCTTCTAGTCTTGCTACAAGGGCAAATGTTTCTTCATAGTCAATGCCCTCTTCCTGTCTGAACCCTTGAACCACAAGCCCAGCTTTATTCTTGACAACAATACCATTTTCATCAGTTTTATTTTTGAAGACCCACTTTGTGCCAATAGGACTCACACCCTCTAGCAATGGTACAAGCTCCCAAACTTGTTGTCTTCTAAACTGTTGGAGCTCCTCTTGCATGGCTTCTACCCAGTTGTTGTCTTTTAGTGCCTCTTGGTACTTGACTGGCTGATGGAGAGATAGGAAACCAGCAAAAAGACAGATGTTTTGGGATTGACTTCTTGTGAGCACCCCTTCACTGATGTTGCCAATGATTTGGTCAGGTGGATGAGACTTCAAGAAGATTAGATCTCCTTTGTATGGAACAATGGCATTTAATGGTGAAGGCTGCAGATGTGAATCATCTGAGCTAACAACTGCTGGTGACTTTGATGATCCAGCAGTGGCTTCAAATGCAGGTGGAGGAATAGGAGGAATAGGTGTGAAAACTTGTTGAATTTTATCCAATGTTTGATGGCTTTTGTCAACAGTGGTTGATGAGGATGTGCTACTTTGTTCAACAACTGTTGAGGTAGCAGTGGATGAGCTTTGACTGCTGTTTTGAACATCTGCTGCTCTTCCCATTGGACCAGACTTTTGTTGAGGAATGATGACTTCATACCCATAGTCTGATGGAAAATTTTTCTAATGGACCTGCATTGTTAGTCTTGACAGCAACACTTTCAAATGTGAACTTATCAAGATCAAATAATTCTGCAGGGTTTGCTGGGATTTTCATTGATGAAAGTTCATTGAACTTTACATTCAAAGTCTCTTCCACTGTCTCAGTCCTTGTGTTAAACACTTTGTAGGCCTTAGCAGTGGTTGAGTATCCCAGATGATAACCACAATCAATTTTGGCTGCAAACTTTGAGATAGAATCTTTTAAGTTTAAAATGAAACATGGGCAGCCAAAAACTTTGAAATATGAGATTAATGGCTTTATTATATACAGCAGTTCATAGGCAGTCTTTTGATGCCTGGGGTTGATTAAAACTCTGTTTTGGACATAGCAAGTAGTGTTTATTGCCTCTGCCCAAATAGTTAATGGCAAACCTGAATCAGCAAGCATGGTTCTGGCAGCCTCAATCAAAGTCCTGTTCTTTCTTTCAACAACCCCATTTTGTTCTGGTGTTCTTGGAATGCTGTACGGCCTCACAATTCCTTTTGACACACAGAAATCATCTAACTCCTTATTTCTGAACTCTGTGCCATTGTCACTCCTGAAGACTTTTACTGGCAAGTCAAACTGCTTTTCAACCTGTGTAACAAAGTCTTGCAGAATGCCTGCAGTCTTATCTTTTGAGTGTAAAAAGTAAGTCCATGTAAACCTAGAAAAGTCATCAACAATAACCAAACACTATCTTTTCTTCTTAAGACTCATGACTTTAACTGGGCCAAACAGATCCATGTGAAGCATTTGCAAGCACTTGGTTGTTTTGGACTCTTCAATTGATTTGTATGAGCTTTTATGTTGTTTTCCTTTTAGGCAGGAAACACAATGCTCAGGACAGGTGAATAGTTTTTGAGGTAAACCTCTTACTAACCCCTGTTTTGAAATAGCAGTGATTGTCTTGAGATTTGTGTGCCCCAATATCCTGTGCCATAATTCTGTCTCTTTGTTAGAGGCAGCTGAGAACAGACAGGCATCAGTCCTGGGGCTCTCTTTTGACATATCCACCACATAAACATTGCCACTTCTTTGAGCAACAAGTTGGGTTTTTCCATTTTTTATTATTTCTTCAATCTTTTCAACCATTTCTGGTCCAACAATCCTACAACACTCTTTTGTAAAGAATGAGCGATAGCCCTTATCACTTATTTGAGAGACACTTAATAGGTTGAATTTTAGATTGTCTATCAGATAGACATTTTCAAACTTAACTTTACCAGACTGAACTATACCAGACCCCAGAACCTTCCCTTTACTATTATTCCCAAAGGATATATCACCCCCTCCATGAGTTTTGAAGTCTTTGAGTAGGGCTCTATATCCTGTCATGTGCCTGGAGCCTCCACTATCTACATACCAAAGACTATCTAAGCATGCAGAAGCTCCCTGCACATCAAGTAAAAGGTTAGTTCATTAGGGTCTCCAAAGCCAATAAGGCTTTGGATGGGGTCTCAACAGTGTCTAGGTTAAGTTTAGGTGGATGGACAGTGGTTAGCTCAGGGGTTTGGACAGTTTTGGAACTGTTTTTCTCTAACCACTGTTGGGGGTCTTGCCCTATCAGCTGTTGATAACCAAAGGGGTGCATGTTCACTCTTGGTTTAGAAGGCCTTTTGTAAACCTCATAAACATGTGGGACCCTTTGGTATGGTGGTTTACCTTTACCTTTGTGGCATTGGTTTGCAGGGGGTGCATCAGTCACATGAACATCTCTTTTAACAGAGTTTTGGTTCAGCTGTTTGGTAACAGTTGTTTGGACTGGCACAAACAGTGGTTGATTCTTGGTGAATTTGATAGATGGATTTGATGAACTCAATGATGTTTTTGCAGTGTACTCATTCTTTTTTACAACAAAGGATTTGAGATACACACATTCCTGAGTTTTGTGGTTTGATTTACCACAGATGGTGCAGCTCTCAGTAGGTACAATAACACTTGTTTTGTTGATATCATATGCTTTTAGATGAAAACAGTCTTTTGTTAGATGATTCTTCTTTTCACAGAAATCACAAAACAGGTTTTTGATCTTTTCTCTTTTCTTCCTCTTTTCAGACTCCTTTGCAACAGAGTTTTGAACTACTGTTGGGATGTCTTTGAGATGAATGACCTTTGCTTTAGGAGCTTTTACACCATCAGTGGCTGTGAAGTCCATAGGCTTAAAGTTTTCAAGAATGTCACACTCATCAGACCATGTGGGTTTAAATTGGTATTTCTCAATTTCCTCAAAAGTTGAGGATCCCACAGATCTTTCCAGAGTGATTTTGTTACCAAGTTTGTCAGTTATCTTAACTTCTTGGCCATTCTTGTTTGTTGGAATGATTTCAACAGAACCAGCTTGATTTGCAGCATTGTTTTCAACTTGATCATTTTTTTCTAAATCCAATGCCAAATTTCACATTGCTTTCAAGCTGTTTCTCAAGCATTATCTCAAAACCTTTGCAAGATTCCACCCATTTTTCACAAGTGATTTGGGTGGACTCCAACTCCTTTTTGCAAACTTGATATTTTGCTATCATAGTTTGGAGCTGATTTTTGGCAATGCTTTGATCTTCTGTTAGACTGCAGATTTCTTTATCCTTTTCAGCCAATTTGATTTTAAGTTCTTTTAAAGACTTCTCAAATTTGACTTCATCATTTAACACTCTATCCCTAAGATTTTCATTCACCTCTTTAATGTTAGCAAATGCTATGATGCATTTGTCTGAACATAGATTTTCAAGAACCTGAGATGATACCTTGGCTGCAGCCATCATGGCACAGTCACAAACATGCTCTTTCTCATCCTTTTCACCATGGTTCTACTCTTCTTCTTCAGACCAGGGGTCGGACAGTGATTCTATCAGAGGTTCTGAATTTTCTCCCAGCAGTATTTCATCAGTAACTGCAGTAACCACTGCTTCAGCAACTTCATCCACTGTTTCAGCACTTAGTTGTTCTTCTTCAGCTTCTTGCCCTTCTGGTATTGACTCTAAAGCCATAAAACAAAATTCATCATTAGTAGCATCATTAGAAGCATAGAGTGCAAAATTTTCATCACCAAGCTCATCAGGCATACTGCTCCAGTCAACAAAGCCTTGGGTGAAAAAGCTTTGCTGATCTGGTTGAACCACTGCTGGAGCAGCTTGTTGAGGTGCAACTGGATGCACTTGAGCCTGAGGGACAAGGGCTTGAACATACTGAATTTGTGGAACAGTGGTTTGAACATAATGCACATGAACAGGGGTTGCAGCATAGTGAGCAGTGTTAACATGGGCTACAGGGGTATATTGGGCATAGTGCACAGTGCTTTGGTTTTGTTGTCACACCCTGTCTTTTGCGGAAGCGTATGATGTGTGACTGGTTTAATATCATTGCATTCAATCGTAATAAACAACTACATGATCAAAACGATGTTCATCCATTCATAAAATTTGAGTATTACAAACATTGGTTATTTAAGTTTTAAAACACAACCTTCGTCTAGGTTACAATACAACAAAAGTGGATGACATCTAAACTTGAAGTTTACTTCTAGTTACGACACCCGCGCCCAAGATCCATCCTGTCACCTGAAATACATGTAATTTTGGAAAACATCAACAAAAGTTGAACGAGTTCATACGTCTTGTTTGTGTACTGTAATTCTTGTAAATCTTTGAGAGACTCCTTTGTAAACAGGTATGAAAAGCGTGTATGAACATGAATGTTTTACAAGGACTTTAAGGCATGTGAGGACATAGGAAGCACTCGTAATGGCTTATACCCTTGCCGATTTTCCTCGGCTGTGTCGATTAACCTCGACTGTGTCAATTTACCTTGACTGTGTCGATTTTCCTCGGCTGTGTCGATTAACCTCGACTGTGTCAATTTACCTCGACTGTGTCGATTAACCTCGACTGGGACTCCGAAGCACTACTAGGTACTAGTTGTGACCATGAGTGGGGTTCGGCCGTACCCGTTAGATCTAACCCTCGTCCCTAATTAAGTATTAATGGCATTTCAATATCTAGTCTACGCTCACATGATCTAGTATTTCATAGGCATTTCATACCGTTTAAGCATTTGTAACATGTATTTCACCCCCGAGAGTTATAAAACTGAAAATAGTTAAAGAAAAGGGGGAGCATGAACTCACTGTTTTGCGTCTTCAGTACTCGTAACTCAAATCTCGTCAGCAAATACGACTACCTACAATGTGCTAGGGTCTATTAGACGAGCGGGCCGTGCCTTGCCTTAGCATTCATGTTTTGAGTTACGTTTCCTTTATGTCTTTAACATTATCCAAAGTTATTTACTTCTCAAGTATTTATCCTCGTATTTCCTTCCCAATGATGGGAGTATTTCATACATGTATTCTCGTATTCTTGTATTTGTAGTTTCCAAAATAATATATTTTCAAGTTTCACTTAGAAATATATATAGACTCGCTTTGTCCAAAAATAATGTATTTCAAGAAAATATATATTTTTATCTCCCAAAGATAATATATTTTCTTCTTGTTGAAAATATGACATAACTTGGTAATATGTACAAAAATCATATTTTCACTTCTTGTATCCAAAATAATACTTTCCAAAAAATATATTTGTAAGAGTATTTTTCGGAATATTTTTATAAGTTACATTCTCGTTCGGTTTGCCAATATTTAAGTGTGTAACTTATATACTTTATTCCTTGTGATTTTTGGTATTATTTTGGTGTTGTAAATTCTTGGTATTTGTTAAGTTATATTATTTGACCCTAAAATAATATAACTACTTCACATAATCACACACAATGTCTTTAATGTAAATATATTTTCTAAATACATATTTACCCATTTTTATTTGTAAAAAAAACCCACCTCCAATATTTGTATTTTTGTTACAAAAATCTAGGGCAAAGTTTATATGCAAAATCATAGTTAAAAATACACTTGTAATCACTTGTTTAGAAAATATTTTCTAAGTGTTGGTATTTTTAGAAAATTTTGCCATAGTTTCCTTTGTAAATGGAGGTGTCCATGCTATTTAGCATATCGTTTTCCTTTCAAAAATCATCCAATCAATCAACAACAAATCACTAGCCATTTTATACTTACCAAATGTAAAAACAATACACTTCACATAGTAACATGAACTTGACCTTTCATAAAACCGCGTAGTAACTTGGTAAAGTGTTTAGTGGGTTTAGTTACCCTCCAAAGTGTGTTTATTTCTTAATAAACTTCCTTCTTGAAAATTTTAGATGTTTACAACTTGTAAACATATTCTACAAAAATTATTCTTTTGAACTCTTCTTGTAAATAAAGTGCTCTTACACTTATTTTACCACCAAAAACAATGTACATTTATGTAAGAATCAAGTTCTACAAAAAAGAAATCATATTTTGAACTTGGTTTTCTTGGAAAATTACTCATAAATCTTAGATTCACAAATTACTAGCTCACTTTATTTATTATTTTTCAAGAAATCATTTTATTTTTAAGTTCATGTTCATAAGTGAGGATGATCTTCTTGGGTTAACACATAATCATCCTCTAACTTGCAAAATCATGTGTTTAATCACAATCTAGCAAGCTCCTTATGATGATCAACATCATAATCTCAAGTAAATAACAATCAAGTGTCATGCATGTATTTAAAAAACATTATTTCATCCATAAATCATCATTTTTAAGCTTCATGTTCATGATTCTTGTTTAAGTCTTTTAGCGTTCTTGTGATTCATAACAATGTACATCTTTTTAACCAACAAAATAAGAAATAAAAACTAGTAACAAGAAGCTTACAACTAGCTCAAAGGCTAGGGAAGATCACTAGAGAAAAAGATGATGAAAGTGGATGATAAAAGCAATGTATGAAGGTTCTTCAAGTTCTTCAAGCACCAAGCTCCATGTAACACCTTCTAGTACTTGGAATGAGCTTAAAAATGGATGGATGGTGGTTGCAAGGTGGTGGTGGTGGCGGCACCATGTAGAGCCGAGAGGGAGAGAGAGAGTAAGTGAGAGATGGAGTGGTGAATGTTGTGAAGTTGTGAGATATGATCTTTATAATATCCAAGGAAATCTAAATAAATCTAGGAATATCCAAGCAATATCTAATAAAATCAAAGTAATATCAAGATGGGATTTAGTAGAGATTTTGCAATCTTGGAGTGGGGCCCCTACATGGGCCGTAGATATGGAGAAGGGGGGGGGGGGGTTAAATGTAAATTGATGGTAAGTGTAGGTTATTAGTGGAAGTTAAGTGTAATGTCTAGTGTTTTAAGTGTTTCTTGCATTATGTAGTATGTTTAAGTGTTCGGGAACTATAACTAGCTCAGAAAAATAAAAACAATGCTTCTAGCAATATTTTGGTGTTCCGGGTAATGTTCGGTTGTTCGGTTAGATACCGATTTGTTAAAGTGTTAAACTATTCCGTGTAGTGTCCTTTATGTAACTTTTGTGACGCTTTTAATTCCTGACACTTAGGAAAGCATACAGGACCATTTTGCCATATTTTTACATGTAATAATCTTGTTAAATGCTGAATTTTTGCTGATTTGTGCAGAATTCTGCACTTTATGTGGGTTTTAGGCACTTTCCGGCACTTTGTCTATCACTTAGGCATGCAGTTTTGTGGTCCTCACTTCCCTACACACTATACTAGTGTGATACGTCATCTCTGGCTCATACTGGGCCTCAAAATACTGTCTGTCTATGTACTGAACTTCGTCAGCATTTTTAGTTTGTCTGGTAATGGTGCCAATTATGTTATGTGTATCATTTGAACTATCTCGTGTTGCATGTAGCAACGAATAAAGTCTTGTATCATGAAATGCCATTGTATGTATATAACAGTAATCAAAAATTCATTTGTCTTGTCAACTAGATCATGCACAGTTATTAAAGCACAAATTACTGTTCATTTAGTGTACATAATGTACGAAAAAGTGACAGTTGTCACATTTGTGGTCTAGGGTTTGAGTTAGGATGAGTAATAATTGGACCAGTGGTTTGACTCCTACATTCCCTAGCAAAATGACCTAGCCTATTGCACTTGTAGCACTTGATCTTGGATTTATCCAACCCCACCTTTAGATTCCCATGTAACCCTGGGAATTTTCTCCCTGTCCTTTTATAGAATTTGCTTGTTCTTACACTAAGCAAAGCCAATTGATGCAAAATGTCAATTTCTTCAAGATCTGTTGGATCAAAGTGTTGTAAGTCATTGAGTTCAAAGCACAGATTATCAGAGTTCTGGCTTTCTCCATTTGCTGTGAAAGCAAAGTTGGATGTGTGAGGATCAGAGTTGAAGTTTGCACCAGCAGTTATGTCAATAAAATGATCATAACTCTGATCCTTACTGCTGCCAGACTCTTCCTGACCCAAAAGAGCTGTGTTGCCAAATGTGTAGTCATCTGCAACTTTGCCTGACTCTTGCAACTTCTTTTTCTGGCTTAACTCCCTTTCATAGGTCAGGAGTCTACCATGAAGTTGGGTCAGTGTCAGATCTTTGAACTCAACAGAGTTTCTAGTCACAAATGCAATTGTATCCCATTTTTCAGGTAGTGATATAAGAAACCTGCTGTTTTGAGTTGAATTAGTAAATTTAACATCAACAAGTCTTAGTTCACTAATGAGAAAACTGAATCGCTCAAACTGTTGGGTTAATGTTTCACCCTTAACATGACAAAACGTTTCATACTGCTGATTCAGAATTTCCCTGTTATTTTCAATTACTTCTTCAGTCCCCCCAAATTGTTCCTTAAGTGCATCCCATAATTCCTTGGCACTGTTACAGTGTAACAGCCCAGCAAATATTTCATTTGGTAAAGCAGATGCAACGATGCTAAATGCCTTGGCATCCAGTTCGAATTTTTGAAAGTCAGTTTCAGTATAGTTTTCAGGTTTCTTAGGTTCAAACTTCTTTGAATCCTCAGCACTCGGCACCATTAGAACATGTGGTCCAAAGATAACCGACTTCCAATATCCGGTATTCTGTTGAGCAAGGATGTGACCCATCCTTCTTTGCCAGATGTTGTACTCATTTCGCTTCAACATGGGTGGTTTGAAGAGTGAATCGATGCTATTGTTAGCATCTTGTGATTGTGACGTCATCTTGGTTGTTTTACAGACACTGACTAATCAACTTTGTTCGTGATTAAACCTTGCTCTGTTTTTCAACGAAACGAACAATAATAAGTATCAACGATTGTGAGCTGAACTTTTACGTCAAAATGATTGTTAGATCAAATTTGAATGTCCTTGCTCTGATACCAATTGTTAGGATCTGAGTTTCAATTGATTGTGTTTTACGTTTGATTAAAATGAAGATGAACAAGTAATTGCAGCGGAATGTAAATGGAAACAAACTTTCACACACAATCAAATAGGAGAAATGCTTTCAACGCACATTTTAACATAGAACCGAATGATTGAATTTATTTCAAGATTCAATTACAATGCATGCATGTATCACAAACTCCCCCTCAGCCTGAGCTCAGTGATTGTTCGTACAAGAAGACAAGTGGTGAAAGAGCCAATAGAACAGTACAGGGTACTGTTCTATTTATAGGCACGGGCAAACCACTGAAGCATCTTGGCTGACGTCACCATGAAAGTGACATCTAACCTCCTAACAACCTGAAACTACTAATCTATTACAAGCACAGTTTAGCTAACACTGATTACAATATATTACAAAAGGAAAGACTAAACTACTGCTTTCTCCTTCCATCGTTGTGACTCTAGCAGTACTTTGTTTCTTCAGCAGTGCTTGACCCATAACAGTAGATTGATCATCAGAACTTTAGTCTTCATCAGTCTTTATACTTGATCAGTTGTTTGTAGAACAGTAGTTGTATATAGGCAGTGGATTCAGGCCATCAGTTGTTAGAAAACACTTTCAAGGGGAAAGTTGGAATACAGCAGTACTTATGTTGGATCCACTGTTCTGATCCAGTTTTGGCTTTAATCAACTGTTCCTTTGGTAGGGTTCAATCCCAACACTGATTGAAGGTTCTTGAAGCTTTCGGTTGCTAGGAATCATCGGGTAACGATCGGGAGCACTCGGGAGTGAAGCATTCGGGTTTATTCTTCCCGTTTCTTTAGTTTTCATTTGTTTTTAATTGTTACAAGATGAATTCAGATTTGTTTATGATTGTTATTGCATTTTTAATCATGTTTAGCAGCTAAATACCTTTAACTACCTGGGCTATGACAATTGTTTAATAAAGTTTGGATTTTTATTCGTTATTAATGTGGTTTATGGGTTTTCTTGAAAAGTAAAAGATTATGGAATTTTGATTTGGTGTATATGCGTGCTTGATATTGTTTGAATACTGATTATTGCTTCGTATGATTCTTGGTGACGGTCTTTATCACATAATATAGTCGTGCTAGGGTTTTAGATTTTGGTGAGTGTCTATATCACATAATAAATCTTTGACTCTTTAGGGTGAAATTGCGCAACTAACCTTAGAAGTAATATTCGGTAATCTTATAAAATCAAGTGTTCTACTAATCTTGTCGCTGTAAGGCTCGGGGTTATTAATAGGTCTCGGTTTGGTATATAGCAAGGATTAGGTTTTGTAAGAAATTGGTCTTAGTTCCCTAATCAATCTCGTGTCTATTAAACCAAGTTAGAATCCATAGTTGCCTTAGACTTTCGCGCTGTAAGGTAGATTGTCATATTAGGGCACTTTTCAAGAAGTTAGAAGACTGTAAGGAAATCTAACAACCGGTAGTCGTAACAGCCTTGTAGAGTCTCACAAGTTTCTTCCTGAGAAGGGTCGGGAGGTCTTAGTTGGGATTTCTTAGGGTTTAGCATTAAAAGATCCCGGTTCCATACCACATTAATTTCGAAGAGAAATCCACTCCAAGTTAAGCATGCGTCTAGCCTAGGTAGTCTTCCTCGCCACTGGTTCAAGTCTTCGTCCAAATTCGAGTTTAGTTAATTTAATTAATTTAGTTTAATATTTATTTGCATTTTTAGGATTTTTAGTACCCCCCCCCCCCAAATCAAATAATCATTTAGTTAAGTTGTGTCAGTCTTAGTCTAGATAGAGTCTTAGCGTAATTTAATTGAGTCTCGTGGGTTCGATATCCGGACTTACTTAGCTTTACTAGAGTCGATCGGTTCGCGTGTCGGTTAGTAGTTTAGTCGAGTTTAGAGAGTCTAGAGTATTACTTTGCGTCTAGATTTAGGTTAATTTTAGTTGTTTTTATTAAACTACTTTTAGCACATCAGTTAACATAATAGCACAGGGGTAATATTATTAAATCAGGTGACTATTATGGTAAAATTACCATTATGTCATTTGACCCCCTTTGACCGTTTAAAGATAACGATGGAATGATGTGCCGGGGGTAATTGTGCGACATAAGATCAACGCGGGGGGGGGGGGGGGTTGGTAAATTGCAATTATTTCCATGGAGGGGGTCAGAATGCCAATTAGTTTAAACCCCAGGGGGTAAAATTGCATTTTACTCTTTTAATTAAATTTCTTAATATAAAGTGATCCAATTTCTTAAACCACATTCTTACCACGTCAATTCTTTTACCAATTAATAAATATATAAAATCCATAGGTATAAGACAACCAACAAAAGATCAAATACAATACCTTTATCATACAAAACGTATGAATAGGGTGAAAATGTAAAAAAACGCGGTGACATTTTCGTCATTATTTACTCGTAGAGTAATTATCAAAATTATTCTACAAATGATCTTGTAGGGTAATTTTGATCTTGTTGAGTAACTTCGTAAAATGTTCTTGTAGGGTAATTTTGATCTTATAGAGTATCAAAATTATTCTATAAATGATCTTGTATGGTAATTTTGGTCGTGTAAGGTAATTTTGTAGAGTATCATAATTACTCTACAAATGATTTTGTAGAGTAATTTTGAATTGCATGTTGTTTAATAAACTTACAGAGTAATTTTGATACACTTGTAGAGTAATTTTGATAATTACCATACAAGATCAAAATTACTTTATAAGATACACTTGTAAAGTAATTTTGATAATTACCCTACAAGATCAAAATTACTCTACAAGATCATTTTTAGGATAATTTTGATAATTACCCTACGAGCAAATAATTACGAAAAATGCCACCACGTTTTTTTTTTTTTTCATGCCTTTCGTACGATAAGGCACTTTGTACGTGAACTTAACCCTAAGATGACGTCACAAAAATAATGAGTCTTTGTCATATACAATATTTGGGAAAAACTTCACACAATAGTAATCAAGTTTCTTAAGTGTTTCATTATAATCTCTCAAAGTTTTTTTTTGTTCTTCTTCTAAAGTCACTCAACTTTTGGCAAGTGTTCAATCTTTTTTTTGAACGACAAATTTAGATCACTGACTGACCATTGGAGTATCATCGTGTCACGAGCGAAACCACCCGATCATATCCAGCTCCACTAGGCAATAATGGCTATACATAAATTCATGAAGAAACCCAATAAATCCAACCAAAACCCGCTTATCGGAATCGAATCCAGGACCTAATGGTCACAAGGCCTTATCCCACCCTAAGATGCCACTAGGCTATAATCATGGTTGTAAAAATCTCGACTAGACACCGATTAATCACCGACTAATCATCAATTAATCCCGATTAATCACTAGTTCCTGCCCTACCAGCCGACTAGCGACTAACGATTTCTATAACCATGGCTATAGTATCATAGGCAACAGGTGTTCAATCTTGCGAAGTAGTTGTATAGTGCTAATTTTCTAATTTAAACAAAAAATTACCTAAATGGAACATGTGCATATAAATGAAAAAACCCCATAGGCCATGCGTAATGGGCATTATAGAGGCATGAAAGAGTTTGATAATGCCCCTAGCACCATCCCCTTGGGCATTATAGTGGCATGAAAAGAGAGTGGCATTTCTAGAATAATGCCCAAAGAGGAGGAAAAAAATGGTAAGTATTGAATGAAATGGGCATTAACCGTTACACATTTTTTATAGGAGCGTTATAATGTTGATGTGGCGAAAAATGCCCCTTAGGAGGCATTAACCATTACACATGGTCTTAGGTGCGTAGAAAGTAACAATGCAGAGGTCGAAAAAGTTCACACATGGACATTTAAGAACTACAAATCTAACAAATTTACTTATATGGAGAAGCGTGTATAATAATGAACTAACAACTTATTAACACTTAGGCTATGGGGTGTGGGATGGAGCACCTAGGGGTTTTATCAGCACACGTCAGCGTCACGTAGTATCCACGTCAGCCAGTGGGCTTTATCACGCCCTCCCTTAACTTGCAGGGTGTGGGATAAAGCCCCATATTAAACAAAATTAAAAAAAAAAGATTTGATCGGATGAAATCAGGTGGGCCCCACCTGAACACATGCTTCTTCCTCGTTACCATGGTGAAGCCCCCTTCAATGGCGCCCCTCCTTGAAGACGGCGGTGTGGGTGGTGGCGCCCTCCAGGCGCTATGGGAGGTGAGGTGGCCGCGGTGGCGCCTTCACACCCTCCGGCCTTAGAATCGTAGATTGAAGTGATGTACCTACGCTTTAACTACATGGTTATTTATTATGGGATGGGGTATTGGGATTTAATTTGTTACACCATCGTATGTTTTCAAATTTTACACATTGTTTAGTGGGGAGATATGCTCTAAAAATGCAAAAGTTAAGTTATTTATCGTATCGTATATAACCGCACTTTTTACAAATACGCTTGTACGGTTAAAAAAATACATAATCAACTTAAACAAATTGATGGGCTTATCTTGTGCTCCATTGTAGGATGGGCTTATTATGTCCTTTATAGTGATGGGCTTATCTTGTGGTCCATGTAGGATGGGCTTATTATCTGGCTCATTAACTTATAGCTTGTAAAGGCCCTAATAGTATATGGAAAATGGTTTTCTATAAAGGTCTGGGTTAGATTGACCCAACTAAACAATACATCACATAGTGGTGCACAAAAAACCCGAACCTGGACCCGGACCCGGAAAAAAAACCCGGAACCGGGTATTATAAAAACCGGGTTTTCTATACCCGAACCCGACCCTACCCATAGGGTAGGGACAGGGTATTCATATTTGATCTAAAACCCGAACCCGGAACCGGGTTTTTTTATACCTGGTTTATACCCGAAACCCGGTTTTTATAAATACCCGGAACCGGTTTTTATAAATACCCGGAACCAGTTTTTATAAATACCCGAAACTGGGTTTTTTTATACCCGGTTATATAGCAAGTTTTAACAAACAATTTGAAAAGTTGTTTGATGTTTATTACGCAAAATATGGTCAATTAAGTTCACAAGTTCATCAAGCTTATGAAAATGCAGGTTCTTCTAGTGGTAGTTCAACAAGCCGTAATAGAAATTTAAAAATTTGTTTGTTTAATACTTTGCGAAGTGACATTGCTAAACGAGCTCGTGGTAACACCCAAAGTAGCGAGTTCGGGAGATATATTGCATCGGATTTTTTAGCATTCGTCACTTCCGAAGACGATCAAAAAACGAAGACGACCAAAAAGAAGAAGATCAAGAAGCGAAGACGATTCAAGTCCTATCTATGTTTTTTTATCTATGTTATTTTATCTATGTTTTCAAGCATTAAGACTTCTAGTTCTTATGATTTAACAAAATTATGTATGCACTTTGATGTAATCTTGTTTAATTATTAGGTTTCTAATGATATTTTAGTATTTGGTCATTATTCCCCTCTATGGAAAGATCAACTGGTGTTTGTCTAATACAAAAAAATGAAAAATTGATGGAACTTGGTTAAAACATAACATAGCAAATAAAATATACTGTTGTTTATGTAATCCAAAAGGATTCAAATCAGGACTATTCCTTCGATCTAGCACTATCGAATTTAAATTTAGAAATGTCATTAAAATTTCAATAGGCACCATCCACTAAAACATATAAAGAAGCATTAATACCCGGTTGGGTTTTTTTAATACCCGGTGCGGGTTTTTTCCCAACCCGATGCATACCCGAACCCTACCCGATGAATACCCGAACTGGACCCGAACCCGGAAATAGGGTATTATAATACCTGGGTTTTATAAAACCCGACCCGAACCCGGGTATATAGGGTATACATTTTTGGTAGAAAACCCGGACCCGACCCGGTTTTTAAAAAAAACCCGATTTTGTAAAACTCGATCCTACCCGAACCCGGTTCCATACCCGGAACCGGTTTTTAAAAAAACCCGATTTGTGCATCACTAACATCACACATAGTCGACTAGCCGTATACTTTTAAAAGTTTTATTGTATTATGATTGTATAACTTCTTTTTATTAACAATTATACGTATAATACATGTTTTATACAAACAAACTTTAAATAAAACATTCGGGATACAAAACACATTTTAATTAAAAAAAATGATGGCATAACCACTATGTTATTTTGATCAAATATGATGGGAGATAGAAAGAAAGAATATATACTACATAATTCATTTCATGTAGTCATGTAGATAACTTAATAACTCATTTCACGAAGAGCCAAATAAACACTTGTAGGTAGTGTTTTAACTATGTACATAACACCCAACTTTCCCTCTCCCACTTTATATCATAACCACTACGTTTGACTTATGTATTGAACCACATGCATGCGTATATAGGTTGGTTCTTGTAAAAAGTAGAAGATGCATACAAAGTGTATAGAGGATAAGTGCATAGATGATATATGATGCGACACTAGTACTTTAGTGTGAGTGTATATGCATCCGCTAAATTAAATGTGATTTTTAGACACAATGGTCTAGTGGTTTTGGCACACTATTATAATTGCTTAGTTTATTCATGTGTCAGACTTGAACAACTTAGATACCCTTGCACGTTAGACGCATTACTGTAATTTGCTTAAACACAATGTTGTAACTGGATAACTTAGATGCACCGTTATAACTAATTAGACATGCTCTTAATCGCAATGCAAAACTTAAAAAAAAAATCATTTTTTTAATTATAACAATAGTATATCCAAATTATATATAACAAAATATACGCAACTTTATGTTATAATTAGGGGCGTAGCTTAGTTGATACCCGGGGGTGCACCCGCTCTCCCCCTCTCCCCAATGTTTCGGTTAAAGTAATTTTTTTCGATTTTTCGCCTAAGAATTTTAAAATTATAAAGGATCGCCTCCAAATTATTTTGGCTAAATATTTATATAAGAGTAAATTGCTAAAATAGTCCCTAACGTTTGTTCACATTTGCTAGATCCATCCAAAAAAAGATTTTTTCTCATATGAACCACTGAGGTTTCAAAAAAGTTGCTAAATCCATCCAAACTTCAGGGACGATTTTAGTAATTTAATAAAACAAACTTTTTTTGGATGGATTTAGCAAATGTGAACAAACGTCAGGGACGATTTTAGCAATTTACTCTATTTTTTTTATTTTCATCTTTTTATTATATCTCTTAATTAACATAAAATCTATTTATTTTTTTATATTCATCTTTTTATTAAATTTCTTATTTAACATAAAATCTACTAGTTTTTTTTAACGGCGAATTTCTACAACAGGCGATAGATTCGCACCTGCTTTTGCAGGCCCTCCACCCCGCTCTGGCCAAGACTATGTTGTCTTAACCGGGCTCACGCTTGGCATCAGAGTTTGGTTTGGCGCTCCCCGACAAAATTTTCAGCCTACTGCCATATGCGAGTAGTTGCACCCTCAACAGACTATATAATCATTTATATAGTTGCACCCTCCAGAGAGTTTTCGGCTCTTGTGGAGGGTGCAACTACTCGCATATAGCAGTAGGCTGGAAATTTTGTCGGGGAGCGCCAAGCCAAACTCTGATGCCAAGCTTGAGCCCGGTTAAGACAACTTAGTCTTGGCCAGAGTGGGGTGGAGGGCCTGCAAAAGCAGGTGCGAATCTATCGCCTGTTGTAGAAATTCGCCGTTAAAAAAAAAAGAACTATTAGATTTTATGTTAAATAAGAAATTTAATAAAAAGTTGAAAATAAAAAAATAAATAGATTTTATGTTAATTAAAAGATATATTAAAAAGATGAAAATAAAAAAATAGAGTAAATTGCTAAAATCGTCCCTGACGTTTGTTCACATTTGCTAAATCCATCCAAAAAAAGTTTGTTTTATTAAATTGCTAAAATCGTCCCTGAAGTTTGGATGGATTTAGCAACTTTTTTGAAACCTCAGTGGTTCATATGAGAAAAAATCTTTTTTTGGATGGATCTAGCAAATGTGAACAAATGTTAGGGACTATTTTAGCAATTTACTCTTTATATAATATATAAATTGGGTCACATGACTTTCACCCCCTCTTCCCCGGAAACTTTTGGTCAAGCTCCGCCACTAGTTATAATCTGTTTACAAGAGTACAGTTTCAGTCCCTGAGGTTAACACCCGCTCGCAGGTCAAATTGACAACGTCAGGGACTAAACCTGTGAGCGGGTGTTAACCTTAGGGACTTAAAGTGAAAGCGTACTTTACTCTTTTTTATTTAATAGTTTATTTGTTTATTATTCTGTTCTATATATATCCTTTGGTCTAGAAAGAAACAAGAGTATAATAATAATACGTGAGACCTTAAACATGTGTTTTTATATCCATAAATGCGGAATAATCATTCACCTAAATTCCTTCCTGAAAATATGTGACTCCCATGTTGAAGGTTTGAATTTTGTACAAATCAAACAAAACAATCCATTTTTGATTTTTTCCCAAGCAATGCGACATATGATATAATTTATTTCGGAATGCCTGCAAAATAATACAACTAAATTATTTTAATAATGTTTTGTAGATATGATAACATGATCCAATTTAGCATCATTCTTCGCAAAATGCCGATTATAACCGAGTCTTATCACTTTTATTGTATTTTCAAGGAAACGAAGTATTTTTTTCATAATTATTATGCTACAAATTAAAAGCCTTCTAGAATCCAGCAAAATGTATGCGACTTCAAAAACGTATGCGACTTCAAAAACCCGTACTCCATATAAGTTATGAAATTTAATCTAGATAATCGTAGCTTATTCACTTAATCAACATCTAATAAAATTATGGAAGGAAAAAAGCATGGATATATTACGGTTTTGTATATCAAAAGAATTACGCCCCGCTGGTGGTATGCGCGTATAATGTATATACGTGTGGGCGCTCGGGGGGCAAAAGTGAAAATGCACTACTTTTAACATTAACGTTAAAAGAGAGGGATGGTTAATCATACATCATGTGGTGGCGTAGATAGCCGAAAAACAAGGGAGTACATGCACTAATCGGCCTTTATCTTAATTGCTGATTGTTATGTGCCTTTTATGTTCAAGGCTTGATGCAAAACTACTATCGAGCCAGTGGTCTCACTGAAAGCAGCTTTTCTATTCTTAATGGGTAAAGGTAAGGATATCTACATTTTACCCTCCCCAGACCCTACCTTAGCTTTGCTATTAGTAGGATTTACTAAGTATGATGATGATGATATATCAAAAGAAGACTTATGATAAAATGTTCATAACATTGCATCTTGTTTTTGCGTACCAAAGTGAATTTCAATTAATTTGCCACTTGTAACATACGACTATATGCTCATTGGCACCAAAGGTTGCATATGGGGCGTGGTGTTCCCGATGCACCCGACTGACGTTGCATCTCATCGAGCTCCTCTCCCAAACCCACACCTATGTGCCTAAGTGCCCAACCTATTCTGATGACCCATAACTATCGGAGCAAACTACGTGGCATCTCACTGAGTCCCTCTCCTGAACCCACACCTATGTGCCTTAGTGCTCAGCTCAACCTATTCTGATGACCCATAACTATCGGAGCAAACTGTGAGGCATCTCACTAAGCCCCTCTCCTGAACCCACACCTATGTGCCTTAGCGCTCAACCTATTCTGATGACCCACAACTATCAGAGCAAACTACAAAGTGCTAAATATTGGAAAAAAAGGGCCACCTCTACGACTCTGGGGATTCTCACGATTCCTACTATTCCATTGACAATGATGTCATGTCAGTACTTTCGACATTGTCAAATCTCATATTCTTAGTCCTTCTATGAAGTTATCCAATTATTTTTAATAATCTAGTTATCTTTTATTGTCCACAAACTACCAATAGTTTATTTAATGTCTATAGACAGTTGCCTTATAAAAAGAACTCGTACAACAAATACCAGGTAACCTTATTTTAAATACCATCTTACAACAATAAGAAAATATATTTAACTTTGGTTTCACCTGTTTAGGTGAGTGGTTCAAGTTCACAATGTGTGGTGAACGCAAGGGAGAAAACATGTTCATGTAGGAAGTGGGATTTAACTAGCATGCCATGTAAACATGTTGTAGCAGCTATTTGGGACATGTCTAGGAATAATATGTGGGCTGACACACCAGAAGAATGGGTGTCTTAGGTGTATTAGTTAGATACATGGAAAATGTGTAGATGAATGTCATAGAACCACTCATAGGGTTAGATATGTAGAGTCCCTCTTATTGTCCAACAAAACTCATTCCTCCTAAACGTAATAAGCATGTTAGTTTTGAATAAGTTTGATCATGGAGTGGTGTAATTTAAAGATGTTTGACTTATAATACTCAAATTTGTTTTTAGATTGGAAGACCCAAAAAGAATAGGAAGAAGGCATTTGGAGAGGATAAGGTTGAAGTTGTATTTTCTTTTGGAGGCAAAATGACTAGAAAAGGCAACACCACAAAGTGTAGCAAATGTGGAAACAGGGGACACAATTGTAAAAGCTGCAAGGGTCAAGGTGGGAATAGAGGTTTGCAAGCTGGTGCAACACAAGAATGAAAGAATGCAACACTAGGTGCACCAATGCCAAGTCAAGATGCATAGTGGTTTTCATGACGGTTATGTGGATTTCATGATGGTTCTATTAAGATAATGATGTTATAGTTTTTATGTTATGATGTTTGACTAATTATGGTGTTATGATGTGTGGCTGTTACGACAATGTTGTTATGTTTTCTGTTAAGACAAATTATGGAGTATGCCTTTGTAAGGTTGTTTATGTATGCTAAGTTGAATCTGTTTGACATTTGCACCAGCCATGTTGTTTTGACATTTGCACTAGCCTAATTGCATTGCAATTTGCAGCAACCATGTTGTATGGCTGTTTATGTAAGTTAAAGTCAAATGCAACGCCCATGTTTGACATTTGCATCAGCAATGTTAGAATTAATGTATGCATGTAAAATGTAACAAAGACAAGTAAATAAACACAACATTTTATTATAGCTATTTAAAAAGTCAAACATTACAACACACTTAGTTAACTTAAAAGTTAAACATTACGAACTTATTTCCATTGACAATCATCAATTGACCACCCTGAATCAGAATCATGATCCCCTTCTTATGGATTATGGTACCAATCCTCTACCTCTTCTTGTTGAATGTTGAAATCCCATGTCTTTTCTAATACTTTAGGGTCATATTCTAACTCTAGATCTTTTTTCATATTCTTCATTTGACCATTCTTTTCCTTCTTATTCTTCTAGCACAGGTAAGACTTCTTCAAAATCATTAACTTGAATAACTTTTTTTTTCATAGTCAGCAACTAGCACAACTTCTTTTTCAAAGTCATCAACTTCAGTATGGTTACAACACGGCAATCAAAATATGATATTGTATAACTAGAAAGAATAATATGTTAAGCTTATAATTAGATCAATTAAAGGCTTTAAAGAGTAAATTACAAATATAAATACAAATTACATCGGTCTAGTTTACACACATAAAAAACAAACAACAACCAAGTAACCTCTAACAAAATCTTCAATTTCATCACTTTCTTAGCTTTGGTCTTTGTCAATTCATCATTTTTTGTTCAAACTCCTTAACAAAGCAGGGATTACCCTATCACATCTGGAACAGGTGGGAGTATCAGTCCACTATAGCTATCCACAACTGCCATTTTGTAATCAAATTGTGTAAATTATGCAAGTGAAGTTAGAAATTATGTATGTACAATATGATCATCATTAACCTGTATATTATGCAGACATTCAACACTTTTGCAGCTAACACAAAATTTAATTAATATGTTCAATTAACAACTCGTAAATACATCAAAGGGCATGTAACTGAATATGTTCAAGCAGCCTATTTAAATTAATACAGTCCGATTAAATCAACTTAATTTGTTTAGTGTCATACAATACAAACACTTATACAACATAAGAAACGTCGACTGGGATTTACATCCCCTTTGAAATCCGATAGCAAGTACCGGCACTACATGAAACCCTTAGTACTCAACATTGTTATTTTGACAAATTGAAGGGATTAACCATGTAATTAATTCTAAAACTTCCTAAGGATTTGGACCAAACTTCATGGACCATTTATATAGTTCAATATATATTTTTATTTAAAACATGGTATTTACACAAAACCAAATAAATCTATTTTATTAATTTTTAATAAAAATATCATCAACAGAAGTAGCTGCGAGCATCGGTCAGTAAATTTTCACCAGTGACGCCTCACTAAAATTCCACCAGTGATATTATTATGTGACTTGGCATCATACTACATCTGTAATTTATCAATGATACTCTTCGTTAATGATATGTCGGTCAAAAATCATGCTAGACTATCTTTTCGTGCGATGCGCTTTTAACAGCGGATGCGCCTATCACGACTTTGTTTTATAGCGGCACGATAGTAAATTGGTATGTAATTATACATGTATCCTTATTTCTTTATACTAGCCAGTATATGATTGAGAAAATAAAGTATATTATAGTTATTTGTAAGATTTCATAAATAGAAAGAGATGGTAGGTTAGTAACATGTCAAAATGATTTTAAATTAATTCACATATCTAAAGTGGGCTTTAAATTAGGTTTAGATGTTTTAAATATGGTTATATAAACTAGACATTTCGAATAACAATTTCTTTTTTTATAGAAGTATCTAGAAGACAGTAGAATGTCAAATTTACTTTATTCATTTCATTTATTTATATGATTTAATATATCTACTTGATTCGTTAATTATAACCGAAATTAAACAATGATTATTGTACTCATATAGCAATATTACCCCTTACTTTACAAATAAAAAAAGAGATAAAACTTAAAAGCATAGGTAGAGGTTAAGGCATCCAAAGTAAATAATGGGAAGTCACTACTATAAGAACATATTCTTTCTTTGCTTAAAGAACCCAAAAGAATAAATAACAAGAAGCCATTGGTTTTCTTTTCTTTTCCTTTATCAAAAGTTGATTATTCGATTCATCACCATTTTCTTCTTTCTTGCTATTCTTTTTTTTAGTCCTTAGTTTCTGCTTTGATTTTCCCCTACCCAGAATAGAGGAACTATTGCAAAAAGTTCTATCATTTTTAATAACCAATAACCAATAACCAATTTTAAATACAAAAGTTAACTACAAAGACATGTGTATATTTTATTTTAACTAGTTGATTTTCTGACCCCGCGTTGCGGCGGGGATCCAATGTCTGCAAAACGCGTGTCGACAACGGCAAGTGGATACCGAATATCAAAACATAGATAAAAATGACGTAGTAACGATAGTTACTCCGTCCTAAAAACGATTTTAAATAATCTAATATATAATAGTAGGACCCCACACGTCCTACACGTTGGAAATTTGATTGTTTTTCAGTTCAGTCATGACGTTACTAACACGTTAAAATATGGATGAGCTCGGTACCGGTAATGACACCAAAAGTACCGATCCCGAAAATAATCGAAATTAGGTATCGGCACTGAAAATGCTCGGTACTATACGGTATGGTATTTGAAGGTAAACAAAAGTAAATACAGGTATGGTGCTAGACCAGTGCTGAACCGAAAGTAACGAAACCCTACCAGAGGAACAGATAATTAAAGCCAAAACCGGATCATAACAGTGGATTCGCAATAAGCAGCTGTTTACATTAGACTTTCCCCTTGAAGGTGATTATAACAACTGATGGTCCTCTATCCACTGTCCGTATACAACAATTGTTGTCCTTCAAACTGCTGATGAAGCCCTAAAGACTGTTAAGAAGTAAACACCGCTGGTTCAATCTACTGATGACAAAGCACTGCCCACTCAAGGACTGATCAAATTTGAGGAAAGCACTGATGGAAGAAGATAGCAGTAGTTTAATGAGTCACTTGTATTGTATAAGTTAGTGGTTTAGATTAACAGTGTTTGTATAGGAACAGTGGTTACAGGTTGTTAGGCTGTTAGACGTCGCTTTCATGGTGACGTCAGCTGAGATGCCTCAGTGGTTTGGTTTGCCTATAAATGGAGCAGTACTCTGTACTGTTACATTTGATTGACTGAGCGAGTTCTTCTCCTCTAGTCCAATCCTTTCATCTTGTGTGCAATCAACCTTGGAGCATCAGGCTGAGGGGGAGTTTAGTTTGTAAGCTTGCTTTGTAATCTTTTGATTTGCTTTGTAACCTTTTGACTGATGAAAAGCATGTGTTTATCAAAATTATTTTCCTCTTTGATTGTGTTTACAAAGTTTGTGTTTCATTTCCGTTGCATAACTCATTGAATCATGTTCATTAACTGTTCATTTATTACAAACAAACACAATCATGAGAGCCTCCGATCCTAACAATTGGTATCAGAGCTTGGACAGTCAAATTCGATCTAACAGTCAATTTGACATAACAGTTCAGCTAAAAAATCATTGATACTAAGGTTGATTGTATTTAGTTGAAAAACAGAGTAACGAGAAATCATGTTCAAAGTGACTACTCAAAAGCTATGTAAAACAACCAAGATGTCATAGGATACACAAACTTCATATAACAAGTAATGTCATACATAAACCACCTATAGTTTTTAGATCTAAAAATATGTCTGGTAACTATGGTAAAAATTATTTACGAAAATTGAGGTTAATTGTTGTTATGAAGTTTTTGCTGTTTCCATCATGTCCAGATCATGGATAATGTGAAATTTGGCATAAACATGTGCAGAAATGACCAAATCTCTCAAAACATTGCTGCAAAATGATTCTGGAATAAGTATTCCTTCAATAAATATCTCCCAGCGAGTATTTCAGTACTTATGTATGGGAAGGGTAAAAAGGGAAGAAGAAAATTACAAAAACTCAAAAGTGTGTTTATCTCAAAAACTTTTGAAGTCAAAAGAAAAGAGCATAAATACAAAACACTTAAGAGTCCAAAATTGGGTAAACAATGGTCATCAAGCAACTGTGTGAATTCATTGGTTCAGGGAAGTTCAAATAAAATAGTATCTCCAGTAAATAAACTTAAAAGAGGACTAGACAAATTTTTATGTGTCATCACATGGTAAAGTCTCTGTCAAGACTCTCAAAACCTATGTGTACATGTTTCCTCATTTTTGCAATCAATTGACAAGGAAATGGTCCCAAACAGTAGTTATTACAATGTATTTCAAATCATTGACCATTTTCCTAAAACTGGAAAAATGATGTGACTATGTGTTTTAATTTAAAATATATCAAATCCTTTTTGATGTTGTTTTCAGAGTAACCTTTAATTTAAAAAAAAAGGTTATTCTCAATAAAACAGGATATATTATTCTTTATTTTTCATTAGAATGATATATTTTGTACTTTTACTTATTTTTTATAGTAAAATTTTCAATCTCCTGTCAGGATATAAAACCTTTATTTTTGTTGGTGATATCATCTTTAAAAACAGATCAAAAGGAAATGATACAAGTGTCAAGGTCATGTCAAATTCAAGTTTGTTTTTAACACTGATTAAAAGATTTATTGCCAACAGACCCTAAAATACATGGGTACTCATGTTTTAATTAAAATATTATGACACAAAATGAGTAGCCTTAGTAAAAGGGTTTTAGTCATCTGGGATACTAAACCACTGTCAGGGATCTATAAAAGTTTCAAAATGTACAATTGACATGTGGCAAAACTTTGAATGCAAATTCTCATAAAAGCTGCTGACATGTTGAACTTTACAATTTGCATCTAAAATGTATTTTGTTGAGGATAGCAATCTTGCAGACATTTCAGAATCAACATCAACAGATGTTAGAGATGATATTGTGATTTCACAAGATAAAATGATTCCCTTCATCAGAAAAGCAGATGCTCAAAATACGTGTCAAAAGCTTATCCACTGATGCACTAACAGTTGTTGAAATACTAGCCTTTCAAACCGTTACCATTACCCCTAACCACTGCTTTGTTCAAACATCTGCTTCCTAAATACTGTCCACTGCTGAAAGTCAACCGCTGTTCCTTCATTTTCTTGGCAAGCACTGATGTTCAAAATCAGTGTCTTATCCACTGATAGTAAAAATCACCCACTGTTCTCATATTGTTACCGTTGTAACCACTGATATTTGCTTCATCAGTGGTTCTCCAAAACAACTGTCCTCCATTATTCATCCTTTCATCAGAGATTGGCACGTGGTCAGTTTTTAACCATCAGATCATTATAACTGCTGCCACATCAGCATTCAATTTTTCCCTAAATAAAACCCTGATCAAAATCCCAAACAGGGTTTTACACTGTCGAATTGAATTCCAAAATTCTCTTCTCAAAGCAGTTTCCCACTCTTCATCACAAATCATTCTTTGATCTTCTTCATCAAAATGACGAAATCAAAATCGAAATCAAAATCATCTTCATCCTCTGTTTCCAAAGACGCCACTCAAATGGCCGCTGAACCCAGTGAAATCCCATACAACTCCCCTCACAGTTACTTGGGTCTACTCACAAAACCCACTACCACCAACACCTTCGATTCAATCATTGACACCTTATCTGCATCAAAGTACAAAACTTTGCTAATAGCATATGCTCCTATTTACCAACAAACCCAGAGAGAGTTCTGGAAAAATGCTACCCTTGAGAAACAGGGAGACATTGTCATAGCCATCAACTCCTCTATACAGGGTAAAGCGATTCAAATTACTCCACAATCAATCTCAGAAGTCTTTAAGCTTGATGATCAGAAAAGTAAAACTTCTTTTTCTAAAAGCGTATTGAAAACTGATTTTCTCGGAAGAGGGTATGCAGAACAACCAAAAAGAGATATCTTACAAAAAGGTTATTTCCCTTCTGCACCTAGGTTTTTATTTCACACTCTTTTCATGTGTGTTTCAAATAAAACAACTGCGTTTAATGAAATACCATTAAAGATTCAATGCCTGGGTTATGCTATTTTAAACAATGAAAATTTTAACTATTCCCAGGAGATCTTTAATGACTTGGTAAAAAATGTTGACAGCAAATCATTTTTGCTCTTTCCAAGGTTTCTAAGCTACTATTTTAAACAAAAATTTGGAAAGGAAAATGAAATTTTTCTCAAACAAGGTGCTTATTTTCAAATAAATGGTTTAACACCTGAAACATTCTCTAGAATGTTAACACCTTCAAAAACAAAAGCAGAGGTGCCTGAGCAGAATTTAGCAGCTACCACTGCTCCTCAGGTATCAGCTGCTGAGCCCACTGCTCCAGGTGATCATAGCAGCACAACCAGTGCTTTGAAACCCACACCTGCCATTACCAAAAAGACCAAAAAGAAAACACCCAGAAAGCCCTCCAAACCCAAAACAAAGGCAACTCTGGAAGATGAGATCCCAGAGCCACTACCAGTGACAACACAATTGTCACTTACAACCACTGATGTTACTTCCTCACAGCAGATGGAAGAAAGATCTCCACCATTGCCTCAAACTCCTCATGTATCCTCACAAAAGGATCAGGTTGTAAGCACAGGGACCCCACATTATGAAGCTCTGGATCCGATTGGTTCCATCTTCCTCAGTCCTGATCCCAAGGACATGTCTTTTTCAACACCCATACCTTCACCCATCACATTACCACAATCCATAATACCCTTGTTGCATGCAGTTGCTATAGCTCAGACACAAACCAGTTCCTCTCTATCACCTATCACTGAGAGTACACTCCCACAAGTGATTGGGTCTGATGCTACTACCCCTGCTATCCCAGCAACAACTGAGGAGGTTACACCCCTTGAGTTACAAGTAACTCTTGGTGGTAGTTCAAGTGGAGCAGCAACTACAAGTGATGGATCAACAGATCTACATTTGGACAGTTGTTTCATTAGTAAGACTCCCTTGAAGGCAATTTCTTCTATAGCACCTCTGGTAACCACCAGTGAGTTCGTTTTGACCACTGGTACCATCGAAAGGTTATCAAGTGCAGAAGAAAGAAGTCCCTAGTACCAAGAACAAGGGGCATCAATGGATGATTTCTAGGCTTCATGTCCTAAGTCACACATTGATACAACCACTGCTGGTGGGGAATCAGATGATCCCATTAATTTGGATGATGATTCAAAATATCAGGAATTGACGAGCAGAGTTGAAAATCTTGAAACATCGGTTGCTGAAATAAAGGATATGGTGCAACAACTGTTAAAAGCTCAAAAAGCACAATCCACTACTGTTCCAGCTCAAGCACCTGCACAACCTGCATCTGCTGCAAATGAGCTATGGAATGTATTTCAACCCCTGCTTGAAAAACAAAAACAAATGGCTGATCAGCAGCATGCAATACATGTACAAATGCTGACAAACATGGTGGAGTCAAGATTTAAAGATACTCAAGCAGACATCAAAGCTATCAAGGCTCATATACAAAGCACCACTGGAAAAGTTCCTCCCACCATTCTTTTCATGGATAACCCCCTTGCAGATAATGCCAAAAAGGGGGAGAAAATCAAGCAGTTGAAGAAGAAGGGAATTGAGGATGGTGTTTATATTGAACCGGAAAAAGATAGCCAGAATAAAGCTGCCACTTTAACACATACTACTTCACCACACACCACCACAACCACTGTCCTACCACCATCATCATCTATAATCACATCACCACCACTACCAAAACCAAACCCACCACCATTACCTCCTGCCATAAAGCAGAAGACAACAGATGTTACAATATCTGTTGTAATGACAACAGTGGTTGAAACACCAGATGTTTCAACAACTATTAGTCAATCACAAGTCACTGCCACTCAAACCACTACCACTGATCCACTCAAAACATCATCTGCCTCTCCTATAATAAAAAGGAGAAGGATTTTCATTCCTGATTCAACCCCTGCTCAAAAGCAGAAGACATCTACTGACACATCAGTAGTTGTAATGACAACAGAGGTTGAAACACCAGTTGTTTCAACAACTGTTTGTCAGCCACCATCCACCACTACCATCACTTCACTTCAAACCATCTTCACTCCAATAAACAAATCACCCAAAAGCACTCCTTCACTGGTGAAAATTTACACCAGAAAAAGACAAACAACTCAGGCAGGTGATGACAAATATGATCCTATTGCTGCAAAATATCCACTGGAACCTGAAGCTGTAAAAAATGAGATGAGACAATTCTACACTGAGGATGATCCTTCAAAAAGAAGATTTCCTTCTCTCATAGGCTTCATAATCCCATAAAATATGGATGAATATCTCGAGCTCAAAGCAAGGCAGGCTAAGATAAGAGCCAAAATTGAATGCAAAGAACAAGGTGACGAAGCCATTTCAGAAAAAATGGGATTCCTGCTCACTAAAGTCAAACAGATGGAAGATTATGCAGGAGATCTGAGCAAAGAAATGTCAAACCTACAACCCAAAGCAGATCTACGAAAAGAAATGAGAAAAGAATATCTTGCATACATCATGAAAGAAAAATTCTATCCAGATGAAGAAAAACAATTCTAAGAATGGCCAATAGTTGCATTAAAGCATGAGGCAAACAGATTTGAAAGAATAAAAAATGATCCAAGCAAGAATAGGAAAGCTCCTAACTGGAGTAAGTACAAAAGGCTCATTGCTGATCTTACTTCAGAGTACAAAAGAAAAAAGCAGGAGTTGGTGGATGCAAAGGTGGATACTGCTAAAGCCATAGCAAAATGGACAAAACAGTATACAGATGAAGCTTATGAAAGGCTGAAAAGAAGGAAAATGATAGATTTTAATTCACCAAAGAAGCCTGACCACAAAGAGCTAAAACAGCTGACTGTTGCAAAAGAAAAGGAAAAGGAAGCTGAGTACTTTGAAAAAGCCATCAAGAAAATGGCTTTAGATAAAGACATAGCAGCAAAGCTTCAAGACCTTGCCAAAAAGGTTCTGAACAAATCATCATCACCTAACACATCAGCAGATATCTCAGACATTGAGCTAGATCAACAAAAGAGACAAGAACAGATTGACAAAGAAGTTGCAGAAGACATAGCTGCAGCAAATGAAGTCATAGAAAAGGCTTTCAAACAAATGCCTGAAGCTCAGGATACTGCTCTACAAATCTTTACAAGGCCAAAATCTCCCAAGTCATCTGTAAATAAATCTCTCCCAAGAAACCCATTGGGTTCAAAAATACTAAAATGGATGTCTGATCAAAAGACCCATGTATTGACCCTGTTCAGATCCAATGGAGAAGTGAAGTACATATCAAGGAAACAAGCACTAAGCCTTGGTGTTGAAGATCTACAAGATCTCCTTGAACTTACACTGTGCAGGGATGAGGATGACTCAAGTTCCAAGGACTTTGAAGTGGAATTTAAAAGACAAGCTAAGGAACTTCTGATGAGTAAATAAAGATCCAGAATAATGAAGGGTTTTGGCATTATCTGTTCCAGGGGGAGATTGTTGGGGTTGAACCCTACCAGAGGAATAGATAATTAAAGCCAAAACCGGATCATAACAGTGGATTCGCAATAAGCAGCTGTTTACATTAGACTTTCCCCTTGAAGGTGATTATAACAACTGATGGTCCTCTATCCACTGTCCGTATACAACCGTTGTTGTCCTTCAAACTGCTGATGAAGCCCTAAAGACTGTTAAGAAGTAAACACTGCTGGTTCAATCTACTGATGACAAAGCACTGCCCACTCAAGGACTGATCAACTTCGAGGAAAGCACTGATGGAAGAAGATAGCAGCAGTTTAATGAGTCACTTGTATTGTATAAGTCGGTGGTTTAGATTAGAAGTGTTTGTATAGGAACAGTGGTTACAGGTTGTTAGGCTGTTAGACGTCGCTTTCATGGTGACGTCAGCTGAGATGCCTCAGTGGTTTCGTTTTCCTATAAATGGAGCAGTACTCTGTACTGTTACATTTGATTGACTGAGCGAGTTCTTCTCCTCTAGTCCAATCCTTTCATCTTGTGTGCAATCAACCTTGGAGCATCAGGCTGAGGGGGAGTTTAGTTTGTAAGCTTGCTTTGTAATCTTTTGATTTGCTTTGTAACCTTTAGACTGATGAAAAGCATGTGTTTATCAAAACTATTTTCCTCTTTGATTGTGTTTACAAAGTTTGTGTTTCATTTCCGCTGCATAACTCATTGAATCATGTTCATTAACTGTTCATTTATTACAAACAAACACAATCATGAGAGCCTCCGATCCAAACAGGTAATCGGTATAGTAAATTTGGTACCGACACGATATCGGTTTGATTACTGGACTTTATACCATTTGCTCATCAATAATTTAAATATCCAAGTTAAATTTACATGTTACAATTCATTCATTACATAAAAATACAAAAAAGAAAGCAAAAGAAGTTGTGTATATAAAACCTCATTCAAACGAAATATAATTTATTTCTGTATTTCCATTTCCAATACATTTTAAGGAGTTTCCCTGAAAGCTATGATATGCCTTTTTACCTCTCCCTGTCGGATGAGCTCGGTACCAAAAACCCCCAAAAGTGGGTACCGGTACCGAATATACCTGGTACGGCACCGGTATGGTACCATTATTTGAGGGTAAAAACGGGTACCAAAAATGACAAAAGCCGGTACCGAAAATGTACCCAGTTTGATAAATTTGGTACCGGTACCGGTCCCATTTGCTTATCCCTATGTGGTGTTAGTATTCATTTAGTTATGTTTGGGTGTTACTCTTCATTGAGTTATGTTTTTAATATATAGGTAACTAGGTTAGTTACCCATGTGATACACGGGCTGATATAATATTTTATGTTAAAAGTTGCTTTGAATAAAACTACATGACCCATTGATTAAAAAATTACAAAATTGTAATTATAATTAATACTTGCAAATAGAACAAATGTAATAGTAATTCATAACTCTCTAAATGGGTTGGAATTCGAACGGTTAGTGGAAAATTTGTGGGTCGGCCGAACCCGTTTTGACCCATGACCAAAATTTCAAGATTGCTGACCACAGAAGGTTACCCCTTTAAAAGCTTCAACATTGTTGGCGGAGTTGAACTTTTGGAATAGCAACCGTTATATCACCTTTCATATTAGCCCAACTTCACTCAAGAAAAAAAAAATAATAAGAAGACAGCCACATTGACCAATCTATGGCCTGCATATAATAATGAAGTGTATTATTAAAATGACAATAACAAATGTAAAATCAGCATATTAACTCAAAATGAATAGCATATTGTAACATGGCAATTTTTTAAAAGTTACCGAAATTAATTTTGATGATTTTTCAGGATGGCTAATGAGCTACCAAGGCATTCGGATCGCTGTCACAGACACATAGTGGACTCCAATTTTATAAAAAGTACATGTTCAGAAATTTAGATGCATAATAGTATATCCTAAAAGCAAGAAGTGAAATTTCTTATTACAACCCTAACGTGTAGAAAAAGCGTGAATATACTTGATAATCACCTGTGCAAACACCCATCCAATAATTTAATCAATATCACTTTTATGATTAGCTATATCCCCACCCTTCTCCTTACCTGTAATCATAGTTAACAACCGATATAAGATACATATTATTTGTACTGGTTAGACAAAATATCAGTACGTCTATCTTACCCATCATTTCTAATGTCTCTGAATCAGCGCACACTTGCACCAAATGATAATCACCCGTAATCCTATAGATTATAAGAATACGATTCGTGTATAAATTAAAAAATATGTGAGAAACTTGGTTATGAATTTTCAATAGATGGTAGTTCATTTATATAATATTTTAGGCTATCAAAATGTTGCACCTGACAGTATTGCGTAATGGGTTGAGATGAAACCGTAGCTATCGAAGTACTTGGTAAAAACATATTGATGTAAGAAACTTCATCTACAATGGCATTAGCACCACCATGCTTCCCACCTTTTAATAAAGCATGAGCATACTCTTGATACAGTAATATGGCCTAAGTTTATGATCTTGGAATTCCAAATTGCTCATAAAAGAGTTCCCATGAAATCCAAAAATTCCCTTATTTGAGGCCAATGTAAACTTCTCAACCGTCAACATTAAAGCTAAGTAGTCCTACTTTTAACAAATTCCCTTTATTTTTCGTCTTAATTACTTATGAAAAACATTCTAGTTTCGAATAAAAATAAGTAGTCCTAATTTTAACAAATTTATAAAATAAACAATACGAAAGTGATTCAAAACCAATCAACCTTACTAAATGATCCAATCAACCACAATTCTCTTAATCTTTCTGAATCCGATACTTGTTTAAGAAAAATCTAAAAGCAATCTCAAACAATCGTCCATAAACTTAAAACACTAACAGGGGCAATAAACTTCAGGTCAAATATTAACAGGGACAATAGACGAAATTTCAGGTCAAATAGTAGAGCAAAAGCTCATACCGAATCAAACTCTTTTATGAATGTTCATCATGTAGCATTGAAATTACAACCTCAAGATGAAACACATACCTTCGCTGAACGAAAACCCAAAACGGCAGCTAAATTGAGTATCAAGAGTTGAAGAACAAAGGCCATAAAACCAATTTTGAACTGCCAATTTAGTGTTCGTCTAATCAATTTTGGATCCAAGACTTCTTAAGATAACAAAAAAACGAACAAACCTCAGTCTATTCTGCTTCGAACCGCCATCTTCACAAATCACGTTTATAAACACACATTATTTAACCAGTATTAGGGCACATATCTACTAAGAAATAAAAGGAATTAGGGTTTAATTCAATGCGCACCTCGGGTTAGTGTCACACTCCGATATTTCCACGTATTACCGGTGGGCCCAGTGGGGGAGTATCGTGACGTAGTTGATATTATTATAGTCAAACAACACAATATTTAAATGCACAGCGAAAGCAAAAGATAGATTCATTTCAACCGTATAAAATTGTAATATCAAGTCTCACAAAATAGTTGAAAATAATCCACAGGTGGATCAAATAAAAAGAAGCATTGTTCAACAGACTGAAATGCATCCAAGCTTGCGAGACTCTTATTGATGCTAAGGAGAAAGCCAGCCTATTTCGAGTAGTACCCGCACTTAATCTTTTTGGGAAAATACGTCAATTTACACTGGTAAATACAATCAACTGAATCATTTTGAAAAGGTTTAGAAAGTTGATTTAAATGCACGAGGCACAAACATTTTATAACTTGGGATAATCATTTGAATATAATCTCGTAAAAGAATTACATGTTTCTTATGCGTTCAATAGCCCGGTTCGTGCCGGGTTAAAGATCAATAGACACACCACATTATTTATTTAGGCACTGACGGGTGTACGCCTATGCCCCGTGCTTAGGTCGTGGCCATTTCGTAAAATGATGCCAAGGATATCCGGGACATGGTCATTAACCCCCCAAAGGCTTTAAGCAAACAAAACAATTTAAACGGGTCATTTCAATAAATTAACCATCATATGATTAAAGATTCAATGCCCGACCAAGCGGTATTTTATATACCGTACCCCAAGCCCGTATAGGGAAAATAAGTTAAAAGTATTTACCTGAGCAAAGTATAATCACAAATGCAAGTGCAAATAGCTTTTACCGGGTCTCCTATTCTGGAACGAAGGTTTATAATAACCTATTAGAATCCTAACGGGTCTTTAATTAAGCCTAAACTTAGACCGGTTAGTTTTAAAGAAAGATATGGTTCGAACGCATGATTAAGCGAAGACCGGAATAGAATGTGATTTAGACCCGAAAAGTTTGAAGACTTGTATAATATTGGTAAACTAAGCACATTCTGGATTTTGAGATAAAAATGATAAGGTTCGACCCGTTTCGGCTAATTTATGCAAACTAGTTACATAAACCGAACCGAACGCGAATAACGCATAACGGGTAGCCGAAAGAGTCACGAACAGGTTTCCTAAGTTAACATGCTTTAAATATGTTGTGATATCAGTAGGATACCTTCCATTATGCCCAAAACGAGTTTAATCTCAATTTAAGCCCCGTAGGGGTATTTTGGTCATTTTAAAGATTATAAAAGAGATTAAATATACTTCTGAGATATGGGTCTGAAATAATCAGTAAAATAACTTAATTTTATAGGTTATATCAGTTGGTGATAAGTCTTATATGAAAAAATCGTTTTAAACCCATACTATGTGTTAAAAACGCGTAAAAAGCCGTTTAAAGCGATTTCCGGGTTATAACAGAAATCTTAGTTTTCTGATCAGGTTTTAGAGTTCAAAATACTTCATTTATCATATAGAATCAGTAGCCAAAGGTTTGGTGTCTAAATGTTATGTAAAACTCATTTTATAAGCAAAAAGGGTATAATCGGTATTTACCGAATCAAGGCAATAACCTTAGGTTATGATCAGTTTAAAAATAATTAAAAATCTTCAAAAATACCAAAATATTATATTACATCAGTGGGTAAAAGGTTTGGTGTCAAAAATTGGGTTTAGATAGGCTTTACGCTAATTATGCCGTTTTAATTAACAAAAAGCTTTCTAATTACGCTATTGAGCATAACTCTTAATCTAGACCTCCAACTGATGTGAAAATTTAGGGACATGCTTATAAATCAGTAACAAAGATTATTGTCCTCTCATATTTCCAAAAATCTCAGTTTATGGTCAAAAGGGCATTATGGTCAACATTAAGCAATTAATGGAAATGTGTAAATGAATCGGACAATCAACGAGCCAATCACATAGGGTTATTCCATCATGTAATCTGGTCCTAAGGAAACTGTAAGGCATTTCTAAACCCATCTAAATCGGGTCAGAACTGAAGTCAAAGCAAAAGTCAAAGTTTTGCGACTTTCGGTTCCGAACCGAACCTAAACAGAAAATTATCGAGTCGGACATGCTTAGACATGTTCTTGCATTGATTACCATGTTATATGAGTGGCAAAACAGGTTACACGTCTTCTACATTGATAATTATGCGTTAATTTGAAGATTAAGATTCTGTTGACTTTTTATAAACAACTTTGACCCGATAAATGATCTAGTTAGAGCGGGAATCAGAGGGTGCCCTTTTAAGGGTTTATTGCCCACATAATTACCAACTTATAACTACTTTAAGATTTGACTAATCACTGGACCATTAGCGATTAATCGTTAAGTCAAACCTTAATTACGACGGTTTGACTTTTAAGCTATAAACTAAGTAAAACACGATTAAGGAAGGTTAAGGATACTTACCGAAGTCCTAATTACGACTAGAGATGCTTAGGGACAGCTCTTGTGCTCCAGGAAGTTCCACAATTGAAGTTGTGAATGAATGATCAAAGTTGCAACATTGTGCTCCTTTATATAGTGGGTTTAATCCCACTAGATCATGCCAAAGAAGTCTATACATGTTCCCTGATGTTAAACATGTGTCCCTAGTGCCTAAAAACAAGTTGGGGTTGCCCATGGTATGCAAAACAAGCAATCCAAGTCGGTTAAAGGGCTGAACAGACACCTGTCTGTGTTTTCTGGTTCTGGAAGTCGCAGGCGGCCCGCGTAAGGATTGACAGTAGCCTTACGCGGCCCGCGTGAGGGTGGTGGTCAGGTTACACAAGTTTCAACTTTTGTATTTTGGCCCCAGGTCCTTTTAAAACTTGTTTTAACTTTTTGTAGGGCTTGCAGACGCGGTTCATGAGGTCCATGAATGCGGCTGG
Organism: Helianthus tuberosus; assembly: GCA_030545235.1. Taxonomy (NCBI): domain Eukaryota; kingdom Viridiplantae; phylum Streptophyta; class Magnoliopsida; order Asterales; family Asteraceae; genus Helianthus; species Helianthus tuberosus. The sequence goes on from CM060393.1 coordinate 31,932,297, forward strand.
TGCATTAGTGAGTCCAAAAGGCATCACTAAAAACTCGTAATGACCATAACGAGTCCTAAATGCAGTCTTATGTACATCTTCATCCTTGACTTTCATTTGATGATATCATGACCTTAAGTTGTCACACCCCGACTTTCCACGTGTCACCGGTGGGCCCGGTGGGGAATATCGTGACGTAGTTGATATCATCATAGTCAAACAACACAATATATAAATGCACAGCGGAAGCAAAAGATAAATATATTACAATCCAAATATAAAGTAATATCCAGTATTACAACGGAAAGTAAGGGATCCACAGGCGGATCTTAAAATATAAATATTGTTCAACAGACTTTAGACGCCCAGAACTTGCAAGATTCCTTATTAACGTCCTGAGCAGCTTCCAGCCTATTACGTACTTGTACCTGTCACTTAGACTTTTGAAAATACGTCAGTTTTCACTGGTAAATACACTCAACTGACTCATTTGAAAAGAGTTTAAGAAAATTGATTTAGATGCACCAGGCACAAATTATTTTGACACTTTGATTAAAATGCACAGAGGCAAAATTAATCTTTTATAACTTGGGACAATCATATTTATAATCTTGTATACAGATTTACATGTTCGTTGTACGTTCAGGGCCCGATGTAGAAACCGAGTCAGATTAACAGACACGCCACAAGTATAGGCCCACAAGAGAGTGAGATACCGTTATTACTTAAGCAACTGTCAGGTGTATGCCTACACCCCGTGCTTAAGACGTGGCCATTTTATAATACAATGATGTCAGGGATATCCGGGACATGGTCATTAACCCCTAAAGGCTTTTATTTCAAACAATACAGATTAAACCGGGTTACCTCAATAATTTAATCACAATCCGATTAAACATTCAATACCCGACCAAGCGGTATCATTATACCGTATCCCAAGCCCGTATAGGGAAAATAAGTTAAGAGTATTTACCTGAGCTAGCTCCTGTCTTAAATAGAAAGAATTAATAACTCAGCCGTATTCACTTAAGTAAGCGTAGGTACAATTTACCGGAAGGCTCTAGTCTGGAATGATGGTATAAATAACCAATTAGAATGCTAACGGGTCTTTAATTAAGCCTAAGCTTAGACCGGTTAGTCTTAGAGAAATATACGGTTCAAACGCACGATTAGGCGAAGACCGGATAGAATGTGATTTAGACCCAACAAGTTCAGAGACTTGCTTAATATGGGTCCTTCATGCACATTCAGGATTTTGAGATAAAACCGTTAAGGTTTGACCCGTTTAGGCTAGTTTATGTAAACTAGTTACATAAACCGAACCGAACGCGTAATAAGCGTAACGGGTAGTGATGAGAGCCATTTAAAGGTTTCCTAAGTTAATATGCTTCATTTATGTTGTGACATCAGTAAGATGCCTTTCATTATGCCCGAAATGAATTTAATCACAAACTATGCCCCATAGGGGTAGTTTGGTCATTTTAAAGGTTGTAAAAGAGTTTAAGTGTCAACCTGAGTTACAGGCCTGATGTAATCAGCAAACATACTCAATTTGCTAAGTTATATCAGTAGATTAAAGTATATAAGTGAAATTTATCAATTATAACCAAACTATGCCCCGTAGGGGTATTTTGGTAATTTCACATAAGCCGAAAAGCTCAAAACTGACGTCTGAGTTTATCAACCTTTGCTTATTGTTAAAATATTATAATTTTCCTCAAATATCAGTAGGTATCACCCTTGGTATGTTTAAAATAATCTTAGTACATATTATGCGTTAAAAACCCTTAATTAGGCGATTAAAAGCCGTTTACGGGTTCGATACATAAAGCTGATATTTTTACTATTCCAGAAGGCTTAAAATAATTTATTTATCATTTAAGGTCAGTAGCAAAAGGTTTGGAGTCGTTTGGATATGTAAAACTCATTTTATGGCCCGTAACGGCAAAACCGACAATTACCGGATTAAGCCTACGACTATAAGTTATGCTCAGCCTAAAATTTATTAAAAATCTTTAAAAATCCCAAAATAATATATTACATCAGTGGGTAAAATATTTGATATCAAAAAGTAGGCTTAACTAGGCTATACGCTAATTACGCCGTTTTATTAACATAAAGCTTTAATTTTACGCTAACGAGCATAACTCTTATTCTACACCTCAAACTGATGTCAAACTTTGCATACAAGTCTATATATCAGTAATTAAGGTTTCTACTCTTTTACATTTTCAAAAATCACGGTTTAAGGTGAAAAGGGCATAATGGTCAACATATGAGCAATTAACGGAATCATGCGTATTAATCGGTTAACTAATGAACCATAGTGTATAATCACAGAGAGTTATACTAGCATGTAACCTGGTCCAAATGAAGCTCTTAGGTATTTCTAAATCATACCAAAACGGGTCAGAACTGAAAGTCAAAGTAAAAGTCAAACTATGCGACTTTCGGTTCCGAACCGGGTCTAAATAGGAAATTGTCGGGTTGAACATGTTTAGACATGTTCTTACACTAATTACTAAGTTATAACAATGATCCAACAGGTTGTATATGTTCTACATTGCTAATTATGCATAAATTAGAATTTAAGGATCCTGTTGACTTTTTTTCTTAACAAGTTTGACCCGACATTTGACCTTGTTAGAGTGGAAATCAGGGGGAACCCTTTTAAGGGTTTATTACCCACATAATTACCAACTTATAACTACTTTCACTTCGACTAATCACTGAGCTAACAATGATTAATCGTTAAGTCAACCGTTAATTACGACGGTTTGACTTTTAAGCTAAAACTAAGCTAAAACTTAATTAAGAAAGGTCAAGCAAACTTACCAAGGTCTAATGGTCGACTAGGATGGCTTGGAAGGTGCTCTTGTGCTCCACAAATGATCAGATTGCAAGAATGAAAGTGTGAAGCATTGGTTGCAACTCAAGGCCTTTATATAGTGGTTTAATCACGACAAAAGATTGACACACAAGTCTACAACCCACCACAACTCACTAACAAGTGTCCCTAGATGTTTCGGGGTTGTTTAGGGGCCAAGCATGAAGAGGCAAATCGATTTAATGGCTGTTACAAGTGCTATGGCAGACAAGATCCAAGAAAATCACAATTCTGTCCAAACAAGGCAGTCGCGTAGCGCGACTGCATGTGGGTAATGCTCGCGCTATGCGAGCCCATGGTGTCATCCAACAAAATTTTTCCTTAATTGCAGTTTTGGTCCCTGGCCCTTCTAAAGGTCGTTTTCATGTCTTGTTTTGCACATTGAGCCCTTGAAATTAACATATAAGGGCTTTAAGACATTTACCCACTTTGTTAAGTCCACGGTTAACTTTATTGTTACCCGAAAAGTCCTAACTTTCAACGTTGATGCTTTAACCCCTCGCACACGAATTTGATCATAACTTTCTCATACGATAACGAAACCTTACGAAGTTTATATCGTACATTCTAGTGAGCATAATTAACCGTTACAAAGCTTCGGGTTTGTCAAAAGGTCACTCAGAGGTATAAATTTAACATGTTGACACATTTAACCCCTGTAGTTTGTAATCTCTCACTTTCTTTCATATTTAGCTTCGTATGATCCATGATTTATTCGTTTGAAGGTATTAGTATCATGTAGGGTTAATGTACAATATATTTATTCACTGTTGACATTTAGAACTCGTATTTTCATATACTTTTCATGTTTGTCAACTTTAGTCCTTTCAAAACATTCTTTCACACGTTCAAACATGTGACACGTGTCAACACATTATAGGACGTGAATTTTCGAGGTGTTACATCCTCACCCCCTTAAAAGAAATCTCGACCTCGAGATTTGTTAATGTAAAGGAAGTATTTTCTGCCTTAAATTGGCTTAATCTTCCTCTGTACCTTTGAGTCTCTAAGGCACTACAATTGACCTTTATAATAGGTACATGTATCTTTTTGGAGCTTCTAATCATGTCGATCCTTAATCGAAACAGGTTGCTCATACTATCATAGTCCTGCATATCATTATGTGATAGCGCTTTTCGACTTATTGGTGACACGTCGCTAAGTCATTAGTGTAGGTCACATTGCGCGTTCCATCAAGTCCTTAATTAGGTCTTAGCTCGTAAGCTATTTAATCTTGATACATTCGAATCCTTCGAATGATTCTATATAATCAGAGCCTGACTAGCCTGATAATTTAACAAATTTGGCACACCCTGCCTGGGTGATATCTTTTGTTGAGCCTTATTTCTTAACAAGGATTTAGGAAGGTTACTACTTTCCATTAATCCTTGATTTTCTGCCGAATAATGGCAACTTATAGATAATTAGGGATTTGTTTGATCTTATTCGTTGTTTCCAAGTCAACTTTCAGATCCTGATAATTGGACTCCCCAAGGTCTCGTCCATCCAACGGATGTTTTGATATTTCATTTATACAAGGTCTCCAAAGGAGCCACCTTGATACTTATATGGCAACTATTATGGAAAAGCTAAGGTGAGATGGTTATTCCAACCACTACTTAACTAATTTTAAGGAATAGCTAATCCTTGTCGTTAGTCGAACAATTCGACGATCCTGGGTAGCTGATGGAAATTCTTAATCGTTGCCTAATTAGGGTTGCGGCAATTAATACATAAGCAATATGAACCGTCTTTCTTATTCAATAACATAAAACCCTCAAAAATTGAGTCAAGCTATATGAGCCTATGTCTTAAAACCTACTTAATCAAGGTTTTGATTATTCCATAATCAATATGGAGTTTTCACAATACTCCAGCCCACAGCGGGATGTTAATCTTAATTCTACCTGCCTTCTAGGAGGTAAGCAGGGAAAACTTATGAGAAGATAGTCAAGATACAAGGAGGCTATAGAGATTTTCCATATCTCAGGCTCCAGTTCATCCATCATTACTTGTGTCAAATAAGTGACACATTTATGTTATAGGTCCACGAATTCCTTAATCGGGAACATTTACTTGGACAATTCCATGCTGGATATCTCCTTTGAATACCATTAGTTGACTTTAGTATCATATGACCATCGGAATATCTTTGTGGTCCCATGCATTAAACCTCCATACTGATCAGGCATGGAAGCAATCTATGGAACATATTAAGATATACCAATCCTCATATGGCGCTTTTTATCATACTGTTTGGTATTCGCAATCAATAAGGATTAAAGGGATGTTAATTACATGCGAATGTCCTTTATCTATAGAGAGGGTACATTAGAATTTTTTTTTTATAGATTTAGGAACAGAAAAATTTGCTCCTATTACTAAATGGATCAACTTCTTAGTTACGATTCGACAACTGCTATTCATCATCCTCATGGCTTTATATACTAACCATGGTTTCATTAAACCATACAGGCCAATATAGCATTAACATTCTTAATGAACGTTATTTAATATATATCAATTTTACTTAGCCTAGGTCACAAAAGACCATTTATGGCATTTAAAGTTTGGTCCTAATCCATCATCTTTTTGACAGAGGATCAAAATGTCACATCTGTCTTTATTATAGTGATGAATTTGGATAGCTTGAAAGCTTGCCATAAGGATATCAGAAAAGAGTGATTCCAAATAAAATATCAATCTAAGATTTGTTGGGCATTTTCTATAGTGTCATCGGCAAATTTCTATCTCGCGTTAAATGGCTGGAGTCCTAATCAGCGGGGACAACAGTTCACAATATTTATAGTTCCTTATAGAATCATATTTGCCAGTATCAAATAAATTTCTGTATAAACTGCTTGATAAGGAAAAGTACCTGCTATACCATTATCATTTTGCACCGTCTCCTGGGCGTTCATTCTGAAAACTCATGCATTTTTTCTCTTGGCCTCTTCGGGCTTCTTCTGATTCCTAGGGCAGTTAGTCTTGATATGCCCCTTCTCGTTGCAACCATAACAGGTTGCATCTTTCAACTTCTTGCAATCCAAGGTTTTATGTTCCTTAGACTTGCAGATCCCACAGGGTAGTGGCTCAGACTCAAATCTGCATTTCCCAAGATGGTATTTCCTACAGGTTCCGCACCTGGTCTTCTCACTCGACTGTTGGCTGTCTCTCTTAAACCCGGAACTCTTCTTATCGGAGCGATGAGAATTCTCATCCTCCCTTTTACACTTTCCATCTTCAGAGGCTTTGGCAGCCTTGTTTCTAACCACGTCGAGTGTGAGAGATAGCGACAGATCTGTCGCTGACCTGAATGTAGTAGGTCTCGAAGCCTTAACACTGGCTTTGATTTCTGGGGCTAAACCCCCAATGAAGCGAGCAATTCTCTTGGGTTCTGGTGTTACTAGGTAAGGAACCAGTCTGGACAGGGTATTGAAACTGGTGAGGTAAGCTTGACAATCTAAGTTTGTCATCACCAATGATAAGAAATCTGATTCAATTCTTTCGACCTCGTGTTGAGGGCAGTAGTTTTCCATAATGAGAGCAACAAACTGTTCCCATGACATGTTGTAAAGTGGGATCTTCCCAGCAGCTTGAATGAGAGCCTTCCACCATGCTAGTGCTTCTCCTTTGAACGATTGGGATACATACTTTACTACATCCCTTTCAGCACAACCGCTGATGTCAACCACCGTGTCCATTTCATCCAACCAGGTCATACAATCTACTGCTCCTTTCTCCCCAGTGAAGTCCCGAGGTTTGCATGAAACAAAGTATTTATAGGTACAGGACTTGGTATGCGGTTCATTACCGAACACTATCCTCTTGGATGGAACACTGTGTTGACCAGATGAATGTCGATCATCATCCTTCTTTGGTTCTTCTTTCTTAGAGGGCGGTGGCTTGCTGTGTGCCTCCGAATAAGTCTTAGGGTCAGACTTAGAGTGGGGTACAGATGAGGCTCTACTATTAGTCTCACTATACTCCCTAAATTGCTCCTCTACAGCTTTAGATACAGCTGAATCAATCAATGTACGAAGTTCTCCTCTGGTTATATTAATCCTTTCATCATCGTGGTTTTCCAGAGGGTGAGTGTTCTCTTCCTTTGACCTAGCCATGTAGCTTTAAATGCTACATAAAAATCAAACAAGGGCAAGGTTTATACGGAAGCTTTTACAGTTTTATCGTTTTAAACGATTTATTAACCATGGTAATATAAACCACATTGGTTAATTTGTTAGTTATATTTAATTAGCATTTTCATTATAATTTATCCTAGTTATAAAACATTAAGGATATTAAGGTGGCTCAAAGGGCCTAGTCATAAGGACAGTTTTAAATTTACAAGCCATGATTTCAGAGAATCGAGGCCTTTAGGTTTGAATCAAAGTTCATTACCTTTTTTTTTCTTGACAGGGAGTTGTAGGCTACCACTGTCTTTTGTCCCTTAGGACAATAAGTATGGCCCGTAGGCATTTCATCACTTATGGATGTTTATAATATGATCATCTTCATTTGATGATATTAGTCAGGATCGCATTGATCATACAAACTATTATGCTTGGACGTAGTCCAACATCTTTAGACGGGGGTCAGAGACCACCACGGTCGTTGTCTTATCTGACAACAAGTTTGGCCCGTAGGCACTTCATCACTAATGGATGCTTATTTCAAATAAGGGAATTTAGATTTACCCCCTTTTTAAAAGGCGGCCTGTGTGACTTTAACGATTCACAGTTTACTAAAAATGTTAACGTACTTATAGATGTTAACAGGGATTGGAAATCCTTTGGATAGGTTTTACCGTCTTGGCCATGTCTGCAATGACATTTAGGCTAGGTTTTACCATCTTGGCCATGTCTGCATTGACATTTAGGCTAGGTTTTACCATCTTGGCCATGTCTGCATTGACATTTAAGCTAGGTTTTACCTTTAAGATTCCTTTAATATTTAACGCAGAACAATCTTAAATTGAGATGTTAATAAGGGTCTGAATCTAATTGTGGAACTACCGTCTTGGCCCTGCCTTAAAATGACACATGAGCTAGGTCTTGTCCTTTTTAGATATTTCCATTTATTATAGTGGTAGATTTTATAATATAGGAATGATATTTTTAATAAAATCGTTCCTTTAAAATTTAAACAAGTATATGGTTGTCCTAAACGGGACTTCTACAAAAATGACTTGCCCATTCAAGAGCTAATCAGAAAATAACAAAGGAACCAAATAAGGACAAATAAAACGAATTTGAATTTGTCCTATGTTCTCGTCTAGACTCAAGAATGTGCAACTGTGTAACTAAGATTAAACACAAAAGCTAGTGTTTAATTCACTCAGTGTTGGCTCTGATACCAACCTGTCACACCCCGACTTTCCACGTGTCACCGGTGGGCCCGGTGGGGAATATCGTGACGTAGTTGATATCATCATAGTCAAACAACACAATATATAAATGCACAGCGGAAGCAAAAGATAAATATATTACAATCCGAATATAAAGTAATATCCAGTATTACAACGGAAAGTAAGGGATCCACAGGCGGATCTTAAAATATAAATATTGTTCAACAGACTTTAGACGCCCAGAACTTGCAAGATTCCTTATTAACGTCCTGAGCAGCTTCCAGCCTATTACGTACTTGTACCTGTCACTTAGACTTTTGAAAATACGTCAGTTTTCACTGGTAAATACACTCAACTGACTCATTTGAAAAGAGTTTAAGAAAATTGATTTAGATGCACCAGGCACAAATTATTTTGACACTTTGATTAAAATGCACAGAGGCAAAATTAATCTTTTATAACTCGGGACAATCATATTTATAATCTTGTATACAGATTTACATGTTCGTTGTACGTTCAGGGCCCGATGTAGAAACCGAGTCAGATTAACAGACACGCCACAAGTATAGGCCCACAAGAGAGTGAGATACCGTTATTACTTAAGCAACTGTCAGGTGTATGCCTACACCCCATGCTTAAGACGTGGCCATTTTATAATACAATGATGTCAGGGATATCCGGGACATGGTCATTAACCCCTAAAGGCTTTTATTTCAAACAATACAGATTAAACCGGGTTACTTCAATAATTTAATCACAATCCGATTAAACATTCAATACCCGACCAAGCGGTATCATTATACCGTATCCCAAGCCCGTATAGGGAAAATAAGTTAAGAGTATTTACCTGAGCTAGCTCCTGTCTTAAATAGCAAGAATTAATAACTCAGCCGTATTCACTTAAGTAAGCGTAGGTACAATTTACCGGAAGGCTCTAGTCTGGAATGATGGTATAAATAACCAATTAGAATGCTAACGGGTCTTTAATTAAGCCTAAGCTTAGACCGGTTAGTCTTAGAGAAATATACGGTTCAAACGCACGATTAGGCGAAGACCGGATAGAATGTGATTTAGACCCAACAAGTTCAGAGACTTGCTTAATATGGGTCCTTCATGCACATTCAGGATTTTGAGATAAAACCGTTAAGGTTTGACCCGTTTAGGCTAGTTTATGTAAACTAGTTACATAAACCAAACCGAACGCGTAATAAGCGTAACGGGTAGTGATGAGAGCCATTTAAAGGTTTCCTAAGTTAATATGCTTCATTTATGTTGTGACATCAGTAAGATGCCTTTCATTATGCCCGAAATGAATTTAATCACAAACTATGCCCCATAGGGGTAGTTTGGTCATTTTAAAGGTTGTAAAAGAGTTTAAGTGTCAACCTGAGTTACAGGCCTGATTGTCACACCCCGATTTCCACGTGTCACCGGTGGGCCCGGTGGGGGAGTATCGTGACGTGGTTGGCAACGTAATAGTCAAACAACACAATATAATAATGCACAGCGGAAGCAAATTTAAAATAAGATACAACCGAATTTATTTATTGTAAACAAAGTCACAATCATTCGGTGTTTATCCACAGTAGGATCGAATAATAAAATATTGTTTATGGTTCAACAGACTTCGGCATCTTAAGTTTGCGAGACTTCTAGTGATGCTTAGGAGACTCCCAGCCTATTTCGCCTAGTACCTGCATTTAATCTTTTTGGGAAAATACGTCAGTTTACACTGGTAAATACATTCAACTGACTCATTTTATAAAATGATTGAAAATTGGTTTGGATGCACATGGCATAAACATTTTTTATTAACTTGGGAGAATTATTTAATATTATAATCTTGTGAACGATTTACATGTTACTTATGCGTTCAGTAGCCCGGAACGTATCCGGGTTAAAGATCAATAGACACACCACTTTAAGTGAGTTATACACGGGGGTACGCCTACACCCCGTGCTCAGGTCGTGGCTATCTCGTAAGATAATGCCGAGGATATCCGGGACATGGTCATTAACCCCCCAAAGGCTGTAAAGTAAACACATCTGTTTAAAACGAGCCGATCAAATTATTCAATTAACCACTAAGCGTGGAAGATTTGATGCTCGATCAAGCGGTACGCTATGTACCGTAACCCAAGCCCGTATAGGGAAAATAAGTTAAAAGTATTTACCTTGATGCAAAGTATAGTCACAATAATCAAATAGCAGGTAGCTTTTACTGTTTCTCCTAATCTGGAACGAAGGTTAAATATAACCTATTAGAATCCTAGCGGGTCTTTAATTATGCTTAAGCTTAGACCGGCTAGTTTCAAAGATACGGTTCGTACGCACTATTAAGCGAAGACCGGATAGAATGTGATTTAGACCCGACAAGTTTGAGGACTTGTTTAATATGGGTTTACTATTCACATTCTGGATTTTGAGATAAAAATGATATCGTTTGACCCGTTTCGGCTAGTTTATGCAAACTAGTTACATAAACCGAACCGAACGCGTATAATGCATAACGGGTAACCGAAAGGGTCGCGAACAGGTTTCCTAAGTTAATACGCTTTAAATATGTTGTGATATCATCATGATATCTTCCATAATGCCCATAACGAGTTTAATCCTTAATTATGCCCCGTAGGGGTATTTCGGTCATTTTGAAGGTTATAAAAGGGATTTATAATACCTCTGAGATACGGGTCTGGTTTAATCAGAAAAATTATCAATTTTAACAGGTATCAACAGTTGGTATAAAGTCTTTTGTGATAAAATGGTTCTAGACCCAAACTATGCGTTTAATACGCGTATAAAGCCGTTTTAAGCGACGTACGGTTTAAAATATGGTTCTGAGTTTTCTGATCAGTAAAACAGGCTCAAAACACTCTATTTATTATTTAAAATCAGTGGCAATTGGATTGGTATCAAACGGATTTGTAAAACTCGTTTTATGGCCTAAAAGGGCATATTCGGTATTAACCGAATCAACGCGATAAGCCTAGCTTAAGATTAGTTTAAAAATAGTTAAAAATCTTCAAAAATCCCAAAATATCATTTAACATCAGTGGGTAAAAGTTTTGGTACCGAAAATCGGGTTTAGATAGGCTATGCGCTAATCGCGCCGTTTAATTAATAAAAAGCTTATTATTTACGCTAATGCGCATATCTCCTAATCTAGACCTCCGATTGACGTGAAAATTTACGTACATGTTTAATAATCAGTAACTAAGATTATTGTACTTCCACATTTTCAAAATTCTCGTTGTATGGTCATAAGGGCGTTATGGTCCAATTTAAGTGATTAACGGAAACGTGTGCATGCATCGGATAATCAATGAAACAAGTACAGAGACTTATACTAGCATGTAACCCAACCCTAATGAGACTTTAAGGCATGTCTAATTCAAACTAAAACGGGTCAGAACCGAAGTCAACGCAAAAGTCAAAGTTTTGCGCCTTTCGGTTCCGAACCGGGTTTGAACAGAAATTTGTCGAGTCGGACAAGCATAAACAAGTTTTTATACTTATTATTAAGTTATATTAAGGTTAGAACAGGTTACACGCCTCACGGATTGCTAATCACGCGTTAAATCACAAATTGCATTTCTGTTGACTTTTTCGGTTAATGTTTGACTCGACAAACGAACTAGTCAAGATGGGAATCAGGGGGAACCCTTTTAGGGTCTTATTACCCACATAATTACCAACCTAACGGTACTTTTATTTCGGGTTACGACTGAGTCAACTTAAATTAAACTGGAAGTCAAACGTTAAGTACGATATGTTGACTTCTAAGCTAAAAACTAAACTAGAATTAATTTAGAAAGGACTAGTGGACTTACAAAAGTGTAATGATGATTAGGGATGCTTTGTATCAGCTTTGAAGGCTCCTCAAATGATCAGATTGTTTGCAATTGATGTGAGGAATGGTTGTGACATGAAGGCCCTTTATATAATGGGTTTACACACCACAATGTATTGACACAAGGGTCTATGATCAGCCACAAATGATAAACACATGTCTCTAGTGTCTAGGGGAGTCTAAGGGTCCTTCACATGCAAGAAAAACCGGCCAAGAGGGTCACAATTGCACACAACAGCCAACAGCAGGTAATCTGTCGCTGGGCACCCCCTCGCGTAGCGCGAGGGGCCGTTGCGCTACGCGACGCCCTATGCTGATCAGAATTGTTTTGTTTGTTGAAGGTTTGAAAGGGTAGCCGTAACTTCTGACTTTGGGGCATCAATTATCACTTAGGGCCCTTCATAATGTGTCTAGAATAGTCTCATACCCTACCATTATCCATTGTTTCAATTGGATCCAATAACAAGACCCGAAAACAACGGGTTTCCATTCTTTTCTTCGTAGAATCCTATCATACATTTCCAATTCCATTATTGGCAATAATTCCCTGAATTGAGGGTATAATAGATGTGTAAAATATTAAATCGGGTCTTGGGATTTATAATTGAGGTGTTCAGAGGTAATAATTTAACATGACGCCACTTTAAATCCTACCGAAAACATCTTTATTAATTCCGGGTTTTCAACGCGTTTTTGTTTGACATGACACGTGTCGTTTTAATATTAAACCCGAAATTTGCGAGGTGTTACATCCTCACCCCCTTAAAATAAATCTCGACCCGAGATTTACTGAAACAAATAAGGGTATTTTTCTTTCATGGTGGATTCTAATTCCCACGTAAAATCGGGACCTCTACGGGCATCCCATTTGACCTTAACAAAAGGTATATGCTTCCTTCGAAGCTTCCTTACCTGTCGATCTTCAATCGAGAAAGGTTTTTCAACAAACGTTAAGCTCTTATCTATTTGCACATCTGTATGTGGCATGACATGTGAATCGTCAGCGGAACACTTCTTTAGATTGTAGATGTGGAACACATTGTGAATTCCACTGAGCTCTTCTGGTAAGTTCAACTTGTAGGCAACTGACCCGACACGTTCGATAACCTCGAAAGGTCCTATGTATCTCGGGCTTAGTTTGCCTTTCTTACCAAATCGCATCACCCCTTTCCATGGTGACACTTTAAGTAGGACTTTGTCACCTACTTCGAAGTGAAAATCCTTACGGCTTGGATCCGCGTAACTCTTCTGCCTATTCCGGGCAGCTTGGAGGTTGTTACGAATCTGGACAATCTTGTCCGTTGTTTCGAACACGATTTCTGGTCCTGATAACTGGACTTCTCCAACTTCCGCCCAACAAACTGGCGATCTACACTTTCTACCGTATAATGCCTCAAACGGCGCAGCCTTTATGCTGGTGTGGTAGCTATTGTTGTAGGAGAATTCGATCAATGGTAGGTTCTTATCCCAGCTACCTCCCAAATCGATCGCACATGCGCGTAGCATGTCTTCCAACGTTTGAATAGTACGCTCACTCTGACCGTCTGTCTGAGGATGGTAAGCCGTACTAAAGTTCAAACGTGTGCCCAAAGATTGTTGGAAACTCTTCCAAAAATGTGACATGTACCTAGTATCCCGGTCAGAGATAATAGCTACAGGTATGCCGTGTAAGGCTACAATCTTATCAACGTATAACTGGGCTAACATATCGGAGCTATAAGTCTCCTTGATGGGTAAGAAATGAGCTGACTTAGTCAGTCGGTCAACTATAACCCATATCGTATCGTTTCCTTTCCTTGTCTTGGGTAACTTGGTAATAAAATCCATAGTTACCATCTCCCACTTCCACGTAGGAAGTTCAGGCTGTTGTAGCAAACCTGACGGTTTCTGATGCTCGGCTTTGACTTGCGCACATGTCAAGCATTTTGCTACATGGGCGGCTACAGACTTTTTCAAGCCTATCCACCAATAATTTTCCTTTAAATCCTGGTACATCTTATCAGCTCCAGGATGAACGGAGTATTTGGAACTATGGGCTTCTTGGAGGATGACATCACGAAGTCCTCCAAAAATTGGAACCCATATTCGTCCGTTTAACCGTAAAATCCTGTCCTTGCTAAGAGTTAACTGCTCCTCAGTTACTCCTAACTTTTCATTAGGATAGTTAGCTTCCAACACAGCTTCCTTCTGTGCAGCTAACACCCTTTCTATCAAACTGTTCTTTATCTCCATACGCTTGGCGTTAATTCGAATGGGTTTAACCCTTTCCTTTCTGCTCAAGGCATCAGCGACTACATTCGCTTTGCCGGGATGGTATTTGATTTCACAATCATAATCATTTAAAGTTTCCATCCAACGGCGTTGCCTCATGTTTAATTCTTTCTGGTTAAACAGATGCTGGAGGCTCTTGTGGTCAGAAAAGATCACAAACTTGATTCCATAAAGATAATGCCTCCACAGTTTTAGTGCGAACACAACGGCACCCAATTCCAAGTCATGGGTGGTGTAATTCTTTTCGTGCACCTTTAACTGTCGTGATGCATAGGCAATCACCTTGCCTTTCTGCATAAGCACACACCCCATGCCAGTGTGTGATGCATCACAATAAACTACAAATTCTTCAGCGCCTTCAGGTAAGGTAAGCACAGGAGCGTTGCTCAACTTTTGTTTCAAAACATCGAAGGACTCTTGCTGCTTAGGGCCCCATACGAATTTTACTTTCTTCTTGGTCAAGGAAGTTAGGGGTGCAGCAATCCTTGAAAAATTTTCAATAAAACGCCTGTAATAACCCGCCAATCCCAGGAAGCTACGAATCTCCGTAGGTGTCTTTGGCTCTTGCCAATTCATAACAGCTTCCACTTTAGCGGGATCCACCTGGATACCACGCTCACTAACCACGTGTCCAAGGAATTGGACTTCTCGTAGCCAAAATTCACACTTAGAGAATTTGGCGTAGAGCTTCTCCTGACGTAGAAGTTTGAGAATACAACGAAGGTGTTTCTCGTGGTCAGCTTGGTTCTTAGAATAAATAAGGATGTCATCAATGAAGACGATAACAAATTTATCTAAGTAGGGCTTGCAGACACGATTCATGAGATCCATGAACGCGGCTGGTGCATTAGTGAGCCCAAAAGGCATCACTAGGAACTCGTAATGACCGTAGCGAGTCCTGAATGCAGTCTTGTGAACGTCTTCATCCATAACCTTCAACTGATGGTATCCTGACCTCAGATCAATCTTTGAGAAGTAACTTGCCCCTTGAAGCTGATCGAACAAATCGTCGATCCTGGGTAATGGATATCTATTCTTGATCGTGACTTTATTGAGCTCGCGATAGTCGATGCACAGACGCATCGACCCATCCTTCTTCTTGACAAACAGGATTGGCGCTCCCCAAGGAGATGAACTGGGTCGAATGAAACCCTTAGCCAGCAATTCATCTAGCTGCGTCCGCAACTCCTTCATTTCGGTGGGTGCCAATCTGTATGGTGTTCTAGCAACTGGTGCAGCTCCGGGAATGATATCGATCCTGAATTCGACTTGTCTATCTGGTGGTAGGCCAGGTAGATCTTCAGGAAACACTTCTGGGTATTCTGAGATGACAGGGATGTCTTCTAACTTTGGTTTGGGCTCATCAATAATCACCTGTGCCATGTAGATGACACACCCCTTCTTCAAACACTTTGAAACCTTGAGCATAGTCACGTGCTCAGGCAGTCCGTACTGGGTATCTCCCCGAATGGTAAGTGATTCACCAGACGGAGTCTTTATCACTACTTGCTTCATGTTACAGACGATTTGGGCCTGGTTATGAGATAACCAGTCCATACCCAGAACTATGTCAAAACCGGCTAACTTAAAGGGAAGTAGAGATAGAGGAAAAGAATGGTTCTTAATGGATATAACACATCCATCTAACTCAGTAGAGACGGCTTCAATGGTACCATCTGCTAACTCTACCTCATAATTCACTTTTAGGGTTTTGACAGGTAAATTCAACAATTTACAAAATTCATGATCTACGAAAGACTTATCTGTGCCCGAATCAAAAAGTACTCTTGCAAAAACATCATTTACAAGGAAAGTACCTGTTATGACGTTATCATCCTGCACAGCTTCTTTCGCATCCATCCTGAAGACTCTGGCGTTAGTCTTCTTAGCCTCCTCAGGCTTCTTGTTGTACTTAGGGCAGTTAGTCTTTATGTGGCCCTTTTCATTGCAACGGTAGCACGTTGCATCTTTCATCTTCTTGCAATCCAAGGTTTTGTGTTCCTTGGACTTGCACAAACCGCAAGCAAAAGACCTTGACTCATTATTCGAGTTTGATTCGAGTCTGCACTTTCCAAAGTGCTGTTTCTTGCAAGTTTTGCATGTGGGCTTCTCTCCAGAACGATGCCCATCTTTCTTTGACTCCGATCCCTTCTTGTGATCACCGCTCCCACGGTGCTTCTTGTTCGATCTACGCGAACCATCATCTTCATGCTTCCTCTTCTCGGCCGCCTTATTCCTCTGTGATCTCTGCCGGACCGCATCCAGAGTGAGGGATAAGGAAAGGTCAGTTACAGACCTGAAGGTAACTGGCCGAGAAGCCTTTACACTGGACTTGATCTCGGGTTCCAAACCACCAATAAAGCGAGCAATTCTTTTTGGCTCCGGGGTTACCAGGTAGGGAACCAGCCGAGACAGTGTATTGAAGCTTGTCAGATAAGCTTGACAATCGAGGTTCTTCATCACCAGGGATAGAAAGTCTGATTCTATCTTCTCCACCTCATGTTGAGGGCAGAAGTTTTCCTTGATCAAGGCGATGAATTGATCCCACGACATACCATACAACGGGATCTTTCCGGAGGCCTCCATCAGAGATCTCCACCAAGCTAACGCATCACCTTTGAAGGACTGTGAGACAAATTTAACCACATCACCTTCAGCGCATCCGCTGATGTCCACGACCGTGTCCATTTCATCCAGCCACGTCATGCAGTCTACGGCTCCTTTCTCCCCCGTAAAATCCCTGGGTTTACAAGACACAAAGTACTTATATGTGCAACCCTTGTTACGGTGTCCCTGATGCAGTACCAACTGCTGAGATGGATTACTTTGGTGGTTGGTGGACTGGCGATCATCACCGTTTTTCTTTGGTACATCCTTTTTGGGAGGAGGCTTGCTATGAGCCTCGGAATGCGTCCTTGGCTTTGAATGTGATACAGAGTGAGTCCTACTTCGGGTACTACTGTATTCTTCATACTGTCTATCCAAAGCTTGAGTAACAGCACCGTCTATTATTGCTTTTAGTTCAGCGCCCGTTAATGTAATCTGGGCGTTCTCATTCGGCTCCACAGGATGGCTATTGACTTCATTAGAGTTAGCCATTTGTATTGAACTGTTGCAGAAAACAAGGACAATAATTTATTTGGGAGTTTATTATGGAATTACCCCTTAGGGTAACTCGTTAACCATGGTAAACAGAGACCATATTTGGTTATCTTATTAATCGCATTAATTTAGGATTTTAATTAAAATTTATCCTAAACATAAACAATAACAATATATATTAGCACATAAGGCTTGGTCACATGGACAATTTAATTTATAAGCTATGACTTCAGAGAATCAAGACTTTTAAGGTTTGAACCTAGTTCATTACCTTTATTAGACAGGGAGTCAAAGCTACCACTGTCTTTTGGCTCATATGGAAATGAGCAGGGCCCGTAGGCATTATATTACCACGTATGGTAAAATGTGATCATCTTAATTGATGATGTACCCAGGATTTAGAGATCATTAAACTGGGTTAGGAATCTTCTAAAGAATTCCTTTATAAAATGACGTATGTGATTTTAACGAATCACTTCTGCCAGGAGTGTTAACATGTTTTAAGATGTTAACAGGGAATTGAATCTTTTAAACAGGTCTTACCATTTTGGTCCGGTCTTATATTTGACACGTGGCTAGGTTTCACACTTTAAGATCCTTAATTAAATAAATTTCATAGGCAGATTAATTTAAAAGGAATGATTTTAATTTATTTATTTCATTTATACTTTATATATGCACATAATGGCAACATGAAATTTATAAAACAAACCCCCCATTAATTATACATAGGTTACATGTTGCCCTAAACGGGTCTTTTCACACAAACCATTTCCCATGTAAGGGGTCAAACAAGTACTTACCCGCGCAGGGGTTAAATTTAAAACACAAGTCCTCGCAGGGACTGATTACTTAAATAGATGTCCACGCAGGGACTAGGTACAAAGATAAATGTCCACGCAGGGACTACATACACACATAAATGTCCACGCAGGGACTTAATTTTAAAGTAGACATACACACATAAAGGATTTACTGATCCTTCTTGCTCTTTCCCTTGATTAAGTTCGTCAAGGTCTTGAACATCCCCTGGTTACGCCTTCGGTCTTCCCGTGCCTCATGCCGCACTTCCCTAATACTTTGTAGGATCTCCTGATGCAGTGGTGGCGACATCTGTAGAGACGGCGGGGGTTGTTGGTAGTACGGGGGTTGTGTAGGCATCTGGTATCCCTGTGCTGGGTAGCCTACTCCCCAAGGACCTCCATACGGTCCCTCCTGGTTAAGGGCGTTGTAATTAGCTGCTACCAAATACGGGTCGGCTTCAGCGTATCCGAGGTTAGTGTGAGTCGGTGGCTCAAACGGGTTGTACATCGAAGGACCCTTGTATGCCGGTATCTGGTTATCAAAACCTATTGGTGGCGGTTGCTGCGCGACGAGGTTTGATGGTCCACCTATCTGTGGAACTTCTTGATCCGGCTGATAATTTCTGCCACTTGATTGTAGAGGAGAGCTGAAATGAAACTCTTCTCTTCGTGTGGTCATCCGGGGTCCGGTTCTCATACGTCTTTGCGGTTGCGGAGGCGCCGGTTGAACTGGTGGCGGTGGAGGCGGTGGCGTAACTGCCACAAACTGGTGATTCCCAGAGGAATCTTGATGATGCTGCTGCTGCTGCTCATGCGGCGAAGAATAGCGAGGCTGCTGCTGCTCATGCGGCGACGAATGGTGAGGAGGTGTATAATACCATTCGTGCCGAGTAAAGATAGCCTGGAAGCTATCTGGACCATTATAGGGTGGTCCGTGGTAAATGGAACTATCCGAGACCTCGATGGGATGGTTGGGAGTTCCTGATGCGGGCTCGACAGGGTCGTCTTCCTCGTCCATATCATTTCCTCCAGAGAAATGGTCCTCCGGCCCCAATGGGTTAAAACCCACTGGTTCTTGTATATAATTCGCCGGGTTAAACTGGCCTTGAAAGAATGGAGTGGGGTCTCCAAAAGGGCGGTGCGACATTGATCGCTGTAACGGTATGTGCGAATGGTGTGAGTCTCTAGGCTCATTTTCTGATTGTGGCCCGTAGGAGTCTTGAGCGGGAGTCGTCGAGCTGTTCGAAACCGACCGTCTTGCCGGTTGAAAGAGACCTCTTTGGTTCCGCCGGGTACCATCACTCTCGGCAGGGATAGGACCTCGTGTATTCGAAGGTCCAGCTTCGTGATCGTTGGGGGCGGTTACCGGCCCCTTTCCGCGTCCTCGCGTACGCAAGAATCTTGGAGGCATCTTTTGTTATTCCTGTCAATAAAACATAAGATAACAAATAACAAAAATATAAAGCTTAAAGGACAAAACAAAAACCGAATAAGGTGGAATTTGTCCTATGTTATAAGTCTAGACTCGAAAGTTTAAATATGTGCAATTGTGTAACTGAGATTAAACACAAAAGGCTAGTGTTTAATTCACTCAGAGTTGGCTCTGATACCAACCTGTCACACCCCGATTTCCACGTGTCACCGGTGGGCCCGGTGGAGGAGTATCGTGACGTGGTTGGCAACGTAATAGTCAAACAACACAATATAATAATGCACAGCGGAAGCAAATTTAAAATAAGATACAACCGAATTTATTTATTGTAAACAAAGTCACAATCATTCGGTGTTTATCCACAGTAGGATCGAATAATAAAATATTGTTTATGGTTCAACAGACTTCGGCATCTTAAGTTTGCGAGACTTCTAGTGATGCTTAGGAGACTCCCAGCCTATTTCGCCTAGTACCTGCATTTAATCTTTTTGGGAAAATACGTCAGTTTACACTGGTAAATACATTCAACTGACTCATTTTATAAAATGATTGAAAATTGGTTTGGATGCACATGGCATAAACATTTTTTATTAACTTGGGAGAATTATTTAATATTATAATCTTGTGAACGATTTACATGTTACTTATGCGTTCAGTAGCCCGGAACGTATCCGGGTTAAAGATCAATAGACACACCACTTTAAGTGAGTTATACACGGGGGTACGCCTACACCCCGTGCTCAGGTCGTGGCTATCTCGTAAGATAATGCCGAGGATATCCGGGACATGGTCATTAACCCCCCAAAGGCTGTAAAGTAAACACATCTGTTTAAAACGAGCCGATCAAATTATTCAATTAACCACTAAGCGTGGAAGATTTGATGCTCGATCAAGCGGTACGCTATGTACCGTAACCCAAGCCCGTATAGGGAAAATAAGTTAAAAGTATTTACCTTGATGCAAAGTATAGTCACAATAATCAAATAGCAGGTAGCTTTTACTGTTTCTCCTAATCTGGAACGAAGGTTAAATATAACCTATTAGAATCCTAGCGGGTCTTTAATTATGCTTAAGCTTAGACCGGCTAGTTTCAAAGATACGGTTCGTACGCACTATTAAGCGAAGACCGGATAGAATGTGATTTAGACCCGACAAGTTTGAGGACTTGTTTAATATGGGTTTACTATTCACATTCTGGATTTTGAGATAAAAATGATATCGTTTGACCCGTTTCGGCTAGTTTATGCAAACTAGTTACATAAACCGAACCGAACGCGTATAATGCATAACGGGTAACCGAAAGGGTCGCGAACAGGTTTCCTAAGTTAATACGCTTTAAATATGTTGTGATATCATCATGATATCTTCCATAATGCCCATAACGAGTTTAATCCTTAATTATGCCCCGTAGGGGTATTTCGGTCATTTTGAAGGTTATAAAAGGGATTTATAATACCTCTGAGATACGGGTCTGGTTTAATCAGAAAAATTATCAATTTTAACAGGTATCAACAGTTGGTATAAAGTCTTTTGTGATAAAATGGTTCTAGACCCAAACTATGCGTTTAATACGCGTATAAAGCCGTTTTAAGCGACGTACGGTTTAAAATATGGTTCTGAGTTTTCTGATCAGTAAAACAGGCTCAAAACACTCTATTTATTATTTAAAACAGTGGCAATTGGATTGGTATCAAACGGATTTGTAAAACTCGTTTTATGGCCTAAAAGGGCATATTCGGTATTAACCGAATCAACGCGATAAGCCTAGCTTAAGATTAGTTTAAAAATAGTTAAAAATCTTCAAAAATCCCAAAATATCATTTAACATCAGTGGGTAAAAGTTTTGGTACCGAAAATCGGGTTTAGATAGGCTATGCGCTAATCGCGCCGTTTAATTAATAAAAAGCTTATTATTTACGCTAATGCGCATATCTCCTAATCTAGACCTCCGATTGACGTGAAAATTTACGTACATGTTTAATAATCAGTAACTAAGATTATTGTACTTCCACATTTTCAAAATTCTCCTTGTATGGTCATAAGGGCGTTATGGTCCAATTTAAGCGATTAACGGAAACGTGTGCATGCATCGGATAATCAATGAAACAAGTACAGAGACTTATACTAGCATGTAACCCAACCCTAATGAGACTTTAAGGCATGTCTAATTCAAACTAAAACGGGTCAGAACCGAAGTCAACGCAAAAGTCAAAGTTTTGCGCCTTTCGGTTCCGAACCGGGTTTAAACAGAAATTTGTCGAGTCGGACAAGCATAAACAAGTTTTTATACTTATTATTAAGTTATATTAAGGTTAGAACAGGTTACACGCCTCACGGATTGCTAATCACGCGTTAAATCACAAATTGCATTTCTGTTGACTTTTTCGGTTAATGTTTGACTCGACAAACGAATTAGTCAAGATGGGAATCAGGGGGAACCCTTTTAGGGTCTTATTACCCACATAATTACCAACCTAACGGTACTTTTATTTCGGGTTACGACTGAGTCAACTTAAATTAAACTGGAAGTCAAACGTTAAGTACGATATGTTGACTTCTAAGCTAAAAACTAAACTAGAATTAATTTAGAAAGGACTAGTGGACTTACAAAAGTGTAATGATGATTAGGGATGCTTTGTATCAGCTTTGAAGGCTCCTCAAATGATCAGATTGTTTGCAATTGATGTGAGGAATGGTTGTGACATGAAGGCCCTTTATATAATGGGTTTACACACCGCAATGTATTGACACAAGGGTCTATGATCAGCTACAAATGATAAACACATGTCTCTAGTGTCTAGGGGAGTCTAAGGGTCCTTCACATGCAAGAAAAACCGGCCAAGAGGGTCACAATTGCACACAACAGCCAACAGCAGGTAATCTGTCGCTGGGCACCCCCTCGCGTAGCGCGAGGGGCCGTCGCGCTACGCGACGCCCTATGCTGATCAGAATTGTTTTGTTTGTTGAAGGTTTGAAAGGGTAGCCGTAACTTCTGACTTTGGGGCATCAATTATCACTTAGGGCCCTTCATAATGTGTCTAGAATAGTCTCATACCCTACCATTATCCATTGTTTCAATTGGATCCAATAACAAGACCCGAAAACAACGGGTTTCCATTCTTTTCTTCGTAGAATCCTATCATACATTTCCAATTCCATTATTGGCAATAATTCCCTGAATTGAGGGTATAATAGATGTGTAAAATATTAAATCGGGTCTTGGGATTTATAATTGAGGTGTTCAGAGGTAATAATTTAACATGACGCCACTTTAAATCCTACCGAAAACATCTTTATTAATTCCGGGTTTTCAACGCGTTTTTGTTTGACATGACACGTGTCGTTTTAATATTAAACCCGAAATTTGCGAGGTGTTACACTGATGTAATCAGCAAACATACTCAATTTGCTAAGTTATATCAGTAGATTAAAGTATATAAGTGAAATTTATCAATTATAACCAAACTATGCCCCGGAGGGGTATTTTGGTAATTTCACATAAGCCGAAAAGCTCAAAACTGACGTCTGAGTTTATCAACTTTTGCTTACTGTTAAAATATTATAATTTGCCTCAAATATCAGTAGGTATCACCCTTGGTATGTTTAAAATAATCTTAGTACATATTATGCGTTAAAAACGCTTAATTAGGCGATTAAAAGCCGTTTACGGGTTCGATACATAAAGCTGATATTTTTACTATTCCAGAAGGCTTAAAATAATTTATTTATCATTTAAGATCAGTAGCAAAAGGTTTGGAGTCGTTTGGATATGTAAAACTCATTTTATGGCCCGTAACGGCAAAACCGACAATTACCGGATTAAGCCTACGACTATAAGTTATGCTCAGCCTAAAATTTATTAAAAATCTTTAAAAATACCAAAATAATATATTACATCAGTGGGTAAAAGATTTGATATCAAAAAGTAGGCTTAACTAGGCTATACGCTAATTACGCCGTTTTATTAACATAAAGCTTTAATTTTACGCTAACGAGCATAACTCTTATTCTACACCTCAAACTGATGTCAAACTTTGCATACAAGTCTATATATCAGTAATTAAGGTTTCTACTCTTTTACATTTTCAAAAATCATGGTTTAAGGTGAAAAGGGCATAATGGTCAACATATGAGCAATTAACGGAATCATGCGTATTAATCGGTTAACTAATGAACCATAGTGTATAACCACAGAGAGTTATACTAGCATGTAACCTGGTCCAAATGAAGCTCTTAGGTATTTCTAAATCATACCAAAACGGGTCAGAACTGAAAGTCAAAGTAAAAGTCAAACTATGCGACTTTCGGTTCCGAACCGGGTCTAAATAGGAAATTGTCGGGTTGAACATGTTTAGACATGTTCTTACACTAATTACTAAGTTATAACAATGATCCAACAGGTTGTATATGTTCTACATTGCTAATTATGCATAAATTAGAATTTAAGGATCCTGTTGACTTTTTTTCTTAACAAGTTTGACCCGACATTTGACCTTGTTAGAGTGGAAATCAGGGGGAACCCTTTTAAGGGTTTATTACCCACATAATTACCAACTTATAACTACTTTCACTTCGACTAATCACTGAGCTAACAATGATTAATCGTTGAGTCAATCGTTAATTACGACGGTTTGACTTTTAAGCTAAAACTAAGCTAAAACTTAATTAAGAAAGGTCAAGCAAACTTACCAAGGTCTAATGGTCGACTAGGATGGCTTGGAAGGTGCTCTTGTGCTCCACAAATGATCAGATTGCAAGAATGAAAGTGTGAAGCATTGGTTGCAACTCAAGGCCTTTATATAGTGGTTTAATCACGACAAAAGATTGACACACAAGTCTACAACCCACCACAACTCACTAACAAGTGTCCCTAGATGTTTAGGGGTTGTTTAGGGGCCAAGCATGAAGAGGCAAATCGATTTAATGGCTGTTACAAGTGCTATGGCAGACAAGATCCAAGAAAATCACAATTCTGTCCAGACAAGGCAGTCGCGTAGCGCGACTGCATATGTGGGTAGTGCTCGCGCTACGCGAGCCCATGGTGTCATCCAACAAAATTTTTCCTTAATTGCAGTTTTGGTCCCTGGCCCTTCTAAAGGTCGTTTTCATGTCTTGTTTTGCACATTGAGCCCTTGAAATTAACATATAAAGGCTTTAAGACATTTACCCACTTTGTTAAGTCCACGGTTAACTTTATTGTTACCCGAAAAGTCCTAACTTTCAACGTTGACGCTTTAACCCCTCGCACACGAATTTGATCATAACTTTCTCATACGATAACGAAACCTTACGAAATTTATATCGTACATTCTAGTGAGCATAATTAACCGTTACAAAGCTTCGGGTTTGTCAAAAGGTCACTCAGAGGTATAAATTTAACATGTTGACACATTTAACCCCTGTAGTTTGTAATCTCTCACTTTCTTTCATATTTAGCTTCGTATGATCCATGATTTATTCATTTGAAGGTATTAGCATCATGTTGGGGTAATGTACAATATATTTATTCACTGTTGACATTTAGAACTCGTATTTTCATATACTTTTCATGTTTGTCAACTTTAGTCCTTTCAAAACATTCTTTCACACGTTCAAACATGTGACACGTGTCAACACATTATAGGACGTGAATTTTCGAGGTGTTACATAAGTCGATATTGGAAAAGTAACTCGCTCCTTGAAGCTAATCGAACAAGTTGTCGATCCTGGGTAATGGATATCGATTCTTGACAGTAACTTTGTTAAGTTCTCGATAATCGATGCACAGACGCATCGAGCCATCCTTTTTCTTCACAAACAGAATTGGTGTTCCCCAAGGAGATGAGCTAGGTCTAATAAATCCTTTGCTTAACAAATCATCCAGCTGAGTTCTCAACTCTTTCATCTCCGTTGGTGCCAATCTGTAAGGCGCTCTTGCAACAGGTGCTGCTCCAGGAATAATGTCAATCCTGAACTCTACTTGCCTATCTGGGGGTAAACTAGGTAGTTCTTCAGGGAATACTTCTGGATATTCAGAGATAATGGGTATGTCTTCGATCTTAGGCTTTGGTTCATCAAGGGTTACTTGTGCCATGTAGATAACACAACCCTTCGTCAAACACCTTGATGCTTTGAGCATGGACACTTGCTCAGGCATTCCGTACTTAGTATCTCCTTGGATTGTCAAGGGCTCGCCATGAGGAGTTCTGACAATCACTTGCTTCTTAGCACAAACGATCTGGGCTTGGTTGTGAGACAACCAATCCATGCCTATTACTATATCGAAACCGGCTAATTTCAAAGGAAGTAAAGACAATGGAAAAGAGTGGTTCCTAATGGATATGACACATCCATCTAACACGGTTGACGCTGTTTCTATAGTTCCATCGGCTAATTCCACCTCATATTTCACACTTAGGGTTTTAACAGGTAAATTCAGCAACTTACAAAACTTGTTATCTACAAATGACTTATCAGCTCCTGAATCAAATATCACTCTTGCATAAACATCATTTATGAGGAAGGTACCTATGATCACATTGTCGTCCTGAATAGCTTCCTTTGCATCCATCCGGAAGACCCTTGCATTGGTCTTTTTCCCATCCTCAGTCTTCTTTGCAAGCTTTGGGCAGTTGGACTTGATATGCCCTTTTTCATTGCAGCTATAGCATGTAGCATCCTTGATTTTCTTACAGTCTAGGGTCTTGTGCTCAGAAGACTTGCAAATCCCACATGCCCTTGGCTGTGACTGGGATTTCAACTCTTATCTGCACTTCCCGAAGTGCTGTTTCTTACAGATCTTACAATTGGGTTTATCACCCGATTGATGACCATCTTTCTTAGATCCAGAACCCTTCTTGTGGTCATTGTTTCCCCTATGTCTCTTATCCGATCGCCGTGAGTTATCATCCTCATGCTTCCTTTTCTCAGCATCAGTGTTTCTCAGCGATCTCTGCCTGACCGCGTCCAGAGTAAGAGATAATGCTATATCAGCTGCAGACCGGAAGGTAGCTGGTCTAGAGGCTTTCACACTGGACTTAACTTCTGGGGCTAAACCCCCGATGAATCGAGCTATCCTCTTGGGTTCCGGTGTCACAAGATAAGGGACCAACCTTGACATGGTGTTGAAGCTTGTAAGGTAGGCTTGACAATCCAGGTTTTTCATAACCAGAGACAAGAAATCAGCTTCAATCTTCTCAACCTCATGCTGAGGGTAGTAGTTCTCCTTGATCAGTGACACAAACTATTCCCAAGTCATATTGTACAATGGGATTTTCCCTGTAGCTTGGATCAAAGACCTCCACCAAGCTAATGCCTCACCCTTGAATGACTGAGACATGAATTTCACCACATCCTTATTAGCGCAACCACTGATATCCACCACAGTGTCTATCTCATCCAACCATGTCATGCAGTCTATAGCTCCTTTTTCCCCAGTGAAATCCCTGGGTTTGCATGAAACAAAATATTTATAGGAGCAACCCTTATCACGGGGTTCCTGATTCGGTACGATCCTTTGAGATGGAACACTCCTTTGGTTTGATGAGTGATGGGAATTACTGTTGTGAGCAGTGTGAGTTTTAGAGGGTAGTTTAGAGTGTGGTGCAGATTGGGTCCTTACATGGGTACCACTGGATTCATGGAACTGTCTATCCAAAGCTCAAGTAATGGCATTGTCTATCATTGCCTGCAATTCTGCACCCGCTACGTTAATTCGGGTATTATCATGATTCTCCCTTGGGTGACTGTTGATCTCATCTGAGTCAGCCATGTAGTTTGAACTGTTACATAAGATATTGACAATAATTTATTTGGGAGTTTAATATGGAATTGTCTTTTATGGCAATTCATCAACCATGGTAAACACAGACCATATTTGGTTAATTTGTTAATCATATTTATTTAGGATTTTTATTATAATTTATCCTAATTATAAAACAATAACAATATTATTAGTGGCACAAAAGGCCTAGTCACAGGGACATTTTAAATCATAAGCCATGATTTCAAAGAATCGGGGCATTAAGGTTTGAACATAGTTCTTTACCCTTTTCTGACAGGGAGTCGTAGACTACTACTGTCTTTTGTCTTACATGACAATGAGTATGGCCCGTAGGCACTACATTACCTATGGATGTTTAATATATAATCATCTTAATTGATGGTTTAAACCCATGATTTATAGATCATCAGGTTAGGATAGGAATCTTTTGAAGAATCCTATAATAAGAATGGCGTGTGTGATTTTAACGAATCACGTCTGCCAACAGCGTTAACATGTTTTCAGATGTTAACAGGGATTTGAATCTTTTTAAATAGGTCTTACCATTTTGGCCATTTCTTTTAATGACATGCAGGCTAGGTTACACCTTTAAGATTCTTATTGAATATTTTATAGGCAGATTATTTTTAAAAGGAATGATTTTTAATTTATTTATTTCATGTATAATATATTATGCATATAATAATAAAAATGAAAATTTTAAAACTTAACATTCCATTAAACATTAAAAGGAGTACACATTGCCCTAAACGGGACTTTTAACAGAAATAACTTGCCCACGCAAGGGCTAAACTGTTAATACATGTCCTCGCAGGTACTGATTTCTAAGATAGGTGTCCACGCAGGGACTAAAAAGACAAGTCCACGCAGGGACTAAGTACATAGATAAATGTCCACGCAGGGACTTGATTGAAATAAGGAAATACAATAATACATACAGAGATTTAATGATCCCTCTTTTTCTTTCCTTTTAACAAGCTTGCTAGGCCCTTGAGAAATCCCCGGTTGTTCCTACGTTCTTCTTGAAATTTTCGCTCCACCCTGTGTAGCATGTGGAGGATTTCCTCCTGTTCCAGTGGGGAAAACCGTGGTGGCTGCGGCTGGTGCTGAACCGGTGGTCGAGCAGGTATTTGATACCCATGAGTTGGGTATCCCACTCCCCAAGGGGCTCCGTATGGTCCTTCAGGATGAAGGGCGTTGTAGTTGGCTGCAACAAGATATGGCTCGGCTTCAGCATAGTTGTAATGGGTGTGAGCCAGCTGCTCAAAAGGATTATACGTCGTTGAACCAGCGTATGTAGGAATCGGGTTACCAAATCCCGATGGTGGCGGCGGTGGTGCAACTGGTGCAGAATTCACATCTGAAACTGGATTTGAAGGCCCACCCATTTGTGGTCTTCATGCAGTGGCGGATAGTGACTGCCACTTGAGTGATGGGGGGTGCTAAAGTGAAAACCCCCTTCTCGCGCGGATATTCATGCGCCTGTTCTTCTATGCCTTGGTGGTTCTGGAGGTGCTTGATGAACTGGCGGTGGTGGTGGTGGCGTGACTGCCGCGAAACGGGAATCCTCGGAGGGATCCTGCTGCTGCTCATGAGGCGATGAATGGTGAGAGGGTGTAAAATACCACTCATACTGGTTGAACCTTGCTTGGTAACTGTCTGGACCATGGTAAGGTGATCCATGGAAAGATGATCCATCAGAGACTTCAATAGGGTGTGTGGGGGTTCCAGTCGGTGGTTCAACAGGGTCGGTGTCCTCATCCATATCCATGGCGTGATCGCCGGAAAAATGATCCTCTGGTCCCAATGGGTTAAAACCCACTGGTTCTTGAATAAATTTTGCCGGGTTAAACCGGCCCTGAAAGACAGGAGTGGGGTCGCCAAAAGAATGGTGCGAAAGGGATCGCTGCAATGGCAAGAAGGAGTGGCATGAGTCATCGGGCTCATTCTCTGATTGCGGCCCAAAGGAGTGACGATAGGGAGCCGTTGAGTTAATCGAGGTAGATCGCCTAGCGGGCTCTGTATAGGTCCTCCAGTCTCCTTGAGGACCGGCACTCATAGTTGCAGAAGGAGTTCGCCGGTGTGAAGGCCCGACCTCGTGATCATTGGGGGCGTGGATTGGCCCCTTGCCTCGTCCTCCTCTCCGGAATCTCGGTGGCATATTTCCTGTCAAACAATTAACAGATACAACAAAGAAATATCAAGGACAAAGTTAGAATTAAAACAATTTAGATTAGTCCTAAGTTCTTTGTCTAGACTCGAAGATTTATGAATGTGCAATTGTGTAACTGAGATTAAACACAAAACGGCTAGTGTTTACTTCACTCAGTGTTGGCTCTGATACCAACCTGTCACACCCCGAAATTTCCACGTATTACCTGTGGGCCCGGTGGGGAGTATCGTGACGTAGTTGATATTATTATAGTCAAACAACACAATATTTAAATGCACAGCGGAAGCAAAAGATAGATTCATTTCAACCGTATAAAATTGTAATATCAAGTATCACAAAATAGTTGAAAATAATCCACAGGTGGATAAAATAAAAAGAAGCATTGTTCAACAGACTGAAATGCATCCAAGCTTGCGAGACTCTTATTGATGCTAAGGAGAAAGCCAACCTATTTCGAGTAATACCTGCACTTAATCTTTTTAGGAAAATACGTCAGTTTACACTGGTAAATACAATCAACTGACTCATTTTGAAAAGGTTTAGAAAGTTGATTTAAATGCACGAGGCACAAACATTTTATAACTTGTGATAATCATTTGAATATAATCTCGTAAAAGAATTACATGTTTCTTATGCGTTCAGTAGCCCGGTTCGTGTCGGGTTAAAGATCAATAGACACACCACATTATTTATTTAGGCACTGACGGGTGTACGCCTACGCCCCGTGCTTAGGTCGTGGCCATTTCGTAAAATGATGCCAAGGATATCCGGGACATGGTCATTAACCCCCCAAAGGCTTTAAGCAAACAAAACAATTTAAACGGGTCATTTCAATAAATTAACCATCATACGATTAAAGATTCAATGCCCGACCAAACGGTATTTTATATACCGTACCCCAAGCCCGTATAGGGAAAATAAGTTAAAAGTATTTACCTGAGCAAAGTATAATCACAACAGCAAGTGCAAATAGCTTTTACCGGGTCTCCTATTCTGGAACGAAGGTTTATAATAACCTATTAGAATCCTAACGGGTCTTTAATTAAGCCTAAACTTAGACCGGTTAGTTTTAAAGAAAGATATGGTTCGAACACATGATTAAGCGAAGACCGGAATAGAATGTGATTTAGACCCGAAAAGTTTGAAGACTTGTATAATATGGGTAAACTAAGCACATTCTGGATTTTGAGATAAAAATAATAAGGTTCGACCCGTTTCGGCTAATTTATGCAAACTAGTTACATAAACCGAACCGAACGCGAATAACGCATAACGGGTAGCCGAAAGAGTCACGAACAGGTTTCCTAAGTTAACATGCTTTAAATATGTTGTGATATCAGTAGGATACCTTCCATTATGCCCAAAACGAGTTTAATCTCAATTTAAGCCCCGTAGGGGTATTTTGGTCATTTTAAAGATTATAAAAGAGATTAAATATACTTCTGAGATACGGGTCTGAAATAATCAGTAAAATAACTTAATTTAATAGGTTATATCAGTTGGTGATAAGTCTTATATGACAAAATGGTTTTAAACCCATACTATGTGTTAAACACGCGTAAAAAGCCGTTTAAAGCGATTTCCGGGTTATAACAGAAATCTTAGTTTTCTGATCAGGTTATAGAGTTCAAAATACTTCATTTATCATATAGAATCAGTAGCCAAAGGTTTGCTGTCTAAATGTTATGTAAAACTCATTTTATAAGTAAAAAGGGTATAATCGGTATTTACCGAATCAAGGCAATAACCTTAGGTTATGATCAGTTTAAAAATCTTCAAAAATCCCAAAATATTATATTACATCAGTGGGTAAAAGGTTTGGTGTCAAAAATTGGGTTTAGATAGGCTTTACGCTTATTATGCCGTTTTAATTAACAAAAAGCTTTCTAATTACGCTATTGAGCATAACTTTTAATCTAGACCTCCAACTGATGTGAAAATTTAGGGACATGCTTATAAATCAGTAACAAAGATTATTGTCCTCTCATATTTCCAAAAATCTCGTTTTATGGTCAAAAGGGCATTATGGTCAACATTAAGCAATTAATGGAAACGTGTAAATGAATCGGACAATCAACGAGCCAATCACAGAGAGTTATTCCATCATTTAATCTGGTCCTAAGGAAACTCTAAGGCATTTCTAAACCCATCTAAATCGGGTCAGAACTGAAGTAAGCAAAAGTCAAAGTTTTGCGACTTTTGGTTCCGAACCGAACCTAAACAGAAAATTGTCGGGTCGAACATGCTTAGACATGTTCTTGCATTGATTACCAAGTTATATGAGTGGCAAAACAGGTTACACGTCTTCTACATTGCTAATTATGCGTTAATTTGAAGATAAAGATTCTGTTGACTTTTTATAAACAACTTTGACCCGACAAATGATCTAGTTAGAGCGGGAATCAGAGGGTGCCCTTTTAAGGGTTTATTGCCCACATAATTACCAACTTATAACTACTTTAAGATTTGACTAATCACTGGACCATTAGCGATTAATCGTTAAGTCAAACCTTAATTACGACGGTTTGACTTTTAAGCTATAAACTAAGTAATACACGATTAAGGAAGGTTAAGGATACTTACCGAAGTCCTAATTACGACTAGAGATGCTTAGGGACAACTCTTGTGCTCCAGGAAGTTCCACAATTGAAGTTGTGAATGAATGATCAAAGTTGCAACATTGTGCTCCTTTATATAGTGGGTTTAATCCCACTAGATCATGCCAAAGAAGTCTATACATGTTCCCTGATGTTAAACATGTGTCCCTAGTGCCTAAAAACAAGTTGGGGTTGCCCATGGTATGCAAAACAAGCAATCCAAGTCGGTTAAAGGGCTGAACAGACACCTGTCTGTGTTTTCTGGTTCTGGAAGTCGCAGGCGGCCCGCGTAAGGATTGGCAGTAGCCTTACGCGGCCCGCGTGAGGGTGGTGGTCAGGTTACACAAGTTTCAACTTTTGTATTTTGGCCCCCGGTCCTTTTAAAACTTGTTTTAACTTTTTGTTTTGCACTTTAAGCCCCCCTAAATTGATTTCTAAGGACTCCAAGACATAATCAATCTTTGTGGAGTCCTTGGTCACTTTTATGGTCACCCGAAAAGCCTTAAGTTTCAACGTTTACGCTTTTAACCCCTCGCACACGAATTTTATCATAACTTTCTCATATGATAACGAAACTTGGTGAAATTTTTATCATGCATTCTAGTGAGCATAATTAATCGTTACAAAGCTTCGGGTTTGCTAAAAGGTCACTCAGAGGTATAACTTAAACATGTTGACACATTTAACCCCTGTAGTTTGTAATCTCTCACTTTCTTTCACAATTAGCTTCGTATGATCCATGATTCATTCGTTTAAGGGTATAAACATTATGTAGGGTTATTGTAAAGTATATTTATCCATTGTTGACATTTTGAACCCTTATATTCACATACTTTCCTTGTTTGTCAACTTTAGTCCCTCTAGAGTATTCTTTTACACGTTCAAAGCTTATGACACGTGTCAATACATTATTGGACATGAAATTACGAGGTGTTACAGTTAGGTTTGAGACAGATGATTTAAAACACCAATTTAGTGTTCGTCGGATCAATTTTGGATCTAAGACTTCTGGAGAGAACAAAAAACAAACAAACCTGAGTCTTTTCCGGTTCGAACCTACATCTTCACAAATTACGTTTACAAACCTCACAAATCATTAAAAATCATTCGTTGACTTAGGGTTTATCATCATAGGGTGTGAATTTGTAGAAACAGAGATTGAGTATCAGATAAAAAAAAGAATCGTTGTTTGTTTAAGGTTTTGGTTTAAGGTTTTCATGATGGAGCGGCTGAAGGTAGTGGTAGGTGAAGGGGAAGGGGAAGGGGGAGAGTAACCTAATTAGAATTCAAACGGGATAATGCGTAGAAAGAAGTAAAGACGACACGTGTACAAAAGGCCACGTGGCAGCGGCTTGATGCAATAAAGGAGGAGAAAATTAGAGGGGAGGGCTGAAATCCAGCCAAGTGTACAATTATTTTAATTTATAAGTATAGAGATTGTAATACTTAATGTTGATATATAATCATCCACCCATTTTGCTTTAACTAGCAAAGCACTACGCACAAATGTACTAGGTTAGTTTTGTTGTCCTCTATTTAGGTTCTGTATTGAACGACAATATATATATATATATATATATATATATATATATATATATAGGGGAAGGTTCATTGGGGAACACTAAAAAAGTGGGGAATAGCGGAGAACCGACTCAAACGAACTCCAATTTGACTCATTCCGGCGGCGTTGGAACCGGCTCGTCGAACCATAACTAGGATCTCTTAACCCTAAAGCCCTAAAGCCCTAAATCCTAACTCCTAAACTCTAAACCCTAAAGCTAAAAAATAAGGCTAAAACCTAAGCTAAACCCTAAAGCTAAACCCTAAAGCTAAACCCTAAAAGCTAAACCCTAAGGCTAAACCTAATTATGTACGTGATGCCCACAGCCGTACGATCTTCAATCCATTAAACGCGGGCAAAACTAATTTATATCATTAAATTAATCAAATTAATATACATAAAACTAACCGCGAAGGATAAAATCGATAATTTCTCTATCAAAATCACGGCAATTTCGTTCGGTACCTTCTTCTTCTCCAACCGACTCTTCTGCAAATTCAATATCAAACATGGGAAATTGGTTTACAACATGCGATGTTGGTATTTTTTTTTTTACAGCATGGGATTTTGGTATTAAAAATAACATGTGAACATTATTTTTTTGCAACACATGCGATTCCCATTTTTTTGGAACATTCCACAGCATGCAATTTTTGTCAACATGAAATTAGTGCCATCCACATGCGAATTAATGCCATGCATTTTTGTCCACATGCGAAATTAGTGCCATCCACATACTAGTTTGTATGTCCATTCACATGCAAAATTAAATTCCCATGCACATGCGATATATCCATGCGAAATTAATGCATCCATGCGAAATTAATGCATTGCACATGCGAATCATACTATGTGGCCATTTGTCTGTTTGTTTGTCCATTCAAAAAATTCACATCCCATGCACATGCGAATCATACAAACATGCATGTTATAATAAGTGCGAAATGTGATTTGTCTGTTTGTGAATGTTAATACCATGTGGCCATTTGTCTGTTTGCGAAATTAATATGTGGCCTCACATATATAATTAAAAATCATCACAACCATTACAATCAAATAGTATGACTTTCATAATATGCGTAAATTTTAAAAGTATACATTTGCGGTTGTCATTTTTTGCGATTAGAGTTTTAATAGATTGTTGTTTTCTATGGATCTACAGAGCAGCATCGGATGAAACCCAGATGTTGATTTTGAATATGTTGAATTCGCCAGTGATCATGGCGAGTTCACTGGTGAGGAGAGAGTTACGATTGAATGAATTGTCTGTTTTGCCCTTAGCTATGAAAACTAAATCAGGGACACGTGTTTTGATCCTGTAGTCGCGTACGTAATGTACGATAAGGAGATTTGTACCCTACCCTTTACCTATATATATATATATATATATAGGGCGGGGTTCTAGAGTGAACACTAGTGTATTTGCGAACTGAGTGAACAAATCCTGGCCATTGATCTACACACGTGTATGGCCAGGATCTCATCATCAAATCGTAAAATACACTAGTGTATTTCAACATCAAAACCTGGCCATTGATCTACACACGTGTATGGCCAGGATTAGTTCACTGAGTTCGCAAGCTACACTAGTGTTCACTCTTAAACCTAATCCCTTTATAACCTTTTGTTGCATAATCGGTTGGAGAGTGAAAAAACTCAACCGTAGAGGTAAAAGATATACGGTGAAGGTTGCCGAATACACGAGTATCATCACCATAAGAAAAAGTGGATATGTTATGGGATGTTCAGGTTCTTAAGCTAATAGGATAATTTGATAGTTCATCGTCTTTTTTTGCTTATCGTTATTCGATTCGCTAAGAAAAACACAACAAACCACTAGACAGAAGTTGCCCCATGTTCAATGAAAATTCACTATCATGTATTGATAATGGTGTTCATACAAAACCCCCTAGCAAACATCTCACATGGCATGAAGCAAGGTAGATATTTGAGGACTTATCAGTATATAAAAATCCATGTAAAATTATGAGATGAACCACACA
Organism: Helianthus tuberosus; assembly: GCA_030545235.1. Taxonomy (NCBI): domain Eukaryota; kingdom Viridiplantae; phylum Streptophyta; class Magnoliopsida; order Asterales; family Asteraceae; genus Helianthus; species Helianthus tuberosus. The sequence continues at coordinate 31,968,064 of CM060393.1, forward strand.
TTCAGATTCATGTGTGGCTACCTTTTTATATGATAATAGAAGTATCCCAATGGTTGTATCGTAATAAGGTGGAATAGGCCATATCTAAGTTTGTGGTACGAGAAGTAAAAGCAAAGTGAAGTGAAGTGCATGAACTAGTAGTTGTAAGAAAGTATGATCACATGGCAACAGTTATAATGTGTACCAAGTACAATGGGTTACAAGAAAGTGATGTGATAATAAGAAAGGGATGGGGAAAAGGTGTGATTGAAAGGTTTCATAGTGCACCCAACAATAATTGATGCATATCATGTGTACAATGTATTAATGGACAACAACAAAAGGTAAATATCATGTTCACATTCGTTAAGATTAACGATCTAAGATCTAACCCCACTGGTGCATCGTTGATTAATATCAGTATCCATTTGTTTTGAATTCTATAAACTTGTCCAACGAGTTCTTGTACTTATCCGTTTGTTCAGGATCACCATAAACGACTCAACTCTATCATCAAGACAATCGATCGCTATATGGATTCATGATTCAACAATACTCGAATGAAGCGTTCTTCATAAATAACCGTTTTCTCTAATTATGATTTAGAGCATCTAAAGTACAACATATATGGTCCAAGATTCTTTGTAAAAGAAACCCTAATTAAATACAAGGGCATGTCAAAATGATTGAAGCATGTCCCCCTAGTGGCCTTCATCAAAATAAACTATTTTGGAGATATGTAAATGTACATGATAATGAAGGCTAATAACCAGTGGCGGATCCAAAAAAAATTTTCAATGGGTTCGTTTTCATATAACCTCACTAATTTTTTCCAAATCATACAATGTTTTCACTAATTTTTTTTTCCATTTTTTCCAAACCGAGTGAGTTCATATGAACCCAGAAAATAGGGCTGGATCCGCCACTGTTAACAACAATGGGCTAGGGTTTACTATTGTCGTCCCTTTTCTATTCTCTATAGCTACCCATAACAAGCAAGTTTTTGCAACTAGCTTGGATTCTTATAACCTATGGCCATTGGCAAAGATATTGGGCTTTTTTTTTGTCAATTTACTTTTAGCTTTATCTCGACTTCCCATCATGTAACCTTTTGATATATCATATATACATTCTCTCTCATTTAAGGTATTGGAGCCAAAAATGAGTCAAAAAGCAAGTGGGGTTAGAAAGGTTGTTCTTAAATCTTGATGAAGATATCGCACTTGTTGGGTGGTACCCCAATGACTACGAAATAATTGATTTATTTAGTTGGGACGCAACCCGAACTTGATAATTTGGGTTTTGATAAAGTTGAATTTTTTATTTTTTTTTAGAAAAAGAAAGTTTAAAGCATTTTAATTTGCATCCAACGTTCCACAATAGAAGCAAAAGTGATTCAACCCTTTTTCAGAATTTAAAACAAACTTAAAAAAATAGACAATACAATAACTAAATTTTCCTAAAGAAATTTCAACTTTATTGAAAAATCAGGCGTTTAGCTAGACTACCTGTTCTGGCTCATTTGACAATCCGGATTCATTCTCTAATATTGCGACACATGGTGCTAACTAGACGCCTACTCATCAGACATCACCTTGCCCACTCACGTCTCCCTTCACTTGAGCCTGTTGTGGTTAACCTCTGCTCGTCTAAGCTACCACACCCCAAAACAGCAGCTCGCCCAAGCGAATATGCTCACCCCAATGCTCACGCGTGACCGCTTGCAGCACCCCGTTGCGGTGCTTGCGAGCCACCTGGCCACCACGTGGCTCAACCCTGGAGCTAACACGTGCCACAACGCACAGTCTTAGGCCACCCGGGGTGGATTAATTTTTGTCCGTGATGGATATTTTCAACGCGTGGAACTTGGCCAAATACCACTGCCACCCCCTTGCCATCACGCGTGGATATTTTTGTCCGTTATATTTTTGACGCGTTATTTTTTATTGATGTGAGGGAAATTTTTGGTTGGGGGGAAATTGTTGGGTGTGGTGGTGAGTGATGACCATTTCCACTAAAAAAGGTTGTGAGTAATGGAATAATGGTTGATGATATGACGAAACTTGATTGAATGTTAGGAGTGATGGAATTTATACAAGTGATGACCACCATATACATTCTTGATTATAACGCAACACAAACATTTCAGTTTGGTGTAATTGTTGTTATATTTTGGAGCTTTTGGTACATAAAAATACCTATAATTAACTAAACAAAATTGCCCAAAAGGAATTTCATCTTGATTATAACGCAACATAAACATGTGGTACCAAAAAAAAATAACTATAATTAACTGAACCCCACAATCTTACATTATTCTTGTATCGTTGTAATTGCACTATGAGGTATCAAGTGTTTACCTATAAATATATTGGTATACTTTTTGGTCAATGTCATGATGATGTTTTCATACAATGCACGTGTATGTATGTATGTATGTATGTATGTATGTATGTATGTATGTATGTATGTATGTATGTATGCATGTATGTAATGTGTGCTTCCATTATTGTTTTTATCTAATAATACGTTCATTACTTCAGTTTTAGGTAAATACGCAATAATAATAAGTTGTAGAATTTCAATTCGAAGTATAAAAAATTACCAAGGAATGTCATGATGATGTTTACATATAAAAAAATTACCAAGGAAGGTAAGAAAGCATAACTTTACAATAGTTTGTGTAACTTTACAATGGACGTTGCTAAATTACTGTTTCCATGTCTACCTCAAATTTACTAGTTGTATATATTAAGTTGATAAATTACTAAAATAAAAGGTTTTGGATTTTGTATGCTCTGGATAACTTTCTAAATCGTGTAATGAGTCGACTTTAAGATTAAGGTTTATCAAGTTTAACAAAATCAATATTTGGATAAGACAGAAAGTGATGTTTCCAAAGAACGAGAACTTCTTTTTCTAGTGATGTAACATACAAATTTTGATCATTTAAAAAAAAAAACTAGTAGGCGCTTTTTACATTTTTTAATAAAAATGTTCAAGTACATTTATGTTACTTTCCTTATTTTTTTAGAAAAAAAAAATGTTACATAGGATTTTTTTGAATTTTCTCAACTCAAGTGGGTTGTCGTTTTATCTTTCACACACACACACATTCTCTCTCTCTCTCACACACACACACAAACACACACACACACACACACACACACATATATATATATATATATATATATATATATATATAGGGGACCGCTAGAATGAGAACCACCTCCAGTTGTAAGAACCGCGAGAACCACTTTCTAGCCATTAGATCAAGTAGATGGATGGATGAGATTAAAAGTATTAAAAAATAATATTAAGTATTTTTTGTCTTATTATGTCTTTAATATTTTAATCCAAAAGGGTATTTAGGTAAAATTACCCTATTTTGTCTTTTTGTCTTTATTGTTTTTTTATTACTTTTTGGTATTATTATATTAGATTTTTATTTTTTAAACTTACTTTTTTTATTAAACATTTTCAAATTCAGATTTATTTACAGATTTTTACGTTTAACGTTTTACGTTTTTACGCCCGGCCTTTTCACGCCTCGTTTTTTGACGCGCCGTTTTTACGCCCGGCTTTTTCACGCGTCGTTTTTTCAACGCGTCGTTTTTTACGCCCCGTTTAGCCCCGTTTTTTTCGCGCCGTTTTAACGTTCCGTATTTTACGGCCCGTTTTTTTTTTCAAAAAAAATTTACGGTTAACGGGATAAAATTTTTTAGCTCAATTTTTTACGTTTTAAGTTTTACGTTTTACTTTTTTTACGTTTTAAACTTTTTAAAATTTTTACGTTTTACGTTAAACTTTTTAAGGTTTACGTTTTACGTTAAACTTTTTAAAATTTTTACGATTTACGTTTTACGTTCTACGTAAAACTTTTTACGTTTTACGATTTACGTAAAACTTTTTACGTTTTACGTAAAAGTTTACGTTACATTTTTACGTTGAACTTTTTACGTTTTTACGCTAAAAAAAATTACGTTTTTACGCTAAAAAATTTACGTTTTACGTTAAAAAGTTTACGGTTTACGTTAAAAAGCTTACGGTTTAATTTTTTTTTACAAAAACTTTTTTACGCAAAACCGAACGCACCCAGAAATCGCAAACTCGGGAGGTGTCTCAGATATATTGTTATCATCATCGACTAGGGGGAAAAAATAAAAAAACCAACATCAAAACAAAGTGTATCTAAAAAAACGGGGTTTGGCTCAGATTATCCGATAACCAAAAGGCTGCAAAAGTGGGGTTGCAGGTTCCAAAAACCTACCCTCCGCCGTCCTTGGCGCGCCATCGTCATCAAAATCTACGTTTTTTTTTCATCATCGCCACCCCAATCGATCACCAACAGATCAATACCAACAAATCTAAAACAACAGATCAATACCAACATATCAAACCCACAATCCACTGTTAAAAATCACCAGGAAATCATGAAACATAGTTCACTGATCAAACAAAAATCACCAGAAAATCAAAAATCAACAAGAACAAACCCACAGAGTTCATCAGACAAAAATCTAGAAACCCCATCAAACAAAAATGAAACCCCATCAAACAAAATAAAGAAACCCCCATCAAAAATCAAGAAACCCCCAACTCAAACCTGCATCCGGCTTCACCGGCTCAGCCACCGCCGCCGGCCCTCTCCACCCACCCACCATCCCCAACGCCACCCGCCGCCGCCTCCAACCCCCCAAAACCCCCACTGGTCTCCCCACAAAAACCACCACCGGTGGCCGCCGGTGACGAACAGTTGCAGGTGGTGTTCGTCGTCGATGTGATGTGGAGAAGATGAAGATGGAGTGGAGTTGCAGGTTGGTCGGAGACGGTGCCGGAGAAGATATCAGCAGAGGAAAGGAGGTTGTTAGAAGGTGGAGTTGCAGGTAGGTGTAATATGCGATGAAGGAGACGGTGCCGGAGAAGATATCGTCTAGGAAGGAAGAAGGAGGCCGGTGAGGCTCCGGCTCCTCCATGAGGGTGACACAATTTCTCATTTTTTTCAAAGTAAATTGATTTTTGAATTGGGTTTTCTATGTGTAGTGAGATTTTAAAACAAAAAGATGAAGAGGAGAGATGAATATTAAATGAAGAGAGAGGGAAGATATGACACTTGGGGTAAAAGACCAAAATACCCTTTCTGTTGGCATAATCTGATTGGCTTAGAGTGGTTCTCGCGGTTCTTACAACTGGAGGTGGTTCTTATTTTAGCGGCTCCCTATATATATATATATATTTATATGATAAAGATCCGCTAGGAACCACTCTTTATTATTAGAACCATAAGAACCAGTGTGAACACAACCAAAAATACCTAAAAAATTTAAAAACACACAAAATATTTTTTTTAGGGTTGAAATGTAGCGATTATTTATTTAATTTTTTTAGGATTTAGTTATGTGGTTTAGTTTTTAGCATTTAACTTGGGTGGGTGAGGCGCGGGGGGGGGGGGGGGAGGTGATGGGTTAGGTTTTTTAGGTTTTTGTGAGTAGGGGTGTAGGGTTAAGTTTTTTTTAAGGTTTTTGGTAAGGTATAGTATTTTTTAGACGTTGCCCCTTAGACCGCATGGGGCCAGCCCCAACCATGTGCAAGAGCAGTGCCCTTTGGAACCCCAATGGTCAGGGGCTTCGCCCCTACAACTTTAGAGTTTTTTAGTATCAAAATCATAATAATATTGATGGAATGGGTATTTCACACCTTCTAACCCGTATCATTTTTTATTATGATTTCTTATTTAGTCTACTAGTAATCCAATCACCTAAAATTACTCAATAACACTAAAATTATCAACAAGTAAACAAATCGAGAGTTTTTATCTTACCGTACAGTATAGATTTTACATAGATCTTTTAAATTATCCCAATGCTCGAAGTTTATTAGAAAAAAAAACTCTTAGGTTTCATATAAACTCTCTAAATAACATACTTGTTTTTCTTTTATCCATTGCTACACTACTAACCTAAGAGTATTGGCCAAAAAAAAAACTCATTTCAAATTTGTTAAGAGCCTATGTGGCTCCTAGTTCTAAACATGTGGCTGTAATTAAGTTTTTTTAAGGTTTTTGGTGAGGTATAGTTTTTTTTAGACGTTGCCCCTTAGACCCCATGGGGCCAGCCCCAACCATGTGCAAGAGCAGTGCCCTTTGGAACCCCAATGGTCAGGGGCTTCGCCCCTACAACTTTAGAGTTTTTTAGTATCAAAATCATAATAATATTGACGGACTGGGTATTTCACACCTTCTAACCCGTATCATTTTTTATTATGATTTCTTATTTAGTCTACTAGTAATCCAATCACCTAAAATTACTCAATAACACTAAAATTATCAACAAGTAAACAAATCGAGAGTTTTTATCTTACCGTACAGTATAGATTTTACATAGATCTTTTAAATTATCCCGATGCTCGAAGTTTATTAGAAAAAAACTCTTAGGTTTCATATAAACTCTCTAAATAACATACTTGTTTTTCTTTTATCCATTGCTACACTACTAACCTAAGAGTATTGGCCAAAAAAAACCCATTTCAAAATAGTTAAGAGCCTATGTGGTTCCTAGTTCTAAACATGTGGATGTAATTAATTTTCACCTCATTCCTCAGGGTGGACGGAGTCATAGCGGGGACTGCAGTCGGGGAGTGGGGTTGACGCACGGTGAATGGATGTCGGCGTGGATTCGGGGAGCAGGGAATGGTTAAATCGGTGACTACCCACCGTTGCGGGAAGAGAAGGGAAGGAGGAGAGAGGGGGGTTTAATGGTAGGTCCCAACCCCTTTCAACCAATCACATTAAATTCTTTACCACTCTCCAGTTGTTTGACCATTGTCAGTGATTGAGTGAAAAATGGGGAGTGGAATGAGGACTTAACATAACATGATATTATTGGCTAGAGAATAACTCACACACCTTAAAGTGATTGAACCAATCCCTTCACTCTCATGGACACATCGCCATTCACCTCTTTGTAAAACTTAATCTTCTCCTGTCTGTAATTACTACTCACATATGCCTCTTTCCACAAACAAAAAGGATTATATTCTCTTTATTAAACAAATCATGATTACGTTCCAGTGTAATTTGCTCAAAAAGGCATATATTATAATTTTTATTAATTATCTAATTGAATTAAAATCAAAAGACGAGAACACCCCAGCGATGCGAACATCGTTTTAGGTGGTGTTTGGTTTTCTAAAAAAGATCTGCGCAGGCTTTCGCACTGACCACATGCAGACATTGTTATCTTCAAACTGTTTGTTTTTCCGAAGACGTTTCATTAAAAACGTCAGCGCGAGTTCTTCTTGGTGCAGACTTGCCCAAGCCACTTCTAAGATCTTCTAAGGTCTGCAGAGGGTTAAACACCACCACCCACCACCGTCCACAACCACCGTCCACCACCCACCACCCACGTCCACCACCACTGTCCATCACCACCACCATCCACGTCCACCACCCACCACCACCACCGTCCACCACCCACCACCACCACCACCCACCACCCACCGTCCACGTCCACCACCCACCACCACCGTCTACTACCGTCCACCACCACCACCGTCCATCACCACCACCATCCACGTCCACCACCCACTTGAAAAATCTAGATTTTTATAAGAGGGGGCGGGGCACCATGCGGGTAAGCCCCTTAGGGTACTTTGCTACGCGGTAACACTGTCGCCACCCCTAGGGTAGGGATTGAGGGTAGTTTATCCGGGTAAGGTTTGTCGCAACGGTAAGGGGGCGAGGGTTGGGATGTTTGATGAGTTTAAGGTTTAGGGTGTGTGTGATTGGTGAGTGGAGTAAAATAGTGAGGTCCATGATTCTAGGTATTTGTTGGTAGACGCCGCCGCTAATGTTTTGTGATTCTATGGTACTTTGGTGTATAATTGACATGACAACACGAGATTAGCCAGGACTAAGATAGTATACTTAATTGCCCCTTCTCCTAACACGTGGTTGAGGAAAATATATAAATATTTGATACCGTCTACATTTAAATAACTATGAAATTGATTAAAAAAAGATGGGAATATGGACTACAGAAAGAGGGTTCAAAATAATGATTAAAGTTGTGGGTTTGGAGATGCCTTTAGTTTTTTTATATCTTGACCAAATTACTAACCCTTTTTAAAGTTATATTTATTTTGTATAACGTGTCACATTTTTAAGTTAGAATACATATTAGATCACCTTGATGATTTGCCTTGACAGGACCTAAAGCTTAAATAAAGCCATAGTAGTTGGGGTTGATCATTCCTAAATTACTAAATTTAACTTAAACAAAGTGGTGTATTTATCTCACATAAAACTTAAATTACTGATTTCAACTCACTAACCACTTTAATACAAGTAGTGTATTTATCTCACATAAAAAACTTAAATCATTAATTTTAACCCACTGATTAGTTTAACTTAATTGCAATTTTATTATAACTTGTTTAGTGTTTAACCTATTTAAACTTAACCACACTTGTCTATCAAAATAAATAATTTTTGATGAATGAAGATTGATACAGACAATATATTAGATAAGATGAACTTCCAAAAGTAAAGCACTTTATTAAAAAAAAGGTTTTATATTTTTTTCAGAAGTAAAATGAGAATTAAATCTGCAAAGTTAAAAGCAAAAGAGAAAGAATGTTATTGGATCACAAAATGTGTAGACAAGCAGGCCAACCTCGAGATTCTTATCCCTTTCAGTCATTTTGATCAACAGGGCCCTCCCATGAGTGAAAACACGACAAATACGTCACCTTTTACTGGACTAAGAATCTAAGATATCATGTTTGAGGAATAGGATCAAATACAAAGGATCCTAATTGTAAGAAGTGTAAGAAGGATTTATAGAGTGACAAGTGTCCAATAACCTAAAAAAACCCACTACAAAAAAAAAAAAAAACCCTAACATCCACCACCAACAAAAATCTAACCCCCCCCCCCCCCCCCACATCACCCACCAAAAAAAAAAAAAAAAAAAATTTTTTTTTTTTTGCCGAGGGGTGGGGGTGGGGGTTTAGGTTTTTGGGTGGTGGTGGGGGTGGGGGTGGGGGTTTAGTTTTTTTTTAGGGTTTTTTTTTTTTTTTGGGGGGGGGGGGGGGGGGGGGTAGGTTTTTTTTTAGGTTTTTGAAGGGTGGGGGGGGGGGTTAGGTTTTTTGGGGTTTTTTTGGTGAGGTATAGTTTTTTTTTTTTTTTTTTTTTTTTTTTTTTGCCAGGGGGGGGGGGGGGGTGGGGGTTTAGGTTTTTGGGTGGGGGTGGGTGTTTAGGTTTTTGGTAGTGATGTAGTGGGTTTAGTTTTAGGTTATTGGACACTTGTCACTCTATAAATCCTTCTTACACTTCTTACAATTAGAAGCCTTTGTAGAATAACTTGACCCGCATGTTTGATATATGAGTTAAATGTCATTTTCGTTACCGTGGTTTGTTTACTTTTGCTATTTCAGACTATTTTAAAAAATGCATCAATTTCCTCCTTTAGATACTGGAAACGTGTGACTTCAGTTCAAAAATTAAAACCCAGTTAAGTCAGACATGTTAAATGAAGGGTATTATTGTCAATTCATATATCTTTTATTTTCACCTTATTTTATGAATTGACAACATACCTTTCATTTAACTTGTCTGACTTAACTGGGTTTTAATTTTTGAACTGAAGTACATGTTTCCAGTATGTCAGGGAGGAAACTGATACATTTTTTAAAATTGATCTGAAATAGCAAAAATGAACAAACTACAAGGACGAAAATGACAATTAACTCTTGATATATATATAGACTTTTATGTGTGTATATATATTTTATAGGAAATAGGAATACACGATACGATAATACGTAAGGACCGAAGATGCTAAACACGAACACGATATGATAACTTATCGTGTTATTTTTTCAAACACGAACACGATCTATTTAGAAACAGGTAAACACGAAACAACATGTGAACAAACCTATCACATATTTAAAAACATGTTTAGTGAAATAAAAATGACCAAAAGTTCATAAAAGTCTTAACTAATAATCGTTAACATAATAAACCTTAACATATAAATCCTTAGCACATTTAAAACAAGAATCCATAGAAGTCAAATCATAATATCTATTACAAATATAAACAGGTCATTAACATATCGTTAGCAGGTTAACAAGTCTTTAACTTGTTTAGGCACGAATTTTATCGTGTCCTAAATGTGTCGACCTATTTAAGACACGAAACACTAGTACAAAAAAGGGCAGCTAATACGACGGTTTTTTAATCAAATAAGTCGTTTAAGAAACCGTCTTTAAAAATAACGTAGTTTTTGATAAATGACCGTCTCTTATTAATTGATACCAAAAACTACAGTCCATATAACCGTCTTAAAAGCACTTGATTTGGTTTCATCTTTTTATGCAAATATTGGGCAAATAGGACGGTATTGGGCAAATAAGACGGTTGAGCAAATAAGACGGTATTGGGCAAATAAGACGGACGGATTTACTTTATTTACCATAAATTCAACGATTTAATATTTTTCTATTTTATCATTAAGTTAATTCACCACTTTATTATATTTTACCATTAGTTTAATTCAAGAATAATTGATTAAATTTAATTTCATTTTTAATTAGAATCCTATAAACACATAAAACAAATAAAACAACATAACAAAATGAACCATATAATTAAAATAGCCGAATCATCCATTTTGACCCATTGTCTAAAGCAATCATTTAAACATAGTAAAAAAAACATCCAAGCATATTCAGTTTAACAAAAACAGAAACTAGCATCTAAAAACCTCCTTAGAGTTACTTCAACATCCTTTTATCATCCAAGATAACCACAAGCCCCCTCGACCACCGGCTAGCTAGAATTCCTTTGACACTGATCAAAACGCATAAAATTGGCTATTAGCAACCATTAAAGATTAAGATAAACCAGGATCCCATGGTTGGAATCACGAGGACATAGCAAATCCGAAAATATAACATAAGTCATAACAACTAGAGTCAACATCAACACAAATCCCTTTAGTACTAGTAGGAACCCCTAATAATATAAGATATCTATTTTGTCAAATGCTTTTAGGCGCACCTAGGCCTTGTGGTCAAAACGAATGAACGGGTCAAAGTATATATATTTTTTTTTGAGAAAGGGGTCAAAGTATATTAATCATCTGTGTAATTGACTCTCCATATATAGAATAAAAAGACTATTCCGAGGCTCACTCAAGTGTTCTAAACCAATATTTATAAAAAAAATGAAGAAAAAGGTACTTAAAAAAGAGTAGCATACTAATATACTTACCTTCATTCATCCTTCTCGCCATGACGAAGAGATGATATGAACACCTTTAAAGTACGCTCCACAAATTCGTTAATTTCACTTTGACGAACCATTCTAGTTTTATTTACCAGCTAAAACATAAAGATAGATAAAAGTTAGATTACAGTTTAATATACATTGTAGTTAAACCTATATAAGTTTGAGTGTATAAATATACTTACCATGTGTTCTCTGTTGCAAATCACAAAATCATACATGGCCATCATGACACAATAACCGCACTCCCATCCGTTAGGTTGTAGACGACACTAAATAATAAATTGAATTAACAAGTAATTAATTAAAATATATTAATAAACATCTTGAATGAAAGATAACTTACATCAACCTTATCCCAAGTTATTTTCTTTTTTATGGCCTTTTCAAATACATGTGTAATCCTGTAATCTGGAGGCTTCTTTAAACTTTTGTTTGAATCAAAGAGGTAACCCATCCAAGTATTATATATAGGATGATGTTGAAGTACAACCAATATCCAATGTTTGCTGCATGCGTAGGAAAATGATCTAATTTAAACAACACTTAATAAATAAAAATGAAAACAATATTATAACATAACTCAAACTAATACCCGGCTATATGCGGTGCCATAAACCATTGTTTGTCCTTATGAAACGAGATGACATTTCTGATGTGGTCGATCACAAATTCAACATCGTCTGAGACAAGACCACCATCAATATAGCGGGGATGAAAATATGCGGTATTATTTAAACCCTCTTGTCCCCCAGTTGCATATAAATACCTAAAATATAAATAGCAAAAAAAAAAAAACATGATGAGGTTAGTAACATTCGGTTTTATTGTAAAAACTAATAGCATAAAATATTTATACAAAAACTAGTAAAACATACATTGTAAACCAATGCACAAAGCAAGCATCTATCCAGTCGTTGACACATAACTGTATAGCTGCCTCAAATTCAACTGTCTCTTCAATACGTTCCTCATACATCCCTGTCGGCGAAGTAAAAACTATAGACAAGGCTTCATCAGATTGAATCGCCAGTTGTTGCGCTAATTCATATATGCTTTGAGGCCTTGCCCTCGCCTTTTCTAAAAGATTTAATACTTTTGTTTTTTCTTTTGATACTTTTGTTTTTTCTTTTAAAGGGTTAGACGCAACAACAGGCTCAGTAAGTTTACAAGCACGAACGGGCTCATCAGGTTTAGAAAAAGAAACATGCTCTGTTGTATTCTGAGAAAACTGCTTATCAGCGAACTGCATTAACCAATAACGATATTAGTACACAAATAAATATACACATATATAAATAATGTGATTACCAGCTGATTAAAAGCCTCCTCGTCTTGTAATGCATTCGAGTAAATTTGATACTCGTTTCTTTCATTTGGGATCGTTTGTTGTTGGTGAGCAGATGTTGCAACAAACTACATTGGCAAAACAAATACTTTTATATATCAAGTAGTTATAAAAATAATTATATATATTAAAAGCTACCTGTGGCCTATAAAGTGTACTCATAGAATGGTGGGACGGTTCTACAATTTGAGAAACACCTTTGTTTAAAATCTGTATGTTGTAAAGACAAAAACTAATAAAATAAGAGAAACATAAAATAAAAAGAAAAAAACAAAATTTAGTGTAGCAAACTTCCAAGTCTCTTTCTCTATCTTAGCCCATTTGCTTTCTTTACATAGGTGTCCAGCACCAAAAAGGAAAAAATTAAAACAGTTGTGTGGCAAAAACATAAATCCAAAATCTTCACTGGCGCAAAAGCTTGTTAGCATTTTATATATATATATATATAATAATATACCTTTATTGATTTTGCGGGCCACTGAATAAAACTTCCTTTTGCGTCTTCCAAAAATTCTACGGCGCCGGGAATACATGACTGAGGCAAAAGACGGATCCCTTCGCAACCTTCAACAACTCTATCTATTTGAACTTTAACGAAACCGTCGATCATTGGGCCGTTATGAATAATCCTCTCAGGACTAGGATGAACACGGCCCATACCTATAACCGTATGAGCGCCTTGGTCGTAAGGATCCAAAAGTTCGCATTTTTGAATAGACTGCAAACAATAGCTTTTAGTAAATATATTAAAATTAAAAAAAAAAACAAACTTTAACAATAATATTACCAAGATTTCTGTGTACGAACTATCGAACGCATGACTTGAGCCACAAATACTAGGGCTCGCCCCAACTGTTGTTTCCACAGCCTCGCTCTTCTTTTTCTTTATTTTTAATTCGGAAAACAAGCATTTCGTAGGACCAATCACGTCTGAATATAATCGTGTACGCCCCCCATGTTGGTGTCCCTTCCCAATTACCTCCGTAACAACATCCTTTGTAGAATAAGAACCAGCATCCTTCAATTTTTTTTCTTTTAAATACTATTAAAAATATGACACAGTTAAAAAATGATTAATATAAATAGATAGAAGAAATATGTAGATGCTTACCAATTTTTTAAGTGTTCCTTTCAATTCTCCTTCTGATACAAAATGTTCACTAAGTTCATATAACTTTGTAACTGGATTGAAAGGCGCTCTACTAACGGTATACATTTTAGAACAATCATCTTGAATAAGATCTAAAATTGGATAACTCGAAACAAGCTGATTCCATCTACTTTCAACATGGGGCTCCAATCCAGAAAATCCACAACGTCCTACATGCGAAGGGTCGGTATTCTGTTCTGCACTTTTCTTTGCTTTTCGGCTTGTTTCCTTCATAAAATATTACAATAAGTGTATATAGTTATATATTAATAATATTAATAGTAAATGCACATGTTACCTTCCATTCTTCACTATCAACAATAGCAACAAAAGAACCCCAAAGTTCCGAGTCTAGGTAATCGTACTTTTCAAAGGGATCATTACTTGTATCACTTTCAGGGGTTTTGTCTTTATCTTTATCGGGAGATTCATCTTTATAAACGTAATTTTTTCTAAGTTTGTAACGAAACTTCCTCATTATACTCTTCGCCTTTGATAATGTAACTGTTTTTCCACGGTCATCAGTAATATTCCATGTTGCCTACATATTAAAATTAACAATAAACATGAACAATAATTAAACATGACAACATAGAATTCGAAAGCTTTTGCCCTTTTTTTTTAAATTAACCAATATAATTTTCCAAATTAGAAGGAAAAGGAAGAAAACTATACCTTCGCATATTCCCAAAGATCTTCATATAGTTTAGGATTTACATGTTTGACGACTTTATTGTACGGAACCGTTTTCTTAACTTCCACACCAATAAAGGACATAAACCTTCCAGCATTCTTACCTATCGCTCTACCCGTCTCGTCAAAATCAACTGTGCATTCTTCGGGATGCAAAAGCTTTTTCTTGCATTTGGAAACTCCCCTTTTTTTCTTTTCAGACATTTTCAAAACTTGATTTCTAGAAAAAAAAAAACACACACAATATGGAAAGTGATGTGTTGTGTGTAACAAAGAGACAAGTAGAGGTCAAGTTGAGTATGACACTTCCACCATCTTTAAATATATATTCCACACCATGAAGTTTTTGACAAATATATTTTTTCTAAAGCATATTTATTAAAAAAATTATATCATCACATGATGCATGCTTAAGATACTTTAATATATTCTTAAACCACTTATAACAAGTTATCAAGCAAGTTATCAAAAAAAAAAATCAAAATTTTACAAAACTAGTAGCAGAACCAATGTCAAACCTAAAAAAGAAGAAACATTGACTATAATACGAAGAACAATCATCATCATACTAAGATTGCAGGTAGAGATTGGAGATAACTTACAAAGATTGCAGATTATTGAGGGGCTTTGGAGATGATTATCGGCAGAATGATGAACAGTTAATTTGGGGGAGTATAAAGTTAAAACCTTATTTAATAATTTGGGGGAGTACATATGATGAAAAAAGTTAAAACGTTAATTAATTCCCGCTGTATAAAAATTGCCCGCTTAAATTTTTGCTACAATTATTTGCGAATTATTATTATTATTATTTACATATTATCTGATAAAGAGCTAATTTCTATCGGTTACACAGATGTAGTTTTATTGGTGAAGGGGGCTGTTGATAAAACGTGTCATCTTGTGCATTAATTCCAACATATTTCACATTTTTTTATCTTTATGTTTTTTTTTTTTTTTTTTTTGAACGGCTTTTTTATCTTTATGTTAGTTTGGATGTTTTTTTCTTTTAACAATTTACTAATTTTATTTATATATGTAAAATCATAATTTGAGATGTTAGGATACAAGTTATGCACTTATTTCTAATTAGGGGTGTAAACGAGTCAGGCCAAGCCCGAGCTCGACTAGGCTCGAGTTCGGCTTGGTTTGAGCCTACTTATTTTAACTCGACCTCGGCTCGTGAGTAAAACCCAAAGTTCTGGGTCGGTTCGGATCAGGCTCGATTTATTTTGAGAAGAACCTCAAACGAGTTAAAAGCTCGGCTCGAGCTCGCTTAAACGAGCCAAAGCTTGGACTTGGGGCCGTTAAGGCTCGGCACTTGTGCCTCTAGGCTTGTTCACACCCCTAATCTCCATCAATATTTTTTATTAACTAATAATACGATTTAAAAAAGATACATCTTAACATATAAAGAATTTTAGCTTACACTCCATTAAGAATGTGTTTGTCTTCCATGACAAGACAACGAGCAGTTTGTAGTGATAGTAGACAATGGAGCCTAAATTAACTTTTAATATAAAAAAATTAACTCTATAACATTTTCGAAGTTGGATGAACAGTGGCTGTCACCTGTGTATCAGCTTGCTATTTGTCCAATTTTTTTTTTTTGCAAATTTTTCCAGCGATAATGGCCGCATTGGTGTTTTCCGGCGATTTTCTAAAGAGAGAGTGAGATGACGGATCGTTACGAGGAGGTGGCGATGGTGGGTATGGAGATAGAGTGGTGGGTGTCTGGGTGAAGCAGGGATAGAGTGGTGGGTGTCTGGGTAAACCAGGTACTTTGGACCATGGTTTTGGTTCTCTGTCAACAAAAAAGGCTGAAATAATCACTAGACAGATGCACTGTAGCCAATGTATATCCATATTTGCCTTGGTTAACGAAAACAATAAACTTTATAGGATATAACTGGTATCATATAATAGGGATGAGAAAATGGTACCCGTTACCGGTATTGAACTGGTACCGGTACCGAATTTATCAAATGGGGTATATTTTCGGTATCGATTTTTGACATTTTCGGTACCGGTTCGGTACCAGTCTGGCACGATACCGGTATTTACCGGCTTTTACCCTCAAATACCGGTACCGTATCGGTACCGAACCAGGTAAATTCGGTACCGATACCTACTTTTAGGGATTTTCAATACCGAGCTCATCCCTACCATATAATGAAAAAAGTCTACTAAGACTGGATGGTATGGGAGGACCGGCGCCGTGAAGGATGGGCCGCCACGGGGCTAGGGGGCGGTGTGGGAGGACCGGCGCCGTGAAGAGAGAGAGAGAAAGAAGAGAGAGACAGAGAGAGGCCCGGCACAATCGTCCGTGGGGAGCCGAACTCGCCGGAGGGGGGCGGTGTGGGGGACCGGCGCCGGGCCTCGTTTGTGTTTTCTTTACTATTTTCGTTACTATAAAGGTGTACCTTCCAGAATATTTATGTCTTTTGTAGTTTTATATTCATTAATAATATAATTGGTTCGCATTTGTGTTTTCTCTCCTTCATTTAAACACTAACACTTAACTTTATTAAAATTGTATCATAGATCCAAATATTGGAAGAAAATTGACTTCCCTTTAAACATAACTTGACGCGTGAAAAATGAATAAATGATAATCAACCTATTTTTCAAAAATTAGCTTATAACTTTGCAGTTCAACTAAAAAAAATTAAAAAAACATAGAACATTTCATCAAAGAGAAACAGAATAAGAACGTAGAATATAACCGATTTAGCGACAAATACCCTTCATCATCGTTAGATCATAAGTATCATCTTCGTTTTTTCTGAAAAAAATAAACTTTTATTAATAAATTAGCATTAATTTAATTAATTATATAGAACATATATGTATATGATTAATATAAACCTTGGTTTTGGCTGGTTTTTCGATAGATATCCCTTCGTCGTGGTCAGATCGTCGTAAGTATGAGGTGCCAACGGTGATATAGTCGTTACTCTGTTGAATACCGACAGAAAATGGTGGTAATTCGTCAAACTGATTGTATTCTTCCTCGTCGTCAACATCATCAACACCAATAATACGTCGCTTACCTTGCAATACTATATGGTATCTTGGTTTGCACGGATCTTTGACAAAAAATACTTGTGTGGCTTGAGTTGCGAGAATAAATGGTTCTGATTTATACCCGTCCGTTGTAAGGTCAACCAGTGTAAAACCATGTTCGTCGACGTTAACACCTGTGCGGTTATTGACCCACTTGCATCTAAACAAAGGTATTGTGAATGAAGAATACGATAACTCCCAAATTTCTTGTATGACACCGTAATATGATTCTTTGGCGATTGTCATTTGGTCGACATTTGTTCTTGAGGCTATTTGTGTAACTCCGCTATTTTGCGTTACACTTTTATCGTCTTGATTTTTAGTATAAAATGTATAACCGTTAATATCATACCCTTGGTAAGATATTACTCTAAAGTCTGGCCCCATTCCCAACCTCTCCACAGTCTTATCAACATTTGGTTCACCATAAGTTTCCTCCACCTTTTTCTTCAACCAAGCTGAAAACCCCTCGTTATGTTGTTTGGCATACCAATTATCTGACTTGCGCAAGTGTGTCAATCGTAATATTTTCTTGTGTTCATTAACATACGGAGCAATACATGTCATATGTTGTAGAACAGTAAAATGAGCAATTTGTAACTCATCAGATGGTGGGGTGATTAATTGCTTACCAACTCCTCCCACGCCTGCAAGTCGGCCTGAATGACGAGATTTAGGAACACCAATACTTTTGACGCCTTCCAAATAACCTATAAATAAATCAAGTATTAAAAGTGTCATTTATAATTAAGAAAACTAAATTATATTATTGATTTTGTGATAGCAATACCTGTGCAGAACTCAATTGCCTCTTCGGAAGTATACCCTTGAACAATACTACCATCTGGTTGATTACGGTTTCTCACATAACCCTTTAACACACCCATATATCTTTCAAAGGGGTACATGTATCGTAGGAATACAGGACCACAAGACTTTATCTCTTTTACGACATGAGATACTAGATGAACCATTATATCAAAGAAAGATGGTGGAAAGTACATCTCTAGTTCACAAAGGGTAATATATATATCCTTCTCCCAATTATCCAAGACTTCGGGATTAATAACCTTTGAGTGAATCATGTTGAAAAACAAACAAAGTTTTGTAATTGTATGTCGAACTTCCTCAGGTAACAATCCACGAATTGCAATAGGAATCATATGCGTCATCAAAACATGACAATCATGAGACTTCATGCCAAGTAATTTACAATCTTTCATTGACACCAGACTTTTAATGTTTGCAGAATAATTAGATGGAACTTTAATATCATGCAAACATTGACAAAACTTTCTTTTTTCTTCGCCTGACATAGTATAGCATGCGGGTGGAAGATAAATACTATTGGCTCTCTCAACAGGGGCAAGATCTTTACGTATTCCCATAGCTTCCATGTCTCTACGGGCATTAATCCCATCTTTAGTTTTTCCAGGAATGTTTAACAATAAACCTAACAAGCTATCACATACATTTTTCTCAATATGCATAACATCCAGGCAATGTCGAACTTCCAAACTTTTCCAGTAAGGTAAATCCCAAAAGATTGACCTTTTTTTCCAGTTATCACGTTGCTCAGTACGAGATCTTTTTCCTAGAACGGTATTCATATTTTCAACTCGTGAAAACGCATCAAAACTTTTCCTAGCCCTTCCAAGCTCCTCATTTCCGTCAAACTCTTCTGTAAGTCTTCGATAATGGTGATCTCGTGGAAGAAATCGTCGATGTCCCATATACACATTTTTATTGCAATGTTTTAACCTTATAGAGCTTGTTTCGTTTTCACATACAGGACAAGCTTTTTTACCTTTCGTACTATATCCTGACAAATTGGCGTATGCTGGGAAATCACTTATAGTGCAAAATATCATGGCTCGCAGCGTAAAGTTCACTTTTTCATAAGCATCGTACATTTCTACACCAGGGCTCCATAGGGCTTTAAGGTCATCAATCAAAGGAGACAAATAAACATCAATGTCATTACCAGGTTGTTTTGGACCCTGAATTAGTAATGACATCATTATGTATTTTCTTTTCATGCATAGCCACGGAGGAAGGTTGTAGATGCACATAAGGACAGGCCAAGTACTATGACTACTGCTCATATTTCTGAAAGGATTAATACCGTCTGAACTAAGACCAAATCGTATATTTCTAACCTCGTTAGCAAAATCCGGATAATCATAATCAAAGTTTCTCCACTGAGGTGAATCCGCCACATGTCTTAACTTTCCATCATCCTTACGCTCATCAGAATGCCAACGCAACAACTTTGATTCTTTAGGATTTGCAAATAAACGCTTTAATCTTGGTATAATGGGGAAATACCACAATACTTTAGCCGGTGGTCCATTTTTCGTCACATCGTCATCATATTCACCAGTATCATTTTTACGTTTGTACCTCGATTCACCACATATATAACACGTATGAGTTTTTTCAAACTGGTTTCTGTACAACATACAATCATTTGGACATGCATGTATTCTTTGAACCTCTAATTCCATTGGACACATCAATTTCTTAGCTCGGTATATGGATATGGGTAACTCGTTGTCTTCGGGAAGCATGTCATGTAATAACTCTAATAGACATGTAAAACTCTTATCGCTCCAACTGTAGTTTGTCTTTAAGTTTAAGAGCTTTGACACGGCGCTGAGCTTAGAAAACTTTTTACAACCAACATATAATGGTTTTTTTTCATCGTCAAATAATTGTTGTAGTTTTTCTTGATAATTGTCGCAAGAATTAGTTTCCAAATCATTGCACATGTCATTTAAATTGTCATTGGCCGCGTCTAAATAATCATCGTCATCACTAATGTGCGGGCCCTCATTCTCGTCGTTATAATTAGCTTCTAAATTAATCGAAGATGTGCTACGATTAGCAAGTGACTCACCATGTTTGGACCAACAAGTATAATTCAACATAAATCCATTTTTCAGCAAATGATACTCGATTTCATTTGTTTCTGTAAATTCGGTAATATTTTTACATTCCGTACAAGGACACGGGATGGTTTTTTTTCCTTTGTTCACACGATCCTCTTGAGCAGTCTTAAGAAAACTTCGCAAGCCGATCACAAACTCTTGGTTAGTATGTCTGATTTCGTACATCCAATAATTACGATCCATCTCAACTGAATAATTGAATAAAAAAGCAGTCCGAATTAATCTCTAATAGAATAATTTCAGACGGGTATAAACTAAAGGGTTTCTATATCTAAATGAATGTATGTAAATAATAATTTAAATTAAATAAAAAACATATAATTCTAATAAACATACCTTGTTGAAGATCCAGGTAAAAGAATGATGAAGTCCTCAAGTAGAAGAATGTATTAATGTAAATGATGAATTGCGAATCCTTATTGAAGTTGAAGAAATTAGTTGGATTGAATATAATATAAACATGATCGGTATATTTTTAAATTTCAAAAAGAAATTATGGGATATACAACGTTCGTATAGGTGGGCAGGGAATACTTTGACTTTTTCTAACCCAATTAACTATCTACCTTTCTCTAATTAATCTCTTCTAATTAATTTGAAAATTCAGGTTCATGGATAATTTTGGACTTTTATGTATGATGGTAAATTAATATTATCACCATAATATTAAATTTTCTAAAAGGGACGGTTGTAACTAGGGTAAAAAAGACGGTTCAATTTATTAATTAAGAAAAAGACGATTTAGACTAAAAGGGACGGTTGTAACTAGGGTAAAGAAGACGGTTCAATTTATTAACTAAGAAAAAGACGATTTAGATAAAAAGACGGTTGAACTTTTAATAAAAAAGGACGGTTATATGTAATATTAAAAATGAAAATATAATAAAAGGACGGTTTTTATACAAACCGTCTTAAAAGCATTTTGATGACCGTCTCTTTTGAGCATTTTTGTACTAGTGAAACTTGAGGAGATGTGTTTTTTTTACCTATATAGTGTAATTTCTTCCATTTCAAGCATTTTCATGTCTTGGGGAGATGTGTTTTTTTTTTCATTCTTTGCAGGAATGAAGTGAAAATTCACACTTCTATCTGCTTTCTTAAAAAAAAATCTCGCTTTAAGAAAAGTTTGTTAAAGTATTTTTTAAGACATTCAAAATAAACTAAATGGTATATTTTTATTAATTATCTTAATAAGAATTTCTTATTTTAGTTGGAAACTTTTGAATGATTTTTAGATTTTATTAGTTAAATATATTTTATTTTTTATAATATAAATTTGTAACAAATTTTAATTGGCCATTTGTGTGAAAACTGACAATTTTTGAATTATCTTGAGACATAGGTATTTTTGCCATTTTTAATAAAGTGTATTTCATTCGCTCGTTTTTTTCGTCTATCAAACACCACAGAATAATAGTTCAATCCATTCCCATGTGGCATCCGAACATGAAAATGAAATGATAATAATCATTTTATTTCCTGTATGTTACATTTTTTTTACCATTTTATTGTCTGATCAATTTCATTACTTCATACCAGACAGACTTTAACACTTTGTAAAATAAACTAGAATAAAGTTGCTTAAAAATGTGTGTATGGTTGTAGTTAAAACTGCAAACCGTCATGGTTCCATGGTAAACTTTTATTTTTTTAAATCTTGAGCTGATCGGTTTGATATTGTCGAATTGTATAATCGAAATAGATTTCATCAAATTTAACCAATTTAGTTTATGGTAGAAACCATTTGAAAAAAACCAAACCCTTCAATTGTTTTATGATATGCTATACATTATTCGACCTCGTTTAACAATATACTACATGGAGTCATCTTTTAAGTTTAATTATTGGAAGATTAACACATCATTTTTACACAACAATCGTCTTTTATGTGTTACAATCCCGTGGAATGATTCTATAAGGGTGGAGCAAATGCTTAACCCACTTGGCGCAACACGTATTCCTCCACATTAGCACCACATCAACTTTCTCCATTACTTTCCTTTTACTTGCCACAACTTGTCAAATCACCGGAAATGCATATGCTTCTATTGCTTCAAGTTCAAGCCACAACTAATTTATAAATCAAATTATAAAAAAAAAACTAACTAAAATGTGATTGTTAGATTTGGTATTGAGCCCACCTCTCTCTCTCTCTCTCACACACACACTTTGCGGTATCATGGGCAAACTAACAACACCCCTTGCAGCTTGCCACGACTCGCTAAAGCCTAAGGAATGGAACATGCCGATTCCCCGTGTGTTGCTGCCAGGGGCGGACCCACATAGACTGGGTCGTGGTCCTCGGACACCAATGTTTTTAAAAAAATTAGTAGATTCGGTATATTAAATTGTATAAGGACCTCATAAATACAATTAGGTGGACACCATAGAAAGAAAAAGAAACATAGTGTAGTGGTAAATCCCTCTTTTTACCAACAAAAGGTCATGAGTTCAATCCTTGTATAGCTTGTTTTTCCTCTTTTTTTTTAATCTAGTTCAAACCTCGCTATGACCCGACCATACGAGGACCGACCCGAAAATTTTAACATTTTGTTATGAAAATTTTGAACACCGAAAAAAATGGACCCCATTATAAAAAAATTTCGGGTCCGCCACTGGTTGCTGCAAATAAAAAGAAACAAATGTAAACAAAAGTTCTAAAATCTACAAGCTAAAAATCTAAAAGCGAAGACCTAAAATTTAATATCTTAGAGTTCGACAAAACGATTCCAAGGCCGGTAGAGTGAGTTCAATGGGAGTCAGTGTGATACCCTTCCCACGACTTCCTATTTTTATGAGACTTGATTTGAGCCAATCACATCTAAGACCGAGTTAGAAATAACACTTATGTTATAGACGAGACTTATTCGACCGCCGTGGTGGGTGTGGAAAACTATGGGGTAAACTAGTTTACCTCTCCCTAACATCGCCGCCATCAACCAAGTCACCGCGAGGGGTCTGTGATTAATCACCGCACAAGGGGAGAGGAGGGAAGAGGAGAGAGAGGGGTGTATAATGGACCCCACTGACAAGAAATCATTAGATGAGTGGACCCGTTACACCCTAACTACACAAAGGATACCATTAGGTCAAATGTTTTTTTTCCGGTTGTTAAGAACTATATATTCACGTGTGTCCCACTCACTAACAACTACTTAGGGCAAACCGATATTTAAAGACTTGACCCGAAAATTATAATGTCACATTAAAACATCCGAGCACCGATAAAAAGAAACTAATCCAGTGAAACTTTTTATTTGGATCTTGTGTCCCACTCGCTAACAACTACGCCCCGCTTGTAGTATGTGCATATAATGTATATATGTGTGGGCGCTCGGGGGGCAAAAGTGTAAGTGCACTAATTTTAACGTTATGTAGTGGTGTTGATAGCCGAAAGACAAGGGAGTACATGCACTAATCGGAATTTGTCTCAATTGCTGAGTGTTATGTGCCTTATGTCTAAGGCTTGATGCAAAACTACAATCGAGCCCGGGGTCTCACTGGAAACAGCCTCTCTATCCCTACGGGGTAGAGGTAAGGTTGTCTACATCTTACCCTACTCAGACCTTACCTTAGCTTTGCTATTGGTGGGATTTTGGCGAGTATGTTGATGATGATGAAACAATGTTAGAGACGTATATTGTTCGATTTCTAATTGAACTAGGGGTTTTCCCTGCCCGCGTTGCGGGGCACTAAGCCGAATATTTCTCTATCATAACATGTTCGTTCGTGTTTTAGTTACCTGTACATACTACTTATAACATGATCTCAAAAAAATTACACTGAGTCAACCAAGTAAATTAAAACACTATCATACTTTTGCTTAAGAAAAACAAAAAGATAGAAAAACTATAATTTTAAACTGAGGGCAAATTTGTAATTTTTCAGGATAAATGAGCGTGTGCCAGGAAGTCGCCTGACATGAATAAAAATTACACCGAGTCAAACAATTAAAATGAAGCACTACCACAATTTTCTCAAAAAAAAAACTAAAACAATGGCATGACTATAATTTTACACTGGGGACAAAATCGTAATTTGACTGGGAAAGCAAAGAAAAACGATGCCAAAAATGTAAATTTAAATTGAGGGCCAAAACGTAATTTGGCTGGGAGGAAAAAAACAAAAATAATGACAAAACTGTAAATTTAAACGGGTCAAAATCTTAATTTTTAACCGAGAGCAAAATTGTAATTTTTAGTTGGGGGCAAAAGCATGATTTTATTTTGAACTGGGGTAAAAACGTAATTTTGAACTGATGACAAAATCGTAATTTTAAAGCGGGGATAAAATTATAAATTGGTTGGGCCAATGGGGGAGTTCCAGGCACTTGCCTGGCACTACTCCTCCATCTTGTGTCTGTAGTTATACATTGGGGGCAAAATCGTAATTTGACTGAGAAAACAAACAAAAACGATGACAAAAATGTAAATTTAAATTGAGGGCAAAATCGTAATTTAGCTCGGAGGAAGAAAACAAAACTAATGGCGAAACTGTAAATTTAAACGGGGCAAAATCGTAATTTTGAACCCAGGGCAAAATTGTAATTTTTCACAGGGGGCAAAAGCATAATTTTATTTTGAACCGGTGGTAAGAACGTAATTTTAAACAGATGGCAAAATCGTAATTTTAAAGCGGGACAAAATCGTAAATTGGTTTGGCACAAAAAGGTAAAAAAGTCAAAAAGGAAAAAAAATAATAAACCACTGTTCACGGAAGTTGTAAAATGTAATAGAGTTAATTTACTGATTTAATTTAAAGCAAATTACTTGCATTGTTGCGTTGCTACATGATTTGATGAGCTCGGTATCAACCGGTACCGAAAATTTCGTTACCGAAATCCCCAAAAGTGGGTACCGGTACCGAATATACATGATACAGTACGGTTCGATACCGGTCGGTACTAGTACAACACCGGTATTTGTGGGTAAAAACCGGTGCCGATCCGGTACCGAAAATACACTGGTTTAGTAAATCGGGTACCGATAACGGTACCGGTACCAGTACCCGATACCATTTTCTAATCTGTTAGTAACGTTACTATTAATTCCTTTCAAATTTTAATATATATAGGTAATTATATCATACTATGTAGACTTACACTTACTACGAAAATAATTATAATTATAATTTTATACAATATAAAAGAAACCATGATTTTGAGTGGAAGACAGAAAGCCACAAAGAAAATAAACTAACAATTTTCATGAATCAAATTAAGTTCCACCGTAACCCTAGTAAAAAATAATCCAAATAATTGCATGCCTACTATTGGATTTAGGCATAGAGCATAAACAAGTATCGGTTTTATGACTTTTATCCTGCTTTAGCTTTCTTAAATTAAAATAATAATATAAATATCTATACTATATAATAAAAAAAACCTATTTAGGGACACTTGTCATCATATTAGGCTATGTCTTATGGATAATTATTATTTTTATTTAATCTTTTTAATCTAAATTATAATAAATCATTCCCACAATAACTTTTATTTAAATGTTAATGATTCTAGATTTCTTATATAATTATTTAGTTAAAAAAACAATACAATAGTGGTAGATCGAAAGTGACAAAATAGATTAATCAATTCGATTTTAATTTGTTATTATCAGTTCCTTCTTATTCTTCATAAAATAAGTTGTATCATCCCATATGGTAATATCAATTCTTCTTTATCTTCTTATTTACCATTAAAATATATTTTAACATCCGATAAGGTAATATCAATTTATCTTGTCTTCTTCTTATTATTTTTTGAACTACGAATTTCTTTTAGTCTTTCTTATCGTTTGTGAGACTTGAACCCAAAGTTACCCCTTCCAAACCCATATATTTTAAAAGATTTGTCTTTTCCAATGAATCATCACCCTATTCATATCTTCTTATTTACCCTTTATCCGTTACCAAATGTCTGATTTTTTTGCCAAAATCGTCCATGAGATTTGAGATTTTTTGCCATTTTCATCCAAATATTTGATAGAAAAAATAAAGTAAATTAGATGTGTGGATGAAAATAGCAAAAAGAAAATACAGTGGTCAAACATGTTATTCAAGAAGTAAATAAACAACCATTTGAGTGATAAAATATAAATTATAGTTAAAAAAACCTGTAATAAATCTAATTTTATATATAAAGTAATATTAATATTATGAATGAGAAGTATACATTAAACTTAAACTAAATAATAATTATCTATAGTTAAGTAGAAAAGATTAAGCAAAATAATATTTAGTAGGAGAGTTACCTATAATTAATTAGAAGAGATTAAATTAAAGAGTAAATTGCCAAAATCGTCCCTCAGGTTTGGGTATATTTGTCATTTTCATCGAAAACAACTTTTTATACTATTTAGTCATTCACTTTCACCATATCTATCGTGTACCGAGTATATCTATTAGTTTTTTTAATATAATTTTCTTATTATTTGGTATATAAAATCATATTTATTCAAGCCATGTAATACACGAGGGTTTTTTAATATATAACTTTTTATTATTATTTGGTAAACAATATTACATTTATTCAACCCGTGTAATACACGTGGTTTTAAAGATATAACTTTTTTTTATTATTTGGTATAAAATTACATTTATTCAACCCGTACAATATGGTTCTTATAGATATAACTTTTTATTATTTAATATATAAGATTACATCTGTTTAACCCATGCAATAAAGGAGGTTTTTGGAGATATATTATTTTATTATTTAGTATATAAAATTCATTTATTCAACCCGTGTAACACACGGGACTATAACCTAGTATTCTTATATTTCAAATAATTATTATCTATTGAATATTTATAGCATACAAACAGATGTATCAAATGCTATGTACCCGTAATAGCGTATAAATTAGACCCACTAGATGATTAGCAAATTGAATTTAGCATATTCATATCATTATTATTCTTATAACAAATAACTTATATGATCATGGCTGTCTTGCATTCATTATTTTTTGAGGTGATTAGGATTAGTAGTGTTAAACATATCATGTTTGCGGGGTTGGTGAGTTAGATCAGACCTGTTTATCTCAACGAGTTAGCAGGTTCAATCCTAACTCATTTTTCTAAATTAAACTTTAATATATGAATTTCATATTTGCTTCATTTTATGTTTTCGTATCATGTTAGCAATTCACATCTATAAGTTTAAGGTATTGTTTAAATTTGTTACTATTTATCACTAATTGATCCTGTGTTTTAGACATTGTAAGACTTTATCGTATTTTTATTGGAAAAAAAGTTTAAAGTGAAAAACAACTATTTCTCAAAAGATACACCGAAATTTGATTTGTATCAATATACACACACATTAACTTTTCTTTTCTAAAAGCATGTCTCAACAGCATTTTAACCTTTTCTTTTATCTTTTCACAATCTCACTTAAATCTAAATTCTAATAAAAGACTCCAATAAATGCCATGTGGCATTTTCTCCTTCAACCTAAGAGTTTCTTTTTATTTTATTTTATCTTTTATTATTTTATTTTATTTTATCTTTTAAATAATTAGTTAATACATGAATATCACTTATGCTTAATCTTATCTATATTTATTTATCTATATCTTTATTTATTCTAATATTATTGGTTATAACCAAACCATAGATCCATGTTTTAACATAGTATGATCGGAGGATAGCATAGGTTTATCATGGATAGTTTGGGATTATTATTATTATTATTATTATTATTATTATTATTATTATTATTATTTCATTAATATTAAAATGTTTCTTTTCCCACGATGTCTTGATTCACATTACTATATGTAAAAGTCCGTTCTTTAATTAAATATTTAAGGCAGTGTATATATACATGGACATATACTACAAAATCTAGAAAGATGTTTAGAATGAAAGGATCAGATGAAAATTTTTAAGCATATATCCTTTACTACCAATATTATAAATTGGATTATGCATAAATAATCAATGTTTTGGTAGCCAAAATATAAAGTTGGAGCCTTACTTAGGGTCTTGGTATCTGTGGTGGCTAACATGTTTAGTTGTAGTTAGTGATCGGTTGTTGTTATTGTTTCATGCCGAAGAAAAAAAGTACCTAAGTTTTTTATTTGTCATATTTTCTATACTATTTATGGATGATATTCGTATATCATCTTATTATATTTTTTTTTCTTTAAAAACAGTGCTTATCATATCATTAATATACAAATTAGAATTTTATCATAATTCATTTGCCACAAGCTTATCACTTAGAGTGTATTTTTAAAAACACTTACAGTCTTATCATTATTTTTATATTTTCGTGTTACTCTTTTATAGCCCTAAATAATAAGATGATGTGCAGTGACTTAAAAGAGAGGTAAAAACTTAAAAAAAATATGGATAGTAGAAAATGTAATTTTTCTGTTTCTTTTATTATTTTATTTTATAACACAACAAATCATTTCACTTATAAATATTATATACAAATTTGTTATTTATATCTTTTTCGATATTTAACCCGTGTAATATACGGGTTTATAAGCTAGTTTTATTAATATATCAAAACTACATTAAAAAAATAATCTACTAGTTTCAAATACAATAATCGTGAAAATTGTTAGTATTTTATCTTTAGCTAATCTAGTCACATATTTGATGTCTAGTATAAAAGGTTACACGTTTGAGTTATGTGCTTTCTATTTTGTAACACATTCAAGACCTATTACGTATGTATGTTATAAAAATCTCTTAAACTAGTATAAAATAACTAAACTACCCTTTTAGTTTAGAAAAAAAAAATGATTATGTTCATGTAATTAACTCAAAGTTAATATAAAAAAAGTAAAAAAAAAAAAAACCCATCCACTTGTCCTCCTTTCCCTATGTTCTTCACGATTATTTGGCCGCAAACCATAACCCGAAGAGAGAGTCATGTGACCGGCGCCATTAATCCATACAACAATTTGTAATCAGAGGCTTCAACATCTTTTATGGTCACATCTCTGGCTAAGGTCGAGGCATTTACAACCCCCACAATCCCTAAATCCGTAATCAGAATTTTGGTCACATCTCTTGGTTCATTCGAATTCATCACTAGTTCACCTACTAAATCTGTTCTCAAATTCTGAGTTGTATCCGTTTGAATTATTCGTGAGAACCACCGAAATAATTTGATCTGAAAGTGATTACACGCCTCTCAGATCATCCATCGTATTCCTATTTTCCCCAACATAACGTGGCACTGTCCACGCCTTTGCCCAACTAGGATGAAACTACATAGGCTATTTGTATAACTTTTTCTTTTCAATGACAAATTTAAATCACTAACGGATCACTGGAGTATCATCCGGGATACACCAATTCAGGGGGAAACTCAATAAATTTGGGGGGAAAAAAAACCCTTTCTGGAAATCGAACCCAAGACCTAATGATCCCTAAACATTATCTCACCCAAATATACCACTAGTCTATAATGCTCCCTATAACTAACTACAATTTCTATGACCTTTAAAGCTTCTAAAAGCTTTGGAATACCACTACTCATACACATAATCTTTTCTATAAAAACTAGTTTTTTAAAACTAAAAGCTTAAACCACTAAAAGATTCGAAAAACTTGAAACCCAGAATTAATAAAATATAAAAGTTTTGCCCGTTGACGTATACCCATAAATAAATACAATACAAAAAATATATATATATATGTGTTATACACACACATATATAGATGATATATATTGGTAAAACAACAAGTGGGGTGCATGTTGTGTTTCCCTCCATTCTGAGTCTCACTTTCACTTTAGTCCCAATACCAATACCATACCATACCACTATCTCTTTCTTTTTCATCACCTACTGACTGACACAAACAATCTTTCAGCTCACTTCCATGTAATCATCTGTCAAACATAATCAACAAACCTCTTACTTCCTTCCTTCCACTATATTCCATTCATCCACACAACACTAACACTTTCACCTCCTCACCTCCTTCCTTCTTCACTTTCATTCCAATCCAATGAAGAAGCTTCAACATCTTCTTTGCTGTTTGGTTTTCTTCTTCTTCTTGTTCTTCTACTATGCAACTGCTTTGCTTTCTCCTGCAGGTGTCAACTATGAAGGTAGGTACTCATCACTTTTGTTTCTTCTTCTTGTTCAGATCAGTTCATTACATATAAAGCTTATGAATTTGTTTCATGGTTTTGACTTTGCAGTACAAGCTTTGATGAACATAAAGAATGGTCTAGATGATCCACATAGTGTCTTGAATTGGGATGCAGATGCTGTTGATCCATGTAGCTGGACTATGATCACTTGTTCTCCAGATAAATTTGTCATTGGCTTGTAAGAACAAACAAAAATAATATATTTTTTTTATTTTTTAAAAAAAGTTCATATTTTTAAATTTATCTTTATTTGTTTTTTAATTGTATTGTAGGGGAAGTCCAAGCCAAAATCTTTCGGGTTCTCTTTCGCCTAGCATCGGTAACTTGACGAACCTGCAGACAGTGTAAGTGTTAGCCGAGTTTATTATCTATTATAGTTATGATTATTTGATTTTTATTTATTTAAATTTTGTCTATTAGTCGTTATTCTGTCAGTAGTTTGAATATTAGGATAGTTATTGACGTTTTATCATCGTCATTATCTTTTTTACCGTAATTTATCCAATATATAAAAAGTTAAGCTTTTTTGATTGTCGATATGCAACATATATAGAAAAAATTATTCATCTATACAGTTTTGGATGTACAAGTTGAGATGCTAATGTTACAAGTGTGTAATGCAGGTTGCTACAGAATAACAGAATCTTAGGGCCACTTCCAGTAGAGCTTGGGAGGTTACCAAAGCTTCAAACACTTGATCTTTCCAACAATATGTTAACTGGTGAAATCCCACCTTCTTTAGCCAATATCAAGACCCTTCAGTACTTGTAAGCATGTGAAATTACCATTTTACCCTTGGTTTTCGGGAGCGAATTATTATATTCAAAGAGTAATGATTTGTTTTCACTTCTGTTAATTATTATGTTAAAGTTTTGTATTTTGAATTGTCACAGGCGGTTAAATAATAACACTCTCACTGGTCCAATTCCTCAGCCTTTGGCTAACATGACCCAACTCACATTTCTGTAAGTTAACTTTAATAATATCTTTGATCAAAAACTTTGATTTCCAAATTTCAGTAAATGACTGAAATACCCTTTTCTTTTTGTGATAAATGACTGGTTTACCCTTTTGCAGGGACTTGTCCTATAATAATTTAAGTGGTCCTGTTCCAAAGTTTCAAGCTAAAACATTCAAGTGAGTTCCAGCATCCTTGTACTTTTACAACTGTTTCAATCTCTTTTTTGACTGCACTCAGACTTTGTGGTCAAACATTCCAGATTTGATTTGCAAAATTAAAGAGACATATGATCCAATTTAGTACCATATAATTTGTACTTTTAATATTTGTTAAACTCTTAAATATCTTAACAAACTTGATACAAAGACATCAAGAAACAAATTATATATCAAGCAAAGAAATTATATATGTTTGACCTCAAAAGTCAAAAGTATACTTACTATTATAACTTATTGCAACCATATGAACAGTATTATGGGAAACCCAATAATATGTGCCACTGGGGTAGAGCAAGATTGCAATGGAACAACACCCATCCCAATGTCACTCACTCTTGGTAGTCAACAAAGTAAGCCTAGATATATGCCCACATGTTTTGTACAATTTAATTATATCATTACATGTTTGTATAATTTAGTTATATCATTACATGTTGCAAAAAAGAAGCATTTGTGACCAACACTTTTTGTTACACTCAGAGTCACAACCATCTGTCGCGCCAAAAACGAACAAGATGGCTCTAGCCTTCGGGACCAGCCTCGGGTGCTTCTGCTTGCTGTTTTTCGGGTTTGGGTTTGCGTTTTGGTGGCGAAGACGGTTTAACCAACAAGTTTTCTTCGATATCAACGGTGAGTTTAAAATGCTTGATTCAACTTTCAATAATTATATCACATATTGCAAATTGCAATATTTTTAAGTTGAGCCGGGGGTATCATTGGAAGCAGTCTTTACCCATGTGTTTATGAGTGAGATATTACTGGATACATTTGTGTTTTGGAAAAAGGGACGAGACCCGTTAAAGATTTATTTATAAAAAGAATAAATAATTAAAAAAATCATATATAGAAACTAGCCAAACCCCCCAAGGATTAACTAGCCCCCATGACATATTTTGTGCTATTGACTTGTATTTTTTATTATGTGGTTAACTTATATTATCATATATTTAGAACAATATAGGGAAGAAGTGTGCATGGGGAACTTAAGGAGATTCCAGTTTAGAGAACTTCAACATGCTACAGGCAACTTTACAAGTAAAAACATACTTGGTAAGGGCGGGTTCGGGATCGTGTACAAAGGGGTTCTATCCGATGGCACGGTTGTAGCTGTTAAGCGGCTCAAAGATGGGAACGCGGTTGGTGGTGAGATCCAGTTCCAAACCGAAGTTGAAATGATCAGCCTAGCGGTTCATAGAAACTTGCTTAGGCTGTATGGTTTTTGCATGACGTCGTCAGAACGGCTCTTGGTCTATCCCTACATGTCAAACGGGAGCGTTGCTTCTCGTCTTAAAGGTGCGTTGTTTTTATCTTACCACTACACAAATGAGTATCACTGGCCGCAAATCACTTTCACTAAAAAAAAGAAAAAAAAACCTGTAAATTCTAGAAAACCATCAACTCTCTAAATGGAAATTAAACGGGCCACAAGCTGCGCCGCTATTCCTTTTTGAATTGCAAAACTAGGTCTATTAAAAACCATCGGTAAAAATAATTTGTTTTGTAATCTAATGATTGCACCCATGGTCTGAACTAACCATGATTATTTTTGGTGCAGCCAAACCCGCACTCGATTGGGGTACGAGGAAGCGAATCGCATTGGGAGCGGCCAGAGGTTTACTATATCTACATGAGCAATGTGACCCGAAAATAATCCATAGAGATGTGAAGGCTGCAAACATATTGCTAGATGATTACTGTGAAGCTGTAGTGGGTGATTTCGGGCTAGCTAAGCTTCTAGACCACCACGATTCACACGTTACAACTGCGGTTCGAGGAACCGTGGGCCATATAGCTCCCGAGTACCTCTCAACGGGCCAATCATCCGAAAAAACCGACGTGTTTGGGTTCGGGATTCTACTACTAGAACTGATAACGGGCCAACGGGCTTTAGAGTTCGGGAAATCCGCGAACCAAAAGGGGGCAATGCTTGATTGGGTTAAGAAAATTCATCATGAGAATAAACTCGATATGTTGGTAGATAAGGATCTTAAAACCAATTACGATCGAATCGAGCTCGAGGAGATGGTTCAAGTCGCGTTGTTGTGCACCCAGTATCAACCAGGCCAAAGACCCAAGATGTCTGAAGTGGCCCGGATGCTGGAGGGTGACGGGTTAGCTGAAAAATGGGAAGCGTCTCAACGGGCCGAGTCTAATGGCGGTCGGGCCAACGAGTTCTCACATTCAGAGCGATACTCAGATCTTACGGATGACTCTTCGTTGCTTGCACAGGCAATGGAGCTATCTGGACCGCGGTGATGCGTCACAAAAAACGGTTAATAAATCGGTTTATGATCCTGATTGTATAGAAACCGAATTAAAGTTTATAAGTCATGTTTGTTCTATATGGTTTTGGGTTTATTGGGAATGTTAATCTTGTAAGAGGAATGTTGTATAAGTTTTTGGTTTTCTTTTAATAAAAATGAGAACCAAATCTACAGTTTACAATACAGAAAGCAGTAGCATATTTGTTAAGATTTTAAAGAGCTTCATAAAACAATTCATATAATCAGAAGAAATCAACGGTTTACCAAGTTTACACAGCAAACATCTGATTAAAGGTTAACAAGACGCGATAAATGCGATCTTTTTACACATGGTTTTCAGTAAATTCAATGTCAACTTCTGCTGATGCAGTTTCAAACCCTAGTATCTCCATATACATTTCACTTTCATCGTCATTTTCATCTGTCTCGTGCACATTCTGAGTGATGTCCATAAGTTGAAGAACTGGTGAATTTCCAAGCAAAAACTCAATGAATCTCATCTCGTGTGGGAGCCCTAACATTTGTGTCATCTTTACCGCTTTAAGTTGTTCAAACGTGGCATCACGCGGGCATTCCTTATCCCAGAAATCCAAATCAACTGCATCAGTTGCCAATGATGCATCTGCTGAACCCTAAATTAAAAAATAAAAATCAGGATGACAAACTTAACTCTAATGACAATATAATATATGAAACTCACCCCAATTTGAAGCACTTGAAGATTAGGGGCGCTTAATAGCAACCGAAGAATCACCATTATTTCTTTCAGGTTATCGAAGCTTACTTGGTACAAATCAATGACCTTTAGTTGTCGATAAGTCGGTTGAATTTCCCCTAGAGTGTTACCTATACTCATATACTGAGGAATGAACAAAAAGTCAACACATCAGTCAACAAAATTACAAACGAAGGTCAAAACAAGAGAGTGAAACCTTTGTAAAGAAACCGTGACCAGTAAGCCTCTGAATGGATGGTACACCACCAAGAAACTGATCAAAATTGCAACTTGAACTTTGATCATAATGTTGAGCAATATCGTCGTTGATATACATAGCAACAGATATAACAGCTAACATAGGAGTGTTCTCAAGACATATATCTTCAAATTCACCTTCTAGCACTAAACACGTTAGATTCGGGGCACGAATGGTGAGTTTTCTACTATCAAAGTATAACAAAGTCAAACTTTCAAGAAGCGTGCAACTCGAGATGAGATTTTCAACAGCATCACGGGTAATATGAACTTGTTGAAGACTAAGATGTTTCAGATTCGGAAAACCTTTAAAATACAACGGCGGGTGCAACACACATCTAACAAGCTCCAAAGCAATTAGTTTTTTACAAGAGAAAAGACAAGAAGGTGCTCTAAACAAGTCGCCTACACACCACCCAATATTCAACTCTTGAACATCTTTTCTTGATAAAAAAAGTAGCCATTGATCTAAATAAGGGGATCTTTGCAAGTACGTACTATCTACAGTGAACCTATTGATAGGACCGTCATGAAGCAAAAGAAACTGATTGACAAATTTAACAAGCTTGGACGCTGCAAGTGCACTAGAATGAATGTGTGATACTGATACACATGTATCATTAAATTCAAGCTCAGTAAGGGTAGCCCATTTGTACCTCCATTTACTAGATAACACACTTGTTCTTACAGCATCTCTTAATGGCAGTTTTGTGAGTATGGTTTCAATAATACTTTCAGGAAGATCGGTTATATAGTCTTCCCCATGCATTTTGTTCCCTACAAAAGAATAAAGTACATTACTAACCAAATACAAAGCAAATTGAGTAAATTGCCAAAATCGTCCATGAGGTTTGGGCATGTTTGCTAGTTTCATCCAAAACAACTTTTTGTACCATTTCGTCCTTCACTTTTGAGAATTTTTGCCATTTTCATCCAAACGTCTAATTTGGTTTAATTTTTTGGCATATATTTGGATGAAAATGGCAAAAAATCTCAAACCTCAGGGACAGTTTTGGCAAAAAAGTTAGACGTTTGGATGAAAATGACAAATTAGCCCAAAAGTGAAGGGCAATATGGTCCAAAAAAAATTGTTTTGGATGAAACTGACAAACGTGCCAAAACCTCAGGGATGATTTTGGCAATTTACTCAAGCAGATTATATCGACTGGTTCTTTCCATTATCAATATTGATATTGTTTTTTTAATACATCAACCTAAAACGGCAAACCATAACTCCATGAATAGTTGTAAGATTTTATCAACAAAAACTAATGAGTATTAGTCTCTGTTGTCAAGGCTCACCCAGGTGCTCGCCTAGGCCCATGGTTGTAATCGCCAGTCCCAAGTTCACCGAGTAATTTTTAACTAATCGGCCAATTAATCAGTAGGCGGTCATTAGTGGTCAAATCTAGTCCTAATTGGCCAAAAATCGGTGGTAGTCTAGCGATTCCGGCCAAATTTAGGTCAAATTCTTGACCAAAACCTATAAATTCCAACAATTAATCCTATCTACTTCAAAATATGGGTCGAATAAGGTGACTGTTAAAACATGTATACTTACAAAAATGTGTGTATATACATATAATACTGAAAATTACATACAAAATCTCATTCCGATTAGTCCCTATTAAACCCGATTAATCGCTAGTCTACCTCACCGGCCGACTAGCGCCTAGCATTCTTACAACCTTGCCTAGGCCCACTTATCAGGCCTGGCGCAGTCTTCTCGCTCGCTTCAAAAGCCCCATTTTGCAGGCCAAGTTCCGACAAAATTCCAACCAAAAATTGTTTATGCCAACCCTAAAAAAGCCTGGAATCAGCCTAAAACTTGTGTAAAACCCCTAGTAAATTGTATTTTTATACTATACAAAAGCCCTACCTTTTTAACAACTATAATTAATCGTTCTATATTGTAACCCTAACAGTTAAATCGAAGCAACTAGTTAGGGGAAATCGATTGAGCTACCATGAAACCACTCAGCAATGAATCAAAAATCAAACACAAGTTCCAGGTTCATTTCCATTCAGTTTTGAATCACAAATAGAGATTTAAAATGGAATGAATTCGTACCTAAGATTGAGACTGAAGATCCTTTAGGGTTTTGTGTTGGGAGAAGACCAAGTCACCAAAGCAAATGTTCTCATTTTGAGTTGGCCCATTTCCAAAAGGCCCAGTTAGAAGAGGTGCCCAACAAATCGGTTAGTTCAACTAACAATTCGTGAACCGTTTGACGGAAAGTTAAAATGAACGAATTGCTTTTCTCGTTAACAGAAAAAATGAATGGAGTTAACCCAGTGGACTAAAATGGCAACAGTGAAACTTTTTGGATCCACAGACGAAAAATGAAACATTTGGACTAAACCGACAAAGTGGACCAAACCACAGGGCTAAAATGGCATTTAATGAACGAATATGAACAAGAAATTTCGTTTAGTTAGTTAAATGAACGAACACGAACCGATGTCTCGTTCGTTCAATTACATTCAGTAATGTGTTCGTGAACATTGTTTGTTTATGTTGTTCATTAAAGATTTGTTAGCATTTATTTATCTTATCTAAATTTTCTATATTCTTTAGTTCTTGTTTATTTCATTACCCAATAAAATAAAAATAGGAAACCCTTTTCTCCACTTTGTTTATGCATCGTTCCACTTGCCTCTCATTATTCACATCGAATAATACTATTGATCCTCGTTCAACAATTAGGGCTTCGAGGTCTAGTGTCGCTCCCTCTCACAATCCACCTCTAGTCACCGTCGTCTTCGCCGATTTTATTTGCGTTCATGAACACGTTCCTCCTTAACGAACGAACATCAACATAAAATCTTGTTCAGTAAGTGTTCATGAACTGGTCGTGAACACATTATATCCTTAACGAACAAACACGAACAACGCATAATTTGTGTTCATTCGATTCGTTTACAACTCTAGTTGCATAATCAAAACCGAAACCGGTCAACCGTAACTGAAATAGAGCCGGTTTGTAACAAGTTTTAATATTTGTTAACCGGTGACCAGTTTATTAACGTTACAAAAATTCTACCCGTTGGAAATGTTTGTGTATATTGGTATTGAGTGTTTATGGAACTTGTGTGTTGTTAACTCTTAAGATTTCAAAAACAAATAAAAAAGTAGAAGTTTATATTTTATATGTTTATTAATATTTTTAAATTTATATTATAAAACCGCTTTTTATTGGTGGCCGGTTAACCGGTCTAAAATAATCTAACCAGGTTAATAAGTTATGGTTTTCCACCCCTTAATGAACCGGTTTTTTCTATAACCGGTTTTGACTGTGTTGACAAAATCGGTTTGATTTTTTTTAAAAAGAAGCCGGTATGTGTAGTTCTAGGCCTAATGGCATGAGGAATAAAATTTACATAATAAAAATAAAGTAATTTTTCTTTTAATATGGATGTCAATAATGTTTTATTTTTATTTTAATAACTATGTTTTCATTAATAAATTTCATGTTTTTATAATTATATTTTAGTTGTTTATGAACTTTCAAATTCACCCTTTTCTAACTTTGTACAACAAAATTAATTGCTTTGACTTGTAATCTAAACATGTTTGACCCAATAACACCTACACTAGCATATCATGTTGCTTAGAACTTTAGATAGACACACCAATCATTTTCTAAGCAACACATACAATTTATTAGGTGTACATAAGCCACAAGAAACAGAGCTTTAAAGAGCTTGAAATATTATATGAACACCAGACTTTGGGCGAAGCGAGATATAATGTACCGGTGCATGGACATAGTTTGGGGACAGAGTGAATCTGTAACGTTGTAAGATCATCGAGAGCGTTATTTTTGCTTCGTTTATCCCGAAATTGTTGCCTACACAGAATCGCGGTCCATAACCAAAAGGGAGGAATGCTCCTGGATTGCTGTTAACTGCATTGGCAACCCCTCCAGAAAATCTTTCTGGTTTGAAGAGATGAGCATCTTCACCCCATATTTCGCGGTCTTGATGCAATGGTAAAAATGGTATTTGCAAATTTAAGTTTGGTGGAAGAACCAGATCTCCTACGCGCGTTTCCTTATAAACTTTTCGGCCTGTGGATATTGCAGGAGGGTACAGACGTAGCGTCTCATTGATTATCATGCTCATCTGTATAATGATATGAGAAAAAAACACACAGTTACAAACACAACCAGAAAGTAAGAACTAATGAGGCTGTTAGATTAATAATCTTACTTTCTTGAGTCTTGCTATTCCTTCTGAAGATGGGTTGTGATTGCCAAATACTTGTTGAACCTCTTCGCGTGCTTTCTCTTGCCATTCGGTGTGGATTCCCAGAAGAAGAGTAGCCCATGTCAGCAAAAGAGAGATCGTCCCATGGCCGGCAATGTAAAAAGTTCTGCACTCGTCAATAATATCCTGTATGGCGAGCTTGTAATTGTCGTTGGCATCATGACGCGCATTCAAAAGTATTCCAAGGTAATCAGTCGTGGAGTTATCTTCATCTTCTGAAACCGTCATATTTTCTCTGTTTCTGATCATCTTCGTAATGATATCTTGAATGCCGGCTAACAGTTTGTCAGTTTCGAAATCCTCTTTATCTTTGAAGATCATCCTGTGAGGATATCAACGTTAATGATTATTTTATGAGTTGTATAATCGTCCTATGTAGATTAGATTTACCCGAAGACAGGAAGCCTAGTTTTGGACAACTGTTTGGCACCCAACTGAAATAACTCCCCCTGCTTCTCAAAAATTTGCTTCCCCTTCTCATAGCTACTTCCGAACACGATCTTTGCGATGACTTCAGATGTCATTGTTCTGAACTCTTCATGGACATCTTTCTCCTTGGTTCCAGCGTCTTTCCAATGTTTTAGCATCGTGTCAACGCTTTCAACCATTGCTGGAACCATGTTCTATAGCCAAACGAACAAGAAAATTGACTTTTATTGTCCCTAAAAGATTTCTTCTTTTGTTCTGAAACAAGGATCATGCTTATTTGTATTTCAAAACATATGTATGCACAAGAATAAGTTCATGTATATATTATGTGCACATAAGACATGCATCTATGAAAAACTCATGACTTGTTTTGACTTTTGATATCTTAAATAACAAATGAAGACAAATGATGAGATGAATCTGTAAATATGCATTGATTTCATTATAAAATTTCAAGTAAAATGTCATTTTTGTCCCTGAGGTTTTGCCACTTTTGCGACTTTCGTCCAAAGGTTTGTTTTTTCGCACCTGGATCCAAAAGGTTTAAAATCTTGCCATTTTCATCCAACTCGTTAACTTCATCCATTTTTTAAAGTTAACGCAGAGGTATTTCCGAATAAGGAAGGTTTATTTAAATTATAAAAATGTCTAAAATGACGAAAACATCCAAGACTTAACATTAAAAAAATGGATGAAGTTAACAAGTTGGATAAAAATGGCAAGACTTTGAACCTTTTGGATAAGATGTGAATAAACAAACCTTTGGATGAAAGTCGCAAAAGTGGCCAACATTCAAGGGCGAAAATGGCATTTTACTCCAATATTTCATTAACTTCGCATATTCTTTTTCTGACATAATAACAACTCATACTCACGAGTCACGACTCAATGAGTTGACTCGGTAGTGACTCAGTAAAAGTTTCCTGGTAATTGTGGTTTGTGTGAACTTACTTTCAACCGGTCACCATTGAAAGCATGAGCTGCTATTTTTCGTTGTTTCGCCCATTTTTCACCTTGAGAGAAAATTAGACCACCTCCAAATATCTTGTCGAAAACAGGTCCCACGCCTTGTACCCTCGTCGTCGAAAGCTCTCGGACACTCATTAACTGTTTGAGGAGCTCTGGCTCTGTGACAACTAATTCGGGTTGAGGACCTTGCCAATATAGAATATTCTTCCCTACATCAAAACAAACATTGAAAACACCTGTGGCGCAGATATGCAAGCACGTGTTAAATGGACTATGAATAATATATACGAACCGTATATGTGCAACCATGAATCATAGTGAGGTTGAATTCGCGGGAGCATGTCGTGTGATACGTCCATGGGAACACTCGTCGATCTCTTTATCATGTTGGAAATTTCCTTGGTGTTGCCGTAGATGAAACTGTAAGGAGGTCCGCGTATTCCTTGTGAGCTCATGACACGCGTTATGCGCATCGGAACCCACCAAAATTTGTGGAAGAATTTGAATAGAGCTAAGAGGACTATAGAACATGGTAGGCTTATCAAAACTCCCAGGAAAGTCACCATTTTGGTAAAAGAAGAAGATGTGCAGTGTGGAAATTTATGTGCAAATGATGAATATTATAAAGAATTTTTTAATCTTTGTGGTTCCATCCTGATGACAATGTAGCCATTTGACTAGCATTGTTTAATCATTCCTGTTTGGAAAAGTTGGAACTATACATTATATACATTAAAACGACAACGTTAATTTTACGATAGATAATCATTGGCGCAGGTTAGAAGGGGCCGCGGGGGGGCGTGCAAGGGGGGGGGGGGGGGGGGGGGCAAACTTTTTGCTCAGTAGTGTAATATATGTGGCTTTCGTATAGAAATTTTTGGGTATATACGTTTTCGACCCCCTGGTTCTATAGAAATTTTTGGGCCGCCCCCCCCCCCCCCCCCCCCGGTCGAAAATCTCATGCTTCGCTACTGTAGATAATTGATGGAACAAACAAGAAAGAAGAAAGCATGAAAGAGACCATATTTCTGAGTTGCTATATTACAAATGAACATAAAGGTAAATTCAGTTGTTTGTTTTTTTTCAAACATAGCTATATTATAACAAGCTCAGGTATATTATCAGAAGCAGCAGCATATTTGTTAAGATTTTTAAGGACCTTAATAAACTTCATAAAACGATTTGAAGAAGTAGATCAAATCGACAGTTTACATTTTGTTTTTAAACAGCAAACATCTAATTAAAGGTTAACAAGACACGACAAGCGCCATATTTTTACACTTGGTCTTCAGCAAATATAAATTCAACATCATCTGATGCACGTTCAAACGCTAGTATCTCCATAAACATGTCTTCATATTCATCTGTCTCATACACATTCTTGGTGACGTCCATAACTTCAAGAACAGGTGAATTCCCCAGCAAAAACTCTATGAATCTCATCTCGTGTGGGAGCCCCGATATTTGTGTCAACTTTACTACTTTAAGTTGTTCAAAGGTGGCATCACGCGGGCATTCCTTATCCCAGAAATCCAAATCAAGTGGATCGGTTGACCATGATGAACCCTAAACTTAGAAATAAAAATCAGGACGACATACTTATTATTAATGACAATATAATATATGAAACTCGCCTCAATTTGAATTGCTTGAAGATTAGGGGCACTTAAAATCAACCGAAGAATCACCATTATTTCTGTCATGTCGTCAAAGCTTACTTGGTATAGATCAATGATCTTTAATTGTCGATAAGTAGGTTGTATTTTCCCTAGAGTGTTACCTATACTCATATACTTAAGAATAAGAAAAAAGTCAGCACATCGGTCAACAAAATGACAAACCGAAGTCAAAATAAAAGAGTCAAACCTTTGCAAAGTAACTGTGACCAGTAAGCCTTTGAATGGATGGTACACCACCAAGCACCTTATCAAAATTGCAACTTGAACTTTGATATAAATGTTCAGAAATATCCTCAGCCATATACATAGCAATTGATACAACAACTAACATAGGAGTGTTCTCAAGACATATATCTTTAAAATAACCTTCTAGCATTAAATACTTCAGATTCGGAGCACGAATGGTGAGTTTTGCACCTTCAAAGTATGACAAAGTCAAACTTTCAAGAAGCGTGCAACTAGAGATGAGAGTTTCCACAACATCAGGGGAAATACTAACTTGTTGAAGATTAAGACGTTTCAAATTCGGAAAACCTTTAAAATGCAACGGTGGGTCCAGCTCACATCTAACAAGCTCCAAACCAAGCAGTTTTTTACAAGAGAAAAGACAAGAAGGTGCTTTAAACCACTCAGTTTCACCCAACCCAAAACTCAATTCTTGAACATCTTTTCTTGATAAGAAAAGTAGCCATTGATCTACATATGGAGATCTTTCCAAATACTCGCTAGATAGAGTGAACCTTGTAATAGGACCATTATGAAGCAAAAGAAATTGATTCACAAATTTAACAAGACCCATCTCCGGAAGTGCTCTATGATGAGTGTCTGATATACAGTCATCATCAAATCGAAGCTCTGTCAGGGTAGTCCATGTGTACCTCCATTTACTAGACAACACACTTATTCTTACAGAATCTCTTAATGGCAGTTTTGTGAGTATGGTTTCGATAATACTTTCAGGGAGATTGCTTATATAGTCTTCCCCAGAGAGAAGATTTGTATCCATTTTGTTCCCTTGTGCCAGCCCTACAAAGGAATAGAGTAAATTACTCCCCAATACAAAGCAAATTCCAGAAATTTAACAAAAACTAATAAATTTCAGTCAAGGTCACCCAGGCGCGTGCGCCTAGGCCCACTTTACAGACCCAGCGCAGACTTCTTGCTGCGCTTCAAAAGCCCCACTTTCAGGCCGCAATTTTCAGGCCAAGTTCTGACGAAATTCCAACCAAAAATTGTCTGAACAGGTTTAAAACAAGAGTTAATTACTTTTTGAGTCCCTGTGTTTTAGTGGTTTTAACCACTTGAGTCCAAAATCAAAAAGTTAACACCCTGAGTCCCTAGCCATTTATTTTATAACGTTTTGAGTCCAATTTTGTTCATTTTATAACGGTTTGAGTCCAATTTTGTTAAAAAAATTGGACTCAAAAGGTTAAAATTTGGACTCAAAAGGAGTCAAATGGTTATAAAAAAAGTGTCTAGGAACCCGGGGCGTTAAACATTTTGATTTTGGACTCAAGTGGTTAAAACCACTAAAACACAATTAACCCAACCCTGGAATCAACTAGCCCTTCCTAAAGAAGCCTAAAACATATCAAAAACGCCTAAAAACTGTATTTTAAGCCTCCAGGCCTATAAAAGCCCTCGATTTTAAGCGCCTTCGACAACTATGATTTTCAGTGCAATGATTCTATATTTTGGTGTCCCGATCAACAACTTACAGAGACAACTCGCTAACTCTAATGGGTTTAAGTCTAACCCTAAATTACATACAACTAGTCAGGGGAAATACCGCGAAATCACTAGTAAATGGGCATTTGTGCAAAGGAAAACAAACAGAAATTCGTACCTAAGATTCAGACTGATGATCCTGTCTCAGAGGGAAATTGCGAAGAAAGAAAGCGTTTTAAGAAGTTTTGATTTTGACTTGGCCCATTACCAAAAGCCCCAATAACGGGACAAATAAAAATCATAAAATTTAGGGGAATTGGCCTGTAATAATCTCACTTAAACCTTATTGGCCATTAATAATACCACCTTAGAATATTCCCCCCACCAGTCCCACCTTTCACCTATTTTTCCTACAATGGTCCCCCGTTAAAAAAACTTAACGGAGTTAAGCTTTTTTCC
The DNA here is from genome assembly GCA_030545235.1 of Helianthus tuberosus. Classification (NCBI taxonomy): domain Eukaryota; kingdom Viridiplantae; phylum Streptophyta; class Magnoliopsida; order Asterales; family Asteraceae; genus Helianthus; species Helianthus tuberosus. The sequence goes on from CM060393.1 coordinate 32,012,553, forward strand.
AAATTACAAACAAAATTTTAGGGCTTTTGATCAGAACGATGATACGAGTCCATTGATGTAAAACTTACTTCGAAATGGTGCTCCAAGTGACTTGATTTTGGTTAATTGGAAATTTAAACACCCGAATTGAAGCGTCGTTTTCATCGTTTGGAGCACCGTTTCGAGGCAAGTTTTACATCAATGGACTCGTATCGTCGTTCTAATCAAAAGGCCTAAAAAATTTATTTGTAATTTGGAAAAAAGCTTAACTCCGTTAAGTTTTTTTAACGGGGGACCATTGTAGGAAAAATAGGTGAAAGGTGGGACTGGTGGGGGGAATATTCTGAGGTGGGATTATTAATGGCCAATAAGGTCTAGGTGGGATTATTACAGGCCAATTTCCCTAAAATTTATTATGAATGCATCCTTAGTGACTATCCACATTTCTAACTCCCATGTCACATTTATATTTGTATTAATGTTAGAGTCTATGTATAGTGGCTCATGTATTTTGTATGAGACACATCAATAAGAAATCCATCTCCCATTCTCTCATTCTTCTCTATACATTGATAGTAGGTCGTTGTTTCACAACACGTTATCAGCACGAAAGTGCTCTATGCGTTTTGCCACCCTTGGTCCATTTTCCTCGCCTTTGATGTGCATTATTTTCCAGCCTAAATCAATCTCGCACGTTGAGAAAGTATCCAAATAATTATCCGAAAAGAAGAAAGATGGGTTTCCTATGCGATGGAAAGTTGGAAACGATAGATGCGTAGCCACTACTAACAAAGTCGGATCTGTAATCTCTACTAATAAAGGTATGATGCTTCATAAGATTATTTCATACTATATTTGATGATGATGATACACCAATCTTACTGGTGGCACTTATTAATATTAATATAAATATATAAAGTTAAAAATGATCATTACTATAAATTCTAGGATGTAGTCTTATAATTGAACTCTATCTATATTTTTTAATAGATTTTAGAAGTTATTATATAAATTAGCATGTTGGTATTCATCGGGTTTTATATGTTACGTCATAATTATAACGTAACAATTGGCTAATTCATCTTTTTCTAATACTTATTATTAATTGAATAACTTTAGTTTTCATTGACGACGATATTACGTACATTTATTTTATTTTTATTTTTTATAAATGAACCCTTCTATTATTCTAAATTGGTTGGCTTATCATTTTATTAGTTAATTTAATTATAATATATGTTGTTTAGGACTCGTACAATCTAGTGATGCTCATCTGCATATTTCTTGCGCCACCATGATCATATATTTATGCTTCTTTATTAACCCAGATAAGTTGTAAATAAAATTGTTGAATTAGTTTGATTTGAGGATGTTAAATATTAACCCTGTTAAGTTATAAGTAAAATTGTTGAATTATTTTGATTTGAGGAAGTTAATTTGCAATTTAGAGAATATTATATGTGCTTTTAGAACTCATGAAAGACAATTAAATTCAATATCACAAAGTATGGAACTCAATATTTATGGACTAAACAGGGCAATTGTGTTAGGTATATCTGCTTGTATTGGTGGTACTATATAAATAATGTATGTACTAGATTTTCATTTTGTATAGTTTATAATTTAAATGGATTTAGTTATGTTTTAGGATTAAATATTTGGTTATACATTTATGCATAAATAAGATCAATGGTATAACCAAATTAAAATTTTATGTTGATCAATACAAACGAGTAGAGATGAGAAAAATAATTTGTGTGAAATTGAACAACAATTACAATTTGTTTGCGATTTCTACTATAATGTTGGTGCAATCATATACTGCATTTCTCATACTTAATGATTTTCAAGAAAAGTTGTATTATGATATCCATGATTTTGCATTTACTTGTTGATTATATTATTTATATATATTTTAAAGTTATATATATTACTTGTAGATTTTGCAATTAAAGTTCTAATATATAACTTATGAGTGTGGGGTGGGGTTCGGCTACAAAGTCCATTTTTCCTACAAAGTGTACAAAGTCATAAAACATCACAATTTTAGCCATAAAACACACTCAAAACCCACAAATAACAGAGTGAAGATCACTAAAACACAATATCCAAACCCTAAAAGTCCATAAAAACTTCAAACACACCATCGTAGAACTATGAATATAAAACACAACATGATAATCAACATAAAACACATTAATGTTAGTTATTCGAAAATCAAAGCTTTATCATCAAAAACACAACACAAAATCCACAAATATATGTTTTAGTAATCTCCACTTTGTTATTTATGGGTTTTGAGTGTGTTTTATGGCTGAAATTGTGGTGTTTTATGACTTTGTACACTTTGTAGGAAAAATGGACTTTGTAGCCAACTCCCACCCTATGAGTGTGAATTGAATATTATTAATTATAAAATTAATTCCGATTTCCTCATCATTAATTCATTTTGATGTATATATTAAAGTTCTAATATATAACTTATGAGTGTGAATTGAATATTATTAATTATAAAATTAATTCTGATTTCCTCCTCATTAATTCATTTTGATGTATATTAAAGTTCTAATATATAACTTACGAGTGTGAATTAAATATTATTAATTATAAAATTAATTCCAATTTCCTCCTCATTAATTCATTTTGATGTATATTTATTTATTTTACTCATTTTGTAAATTGAGAAAAAAAAGGTTTATTAAATTTAAAAGTTCAACAAGCATTGTAATGATATAAAATTATCTCATTTGTCTTATATTTAATTTGACATTATTGTTGTTATTTGTGGTTTAAGAAAAAAAATTATAGGTAGCAGTAGTGATTTTAATATTACATTTCAAGGTCATCGTTGTAGTTTATTAAAGTTGTTATAATAAATTTTATATAATTACATGCTATAATGTTGAATATTTCATAATAGTTTCTATGAATATTTGTGAATGTTATCATATTATTGCTTATATTTTACTATTTGAAATGCTTGTATGGTAAAGATGATATACGAGTAAATTAATCTAACATTGAGAACCTCGTGAAACCTTTTATGTTATATGTACTAACAAAATTTATATAAAAAAAGGAGTAGACATACTCGATCATATGTTATTATATGCTACTAAAACATTGTAAGGACTTAATGATTATGTATTTATATGTTTCAAGTTACACTAAATATATATATATATATATATATATATATATATATAAGAGATATGCTTTTGATTTATTGTATCGTGATAAGCTAATACATATATATATATATATATAGGTTGTATGGGTTCTACATTGCTAATTATGCATAAATTGGAAATTAAGCATTCTGTTGACTTTTTAGTAACAAGTTTGACCCGACATTTGACCTAGTTAGAGTGGGAATCAGAGGGTGCCTTTTTAAGGGTTTATTGCCCACATAATTACCAACTTATAACTACTTTCAATTCGACTAATCACTGGACCATTAGTGATTAATCTTTAAGTCAACCGTTAATTACGACGGTTTGACTTTTAAGCTAAAACTAAGCAAAAACTTAACTAAGAAAGGTTAAGCATACTTACTGAAGTCCTATGCACGAAATGTGATCACTTGAGTCTGCTTTGGAGCTCCAGAAATGATCAGGAATGCAGGAATGAGGTGTGATCAAATGGTTGCAACTTAGTGGCCTTTTATAGTGTTCTTGATCTTATAGATCATTGACACCCAACTCTAGCAATGTTCCCTGATCACTAACACATGTCCCTAGTGTCTAGGAGTCATTTAGGGGTCGTCCAAATATGAGGAAAATCGTTTAAAGGTCAGTTATTGCGTTTAAACAGCAAACAGACACATTTTCAGTCGCTGGCACACCCTTACGGACCGTAAGGGGTGGTCTTACGGTCCGTAAGACCTTGGGCAGAAACAAAAATTCCTTGTTCTTTCGGGTTTTGAAAGGGCAACTGATGTATTTCGAATTTTGGCCATGATTTAACAGTATGGGGCCTCATGTTTTGGGTCTTGAACAGTTATATACCCTACCACTTTGATATGTTTACTTGGATTCTTTTGAAAGTGCTATAAACGAAGGTTTACCGTAGAAATTCCATAGGATCCTATCTTGCACTTTTGAATTCAATTATTGTCAACAATTCACTGGATTGAAGGTATATTAGATGTGTGTAATATATGTTAGGGTCTTGGGATTCATAACGAGGTCGTTTAGAGGTAAAAATTAACATGACGACACTTTTAAATCCTGCCTTACATCTTTAATTTGGATCCGGGTTTATAACGCTTTTGTCATACATGACACGTGTCGTTATTCTATTGAACACGAATTTTCGAGGTGTTACAGGCGCCCACCGCATCTTTTGCAAACCATTTTCATCTCCTTTTACTTCAAAAAACTCTCTAAAATGACTGAGCCTTCCCCTCAAGTAGACGAAGAAGTCTCTTCCTTTGAACTGATTTCGGACACCGCTCACGTCCAAAGGGTTCAAGGGAACGAGACCATCCAAGAAGGGCGAGTAAACAATGATTTCACGGATATCTTTGGAAGCGCCTCTAGAGTTATCAACCAAACCACAAATGGAGCCACTTTCCAACCTCCACCCAGGGTAGTTAACCAAACACCTCCGGAAACCCCAACACCAAACCATGGAGCTGGTCCTTCAGCACCATCGGGACAAACACAGCTGAACTTCTCAGCATTTTTAGGGCTACCTGAAGGAAAAACTCTGGCTTCCTGGTATGCCGAACAAATAGCATCTCTAAATCTTGTCTACACACAACTCAGTGCACAACAAGCTTTGCTCCGAGCACAAGCGAATCAGTCCGCTTTTGTCACTCCAACACAAAAGCCCCCAAACACTCATATTCCACAACAAACACATGCGCTGAATCAACACCCTAGAAAAACACCAAACATCAGAAGGCAAAGTGTGCACGACATACGTGACACTTACGACGAAATGGAAAGCAATTACGTGCAACATACCCATCAGCAGAAAAAGTCAGTACACAGTTGTTTAGGCCCGCGCAACATAAACGACGAATGGAATAGCTATAATGAAGAAGATGACACGACATACAAGAAAGAAAGCACGGTATTCAGCAGATTACCACCAGAGCATGAAGCGTACAAAATCCACAAGCGCGCGGGGTACAACCCAAATGCAGAACATGATTACTAGTTGAGCTATCGGCCAGATGGCATAGCTGAGAATTCCAAGTTTATCAAAGAAATCGCGACAACCGATATAGACAAAACGAAACTGCCACACAATGTAGGCAAATACAACGGCTTAACAGATCCTGACGACCATCTCCATGTCTTCAATGGCGCAGGGTTAACAGGTGGCTGGACATTACCAACTTGGTGTCAACTTTTCGCACAAACCTTTGTCGGCGCGGCGCGCGTCTGGTTTGACAGCCTACCAGCAGGTAGAATAAAATCATGGATCGATTTTCGAGACAAGTTCCTCACGCACTTTTCCCAACAACGCAGACACACTAGAGATCTAGCTGATTGCTTAAATATATGGAGGAAAGAACATGAAAGCATAGAAGATTTGATCACCAGATATAACAAGGAATGTCTGGAAATCGGAGATGTGGGTGAGAAGATGATGCACACACACTTTATGAGGGCAGTAAAATGCGATGACCTGATCAAAAGACTGAAAGGAAGAGATGGGGGTCCAAAAGATTGGGATACCTTCATCGAAGCAGCAAAAACAATTGCGCGCACCGATAAACAATTGACCGGCGATGACAACCGCCAATACAATTACAGCGATCGGCGCAACAAGAAAGGCAAAGGCCAATCATGGAGAACATCGAGCTACAAAGAAAGAAGCCCGATAAGAGAAGATGCGCGCAATACAATCAACCAGATCAGTCATCGCAAAGAAGTCAAGAGAGAAAACAGGGAAAAACAGTGGACACCCCTAATTAAAACCCCTTCCGAGGTCCTGTCAACCAGGAACCACCAGTTTAAACCTCCCTTACAGATGCGCAACAAAAGGGGTCAAGACCCCAATCTCTTCTGCGAGTTTCATAAAGATACAGGTCACCTGACCGACGACTGCTTCAGTCTAAAGCAGGAAATAGAAAGAGCCCTGAAAGACGGAAAGGCTCACCCATCTGGTAAAAGGGGGAAAGCGGGATAATCGCCAGATCCAGAGAAGGGAAGAAGGGCCGGATAACAAAAAGCTTCGAAAATTGGAGACTCACATGATCCAAGGGGGTCCAAGAAGGCCGCGAAAGAACTATAACAAGCGCGCCCAAGATGATTCTTGGCGCGAAAAACAAGTTGTATTCCCTGTAGTACGCGGAGGTCCAAGAGAACGAAGACCTATAGACATTTCTGGTATGATCGGTCATTACCAGACTGATTACATTTTCATTGATCCAGGGAGCACCGCAGATATCATCTACGAACAGTGCTTTAATCAATTTGACCAAGAAGACAAAGCACGCTTAGAACCAGTAGATTACCTACTAACTAGTTTCTGCAATGAAACCATTTTCCTCTGGGCCAGATATCGTTCCCGGTGTTACTCTCGGATGGAAGGAACTCAAGAATCGAAGAAGTCACATTCATGGTGCTACCAGTACATTCAAGGCATGATATCCTTTTGGGCAGAGAGTCCCAAGGAGATTTTAGTATGATTTGCTCAGGGCCACATTCAGCCGTTGGTTTCCCAACAGAGACAGGAGTGGAAATAATTTACGCAAGCAAGGAGGTCCTCGCAACTGACGAAATTAGACCAGCAAAAACAAGTAAGCCCACACCAGGAGCAGAAGCCGAAAAATGGATACTAAACAACAAGTATCCAGAACAAACCGTCACTTTGGGTCCAGCAATGTCAGACCTCACGCGAGCAGCGCTAAAGAAGTTGCTATTTGAGAACATGGACGTGTTCACCTGGACACCGGCCGATATGGTTGGCGTTCCACGGCACATAGCAGAACACAGATTGAATGTTTCTGAAAGTGCTAAACCTGTAGTACATACGAAGCGTCATGACGTTGGCGCGACTATACACATTTATTTACAGTATTTTCACGCGCTCATGGAAATGTGTTTTATATTTATAAAAATGGTTTATACCTTAACATTAAAACACACACAACAAAGGACAAGTGTATCCCGTCATATATGCAGCAAAGTATTGGTAAGAGCCAGATATCGATCCATGGAACACGGGCGTTATAATGTACTAAATCTTTGTCATTATTTTACCAGATAAAAGGATAGGTGAATGGTTGTTTAACTAAGTTATCTAAATTATATCTAAAACATAAATATACTACTATCTCGTTTCATAAACAACCTAAACATGTTATCTATCAGATATATTACAAAAGCACTTAATCAATTTTCCAATTTCGAGACAGTTAGTCATCCGCTAGGAGTTTTCTAACATGATGCTTCTTCGAAAAGTTAACGCGATAAACACACGTTAACCACCTAAAATCATTCTTTAGCGAGCTATTGATATTCATTCATGTAAACCTTTAAAGATAAATTAGTCATCCGCTAGGAGTTTTCTAACCTCACTTATCAAAGAAAGCAATACCGATGGTCACAATACAGCCACGAGGATAAGCATTTAAGTAGATCATATAACAACATATTTCACCTTTACAAGTCTTGAACACAAATCTACCATGTCAGCAATTTCAGACCAAAACTACTAAACAAGGATCATAAACTGCATGCAAGAACATGTAATCAACACCATATAATTCGTTAGAACCCTTACGTGCAAGAAAGTATTCCTAATCAAAATAAGATATATCTCGGATAAAACCAATACCCCTCTCGAGTTTCATGGTGTAAACAAGTTTACAAACGAGTGATTAATCAAGAAATAGTTACCATCCCACTAACCACAGATTCATTATCCAAGATAATCAAACATAATCAAGAACTCATCATCAACGAAACATTCATTATATAATCATGAAGATTCAAACATGAAAAAGTACTTAAGTTTCATACCAACAAGATTACAACATAAAGATTATTCAAGAAACAAGTTTATAACTACTATTACATAAACTACATTAAACATAAACTAACATCAGCTCAATAACTTGAAAAACGATTAGAATACATGTTCAAGAACAAGGAATCGAACCATAAACAAGCAAGGAATTGACGGGTTGGATCGGTTATGCTTCCACTCGATCTTTAGGCTTCAAACGGGTCTGATTAGGACTGCTTCGTAACCCAGAAATTGCCCAGAAACATGGAGAAAAACCCAACATTTTGACCAGTAGCGAATGCTGCTATTTATAGGCAATTTTCAGTTTGGCACGGCCGTGCCATCGGGTCGCACGGCCGTGCCATCGGGTCGCACGGCCGTGCGGTCAGGTCTTGTCCGGTGACGTCAGTTTCAGCGATCCCGAGTCAGCCAAGTGGACTACTGGACAACTTGTCTATGTCACCAGATTGGCACGGTTATGCGGCTGGTCGCATGGTAGTGCGAGGTCATCAGAATCGTGATCAGAAAGTATGGTCCAGGTGGTGCATGGGGGTGCGGTTGGCCCGTACGGGGGTTCGGTTCGAGTAATCATCGGCACCATGATTCGCACTGGCAGTGCTTCCGAGGTCGGAGGTCTCGCACGGTAGTGCGGTTGGATTGCACGGCCGTGCGACACCTGGCAGTCATCAGATTTTTGTCCGTTTTATCAGAAACGCATCAGAATTTGCCCGTTTTCATCAGATTTGTCTTTTGTTCTTCGTTTAAGACCTGAAAATATAAAAGTACCGGATTTGGTACCTAAACGTCGCGGTTTCGGTCAAAAATGCTTAAAACGGAAGTGTTTTGGGGGGTAAAAATTTGTATAATTTAGCGTATATCAAGCATCCCCACACTTGAACTTTGCTTGTCCTCAAGCAAACTTAAAATAAAATACGGAAACAACTCTGAATATTTACAAGGTTTACTAATTTGTTTGGTGGTCCAATTTGTTTTCAAAAAGTCAACATCAAAGATTTAAAAATAAACAAGCTTTGTTGGATGTATGAAAGGATAACTATAAAGCAATGATTCTACGTTCGATTGACTTAGCATGCAAATCTTTATATCTCTCACAATGTTCACACACACTCGGTTAAATTTCTGAATCATACATATAATGTGTTTGTAAAACACTCAATGCCTGGTCAATGAATCATGCAATATTATAAGCTTGTCAAAAGATCTAATCTCCACCAATTAATATGTGAAAAGCATAAATCAAGAGGTCTTTGATGGGTTGAAACGTTAGGCTTTGGTTAAGGGTATGGAATGGATATTTGAAAGTGGCAAGAAAGGTTAAAACTTGGCCAAAAACTTGGAACTTTATTTTCTACAATTCTGAACACGTTGCTAAACTATTGTGTAGGTCCTCAGAGTTTATTCTATTTATACATCAACTCTCTATTTTTCATTCTTGATAGTCTTTCCTTAATTTCCCTAGAGAGTTTTGACAAACGGGTTTTTTTTTTCAATGAAACTAGAAAGCTTTATGGCCAATTTTTTAACGAAAATAAGGGTAAATGCGAAAAGGTTATTTTTGGGTGAAGTTTAAGAAAAAATACGGAAAATAGGCTCAACATGGCGAACTAAAGGATAATGTTGGGTGCGGGATATAAACAAAGAAAAAGGCTGACAAGGTGTTATCCTAATTGCCTCTATCATTTCTATGTAATTTCACACATTCATGGTTTTGAAAAGTATACAAATGACAAGTTCTAAATTACATAAAACATCCGGCTCACTCAGTTTTTTCGCAAAAACAAAGAAGCATTTGACAAGAAAGCTTTTAAAGGCTCAAAAATATGCTCACGTAAATGGAAGGAATGGGTATAAATATAAAGATAAACATGCAAGCCTTTCGTTTTGTTTTATCATGCTTTTTAGTTATCTTTTTCAAAAATCAATTTAGCTTGTCGATTTTTTTTATCACATTTGATGTTTTCTAAAGAACACAAATTGACCATTTTTGTTTTATTTTTCGAAAATATATACAAAAATTGAGAACAACTAAGGACAAACAAAGTTTAAAACCTTTTAAACCCCTCCCCACACTTGAACTTCACATTGTCCCAAATGTGAAATACATATTAGTTAAGCAATTATGATGAGCTAAACTAATATTGTGAAAAGGGAAAGATGTACTCCCTCAGAGTTTGAGTTGACTCGTTTGAGTAGACTTTGATTTGAAGTCGTCTCAACTCTGTGTGCATTTCTTTATGAATCTGCCAATTATGTCACTTGCTAAAATAGCCAACATTACCCTTGATCAAAATGTTAGATAATTCAACCAAATCCGTTATTCAAACAAAACAAACATACTACTTAAAACATTAAAAACAGACATAAAGTTTAGAAATCCCAAACAAAGTACTGAATAGAAATAACATAAAACATTAGTTTCTGAACTGTTCTGCCCTACCTCCTCCTACTCCTCATCATCATCACCATCATGGTGGCGTGTTCCAGATGAACCCTCCCCATACATACCTGTGTCTCCAAACGGAAACTGTGGAGGATTACCGAAATGGCTAGGATATACGCTTTGTAGCCCTCCGAAGATGTATGAAAATCCCGCATACATTTCCTCCCGCATGGTGTGTTGAGATGCCCGCATAGCTAACTGGTCGGTTCTCATAGCTTCTTGAGTTGCTCTGATTGCATCTTGAGAAACCTGCATATGTTGGAACTGGTGGTACAACTCAGGGTAGGAAGGTATACCTGGAGGCCAATTTTGCTGGCGTTGATACTGATGCTGGTGCTCTTCATGATGTGGCTGATCGTGTGGTGGTGGCTCGAGCACCTGATGCTCCTCCATGTGGACGTCTTCATCCTGTGGTGGTAGTGGTAGCGGATCCCATATTTCCCCATTTATACCCCTCAGTCGCGGTCCATTATCTGTGTCCACTACCAGACCCATCGCCTTCAAAGACTTCATATCCACATCTCCTCTTGCGTGAACCATCGTGAGACCGTTGGCTACATCATCTGTCATAATACCTAAGTTGTATGCCAACTGAGTCACATATTCACCACCATGTATTTCACTGCTTGTGTTTTTCCCTGCGTTGTTTACAAAGAATTCAGCCATTCTTGCTGCGAGGTTAACATGCACTCCAGTCACTAAGGAATATATGAAAAGAAGATCTGGAGTGGGACAGTTTCCTGCACTGTCCATGCGCCCACAGATGGTCTGACTCATGACCTGATGAATGACCCTCAGAAGCGGGTCTTGTAGTCGTGAAGCTTTAGCTTTCCTAGCGTTATAGGGTGGTCCAACTGCTACTTGGGCCCAAAAGTTGGCTCGTTTCTGATCATTATCAAACTTGTAGATATTGGTGAAAAGTTCTGAATTTATGTCTTCAACTGAGTATATGCCCAATCTTCTTCCAAGTCTAGCTGTTGATGCAGATTTGTGTCCGATGCTTGTCGAATAGATTAGATTTATTATTTTACGCTGAATTTGTAATAGTTAGTGAAACGGTCTATCGAACGTGTATAGACCCGCTCGTTTGAAGTGGTCAAACGAGAGGGTTATTCGGTTGACCGTGTGTGTTTGAAAAACAAAGGGGTGTAGCTATAAATAGCAACCCTTTGCCATTTCAAACACTTGGAGATTTTAGGAGGTTCAAGTCCTCACCAGGGAGAGATCACCACTTGCTCTCTCCCCGGATGTATACTTCTTTGGTATGGTTCGGTTAGCTTGTTAATCGGGCCGGTTTGCTTTGTTATGTTATCAAATCTATACAAGTAAGTATTTCATCCGTCTCTAATCTTCCCGTCTATGAACATAATCATGATAATCACGGTTTCGGTCCCGAAAACGGGACCTACAATTGGTATCAGAGCGTTTGGCTCTAATCCTTGTTTAAAATCAAACATTGTTCGGTTTTTATCAAGTATTTGTGTGTGTTTTTCTGAAAATTTGTTCTTGAAAAATCATTAATTTCTGAAAAATATTCATAAAATCTGTTGTTTGATTGTTATTTGCTAAGAGTTTTATCAAAAACCTTGTCAGATTGTTTGTTCATGCTTTAAACCGGGTTTTTAGTGAAAGTCTTGTGCATTTTCGTGTTTAGGATATTCATCGGTGACCAGAAAAATTCTTTGTTCTTGAGTGTGTTCTTCATATCTTCAAAGAGTTCTTATAATACTTGTGGATTTGATCTTTGTATTGTTTAAATCAAAGAGTTTTTACAATATAAAACATTAACTTGACTTTAGTATACAATTGTGATCATTAGTTTCTGAAAAAGCTTTTTGTGTTGAAAAACAGGTCTATCAACTTACCTTGTGTCAGTAAGATATTTTAAATATCTTAACCAGCTGTCTGGGACTCAGATTTGACGAAACAAGCAGTCGACGAATCACTAGTGTTTCGTCAAAAATATCTTCGACGAAACAAGTTCTGTTTCGTCATAATATCTTGGACGAAACAAGTCTGTTTCGTCATTATTCATTTCAACGAAACAAATCTGTTTCGTGGAATCTGTTTCGTCGAATTCACTTCTGTTTTACACAGAGGACTTGTAAAACCATTCTAACCTTGTGTTTTCAAGAGTGTGTGCAGGTACTATCATTCATATACCAAACATGAGTAACAAAGGTCCATGGGATTGGAGTTCGGAATCACAACCAGCTAAAAATCAGCCTTCGCTTGCCGATTTAATGAACCAATTACCTCAAAAACAACAAGCAATAAATGCAGGACAATGGGCAATGGTTTCTAATCAAAATCAAAACATTCAAAATCTATTGCTCAGTGAGAGTGAGACGGGTAGCAACAATCGCCCGCCAAAACTAAATCACATGAACGACTATCCATCATGGAAGGGTCGTTTTCATACATACATTCAAGGGCAAAACGTTGAACTTTGGACGTGTTTCACTACTGAATGTAGCCCGGAACTAGAAGCAGCAGCATCAACTGCCGCTGGTATTTCTAATATGCTTGAAAATGACAAGAAACCTGTGTCTACTGTTAAGAGTAACAAGATGTTGTATACTTTGGTTGGTGATTCTAAAATCTACTCAGATAATGATTTTCCAATTAAAAATGTCAATCCATCATTGATTGATAACGTTTTTGAAAATAACACAAGTAAGTTTTTGGGAAAGACGATCCCGGGAGTTATTGTGACTCAATGTGATCCAATTCCTAAAGCTGAAATAAAAAAGAAATTTGGAAATCAAAACTTCCCAACAAAGCAACAACCTTTTGCTTCTAAGGGTAAACAACCATTTCAACGAGCTCAAAGACCAAATGTTTCTAAATCAAAGTTTGAAACAAATGGAGCTCGTAATCAAAAGAAAAATAATGATGTCAGATTTGTGGCATCTGAGGGTACTGATAAAATTGAGATTTTTGCTAACAAATCAAACACTGATTTTGTACAAAAAGTCAAGATTTTAAAGCGTAACAGTCAAAATAATTACACTCAACATTCAAACGGGTGTGATGAAAAGGCAAGTACCTCAGGTTCTACAGGTTTGACATATGAGCGTCGATCTGGTTCTCCTAAGTTTGTTGAGAGGAGAACGTGTTTTAAATGTGGAGAGTTTGGGCACATCATCAAAGATTGTGTAAACACTCCAAGAGATAAATTTGTTGAGAAAGCACCACCTGAAACGATTCACCCTCAATGTCGTACTATTTCGTTAAAACATGATAAAAGAATGGTTAAAGAACAGGAAACGAAACAACGACATCAAAATGTGAAGAAAATAGAAAAGGCTTTAAAATCTGAGGTCAAATCTGTTCCAAGGGAACCAAGTTCACCTTTAAAACCAGAAGTTTCAAAATCTGTTTTCAAAACTCAATCTGGTAAACAAAAACAAACTTGGAAACCTAGGAAGGGTGAAGGTTCAGGGGGAGTTGTTAGTTTGGAAAATCATCAACAGATCGAGATCACTATTCGTGATGCTCAGGGACGACCCAAGACCACTGTGGCTTGGGTCCCCATCCTTAACTAATCATTGGATGATACGTGCAGGATGTTCCAGGAGGAACTATCAGTAGTCATTGGATTGTTGATAGTGGGGCATCCAGGCACATGACGGGCGACTTACGGCTTCTGTACGATGTGAGAAATATTAGAGGAGGCTATGTCGCGTTCGCAGGAGACAAAGGCGGATATATCACCGGAGAAGGAATGATCTCCAATGGTGTGGTATGCTTCGAAAAGATTAATTATGTTCGTCAACTTGATCATAATCTTCTCAGTGTGTCGCAAATCTGCGATAAAAAGTTCACCGTGCATTTTGATGATGTCGGTTGTTATGTGCTTAAACCTGGATTCAAGATTCCTGATGAATGGATTCTCTTATCGGCTCCAAGAATTAATGATCTTTATATTCTTGACATGAGCCAAGCCATTACGACATCTGCGCAAGTACAATGTTTTGTCTCAAAAGCCACAGAGAAGGAGTCTATTTCTTGGCACAGAAGAATGGGGCACATTCACTTGAGGAAAATGAACCATTTGGTGAAAAACAATCTTGTGAATGGTGTGCCTGTGAGAAGTTTTCATCTACAAGATATCTGTGTTTCGTGCCAGAAAGGGAAACAAACAAAGAAATCTCACCCTTTGAAGAAAATCAATTCTGTTAGCATGCCTCTCGAACGTCTTCATATGGACCTTTTTGGACCTATGAAGCACAAGACAACATTCGGAGATGCTTACTGTCTGGTTGTTACTGATGATTATTCTAGATTTTCTTGGGTAGCTTTCATGGCACACAAGAGTGATACTCCTGGAATTCTCAAGGATCTTCTCACAATGTTGGAGAATTTATACACTTTGAAAGTGAAGAGGATCCGAAGCGACAATGGAACTGAATTCAAGAACCGTGTGATGGATGAGTTCTATACTTCTAAAGGCATTCTTCATGAATACAGTTCTCGCTATACTCCACAACAAAACGGTGTCGCTGAGAGGAAGAATCGCACGATTATTGAGACTGCAAGAACTATGTTAGTAGAGTCGGAGCTTCCTGTTCAATTCTGGGCAGAAGCTGTGTCGACTGCATGCTACACTTTGAACAGAGTTCTTACAGTTAAGAGGCATGGCAAAACGTGTTTCGAACTTCTACAGAAAAGGAAACCGGATCTTTCTTTCCTTGAACCCTTTGGCGGTCCATGTACCATGATTGACCCAGATGGTAAGTTTGGCGCAAAAGCTATCGAAGGTTTCTTCCTTGGATATGCAACTCCGAATTGTCGTGTATGGAATCTGACCACCAAAAAGATTGAGCTTTGGAATGAAGTAAGGGTTCAAAGGTATACAAGTCCTGTTAGAGCTCCGGGTGATCCTTGGATGTTCGATTACGATGGGATATTTGACTCCTTTAATCTGCCTACCTTTGATGAAGAATCTGCAGCTGTTCAAATGTTATTTGATAGTGACAACGCTGCCGGCTCGCCATTGGTAAGACCTGTTATTGTTAGCCCTCAAGGTTCTAATTCAGTTAACAATACTGTTCAAAATGAGGTATTTGAAGATGCTAGTGAATCATCGGAAGATGATGAACATCTTGATGCGACTGAAGGCACTTCTGCCCCGGTTGTTCCTGTTCATGGCACTTCTTTAGAAACACCTCAAGTGCAGAATGATGATACTGCTGAAGGAAACGCATCCACTTCCACTCATATTCCTGGTGCGGAGTTGGTTGCTGATCTTAATCTTAACAATTTGGGTATTAATGCTAGTGTTCCTGAAAATCCTGAATTAAGGATTCACAATACCCATCCACAGCAGAACATTATAGGAGATGTCCAAAGCGGTGTGCAGACACGAAATCGGCTGAGAAATAACCAGAATGCTGGTTTATATTCAGCCATTAGAGAATCTGGTCTTCAAAACGATTGGTCTTTTGCTTGTTACGTTTCACAAGAAGAACCAAAGTCTTGGAAGGAAGCTTTAAAAGATAATTCTTGGGTTGAAGCCATGCATGACGAACTGCAACAATTTCAAAAGCTTGGTGTTTGGAAGCTTGTTGAAAAGCCGGATAATTACAAGAAAATTGGCACACGATGGGTTTACAAATGCAAGAAGGACGACCGTGGAATTGTTATTCGCAACAAGGCGAGACTGGTTGTTCAGGGTTTTCGCCAGATAGAAGGCATTGACTACAATGAAGTTTATGCACCCGTTGCACGTCTGGAAGCTATTCGGATCTTCTTAGCTTATGCTTCTTTCAAAGGATTCAAAGTTTACCAGATGGATGTCAAAAGTGCTTTTCTTCATGGTATAGTTCAAGAAGAGGTGCACGTCGAACAACCTCCAGGTTTTGAAGATCCTATTCACCCCGATCGGGTTTGGTTGCTAAACAAAGCTCTTTATGGTTTACATCAAGCACCTAGGGCTTGGTACGCAACCTTATCCAACTATCTTCTAGAAAATGGATTTCGACGAGGTCTTATTGATTGCACACTCTTTATCAAGGAACTAGATGGAGATCTTCTGCTGGTGCAGGTATATGTTGATGATATAATATTTGGTTCCACTAATGATTCTTTGTGCAGGCAATTCGAACGTGTTATGCAAGAAAAATTCGAAATGAGCGCAATGGGGGAGATGACTTTCTTCTTGGGTCTACAAGTTCAACAAACAGAGTCTGGGATATTCATCCATCAGACTAAATATGTTGGTGACATTTTGAGCCGATTCCAAATGTCAGATGCAACGCCCATTGGTACCCCTCTTCCGCAGAATCACGGGATTACTCCGGATTTGAAGGGTGAAAGCATCAACTCCTCATACTATCGAGCCATGATCGGATCTCTCATGTATCTCACCGCTTCGAGGCCTGACATAATGTATCCAACATGCCTGCTTGCAAGATATCAAGCAAACCCGAAGGCCTCTCATCTGTCAGCTATCAAAAGGATTTTTCGCTATTTGAAGGGATGCCCGGACCTTGGTCTTTGGTACCCTAGGGATGATAGCTTTGAATTAATTGCATACAGTGATTCTGATTTTGGTGGTTGCAAAATCGATGGCAAATCGACAACAGCAGGATGTCAGTTCTTAGGAAATCGCCTGGTCACGTGGCAGTGCAAGAAGCAAACGTGTGTTGCTACATCAACATGTGAAGCAGAATATATTGCTGCCTCGAGTTGTTGCTCCCAAGTTCTTTGGATACAACAACAAATGCGCGACTACGGTTTTGAATTCCTATCTACTCATATTTTTGTTGATAATAATGCTGCCTTACAGATCACTAGAAATCCTGTGCAGCATTCCAAGACTAAACACATCGACATTAAATATCACTTCATACGTGATTGTTTTGACAAGAAATTAATCGATGTCGTTCATGTCCCCACCGATCACCAACGTGCAGACCTGTTTACAAAAGCATTTGATAAATCACGTTTTGATTATCTACTTTTGGTCAATGGCATTAAGGTGATACCCGAGTAAACTTCTTTGGCTGATCGTTTTTGTAAATATTTTCTTTATAAACTCTGAAAAATTCAAAAAGATTTTAGTTTTCGTAAACTTTGAGCATTTTAGGGGGAGATATTTCAAGAAAATACAAAAACATTGCAAAACTTCAAAATCCAAAAAGATGTTATTTTTCTGTCTTTACGTTTAGAAAAATTCAAAAAATTCAAAAACAATAGAAAAACCAAAAATGAGTTTCTTGGATAAAGGAAAATGATGAATTTCACTGGTGTGGTCGGTCAACGTGCTCAAAATGAAAAACAAAAAGAAAAATGATAAGTATCTCTACTAACGATGTATCGGTAGGCTCACAATCAGACTAAAATGTGCAGGATGATACAAACCTAACAGACTTCAAGTCAGGTGGGAACCATTCATTGGCATATGGTCTTAGTACCGAAATCTCGTTTAAGAGATTGCCGAGATCTGAAATATTCGGTCTTTATGCTGCTTATCATCTGGGTATCATGGTTGTATCAAACCGTAAAAATAACGGAGACGAAGTCTAAGATCTTCCATGATACCATACATACGTGTACATACTGCATTTGACCTCAATAAGTGATCAACAATCACATGTCCAAACAAAACAAGTGATAATTTATCACAGATTCTTTGCGGGAGTCAAGTTCGTCTCTCTGCTGTACGGAAGTACTGACCTGTTCACGGACTTGCTCTTGTGCCCTCATGCATCTGAAAATCAAGTTCCTCATCAATAAGTGATTCTATCACATAGGGCTTGTTTTCAATCAAAATAAGTGAGTCTCTCACATTTTTATACGGTCAAACAGATGATAATCGGTATACTCACCGGTAAGATGAATTCTCGTGCATACCTTGATACGGGAATGTGTCGTGAGTGGATTCACATCGACAAGTAAGTATAATCCTTACCGTTAATAGTATCTCTTAAATTATGATTACGTCTGATCAGTTTGAGCTTATGTGGACCACAATACCGTTAATCGAGGTAGTATACTTATCCAGAGCTTTAAACAGAAATCAAAATCATGTTGACTAAGACCGTAAGCTGGTATGATTCCTTATCCTTGAGATTCGCAAAAAGATTGCATTTGTACAGTTGCTTACTGTTTTTCTCAGTTTATTGCATTTTCGTTTAGTTTACCGCGCTTTAGATTCGTTTTTAGTGTTATTTGTAAAGTTCGTTTTTTATTAAGCCGAAGTTGTTGCTAGGTGTTTTCTACCGGAAGCCTGAAACCACCTTCATAAAACGTCCTTGCATTTGGGAACTCAATCTAAATGGAACTGTGTTCATTTTTATCAAATTCTGTTCAGTGTGAAAATCTTCATAATCTGTCGAAGTTAACAAGTTTTGAAAGTTAAGAACTAAAATTGAACAATTTTTAAACTTTCAAACTGTTGTCGGTCGGTGTTTGATTGAGATTTGATCTCAAATGTGTCGTTTGTTTAATTTGTTTATAATACAAGCGGTTGTTCTCATTATGCGTTTAGCTTTCTTGCCTGTGCAGATGCTAAAGGCGAGGAGAACATTTTCGATGACAAGCTTTGGAATGAAGACACGAAGTGAAGGCACTCAAAGGATAAAATGATCGAGTTGCCGCTGACCCTTCATCAACACCACAAGGATCTGAAGAATTGACAAGTCAAAAGATTCACGAGCATAACTCAATGGAGAGTTCATTCTAAGGGGGAGTTTGTTAACACACTTTCTAAATGAAAAGGGGAGTTTGTTGATACACTTTCTTCTTACGACGCGTGAAGACTTTGAAGATCCTCCGACATGAAAGACATGGAAGTCGAACCATCACAGCAGCGTCCAAGGGGGAGTTTGTTGATACACTTTTTGTGTGGACGCGGCACGTTCGGTTCGAGCCTTTAACGGAATGAAGATCAAGTCGGATATCCTCCTATCCACTTGGGTCCAATAAGTTTGTTCCGTTTGATATGTAATGTTCTAGAAATAATGCATGTTGCATACTAGGGTAATGTGGTCATTATTAGAATGTTTATATGTTGTTGTTATTGCTGTCTGTTTGCAGCATACAACACAACAGATGCAGGCCTCGACGAAACAGGCTTGTTTCGTCGAACACATCATGACGAAACAGACCAATGTCCATTATGTCTGTTTCGCCGACATTCATGACGAATCACACTTGATTCGTCGTGTATTGGGCTGCTTCAAGCCCAATGTTTGGCCCATATTCTGTTTCGCCGAGACACCTTGTGTTTCGTCGACTGTTGGGCCCAGGGAGTATATAAACACATCTGCTTTCACAGTTGAAAGCAGATGAGAGCATAACAGTAAAGAAACTCTGTCAAAATTCTGTTAAACTGTGTTTGTATCAGTTTGTAATCGGTTCTCATCCCGTTTAATCAATCGAGTGTGTATCATTGATTATACCGTGTCGTTATTGTTTTACATGTTTGATTTGGCATAGTTACGTGGATTCCGCACACGTAACCGTGTTTGCTATAAACAAGTGATTTGGTTCGTTATCGATCCTCAGATTACGGGACCTACACAAAATAAAATAGTTATTACAGACTTAGTGTTCTCAAAGACAAATATTGTTCCGACAACTCAGATTTTATTTAAATTTGTTTCTAGACTCTCCTAGCTTGATTCCACAGAGAT
Source organism: Helianthus tuberosus (assembly GCA_030545235.1). Taxonomy (NCBI): domain Eukaryota; kingdom Viridiplantae; phylum Streptophyta; class Magnoliopsida; order Asterales; family Asteraceae; genus Helianthus; species Helianthus tuberosus. Next base: position 32,032,605 of record CM060393.1, read on the forward strand.
CAGCAAACATAGCAAGCATCCAAAAACACCTGTCACATACGTTAAAATAAAGTCAATACACATAGTGTAAAGGTGAGCATACAAGTTTAATAGTATAAATAGTAGCGAAAACGATTTACGCATAACCAGCATGTAACACGTAGTAATGTGAAGCAAGTAGGTTATCGACAATGAAATATGCACAGATGTGACTGCGAGTTGTAGAATGCGTAACACATATTAGCACTGTGACATGTGAGGAAAAGCCCTTAACAACCCCTGTCCACGACAGGTGCTGAGTCCAAACTATAGTACTTTCGTTGCTAAGGTGTCAGGCAACAATCACTGTGGAAACATAAAATACAAGCATTCATCGAATAACACGTATAACATGCGAGAACGGTCAGCGTATAAAAAGTGTTTGCGTTGTGTGATCGATGTGATTTGATATAGATAACGTATGTAACACCCAAAAGTGCTTAAAGCAAAAAGGGATCCAGTATACTCACAGATCATGTTTACTAAATAAACACAAGCTTGGATTGAAGGGAGCGCTTGAGAGATTAACCTGATCAGATAACGACAGTATAAGCGTTGAACAGTGCGTTAAACAATGCGTCGGAGTGTTGTGGGACGGACGGTGATCCGATCGGATGACCGTCCGGACGGATGACCATTCGGTCGGAGGGTCATTCGTTTGGGATGGATGTGTTTGTGTATGAACTTTGAAGTTTTCGTTGTAGCATTTTGTAAAATGAGAAATGTTCCAACCAATCAGGTCATCCAGTCGGATGGTCATCCGGACGGATGACCGTTCGGTCAGATGGCCCTTCGTTAGGAACTGATATTCTCCGAAGTTTTGTAAAATGTTTAAGTGTTGAAAATCACAAGTCACCTGGTCGGATCGTCGTTCGATCGGATGGTGATCCGATCGGACGGCGATTCGTTCGGCAGCCTGTTTGTTTGAGAACTTGAAAAATTAATTAAGCTAAAAGTTTGTGGTTTGGCCGAGACGATGTGACAACGTGTTAAACAACAGAAACCTCATCAGGTCCAACTCATCCGATCGGACGAGAATCACCCTGTTCGATCCGAACCAGCTGTTCTTGACGGTGCTCCATGTTCAACCCGTGAATCGGTTGTCTCTTTGATAGTAATCCATTCTCAGACCGACACCTCACTAAGGGATGAGTAGAAGGCCTGACCGAGCTCGAATTCCATCGGTTTAGAGTGAAAAGTAGGAAAGTTTGAAGAAAAGTTTGAAACACTTGCAATATGTTTAGATTTTGGTGAAATCAGTGTTTAAACATAGTAGAAATCTGTTGGATTCGAACCATTCTTGCTGTAATGAAGTCATTCTCCCAAGTTCATACGAACCTATGATGACGTCACCCTTGAATAGCCCGAAATCAGGTGATTTCATGGTTAAAAGTTGTGATTTGATGGTGAAAATGATGAGAAAGTGTGTGTAGATGATAGAAGTACAAGATTTGGAGTAGATACTTACAAGAATCGCGAGGAATCGAGAGAAAAGTGGCCTGAGAGTGCGTGGGTCAGAGGGGAGCTATCACATCATGATCAGTGATGTGACAGGTGAGTATTTATAGGGGAAAGAGGAGAAAGGCGGTGATGAGTGGTTCGATCGTAGGGCCTTCCGATCGGAGGGTCTTCCGATCGGATGGCCATCCGATCGGATGGTCATCCGGACGGATGACCATTCGATCGAATGGTCCTTCGATCGGATGGCTGGTGCGAGTTGGTTTCCGACTTTTCGTCTCGTGCGTTGAGCGTTGCGTTGCGAGTAAGCGATGCGATAGTATTAAACAATAGTTATACAAATAACCTAACTAACATACAACAACATAAGTAACCTTGCGTTTCCAGTTCGCGATGAGATTGCGTTGTAATAGAGTTGCGATTGCGTTTGTGATTATCATCCCAAAACAAATATATACATGCACAAGTAACACATAATAGCACACACACACGTAAAACAATATCCAGACTACGATTCGAGTTGCGATGCGATAGCGTTAAGTAGATTAGCGTCTAATTGCGTTTATTGCATTGTTACTCCACATAATACAACTAAAATAGCTTAAACTTAAAGTATCGATTATCGAGTCGGAGAGTACAAGTAATAATTAAGCAAGGAATTACAGATCTGATCAGCAATATTTTCTTCCTTTTCCTTTGACTTTGACTTTGACTTTGAAAAATCGGGTTGTTACAGTACTTACATGTGGAATTGGTTTAAGAGTTGACATGAAATGGTTCGATTTTCATTTTCAGAACTCACATGAGTTACATAAACTCACAAGATAATTTTCATAGCATTCAAATTCACAACTAACACTACTACAACCAAAACAACAGTAATTCATAGCATTCGAATCCACATTCATAGACTTACCAAGGGGCGAATCGCAGATGAAACTCGTCCCAATCTGCTGCACACCGGTTGACAACGGAAACTGAGAAATAGCAGAGATTCTAGCTGCAATTCACACTAAAACTTACCAAATTAATATAATAAATCAAAATAAAAAACAAATAACTCCGTAACACACCTACACCTACATTCATAAGTAACTTCTAATCTAAATTCCCATAAGAATAAGAACAAATTTCACCGTGAAGCACATTAGGTCAATTTTCAACATATCACACTAACTGAAATTCGTACCAAAACATCTGAAACTTATCAACTTAATGCACATAAATCAAACCCAAACTCAAAATCCAAAAATCAATAACTCCGTAACACACCTGCACTTATAAATAACTTGAAATTCCAAAATTCGCATAAAATTAAGAACAAATTCAACCGTAAGCAATTTCCGAAGCACATTAGGTCAATTAACAACAAATCGAACTACGATGTGAAGAAGAAACATGCATAATTTTAAATATTGGTGTGCAGATATGAAGTTATACATATAGATAGATATACCAATGATTGATACAGAGTAGGAAGATGTAGATCAGAAAGTTGCGCCAAAATTCTGTAGGTTATCCGTAAAATAACTGAACGTGAGATTTACTGGTGTTTATAACAAGGATTAGATATGAGGGTAATTTAGTAATTGATAAGATTTTCTCTCCTAATCTCTTCGATTTCGGAGGATAAATATACAAATTTTCTTCCCTTTCCCCTTCTTTCCCCTCCCCTTCTATCCTTAAAATCTCGAGAACATAGTTTTTTCATATTTTCATCTCTTTTCTTTCCTCTCCCTCTATTAAATGGGCTAGGGAACAGAGTGTAAGGGGGATCGGGGCACAAGCCTTTAGGCTCTCGGGTACCCCCTACCCGAGCGGCAACACCAGCGCCGGTCGTGCGGGTAGGGGGCTATGGATAGTGGGTTTGGGTTAGGGTTAGGGTTGTAGAAGCGGAGAGGGAGAGAGAGAGGGGTGGGGGGATGGGGGAGAGAGAAAGAGAGAGAAGGGTTAGGGTAGTGTGCCACCCCCTTAAAAGAAAGAGGTACTCCAATTAGGGTTGTTCACGAGTCTGGCCGAGCTAAGCCATGGGTAAGCTCGGCGTGGCTCGATTATGAACCGAGTCAGCTTAACTCAACTCGGATTTGAAATCGAGTTGAAAATCTAAGTTCGAGCTCGGTCTGGTTTTTACTGAGTTGGCTAGGCTCGACTTGGTTAGGCTCAAAGTTAAAAAAAAATTAATACATAGTTTTCAAAACTCAGTAGTCTAATATTTATTCATTAGTTTAAAAGAACATATCCAAAATAAGTTCAATAAACCAAAATCAAGTTCAACCATATACAAAATAAGTTTCAAATTTCAACGAAATACAATATAAGTTCATTAGCATCCTAATCACTCTCAATACTACCCTTAGGTATGAATTTCTTGCGTTTGACCTCTAATTCTTCTTGATTTAGAATCTTTTGCATTCATAAGAAGTCCTAAATGAAATCATCATTACTCTGTTCATTCAACGGTTTGATTGCTAAATTTGGTTAATCATTAGTGTGCATCATTCTTGAATTTGTATTCTTTCCATATGCATGTTTACATTCAATTTTTTTGAATTCAACAATGTTCTTCGCAATAGTTTGATTGCTAAATGACTAAATTAGTTTGATCTTTCTATTCCGGTATTATGTATAAGTAATGATCCTTGATGTTGTGTGGTTTAATGGTAATGTTAAATTCTATGGCCAATTTTGTTTGTATAGAACTAATTTATATGATTCATTTATAAAAAATACTTGTAACCATAATTGAAGTTCATTAGTTTTTGTTGAAGTTTGAAAGTCTTGAACAATTCTTGATAATTTTGCGTATTTTGTTAATAAAATCACCGATCTTCATTCTTTTAGGGCTCACGATTAAAATGATTACTAAACTTCTCTATCACGAAGTGTATGTAAGTAATCTTTCCAAAAATGTTGTTGAAATAATACTCACTCACCTGCCTCCAAGGACATGTATATTGTCTAGTAGATGGGAGGTCTAGTCTTAAATTTGAGGATTGTGTATTAGCAGTGTTGTAAGAATCGCTAGGCGCTAGTCGGGCGGTGGGGTACCGACTAGCGATTAATCGGGATTAAGAGGGATTGATCGGGATTAATCTGATTGAGATTTTTATATGTTATTTTTAGTTACATATATACACACACACTTTTATATGTAGTTTTTTTTAAAGTATATGAACGGGGGGATATTTTCGGTGCTGATTCTTTTATTTTGAATTCGGTTTGTCATTTTGTTGAATGATGTGTTGACTTTTTGTTCATGTTTAGTATATGAACGGGGGATATTTTCGGTGCTGATTCGGTACTGATTTTTGACATTTTCGGTACCAGTACGGTACCGGTTTTTACCCTCAAATACCGGTACCGAACCGTACTGTACCAGGTATATTCGGTACCGGTACCTACTTTTGGGGATTTTCGGTACCGGTCGGTACCGAGCTCATCCCTACCACTTATCGACAGCTAAAGATCATTGATCTATACCAAGTAAGCTTTGTGGACAAGACAGAAATAATGGTGATTCTTTGGTTGATTTTAAGCGCCCCGAATCTTCAAGCACTTCAAATTGCGGTAAGTATGTCGTCCTATTTTTATTTTTTATTTAGGGTTCAACATTGACAACTTATGCATTTGATTTGGATTTCTGAGATAAGGAATGCCCGCGTGATGCCACCTTTGAACAACTTAAAGTAGTAAAGTTGACACAAATGTTTGGGCTTCCGCATGAGTTGAGATTCATAGGGGGCGTTTGGTTCGCAGGAATTCAATGGAATTTAAGGGAATTGGAATCTGAATTCCATCTCTTAATATGTTTGGTTAACAGAATTTGATGGAATTGGAATCTCAATTTCAATCTTCATGTGTTTGGTTCACAATGAAATTTGAATTGGAATTAGCATGAATTCCTTTATGTGAAGGAATTCAAAATCCTCCCTATATGTGAAGGAATTAAATTATTTTCATTGGAATCTTCAACTGTTTCGACCCGTACCGGTTTCGATCCGAACCGTTTCGACACGTACCGTTTCGACGCGAACCTTTTCGACGCGAACCGTTTCGACACGAACACGAACCGTTTCGACACGAACACGAACCGTTTCGACACGAACACGAACCGTTTCGACGCGAACCGTTTCGACGTGAATCATTCCGACACGAACCGTTTCTACGCGAACCGTTCCGACCCGTACCGTTTCGAATCGAACCGTTTTGACGCGAACCGTTTCGACCCGTACCGTTTTGATGCGAACCGTTTCTACACGAACCGTTTGACCCGTGCCGTTTCGAATCGAACCATTTCGACGCGAGCCGTTTCGCCCCGTACCGTTTAGTCGCGACGTGAATCGAATAGTCAAAAGGTTATTGAGCTGTTTTGACTTTTGACAATCAAGTCGACACCCAATAAACGTTCAGCACTATGATTTAAGAAATGAAAATCATGCTCACAATCATATTGACAATCTAGCCCGTTCTCTCAGGAAAAAAAGGAAAATTGGCCCAAGTCAATTTCGACACGAACCGATTCGACGCGAACCGTTTTGACCCGTACCGTTTCGATCCGAACCGGGAGTTGTGGGTGACGCGGTGATGGATTCCAATTCATTTGACAACAAACACAACAAAAATGGAATTGAGATTCCAATTCCAACAATTTCCAATTCCAATTGGAATATTTAAATTCCAAATCCAATTCCCTCAAATTCTAATTCCTATACAAATTCCAATTCCAATTCCAAAACATTCCGTTGACCAAACCCCCCATAGAGGTTTTGCTTGGAAATTCACCGGTTCTTGAAGTTATGGACGTCACCAAGAAGGTGTATGACCCAAATGCAAGAGAAGACATGTTTACTGAGATACTAGGGTTTGAACGGGCATCAGATGATGTTGAATTTATATTTGCTGACGACCAAGTGTAAAAATATTGGCATTTATCGTGTCTTGTTATTAGATGTTTGGTGTGTAAACTTAGTAAACCGTCGCTTTGATCTGTTTATTTGAATCGTTTTAGGATGTTTATTGAGCTCTTTAAGAAACATATTTTAGGAAACGGTGTATTACATGTGTTCATTATAAAAAGATACTCGATTAGGCTAAAGGGTGTGGTGGTCATGGTTGAGACATGATTCGCCACGTAGGAATATGAATGGAAGGCTATACCACCCCCTTCCCTAAGGGGAGTAGGGTGGGCACGTGATGGAACAATATCACGAGTGGAAGTTTGGAACATACCACCGCCACCAACATATTCAACGCGTGGAAGTTTGGACCCCCGTGACAAAATTAACGCGTGATGGAGGAAAGGATGTGAGGGGGTGTGAGGGTTTATTGTTGAGTGTTGTGTGTGATAGACATTGCCACTAAAAAAGGTTGTGAGTGATGGAATAGTGGTTGATGACATGGCGGAACTTGATTAGATGTTGTGAGTGATGAGTGATCACCACCCTCCCCCTAAGACTATCGGGTATGGGGCGGGGGTTGGGGCATGGGTTGGGTACAAACGCCCAAGTCACCACCCCGGGTGGGCTTGGGTTTCGGCGTGGCCCCTTGGGCGAGGGTTTCAACCACCCGGGCATTGGGCATGCCTAGCGGTCCTATGTGGCCGGCTCTTATTGGCTTGTTGGCTATGTCATAGCGGCTATGTTTAAATTTTAAAAAATAACCGTTTGGCCAAGCCAAACGGTTCACCCAACTCGCTATAAAACCCCCAACCCCACCGCCTGTCCACATCGCTACCCTAACCCAAGTCACTCCAACTACCCGAACCCGCTACCCACACACACTTGATCGATGGCCTCTTGGACACACGAGGAAGAGCTAGCACTTGTCACGAGCGTCGTTGATGCGATGAAGGGCCGCCAACCCGGTGAGACCCGTTACTGGCCGGAAGCTTTCGCTAGCTACCAGCACAACGTGAGGAACGACCGGCACATTTTAAACGCGTGCCAACACAAGTGGCGCGAGCTACGACCGAAGCTCGGTCGTTTTAAAGCCTACTACGACAGCGTCCCGGGCGGTGATATAAGTCACGAAGACCGGGTGGCGGTGGCCAACATTGAGTTCCGGGGCAAGGAGCGGAAGCCGTTTGACAAGCTCGCCCTTTTCGAAATGTACCTAACGCTTTAGGCTTTTTTTTATTTTGTAATCCTTTTTTGTAGAATTTTGTAAATTTTAGGAAATTTTAATAATAAGTTTAGGCTTTTTTTTTATTTTGTGTGTATTTTTTAATTTTAGGTTTTTTTTTTAATTTTAATAAACCTGGCCAACCCACGCGGGCTAGCCACGCCCCGCCATACCCCACGGACACGTCACTCACCAGCGCGGGGGGGGGGGGGTCGAACTCCACGTGTCAACCCATGCTCCAAACCCCCGCCCCACCATACCCCACAGTCTAATTCACCATGGTTTGCATGGATTAATCGTGTGGCAATCATGGTGATCCTTTTCATTTTTTAAGTAATCATTTCTTTTTTCTTTAGACAAAGATAAATTAAAATAAATGAGGGGATAGTGGTTTGGGTCATGACCACACCCTTAGGGTAGTGGTTTTAGATTGTGGATTGGAGGTGGGTAATATGGCACTAACATGGAGGGTCATGGTGGTCACGAGGGTCATGACCACACCCTATAGCCTTAGATCATAGATCAGTGACACCGACTGTCTGGTTGTGCACATTAAATTTGATTTATTCTAAAAATAAAATCCATAATGTGAAGGATTCAAATCTTGTAAGATGGTTAATAAGGATTAGAAGTCGTTCCAAAATATAAGCAAGATAAAACCAGTAACCCTCAATCATATGAGTTGGTAAGAACATACAACACTTTTCGAGACAAGCGCGTGACAATATGCTCAAGTGAATTTTATCCTGGTATACTTTATTAGTTTTTCATTAAAGGGTCATAACTTTTGGTTACGTTGATATAGTTTTTTTTTTTTTAAATTACATCATATAAACGAGTATTTTTTTTAACGGCGAACGAATCCTCCAGATGGGCTACTGGCGAAATTCACGACATTGGGATACACTCGTCTCCGAACTGGGGAAAACCCTCACCTAGGGCAAAAGCACGTGAACACTCGCCCGAAGGCATGACAGTGCGGTGAGGTAAAACCCATTCAGTTCAAGGATCGGACTAGCGATCGCCGCCTACTCGCCTAGTCTTCCATCATCACCAGGTGCCGCTGAAAACTAATGGGAAGAAGCATGAATTGAACTTGGGTCTCTTAGAAACCCAAGTCTCTCCCATACCACCCCACCACAATCTCATTGGCTATAAATGAGTATTTTATTCTTGAAGAAACACTAACTAAATGGTCGGAACCGAGATAGTTAGGGGGTTTGAATCCGCATAAAAAGGTTAGCTCTCTCTCGGTTGATTCAGTTGCGACTGAACTTCTTCTCCGGTGATTCTGCAAAAAGGAACACCGTTAGCCTCGCCAAGGGGAGAAGAGGGTTCTCTCCTTGACCCGACTCCGGTGTGAGAATAAGTATTGGTAATGGAGAAGAGAAAGTATTTGAGGAGTGAGTGTGATCTGAGTTTATACCTGAACAGTTCTCATATATATATCCGGGAGTTTTGGGAGGGAAAACATGTTATTGAAAAGATGACGGAAGATGCTAATGCCGTAGCGGTTATCTTTTCTCCCGTTAAGTTCTTTGATCCTTCGTTAAGTTGTCTCGATCCGATGTGAATGCACACGGATCGTGGTTTGATCTATGGCTGGGGGATTGCCACGTGGAAAGTGATTAAGTGGAGATTACTCTCCAATTGCATGCCTTCGTTGTGATTCCAGGGTTGCTTGTGGTGACGACACGTGTCCAGACGGTTATAACCGTCTGGGTGGTGCACGATTGTATTTCTTTCTAGAAGATTACTGCTGTAATCTGGTGTGACACCTTGCTGTGTGGACACAGACAAATAAATCCCAAGTCTGGGTAAAATAATATCCAAGTCTGGATATTTAGGCGGAAGTATTGAACAAAGGATTTTGATCCTTTGTTAAATGGGAGAAGGCGCAAGGATTCATGTTTTCCTTTGGGCGCGCGACTATAAATTACTGATTGCTTTCTTCCTTTAGTAAGATCTATGCGCGGCTGCGCAGGGTTAAAAATGTTGAAAGGCCTAGTTTGTGGTATGGTCTCAAATCCTTTTTATGAGGTTTTTGGGACCTTACCCCTTCAAGTCCCCCCAGTCTAGTGTTGTACTTATGCAAATAAGTGGAGCACTGGACTTATGAGAGAGAAAAGTTTTTGGGCGCGAAAAGATAAGAAAGCTTTTATGAGAAGATTTGAATAAAGATTTTTTATGAAAAATCTTTGACTTGAAGCCAGTGCAGTAAATTGATTTTGACAACCTGTCATTGTCAGTTGTTTTTTACTGTCCGTGTTGTACACGCGCGCGTGTAAACGCGTATATGTTCTGACATCTCCTTTTTCTGTTGCTTGGGGACCTGTGATATCCGGAACAGTGCTGTGACGGTTACCGATGCTATTTATTGCGATGGGTATATAATCGTTTGGGTAACCTCCTCTGTGCAATCATTGCTTTGTTTGAAAATTTTCCCCATTCCTTGTTCTTAAGAAAATTTTCCGTCATTCTTTTGCTTATGTCAACCGGAGAACGTCAAGAGGATCTTGTTGAAGATATGTCGACTGATCTTCCACCATTGAAGTGGCCTAGGGCGTCTTTTGAGGGTTTGATTCAGAATCTTAAATTTCCGGAGAACTGGGGTGCCTTGTATCCCGAAGAGGGGCAGACGGCAGCAGATGCTCCGGCCGGGTATATTACCCTCTTTTGGGATTTTTTCTGTGACGGTAACTTTCGCTTGCCTGTTACCATATTTTTTCTTGAAATTCTTGGATTCTATAATCTGCACATCTCCCAACTTCACCCTATTGGTATGGTTAGGGTTCGACATTTCGAATTCGTATGTCGGACGATGCATGTGGAGCCAACCGTTCCCCGATTTAGGGTTTTTTATCAGATGCATTGTACCCAAGGGTTTTATTCATTCGTTCAGAGGGCTTCTGCAAAGAAGATTTTACATCAACCCCCAAAATCGTTTCATGATTGGAAACAGAAATTCTTCTTTATCAAGGCTGGAGTGATTCCGGTGAAGATGATTTTAAGAGGAAAGGACGACATTCCGATTGAAACGCTTCAGAATCCTGTTGATGAGAACTGGTACCAAGATCTAAAGGATGTGCCCAATATTGCATTGCCGGAGAAAGCCCTAGTCGGAGCCGGCATGAGTTTGAACTGGAAGATGGAACGTGATGATAAGCCCGTATACACCGAGGATGGTCATAGTAAGTTTGGGGCTTTTTCACTGTTCTTTTTTTTCTCTTTTTTTTTTTTTTTTTTTGACCTGCTCTCTCTTCAAAATGTAGTTGTTTCTCTATATGTTGTTGCCTTCAAGAGGGAAGGCGAAAGAATGGGTACTATCAAGAAGAAGCCTGAAGAGGAGCTCTGGTATCATCGTATCGTGAGAAATTTTGTTCTTCCGCGGGATGCGGACCTATCTGTTCAACCGGCAGTTGGTGCTGGTGAGTTTATATCTGTTTTTCCTTTCTTTTTTGCTTTGAGTAATTTTTTGTCTTGCGCTTTCGTAGGTGAATTGTTGAATTTGGGCGTAGGCCCTGAAAAGAAAAAACGTGCGACTACGTCTACTTCCGCGCCGAAGAGAAGTGAGACTGTTAAGACTCATCCTTTGAAGACGAAAAATGTTGGAGAGAAGAAAGGTACACGCCGTTCTTCTGTCTCCAGGTGTGATTATGTGGTGGTTTCTGACTCTTTGGAGGGTCTTACTCCTGTAGTGACTATGCGGGAACCGAAGCCGGAACCGAAAGATTCTGCTGATATTCCTCCTTCTAACCCGAATGAGCCTATTGATCTGGATTCCAGTCCCGAACATTTGGTTCATAGGAAGGCTGGTAAAAGAAAGCAAGCTGATGCTGATGCGGAGGGTCAACCTCCCAAGAAAGTGCAGAGGAAGAAAATTACCAGAAAAGGAAACCTTGATGCTTTCGTTTCAGAATCTGTTCCTGGTAAGTATTGCTTTTCTTTGTTTTCTTTGAGCGGATAGGATTTTTACAGACTTTTATTTGTCCAGAAGTTCCTGTTTCCCCTGTTCCTGTAGAAGTATCATCTGTGGTTGATAAAGAACTTCACCCTTCCCCGCCGCGCGCTGCCGTTGTAGACCCGTTAGAGTCTTCAGAGATAGCTGGGGAAGGTGTTGAGAAAACTATTGAGGCTGAGGAGCCTGTTGGTGCTAATACAGAGACTGAACAGATTGTTGAGCCGGGTGTGGTAAATGATGCTGATAATCCACCGACACCGGAAAAGGAAACTGCTGAAAAAATTCAATCTTCTCCCCCTAGACCTTCTGAAACAATACCTGAGCATACTGAGAAGGCCGCCACTGAGGAGGCAGGTTCATCTGCTGGTGTTGAGAAGCAATCTCCAATTCACCCAGAAGAAACTCTGGGAGAATATTATTACCGGACTTATACGGAGAAAGATGCTTCTGATCCTCATGTCCCTGTTTGGAATGTGAAAAAGGGAGATACCTTTTCGGATTGGCGTGTATGCCAAGATTGGTTGCAGGGGATACTTCCGCCTGGCGAGATTAAGTTTCAGGAAGATCAGCCTTATGAACAGACCTACCAGTCTTATCTTGCAGAAACTGCTTCTCATGTTTCTACTACTCACCGTATAGTGCGTGAGTGGTATAGCATGCACAAAGAGCGGACATCTTTTGTAGCATCACAAAGGAAGTTTGCTAAAGATGAAAAACATGTGGCTCAGTTGAAGGCTAAATTAGAGGCTGAACAAGCTAAGTTTGAAGCTGAGCGCAAGACTGAGGAATGGTCTGTTGCTGGTTGGAAAAGAAAAGCTGAGGCTGAAGCTGCGCTTCTATCTGAGGAACGCAAAAATTGGAGGAGAATTTGTGAAAAGGATAATGCTGAGAAAGCAAACCTTCGCAATATTATAAATAACCTCAAGGCTGAAGTTGAAAATCTGAAGAACCAAGATGCGGAGGTAGAAAGATTGAAGAAAGAAAAAGCTGATATGGAAGCTATGTTGGTGGAAGCGCGTTCTCATAGGGAACGAAGCGAGCAACGGGAGGTACAAGCTTTAGCCACTCTTGCCGTTAGAGATAAAGAATTAGAGGAACTTACCGCTTTGGTTTCTGACCAGGAACAATTGAAGAAGGATCTAGAACTTGCGCATGCTGAGAATACTGAAACCTCCCGCCGTTTAACTGAGGTTGAAGAGAAACTGGAGAATTCAGAAATGGCGCGAGTTTCAGCGGAAAGCGAGCTTGAACCTTTAAAGAATGATATGGCCTGGTTGAAAGATCGCGGGATTTCTTGTGTAAGTTCCTTTCTTCTTTTTTGTTCATATATGCTTTTTTGATGCTTTATCTTTGCTTGATTTCATAGGTTGCTGAATCTGTATTAAACTCTGAAGAACTGGATAAAACTGTTGCTAATTTGATGGTCGCTGCGCGACGAGATGGTTACGCGCAAGGTTATGCGGAATGTTCCCAACATGTGAATAGCGCTTTAAAGGTTAACTGGGATGATAGCAAGTCTGCTACCTTTGGCGTTAATACTGCCAGCGCTCTTGCTTCTATGAAGACAGAGTTTAATAACTTGCAACTTCCAGTGATGGAGTTGATAAATGTGGCGCTGCAATCGGATGATCACGTTGCACAACTTAAAGAAATCTTTCCGGATGGGGGTGAAGATTTAGAGTAGGATGAAATTGTATTAGAAATTTTTTTTATGTAGGATGTTGATCCTTGTTTTGACGATGCGCTGTTGCGCAAGGATTTTAAACACTGCTGTGTCTAAACTCTTTAGGGCGTATTTGTACGCCAAAAATAGTATGTTTCTATTTGTTTTGTTAAATGTCTTTACAATATTTTGCATGAGTACAATTACTTTTGCTTTGAGTAAGGCGAATAAAGTTGGTATGAAGCTCGTGTGTGAGTTTATGGTCGTTTGTGACGTGATCACTGAGCGCGCATGGAGCTTTGTGTTATACTACCATAATGTTTTTGCACTTACTAAAAAGAAATTGCATGCACTTTGTAAACACAAAAATAATAGAAACTTTGTAATTTTATTCATGGATAGTGCTCAGAGGCATTACAAAGTTTTTCTGATAATTAAATGGAACTTAACTTACTCCCTGATAGTTCCGCCGCATTTGATAAGTCATGTCTTTTCTGCGGAAAACTTATAGAGTCCTTTTAAGTTTTAGCCCGTTTGCTTGAGCTTTCTTCCCCCCGGGTAACCTGCTTAATCTCCTTGCGCATGTTCTGGAGTAAATGCGTAAGTTCTCCATTTTTGAGGGCCTTCTCTATTTCCGTGCGCAGAGATATGCAGTTGTTCGTGGTATGCCCGTTATCCTTATGATATTCGCAGTATTGCGTTGGGTCTTGACCACGTTTACTCTTCATCGGAATCGGAGGTTTGAATTGGTGGTCCTCAGTACTTAGAACCTCCGCCGGGGTTTTTGTTAGGGGAGTCCACTGCCTCTCCCTATTTTCGTGCTTGTTCTCTCTTTGTGCAGAGAACTTGTTGGTTGTTGTGCGGGCATCTTCAGAGGGTCGATTTCCTGATGACTCGCGCCATGACTTTTTGTACCTTCTTTCACCAGTTGCGCTTAAGTCTGCGGGCCTGTTGTGTGGTGGTGGTGGCCTGTTTGTAGTAAGGTTTTTCTCGGTCTGCGCATAAACCTTGGCCGCCGCCATTATCTTTTCCCAACTCGTGGGAAGGCCCTCTGTTCCTGATAACACCTTGACCATGTCGTCGCACCTAACCGCGTACTTAAACTGAGCACGGATTAGTTGTTCGTTAACACCTCCAATCTCTAACACTTCTTTATTGTATCTGGTGATAAAATCCTCCAGATTCTCGTCATCGCGGCGCTAGATGTTCATGACGTCGGATGTATCGCGCATTGATCGCCTTTGTTGGCTGAAGTGTGTTAAAAACTTTCTACGCAGATCTTTCCACGACTCGATCTGTCCCGTTGGTAGGTTATCAAACCAGATTCGCGCTGGGCCGGTTAGTGTTTGCACAAACAAATGACACCATAGCGGAAGAGTCCAACCGCCAACCAACCCGGCGCTGGTGAATACTCTTAGATGATCATCAGGGTCAGTTAACCCATTGAATTTCCCAACGTTAGATGGTAATTTGGCCCTTTCCAATGGAGCCAGAGCTATCTCCAATATGAACTTCGAGTTTTCCGCCGCTTCAGCAGGGCGATAAACTAAGTCATAGTTATGCTCGGCCTCAGGGTTATAAACCGCTCGAGGCCTGCATTTGTTATAGTTTGGCTGCAGTCTGTTGAATACGCTGGTGTTTGCACTCACACGATATGTTTGATCGGATTCATCAGTATGAGCGTCCCGTTGGGAACCCAACCTGTCATGAACCGATTGTCTTCGACGAGGATGTGGTTCACCATGGTGTTGTCTCTGGTAACTGCCTGTATCATCATAAGTTGATTCTTCTCGCTGAGAGGCATGAGCTCTAGATCCCGGCCTTCGGGATTGGGTTACGGGAGCCGTTTGAGCACATAACTGTGTGTACACTGCGTTTAATGCCCCTTGGGACCGGACATACCATGATATTGGAGTTTCTCCTGGTGGTAAAATTGATTGTGCAGGATTTGCTGGTAACATTCCTGGAGTAACAGGATCATTTGCTCGATTAGATTGAACCTCGTTATCGTCCGAGGCCTCTTCTACGATCCCTTCTACTGGTAAATTGTTTCCGACGTTTGGTCGAGGACCAGGTTGCCGGTGAGATGACGAATTTTCTGCCATGTGCAAAAAACAGAAAACGGAATGAACTGAATTGAAACGAGGTAGAAACTAGAAAAACTGAGAAAACGGTGGGCGCCAATGAAGAAACACTAACTAAATGGTCGGAACCGAGATAGTTAGGGGGTTTGAATCCGCATAAAAAGGTTAGCTCTCTCTCGGTTGATTCAGTTGCGACTGAACTTCTTCTCCGGTGATTCTGCAAAAAGGAACACCGTTAGCCTCGCCAAGGGGAGAAGAGGATTCTCTCCTTGACCCGACTCCGGTGTGAGAATAAGTATTGGTAATGGAGAAGAGAAAGTATTTGAGGAGTGAGTGTGATCTGAGTTTATACCTGAACAGTTCTCATATATATAGCCGGGAGTTTTGGGAGGGAAAACCTGTTATTGAAAAGATGACGGAAGATGCTAACGCCGTAGCGGTTATCTTTTCTCCCGTTAAGTTCTTTGATCCTTCGTTAAGTTGTCTCGATCCGATGTGAATGCACACGGATCGTGGTTTGATCTATGGCTGGGGGATTGCCACGTGGAAAGTGATTAAGTGGAGATTACTCTCCAATTGCATGCCTTCGTTGTGATTCCAGGGTTGCTTGTGGTGACGACACGTGTCCAGACGGTTATAACCGTCTGGGTGGTGCACGATTGTATTTCTTTCTAGAAGATTACTGCTGTAATCTAGTGTGACACCTTGCTGTGTGGACACAGACAAATAAATCCCAAGTCTGGGTAAAATAATATCCAAGTCTGGATATTTAGGCGGAAGTATTGAACAAAGGATTTTGATCCTTTGTTAAATGGGAGAAGGCGCAAGGATTCATGTTTTCCTTTGGGCGCGCGACTATAAATTACTGATTGCTTTCTTCCTTTAGTAAGATCTATGCGCGGCCGCGCAGGGTTAAAAAGGTTGAAAGGCCTAGTTTGTGGTATGGTCTCAAATCTTTTTTATGAGGTTTTTGGGACCTTACCCCTTCAATTCTCTATAATTTGAGTATACTATTGCAATAGTTTTATTAATTAAAAAATGTTATGTTACGTGATTAACAAAGTCTAAGGGTGAGTAATAACTTAATGGTTAACTGAAACCGAATTGAACCCAAATCAACTAAAAACTGAATTAACTGAAAACTGATTAACCGAAACCTGGATTAACCAAAAACGGGTATCGATTTTTTTGTACCATCATTTAACTAAATTTAACTGAACCGAACCATTCATATTTTCATATATTTCTAGCTTTTATACCTTCAGTTATACCTACATTTAATGTACCTATACATCCATTTTATGTATTTAAACCTAAATTTCAAGTATTTTAATCAAAAGTTTTAACCCAAGTTTGATTTTGGCTATTAAACGAATCAAACAAAAAAACCATCAATCTAATTGAATAAACCAAACTGGTTAACGGAAAACGGATTGGTTAATAAAATAGACTAATCGATGACCTCGATTTCGGTTGAGGATAATAAATTAACCAACCGAACGATGCATATCGTGGTGATGTCTGTGTTTACCGTCACGCGTGCACCTGTCGGTTATTAACCAAAAATCGGTTATCGGTAAGCAATAACTAAATCGTTAACCTAAACCAAACCGAAAACAGACAAAAATGAACCTAAATCAACCAAAAACAGAATTATTTGAAAACCGAATTAACCTAAAAACCAGTTATCAATTTTTTGTACTCTCGTTTAACCAACATTAGCTGAACGGAACCGAATCATTCATATTTTCATATATTTCTAGCTTTTATACCTCTAGTTCATGTATTTCATATTTTATATCTCCATTTCATATATTTATATTTTTATTTCATGTATTTATATCTCAATTTCATATAGTGCTATGCAAAAGTTTTAGCACACGTTTGGTTTTTGCTATTAACCAAAATTAGATAAACCAAACAAAAGACCATTAATCTAACCGAATAAAACGAAGTGATTAATCGAAAACTGAATGGTTAATAAAATAGACTAACCGATGACTTTGGTTTTGGCTTCGGTTGAGAATAATAACCGAATCATGCACAACACAATGAAATGGATTACCCAATAACTTCTCTTTTGATGTATATCTATTACAATGATGATACAATAAATATTATATGAATAAAAAAATACAAATCGCAATGGGATGTGTCATTTCCACCACATCACACAACATCCTGCTAATAGTCCATACAAACTGAAATTGAAAAGTATAATAAGTGAAAGTTAATTTTATGATTTTTAGGGCATGTTTGGCTAAGCTTTTTGAAATAAATTATTGACTTTTTGGAAAAAGTCAATATGGAATGACTTATTAACTTATTTGTTTTTTCCCTCACATACACTCTCATTGCCAAACATTATTTTGGGGGTTATGTCAAAAAGTCAATAACTTGTTTCTTAGCCAAACATGCCCTTATTTCTCAAAATCAAAACTTAAAACGCGTTCTTTCTTCGTGTCTTGGCAATTTCCCTCTCAGGCAGGATCATCATTCATCAGTCTGAATCTTAGGTACGAATTTCTGTTTGCTTTCATTTGCACAAATGCCCATTTACTAGTGATTTCGCGGTATTTCCCCTAACTAGTTGTATGTAATTTAGGGTTAGACTTAAACCCATTAGAGTTAGCGATTTGTCTCTGTAAGTTGTTGATCGGGACACCAAAATATAGAATCATTGCACTGAAAATCATAGTTGTCAAAGGCGCTTAAAATCGAGGGCTTTTATATACTGTATACTGTATTTATAGTATATAAATACAGTTTTTAGGGGTTTTTGATATGTTTTAGGCTTCTTTAGGGCTAGTTTGATTCCAGGGTTGGTATAATTGTTTTAAGAGTTAATTACTTTTTTGAGTCCTTGTGTTTTAGTGGTTTAACCATTTGAGTCCAAAATCAAAATGTTTAACGCCTGAGTCGTAGACGCTTTTTTTATAACCATTTGACTCCTTTTGAGTCCAAATTTTAACCTTTTGAGTCCAACTTTTTTAACAAAATTGGACTCAAACCATTATAAAATGAACAAAATTGGACTCAAAACATTATAAAATAAATGGCTAGGGACTCAGGGCGTTAACTTTTTGATTTTGGACTCAAGTGACTCAAAAAGTAATTAACTCTTGTTTTAAACCTGTTCAGACAATTTTTGGTTGGAATTTCGTCAGAACTTGGCCTGAAAATTGCGGCCTGAAAGTGGGGCTTTTGAAGCGCAGCAAGAAGTCTGCGCTGGGTCTGTAAAGTGGGCCTAGGCGCACGCGGCTGGGTGACCTTGACTGAAATTTATTAGTTTTTGTTAAATTTCTGGAATTTGCTTTGTATTGGGGAGTAATTTACTCTATTCTTTTGTAGGGCTGGCACAAGGGAACAAAATGGATACAAATCTTCTCTCTCAGGAAGACTATATAAGCAATCTCCCTGAAAGTATTATCGAAACCATACTCACAAAACTGCCATTAAGAGATGCTGTAAGAACAAGTGTGTTGTCTAGTAAATGGAGGTACACATGGACTACCCTTACAGAGCTTCGATTTGATGATGACTGTATATCAGACACTCATCATAGAGCACTTCCGGAGATGGGTCTTGTTAAATTTGTGAATCAATTTCTTTTGCTTCATAATGGTCCTATTACAAGGTTCACTCTATCTAGCGAGTATTTGGAAAGATCTCCGTATGTTGATCAATGGCTACTTTTCTTATCAAGAAAAGATGTTCAAGAATTGAGTTTTGGGTTGGGTGAAACTGAGTGGTTTAAAGCACCTTCTTGTCTTTTCTCTTGTAAAAAACTGCTTGGTTTGGAGCTTGTTAGATGTGAGCTGGACCCACCATTACATTTTAAAGGTTTTCCGAATTTGAAACGTCTTAATCTTCAACAAGTTAGTATTTCCCCTGATGTTGTGGAAACTCTCATCTCTAGTTGCACGCTTCTTGAAAGTTTGACTTTGTCATACTTTGAAGGTGCAAAACTCACCATTCGTGCTCCGAATCTGAAGTATTTAATGCTAGAAGGTTATTTTAAAGATATATGTCTTGAGAACACTCCTATGTTAGTTGTTGTATCAATTGCTATGTATATGGCTGAGGATATTTCTGAACATTTATATCAAAGTTCAAGTTGCAATTTTGATAAGGTGCTTGGTGGTGTACCATCCATTCAGAGGCTTACTGGTCACAGTTACTTTGCAAAGGTTTGACTCTTTTATTTTGACTTCGGTTTGTCATTTTGTTGCCCGATGTGCTGACTTTTTTCTTATTCTTAAGTATATGAGTATAGGTAACACTCTAGGGAAAATACAACCTACTTATCGACAATTAAAGATCATTGATCTATACCAAGTAAGCTTTGACGACATGACAGAAATAATGGTGATTCTTCGGTTGATTTTAAGTGCCCCTAATCTTCAAACAATTCAAATTGAGGTGAGTTTCATATATTATATTGTCATTAATAATAAGTATGTCGTCCTGATTTTTATTTCTAAGTTTAGGGTTCATCATGGTCAACCGATCCACTTGATTTGGATTTCTGGGATAAGGAATGCCCTCGTGATGCCACCTTTGAACAACTTAAAGTAGTAAAGTTGACACAAATATCGGGGCTCCCACACGAGATGAGATTCATAGAGTTTTTGCTGGGGAATTCACCTGTTCTTGAAGTTATGGACGTCACCAAGAATGTGTATGAGACAGATGAATATGAAGACATGTTTATGGAGATACTAGCGTTTGAACGTGCATCAGATGATGTTGAATTTATATTTGCTGAAGACCAAGTGTAAAAATATGGCGCTTGTCGTGTCTTGTTAACCTTTAATTAGATGTTTGCTGTGTAAAAACAAAATTGTAAACTGTCGATTTGATCTGTTTCTTCAAATCGTTTTATGAAGTTTATTAAGGTCCTTAAAAATCTTAACAAATATGCTGCTGCTTCTGATAATATACCTGAGCTTGTTATAATATAGCTATGTTTGAAAAAAAACAAACAACTGAATTTACCTTTATGTTCATTTGTAATATAGCAACTCAGAAATATGGTCTCTTTCATGCTTTCTTCTTTCTTGTTTGTTCCATCAATTATCTACAGTGGCGAAGCATGAGATTTTCGACCGGGGGGGGGGGGGGGGGGCAAAAAATTCTATAGAACCAGGGGGTCGAAAACGTATATACCCAAAAATTTCTATACGAAAGCCACATATATTACACTACTGAGCAAAAAGTTTGCCCCCCCTTGCACGCCCCCCCGCGGCCCCCTTTAACCTGCGCCAATGATTATCTATCGTAAAATTAACGTTGTCGTTTTAATGTATATAATGTATAGTCAAATGGCTACATTGTCATCAGGATGGAACCACAAAGATTAAAAAATTCTTTATAATATTCATCATTTGCACATAAATTTCCACACTGCACATCTTCTTCTTTTACCAAAATGGTGACTTTCCTGGGAGTTTTGATAAGCCTACCATGTTCTATAGTCCTCTTAGCTCTATTCAAATTCTTCCACAAATTTTGGTGGGTTCCGATGCGCATAACGCGTGTCATGAGCTCACAAGGAATACGCGGACCTCCTTACAGTTTCATCTACGGCAACACCAAGGAAATTTCCAACATGATAAAGAGATCGACGGGTGTTCCCATGGACGTATCACACGACATGCTCCCGCGAATTCAACCTCACTATGATTCATGGTTGCACATATACGGTTCGTATATATTATTCATAGTCCATTTAACACGTGCTTGCATATCTGCGCCACAGGTGTTTTCAATGTTTGTTTTGATGTAGGGAAGAATATTCTATATTGGCAAGGTCCTCAACCCGAATTAGTTGTCACAGAGCCAGAGCTCCTCAAACAGTTAATGAGTGTCCGAGAGCTTTCGACGACGAGGGTACAAGGCGTGGGACCTGTTTTCGACAAGATATTTGGAGGTGGTCTAATTTTCTCTCAAGGTGAAAAATGGGCGAAACAACGAAAAATAGCAGCTCACGCTTTCAATGGTGACCGGTTGAAAGTAAGTTCACACAAACCACAATTACCAGGAAACTTTTACTGAGTCACTACCGAGTCAACTCATTGAGTCGTGACTCGTGAGTATGAGTTGTTATCAAGTCAGAAAAAGAATATACGAGGTTAATGAAATATTGGAGTAAAATGCCATTTTGGCCCCTGAGTTTTGGCCACTTTTGCGACTTTCATCCAAAGGTTTGTTTATTCGCATCTTATCCAAAAGGTTCGAAGTCTTGCCATTTTTATCCAACTTGTTAACTTCATCCATTTTTTTAATGTTAAGTCATGGATGTTTTCGTCATTTTAGACATTATTATAATTTAAATAAACCTTCCTTATTTGGAAATACCTCTGAGTTAACTTTAAAAAAATGGATGAAGTTAACGAGTTGGATGAAAATGGCAAGATTTTAAACCTTTTGGATCCAGGAGCGAAAAAACAAACCTTTGGACGAAAGTCGCAAAAGTGGCAAAACCTCAGGGACAAAAATAACATTTTACTCGAAATTTTATAATGAAATCAATGCATATATACATATTCACCTCATCATTTGTCTTCATTTGTTATTTAAGATATCAAAAGTCAAAACAAGTCATGAGAGTTTACACAGATGCATGTCTTATGTGCACATAATATATACATGAACTTATTCTTGTGCATACATATGTTTTGAAATACAAATAAGCATCATCCTTGTTTCAGAACAAAAGAAGAAATCTTTTAGGGACAATAAAAGTCAATTTTCTTGTTCGTTTGGCTATAGAACATGGTTCCAGCAATGGTTGAAAGCGTTGACACGATGCTAAAACGTTGGAAAGACGCTGGAACCAAGGAGAAAGATGTCCATGAAGAGTTCAGAACAATGACATCTGAAGTCATTGCAAAGATCGTGTTCGGAAGTAGCTATGAGAAGGGGAAGCAAATTTTTGAGAAGCAGGGAGAGTTATTTCAGTTGGGTGCCAAACAGTTGTCCAAAACTAGGCTTCCTGTCTTCGGGTAAATCTAATCTACATAGGAGGATTATACAACTCATAAAATAATCATTAATGTTGATATCCTCACAGGATGATCTTCAAAGATAAAGAGGATTTAGAAACTGACAAACTGTTAGCCGGCATTCAAGATATCATTACGAAGATGATCAGAAGCAGAGAAAATATGACGGTTTCAGAAGATGAAGACAACTCCACGACTGATTACCTTGGAATACTTTTGAATGTGCGTCATGATGCCAACGACAATTACAAGCTCGCCATACAGGATATTATTGACGAGTGCAGAACTTTTTACATTGCCGGCCATGGGACGATCTCTCTTTTGCTGACATGGGCTACTCTTCTTCTGGGAATCCACACCGAATGGCAAGAGAAAGCACGCGAAGAGGTTCAACAAGTATTTGGCAATCACAACCCATCTTCAGAAGGAATAGCAAGACTCAAGAAAGTAAGATTATTAATCTAACAACCTCATTAGTTCTTACTTTCTGGTAGTGTTTTGTAACTGTGTGTTTTTTTCTCGTATCATAATACAGATGAGCATGATAATCAATGAGACGCTATGTCTGTACCCTCCTGCAATATCCACAGGCCGAAAAGTTTATAGGGAAACGCGCGTAGGAGATCTGGTTCTTCCACCAAACTTAAATTTGCAAATACCATTTTTACCATTGCATCAAGACCGCGAAATATGGGGTGAAGATGCTCATCTCTTCAAACCGGAAAGATTTTCTGAAGGGGTTGCCAATGCAGTTAACAACAATCCAGGAGCATTCCTCCCTTTTGGTTATGGACCGCGATTCTGTGTAGGCAACAATTTCGGGATAAATGAAGCAAAAATAACGCTCTCGATGATCTTACAACGTTACAGATTCACTCTGTCCCCAAACTATGTCCATGCACCGGTACATTATATCTCGCTTCGCCCAAAGTCTGGTGTTCAGATAATATTTCAAGCTCTTTAAAGCTCTGTTTCTTGTGGCTTATGTACACTTAATAAATTGTAGGTGTTGCTTAGAAAATGATTGGTGTGTCTATCTAAAGTTCTAAGCAACATGATATGCTAGTGTAGGTGTTATTGGGTCAAACATGTTTAGATTACAAGTCAAAGCAATTAATTTTGTTGTACAAAGTTAGAAAAGGGTGAATTTGAAAGTTCATAAATAACTAAAATATAAGATAATTATAAAAACATGAAATTTATTAATGAAAACATAGTTATTAAAATAAAAATAAAACATTATTGACATCCATATTAAAAAAAAATTACTTTATTTTTATTATGTAAATTTTATTCCTCATGCCATTAGGCCTACCGTTTTTAAAAAAAAAAAAAAAATCAAACCGATTTGTTAACATGGTCAAAACCGGTTATGGATAAACCGGTTCAAGAAGGGGTGGAAAACCATAACTTATTAACCTGGTTAGATTATTTTAGACCGGTTAACTGGCCACCAATAAAAAGCGGTTTTATAATATAAATTTAAAAATATTAATAAACATAAACCGGTTAACCGGCCACCAAATAAAAAGCGGTTTTATAATATAAATTTAAAAATATTAATAAACATATAAAATAAACTTCTACCTTTTTATTTGTTTTTGAAATCTTAGTTAACAACACATAAGTTCCATAAACACTCATTACCAATATATACAAACATTTCCAACGCCTAGAATTTTTGTAACGTTAATAAACTGGTCACTGGTTAACAAATATTAAAACTTGTTACAAACCGGCTCTATTTCAGTTACGGTTGACCGGTTTCGGTTTTGATTATGCAACTAGAGTTGTAAACGAATTGAATGAACATGAACAATGTCTTGTGCGTGTTTGTTCGTTAAGGATATAATTAATGTGTTCACGAACGGTTCATAAACACTTACTGAACGAGATTTTATGTTGTTCATTCATTAAGGAAAGGAACGTGTTCATGAACGCAGATAAAATCGGCGAAGACGACGGTGACTAGAGGTGGATAGTGAGATGGAGCGACACTAGATCTTGAAGCCCTAATCGTTGAACGAAGATCGATAGTATTATTCGATGTGAATAATGAGAAGGCAAGTGAAACAATGCATAAACAAGGTGGAGAAAAGGGTTTCCTATTTTTATTTTACTGGTAATGAAATAAATAAGAACTAAAGAATATAGAAAATTTTGATAAGATAAATAAATGCTAACAAATCTTTAATGAACAACATAAACAAACAATGTTCACGAACACATTACCGAACGTAATTGAACGATCGAGACATCGGTTCGTGTTCGTTCATTTAACTAACTAAACGAATTTTTTTGTTCATGTTCGTTCATTAAATGCCATTTTAGTCCCTGTGATTTTGGCCACTTTGCCAATTTAGTCCAAATGTTTCATTTTTCGTCTGTGGGTCCAAAAGGTTTCACCGTTGCCAATTTAGTCCACTGGGTTAACTCTATCCATTTTTTCTGTATGAGAAAGGCAATTCGGTCATTTTATATGGCCGAATTGCCCTTCTAGTTCATAGAATTACATATAAAATGACCGAATTGCCTTTCTCATTAACAGAAAAATGGATGGAGTTAACCCAGTGGACTAAAATGGTAACGGTGAAACCTTTTTGGACCCACATGCGAAAAATAAAACATTTGGACTAAAGTGTTAAAATGGTCCAAACCACAAAAACTAAACTGGCATTTAACTCTTAATTAAATTAACTTTCCGAGGCAAACAGTTCACGAATTGTTGCTTATTTGTTGGGCACCTCTTCTAACTGGGCCTTTTGGAAATGGGCCAACTCAAAATGAGAACATTTGCTTTGGTGACTTGGTCTTCTCCCAACACAAAACCCTAAAGGATCATCATTAGTCTCAATCTTAGGTACGAATTCATTCCATTTTAAATCTCTATTTGTGATTCAAAATTGAATGGAAATGAACCTGGAACTTGTGTTTGATTTTTGATTCATTGTTGAGTGGTTTCATGGTAGCTCAATCGATTTCCCCTAACTAGTTGCTTCTATTTAACTTTTAGGGTTACCAATATAGAACGATTCAACTGAAATTATAGTTGTTAAAAAGGTAGGGCTTTTGTATAGTATAAAAATACAATTTACTAGGGGTTTTACACAAGTTTTAGGCTGATTCCAAGCTTTTTTAGGGTTGGCATAAACAATTTTTGGTTGGAATTTTGTCGGAACTTGGCCTGCAAAATGGGGCTTTTGAAGCGAGCGAGAAGACTGCGCCAGGCCTGATAAGTGGGCCTAGGCAAGGTTGTAAGAATCGCTAGGCGCTAGTCGGCCGGTGAGGTAGACTAGCGATTAATCGGGTTTAATAGGGACTAATCGGAATGAGATTTTGTATGTAATTTTCAGTATTATATGTATATACACACATTTTTTTAAGTATACATGTTTTAACAGTCACCTTATTCGACCCATATTTTGAAGTAGATAGGATTAATTGTTGGAATTTATAGGTTTTGGTCAAGAATTTGACCTAAATTGGGCCGGAATCGCTAGACTACCACCGATTTTTGGCCAATTAGGACTAGATTTGACCACTAATGACCACCTACTGATTAATTGACCGATTAGTTAAAAATTACTCGGTGAACCTGGGACTAGCGATTAATCGGCGACTAATTGGAGGGAGGCTAGTCGGGATGTTTACAACCATGGCCCTAGGCGAGCACCTGGGTGAGCCTTGACAACAGAGACTAATACTCATTAGTTTTTGTTGATACATCTTACAACTATTAATGGAGTTACAGTTTGCCGTTTTAGGTTGATATATTAAAAAAATATATCAATATTGACAATGGAAAGAACCAGTTGATATAATTTGCTTGAGTAAATTGCCAAAATCGTCCCTAAGGTTTCAACACGTTTGTCAGTTTCATCCAAAACAATTTTTTTGTACCATATTGCCCTTCACTTTTGGGCTACCCTTACTGAGCTTGAATTTAATGATACATGTGTATCAGTATCACACATTCATTCTAGTGCACTTGCAGCGTCCAAGCTTGTTAAATTTGTCAATCAGTTTCTTTTGCTTCATGACGGTCCTATCAATAGGTTCACTGTAGATAGTACGTACTTGCAAAGATCCCCTTATTTAGATCAATGGCTACTTTTTTTATCAAGAAAAGATGTTCAAGAGTTGAATATTGGGTGGTGTGTAGGCGACTTGTTTAGAGCACCTTCTTGTCTTTTCTCTTGTAAAAAACTAATTGCTTTGGAGCTTGTTAGATGTGTGTTGCACCCGCCGTTGTATTTTAAAGGTTTTCCGAATCTGAAACATCTTAGTCTTCAACAAGTTCATATTACCCGTGATGCTGTTGAAAATCTCATCTCGAGTTGCACGCTTCTTGAAAGTTTGACTTTGTTATACTTTGATAGTAGAAAACTCACCATTCGTGCCCCGAATCTAACGTGTTTAGTGCTAGAAGGTGAATTTGAAGATATATGTCTTGAGAACACTCCTATGTTAGCTGTTATATCTGTTGCTATGTATATCAATGACGATATTGCTCAACATTATGATTAAAGTTCAAGTTGCAATTTTGATCAGTTTCTTGGTGGTGTACCATCCATTCAGAGGCTTACTGGTCACGGTTTCTTTACAAAGGTTTCACTCTCTTGTTTTGACTTTCGTTTGTAATTTTGTTGACTGATGTGTTGACTTTTTGTTCATTCCTCAGTATATGAGTATAGGTAACACTCTAGGGGAAATTCAACCGACTTATCGACAACTAAAGGTCATTGATTTGTACCAAGTAAGCTTCGATAACCTGAAAGAAATAATGGTGATTCTTCGGTTGCTATTAAGCGCCCCTAATCTTCAAGTGCTTCAAATTGGGGTGAGTTTCATATATTATATTGTCATTAGTGTTAAGTTTGTCATCCTGATTTTTATTTTTTAATTTAGGGTTCAGCAGATGCATCATTGGCAACTGATGCAGTTGATTTGGATTTCTGGGATAAGGAATGCCCGCGTGATGCCACGTTTGAACAACTTAAAGCGGTAAAGATGACACAAATGTTGGGGCTCCCACACGAGATGAGATTCATTGAGTTTTTGCTTGGAAATTCACCAGTTCTTCAACTTATGGACATCACTCAGAATGTGCACGAGACAGATGAAAATGACGATGAAAGTGAAATGTATATGGAGATACTAGGGTTTGAAACTGCATCAGCAGAAGTTGACATTGAATTTACTGAAAACCATGTGTAAAAAGATCGCATTTATCGCGTCTTGTTAACCTTTAATCAGATGTTTGCTGTGTAAACTTAGTAAACCGTTGATTTGTTCTGTTTATATGAATTGTTTTATGAAGCTCTTTAAAATCTTAACAAATATGCTACTGCTTTCTGTATTGTAAACTGTAGATTTGGTTCTCATTTTATTGAAAGAAAACCAAAAACTTATAGAATATTCCTCTTACAAGATTAACATTCCCAACAAACCCAAAACCATATAGAACAAACATGACTTATAAACTTTAATTCGGTTTCTATACAATCAGGATCATAAACCGATTTATTAACCGTTTTTTTGTGACTCATCACCGCGGTCCAGATAGCTCCATTGCCTGTGCAAGCAACGAAGAGTCATCTGTAAGATCCGAGTATCGCTCCGAATGTGAGAACTCGTTGGCCCGACCGCCATTAGACTCGGCCCGTTGAGACGCTTCCCATTTTTCAGCTAACCCGTCACCCTCCAGCATCCGGGCCACTTCAGACATCTTGGGTCTTTGGCCCGGTTGATATTGGGTGCACAACAACGCGACTTGAACCATCTCCTCGAGCTCGATTCGATCGTAATTGGTTTTAAGATCCTTATCTACCAACATATCGAGTTTATTCTCATGATGAATTTTCTTAACCCAATCAAGCATTGCCCCCTTTTGGTTCGCGGATTTCCCGAACTCTAAAGCCCGTTGGCCCGTTATCAGTTCTAGTAGTAGAATCCCGAACCCAAACACGTCGGTTTTTTCGGAAGATTGGCCCGTTGAGAGGTACTCGGGAGCTATATGGCCCACGGTTCCTCGAACCGCAGTTGTAACGTGTGAATCGTGGTGGTCTAGAAGCTTAGCTAGCCCGAAATCACCCACTACAGCTTCACAGTAATCATCTAGCAATATGTTTGCAGCCTTCACATCTCTATGGATTATTTTCGGGTCACATTGCTCATGTAGATATAGTAAACCTCGGGCCGCTCCCAATGCGATTCGCTTCCTCGTACCCCAATCGAGTGCGGGTTTGACTGCACCAAAAATAATCATGGTTAGTTCAGACCATGGGTGCAATCATTAGATTACAAAACAAATTATTTTTACCGATGGTTTTTAGTAGACCTAGTTTTGCAATTCAAAAAGGAATAGCGGCGCAGCTTGTTGCCCGTTTACCTTCTATTTCAATGTAATTTCCATTTAGAGAGTTGATGGTTTTCTAGAATTTACAGTTTTTTTTTCTTTTTTTTAGTGCAAGTGATTTGCGGCCAGTGATACTCATTTGTGTAGTGGTATGATAAAAACAACGCACCTTTAAGACGAGAAGCAACGCTCCCGTTTGACATGTAGGGATAGACCAAGAGCCGTTCTGACGACGTCATGCAAAAACCATACAGCCTAAGCAAGTTTCTATGAACCGCTAGGCTGATCATTTCAACTTCGGTTTGGAACTGGATCTCACCACCAACCGCGTTCCCATCTTTGAGCCGCTTAACGGCTACAACCGTGCCATCAGATAGAACTCCTTTGTACACGATCCCGAACCCGCCCTTACCAAGTATGTTTTTACTTGTAAAGTTGCCTGTAGCATGTTGAAGTTCTCTAAACTGGAATCTCCTTAAGTTCCCCATGCACACTTCTTCCCTATATTGTTCTAGATATATAATAATATAAGTTAACCACATAATAAAAAACACAAGTCAATAGCACAAAATATGTCATGGGGGCTAGTTAATCCTTGGGGGTTTGGCTAGTTTCTATATATGATTTTTTTTAATTATTTATTCTTTTTATAAATAAATCTTTGACGGGGTAACAAAAAGTGTTGGTCACAAATGCTTCTTTTTTGCAAAATGTAATGATATAACTAAATTATACAAACATGTAATGATATAATTAAATTGTACAAACATGTGGGCATATATCTAGGCTTACTTTGTTGACTACCAAGAGTGAGTGACATTGGGATGGGTGTTGTTCCATTGCAATCTTGCTCTACCCCAGTGGCACATATTATTGGGTTTGTCCTCAGGGGCGCAGCTCAGTGGCTAGAGTGGGGGAAGTTTGCTCTCCATAAGGCGGCGGTTCGAATCCCGGGCCTACCCTGCTCTACCCATTTGAGTTAGCTCCTGCCCTCTCGCCTCTAAACGTTAGTCTCTGACGCGGGAGGTCGCTGCAAAACAGTCGAGGGGGGACGCCCCCCACATCACCGGGACAGTGGTGGCGGGCCGGCTAACCGTGACCGGTCTTCACGTTTTGCTCTCCACATATTATTGGGTTTCCCATAATACTGTTCATATGGTTGCAATAAGTTATAATAGTGTATAGTTTTGACTTTTGAGGTCAAACATATATAATTTCTTTGCTTGATATATAATTGTTTCTTGATGTCTTTGTATCAAGTTTGTTAAGATATTTAAGAGTTTAACAAATATTAAAAGTACAAATTATATGGTACTAAATTG
This sequence comes from Helianthus tuberosus, assembly GCA_030545235.1. Lineage (NCBI taxonomy): Eukaryota > Viridiplantae > Streptophyta > Magnoliopsida > Asterales > Asteraceae > Helianthus > Helianthus tuberosus. The sequence continues at coordinate 32,062,596 of CM060393.1, forward strand.
GATCATATGTCTCTTTAATTTTGCAAATCAAATCTGGAATGTTTGACCACAAAGTCTGAGTGCAGTCAAAAAGAGACTGAAACAGTTGTAAAAGTACAAGGATGCTGGAACTCACTTGAATGTTTTAGCTTGAACTTTGGGAACAGGACCACTTAAATTATTATAGGACAAATCCCTACAAAAGGGTAAATCAGTCAATTATCACAAAAAAAAAAAAGAGTATTTTAGTCATTTCTGAATCAAAGTTTTTGATCAAAGATATTAAAGTTAACTTACAAAAATGTGAGTTGGGTCATGTTAGCCAAAGGCTGAGGAATTGGACCAGTGAGAGTGTTATTATTTAACCGCCTGTGACAATTCAAAATACAAAACTTTAACATAATAATAAGAGTAAAATGCACGGATAGTCCATGTGGTTTGGTGAAATTTCACCTTTAGTCCCCAACTTTTCAAAATTACACTCTTAGTCCCTGTGGTTTGACAAGTTGTTACTCGGATAGTCCCCAAAGCGGATGGATGTTAGTTTTTCTGGTTAAGTGGGTGTGAATTGACAAGGGACTATCCGAGTAACAACTTGTCAAACCACAGGGACTATCCAAGTAACCTTCATCCGCTTTAGGGACTATCTGAGTAATAACTTGTCAAACCACAGGGACTAAGAGTGTAATTCTGAAAAGTTGGGGACTAAAGGTGAAATTTCACCAAACCACAGGGACTATCCGTGCATTTTACTCTAATAATAATTAATAGAAGTGAAAAAAAAAATGATTACTCTTTGAATATAATAATTCGCTTCTGGAAATCATACCCACCAACAAGGATGGTCAAGAGGTTAAAATAACTGATAAACTTAGTAACAAGATCACTTTGGAAAGATCTGTGGGGTCCTCAACTTTTGAGGAGATTGAGAAATACCAATTCAAACCCAGATGGTCTGATGAGTGTGATATCCTTGAAAACTTCAAACCCATGGACTTCACAACTATAAATGGTGTCAAAGCTCCAAAGGCCAAAGTGATTCCTCTTAAGGACATCCCAACAGTAGTTCAAAACTCTGTTGCAAAGGAGTCTGAAAAGAAGAAAAGAGAAAAGATTAAAAACCTGTTTTGTGACTTTTGTGAAAAGAAAAATAATCTGACCAAAGATTGTTTTCACTTAAAAGCTTATGATCTTAACAAAACAAGTACTATTGTGCCTTCTCAGAGCTGCACCATCTGTGGTAAAACAAATCACTCTACTCAGCAGCGTGTGTACCTGAAATCCTTTGAGGTCAAAAAGGAAGAGTACATTTCAAAAACACCAATGGAGTTCATCAAAACCACAAGTCAAGAAACAACCACTGTTTGTGCCAGTTCAAACAGCTGTTACAAAACAGCTGAACCAAACCTCTGTTAAAAGAGATGTTCAGGTGACTGATGCACCCCCTGCCAACCAATACCGAAGAGGTAAAGGTCAACCACCATACCCAAGGGTCCCACATGTTTATGAGGTTTACAAAAAACCTTCTAAACCAAGAGTGAACAGGCATCCCTTTGGGTATCAACAACTGATAGGACAGGAGCCCCAACAGTGGTTAGAGAAAAACAGTTCCAAAACTGTTCAAATCTGTAACACCTCGTAAAATTACGACCAATATAATGAAGACACGTGTCATAAGCTTTAAACGTGTAATGGATTAAATATGAGGGACTAAAGTTGACAAACAAATAAAGTATATGTGTAAAAAGAATTCAAAGGGTCAACATTTGATGAATATACCTTTCAACAACCCTACACGATGTTTATACCCTTAAACGAATGAATTATGAATCATATGAAGCCGTTTGTGGAAGAAAGTGAAAGTTTACAAACCGTAAGGGTTAAATGTGGAAACATGTTTAATTTATACCTCTGAGTGACCTTTTAACGAACCCGAAGCTTTGTAATGATTAATTATGCTCACGAGAATAAGTGATAAAAATTTCACAAGGTTTCGATATCGTATGAGGAAAATACATCAACTTTCGTAATTAAGGGGTTAAAAGCGTCAACAAGGCAAAACTTATGTTTTCGGTTATCATTTAACGAAACCGGACCTAACGGTGTTTGGTTATATCTCATGGATCACAAAAATATAAAGTTATATGGGTTAAATGTGCTTAAAATGAAAGAATTTACGCTTTAGAAGGTCCAGGGGGTGAAATGTCATTATTGGAAACTTGCTGATCAGGTGACCCACATGGTGGCGTCACGCCACCACCAACCTTCTCTGCCGTCGCGCGACGCGACGACCTGATCTGGGCAAATTTTCTGCACAGCTGCATGTACAGCAGGTTACACCGCCTTTGCATGGTGGTTTTCGAATTCAGGGACTGATCCAATGGTTTTACATGCATAGGGGACACCTGGGATGATCAGGGATCACCCATAGACCTTGTTGGAATGATCTCATGCATTCTAAGTTGCTATATAAAGAGCTCTTGGTTGCAACATTTTGCATTCACTTTGAAAATCATTCTAACTTAAATTCTGGAGCCTCCTGGAGCTCAAGATCTTTCCCTAAGGATCATTAGTCGTGCTAAGTACTTCAGTAAGCTTCCTTAACCTCTCTAATTCGTGTTTTATTAGTTTAATGACCTAAAGTCAAAGCCGTCGTAATTAAGCTTTGACTTAGTGATTAATCACTAATGGTCCAATCATTTTTCGAATTAAGAGTAGCTATAAGTTGGTAATTATGTAGGTAATAAACCCCTAAGAGGGCACCTACTGATTATCACCCTAACTTGGTCAAATGCCGGGTCAAACATAATTATAAACAGTCAACAGAAAGCTATTTTTCAAATAAGTTCATAATTAACAATGTAGAAGCCATGAAACATGTTTTAACACTTGTATAACTTGGTAATTAATGTAAGAACATGTCTAAACATGTTCAACCCGACAAATTCAAGTTTAGGCTCGGTTCAGAACCGAAAGTCGCAAAAGTAGACTTTTGCTTCGACTTTCAGTTCTGACCCGATTTAGATTGTTTTAGAAATGCTTTAGGCTTCCATTAGGTCCATGTTCCATATTAGTATAACCCTCTGAGATTATACAACTTGGATCCTAATTTATCCGATTCATTTGCATGTTTCCGTTATATACCTAAATATTGACCATTATGCCCTTTTGACCTTAAAACGAGATTTTTGAAAATGTGAGAGGACAAAAACCTTTGTTACTGATTTATAAACATGTCCTAAAAATTTGACATCAGTTTGAGGTCTAGATTAAGAGTTATGCTCAATAGCGTAAATTGAAAGCTTTTTATTAATTAAACGGCATAATTAGCATAAATCCTATTTAAACCCAAATTTTGACACCAAACTTTTTACCCACTGATGTAATATAATATTTTGGGATTTTTGAAGATTTTTATTTATTTTTAAACTAAGCATAACATAGGATTTTTGCTTTAATTCGGTAATTGTCGATTATACCCTTTTTGCTAATAAAATGAGTTTTACATAATATTTTGATACCAAACTTTTTGCTACTGATTTTATATGATAAATAAAATATTTTGGGCTTTATAAACTGACCAAAAACTCAGATTTCCTATTTTAACCCGAAAATCGCTTAAAACCGATTTTTACGCGTTTTAAACGCATAGTATGGATTAAAATTATTTTTAACATATAAGACTTAATACCTACTGATGTTTTAAGTAAATTTTTATACTTTAATAGTAAGAAAAAATTTTGAACTCAGATTTCTAAATTTGACCCTTAAAGCTTATGTGAAATTACCAAAATGCCCATACGGTGCATAGTTTGGTTATAAATGATAAATTTCACATATATGCGATACCCTACTGATATAACTTATTAAATTAAATATTTTTACTGATCTTTTCAGACCTGAACCTCAGATTAATATTTAATCTCTTTTATAACCTATAAAATGACCAAAAATACCCCTACGAGGCTTAATTTGAGTTTAAACTCGTTCTGGGCATAATGGAAGATATCCTACTGATATCACAACATATTTAAGTCATATTAACTTAGGAAACCTGTTCATGACTCATTTGTTTACCCGTTACGCACTTTTCGCGTTCGGTGCGGTTTATGTAACTAGTTTGCATAAATTAACCGAAACGGGTCAAACCTTATCTTTTTATCTCAAAATCCAGAATGTGTTTGGTTTACCCCTATTATACAAGTCTTCAAACTTGTCGGGTCTAAATCACATTCTAATCCGGTCTTCGCTTAATCATGCGTTTTGAACCGTATATCTTCCTTTAAAACTAACCGGTCTAAGTGTAAAGTTAAGTAAGACCCGTTAGGAATCTAATAGGTTATAAAAACCTTCGTTCCAGATTTAGGAGCCCAGTAAAAGCTATCTGCACTTGCAGATTGAATACGGTTGAGATAAATTTGAATATTTGCTCAGGTAAATACTTTTAACTTATTTTCCCTTATACGGGCTTGGGGTACGGTATATAAAATACCGCTTGGTCGGGTATTGAATTTTTAATCGTATGAAGGTTAAATTATTGAGATAACCCGTTTAAATTGTTTTGTTTGCTTAAAGCCTTTAGGGGGTTAATGACCATGTCCCGGATATCCTTGGCATCATTCATTGAAATGGCCACGACCTAAGCACTGGGTGTAGGCATACACCTGCCGGTGCATATATAAAAAGATATAACCGCCTGTGCGAGAATAACTCGCCGCGGGATTATATTATGTGGTGTGTCAATTAATCTTTAACCCGGTATTCAGCCCGGGCTACTAACCGTATAACGAACATGTAATTCTTTTACAAGTTTATTTTTAAATAATTATCCCAAATTATAAAAGATATTTTTGTGCCTCGTGCATTCAAATCATTTTCTTAAACATTTTCAAAATGAGTCGGTTAATTGTATTTACCAGTGAAAACTGACGTATTTTCCAAAAATGTTAAGTGCAAGTACTAATCGGAATAGGCTGACTACTCCTAGTATCAATAAAGAGTCTTGCAAGCTTAGATGTTTATAAATCTGCTGAACAATGTTCCTTTTTACTTTGATCCGCCTGTGGATCCCCTTACAACCGTTTTTGTAATAAATGATATTACTTTCATTCGGTTTGTAATGTTTTTATCTTTCGACTTCCGCTGTGTATATAAACTGTGATAAATTGTCTATGATGATATCAACTACGTCACGATACTCCCCACCGGGCCCACCGGTAAAATGTGAAAATATCGGGGTGTGACAGGTTGGTATCAGAGCCAACATTGAGTGAATTAAACACTAGCCTTTTTGTGTTTAATCTCAATGACACAGTTTGCACATTCTTCGACTTCCGAGTCTAGACAAAGAACTTAGGACAAATCCTAATTTATTTTATTTTGTCCTTTATTGTTTTTCTTTGTTGCATCTTTTGTTTATTTTGACAGGATCAACAAAAAATGCCACCAAGGTTCCGAAGAGGAGGACGAGGCAAGGGGCCATTCAACGCCCCCAACGATCATGAGGCCGGGCCTTCACACCGGCGAACCCCGTCAGCTACTATAAGCACAAGTCCTCAAGAGGTTTGGAGGACGTATTTGGAGCCCGCGAGGCGATCTGTCTCGCTAAGTTCATCACCTTCTTACCACCATTCCTTTGGGCCGCAATCGGAGAACGAGCCCGAAGACTCACACCATTCCTTCTTACCTTTGCGACAGTTAACCTCGCATCGGGCCTTCCAGGACCCGACACCTTATTTTCAGAGCCGGTTCAACCCGGAAAACCAGAATGAAGAACCGATGGGTCAGAACCCATTGGGCACTGAAGACCATTTCCCTGAAGCCCAGCGAATGGATATGGATGAGGACCCAGATCCTGCCGAACCACCATCTGGGACACCTACTCACCCCATCGAGATTTTGGATGGGTCGTCTTTTCATGGATCACCTTATCGTGGTCCCGACAGCTATGAGGCGAGATTCACCCAATACGATTGGGTGTTTACTCCCTCCTACCACTCAGCACCTCAGCAGCAGTAGCATGATCCCTCTGAGGATTCACGTTTTGTAGCGGTCACACCACCGCCACCACCACCACTTGAGCAGCAACTGTCTCCGGAGCCACCGAGGCGAAGAAGATCAGGTGCACGGATGTCTGTGCAAGGAGGGGATTTTCATTTCAGCACCCCTCATCATTCAAGTGGCAGTCACTACCCGCCACTACATGAAGACCCACAGATGGGTGGGCCTTCAAACCCTGTTTCCGAGGTGGACTCTACGCCAGTCGCACCACCACCATTGGGTTATGATAACCCAATTCCTACATACGCCGGTACAGCAGCGTATAACCCTTTTGAACAGCCTGCCTACCCGGGGTACAACTACTACAATGCCCCTGATGTTGACCCATACCTTGCAGCAGCCAACTACAATGCTCATCATCCTGAAGAGCCTTACGCAGCCCCCTACCAAACCGGGTACCCACCTTATGGGTATCAACACCCACCACCTCCTCAACCTTTGCAGCAGCAGCCGCCACAACCACCACTGATTCAGCCCCAGTAGCAACAGGAGATTCTACAGAGGTTGAGCCAGGTGGAACGGGAGGTTCAGGAGGAACGTAGAAACCACCGGGGATTTCTCAAGGGCTTGGAAAATCTAATCAAGGGAAAGAAGAAAAGGGATTTCTGAAGATTCCTTATTTATTTATTTTGTATTGTAATTTCCTTGTTTCAATCAAGTCCCTGAGTGGACAATTATTTATTTATGTACTTAGTCCCTGCGTGGACATCTATTTATGTATTCAGTCCCTGCGAGGACTTGTATTTTCAGTTTAGCCCCTGCGTGGGCAAGTTATTTTTATTAAAGTCCCGTTTAGGACAAATATGTACTCCTTTTAATCTTAGTGAAATGTTGAATTTAAAATTTCATTTTTGCATAAATATAATAAATGAAATAAATTAAAAATTCATCATTCCTTTTAAAATAATCTGCCTTTAATTATTAAATAAGAATCTTAAAAGGTATAACCTAGCCTGCATGTCATTATAAGACCTGGCCATAATGGTAAAACCTGTTTAAAAAGATTCAAATCCTTGTTAACATCTGAAAACATGTTAACACTCCTGGCAGATGTGATTCGTTAAAATCACACATGTCATCCTTATATTGGATTCTTCCAAGATTCCTAATCTAACCTAATGATCCATAAATCATGGGTTCAAATCATCAATTAAGATGATCATATATTAAACATCCATTGGTGATGCAGTGTCTAATCGGAATAGGCTGGCTACTCCTAGCATCAATAAAGAGTCTTGCAAGCTTAGATGTTTATAAATTTGCTGAACAATGTTCCTTTTTACTTTGATCCGCCTGTGGATCCCCTTACAACCGTTTTTGTAATAAATGATATTACTTTCATTCGGTTTGTAATGTTTTTATCTTTCGACTTCCGCTGTGTATATAAACTGTGATAAATTGTCTATGATGATATCAACTACGTCACGATACTCCCCACCGGGCCCACCGGTAAAACATGGAAATATCGGGGTGTGACAAAATCCCTGAGCTAACCACTGTCCATCCACCTGAACTTAACACAGACACTGTTGAGACCCCATCCAAAGCCTTATTGGCTTTGGAGACCCTCCTGAACTACTTATGTACTTGATGTGCAGGGAGCTTCTGCATGCTTAGATAGTCTTTGGTATGTAGATAGTGGAGGCTCCAGGCACATGACTGGATGTAGAGCCCTACTCAAAGATTTCAAAACTCATGGAGGGGGTGATATATCCTTTGGTTATAATAGTAAAAGGAAGGTGATGGGATCTGGTACAGTTCAGTCTGGAAATGTTAAGTTTGAAAATGTCAATCTGATAGACAATCTAGAATTCAATCTTCTTAGTGTCTCACAAATGAGTGATAAGGGCCATGGCTCATTCTTTACTAAGGAGTGTTGTAGGATTGTTGGACCAGAAATGGTTAAAAAGATTGAAGAAATAATAAAAAATGGAAAAACTCAACTTGTTGCTCAAAGGAGTGGCAATGTTTATGTAGTTGATTTGTCAAAAGAGAGCCCCAGGACTGATGCCTGTCTGTTCTCAACTGCCTCTAACAAAGAGACAGAACTTTGGCACAGGAGATTGGGACACACAAATCTCAAGACAATCACGGCTTTATCAAAACAGGGGTTAGTAAGAGGTCTTCCTCAAAAACTGTTCACCTGTCCTGAGCATTGTGTTTCTTGTTTAAAATGAAAACAACATAAAAGCTCATTTAAGTCCATTGAAGAGTCCAAAACAACCAAGTGTTTGCAAATGCTCCACATGGATCTGTTTGGCCCTGTAAAAGTCATGAGTCTTAGAAAGAAAAGATATTGTTTGGTAATTGTAGATGACTTTTCTAGGTTTACATGGAATTATTTCTTACACTCCAAAGATGAGACTGCAGGCATTTTGCAAGACTTTGTTAAACAGGTTGAAAAGGAATTTGACTTGCCAGTAAAAGTCTTCAGGAGTGACAATGGCACAGAGTTAAGAAATAGGGAGTTGGATGAGTTCTGTGTGTCAAAAGGAATTGTAGGGCAGTACAACATTCCAAGGACACCAGAGCAAAATGGGGTTGTTGAGAGAAAGAACATGACACTAATTGAGGCTGCAAGAACCATGCTTGCTGATTCAGGTTTGCCATTAACTTTCTGGGCAGAGGCAGTAAACACTGCTTGCTATGTCCAGAACAGAGTTTTAATCAACCCCAGGCATCAAAAGACTGCCTATGAACTTCTGTATAAAATCAAACCACTGATCTCATACTTTAAAGTATTTGGCTGCCCATGCTTTATTTTGAATTTAAAAGACTCAATTTCAAAATTTGCAGGCAAAGTAGACAGTGGATATCATTTGGGATACTCAACCACTGCTAAGGCCTACAAAGTGTTTAACACAAGGACCAAAACAGTGGAAGAGACTTTGAATGTAAAGTTTAATGAACTTTCTTCAATGAAAATCCCTGCAAACCCTGCAGAGTTGTTTGATCTTGATAAATTTACTTTTGAAAATGTTTCTGTCAAGACTAACAGTGCAGGTCCATCTCAAACTCCTCCATCAGACAATGGGTATGAAGTGATTCTTCCACTACAAACCTTCAAATCCTTTGCTAGAGCAGCAGATGTTCAAAACAGCTATCAAAGCTCAACCACTGCTACATCAACAGTTGTTGACCAAAGTAGCCCTTTAACCCCTGCTTCCACATCATCAAACACTATTGATAAAAGTCCTCAAACAGTGGATAAAAGTCAACATGTTTCCACACCAATTCCACCTATTCCTCCACCTCCATTTCAAGACACTGTTGGATCATCAAAGTCACCAACAGTTGTTAGCTCAGATGATTCACATCTGCAGCCTTCACCCTTAAATGCCATAGTACCATACAAAGGAGATCTAATCTTCTTGAAGTCTCACCCACCAGACCAAATCATTGGCAACATCAGTGAAGGGGTGCTCACAAGAAATCAATCCCAAAACATCTGTCTTTTTGCTGGTTTTCTATCTCTCTATTAGCCAGTCAAGTACCAAGAGGCACTAAAAGACAACAGCTGGGTAGAGGCCATGCAAGAGGAGCTCCAACAGTTTAAAAGACAACAAGTATGGGAGCTTGTACCACTGCCAGAGGGTGTTAGTCCTATTGGCACAAAGTGGGTCTTCAAAAATAAAACTGATGAAAGGGGCATTGTTGTCAAGAATAAAGCAAGGCTAGTGGTTCAAGGTTTTAGACAGGAAGAGGGCATTGATTATGATGAAACTTTTGCCCCTGTAGCAAGATTGGAAGCCATTAGACTGTTCTTGGCCTTTACTGTCAACCACAACATAAAGGTGTTTCAAATGGATATCAAATGTGCATTCTTCTATGGTAAGATTCAAGAAGAGGTATATGTTTGTCAACCTCCTGGTTTTGAGGATCCATTTTATCCAAATCATGTCTATAAGCTAAATAAAGCTTTGTATGGCTTGAAACAAGCACCTAGAGCCTGGTATGAAACTCTTTCCACCTTTCTTCTTTCCATTGGTTTCACAAGAGGTAAAATTGACAAAACACTGTTTTTAAAATGGAGAGGGAAAGACTTGATGATTGTCCAAATTTATGTGGATGACATCATTTTTGGAAGCACATGTTCTAAAATGTGTGAAGAGTTCAGACAACTCATGACAGCTGAGTTTGAGATGAGTGCAATGGGTGAACTACAGTGCTTTCTTGGTCTCCAAGTAAAGCAACTGCAAAATGGAACTTTCATTCATCAAGGAAAATATGCCAAAGAACTTTTAACAAAGTTTGATATGAATGATTGCAAACCATGTAGTACACCCATAGCAACCACCAAGTTAGTCATGTCTGATGAAAAGGATGATTTGGTTGATCAAACACTTTATAGAAGCATGATTGGGTCTTTATTGTACCTAACTGCATCTAGGCCAGACATCATGTGTTTGTGCAAGATCTCAATCAGCCCCTAGAAAGTCAAACCTTATTGCTGTAAAAAGGATATTCAGATACCTCAAAGGTGCTCCCACACTTGGTATCTAGTATCCAGCTGATGGAAATATCAAGCTTTTAGGTTTCTCAGACAGTGACTTTGCTGGATGTAACACAACAAGGAAGTCCATTTCAGGAGGGTGCCAATTCCTAGGCAATTGCTTAGTGTCTTGGCAAAGCAAAAAGCAAGCAGCTGTTTCAACATCCACTGCTGAGGCAGAGTATATAGCTGTTGTAAGCTGTACAGCCCAACTGCTTTGGCTTCAAAATCAACTTTTGGATTTTGGTATCACTGCCTTAAAGACACCTCTCATGTTGGACAGTCAGGCAGCAAAAAATATCATCAAAAATCCAGTTTCTCATTCAACCACCAAGCACATTGATATCAGACATCACTTTGTGAGGGATTGCTATGAAAAAGGTTTGATTTCTCTGCACCATGTTCCAACTAAAGATCAGCTGGCAGATGTGCTAACAAAAGCCTTAGACACATCCACCTTTGAAAGCTTGATCTCTAGGATTGGCATGCTAAACATGGAATAACAGGCAAAATCCTGTTTTTCTATGAATAAAAGCATTAAAATGTTTTCAGAAAATCAAAAATTCATCCTTAAAAAATAGCTAAAAATGAATATTTTCATTAATCCTTAAAAGTCTGCCATAACCACTGTTTTGGTTCAAACATCTGTTCTGCTAAATGTTGTCCACTGCTGAAAGTCAACCTCTGTTCTTTCATTTCCTTGTTAATCACTGTTGATCAAACATCAGTGTTTTAATCCACTGATAGGCTATCCACTGATAGTTAAAAAAATCAACCATTGTTTTCATTGTTACCGTTGCAAACCACTGATATTGTTCCATCAGTGGTTTCCTAGAAACTGTCATCCATTTCCATCAGAGGTTGTCACGTGGGCAGTACTTGGCCGTCAGATCTTTTGTAACCGCTGCCACATCAGCATTCACTTTTTCACCCTATAAAACCCTGATCAAAACCCCAAATAGGGTTTTCACTGTCGAATCGAATTCAAAATTCCTTTCACAAAGCAGTTTCTCCCAAATTTTCTCAAAAATTACTCATCTTCTTCATTCGTTCTTACCATCTTCGATTCATCATGGCTCTTCCATTCAAAACTCCTCATAATTACTTGGGTTTACTTGAAAAACCAAGTCACACAACAACCTTCAACTCCATAATTGATGCTCTTTCGTCTTCAAAGTACAAAACTTTGTTGACTTGTGATGCTCCGATTTACCTGGAAACCCAACAAGAATTTTGGAAAAATGCTTAACTTGAAACTAAGGACAAAACACCCTTAGCCATTACTTCATCAATAAAGGGTATTTCAGTTACCATCACACCTCAAACCATTTCGGAGGTCTTTAAACTCGATGATCTTACAGGTAAAACCTCTTTCCCAAAAACAGAGTATCAAACTGATTTCATTGAGAGAGGGTTTGAAGAAGAAATGAAAAAAGATACTTTACAAAATGGCAGTTTTCCACCTGCCACAAGGTTTTTATTTCATACCCTCCTAATGTGTGTGTCAAACAAAATCACTGCTTTCAATGAAATTCCATTGAAGATCCAATACGTGGGTTATGCTATACTGCAAGAAGAAAATTTTAACTACTCCCAGGAGATCTTCAATGATCTTGTCAAAAATGTTAATAAAAAATCATTTTTATTATTTCCAAGGTTTTTAAGTTACTATTTTCGAAAGAAATTTTCAAAGGATAATGCTCATGTGCTTATCCAAGGAAATCCTTTTCAAATAAACAGCCTAACTTCTGAAACATTCACACGGCTGTCAAAACCTTCCAAAACACAAACAGAGGTTCCTGAGTAGACTTTAGCAGCAACCACTTCTCCCCAGGATCCTGCTGTTGAGCCCATTGCTCAAGGTGATCACAGCAGAACAACCACTGCTGTGAAACCCACACCTAAAATCACCAAAAGACCCAAACAGAAAAATCCCAAAAGCCCCCCAAACCCACGAAAAAGGTAACTCTGGAAGATGAGATCCCAGAGGTCATACCTGTGACAACACAAAAGTCATCAATAACCACTGCTGCTACTTCTTCATAGCAGTTGGAAGAAAGATCTCAACCTGAACCTAAAACTCCTCCTGCATCTTCTCAAAAAGATCAGGTTGTAAGCACAGGGACACCACGTTATGATGCTCTGGAATCACTTGATTCCATCATCCACAGCCCACCTCCCGGGGCAAATTCTATTTCTACCCCTATCCTCACTGCACAAATTCCACCAACAATACTACCTCTATTGGATGCAGTTGATTTAGCCCAGACACAAATCAGTTCTTCTCAATCACCTATCACTGAGAATATGCCACAACAAGTGACTGAGTCTGGTGTCTCTATCTCTGCTAACCCACCAATAGTTGAGGAGGCTACACTGCAGGAATTACAAGTAATTCCTGTCAGTAGTTCAAGTGGAGTAGCTACTACAAGTGTTGAACCCACTGGTTTACACTTGGACAGTAGTTTCATCAGTGAGACTCCCTTGAAGGCAATTTCTTCTTTGGGAACCAGAGTGTTTCCAGTATTCACTGGTTCACTTAAAATGGTTACCCCTACTGGAGAAAGAAGTCCCCAGTACCGAGAACAAGGGGCATCAGTGGATGATTTCTGGGAATCTTTCCCTAAGTCAACCACTGATACAACCACCGCTGGTGGGAAATCAGATGATCCCATTAACTTGAGTGATGGTTTAATGTACAGAGATTTGACGGAGAGGGTTGATAAACTTGACACATCCAGAAATCAAAGATATGCTGCAACACTTGTTACAAGCTCAAAAGGCACTACCCACTACTGCATCATATGAAACATCTGCTCCATCCTCTACTGAGCTCTGGAAGTTATTTCAAACTATGCTTCATCAGCAAAGACAATATGCTGATCAGCAACATGAAGTTCAAATTCAGAAGATCAGAAATATGATGGAAGATAGGTTCAAGGATACACAGGCAGATATCAAGGCAATTAAGGCCCATCTGTTATAAACGACTGGCACTGCTCCTCCTACCATCATCTTTGTTGACAATCCTCCTGATGATGCCAAAAAGGGGAGAAAGTTAAGAAGAAAAAGGGATATGAAGATGGTATATACATTGAACCAGATGCAAAATCTAAACTGGTTGTGGAAATCCCTAGGCCAGATGGTTCTAAAAAGGTTGATGAGACTCAAAATGCCTTTGCTGCATTAAAAGCAAACATGAAAGATTCAATGGAGATAAAAGGGATTAAAAGGTTTGAGCAGGAGAAGAAAGTTTTGATGGAGAAGGAAGAACATGGTACTTCTGAACCAAAGGAAGAGCATGGTAAACCTAAAAGAAGACAACCCACTAGAAAAGTGAGGCAACCCAAATCCACACCTTCCAAATCACAAAACATACTCCCCAAACTCCTAAAAGCTCCTCTTATCAAACTTCTAAACCAGCAGATGTTGAAACACCTGTTGTATCAACAGCTGTTGGTACTTCAGTGGTTTCAACAGATGTTACCCCAACAACTGCCATCACTACCACAACCACTCTCACTCAATCCACTAATCCACCAAAAACAACCTCACTACCACCAACACCACCTGCCAAAAAGCAGAAGACAATGGTTGACACATCAACTGTTGTAATGACAACAGTGGTTGAAACACCAGTTGTTTCAACAGCTGTTAGTCAGCCACCCATCACTCAAATCACCACCACTCAACCCACCAAAACACCACCAACCTCTCCTAAACCCAAAAGGAGAAGGATAATACTAGAAGATGACACTTCCCCACCTCCAACATCTTCACAACCACTGACCCTTGCTACCATTCCAAACCCTGTTCCAATCTCTTCAGTATCAGCTCTTAATCCAAGCACCACCATAAATCCTACAGGAGTCCTGTATCCATTAGATCTTCCAGTAGTCAAAGAAGAGATAAAGTCTTTTTACTCTGAAGATGACCCTGCAAAAAGGAAACTTCCTTCCATCCAAGGTTATCCTTTCCCAAGAAACATTGAAGAGTATCTCAAAATAAAAGCTCAACAAGCAGAAGACATATCTAAAAGAGATACAGAGGGAAAGTCTGATAAAGAGATTCAGAGAAATCTGCAATACCTGCTCACCAAGGTCAGAACTTTAGAACAGTTCTCAAAAGACCTTTGTCAAAAACTATCTGAAAGAGATGATGAAAGCATGAGGAAAGATTATCTTGATTATATCATGGCTTACAAAAAGTATAGGGCAGAAAAGCACCAGTACAAGGAATGGACCATCAGTGAGCTAGAAAAAGAAACAGCCAGAATTCAAGATATGATCAAAAACAAGGTAAAGCAGACTCCTCCAATCTGGGCCAAATATAAGAAAAATGTACCAGAAAGAACCTTGCAGCTGAAGAGAATGAAAGAAGAGTTAATAACAGCTGATTATGGGTCAAGGAATCAGGTCACAAGATGGTCAGAAGATAAAGTCTTAGCCACTTACAAAAGGTTGGAAGAGTTGAAAAAGAAAAATCCCAATGTTCCTCAAAAGCCTGATTATCCTGAAGCAGTGGTTCCAGTTAAACCACAAAAGTTACAAATCAGGAGATGCACTGCTCCACCTGCTGCCATCCTTTATCAAAGAAGGAAACAAAAGCAGATGGATGATGAAACAGAAGCAGATAAAGCACAAGGGGATTACATTATAAAAATGGTCCTTCAGCAAATGATAGCAGAAAATCCTGAATTGGCAAAAGCTGCAAACACTGCCCAAAGTGTTATAACCAGGCCACCATATCCAAACTCATCTACAATAAAAACTCTCCCAAGAAACTCATTGGATTCAAAAATACTAAAGTGGAAATCTGATAAACAGACCCACGTATTGACTCTGCTCAAATCCAATGGTGAGGTGAAGCACATATCAAGGGAACAAGCACTTGGTCTGGGTGTTGAAGATATGCAGGATCTCCTTGAGCTTCCACTGTGCAGGGATGAGGATGATACAAGTTCCATGGACTTTGAATTACAATTCAAAGGACAAGTAAGGGAATATTTGATGAGGCAATAAAAATCCAAAAATAATGAAGAGTTTTGGCATCATCTGCTCCAGGGGGAGATTGTTGGGATTGAACCCTACCAAAGGAACAGTTGATAAAGCCAAAACTGGATCAGAACAGTGGATTCACAATAAGCAGTTGATTGCAACAGTTCTTTCCCCTTGAAAGTGGCCTAACAACTAATGACCTCTATCTATTGTCCGTCTACAACAACTGCTGGTCTTCAACAACTGATCATGTCTAAAGACTGTTGAAGTGCAAGCACTGATGCTCAATCTACTGTCATGGTTCAAGTACTGCTGAAGACACAAAGCACTGCTAGCAGTATAATAGTGGAATGAGAAGCAGTAGTTTAGCTTGTCTTTGTATTTATTGTTATCAGTAGTTTGTAATAGCAGTAGTTGTATAAGTCAGCGGTTACAGGTTGTTAGGAGGTTAGATGTCACTTTCATGGTGACGTCAGCAAAGATGCCACAGTGGTTTGTTCGGTACTATAAATAGAATAGTACCATGTACTGTTCTATTAGCTCTCTTCATCACAAGTCATTTTGTACGAACATTCTCTGTGAGCTCAGGCTGAGGGGGAGATTGTATGCATTCATGCAAGTGTAATTGAAGATTGTAATAAATATAATCTTTCGATTCTCTGTTAAACATGTTTGTTGAAAGCAATTCTCTCATTTGATTGTGTGTTGAAAGTTTGTTTCATTTAATTCCGCTGCAATTGTTCTTGTTCATCTTCATTATTATCAAACAAGCACAATCATAAGAAACTCAGATCCTAAGAATCATACAATTAGATTGTATAGTACTGACTAATCCTACATACAATATATAGGACTTACAGAACATAGAGATAACCAAAACCAAACAACACACATAAAAAACATGTATCTCAAATATCGGTCCTTGACCGATATCCGATATTTTACCGCATTAATTGCATAGATAAACAATCCATAATATGTGATAGTATCTTGTAGTATGTAATCATGATTAGTCCAATCATATGGTTTAATAGTTGACATGAAATGTCTAGTTGCAATCATATGGTTTAACGGGCTAGATGACGAAAACATGGGCCAAAGACCGTCAATGCGACAATGGGGACTCGCCGTGTGTCACCAAGACTCAAATCAAAGATATCGTTTAGTGGCTAGTTGCATGTCACCAAGACTCAACCGGTTTAAGCACGGATTGTTTAGCCGATGCGGGTTACCCAGGCACTACGGGTCTAGGGGACGCGGTTTGTGGGATGGCAGTGGCTTACATTACCTCAAAAAAATATATTATTCTGGTTCAGATCAAACACAACAAAAGAGATCAAATGGGGTGGGGCTAAACATCATGCAGAAGATAAAGACGACGGTCAACGAATGCATCCGCAGTCTTCGTTTAACGCGTTTTTAGAAGTGGTGAAGAGTAGGAGTTTGCCATGGGAGAATACTGAAATGGATGCAATTCATTCATTGCAGTTAATCTTGAGAGATTATTTCAAAGATGTGGATTAATATAACTCGAAAGGTGTTGTTAGTACACAAGTTAAAGAGCTCAAGATGCACGGTGTGGATGAGCTTAGCTCGGCGGCCGCGAGCCAGTTTCGGTGGTATCGTATGTCGTCTAATTTGGCAGCGGAAATTTTCATCAGGACCGTAGTTAGGAAATGTTTATCAGAGTAAAATACCACATTTTCATAGCATTAAACAAATGGGTTAAAACCCAAGTTCATAGTACACACGTTTTCATAGGAATAAATCCTATTTATTTAATGAAAACATCTATTTTATTTTTAGGTAACTTTATTGCCACTTTTCCAAGCCTTCAGTGCTGTCCAGTTGGCTTCTAATTGGCTTTCACATTTTGTTACCTGAAACGCGTTTTAAAAACATTTGTCAGTGGGAAATACTGGTGAGTGAATCCCAGTTTAATCAAGTTTAATAAAAACAAATCCCAGTGTACAGTATTGAGGGCGATCCCGCAATTATATTTGTTTCCAAGACATAACAATTAACATCCATGGCACTGTCGAACCCGACTTGTGGAAATGTTACTCCTTGACCAGGTGGTAACAAATTTTGTATACAAAATCCCAACATACTCATCATAATTGTATTCTTACAAATACTCAATAACTGTTATTCGCATGGAAAAGTATTTAAGGTTTTGTAAAACAGTTAACAAAAAGGTTTACAAAAAGTGGATCAACTCACATTGCTATCTTAGACTTTCCGTAAGGATTTCCTGGTGATAATCTAAAATTTACACAAATGCACACGCGTTAGTATAATAACCCATTTTAACATTAGTAATACCCTCCCAGAGACGGCATTCCAACGACTACGTCGGGCAGAACCACGACAGCCGTTACGGAACCCTAGATCAATCGGGCAGCGTATCTAATACGTATCCAGGGGTTATAATACTTACAACGGAGCAGAACTTCTCTAATTAGGGGGGTATAATACCCGCGTATTATGCCTAATATTCAGAACTTGAGATTTAGAAATGATTTTTGAACGATTTCTGGTTGAACCCGATGGCTCCTTTATATAGTTGTTGAATCTGACTTTTACGCTGCCCGCGTAAGAGTAGGCAAGGGCCTACGCGGCCCGCGTCAAACCCCGGTCAAAGCGTAGCTCGTCCGAATCACCAACTAGACTTGACACGATGATGACACGTGTCGGCCTGGGGTGTTGCCATGTTCTTGATCTCTCGCAGCCCGCGTAAGTGTTAAGGGTAGCTTACGCGGCCCGCCTAAACTTAAAAATTCAGTTTTTTAATTATTTTTAATACTATTTAATATATTTGAGGCCCGTTTTCGCGTATGGGGTGTATTTTGGGACATATTGGGATATTTTAAAATATACTAGGGTGTCGGAAAAATTATGAGGGTGTCGATTTATTGAGGATTGTTACATCCTCCCCACCTTGTTTTAGAGCTCGTCCTCGAGATCTACTGGAACAAGTGTGGATATTTCCTTTGCATTTCAGATTCAAGCTCCCATGTATACTCAGGTTCTCTTTTGGAGTCCCACTTCACTTTGACCAGAACTAATCTCTTATGCTTGAGGTTCTTGACTTTCCTGTCTTCAATCTGTAGAGGCCTTTCTACAAACTTAAGTTGTTCATTTACCTCTATATCCTTAAGGGGTACTACCAGTGATTCATCGGCTAAGCATTTCTTGAGATTAGATACATGAAATACATCATGTATTCCTGCCATTTCCTCTGGCAGTTGTAGCTGATGGGCTACAGGTTCTATTCTTCTAATAATTTCAAAAGGTCCAACATACCTGGGACTTAGCTTTCCCCGTTTGATGAATCTTACTACTCCTTTCCAAGGAGAGACTTTCAACAATACTTTGTCTCCTACTTGAAATTCCAATGGTTTGCGTCAGTTATCAGCATAACTCTTCTGTCGATCACGTGCTGCTTTCAGTCGTTCCTTGACTTGAATAATCTTGTCAGTTGTTTCTTGTACTATCCCAGGTCCAGATAGTTGCTTTTCCCCAATTTCTGCCCAACAGACTGGGGTTCGGCACTTTCGTCCATAAAGTGCTTCGAATGGTGCAGCATTTATACTTGTGTGATAACTATTATTATATGAAAATTCTATTAAAGGTAAGTGATCGTCCCAATTACCTCCGAAATCAATTACACAAGATCTAAGCATGTCCTCCATTGTCTGAATTGTTCTTTCGCTTTGTCCGTCCGTTTGAGGATGATAAGCTGTGCTTAGATTTAACTTGGTTCCCATGGCCTTTTGGAAACTTGACAAAAAATGAGAGGTAAATCGGCTATCCCTATCAGAAATGATTGATAAAGGTATTCCATGTAAAGAAACAATATCTTTTACATATAATTTAGCTAGCTGTTCCATACTGAAAGTTTCCTTCATTGGTAGGAAATGAGCTGACTTGGTTAGTCTATCTACAATTACCCAGATTGTATCATTACCTTTCTTTGTTTTGGGTAATTTAGTAACAAAATCCATTGTTATTAATTCCCATTTCCACACTGGCATTTCTAGTTGCTGTAACAAACCTGAGGGTTTCTGGTGTTCAGCTTTAACTTGTGAACAAGTTAAACATTTAGAAACATAGGCTGCTATGTCCTTTTTCATTCCTATCCACCAGAAATTTTTCCTTAAATCCTGGTACTTTTTATCACTTCCTGGATGCATTGTATACTTAGACTTATGGGCTTCTTCTAATATACGATGACGTAGGTTTCCTAATTTAGGTATCCATATTCTCTTTTCATGGAATCTCCAAATTCCATCTGTTCCTTGTTCTAATTCTTTTAGCATACCTTTTAATTTTTCAGTATCATCCTTGATTACTAATTCTTGTGCTTCTGTAATTTGCTCATTTAAATCTCCTTGTAGATTTAATTTAAGAGAACGTACCCTTTTTGGCTTTTCATAATACTTTCGGCTTAAAGCATCTGCCACTATATTTGCTTTTCCTTCATGATACTGGATATCACAATCATAGTTACTAAGCTTCTCCATCCAGCATCTTTGTCTCATATTCAACTCCTTTTGCCCGAAAACATACCTTAAACTCTTATGATCGGTGAATATGGTAAACTTACTACCATAAAGGTAATGTCTCCAAATCTTAAGGGAAAAATTATAGCTCCTAATTCCAAATCATGGGTTGAATAATTCTCTTCGTGATTCTTAAGTTGCCTAAATGCATAAGCTATAACCTTTTGGCGTTGTATCAATACACATCCATAACCTAATTTAGAAGCGTCACAATAGACTACAAAGTCTTCAGTTCCTTCTGGTAATGCTAATATGGGTGTATGGGTTAATTTATGCTTAAGAATTCTAAATGCTTCTTCTTGTTTTGGTCCCCATTCAAACTTAATGGATTTACAGGTTAACTTAGTTAAAGGAATGGCTATTCTAGAGAAATCTCGAATAAATCTTCTATAATAACCGGCCAATCCTAAGAAACTTTTAACCTCAGTTGGTGATTTAGGGATTTTCCATTTAGTAATCGCCTCGATCTTTGTTGGATCTACATGAATTCCTTCATGATTCACTAAGTGTCTAAGAAATTGTACCTGTTCTAACCAAAACTCGCACTTTGAAAATTTAGCATAAAGTTTTTCCTTTCTTAATAGACTTAAAAGTGTGTGCAAATACTCTGCATGATCCTCTTTACTCTTAGAGTAAATTAAAATATCATCTATGAAAACAATTATGAATTTATCCAAATATGGCTTACATATTCGGTTCATCATGTCCATAAATGCGGCTGGGCATTGGTTAAACTAAATGGCATGACAGTAAATTCATAATGGCCATACCTTGTTCTAAAGGCGGTCTTAGGAATGTCCTCTTCCTGTACCTTTAATTGATGATATCCTGACCTTAAATCGATTTTAGAGAAAAATCGAGCTCCTTGCAGTTGATCAAACAGATCATCGATTCTCGGTAATGGGTACCGATTCTTAATCGTGACCTTGTTCAATTCACGGTAGTCAATGCACATACGCATTGATCATTCCTTCTTTTTGACGAATAAAATTGGTGCTCCCCATGGCGACGAACTTGGTTGTATGAATCCTTTTTCCAGTATTTCGTCAAATTGTTTCTTTAATTCCTGCATTTTTGCGGGTGCCAAACGATAAGGTGCTTTGGCAATTGGGGCTGTTCCTGGTAGCAGGTGAATTCTGAATTCAACTTCTCTGTCTGGTGGTAGTCCTGGTAATTCTTCTGGAAATACATCTGAAAACTGATACACTACTGGAATGTCTTTTAGTTCTTTTCCTTTAGTGTAAGTGATTATAGAAATCAAATACACGATAGAACCTTTTCTTATATAACTTGCAGTTTTCATTACAGAGATTAATTTAGTGGACCTAGAGGGTTTATCTCCTTTAATTGTGATCGTTTTACCTTTTTGTGAATTTACTTGAATTGACTTTTGATCACATAAAATACTGGCTTTATTGGCTATTAACCAATCCATTCCTAAAACGACATCAAATCCTGCCAGATTCATGGGATAAAGGTTTGCCCTAAACTTCTGATTTAAAATTTCTACTCTTGCTCCCTGCAAGAATTCAGAAATCCTAACTGTTTCTCCATTAGCTGTCTCTATGATACATTCTTGTGGTAGTTTAGTTAATGACTGATTTAGAAGTTTGCAAAACGAAGTATTAATAAAACTTTGGTTCGCACCAGAGTCAAATAATACCTTAGCAAAAAATCATTAACTAAAAACGTACCAGCTATCACATCTGGAATCATCTTGGCTTCAACTGCAGTCAGAACGAATGCTCTAGCATTTTTAGTGTTCCTGTTGTGCACAGCTGGAGCCAATTTTGGACAATTCAGCTTGATGTGACCTTTTTCTCCACAGTTGTAGCATAGTCCATTAGTGGATTTCCTCCTGCAATCTTCTTCCTTGTGTCCTGGCATTTTGCAAAAATTGCAAAGAGTGGAGCATTTTCCCGAATGCTTTTTCTTGCAGACCTTGCAGAAAGGTGCAGAGGTAGAACCCATATTCCTACGGTTGTAATTCCCAGAACGGAATTCTTGAGTAAGCCTTTGGGTTAGGTTTCTCCTCTGATCTTCTTCCCTAGTACGAATTAACTCATCTGTCAAAGTATTGGCTAGTTCTACAGCTTCTTCTATAGTTTGAGGTCTAGCTGCTTTGACTACATGTCTAATCTCTCCAATTAATCCCCAGATGTAACAGGAGATAAATACCGGTTCAGGTGATGCAAGGGTTGGTACTATTCTAGCATATTCAAAGAATGTGGTAGTATAACCCTTACTATCTACCCCTGTCATTCTTAAGTTTAGGAACTTATTAGCTATCTGTTCCTTTTCATTAGGAGGGCAGAATTTCCTTACACCGTATTTTTAAATTGATCCCATCCCATGTTGTATACCCTATCACTTCCTCTTGACTGGAGAATAGTGTTCCACCATTCTAAGGCTGAGTTTTTAAACAGATTAGAAGCAAACATTATTTTATCTTCTTCAGCACAGTTGCTTATTTTTAAAATAGCCTCAGTTTTCTCTATCCAGCGTAGGGCTGCAATGGGTCCTTCATTGCCCGAGAATTCTATTGGTTTGCATGACCAGAATTCTTTGTAAGAACAACCATAAGGCATGGTTCTTCTTCTTTTGGGAATGGGCGCTTGAAGTACAGGGCCATTGTTCACACTGTTTTCTGGTTCAGTTGGTCGCTTACTGCTATGTTTACTTTTATTATTCGCTTCTTAAACCGTTTGAATAATAAATGGTATTGCATCTATGATCCCTTGTGCCACTATATGTTGAACGACACTATTATCCATTTGGTTTCCATTGTTATTGATGCTCGGATTCTCATTAACCACGTTAATGTTACTCTGGTTATCGTTATTCAGATTTCCTTGATTTTCTTCGTCGGCCATCTGAATTTTAAACATTTATCCCGTATTAATATCACAATTAATATTTTAATATAGTCAATCACATGACACGCATTTTTACCAAAAGCGTCGATCATTGCGACTTTACTCTATTCATCTACTATGCATCTATTACACACCAGTACTGAAATAAAATTACAATACCAACTGAAATAAATAATAGTAGGCATCCGTACACACATATTTTATTATTTTATTATTACTATTATTATTATTATTATTACCGTTCCTACCATCACATTCATGGATATGGATTCATCCAGAAATCCATATTGCGCTCGTCAAACTTCCAGACGAGTCGCTCTCCCACCTGTCTCATTCTCTCACTGCTTTCTAAAATTTTCTCCCCAAAAGTCCTAAGTTCTTGGACGTTTTTTGCACTCATTGGGGGTGCAGGTTCTAGGACTGGGTTCGGAATCTGGGGTGCTGGTTCCTGATATGGGGGTGTAGGTGCCTGAAATCGGTAAGGATCGTCTAAGATCTCCCTAACGTATTCATCGTGGTAATAGGGATCTAAAGGGTCCATACCTAGATAGGCTCCTATGTTTTGCATGGGTGTGTCTTCATGTATCGGGTAGCGTTGCACATAGTCCCTAACTTCATCCCACCAGGGATCGTAATTTGGGTCTAGGGGCTTTGGTGCATGTACCCTAGGGATTTCCTTCGGATTGAAGTCATGCATCTCTACTTGGTTTTCAGGGTTTTCTATCTCCATCGGTTGGTTAGGGATTGGTGGCTATGGTTGGGGTGCTATTATTTGCTCCAGATTAGGGTCAGCTGCAGTGGTTGCTAGGATGTGAATATTGGCTATACCCCTATTTATCATATCCTGGGCATATGCATCTGTCTCTCTCTTGGCTGCTGCTAGTACCCTCTGTTCTTGTAACTTTTTCATACGTTTTCTACGCTTGTGTGCCCCTCGACTGAACCATCCCCTCTTTTTCTAAGGAAATGGCTCTTCTGCCTGAGCCTTAAACACAAAGATTCCTTGTTCCGTATCAGCAGAATACCCTGAGAGGGCAGGCTGAGAAGAGGAGGTGCCTTCGCTTCTAGGCGAACCAGACAATTGACGGTACGCGTCAGATGGTCCTTGGTCGCTCATACTGTAAACTAACAGATAGTCAAATAACACATAAGAATAAAATACAGTTATGCACGTATTTCCGTAATTTATTTCCTAACACTTTACACTTTGATGTTAGCAGAACACCTCTGTGGCTGAATTAGTGGCTTAGCTCTGATACCACCTCCTGTCGCAACCCCCGATCCCACTTTTCTGGGAACGGGCGGCCGCGAGCCAGTTTCGGTGGTATCGTATGTCGTCTAATTTGGCAGCGAAAATTTTCATCAGGTCCGTAGTTAGGAAATGTTTATCAGAGTAAAATACCACATTTTCATAGCATTAAACAAATGGGTTAAAACCCAAGTTCATAGTACACACGTTTTCATAGGAATAAATCCTATTTATTTAATGAAAACATCTATTTTATTTTTAGGTAACTTTATTGCCACTTTTCCAAGCCTTCAGTGCTGTCCAGCTGGCTTCTAATTGGCTTTCACATTTTGTTACCTGAAACGCGTTTTAAAAACATTTGTCAGTGGAAAATACTGGTGAGTGAATCCCAGTTTAATCAAGTTTAATAAAAACAAATCCCAGTGTACAGTATTGAGGGCGATCCCGCAATTATATTTGTTTCCAAGATATAACAGTTAACATCCATGGTACTGTCGAACCCGACTTGTGGAAATGTTACTCTTTGACCAGGTGGTAACAAATTTTGTATACAAAACCCCAACATACTCATCATAATTGTATTCTTACAAATACTCAATAACTGTCATTCGCATGGAAAAGTATTTAAGGTTTTGTAAAACAGTTAACAAAAAGGTTTACAAAAAGTGGATCAACTCACATTGCTATCTTAGACTTTCCATAAGGATTGCCTGGGGTGTTGCCGTGTTCTTGATCTCTCGCGGCCCGCGTAAGTGTTAAGGGTAGCTTACGCGGCCCGCCTAAACTTAAAAATTCAGTTTTTTAATTATTTTTAATACTATTTAATATATTTGAGGCCCGTTTTCGCGTATGGGGTGTATTTTGGGACATATTGGGATATTTTAAAATATACTAGGGTGTCGGAAAAATTATGAGGGTGTCGGTTTATTGAGGATTGTTACAGGTGGCCCGTGAAATGGTTAGGTTGATTGAGACTGCGATTGCACCTATACTCGCAGTTGATGTTGAGAGGAGAACAAATGGGTGGAATGTGAAAGTGGCAGAGTTGACGAGCTTGTCGGTTGAGAATACGATGGGGAAATCGCTGGGTCAAGATCTTGTTTATAAGGAATCAGAAGAAACCCTTGCTAATCTTTTGTATCGGGCATTAAGAGGTATTATATATTCTCATACCAAATTATGGGTTGTGTTAACGGGCTGGTGGGTTGGTAGGGGGTCAATATGCGTTCGGGTTAAATCATGTCATTTTTGGTCTAGGTCGAAACAACTCGGTTGTGTTGACCTGCAAACAACCTATTTTATTTATTTTTATTAACCAATGATTTATGTTAGTTATGAATTATGATTACAAAGCATTATTATAATAATGATCAATTCTTTACTTAATTTGACCCGAATTCATTTTGCTCAGACCCGTATTGACTTGAACCCGTTCTCAACCAAGTCATAAATAATAGCTAAAAGAGGAACATGTCAAACAGGTTAAAACTCACCAAAGTCTAATCTTAACTCATAAAAAATGAAGTATTTGGTCAACCCGGCCGGTTTCAACCCGTTCTAACTATTGGCCCGTTTCATCCTAACCACACTGACCCAACCATCTTGACCCATTCTAACTATTATTCTAAACTAGGGATGAGCATGGTACCCGTTCGGTACCGAACCGGTACAGGTGCCAAAAGTACCGGTACTGAAAATCCCCAAAAGTGGGTACCGGCACCGAATATACCCGGTACGGTACCGGACCGGACCTATACCGTACCGGACCGGTATCGAAAATGTACCCGGTTCGGTAAATTCGGTCCCGGTACCATTTGCTCATCCGTATTCTGAACTAACGCAGGTCAAGAAGATCAAAACGTGGAGATGAAACTAAGGACCTTCGACTTATCAACAGAAGAAACCACGGTTTTTATGATCGTCAATGCTTGTTCTAGCAAAGATTACGCCCAAAACATAGTCGGTGTCTGCTTCGTGGGCCAAGACGTCATGCGCCAAAAGGTGGTCATGGACAAATTCATCCAAATTCAAGTCGACTACAAGGCCGTTGTTCACAACCGAACACGCTAATTTCACCAATCTTTGCATCCCACGAGAACATGTGTTGCTCCGAGTGGAACACTGCAATGGAGAGGCTAACCGGATGGGCCCGAGCCGACATCATTGGGAAAACATTGGTGGGAGAGATTTTCAGAAACTTTTGTCATCTAAAAGGCCCGAACTCTTTAACAAAGTTCATGATCCTTTTGCATAATGCGATCGGCGATCAAGGCACCGACAGATACACGTTTTCGTTCTTTGACAAACACGGTAACCATGTTCAGGTTCTTTTAACCGCAAACAAAAGACTTAACACGGCTGGAGCAGAATGAAATAATGCAAATTGCGGTAATCATGTTCAGGTTCTGCTTTTTACAAATCGCGAGTTCTGAGTTGCAACAACTTGTTAAAGTTCAAATGCAACAAGAAAAGAAAAGCTATATTAGAATGAAAGAATTAGCTTATATTTGTCACTAGATCAAGAACCCGTTGCGTGGAATTGGTTTTACGAATTCTCTTCTTGAAGCGTCGGGTTTAACCGATGATCAAAAGTAGTTTCTTAAAACTTGTGTGGCTTGTGAGAAACAAATGTTCAAGATAATAAAAGATGTTGATATAGAAAACATCCAAGAGGGGTGAGTATTTTTGCAAAATATAGTTGTTTTATACTTAATACTTACATGTGGAATTGGTTTAAGAGTTGACATGAAATGGTTCGATTTTCATTTTCAGAACTAACATGAGTTACATAAACTCACAAGATAATTTTCAGAGCATTCAAATTCACAACTAACACTACTACAACCAAAACAACACTAATTCATAGCATTCGAATCCACATTCACAGACTTACCAAGGGGCGAACCGCAGACGAAACTCGTCCCAATCCGCTGCACACCGGTTGACGACGGAAACTAAGAAACAACAGAGATTCTAGCTGCAATTCACACCAAAACTTACCAAATTAATATAATAAATCAAAATAAAAAACAAATAACTCCGTAACACACCTACACCTACATTCATAATTAACTTCTAATCTAAATTCCCATAAGAATAAGAACAAATTTCACCGTGAAGCACATTAGGTCAATTTTCAACATATCACACTAACTGAAATTCACACCAAAACATTCATAATTTATCAACTTAATGCACGTAAATCAAACTCTAACTCAAAATCCAAAAATCAATAACTCTGTAACACACCTGTACTTATAAATAACTTGTAATTCCTAAATTCTCATAAAATTAAGAACAAATTCAACCGTAAGCAGTTTCTGAAGCACATTAGGTCATTTTACAAGAAATCAGACTACGATGTGAAGAAGAAGAAACATGCATAATTTTAAAAATTGGTGTGCTGATATGAAGTTATACATATAGATAGATATACCGATGATTGATGCAGAGCAGGAAGATGTAGAGCAGAAAGTTGCGCCAAAATTCTGTACTATTAGATATGAGGGTAATTTAGTAATTGATAAAATTTTCTCTCCTAATCTCTCCAATTTGGGAGGATAAATATATGAACAAAGTTTCTTCCATTTTCCCTCCTTTCCCCTCCCCTTCTATCCTTAAAAAATCTCGGGAACATGGTTTTTTCATATTTTCATCTCTTTTCTTTCCCCTCCCCCTGTTAAATGAGACTCAGGATCAGAGTGTAAGAGGGATCAGGGCACAAGCCTTGAGGCTCTCGGGTACCCCCTACCCGAGCGGCAACACCAACTCTGGTCGTGCGGGTAGGGGGCTATGGGTAGTGGGTTTGGGTTAGGGTTGTAGAAGCGGAAAGGGAGAGGGAGGGAGGGAGAGAGAGAGGAGGGGGAGGGAAAGAGAGATGGGGGAGAGAGAGAGAGAAGGGTTAGGGTAGTGTGCCACCCCCTTAAAAGAAAATGGTACTCCAATTAGGGTTGTTCACGAGTTGGGCCGAGCTAAGCCATGGGTAAGCTCGGCGTGGCTCGATTATGAACCGAGCCGGCTCAGCTCAACTTGGATTTGAAATCGAGCTAAAAATCTAAGCTCAAGCTCGGTCTGGTTTTTTACTGAGTTGGCTAGGCTCGGCTTGGTTAGGGTTAAAGTTTAAAAAAAATTAATACATAGTTTTCAAAACTCAGTAGTCTAGTATTTATTCAACAGTTTAAAAGAACATATCCAAAATAAGTTCAATAAACCAAAATCAAGTTCAACCATATACAAAATAAGTTTCAAATTTCAACGAAATACAATATAAGTTCATTAGCATCCTAATCACTCTCAATACTACTCTTAGGTATGAATTTCCTGCGTTTTTGATACGTGGTCGAAAACCGATGATCGTTTATGCTTAAGTTGATGTTTTTACATAGCTTTTAATCTTGAATAGCCTACTTTTAATGGGATTTGTGTTTTGCAGGCCTAACGAAGTTTAAGGAGCTATTAGGGAGCTTTACGGACCACCGGGACGCGAAACGGGTCAACTGGGATCAAGAAATGGAGAAAACGGAAACCCAAGGTTAGGGGGACCGTCGCCGACGCCCCATAGTTAACCCCGTCGAGCGAAAAGTGCCGTAGACAGCGAGATTAGCCGTCGGCAGAAACTGGCAATTGTAGAGGGCGTCACCGACGCCTCAACAGGCCGTCGGCGACGGCTCTCCGTTTCTTGTATCGCGAATTTCAAGTTTTGTTGAGTTTGGACGAGTTGTAACGGGTTTGAAGCCTTTTTTTTGGGGGGTTACGAGTTGTGGGAGGTTAAAACAGCATAGGGGAACCAATCTTCATCATCTAATCCATATATTACCTATATCTAACTCATCTCTAATCACCTCGAACTCCATTCTACTCACCTCTAACCTTAAACCCTAACCAATTCTTCATCATCCCTAACCCTCAATCATTCCACCATCACCATCTTCTTCATCTTTTCACATTCACCTTCAAACCCTAACCTCCATCACTCCTTCAAGACTCAAAGGTCATGGCTCGGTGTTCGTGCTTGTCACTAGGTGATCGCGTCCATTCAACCATGAGCGGCTAGTCTCTTCGATTTCACCCCGATGTAGATTTTTGTAAGATTTTCTAGGGTTTATGCACCTGTATTTTGATTTGATTCTGTGACAAATTGTTTAGTATTTGAAACTTTTGATAATTTTCTTGCATTTGTTTCAAATTTATAAATTGTCGAGTGATGATAAAATTTGACTTTGCGAAATGGTTATGTGCAATCATGCCTTATCTTAGGTTAGGATTTACATGTCTGATGTAATGAAGTGCATTGCAGTCCGTTGTCTATGACGTTGATAGCAATTGGCACCTAAGCTTCGTGATAGAAATCCGTTAATCAATATATGCAATTGACTCAAGTTAAAACATGTAGGAACCCTAGGTCTTACAACTATCGAACCGGGTTTTCCGAATTCTTGTTTTCAATTAAGTAATTTAGGTTTTTGCAACATCTAAGAAATCATTTCTTTTGTAGTTAATAGTAATTTGTCGGTTTACTCCGATATCTTTTTCAACCAACCAAATAAACATAAAAAGGTTAGCAAGCTTCATAATCACTTTGTACATTTTTGTAAATAGTCTAACTAATTGAACAGGTCGTGCAATACTGACCACATGCTCTTCGTGGATACGATACCCGACTTACCTTAGCTACCTAGGTTAATTGGGTTTTTGACTGATCGGGATGACACGGTCACGTCAGTTTGACCTCTAATTCTTCTCGTTTTAGAATCTTTTGCATTCATAAGAAGTCCTAAATGAAATCATCATTACTCTGTTCATTCAACGGTTTGATTTCTAAATTTTTTTAATCATTAGTGTGCATCAGTCTTGAATTTGTATTCTTGCAGTATACGTGTTTACATTCAATTTTTTTGAATTCAACAATGTTCTTCGCAATGGTTTGATTGCTAAATGCCTACACTAGTTTGATCATTCTATTCCGGTATTATGTATAAGTAATGATCCTTGATGTTGTGTGGTTTAATGGTAATGTTAAATTCTATGGCCAATTTTGTTTGTATAGATCTAATTTATGTGATTCATTCATCAAAATACTTGTAACCATAATTGAAGTTCATTAGTTTTTGTTGAAGTTTGAAAGTCTTAAACAATTCTTGATAATTTTGAGTATTTTTTCTAATAAAATCACCGATCTTCATTCTTTTAGGGCTCACGATTAAAATGATTACTAAACTTCTCTATCAAGAAGTGTATGTAAGTAATCTTTCCAAAAATGTTGTTGAAACAATACTCACTCACCTGCCTCCAAGGACATGTATATTGTCTAGTAGATGGGAGGTTTAGTCTTAAATTTGAGGATTGTGTATTAGATAATCATGATAGAGTAGTTGCACCTACCAATCACTTTAAATTTATCACCCAATGCCTTCTTCTTAATGATGGTCCTGTTGATGGAATAACTCTATCTAGTGCTTATTTTCTAAGCTTACCAGATGTATATCGGTGGCTCCATTTTTTATCGGGAAAAGATATTATAGACTTGAGTCTTAAAATAGGTTTAGAATAGTGGTATGTAGCACCTTGTTATCTTATCTCATTTGTAAAATAGTTCGTTTGGAGCTCGTGAGATGCGAGATAAACCTGCCATTACATTTTAAAAGCTTTCTATATTTGAAATATATTATCTTTCAACAAGTCGTGATTGTAGCCGATGATATTGACTATCTTATATCTAGTTGCGTGTTTCTTGAAATGTTAACATTATCATACATTGTCAGTTTAGATAATACTATTAGGGCCCCAAGTTTGAAGTATTTAACAATAGAAGGGGAGTTTGAAGATATATACCTCGAAAATACACCAATGTTATTGGATATAAATGTTAGCACATACATGAGTGATGATATTGGTGAGCAAACTTCAGTTTCCAATCTTGACAAACTGCTTAGTGGTGTACCTAACCTTGAGATACTTAGGGGGCACATGTACTTCAAAAAGGTGCAACTTTATCTTATTTTGACTTGGTTTGTTAACACCCCAAAAACGGGTTTGGTAATTAAACCACGTTAATATCGAAGAGCGGGTAAAATACCGTTAGTGGTAAAAGTTAACCCGGTAAACATTAGGATTTAATTAAATAAACCTAATGCTAAATAAAAGATAGATGAATGGCTTTTTGAATGAAGTTTATAAAAGGCCCGAGACTATCGATACGTGATTTAAGTCGGGTTGTAGCATCCCCGAACTTAGTAAATTGAATTATCATGTTTATTGATAATTAGCGGGAAGTAGGTAACTAGGAATAATTAACCTAGTTGATTATTTGTATTGTTAGTGATAGATATTGGATGATATCCATTTATAATTAAAATCTCAAACATGAGGGACCAAAAAGGAAAAACTGAAAACTTGAGTTATTAAAAGGAAATTAATAACATAACACGCGACACTTAGTGTGTGTGTGTGTATGTATGTCGATCACCAGGAGAGCAACAAGGGCAAACCCTTGTTCAATCAAGATCATCAAATTGAAAGGGAATTCTGGTCTCAAATTCGTGCATGAACATGAATTATCGATCACCTAGACTAGGGGATCATAAGGTATGTTTAAAACCTAGATTGGTGAAAGTTATAATTTGAGACAAGTAGAATACTTGCAATTAGATTGTTGGATTATGATCCAAAGATGAAATTAAGTGTATATGTACGCTTAATTTTGTTAGACATAATGAAATTATGAAATATTTGATGTAAGGTTATTCGTAAGTGATTAATAAGTAGATTATGAAGTGGGTTTTGATAATATAATTAAGTTGATGATATACTTATGTTTATGATCACCATGAATGGTAGTAATAGGAAGATACTTGAACAATCTATGAGTTTGAGTATATGTTCATACTTGCCGTGTAATGGGTTTTGTATGATAAGAAGAAATTGATGTTATATTCATGTTAATAAATGCTTGAAGGCACCAAGTGTATATGAATGATTAAAATCTTTGGCTAAGTTTGATGTTTGTGTAATTTCCATACATATGATGCCAGGGTTGTTTCATGGTTATGAAACAATCCTAAATTTTATACAATGATTGAAAACTATGTTAACTTGATGTTAACAATTACATGAACTTGGTTAAGGAATGTAGTTAAAATGGTGGCCTAAAAATAGCGCCTACCGGGTAATTAATGAAATACCTATATGAGTTGTTGAACTTATATGTGGGTTTGCATATGTTAATATGCAGTTGACCTTTAAAAGTCAAACTGACCTATAATAGGATTAAATGGTGATTTTAGTATAAAGTCCGTAAGGTTGGAGAGTCGTGATAAATGATGACTAATCTAACCATCTTGGGAATGATAAATGGTAGTTTAACGCTTGACAAGCTATGTGGAAGCTTGGGAAGAAGCAACTCAAACAGATCGAATACGCAAGAAAAGCATAATCGGATGCAAGGTAAGTTAAGCTTACATATTTAAAATAGAACATCTACTTATGTATTTGATTAAGGACAAAACGACTTAGCATTTGAAATGAATCCTGGAAATATGATGTTCCGACGCGAATCGATACGGGTCGGAATGATTACAAATGGTAAGGAAATCATATATAATGAGTAAAAAGGGTAAAACGGTAAATTGGTCACGTGTTGACAAATAAACAACGAGCTATGAAAGTTGCCTTATGGTGTAAGCCATAATGAGTAAAAAGGGTAAAACGGTAAATTGGTCACGTGTTGACAAATAAACGAGTTACGAAAAGTTACCTTATGGTGTAAATCATAATGGGTAAGGGTAAAACGGTAAATGGGTCACGTGTTGACGAATAAATGATAAGTTCTAAAAAGACACCTTATGTCGTAAGCCATGATGGGTCGAACGAGTAAAGGAACGACCTCAAAGAATTATGACCATATGGCGAAAGAGCCGTAATGGGTCAAATTCGTGAAATGGTAAATAAATACCATTCCGTAATATATATAATGTTTGGTCGTTTAGGCCAAATGGGTCAAATGGTGATGTTATCACCATTTGACAATAACAACTAATGTTTGCTTGTCGAATCTTATGCTCACAGGGGCGAATAGCGTATGGGATTACGTTGCTATTAATTAGCAACTAATAAGGTGAGGTGTTAAAACAGGTCAATGCTTTGACCCGAGCCAGTTATGTGAAATAGGTCAAACTCTCAATGAGGTCTTAGGGCCGAGGAGAGCTAATTGAGTCATGGGTGAACATTGGATTTACCTAAAGTGAGGTATATCTAGCGATTTGAATTTGAGATATTATGTTTTTAGGGACATAATGAATTTAAAATGGAATACAGGTTAAAAGAGTATACTTGGTGTCGCAACCCTCGAACCCTGCCCGGGAGCGGGCGACCGCGAGCTACTCAGAGCGGGTGGTATTGGTGTTTATTAATTTGGCAGAGGAATACATCAGGATCGTAGTTATGAAATATTTTGATCAGAGTAAAACACCAAACTTTTATAAAAATAATTCATGGGAGTAGAACCCAAGTTCTTTTAACAATACATTGATAGGGATAAACCCTAATTATTGAAAACAAAACATCTTATTTATTTTAGGTAACTTTTATAGCCACTATCCCAAGCCTTCAGTGCTCTTCAGCTGGCTTCTATTGAGCTTTCATCTTATGTTACCTGAAACACGTTTTAAAACATTTTGTCAGCAAGAAATACTGGTGAGTGAATCCCAATTTAATCAAAACAGGTTTTTATCATTTTACAGCATTGAGGGTGATCTCGCAATTACATTTGTTTACCATTCTACCTTAATTACTACCCAGGGTACTGTCAATCCATGACTGGTGGCCATGTTACTACTCACAGTGTAGTAACAAATTTTGTATACAAAACCCCAACATACCGACGATAATTGTAGAAATACAAATACTCAATCACTGTGAAAAATAATTTAAACATTTGAGGTTTTGCAAAACAGTTTGTGAAAAGAGGAATTACTCACAAAAAGGATTTATAAAAAAGAAAGATTAACTCATATTACAAGTTTAGATAATACTAAGGCTTCCTGGAAATCTCCTGATTAGTATCTATTAAATCAAATAATGCACACGTGTTAGTAAAATAACCCAATTTAAATTAACCGTACACTCGAGACAGAAATTCCAATGACTGAGTCGGGCGGAGCCGGCATGCATTACGGAAATTTCTAAATCAATCGGGTGTACACACGAGACAGAATTCCAATGACTAAGTCGGGCAGAGCCGACATGCATTACGGAATTCTTAATCGATCGTGTAGGGTAATAGTAGGGTTATAGTACTTACAACGAGGCAAAGTTTCGCTTCTAAAGTGGGTATAATTCCCGGGTAGAGTTTCTACTATATAGAAATTTGAGAGAGAATCGAGAAATGAACGGAAAAGAAATGAAGCCCTGACCCCCTTTTTATAGGCTGGCCGAGGGGTCTGTCGCGCCCTGCGACGGCCAAAGCCTAGGCTTTCGCGGCCCGCGAGAGCCCCTAAGGTGGCTGTAGCTTCGCTTAGTCAGCAGGTAGATATGCTGAGTCACGTGCCACGTGGCACGCCACATGTCCGAATAAATACCAAGCTGTCGCGCCCCGCAAAAGCCAAAGCTTAGGCTTACGCAGCCCGCGAGAGACTGCCAAACTCAGTTTTTGTTGATTTTCTAAGTATAGAGGTATAACGAGCCCGGTTTTCATGTACGGGGTACATTTAGGGTGTCCAAAAATATTTTTAGGAGTGTTGTTATATCCTTCCCACCTTTTTTGGATCTCGTCATCGAGATCAACTGGAACAGGTGTGGGTATTTCCTTTGCATCTCTGATTCGAGTTCCCAAGTGTATTCTGGTCCTCTTTTAGAATCCCATTTCACTTTGACCAGAACTAATCTCTTGTGTTTGAGATTCTTGATCTTTCTATCTTCAATCTGAATAGATTTCTCGATAAACTTAAGTTTCTCATTTACCTCTATGTCCTTAAGAGGCAATACTAGAGATTCGTCTGCTAAACACTTTTTGAGATTACTTACATGAAATACATCATGTATTCCTGCCATTTCCTCTGGCAGTTGTAGCTGGTAAGCTACAGGTCCTATTCTACTAATAATCTTAAAAGGTCCAACATACCTAGGGCTCAGCTTCCATCTCTTAACGAATCTGACTACTCCTTTCCATGGAAAAACTTTTAACAACACTTGATCTCCTACTTGAAATTCCAATGGTTTTTGTCTATTATCAGCATAACTCTTTTGATGATCTCGTGCTGCTTTTAGTCTTTCCTTGACTTGAATTATCTTATCTGTCGTTTCTTGCACTATTTCTGGTCCAGATAATTGTTTTTCTCCAATTTCTGCCCAGCAGACTGGAGTTCTGCACTTTCGTCCATAAAGTGCCTCAAATGGTGCAGCATTTATGCTAGTATGATAGCTGTTATTGTAGGAAAATTCTATCAATGGTAAATGGTCGTCCCAATTTCCTCCGAAATCAATTACACAAGCTCTAAGCATATCTTCCATAGTTTGGATTGTCCTTTCGCTTTGTCCATCCGTCTGTGGATGGTAAGCTGTGCTTAGATTCAACTTGGTTCCCATTGCTTTTTGGAAACTTGTCCAAAAATGAGAAGTAAAACGGCTATCTCTATCGGATACGATAGATAAAGGAATTCCATGTAATGAAACTATTTCATTTACATATAGCTTGGCTAATTGTTCCATACTGAAAGTTTCCTTCATGGGTAAGAAATGAGCAGATTTAGTCAATTTGTTTACAATCACCCAGATTGTATCATTTCCTTTTCTTGTCTTGGGTAATTTGGTAACAAAATCCATTGTTATCAATTCACATTTCCATATGGGCTTTTCTAATTGTTGTAATAATCCTGATGGTTTCTGGTGTTCAGCTTTAACTTGAGAACAAGTTAGATATTTAGCAACATAATTAGAGTTTCTTCTAGAATTCTATGACGTAAGTTTCCTTGTTTAGGTATCCATATTCTTTTCTTATGGAACTTCCAAATTCCATCTGTTCCTTGTTCTAATTCCTTAATCATTCCTTTTAATTTTTCAGTATCATCCTTGATTACTGATTCTTGTACTTCTCTGATTTGTTCATTTAAATCTACTTGTAGATTTAATCTGAGAGGACGTACTCGCTTTGGTTTTTCATGATACTTTCGACTTAAAGCATCAGCTACTACGTTGGCTTTTCCAGCGTGATACTGGATATCACAATCATAATCACTAAGAATTTCCATCAAACGTCTCTGTCTCATATTTAGTGTTTTTTGCCCGAAAATATACCTTAAACTCTTATGATCGGTGAAGACAACAAATTTATTTCCATATAAATAGTATCTCCAAATCTTAAGGGCAAAAACTATGGCTCCAAATTCTATGTTGTCACGACCCCCGACCATACCCAAGACGGGAGACGCGAGCAGTCAAGCGGTACCGGTGATTATTTAAAAAAAACATTGCAGCGGAAATGTTCATCAGGACCGTGAGTTAGGAAAAATATTAGAGTTTAGAAACACCGAATTTTATTTATTAAATAGATGGGATAAAACCCATGTTTTACAAAGGTAGCTTTAATAATGGATAAATCCGAATATATGAAACCATGTTTTCTTAATTTAATTCAATTGATAAAATAAGCCACTTCTTTAAGCATTTCGGTGTCGTATCATCACTCTTATTCCAATCTACCGTCATTACCTGAAACGCGTTTTAAAAAGGTTTGGTCAGCAGGAAATAGTGGTGAGTTCATTCATTTTTTTACAAAACGACACTTTGTTATAAATTACAGCATAAGAGCGATTACAATGGCTACTATCTTATTTTTATCTGGCGCCGTGTCACACCCTGGTGACGATGGTCATACCACTATTGGGTCCTTTCGCCCAAGTAATGATGATTATCACTGTTAGGTTGGTGAACCTAACCGTGAGAGATTAGTAATGTGCACAATACCCCACTTGCCAGTGATTCAAGATAACCAAGACTTAATCCCTATAATTATAACTCTTGAAAATAATATGAGTATTGTAAAACATTGTTGATAAAAAGAGAATGACTCACCTTGTTAGCATATAGTCTTTGATTAAACAAGCCTCCTGATTCTATGCCTTCTGATAACTAAGCATCTACTTTATAGTTCTGAATCTTCTGATGATTAGTTATCTAGTTTGATTGTAAGTGTAGGGTGCAGAGTTTTCTGGTAGTTAAACATTTAGTTTAACAGAGTGGAATACGTATTAGTGTTAAACCTAATCAAACCTAACGATGGTCACGAGATCAGAACCTTAACGAAATTCACAAAGTATAGTCTTATTTAGACAGCACTTTGGCATTCGTTTCAGAACGAAATTCACAAAGTATAGTCTTCTTTAGACAACACTTTGGCATTCGTTAGTTGGTTCCCAAGTCGATCGGACAAAATATCGCATCGGTGATTATTGGTTAGAACACCAACGTATAGAGTGAAGAATAGAAGGAATGAGCAAAGAAAAATGAATCCTAAGCTTCCTATTTATAGGTAGGAATATGAAATTTCTAGGAAGTTTCCTTTGTATTTCTAGGAAATTTCATATAGCTTTTCTAGGAAGTTACATATACATTTTCTAGGAAGCTTCCTACCTACATATATATCCTCTTACACCTTCCTTGCAGCTTCCTCATATATATCTATCTCATATATATTTATTTTCATGTATATCTATTTAGGTGCTTAATTAATCTTACTTAGCTTAATTAATCTTGCTTAGCTTAATTAATCTTGCTTTGCTTAATTAATCTTGCTTAGCTTAATTAATCTTGCTTAACTGATTAATTAATCATACTTAACTTGATTAATTTTCCTTGACAGTTTAATTAAGTAATTTACTTAGCCGATTAATTAAATAACGTAATTAGCTGATTAATTAACTTACTTAGCTTGCTTAACTGCTAAGTTTCCTTTCCTGTTAAGTTTCCTTTCCTGTTGAGTTTACTTAATTACTAAGTTTACTTAACCATTAAGTTTTCTTAATTATTAAGGTTTCTTAACTACTAAGTTTACTTAACTGTTAAGTTATTTTAACTACTGTGTTTACTTAATCGCTAAGTATTCTAGTTTAACAGCTTCCTAGTTACGTATTCTAATTTCTAGATACAATGGAACTCGTATTAGTGTATTAACTCAATTTAACTTTAACGATAATCACGAGATCAAAACCCTCACAACGAATGACAAAGTATAGCCAGATATTGGCAGCACTTAAACATCCATTGGATCGGTTTTAATCGATCGGATAAAGTATCGTACCAGTGATTAGAGTTATTACCCTAATACGGGCAGAGTTTCGGGATTTAGAAGTTCTGACATTAGAATGACAGAACAAGAGAACAAGAGAAAGAAAAGAATTGAACGATTTGAAATGAAACTCGAACTCCTTATTTATAGGGCTGGAAATGGGGCGCGTCGCGGCCCGCGAAGCACATAAGCTTCTTCTACGCGGCCCGCGAGGGAGTCTAGGCTGACACATGTAACGACGCGTATCCCTCATCCTTATCCGGTTACCCTGGAGCTGTCGCGCCCCGCGTAAGCTTCGGTTAACTCTTACGCGGCCCGCGAGCGATCCATAAAATTGAATTTCTTGATTTTTCACAAGGATTAGGGTTTTAGGGGTCCGGATTTCCACTTACGGAGTGTTGTGGGACATTTTTGCAGGTCCTTACATCCTCCCCACCTTAATTAAAATCTCGTCCTCGAGATTTACTGGAACAAGTAAGGATACTTCCGTCTTATTTTCGATACCCAAGTATATTCTTGTCCATGCTTTAAGTCCTACTTTACCCTGGCCAGAACTAATCTTGCATGTTTTTGGAATTCTCATGATTGACTGATACGGTCTTGCATTTACTTCTATATTTTGAGGAGGTATAACTAAAGATTTCTAAGTATTTCATGAAATGTATCATGTATACTTGCCATTTTAGCTGATAAGCTACTGGTCCACTTTGCTTAGTTACTTTAATGGTTTGACATTCCCCGGACTTAACTTTCCTTTCGAAATACAGAGAGACTTTTAGTGATATCCTTTCTCTGATTTCAATGGTTTGCCGATCTCATGGCCTGATAGTTGCTTTTCTCATTTGTATGTCTAACAAACTGGATGATACTATCATCCATAAAGTGTTTTAAACGGTTAACACTAATACTTGTAGATCAATTATTGGAGAATCTTATGAGTGATAAATGACAGTTCTATTTATCGCACATGCACTTAGCAGGTCTTTCTATGTTTGTAGTGTTCCTTTATACTGCTCAAAATAGGTCGGGTTAAAAATTTTCCCAAAAATGAGAAGTGAAATAACTATCTTGATTTAATACAATAGATAACGGGATTCTATGTAATGAGACCATTGGATCCCTACACAACTTAACTAAGCGTTTTATGCTAAAGGTTTCCTTCATTGGTAGGGATTGAGCAGACTTGGTTAATCGATCCACAATCTCCCTGATTGTGTCGTTACATTTTCTTAAGTTGGGTAATTTGGTAACAATATCCATTTGTTATGAATCCCCTTTCCATACTGACACTTCTAACAATTGAAGTCAACCTAAAGGTTTCTAACATTCAGCTTTAACTTGTTAACAGATTAAATACTTAGAGGCATAACTTGCTATCTATCAGTAATTCTTATAAAACTCTTGATACCTCATATCACTTACATGATGCAACAATTACTTAGTTCTATGAGCTCCTTCGAGAATTCTTTCTCATAGGTTTCCTTGATTAGTACCAAAATTCTTTTCTTATGGAATCTCCAAATTCCATTAGTTCATTTTTTTTCTAATTCCTTCATTATTCCTTTATAATCCTTCAGCATCATCCTTGATTGCTGTTTCTTGGGCACTCTTCAATTGTTTTATTAAATCTATACGCAATTTTAATCTAAGAGCACGTACTTGGTTCGACTTCTTATGAAACTTATGGCTTAAAGCATCAACTATAACATTAGTCTTAACTTGTAATCGGTGTTGTTCCTAGTCTCAGATGAATTTTGAGTTTCTCCTCACGATCGAGTGATAGTCCAAGTAGATCCTCTGGGAAAACGTTGGTCGGAATTTCTTTCAGTTCCATGCCTTTAGCGTTGATGAACTCCGAGACCATATACACTATGTCTTATTTCCGTGCATAACTCACAGCTTTCATCACAGAGACGAACTTTGTCGGCTGGTCTGTCTTGTCTCCTTGTGGTCACTTCTCTGGTTGGCTTGCAAATCTAAACCTAAGTCAGCAATCACCTCTGGAATCATCGTTTCCATGTTATTCCTTTTTATGAAGCAAACATGATTTCCTTTCTGTCAGTTCTTTTCATTCTTTCCATTTCATGGCATATGTCTTGATCCTGTGTTTCGAAGATCGGGTTTTACTATCTAAATGCCTAAATTTTGAAGCATACATTACTTCATTTTTCTTAACATATATACTAATGGTTAGGACAACTTTATTCCTTTAAGCTCACGTATTTGTTGCAGCAATTCCTTTGTTACTAACAATCTTAGTGGGATTATAGGTGAAGAAAGTCTTTGTAAGTGCATCTAGTCGTGGTTACTGTTATCTTCGCAAGAGTTCTTAAAGAAAGCAGAATTACTCTCATTAGCGTAGGTTTTGAGACGTTTTGTACCTAGCACAACTTTTCCTGATGCGTTAATAATCTAAAGTAACGCAGAGGGAATTCTTATACTTTCGATGGCGTCCCAACTTAAAGGGTTCACATCGTTCATCTTGTCGCACGAGTTACGAGACGGGTGACCA
This sequence comes from Helianthus tuberosus, assembly GCA_030545235.1. Taxonomy (NCBI): domain Eukaryota; kingdom Viridiplantae; phylum Streptophyta; class Magnoliopsida; order Asterales; family Asteraceae; genus Helianthus; species Helianthus tuberosus. Next base: position 32,103,604 of record CM060393.1, read on the forward strand.
AATGGAATAGTTTTCGATGTCAGAATTATAGATGTATACGAGAGATTCCTGATAAAAATTCTAGAATTACTATTGACACACAGGCTCGTGATGTATTTTAAATTATCAATCCTTATGGTTTTTGGATTTCCTTATAGATATACATATCTATATAATCATATATTTCACATATTGTAATATACAAACCTTGCATAAGGTTAATGTATTTAAAGGATTCATATTTCGAAAAACAAGCCAGATATCAGGTCATGATACTATTTAGGGAATTCTGTCACTTGTTTGACATATCATATACCCCATCTTACCCGGTTCTTGCCGGATAGGTAATTATCATTGTATTTCCCATAAATAGAATTTTCTCAATTCATGATTAAAAATGAATCTTTTATTAGAGCTTTTATCAAAGAACAAGGTAATTAGTATTCACATGATGGATCATATTCTAGAACCCAGTAGTACCAATAAACAATAAATAACAGTGGCCAAGTGTTATCACTTATTTACCATACTTGCAACGTTCTAGTCATCATCCTCACGGCATACTAACCCACATTTTATCTACGCAAGTAATTAGCTTATCTCGAAGCTTATACTAAGGCATCTTTCTTAAGTTCAAGTCTAAATACTATCCTTGTTGCTACAAGTTAATAACAATTTCCTAACTCTTTTGTTTAAGCTTAGGTATTATTACAACACCTAATTGCTTAAACCAGTGGCTTAGCTCTGATACCACCTTCTGTCACGACCCCCGACCATACCCAAGACGGGAGCCACGAGTAGTCAAGTGGTACCGGTGATTATTTAAAAAAAAACATTGCAGCGGAAATGTTCATCAGGACCGTGAGTTAGGAAAAATATCAGAGTTTAGAAACACCGGATTTTATTTATTAAACAGATGGGATAAAACCCATGTTTTACAAATGTAGCTTTAATAAGGGATAAAACCGAATATATGAAACCATGTTTTCTTAATTTAATTCAATTGATAAAATAAGCCACTTCTTTAAGCCTTTCGGTGCCGTATCATCACTCTTATTCCAATCTACTATCATTACCTGAAACGAGTTTTAAAAAGGTTTGGTCAGCAGGAAATAGTGGTGAGTTCATTCATTTTTGTACAAAACGACACTTTGTTATAAATTACAGCATAAGAGCGATTACAATGGCTACTATCTTATTTTTATCTGGCGCCGTGTCACACCCTGGTGACGATGGTCATACCACTATTGGGTCCTTTCGCCCAAGTAGTGATGATTATCACTGTTAGGTTGGCGAACCTAACCGTGAGAGATTAGTAATGTGCACAATACCCCACTTGCCAGTGATTCAAGATAACCAAGACTTAATCCCTGTAATTATAACTCTTAAAAATAATTTCAGCATTGTAAAACATTGTTGATAAAAAGAGAATGACTCACCTTGTTAGCATATAGTCTTTGATTAAACAAGCCTCATGATTCTATGTCTTCTGATAACTAAGCATCTACTTTATAGTTCTGAATCTTCTGATGATTAGTTATCTTGTTTGATTGTAAGTGTAGGGTGCAGAGTTTTCTGGTAGTTAAACATTTAGTTTAACATAGTGGAATACGTATTAGTGTTAAACCCAATCAAACCTAACGATGGTCACGAGATCAGAACCTTAACGAAATTCACAAAGTATAGTCTTATTTAGACAACACTTTGGCATTCGTTAGTTGGTTCCCGAGTCGATCGGACAGAATATCGCATCGGTGATTATTGGTTAGAACACCAACGTATAGAGAGAAGAATAGAAGGAATGAGCAAAGAAAAATGAATCCTAAGCTTCCTATTTATAGGTAGGAAATATGAAATTTCTAGGAATTTTCCTTTGTATTTCTAGGAAGTTTCATATAGCTTTTCTAGGAAGTTACATATACATTTTCTAGGAAGCTTCCTACCTACATATATATCCTCTTACACCTTCCTTGCACCTTCCTCATATATATCTATCTCATATATATTTATTTTCATGTATATCTATTTAGGTGCTTAATTAATCTTGCTTAGCTTAATTAATCTTGCTTAACTGATTAATTAATCATACTTAACTTGATTAATTTTCCTTGACGGTTTAATTAAGTAATTTACTTAGCCGATTAATTAAATAACGTAATTAGCTGATTAATTAACTTACTTAGCTTGCTTAACTGCTAAGTTTCCTTTCCTGTTAAGTTTCCTTAGCTATTAAGTTTACTTAATTACTAAGTTTACTTAACCATTAAGTTTTATTAATTATTAAGGTTTCTGAACAACTAAGTTTACTTAACTGTTAAGTTATTTTAACTACTATGTTTACTTAATCGCTAAGTATTCTAGTTTAACAGCTTCCTAGTTACGTATTCTAATTTCTAGATACAATGGAACTCGTATTAGTGTATTAACTTAATTCAACTTTAACGATAATCACGAGATCGAAACCCTCACAACGAATGACAAAGTATAGCCAGATATTGGCAGCACTTAAACATCCATTGGATCGGTTTTAATCGATCGGATAAAGTATCATACCAGTGATTAGAGTTATTACCCTAATACGGGCAGAGTTTCGGGATTTAGAAGTTCTGACATTAGAATGAGAGAACAAGAGAACAAGAGAAAGAAAAGAATTGAACGATTTGAAATGAAACTCGAACTCCTTATTTATAGGGCTGGAAATGGGGCACGTCGCGGCCCGCGAAGCACATAAGCTTCTTCTACGCGGCCCGCGAGGGAGTCTAGGTTGACACGTGTAACGACGCGTGTCCCTCATCCTTATCCGGTTACCCTTGAGCTGTCGCGCCCCGCGTAAGCTTCGGTTAACTCTTACACGGCCCGCGAGCGATCCATAAAATTGAATTTCTTGATTTTTCACAAGGATTAGGGTTTTAGGGGTCCGGGTTTCCACTTACGGAGTGTTGTGGGACATTTTTGCTGGTCCTTACATAAGTCATGGGTTTTGTAATTCTCTTCATGTTTCTTAAGTTGTCTAGAGGCATAGGCTATAACCTTTTGACGTTGCATCAACACACATCCATATCCTAACTTAGATGCTTCACAATAGACTATAAAGTCTTCAGTTCCTTCTGGTAATGCAAGTATGGGTGCGTTGGTTAACCTCTGCTTAAGAATCTTAAAAGCTTCTTCCTGTTTTGGTCCCCATTCAAACTTAACTGATTTGCAGGTCAGTTTAGTTAATGGAATGGCTATTATAGAGAAATCACGGATAAACCCTCTATAATATCCTGCCAGTCCAAGAAAACTTCGTACTTCCGTTGGTGACTCAGGGACTTTCCACTTAGTAATCGCCTCGATTTTTGTGGGATCCACATGAATTCCTTCATGATTAACCAGATGTCCAAGGAATTGCACTTCTTGTAACCAAAATTCACATTTTGAGAATTTAGCATAAAGCTTCTCTTTTCTCAATAATGTGAGAAGTGTATGCAAATGGGCTCCATGGTCTTATTTACTCTTAGAGTAACTGAAAATATCATCTATAAAGACAATTATGAATTTATCCAAATATGGCTTACATATTCGGTTCATCATGTCCTTAAATGCGGCTGGGGCATTGGTTAACCCAAATGGCATGACGGTAAATTCATAATGACCGTATCTTGTTCTGAAAGCAGTTTTAGGAATATCCTCTTCTTGTACTTTCAGTTGATGATATCCAGAGCGTAAATCGATCTTAGAAAAGAATCGAGCTCCTTGAAGTTGATCGAACAGATCATCGATTCTCGGTAGTGGGTACCGATTTTTAATCGTGATTTTTTTCAATTCTCGATAGTCAATGCACATACGCATCGATCCATCTTTCTTCTTTACAAACAACACTGGTGCACCCCAAGGGGATGAACTTGGTTGTATAAAACCTTTGTTAAGGAGTTCGTCCAATTGCTTCTTTAGCTCCTGCATTTCTGTTGGTGCTAATCGATATGGTGCTTTGGCAATCGGCGCCATTCCTGGTATTAGGTGAATTCTAAGTTCAACCTCTCTATCAGGCGGTAATCCAGGTAAGTCTTCTGGAAAAACGTCTGCGAATTTAGATATTACGGGAATATCTTTTAATTCTTTTCCTTTAGTATTAATGATTACAGAAATCATATATACTATTCCTCCTTTCCTTTCATAACCTGCAGCTTTCATCACAGAGATGAATTTTGTCGATCTAGTTGGCTTATCTCCTTTAATTGTGATCTTATCTCCACTTGGTGTACTTACTTGTATTAACTTTTGATCACATAAAATATTAGCACGATTGGCTACCAACCAATCCATTCCTAATACAACATCGAAACCAGCCAAATTCATTGGGTAAAGGTTAGCAAAGAAATGATGGTTTAAGATTTCTATTCTTGCCCCCTGCAAGATTTCGCTTATCTTAACAGATTCTCCATTAGCCGTTTCTACCAGACAGTCTTGTTGAAGTTTGACTAAGGGTTGATCAAGAAATTGGTAGAAAGAAGTATTGATAAAACTTTGGTTTGCACCAGAGTCAAACAATACCTTGGCAAATATGTCATTAACTAAAAACGTACTGGCAATCACATCCAGAATCATCTTGGCTTCCTCAGCTGTCAGAACAAAGGCTCTGGAATTTTTCTTGGGTGCTTCTGCCATCTTAGTATTGTTGGGCATGGCTAGAGCTAGTTTCGGACAGTTTGGTCTAATGTGTCCTTTTTCTCCACAATTATAGCATATTCCATTGCTGGGTTTCTTCCTACAATCTTCTTCCTTGTGTCCAGAGATTTTGCAAAAGTTTCAATAAGTAGAGCATTTTCCAAAATGCTTTCTTTTGCAATTCTTACAATACGGTGCAGAAGAACCTGTTCCCTTTCCACAGTAGGAATTACTAGAATGAAATTCCTATGTAAGCTTTTGAGCTAGGTTCTTCCTCTGGTTTTCTTCTTGCGCGCGTACCAGTTCGTCAGTCAAGGTATTGGCTAGTTCTACTGCCTCTTCTATGGTTTGTGGTCTAGCTTCCTTGACTACATGTCTAATCTCACCAATTAGTCCCCAAATATAAAGGGAGATTAATACTGGTTCGGGTGAGGCTAAGGATGGTACTATCCTAGCATATTCGAAGAATATGGTAGTGTAACCTTTGCAGTCTATTCCAGTCATTCTGTGATTTAGGAACTTATTGGCTATTTGTTCCTTCTCATTAGGAGGACATAATTTTCTTTCAACTTTTTTCCTTAAAGTCTATCCATTCCATATTATAAACTCTGTCACTTCCTCTAGACTGGAGAATAGTATTCCACCATTCTAAGGCTGCATTTTTGAAGAGATTAGAAGAAAACATAATCTTATCTTCGTCTGCGCATCTACTTATTTTTATGAATGCTTCTGTCTTTTCTATCCAACGTAAGGTAGCAATGGCTCCTTCATTGCCTGAGAATTCTATAGGTTTGCAGGCCAAGAATTCTTTAAAAGAATAACCATATGGAGTGGTTCTTCTTCTTTTAGGGATTGGAACTTGGATAATAGGTCCATTGTCATTATTCACACAGTGACTCGGTTCAGTGTGTTGACGTTTACTGCCATTTGCAGATTTATCTGCTTCTTTAATAGTCTTGATAATATAAGGCATGACATCTATAATTCCTTGTGCCACTATATGCTGAATGGCACCGTTATCTATTTGATTTCCGTTATTCTCATTATTCTGGTTTTCTTGATTTACTTCGTTGTCCATCTGGATTGTAGACATTTACCAGATATTAATTATCACAGAATAGAATTGAATACAATCATTTACACATAATCACACGAACAAGTTGGTCAAAAACGTCGATCATTGCGACTTTTACTCTTTTTCATATATATATATGCATCTATTACAAATTACAACTGGAAAGGAAAATACTATGCATCCCTACTTATATATATATATATATAGTACAAAATTACACGTATATCTAATTATGGATCCAATCATGTATGTCACGCACGACCTGTTTCCACCTAAGTTTCTCTCCTATTATTCGTATTCTATCTCCTTCTTCTATTAATTCATCACCTAATGAGCGAAGTTCTTCCAAATTTTCCTGGCTCATAGGTGGCATGGGTGCTGGTACAGGATCAGGATGTTGAGGGATAGGTTGACCGTAGGGGTATGGGTTTCTTACTAGAAAAGAGGCTTTTTGTCATGAAACTTTTGGTCACAAAACAGTAGCAATTTCCTTGTTGTCACCATTTTGCCACCTAAAATGCGGTGACAAAAACACCCGTGTCAATTGCCCTAATGCCACCAAATAGCCGCCATTTATATATTTTGCCACCTTATTTTTGCCACCACAAAATTGGTCAAAATTATTTGTCACCGCCTCTTGTTTGCTACGTTCCACCTTGTTTGCTACCGATTTGCCACCATTTAACCACCATTTTCATTCCTTGTTTGCTACCGATTTGCCACCATTTAACCACCATTTTCATACCGATTTGCCACCATTTAACCACCATTTTCATACCTTGTTTGCTACCGATTTGCCACCATTTAACCACCATTTTCATTGAAAACCGGTGGGCATTTAACGAGCTTGTTGAATTATTTGCTACCATTTTGTGATTGCTTGAATATTGGTTTTTTATTCAGCTTAATTTTTCAATTTTCCCTGCTTTTTTCATAAAAATTACATATCAATAAAATTACAAAATTATATAAGAAGTCTAATAAGATCACGAAAACCCAAAATTATATAAAACATCTGTGTATCAAAAGCATATAAAACATTCTAATAGAAATACCAACTAAAACATCAAATAACTAAAAAATCCTAATACGATAAACATCCAAACATTCAAAACCAAGTGTTTATAGCCTATCTTCAAATTGTACTTGTTAACATAGCTTCAATTTGTGACATCGTATCGAGCATAGCATCTTTATCGACCTTATCTTTTTCTTTTTCAGCCAACAACCCGGCAATAATTCCATTTAGCCTTTCTTTTTCTTCATCCTTTTCCTTAACGAGCTCCTTGATGCCTAAGTTCAACTTTTCAATCTACAAAACAACCAATGAATTAAATCAAGAATTCAGAACTAGCGAAAACTAATAACGGGTCAAGTTGGTTGCAAAGATAACAATATCCAATTGTAAGCTACAATTCAAGTGCTAGAAGCTAAATGGATATTGTCTCACCATAGAAAAAATCTGAATACAAAAAGACTCCCTGGTCTTTATCTACTACCAGCATGGAAAAGAAACAAGAATTGTATAAATGGATATTGTCTTACTATAGTAACCATAGTAGCTGATATTCTAACTCACGATGCAAATTTGCACTCAGAGACTCAAGTATTAAACATCTGAATTGCCACAACTGTACACAAAAACCAAAAATCATTATTATATACTAATACAAAAAGCAACACAATGGTTTGTATTAAGACACAATGGTTTGTATAAAGACACAATGGTTTGAATGACGGATTTTTTAAAATATCACACCCTTTCAAAAGGACACAACCTTTCAAACTACTTTTAGATCTATCACACCCTTTACAAAAAAAAAAAAAAAAAAAAAACTTTTAATTATATTACACCATTTTAAAAAGTCACAACTCACAACCCTTCAAACTACTTTTAAATATATCACATCCCTTAAAAAAGTCAGCCCTTCATATATATACACGAAAAGTTACAGCCCTTCAAACTAATTTTACACATATCACACCTTTTAAAAAAGTCACAACTTTTAGATACGTGACACCCCTTCAAAAAGTCTAAAATTAGAAACTTGAAAAATAAAAAATCAACAGAAAATACAAACTATTTTTGAAAAAGTCCAATAGGTGTGTATATTTGATCATTTGTATAGGTTGTGTCAATTATCCTATATATTATCCTATATATATATTAATTTACAAACCTTGTGAATAGTAAGGTTAGTTTTGGTATTTCATCACACACATCTTCATCTTCAAACCCTAAATAAGTCACCCTCACCGCACACAGATTCCCCCTCCCCATTCTCTCCTCTCCGAGCACTGGTGATCAGGTAGTCAGATCCGGCGACCGGTTGCGGCCAAAATCCCGACGAACTGGCGACACCCACACACCCTTCCTTCTTGTACACCTCCACACCCACCTATCTACACATCGTTACCCCCCCCCCCCCCCATTGTACACATACATCCCGATCAGTTTTAGAGAGAGAGTTGCAGAGGAGCGAGAGCCGACCACCACTCCTTGGTGGTGCGGCGGTAACAGACAACTCGGAGAAACAGAACTCTGGCAGTCGGAATACGACGGCTCAGCGACAGGACGACGGTGGCGTCTAGGGTTTGGGATAGGGTCCGATGGTGTTTTGGTTCGGTTAAGAAACAGTAGTGGTAGCATTTACCGATGGCAGTGTTGGCTGCGGTTCGATTCCGATGCAATAATGTCAGCAGAGGGGACAACAGAGACGAGAGGGCATCGGTGGTGATTATTCCGGTGAAGCTCCACGACAGATTCTGGAGACGAGAAGGGATTACCCGATTACACGGCATGTCACGTTCCTGTTGGTCAGTTTATACCCCTCTCTGTTTGTTTTTAATTCTCTGTGATTCTAAAACTACAAAATGAAAGTGTTTCGATTCGTTCACATTAGGGTTTAATGCTTTAATTCAATTTCTTTGATTTTTTGTATTGCTTTGAATTTGTTTTATGCATGAGGTTGTTTTTTGAGCTTTTAGTAATATTATTAGTATTGATATTAGTTGTTAAAGAAAGTCAAAAGTTGAGATTTAATAGAGTTTTGGTGTTGATCTGAGTGGAAATTGTGGGTTTAGGTTCATTTAGGTTGATTTAGTTTAGAAGTGGGAAAGTGTATGTCTGGTTCAGGGATGGATTTTGGCCGGGAGAGCGGTGGCACTGGCACGATTTTAACGCCGGCACGGTTTGTGTGGCCGTATGGGGGAAGGAGTGTGTACTTAAGTGGCTCTTTTACAGGGTAAGTTTTAGTGATTATGTTTGTTTTTAAGGTTGCACGCCAAGCGTTTGTGGTATTGTCTGAATGAATGGATTTAAATATTGGTTGATTGGTGGTGTGTGTGTGTGTTTTTGTATAGATGGTCTGAGCATTGGCCTATGACTCCGGTTGAGGGATGCCCGACTGTGTTTCAGACGATATGCAGCTTGCTGCCTGGTTACCATCAGGTTAGTTCTTGCTTTAGTATCGTTTCGTTCGTTGATAAGCTTCTTGACAAGTAAACAAGATATTATTAAGTATTTAAGTTGATATATAAATGGATATTCAAGTTGTGACTTTTGATGATAGTATGATACAAAATTTTCCAGTCTGAAAAATAAAATCTTGTAGGATGATGATATGAGATATGGTTAATGCCTTTTAGACCCTTTTTCTGTCAAATAGGATCAAAGTGAAGTTATTAGGGGATGTGATACTGATAACTGAGCTGTAAAATATGATTATGCAATCAGTAAAAAATCTTGCATAAAGCACATGCATATTTTTCGACAAAAACATTAGCAAGTTCACTGGATTTGCTAACCACAATGTAAATCGCGCAACGCGCGTCGGGCAATGACCCTAGTTAGATTAAAAGTTAAAACGGTTTTTGAAAAGTCAATAGAAAAGTCAAATGATTTATGAAAAAGTCAAATAGGTTTGTCCATTTTGTTCCCCCCGCACATTCATTGTGCATACCCTTATTGTTCATCCCTATTTTTCTTCATGATATCATGGTCACCGTTAAATATGTCACACCCTTATTAATTCGGGTAAGTTTCATATCTATTTTTGGTGTCACCCGGAAATAAATACATAAAATAGCATATAGTGAGAACATGTATTCCAGTAATAGAGTTGTTAACAAGTCACTAACCTGTGTTCTCAAGGAGGTACATCCTACTTTTATTGTTTGGCCAAAACCTGAGACTCCACAATTCAAATTGAGCACAAAGAAAGAAAATTAGTTTGATGCACAACCTAAGTGTTGGTATTTTGTGTTCTTAATTATGGCATCAAATCGATAAAACAAAGTGTGAATAAACATATATAAACTTTTACAACACAACGGTGTATATATACCTATAACGCATATTCCACACTTGCGAAGTCCTGATATCTTCCATAGGAATGGTGATTCCATCCCTTGAGTTAAGATCCGGGAGGTGACTCTCGGCTTCTTTTTGATAAAACAAATTCAGTTTCCATTAAGTTACACAAATATCTTAATAAAATTTTTAGAACATAAACAAAAATATATTAAAGATTATACCTTAGGCATCACAATCCTACCAAGACTTCCAACATCACTCTGCTTCAATACTTTTTGGAGCAGAAACTTCAAATTCTTGTCAGTATTGAATCCCTAATTGTCAATTAAACAAAATAAGAATCAATTTTGATTTACAGATTACAAAAAACAAACTAAAATGCACTTAAACTTTGCCAACCTGAAGCTTGTCTGAGGAAGTTTGTTTTGATAGACGGTCACTGGACTGATGCGGTCTGGAGGATGTTCGACGAGGAACTTCCATGTGTGGTGGTGGTGGTGGAAGGGTGGCGGTGGACGGCCAGTACAACCCGTTTCCTACATGAGATTTTCCAGAGCAGTTATCATCAACCAGCATTGCCTGTGGATGGTGATCAGAATCCGCCACACGATTATGTTGATGATTTTGACTTTGTCTAGAGTGGTGGTGGTGGAAGTAAGTCCGGCGCTGTCTTGCCAGTCGTTTCTTCCTAGCTTCTTTAGTAGCCGAAGAACCCAACCTCATTAACCGTTGTTCATCACCACCACCAGCCGCATACTTAACCACCAGATTATACGAAAACTGATCGGGGTAACCGGAGCTAGAGGCCTGCTTGAGATTTGTGGTTTTTAATTGTAACACGTTTCAGTTCAAACACTAATTTCCGTTACAAAATACGTTAAATTTGTGTAAAATGACTGTGCATTGAACACGTTTCAGTTAAACCGACCCTAACTCCTGCTACAGTGTTTGTATTTGGCACTTCTGAGAGAGCTCTGTTTGGTGCACAATGTGGCAATAACTGTAATTAGATTACTGAAACCAAAACAGCCTATTATGGCGTTGAAAAACAAAAATGGTTAATTCGATACTGAATCTTACACTACAATTCCAGCTGTTGTAATAGCCAGAGAATCTGAGGAATGCAAACCATCATAGCTCCAAACCTGCATATAAATTTCCATTACAGATTCTACATCCAACAAACATATAAATTTGAACTTAAAATATTCATTCAGCATCATCGTGTTTTCAGTTTCAATTTATCTTCAACTTTTTTCTACTTTTATTATGTACATTGTTCTATTGAACGGTGGGGGCGAAATTGCTTTAAGGATAGAAATCACTCCCTTCATCAATAAGTTATACTAATGTATGAATTGGAGAGGGGGGGGGGGGGTATAAGAATGAAGACATACCTCATGGTCTTTAATCCTTCCCTCCCGTTTAAAATATCCTCCGCTGGATGAAATGAATGAAAATCAAACCATTAATGTGCAGGGTATTATTGATATCAACAGTAGTAAACTCGTCATGTAAAAAAGCAAACACGCATCATACTTGCCTAGTTTTACCAGCTGCGGAAAGGCGCTCTTGATAATATACAATCATAGGGAGAAGGTCAGAAGGCTCACTTGAAACATTAGACATACAAACAGATGTATAGATAATCTGCATGTTACAAAATAATCTGTTCTTTAGAGATATTATAATATTAAATCACATAAACTAGAATAACATTTCACAAACTTACAGTTCCTCCATCTCTTATGGTAACAGATCCACTAGCTTGTCTTCCTATTTTACCAGTCTCAACTATTATCTGTAGAAAAAAAAAACACATATTAAAGCAATAAGGATAAGAAGTGCTTGTCCTTGTAAGCTTTACATCCATTTTTATCACCATGTTTACATTGTTTGGGAAAGAAATTGATATGTTAATACTCAACAATATAAAACGAAATGAAATGAGACCACATAAAAGGTAAAACATGTCTAGTTTAAAATACTTAAAAAAATGGGTCGATGATGGGTTATAACATGTCTAGTTTAAAAAACTACATATAAAAATGTGTGTGTGTATATGTAACTAAAAGTTACATATAAAATCTCAATCCGATTAATCCCGACTAATCACTAATCGGTACCGCACCACCCGACTAGAGCCTAGCGACTCTGACAACACTGCTGATGACCGAACCGATCGGTTATACAATTTCAATAACCGAAACTTTCGGTTATGGTAGGTTACGAGGTATAACTACTAGAGTTAATATATAGAATCATGCAAATATGCAATGCAAGAAACATCTAGAAATTACTGCTAAAATAACTCAATAAGTATGTTCCTTTTTTTCTTATTCTATGTCTTCTCTTTTTCTTGGTATAAAGGTAAGATGTAGCACATATGTTAATGATAAAGAGTTTACGAACAGATAATGCCCAATACGTGCAAGAAAGCAAATCTCAGGATTTAAAAACCTATGGCAAATAATTCATGCTGATACGCTAATTGAAGCTTTTTAACGGTTCACAAACCCTAACTGAAGGCTCGATTCGTTCTGATATATAAATAACAATGAAATATCACTAGCTGAATAAGTTTAACCTAGATCTACATGATCGTATTGATAACGAGCAGTTTGTTATAAATTTGTTTGAAATTTAGTTCTGATGATGATAGATTTTTCAATGAGTTGAAGAGAAAGGTTACCCGAGGGCTTGAAACGAGTGGCCGGCGATGACTGTGAGTGTTCCGGTGACGGAGTGGTGGTGGCGAACGGACGGTAGTGAAGTGCAATCGTTGTCATGTGATTCAGGGAGCTCGTTGACAGTGAGGATGATTCGATCAATGATGATGAAGCAAAGTTTATGGTTCTAGTGATTTTGGGGAGCAGACTTCATAATCAAAACCCTAGATCTGATAAGTTAATTGATATTCACGCTTAAATTTTGGAAGAGCGGTTAAAATTTTGATATTTCCGCTTAATTTTTTTCACTAAATTGTGACCATGTGACGGTGGCAAGCTGAATGGCCGTAAAAAAACGGTGGCAACTTCCATAAAACATTATATTTTTACATATTTGTCACTATTTTACGACCGTATTATATAAATTATTATTATTCTCGATATTTGAGATGTATTTGCTACCAATAATATTTTGGTTGAAAAATGGTAATTGATTTTGCTACCATTTTCTTTCAGTTGCAAATTTTGGTGGCTATTGCCTAATTTTCTAGTAGTGTTATTACACTCCGTGTCTACCATTCACTACTCCAAAAGGGGTCTAAAGGGTTAAGGTCAGTGTACTGGGCTATGGGGTTTGGTGGGGGAATCCTGGGGATCTCATAAGGGTCTACATCAGGGAATGGATCTTCTTGGTCAGGTTCTTGCATCTGTTGGTCTGGGAATAAAGGTAACAGTGGAGGTTCGACTACTTGGTTTTGGTCATTGTCTACAGCTGTAGTGGCTAACATATGGAAATTGGCCAACTGTCTATCTAATTCTTCCTCCCAAGGTGGTCTACTGGTTACTTCCTGGATTTGTGCATCCGCCTCCCTATTGGCCCTGGCTATGGCCCTCTATTGCTGTAACTTTTTCATTCTTTTTCTCCTTTCATGGGCTCCTCTATTAAACCAACCTCTTTTCTTAGTAGTAAAAGGTTCCTCTAATTGTGCCTTAAAAATAAATATTCTCTCTTCCGTATCTGCTGAATATCCTGAGGGATCAGGTTGGGATGATATTCCCTCATTTTTCTATGAACTATCTAAATGACGATAAGCGTCTGCTGTTCCTTGATCACTCATACTGTAAACTAACAAATAGTCAAATAACACATAACACATAATCACAAAATTTATTTCCTAACACATAATTTGGAATTTCAGTGTCAGCAGAGCACTTCTTTGGCTTAAATTAAGGGTTGTAGCTCTGATACCACCTTTTGTCGCAACCCCGACCCCTGCCCGAAAGCGGGCGGCCGCGAGCTACTATGAGCTGGTGGTATTGGTGTTTATTAATTTGGCAGTGGAATACATCAGGATCGTAGTTAAGAAATATTTTGATCAGAGTAAAACACCAAACTTTTATAAAAATAATTAATGGGAATAGAACCCAAGTTCTTTTAACAATACATTGATAGGGATAAACCCTAATTATTGAAAACAAAACATCTTATTTATTTTAGGTAACTTTTATAGCCACTATCCCAAGCCTTCAGTGCTCTCCAGCTGGCTTCTATTGAGCTTTCATATTATGTTACCTGAAACGCGTTTTAAAACATTTTGTCAGCAAGAAATACTGGTGAGTGAATCCCAATTTAATCAAAACATGTTTTATCATTTTACAGCATTGAGGGTGATCTCACAATTATATTTGTTTACCATTCTACCTTAATTACCACTCACGGTACTGTCAATCCATGACTGGTGGTCATGTTACTACTCACAGTGTAGTAACAAATTTTGTACACAAAACCCTAACATACCGACGATAATTGTAGAAATACAAATACTCAATCACTATGAAAAATAATTTAAACATTTGAGGTTTTGCAAAACAGTTTGTGAAAAGAGGAATTACTCACAAAAAGGATTTATAAAAAGAAAGATTAACTCACATTGCAAGTTTAGATAATACTAAGGCTTCCTGGAAATCTCATGATTAGTATCTATTAAATCAAATAATGCACACATGTTAGTAAAATAACCCAATTTAAATTAACCGTACACTCGAGACAGAAATTCCAATGACTGAGTCGGGCGGAGCCGACATGCATTACGGAAATTTCTAAATCAATCGGGTGTACACACGAGACAGAATTCCAATGACTAAGTCGGGCAGAGTCGACATGCATTACGGAATTCTTAATCGATCGTGTAGGGTAATAGTAGGGTTATAGTACTTACAACGAGGCAAAGTTTCGCTTCTAAAGTGGGTATAATGTCCGGGTAGAGTTTCTACTATATAGAAATTTGTCAGATAATCGGGAAATGAACGGAAAACAAATGAAGCCCTGATAAGTGGTAAAATTTACATATTTGTCCCGTGTAAAATGTGTAATTATTGTATAGTTTTTATTTGTTTTTTATAGTTTTTAGTATTATATTACATTATTTTGTGTTGGGACAGGTCCTGGTGCAAATGGAGCAAAAACGAGTAATATGAAAATAACCAGCCAGTTGAGCAGAGTGAAACACAAGTGACTGAATTAAAATTTGTAGCTATTTTCCTTGCTTGAGTCAAACCCAGTTATCTCTATATTATTAGGAAAAAAGCCTACATATATAGTTGGTGGTTTTTGGTGGGTGACACAAAGATATGAATTGAGAGTCAGACCCTACTACAAAGAAGGGACAGACGGCAAAGTAGTATTTGGGGGGGGGGGGGGGGGGGGGTTATTATTTATTTGGAAAGAGATTCCACTCGAAAATTTTGGTTGGGGGCTGCCATACAAAATTAGTCAACAGCAGGCGACCATAATCCTTTTTGGGCCGAGAAAGATAATAAGCCCATGCATGTTACGTGACTTGGATTATGGGGCCAATTACCAATTAACTTGATACCCTAATAGATATTATATAAACACCATCATACGACAGGTGGGAGCATCCATATATTAATTTCGAAAATCATAAGGAATATTATTACAAGACAGAAGACGCAAGTTTTGGGACGGCAGCAACATCAGGTGCGACAAGAGGAGAAAGAAAAGAGTTGGTTCGAGGGTTCAAGCCATGATCAAGAATCGGGTTGAGTTCACAAATAGTTAGTGTTCAGTTTTAATTACTTTGTGTTTTTTAGCGTATGAACATGAATTATTTGTTATTCAAGACTTGTTTCTTTTTCTTGACTATGATTCTTGGCTAGTTATTTTTCTACCCGGGTTTGTGATGAGTATTCGTGATAATTAGTTATTTCTCGGTTTTGGTTATTTATTGATGGTTTAATATTAAAGTAAAAGACCTAATTATATTTGACTAGATGTATATGCATGCTTAACTTTGATTTATTATCGTTCAAACGTTTCTCATGAGTCTTTGTGAATGTCTTTCATGTATAGATGCATGTTGGGTTACCTACTTTGTGTTTGTAACTAGTTTATGGTTTATGGTGCACGTATCCCATAGGAACTTTGTTTGATAATTTAGAGGAGTTTAGTGTTCTACTTATTCTTGAGACCGAGATGAGATAGATAGTTATGATTGTCTTTGGTGCTAGGTATTTAGGTGCAGTGAGACCGGGAGGAGATCTGTCTAAGTGGTCTAGTATTATGTGTTTTCCTAAGTCTTGTCAAGTGTTTTTAGGTTACCCCGTGCACTCTAGGGTGTATTGTGATTAGTGAGACCGAGAGGAGATCTAGTCTTTGGGTACTTTAGTATTGTTGGAGAGATCGGGAGGTGATCCAACCCATACCAGTGAGCTTTATTTGACCTTTAGACCTTAGGAGAAGTTGATGAGACCGGGAGGAGATTCAACCTATCTTTAGTCTTAGAGTGTCGTATTATTAGAAGCTGGTTCCATCATAGTTACCATTGCCGAGAGAAAACCGATAGTCACGAATAGGATTCCAAACCTAGGTAGTACTTTCTCATCCTTGATTTCACCTTAGTAGCCTTCAGCCTGCGTCTAGGTAGTCTAGTCCGTCTTAGTTAATTCCTTTAGTTTAATTAGTTAAAACCCAAAATCCAATCAAATTAAATAAACCAGTTAAGTAATTAGTTGAGTCAGAGTCTAGTTTTGCGTCGCTAGTGTCTCGTGGGTTCGGTTCGATACTCGGACTTCATTAGGCTTTACTACGTACGATAGGTACACTTACCTGTCAGTGGTCTAACATTTAGAGAGTCTTACTTTATAAATTTAAAACTAGGGTGTCTAGATTAGGTTAGTTTTTATAGACCGTATTCAGCACATCAAGTTTTTGGCGCCGTTGCCGGGGACACTTAGACGATTGCGTTATTAGCTTTGACTGATCTTATTTGTTTAATTGGTCATATTTGTAATTTGAGTCTTAGGGTTTGAATCCTAGAGTTTGTGTCTACTAGTAGTGTGTCGAGTCTTCATTTTCGTAAATATTTTTTATTAGTTAGTTTTTTTTTCTTTCCTCTCTCTACTTTGTGCTGTTTTGCTACTCTCTTCATGGCAGATTATCATAGCGAGTACCCTCCCTATGTTTGGGCGTTCGTGGAATCATGTCAAGTGTTCGCTCAGATAACATCAACTGCACAGGACCAAGGGGATCCGAGGTTTCCCAAAATGATTGCTATTCTTGAGCGAATGTTCGAGACACTAGGCCAGATGTTGAGGGAAGGCATGAATCAACACGTAAATCAGAAGAAAAATCAAAGTACAATACGATTTACATGGGATGATTACTATGATGATGATATTGGCTTTGAGAGTTATGGGGGAGAAGAAGGAGAAGTAGTAGAGATAAAAGAGGTTGGAGAGGAGCTTCCCAATAATCTAGAGTTGTCTGATATAGGACTGGAGACGACAATGGACGATTCAGTCCCACCCCCGGTTCAACAGGACGTGACGCCTAATTGGTATTCCACGCCATGGTATTATGGTCCTGAACCCATTGATGACGATTTCTGGAATGATGATGAGGGGGAAGACGTGAATGAGCCACTTGACAAGATGGAGAATGAGAGAGAGATGCATATACCATCTTGGGAGGATGAGTTTGGTGATGAGTTGGTTGGTTTACCAACACTTATAGATGAAGAATTTGACCCGGTTGGTGATCTAGCATATCTAGAGACATTACTTGAAAAGAAGCCAACCATGGAGATCAAACAAATACCAAACGTAGAAGAAGAGAAAGTGGTTGAAGAATTGGATAGCTGGCCCGTAAAGGTTTTAGATGTTGGATTGCCACCCACACCAACAAGAACATGGGAGAAGGCGAGAAGAAGCTTGGATCAACACATTATGAGGGTTCAGAGATGGTGCAAATGGAAGCTTAAGGCAACACTAAAGTGCAGAGACAACCACCACCCTCACTATATGTCACGTATCATGTTTGGTCCAGGTAAATTTAAATTTTGGTGGCGCGACCCGTTTGCATGTCCTAAGATATTTTATAGTTTCATTATTGGTT
Organism: Helianthus tuberosus; assembly: GCA_030545235.1. Taxonomy (NCBI): domain Eukaryota; kingdom Viridiplantae; phylum Streptophyta; class Magnoliopsida; order Asterales; family Asteraceae; genus Helianthus; species Helianthus tuberosus. The sequence goes on from CM060393.1 coordinate 32,121,705, forward strand.
TTTTAATAAACAATGATGACCGTTTAAAATTAAACGGGTTGGATAAAGGAGAAGCCTCCTGATTGAGTTCAAATGTGGGGAGGTTTCGTAGAGTTTGTATAGAGTTGTAGTTTTGAGTCAGTTTTTGTTTAGAGTCGGTACTGTTTTGGTTTTTGTTTGTTTTTGTCTATGCAGGTTTGAATTGTACCACCCGTACTCAATCTCCATTCGGGTGATTTCGGAGCTGTTTTTCAGATATCAGGCATTTACCGAGCATGTCAGTCAGTGTCAAAGCCGATCGCGACCGAAATGCTATACAATCGAGCTGGATTGGACGAGAGTTTTGGAGCTTACGCGTCATAAAACCAGCTAAGTCCTTTCTAATTTGCCCTTAGTCTTTTTATTTCTCATTTATTTTAGTCTTTTGAGTCAGTTTCCATCCTACATTGAGGGCAATGTAGAGTTTAATTGTGGGGATGAGAAACTATCATTTAGTGTCTAGTTAGTAGAGTCTTAAGTCATAAAAAAATTGAAAAATACAAAAAAAAATTAAAAATACAAAAAAATTTTTTTGAAAATGTCCCTGTTTTAGATGTTTGTAAAATAAAAATGGAAAATGACAGAAAAATCAGGTATGTTCGGGTTTCAAATAATAATAATATGAGAAAAAAGTTAAGCTTGTGTCTAATTTGGGATGTGTGAGTAGGTCTGATCCAGTTTCTAGGTTACTTTGATATTAATATACTTAATTGTTAGTTTACTAGTGGGTTCTCATCTAGAAAAAGTAGGGAAGCCGAAACCGCCAATAATAGCATAAGGGATGCCGTTATAAGCTAAGATTGTTAGAATTTTTTATCAAAGTAAAAAAAAAATAATAAAAGAGCTAGACCGAAAAAAAAAAATGACAAGGCCTATGTAATCTCTGTTGGGGATAGTGACTCTGACTTAGAATGCCTCTGAGATTGTTAAATAAAAATGCAAAAATACTGATGCCTATGTAATCTCTCTTGGGGATGGTGACTCTGATTGAGAATGCCTCTGGGATAAGGTACACATAGTCTAAAATCTCAAAAGAAAAAAAAAAGTTTGATTTTAAATTCTTTTAATTTTGGTATAAAACGGTTAGGAAATAGTCCAGTGACTGTTCCTTTTGTTCTATAAGCTTGAGGCGGGATTAGGTGAAACGGCATATTCTAGTGTGAGACCCTAGGTAGATTGACCGAACTTAAACTTAAATTGCATGATAAGGGCTTGAAACCGGGTTTGAGTTTAAGTGGACACATATACTTGCAATCGCGGTTAACACGAGTTTTAATTTTAATAAGTAATTTAGATTTTTGAACCTGAATATTTATCTGATTCTGATTCCGTTTGCATAAATCTTTTTCAGGGATGAAAAAGGTTTAAGTGTGGGGATATTTGATAAGTGGTAAAACATACATATTTGTCCCGTGTAAAATATATAATTATTGTATAGTTTTTATTTGTTTTTTATAGTTTTTAGTATTATATTACATTATTTTGTATTGGGACAGGTCCTGATACAAATAGAGCAAAAACGAGTAATATGGAAATAACCAGCCAGTTGGGCAGAGTAGAACACCATCGACTGAATTACAATTTGTCGCTATTTTCCATAAGCCCATGCATGTTACGTGACTTGGATTACGGGGCCAATTACCAATTAACTTGATACCCTAATAGATATTATATAAACACCATCATACGACAGGTGGGAGCATCCATATATTAATTTCGAAAATCATAAGGAATATTATTACAAGACAGAAGAAGCAAGTTTTGGGACGACAGCAACATCAGGTGCGACAAGAGGAGAAAGAAAAGAGTTGGTTCGAGGGTTCAAGCCACGATCAAGAATCGAGTCGAGTTCACAAATAGTTAGTGTTCAGTTTTAATTACTTTGTGTTTTTTCAGCGTATGAACATGAATTATTTGTTATTCAAGACTTGTTTCTTTTTCTTGACTATGATTCTTGGCTAGTTATTTTTCTACCCGGGTTTGTGATGAGTATTCGTGATAATTAGTTATTTCTCGGTTTTGGTTATTTATTGATGATTTAATATTAAAGTAAAAGACCTAATTATATTTGACTAGATGTATATGCATGCTTAACTTTGATTTATTATCGTTCAAACGTTCCTCATGCGTCTTTTTGAATGTCTTTCATGTATAGATGCATGTTAGGTTACCTATTTTGTGTTTGTAACTAGTTTATGGTTTATGATGCACGTATCTCATAGGAACTTTGTTTGATAATTTAGAGGAGTTTAGTGTTCTACCTATTCTTGAGACCGAGAGGAGATAGATAGTTATGATTGTCTTTGGTGCTAGGTATTTAGGTGCAGTGAGACCGGGAGGAGATCTGTCTAAGTGGCCTAGTATTATTTGTTTTCCTAAGTCTTGTCAAGTGTTTTTAGGTTACCCCGTGCACTCTAGGGTGTATTGTGATTAGTGAGACCAAGAGGAGATCTAGTCTTTGGGTACTTTAGTATTGTTGGAGAGACCGGGAGGTGATCCAGCCCATACCCGTGAGCTTTATTTGACCTTTAGACCTTAGGAGAAGTTGATGAGACCGGGAGGAGATTCAACCTATCTTTAGTCTTAGAGTGTCGTATTATTAGAAGCTGGTTCCATCATAGTTACCATTGCCGAGAGAAAACCGATAGTCACGAATAGGATTCCAAACCTAGGTAGTACTTTCTCATCCTTGATTTCACCTTAGTAGCCTTCAGCCTGCGTCTAGGTAGTCTAGTTCGTCTTAGTTAATTCCTTTAGTTTAATTAGTTAAAACCCAAAATCCAATCAAATTAAATAAACCACTTAAGTAATTAGTTGAGTCAGAGTCTAGTTTAGCGTCGCTAGTGTCTCGTGGGTTCGGTTCGATACTCGGACTTCATTAGGCTTTACTACGTACGATAGGTACACTTGCATGTCAGTGGTCTAGCATTTAGAGAGTCTTAGTTTATAAATTTAAAACTAGGGTGTCTAGATTAGGTTAGTTTTTACAGACCGTATTCAGCACATCTTGCCCTGACCCCCCTTTATAGTCTGGCCGAGGGGTCTGTCGCGCCCCGCGACGGCCAAAGCCTAGGCTTTCGGGGCCGTGAGAGCCCCTAAGGCGGCTGTAGCTTCGCTTAGTCAGTGGGTAGGTATGCTGAGTCACGTGCCACGTGGCACGCCACATGTCCGGATAAAGACCAGGTTTTCGCGCCCCGCGAAAGCCAAAGCTTAGGCTTACGCGGCCCGCGAGAGACTGCCAAACTCAGTTTTTGTTGATTTTTCTAAGTATAGAGGTATAACGAGTCTGGTTTTCATGTACGGGGTACATTTAGGGACATTTAGGGTGTCCAAAAATATTTTTAGGAGGGTTGTTATACTTGGTCAAAACAAGCTTTTAAAATGTCCTTCGTAGTTAAAAGGACTAAAACTTGACTGAAATGCCCCCAAATAGAAAATCGGGCAAACGATCTTTGAGGGTAGCTTTAAAATTGGATTTTATATTACGGTGGACCCACTCGGTGATATAAAAGTGAAAGGCGTAAACCTTTTTAGCTAAATGCCACCTAATGGGTCATTTTCGTAAATTGCCGATCCGGAGGGTAGAATCGGCATATAATGTTTCCACTAAAATAATTCACCACAAATATAGTTGTGGTGGAAGATACCTTTAAAAAAAAATTTGTGGCGGAAGATAAATGGAAATCTTAGTGTGGAAATAGGATGTATGAAAAGAATACGCAAGATTTGATGTTTGATACACAAATCTTGAAATGGGTCAAATAATTTATATGCGCGAATTAGGTAACAGTTGCGTAATTCATAAAAGCTAAGAATCCGGGTTAAGGATTTTGGGCTAAATATGTAAGCAAATGTTTTACGATCATTTAGAAACAAGTTTTAAGCGAAACGGATAAGTAACGGAGAAGTTACGCAACGTTTCGTCAAAATGGGCATTGCTGGGAAAAATGCAGCAGCACTCAGCTGAAACCTATGGTTGCATGCCGTAAGCTACAACAGGAACAAACTGTCGTTTTGTTGTTGTGTGTGCCGTAGGCTACGTCACATATGCCGTAGCTTACCGCGGAGTATATAACAAAATTTGTTGTTGTGTTATTTGGCAATCGGGTCCATTTAAACACGTATAAACTCCATATTTCTAATGTAATTAGTGATTTATGGAATGTAGGTAATGCTTTTGAAGTCACGGATGGCGACCAAGCATAGTGAAGAACCGAACACAGTTAAAGAATCAAGCTTCCGCATTTCGTTTAGTTGTTTTCGAAACTAAACGACAACGACATGTTGAAATGTTCTAATACTTATGAAGTTTTTATGAAGCTCGAAAATACGAAGGAACTTGTATTTGCATTATTATTAATAAATGCAAAATTTCTTTATTAAATTTTATGTTTATATAGTAACGGTCTTACAGTTTGTTGATTATGTTGACTGTGCATTGACATTTTGTTCACTTCCCACTATATGAGCATAGGTATCAACAACCTAGGTCTAGGAAAATCATATATGAATTATATACACCTAAAGGTCATAGAGTTGAACCAAGTTAACTTTGAGGATTTGAAAGAAGTAATGGTAGTTCTGTTTTTAATTCTGAGCACCCCAAATCTACAAGAATTTCTAGTTTCGGTGAGTTTCTTAATGATATTATTATGCCATTTATGTTTTTAAGTATACTTATCTTATTTTTATCTTATAATTTAGGGTTGTTTGTATTCAAATGATTCATCATTGCCAGAAATTTCTGATTTAGATTTCTGGGAGGAGTACCCTTGTGACAGCAAGTTTAAGACATTTTACGTTAATAAAAATGAGTGATATTTTCAGGGTTTTAGGGTCCCACAAGAGATAGAATTGATATGGTTTCTGCTTAGAAACTCACATATTCTTGAAAATGCAAGCATCACCCTGATAGTTAATAAGAGAAAAGGAAGCATAAACATGAAGTTGATTCGGTTACTCTGCTTTAAACGAGCCTCCGCGAAAGCTGAAATTAAATTTCCTGCAACTGAGGTGTAAAAACATTGCATGCATATGAGTAATATCTTGCGTATAGTATAACCTCTAATCAAACTTGTTTATTGCTATATACAATACTCCTCTTGCAAGAATTATATAACTTTGACTCTGGTTTAGTAGAATTAGAATCATAAATAGGATTTTGAAATGATTTCTTATGTATTACTACTAGCTCCATTGTGCTCCTAAGTCCTGAGCTTGGTTAAACATGGCCTATTGAGATACCTTCCAACATGAGGGCCATAAAAATCTTTGTTGTGTTACAAAGGAAGAAGAAACATGAATGCATGTTTTAAATTCCTAGTTCTTTGGTTTGTTTGGTTTCTCATTTAGTCGCCTTTGTCACCTCCTAGTGAAAGGTCCTCGGGGTTGTGCTTTGTTTGTAACCGAATAATGAATTTTACAAACATATTTTCAAGAGTCTTTGAGGTAGTTTTTGTAAGTGAGCATCACACTCTATTTATACATGTTGCACTTGATAAGATTTTTATCATTCTATACAAATACTAAAGATTTTTATAGGAAGTCTATAGATAATCTATACTAACGTCTAAGATATGCCTGAATTGTAAGGCAACTTTTTAGAATTTCCCCCATGATCAAGTGGCTATCTAGAAAACTCTCGAATTTATACGTTACCTACCTAGTGTTACCTAGATCAAATTTATTTGCTGACTAGTGAAAATTCTCACGCAAGATAGAGCTGAAAAGATGTATTTATTACAAAATAAAAAAGCTTATTCACAATAGTAATAGGTTTAATTACTCATTTACTCTATCGACATTCGACTCTAAACTATTATCATTTTGTTTCTAATAAAAGAATTTATGCTTTTTAACAAGTACCATGTAATTTGCTCAAATGATTTGAAATTTATGCTTGCCTATTTTGTTGGTTTTGATCAAATTGATATGGTCATGCAAGAATATATTTGATATGTATATTCAATGTGGTCATTATTGCCACGGCCCCAGCCCCTGTTTGACCCGGTCAGGAGCCGCGGGACAGGAACCCGTGGTATCTATGATGCGACAGCAGAAGATTTTACAGGATCTTTTTAAAACTCGAAAATGCCCGATTATTTTATTTCATAATTCGGGATAAACCTCGTATTTTACAATAGAGGAATTTTCACAAGCAAATTCCCTGATTTATTAAAACATGTTTATTCATTTTAACTGAGCCACCTCTTCAAGCTTGTTAGTGCTCCGTAGCACGTTTTCCTTGATTTACAGCAGGTCGCCTGAAACATGTTTTAAAAATATTTTGTCAGCGGGGAAATACTGGTGAATCATTCATTTTGCACAAAATGACACATACTTATAAATTACAGCATAAGAGCGATTACAATGGCTTTTATCTTATTTTTATCTGGCGCCGTGTCACCTGGTGACGATGGTCATACCACTATTGGGTCTTTCCCCAAGTAATGACGTTTATCACTGTTAGGATTTATTAGCCTAACCGTGAGAAATTAGTAATGTGCACAATACCCCAATTAGCCAGTGATTCAAGATAACCATGACTTAATCCCTGTAATTATAACATTTGAAAAATTATTGGAGTATTGTAAAATACTTTTGATAAAAAGAGAATGAATCACATTGCAGATTTATACGGGCAGAGTTTAGCCTACTGATTAGCCTTGTAACCTAATTTAAATAACAATGCACACTAGGTCAGTAACTAATACAACATTTACGATAACTCACGAGATTAAAACCTTCACAACGAATGACAAAGTGCAATACTTAAACATCCATCGAATTTACGATGAATAACAAAGTATAACCCAAATTTTGAGCAACACTTAAACATCCATTGGATAGTTTTCAATCGATCGGACATTGAATCGTAGCAGCGATCGAGTTAATACCCGGTATCGTAGCAGCACCCCACTAATTTTGGAAGTAAATTCGACTTTTGAACAGTATACTTTCGTTTTTGAATTGTGGTTTCGACACCAGAGGACTGCTCATGATCTAACCTATTTATAGCAAAAATTTGGGTCTTACGCGGCCCGCGTGAGCCCACCCTTGATCTTTACGCGGCCCGCGTAGCCACCTAGTCTACGTATAGGTTTGCTGGGTCACGAGTAGGTGTGCCACGTGGACGACACGTGGATCCGGAACGCTTATCCGGTCAACCCATCTTTGACGCGGCCCGCGTCAACTTAAGCTTGACCCTTACGCGGCCCGCCTGAAGACCAGATTTCTTGATTTCTTGGTTTTTCATTTGGTTTAGGGTTTTAGCGGTCCGGGTTTTTACTTGTGGGTCGGTTTAGGACATTTTTGAGAGTCCTTACATCCTCCCCACCTTATTTAAAATCTTGTCATCGAGATCTACTGGAATAAGTGAGGATACTTTCGCTTCATTTCCGATTCCAGCTCCCAAGTGTACTCGGGTCCTCTCTTTGAATCCCACTTGACTTTGACCAGTACTAGTCGCTTGCGTTTGAGAAACTTAACTCTTCTGTCTTCTATTTGAAGCGGTTTCTCAACAAATTTTAACTTCTCATTTACCTCTACATCTTGAAGAGGTACTACCAAAGATTCGTCAGATAGACATTTCTTGAGATTGGATACATGAAATACGTCATGTACCCCAGCGAGCTCCTCTGGTAGTTGTAAGCGATAAGCAACTGGTCCTATACGTTGGATTACTGGAAATGGTCCTACGTATCTTGGACTTAGATTTCCTTTCTTACCGAACCGAACTACTCCTTTCCAAGGAGAAACTTTTAATAGTACCTTGTCTCCAATTTGAAACTCCAATGGCTTACGCCTATTGTCTGCATAACTCTTCTGGCGATCTCGAGCCGTCTTGAGTCTTTCCTTGATTTGAGTGATCTTGTCGGTAGTTTCTTGTACTATTTCAGGACCTGATAATTGACTTTCTCCTATTTCTGCCCAGCATACTGGAGTTCTACACTTACGTCCGTATAGTGCTTCGAATGGGGCAACTTCGATGCTTGAATGATAACTATTGTTATAGGAGAATTCAATTAAGGGTAAATGGTTGTCCCAGTTCCCACCAAAATCGATCACACATGCCCTAAGCATGTCCTCCAGGGTTTGAATTGTTCTTTCACTTTGTCCATCTATTTGAGGATGGTATGCAGTACTTAAATTTAGTCGGGTTCCCATGGCTTCTTGGAAACTTGTCCAGAAATAGGAAGTGAAACGACTATCCCTATCTGAAACAATAGAGAGTGGGACTCCATGTAAGGATACTACTTCATCTACATATAACTTGGCTAATCTTTCCATGCTAAAGGTTTCTTTCATGGGTAGAAAGTGAGCGGATTTGGTTAATCGATCCACAATTACCCAAATTGCGTCATTACCTTTTCTGGTCTTGGGTAACTTAGTAACAAAATCCATTGTTATGAGCTCCCATTTCCATACAGGCGTTTCTAATTGTTGGATTAGACCTGAGGGTTTCTGGTGTTCTGCCTTAACTTGTGAACAAGTAAGACATTTAGAAACATATCTAGCTATGTCCTTTTTCATTCCTATCCACCAGAAGTTATTTCTTAAATCTTGGTACATCTTATTGTTACGGTATACCTAGATTTATGGGCTTCCTCTAAGATCTTATTCCTTAATTCTCCCTGCTTTGGTACCCAAATTCGTTTATTATGGAATCTCCAAATTCTATCACTTTCTTGTTCTAATTCTTTTATTCGTCCCTTCATTCCTTCAGCATTATCCTTGATTGCTGTTTCCTGGGTATGCTTTAATTGTTCCATTAAATCTAACTGTAGATTTAATCTAAGAGCATGAACTCGCTTTTGCTTTTCATGATACTTACGACTTAAGGCATCTGCAACTACGTTTGCTTTTCCTTCGTGATACTGAATATCACAGTCGTAGTCGCTTAGGATTTCCATCCATCTCCTTTGCCTCATATTCAATTCTTTTTGCCCAAATATGTATCTTAAACTCTTATGATCTGTATAGACAGTAAACTTACTTCCATACAGATAATGTCTCCAAATCTTAAGGGCAAAAATTATGGCTCCTAACTCTAAATCATGAGTCGTATAATTTTCCTCGTGCTTTTTCAATTGCCTTGATGCGTACGCAATTACCTTTTTGCGTTGCATTAGCACACATCCTAATCCTAGCTTTGAAGCATCACAGTATACTTCAAAATCTTCTGTTCCTTCTAGTAAGGCTAGAATTGGAGAGTTTGTTAACTTATGTTTTAAGATTCTAAAGGCCTCTTCTTGCCTAGGTCCCCATTCAAACTTAACTGCTTTACAGGTTAACTTAGTTAATGGTACAGCTATCCTGGAAAAATCCTTAATAAACCGTCTATAATATCCGGCTAATCCTATAAAACTTCTAATTTCCATAGCTGACTGTGGGACTTTCCATTTGGTGATCGCTTCTATCTTAGCAGGGTCTACGTGAATACCTTCATGATTCACCATGTGTCCTAAAAATTGTACTTCCTGTAGCCAAAATTCACACTTCGAGAATTTGGCGTAAAGTTGTTCCTTTCTTAACAAAGTTAAGAGGGCACGCAGGTGCTCACAATGCTCCTCCTGACTTTTGGAGTAAATAAGTATATCATCGATAAAGACAATTACAAATTTATCCAAGTACGGTTTACAGATCCTATTCATCATGTCCATGAATGCTGCGGGTGCATTCGTTAGTCTAAAGGGCATGACTGTAAACTCGTAATGACCATACCTAGTTCTGAAAGCAGTTTTAGGTATGTCTTCTTCTTGTACCTTCAATTGATGATATCCAGAACGTAAATCTATTTTAGAAAATTATCTAACTCCTTGAAGTTGATCGAAAAGATCATCAATTCTAGGCAATGGGTATCGATTCTTAGGGCTTGTTTGGCTAAGCTTTTCAAAACAGCTTATTTGCTTTTCTGAAAAGCAAATAAGTCAATAAGTTGTTTTGAAAAGCTTTAAAATAGAGCTTTTCAAAATGACTTATTTGCTTATTTGCTTTTCAGAAAGCAAATAAGCAAATAAGACATTTTGAAAAGCTCAGCCAAACAACCCCTTAATTGTAACCTTATTTAATTCTCTATAATCGATACACATTCGCATCGAACCATCTTTCTTCTTTACAAACAACACTGGCGCTCCCCACGGGGATGAACTAGGTTGTATGAATCCTTTGCTTAGTAATTCATCTAACTGCGTTTTCAATTCCAGCATTTCGGTGGGTGCTAACCGATAAGGTGCCTTGGCTATCGGTGTAGTTCCAGGAATTAGATGAATTCTAAATTCTACTTCCCTATCAGATGGTAATCCAGGTAGTTCTTCTGGGAATACCTCTGGGTATTTTGATACTACTGGAATTTCCTTAAGTTCCTTACCCTTAGTGTTAATGATTACTGAAATCATATACACTATTCCTTGCTTTCGTTCATAACTAGCAATTTTCATTACTGAAATGAACTTTAGGGGTTTTCGTGGCTTATCTCCTGTAATCACCACTAATTCTCTTGTGGGTGTATGAATTTCTATGGAATTCTTATCACAAAGAATTCGAGCACGGTTGGCTACCAACCAATCCATTCCTAACACAACATCGAATCCAGCTAAATTCATAGGTAACAGGTTTGCCGAAAATTTATGACCTAAAAGTTCTATCTTTTCTTCTCGCACAACCTTATTTATTTTAACAGAATTCCCATCTGCCGTTTCTACAGTAAAAATCTGCCTAAGGTTGGTTAAGGATAAATTAAGAGCTTGGCAAAATGAAGTATTTATAAAACTTTGGTTTGCACCAGAGTCAAATAATACTTTTGCATAAACGTCGTGAACTAGGAACGTACCAGCTATCACATCTGGGATTAGCTCTGCTTCCTGAGTAGTGAACTGGAAGGCTCTTATGTTTCTCTTAGTAGCTTCTTCTGCAGTTTTGGTTTTGTTGTTAGCTGGTTTGACCAGTTTTGGGCAGTCTGGCCTAAAGTGTCCAGCTTCTCCACAGTTGTAGCAGACTGTTGCTTTCTTCTTCCTGCAGTCTTCCTCTTGGTGCCCCGGGATTTTGGAGAAATTGCAATACCCTTTGCATCTTCAAAAATGCTTTCTTTTGCAGGTATTGCAAAATGGAACAGTGAAAGATTGCCCAGTTCCCTTTCTCTTGAAATTGCTACGATTACCCACACGGAATTCTTGGGTAATCTTTTGGGCCACTTCCTTTTTCTGGGTTTCTTCTCTTGTACGTACCAGTCCGTCAGTGAGGGTATTAGCTAATTCCACAGCATCGTCAATAGTGCGTGGTCTCGCGGCATTGACGATATCTCGAATTTCGCCAATCAATCCCCGAATATAGCGGGAAATAAGTACCGGTTCTGGCAAAGCTAGAGTTGGTACCACTCTCGCATACTCGAAGAATGTCGAAGTATACCCTCGACAGTCTACATTCATCATCCGGTGGTTCAGGAACTTATTCGCCATTTGTTCCTTTTCATATTCGGGACAGAATTTTCTTTCCACTAGCTGTTTAAATTCTACCCAACTCATGGCATAGGCCATATTTCTTCCTTTGGCTTGAAGTACTGTATTCCACCACGCCTCTTCTTTAAAAAGATGTGACGCATACATGACCTTGTCGTCCTCGGCACATTTACTTATCATAATTACTGCCTCGGTTTTTTCTAACCAACGCAGTGCAGCAGTCGCCCCTTCGTTACCTGCAAACTCAGCCGGTTTACAGGCAAGAAACTCCTTATAAGTGCAACCAGGTGTTGCAGCTTTCATTTTCTTAAGGAGTGGAGCTTGTATTCCATCATTGTTGTTATTAGTATGGTTGCCGCCTCCGTTTACACTATTACTGAAATTGTCACCATGTGTGCGTTTGCTAGGAATAATTTGTTGAGGTTCAACTGGATTTCGAGCAGTAGTAAGTATTGCTGGAATAGCATTGGCTATCCCCTGAGCAACGATATTCTCGATATCTTGCGTATTTAGAAATTGATCTTCATTGTTATGCTCAGATTGATTACCCTCGTTAACTTGTTCATTACCAGCGTGTGCCATCTGGTAATTAATTTATATAAGTAATTAGTATAACATAATTAATAACCAAACATAACAAATAATTACACATAATCACGTAAACAAATATAGCCAAAATTGTCGATCTTTCGACTTTCGATATTTTATATATTATGCATCCATACACACCGTTATCTTACAAAAGTTTTATTTTTAGGTTATGAGTAAAATGCACGGATAGTCCCTGTGGTTTTGTAAAATAACACCTATAGTCCCCAACTTTTGGAAATTACACCGGTGCTCCCTGTGGTTTGACAATTTGTTACTCGGATAGTCCCTGGAGTGGATGGGGGTTAGTTTTCTCAGTTAAGTGAGTGTGAAATGACCTTAATGCCCTTACTGTATTAAAAAAATATTAAAAGATAAAATTAACTCAAGTGGGCCCTACCCCACCCTGGATTCGATTATGAGAACCAACCAATAATGCACTTCCATTCTGATCATAATTATGAAATCTTCTTCGTTTCTGATCGCTTTCCCGCAATTCAATTCGATCCTGATTTTGAAAACTATGCACCAATGCACTTCTATTCCGGTCACCATCCCACAATTCTATTATATTCGATTCCGATCACCATCCTGTAATTCAATACCATTCTGATCACCATCCTGTAATTCAATACCATTCTGATCACCATCCTGTAATTTAGTACGATTCCGATCACTATCCAGCATCCCCGTACAACTCCGATCACCATCCCGCAACTCGGTTCGCTCCCGACTATAAACCTGATCACCTAACAACAACGATGAAGCTACCAAACCACTAACCTCCACCTTCTTCACACTCTGAACATCTTTTAATCCCTCAATTTCAACATTATCTTTCTCAATTTCCATTACACACTTAACATTAGGGTTTGGGCTTGTAACTTTTCCTAAATCACTACAATCATTACAATTGGATGCAATTAACACACGCTTTGGTACCTCACAGTTAAGTGGGTGGATGGAAGTAACAGAGAGCCGGAGAAGGATGGAAGTAACAGACAGATTTGAATACAGATTTGAGGGTGAGGGTGGGGGTGAGGGTGGAGTGGGGCCCACTTGAGTTAACTTATCTTTAAATATTTTTAATATTTTTTAATACAGTAAGGGCATTAAGGTCATTTCACACCCACTTAACTGAGAAAACTAACACTAATCTACTCCAGGGACTATCCGAGTAACAAACTGTCAAACCACAGGGAGCACCGGTGTAATTTCCAAAAGTTGGGGACTATAGATGTTATTCTACAAAACCACAGGGACTATCTGTGCATTTTACTCTTAGGTTATTTTACATACTTATATTTTTATTATTTAATTATTAAACAACCACAGTTTCACAACCACACTATATTCTGTCAGCCGGTATCTTAGAAGCGACGTTCCCTTTCGTCGTACTTCCAGGAGATTTGTTCTCCTACCTCCCGGATCCTATTCCCTGCATCTATCAGCTCCTTGTGACAACCCGAACTAAACCAGGTATCCGTACGACTTAATTAGTAATTGATTACTGCTGAATTACTGTGCTTGCTTGAACTTGTGAATAAACTGCTACTTGCATACTGATACATGCACTTACTTGCATCATACTTTATTTGCTGTCACTCCATATTTTGCTTACAGCACCTTAGTGACAAACATGATGCACAAAAAGCACAGTAGCACTATAATGGATAACCTATTGAACATGCTGATAAAGCCAGCATCAGGCAGACACTGCCTCTAAGGCCTGTATGAGCCAGAAATATTTTGCTACACTAGTGGTGAGTGTAGGGATACAAGGGTTGTAGAACTGCGTCTCTAGGAATAGGTCACTATGACTGGATGTGCCTAAAACGTACTCTAAGTACAAAACTCAGCACTTTACATAATAATTCAGCTTTTAGCTAACTAATAAAGTGCCAAAACATGAGAAAAATATTACTAGACACTTTCCAAAGTGTCGGAAATAAGTTGTGTCACTAAAAAAAATGGTAATAACGACAATTTAAGCTTTATTAAGCGCTTTAACGGATTACTATCCAACCGAACAACCGGGCGTTACCCGAAACATGAAAATATTGTTATTTTCATTATTTATCTTTTTCTGAGTCAGTTAGGGCCCCTGAATACCCTAACACCCGTCATAACACACTACACATTAGTAACCGAGTTAACACTTAACTTAACCAAACTAATGCCTAACTAATTGGTTGGTTTCGGACTAGGACCCCCCCTCTCTAACCGGCCCCAACTAGAGGGGACACCCCTTTGTACTTATTGATTTGTTTAATCTCCCTTGTTTAGTATCTAGAAGACATGGTGACCATTGGATAATAATCACCCTAATTGTCTATAAGATCAAAGTTGAACACACATGAACATTATCATCACACAACACACTTCACAACTCTCTCTCTCTTTGGCTCTCGGCCGAACCCACACCCACACATCCATCCATCCTTCGATCTTGTTCAAGCCATTCCAACATCATACAAGTGTTAAGGGTCGCATATTAGGAAGCTTGGAGCAAACGGAACGCGAAGGACCTCTTTATCTTGCTTTTATCCACGCCATTTTCGTCAAGATTCTTCCCTAGCCTCGAGCTAGTGGTATGTTGCTTAGAACACCTTCTCAATCTATTCTAAAGTGGTTAAAAGGATTTGTATCAGTTAAAACTCGTTAACATGCAAGATGATGCTTTAACGTTTACTAAAAACACTAAAAATAGTGGTTAAAAGCTCATGTGTTGTGTAAATGTTGTAGTAATTAAAATGTATGATTATTTAGGCCCGATCTATGATGTGGTAGCTCGGATCATCGTTTAACCCGGTATGGTAAGGTCATGGATCCTAACATAAGCTTGTTTTGAATGATACAAGGGTTAAAAGGTGAAACTCTACCACACGCGAATCATGAACTTGTGTAAAAGAGTTTTACTTGTGAAATTGTGTTTAAAACTAGCAGATCTACGTATCTGCAAGTGGTATTTTCAAAGGACCAAGCGTTAAAGAAATCATGCTTTCTAAAAATGGATCTTACACTAACAAGAATGATTTTTATAAACCACAAGTGTGTAAACACTTGTGAAATGAAAAGATCCGACAAAATAACAGTTTTTGTAAAAGATGACTGGAAGTTGTAAAGATAGATTTTCTCTAAAAACGAGGTTTTTACAAGATCAAATTACCTTATATGAAGATCTACTAAATTTAAGGGGATTTACACCACAGTTTTGGGAAAACTGCAAGTTCATGTAATTTTTGGCAATTTACACATATGTTGATTAGTTGTTGTGATGAAAGTTGTTCTGATCAAATAAAGAAAATTGTTGAGTTGATTTGTTAAAGAAAATGATACGCTTGAAAGCGTGGCCACCTCCAGTTACAGAGGAAACTCTGGCGAAATTTTTCTAAAAACCTAACACTTAGAACTATTTACACTACAAGTGTTAGAATTATTTTTGACATGTTTTCGAAATATGAATTTCGCCATGAATTTATTTACTAAATATTCGGAGGTGGGATTTTCACAAAATTTAACGTGATAAATATATATTTTTCACACACTGTTTATGATTATTTTGTGAAAATACATAAATATTATTTTTAGAGTAAAAATAATATTTACGAACGTTAACAAATCCAAAATAATACGAACGCTTTCACCATAAATATATAAGTTACACCGGTAAGTATATTACCACTCGATTGTTAAAACGTAACTTACGCACTTACGGAAATATTTATGAACGCGTATTTTAACAACGTATTATTGGAGAAAAATTATGTGAAATGAAAATATAATATTTTTGAGGAAAATACTTATATTTTGGAATTGGAATTATATATATATATATATATATATATATATATATATTAAGTGAGACTTAATGATATAATTTGAACGCACATGTATTGAATCCCCCATCCTTGGGAAGGAGAATAACTACCAAGTATATACAGAATGTAAACACGAAATAGTTGTCTAACTATTTCCTAAAGACTTAAACTATAAAGCTAAGGCACGGCCGTCCGTCTAATAGAAATTAGCACCTGTAGGTCGTCGCACAGCTGCCTGATTTGGAGTACTTGGTAGAGACGCACCGACTGTGAGTTCATGTCCCCCTTTTCTCTTAACTGTTTTCAGTTTTTAACTGCGGGGGTGAAATACATGTTACTATGATTACGAGTACTTTATACATGGTATGGTTAGCGTAAGGAGGTTTACTACTTAGATCATGTGAGTGGGTAGGAGCAACATGAGGCCATTAGTCCTCATGGCGGGACCGAGGGACAGGAGCGGTAGATCTATCTGGGTGTAGCGAGCCCAGCCCCAGGCCAAACTAGAAACGGACCTCGGGGTGACTTTGTCCACATACTATTGCCGTGGCGAAATCTGCTAGGTTTGAGTCTCCCTATTTGCACTTCACATATATCAGTGGCCTTGCAAACCATTGGTGATCTCAATTCCCTTATTTGCTACATACCAAGACTATTTTTATACTCACAAAGGTTTACTTACTCACTTACACATGAACTCGCTCAACATTATTGTTGATTTTTCAACTTACATGTATTTCAGGAAATTAAAGATCTGGCGCGGTATGTTATGTTTTCCCGCTGCATATGGGTTCCGAGGTCATCCGGGTTTAGGAAATGTGACTTTTTCCTGGACGAGTCACAAATCTTAAACTGCGTTTATTTCATGTTGATGTTTATGTTTTTCAAAGACAATGTTTTATGTTATGAGGTTGTAAGTCCCTAAGACAATGTTATGTTACTCTGGTTTTAAAACTTATTCGAATGGATGATCTTGCATGATTTTATTTCATATAGCTTTGTTATGGTTAAGCTATGGTATTAAGAAGTCACACCAAATTAACCACGCTTCCGCAAAGCCAGGGTGTGACACTCCTCGCCAAAATGGCGGAGTTCAGCTAAGTTTTCATTACTCATTGGTGGGTTTGGTGCAGGTTCTAGGTCGAACTGAGGGAAAAAGGTATAAGGATTATTTAGGAGGTTTTGAAACTGCCAGTCGTTGGTCCACCATTCGTCCATTTCTCCTAGAGGTTGAGTGTGAATCAGGGGTTCTGGGATGGCTGGTTCCAAGTTTATTGGAAGTTGGTTTTCAGCAGGATAAGGGAAGAGGTTTTCATTAATTGGCCTAATAATATCACAGCTTGCCAGTATGCGACTAGTTCTTCCTGCAGTGGCAATTCCTCGGCTTGCTTAGAACTTTCCCCAATTTCTATTCCTACTTGTCTAAAACTTTCCCCGATCCCTTTTCTTTTATCCATGGGATTTTCTATCTTGGGAACTTTCCTAGTTGCTGGTTTCCTTCTGCGCACACGCCTCCAACCCACAAATCTTCTTATTTTCTTTGGCTTTGATTTCTTCGGAGGTGGAGCTTGGAATTCCATAGGTTCTTCAACATCGGCTAAGTAACCAGTAAAGTCTTTGGAAACTTCTATTTTCACAGGATAGAGATTGAGATTCTCAAGAGCTTCAGATAATTCATTCATGCTGTTTAGCTTTTATGAAGAAACACATAAACTTTTAGTTTAAAATTTTGTAAATTAATTTTCATAGAATCATATAATGGAAAGCTGAAAATTTAATTAGAAATATCTAACAAACCATTTTATTGAAACAAAATATTTATTTTTAGTACAACTAAAATATTAAAGTTTCTGGTTTGTAGGTGACATAGGGGCTAATACTGGTTTGGCGATTTAACTATAAGTTAGCATTTACTGCTATAGTGGCTAACATATAGAGATTTGCCCATTGTTCATCTAACTCATCTTCCCATGGTGGTTTAGTGTCTATTTTCTGAGTTTCCTTATTGATCATAACTCCTTTTGGTTGTAACTTCCTCATTTTCTCTTGACTTTTCTTAATAATCAAACTTCTTTTATTAGGGGTAAGTGGTTTTTCATACTGTGCCTTACGAACAAATATTCCCTCCTCAGTATCTGCTGAATATATTGAGGAATTTGATTGGGATGTAGTTCCAATATCTTTCGGTAAACTATCTAATTTAAGATAGATATCCGAAATTCTTTGCTTACTCATACTGTAACTAACAAATAGTCAAGATAAGAGCACATAATTACAAGATGATAATCAGGAAAAATTAAGTATTTTAAATACTTAATAGGCTTAAATCAGTGGCTCTTTCAGTTGCTCTGATACCACCTTATCTTGTCACGGCCCCAGCCCCGGTTTGACCCGGTCAGGAGCCGCGGGACAGGAACCCGTGGTATCTATGATGCGACAGCGGAAGATTTTACAGGATCTTTTTAAAACTCGAAAATGCCTGATTATTTTATTTCATAATTCGGGATAAACCCCGTATTTTACAATAGAGGAATTTTCACAAGTAAATTCCCTGATTTATTAAAACATGTTTATTCATTTTAACTTTAACTGAGCCACCTCTTCAAGCTTGTTAGTGCTCCGTAGCACGTTTTCCTTGATTTACAGCAGGTCGCCTGAAACATGTTTTAAAAATATTTTGTCAGCGGGGAAATACTGGTGAATCATTCATTTTGCACAAAACGACACATAGTTATACATTACAGCATAAGAGTGATTACAATGGCTTTTATCTTATTTTTATCTGGCGCCGTGTCACCTGGTGACGATGGTCATACCACTATTGGGTCTTTCCCCAAGTAGTGACGTTTATCACTGTTAGGATTTATTAGCCTAACCGTGAGAAATTAGTAATGTGCACAATACCCCAATTAGCCAGTGATTCAAGATAACCATGACTTAATCCCTGTAATTATAACATTTGAAAAATAATTGGAGTATTGTAAAATACTTTTGATAAAAAGAGAATGACTCACATTGCAGATTTATACGGGCAGAGTTTAGCCTACTGATTAGCCTTGTAACCTAATTTAAATAACAATGCACACGAACTAGGTCAGTAACTAATACAGCATTTACGATAACTCACGAGATTAAAACCTTCACAACGAATGAAAAAGTGCAATACTTAAACATCCATTGAATTTACGATGAATGACAAAGTATAACCCAAATTTTGAGCAGCACTTAAACATCCATTGGATAGTTTTCAACCAATCGGACATTGAATCGTAGCAGCGATCGAGTTAATACCCGGTATCGTAGCAGCACCCCACTAATTTTGGAAGTAAATTCGAATTTTGGACAGTATACTTTTGTTTTTGAATTGTGGTTTCGACACAAGAGGACTGCTCATGATCTAACCTATTTATAGCAGAAATTTGGGTCTCACGCGGCCCGCGTGAGCCCACCCTTGATCTTTACGCGGCCCGCGTAGCCACCTAGTCTACGTATAGGTTTACCGGGTCACGAGTAGGTGTTCCACTTGGACGACACGTGGATCCGGAACGCTTATCCGGTCAACCCATCTTTGACGCGGCCCGCGTCAACTTAAGCTTGACCCTTACGCGGCCCGCCTGAAGACCAGATTTCTTGATTTCTTGGTTTTTCATTTGGTTTAGGGTTTCAGGGGTCCGGGTTTTTACTTGTGGGTCGGTTTAGGACATTTTTTAGAGTCCTTACAATTATGATCATTTATTTTATAAACTGATCATTAACTTAATTGCCTCTATTCCATTAATCGGTAAATATTCTATGGGTGTATTTACTCTTACTAGAAGAATAGGGTTTCCTTTGAGTGTATATCTATACAGGTTATTAGAGAGGGTTTAAGGTTGATACAATCACCACCATAACATCACTCTAAATCGTCCCTCCCCCACCCCTCTAAAACCGTGATCTTTAGATCACCTTAGCCATCATCACCGTACACCCTAACTGGGAACCAGATCAGTCAACAACATGACTGCATCTATCTCTACGATTTCTGGATTGACAGGTACACATCTTCTTGTTTCAATCATGTTTTTTTAAAGAATTGATCAACATGTGGTATCAGAGCACATGCTGATTAATCAATTATGTTTTGTGAAGAAACACAAAGATTTGATGAAAAACCCATTAAAAATAAGATTTTTATGTATTTTTTGTATCTAATATCATGTTTATGTTTTCATGGATTAATAGATCTGATTAGAACATGTTAAAATCTCATTAAAAGCAGTTAATTTTTGAAGTTTTGATAAAATTAGTCAAGAACAAGTTTGAACGTTCATAAATAGTTCTTGGTGTTCTTGATGGTTCTCATCCTAAATTTGACGAAAATCATATAATTAGGTGATGAGTCGGATTACAATGTGTTTTTAGATATGTTGGGTAACTTTATATCCAAGTTTCTAATTTGATTAATTAATTTGAAATCTTCTAGAATATTGGATGTATCTAAAAATCCTAAAATTTTGAAAATAGTTGCACTTGCAGTCCCTTAAGTTTAGGAAAGTCTCCCACCTAACGTCTTCGTAGATGGGATTTACTAAAGACCTTATTTCAATGCAAATTGTACTTACTTATGTTTATTAATAAAATTTCCTCACTTATTTGATTTTGTTTCTCTAAATATGTTTCAGCTAGCCTAATAAGCATATAGACAATAATTAATAATTATACAAATCAAACATTAAGGGCGTACTTGTCAGTTTGATCCTAACTACTTAGGTTTTAAATTTGGGATTGTAGTATGATTAATAAGGGTCTTGAATTAAATATCGATTCAATGACTGTATTTCTCTGTTACAGTTTTGGTTTAAAACTAAAATGAGTATTAAATCCTCATCAGACTTACCTATTCACAAATCTTCAAACATTCAAATAATCAAAGGCTAAACATTAATTTCTAAACATTTGGCAAATTGGGCCACAAAATCACAAATCCAAAATTCTGAAAAGGCTCAAAAACGTATTTGGTTCATAAATCCAGGTCCTTTAAGATTTCATTTTTGAAAAAAACATACCAAATTTTTTAGATATATATATATAGGGTAAGGTTCCAGCGTGAACAACCTCCCAAGAGTGAACTGCGTGAACACATATGGACCCTTGATTTCCTTTTTAGTTGTTAAGGGTAGGATTGTAATTATATAAAAAATTAGATTTAAATCATTATTTTAATAATTGAATTAAGTTACATCTTTCCTAATTTAAATTCATTATCCACATTATGTTTATTTATTAATAAGATAATTATCAAAACAAACAACAAATCACCAGATTTCAATTTTAATTTTTATTTCAGATTTCATCACCAGAATTCAAATTTTGATTTTTAAGATCCACATAACCTTCATATTTCAACGGTATACACATGTGTACTTGGATATAAATAGAACAGTACACATGTGTACTCAGCATCATACATATGCGTACAGTAATTCACATGTGTACATCAACATTCAATACAAAAAAAAATTCTGAGATATCACAAAAACAGACGATATACACATGAGTACATCACATTAAAAAGAGGGCAAAATCAAAATACACATGTGTACATCGCATTTAAACAAATAATTATTTTAATAATTGAATTAAGTTACATCTTTCCTAATCCTTGATTTGATTTGTGAGAGATTTATGCAATCAATTTAAGAGGATAATTGATTACTTGATTTGTGAGACATTTATGCAATCAATTTAAGATTGAAATTACACATATACCCTTTTTGTAATTAATTAAATGAAAAAAATTAACCAAATAATTACCATCATGCCACTCACTTTAATCTCAAGATCATAAAAATCAAGGGCCCAGATCAGCTCACGCAGTTCACTCTTGGGATTTTGTTCACGTTTGAACATAATCCTATATAGGAGTTGGCCAGAAAGTCCAAATTTCCTAAAAAGTGTAAAAAGTCATAAAACACCATAATATCAACCATAAAACACACAAAAAACCCACAAATAATATGATGAAGATTACTAAAACATCATGTATGTGGGTTTTGTGTTGTGTTTTAGATGTTAAGGCTTTGATTATGGAATGACAAATATTATTGTGTTTTATGTTGTTTAGCATTTTGTGTTTTATATTCATAGTTATACGATGGTGCGTTTGAAGTTTTTATGGACTATTAGAGTTTGAATATGGTGTTTTAGTAATATTCATTCTATTATTTGTGAGTTTTAGGTGTGTTTTATGCCTGAAATTATTGTGTTTTATGACTTTTTACACTTTTTAGGAAACTTAGACTTTCTAGCCGAACCTCACCCTATATATATATATATATATAGGAATAGGATAAGGAGAGAACGATTTGAAGTGTGTGAGAACAGTGTGAACGATTTTCAGCCATAGGATCTTTGTGATTTGTGGCTAAGATGATGCGGTGGCATTTTTGTAAATAATGGGAACCTTATAAGTACCAGGAGGGGTAAAATTGGAAGATTCAAACAAGGGTGTACATGCTAATCACATGTCATTTTCCCCCATCATATTTAAACGCCAATAACTATTTTATTCGTGATTATTTTTCTAAAAAAATTACACCATAAAACTCAGCGTTTTTTTATCTTTCCAACGAGTATACTATTGATATACTTTTCGAAAAAAATGAAATGGGTTTTATGGCGTTCTTCTAAACTGGGTGTTTTATGGCGTTTTAGACTAGTTATTTTTATGGCGTTTTTCTAAACTATGTGTTTTTATGGCGTTTTAACTAGGTATTTTCATGGCGTTTTTCTGAACTGGGTGTTTTATGGCGTTTTAAACTGAGTTTTTCATGGCGTTTTTTTCTGAACTGAGTGTTTTATGGCGCTTTAACTAGGTTTTTTCATGGCCTTTTTTCTGAATTTGGAGTTTTTATGGCGTTTTATTTGAATACCCAGTTCATGTGTATGGGTTTTTTTGACAATATTACCCCTTAGTGTAATTTAGAATCAATGCCACATGTCAACTCCAAAATTGTTCTCACCGTTCTCATACTTTTCACCGTTCTCTCTAAATCCTGACCCTTTATATATATATATATATAGGGGGCTGCTAGAATGAGAACCACCACGAGTTATGAGAACCACGAGAACCGCGACCCGCGGGTGGCCGTTGGCCACGAAATTTTTTTTACACCTAGATCCGTATGTTTTAGGACCGGGTGTAAATTTTCGGTTCAAACGGCGCGCCCGAGGGGGTAGTTTTTTACGCCCAAAGTTTGGGTTTTTTTAATTTTTCTTTTTTTTTTACCAAACTTTGGGCGTAAAAAACTACCCCCTCGGGCGCGCCGTTTGAACCGAAAATTTACACCCGGTCCTAAAATATACGGATCTAGGTGTAAAAAAAATTTTCGTGGCCAACGGCCACCCGCGGGTCGCGGTTCTCGTGGTTCTCATAACTCGTGGTGGTTCTCATTCTAGCGGCTCCCTATATATATATATATATATATATATATATATATATATATATATATATATGGTAAGGATCATTTCAGAACACTAAATAATTGCAGAACTTATAGAACTCCTAATAAACAATCATTCTACTAATATTTTATATTTAACATTGTTTAAGGGTATTTTTTTATCATTTATTATGATTCCATGTGTGTTAAGAGTAGTTTTATCATTTTTTTCATATGTAATTTTATGATTACATATACGTAAATTGGTTCATTTACACATATGTAAACTAGTTCCTTTACACATGTAATTTAGTTATTACACATAAATAATCTGTTTTTTCATATATGTAATCATAAAAAAAACATATAATATATCCTTAAATAATGTTAAATATAAAAATATATAAATAAAACAATTGTTTATTAGCGGTTCTGAAAGTTTTGTAATATTCAGAGTTCTGAAATGAAATGAACCCAACCCTATATATATATATATATATATAGAAACGGGATCAGGAGAAAACGACAAAAAGTGTGAGAACGGTGAGAACGTATCCTGGCCGAACACGTGGCGTGGGGCTTGATCAGGGACCGAGGGGTTTTTTTGTCTTTTTAACATTCTTCTCCTTTCACGGTTTTCGCGTTTGAGAAGCTTCTTTATTTTTTGCGTGCAAGATAATTTTGGCGTTTTGTAGATTTATTAATTTTTTGGCGTTTATTGTTTTTTTTCTCAGATTTCTTCTCTTTGAGGTAATTCTTTTTGTGTCACATAGTTAATATTTTGGCGTTATGGCTTTTTTTCCATGTTTTTTTTGGCGTTTTGTATCTTTTTGTTAATACTTCATTACCATAGATTAATATTTCAAAAAATTACAATAAGTGGAAAATCAAAATAATCTAATAGTCTTCTGTAGGTGGGATTACATCGGAGATGTACCCATCGCTTTGTTCTTCACTTTCTTCAGATTCTTCATCATCAAATTTCATTTTTGCGTATAACGCCATTAGCTCGTCTCTTCTTTGCTGCAGCCTATTCAAGAATATTACTGCATCCTTGGATTTTGGATCGTTTGAAGGTGTTAAATCACAGAGTTGTTCAATGATAGATAGTAACCCTATCTTCAACATTTCTTCCATTGGTCTTGAATATTGCACCCCTTTTTCATAATTTACTTCAAGTGTTCATTCTTCCTCATGCAATACCCAACTCCTAAGTTTTGGTATTTGTGTATCTTCAATATCATCATCATTATCTTCTGCTGGAAACTTTCTCTCCAGTCTTCGTATTACAGTTCTTGTTCTTTCACAATCGTTGTCTCTTGGAACTCCAAGGGCCAGGATATCCTTTTGAATATTTTCATTCATTCCCATCATGGCTTTTATTGTTCTTATCTTAACCCTTCTCCTATCAGCGAACTTTGTGATGAATCTTTTTTCTTTCCTTTCAAACCTCCATGCAATAATCTTAGCCATTTTTTAAATTTTTTGGCGTTTTGGAGAATATGTGGCGTTTTAGTTTTTTTGGCGTGTTTGAACTTGGGTTTTGATGCTCTTCTTTTATATTGACTTTTTTTTCCCGCGTATGTCAGGTAATTATGGCGTTTTGAAAAAGATAAATAAATTTAATATAATAAATGTTAGTAATTATGTTTTCCGTCGTTTCAATTTACTGTTTTTTTGCAGTTTACCGTGTTTTGTTTTAAGACTCAATTGTTTTAATGGTGTAACTCATCAAATCTTTTTGACGGCTGTAATTATGGCGATTAGATAACTATTGGACTTCTTTTGTTTTATATTCTTTTGCACATTTTTTCACTTTTTTTTATAATATTAGGTGTTCAAATTAATTTTATTATAGTTTGTTAGTTTATTGGGGGGGGGGGGCTTTTGTATGGCATTATGGCGTTTTACACGTATTTGCTAATTTTGGCGTTTTATTATATTTTTCGTTATAGCATTAATATTATTTTGTTGTTTATTAACTGACATTACAAAACAAACAATAGGCAAAGAAAATTAAAAAAAAGTAAAAAAAAAAAAAAAACAAAACAAAGTAGAAGCAATTTATTATTTTAAATCTTCAGTTTCATCAGTCTCTTTTTTCTTTTGAAGCTACAAGAAATGTGACAAATAAATGACGTTTTGGGTTTGGCGTTGTTTATTTTCTTTGTTCATGTGTTGAATTGTCTTTGTTGATGTTTGAGTCATAGAGCGACCCCCTGTGGGTGGATGCTATCTGCCACTGGTATAGGTCTCTTCTTATCATCCAAACCTTCTTCAGGAACAAAGATGACAGAATGACATATGGGTGTCATCAGTCCCTCTTTTTTCAATTTTGTCCATCTCATGCAGCAAAATCTTTTCTTCACTCGGGTAAAAAATCCTTAAATGAAGCTTCATGCAGAACTTTACTGAGGATCAAAGAAAAAGATGTTTGCTGTCGTTGTATTTTTTGGCGTTTTACATTGAGTTGTAAATTTTTTTTAGCAACCACCGTGTGTTTTTTTGTTGTGATAAACGTAAGGTGGTGAGGCGTTTCTATTTATAGATTTTTTTTGGCGCGTAGGTTAGGCGGGATGTTATTTTTATAACACAAAATGTAAATAACATTTATTCGGATGTAAAGTTTGGCGTTATATATAATGGCGTTTCATATTTTATGGTGTTTTTGTAGTCAGAGAGCTTAAATAAAAACACAGAAAAAAGCACCCAGTGATAAAATTGGCGTTTTTTACTTATTTGGCGTTTTATTTTCAATGGCGTTTTATGTGAGGAATAGTTTTTTACTTTTTTACCCTTAATGACGCGCGTCCACGTAATAAAATTGGTGTTATTTACTAAAATGCGTCACACCCCGATATTTCCACGTATTACCGGTGGGCCCGGTGGGGAGTATCGTGACGTAGTTGATATCATCATAGTCAATAATCACAGTTTAATGCACAGCGGAAGTCTAAAAGTAAAATATTACAAACCGAATTGAAAGTAACAAAGTATTACAACGGAATGTAAAGGATCCATAGGCGGATCAAAACAAAGGAAAAATATTGTTCAACAGATTTTTAAGTGACAAAACTTGCAAGACTCTTATTTATTCACTCAGGAGTAGCCAGCCTATTCCGCCTAGTACCTGCACTTTAGCCTTTTGGAAAATACGTCAGTTTACACTGGTAAATCAATTAACAGACTCTTTTAAGAACATTTATGAAAATTGATTTAAATGCACAAGGCACAAATAATTTTTTATAACTTGGGATAATTATTTAAAAATAAACTTGTAAAAGAATTATATGTTCGTTATACGTTCAGTTGCCCGGGCTGAATACCGGGTTAAAGATTAATTGACACACCACATAATATAACCCACGGCGAGTTATTCTCGAACAGGTGGGTTTATTAATTTTACATACGCACCGGCAGGTGTATGCCTACACTTCGTGCTTAAGTCGTGGCCATTTCAATGAATGAGCCGATGATATCCAGGACATGGTCATTAACCCCCCAAAGGCTTTAACAAACAAAACAGATTAAATGGGTTATCTCAATGATTTAACCTTCATACGATTAAAGATTTAATACCCGACCAAGCGGTATTTTATATACCGTACCCCAAGCCCGTATAAGGGAAAATAAGTTAAAAGTATTTACCTGAGCAAGTATATATATCAATTAGCAAGTGCAAGTATCTTTTACTGGACTCCTAAATCTGGAACGAAGGTTTTAATAACCAATTAGATTCCTAACGGGTCTTACCTAAGTTATAACTTAGACCGGTTAGTTTTAAAGAAAGATATATGGTTCAAAACGCAAGATTAAGCGAAGACCGGATTAGAATGTGATTTAGACCCGACAAGTTTGAGGACTTGTATAATATGGGTAAACTAAACACATTCTGGATTTTGAGGTAAAAATGATAAGGTTTGACCCGTTTCGGTTAATTTATGCAAACTAGTTACATAAACCGTACTGAACGCGAAAAATGCATAACGGGTAAACAAATGAGTCATGAACAGGTTTCCTAAGTTAATATGCCTTAAATATGTTGTGATATCAGTAGGATACCTTCCATTATGCCCAAAATGAATTTAAACTCAAATTAAGCCCGTAGGGGTATTTTGGTCATTTTAAAGGTTATAAAAGAGATTAAATATTAATATGAGGTTCTATTAATACCGGCCGTATACTATTAATACGGGCCTTATGCTATTATACGGCCGATATACACAATATGTAAGTAAGTTTTTGCCATGTGTTAATATTAGGACCCTAATTTTATTTAGCCATTGGGCGTTTTGGAAATCGGCCAACTCAAAATCAAAACTTAAATGCTTTTGTCTTCTTTAGTGACTGCGTCTCAATTCCCTCCCAGAAGAACCCTTAGAGGGAATTTCTGTTTGAGTTTTGATTTCATTTGCACATTGTTGAGTGATTTCATGGTAGGCCAATCGATTTCCCCGAACTAGTTGCTTCTATTTAACTTTAGGGTTAAACCCATTAGGGTTACCAATTTGTCTCTGTATACTCATGCAAGTTGTTGATTGGGGCACACCAAAATATAGGTTTAGGATCAAATACAAAGAATCCTAGGTATCAAACGGACTCCGATTGACCTAATTCAAGCGGCATTGTAACCGTCTCATCAAACTCTACGATGTGAGATTTTAGGTTTTCATATTCGGATTTATAGGTTGTAGATTTTAAAATTTTTGTTTATTATCATTGTATCTTTTACTTATTGTTGTGTTTTTTCTATATTTGCGTCATTATGTCTTTTTTCCTCGACATTGTGTTATATTTTTCAGCATTGTGTTATATTTTGCTCGACATTGTGTCATCACTTCCTATTTTTAGGAGCCTTTGTAAAATAACTTAACCCCCAAAATATATAATCTTGGTTTAAAAAAGCGCGAGGTGCTCCAAAGCGTTTTGGTTCCAAAATCTTTAAGCGAAGCTTCAAGCGCGAAGCGAGAGCTTCACGTATACGAAGCGCTCGAAATTAAAAAAAATATATATATAAAAAATATTTGTACACATCAATATGACATATTCTACTTGTTAATCAATTATAAACACAAAAACATGATTAAAAAACACACTTAACACATAAAACACATAGTTAAAACATAAATTAAAGTCGAAACACACTTAACAATGCACTTATAACCTCCCACCAAATGTTGTTTCAGTCGATAAACTCCCCCTTTGCACATTTTCCTGCAAAAATTACAAGAAATATCTGATCGGACCTTAGGATCTTGGGTATCATATTTTCTACTCGGGTTACCAGATGATATGGACTTTTCCAAGGCAGAAGTCGTGTTGTTCGATCCTGAGACCATTATGATTTCTAAACAGAAATGAAGTTACAGATATAACAGCTCTCAGATAAGAAGTTAATAACAGTTGAAGATGGACAAATTAAACAGAAATAACAGCTCTCAGATAAGAAGTTAATAACAGTTAAAGAAGGCTAACATTCTTTTTTTAGGGCAAAGAAGTAGCGGGTATATCAATAAAAGATGCTAGACCTCAATTAAACCCTATTAGAGACTGTTGGGCCCAAATAAAACCCCAATCTGACCTGATTGGGCTGAAGCGTCGCTTCAAACACATGGCGCTTCGGGCTTAAAGCGCGCTTCGAAACGCTTCACGTGATTTGTCGCTTCAGAGCAAAAAAAGCGCTATTCCTAACGCTTCATCGCCTCACGCTTCAGAGCAAAAAAAGCGCTATTCCTAACGCTTCATCGCCTCACGCTTCAGAGCAAAAAAAGCGCTATTCCTAACGCTTCATCGCCTCACGCTTTAAGCTCGCTTTTTAAAACCAAGTGTATAATCATTTAATGATCACATGAAATCATAGTTGTCAAAGGCACAAGGCGCTTAAAAAGCAATGCCTTTTACAGGCGAGGCTTATAGTATATAAATACAATTATTAGGGGTTTTAGATATGTTTTAGGCTTCTTTAGGGCTAGTTTAGGTTGTTTTAGGTTGATTCCAGGCTTGTTTAGGGATGTTTCGGATCTGTTGAGACAATTTGTCCTCGGAATTTTGTCTGAACTTGGCCTGAAAATTTAATATCAATCTTGATCATGGAAAGATCCAGTTGATATGATTTGCTCTATATTGAGAGTAATATACTCTAACTTTTTGTAGGAGACAAGGGAACAAGATGGATACAAATCTTGTCTCTCGGGAAGACTATATAACCGATCTCCCTGAAAGTATTATTGAAACCATACTCACAAAACTGCCATTAAGAGATGTTGTAAGAACAAGTGTGTTGTCTAGTAAATGGAGGTACAAATGGACTATCCTTACAAAGCTTCAATTTGATGATGACTGTATATTAGACACTCATCATAGAGCACTTCCAGAGATCAGTCTTGTTAAATTTGTGAATCAATTTCTTTTGCTTCATAATGGTCCTATTACAAGGTTCACTCTATCTAGCGAGTATTTGGAAAGATCTCCATATGTAGATCAATGGCTACTTTTCTTATCAAGAAAAGATGTTCAAGAATTGAGTTTTGGGTTGGCTGAAAGTGAGTGGTTTAAAGCACCTTCTTGTCTTTTCTCTTGTAAAAAACTGATTGCTTTGGAGCTTGTTAGATGTGAGCTGGACCCACCGTTACATTTTAAAGGTTTTCCGAATTTGAAACGTCTTAATCTTCAACAAGTTCTTATTGCCCCTGATGCTTTGGAAACTCTCATTTCAAGTTGCACGCTTCTTGAAAGTTTGACTTTGTCACACTTTGAAGGTGCAAAACTCACCATTCGTGCTCCGAATCTGAAGTATCTAGAAGGTTATTTTAAAGGTATTTGTCTTGAGAACACTCCTATGTTAGTTGTTGTATCGATCGCCATGTATATGGCTGAGGCTTATCAAAGTTCAAGTTGCAATTTTGATAAGGTGCTTGGTGGTGTACCATCCATTCAGAGGCTTACTGGTCACGGTTACTTTACAAAGGTTTGACTCTTTTATTTTGACTTCGGTTTGTCATTCTGTTGACCGATGTGCTGACTTTTTGTTTATTCTTAAGTATATGAGTATAGGTAACACTCTAGGGAAAATACAACCTACTTATCGACAACTAAAGATCATTGATCTATACCAACTAGGCTTTGACGACATGACAGAAATAATGGTGATTCTTCGGTTGATTTTAAGTGCCCCTAATCTTCAAACAATTCAAATTGAGGTGAGTTTCATATATTATATTGTCATTAATAATAAGTATGCCGTCCTGATTTTTATTTTTTAATTTAGGGTTTAGCGGATGCATCATTGGCAACTGATGCAGTTGATTTGGATTTCTGGGATAAGGAATGCCCGCGTGATGCCACCTTTGAACAACTTAAAGTAGTAAAGTTGACACAAATATCAGGGCTCCCACACGAGATGAGATTCATAGAGTTTTTGCTGGGGAATTCACCTGTTCTTGAAGTTATGGACGTCACCAAGAAGGTGTATGACCCAAATGCAAGAGAAGACATGTTTACGGAGATACTAGGGTTTGAACGGGCATCAGATGATGTTGAATTTATATTTGCTGACGGCCAAGTGTAAAAATATGGCATTTATTGTGTCTTGTTAACCTTTAATTAGATGTTTGCTGTGTAAACTTAGTAAACCGTCGATTTGATCTGCTTATTTGATCTGGGTATTACATGTGTTCATTATAATAAGATATTCAATTAGATCATAGATCAGTGTCACCGACTGTCTGGTTGTGCATATTAAATTTGATATATTCTAAAAATCGATAATGTGAAGGATTCAAATCTTGTAAGGTGGTTAATAAGGATTAGAAGACGTTCCAAAATATAAGTAAGATAAAACCAGTATACCTCAATCATACGAGTTGGTAAGAACGTACCACACTTTTCGAGACGAGTCAGTGACAATATGCTCAGGTGAATTTTATCCTCATATACTTTATTAGTTTTTCATTAAACGGGCATAACTTTTTGGTACGTTGATATATATATATTTTTTAAATTACATCATATAAACGAATATTTTTTTTGAACAGCCAACGAATCCTCCAAATGGGCTACTGGCGAAATTCACCACATCGGGATACACTCGTCTCCGAACTGGGGAAAACCCTCACCTAGGGCAAAAGCCCGTGAACACTCCCCTGAAGGCACGACCGTGCGGTGAGGTAAAACCCATTCAGTTCAAGGATCGAACTAGTGATCACCGCCTACTCGCCTAGTCTCCCATCATCACTAGGTGCCGCTGAAAACTAATAAGAATAAGCATGAATTGAACCTGGGTCTTTTGGATACCCAAGTCTCTCCCATACCACTCCACCACAAGCTCATTGGCTATAAACAAGTATTTTATTCTCTTTAATTTGAGTCTACTATTGCAATAGTTTTTTTAATTAAAAAATGATATGTTACGTGATTAACAAGGTCTAAGGGTGAGTAATAACTGAATCGTTAACTGAAACCGAACCGAAATCAACTAAAAACTAAATTAACTGAAATCTGATTAATCGAAACCTGGATTAACCAAAAACGGTTATCGATTTTTTTGTACCCTTATTTAGGATGAGGATCAAATAGGAAGTTTATTTTGGCTAGGAAGGATAGGAAGCAATAGGATTAGGACATGTGACAAAACTTAAAATAAAGAGGAATGGTATTTTAGTCAATTTTACCCAATCTTCTCAATTCTTCTTCTCTCTATAACTTCAAAACCCACACTTTTCAAAACCCACCATCTTCAACCATTTCTCCACTTTCTATCTCAATAATCACTACATTATAGTGCGATTTTCGCCACCAATCAATGATTCAAACACCCGATCAACGTGTTCTTCAGCTTTTTTTGAAGAAACCCAGTTTAATTTCATACAATATCTCATTTTTTCCCCGTGATTTTGAAGATAATCACTCGATCCGTTCACTTCGATCGCTGATAAGTGTTTCTATCATTCAAATTTCGTCAATTGTTGAAGAAATCGGCTTCGATCCATGTAAGAAATTCTTTAATTTCATTTTTACGATCTGGGTTTTTGATTTAGTCATTGCGTTTTACGATCTTGGTGGGGGTCCAGGGGGCAACGCCCCTGGGAGCAGGGTCCAAGGGGCGGTAGCCCCTGGAGGGGTTTCTTTTGTGTTTTTAGGCCATTACGTTTTAGAAATAAGATATTTTTAAGTGTTTTCTGGTCATTGCGTTTTAGAAATAAAACATTTTTGAAGTGTTTTTAGTCATTGCGTTTTAGGTAAACACATTTTTATGTGTTTTCAATTCATTGCGTTTTAGAGAAAACAGTTTCTTTTGTGTTTTTAGGCCATTGCGTTTTAGAAATAAGACATTTTTATGTGTTTTCTGGTCATTGCGTTTTAGAAAAAAAAAAAAGACATTTTAAGTGTTTTCTAGCCATTGCGTTTTAGAAATAATACATTTCTTTGTGTTTATGGTGCATTGCGTTTTAGGTAAAACACATTTTTATGTGTTTCAGTCCATTGCGTTTTAGAAAGTACACTTTCTTTTGTGTTTTTAGGCTATTGCATTTTAGAAAAAAAGACATTTTTAAGTGTTCTCTGGCCATTGCGTTTTAGAAATAAGACATTTCTTTGTGTTTTTTGTGCATTGCATTTTAGGTAAAACACATTCAGTCCATTGCATTTTAGAAAGTACACTTTCTTTTGTGTTTTTAGGCTATTGCGTTTTAGAAATAAGACATTGCTTTGTGTTTTCTGGCCATTGCGTTTTAGAAATAAGATATTTCTTTGTGTTTTTTGTGCATTGCGTTTTAGAAAAAGTCATTTTTTTACGTTTTTTTTCATTGCGTTTTACGCAACTGGGTTTTTCCATTGCGTTTTACGCAACTGGGTTTTCAATTTTTTTTCGACAATATAGCAATAGTATACTCGTTTTAAAGATAAAAAAACACTCGCTTTTTTGGTGCAATTTTTATAAAAAAATAATATCGTATGAAAAGTTATTAACATTTAAAAAATGGGGGGGAATTGGAGGAGAGACAAACTATTGTGCTGGATTGACTAGAATGCCCTTACACAAACCCACGCGCCTCTTTTTTCTCTTCAATTTCCCTAATTTAATCTTAGCCCTTAATTAAATCTATTGATGGTCAAGATTACTTCCTAGCCAAAAAAACTTCCTATTATATCCTAACCCCCCTTATTTAACCAAAATTAACTAAATCGAACCATTCATATTTTCATATATTTCTAGCTTTTATACCTTCAGTTATACCTACATTTCATGTACCTATACATCCATTTTATGTATTTAAACCTAAATTTCAAGAATTTCTATTCAAAAGTTTTAGCTTACGTTTGATTTTGGCTATTAACTGAAATTAAACGAATCAAACAAAAAACCGTCAATCTAACTGAATAAACCAAACCGATTAACTGAAAACCGATTTGTTAATAAAATAGACTAATCGATGACCTCGATTTCGGTTGAGGATAAAAAATTAACCAACCGAACAATGCATATCATGGCGATGTTTGTGTTTACCGTCGCGCGTGCACCTGTCGGTTATTAACCAAAATCGGTTATCGGTAAGCAATAACTAAATCCTTAACCTAAACCAAACTGAAAACAGACAAAACCGAAACGAAATCAACCAAAAACAAAATTATCTGAAAACTGAAAACCAAATTAACCTAAAAACCGGTTATCAATTTTTTTGTACTCTCGTTTAACCAAAATTAGCTGAACCGAATCAAATCATTCATATTTTTCATATATTTCTAGCTTTTATACCTCCAGTTCATATATTTCATATTTTATATCTCCATTTCATATATTTACATTTTTATTTCGTGTATTTATACCTCAATTTCATAGTTCTATGCAAAAGTTTTAGCCCAAGTTTGGTTTTTGCTATTAACCAAAATTAGATAAACCAAACAAAAAACCATTAATCTAACCGAATAAACCAAAGTGATTAACCAAAAACCGACTGGTTAATAAAATAGAGTAACCGATGACTTTGGTTTTGGCTTCGGTTGAGGATAATAACCGAACCATGCACATCACAATGAAATGAATTACCCAATAACTTCTCTTGATGTATATCTATTACAATGATGCTACAATAAATATTATATAAATAAAAAACTACAAAAAACGGGTATTGCAATGCGATGTATCGTTTCCACCCATCACATAGGCATCCTGCTGGTTGTCCATACAAACTGAAATTGACACTGAAATCAAATAAAAAAAGTTAATTTTGTTGTGAAACAACGACCTACTATCAATGTATAGAGAAGAATGAGAGAATGGGAGATGGATTTCTTATTGATGTGTCTCATACAAAATACATGAGCCACTATATATAGGCTATAACATTAATACAAATATAAATGTGACATGGGAGTTAGAAATGTGGATAGTCACTAATAATGGATGCATTCATAACACTCCCCCTTGACTATCCACACGATGATATACTATCTTTAATACGCTTGGTGATGCTGCCTCGTTAAAAACCTTGCTAGGAAAACCCAGTGTGACAAAACCTCAGCTAAGGGAAAAAGAGTGTAGCGCGTATTATCTCCCCCTAATACTTCTGGATCAGGTATCTTGCCTCATTAAAAACCTTACTAAGAAAACCCAATGGGACAAAACTTAGTCAAGGGAAAAAGAGTGCAACTTGAATAAGTCTCCCCCTCATTTTAACATGTATCCTTTATGTAACGTGTGTCCATCTTCCTTGAAAGTCGAATAAAGCCTTTGTAGCGAATGATTTGTCGCTTGATCCCTTAATGTGCAATCCTTTATGTTGAGCAATGTTGTATAATCTTCTAACGAGACTCTAGGTGCCTCTTTCCAAAAATTATCATATGTCCACGACTGTGTTTCGTTACATTCCTGCATCTACAAGACTAACCAAACTTGTTTTGATGGGTTAGTAAAATATAATCAAATATCGTTTATACCTTAAATGTTTCTTTGAACTCATTCCAATGTCTCTTCGCTTGACAAAGGTTATATCATGACAATAAGCTCAAGTGAAAATGTCATGAACACTTGCTTTTATCTCCAAAATCCATATTGTACCATGCGTGTACACTATTTATTGAGATATCACAATCACCCGGTACAAGTTTTCTAATTATGTTTCTTGGTGCACAAGTATTACATCGTTAAGATGTTTCAATTAACCTTTTAAGCACTCAATTGCTTTAGAAACTCATCAGGAGTTCCAATTATATCCAACATGTAAAATAATCATAGCCTATTCAAATCTAAATATGCATAAATGATTACATTGTTCTCGAGAACTTACTTTATATGACCTATATCATTTAATCCTTCGGGACTTTCATGTAAACTTTCAATAATAAGTGATACATAACATTCATAAGACGAATATCAATTTTCTCTTTATATTACCAGACTAATAAAATATTGGAAAGTCAATGCATCCACCATCAGAGAAAACTTCTCCTCATAATCAATCATAAGTCTTTGCGAAAATGATTGTGTCACCAATTTTTCTTTATATCACTCAATTTGATTTTGACATAATTCGCATAAAAGACCCGTTTATCTCCAACATATTTTACAACTTCAGTTGTATGTACTACTGGTCCAGATACTTTCCATGTCGTAAGAGAATTCAGCTTTGCCTTATTTGCGTCTTTCCATTTTGGCCAATCATTTCTTAATATTCATTCATAGGCAGATCTTAAATCTTGATCCTCATCATTTAATCATTTTAAGCGCTACATTATATACAAAAGTATAACTGTAACGCCCTACTACTTCATACTTTCCATAAATAGAAAGTCTTGTTTGTATTTCTATTTTTGGAAGTCTTGTGTTCTTGTAATCGTTCTTTCTTTGTAACCGTTGTAAAATCCGAGACTTGGATCATAAATGAAACTCGTATTTTGTTCAATACATGTTATACATACTTTATACATGCTAATACATTCAATTTTGTGAAACAATTGATGCTTATTCGTAATTCTTGGAAACTATGTGCTAAACTTGCAAATATGTGAAACTTATGCATAAAACGTGTTCTGAACGTAAACGATATTTAAATACGACCTTCATATGCTTAATTATACTTTGATTATGTTCCTCATACTTATTTGGCCTTAAACTATGCTTAAATGGCGAAAATGGCCCTTAAATCACCTAAAAACACTAAAATAGCAAACTAGAGGGGCCTAAATGCAATTTTATCAAACTTCAGGCCGTGTAAGCTAATCCTGGAGGCTACGCGGGCCGTGTAAAAACTCCCAGATCAGCCTCCTTGTTTCTCTACGCGATTTTGAGCGGGATTTGCTTGTTTTTTAGTTTCTAAGCGGGTTTTTGGCATTAATTACACCTCTAACTCAACCCTAACTCAATCCCTATATAAACCCACACTTGTCCAAGCCATTTGCACTTTAGAAACACTCTCACAACTCTCTCAAACTCTTAAATTCGTAGCTGAAAGTGCAAGTTCGGACAGAAGTACCAAGCTCCACTAAAGTGGCATAACTTCTTCATTTCTCATCCGTTTTAGCTCATTATTTTTCCAGAACGCTTGGCTTGACCTTAGCTTCGATTCCATGGGTATTTCACAGAGAATAAGGCCCTGGAACTCCGGAAAATAGGCTCCAAAGTTCACTTTTTTCATTAAGCTTTACTAATCCTTGTTTATACTTATGCAAACTTGAGTTTAACTCACTCAAACCCACGTCCTTATGCTTATAACCACTTCTATGGTTAGTTAAGCTTAAAAACGGGGCTGAGACATACAAAATCAGGGGTTAATCTTCAAAAACTTTCTGTTTTGTTTAGGGTTTTTGACCCACAAGTGGTGTTCAAGCTTCAAGCTTGATAAAGGTGTGATTGTGGACTAACTTGGGTTGTCCAACATAAAATCCCCACATCCCTTGATGATTTCTCATAGTGTAGATGTTTCTTATTCTTGTATTGATGTTAGTTCATGACCCTCCTTGTATGTTTTTACATCAAGTGTAGTGGTGAACCATAAGAGGAACCTAAATGGAAGCTTGTTCTTCCTACCTCCTACATGAATTCTATGACACAATAGAGGTACCTAAATGAAGATTTATCTTCTACCTCATGCTTGATTAATGGACTAAATAATACCTATATTACTTATACATATAATTACTATTCGAACTCTTGATGGTGGACTTGTGTTCAATCGTCAAAGTATTAGAATACATCATCCAAGACATAAGACTTGTTACGATTCTAATGAGTATACTACTCATGAAAACATTAACCCTTGCGGTTTCATAGTGTCAAGAACAAGTACTTGATGTTGAAGGATGATTACTTTCGAATACATATATTCTTATGTTTTCACTTCCTAAAATCCCTAAATCTTCCGAATGCCCAAACTCACGCACCTATGTTTCCTTTGTGTAGCAGGACTTGGTGTTCCAACTTCCTAATCAACCAACTCACTCGCGGATTCAAGAAGAAGACTTGCAAAACCGTGAGTATACTCGCAACCCACTTTTTATGTTTACCACTTTTTGGGGTGTAACATGTTTAACTATTAAACTACACTTAAACTTATTCTTTATGCAATGCACGAAAACAATCCTTATACATGAATACTATGTTATGATACTTGATGCTTACGTGGACCATACTTATGTGATATGTTTTAGTCATTAGCTTTCACGAGCCTCCATTTGACATGTATAGCGCTATAGGAGTAACGCACCACCCGTAGACTAGTGGTCATGTTGAATTATATCATTGTTGCGTAAACAGAGGATTGGCTAGAAATATTGCATGCCATGTTAGGTTGAACTTGTATAAACTAAGTTGCCATGTGGATTCGTTTTAAACTTTTATACTTATACTTATTCTTAAACTTGTATACTCGCCTTTGCTTTTGCATTGAATTGTATTTTAAACATGTTACAGGTTGATGATTGATGATTCTATGAAAATGGATAGCAAAGATGCCTAGATACTCACTTAGACGTTTAGGTTTAAAGTGTTGTATCAATTTTGTTAATGTTATGTTGAACAATGTTGTTATTTGATTTTCTTGTAATGTTTTGACAATTTATCTATGTTATGAAATCGGTTGAATTAAATATTGTCACAAATAGTGTTATGAAGTCTCTTGCAATCTTGAACAAGTCCCACTCCAATGATTCCGCCATTGGTTGGGGTGTGACAATAACGACGTCTTTATTTAGATTCCATACATATGTTAGACATGATACAACTTATCGAGATCTCTTTATTTTCAGGTACCTGAGGTTCTTCTTGAACCATCATGTCTATTGTCTCTTCAGGAGATCTTATTACTATAACCTTGACTTGACCATCTTAATTACTTGCTCCAATTTTCGAGGAAATTTATTATTGGAATCAACTAGTCTACCACGCTTTAGGCGTACAATAGACTCATTACAAAAATATTTGGTTGTCCTCTTGGGACACAAATATAACTAGAGCATAAGCAGTTGATTATGTGACTTACTTAGTCACTCTATTTAGGTCAGTGAACTTGTCTAGTAATTTGTTCTTTAATATTGGTAAATGAATTATACTTTAAAACTTCTAGTTCATAGTTTATAGTCTAAGGATCAAGATGACAAGATGACATGATAATTCATTTTACTTTTCACTTTCTAACTGCTTGTTATCTCCCCCTAATGTTGGGAACATTCATTCATTAAAGTGAAAACCAATGAGCCATAAACAAAATTTCTCACTAATGGCTTTAAGTATTTGATCATAGACGATTATTTATGCCCAACATATTCTCAAACTTTTTAGAAGTCCCATCTTTGTGCGGTGTGGTGGATGAGTTTCAATATATGTCGCACAACCAAAATTTTTTATGAGACATCTTTGGTTCCTGACCAAAAACAAATGTATGGGGATAACTATAACTTATTGGCTTGATGTGAATTTATGGTACTATATATAAAATTACATATACCTAAATGAACTTTTGCTCCTCTCATGATCATTGGCTTTGTAACCAATAGTAGACGTTTAGTGATCATCTCAACAATAACACTTATTCTAATGATCGTTAATAACTTGGAAATCAAAATCACTATTATCAAATAAATATCCTAATCTAGATTAATATGCTTGCTATCACATTAGCTAAGCCATAATCACACAAGCTTCAGGTTGTGGATTTGATAACCATTTAGACGATGCATCCATTTTAAAATACTAAATGGTATCATGTTTGTATATTTATTTCCATTATCATTTCCAGAATATTTAGGTATTCACACCCTACTTTTGATGATCAATACTTAACTTCAGTTGAGAGCAAACATGACATGTATAGTTATCAAGACGAATCTTCTGTTTCTTCAATATTTTTCACATCATCATTAATGACTCGGTGTGGTCTAACCGGTCATGCCAACTAACTAAATAATTATGATCAATAAACTTTTGGATTATGATCGCATATGTATTACTTGTATGTATGTAATACAAAATATAAGATACGAGAGAATGTATTATAACTTCAAGGTTTAAACCATCATTTTATATGGTCATTCCTTAGTTTGCCACTTTTGGTGGTCGATCTTAATATTAAAATGGTTGTCAACATGATGATTATTACAATTTCCTCAGTTACCATGATCATGACCTTTATAACGATCATTGTATAATCATTGCACTATTAACATGGTTGATCTTATCACATGATCATCATAACAATTTCCTCAATTACCATCATCACGAACTTTACACAAATTATTATATCATCACATTCTATTCAAGGAATAGATTATGTCACACCCTGACTTTTGCGGAAGCATATGATGTGTGACTTGCTCAATATCATTGCATTCAATTATAATAAACAACTATATGATTAAAACAAGATGTTCATCCATTCATAAGATTGAAATGTTATTAACACAAGTCATTTAAGTTTCGACCAAAACCCTCAAGTTATGGTACAAAACAAAAGTGGATGACATCTAATCTTGAGATTTTACGTCTTGAAAACAACTCCAGCGCCCAAGATCCAACTTGTTTCCTGAAATACATGTGAGTTTTGGAAAATCGTCAACATAATGTTGGTGTGAATTCATGCAGTTTTTGTATAGAATGTTTATATACTTGTATGAAAACATGGTATGTAATTTGTAGAAACGTATCTGAAACTGAGTTCTGTAAATGTAAGGAATATGAGATCGCTAGTGGTTTGCAAGGCCACTAACATGTGTCACGACATAGGAAGCCATCAAACCTAGGCATTTTTGTCGAGATTGACTGAGACACAGAAGCACTCATTGGTAGAAGTAGGCCAAGAGTGGGGTTGCCTGAAACCCATTAGATCTAACCTTTTGTTCTGCGATCTAAATGTATACGTTGATTAATGGTGCTTATGGTACCCTATTCGTCACGTGATCTATGTGTCATTCCGTAGTTTTTTTTTTTGAAATCAACATACCATAACACATGTATTTTCCCCAAGTTTAGAAAACAAGTAAAAGTTTAAAAGTGGGGACATGAACTCACAGCTTTGCGTATCCTGCGCCGCAAACTTCACCGGTTGGTTTTGTAGCGTTGTGACCTATACGTGTTCTATTAATGTTAGTCACTAGACTTGTATCACACAAGTACAAGTAACCATCTTTAGCTTATGTATTTGTTCTTTATACGTTCATGTAGACTTTTCGAGGTAATAAGTTGTTAAAAATAATTTATATTTTTAACTTTTCAAGTGAGTTACTTATATTATTTTCCCAAAAATAAATATAAGTATTTTGTGAAATAATATTCTCAATATTATTTTTGTACAAGTATTCTTAGGAAAGTATACTTGTATTTTATGTAAATACTTATGTATTTTGTATTTTTCTCCAAAAATCAATAATTTGATTTTTATTACTTTCCGGAATTATATTTCTTAAAAATAATGTATTTTTAAGACTTGTATGAAATATATATATTTTGTCATGCTATAAAATATATATATGGTTATTCTTGTTATACCCCCGATTTTCGTATAAATTCCAATATTTGGTAATGGTTATATAATTTTCCAAAAATATATTTTTAAGCCCAAAGTGTCCAAATTCAATAATATGTTAAGAATTATATTTTCTTAAATATATTTTCTTGTATTTGTCCATGTGCTTCTTTGTGGGGTATTTTTGGTGTACTTGTATATTTATGTATTCTCATGTATTTGTATGTGTATTTTTGTATTCATACTCCATGGGAGTATTTAGTGTATTTTCAAGTCCTAATACACTACTACATATAATTCACATAATATACACTTAGCACAAAATTTGGTGATCACTAAATATATATATTTTCCTTAAAAATATACATACTTAATATAAATTTTAACTTGAAGAAATCACCATTTCTTGACTTGTAATTTTACACAAAAATTAGGGAAACCTTGGTAAATATTTTTAGGTGAATTTTTAGGGAATAAGTTTCATCAAAACTTATATTTTTCTAAGTGTCAAAATTTTATAAAATT
The DNA here is from genome assembly GCA_030545235.1 of Helianthus tuberosus. Classification (NCBI taxonomy): domain Eukaryota; kingdom Viridiplantae; phylum Streptophyta; class Magnoliopsida; order Asterales; family Asteraceae; genus Helianthus; species Helianthus tuberosus. The sequence continues at coordinate 32,163,488 of CM060393.1, forward strand.
TTTGACATAGTTTCCCATAAAAATGGAAGTTTCCCATGTTTTCAAAACATGTGTTTATTTTCTTTTCAACACCAAAATAATTTTCCAACAATAATCACTAACAACATATACTAATTTTTCCATATGGAACATCATGCTTAACCATGGATCTTTCAAGATCCATGCTTAATAACTTTAGATCTTTCAAAAACAAGTCTTATGTTAACTTTTAACAAGCTTTCCATGAGATTTAGTTTCAAAAATTAGTTCTACACACACTTTATTACTTCAAGATTACAAGTTTATGCATAAAAATTCATATTTCAAGTTCACATTATGCTTCATATGTTCATCTTCAAGTTTAACCATGGATCCTTCAAGATCCATGCTTAAGCTTTGTAGATCCAAGCTTTAACATACTTGATCTAAACATAAGCACAAGACATAATATCAACAACATCATTACATACACCAAAAATCCATGTAATCACTTATTTTCTTCATGCATATGTTAGATCTTTTCATTTTTAAAATTAGAAGTTAAGTTGTTTAGATGGTGAAACTTGTACATAACATAAACATGACTTAAATTAGTGATCAAGAAGCTTACTACTAGCTCTAATGGCTAGGGAAGTGGCACAAAAATGGAGAAGATGAATATGGAAGAAAATGAGAGGTTAAGAGCTCCACAAGGTGGTCCTTCAAGTTCTAGCACCGTACACCTTCTTAAATGGCCTTCATACACCTCCTAGTGACCTTGGATCATGAGATTGGAGCTTGAAAATGGATGTGTATTTGTGTGTGGGTTGAGCCAAGACCAAGAGGGTGTTGGGAGGTAGAAGATGAAGTGAGTATGTGTTAATGGACAAAGTGTAGTTACTTGTGGTTTTATAAAGAAAATTCCAACATGTGATATACTTTAGAGATTTTTGTATAAACTTAAGGGAACAAGATCTAATAAAATATTCTAAGGCCATGTGGGACACATAGGGCCGGCCATGGTGAAAAAGGGGGGGGGGGGTAAAGTGTAAAATTTGAGAAGTTGAGGGTTTAAAGTGCAAACGAGGGGGTTTAAGTTAGTTTAAGTGTGTTTAGGTGTTTTTATGATTTTTAAAGTGTTCTATCATCAATACTAGTTTAATATCATAAAAACATTACTTCTAGTCAAATTTTGATGTCGCGGTTATTGTCCGGTTGTTCGGTTCGTTACGGTTCGTTAAAGTGCTGAATTGCGCAGTTTCACTTGGTATAAAGCACCTTTTGTGGCAGTTTTAATTCCCGACACTTTGTAAGTTATTTTGAAAACTAAAACATAAATTCTACATGATATTAATGTGTTTAAATGCTGATTATAGCTGAATTGTGCTGATTTATGCAGAATTCTGCATTTAAAGTGAGTTTCGGGTGCTTTTTAGTGCATAGTTTGGCTTCCGGAAAGTCTATATGTTAACCCTTGTATCCACACTTGGGTTTTAATGTATTTTACATGTTGGACCTACTACTAGGCCCTAATTCTATTATCCGACTGATTTCTGCAGAACTGCTGACACAGTGTGTCTTACCGGTGAGTTTACTAGTGACGCAACGCTAAAGTAATGCATAAAGCAATATTTGAAGTATAAAACGTGCATGAATTCACATGTATAGCATGAAATCAGACACTGTTGACATTTAAGCACATAATTGTAGATATTTAATAATAATTAGACTGTACGAAAATTACCGGTTTTGTGCCAGTTGTCACTGTCTCCCCCCGTTAAAAGAATTCCGTCCCGAAATTCAGGCTGAGTCATCTCCCGCAGGAGCTTTCTCGAATAGGTGGGGGTACTTGGCTTTGAACCGGTCTTCACGTTCCCACGTGTACTCGGGTCCGTGCTTAGAGTTCCAACGTACCTTAACAAGTTTAATGCGACTCCTCCTTGTTTTATGGATCTTCAATCCGTTACCTCAACAGGTTGGTTTGTAAATCGGAGTGTGTCGTCGATATGCACCTCATCCGCAGGGAGGATAACTATTTCTTGGGTTGGAATATTTTAAGGCTGGACACATGAAACGTATCATGTACTCCGTTAAGTTCTTCCGGTAACTCTAACTTGTACGCCACGGTACCAATTCTTTCCAAGATCTTGAATGGTCTGATGTATCGTGGATTCAGATTTCCACGCTTTCCGAATCTTGCTACACCCTTCCAAGGTTTGACCTTCAAAACTTTGTCTCCCACCTCGAATTCTAAGGGTTTTCGTCTTCGATCAGCGTAGCTCTTTTGACGATCACGAGCCGCCTTAATGCGCTCTCGGATCTGCACGATCTTATCGGTCGTCTCTTGAACAAGTTCATGACCAATCAACTGTTTGTCTCCAACGTCTGCCCAACACAACGGCGAGCGACACTTGCGGCCATATAGAGCTTCGAACGGTGTGGCTTTTATGCTCGTATGGTAGCTGTTATTATAGGAAAACTCAACTAAAGGTAGATGAGTATCCCAGCTGCCACCTAGATCCATAAGACATGCGCGAAGCATATCTTCTAGTGTTTGTATGGTCCGTTCGCTCTGGCCGTCGGTTTGCGGATGGAAGGTCATGCTTAGATCTAGCTGAGATCCAAAGGCCTCCTGGAAGGATTGCCAGATCCTTGAGACAAAACGTCCATCTCTATCTGAAATAATCGAGATAGGCACTCCATGACGTGCCACGATTTCCTTCAGGTATAGCTCAGCAAGCTTTCCAGTGCTATCCTTCTCTCGGATCGGTAGGAAATACGCACACTTCGTTAACCGATCGACTATCACCCATATCATATCATGCCCTCTAGGGGTCCTGGGTAATTTGGTTATGAAGTAGTCCGGACGGTTTCTGATATTCAACCTTAACCTTGGCACAGGTTAGGCACTTTCCAACGTAGACAGCAACATCGCTTTTAAGCTTCGGCCACCAATAATACTCCTTCAAGTCTTGATACATCTTGTCCAATCCTGGGTGGATCGAGTATCTTGACTTGTGAGCGTTATCAAAGATGACGTCTCGAATACCGCCATAGAGCGGAACCCAATGCGTCCCATAAAGTATAAGGTTCCCTCTTCGTTTGGCACCAATTCCTTTTCCATACCTCAGAGATATTCAGCTCTAAGGTTCTCCTTCTTAAGGGCTTCTTGTTGGGCGTCATGAATGCGTGCAGTGAGGTTCGTCCGAATAGTCATTTCCAATGCTCGAACCCTTAGGGTCTTAACCCTTTCTTTTTGACTCAACGCGTCTGCTACTACGTTTGCCTTCCCGGGATGGTACTTAATCTCACAATCATAGTCGTTTAGCAACTCAACCCATCGTCGCTGACGCATATTCAATTCCTTCTGATTAAATATGTGTTGTAGGCTTTTATGATCTGGGAAGATAGTACATCGAGTACCGTATAAATAATGTCGCCAGATCTTCAAGGCAAACACCACCGCACCTAGCTCCAGGTTGTGGGTGGTGTAATTCTTCTCATGAACTTTTAACTGTCTCGAAGCGTAGGCGATGACCTTTTGGCGTTGCATGAGCACGCAACCCAAACCTTGACGCGAAGCGTCGCAGTATACCACGAAGTCTTCGGTGCCTTCGGGTAAAGATAGTATTGGTGCATCGCATAGTTTACTTGTGAGAAGTTGGAAGGCTTCTTCCTGCTTATATTCGTACTTCTTGTCCTTCTGCGTAAGGGAAGTTAGCGGTTGGGCTATCTTAGAGAAATTCTCGATAAATCTACGGTAATAGCCCGCTAATCCCAAAAATTGTCGAACTTCAGTTGGCGTCTAGGGGGCTTCCCAATTGTTTATTGCTTCTATCTTGGCTGGGTCTACATGAATACCTTTCTCATTCACAACATGACCAAGGAACTGTACTTCGTGAATCCAGAATTCGCATTTCGAGAACTTTGCATAAAGTTTCTCTTTCTTCAGTAGTTCCAAAATGGTCCTGAGGTGTTGCTCGTGCTCTTCTTTCGTTCGGGAATAAATCAGAATATCATCGATAAATACAATAACGAATTTATCGAGATACGGTTTGCAAGCACGATTCATCAGATCCATAAATACTGCTGGCGCGTTCGTCAATCCAAATGGCATCACCAGGAACTCCTAATGCCCATAACGCGTCCTGAATGCAGTCTTTGGTACGCTATCTTCTTGGATCCTTAGCTGATGATATCCAGATCGAAGGTCGATCTTGGAGTAATAACTTGATCCTTGCAACTGATCGAATAAGTCGTCAATCCTCGGTAGTGGGTACCGATTCTTGACAGTGAGCTCATTAAATTCTCTATAATCGATACACATCCACAGTGTTCCATCCTTATTCTTCACGAGCAAAACTGGAGCTCCCCAAGGCGAGAAGCTCGGTCTTATGAATCCTTTATCCAACAACTCCTGAAGTTGTGTAGATAATTCTTGCATCTCGGATGGAGCAAGTCGATAGGGTGCCTTGGCTATAGGAGCGGCTCCCAGAACCAGTTCAATATGAAATTCGACTTGTCTTTGCGGAGGTAGTCCTAGCAGATCTTCGGGAAAAAAAACATCAGGAAATTCCTTCACCACAGGAATGTCTCCGAGTTCTGGCTCCTCAACCTTCTTATCTACTACGTGCGCCAGGAATGTCACACATCCTTTTCGCAAGAACTTATGTGCCTTCATACAGTTGATGATTCATGAGGGCGTGTCTCGTTTCTCTCCGTGCACGATGAGAGTTTCATCATTCGCAAGAGGGATGCGAATGATTTTCTCGTGATAAACAACTTCAGCCGTATTCTTGGATATCCAATCCATGACGACTACCACATCAAAACTACCTAAACCAACTGGTAAAGGTTGATAGAGAATTTTCGTTTCCCCAAGTCCAAGTATACAACCCTTAATAACTTTATCCATTTCGATTGATTTCCCATTTGCCAACTCTATAGCATGTGGGGAGTCTAGCTTACTTATTCCTAAGCCAACTATATCCTTAAGTTCCATAGATTTAATGCCAGAGTCGGCACTAGTATCAAATAGAACGGATGCAATGTGTCGGTTTATAAGGAACGTACTCGTAACTACGGTCAGGTCCTAGTGTGGATTGCGTATTCCCTTCATGAAAAATGCTCCCAAGAAGTTGAAATTTTCTTCAGGCAGTCCTTCTGATAGGGTCCTTTGTCGCCACATCAGTAGCAACTCTTGGCCTTTGCCTTCGCTATTACTGTCCTACATTCCATTCACATGTCTCATACGAGACCAGCATGCCTCCTTGCTATGCCCGGTCTTGCCCCAATTTCACACCTAAGAGTCCTGCATGGACTTGTGTGATAATAACCACATCTATCACACTTTGGTAGTTCTCCTAGGTAGTTTTTATCACCTATCTTAGTCATGACAACGAATGCCTTGACTTTCCTAGTCGCAGCGGTTTCCTTATGTTTGTTGTTTGCTTCGTATTAGACGATTGCTTCAGCAACTTGTTGGTTCCACAGAGCTTCAGGCTCAGCTCTTGTTGCACGTAAAGGTTTTGATTAGACTCGGCTAGCATTTCCTTCGCTGTGGTTCCATGTGCTTCTCATGTATAAAACACATCGACGAACATTTATTTTGGAATAAATGTTGTTGTCTTTGTGTGAAAGCAAAGCTTATTCGTCGTGCACCATAAGTATAAAGGTAGGGTAATTCCTAATGATCTTATGCAAATCTTCCCATCGTAATCATCTCATCATTGTAGCGAGGTAAAATGAGTCACATCAAAATCTTGCTAAGGGTACTTCGACTTTTACATACACCATATCAATTTGTTGCAATTAGTCTTGCGTAGCAAACCTCCTCGGAGTCACCTTACTCCGATTAATGCAAGTCATCCAGGGCTATAAAAATACGGTGAAGTCTTCCCTTCACCTTGTTGCTTGTTTATTCCTCAAGTCTCTGACTCTTCTATAGTCTTTAGCTTTACATAGATGGGTATGCTTCACAGGAGTTTGGGGGGGGGGGGGGGGGGTTGGGCATTACTACCAAGTTTAGGGGAAAGTGATAGTGAAAACGCAGAGATAAGGTGGTGAGGGTACATGACTTCTTCCTCGGGACCGAATTGTGCCTTTTAGCAACCGTAAAATGGTTTCCAGGGTATGAATGCACTACCCAAACGATGGGGTGCACCACTGGATAGAGAGGGTGGACGTACTGATGGGTGCGTCGATGTTGAATTATGGGTAGTGGGTGATGGGGTGCTTATGAGGTGAGGGACGGGAAGAAGCTTCCTGCCTGTTTCATCCATATGCCCACATGGAGTGGAAATCTGTTAAGAACAGGAGAACATGTGTTCTATGCTTCATGGACCTTGACTGCCCGACGTAGGAAGGACCCCTTTGTTACACTGGACTGCGTGACTTTTACATTGATTTTGCTTGGGCTCCAAGAGTCCCATTATAGTTGGTACGGTCTTCATGAATGACGAACAGAGTGTAGTAAATGGGTTACACTACAGTTCGCGCCAGCTACCTCCTTGGGGTAAAACGGATGTCAAATGTTGGAGTCTATCATCGCAACTATAATGGATAAGGTTGGGGTGTCGTAGGCTCTGTACAAATTTAAACACAAGAATCCTAAAGTGTTGAGGAAAATCTTTCCTGAGTGTTTACCATCTTCACTTGCTTGGATACCGGTTCCCAATGATTCGTACTATAGGTAGGGATGTCAGGTACGAAGTAGGAAAGACAGGCTTCCCACTTGTAGAGTGGTATAGTAACTATCTCGATTGGTGTTCTACTAGACGGAGATTTGAACAACTTAGGATTTTCAATTGTGTAACGATCATTAGCTTGACCCGCAGAGTTCACCAGGATTTCCATGCACTACAAGTTGTTGTTACGTGGGCCCCCGTAACAATAATTTGTCTTGCATGGTCACCCTAGTTTCCTCTCGTTCGAAGCAGCTGATTAGTCAGAGAGGGGAAAACTATGGTCTTCACACCTTCGACATGGAAGGACCTTTATGATGGTCCATGCGCCAACGCCCGTTGTCGTTATGCGTGAAATGGCACAATGCTTAGACGGAATAAGAACAAAGAGAGTTCCTAGTATTAGTAGTTGAAGGGGCACCTTCAAGATGAGTACCTCATCTTCCTTGTCTGGACAAGAGATTCGCCAATCACGCTTCGTAATAGCCACCAGGGTCTCGTCTCACTGATGAGGTCGTTGTCCAAGGTTGCTTCCTCCGCCTCGCCGTCACTACCGTAGTCAGGCACCTTCACATTCAAGGGGGAATAACAACCATTTTCTACAGAATCAAGCTCGGGGCCTCGTTTGGTAATAGCCATAAGCTCCGCAGTGTATGCGAGGTCGATAGTCTCATTGCACAAGTCAAGAAAAATAATAGGATTCGAAGTCGAAGGTATCTCGTTCCCGTCAATAATCATTCCGTATACATATATGTATATATATTAGTATATAATAACGTTACTTAGTATATACAAATGCTACAGGTCACATATAACTCTCATTTGTTCTTTCGGGGGTCATTTTGTCTTTCTTTTGAAAAATATTTGATTCATGGATCTTGGTGCTTTTTGTAAATGCAATGAAAAACCTTTTGTAAATTTTTTTTCGTGAGAGAGTCCTAATGATTGTAGTCTAGACTCGAGAAGGAATCCTAGTTCACTACAATCGAAGCTCTGATACCAAACTGTCACACCCTGACTTTTGTGGAAGCGTATGATGTGTGACTTGCTCAATATCATTGCATTCAATTATAATAAACAACTATATGATTAAAACAAGATGTTCATCCATTCATAAGATTGAAATGTTATTAACACAAATCATTTAAGTTTCGACCAAAACCCTCAAGTTATGGTACAAAACAAAAGTGGATGACATCTAATCTTGAAATTTTACGTCTTGAAAACAACTCCAGCACCCAAGATCCAACTTGTTTCCTGAAATACATGTGAGTTTTGGAAAATCGTCAACATAATGTTGGTGTGAATTCATGCAGTTTTTGTATAGAATTAGGGGTGTTCACGAACCGATCCGATCCGAGCGAGGGTCTGCTCGAGATCAGATCGAATTACAACCGATCGGATCGGTTCGGTTCGAATTTATAAAACCGAGCATAAAAGTGGTGCTCAGGATCGGTTCGAATTTAAATCGATCGATTTCGATCGGTTTCGCTCGGTTTTTCTCAACACCTAAATTAACAAATGTGCAGCAACAACAAAAACTGAAATCATGACTTAAGTAAAACATGTCCAACCTTTCTATGCTGCATTAAACTAAATCAAAAGCAATACATAATTGAAATCACGATCCTAAAAATGTTCTTAACAATATCGAATCCAAAGCATAAAATATAGTGCGAAACACAAATTGAAATCTAGCTCAAAAGCCATAAACATCTTCTTAAAGCTTGGTACTTCAGTCGTTGTTTGTAGCGGAGGCAGAAGAAATGATGGCTGGGTACTTCAGTCGCCGGAATCGCCAGAATCGCCGGAATCGCCGGAGCTAGGGCATTGTGTGCGTGAGTGTGAGTGTGTTGCGTCTGAGTGTGTGTCTGTGTGACTGCGTATAATCAGATTTTAGATGTCGGCTTAGGGTAAGGAAGGAATGGGTTGTGGGTATTGGGCTAGTTATTTTTATGGGCTAAGTATATGAAAGGGCCTTGTATTTTGTTGGGCTATTTTATGCTTATATTAATTAAATATATATTAATTATTTAATAAAAAAATAATTCGAGCGAAACCGATCGATCGACGAGCGAGCGAACCCTTGCTCATGTTTGGATCGTTTTCAAATCGAACCGATCCGAGCGGCTCATTAACAAACTGAGCGTGAATCGAACGATCATTTTTCGGGCAATTTTCGAGCGATCGTCGAGCGATCTTCGATCGTCGAGCAGTTTGGGCAGCCCTATATAGAATGTTTATATACTTGTATGAAAACATGGTATGTAATTTGTAGAAACGTATCTGAAACTGAGTTCTGTAAATGTAAGGAATATGAGATCGCTAGTGGTTTGCAAGGCCACTAACATGTGTCACGACATAGGAAGCCACCAAACCTAGGCATTTTTGTCGAGATTGACTGAGACACAGAAGCACTCATTGGTAGAAGTAGGCCAAGAGTGGGGTTGCTTGAAACCCATTAGATCTAACCTTTTGTTCCGCGGTCTAAATGTATACGTTGATTAATGGTGCTTATGGTACCCTATTCGTCACGTGATCTATGTGTCATTCCGTAGTTTTTTTTGAAATCAACATACCATAACACATGTATTTTCCCCAAGTTTAGAAAACAAGTAAAAGTTTAAAAGTGGGGACATGAACTCACAACTTTGCGTATCCTGCGCCGCAAACTTTGTCGCAACCCCTGATCCCTATCTCCTCGGGAATGGGAGAGCCAGTTTCGGTGGTATCTGGTATTGTCTAATTTTGGCAGCGGAATTTACATCAGGATCGTAGTTAGGAAATATTTTATCAGAGTAAAATACCACGTTTTTAATATATTAAACATATGGGAAAAAATCCCAAGTTTAAGTACACACATTTTCATAGGGATAAAACCCTATTTTATTTAATAAAAACATCTATTTATTTTTAGGTAACTTTATTGCCACTTTTCCAAGCCTTCAGTGCTGTCCAGCTGGCTTCTATTTGGCTTTCACATTTTGTTACCTGAAACGCGTTTAAAAACATTTTGTCAGTGGGAAATACTGGTGAGTGAATCCCAGTTTAATCAAGTTTTAATAAAAACTCATTGTACAGTATTGAGGGTGATCTCGCAATTACATTTGTTTCCAAGTTATATCAATTAACACCCACGGTACTGTCAAACCCGACTTGTGGAAAAGTTACTCCTCGCAAGGCAGTAACTAATTTTGTATATAAAACCCCAACATACCGACGCTAATTGTATTCTTACAAATACTCAATAACTGCGTATTATATAATTAATTAATTGAGGTTTTGTAAAAACAATTTTCAAAAAGGAGATTACTCACATTGCTGTCTTAGATTATCCTTTAGGGTTTCCTGGTAACAATCTATAATTTACACAAATGCACACGTGTTAGTATAATAACCCATTTTAACATTAGTAATACCCTCCCCGAGGCGGCATTCCAACGACTACGTCGGACAGAACCACGACAGCCGTTACGGAACCCTAGATCAATCGGGCAGAGTATCGTATCCAGGGGTTATGATACTTACAACGGAGCAGAACCTCGTTATTTAGGGGTATTATACCCGTGTATAATGCCTACTATGTGAAAATTGAGAGAGAATTAGAAAGATTGAGAGACGAAAATGAACTGTAGAACTCCAACTTTATAGGGCTGGTCGGCCAGGCCGTCGCGCCCCGCGACGGATATCAGGAGGGGCCGTCGCGCCCCGCGACTAGGGGTCGTAGGCACTAGCTGTGATGTGTCACCGGTATAGCTTCGCCACGTGTCACCACGTGGTGGCTTCCTGAGGAGGGCGGGTGTCCGAGCTCGTCGCGGCCCGCGTCGACTAAAGGCAAGGGGCGTCGCGCCCCGCGACGACCCAATTATTTTTGTTTTTATTTTATTTTTAATGTTTTAACGCATTTTGGACTCGGTTTTCGCGTACGGGTTATATTCTAAGATATATTGGGACATTTTAATATATTTTTAGGGTGTCAAAATATTTCGAGAGTGTCGGTTTAGGGTTGTTATATCCTCCCCACCTTGTTTTAGAGCTCGTCCTCGAGGTCTACTGGAACAGGTGTGGATATTTCCTTTGTATTTCTGATTCAAGCTCCCATGTGTATTCTGGTCCTCTTTTGGAGTCCCACTTCACTTTGACTAGAATTAATCTCTTGTGCTTGAGATTCTTGACTTTCCTGTCTTCAATTTGTAGAGGCCTTTCTACAAACTTGAGTTGTTCATTTACCTCTATATCCTTAAGAGGTACCACTAATGATTCATCAGCTATGCATTTCCTGAGATTAGATACATGAAATACATCATGTATTCCTGCCATTTCCTCTGGCAGTTGTAGCTAATAGGCTACAGGTCCTATTCTTCTAATAATTTCAAAAGGTCCAACATACCTAGGACTTAGCTTTCCTCTTTTGATGAATCTTACCACTCCTTTCCAAGGAGAGACTTTTAACAATACTCGGTCCCCTACTTGAAATTCTAATGGTTTCCGCCTGTTGTCCGCATAGCTTTTCTGTCGATCACGTGCTGCTTTTAGTCATTCCTTGACTTGAATAATTTTGTCAGTCGTCTCCTGGACTATCTCAGGTCCAGATAGTTGTTTTTCCCCAATTTCTGCCCAACAGACTGGGGTTTGGCACTTTCGTCCATAAAGTGCTTCGAATGGTGCAGCATTGATACTTGTATGATAACTATTATTGTAAGAAAATTCTATTAACGGTAAGTGATCGTCCCAATTATCTCCGAAATCAATTACACAAGCTCTAAGCATATCTTCCATTGTCTGAATTGTCCTTTCGCTTTGTCCGTCCGTTTGAGGATGATAGGTTGTGCTTAGATTCAGCTTAGTTCCCATGGCCTTTTGGAAACTTGTCCAAAAATGAGAGGTAAAACGGCTATCTCTGTCAGAAATAATTGATAAAGGTATTCCATGTAATGAAACTATTTCATTTACATATAATTTAGCTAGTTGTTCCATACTAAAAGTTTCCTTCATTGGTAGGAAATGAGCTGACTTGGTTAGTCTATCTACAATCACCCAGATTGTATCATTACCTTTTCTTGTTTTAGGTAATTTGGTAACAAAATCCATTGTTATCAATTCTCATTTCCACACTGGCATTTCTAACTGTTGTAACAAACCTGAGGGTTTCTGATGTTCAGCTTTAACTTGTGAACAAGTTAAACATTTAGAAACATAGGTTGCTATGTCCTTTTTCATTCCTATCCACCACAAATTCTTTCTTAAATCCTGATACATTTTATCGCTTCCTGGATGCATCGTATGGGCTTCTTCTAATATACGATGACGTAGGTTTCCTAATTTAGGTATCCACGTTCTCTTTTCATGGAATTTCCAAATTCCATCTGTTCCTTGTTGTAATTCCTTAATCATTCCTTTTAATTTTTCAGTATCATCCTTGATTACTGACTCTTGTGCCTTTTTTATTTGTTCATTTAAATCAACTTGTTGATTTAATTTAAGAGAACGTACCCTTTTTGGTCTTTCATGATATTTTCGACTTAAAGCATCAGCAACTACATTTGCTTTTCCTGCATGATACTGAATATCACAATCATAATCACTAAGCATTTCCATCCAGCGTCTTTGTCTCATATTTAATTCTTTTTGTCCAAAAACATATCTTAAACTTTTATGATCGGTAAATATGATAAACTTACTACCATAAAGGTAATGTCTCCAAATCTTCAAAGCAAAAATTATTGCTCCTAATTCAAGATCATGGGTTGAATAATTTTCTTCATGATTCTTAAGTTGTCTAGAGGCGTAAGCTATAACCTTTTGGCATTGCATTAACACACATCCATAACCTAACTTAGAAGCGTCACAATACACTACTAAATCTTCAGTTCCTTCTGGTAATGCTAGTATGGGTGCGTTGGTTAGTCTTTGCTTAAGAATTCTAAAGGCTTCTTCTTGCTTTGGTCCCCATTCAAACTTAATGGATTTACAGGTTAACTTTGTTAAAGGGATGGCTATTCTAGAAAAATCTCGAATAAATCTTCTATAATAACCGGCCAATCCTAAGAAACTTCTAACCTCAGTTGGTGACTCAGGATTTTCCATTTCGTAATCGCCTCGATTTTTGTTGGATCCACATGAATTCCTTCATGGTTAACTAAGTGTCCAAGAAATTGTACCTGTTCTAACCAAAACTCACACTTCGAAAACTTAGCATAAAGCTTTTCTTTCCTTAGTAAACTTAGAAGTGCGTGCAAATGCTTTGCATGATCCTCTTTATTTTTAGAGTAAATGAGAATATCATCTATGAGGACAATTATGAATTTATCCAAATATGGCTTACATATTCGGTTCATCATGTCCATGAATGCAGCTGGGGCATTGGTTAAACCAAATGGCGTGACAGTAAATTCATAATGGCCATACCTTGTTCTGAAGGCGGTTTTAGGAATATCCTCTTCCTGTACCTTTAATTGATGATATCCTGACCTTAAATGGATTTTAGAGAAAAATCGAGCTCCTTGCAGTTGATCAAACAGATAATCGATTCTTGGTAATGGATACCGATTCTTAATCGTGACCTTGTTCAGTTCACGGTAATCAATGCACATCCGCATGGATCCGTCTTTCTTTTTAACGAATAAAATTGGCGCTCCCATGGCGATGAGCTTGGCTGTATAAATCCTTTCTCAAACAATTCGTCTAATTGTTTCTTCAGTTCCTGCATTTCTGCGGGTGCCAATCGGTAAGGTGCTTTGGCAATCGGTGCTGTCCCTGGTAGCAGGTGAATTCTAAATTCAACTTCCCTGTCTGGCGGTAGTCCGGGTAGTTCTTCTAGAAATACATCTGAAAACTAAGATACTACTAGAATATCTTTCAGTTCTTTTCCTTTAGTGTTAGTGATTATAGAAATCAAATACACTAATGATCATTTTCTTATATAACTTGCAGTTTTCATCACAGAGATGAATTTAGTGGATTTAAATGGTTTATCTCCTTTAATTGTGATCTTTTCACCCTTTGGTGAATTCACTTGAATTGACTTTTGATCACATAAAATACTGGCTTTATTGGTTATTAACCAATCCATTCTTAAACGACGTCGAATCCTGGCAGATTCATTGGGTAAAGGTTTGCAATAAACTTTTGATTTAAAATTTCTATTCTTGCTCCCTGCAAGATTTCAGAAATCCTAACAGTTTCTCCATTTACTGTCTCTACTAGACATTCTTTTGGAAGTTTAGTTAATGATTGATTAAGAAGTTTGCAAAACGAAGTATTAATAAAACTTTGGTTTGCACCAGAGTCAAATAATACTTTAGCAAAAATATCATTAACTAAAAACGTACCGGCTATCATGTCCGGAATCATCTTGGCCTCATCTGCAGTCAGAACAAATGCTCTAGCATTTTTAGTGTTCTTGTTGTTCGTAGCTGGAGCCAATTTTGGACAGTTGGACTTGATGTGACCTTTTTCTCCACAGTTGAAGCACAGTCCATTACTAGATTTCCTCCTGCAATCTTCTTCCATGTGTCCGGGTAACTTACAGAAATTACAGTCAGTGGAGCATTTTCCTGAATGCTTCTTCTTGCAAGTCTTACAGTAAGGTGCAGAGGTAGATCCTATATTCCTACGGTTGGAATTACCATAGCGGAATTCCTGGGTAAGCCTTTGAGCTAGGTTTCTCCTCTGGTCTTCTTCTCGAGTACGGAGTAATTCATTAGTCAAGTTGTTTGTTAATTCCACAGCTTCTTCTATAGTTTGAGGTCTAGCTGCCTTGACTACATGCCTAATCTCTCCAATTAATCCCCAGATATAACGGGAGATTAATACTGGTTCTGGTGATGCAAGGGTAGGTACTATTCTAGCATATTCAAAGAATAACTTAGTATACCCCTTACTTGTAAGGACCTTCAAAAATGTCCCAAAACGACCCGGAAGTAAAAACCCGGACCCCTGAAACCCTAATCCATAACAAAAATCAATAAAATCAGATTTTTGAGTTTCAGGCGGGCCGCGTAAAGGTTAGCTTAGCCTTACGCGGGCCGCGTCAAAGTGAAGTTTGACCAGATAAGCGTCCAGATCCACGTGTCACACACGTGGCAAGCCTACCGATGACACGCTAGCCCTAGTCTACGTTTAGCTAGCTCTCGCGGGCCGCGTAAGAGTCTGTTAAGTCTTACGCGGGCCGCGTAAGACTCAAATTTCAGCTATAAATAGAAATGGCCATGAGCAGTTCATTGGTGTCGAAACCAAATCTAAAAAATGAAGTATCACTGCTCAAATTCGAAAAATAAGATATCAGGGTGCTGCTACGATACAGGGTATTAACTCGATCGCTGCTACGATTCAATGTCCGATCGATTGAAACTATCTGATGGATGTTTAAGTGCTGCCCACATTAGGGCCATACTTTGTCATTAGTCGTAAATTCGTCGGATGTTTAAGTATAGCACTTTGTCATTCGTTGTGAGGGTTTTAATCTCGTGATTTATCATAAATGCTGTATTAGTTACTGACCTAGTTCGTGTGCATTGTTATTTAAATTAGGTTACAAGGCTAATCAGTAGGCTAAACTCTGCCCGTTTAAACTTGCAATGTGAGTCATTCTCTTTTTATCGACAGTATTTTACAATACTCCAATCATTTTCAAAAGTTATAATTACAGGGATTAAGTCATGGTTATCTTGAATCACTGGCTAATTGGGGTATTGTGCACATTACTAATTTCTCACAGTTAGGCTAATAAATCCTAACAGTGATAATCATCACTACTTGGGTGAAAGGACTCAATAGTGGTATGACCATCGTCACCAGGTGACACGGCGCCAGATAAAAATAAGATAAAAGCCATTGTAATCGCTCTTATG
This sequence comes from Helianthus tuberosus, assembly GCA_030545235.1. Classification (NCBI taxonomy): domain Eukaryota; kingdom Viridiplantae; phylum Streptophyta; class Magnoliopsida; order Asterales; family Asteraceae; genus Helianthus; species Helianthus tuberosus. The sequence goes on from CM060393.1 coordinate 32,178,981, forward strand.
CTGTAATTGATAACTAATGTATCATTTTACATATTTGAATGACTCGCCAGTATTTACCCGCCGATAAAATATTTTTAAAACATGTTTCAGGCGACCTGCTGTGAATCAAGGAAAACGTGCTACGGAGCACTAACCAGCTTGAAGATGTGGCTCAATTAAAATAAATAAACATGTTTTGTAAACCAGGGAATTTCCTCGTGAAATTCCTCTATTGTAAATTACGGGGTTTATCCCAGATTATGAAATAAAATAATCGGGCAATATCAAGTTTAAAAGATCCTGGTAAAATCTTCCGCTGTCAAACTCAATTAATAAAAACCACGGGAATTTCTGTCCCACGGCTTCCGGAACGGGTAAAACCGGGACGGGGGCCGTGACATAAAAAGGTGGTATCAGAGCCACTGATTTAAGCCAATTAAGTATTTAAAGTACTTAATTTTCCTGATTGCCATCCTGTGATTATGTGTTTCTATCTTGACTATTTGTTAATTTACAGTATGGGTAAGCAAAGAATTTCGGACATCTATCATAAATTAGATAGTTCACCGAAAGATAAGGGGACTTCATCCCAATCAAATTCCTCAAGATACTCAGCAGATACTGAGGAAGAAATATTTGTTCGTAAGGCACAGTTTGGAAAACCACTTACCCCTAATAAAAGAAGTTGGATTATTAGAAAAAGTCAAGAGAAAATAAAGAAGTCACAACAAGAAGGAATGATGAGTAATAAGGAAACTCAGGAATTAGGCACTAACCCACCATGGGAAGATGAATTAGACGAACAATGGGCAAATCTCTACATGTTAGCCACTACCGCAGTAAATGCTAACTTATAGTTAAATCACCAAACCAGTACCAGCACTTGTGACACCTACGAGCCAGAAACTTTAAACTATTAAATAAACACTAGTAAATTTCGAAATTTCAGTTGTAATGAATATCTAGTAATAGTTCGTTTTAATCAAATAAATTGTATTTAAGTTTTCTAAATTGCCATTCTGTGATTCTGTGATTTACCAAATTTTAAACTAAAATTTTGTGTGTTTCTTCATATCTGCTAAACAGCATGAATGAATTGTCTGAAGCTCTTGAGAATCTCAATCTCTATACTGTTAATGTGGAAGTTTCCAGAGACTTTACCGGTTATTGTGCCGAAGTTGAAGAACCTATGGAATTTCAAGCACAGCCACCGGAGAAACCCAAGCCAAAGAAGAGAAGAAGAATTGTGGGCTGGAGGCGTGTGCGCAGGAAGAAGCCAGCGATACGGAAAGTTACCAAGACTGAGGATCCCAAAGATAAAGGCAAAGGAATAGAGATTGGGGAAAGTTCCAGGCAAAACCAGGAAATGCCACCCTGGAAAGAACTAGATCATAAACTAGCACTTAGTGACCTCATCGGACCTGCTGATGAAAACCACTTTAACTACCCAGCAGAAGCACAACTTCCAGTTGATCTAGAGCCTGAGATCCCAGATCCTATTATCCACTCCCAACCTCTACCAGCAGAACTAGAAGAATGGTGGACCATCGACTGGCAGTTCCAGAATCTCCTAAATATCCCTGATACCTTTTTCCCCCAGTTTGACCCAGAGCCTCCACTACACCCACCTTTGAGCTCTAAAAATTTGGCTGAACTTCGCCAATATGGCGATGAGATAATAGATGCAGGAAACAGGATTAGGGATGTGGGAGAACGAATCACCTGGAAATACGATGAGAGGGAGCGTCGTTTCTGAAAAGCCAGCTGACGGGATAGTATGTGGTTGTAGGAATGTGTGTTTTATAATAATAATATAATCATAAATGTATAATTATGTGTAATACTTAAAAATAAAACTTTTGTAAGATAAACAGTGTGTACGGATGCCTATTATAATAGATAAAATATCGAAAGTCGAAAAATCGACAATTTTGGTTATACGTGTTGACATGTTTATGTGCAATTGTTTTGTTATGTTTGGTTATTAATCCCTTTATACTAATCACTTATATAAATTAATTACCAGATGGCACACGCTGGTAATGAACCTGTTAATGAAGTGAATCAATCTGAGCAAAATCATGAGGATCAATTTCTGAATAGGCAAGATATCGAGAATATCGTTGCTCAGGGAATAGCCAATGCTATTCCAGCAATCCTTGCTGCTGCTCGAAATTCAGTTGAACCTCAAATTATTCCTAGTAAATTTACTCACGAAGACAACTTCAGTAATAGTGTAAACGGAGGCGGCAACAACAACAATAATAATAACGATAATATACTGCAAGCCCCAATTCTCAAAAGAATGAAAGCTGCAACGCCTGGTTACACTTACAAGGAGTTTCTTGCCTGTAAACCAATCGAGTTTGCAGGTAACGAAGGGGCGACTGCTGCACTGTGTTGGTTAGAGAAAACCGAAGCGGTAATTACAATAAGTAAATGTGCTGAAGAAGACAAGGTCATGTACTCGTCACATCTTTTTAAATAAGGAGCGTTAGAATGGTGGAACACCGTGCTACAAGCTAAAGGAAGAAATACGGCGTATGCTATGAACTGGGAAAAATTTAAGAGTTTAATAGAAAGAAAATTCTGTCCCGAGTATGAAAAGGAACAAATGACAAATAAGTTCCTAAACCACCGGATGATGGATGTAGACTGTCGAGGGTATACTTTGACATTCTTCGAGTATGCAAGAGTGGTACCAACCCTGGCTTCGCCAGAACCGGTACTTATTTCCCGTTATATTTGGGGATTGATTGGCAAAATTCGAGATATCATCAAAGCTGCGAGACCCCGCACTATTGACGATGATGTGGAATTAGCTAACACCCTAACTGACGGACTGGTACACACAAGAGAAGAAACCCGGAAAAAGGAAGTGGCCCAAAAGATTTCCCAGGGATTCTGTATGAGTAACAGAAGTAATTTCAAGAGAAAGGGAACTGGGCAATCCGCCACTGTTCCATTTTGCAATACCTGCAAAAGAAGACATTTTGGAAGATGCAAAGGGTATTGCAATTTCTGCAAAATTCCGGGGCATCAGGAGGAAGACTGCAGGAAGAAGAAAGCAACAATCTGCTACAATTGCGGAGAAGCTAGACATTTTAGGCCAGACTGCCCAAAATTGGCTAAACCAGCTGATAACAAAGCCAAACCTGCGGAAGGAACTACCAAGAAAAATGCAAGAGCCTTCCAACTGACTACTCAGGAAGCAGAGTTAATCCCTGATGTGATAGCTGGTATGCTCCTAGTTCACGACGTTTATGCAAAAATATTATTTGACTCTGGTGCAAACCAAAGTTTTATAAATACTTCATTCTGCCAAGCTCTTAACTTACCCTTAACCAACCTTAGGCAGATTTTTACAGTCGAAACGGTAGATGGGAATTCTGTTAACATAAATAAGGTTTGGAGAGAAGGACAGATAGAACTCTTAGGTCATAAATTTTCTGCAAACCTGTTACCTATGAATTTAGCCGGATTCGATGTTGTATTAGGAATGGATTGGTTAGTAGCCAACCATGCTCAAATTCTTTGTGATAAGAATTCCATAGAAATTCATAGACCCACAGGAGATTTAATGGTGATTACAGGAGATAAGCCACGAAAACCACTGAAATTCATTTCAGTAATGAAGTTGGCCAGTTATTCAAGAAAACAAGAAATGGTGTATATGATTTCAGTTATCATTAACACAAAAGGTAAAGAACTTAAGGAAATTCCAATAGTATCAGAATACCCAGAGGTATTCCCAAAAGAACTACCTGGATTACCACCTGATAGGGAGGTAGAATTTAGAATTCATCTAATTCCTGGAACTACACCGATAGCCAAAGCACCTTATCGGTTAGCACCCACCGAAATGTTAGAATTGAAAAAGCAGTTAGATGAATTACTAAGCAAAGGATTTATACAACCTAGTTCATCCCCGTGGGGAGCTCCAGTGTTGTTTGTAAAGAAGAAAGGTGGTTCGATGCGAATGTGTATCGATTATAGTGAATTGAATAAGGTGAAAATTAAAAATCGATACCCATTACCTAGGATTGATGATCTTTTTTATCAACTTCAGGGAGCTAGATATTTTTCTAAGATAGATTTACGCTCTGGATACCATCAGTTGAAAGTACAAGAAGAAGACATACCTAAAACTGCTTTCAGAACTAGGTATGGTCACTATGAGTTTACAGTCATGCCTTTTGGACTAACAAATGCTCCAGCAGCATTTATGGACATGATGAATAGGATCTGTAAACCGTACCTGGATAAATTTGTAATTGTCTTTATCGACGATATACTCATTTATTCCAAAAGTCAAGAGGAACATTGTGAGCACCTGCATGTACTCTTAACTTTGTTAAGAAAAGAGACGCTTTATGCCAAATTCTCGAAGTGTGAATTTTGGCTGAAAGAAGTGCAATTCTTGGGACACACGGTGAATCACGAAGGTATTTATGTTGATCCCTCTAAGATAGAAGCGATCACCAAATGGAAGGTTCCGCAGTCGGCTATGGAAATTAGAAGTTTTATAGGTTTAGCCGGATATTATAGACGGTTTATTAAAGATTTTTCCAAGATAGTTGTACCATTAACTAAGCTAACATGTAAATCATTTAAGTTTGAATGGGGACCTAAACAAGAAGAAGCTTTTAAGATTTTAAAACAGAAATTAACAAATGCTCCAATTCTAGCCTTACCCGAAGGAACAGAGAATTTTGAAATATATTGCGATGCTTCAAAGCTGGGATTAGGATGTGTGTTAATGCAATGCAAGAAGGTAATTGCGTATGCATCAAGACAATTGAAAAAGCATGAGGAAAACTATATGACTCATGATTTAGAGTTAGGAGCCATAATTTTTGCCCTTAAGATTTGGAGACATTATCTGTACGGAAGTAAGTTTACTGTCTATACAGATCATAAAAGCTTAAGATATATATTTGGACAAAAAGAATTAAACATGAGGCAAAGGAGATGGATGGAAATCCTAAGTGAGTACGACTGTGATATTCAATATCATGAAGGAAAAGCAAACGTAGTTGCTGATGCTTTAAGTCATAAGTATCATGAAAAGCAAAAGCGAGTTCGTGCTCTTAGATTAAGTTTACAATTAGACTTAATGGAACAACTGAAAAACATTCAAGAAACAATAATCAAGGATGATGCTGAAGGTATGAAAGGACGAATAAAGGAATTAGAACAAGGAAGTGATGGAATTTGGAGATTCCACAAAAGAAGAATTTGGGTACCTAAGCAGGGAGAATTAAGAAATAAGATTTTAGAGGAAGCCCATAAATCTAGGTATACCATGCATCCTGGTAACAATAAAATGTACCAAGATTTAAGAAATAATTTCTGGTAGATAGGAATGAAAAAGGACATAGCTAGATATGTTTCTAAGTGTCTTACTTGTTCATAAGTTAAGGCAGAACACCAAAAACCCTCAAGTCTACTACAACAACTAGAAATGCCTATATGGAAATGGGAGCTCATAACAATGGACTTTGTTACTAAATTACTCAAAACCAGAATGGGTAATGATGCGATTTGGGTAATTGTGGATCGATTAACCAAATCAGCTCATTTTCTACCCATGAAAGAAACCTTTAGCATGGAAAGGTTGGCAAAGTTGTATGTAGATGAAGTAGTATCCTTACATGGAGTCCCACTCTCCATTGTATCGGATAGGGATAGTCGTTTCACTTCCCATTTCTGGACAAGTTTCCAAGAAGCAATGGGAACCCGACTAAATTTAAGCACTGCATACCATCCTCAAACAGACGAACAGAGTGAAAGGACGATCCAAACCCTGGAAGACATGCTTAGGGCATGTGTGATAGATTTTGGTGGAAACTGGGATGACCACCTACCCTTAATCGAATTCTCCTATAACAATAGTTATCATTCAAGTATTGAAGCTGCCCCGTTCGAAGCACTGTATGGACGAAAGTGCAGAACTCCAGTTTGTTGGGCAGAAATAGGAGAAAGTCAATTATCAGGTCCCAAGATTGTGCAAGAAACTACCGACAAGATCACTCAAATCAAGGAAAGACTAAAGACGGCTCGAGATCGCCAGAAGAGTTATGCAGACAATAGACGTAAGCCGTTAGAATTCCAGGTTGGAGACAAAGTACTACTAAAGGTCTCTCCTTAGAAAGGAGTAGTTCGGTTCGGTAAGAAAGGAAAGTTAAGTCCAAGATACGTAGGACCATTCCTAGTAATCCAACGCATAGGACCGGTTGCTTATCGCTTACAACTACCAGAAGAGTTAGCTGGGGTACATGATGTATTTCATGTATCGAACCTCAAGAAATGTCTATCTGATGAATCTATGGTAATACCTCTTCAAGATGTAGACGTAAACGAAAAGTTAAAATTTGTAGAGAAACCTCTTCAAATAGAAGATCGAAAAGTCAAGTTTCTCAAACACAAGCGACTAGTGCTTGTCAAAGTCAAATGAGATTCAAAGAGAGGACCAGGGTATACTTGGGAACTGGAATCGGAGATGAAGCGAAAGCATCCTCACTTATTTCAGTAAATCTCAAGGACGAGATTTTAAATAAGGTGGGGAGGATGTACGGACCTTCAAAAATGTCCCAAAATGACCCGGAAGTAAAAACCCGGACCCCTGAAACCCTAATCCATATCAAAAATCAAGAAAATCATATTTTTGAGTTTCAGGTGGGCCGCGTAAAGGTTAGCTTAGCCTTACGCGGCCCGCGTCAAAGTGAAGTTTGACCGGATAAGCGTCCAGATCCACGTGTCACACACGTGGCAAGCCTACCGATGACACGCTAGCCCTAGTCTACGTTTAGCTGGCTCTCTCGGGCCGCGTAAGAGTCTGTTAAGTCTTACACGGGCCGCGTAAGACTCAAATTTCAGTTATAAATAGAAATGGCCATGAGCAGTTCACTGGTGTCGAAACCAAATCTCAAAAACGAAGTATCACTGCTCAAATTCGAAAAATAAGATATAAGGGTGCTGCTACGATATATGGTATTAACTTGATCGCTGCTACGATTCAATGTCCGATCGATTGAAACTATCCGATGGATGTTTAAGTGTTGCCCACATTAGGGCCATACTTTGTCATTAGTCGTAAATTCGACGGATGTTTAAATATAGCACTTTGTCATTCGTTGTGGGGGTTTTAATCTCGTGAGTTATCGTAAATGTTGTATTCGTTACTGACCTAGTTCGTGTGCATTGTTATTTAAATTAGGTTACAAGGCTAATCAGTAGGCTAAACTCTGCCCGTTTAAACTTGCAATGTGAGTCATTCTCTTTTTATCAACAGTATTTTACAATACTCCAATCATTTTCAAAAGTTATAATTGCAGGGATTAAGTCATGGTTATCTTGAATCACTGGCTAATTGGGGTATTGTGCACATTACTAATTTCTCACAGTTAGGCTAATAAATCCTAACAGTGATAATCATCACTACTTGGGTGAAAGGACCCAATAGTGGTATGACCATCGTCACCAGGTGACACGGCGCCATATAAAAATAAGATAGAAGCCATTGTAATCGCTCTTATGCTGTAATTGATAACTAATGTGTCATTTTACATATTTGAATGACTCGCCAATATTTCCCCGCTGATAAAATATTTTTAAAACATGTTTCAGGCGACCTGCTGTGAATCAAGGAAAACGTGCTACGGAGCACTAACCAGCTTGAAGAGGTGGCTCAATTAAAATAAATAAACATGTTTTGTAAACCAGGGAATTTCCTCGTGAAATTCCTCTATTGTAAATTACGGGGTTTATCCCAGATTATGAAATAAAATAATCGGGCAATATCAAGTTTAAAAGATCCTGGTAAAATCTTCCGCTGTCAAACTCAATTAATAAATACCACGGGAATTTCTGTCCCACGGCTTCCGGACCGGGTAAAATCGGGACGGGGGCCGTGACATTACTATCCACACCAGTCATCCTAAGGTTTAAGAATTTGTTTGCTATCTGCTCTTTTTCATTAGGAGGGCAAAATTTCCTTTCTACCATGTTTTTAAATTCCTCACATTCCATATTGTAAACCCTATCACTTCCTCTGGACTGAAGGATAGTGTTCCACTATTCTAAGGTTGAGTTCTTAAATAAATTGGAAGCAAACATTATCTTATCCTCTTCCGCACATTTGCTTATTCTTAAGACTGACTCAGTCTTTTCTATCCAGCGTAGAGCTGCAATGGGTTCTTCGTTGCCCAAGAATTCTATTGGTTTGCAGGACCAAAATTCTTTGTAAGAACAACCATAAGGCATGGTTCTTCTTCTTTTGGGAATGGGCGCTTGAAGCACGGGTCCATTGTTTACGCTGTTTTCCGGTTCAGTCGGTCGCTTACTGCTATGTTTACTTTTATTATCCGCTTCTTTAACAGTTTGGATAATAAATGGCATTGCATCTATGATTCCATGTGCCACTATGTATTGGATGGCACTATTATCCACTTGGTTTCCATTGTTATTGTTGTTTGGATTCTCATTATTCAAATTATCGTCATTCTGAATATTATTATTCTGGTTTTCCGAGTTATTATCCAGATTTACTTGATTTCCTTGGTCGGCCATCTGAATTTTAAACATTTACCACATATTAATATCACAAAATAATAGTTGATACAACCATTTACACAATACGTATGTTGATAAAAAAACGTCGAGCATTGCGACTTTACTCTATTCATATAATATGCATCTATTTCACACCAGTACTGAAAAATTAAAATTACAATACCAACTGAAATAAAAATTTACACTAATAGTAGTAGGCATCCGTAGGGTTTTTTTTCATACACATATTTTATTATTTTATTACTATATTATTATTATTACTGCCGTCTCCACCATCACATTCAAGGATATGGATTCATCCAGAAATCCATATTGCGCTCGTCGTCTTCCAAACGAGTCGCTCTCCCGCGTGTCTCATCCTTTCACTACTCTCTAAAATTTCCTCACCAAATGTCCTAAGTTCGTGTACGTTTTCTGCACTCATTGGGGGTGCAGGTTCTAGGACTGGGTTCGGAATCTGGGGTGCGGGTTCCTAGTACGGAGGTGTAGGTGCCTGAAATTGGTAAGGATCTTCTAAAATCTCCCTAATATATGCATCGTTATCGTAATAGGGATCTAGAGGGTCCAAACCTGGGTAGGCTCCTAAGTTCGGCATGGGCATGTCTTCGTGTATCGGGTAACGTTGCACATAGTCCCTATTGTCGTCCCACCATGGGTCGTAATTTGGGTTTAAGGGATTTAGTGCTGGTACCCTAGGTATCTCCTCCGGGTTGAAATCATGCATTTTTACTTGATTTTCAAAGTTTTCTATTTCCATTGGTTGGTCAGGAAATAGTGGTTGTGGTTGGGGTGCTATTATTTGCTCCAGATTAGGGTCAGTTGCAGTGGTTGCTAGGATGTGGAAATTAGCTAAACCCCTATTAATCATGTCTTGGGCATGGGCATCTGTCTCTCTTTTGGCTGCTGCTAATGCTCTCTGGTCTTGTAACTTTTTCATACGTTTTCTACGCTCATGTGCTCCCCTACTTAACCATCCCCTCTTTTTCTGAGGAAAAGGCTCTTCAGACTGAGCCTTAAATACGAATATTCCTTCTTCAGTATCAGCAGAGTACCCCGAGAGGGCAGGCTGAGAAGAGGAGGTGCCTTCGCTTCTAGGCAAACCAGACAATTGACGGTACACGTCAGATGGTCCTTGGTCGCTCATACTGTAAACTAACAAATAGTCAAATAACACATAACAAGAAAATACAATTATACACGTAGTTCCGTAATTTATTTCCTAACAGATTGAATTTTGATGTCAGTAGAACACTTCTGTGGCTGAATCAGTGGCTTAACTCTGATACCACCTTCTGTCGCAACCCCCGATCCATATCTCCTCGGGAACGGGCGGCCGCGAGCCAGTTTCGGTGGTATCTGGTATTGTCTAATTTTGGCAGCGGAATTTACATCAGGATCGTAGTTAGGAAATATTTTATCAAAGTAAAATACCACGCTTTTAATATATTAAACATATGGGGAAAAAATCCCAAGTTTAAGTACACAGATTTTCATAGGGATAAAACCCTATTTTATTTAATAAAAACATCTATTTATTTTTAGGTAATTTTATTGCCACTTTTCCAAGCCTTCAGTGCTGTCCAGCTGGCTTCTATTTGGCTTTCACATTTTGTTACCTGAAACACGTTTAAAAACATTTTGTCAGTGGAAAATACTGGTGAGTGAATCCCAGTTCAATCAAGTTTTAATAAAAACCCATTGTATAGTATTGAAGGCGATCTCGCAATTACATTTGTTTCCAAGTTATATCAATTAACACCCAAAGTACTGTCAAACCCGACTTGTGGAAAAGTTACTCCTCGCAAGGCAGTAACTAATTTTGTATACAAAACCCCAACATACCGACGCTAATTGTATTCTTACACATACTCAATAACTGCTTATTGTATAATTAATTAATTGAGGTTTTGTAAAAACAATTTGCAAAAAGGAGATTACTCACATTGCTGTCTTAGATTATCCTTTAGGGTTTCCTGGTAACAATCTATAATTTACACAAATGCACACGTGTTAGTATAATAACCCATTTTAACATTAGTAATACCCTCCCCGAGACGGCATTCCAACGACTACGTCGGGCAGAACCACGACAGCCGTTACGGAACCCTAGATCAATCGGGCAGAGTATCTAATACGTATCCAGGGGTTATGATACTTACAATGGAGCAGAACCTCGTTATTTAGGGGTATTATACCCGTGTATAATGCCTACTATGTGAAAATTGAGAGAGAATTAGAAAGATTGAGCGACGAAAATGAACTGCAGAGCTCTAACTTTATAGGGCTGGTCGGCCAGACCGTCGCGCCCCGCGACGGATATTAGGAGGGGCCGTCGAGCCCCGCGACTAGGGGTCGTAGGCCCTAGCTGTGATGTGTCACTGGTATAGCTTCGCCACGTGTCACCACGTGGCGGCTTCCTGAGAAGGGCGGGTGTCCGAGCTCGTCGCGGCCCGCGTAGACTAAAGGCAAGGGGCGTCGCGCCCCTCGACAACCCAATTATTTTTTTTTTATTTTTTTTAATGTTTTAACGCATTTTGGGCTCGGTTTTCGCGTACGGGTTATATTCTAAGACATATTGGGACATTTTAAAATAATTTTAGGGTGTCAAAATATTTCGAGAGTGTTTGTTTAGTGTTGTTATAAAATTCACCGGTTGGTTTTGTAGCGTCGTGACCTATACGTGTTCTATTAATGTTAGTCATTAGACTTGTATCACACAAGTACAAGTCACCATCTTTAGCTTATGTATTTGTTCTTTATACGTTCATGTAGAATTTTCGAGGTAATAAGTTGTTAAAAATAATTTATATTTTTAACTTTTCAAGTGAGTTACTTATATTATTTTCTCAAAAATAAATATAAGTATTTTCTGAAATAATATTCTCAATATTTTTTTGTGCAAGTATTCTTAGGAAAGTATACTTGTATTTTATGTAAATACTTGTGTATTTTGTATTTTTCTCCAAAAATCAATACTTTGATTTTTATTACTTTCTGGAATTATATTTCTTAAAAATAATGTATTTTTAAGACTTGTATGAAATATATATATATTTTGCCATGCTATAAAATATATATATGGTTATTCTTGTTATACCCCCGATTTTCGTATAAATTCCAATATTTGGTAATGGTTTTATAATTGTCCAAAAATATATTTTTAAGCCCAAAGTGTCCAAATTCAATAATATGTTAAGAAATATATTTTCTTAAATATATTTTCTTGTATTTGTCCATGTGCTTCTTTGTGGGGTATTTTTGGTGTACTTATATATTTATGTATTCTCATGTATTTGTATGTGTATTTTTGTATTCATACTCCATGGGAGTATTTAGTGTATTTTCAAGTCCTAATACACTACTACATATAATTCACATAATATACACTTAGCACAAAATTTGGTGATCACTAAATATATATATTTTCCTTAAAAATATACATACTTAATATAAATTTTAACTTGAAGAAATCACCATTTCTTGACTTGTAATTTTACACAAAAATTAGGGAAACCTTGGTAAATATTTTTAGGTGAATTTTTAGGGAATAAGTTTCACCAAAACTTATATTTTTCTAAGTGTCAAAATTTTATATAAATTTTGACATAGTTTCCCCTAACAATGGAGGTTTCCTATGTTTTCAAAACATGTGTTTATTTTCTTTTCAACACCAAAACAATTTTCCAACAATAATCACCAACAACATATACTAATTATTCCATATGGAACATCATGTTTAACCATGGATCTTTCAAGATCCATGCTTAATAACTTTAGATCTTTCAAAAACAAGTCTTATGTTAACTTTTAACAAGCTTTCCATGAGATTTAGTTTCAAAAATTAGTTCTACACACACTTTATTACTTCAAGATTACAAGTTAATGCATAAAAATTCATATTTCAAGTTCACATTATGCTTCATATGTTCATCTTCAAGTTTAACCATGGATCCTTCAAGATCCATGCTTAAACTTGGTAGATCCAAGCTTTAACATACTTGATCTAAACATAAACACAAGACATAATATCAACAACATCATTACATACACCAAAAATCCATGTAATCACTTATTTTCTTCATGCATATGTTAGATCTTTTCATTTTTAACATTAGAAGTTAAGTTGTTTAGATGGTGAAACTTGTACATAACATAAACATGACTTAAATTAGTGATCAAGAAGCTTACTACTAGCTCTGATGGCTAGGGAAGTGGCACAAAAATGGAGAAGATGAATATGGAAGAAAATGAGAGGTTAAAAGCTCCACAAGGTGGTCCTTCAAGTTCTAGCACCATGCACCTTCTTAAATGGCCATCATACACCTCCTAGTGACCTTGGATCATGAGATTGGAGCTTGAAAATGGATGTGTATTTGTGTGTGGGTTGAGCCGAGACCAAGAGGGTGTTGGGAGGTAGAAGATGAAGTGAGTATGTGTTAATGGACAAAGTGTAGTTACTTGTGGTTTTATAAAGAAAATTCCAACATGTGATCTACTTTAGAGATTTTTGTATAAACTTAAGGGAACAAGATCTAATAAAATATTCTAAGGCCATGTGGGACCCACAGGGCCAGCCATGGTGAAAGGGGGGGGGGTAAAGTGTAAAATTTGAGAAGTTGAGGGTTTAAAGTGCAAACGAGGGGGTTTAAGTTAGTTTAAGTGTGTTTAGGTGTTTTTATGATTTTTAAAGTGTTCTAGCATCAATACTAGTTTAATATCATAAAAAAATTACTTCTAGTCAATTTTTGATGTCCCAGTTATTGTCCGGTTGTTCGGTTCGTTACGGTTCGTTAAAGTGCTGAATTGCGCAGTTTCACTAGGTATGAAGCACATTTTGTGGCAGTTTTAATTCCTGACACTTTGTAAGTTATTTTGGACAATAAAACATAAATTCTACATGATATTAATGTGTTTAAATGTTGATTATAGCTGAATTGTGCTGATTTATGCAGAATTATGCATTTAAAGTGAGTTTCGGGTGCTTTTTAGTGCATTGTTTGGCTTCCGGAAAGTCTATATGTTAACCCTTGTATCCACACTTGGGGTTTAATGTATTTTAGATGTTGGACCTACTACTAGGCCCTAATTCTATTATCCGACTGATTTCTACAGAACTGCTGACACAGTGTGTCTTACCGGTGAGTTTACTAGTGACGCAACGCTAAAGTAATGCATAAAGCAATATTTGAAATATAAAACGTGCATGAATTCACATGTATAGCATGAAATCAGACATTGTTGGAATTTAAGCACATAATTGCAGATATTTAGTAATAATTAGACTGTACAGAAATTACCGGTTTTGTGCCAGTTGTCACAGATTATACCCATACAACATTCATGGTGACATCATTACAATTTTCTTTGTTATGTATATGATCATAACCTTTGAATTGATCATTATATTATCACATTCACATCAGGGAATGGATTAGAACCACAGAAGTTCATGCTTGTTGTTTCAAACTTTATATATATTATTTAACAATCTTGGTACTTCAATAGCATATATAATATTTGACGATGGAAATTGTTTTGCTCAATTATAACACCCTTGCTTGTTTTATACAATATTTTATATAAGTTTCGTATAAATACATGCTTATACGATTGCACATACGTATGACAATACGAGTTTACTAAAACTTTTACAATTTAAAAATAGTACAACATAATGTAACTGCATTTGTCGTTTAGAAGTTACGACGTAGCGCCGTGCGGAAGCTTTAATCTCGTGTGTTCGGTTCTTCGTTGAGCTTGATCTTCATCCGGGAATCCCTTGACATTCACCTATAACCAAAACCAACATAAAAGTTAGCTTTGGTAATGTTAGAATGGGTAAAACAAGTTTTATGAGTCAAAACAACAAAAATTAAACAATTTCGGAGTTTAGGGGGGGGGGGGGGCGTCGCGCTACACCTAGCCCCCTTTTTGACAGCAAGTTGTTTATTTGTTGCTGCACTTTCCCGGCTCAACCTTTTATCAAGTCCAAACTTAAAACCACCATAACTTTTGATCCGTAAGTCCGTTTTAGGCGATTCTTTTTCCTACGCGTTCGTAATTTAATTCTCCATCACATGGAACTAAAATTTAACATTTAAGCTAATAAAATACCAAATTTTTTAGCAGTCGGCTTATTATTCAAAATCAACATTTTGACCCGTTTGTATTTAAAACCACTCACTTGGTTTTGAACAACAAAATATACACCAATGTATTAATCCCAGAATCCTTTGATCGGGTTCAAAATTTTATTTTGAGTTACGTATGCACATGAAATCATTTCGACCCATTTAGAGAATATTAAGCATTCTAGTCTAAAACTCGTTCTTTTCCTTTCACACTTCATAATTCCACATTCAAGGTATCTACCTATATCTCATAACCATAATGCAAGTTTCCAAACAACCCATATGGGTCGTTTGCCTAATATACCCATCAAGGGCTTTTTGGTCAATTTTAATCCCTCAATTTACGACGAAGGACTTCCACTAATTAATTGACCACAATACCACTTTTAACTATAAATCTAACTATATGTACCTGGCTCGGGTCATAGCAGTGACCCGTTTACATACCTCTTGCTTTAAATTTTCTAATTAAAGCAACGCAACATATGTTATTTCCTGTAAACTCAAAACTCAACAAGTAGTCGTCAGTTATTAATGTCAAATTGTATTAACACACCATTTGACCCGCTATAACTTTTTAACAAATGGCGTCTTTATTTTTTTATCACTATTATTTTAACTATTAATTTGACCCATTTGGTTGTCGAGTGAGTTCCATCACCTCATTGACATACCAACTCAACCATTTTCGCTGTATCAACCTTAAACATATTTTAGCTAAGCTTGTCTATATAAATGTAACGAGACGACAAGTCGCGTACCTTTAAAGCGTTCCCTTCAAGCACATGTCCACTCTGGTTTGTCCGCTTGAGAACTCGACTCCTTTGTCTATAGAGTTCAATCAACGATTTGTTTAGAACTCTATTCATGACATACAACACATATTTCACAATGTTATTCGGATATGCGTTTTTATTCGAAACTTAACATCTTAGCTTTCTCTTAGGCGTTTTAACAAACACCTTATGGGCAGAAATTTACATGATCCATTATCAAGCTCATAACTTGTCATATAGCCAAATTTAACATCAATCGGACTATTTTATATAAAGGCTAACATCAATAAATCAGAAATAGCTTCATAAATATCAAAATACACTAGAACAACATTCGAAATCCTAGTGTTCATCAAGTTCACAACAACCCACTAATCACCTTCAATGGTGTTCATAGAATTTACTAGAATTAAGCATGATTTCAACATATACTTGTCTAGGGTTTACTCCTAGACACTATATTGTTCCTATTCCATCCATATAACAAACATGCCACCATAAATTTCGAATTCTCTAAGTTTACTCAGAAATTCAACTAGAGATTTCCCATAGAATTCACATACCTTGTGACTCCTTTTTCAGTGGAGATCACTAATTCGTGCTCAGATTTTGATTTAGAATTGATTTGGACCTTCAATTTGAGAGATTAGACAAGAACTAGGGTTGTGGGGATTTCTCCTGGTCGCCCTGTGTTTCTGATCGAACTCAAACACACACAAGTGTGTGTTTTGAGTTTTAATTTATGTTTTATTATAATTAGTTTGCACTTGTCCCACTTGGGCCCCTTAACTTTTCCCAAGTTTTATTTAGGGTGTTTTAGTCAAGTTTCTCATTACTACAAGACTTGTGATTAACTAGGTTATTTATTCCTAGTTATTTCCATCTCATTTATATCCGACATTAAACTTATAATATAAGGGTTTATATTTTCGGGTACGACTCAGTTTATTTTAAGTCCCGTCAACTCGGGCTCCTTATATTTTATTTTCTCAAAGCATTTATTTTCCCTTTTTATTAATATTAGGATTATTTGTTTAAGTCCTAATATTCACTGGGTTAGATTTTACCACTAACGGTATCTTCCTCGTCTTTTAGTATTAACGTGGTTTGATTACCAAACCCGTTTTCGGGGTGTTACAAGTCTACCCCCTTAAAGAGGTTTCGTCCCTGAAACCTTATTTACATAGTTCCTTTAATTTAGACTAAACGAACTTAGTTTCGTTTTCAAGGTATTCATTCATTCCTTTCGATCTAATGTTTCCATTTACATTGACGCGTACGTCTTTCATGTGTAAGGCCTCGCGGGCCGTTACTTTCAGCTTGTATCCATTATCTTTTTTGATTATTTATTTTGGCGGTTAGATTTGTTAGTCACCGGTTACCTTATACCCCGTCGCTCGGGTATATCCACGTTGCCTTCTCGAGGCTTACAGTCTTTTATCGTCCCCATTTCTTAATTCACGCTATAACGTGGTTAACTTCCATATTACTTTTCTTAACCGTGATCGTATCACGTCATGTTTAAGTTTATATAATCTTTTCATTATCGAAAATATTCTTTTTGAATGTGTCTTCATGCACCCATTCTTTTGTGCTATCTAATTCCTCTCATAATATTTACATTTGTTAAAACGTTATTTGTTACTAAAACTGAATTTTAGTTTAACGTTTTATCTTTAATTTATGTCAATTACTCATATGAAGAAAATCGACCATCAGTAATTTATTCTTTTCCGTTCTTGTTTTACACTGGGAATAATAACCAGTTCCCTTGCCTTATGCTATTGACCCATAGGTTCTTTCGCTTAGCCCCGTAGGCTATTTCTTTAGATTTTCACATTTTTATGTTTAGAATTATTTACTTTTTCTTTTTGGATTTCATTTGACCTTGACTGTAGTCTAAGGCTACATTTGTTTTCTTTCGAACTATATTTCCGACTTTATGACTTCTAACGTCATTTACACACCGGTTTGCCCTACACTTACCGTTACCCGGTTCTTACCTATACTTCTTTAAGACCCGTTACCCAGGTTCTTTATCTTAATGTTTTTAACATTTTTGTTTCGCTAGTTTGTGTTTTCCTTACTATTTCAAGCGTTATTCCTTAATTAACTCGTTTGACTCATTTTGGGTGAACTTTCATCACTTACGAGTGTCAAACTTCGTTCTTTATTCGACCCATCCAATTTTGAAATAGTTGAACGTAATTATCAAAATTTATGTTTGCAAAAATCTTGTCATCTTTTAGTCATAACTCTCATTCCGATTCTTCTGAGTTTCAATTCGCATTCCCGTCTCTTGGTTTACGCGTTCACTCACAACCCTACCCCTCCATCGGGTATCTTTACCGGAGTCACTATTTTTGCAACCTTTCCGGTATGCATTAAAATTTTGTTTTGATTTATTCGGTCGTCTTAGCGAAATCAATCGCTTTTATTCATTCAAGTCATTTATTCTTTATTTAATTCATTTGACTTGTCCGTGTGAATTTCATCACTCGTGACAGTCAAACTTTTATCTCTATGCCTTAGCATTCTCATTAGTTGGTTTGTATTTTCATTTACTTTAATCTTTGTCCCTTCTCTCGGGCTCATCATTCTTACGTAATACGCTTCCATCGTCCGACTTGCGTTTACATTTACTATCAAACATTTTATTTGTTTGCTTCATTTGGGTACCATTTAAGTTAGTCTTATTCACCCCGTCCTTACTACATAGGACGTAAATGTGTCCGCTACAAGAAGTTCATGGTATCATATGCCACTACTTACTTGGCCAGAGTAAGCGATCAATACATGATACACCTGACCTTTTTATAGTTTTCACATCACACCCCATGTAAGTAACGCCCCTATTTATTTCATATCTCTGATTTCATTTAGTAAAACTTTATTTAATTGCAAAACAACAATCGTTTTACTTTTGTACATATAAAATGTTTTTCTTTCCTATTGAACTATTATATAATCACATTCGTTAATGTGATCGCTACTTTTCTCAATAGCATTATATTGAGAGTTTTCCACTTGGATAATTACCCCCCGTCCGAGTTTCCATATGAGCTAATCCTATTATTTCTTTGTTATTCATCATCGTGAATAACACATGTTTCTATTAAACTTCTCTTGGAAACATCATCCTGAATAGACATCCTATTCAGGTTTTATTAGATATATGCAACCGTCTTTCCCTACGTGTTTTTTGCATATTACTACTTATGCGATTAAATTTAAAAGCGTGCACCTGGTAATGCTTGCCCTTACGGGCTTCTCTTGCCGTTATCTTTGTTCGCGATCGTTACGCGATTTAGGTCCTTAATGAGTATGCTCTGCTTGTCATACCTCGGACCGTTCCACCGTCATGTCTGTCACTTGTTACACTCTCGCCATCTTCATGTGCGAGTATCCTTCAACTAAACATTTACAAAAGTTAGTAATTTCGACATTAATAAATGCCCGTATTGTAATACAAGGCTTTTTACTATATGTGTCAACGCACGTAATTTCGTCATCTATATCAATCATTTTAATTGGGGTAACGTGTATTACACGATAACCCTATGTGTTGTTTACAACACTTTAGCATGCTAAACCATTAACATGCATGTACTTACCGGATTTGTGATCAAGCCTCGAACCGAACACAATTTACTCTTTAACCATGAGCTCTGAATACCAACTTGTAACACCCTTGCTTGTTTTATACTATATTTTATATAAGTTTCATATAAATACATGCTTATACGATTACACATACGTATGACAATACGAGTTTACTAAAAATTTTACAATTTAAAAATAGTACAACATAATGTAATTGCGTTTGTCGTTTAGAAGTTACGACGTAGCGCCGTGCGGAAGCTTTGATCTCGTGTGTTCGGTTCTTTGTTGAGCTTGATCTTCATCCGGGAATCCCTTGACATTCACCTATGACCAAAACCAACATAAAAGTTAGCTTTGGTAATGTTAGAATGGGTAAAACAAGTTTTATGAGTCAAAACAACAAAAATTAAACAATTTCGTAGTTTGTGGGGGGGGGGGGGGTGGGCGTCGCGCTACACCTAGCCCCCTTTTTTACAGCAAGTTGTTTATTTGTTGCTGCACTTTCCCAGCTCAACCTTTTATCAAGTCCAAACTTAAAACCACCATAACTTTTGATCCATAAGTCCGTTTTAGGCGATTCTTTTTCCTACGCGTTCGTAATTTAATTCTCCATCACATGGAACTAAAATTTAACATTTAAGCTAATAAAATACCAAATTTTTTAGCAGTCGGCTTATTATTCAAAATCAACATTTTGACCCGTTTGTATTTAAAACCACTCACTTGGTTTTGAACAACAAAATATACACCAATGTATTAATCCCAGAATCCTTTGATCGGGTTCAAAATTTTATTTTGAGTTACGTATGCACATGAAATCATTTCGACCCATTTAGAGAATATTAAGCATT
Source organism: Helianthus tuberosus (assembly GCA_030545235.1). Taxonomy (NCBI): domain Eukaryota; kingdom Viridiplantae; phylum Streptophyta; class Magnoliopsida; order Asterales; family Asteraceae; genus Helianthus; species Helianthus tuberosus. The sequence goes on from CM060393.1 coordinate 32,198,895, forward strand.
CTAGTCTAAAACTCGTTCTTTTCCTTTCACACTTCATAATTCCACATTCAAGGTATCTACCTATATCTCATAACCATAATGCAAGTTTCCAAACAACCCATATGGGTCGTTTGCCTAATATACCCATCAAGGGCTTTTTGGTCAATTTTAATCCCTCAATTTACGACGAAGGACTTCCACTAATTAATTGACCACAATACCACTTTTAACTATAAATCTAACTATATGTACCTGGCTCGGGTCATAGCAGTGACCCGTTTACATACCTCTTGCTTTAAATTTTCTAATTAAAGCAACGCAACATATGTTATTTCCTGTAATCACAAAACTCAACAAGTAGTCGTCAGTTATTAACACACCATTTGACCCGTTATAACTTTTTACCAAATGGTGTCTTTATTTTTTATCACAATTATTTTAACTATTAATTTGACCCATTTGGTTGTCGAGTGAGTTCCATCACCTCATTGACATACCAACTCAACCATTTTTGCTGTAACGAGACGACAAGTCGCGTACCTTTAAAGCGTTCCCTTCAAGCGCATGTCCACTCCGGTTTGTCTGCTTGAAAATTCGACTCCTTTGTCTTTAGAGTTCAATCAACGATCTGTTTAGAACTCTATTCATGACATATAACACATATTTAACATTGTTATTCGGATATGCATTTTTATTCAAAACTTAACATCTTAGCTTTCTCTTAGGCGTTTTAACAAACACCTTATGGGCAGAAATTTACATGATCCTTTATCAAGCTCATAACTTGTCATATAGCCAAATTTAACATCAATCGGACTATTTTATATAAAGGCTAACATCAATAAATCAGAAATCGCTTCATAATATCAAATTACACTAGAACAACATTCGAAATCCTAGTGTTCATCAAGTTCAAAACAACCCACTAATCACCTTCAATGGTGTTCATAGAATTTACTAGAATTAAGCATGATTTCAACATATACTTGTGTAGGGTTTACTCCTAGACACTATATTGTTCCTATTCCATCCATATAACAAACATGCAACCATAAATTTCGAATTCTCTAAGTTTACTCAGAAATTCAACTAGAGATTTCCCATAGAATTCACATACCTTGTGACTCCTTTTTCAGTGGAGATCACTAATTCGTGCTCAGATTTTGAATTAGAATTGATTTGGACCTTTAATTTGAGAGATTAGACAAGAACTAGGGTTGTGGGGGTTACTCCTGGTCGACCTGTGTTTCTGATCGAACTCAAACACACACAAGTGTGTGTTTTGAGTTTTAATTTATGTTTTATTATAATTAGTTTGCACTTGTCCCACTTTGGCCCCTTAACTTTTCCCAAGTTTTATTTAGGGTGTTTTAGTCAAGTTTCTCATTACTACAAGACTTGTGATTAACTAGGATATTTATTCCTAGTTATTTCCATCTCATTTATATCCGACATTAAACTTATAATATAAGGGTTTATATTTTTGGGTTCGACTCAGTTTATTTTAAGTCCCGTCAACTCGGGCTCCTTATATTTTATTTTCTCAAAGCATTTATTTTCCCTTTTTATTAATATTAGGATTATTTGTTTAATTCTTCCCCGTCTTTTAGTATTAACGTGGTTTGATTACCAAACCCGTTTTTGGGGTGTTACAAGTCTACCCCCCTTAAAGAGGTTTCGTCCCTGAAACCTTATTTACATAGTTCCTTTAATTTAGACTAAACGAACTTAGTTTCGTTTTTAAGGTATTCATTCATTCCTTTCGATCTAATGTTTCCATTTACATTGACGCGTACGTCTTTCATGTGTATGGCCTCGCGGGCCGTTACTTTCTGCATGTATCCATTATCTTTATTGATTATTTATTTTGGCGGTTAGATTTGTTAGTCACCGGTTACCTTATACCCCGTCGCTCGGGTATATCCTCGTTGCCTTCTCGAGGCTTACAGTCTTTTATCGTCCCCATTTCTTAATTCACGCTATAACGTGGTTAACTTCCATATTACTTTTCTTAACCGTGATCGTATCACGTCATGTTTAAGTTTATATAATCCTTTCATTATCGAAAATATTATTTTTGAATGTGTCTTCATGCACCCATTCTTTTGTGCTATCTAATTCCTCTCATAATATTTACATTTGTTAAAACGTTATTTGTTACTAAAACTGAATTTTAGTTTAACGTTTTATCTTTAATTTATGTCAATTACTCATATCAAGAAAATCGACCATCAGTAATTTATTCTTTTCCGTTCTTGTTTTACACGGGGAATAATAACCAATTCCCTTGCCTTATGCTATTGACCCGTAGGTTCTTTCGCTTAGCCTCGTAGGCTATTTCTTTAGATTTTCACCTTTTTATGCTTAGAATTATTTACTTTTGCTTTTTGGATTTCATTTGACCTTGACCGTAGTCTAAGGCTACATTTGTTTTCTTTCGAACTATATTTCCGACTTTATGACTTCTAACGTCATTTACACACCGGTTTGCCCTACACTTACCGTTACCCGGTTCTTACCTATACTTCTTTACGACCCGTTACCCAGGTTCTTTACCTTAATGTTTTTAACATTTTTGTTTCGCTAGTTTGTGTTTTCCTTACTATTTCAAGCGTTATTCCTTAATTAACTCGTTTGACTCATTTTGGGTGAACTTTCATCACCTACGAGTGTCAAAATTCGTTCTTTATTCGACCCATCCAATTTTGAAATAGTTGAACGTAATTATCAAAATTTATGTTTGCAAAAATCTTGTCATCTTTTCGTCACAACTCTCATTCCGAGTCTTCTGACTTTCAATTCGCATTCCCGTCTCTTTGTTTAAGCGTTCACTCACAACTCTACCCATCCATCGGGTATCTTTACCGGAGTCACTATTTTTGCAACCCTTCCGGTATGCATTAAAATTTCGTTTTGACTTATTCGGTCGTCTTAGCGAAATCAATCGCTTTTATTCATTCAAGTCATTTATTCTTTATTTAATTCATTTAACTTGTCCGTATGAATTTCATCACTCGTGACAGTCAAACTTTTATCTATATTCCTTAGCATTCTCATTAGTTGGTTTGTATTTTCATTTACTTTAATCTTTGTCCCTTCTCTCGGGCTCGTCATTCTTACGTAATACGCTTCCATCCTCCGACTTGCGTTTACGTTTACTATCAAACATTTTATTTGTTTGCTTCATTTGGGTACCATTTAAGTTAGTCCCATTCACCCCGTCCTTACTACATAGGACGTAAATGTGTCCGCTACAAGAAGTTCATGGTATCATATACCACTACTTACTTGGCCAGAGTAAGCGATCAACACATGATACACCTGACCTTTTTGTTGTTTTCACATCACACCCCATGTAAGTAACGCCCCTATTTATTTCATATCTCTGATTTCATTTAGTAAAACTTTATTTAATTGCAAAACAACAATCATTAGTTTTACTTTTGTACATATAAAATGTTTTTCTTTCCTATTGAACTATTATATAATCACATTCGTTAATGTGATCGCTACTTTTCTCAATGGCATTATATTGAGGGTTTTCCACTTGGATAATTACCCCCCGCCCAAGTTTCCATATAAGCTAATCCTATTATTTCTTTGTTATTCATCATCGTGAATAACACATGTTTCTATTGTAGGATCGATTGCACGACCAAAACGAGTCATTCAGAAGATTTCTAATCAATACGAGAGGCGGAAACAAATGTATCGACTTTGATTCAGCTTTGTATACACTCTAACTGTCTTGTATATTGATATAACAACGATTTACAGCCTGGAGACACTTCGGCAGCACCTCGGCACCGGAATCAGAAAGTTACAAATGAAAGAATCAAGTCAAGTATATATAGGCAATCCATTTCGTGCGAAATGGTCAAGATTCATTTCGTGCGAAATGGCTTGTTCAGCCTAGTTTCTTGTTTTTCTCGAACTACGTGACTTGATCTATCAATCCTAATACAAGACTCGATACAAGACGAAGTCGACAGACATGTGCACCAACAGACTCCCCCTTGGATGTCGACGAGTCTTCAGTACAAGTCTTCAGTATGACCAGTCTTCAGTCTTGATCAGTCTTCATGCTCTTTCCAAAGTGTCTGACAGTGTAAGCATCCTTCAATCTCTATCTCTTCTTTTCTCTCTCTTTCAGAATTTTAAACTGTCTCTATCTTCTCTCTAATTCTCTTGGTCAGATCTCTTGATTCCTTAAGTTCTTCAGCATCAGCAACTTCTCTCTCAAGCTTTGTTCTAGGATCTGAATCTGGATTTTACGTCCTCAGACTCCCCCTTTCGATAAGCTGGGATCGCAATCTGGAATTCTTTATCAGGCTTTGGATCGAAAACCTGGCTATACAACTTTCTCAGGTTCTAAGATCGTATCCTGGCTTTCTTTAGCAACAGAAACAGAAACCTGGCTTTAATCTACGGAAAATCTTCAGGTATCGAAACCTGGCAAACCTGCACATCCTCTACCTCACAATAAATTTCACCAATTTAAAAATTTGACAAATTTATATACCATTTGCAGATATCGTTCAAAATGATTTAACATTTATAATTTCTGATGACCACTTGTAAGAATAACATTCAAATTTGACATTTTCATTTCGAAATCTTTTCTCATTTCAAACAAACTCTCCCAACCCTGTTGTTTATCAAGTTTAGAACTCGGAATTTTTGAAAATCAGCTTTTCAACATCAGTTGTCGAAAATAAGATGAAATAAAATCTTTTTGATTTTTCAAAATTTTATGCTAAAACACACTAAAATCTTTTTGGATTTTTGTTTTGATGAAAAGCAATAAAGAAATATTTACAAACAAGCACCGTTAAGCTTTAAACATTTTAAGTTCTAAACGATTCACATAGATTGACGATATAGTTGTCCTCTTAAACTCAATCTAAAAACTTTTGAAATGCTTACCGATACGTTAAGGTATATTAATTTTGCACTAAATTCTTACGGACCCCACGATCTCAGCATATCCCCTCATCATGCAATACACTGACTCAAGTAATGCCTTTAAACTTTCATCAACTGTGATATGTGCGAAAACAACGCAGAATGTTTAAACATTAACAATCAGGTCGATCTTTCGATACGCAGAGAAAGTCCAATGTTTAAACAAAATAAGAAATAAAAACAAGTTGAAAGTGTTTAGATCTTAACCACCAGTTCGATATTCACATATACGCAGAGGTGATCCAAGATTTAAACGAAACACCAAGAAAATAAAGCAAAATGTTTAGGCATTAACATCCAGGTCGATACTCACGTATACGCAGAGGATATCCAATGCTTAAACAAAATAAAGAAATCAAACAAGTTTAAATCTTTGCAAAATGAAATGCACAATCACAGTGACTTTTTCAGTAAGTTGTGAAAATTCACAAACTAACTGGTTTTTATGCTCTTTTAGCATTCAACGATTACTGAATAGGTACACAGTCACGAAGGATAAAACTAAGTACTATGCTTTCAACCGTGTTTCCCACTAGAACTAGGCTTTTTCATTTAAGTTTGTATCGTTATCGCAAATCTACTAGTCTAGCTGAGCCTATCGTCACATCTTTAGTGAGATCGTTTATCACATTTTATCTTTCCATTTCTTTAGCATGCTGTGATAGCCCACTGATGTACAATCATTTCCTCTTTTTTACAACAAAACTTTTTTTTCATTTTCTCATGTTTTTGTCGTTTTTCAATATTTTCAAAAGTTTTTGGATTTTCTGAAATTTCTTACTCCCCCTAAAATTCAAAACCATTTAAAGAATAATTTGACAAACCGATGTGAATTGCTTCAAATCACCATCCACTTGGCATAAACAATCAGAACTCCCCCCTGACAACAAACTATTTTCCCATTATGATTTCAAAACACTTAAGTTTGTTTTAATCAAATGGTTTTTCCGGAAAATTAGTTTTGTTGAAACCACTTGTAAAATCGGGGATTTGTTCATCACTTTGTCTTTTCAATCACTTGAATGAAAGTTAAATCAAGTTCAACTTAGTGACCTTGATTAACCACTTATAGGATCTCATCAACCATACCACTTGTAAATAAATAACAATTTTCAAGAATGATAATACCACTTGAAGGTCGAAATATCACAGATGTGAATTTCTCAAGAAAGATGCCGATTCCTGCTCCATGATTACCAACTTGGAAGCTCCGGCAAGTCAGGATTTTTACATATGAAATACAGACACCCAAGCCTGACCAGCTTTGGGTGTCACCTTCTCAGTTTCACTCGGGGTTTGAACATTTCTTTTTGTTTCATAAAATTATTTTACCCCTTTTACCTTTCCTTCAACGATCTTTCCAAAAATATGTTTAACTTTCCCATTGAACGCCTTTTCGACATCAAATTCTTTCTTTTCATAATAGAATTGATTCGAAATTTCCACTTTACCACCTTTTTGTTTAAAATTTTCAGTTCGCAATGGTGGAAAATTGACATCATCCATTGGCGGAACTGAGTTTTCTCTTTTTACCTCAATTTGTGGCTCCTCTAACTTTGACGAGTCAGATTCATCGCCAGATTTTACATCTGATTTCTTAACAACCCACGTTTGGTTGTTAAGATTCACCCTTCTTTTGCAAAACTTTTTTGAACATTCACCAACTTCATATGTTGAATTTTTAAACACTTTGAATTTTTCAGTTGGTGGTTCAGTTTTATCAACAACTTTTTCTTTGAGTTTAGAAACAACTTCCTGTTTTGTGTTGGTTGCCTTTGGATAATTCCAGGCAATGTGACCAACTTCTTGACATCGGTAACAAGTTCTTGTCTCCTTTCTCTGATAAGCTCCATTCTTTTCAAACTTTTGTTTTTCTGCAAAGAACTCTCTGTTTGATTGTTTCCAAAATGAGCTCTTTTCTTCTTCTTCAGAACTTGACCCTGAAACAAATACAGTTTTTGTTTTAGAAATTTTCTCATTTTTATGATTTTCGGGTGGAATAAAACCCAATCCTTTCTTTTTGAAATTACTGTTATGGTTTGGTTTCTTTCGATAACCTGAACCAGAACTGTAACCATTTTTCTTGTTTAACCTTTGTTGAACTCTTGAGGTGTACTTTTTAGGTTTATCAGAAAGATTTACATCTTTTATTTCAGAAATATTAATTTCTGTTAGTTTGAAAACCTTGTTAATCATTTCAGTTTTAACACCTCTTATTGGAAATTCTTCATCAGAATATAATTTATCAGAATCATTCAAAGTATATGCTACTTTGAATGTTTCGTCATTCAAATTAGATTTTGATACCAAGAATTCTTTATTGTAAACCCTTTTGACCGATGATTTTGAACTGTTGACCGACGAACTCGAACTCTCAGACTCAGATTTTGACTCTGACTTCTCATCCTTATCCAACACCTGATCGGACACTTTATTTATTAACTCAGACTCATGATCAGTGTCAGATGATGTAAATATGATGTCAATGTTGTCTGGTAAATCATCAGTTGTTTCGGACTTTAACTTTATATTGACTGCCTTTTTGACTTGTTCCTCATTTGGTTTTCTGGGAGAATAACCTTCCCAGATCGGAGGCGGACACTTGTTATAATTTGCACTTTGTTTCTTACCAGTATCCTTCTCTTCCGACTTCTTGTCCTGAAAGGCTTCAAAACCTGCAACAGTTGGATAAATTATATCAATCAAATAATCAGAACTTGAATAACTTTGCAACAATCTTCTGATTCTTTCATTCTTTATCTTTTCTGTCTCCAACTCCTACTTCAACTTTGCACATTCTTCAATATAGTGATTGATAGCCTTCTGCTTAGACATCATCACTGCATTCATCATGGTTAAGGCATCTTCTCTTTCTGAGTTTGTCTTTTGCAAACTATTCACCGTTCTGTTCAACACATCATATGATTCTTTCACATACTTAACATCTAACAATAATTTCTCTTTCATCTTTTCAAGCTCACTAAACTTCTCGTCTTTTTCTTCACAATGTTTGCAAGGTTGCAAACATTTTAGACAAGGTTTCGTGATCTCAACAATTTTTTCAACTTCGATAATCTTTTCAACTTCGACTATCTTTTCAACTTCAACCACCTTTTCAACAACTTTAACTTCTTCACTCTGTTAAGACTTCTCTTCCTGAGCAACATTTTCACAATTTACCTTTTTCTGATCTTTTGCTGCTCGTTTCTCCTTTAGCTTCTCCAATCTATCTGCAAAATAAAATTTAAAACTTTCAGGAGATAATTGAGTTTTTCCAATGTTTATTTGTATTTCTTCTTCATCGTCACTGCTATCAGTTGATGATTGATCAAAGACTGTTGTTTTTTCTGAGCTTTCTTCTGAAGAAATAAACTCTTCATCTTGATTTTTTTTCATTATTTGCAATCACATCCATCCATTCCTTCATCAAATCTGGCTCTTGAATGATCTGTGCAATGAATGCTTCTAACTTGGAATCAGCCGGAATGTATTTATCCCAGCTAAAACCTTCTGCCACTTTTCATCATCTTGATTAACGAGATAAGCTTTCTTCTTTCCACCTTCAATCTGATTAGCATTGGATGATGATGGTTGTTGTTGATGCGGCAGTTGAGAGACTTGATGATAAATCGCTTTCCGATAATAATCATTGTTGCCGAACGGATTCTGAGCTCCACCTGCTTCTCGATTAGTACATTCCCTCTTGAAATGTCCTTTTTCCCTGCATCGAAAACAAGTAACTTTAGATTTATCAAAACCTAAAGTAGAAACATTTGCATCACGGAAATCATCTCTTCCTGTAATCTGCTTGAATTTCTCGGCTCTCCTCAACACACTTGCTAAACACCACTTAATGTCCATCAATTCCATCTCTTCACTATCAATCTGATCATAATCCTCTTTTGTCAACATAGGATTTCCGATCCTTCCAGCAACTAAACTCTCGTATGATTCTAACACTGTAACTAGTAATGCCATATGACCTTTAGCGACTTCTTCAGAGAAATTTTGACCGTTCTGAAGATGTAAGGTGATGTTGCAGTGTAACACATGACCATTTCCATTGTTTGAGCTTTGAGACTGATAACTTGAGGTTGAAACATTTGGATTAACACTCGAGTATGAAGAATATCCACTATTGCTGATTGGACTTTGATTGAATGATCCAGATAAGTTTTCTGCACTGAAAGCGGTTTGGACTTTTGGACTAGCTTCAACATTCTGAACATTCCCTTTGTAGTACATTTTGATGTCTTGTTGCCCACTTGGATTATTCATTCTAGCAATCTTTTGTTGTTCAAGATCTTGTCCTTCAAGTTTTTCAATGAACTGAGAAATTGTCAATTTATCATATTCTCCAGTGTTCTTTAAGATCATCAGATATATACCCCATTCTTTCTGAGGTAAAGCATTAGCTAATTTATCAACCCATTCTTCTCGATCTTTGTTTATATCTAACAGTGACATTGATCGCACTAAATGGCAATATCTCTCAATCAGCTTCTTTGTAGATTCACCCTGCAAGCTAATAAACAAATCAAATTCTTTCTTTAGTAATGATTTCTTACTCCTGATCATATCTATACTTCCTTCAAATTTAATTCGAAGTGCTTCCCAAATCGAATGTGAAGTACCAACGTGTTGAAGTAATATGAAGATGTCTTCTTTCACAGCTTGCTGAAGTAAACTGATCTTTATTTTTTCTGCCTTGTACATGCCTCTCTCTTTATCCGACAATTCAGAAATAGTTTTGATAACTCCCACATTTGTACGAGATTTAACATATTTCTTTTCAATACACTCCCAACACCTTAAATGATTTGCTTGAACCCAATTTTCGAATCTGTCTTTCCAACCATAGTATTCTCCAATGCCCATCAACTTTGGAGGTTTCTGTAATGTTCCTGTTTCATTTTCCATGTTCACACTCTGAGCAATGGTAACAGGAGTACCCGGGGTAGTAGCAAAGGCGTTGTAAAACTCTTCTTCCATGATTCGGTATAAAATTCCACAAACTTAGTTTTCAAGCGAAATGGCAATATTCACACGAATTGGATTTGGTGCGAAATGACACTCTTCAAACAAAATGGACCTTTCAAGCGAAATGAACATCTTCAAACGAAATGGACCTATTCAAACGAAATGGACCACTTGATGCGAAATGGTTCACTTTCAAACGAAATGAGATCACTTGATGCGAAATGGATGATTTCGTACGAAATGGCACAACTTGGGGTCAATTCGTGCGAAATGGAGCAGCTTAGGGTCAATTCGTGCGAAATGAGGATCACTCCGTGCGAAATGGTGCTGATGTCATACTTTCGGCCAGATTTTTGTCAAATTGATCAGGTTTTAGGTCGATTTTAGGTCTAATTCTTTCAAGGATTTGTTAAAACAGTGTTTCGCACGTTATATGTGAAAATTAGCCCATTTTAACCGTGAAATCTTGTTTAATTTTGAAAAAATGATGTAAAAGAAGGTGTAGAAGTCAGAATTTTGATGAAATCAAGCTGAATTCGGTAAGAACTCTTCCTCCTGAGCTCTGATACCACTTGTAGGATCGATTGTACGACCAAAATGAGTCGTTCAGAAGAGTTCTAATCAATACGAGAGGCGGAAACAAATGTATCGACTTTGATTCAGCTTTGTATACATTCTAATTGTCTTGTATATTGATATAACAACGATTTACAGCCTGGAGACACTTTGGCAGCACCTCGGCACCGAAATCAGAAAGTTACAAATGAAAGAATCAAGTCAAGTATATATAGGCAATCCATTTCGTGCGAAACGGCTCTTCCATTTCATGCGAAATGGCTTGTTCAGCCTAGTTTCTTGTTTTTCTCGAACTACGTGACTTGATCTATCAATCCTAACACAAGACTCGATACAAGACGAAGTCGACAGACATATGCACCAACATCTATTAAACTTCTCTTGGAAACATCATCCTGAATAGACATCCTATTCAAGTTTTATTAGATATATGCAACCGTCTTTCCCTACGTGTTTGTTGCATATTACTACTTATGCGATTAAATTTAAAAGCGTGCACCTGGTAATGCTTGCCCTTACGGGCTTCTCTTGCTGTTATCTTTGTTCGCGATCGTCACGCGAATTAGGTCCTTAATGAGTATGCTCTGCTTGTCATACCTCGGACCGTTCCACCGTCATGTCCGTCACTTGTTACACTCTCGCCATCTTCAGGTGCGAGTATCCTTCAACTAAACATTTACAAAATTTAGTAATTTCGACATTAATAAACGCCCGTATTGTAATATAAGGCTTTTTACTATATGTGTCAACGCACGTAATTTCGTCATCTATATCAATCATTTTAATTGGGGTAACGTGTATTACACGATAACCCTATGTGTTGTTTACAACAGTTTAGCATGCTAAACCATTAACATGCATGTACTTACCGGATTTGTGATCAAGCCTCGAACCGAACACAATTTACTCTTTAACCATGAGCTCTGATTACCAACTTGTAACACCCTTTCTTGTTTTATACAATATTTTATATAAGTTTCGTATAAATACATGCTTATACGATTACACATACGTATGACAATACGAGTTTACTAAAACTTTTACAATTTAAAAATAGTACAACATAATGTAATTGCGTTTGTCGTTTAGAAGTTACGACGTAGCGCCGTGCGGAAGCTTTAATCTCGTGTGTTCGGTTCTTCGTTTAGCTTGATCTTCATCCGGGAATCCCTTGACATTCACATATGACCAAAACCAACATAAAAGTTAGCTTTGGTAATGTTAGAATGGGTAAAACAAGTTTTATGAGTCAAAACAACAAAAATTAAACAATTTCGGAGTTTGGGGGGGGGGGGTCGCGCTACACCTAGCCCCCTTTTTTACAGCAAGTTGTTTATTTGTTGCTGCATTTTCCCAGCTCAACCTTTTATCAAGTCCAAACTTAAAACCACCATGACTTTTGATCCGTAAGTCCATTTTAGGCGATTCTTTTTCCTACGCGTTCGTAATTTAATTCTCCATCATATGGAGTTAAAATTTAACATTCAATCTAATAAAATACCAAATTTTTAAGCAGTCGGCTTATTATTCAAAATCAACATTTTGACCCGTTTGTATTTAAAACCACTCACTTGGTTTTGAACAACAAAATATACACCAATGTATTAATCCCAAAATCCTTTGCTCGGGTTCAAAATTTTATTTTGAATTACGTATGCACATGAAACCATTTCGACCCATTTAGAGAATATTAAGCATTCTAGTCTAAAACTCGTTCTTTTCCTTTCACACTTCATAATTCCACATTCAAGGTATCTACCTATATCTCATAACCATAATGCAAGTTTCCAAACAACCCATATGGGTCGTTTGCCTAATATACCCATCAAGGGCTTTTTGGTCAATTTTAATCCCTCAATTTACGACGAAGGACTTCCACTAATTAATTGACCAAAATACCACTTTTAACTATAAATCTAATTATATGTACCTGGCTCGGGTCATAGCATTGACCCGTTTACATACCTCTTGCTTTAAATTTTCTAATTAAAGCAACGCAACATATGTTATTTACTGTAATCACAAAACTCAACAAGTAGTCGTCAGTTATTAATGTCAAATGGTATTAACACACCATTTGACCCGTTATAACTTTTTACCAAATGGTATCTTTATTTTTTATCACTATTATTTTCACTATTAATTTGACCCATTTGGTTGTCGAGTGAGTTCCATCACCTCATTGACATACCAATTCAACCATTTTCGCTATAACGAGACGACAAGTTGCGTACCTTTAAAGCGTTCCCTTCAAGCGCATGTCCACTCCAATTTGTCTGCTTGAAAACTCGACTCCTTTGTCTATAGAGTTCAATGAACGATTTGTTTAGAACTCTATTCATGACATATAACACATATTTCACAATGTTATTCGGATATACGTTTTTATTCGAAACTTAACATCTTAGCTTTCTCTTAGGCGTTTTAACAAACACCTTATGGGCAGAAATTTACATGATCCATTATCAAGCTCATAACTTGTCATATAGCAAAATTTAACATCAATCGGACTATTTTATATAAAGGCTAACATTAATAAATCAGAAATCGCTTCATAAATATCAAATTACACTAGAACAACATTCGAAATCCTAGTGTTCATCAAGTTCACAATAACCCACTAATCACCTTCAATGGTGTTCATAGAATTTACTAGAATTAAGCATGATTTCAACATATACTTGTCTAGGGTTTACTCCTAGACACTATATTGTTCCTATTCCATCCATATAACAAACATGCAACCATAAATTTCGAATTCTCTAAGTTTACTCATAAATTTAACTAGAGATTTCCCATAGAATTCACATACCTTGTGATTCCTTTTTCAGTGGAGATCACTAATTCGTGCTCAGATTTTGATTTAGAATTGATTTGGACCTTCAATTTGAGAGATTAGACAAGAACTAGGGTTGTGGGGGTTTCTCCTGGTCGCCCTGTGTTTCTGATCAAACTCAAACACACACAAGTGTGTGTTTTGAGTTTTAATTTATGTTTTATTATAATTAGTTTGCACTTGTCCCACTTTGGCCTCTTAACTTTTCCCAAGTTTTATTTAGGGTGTTTTAGTCAAGTTTCTCATTACTACAAGACTTGTGATTAACTAGGTTATTTATTCCTAGTTATTTCCATCTCATTTATATCCGACATTAAACTTATAATATAAGGGTTTATATTTTGGGGTACGACTCAGTTTATTTTAAGTCCCGTCAACTCGGGCTCCTTATATTTTGTTTTCTCAAAGCATTTATTTTCCCTTTTTATTAATATTAGGATTATTTGTTTAAGTCCTAATATTCACTGGGTTAGATTTTACCACTAACGGTATCTTCCCCGTCTTTTAGTATTAACGTGGTTTGATTACCAAACCCGTTTTCGGGGTGTTACATCAATGGATTATCATATATATTGTTTTCAACATATGATATAAATCGAGATTTAGTTATATAACCGAGACATTTATACTTATTGGTTTAAAATCTTTCAAGCTTCGCTAAACTCGTAATAAGCTTTGAGAAGTTAGACACTCCAGGTGTCTTTTTATATAAACATTGACCATAATTCAATCATTTTTATAGCTTGTGATCATATACCAAAACTCTAGTCACTTTGATGTCCCCTTCCAAATTTATAACATATGGAACATAATATATACCTTAGATTATACAATGCATGACTATATAACATGTCATCAAATAAATAGTTTATGATACAACCTTGGGAAATTAGATTTTTTTTCATCACTTGTAAGAAATATATATATATATATATATAGGGAGGAGATCATGCGAGAACCACCCTTATTGCGAGAACCGCGAGAACCAATGTGAACACAACCTAAAATAGTTAAAAAAAACTTAACCCCCACCCCCCCCCCCCCAAAAAAAAAAACCTAAACCCCCCACCCCCCACCCCCAAAAAAAAAAACCTAACCCCCCCCCCCCCCAATCTAAATGCTAAAAACTAAAACCCCCAAAAAACCTAAAAAAACCTAACCCCCCCCCCCCCCAAAAAAAAAAAAAAACCTAAATCCCCCTCCCCCACCACCCAAAAACCTAAACCCCCCACCCCCCCAAGCTAAAATGCTAAAAACTAAACCCCGAAAAAACCTAAAAATATTTAAAAAAAATCTAATTTTTTTTTTTTTTTATGCTCAAATCGCTACTTTTAGTGGCCAAAAAAATTTTTTTTTTTTGGCTTCGAAAAGTAGCGATTTTTATATAAAAAATATTAAAAAAAAAATTGTGTGATTTTTAGCTATTTTTAGGCATTTTTGGTTGTGTTCACATTGGTTCTCGCAATAAGAGGTGGTTCTCGCATGATCTTCTCCCTATATATATATATATATATATAGCGGTTAACATACAAAAGCCCTTATCATACTTCACGTACGCGACAATCGTAACCATCAGATCAGGGCTATAATCACGCATGGAACAGTTAATAACGCATGGATCAGTTTGTTTTGTGATAATCACGCATGGGAGCATAATCACGCATGGAACATTGGTCAAAATGTAATCACGCATGTTATCTATATTAATCACGCATGTTGTGTTTTGGTCGCGTACGTTAACGTACGTTAAGCCGTGAAGTACATTATACTTTCTATATATATATATATATATATATAGGATTGAGTTAAAATAAGAACCACTCCCAGTTGTAAGAACCATGAGAACCATCTCAACCAATCAGAACATGCCAACAAAAGGGTAATTTGGTCATTTAGCTCAAATGTCAAATCCCTCTCTCTTTCTCTATTTAATGCACCTGACACTCTCTCTCTCTTTTATAATAACAAACATGTTTCTCTTTCTTCATAAATCATAATCCTTCATCTGAGCTTCATCTTCTCAAGTTGTTTCATCTCTTTCTCTTCTCTTCAATTGTGTCGCTGACACTCCTTCAAAACCTACCCGCTGAATAAAATTATCACCGCCGCCCCCATTCGTTGTCCCCTTTCTTATCCTGGCTCGTTTCCCATCCGACGAGATCACCACTGCCGCCATCATCGCCGCTCCGATTGGGGAGTATTGAGCTCCGATTTTATGTTGTGGTTGTTGGTGTCCCGATCCATGTTTGTTGGTGTCCCGATCTATGATGTTGGTCTCCCGATCTATGATGTTGTGGTTGTTGGTGTCCCAATCTATGATGTTACAGTGGTTGTTGGTCGGCGGTGGTGGTTCTAATAGCGGGTTAGTGGTGGCGGTTCGACGGTGGGTGGTGGCGGTTCGACGGCTGGGTGATGGTGGGTCGACGACAGGTGGTGGTGTGTGATCTAGCATCCATTTTTTATGGGTTTTAGGTGATTTTTCTGATGATTCTTGGTTCGATGGTATTTTTGGTATATGTTCTTGATTTTTTGTATATGTTCTTGATTCTTGGGGGTTTGACTTTCTGGGTTTGATTCTGTTGAATCTGGGTTTGATTGTTGTTCATGTTGAATCTGTGTTTGAATGTTGATTTTTGGTATATGTTCTTGTTATTGTTGCTGGGGTTTCTTTGATTCTGTTGAATATGGTGCTATTATGAATTTGGTGAATCTGTTTGAATCTGTTGAATGTGTTTTGAATGATGTTCATCCGGTGCTTTTGAACGTTTGAATATGTGGGTTTTGATCCGTTTTGGGTTTGACTTTCAGGGTTTGATTCTGTTGAATCTGGGTTTGAATGTTGTTCATGTTGAATCTGGGTTTGAATGTTGATTTTTGGTATATGTTCTTGTTATTGTTGCTGGGTTTTCTTTGATTCTGTTGAATATGGTGCTTTTATGAATCTGGTGAATCTGTTTGAATCTGTTGAATGTGTTTTGAATGATGTTCATCAGGTGCTTTTGAATGTTTGAATATGTGGGTTTTGATCCGTTTTGGGTTTGGGGCGATGATGATGCAAAAAAAAAAAACTCGCATATTTTGATGACGAGGGCGCGGCAAGGATGGTGGAGGGTAGGTTTTTGAACCCGCAACCCCACTTTGCAGCCTCTGATGTTCGGAAAATCTGAGCCAAAACTTATTTTTTTCCAGAATCCACGCGTTCTTTTTTATTTTTGTTTGTTGGGTTTTTTATATATTTTTTAGGCGTCGATGATGACAGCAAACTATCCGAGACACCTACCGAGTAACGATTTTCTGGGTGCGCTTGTTTTTGTGTAAAAAAGTTTTTGTAAAAGAAAAAAAACTTAAACCGTAAACTTTTTAAAGTTTACCGTAAACGTAAAACGTAAAAAGATTTACGTCAAACCTAAAACGTAAAACTTTTTAACGTAAACCGTAAAACTTTTTAACGTAAAATTAAAAAAAAACAGTAAACCGTAAACTATTTTAACGTAAACCGTAAACTTTTTTAACGTAAAATGAAAAAACGTGAAGCGTAAAAAGTTTTACGTAAAACGTAAATCGTAAAAAGTTTTACGTAAAACGTAAAAAGTTTTAACGGAAAACGTAAAAAGTTTTAACGCAAAACGTAAAACGTAAAAAGTAAAAAGTTCTACGTAAAACGTAAAAAGTAAAAAGTTCTACGTAAAACGTAAAAAGTAAAAAGTTTTACCGCAAAACGTAAAAAGTTTTATGTAAAACGTAATTTTTTTTAGTAAAACGTAAAAAGTTTTACGCAAAACGTAAAAAAGCGGCGCGTAAAACGTAAAAAAAACGTTAACGTACAAAACCGGGGCGTAAAACGTAAAAAACCGGCGCGTAAAAACGTAAAAAACGTTAACGTAAAAAAACCCGGCGCGTAAAATGTAAAAAAAAAACGTTAACGTCAAAAACCGGGCCGTAAAACGCAAAAAACCGGCGCGTAAATCGTAAATAACGTTAACGTAAAAAACCGGCGCGTAAAACGTAAAAAAACGTTAACGTAAAAAACCGGGGCGTAAAACGTATAAAACCGACGCGAAAAACGTAAAAAAACCGGCGCGTAAAACGTAAAAAAACGGCCCGTAAAAAACGGCGTTAAAAAATGGCGCGTAAAAAACGACGCGTAAAAAACGGCGTTAAAAAACGGCGCGTTAAAAAAGCGGCGCGTTAAAAAAACGACGCTTGAAAAAACCCGGCGTAAAAACGGCGCGTCAAAAATACGTAAAACGTAAAAAGTTTAACGTAAAACTGAAATTGTAAAAGTATAAAAAATCTTTTAAAAACATCAGAATTAAAAAATGTTTTTAATAAAAAAATTATGTTTAAAAAATAAAAAGTAATATAATAAAACAATAAAGTAATAAAAAAACAATAAAGTAAAAAAGACAAAATAGAGTGTTTTTACCTAAATACCCTTTTAGATTATAATACTAAAAACATAATAAGACAAAAAATACTTAATATTATTTTTTAATACTTTTAATCTCATCCATCCATCAACTTGATCTAATGGTCAAATAGTGGTTCTCATGGTTCTTACAACATGGTTCTTACAACTGGAGGTGGTTCTCATTTTAGCCATCCCCTATATATATATATATATATATATATATATATAGGGTAAGGTTAATGCGAGAACCACCCTTATTGCGAGAACCGCGAGAACCAATGTGAACACAACCTAAAATAGCTAAAAAACCTAAAAAAACATAACCCCCACCCCCCCAAAAAAAAAAACCTAACCCCCCCCCCCCCCCCCCAAAAAAAACCTAAACCCCTCCCCCCCCCCCCCCCCCCAGCTAAAATGCTAAAAACTAAACCCCCAAAAAAACCTAAAAAAATCTAAAAAAAAACTAAAAAAATCTAAAAAAATTTTTTTAAACATTTTTTATGTTAAAATCGCTACTTTTAGTATCCCAAAAAAAAAATTAAAATTTTTTTTTTGCTTCGAAAAGTAGCGAATTTTTGATAAAAAATATTAAAACAAAATTGTGTGATTTTTAGCTATTTTTAGGCATTTTTTGTTGTGTTCACATTGGTTCTCGCAATAAGAGGTGGTTCCTAACGGATCTTTGTCCTATATATATATAAATATATATAGTGGAGAGTTCAAATGAGAAGAAATTTTTTGTAAGAAGAAATTTCAACCAATAAGAATGCTTTATTTTACTTCATTTAATATAAGTATTTAATGTTACTATAAGGGTACATTGGTAAATATACATAGGTCATTAATTTGTAGTCTTCCTCTTTAATAGCTAACTACATTAAATTTTTTGTAACTTATCTTCAAAATATATATATTTTTCAATAAAATAAAATAATTTAAAGTGTAGGATAAATTACGAGTTGTGTAGGATAAATTACTAGTTGTGTAGGATGGATTTCAACGTGTAGGATAAATTTCAAAATATGTAAGATAACTTTTGACGTGTGTAGGAAAAAAAAGTTAGTGTGGAGGATACTAGTCTTTATGACTAATTAATTAGTAAAAAATGATAATAAATGAGATAAGTGAAAAAAACTATTTAATGTTTTACAACTCTTTGTTCTTTTTCTTCTCAATTAAATTTTCTTCTCAAATGAACCTTCCCCTATATATATATAGGATAGGGATCCTAAGAGAAGTCCACCCTATTTGAGAAACTTGAGAAGCAATCTGGACCACACATTTTACTTAAGCAAAAAATGCAAAAAAATGTGAAAAAATGCAAAAAAAAAAAATTTTCTTTAAGGATTAAATTTTTTTTTTTTTTTAAATAAAAAAATTTGTTTTGGATGTATACACATGTGTATATTGTTAATCTTTTAACTATACATATATGTATATTGTCAATTATACATATATGTATATACATGTTTAAAATTGAAAAAATGTGTATATTGTTAATCTTAAACCATAAACACTAAAGCTAAACCCTAAAGCTAAACCCTAATGCTAAACCCTAAAGCTAAACCCTAATTCTAAACCCTAAAGCTAAACCTTAATGCTAAACCCTAATGCTAAACCCAAAAGCTAAAACTAAACACTAAAGCTAAACCCTTAATGCTAAACCCTAATACAAACCCTAAAGATAAAGCTAAACCCAAAAGTTAAAGCTAAACCCAAAAGCTAAACCCTAATGCTAAACCCAAAAGCTAAACCCTAATGCTAAACCCTAAATATTATTGCTAAACCCTAATGCTAAACCCTAATGTTAAACCCTAAAGCTAAACCCTAAACCATAAAGCTAAACCCTAAACCCTAATGCTAAACCCTAAATACTAATGCTAAACCTTAAATAACACTTATTTTTCAATTTTAAACATGTATATACATATATGTATAATGGACAATATACATATATGTATAGCTAAAAGATTAACAATATACACATGTGTATAAATCAAAAAAAAAAATTAAAAAAAATTAATTCTTAAAGAAAAAGCTGCGATTTTTCCAAAAAAAAAAAAAATTTGCATTTTTTCACCTTTTTTTTGCATTTTTTTGTTTAGGGAAAATGTGTGGTCCAGAATGCTTCTCAAGTTTCTCATTTAGCCTACTACTTCTCACATGATCCTTATCCTATATATATATATATATATGGTAAGGTTCATTTGAGAACCACCCTTATTGCGAGAACCGCGAGAACCAATGTGAACACAAAATAAAATCTAAAAAAAATCAAAAAAGCACTCAAATTTTTTTTATTTTTTTTATATTTTTTAACAAAAATCACTATATTTAGTTACCCCAAAAAAAACCTTTTTTTTCGAGTAACATTTATCCATGCACATGTGCATATGTATCATTACTTCAACAAATTCCGTAATACGTTATCAGTAATAGACAATTGCACTTTAATTTACAATATCATCTGTAATACACTACTTTTTGCATTACCAATATTCAAAATGCACATGTGCATCAATAGGTATAACCATGATATAACATGTTTTGTAACAAAAAGTTTGTGATTTTGAATGGAAAAGTAGGCCCATATACATGTTTGTTGGTTGGTTATATCTAGTGGTTGATGATTTGGCTATAGTTGTTACTTTATGATGTAATATGATGATTGGATGGTATAAATGGTGTTGATATACATGTAATAAAGTGAAAAATATTGGTAATGGTATTGTATTATGGATGGTAGGATGTAATGATATTGTATTATGGATGGTAGGAGGTAATGGTAGTGTATTATGGATGATATGATATATGAAAGGGAAAGTGTATTCAAAGTAGTGTACCAAAACACCTTATTTCATGTTGATACATATAGATGCACATGTGCATTTCTAATATTAGTAATGTAGAAAGTAGTGTATTACATATGGTAGTGTAAATGAAAGTGCAATTGTCTAATATTTGTAATGAGTTACGAAATTTGTCAAAGAAATGATACATATACACATGTGCATGTTTGTGTATTATGGATGGAATGATAGATGAAAGAGAAAGTGTATTCAAATTAGTGTACCAAAACACCTTATTTCATGCTAATATATATAGATGCACATGTGCATTTCTAATATTGTTAACGTAAAAACTAGTGTATTACACGTGGTAGTGTAAATGAAAGTGCAATTGACTAATATTTGTAATGAATTACGGAATTTGTCAAAGAAATGATACATATGCACATGTGCATTGATAACTGTTACTCGAAATTTTATTTTTTTTTGAAATTTTTTATATTTTTTATTAACAAAATATAGCGATTTTTCCAAAAAAAAAATACTAAAAAAATAAAAAAAATTGGGTGTTTTTTAGATTTTTTTAGGAATTACTGTTTGTGTTCACACTGGTTCTCGCGGTTCTCGCAATAAAGGGTGGTTCCTAACGGATCCTTTTCCTATATATATATAGGATAAGGATCATGTGAGAAGCAGTAGGCTAATTGAGAAACTTGAGAAGTATTCTGGACGACACATTTTCCCTAAGCAAAAAAATGTAAAAAAATGCTTTTTTTTTTTGAAAAATCGGAGGTTTTTCTTTAAGATTTTAATTTTTTATTATTATTTTTTGGATTTATACACATGTGTATATTGTTAATCTTTTAACTATACATATGTGTATATTGTCAAATATACATATATGTATATACATGTTTTAAAATTGAAAAATAAGTGTTATTTAGGGTTTAACATTAGTATTTAGGGTTTAACATTAGGGTTTAGCTTTATGGTTTAGGGTTTAGCTTTAGGGTTTAGCTTTATGGTTTAGCAATAGTATTTAGGGTTTAGCTTTTGGGTTTAGCATTAGGGTTTAGCTTTAAATTTTGGGTTTAGCTTTAGATTTAGGGTTTGCATTAGGGTTTAGCATTAAGGGTTTAGCTTTAGGGTTTGGAATTAGGGTTTAGCTTTAGGGTTTAGCATTAGGGTTTGGCTTTAGGGTTTAGAATTAGGGTTTAGCTTTAGTGTTTAGGGTTTAAGGTTTAGGGTTTATAACACATATTTTTCAATTTTAAACATGTATATACATATATGTATAATTGATAATATACATATATGTATAGTTAAAAGATTAACAATATACACATGTGTAAAAATCTCAAAAAAAAAAAAAAGTTTTGAAAAAAAAAAAATAAAACCTTAAAGAAAAAGCTCCGATTTTTCCCAAAAAAAAAAAAAAATTGCATTTCTTTCAACTTTTTTTTTTTTTGCATTTTTTGGGCTTAGGGAAAATGTGTGGTCAAGATTGCTTCTCAAGTTTCTCAAATAGGGTGGACTTCTCTTAGGATCCCTACCCTATATATATATATATATATATATATATATATATAGAGTAGGGTTCAAGAGTGAACCATATTGTTTTTGTGAACAAAATGAACAAATCTTGTCCATTGATTTAGGAGATCTTTTGAGATTTATAATAATGACAATTTTCTAATTATTTATATGTAGAAAATAAATGAAAATGATATAAGGGTAAATTGTTAACTAATTATCTTTCCAATTAAATATTTAATTACATTCTCCCTCTTCGTTTCCCTCACCAATTAACTAATTTATTAATTTTAAAATATATACAGTTACTATTCAGCCAAGCTGTTTATACACATACGTATATCCGTTTTATACACATGCGTAGATATGTAATTTGAATAATAATTATGTGTACTTTGAGTATTCAACACAAGTACATATGTGTATAAACTATTTATTATTTCTGTTTGTGTATATTTTATACATAGTTTCTATTCAACCAAACTGTTTTATACACTTATGTATATCCTTTTTATACACATACGTACACATGTAAATTAAAAAAGTACGTATATATATATATATATAACAACGCTATGAATGGAATGTATTGAAGAAAAGATGAAAAAAATAGGGAAAGGACACATTATTACATATAACCATCTTCATATTGGATGTCAATTATTCGAACTATTTATACAAAAGAATTAAAAAGTGAGAATTAGTATTTATTGATGATAAACAAATTTAAAAAAAAAACAAAACATCCCACCCGTGCGCTATCAGTTCATTTAACATACGATTGTAACCACCGCCCGCATCTTCGTCCAGTCGACCACCATAGCCTTCGTCATTCGCAACACCAACCACCACAACATCCACCGATGTACACCACTAGCTAGGAACACCTTCAGTGATTAACAGAACAAAAGTTTGATAAATAAAATAAAAAAATATACAAAACAAATATGTACAAAGTACGATAATATGAAAAAAAAAGTTAGCCAAGAAACCTTTGAAAAAGGTGTTTAGGGTGGATTGGATATCAATATATGCTGGTAACAGGGATCTCTGTGGTGCACCTCTGCCAAATAATTGTTCCAATCCTGAAAACCCACCAGCTACAACAAGCAATAACAAATACAAAAAGGCTAATGGGCTAAGGAAGGTATGGTTTTACTTGGACATAACGTGTGGGTTTGCAACAGGATTTTGGGGTATTATTGGAGTCTTGGCATTCAAGAAGCAATGGAGAAGGAAGCTTTTTATGATTGCAGAGGTAACCATGGATAAAGTATATGTGGCGGTTGCAGTGAAGATTTCCAAGATTAAAAGAGGCAGAGAAGCCTAATAGATTCTTATAATTGACAATATTTGTAAAATTGTTGTTTTGATTTAAAATACTCTGATGTGTAATATATTTAGACCATGGGTGTGTTTAATACAAATAAAAATATTACAATACAGGAGATAGAATACAGGTGACAGATGATTACAGAAGAAGTGGACCGAAGATTAGACATGCCAATGGGTAGAAAATCATGTGATGGCAGCAGGTTCGCTCTATGTTCAAATGGCATTTGAGTCCAGTCACTTTTCTTGTGTTTTCCAAAATTATAGTTTCGGTCTCGCCACATTCTCTATTTGAATTAGATCTTCCAGTTGAGTCCAGAAAAGAAATAAAAAAGCAACAATTGTTCAAAAAGTGATAATAACAACTGTAATTCAGCTAATAGAAAACCGTATCAACTGAATTGCTATACATCAACCCGTTCTGACCCGGTTTAAAAATCTACCAGTTTCATTCCAACCCATTCTAACCCTTATCTCAAAATTTCCACATCCAGATTGACCCAGGAGTTCATCTTAAAAGACCCATACAGACCTACTTGAATAATTTTTATTATATGGTTTATATTATTGTGCTTTAAATTATTATTATTTTTTTTTTTTGATAAGATGAACTGTGGAAATGTGTTAACTTTCGCATTGAAAATTTAGTTTTGAGTCACACATCTTTAAGATATGAGAGAGAGGTTGGAGGGTTTTAATCGAAAGGAGCGTTTGGTTGGAGCATGAAAGGCATGTTACAAAACCGGTACGCTACGTTTCAAATTACGCGGATAAGGATAACTAGACTATGAAACTATTGGTAAAACCGAGTTTTAGGTGTTTGATGAATAGACATAAAAAGAAACTGATTATATTGAATTGGAAAATATGCTCGATGAAGAGCCTAAAATAACAATAACATAAGCCCAAAGGTTAATATTTTGCTTATATACCTTGCAAACAACAAGCCATCGACAATGAAGAAAATGATGTGATGTTAATGTATAATTTGTTATGCTAAATGTTTAGTCGTTTCTTTTTATTTTGTAGACAATGAAGAAATGATGTGTATTGTATAAGGTGAAATTTTTTTTTATATTGATCAAAAGTATCTAATTACACAAGTAGTTTTATATTTACCATTATTATAATGTTAACATGTTACATTAATGTTAGATTTTTTTTACCCTTTTTTTTTACTTTTGAATTGATTATGACCCTACCATCTTATGAATTACAAATTATATAAAAACCATCTGACATATGATTTCAGTGCGAGACCCTACCCAACATGACACTTTTTTCTATCAAGAAAAATGAAATAATTCTGACAGATGTTCTTAAAGAGAAATAATACGTACTTTTTTGTTGGTATTCTAATTCTTTGTCTGCAAAGTGCTAAATGTAGTGTTTGAAATGTGTATGTTAGGAATCTCATTTGGCGCTGTTACATACCAAACAAGAGAACTCAACCCAAAAGACTAGTCTGATGGGTGAGAGAGTTCATTTGGTATATAAACCACACATTGATTGCCCATACAACCGATGTGGGACAAGTCTCATACCTTGCAATGGTTTCGATCCATAACAGGCGCCATCATAGCTTTCTCCCACAACTTCCCAACATATGTGAGAGGTTCAAGGAGGCTCGATCTCAACTAACGTATGAAGAAACACGATCCAACCATAGTATATGATCTCAGCTATGTGAGAGCGTACTTTGAGTAATATTGACACCAAGCAGCGGGAGAATCCTACCGCAACCACAAACACACTTGTAGATGAGCTTACTTGACGTTATGGTCACCCGCCTTGATGACACACTTAAAGTTACTGCCTTGCAGTACGATGAAGGTGGAGCAATGATCCAAGGTGAATAAAGATTAGTAATGAATTTGAATTGAGATTAATCAGATTGAAGGAGACACACATCGACGCTTAATCCTTTAAAAAGAAAAATAATACATAGTGCTAAAAACACATCATAAAGGAACTTAGGAACTTATAGCTTATGGTCGATGTGAACTTCGATAATAAATATAGTTCTTTGTTTTTCTTTTCTACCACGCATTTCATTAAAAACATTGGTATGTTATGCTTAGATATATCCTAAATTGTTTGTTTACAAGAGAGCTAGAATAATCTAACACGTTATGGGTGCATTGACTATGAATAAGAAACAAACTTGTTCGTTTTATACACTTTAGTGTCGGAAATCTCAGGATGATCGACTTGCCGGACTATCTAAAAACAAAGTGGCTCCAAGTGGATAAAAGCAAACAATTTTGATTGGTATTAGTGGCGAACGTAGGGGTGTGAATTTATTACTTAATATGAACCTAACAAGAAATTCAAGAGTTTGGGTTACGGTTATACGAGAATTTAGGTTCATTTCACATTAAACTTGTTTAGTTAAATGTGTCATGTACCTGCTATTGGGTGTGCATGGGTCGGTTTTGACCAAAATTCATAACCATAGGTTGGATAGCCATAACCGATCGGTTATAGTGGTTATGGTTATTCGGTTTTGATGGTTATAGCGGGTCGGTTATGGGTGGTTAACCGTGTATTTAGCTTAGCTAAAAATAACTTAATTTTTCTAACATGGAATAAATTGTTATTGCATATTTGTATATATTAGTATATTACATAATATTAAAAAAATATATATGATCTATAATATTAATATTATTACCAATTATTATTATCGAATATTCAAATAAAGTGATATGATACATTCCATAAATTCAAATAAAAATTCAACCAAAACCACAAAATGATATGAAAAACCCATAAGTACTAAAAATCTTCAGTAAAAAACATCAAATATTAAAAATATGGTGAAAAGTCTTAAATCCTAAAAATATTTATTACATGTCGGTTCCGTTCGGTTATGGTGGGTATGGAAAAAATGATAACCATAACCGACCCACTACTTTCGGTTTTCAAAAAAACCATTAATCGGCCCACCGGTTTTTTATTTGGTTCGGTTTTTTCGGTTAATTGGGTTATGGTTCGGTTAATTCGGTTTTTTGCACACCCCTACCTGCTAACTTGACGGGTTCACGGGGTTTACCCATTTATTTACATTTTACCTTTTTAATGTGTTTTATGCAATAAATTTAAACTCTTTAGGTATTTTTTATGTCATTTAAAATTGTGTTAGCATAGTTTAAACAAAATTGCTTAGAAAAATAAAAATAACTAGGTGATGCCACGTTCGTGTTATGGGGCGATGGCCAAATAATTCTCAACCAATTAAAAAAAAGTACTATAGTTTTGCTAGAAAGAAAAAGTAAAAAGAGTGTTAGGCAGCTTTTGACACGATTTTTAGCTGGGGGCAAAGTCATATTTTTATTTTTACTTGGGGAAAAATCAATTTTTTTCCGAGGGTAAAATCTTAATTTTTAGCTAGGGGAAAACCATATTTTTATTTTGCACTAGGGGCAAAAACGTAATTTTGAATTGATGGTGATATCGTAATTTTGAACCGAGGGGAAGTTCGTAAGTTTTAGCTGGGGGCAAAAGCATAATTTTTTTTTGAACTGGGGGCAAATACGTAATTTTAAACTGTTGGCAAAACCGTAATTTTAAAGTAGGTATAAAATAAAAAACTGGTGTAAAATCGTAATTTTGAGCCGGGGGGAAAACAAAATTTTATTAGGGTTTGGCTTTAGGGTTTAGCATTAGGGTTTGGCTTTAGGGTTTAGAATTAGGGTTTAGCTTTAGTGTTTAGGGTTTAAGGTTTAGGGTTTATAACACATATTTTTCAATTTTAAACATGTATATACATATATGTATAATTGATAATATACATATATGTATAGTTAAAAGATTAACAATATACACATGTGTATAAATCTCAAAAAAAAAAGTTTAGAAAAAAAAAATAAAAAAAATAAAACCTTAAAGAAAAAGCTCCGATTTTTCCCAAAAAAAAAAATTGCATTTCTTTCAACTTTTTTTTTTTTGCATTTTTTGGGCTTAGGGAAATGTGTGGTCCAGATTGCTTCTCAAGTTTCTCAAATAGGGTGGACTTCTCTTAGGATCCCTACCCTATATATATATATATATATATAGAGTAGGGTTCAAGAGTGAACCATATTGTTTTTGTGAACAAAATGAACAAATCTTGTCCATTGATTTAGGAGATCTTTTGAGATTTATAATAATGACAATTTTCTA
The DNA here is from genome assembly GCA_030545235.1 of Helianthus tuberosus. Taxonomy (NCBI): domain Eukaryota; kingdom Viridiplantae; phylum Streptophyta; class Magnoliopsida; order Asterales; family Asteraceae; genus Helianthus; species Helianthus tuberosus. Next base: position 32,226,460 of record CM060393.1, read on the forward strand.
ATTATTTATATGTAGAAAATAAATGAAAATGATATAAGGGTAAATTGTTAACTAATTATCTTTCCAATTAAATATTTAATTACATTCTCCCTCTTCGTTTCCCTCACCAATTAACTAATTTATTAATTTTAAAATATATACAGTTACTATTCAGCCAAGTTGTTTATACACATACGTATATCCGTTTTATACACATGCGTACATATGTAATTTGAATAATAATTATGTGTACTTTGAGTATTCAACACAAGTACATATGTGTATAAACTATTTATTATTTCTGTTTGTGTATATTTTATACATAGTTTCTATTCAACCAAACTGTTTTATACACTTATGTATATCCTTTTTATACACATACGTACACATGTAAATTAAAAAAGTACGTATATATATATATATATAACAACGCTATGAATGGAATGTATTGAAGAAAAGATGAAAAAAATAGGGAAAGGACACATTATTACATATAACCATCTTCATATTGGATGTCAATTATTCGAACTATTTATACAAAAGAATTAAAAAGTGAGAATTAGTATTTATTGATGATAAACAAATTTAAAAAAAAAACAAAACATCCCACCCGTGCGCTATCAGTTCATTTAACATACGATTGTAACCACCGCCCGCATCTTCGTCCAGTCGACCACCATAGCCTTCGTCATTCGCAACACCAACCACCACAACATCCACCGATGTACACCACTAGCTAGGAACACCTTCAGTGATTAACAGAACAAAAGTTTGATAAATAAAATAAAAAACATATACAAAACAAATATGTACAAAGTACGATAATATGAAAAAAAAAAAAAAAAGTTAGCCAAGAAACCTTTGAAAAAGGTGTTTAGGGTGGATTGGATATTGTTGCAAAATTAGTTTGCAGCCATGACGAAAAATTCATTGATGTTGATGATGATGATGATCTGATGATGTCATAAACAACCAACAATTCAAAGCTCTCTGTCATAAACCAAAATCCAAGTAAATTTATTTTCAAGGGTTAGGATATAATAGGAAGTTTATTTAGCTAGCAAGGCTAGGAAGTAATCTTGACCATCAATAGATTTAATCAAGGGCTAAGATTAAATGACTGAAATTGAAGATCAAAAAAGAGGCGCGTGGGTTGTGTAAGGGTATTCTAGTCACTCCACCACAATAGTTTCTCTCTCCTCCAATTCCCCCCATTCTTTAAACGTTAATAACTCTTTCATACGACATTATTTTTTTATAAAAATTGCACCAAAAAAACGAGCGTTTTTTATCTTTAGAACGAGTATACTATTGCTATATTTTCGAAAAAAAATTTCGAAAACCCAGTTGCGTAAAACGCAATGGAAAAAAAACCTAAAAATGACATTTTTCTAAAACGCTATGCACCAAAAACACAAAGAAATGTCTTATTTGTAAAACGCAATGGCCAGAAAACACAAATAAATGTCTTATTTCTAAAACGCAATAGCCTAAAAACACAAAAGAAAGTGTACTTTCTAAAACGCAATGCACTGAAAACACATAAAAATGTGTTTTACCTAAAACGCAATGCACAAAAAACACAAACAAATGTCTTATTTCTAAAACGCAATGGCCAGAAAACACTTAAAATGTAAAACGCAATGCACTAAAAACACAAAAAAATGTCTTATTTATAAAACGCAATGGCCAGAAAACACATAAAAATGTCTCATTTCTAAAACGCAATGGCCTAAAAAAACAAAAGAAAGTGTTCTCTTTAAAACGCAATGGACTGAAAACACCTAAAATGTGTTTTACCTAAAACGCAATGACTAAAAACACTTCAAAATTTTGTTTTTTCTAAAACGCAATGGCCAGAACACACATAAAAATGTCTTAGTTCTAAAACGCAATGACATAAAAACACCAAAGAAAGTGTTCTCTCTAAAACGCATTGAACCAGGACAATAGTTTTGTCTGTGAATTGTCTGAACCAGGAATGCAGTTCTAAAACGCAATGGCATAAAACTGTCTACGAATGCAGTTTTCCAGAGGCAAATTTACAGAAAATTAAATTTTCTCATGCATTTTTATTAAAGCAATTTAATCGAAAAAAAATGAAATTGCCCCTTGGACCCCGCCATGGGCTGCCGCCCCTTGGACCCTGCTACCAGGGGCGTTGCCCCCGGACTCCCGTCAAGATCGTAAAACGCAATGACTAAATTAAAAACCCAGATCGTAAAAATGAAATTAAAGAATTTCTTACATGGATCGAAGCCGATTTCTTCAACGATTGACGAAATTTGAATGATAGAAACACTTATCAGCGATCGAATCGAACGGATCGAGTGATTATCTTCAAAATCACCGGAAAAAACGAGATTGTGAATGAAATTAAACTAGGTTTTCTTAAAAAAAAAAAAGCTGAAGAACACGTTGATCGGGTGTTTGAATCATTGATTGGTGATGAAAATCGCACTATAATGTAGTGATTATTAAGATAGAAAGTGAAGAAATGGTTGAAGATGGTGGATTTTGAAAATGGTGGGTTTTGAAGTTACTGGGGAGAAGAAGGAAGAAGAAAGGATATGATTGACTAAAATACCCTTCGTCTTTATTTTAAAGAGTAAATTACAAGTTTTGTCCTTTATATTTACATCAAATTTCAGGCGCTGTCCTTTTGGCCAAAAGTTTACAAGCGGTGTCCTTTACCTTTCAAAATCTTGCATGTTTTGTCCTTTAGGATAAACCCAGTTAGATTTTTTGGTTAAATCTAGTCATGTGCAAGGCACATAAGGATACTATTGTAATTTCACCTCTCAAGGGGCTATTGTGTAAGATAAATTATATCAATGGGCTATTATGTAAAAATAAAAGAAAATAATTTAAAATTTTATTTTTTATAACCATATATATATATATATATATATATATATATTTATTTCTGAAATTAGCAACCATCTATCACCACCATCCTCCACCTCCACCTCCACCACAACACCCTTCACCGCCACCACTACCACCATTCGTCCTAAATGGGGTATGTGTAACACCCGTTCTTATAAATCAAGGTTTAACGTATATTTTGGGAAAATAATCATGTAATTAATGATTACATGATACATCGGGAATACGGGTTTATTAAAACTTTTACAAATCATGAGTTATTCTACATCACGTGGTTGAATTCGTTGTTTAAAATTTACAACATGGCAAAGTGCGGAAGCGTGTATCTATATCGTGTTCGGTTCTTCGTTGAGCTTGATCGTCTTCCGGCATCCAAGGTGTACCTACATTTCATAAACATGAAATGCTTTAGTCATACAGGGCTTAAAACGTGTCTAAACGAGTCCGAGAAACAATTGATAACAAAAACAAAAAATTTCAACTTGGCCTCCACCGTAAATTACGGTGGCACCGTAATTTACGGTGGCCACTGGTTTGACATGCCCCTACCGTAAACCAGTAGGGGTCCACCGTAAAGCTTTTTATCTCCACCGTAAATTACGGTGGCACCGTAATTTACGGTGGACCCTGCATCCAGTTTTCCATTTTTGCCGTAATTTGACACGAAATCTTTCGTATCTTTCAAACCGCTTATCCGTTTGACCTACCGTTTCTTCCTATATGTTTGTAATTTAATTCTCCATCAAATGGATTTAAAATCCGACTTTCGGATTAACAAATTTATAGAGTTTTAAGCTTTTGGCTTAAACTAGAATTTTCCCATTTTAACCCATTCATGTATTTATCAACAAACTTGTTTGTTTGATCCCAAATTCTCGTGAACCTTCTAAGTTCTATATCGTCTATCATATTTGGCTCAAACCATGGGTTTCCTACGCATTTTAAACCCGCTTATACTCAAGTGCTTATTTTGACCCGTTAAGGACTTTTAAGCAACTTTTACGCATAACTCACACCCATTTCTTTTTAGCATTTTATTTCCACATTAATTATCAAGTGACCTTCCATCACATCTATATTTGTGATGGTTTTAATGTGACGATCTATCTAATCCGAGTTTTACCCTTCGGATTATCAATTTACGGCAAAGACTCATATAGAGTCTTTTGACCAAGGATTTACATCTTACGCTATTAGACTTATTCTAATTGTTAACTTGATTATAAAACTCGTTTTCAAGCGACTTCTAAGAGTTGTTTGCTTAATTATGCTTACAAGGGCGTTTTGGTCATTTTTAACCCTTCTTTTACAACGAAGGGCTTGCTTAAGCCATGTACGCCCAAAATCTCGTTTTTAACCAAATCTTATTTTCAAAACACTCTGTCTATAATTTAAATCCTTCGGTTTACCTTTTAAGGTAACCGAATGTTTCTTTTTACTTTGTCTAAATCTCATCGATCTCCAAGTCCTAAATGAGGAGTTGATCTATTATACATACCTGGCCCGGATCAACTTATTAACCCGGTTTTAATACCTTGCTTCATATTCGCTAATTTAGAACGATACGAATATCCATTGGATATTTATTCCTGTAAGCATATAACTCGACAAAAGAATCATTAGTCGATATTGTCAAAAGGTGATGTCTACACCTTTTGACCCGTTTGGCCGAAATGGTCGTTTATCTATGCGAGATGATATTTATTATCGTCTCATCTACATGACTCGTTCCGTTTAACATCGTACGGTCATTTTACTTATAAACCGTTTATTGCTTTCAACATAATATGACCAAATTATCGATTTACTTCTTTTTAACCATTATTATGGTTTCTTTCATCTTTGATTTTCTTGTTCCGTTCGACTACACGACGGAACATCATATTTCATTTGTTTGGATATCTTATTCATAACTTATATGATAAGAAAATATTCCACAATGTAAGACTAGTGTAAGCTATACTTACCTTGCATCCGAATTACGCTTTTCCTTCATACTTGCTTCGTTTGACCCTCTTCCTTTCCAAGCCTCCACCTAGCTTGTCAAGCGTCAAACTATCATCATAATTCGTAAGACGGTTATATTAGTCATCACTAATTATGACTATTCCATCTTACATATTTTCTATCACAATTACCATTCGATCTTATTAATGGTCGGTTTGACTATTTAAAAGTCAAATCACCAATTAACACATATGATTGCACTATCAAGTTCACAAGACTCAATTAGGCACATTATCAACACTTAGTTCTCATTTAGGCATTTTAACAAACACCTAATGTGCATAATTTTACATATTTACTAACTAGTTCCTAACTAGTTATTTTTACCAAGATTAATCATCAAAAATCACCACTATCACTTATGATCAATTACTCAAACTTGCAAATTGTTCAAGTATCTTGTTCCTACTAGCAACTATGATGATTTTAAACATGTGTACATCATCATCTTTACTACATAATCAAAACCCACTTGACACATGAGTGTATGATCATGAATTCACAACCATGAACATCAATTCAACAAGTACATGACTAGGGTTTACTCCTAGACATAGTTTCATCACTAATTTCATCCAAACAACAAACATGCAAGCTCAGATTCGAGTTCTCAAGGTTTGCTCAGAATTTCAACTAGAGATTTTTCAAGAAATTTACATACCTCATGACTCCTTTTTTCAATGGAGATCACTAATTCATACTCGGATTTTGATTTGGACTTGATTTGCCCATTCAATTTGATGAAATTGTGTTGATTAGGGTTTGACCCTTCTTGGTCGCCCCTGAGCTCGATCCAGAACACACACTGTGTGTGTGTTTGTGTTTGTTTTTATTAAATAACTTTTCTAGTTATCCCGCTTTAACCCCTCGTGTTTGGTTCGTTATTAAGTAAGCCACAACCTACTTATTTCTTTTAACAATTTTCCCACTTATTAACTAGGTTAAATATTCCTAGTTAACTTAGAGGGTTCGGGAATATTTATGACTAAGTTTATTTTAGGTCCCGTTAGGTCGGGCCTTCTATAAACTTTATTTCCTCCAAAAGCCTTTATACTACTTTTATTTAATATTAGGTTTATTTATTTAAAATCCTAATATTCACCGGGCTATTTTTACCACTAACAGTACTTTACCCGTCTTTTAGTATTAACGTGGGTTAATTACCAAACCCGTTTTCGGGGTGTTACAGTATGAATGCAAAACCTGTCTTGATTCGCTTCACCACAGGTCCTTTATCAAAAACTAAATTAAAACCCATTACTCCATGTAAGAATTCACCACAAACCCTTCTTTAACCACCTGATTAAAACTCATTTTCCACCTAAATCAGCACACACTTTCCCCACCTTCTATGACTTTTGATGTCTAACTTCTGGGTAGTTCTTTAATATACAAAATTCAAAACCAAACAACAAATGTCAGAAAAAAAATAAAAATAAAAAGAAACAATTAGAATCCACCACAATCATCAACAGAATCCTTAATTAAATCCCAAAATTCAAACTTTACCCAAACCCCCAAATTAAAATGAATCATCACTAAATCCCAAATTCACAAAAGACTTTTTACCTTCAATCATACCATCATCGGTCACCATTCACAAGCCACCACCACCTGCAACCGCCCTAAAACCACCTCCACCACCGCAAACACACCTTCACCATCCACAACCCACCTTCAGCATCCACAGACCACTACCCACCATCACATCCACCTTCACCATCCAAAACCCACCACCACATCCACCTTCAGCATCCAAAACCCACCACCGTACACCTCCCACCACCGCCACCCATCATCACCATCGCACCCACCACCGTACACCTCCCATCACCCCCACCCATCATCACCATCGCATCCTTTAGACAGAGAACTTGTGTTAGAGAGAGAAGAAAGAGGGAGAGAAAGTTAAGAGAGAGAGTGTGTGCAGAGGTTTACTCTTTAATATATTTTCTATTTTTACATAATAGCCTCTTGATATAATTTATCTTACACAAATAGCCCCTTGAGAGGTGAAATTACAATAGTACCATCATGTGCCTTGCACATGACTAAATTTAACCAAAAAATCTAACTGGGTTTGGCCTAAAGGACAAAACGTGCAAGATTTTGAAAGGTAAAGGACACCGCCTGTAAACTTTTGGCCAAAAGGACAACGCCTGAAATTTGATGTAAACGTAAAGGATAAAACTTGTAATTTACTCTATTTTAAATTTTGCCACATGTCATAATCCTATTGCTTCCTATCCTTCCTAGACAAAATAAACTTCCTATTTGATCGTCACCCTTATTTTCAATTCTAAAACCAAATCGAATAATGGGGAAAAGAAACTTGCGATTTTTTTATTTTTGCTTAATTCTTGCATTCGAATCTTGATTCATTTGAGGGAAATATTGAAATCACAAGAATATAGGAATTAGTTAGCATATTTGGTAACTGATTGTGATAAATCTCATTAAAAATTGATATACAATTTAAAAAATTAAAATTAAGTTTATGTGGTTAATGACAATCCTATCCTTATATTCTTAAATTAAATAATGGCTAGGATAAGTTCACTAAGTTCACAAATGATGGGGTATTCACAAATGACCCTAGCCCTATATATATATATATAGGTCTAGGTTCTTTTATGAACACTTCCCAAGTGATGAACAAAACGAACAAATCCTGGCCATAGATCTTCTTAACTTTAACATAAGGGTAGGATCGTCTTTTAACATCTATAGTTTTATATATAATTTTCTTTGAGTAAATTGCCAAAATCATCCCTGAGGTTTGGGCACGTTTGCCATTTTCATCCAAAATGACACTTTTGTACCAAATTGCCCCCAAGGTTTGTAACTTTTTGCCATTTTCATCCAAACCACTAACTTAGTTTATTTTTTTCTGTTAATTTGAGGATATTTGGATGAAACTGGCAAATATAAAACCACAGGGACGATTTTGGCAATTTACACAAATTCTTTTTTATTTCTTTTATTTAATTATTTTTGTTACATATATAATAAAAAAATATACATGGAGTTTTTAGAAAAAAAAAAGAGTAAATTACAAGTTTTGTACTTTATGTTTACATCAAATTGCAGGCGCTGTCCTTTTGGCCAAAAGTTTACAGGCGGTGTCCTTAACTTGTCTAAATCTTGCAGGTTTTGTCCTTTAGGCCAAACCTGGTTAGAAATCTCAGTTAAAAACTGTCATGTGCAATGCACATGAGGGTAAAATGGTAATTTCTCTCTCAACCCTTTCAAACTCAACACTCACTCCATCATCTTCCCCAAATTTCTATTCGATAGTAAACTTCACCAATAATTGCACCCGCTTGGACCCATGCGGTTTCTTGTTCAATGTCCACGTTAATCGACCGAACTGAACAGGTCGACAATGAATAAGGGTTCCTTCATGTTTGTGATATAGGAAAGACCTTCTAAATCATGGCCGCTGGTTTTAGTTTTCATTAGCAACTGGCTTTCTTTGCCGCACATGATAGCTGCCTGAATGTGCGAAACATGTTTGGCAGTGATGATTAAAATCGGTTTTGGTGTGGTAGATTCATTGAATCGAAGGTTTCTGATGTAAGTTTGCAAAACAGAGGGAAAATATGAGTTTCCCGGAGTGTAAATCAATTCGGCGATCGGAAAAGAAGGCTCTGATCAGTTGTTTAAACATTGAATGAAGTGATCTGTAATTCAACTGGAAGTTGCAGATGATTTGGTAGAAAGGAATACAAGAAGTAATGTTAAAACTGAAATTTGGGAGTTGAATAAATATAAAAACCTAAATTAAGGATTAAAATTGGTTATGAAAGGAATCTGGGTGGTGTTTACAGGTCAGTGTTGAGTTTGGGGAAGATGATGGAGTGAGTGTTGAGTTTGAAAGGGTTGAGAGGGAAATTACTATTTTTCCCTCATGTGCATTGCACATGACAGATTTTAACTGAGATTTTTAACCAGGTTTGGCCTAAAGGACAAAACCTGCAAGATTTTGAAAGGTTAAGGACACCGCTTGTAAACTTTTGGCTAAAAGGACAGCGCCTGCAATTTGACGTAAACATAAAGGACAGAACTTGTAATTTACTAAAAAAATTAATAGTTTTGTCACATAATTTTTATAAATTTTCATCTAAATCACTAATTCAGTTTATTTTTTCTGTTAAGGTGAAGGATGTTTTATATTTTATAAATTAAGACAGAAATTAATTTACAACTTCTTTATATAAATCAGATTTATAAAGAGAAAACGTCTTTGGTGTGCAACACATAACAATCGATTACAACTTTTAGTATCTTTTAGTATTTTTATCAGTTGTAGAGATAGAAAACAATTGTAAAGCGTTACATATTTTTTAAATGTGTTGAGCACCTAGGAAATATGTTGGTAGAAATAAAATATTTATTTAATTAAGATTATGAGAGTAACTAACTAATACTTATTCTGAGTAGCTTGAGTAAAGAAACTTTTGATTTATAACATTATAATTACAATTTGGTGGGTAATTTTAAGGTTTGGTAACGATACGTTGTTTGATAGGGGGGGACTGGCTTCTGTTTTTCCTTAGGAACGAATTTAAAATTGTAGAAGATGAATTACAAACTTGGTACATATGATAAGATTTTTTTATTTGACATTTTTCAATAAGGTCACCAGCATTTTAGTTTTATAAAATTTAGAGGTTTAAGTAGATTTATTTTTATAAAACTGATCTATATAAAAAATTAGAAATTAATTTCTGTCTTAGTTTATAAACATCCTTCGCTTTAATAGAAAAATTAACTTAGTTACTGGTTGGATGAAAATTTATAAAAATTATGTGGCAAAGCTATTATTTTTTTTCAAATAAAAATTGCATGTATATTCTTTTTTATTTTATATCTAACAAAATTAATTAAATAAAAGAAATTTAAAAGAGTTTGAGTAAATTGCCAAAATCGTCCTTTTGGTTTTATATTTGCCAGTTTCATCCAAATATCCACAACTTAACAGAAAAATAAACTAAGTTAGTAGTTTGGATGAAAATGGGAAAAAGTTACAAACGTTGGGGGCAACTTGGTACAAAAGTGTCATTTTGGACCAAAATGGCAAATCTGCCCAAACCTCAGGGACGATTTTGGCAATTAACTCATTTTCTTTTTAAAATTTTTCATGGCAGTTATTTGATAAACCACCCACGCTTCAACATGACGTGCAATTTCAAAATTCAATTGATCAAAATCTACGCCATATCTTCCTGTTCGTTCTTCATAACCATCATTCAATTCGTTCTTCAGATTATCAACAGGCAATTCAGCAATCATGACACATACGAATGATCAGCATATTCTTTTAGCGAATTTGCTAATTCATCAGAACTCTCAACGACCAGGAGAACAACATCAAGGTATATTCTTAAAACATATTCCGCTTCAATTAATTGAGTTTCTGAATTCCATGAGAACCCACAAATAACAGAGTGAAGATCACTAAAACACAATATCCAAACCCTAACAGTAAATGAAAACTTCAAACACACCATCGTAGAAATATGAATATAAAACACAACATGATAATCAACATAAAACACACTAATGTTAGTAATTCGATAATCAAAGCCTTATCATACAAAACACAACACAAACCCCACAAATATGGTGTTTTAGTAATCTTCACTTTGTTATTTGTGGGTTTTGAGTGTGTTTTATGGTTGATATTACGGTGTTTTATGACTTTTTATACTTTGTAAGAAAAATAGACTTTGTAGCCAACTCCCACCCTAATTTAATAAACTAGTCAATATTTCTTATCGCTATATATCTTGTGTATGTACGTTTGTGAATGTTTGAACTAAATGAACACCCTATATAGCTGTAGTAGGACTAAACCATGGTATATAGCTGTAGCAGGACTAAACCATGAACAAACGATGCGTGAGGTGTTGACTTCACTTTCCTTTACTTCAACATCATGAGCGTAAGGTGGCTCAACCAATTTGGGGCCCAAGGCAAAGTATAAACTCAAAACCCTTGTTCAAATGTTAAGGGTACTCGATATGATCTCAGGGAGAGGCTTCGGGGAGTGTGTTTGCCGAGTGGTGAATGATTGCCGGCTTCAAATCGGTGAGTGAGGAGTGGTGATTTTGGTGACTACTCACCGATGCGGGAAGAGGAGGGAAGGAGGAGAGAGGGGGTTTAATGGTGGGTCCCAACCCCTTTCAACCAATCACAATTTTTTTTAAAATTCTTTACCACTCTCTAGGTGTTTGAACCATTGCCAGTGATTGAGTGCAAAATGGGGAGTGGAATAGGGGCTTGACATGACATGATATTATTGGCTAGATTATAACTCAAACACCCTAAGTGATTGAACGATACCATCCACCCTAATGTTATAAATTGTATCGAATCTAAGATTTTTGTGAGCAAGTATAAAAAATGGATTGGCTAAAGTAGGATTAAACCACATATGTAAACTAGTTTGAGGCCAAACCGGATATTTGTACACCTTTACCTTTTTTTCTTGGGGGGGGGGGGGGCGTGGTTTAAGTTTGCTAGTCAAATTGCCTTTAAATGTATGGGAGTACTTAATTTTAAAACTCGTCTGCAAGTGTTCATTCATGCATGGGCGGCTTCTATGTGGTGACCCCTGTGGTTATATTACTTTTACCCCTGTACTTAATTTTATAACTTTTATATTTATCTATTTACTTCAAAATTTAGTTATCTAATTTGATATTAGAGTAAATTACGATTTTGACCCCTGTATTTTATAACTTTTATATTTATCTATTTACTTCAAAATTTAGTTATCTAATTTGATATTAGAGTAAATTACGATTTTGACCCCTGTGGTTATATTACTTTTACCCTTTTAGCCCAAAAATGAATTTTTAACATCTGAGCCTTCAACGTCTTTTTTTCTAACACTTTTGGACCCCAACGTCTTTTTTTCTAACCCCTTTGGCCCCTAAAATTAAATAGATGGGGATAGAACAAATTATTTTTAACGAAAACCAAACTTTGTATTAATATATGAAATATTTTTATTTTCATTACAAAAAAATTATTATATCAATTTTATTACATAATTTATAAAATCAATTTGTCGGAATTGGTACGAACATTTTATCACTCAAATAGATGCTAATTTGCTTCTTGAATAACATATCTTCTTTTCAAGAACAATCAAAATTACATTTATTCAACCCGTGTAATACATGAGGTTTTTTAAGATATAATTTTTTTTATTATTTTATATATAAAATTAGATTTATTCAATTCGTACAATACACAATACACCGGATTTTTTTAAGGATATATATTTTTTGTTATTTAGTATAGAAAATTACATTTATTCAACCCGTGTAATACACATATTTTTAAAGATGTAACTTTTTTATTATTTAATATATAAAATAACATTTATTCAACCCGTGTAATAAATGAGGATTTTTAAAGATGTATTATTTTATTATTTTGTAAACAATATTACATTTATTCAACCCGTGTAATATATGTGATTTTAAAGATATAACTTTTTTATTTGGTATATAAAATTATATTTATTTAACCCGTACAATATAGTTCTTAGGGGGTGGGGGTGGTCATCACTTATCACTCACAACACCCAATCAAGTTTTGCCATGTCATCAACTATTTTTCCATCACTCACAACTTTTTTTAGTGGCAATGGTCATCACTCACAACACCTAACAATAAACCCTCACATCCCCTCACATCCATCCATTTTTCAAGCGTGAAAAAATCACGGAAACCCATCACTCGTTGAACTATTATGTGGCGGTGGTCTTTTTGTTTGTTCCAAGCGTGGAAAATGGCCCATCACGGACCACCCCCAATCCCCTTATAGATATAACTTTTTATTTTTAATTTTTAAAGATGTAACTTTTTTATTATTTGGTATATAAAATTACATTTATTCAACCCGTGTAATAAATGGGGTTTTTTAAAGATGTATTATTTTATTATTTGGTAAATAATATTACATTTATTCAACCCGTGTATTACACGGGATTTTAAAGATATAACTTTTTTATTTGGTATATAAAAATATATTTATTCAACCTGTACAATATGGTTCTTATAGATATAACTTTTTATTATTTAATATATAAAATTATATTTATTCAACCCGTGCAATAAAGGAGGTTTTTAAAGATATATTGTTTTATTATTTAGTATATAAAATTCATTTATTCGACCCGTGTAATACACGGGGTTATAACCTAGTAAATATATTAAAGAAAGAGTTTTCAACTCTAAACAATTAGATATATTAAAAGAAGAGTAAATTACTTTTTAAGTCCTTGTGTTTTAGTAGTTTTAATCAGTTAAGTCCAAAATTAAAAAGTTTAGCGGCAAGTCCAAAATCAAAAAGTTTAACGCCCTGAGTAGAGCCACTCATTTTATAACGTTTTGAGTCCATGCGTTTTTAGTGTTTTTAACCACTTGAGTCCAAAATAAAAAACTACAAGTGTTATAAAACGAGTGGTTAGGGACTCAGGGGGTTAAACTTTTTGATTTTGGACTTAAGTGGTTAAAACCACTAAAACACATAAAGTCAAATAATTTACTCTTAAAAGAATTTTTATAAGGTAGCATGCCCAGCTACGACTCATAAACAATTAGTTATATTATAAGAATTTTTTTTTTTTACATAAGTTTGCTCAAAGGTGTATAACAAAATTGTAAGAAAAATGAGGAACATTAACTATAGATTGTGAGTTGAGGATTTATGTACAATAAAATTTTATCCATTGGGAACTAGAGGATTTTTGTGGATGATATTTGTGTATTGATTTTCCACAACGACTTGCAAAGTCTTCCATGATCCATTAGCCACGTCCATCCATACAAACAACTATTACTTCATGTAGTTTGTTCATCATAGCAACTTATATTTCTTCACATTCTTCTAAAAAGTTGAGGTTGTATCATGGGAAATCAGTGGGTTTGGGGGCTTCATCTTGTTTTATTAAGTATGTTTTTGGTTGCAACCAAATATACTTGTCTGGGCGCTCAAAATTCAACAAGAAGCTGCCATGAACGAGAGAGACTAGCACTGCTCCAGTTCAAAGACAGCGTCAAAGATGACTTTAAAATGCTATCATCATGGGTTGGCAGTGATTGTTGCTCATGGAAAGGAGTCATTTGTGATGCTGCCACCAGAAGTGTTGTCAGCCTTCATCTTAGGGGAAATTACTATGGAGATTACTTCTTAGAAGGTGATAAGGTGAACGCATGTTTGGCTGAGTTAAGGAATCTGAAACATCTGGATTTGAGTTTGAATAATTTCCAAGGAAGTCAGATTCCTAAATTCATTGGATCCTTCAAGCAGCTAAGTTACCTCAATCTCTCTTATGCAGGTTTTATCGGTATTATTCCCCATCACATTGGAAATCTCTCCAATTTGAAGGTTCTTGATCTTCGTTCATATTATTATGAGCCTTCTTTGCTAATCACGTCAAATAATATGGCATGGGTTTCTGGCCTTTCCTCACTTGAGCATCTTGACTTGACCTACGTAAATCTTTCTCAAGCAAACAATGTTGATATGGTATTTTACATGATTCCTTCATTAACATATTTAAGTTTTCAATTCTGTGAACTCTCTAATTCCAATCTTGGTCTTCATCTTAATTCAAGTAAAATACTTCCCAACATTGAACATCTGGATCTTTGCTACAACCATTTTAAAGGTCAACTCCCTCACTTTTTTCAGAACTTGACATCCTTAAGGTTCCTTGATATTTCAAGATATAATCTTAGTCTGGCATGGAACTCTGTAAACCTGCTAAACATGATCCCTTCTTTATCAGAATTGCATTTGTCATGGTGTGGGCTTCACAATGCCCCCTTTTCACCCACTTATTTGAATTCCAGTGCCCATTCCAACATACAATATCTTGATCTTAGCTGGAATTCAATTGGTGGTAGATTTCCATCTGAATTAGTGAACAACACTTCCCTAAAAGTCCTTGACCTTTCAGGAAACAATTTGAACTCATCAATTCCTGTCATGCCTAACGTTCTAAAGCTCGATGTTTCTTATAATAAGTTTGAGCACATCGAGCTTGTTGGGATTTGGAGACAATGTCATCTGAAGGAATTGAGCGTATCTGGTAATTATTTTGGAGGAGAAATGATAGGCCCATCATCAAACACGTCTGAATGTTCCCACTATGCTTTAGAGGTGTTGGAATCAATCGGAAATAGATTCAACGGTTCTATTCCAGAATCTGTTGGAAAACTAAACAATTTAAGAGTCTTACGTCTCAGTATAAACAGTTTTACAGGTTCAATCCCTAAAGCTTTGGAGAGATTAAAATCTTTAGAAGAATTAGATCTGGGTGGTAACAAATTAACCGGTTCAGTTCCAACATTCCTTGTAAACCTTACCAAACTTGACCTTTCTTATAATCAATTTAGCGGTTCTATCCCAGAATCATTGGGAAGATTAACAGGTTTAACTCGTTTAACTCTGAAATCAAACCTGTTAACAGGTCCAATCCCAGTTACAGTTGGGCAACTCACCAAACTCGTTGACTTAGATGTCTCTGAAAATTCTTTAGAAGGAGTGGTTATGGAATCCCATTTTGCTATACTCTCGATGTTGGAGCGGTTGGATATATCCTCAAATCATAAGTTGATTATTAATATCTCACATGAGTGGATACCTCCATTCCAGCTGAGGCTTGTTCGACTTTGTTCTTGCAAGAATGAAAACGGATTTCCACAGTGGTTGCAAAATCAAAGGATGCTTGAGGAGTTGGTATTGTCTAATGCTAGCCTATATGGTCTTCCACCAACATGGTTGCAGAATATGCCCATGCTTAATTATTTAGATCTCTCTCACAACAAACTCATTGGATCTTTGATAAACCTTCCATTTAGCAAATATACCTGTTTTTTATCTCTACAAGACAACCTTTTCAATGGGTCAATTCCAAGGTCAATGTGTAGAAGAACAAGCTTGGAAATTCTCGATGTTTCCAGCAATCGGTTATCTGGAAATATTCCTGATTGTGTAGGCAATCTACAAGTCATAAGGATGCTTATACTTAGTTCAAATGAGTTGTCTGGAGTCCTCCCTAGTTCTTTAGGAAATATTTATAACTCATTGGAATGGTTAAAACTGAATGACAATAACTTCAATGGCCAAATACCACAAGACTTGGGAAAGTTGAGATACTTAGAAGGTTTGGATTTGGGCAATAACGAATTATCAGGAAACATACCAAAATGGATTGGAAAAGAACTTTCAGAATTGAGGATTCTCAGGTTGCATAAAAACAACTTCACTGGAGGTATTCCTCATTCTTTGTGCAAATGTTCATCTCTTCATATTTTAGACTTCGCACACAACAACTTAACAGGATCCATCCCTCATTGTTTTGGAGAGTTGAGCGGGATGGTTGAGGCAAGAGATGCATTTAATTATCAACTGCATTACGCAGAGGAGTTTAAGATGATGGATATGATTCAAGTCTTTAAAGGAAGCGAGCTTGAATATACAAAAACGATATATATAGTTGTTAACATGGACCTTTCAAGCAATAAACTTACAGGAGAAATCCCTGTAGAGCTAACTGCACTTGCTATGTTGATGGGTCTCAATTTGTCTCATAATCACCTTAGTGGGAGTATTCCAGATAGCATCGGAAACATGAAGGCGTTAGCATCTCTTGACTTCTCAGACAACCAACTATGCGGGACGATCCCTCCAAGCATGGGTGCTTTGAACTATTTGAGCTCAATGAATCTGTCACACAACCAACTGTCAGGAAGAATTCCAACCGGAAAACAACTGCAGACACTTATCGACCCATCAATATATGCTGGTAACAGGGATCTCTGTGGTGCACCTCTGCCAAATAATTGTTCCAATCCTGAAAACCCACCAGCTACAACAAGCAAGAACAAATACAAAAAGGCTAATGGGCTAAGGAAGGTATGGTTTTACTTGGACATAACGTGTGGGTTTGCAACAGGTTTTTGGGGTATTATTGGAGTCTTGGCATTCAAGAAGCAATGGAGAAGGAAGCTTTTTATGATTGCAGAGGTAACCATGGATAAAGTATATGTGGCGGTTGCAGTGAAGATTTCCAAGATTAAAAGAGGCAGAGAAGCCTAATAGATTCTTATAATTGACAATATTTGTAAAATTGTTGTTTTGATTTAAAATACTCTGATGTGTAATATATTTAGACCATGGGTGTGTTTAATACAAATAAAAATATTACAATACAGGAGATAGAATACAGGTGACAGATGATTACAGAAGAAGTGGACCGAAGATTAGACATGCCAATTGGTAGAAAATCATGTGATGGCAGCAGGTTCGCTCTATGTTCAAATGGCATTTGAGTCCAGTCACTTTTCTTGTGTTTTCCAAAATTATAGTTTCGGTCTCGCCACATTCTCTATTTGAATTAGATCTTCCAGTTGAGTCCAGAAAAGAAATAAAAAAGCAACAATTGTTCAAAAAGTGATAATAACAACTGTAATTCAGCTAATAGAAAACCGTATCAACTGAATTGCTATACATCAACCCGTTCTGACCCGGTTTAAAAATCTACCAGTTTCATTCCAACCCATTCTAACCCTTATCTCAAAATTTCCACATCCAGATTGACCCAGGAGTTCATCTTAAAAGACCCATACAGACCTACTTGAATAATTTTTATTATATGGTTTATTTTTTTTATTTTTTTTGATAAGATGAACTGTGGAAATGTGTTAACTGTCGCATTGAAAATTTAGTTTTGAGTCACACATCTTTAAGATATGAGAGAGAGGTTGGAGGGTTTTAATCGAAAGGAGCGTTTGGTTGGAGCATGAAAGGCATGTTACAAAACCGGTACGCTACGTTTCAAATTACGCGGATAAGGATAACTAGACTATGAAACTATTGGTAAAACCGAGTTTTAAGTGTTTGATGAATAGACATAAAAAGAAACTGATTATAATGAATTGGAAAATATGCTCGATGAAGAGCCTAAAATAACAATAACATAAGCCCAAAGGTTAATATTTTGCTTATATACCTTGCAAACAACAAGCCATCGACAATGAAGAAAATGATGTGATGTTAATGTATAATTTGTTATGCTAAATGTTTAGTCGTTTCTTTTTATTTTGTAGACAATGAAGAAATGATGTGTATTGTATAAGGTGGAAAAATTTTTTATATTGATCAAAAGTATCTAATTACACAAGTAGTTTTATATTTACCATTATTATAATGTTAACATGTTACATTAATGTTTGATTTTTTTTTTACCCTTTTTTTTTACTTTTGAATTGATTACGACCCTACCATCTTATGAATTACAAATTATATAAAAACCATCTGACATATGATTTCAGTGCGAGACCCTACCCAACATGACACTTTTTTCTATCAAGAAAAATGAAATAATTCTGACAGATGTTCTTAAAGAGAAATAATACGTACTTTTTTGTTGGTATTCTAATTCTTTGTCTGCAAAGTGCTAAATGTAGTGTTTGAAATGTGTATGTTAGGAATCTCATTTGGCGCTGTTACATACCAAACGAGAGAACTCAACCCAAAAGACTAGTCTGATGGGTGAGAGAGTTCATTTGGTATATAAACCACACATTGATTGCCCATACAACCGATGTGGGACAAGTCTCATACCTTGCAATGGTTTCGATCCATAACAGGCGCCATCATAGCTTTCTCCCACAACTTCCCAACATATGTGAGAGGTTCAAGGAGGCTCGATCTCAACTAACGTATGAAGAAACACGATCCAACCATAGTATATGATCTCAGCTATGTGAGAGCGTACTTTGAGTAATATTGACACCAAGCAGCGGGAGAATCCTACCGCAACCACAAACACACTTGTAGATGAGCTTACTTGACGTTATGGTCACCCGCCTTGATGACACACTTAAAGTTACTGCCTTGCAGTACGATGAAGGTGGAGCAATGATCCAAGGTGAATAAAGATTAGTAATGAATTTGAATTGAGATTAATCAGATTGAAGGAGACACACATCGACGCTTAATCCTTTAAAAAGAAAAATAATACATAGTGCTAAAAACACATCATAAAGGAACTTAGGAACTTATAGCTTATGGTCGATGTGAACTTCGATAATAAATATAGTTCTTTGTTTTTCTTTTCTACCACGCATTTCATTAAAAACATTGGCATGTTATGCTTAGATATATCCTAAATTGTTTGTTTACAAGAGAGCTAGAATAATCTAACACGTTATGGGTGCATTGACTATGAATAAGAAACAAACTTGTTCGTTTTATACACTTTAGTGTCGGAAATCTCAGGATGATCGACTTGCCGGACTATCTAAAAACAAAGTGGCTCCAAGTGGATAAAAGCAAACAATTTTGATTGGTATTAGTGGCGAACGTAGGGGTGTGAATTTATTACTTAATATGAACCTAACAAGAAATTCAAGAGTTTGGGTTACGGTTAAACGAGAATTTAGGTTCATTTCACATTAAACTTGTTTAGTTAAATGTGTCATGTACCTGCTATTGGGTGTGCATGGGTCGGTTTTGACCAAAATTCATAACCATAGGTTGGATAGCCATAACCATAACCGATCGGTTACAGTGGTTATGGTTATTCGGTTTTGATGGTTATAGCGGGTCGGTTATGGGTGGTTAACCGTGTATTTAGCTTAGCTAAAAATAGCTTAATTTTTCTAACATGGAATAAATTGTTATTGAATATTTGTATATATTAGTATATCACATAATATTAAAAAAATATATATGATCTATAATATTAATATTATTACCAATTATTATTATCGAATATTCAAATAAAGTGATATGATACATTCCATAAATTCAAATAAAAATTCAACCAAAACCACAAAATGATATGAAAAACCCATAAGTACTAAAAATCTTCAGTAAAAAACATCAAATATTAAAAATATGGTGAAAAGTCTTAAATCCTAAAAATATTTATTACATGTCGGTTCCGTTCGGTTATGGTGGGTATGGAAAAAATGATAACCATAACCGACCCACTACTTTCGGTTTTCAAAAAAACCATTAATCGGCCCACCGGTTTTTTATTTGGTTCGGTTTTTTCGGTTAATTGGGTTATGGTTCGGTTAATTCGGTTTTTTGCACACCCCTACCTGCTAACTTGACGGGTTCACGGGGTTTACCCATTTATTTACATTTTACCTTTTTAATGTGTTTTATGCAATAAATTTAAACTCTTTAGGTATTTTTTATGTCATTTAAAATTGTGTTAGCATAGTTTAAACAAAATTGCTTAGAAAAATAAAAATAACTAGGTGATGCCACGTTCGTGTTATGGGGCGATGGCCAAATAATTCTCAACCAATTAAAAAAAAGTACTATAGTTTTGCTAGAAAGAAAAAGTAAAAAGAGTGTTAGGCAGCTTTTGACACGATTTTTAGCTGGGGGCAAAGTCATATTTTTATTTTTACTTGGGGAAAAATCAATTTTTTTCCGAGGGTAAAATCTTAATTTTTAGCTAGGGGAAAACCATATTTTTATTTTGCACTAGGGGCAAAAACGTAATTTTGAATTGATGGTGATATCGTAATTTTGAACCGAGGGGAAGTTCGTAAGTTTTAGCTGGGGGCAAAAGCATAATTTTTTTTTGAACTGGGGGCAAATACGTAATTTTAAACTGTTGGCAAAACCGTAATTTTAAAGTAGGTATAAAATAAAAAACTGGTGTAAAATCGTAATTTTGAGCCGGGGGGAAAACAAAATTTTATTAGGGTTTGGCTTTAGGGTTTAGCATTAGGGTTTGGCTTTAGGGTTTAGAATTAGGGTTTAGCTTTAGTGTTTAGGGTTTAAGGTTTAGGGTTTATAACACATATTTTTCAATTTTAAACATGTATATACATATATGTATAATTGATAATATACATATATGTATAGTTAAAAGATTAACAATATACACATGTGTATAAATCTCAAAAAAAAAAGTTTAGAAAAAAAAAATAAAAAAAATAAAACCTTAAAGAAAAAGCTCCGATTTTTCCCAAAAAAAAAAGTTGCATTTCTTTCAACTTTTTTTTTTTTTTGCATTTTTTGGGCTTAGGGAAATGTGTGGTACAGATTGCTTCTCAAGTTTCTCAAATAGGGTGGACTTCTCTTAGGATCCCTACCCTATATATATATATATATATATATATATATAGAGTAGGGTTCAAGAGTGAACCATATTGTTTTTGTGAACAAAATGAACAAATCTTGTCCATTGATTTAGGAGATCTTTTGAGATTTATAATAATGACAATTTTCTAATTATTTATATGTAGAAAATAAATGAAAATGATATAAGGGTAAATTGTTAACTAATTATCTTTCCAATTAAATATTTAATTACATTCTCCCTCTTCGTTTCCCTCACCAATTAACTAATTTATTAATTTTAAAATATATACAGTTACTATTCAGCCAAGTTGTTTATACACATACGTATATCCGTTTTATACACATGCGTACATATGTAATTTGAATAATAATTATGTGTACTTTGAGTATTCAACACAAGTACATATGTGTATAAACTATTTATTATTTCTGTTTGTGTATATTTTATACATAGTTTCTATTCAACCAAACTATTTTATACACTTATGTATATCCTTTTTATACACATACGTACACATGTAAATTAAAAAAGTACGTATATATATATATATATATAACAACGCTATGAATGGAATGTATTGAAGAAAAGATGAAAAAAATAGGGAAAAGACACATTATTACATATAACCATCTTCATATCGGATGTCAATTATTCGAACTATTTATACAAAAGAATTAAAAAGTGAGAATTAGTATTTATTGATGATAAACAAATTTAAAAAAAAAAAAAAAACATCCCACCCGTGCGCTATCAGTTCATTTAACATACGATTGTAACCACCGCCCGCATCTTCGTCCAGTCGACCACCATAGCCTTCGTCATTCGCAACACCAACCACCACAACATCCACCGATGTACACCACTAGCTAGGAACACCTTCAGTGATTAACAGAACAAAAGTTTGATAAATAAAATAAAAAACATATACAAAACAAATATGTACAAAGTACGATAATATGAAAAAAAAAGTTAGCCAAGAAACCTTTGAAAAAGGTGTTTAGGGTGGATTGGATATTGTTGCAAAATTAGTTTGCAGCCATGACGAAAAATTCATTGATGTTGATGATGATGATGATCTGATGATGTCATAAACAACCAACAATTCAAAGCTCTCTGTCGTAAACCAAAATCCAAGTAAATTTATTTTCAAGGGTTAGGATATAATAGGAAGTTTATTTAGCTAGCAAGGCTAGGAAGTAATCTTGACCATCAATAGATTTAATCAAGGGCTAAGATTAAATGACTGAAATTGAAGATCAAAAAAGAGGCGCGTGGGTTGTGTAAGGGTATTCTAGTCACTCCACCACAATAGTTTCTCTCTCCTCCAATTCCCCCCATTCTTTAAACGTTAATAACTCTTTCATACGACATTATTTTTTTATAAAAATTGCACCAAAAAAACGAGCGTTTTTTATCTTTAGAACGAGTATACTATTGCTATATTTTCGAAAAAAAAATTCGAAAACCCAGTTGCGTAAAACGCAATGGAAAAAACTCAGTTGCGTAAAACGCAATGGAAAAAAAAACCTAAAAATGACATTTTTCTAAAACGCTATGCACCAAAAACACAAAGAAATGTCTTATTTGTAAAACGCAATGGCCAGAAAACACAAATAAATGTCTTATTTCTAAAACGCAATAGCCTAAAAACACAAAAGAAATTGTACTTTCTAAAACGCAATGCACTGTGTTTTACCTAAAACGCAATGCACAAAAAACACAAACAAATGTCTTATTTCTAAAACGCAATGGCCAGAAAACACTTAAAATGTAAAACGCAATGCACTAAAAACACAAAAAAAATGTCTTATTTATAAAACGCAATGGCCAGAAAACACATAAAAATGTCTCATTTCTAAAACGCAATGGCCTAAAAAAACAAAAGAAAGTGTTCTCTTTAAAACGCAATGGACTGAAAACACCTAAAATGTGTTTTACCTAAAACGCAATGACTAAAAACACTTCAAAATTTTGTTTTTTCTAAAACGCAATGGCCAGAACACACATAAAAATGTCTTAGTTCTAAAACGCAATGACATAAAAACACCAAAGAAAGTGTTCTCTCTAAAACGCATTGAACCAGGACAATAGTTTTGTCTGTGAATTGTCTGAACCAGGAATGCAGTTCTAAAACGCAATGGCATAAAACTGTCTACGAATGCAGTTTTCCAGAGGCAAATTTACAGAAAATTAAATTTTCTCATGCGTTTTTATTAAAGCAATTTAATCGAAAAAAATGAAATTGCCCCTTGGACCCCGCCATGGGCTGCCGCCCCTTGGACCCTGCTACCAGGGGCGCTGCCCCCGGACTCCCGTCAAGATCGTAAAACGCAATGACTAAATTAAAAACCCAGATCGTAAAAATGAAATTAAAGAATTTCTTACATGGATCGAAGCCGATTTCTTCAACGATTGACGAAATTTGAATGATAGAAACACTTATCAGCGATCGAATCGAACGGATCGAGTGATTATCTTCAAAATCACCGGAAAAAACGAGATTGTAAATGAAATTAAACTAGGTTTTCTTCAAAAAAAAAAAAGCTGAAGAACACGTTGATCGGGTGTTTGAATCATTGATTGGTAATGAAAATCGCACTATAATGTAGTGATTATTAAGATAGAAAGTGAAGAAATGGTTGAAGATGGTGGGTTTTGAAAATGGTGGGTTTTGAAGTTACTGGGAAGAAGAAGGAAGAAGAAAGGATATGATTGACTAAAATACCCTTCGTCTTTATTTTAAAGAGTAAATTACAAGTTTTGTCATTTATATTTACATCAAATTTCAGGCGCTGTCCTTTTGGCCAAAAGTTTACAAGCGGTGTCCTTTACCTTTCAAAATCTTGCATGTTTTGTCCTTTAGGACAAACCCAGTTAGATTTTTTGGTTAAATCTAGTCATGTGCAAGGCACATAAGGATACTATTGTAATTTCACCTCTCAAGGGGCTATTGTGTAAGATAAATTATATCAATGGGCTATTATGTAAAAATAAAAGAAAATAATTTAAAATTTTATTTTTTATAACCATATATATATATATATATATTTATTTATGAAATTAGCAACCATCTATCACCACCATCCTCCACCTCCACCTCCACCTCCACCTCCACCTCCACCTCCACCTCCACCTCCACCTCCACCACAACACCCTTCACCGCCACCACTACCACCATTCGTCCTAAATGGGGTATGTGTAACACCCGTTCTTATAAATCAAGGTTTAACGTATATTTTGGGAAAATAATCATGTAATTAATGATTACATGATACATCGGGAATACGGGTTTATTAAAACTTTTACAAATCATGAGTTATTCTACATCACGTGGTTGAATTCGTTGTTTAAAATTTACAACATGGCAAAGTGCGGAAGCGTGTATCTATATCGTGTTCGGTTCTTCGTTGAGCTTGATCGTCTTCCGGCATCCAAGGTGTACCTACATTTCATAAACATGAAATGCTTTAGTCATACAGGGCTTAAAACGTGTCTAAACGAGTCCGAGAAACAATTGATAACAAAAACAAAAAATTTCAACTTGGCCTCCACCGTAAATTACGGTGGCACCGTAATTTACGGTGGCCACTGGTTTGACATGCCCCTACCGTCACCCTTATTTTCAATTCTAAAACCAAATCGAATAATGGGGAAAAGAAACTTGCGATTTTTTTATTTTTGCTTAATTCTTGCATTCGAATCTTGATTCATTTGAGGGAAATATTGAAATCACAAGAATATAGGAATTAGTTAGCATATTTGGTAACTGATTGTGATAAATCTCATTAAAAATTGATATACAATTTAAAAAATTAAAATTAAGTTTATGTGGTTAATGACAATCCTATCCTTATATTCTTAAATTAAATAATGGCTAGGATAAGTTCACTAAGTTCACAAATGATGGGGTATTCACAAATGACCCTAGCCCTATATATATATATATAGGTTTAGGTTCTTTGAGTAAATTGCCAAAATCATCCCTGAGGTTTGGGCACGTTTGCCATTTTCATCCAAAATGACACTTTTGTACCAAATTGTCCCCAAGGTTTGTAACTTTTTGCCATTTTCATCCAAACCACTAACTTAGTTTATTTTTTTCTGTTAATTTGAGGATATTTGGATGAAACTGGCAAATATAAAACCACAGGGATGATTTTGGCAATTTACACAAACTCTTTTTGATTTCTTTTATTTAATTATTTTTGTTACATATATAATAAAAAAATATACATGGAGTTTTTAGAAAAAAAAAAAAAAGAGTAAATTACAAGTTGTGTACTTTATGTTTACATCAAATTGCAGGCGCTGTCCTTTTGGCCAAAAGTTTACAGGCGGTGTCCTTAACTTGTCTAAATCTTGCAGGTTTTGTCCTTTAGGCCAAACCTGGTTAGAAATCTCAGTTAAAAACTGTCATGTGCAATGCACATGAGGGTAAAATGGTAATTTCTCTCTCAACCCTTTCAAACTCAACACTCACTCCATCATCTTCCCCAAATTTCTATTCGATAGTAAACTTCACCAATAATTGCACCCGCTTGGACCCATGCGGTTTCTTGTTCAATGTCCACGTTAATCGACCGAACTGAACAGGTCGACAATGAATAAGGGTTCCTTCGTGTTTGTGATATAGGAAAGACCTTCTAAATCATGGCCGCTGGTTTTAGTTTTCATTAGCAACTGGCTTTCTTTGCCGCACATGATAGCTGCCTGAATGTGCGAAACATGTTTGGCAGTGATGATTAAAATCGGTTTTGGTGTGGTAGATTCATTGAATCGAAGGTTTCTGATGTAAGTTTGCAAAACAGAGGGAAAATATGAGTTTCCCGGAGTGTAAATCAATTCGGCGATCGGAAAAGAAGGCTCTGATCAGTTGTTTAAACATTGAATGAAGTGATCTGTAATTCAACTGGAAGTTGCAGATGATTTGGTAGAAAGGAATACAAGAAGTAATGTTAAAACTGAAATTTGGGAGTTGAATAAATATAAAAACCTAAATTAAGGATTAAAATTGGTTATGAAAGGAATCTGGGTGGTGTTTACAGGTCAGTGTTGAGTTTGGGGAAGATGATGGAGTGAGTGTTGAGTTTGAAAGGGTTGAGAGGGAAATTACTATTTTTCCCTCATGTGCATTGCACATGACAGATTTTAACTGAGATTTTTAACCAGGTTTGGCCTAAAGGACAAAACCTGCAAGATTTTGAAAGGTTAAGGACACCGCTTGTAAACTTTTGGCTAAAAGGACAGCGGCTGCAATTTAACGTAAACATAAAGGACAGAACTTGTAATTTACTAAAAAAAATTAATAGTTTTGTCACATAATTTTTATAAATTTTCATCTAAATCACTAATTCAGTTTATTTTTTCTGTTAAGGTGAAGGATGTTTTATATTTTATAAATTAAGACAGAAATTAATTTACAACTTCTTTATATAAATCAGATTTATAAAGAGAAAACGTCTTTGGTGTGCAACACATAACAATCGATTACAACTTTTAGTATCTTTTAGTATTTTTATCAGTTGTAGAGATAGAAAACAATTGTAAAGCGTTACATATTTTTTAAATGTGTTGAGCACCTAGGAAATATGTTGGTAGAAATAAAATATTTATTTAATTAAGATTATGAGAGTAACTAACTAATACTTATTCTGAGTAGCTTGAGTAAAGAAACTTTTGGCTCATAACATTATAATTACAATTTGGTGGGTAATTTTAAGGTTTGGTAACGATACGTTGTTTGATAGGGGGGGACTGGCTTCTGTTTTTCCTTAGGAACGAATTTAAAATTGTAAAAGATGAATTACAAACTTGGTACATATGATAAGATTTTTTTATTTGACATTTTTCAATAAGGTCACCAGCATTTTAGTTTTATAAAATTTAGAGGTTTAAGTAGATTTATTTTTATAAAACTGATCTATATAAAAAATTAGAAATTAATTTCTGTCTTAGTTTATAAACATCCTTCGCTTTAATAGAAAAATTAACTTAGTTACTGGTTGGATGAAAATTTATAAAAATTATGTGGCAAAGCTATTATTTTTTTTCAAATAAAAATTGCATGTATATTCTTTTTTATTTTATATCTAACAAAATTAATTAAATAAAAGAAATTTAAAAGAGTTTGAGTAAATTGCCAAAATCGTCCTTTTGGTTTTATATTTGCCAGTTTCATCCAAATATCCACAACTTAACAGAAAAATAAACTAAGTTAGTAGTTTGGATGAAAATGGGAAAAAGTTACAAACGTTGGGGGCAACTTGGCACAAAAGTGTCATTTTGGACCAAAATGGCAAATCTGCCCAAACCTCAGGGACGATTTTGGCAATTAACTCATTTTCTTTTTAAAATTTTTCATGGCAGTTATTTGATAAACCACCCACGCTTCAACATGACGTGCAATTTCAAAATTCAATTGATCAAAATCTGCGCCATATCTTCCTGTTCGTTCTTCATAACCATCATTCAATTCGTTCTTCAGATTATCAACAGGCAATTCAGCAATCATGACACATACGAATGATCAGCATATTCTTTTAGCGAATTTGCTAATTCATCAGAACTCTCAACGACCAGGAGAACAACATCAAGGTATATTCTTAAAACATATTCCGCTTCAATTAATTGAGTTTCTGAATTCCATGAGAACCCACAAATAACAGAGTAAAGATCACTAAAACACAATGTTGATGCAGATTTGTGTCCGATGCTTGTCGAATAGATTAGATTTATTTTATGCTGAATTTGTAATAGTTAGTGAAACGGTCTAACGAACGTGTATGGACCCGCTCGTTTGAAGTGGTCAAACGAGAGGGTTATTTGTTTGACCGTGTGTGTTTGAAAGACAAAGGGGTGTAGCTATAAATAGCAACCCTTTGCCATTTCAAACATTAGTAGATTGTAGGAGGTTTGAGACCTCACCAGGGAGAGATCACCACTTGATCTCTCCCCGGAACCAAACGGCTCTGGTAAAGGTTCGATTATCTTGTTAATCGGGCCGGCTTGTACTCTTATGTTATCAAATCAATACAGGTTAGTCGTTTATCCGTCTATGATCTTCCCGTCTATGAACATAATCATGATAATCACGGTTTCGGTCAAGAAAACGGTTCTACAATTGGTATCAGAGCCATGGTGCCCGATTTAGTAAATCTAACCGTTTACTAAGTCACATGTGCTCTAGATCCGTGATTTTCGTGCCTTTTGTTCAAGATGCAAAAATGGTGAAAATGGATAAAAACTCAGATCTGGATCGACATATTCAGATCTAGTTGAAACAGAACATATACGAGTGTTAGTTTTTCTGTTTTACACCAAACAAATCAATTTTTCATCATCAAATGTGTGTTTTCGTCAAAATCTGCAAAAGAACAGAGGCTGTGTTCTTGAAGATGTTCTTGGCGGCTGCTTAAAGAAACTAGGGTTTCTTCATACCCAGTCCCGACGAAACAGGTCCCATGACGAAACACCTCCTCCAGTTTCGTCGTCGGTAAGATCTTTAACACCTGTTTCGTCGTTGAGTTCAACCAGTCTGTTTCGTCGACTTCAAAATCAGACTTCTCTTTCGTCGCCAAGATACAATCAGTTTCGTCGACATCTTACTTCACCTGTTTCGTCGGACCAAACAAACCTGTTTCGTCTCAATACAATTCTGTTTCGTCGGCTCCACAAGTCTTTCAGCTGCTGTTGATTGTTCATCGAAGAAGAAGAAGGGTCATACAGAGAGTTACCAACAGATTTGAAGGTTTGTAGGTGTGAATCGAAGGAAGAGGAGGATGTCTGGTAGTTATCGGCTGAATAAATGTAACTGATGATTATTCGATTGAACAAGAAGAAGTTGTCGGCTGAATAAATGTTGCTGGATGTTTGATGTTTGGTAAATGTCGGCTGAACTCAGTAGATGAAAGTAGAAGCTGAAACCTCCGGTCAAAGGCTCCGAAATCAATTTTGGCAGCCTTCTTAAGCTTTTTTTCGTCATCAACAGTTCCGGCCAGATTCATTGTTGGCTGATGTTTGTTAATCGAAGAGAGAAGATCAGGGTTCTGGATGCTGATGTTGTATCGCATAGAGAGAGTGAAGGTTTTGAATGATAATTAGCGGCTGGTGTTTTACTTTGTGGATTAATTCTAGGGTTGTGGATGTTGGGTATCTTTGAAGAGAGTGAAAAGAACAAAAGAATGGTCTGCAATTGACTTTTGTTTTTTTTTTTTTTTTGGTTGGTGTGTATCGATGAAGAAAAAGAGAGACATAGACGTTTGTGGATGATGGCAGCTAGGTTATTTTCTATTTGGGCCCCCTTGTGCAAGACTAAAACTTTATTTGGAGTTGTTGGACTGATCAAAAGGCCCACCTAATGTTTGAAAGCTGCTGATATATTTTCTTCATCGATACAGTCTATTTCTTGTTCGGTTAATTTTCAAGTTTAGGTTGGTGATTGATAGCTGGGCCCCATTAAAATTTTTATATTGTTGCCAATATCAAGATTTTATTGTGGGTATCGAAGTCATAGAAAGTTTGCAAAGTGGAGTCGGGTATTCGCGAAGATTATTTGAACCGGGCTTCCAAATTTCAACATCAAATTCGTACGAATTCGGGAGCGCGCGAAATGATGAAGATGATGAAAACAAAAGATGATGATAAATTTTGAAAAATGTGGGGTAGTCACGGTTACCGATGCAAACGTCAAATTTTGGTGACGCGACTACAATGGGCCAAAAACCAAAAACAAAACGGTATGTTCACTTCCGCACGTCAGTATTTATGATTGTTATCGGTTATTCGAAGATGTTCGAAAGCATTTTGTTTATTGTCATATTTTCGCATTTGAAAACGAACGTATGAACCTAGAATGTCAATACCGGTCCTAACGAATCCAAAAGGTCGAAGAGTATATGCCTATGATGAAAGTTTTCAGATTAGGTGTTAGCAGAACCTTGGGGGGATACAAGTCGGATCCTACGGGGTATTAGGGGACGTTCTTATTCAACTAGAATATGCAAAGAAGAAAGTCGTTTTCGTGATTTTTCGAAAAACCGAGAACATTTGAAAGATTCTACTCAGTGGAGAGAGTTTGTTCAGTAAAGATTGACGACAGTTCCGCTAATTGAAGGGAACTGGTGAACATTTGAAAGTTAACGACAGTTCCTTTAAAGTGGAAGGGAATCTGTTAAGGTTTAGAGATCTTACCAAAGAAATGGGGGAATAAAAATTTTCGTATGTTGAATTTCTTCGGTAAATTTCTAAACGCAATCACAGGTGGTAGAGTTTGTGATTTTCTAGTGACACAAAGACGGTTTACAGAAGACAGTTCACCAGAAACCTCTATCAATGTAGTATGCTTGAAGATCAAGACTTGATGCAGTTTTTAAAAGAATGGAACCCTTATCAAATGCCGGTTGGAGTATTGGAAGATCAGCGGAAGATCGGTCAATTGATCCTTTTGAGGAAATTGCACAACGCTCAACACGGATACGCGTACTTTGAGGGGGAACTATTATACAAGAAGCGTCAAGATACTACTTACCTGGATCATCGGTCAAGGGGGAATTTGTTAACACAGAGAAGATGAATACTTGACTGAAGATCGATTGCAGTTGCATTTTCAGCATTCGACAGCAACGGACAAGGGGGAATTTGTTGATGCAGATTTGTGTCCGATGCTTGTCGAATAGATTAGATTTATTTTATGCTGAATTTGTAATAGTTAGTGAAACGGTCTAACGAACGTGTATGGACCCGCTCGTTTGAAGTGGTCAAACGAGAGGGTTATTTGTTTGACCGTGTGTGTTTGAAAGACAAAGGGGTGTAGCTATAAATAGCAACCCTTTGCCATTTCAAACATTAGTAGATTGTAGGAGGTTTGAGACCTCACCAGGGAGAGATCACCACTTGATCTCTCCCCGGAACCAAACGGCTCTGGTAAAGGTTCGATTATCTTGTTAATCGGGCCGGCTTGTACTCTTATGTTATCAAATCAATACAGGTTAGTCGTTTATCCGTCTATGATCTTCCCGTCTATGAACATAATCATGATAATCACGGTTTCGGTCAAGAAAACGGTTCTACACACAATATCCAAACCCTAACAGTAAATGAAAACTTCAAACACACCATCGTAGAAATATGAATATAAAACACAACATGATAATCAACATAAAACACACTAATGTTAGTAATTCGATAATCAAAGCCTTATCATACAATACAAAACACAACACAAACCCCACAAATATGGTGTTTTAGTAATCTTCACTTTGTTATTTGTGGGTTTTGAGTGTGTTTTATGGTTGATATTACGGTGTTTTATGACTTTTTATACTTTGTAAGAAAAATAGACTTTGTAGCCAACTCCCACCCTAATTTAATAAACTAGTCAATATTTCTTATCGCTATATATCTTGTGTATGTACGTGTGTGAATGTTTGAACTAAATGAACACCCTATATAGCTGTAGTAGGACTAAACCATGGTATATAGCTGTAGCAGGACTAAACCATGAACAAACGATGCGTGAGGTGTTGACTTCACTTTCCTTTACTTCAACATCATGAGCGTAAGGTGGCTCAACCAATTTGGGGCCCAAGGCAAAGTATAAACTCAAAACCCTTGTTCAAATGTTAAGGGTACTCGATATGATCTCAGGGAGAGGCTTCGGGGAGTGTGTTTGCCGAGTGGTGAATGATTGCCGGCTTCAAATCGGTGAGTGAGGAGTGGTGATTTTGGTGACTACTCACCGATGCGGGAAGAGGAGGGAAGGAGGAGAGAGGGGGTTTAATGGTGGGTCCCAACCCCTTTCAACCAATCACAATTTTTTTTAAAATTCTTTACCACTCTCTAGGTGTTTGAACCATTGCCAGTGATTGAGTGCAAAATGGGGAGTGGAATAGGGGCTTGACATGACATGATATTATTGGCTAGATTATAACTCAAACACCCTAAGTGATTGAACGATACCATCCACCCTAACGTTATAAATTGTATCGAATCTAAGATTTTTGTGAGCAAGTATAAAAAATGGATTGGCTAAAGTAGGATTAAACCACATATGTAAACTAGTTTGAGGCCAAACCGGATATTTGTACACCTTTACCTTTTTTTCTTGGGGGGGGGGGGGGGGGGACGTGGTTTAAGTTTGCTAGTCAAATTACCTTTAAATGTATGGGAGTACTTAATTTTAAAACTCGTCTGCAAGTGTTCATTCATGCATGGGCGGCTTCTATGTGGTGACCCCTGTGGTTATATTACTTTTACCCCTGTACTTAATTTTATAACTTTTATATTTATCTATTTACTTCAAAATTTAGTTATCTAATTTGATATTAGAGTAAATTACGATTTTGACCCCTGTATTTTATAACTTTTATATTTATCTATTTACTTCAAAATTTAGTTATCTAATTTGATATTAGAGTAAATTACGATTTTGACCCCTGTGGTTATATTACTTTTACCCTTTTAGCCCAAAAATGAATTTTTTAACATCTGAGCCCTCAACGTCTTTTTTTCTAACACTTTTGGACCCCAACGTCTTTTTTTCTAACCCTTTTGGCCCCTAAAATTAAATAGATTGGGATAGAACAAATTATTTTTAACGAAAACCAAACTTTGTATTAATATATGAAATATTTTTATTTTCATTACAAAAAAATTATTATATCAATTTTATTACATAATTTATAAAATCAATTTGTCGGAATTGGTACGAACATTTTATCACTCAAATAGATGCTAATTTGCTTCTTGAATAACATATCTTCTTTTCAAGAACAATCAAAATTACATTTATTCAACCCGTGTAATACATGAGGTTTTTTAAGATATAATTTTTTATTATTTTATATATAAAATTAGATTTATTCAATTCGTACAATACACAATACACGGGATTTTTTAAGGATATATATTTTTTGTTATTTAGTATAGAAAATTACATTTATTCAACCCGTGTAATACACATATTTTTAAAGATGTGACTTTTTTATTATTTAATATATAAAATAACATTTATTCAACCCGTGTAATAAATGAGGTTTTTTAAAGATGTATTATTTTATTATTTGGTAAACAATATTACATTTATTCAACCCGTGTAATATATGTGATTTTAAAGATATAACTTTTTTATTTGGTATATAAAATTATATTTATTTAACCCGTACAATATAGTTCTTATGGGGGTGGGGGTGGTCATCACTTATCACTCACAACACCCAATCAAGTTTCGCCATGTCATCAACTATTTTTCCATCACTCACAACCTTTTTTAGTGGCAATGGTCATCACTCACAACACCTAACAATAAACCCTCACATCCCCTCACATCCATCCATTTTTCAAGCGTGAAAAAAATCATGGAAACCCATCACGTACAACCCATCACTCGTTGAACTATTATGTGGCGGTGGTCTTTTTGTTTGTTCCAAGCGTGGAAAATGGCCCATCACGGACCACCCCCAATCCCCTTATAGATATAACTTTTTATTTTTAATTTTTAAAGATGTAACTTTTTTATTATTTGGTATATAAAATTACATTTATTCAACCCGTGTAATAAATGGGGTTTTTTAAAGATGTATTATTTTATTATTTGATAAATAATATTACATTTATTCAACCCGTGTATTACACGGGATTTTAAAGATATAACTTTTTTATTTGGTATATAAAAATATATTTATTCAACCTGTACAATATGGTTCTTATAGATATAACTTTTTATTATTTAATATATAAATTATATTTATTCAACCCGTGCAATAAAGGAGGTTTTTAAAGATATATTGTTTTATTATTTAGTATATAAAATTCATTTATTCGACCCGTGTAATACACGGGGTTATAACCTAGTAAATATATTAAAGAAAGAGTTTTCAACTCTAAACAATTAGATATATTAAAAGAAGAGTAAATTACTTTTTAAGTCCTTGTGTTTTAGTAGTTTTAATCAGTTAAGTCCAAAATTAAAAAGTTTAGCGGCAAGCCCAAAATCAAAAAGTTTAACGCCCTGAGTAGAGCCACTCATTTTATAACGTTTTGAGTCAATGCGTTTTTAGTGTTTTTAACCACTTGAGTCCAAAATAAAAAAATACAAGTGTTATAAAACGAGTGGTTAGGGACTCAGGGCGTTAAACTTTTTGATTTTGGACTTAAGTGGTTAAAACCACTAAAACACATAAAGTCAAATAATTTACTCTTAAAAGAATTTTTATAACGTAGCATGCCCAGCTACGACTCATAAACAATTAGTTATATTATAAGAATTTTTTTTTTTTTACATAAGTTTGCTCAAAGGTGTATAACAAAATTGTAAGAAAAATGAGGAACATTAACTATAGATTGTGAGTTGAGGATTTATGTACAATAAAATTTTATCCATTGGGAACTAGAGGATTTTTGTGGATGATATTTGTGTATTGATTTTCCACAACGACTTGCAAAGTCTTCCATGATCCATTAGCCACGTCCATCCATACAAACAACTATTACTTCATGTAGTTTGTTCATCATAGCAACTTATATTTCTTCACATTCTTCTAAAAAGTTGAGGTTGTATCATGGGAAATCAGTGGGTTTGGGGGCTTCATCTTGTTTTATTAAGTATGTTTTTGGTTGCAACCAAATATACTTGTCTGGGCGCTCAAAATTCAACAAGAAGCTGCCATGAACGAGAGAGACTAGCACTGCTCCAGTTCAAAGACAGCGTCAAAGATGACTTTAAAATGCTATCATCATGGGTTGGCAGTGATTGTTGCTCATGGAAAGGAGTCATTTGTGATGCTGCCACCAGAAGTGTTGTCAGCCTTCATCTTAGGGGAAATTACTATGGAGATTACTTCTTAGAAGGTGATAAGGTGAACGCATGTTTGGCTGAGTTAAGGAATCTGAAACATCTGGATTTGAGTTTGAATAATTTCCAAGGAAGTCAGATTCCTAAATTCATTGGATCCTTCAAGCAGCTAAGTTACCTCAATCTCTCTTATGCAGGTTTTATCGGTATTATTCCCCATCACATTGGAAATCTCTCCAATTTGAAGGTTCTTGATCTTCGTTCATATTATTATGAGCCTTCTTTGCTAATCACGTCAAATAATATGGCATGGGTTTCTGGCCTTTCCTCACTTGAGCATCTTGACTTGACCTACGTAAATCTTTCTCAAGCAAACAATGTTGATATGGTATTTTACATGATTCCTTCATTAACATATTTAAGTTTTCAATTCTGTGAACTCTCTAATTCCAATCTTGGTCTTCATCTTAATTCAAGTAAAATACTTCCCAACATTGAACATCTGGATCTTTGCTACAACCATTTTAAAGGTCAACTCCCTCACTTTTTTCAGAACTTGACATCCTTAAGGTTCCTTGATATTTCAAGATATAATCTTAGTCTGGCATGGAACTCTGTAAACCTGCTAAACATGATCCCTTCTTTATCAGAATTGCATTTGTCATGGTGTGGGCTTCACAATGCCCCCTTTTCACCCACTTATTTGAATTCCAGTGCCCATTCCAACATACAATATCTTGATCTTAGCTGGAATTCAATTGGTGGTAGATTTCCATCTGAATTAGTGAACAACACTTCCCTAAAAGTCCTTGACCTTTCAGGAAACAATTTGAACTTATCAATTCCTGTCATGCCTAATGTTCTAAAGCTCGATGTTTCTTATAATAAGTTTGAGCACATCGAGCTTGTTGGGATTTGGAGACAATGTCATCTGAAGGAATTGAGCGTATCTGGTAATTATTTTGGAGGAGAAATGATAGGCCCATCATCAAACACGTCTGAATGTTCCCACTATGCTTTAGAGGTGTTGGAATCAATCGGAAATAGATTCAACGGTTCTATTCCAGAATCTGTTGGAAAACTAAACAATTTAAGAGTCTTACGTCTCAGTATAAACAGTTTTACAGGTTCAATCCCTAAAGCTTTGGAGAGATTAGAATCTTTAGAAGAATTAGATCTGGGTGGTAACAAATTAACCGGTTCAGTTCCAACATTCCTTGTAAACCTTACCAAACTTGACCTTTCTTATAATCAATTTAGCGGTTCTATCCCAGAATCATTGGGAAGATTAACAGGTTTAACTCGTTTAACTCTGAAATCAAACCTGTTAACAGGTCCAATCCCAGTTACAGTTGGGCAACTCACCAAACTCGTTGACTTAGATGTCTCTGAAAATTCTTTAGAAGGAGTGGTTATGGAATCCCATTTTGCTATACTCTCGATGTTGGAGCGGTTGGATATATCCTCAAATCATAAGTTGATTATTAATATCTCACATGAGTGGATACCTCCATTCCAGCTGAGGCTTGTTCGACTTTGTTCTTGCAAGAATGAAAACGGATTTCCACAGTGGTTGCAAAATCAAAGGATGCTTGAGGAGTTGGTATTGTCTAATGCTAGCCTATATGGTCTTCCACCAACATGGTTGCAGAATATGCCCATGCTTAATTATTTAGATCTCTCTCACAACAAACTCATTGGATCTTTGATAAACCTTCCATTTAGCAAATATACCTGGTTTTTATCTCCACAAGACAACCTTTTCAATGGGTCAATTCCAAGGTCAATGTGTAGAAGAACAAGCTTGGAAATTCTCGATGTTTCCAGCAATCGGTTATCTGGAAATATTCCTGATTGTGTAGGCAATCTACAAGTCATAAGGATGCTTATACTTAGTTCAAATGAGTTGTCTGGAGTCCTCCCTAGTTCTTTAGGAAATATTTATAACTCATTGGAATGGTTAAAACTGAATGACAATAACTTCAATGGCCAAATACCACAAGACTTGGGAAAGTTGAGATACTTAGAAGGTTTGGATTTGGGCAATAACGAATTATCAGGAAACATACCAAAATGGATTGGAAAAGAACTTTCAGAATTGAGGATTCTCAGGTTGCATAAAAACAACTTCACTGGAGGTATTCCTCATTCTTTGTGCAAATGTTCATCTCTTCATATTTTAGACTTCGCACACAACAACTTAACAGGATCCATCCCTCATTGTTTTGGAGAGTTGAGCGGGATGGTTGAGGCAAGAGATGCATTTAATTATCAACTGCATTACGCGGAGGAGTTTAAGATGATGGATATGATTCAAGTCTTTAAAGGAAGCGAGCTTGAATATACAAAAACGATATATATAGTTGTTAACATGGACCTTTCAAGCAATAAACTTACAGGAGAAATCCCTGTAGAGCTAACTGCACTTGCTATGTTGATGGGTCTCAATTTGTCTCATAATCACCTTAGTGGGAGTATTCCAGATAGCATC
The DNA here is from genome assembly GCA_030545235.1 of Helianthus tuberosus. Taxonomy (NCBI): domain Eukaryota; kingdom Viridiplantae; phylum Streptophyta; class Magnoliopsida; order Asterales; family Asteraceae; genus Helianthus; species Helianthus tuberosus. Next base: position 32,263,757 of record CM060393.1, read on the forward strand.
GGAAACATGAAGGCGTTAGCATCTCTTGACTTCTCAGACAACCAACTATGCGGGACGATCCCTCCAAGCATGGGTGCTTTGAACTATTTGAGCTCAATGAATCTGTCACACAACCAACTGTCAGGAAGAATTCCAACCGGAAAACAACTGCAGACACTTATCGACCCATCAATATATGCTGGTAACAGGGATCTCTGTGGTGCACCTCTGCCAAATAATTGTTCCAATCCTGAAAACCCACCAGCTACAACAAGCAAGAACAAATACAAAAAGGCTAATGGGCTAAGGAAGGTATGGTTTTACTTGGACATAACGTGTGGGTTTGCAACAGGTTTTTGGGGTATTATTGGAGTCTTGGCATTCAAGAAGCAATGGAGAAGGAAGCTTTTTATGATTGCAGAGGTAACCATGGATAAAGTATATGTGGCGGTTGCAGTGAAGATTTCCAAGATTAAAAGAGGCAGAGAAGCCTAATAGATTCTTATAATTGACAATATTTGTAAAATTGTTGTTTTGATTTAAAATACTCTGATGTGTAATATATTTAGACCATGGGTGTGTTTAATACAAATAAAAATATTACAATACAGGAGATAGAATACAGGTGACAGATGATTACAGAAGAAGTGGACCGAAGATTAGACATGCCAATGGGTAGAAAATCATGTGATGGCAGCAGGTTCGCTCTATGTTCAAATGGCATTTGAGTCCAGTCACTTTTCTTGTGTTTTCCAAAATTATAGTTTCGGTCTCGCCACATTCTCTATTTGAATTAGATCTTCCAGTTGAGTACAGAAAAGAAATAAAAAAGCAACAATTGTTCAAAAAGTGATAATAACAACTGTAATTCAGCTAATAGAAAACCGTATCAACTGAATTGCTATACATCAACCCGTTCTGACCCGGTTTAAAAATCTACCAGTTTCATTCCAACCCATTCTAACCCTTATCTCAAAATTTCCACATCCAGATTGACCCAGGAGTTCATCTTAAAAGACCCATACAGACCTAATTGAATAATTTTTATTATATGGTTTATATTATTGTGCTTTAAATTTTTTTTTTTTTTTTTTGATAAGATGAACTGTGGAAATGTGTTAACTGTCGCATTGAAAATTTAGTTTTGAGTCACACATCTTTAAGATATGAGAGAGAGGTTGGAGGGTTTTAATCGAAAGGAGCGTTTGGTTGGAGCATGAAAGGCATGTTACAAAACCGGTACGCTACGTTTCAAATTACGCGGATAAGGATAACTAGACTATGAAACTATTGGTAAAACCGAGTTTTAGGTGTTTGATGAATAGACATAAAAAGAAACTGATTATAATGAATTGGAAAATATGCTCGATGAAGAGCCTAAAATAACAATAACATAAGCCCAAAGGTTAATATTTTGCTTATATACCTTGCAAACAACAAGCCATCGACAATGAAGAAAATGATGTGATGTTAATGTATAATTTGTTATGCTAAATGTTTAGTCGTTTCTTTTTATTTTGTAGACAATGAAGAAATGATGTGTATTGTATAAGGTGAAAATTTTTTTTATATTGATCAAAAGTATCTAATTACACAAGTAGTTTTATATTTACCATTATTATAATGTTAACATGTTACATTAATGTTTGATTTTTTTTACCCTTTTTTTTTACTTTTGAATTGATTATGACCCTACCATCTTATGAATTACAAATTATATAAAAACCATCTGACATATGATTTCAGTGCGAGACCCTACCCAACATGACACTTTTTTCTATCAAGAAAAATGAAATAATTCTGACAGATGTTCTTAAAGAGAAATAATACGTACTTTTTTGTTGGTATTCTAATTCTTTGTCTGCAAAGTGCTAAATGTAGTGTTTGAAATGTGTATGTTAGGAATCTCATTTGGCGCTGTTACATACCAAACGAGAGAACTCAACCCAAAAGACTAGTCTGATGGGTGAGAGAGTTCATTTGGTATATAAACCACACATTGATTGCCCATACAACCGATGTGGGACAAGTCTCATACCTTGCAATGGTTTCGATCCATAACAGGCGCCATCATAGCTTTCTCCCACAACTTCCCAACATATGTGAGAGGTTCAAGGAGGCTCGATCTCAACTAACGTATGAAGAAACACGATCCAGCCATAGTATATGATCTCAGCTATGTGAGAGCGTACTTTGAGTAATATTGACACCAAGCAGCGGGAGAATCCTACCGCAACCACAAACACACTTGTAGATGAGCTTACTTGACGTTATGGTCACCCGCCTTGATGACACACTTAAAGTTACTGCCTTGCAGTACGATGAAGGTGGAGCAATGATCCAAGGTGAATAAAGATTAGTAATGAATTTGAATTGAGATTAATCAGATTGAAGGAGACACACATCGACGCTTAATCCTTTAAAAAGAAAAATAATACATAGTGCTAAAAACACATCATAAAGGAACTTAGGAACTTATAGCTTATGGTCGATGTGAACTTCGATAATAAATATAGTTCTTTGTTTTTCTTTTCTACCACGCATTTCATTAAAAACATTGGCATGTTATGCTTAGATATATCCTAAATTGTTTGTTTACAAGAGAGCTAGAATAATCTAACACGTTATGGGTGCATTGACTATGAATAAGAAACAAACTTGTTCGTTTTATACACTTTAGTGTCGGAAATCTCAGGATGATCGACTTGCCGGACTATCTAAAAACAAAGTGGCTCCAAGTGGATAAAAGCAAACAATTTTGATTGGTATTAGTGGCGAACGTAGGGGTGTGAATTTATTACTTAATATGAACCTAACAAGAAATTCAAGAGTTTGGGTTACGGTTAAACGAGAATTTAGGTTCATTTCACATTAAACTTGTTTAGTTAAATGTGTCATGTACCTGCTATTGGGTGTGCATGGGTCGGTTTTGACCAAAATTCATAACCATAGGTTGGATAGCCATAACCATAACCGATCGGTTATAGTGGTTATGGTTATTCGGTTTTGATGGTTATAGCGGGTCGGTTATGGGTGGTTAACCGTGTATTTAGCTTAGCTAAAAATAGCTTAATTTTTCTAACATGGAATAAATTGTTATTGCATATTTGTATATATTAGTATATTACATAATATTAAAAAAATATATATGATCTATAATATTAATATTATTACCAATTATTATTATCGAATATTCAAATAAAGTGATATGATACATTCCATAAATTCAAATAAAAATTCAACCAAAACCACAAAATGATATGAAAAACCCATAAGTACTAAAAATCTTCAGTAAAAAACATCAAATATTAAAAATATGGTGAAAAGTCTTAAATCCTAAAAATATTTATTACATGTCGGTTCCGTTCGGTTATGGTGGGTATGGAAAAAATGATAACCATAACCGACCCACTACTTTCGGTTTTCAAAAAAACCATTAATCGGCCCACCGGTTTTTTATTTGGTTCGGTTTTTTCGGTTAATTGGGTTATGGTTCGGTTAATTCGGTTTTTTGCACACCCCTACCTGCTAACTTGACGGGTTCACGGGGTTTACCCATTTATTTACATTTTACCTTTTTAATGTGTTTTATGCAATAAATTTAAACTCTTTAGGTATTTTTTATGTCATTTAAAATTGTGTTAGCATAGTTTAAACAAAATTGCTTAGAAAAATAAAAATAACTAGGTGATGCCACGTCCGTGTTATGGGGCGATGGCCAAATAATTCTCAACCAATTAAAAAAAAGTACTATAGTTTTGCTAGAAAGAAAAAGTAAAAAGAGTGTTAGGCAGCTTTTGACACGATTTTTAGCTGGGGCAAAGTCATATTTTTATTTTTACTTGGGGAAAAATCAATTTTTTTTCGAGGGTAAAATCCTAATTTTTAGCTAGGGGAAAACCATATTTTTATTTTGCACTAGGGGCAAAAACGTAATTTTGAATTGATGGTGATATCGTAATTTTGAACCGAGGGGAAGTTCGTAAGTTTTAGCTGGGGGCAAAAGCATAATTTTTTTTTGAACTGGGGGCAAATACGTAATTTTAAACTGTTGGCAAAACCGTAATTTTAAAGTAGGTATAAAATAAAAAACTGGTGTAAAATCGTAATTTTGAGCCGGGGGAAAACAAAATTTTATTATGAACTAGGGCGAAAACGTAATTTTGGCTGAGGGTAAAAGCGTAATTTTTTTACCGAGGGCGAAATCATATTTTTTAGCTCGGGGCAAAAGGGTAAATGTATTTTGAAGTTGAGGGAAAACCTTATTTTTTAACTGGGGGCAAAAACGTAATTTTAAAGCCGATATAAAATACTGAACTGGTTGGTCCAATGGGTGTTGCTCGCCGCCCATTTGAACCAATGCTAGAGAAACACTATTCCAGGGTGAAAACGTTATTTTAAAGTGTGTATAAAATAATAAACTGGTTGTTCCAATGGGGAGGGGCGGCCGGCCATTTGAACCAATGGAAGGGTGATACTATTCCCTGCCATGTGGTTTGTATATGTTGAAAATGAAAATTGCGTCTACTGTTCAGGTCTTTCTACTGTTTCTTTCCTTCAATTATTAACATATAGGATAATATCTGAATTTAGAATTTTATGTTATTTATATGCAAAATAAAATTGAATAACTTCCTACTTTGACTAAATGGGTCTTGTTCGTGTCAACATGTGAATACACTTGTCATATGACGGTCCATACCTGTAATACGTGTTATGTTTGAGATCACGTCAGGTTTAGCCCGTCAACACGATTCATTTCCCTAGTTGAATGTTACATACATGCTATCAAGTGAATTGCTACTTAATTTTGATAGATGAATCATTTTTATTTGTTTAATTACATCGGTCATATTCAATTAGAAATGCATAAATATAAAATACGAAGGATAGTTTTGGGAACAGTGGCGGACTCAGTAATTTTTTCATGGGGGTGCGGAATATTTTTAAAAATTTTAGGCTGTCTAGACATATAAATAAAAAATTCGGGTCGGTTCGGGTCGGGTCATGTAAAACAAAAAAACATGAAACTAAAATATTTTAGTGTTCAACCATCAATATTCCTTAATTTTCAAGTTTTGAATTTAACTTTTCAAACCCTATACTAGAATCATATAATCAATAAGAGATTCAGAGACAACAAACTCAACCTATAAAGACTAGAACAACCCCAAATTACCTCAAAACACATAAAAAAATTTAAACTTTTTTAACCCATCCTATTATATACTCAGTCTTGAACAAAATCACATAAATATTAAAATAACAAAAAACAAAACATGTACCTGTTTGTGGCCGGAATTAAGCTATTCTTCATCGAAATGTTGCAGTCGCCGTCGGGGGTAGGGGTGTCGTAGGTCGTTGGCAGTGAGGTGAGGCAGAGGGAGGGCGGGAGTCGCACAAAGCTGGCAGTCGATTGGGTTTTTTTTTTATTTTATTTTTTTAAACTAGATTGACTTTGTTTAATTTAACTTGTATTTGGGTTGGGCTTGAATTGATTTTAACTTATTGGGCTTGATGGAATGAATTCAAATTTTATTAAAGGGGTTAGTGGGCTAACTTGTTTACATAATTGGGTCGGGTTTCAATCCGTGTTCACAATTTTTTTATATAAATTCCTAACATTTTTTTCTAAGGGGTGCGGACGAAAATTTCCAAGGGGTGCGGTCGGAATTTTTCGCGAAAAATACCACTAAATATTTTATTTCAAGAGGTGCGGCGGCCCACCCAAACCCATAGGGTAGGTCCGCCCCTGTTTGGGCGTATGGTAATCACTTACATCATCAGAGACATGTCGATTAGGTATTCGGTTGTAATGCATAACTTGTTGAATAAATACGTCTTTCTTGTGTTGACATTTAACTCGTTTAAGTGACTAGATCAACTCATCAACACGTTAACTAAACAAGCCACCTTTTTGTTATAACTTATCAACCAATTTATGAAATTAAACAAGTCAATCCACCAATCCAAGTAATCCTTTTATTACGACTTGCTAGCAAATTTATGAAGATTAAGTAGGTCGAATCGTCACGTTTTATTAAACATATCAGTACGTCAAACCCTGTTACAACTCATATATTACCACTCGCCAACCCCTTTATGACTCGTTTAACACGTTTATAGCATGATTACGGCCCAATAGCAACTTGTCATTCTTTTTGCAATGATTTGACTTGTTTGGATTAATAAGTTAAACAAGTTTGGTTGAGGCTACACGGTTAAAGTATGTTCAAGGTAGAATCGATGGCTTTGAAATGAATAGATATATAGGTGATGAAACACTGGTTAACACCGATGGTTAACTAGCCGGATTGTTTCTTACCTGGGTTCAATCTCCTTCTCTACTCACTAGCGACTGGAATCCTGCAAAACAGCAAACCGTTAGCTCGTTAAGAGGGGAATATGGGGGTTTCCCTCTTAATCGGGCTCCGGCGTGAGAATAAGTACTGTTCTGAGGAATAAAGAGTCTGTGTTTGGGGTGAAATGCAAGAAGAGCAGAATGAATAACCTGAATAATGAAGGGTCTTATTTATAGCCGGAGGGTGAAGGAGGGAGGAGCAACCTTGCCAGCTGCTCTTAGGCGCCAGCTGTTCGACCAAGAGCAATATCCTCTTGGTATCCACTGCTGTGGCCAGTATAGTGGTCCACGTGGCGCGCTGTCATTTGCCCATGCAGGAGACGTCGTACTGCAGCTGTCGGTCTGCCCCCAGGTTATGTTGCAGGTCCACATGGCGTCCGATTAGTTGTGAAACGTGCTGTCCTTTTTGTCTGGGAGAGCATCTTCGGTGCCACCTTGATCTCTTCAAGAAGCTTCTGGAAGTTTCTGGATTTACTTGCTGATGTGGGCGCCATGATGGACGGGGAAAGGTGGTGTGGTCACTGCCACGTGTACGTGGGATTTGGGACCATACCTCTTCAAGTCCCCCAGTCCAGTGTGCCTTCTAGTTGAGTTAATCGTCTAGGAGGGATTCTGGACTCATAAGGGTTGTGGTCTTTGTTGTTTGTCTTTGTGAGGTTTATAGTGCATGGTGATGCTCTTGCAAGGTTGAGCCAAAGGGATGCACGGCGCATGGCGTATGCTGATGTATGAGGGCAACTTTACAAAGTTGAGCCAAGTGGACGCACGACGTATGTTGGCAACATTAAAAAGTTGAGCCAAGTGGACGCACGGCGCACGACGCATGTTAGCAACTTTACAAAGTTGATCCAAGTGGACGCTCGGCGCATGGCGTATGTTGATGACCTTGCAAGGTTGAGCCAAGTGGACGCATGGCGCATGACGAGTGATGGTTCCTTCTGGAGGGAGTATCCTTTCTTGGGATGAAGACAACTGACATGACTGACGTGATGTCTGATGTCTCTGTCTTTTCTGAGGTGAACAGGTGCCTTTTTAGATGTGTCAGTCACTTTTTTCCAGGGTGTCAGGCATGTGCCGCTTACGTTTCTGAAAAAAGAGGCGATGGTTTCTCTTCCTTCTGACGTGTCCTCACCCTGTTGGCTGTCCGCCTGTCTTCCTGATGACCCACTACCCATCGCATTAAATGCAATGGGTATAAATAAGAGGCGGTTCCCCCTTTTCTCTTCACTTTTGAAATTCGAACTCCAGTTTTTCCTCTTCGATTTCCTTTTATTCTTTCTTTCTCATCTCCAAATTTTCCCTTCTTTTCCTCGTGATCATGTCTACCAACCTTAATCCTTCAAGGAAAAGAAAATACAAGGGTCGGAATCCTCCTGGTCCGGATCGTGCAGAGATAAATTGGAAAGAAGATGAGTTTCAGAATCTCGTCCGGGATACGGGTTTCCGATCTGAATGGGGTGCTCAATTTTCGACCCATAATTCCACCGCTCTGGATGCCCCTCCGGGCTATATATCGTTGTATGCTGCTTACTTCAGGGAGGGTAACTTCCGTCTTCCCATGACGAAGTTCACTACGGAGGTTTTGACGAACTATGGGTTGCATATTTCCCAGATTAATGCTTTAGGGTTGCCTCGACTTACTCATTTCGAATTCATATGTAGGGCCAACCGTCTTGAGCTAACTTTCGAGATGTTCAACGCGTTTTATTTTGTGAGTTACACCAGTGGTTTCTACTCCTTCAACTCCCGGACGAGTGGAGTTAGTCCTTGCAGCACTAACCCTCCGAAGAGCCTACATGATTGGAAGCAGAAATTTTTCTATATTCGTCGTGGATTCATTCCTGTCGATATGCATTACCGGCAAGAGAGTGAAGGGGTTCCTCACGTGGATGTCGCTGTAGATTTTGCTGAACATGAGTGGTACAAGGTACTGACTCGGAAGGTTACTTCTATCATCCAACTCGAGGAAAGGGCACTGGTGGGAGCAGGGATGAGTATGTTGTGGGCCCCTCAAAACCCCAGGGGGGTTCCTGTCTATGGTTATCAAGGGAAAGGTATTGCTATTCTTAGTTTATTGTTAAGTTCTTCCTTCATTTGTCGTATACTCATGTTTTTTGTATGCTGCAGTTGGGTACAGTTTGATGAACGTGCTTGATCCTAAAGCCGGTGGGGCTATGGTCGTTGCATATTTGCCGGAGGGGAGGCCTACTTGGTTAGACCAGATAAGCGATCGCTTCTTGCACCCCACCAGCAAAAGCTTCGCTGCCTACGCTAACGCCGATTTAGGTGACGATGGTGGGGATGATCTTGACGGTGCGCCTAGTCCCGCTCGAGAGGAGGTTATCGTCCTTTCGAGTGAGGGTTCTGATAGATCACGTGAGGGTCTAATCCTTCGTTCCCCGCGTGCAGGTCCGTCGTAGGGTGCCATGAACGAGCCTGTAAACGAACCTGCTGGTGATGATGTTGATGTTCCCACTGATGCTGCTGAGCAGCTTGAAAGCCGGAAGAAGAAGAAGAAGAAAGTGGATACGTCTGAGAAGGAGAAGAAGGACGAGGAACCTGTGACTGAGACACCTCGTAAGAGGCCTTCTAACTTCCCTCTACTGGACTATGTTGTCGTTTCTGACACGCTCTCTGGTTTAGACGCAGGAGATAAGCGTGTTGAACGTGATCCCAATGACGATGCTACGCTGACGGAGATTGTGAAAAAGAAAAAGATTCTTGAGGATAAGAAAAAAGAACTTGATGAGCAAGCTGCAGCTGCCCTTGCTGCTAAAAAAAACTAAGCTTCAGAAAGAAACTCCTCCTACACCTTCTGAGTCGGAGGTTGATCTCGGTGTTTTTAGTGCAAAGCCTGGTAACCTCTTAGAGAAGATATTTGCAGTGTCTGGTTCTCAAGGTAAGAAACTCCTGTGTATGTCTTGTTTGATACCTTTCATTCTTTGCTTTGAGTATTTGCAGGGTCTGGTTCTCAACGTAAGATTGACATCTCAAAGATTACACCTCATGCCTCTCCACCTTCTAGGGTTTTTGATCTATCTCCTCCGGATCTTGGCCCACGGGGCAAGGAAAAAGAGGATGAAGTGGAGCAGGTGGAGAATGTTGCGGAGAATGTTGCTGGAGGTGATGGAGGTGGTGCTGTTGGTGTTGGTGTTGGTGGTGGTGACCCCGAAGTGGAGTCGAGTGATGCTACTCCTCGCCATACCATTTATACTAGGCATCCACCGGGCTCTGGAGGGGGTGCCACATCCGGAGTTCGCCGCAGTCTGGAGTATGAGTATGTTCGAGGTGGGTATTGGGATACCCACAATCCTGCATGTGCTGATCTCCCCCATGCCCCCCGATGGAACTTGGTTCAAGGTTCTCGGATGAACGATTTAAGTAACTGCCGAGAGTTCTTTTCTCTGTCCCTCCCTCTTGCAGAAAGATTGTTTCAGGAGAGACGTAATCGGCTGGAACTCTTGGACGATCATGTCCATGCTGGGGTCAACTTTGTTGCTACTGCCCAGGAGATTGCGCAGGAATGGCAATTGATGGGGGAAGAGACTGAGAAATTTGAGGCTGCCAAGAAGGCGTTTGCTGAAGAGAGAGAAAAATTTAATGCTGAAAAGAAAGGTTTGGCTTGGAGGGTTTCTGATGCGGGGGAGAACTTGCCAAAGAAAAACAACTGAACGCTAACAAGCAGAAAGACTGGGAAGCCGCTTGCGAGCGTACTAATAAGGAGCTGCAGTCTCAGTGCGATGCCATCATTAGACTGTCAGGAGAGAAAACCAAAATCAGCGATGAGGCTGAGCAAGAGTGCACTGCGTACCAAAAAAGGGAGCGAGAGTACGTCGAGCGCATAGCCAAACTGGAGAAGTTTACTGCTGAGAAGGTTGCCGAGAGCAAAGCTTCTGACCTCATTGCTGAGGAGAGCGCCGCTGATTGCAAGTGGTTACTTGCGCGCGCGGTGCCTCTGGTAATGTGCCGTACATTTAACTGTTTTTATTTGTTCGTTGTTGCTCCGCTTACGTTTCTATTGCTTTCGTGCAAATTTCTGAACGTATCGCCAGGTCGGAGGAGCTTGCCAAGTACGTGTATGAACTTGGTGAAGCTGCGTATGATCATGGCCGGAAAGAGGGTTATGCTGAAGGGAGGGCAGCGGCTGAGGAGAAGGAGGCATTAAAAGACTTTGACTTGTACAAAATTGATTGTGCGCTCGCTATGCTGAGAAGCGACAGGAGTTCGAATCACTTGAATTCGCCATCGTCAAGGCTGCTGCGAAATTATCTCAAAAACCTGACGGAATCGCATTATTGAAAAGGGCTCTTGGTGATGAGAACCGTGAAGGTGGGGATGGGGGTACTAGTCATGAAGAATGAAGGTTTCCGGCCTGCGTGTCGTGTATGGGCTTGATAGCCTTGTAATCGTCTGACAATTTATCTGAACAATTAACTTTATAGTCTGTAAACATTCTTGCTTTCTATTGCTATGTCTGTTAACGTTCTGGTACACTTGCTATATTTTATGCTAACTGTTGGTTTTGCTCTTTATGTGCTGTGAATTTTGCTGTCGTTACAATATGTGCATGTGTAATTACTTTGATTAGGTATCACGAATGAATGATGGCTGAGACAGGTTATATTGTGTTAGTCGTCTTAGCTTTACACTATTTCGTGTTATGCTTGGGAAAGACTTTACAATGTTTGTTCTGTCATTGAGCACATAGTTTGATTCGCGTATACGAAGTGATCGTGTTACAGGTTATTGTGTTGACCCAGCTGTGCTTAGCTTTGTGGGTCTTACTTCGTATTACCATGTTTACGATGCTTTGGTGTGTGGATGGGCACGAAGTAATATTTGGCGTGATAGGCTTTAGTTGTGTTTTTGACCCGGCTGTGCATGTAGTTGTGACGAGCCTTGGAGGTCTACAACGTTTCCTATGTCTGAGCCGTTGGTGTTTTCGTGTATGCCCGAAGTAATATATGCAGTTGTAACAAAAATTCGCATGAAATAAGATAGCCAACACTTCTTGTATTAAGTAAAATGTGTTGGGCGCGCGGCCACTACAAGTAAAGACAAACACTGTGACCGTCTACATATAACATTTTCTTAGTTGTTGAGCATTCCAGGTTCTGGGGACTTCTTTGTTTTCAAGTGTGCGGAGCTTGTACGCTCCCTTCCCAAGGACTTCGTCTACTAGGTAAGGTCCCTCCCACTTGGGGGCTAATTTTCCCGGTTTCTCGGCGTTAGACGCCTCGTTGTCTCTTAGGACATAGTCTCCGGGGTTGAACGTGCAGACTCAGACCTTACTGTTATAGTATTTTTCCAGCTTGGTTTTGTATTTCGCTTCATTGATTGCTGCCATCTCTCTTCTTTCTTCGAGAAGGTCTAGGTCCAACCTTCTTTCTTCCTCATTGTTGATCATGTTCATTGAGAGCATCCTTGGTGATGGCAGGCCAATCTCTGCCGGTATCACAACTTCTGACCCATAGACCAGACTGAACGGTGTTTCCCCGTTACTTGTCTTGGGCATGGTCCTATGGGCCCATAGTATGCTGGGCAACTCATCAACCCAACCTCTTCGTTGCGTTCCTAACCGGGCCTTGATACCGTCCACGATACTTTTGTTTACTGCTTCAACCTGACCGTTTCCCTGCGGATGCGCTACCGAGGAAAAGATGTGCTCTATGTGCAATTCCTTGAACCAGTTTTGAAGATCTTCCGTAACGAAATTTGTTCCGTTATCGGTTATGATCCTCAGGGGCAGCCCGAAACGAAAAATTATCTGCTCCCAGATGAACCTTCGTACCACGGTAGATGTGGTTGATGCAAGCACCTTTGCTTCCACCCATTTGTGTGAAATAGTCTACTGCGACTATGATAAACTTTACTGCTCCTGGGGCTTCTGGAAAACGACCAACCATATCTATCCCCCATTGTTGGAACGGCCATGCCTTTGTTACGGGGACTAGTTCATTCTTTGGGCGCATCGTTTTCGGAGCGTGTCTCTGGCAGCCGCTGCATCTCCTCAAAACCTTGACTGCATCTAGATGCATCCCCGGCCAGTAATAACCGGTAATGTGTGCAAAATGCAACATATAAATTACATCAAATGAGTCATAAAACTAACCCTTTTTTAGTACTAATGTTGGAAAAAGTGTGCTTTTGTCTTCCTTTTGTATTTTCCGGATTAAAAGAGCTTAAATGAACGAAAGAAGCAAAAATACAGCCAAATCTAACATAAATACAAAAGAAGAAATAAACGTGGCATGCCCGACCCCTCGACAGCATATTCCCAAGAAAAAACAAGACAACAGAAGACTGAACACGCCCCGTGCTTAGTGAGCACGGGGGCGTGCCCAAGTGCTTGCAGAAAAGATAAAGTCAAAGAAGCTTCTATCACCCACCACGAGGGTGTGCCCAGCGGACACGGGTCCGTGGTCAATGCAAAGATTCGCAGAATCTGAGAAAATCTTGATAGTACAGATTCGCTTATGCACACGGGGCCGTGCCCAGCGGACACGGGGGCGTGGTCAACTAATGCAGACAAATGCAATTAATGAAGAAAGAGAAGACGGGTGGACACGGGGCCGTGTCCAGGCTTCTGTGCAGGCTATAAATAGGGGTGCTTGGCTCATTTGCAACTCATCCCTTGACAAACCACCTCTCTCACACTTCACCCACTCTCCACCACCATCACAACCCACATCCACCACCATCATCCATCATCCATCATAGAGTGTGTGTAGTAGTCTCGGGATCCAAGATTGATACTAAGAGTTCTTGACAATCAAAGGTCATGTTTGCCTAAGTTTCTTACATCACTTGGTGAAGACAATCATTTAGTGTAATACTTTTTATTTTTAATCTTTTCGCACTTTTTACTTGGTTTTGTATTAATGACTTTAATAACTAGTTTCTTATGTTGAAGGTGAATCTTCCTTATCATTTGTCCGTGGTTTCTTGGTGTTATTTTACTGTCTATATAAAATAAAACATTTACACCATTCATATCTCCACGGTCTATATGGAGATATGTTGGCTACCTGGTGGGGGCTTAAGGGAATGGTTTGGTAAGGGTCTTGCCTTGTTCAGTATATAGATCTTGCAAGGACTTGGGTCAAGCTTAGTAGGACCTCCTTCAATACCCACTGGTATTGGATGGCGGGGGTCCGAACTTCATGATCCCCTCATATGTAAACTACTATTAATATTTTAATTCGGCTACTTGGGATTGTATCCCTACTGACTCAAATCACTTAGCCGAGAGTAACGTCACCTTCAAAAGGGGGCCTACCACAATACGCATTAATAACTTAATTAATTATCTTCCAATATTCCGACCCTTTAGGATTGTATCCTTGCTGACTCAAACTATTGGGTTGAGGGTAACGTCACCTTCAAAAGAGGGGCCTACTACTATAACTAAGATAATCTCTTAAAAAGTGCAAAAGTGCGGAAATAATCAAAGGTTACACTAAATGCGAGTCAGATCCAAGTGATTCATCATGTTTATCTGTTTTTATTTTATTTTTATTTTCAGCATTTTAGTTTTTATTTTCTAGTTTTAAAAAATCTTTTTCTAAACTTTTGATTTGATTAGACGTTGAGGATAAACCGGTATTAAAAGCTCTTGTGTCCTTGGACGACCTCGGTATCTTACCAACACTCTACTACGCTCACGATGGGTGCACTTGCGGATATGTGTGTTTGGTGTTAGTAAAATATCGTGTTTTATAAATTTGAAACTTGACTAAAGTGTAAAAAGGGCTAAAAAATATACATAAAAATATATCACACCGCACGCACATCAAGTTTTTGCCGCCGCTGCCGGGGACACAAGGATTTTAAGAAAGTTAGGAATCGACGGCCTAATCGTTTATTTTATTTTCCTTTTTCTTTTAGGATTTTTCTAGATTTTTCCATTTCTGCAGAAACTCAGCACGGGGCCGTGCCCGCTGAACACGCCCCGTGCCCCGATCTTTGGTACTGGCAATCCTGTTTTAAGTCAGACAATTGCTGAACACGGGGCCGTGCCCAACCAACACGCCCCGTGCCCAAGTTTCAGTTGCTTAAAACAGAACCGTAAGATCCCGACGGTTGGTAATTTCTGACACAAACATGAGCGATACTGATCCTTTTTATTATCAGCCCTCTTATGGTATGTGGTGTCAATTATGTGGTGGCCCTCATGAAGATTTAAAATGTTATTTTTTAAATTACAAGCCCTACTATATAGACCCATTATTTTCCTGTAGCCTTAAGAGGGGTGAAAGTAAAAATAATATCTATCTCTCCCTTGAATGCTCTCAATCATCCCTTCTAGATGAAATGTTTCTTGCAGAATTCTTTCAGTTAGAAGACTTAATTCTCCGCTGGATAAAAGAACTTGAGATGAACATAACTAATTCATCTCAAGACGATATCCAAGAAGAATTATTGAGCCCGCATTCAGATGAAAACAACATCGTCGCCCCCGAAATCACCTCTAACTCTCGTGAAGACTTGAGCGATAGTCGTCCCTGTGTCGATTGTGCCGTCAAGGACTCCCCATCGACTTAAGCCGATGCATACAAAGACCTGAGCGATTCGATATACACCTTCTTTAACGAGAGCCCGGAAAAGGGTTGGACTTATCCACCTACATTTAGCATAGGAATCACCCTTACCGACAACCTCTTGCGTTCCCGTCTTAATCTAGAGCAACTAAGGTATTTAAGGAACTTCGGTGTTGTTCCGTCCAGTAAGGAACCACCCGATCTGGTCAAATTCCTTAGAAATAGACGAAACTTCATAAACAGTCTCTCGAAAGATTCCCTTCTGACTTTTTGTCAGAATGCGGATAAAATGTGTCAGAATCTTGTCTGCAAACGGGGTCGTGTCCAGCCGACACGGGGCCGTGTGCAGCGTGCTGTCGTTTTCTATAAATGGAACCAAGATCCCTGCACATTTGGACCATTCCAGGGACAGAGATTTGGTGGGATCTTCACACATACCATCTTAGTTATTTTCTAAAAGCAGGTTCTCAACAACCATCTTGTCCTTTCCTCTTTTGTCCATTACCTTATTCTTCATTTTTACCTCTATACCTCCATTAGAGCTTGAAATCACCATGGTTACATGCTTTATTGTGATGTTTGTTAGATTTTTATTCAAGGAATCTTGTTAAAAATAAGTTTTACAAACATTGCTTTAAGTTATTTTTACTCAAATGCTTCAAAAAGTCAGAAAAATAATTTAAAACTCCAAGATTCCTTGTTTTAAAAATCCGCAGGAAGCTAGACACGGGGTCGTGCTCACTGAGCACGAGGCCGTGTCCGAGGTACTGTTTCACAAAAATGAATTCTTTTTCGGTATGTTTTCCTAGAATGTCGAGCCAGAACAGTGGAACTTCTTCAGCGCATTCCAGAAACAGTCGAAGGGAAAGGAGGTATTCTAACGAAGCAACTCTCGTACGCTATGTGATGGCATTACGTGAAGCTCTCGATGAAATGACATCAGTGGAGGAGGTCCTGATAGACCGTATAAACTATCTTACGGTGGGGATGGAAAACAGTTTTCAAGAATTCAACCTCTTGCACCAGAGGTTGAACATTCTTGTGACGCCTCCCATGGAACCAATCCTCCCCCAAGAGGATTGGAACCTAGCACTCGGAATCAACAATCCTACCGGATGGGACGACATCCCCGCGGAACCACCTCTTAACAACTTGCAAGAAGTCCCGGTGGAAGTTACACCCCCTCAAACTGATGCAAATGAGCCCGCCTTTCTTCTCCCGAGAGAGATTGAAGAATGGCTCGCCGACGTATAAGGGACCCATATCCGGAGAGGGAAGTTCCTTAAGCCGCATCCAACCGAGAAAGTTATTTAAGGAAATTTTGCTATTATAATAAACTTTAGGCTAGAACTTCTTCTTGGATTTAGACTTCTTGTGTTTTCTAACCTATTTATATAAAAAATTTAGTTTATTAGGAGTGTTATGTAGCGCTCTTTATCTAATGAATGATGTTTTAAATTGGTGTTTGGATGATGTTGTTACGGATAAAACCCACTCGGGATGGTGAAAGATGTCAAGGGAAGCTTTAACCAACACCCCATGCACAAAAACAGAGCCTCCCGACGAATTTTCTTCATTACAGTAAGTTCAGCACGGGGGCGTGCTCAGCCAACACGCCCCGTGCTCACAATCTGCAGAAAATTGCTCAGTTCAGGTAACTGGACACGGGGCGTGTTCGCTGAACACGGCCCCGTGCCCAGCCTTCTGTTATCTTCTAAATTTTTTGTTACTGGCAATCTGAACACGGGGCCATGCCCGGACAACACGGGGCCGTGTCCAGTTGCCCAGTAACATAAAGATTTGTTTTTAACGCACCTTTTACACATTTAATCAACCTAAAAACTTATTTTTGGGACACATTGGAACAATGTGTAATTTAAGTGTGGGGCGGGGGATGCTAAAACCTTGAATTTTGCAAGTCCTAATCACAAGCCTTACACAAAACTCTATTGTAACCGCTAATTACACCAAATTTTTTCAAAAACTTTTTTCGTTTTTTTTACTTGTCTTGGTTTAATTTGGGAATAACAAGTTCTAAAAAGGTTATATTTTATTAATTTACAACCGATAGCGTCGTGATAAAAAGGAACCAACATAAGAAAATTATGAAAAGGCATGACAAATCTAGTTAAAATTTGATTATATATACTTGATCACATTAAAAAACCCATTCCCACAAAAAGTGAGTTTTGAGCCTTTATTGAGCATACAAATACACATCTTTAAACTAAATGCTCACTTTTCGTTTCTTGTGTGAATAGCCGCTTGGTTTCTTACGACTTTAGAACTTGCCATGACGATACATTCCCGGTCCTTACCAGCTAAAACCCAAGTAAGTAAATGACGGAGGCATTAGGGCTAACCCCTTTTTCTTTCAACACCATTATTTTTCTTTTTTTTTACCTACCCAATAATCCCCCTAGTTAACCCCTTTGAGCCTAAACTTTTCATTTCTTTTCCCAAAACAAAAAACCCTTTACCCACCAAAAACTTTTTCATTTTAAACCCCTTTATTTTAGTAACAAAGCTCGGTTTTCTCATGACGTCCTTATCAAAAAAAATGAACTTAGCAATAAACAAACAAGCTCGTCAAAAGAAACCTTGTTTGAAAAATGCTTCATTAGAATAAAAAGTCACAAAAACAAAGTGTTTTACGAAAACCGACGCTTTTTACGCTTTTTTCGCCCTTTTTCACTAACCACTAACCCAAAACCACCTACCTTTAGCCCAAGCCTAACCCTTCCCCAAAAGTACTCTTGATATTTACAAAGGTCCATAGTTAAAAAGGAGGAGGATTGATTGTTTGGAGCATTTAGATCAAGTGCGGCTGAAGTTCGAAGTTGTTGGCATCGACATTCGGTGCATTGATAGCAGCGCCAAGATTACCTACAGTGGGCCGCAGGTAATCCATGTGGGTACGTTGGTCCGCCATCAGAAGTAGGTCCCCCGAGACTTTCTCGTGGTTTTTAGCTTTACGTCTTTTTCTTAGAAAGCGCTCGGGTTCGTCTAGGGGCTTTTTTATGTCTTTGCTGGAACTGGAGCTCATACACTACGAAGAGAGTTTAGGTGTAGCGCCTGGGTTCCAAGTCCTGCAATAAAAACAAAAAAGAAAGTTGGTCAGAAGATTCACCACGGCCCCGTGTTCAATGAACACGGCCCGTGGTCGGAGAGACAGTAATTGTTTTCCGGATCCCTGTTACTGGGGAGTTTGACACGGCCCCGTGTTGCACCGACACGGCCCTGTGCTCAGCTCTCTGTAACTCAGAAAAAAAAACTGCCAGTAACAGCGCTGGGCACGGCCTGTGTCCGACCAGGCACGGCCCGTGCTGAGCTCTGCAGAAACTGAAAAAATAAAAAAAAATCCTAAAAAATAGAAAAATAAGAAAAACGATTAGGCTGTTGATTTTAAGCTTTCTTAAAATTCTTGTGTCCCCGGCAACGGCGCCAAAAACTTGATGCGTGTGTGGTGTAATATATTTTTATATATATTTTTAGCCCTTTTTAACCACTTTAGTCAAGTTTTAAATTTATAAAACACGATATTTACTAACACCAAACACACATATGGGCAAGTGCACCCATCGTGAGCGTAGTATAGTGTTGGTAAGATACCGAGGTCGTCCAAGGACACAAGAGCTTTTAATACCGGTTTATCCTTAACGTCTAATCAAATCAAAAATTTAGAAAAAGGTTTTAAACTAGAAAAAAAAACTAAAATGCTGAAAAATAAAAATAAAAATAAAAACAGATAGACAAGATAAATCACTTGGATCCGACTCGCGTTTAGTGTAACCTTTGATTATTTCCACACTTTTGCACTTTTTATGATATTATCTTAGTTATTGTAGTAGGCCCCTCTTTTGAAGGTGACGTTACCCTCAACCCAGTAGTTTGAGTCAGCAAGGATACAATCCTAAAGGGTTGGATTATTGAAAGATAATTAATTAAGTTATTAATGCATATTGTGGTAGGCCCCTCTTTTGAAGGTGACGTTACCCTCGGCTAAGTAGTCTGAGTCAGCAGGGATACAGTCCTAAGTAGCCGGATTAAAGTTTTAATAGTAGCTTACATATGAGGGGATCAAAGAGTTTGGACCCCCGCCATCCAATACCATTGGATATTGAAGGAAGTCCTACTAAATTTGACCCAGGTCCTTGCAGGATCTATACACTGAACAATGGCAAGACTCTTACCAAACCATTCCCTTAACCCCCGACCAGGTAGCCAACATACCTCCATATAGACCGTGGAGATATGAATGGTGAAAATCTTTTATTTTATGTAGACAGTAAAATAATGCCAAAACACCACGGACAAATGATAAGGAAGAATCACCTTCAACATATAAAGCTAGTTATTAAAGTCATTAATACATAACCAAATAAAAAAGTGCGAAAAGATTAAATATAAAAAGTATTACACTAAATGTTTTTCTTCACCAAGTGATGTAAGAGACTTAGGCAAACATGGCCTTTGATTGTCAAGAACTCTTACGATCAATCTTGGATCCCGAGACTACTACACACACTCAATGATGGATGATGGATGATGGATGATGGTGGTGGATGTGGGTTGTGATGGTGGTGGTGGGTGGGTGTAGTGTGAGAGAGGTGGTTTGCCAAGGGATGAGTTGCAAGTGATCCAAGCACCCATATTTATAGCCTGCACAGAAGCTCGGACACGGCCCCGTGTCCACCCATCTTCTCTTTCTTCATTAATTGCAGTTTGTCCGCATTAGTTGACCACGCCCCCGTGTCCGCTGGGCACGGCCCCGTGTGCAGAAGCGTATCTGTACTATCAAGATTCTACGAATCTTATAGTTGACCACGGCCCCGTGTCCTTTGAGCACGGCCCCATGGTGGGCGATAGAAGCTTCCACAACTTTGTCTTTTCTACAGACACTTGGGCACGCCGCCGTGCTCATTGAGCACGGGGCGTGTTCAGCCTTCTGTTTTCTTGTTTTTTGCTTGGGAAGTTGCTGCCGAGGGGTCGGGCATGCCACGTTTATTCCTTTCCTTGTATTTATGTTAGAATTAGCTGCCTTTTTGCTTCTTTTGTTCATTTGAGCTCATTAAATCCTGAAAATACAAAAGGAAGACAAAAGCACACTTTTTCCAACATTAGTACTAAAAAGGAGTTAGTTTTATGCCTCTTTTGATGTAATTTATATGTTGCATTTTGCACACATCAGCCATGTTTGCCTAAGTCTCTTACATCACTTGGTGAAGACAATCATTTAGTGTAATACTTTTTATTTTTAATCTTTTCGCACTTTTTACTTGGTTTTGTATTAATGACTTTAATAACTAGTTTCTTATGTTGAAGGTGAATCTTCCTTATCGTTTGTCCTTGGTGTCTTGGCGTTATTTTACTGTCTATATAAAATAAAAGATTTACACCATTCATATCTCCACGGTCTATATGGAGATATGTTGGCTACCTGGTCGGGGGTTAAGGGAATGGTTTGGTAAGAGTCTTGCCTTGTTCAATGTATAGATCCTGCAAGGACCTGAGTCAAGCTTAGTAGGACCTCCTTCAATACCCACTGGTATTGGATGGCGGGGGTCCGAACTTCATGATCCCCTCATATGTAAACTACTATTAATATTTTAATCCGGCTAATTGGGATTGTATCCATGCTGACTCAAACCACTTAGCCGAGGGTAACGTCACCTTCAAAAGAGGGACCTACCACAATACCCATTAATAACTTAATTAATTATCTTCCAATATTCTGACCCTTTAGGATTGTATCCTTGCTGACTCAAACTATTGGATTGAGGGTAACGTCACCTTCAGAAGAGGGGCCTACTATTATAACTAAGATAATCTCTTAAAAAGTGCAAAAGTGAGGAAATAATCAAAGGTTACACTAAATACGAGTCGGATCCAAGTGATTCATCTTGTTTATCTGTTTTATTTTATTTTTATTTTCAGCATTTTAGTTTTTATTTTCTAGTTTTAAAAAACCTTTTTCTAAACTTTTGATTTGATTAGATTAGACGTTGAGGATAAACCGGTATTAAAAGCTCTTGTGTCCTTGGACGACCTCGGTATCTTACCAACACTATACTACGCTCATGATGGGTGCACTTGCCCATATGTGTGTTTGGTGTTAGTAAAATATCGTGTTTTATAAATTTAAAACTTGACTAAAGTGTAAAAAGGGCTAAAAATATACATAAAAATATATGACACCGCACGCACATCAACCGGCGTTCCTCACTTGCGCTACTACCATTCTTGGGCCGGCATGAATGCCGCAGATGCCCTCATGTACTTCGCGAATTAAATAATTTGCATCTTCTAGATCAACACATCTTAGCAATGGCCCGAGGTACGATTTTCGGTACATAATTCCATCAACCATCTGGTAGTGCTCGGACTTGTGCTGTATTTTCCTTGCTTCTGCTTTGTTTACAGGTAATATTCCAGACTGGAGATACATGATGATTGGTGTTGTCACACCCCCAAAATCCACACGCGGAGTATCACCGCTTGGAGGCGTGACTGACCAGGATCAAGCCACCAATCATATTAAACAAGCGTGTAAATAAACATAATTTAACCAAACAATATGAAAGGTGTTCAAAACCAAAGCATAGTTAAGTGTTTAGCGGAAGCATAATTGTAAAACCCATTGTAAGTATTAAGTACGAAATAAGGTAATGTTTATAGCATGGCACACACTGCCATATCCCACAACGACCGTTCCTCCCTGTGCAAGCTCCATGAGTACCTAATGACCTGCAAGGCATGTAGCAACGAATCAACAACAAAGTTGAGCGAGTTCACAGTAGGTTGTTTGGTTATAGCATTCATTTCGTAAATCGTATGTTCGTTTTGTAAACCATGTATCGTATTAGTTCGTATCGCGGTCATCCTGACATGTTTGCGAAGATTAGTGGGGGTTTCCCATGTGTAATTAGACCACGCGTATCGACTGCTACGAAAATGTAAGAGGTGCCCTAAGTTAATGTCTATCAGCATTAACCCTTTTCCCATAGTCCATTAGTACACGCCCGTCCGACTGGCACGGTGTGAGGTTTGTTAAACCTAATAGCGCTATTAACTAATGACCCGCTCGCCATAGGCCTCGGCGATTAAGTCGATAAATGAGGGACTTAAATTGATAGAGTTGATGGTCTTATGATCGTGTACGTAGGTTTTACGTACGTGCCCTTCAATCCGAGGACAGTAGTAAGTATAACTGTACGTAGGTTTTACGTACGTGCCCTTCAATCCGAGGACAGTAGTAAGTAGTTTAATAGTAATGGTTGTACGAGTAGTTATTCAATCCCATTCCCAACCCCTGGGAATCCCATGCCTTGGAAGTGTGAACTCACCTTGGTTTGCTCGGCAGATACACAAAAAGGTCAATTGAGCTAGTTGAGGCTAACCACGTCCTAACATGGTTACCATACAAGTCAGGTCTAGGTTCGAGTAAAGCACGTATGTTTACACAAGTTAACAGGTTACTAACACGTATTAATCATGGCAACACATTAACATGTTAGACGAAACAGTAAGCACATAAAGCCCAACTTATGCGATCAGGATGTATTGGGCTGAGATAATCGTACAACCCAATAACATCTTGTACGAGTGACCGGCCCAACATAAATAAACAGTCCAGCAAGTAAACGGTCCAAACAATTAACATGAGACTTGTGCGATTCAATAGTTTGTTTAAGTCTTGTGCGGTCCAGTTAAGCTAGTGCGACTGGACAATCTTGTGCGTCTAAGATTGGGCTTTGAGGCCCAACAGCCTAAGTGTTCACGTGTGTGGCCCAAGGCCTTGTGCGATCGGCACTGTCTTGTGCGATCCACAAGGTCTTGTGCGATCATGCAAATCTAACATATACGGTGAGCTTAAACTGTTGTACCGATCTTGTGCGATCAGATCAAGTCTTGTGTGACTTGACCTTGTGCGACCGACAACTTGTGCGATTGGTTGTTTGATATCCGAAAGTTATGCAAATCAGTTACATTGTTTCCAAAATTCGATTCTGTTACAATCATTCAATGGTTTCCAAATTATGAATTTTATCAATTAACAACACTAACAATTTCCATCATGCACAATCTCGATCAAACTAAGCAACTTTCATCTAATTCGTATGAACTCGAATCATATTCAAAACATAACAACAACCTACACACTAACTATTAAATCATGGGATTAAAATCACACAACACATCATACTCGATCATAGCTCTAATCCGATTAACCAACATCATACACATATGAGCCGATTTCATGACATCAACGTTAACAGTTATGTCACCATCAATCTGATATCATTCCCAAATCAACATGTAAAACATACATATATCACAACATCATGCAATCTAATTATTATCGATTCTACAAACAGGAACTCTAACCAGATTTGATCAATCATATAGCAATACACAATCATCGATCAACATAAAATCAAATAACAACAAAACACTAAAACACTAACCGGATTAGAGATGAATAAGGGTTAATCCGAATGATAAAACTTCGAGAGAGGGACACTCTTTGTTGCCGTCGAGTTCAAGCAGGAGAGAAAGAGAGCTAGGGTTTGTGGGTGTTTTGCAAATTATGAGGAATATACCCTATCTCCTATGTGTTATGCGACATAAGGGAGTGGGCCGAACCCTCACTTGGGCTGCCCATTGTTCCGAATACAAGAGTGTAGCCCGAATGGGCTTGTGCGATCGGTTCGTGTTGTGCGTTTGGGAGTTTATATACATACATACATTACACAAAACACATAACATTTCATTAATCATCAAGTTCACATAGTCACATAGTGTTCACATACGTTACAAAGATAGGTTCTGAAATACGAGTTGTCACAGGTGTCATCCAAGATGTTGCTCCCAGTTGGATGACGTTCACGTGTCTTAACGGTACGGATGGATTGCTTAGAACTTCAATGCGCACGTCCTTGGCCAGGTGCTGGAAACTGGTGGACGCGAGCTTACTCAGTGCATCTGCTGGTTTATTCTCGCTCCTGTTAATGTGATGCACCTTGTAGGAATTGAAGTTTTGTAACAGTGTTTTTGCTTGGTCCAGGTATAGCGCCATCACATCTCCTTTGGCGTCATACTGGCCATTTATCTGCCCTGCAACGAGCATAGAGTCTACGTGCGCCTCTATGTGTTTGACTCCCATCTTGATTGCTAACCTCAGACCAGCAAGAAAAGCTTTGTTAGGATTGAACCCTACAGAGGAACAGATGATGTAAAGCCAAAACTGGATCACAACAGTGGATTCATAATAAGCAGTTGTTTGCACTAGACTTTTTCCTTATGAGAGATTCTAACATCTGCTAACCTCTAAATACTGCTCTCCTACACATGCTGCTGGTCTACAACAACTGCTGGATATTCAAAGGACTGATGGCCAATCCACTGATGTGTTACAAGTACTGATGCTCAATCAACTGCCTTAGTTCAAGCATTGCTAAAGACCAAAGTATTGCTGGGATTGAAGCAGTGGAATGTAGAATCAGTTGTTTACTTATTGTATTAAGAACAGTAGTTAGATAGCAGTATTTGTATAGAACAGTTGTTTGAGGTTGTTAGGTTGTTATATGTCACTTTCATGGTGACGTCAGCTGAGATGCTTCAGTGGTTTGATATGTACTATAAATAGAACAGTTTTGTACTGTTCTATTTGAGCGAGTTCACTCCTCCAATACATCATCTTGTACGATCAACCGGTGACCATCAGGCTGAGGGGGAGTTAGGTATGTAAGCATGCATGTAATCATTATGTTTGTAATCTTTTAACTAATGAAAACCAATGTTTATGAAAACTATTTCTCCTTGATTGTGTCTACAAAGTTTGTTTTCATTTTCCGCTGCATTAGATCTCTGTTTCATACTCATTCATTGCTCAAACTTTACAAACAAAAACAATCATAAGAAACTCAGTTCCTAAAAATTGGTATCAGAGCCTGGACAGTCAAATTTGATCTAACAATCAATTTGACATAACAGTTCAACAATATTCATTGATGCTAAGGTTGATCGTTTTTAGTTGAAAAACAGAGTGACGATTAATCACGTCAAAGTTGGTTATTCAAAAACTCTGCAAAACAACCAAGATGTTATCCATCACGTAGAGTTCATGTAACACTGAAGTATCAAAATTATCAAAAATTCAGTGTGTATGTCTAAAACTAGGTTGTTTTTCATTATGATTGCTGCTAAGGTGTCACCTCATATTGACAAAGGCTTATGTGCATATAAATGCTTAGTGTCTTCGTTAATATTGAAAGAGGTAACATAAAACTTTAGTTATTAACGTTGATATGTCTGAAAACAGGTTGAGAATCCTTCAAAAGGATAAAATCAATTTTGTTAAAAAAAAATTCATAGAAATTTTAAGCGGTCAAAATAGTTGCATCAAACATAACTAAGGGTCGACTTCAAAAATTCTGGTAGAGTATGCCAGAGTTATTAAAAGGAGGTAGAATCTATTCAAAATCACTTGTGATAAAAGAGTAGGATCTTACAAAGGTTATGTGTTGATGTTTCAGTAACCTAGATCATGAGTAATATGAAATTTGGCATAAGCATGTGCAAAAATGACCAAATCTCTCAAAACATTGCTGTAAAATGATTTTGGGTTTAAGTATTCCTTCCTTAAAACCTTCCAGTAAGTATTTCGTACTTATCTATGGAAAGGGTAAAAAGGAAAGAAGAAATATCACAAAAACTCATAAGTGTATTTATCTCAAAAACTTTTGATGTCAAAAGAAAATAGTATAAATATAAAACACTTAAGAGTCCACAAATTTGGTTAACAAGGGTCATCAAACAACTGTGTGCAACCATTGATACAGGGAAGTTCAGGTAACGAAAGTATCACCAGTTAATATTCTTACAAGAGGAATTGGCAAAATTTTACAAAATCATCACATGGTAATAAGGTCTACAAAAGGACTTTCAAAACCTGTGTGAATAAGGTTCCTCATAGCTAAAATCAGCACAAATAGGATATGGTATAAAACAGTGGTTATTAAATTTTGTTTTCAAACTACTGACCATTTTCTTAAAAGACTGAGGATGAGGTGATTCTGACCAAATGAAAGGGTATGTCGACCTTGAATATGCACCAGGTCTATTTAATTCATTCAGCAAGAAACTTTTACTTGTTTTATGTGGTAAAAGTTTCATGTTCATTTCAGAGTATGTTATTCTATTTTTTTCTGGATACATACACTGTGATTTTACTTATTTTTGATGGTAAATGATCAATCACCTGATAGAATGTAGAACCCTTTTTATTTTTGGCTAAGGTAATATATTCCTTGATAATGAATGAAAAGGAGATGGTGAAATAATTAGAGTCATTTCAAACTCATGTTTTCATCACAAAGCAAAAGATTGATTGTTAACAGACCTTAAGATACTTGACTGCTCATGTTTTAATCCAAAGATTAACACACAAAATTAGTGGTCAATATAAAAAGGTAGGTATTATCTGGTTTACTCAACCACTGTCAAAATGATAGAATGTTTAAACCTTGAAAAGGGGACATGTGGTAAAACCTTGAATGAAAATCCCTGAAAAATCTGCTAATATGTTTAACTTGATGATTTTCATCTAAAATATGTTTTGTCAAGAATGACATTTTGCAGATTAACTCATATTCATCTGAGCAGCAGATGTACAAAACAACTATTGAAGTTCTCCTACTGATACACCAACAGGTGCTGACCAAATTAGCCTCTAAATCCTTAACATTACTCCTCATCTAACCACTGCTGATAGAAGTCCATCAATAATGGATAGAAATCACTTGTCTGCTACTTCAAAAAGTGTTTGACAAAAGTAGCCCTTCACTTCTATTTCCATGTTCACAACCACAGTTGATAAAAATATGCTAACTGTAGATAAAAGTCAACGCTGGTTAACACCATTTCCTTCTATCCCTCCATATTCACCTGTTCAAAACACTGTTGGATCATCAAAGTCACCAACAGCTGTTAGCTCAGATGTTTCACATCTGCAGCCTCACCTTTTAAACTTCATTTTTCCTTAAAACTCATTCATTATATCCTTTCTTGACAACATCTGTGAAAAGGGATTCTTATAAAAAGACTATCCTAAAACATTTGTCCTCTTCTTGACTTCTCTACCATTCCATCAACAAGTCATGCACCATGGGGCACTAAAAGACAGAAAGTTGGGTAGTGGTCTTGTAAGAAGAGCTTCAACAGTTCAGGGAAAACAAGTTTGAAAACTTGTACCACTACTAAAGGATGAGAATCTTTTTGGTAAAAAGTGGGCCATCAAAGAACATAGCATATATTGGAGCATAGCTGTCAAGATCCATGATATTCAGGAAAGGCACAAGCTAGCAGCTGTTGCACAACCACTGTTTTGAAGAATACTATGATGCTGCTGCAAGCTGAAAAATTCAACTGTTTGATACTTCAACATTTGTTATTGGATTTTGGTATAGTTGCTCAAAAGACTTCTTTTATGCAGGAAAGTCAAGAAGCTGAAATATATCATCAAAAATCCAATATCTCACTTATCTTTCATCATTTGAGTTCAGTCATCACTATGTGAAGGATTGCTAGGAAAAAGGTTTGATTTCTCTGGTTCATATCTCAACTAAGGTCAACTGGAGGATATGCTAACCTAAAACATTAGCCACGTCTGCTTCTAAAAGTTGATTTTTAGATTTGATGTGCTTAACATGGAATAACAAGCAAAATCTTATTTTTCTATGGAAAAAGCATTAAAATGGTTTTTCAGAAAATCAAAAATCCATCCTTATATATATAGCTAAAAATGAATTTTTCATTAAAATCCTTAAAAGTCTACCATAACCACTGTTTGGGTTCAAACATCTGTTTGTTATTTGCTTTCCACTTCTGAAAGTCAACCTCTGCTCTCTCATGTCCTTGTTCAAATACTGTTGCTAAACTTCAGTGTTTCTAACCACTGATAAAGGCTATCCACTGATAGTTAAAGTCACCCACTGCTTACATTATAACCATTGTAAACCACTGATAATCCTTCCATCAGTGGTTTCCTAAACAACTGTCTTCCATTACCATCAGAGGTTGTCACGTGGCCTGTTTTTGACCGTCAGATCTTTGTAACCGCTGCCACGTCAGCATTCGCTTTTTCACCCTTTAAAACCCTACTCAAACCCTCAATCAGGGTTTTCACTGTCGAATTGAATTCAAAATTCTCTCCTAAAAACAGTTTTCCCCAAAATCTTCTCACAATCCTCACCGTCTTCATTCCATCTTCTTCGTTCTCAAAGTTCAATCATGGTGAAAAAATCCAGTAAAACCACACAAAAGGAACCAACTCAGGTTGAGATTGTGTTCAAATCTTCTCACAATTACTTGGGTATACTTGAAAACCCCAGTGAAACCACAACCTTTGATTCCATCATCGACACACTTTCTTCCACAAAGTAGAAAACTTTGTTAACTTACGATGCAACCGTCTACTTGACTACTCAAAGGGAGTTTTGGAAAAATGCAACTCTTGAAAAAGTGGACACAAAGGTTGTCGCCATCAATTCTCAATAAAGGGTGTAAAATTCTCAATCACTCCTCAAACTATCTCGGAAGTTTTTGAGCTCAACGATTTGGAAGGTAAAAGTTCTTTTCCTAAAACAGAGTACCAAAGAGATTTCATTGAATGAGGGTATGAAAAAGAAATGAAAAAGGATACTTTACAAAAGGGCAGTTTTCCACCTGCTACAAGGTTTTTATTTCATACCCTCCTAATGTGTGTGTCAAACAAAACCACTGCCTTCAATGAAATCCCATTGAAGATTCAATATCTAGGATATGCTATTTTACAAGGAGAAAACTTTAACTATTCTCCGGAAATCTTCAATGACTTGGTCAAAAATGTTGATAAAAAGGCTTTCCTATTGTTTCCAAGGTTTTTGAGTTATTATTTTAAGAAAAAGTTTTCAAAAGATAATGCCCATGTACTCATACAGGGTGTTCCTGTTCAAATAAACAGTTTAACTGCAGAAACATTCACAAGAATGTTAAAACCTTCAAAAACACAAGCAGAGGTCCCTGAGCAGACTTTAGCAGCTACCACTGCTCCTCAGGCACCTGCTGTTGAGCTCACTGCTCCAGGTGATCATAGCAGCACAACCACTGCTATGAAACCCACACCTATCATTACCAAAAAGTCCAAAAAATCATACAAAAAGCCCCCCAAACCCATTCAAAAGGCAACTCTGTAAGATGAGATCCCAGAGCCACTGCCAGTGACAACACAAAAGTCATCAATAACCACTGCTGTTACTTCCTCACAGCAGATGGAAGAAAGATCTCCACCTTTGCCTAAAACTACTCCTGCATCTTCACAAAAAGATCAGGTTGTAAGCACAGGGACACCAAATTATGATGCTCTAGGATCACTTGATTCTATCATCCACAGCCCTCCTCCCGGGGCAAATTCTCTTTCCACTCCTATCCTCACCCCACAAATTCCACCATCAATAAAACCCTTGTTGGATGCAGTTGATATTGCCCAAACACAAATCAGTTCTTCTCAATCACTTGTCAATGAGAATATACCCCAACAAGTGACAGAGTTTGGTGTTTCTATCATTGTTAACCCACCAACAACATCTGAGGAGATTACACTGCTGGAATTACCTGTAATTCCTGTCAGTAGTTCAAGTGGAGAAGCAACTACAAGTGTTGGATCAACAGATCTACATTTGGACAGTTGTTTCATCAATCAGACTTCTTTGAAGGCAATTCCTTCTATAGCACCTCTGATATCCACTAGTGAGTTTGTTTTAACCACTGGTACCATCAAAAGGCTATCAAGTGTTGAAGGAAGAAGACCCCAGTACCAAGAACAAGGGGTATCATTGGATGACTTTTGGGACACTTTCCCTAAGTCAACCACTGATACAACCACCATGAGTGGGAAATCAGATGATCCCATTAATTTGGGTGATGGTTTAAAATATAAGGAATTGACGGAGAGGGTTGACAAGATTGAAACATCTGTTGCATACATCAAGTCTATGCTGCAACAGTTGTTACAAGCACAAAAGACAACACCCACTGCTGCACAAGTTGAAACATCTGTTCTATCATCTGCTCCTACTGCTGCTGAACTCTAGAGCCTATTTCAACATATGCTCCAACAACAAAGACTATATACTGATCAGCAACATGAAATTCAAGTTCAAAAGATCAGAAATATAATGCGAGCAAGGTTTAAAGACACTCAAGCAGACATTAAGGCTATCAAGGCCCATTTGAAGCAATCCACTGGCACTGCCCCCCTACTATTTTCTTTATTGATAACCCCCCTGAGGATGATGCCAAAAAGGGGGAGAAATTAAAAGAATGGAAGAAAAAGGGTTATGAAGATGGGTTATACTTTGCACCTGACAATGCAACTATGCTTGCAAACATCCCCATGCCAGATGGATCAAAGAAGATAGATGAAACCCTAAATGCCTTAGCTGATGAAAAAGAAAGGCTAAAAAGGGATATGGAGGCAAAGGGAAAGTCAAGGTTTAACAAGGAGAAAGAAATTTTGATGGAAAAGGTAGATCAGGGTACTTCTGAGCCAAAGGTTGATCAAGAAAGCCCAAAGCCAAAAAGAAGGCCTGTTAGAAAAACAAGGCAACCCAAAAACACACCTCCCAAATCCACAAAAGAAACTTCTAAACCTCCCAAAAGCACTCCTCATAAATCTTCAAAGCTAACAGATGTTGAGACACCTGTTGTATCAACTGCTGTAGATACTTCAGTGGTTTCAACTAATGTTAATCAAACAACTGCCACCATTATCACAACTACTTCAACACACACTCAAACTACTGCTACACCAAATATATCTTCACCACCAAAAATAACTTCTTTCCCACCAACACCACCTGCTAAAAAGCAGAAGACTTCTACTGACACATCAGTAGTTGTAATGGCAACAGTGGTTGAAACACCAGTTGTTTCAACACCTGTTAGTCAAATTACCACCACAGCACTTCAAGCCATATTCACTCCAATTAATAAACCATCAACAAACACTCCCTCACCAAAGAAAACTTACTTCAGAAAAAGAAAACTTCAGGTAAACGATGAAGACATACCAACACCTGTTCCCATATCATCTGTACCTTACAGTGTGATTCCACCGCAACCATTCATTCCACCAATTTTAGCTAATCCAATAAAAGATCCAAAAATACTTGAAGGCCATGACCCTGCTAACGTTGTACCCATTGCTGCAACCTACCCACTAGAACTAGAAGCTGTAAAGAATGAAATGAAGCAATTCTACACAGTGGATGATCCTTCAAAGAGAAAATTCCCTTCTCTTATAGGCTTCAGAAATCCAGCCAACATGGATGAGTATTTAAAGCTCAAAGCAAGGCAAGCTGATATGAGAGCTAGGCTTGAATGTAAAGATCAAGGTGACAAAGCTATTTCAGAAAGAATGCAGTTGTTGCTCTTAAATGTTAGACAAATGGAAGATTATGCAAGAGATTTGAGTAAATAAATGTCAAATTTGCCACCAGAAGCTGACCTAAAAAAGACAATGAGGAAAGAATACCTTGAATTCATCGTGAGGGAAAAATTATATCCAGCAAAAGTTGAGCAGTTCAATGATTGGCCACTCATAGCTTTAAAGAATGAGGTAAACAAAATTGAAAGAATAAAAAGGGATCCAGGCATGAGAAGATCAGCACCAAATTGGAGCAAGTATAAAAAGGCAATTGATGATCTTGTCCTGACTTACAAAAGAAAGAAGCAAGAATTGGTGGATGGGAAGTTTGGAACTGCCAAGGCCATAGCAAAATGGACAAGGCAGTACACAGATGAGGCTTATGAAAGGTTGAGAAAAATAAGATTAACAGATCCTAACTTACCAAAGAAGCCTGACTACAAAACCACTGTTACCTCTATACCACTGCTCACATCATCAGATACCTCTCTCATTGTGATAAACCAACGGGAAAGGCAAAAGCTGATTGATGCAAAAGACAAACAACGAGAAACTGTCTATATGAAGGAAGCCCTTAAAAGATTTATCGAAGAAAATGCTCCTGATCCTTCATCATTAAGTATAGTAAAAAGTTCCATCACCAGGCCATCATCTCCAAAATCTCATCCAATAAAATCTCTTCCAAGAAACCCATTGAACTCAAATATACTAAAGTGGATGTCTGACCAAAGACCCACGTATTGACTTTGTTCAGGTCCAATGGAGAAGTGAAGCATATATCAAGAGAAGATGCACTAAGCCTGGGTGCAGCTGATCTGCAAGATCTTCTTGAGCTTACACTGTGCAGGAATGAGGATGACATTGATTCCATGAATTTTGAATTACAATTCAAAATTCAAGTAAGGGAACTCTTGATGAGACAATCAAAATCCAGAATAATGAAGAGTTTTGGCATCATCTGTTCCAGGGGGAGATTGTTGGGATTGAACCCTACAGAGGAACAGATGATGTAAAGCCAAAACTAGTTCACAACAGTGGATTCATAATAAGCAGTTGTTTGCACTAGACTTTTTCCTTGTGAGAGATTCTAACATCTGATGACCTCTAAATACTGCTCTCCTACACCTGCTGCTGGTCTACAACAACTGCTGGATATTCAAAGGACTGATGGCCAATCCACTGATGTGTTACAAGTACTGATAAGACCAAAGTACTGATGCTCAATCAACTGCCTTAGTTCAAGCATTGTTGAAGACCAAAGTACTACTGGGATTGAAGCAGTGGAATGTAGAATCAGTTGTTTACTTACTGTATTAAGAACAGTAGTTAGACAGCAGTATTTGTATAGAACAGTTGTTAGAGGTTGTTAGGTTGTTATATGTCACTTTCATGGTGACGTCAGCTGAGATGCTTCAGTGGTTTGATCTGTACTATAAATAGAATAGTTTTGTACTGTTCTATTTGAGCAAGTTCACTCCTCCAATACATCATCTTGTACGATCAACCGGTGAGCATCAGGCTGAGGGGGAGTTTAGTATGTAAGCATGCATGTAATCATTATGTTTGTAATCTTTCGACTAATGAAAACCAATGTTTATGAAAACTATTTCTCCTTGATTGAGTCTACAAAGGTTGTTTTCATTTTCCGTTGCATTAGATCTCTGTTTCATACTCATTCATTGTTCAAACTTTACAAACAAACACAATCATAAGAAACTCAGATCCTAACAAGCTTCATATTCGGCTTCATTATTTGTGCTCTTGAAGTCTAACCGGATGGCGTACGTAAACTCATGTTTTTCCGGACTTACCAATCTAAGTCCTGCGCCTGCGCCGTCTTCGTTAGACGCGCCATCTGTATACAGTAGCCACGGCTCTTCCGAATATTGCCTTTCAGCCTTTTCCATTGCTTTGCAGTCTCTATCTTTATCGCCGGGCACCTCTGTTATGAAATCAGCCAACACCTGACCTTTGATTGCTGGCCTTGGTCTAAAAACCACGTTATGGCCCCCCAATTATATAGCCCATTTTGCTAGTCTCCCAGATATCTCAGGTCTTGCGAGGATGTTGCCGATGTTGTAATTCGTTAAGACGTGAATGACATGATTAGCGAAGTACCTGCGCAGTCATCTGGACGCGTGAATCAAAGCGAGGACCAGCTTCTCCATTATGGCATATCTTGTTTCTGGGTCATTCAAGGTGCGAGACACATAATAGACTGGTGTTTGTACGCCTTGTCGGTCTACCAGTAAAACTGCTCCTACTGCTTTTTCTGATGCTGACAGGTACATTACCAAGGGTTCGCCCTTTATTGGTGCAGTCAGTGTTGGTAATCGTATGAGGAAATCTTTCATTTCCTGGAAAGCATGCTCAGCCTCATGCATCCACTGGAACTGATTTTTCTTTACACAGTTGCAGAGTGTTTTGATAAATGGGAAAGATTTCGCTGTATGATTGGCAAGGAAACGGTTGAGTGCTGCTAACCGTCCGGCCAACTTCTGCATTTCTTTTATCGTCGACGGTGAAGGAATCTGCTCGATCGCTTGCACCTTTTCAGGATTAACTCTAAACCCATCTTTTGTAACGATGAAGCCCAGGAACTTTCCTTCTTCCATCCCAAAGGAACATTTCGCTGGGTTTAGCTTGATATTCACTCCGCGCAATGTATCGAACGTTTTTTGAATGTTTGCCAGCATCATACTCTCTTCCTTGCTCATTATGACCAAATCGTCCATGTATACGTCGATGTATTTTCCAATTTCTTCGCTGAATGTTTCATTCATTAGTCTTTGATAAGTTGCACCTGCATTCTTTAGACCAAAGGGCATCTTTGTATAACAATACAACCCTGTTGATGTACGAAATGCAGTTTTGTCTTCGTCTTGGATGGCCATCTGGACCTGATGGTATCCCTTATAGCAATCAAGGAAACATTTCCACCTGAACGACGCTAGGGAATCTATCTTTTCGTCAATCTCTGGTAAGGCGTAGCAATCACGCGGGCATCCCTTGTTCAAATCTTTGTAATCCACACACATTCTCCACCCGCCATTGCCTTTGGGAACCATGACTGGGCTGGATACCCAGGTCTGATAACGAACCTCTCTGATGATACCAGCGTTTAATAACTCCGTGATTTGTTCCTGCATTGCATCGTGCTTTATATCACCCAGGTGACGTGATATACGTTAAATTATACATATTTTTACCCCCCAAAACACTTCCGTTTTAAGCATTTTTGACCAAAATCGCGACGTTTAGGTACCAAATCCAGTACTTTTATATTTTCAGGTCTTAAACGAAGAACAAAAGACAAATCTGATGACTGCCAGGTGTCGCACGGCCGTGCGATCCAACCGCACTACCGTGCGAGACCTCCGACCTCGAAAGCACTGCCAGTGCGAATCATGGTGCCGATGATTACTCGAACCGCACCCCCGTACGGGCCAACCGCACCCCCATGCACCACCTGGACCATACTTTCTGATCACGATTCTGATGACCTCGCACTACCATGCGACCAGCCGCATGACCGTGCCAATCTGGTGACATAGACAAGTTGTCCACTAGTCCACTTGGCTGACTCGGGATCGCTGAAACTGACGTCACCCGACAAGACCTGACCGCACGGTCGTGCGACCCGATGGCACGGCCGTGCCAAACTGAAAATTGCCTATAAATAGCAGCATTCGCTACTGATCAAAATGTTGGGTTTTTCTCCATGTTTCTGGGCGATTTCTGGGTTACGAAGCAGTCCTGATCAGACCTGTTTGAAGCCTAAAGATCGAGTGGAAGCATAACCGATCCAACCCGTCAATTCCTTGCTTGTTTATGGTTCGATTCCTTGTTCTTGAACATGTATTCTAATCGTTTTGCAAGTTATTGAGCTGATGTTAGTTTATGTTTAATGTAGTTTATCTAATAGTAGTTATAAACTTGTGTCTTGAATAATCTTTATGTTGTAATCTTGTTGGTATGAAACTTATGTACTTTTTCATGTTTGAATCTTCATGATTATATAATGAATGTTTCGTTGATGATGAGTTCTTGATTATGTTTGATTATCTTGGATAATGAATCTGTGGTTAGTGGGATGGTAACTATTTCTTGATTAATCACTCGTTTGTAAACTTGTTTACACCATGAAACTCGAGAGGGGTATTGGTTTTATCCAAGATATATCTTATTTTGATTAGGAATACTTTCTTGCACGTAAGGGTTCTAACGAATTATATGGTGTTGATTACATGTTCTTGCATGCAGTTTATGATCCTTGTTTAGTAGTTTTGGTCTGAAATTGCTGACATGGTAGATTTGTGTTCAAGACTTGTAAAGGTGAAATACGCTGTTATATGATCTACTTAAATGCTTATCCTCGTGGCTGTATTGTGACCATCAGTATTGCTTTCTTTGATAAGTGAGGTTAGAAAACTCCTAGCGGATGACTAATCTATCTTTAAAGGTTTACATGAATGAATATCAATAGCTCTCTAAAGAATGATTTTAGGTGGTTAACGTGTGTTTATCGCGTTAACTTTCCGAAGAAGCATCATGTTAGAAAACTCCTAGCGGATGACTAACTGTCTCGAAATTGGAAAATTGATTAGGTGCTTTTGTAACATATCTGATAGATAACATGTTTAGGTTGTTTATGAAACGAGATAGTAGTATATTTATGTTTTAGATATAATTTAGATAACTTAGTTAAACAACCATTCACCTATCATTTTATCTGGTAAAATAATGACAAAGATTTAGTACATTATAACGCCCGTGTTCCATGGATCGATATCTGGCTCTTACCAATACTTTGCTGCATATATGACGGGATACACTTGTCCTTTGTTGTGTGTGTTTTAATGTTAAGGTATAAACCATTTTTATAAATATAAAACACATTTCGCTGAGCACGTGAAAATACTGTAAATAAATGTGTATAGTCGCGCCAACGTCAAGTTTTTGGCGCCGTTGCCGGGGAACGACGGCGAAATTAATGAAACAATCCGAGTCAATATCTTACCGGTGTACAAACTGTTAATAACTGTTAATACTTGTACATTTTTGTATTTATTTTCTTTTATTTACTAACTTGTGAATACCTAGCCTAGCACGCCCACTAGGACTAACTTTTGACTAACTTTTCTTTTTCTGTTTTACTAACCAACTAACCGTCGGACTCAACTAACCAACTAACATCACTAACTTATTACTAACTTTTTACTAACTCTTTAACTAACATTTATTTCCGTTTATTTATTTAATTCAGTTAATGTGTTCGGAATCGAACCATTTTTCCTTTATTATTTCAATTCAGTAATTTCATTTCTGTACTTCGTTTATTTATTTATTTCAGTATTCCTAATTCAGTATTTTATTTATTTATGTTCATTTATTCATTTATTTATTTATTTCTGTCCGTTTATTTAACTGATTAGTCATTTAATTTTTGTACTCATTTGTTTATTTAATTACTTCATAAAAATAAAATATACCTTTATGATAAAATCATCAGATTTTCTGATGAATTCCAATGAATTCAGCAGATTTTCTGATGGATTCTGACCAACCCATTAGATGTTCTAAAAACAACAGTTTACATTTCTGATGAATTTACCAGATTTTCTGGTAATTCTGATGGATTTATCAGAAATTCTGATGGAATGAAAAATTTCAACAGAATTTTATCAGATATATCCGATTTTCTAATATATATATATATATATATATGTATATATATATATATATAAAAGAAGAGTTTCCTCAGAATTCTGATGTTCGTCATCAGAATTTCTGGTAAATAGACACAAACAGCTTTCGGATGTAAATAAGTAAATAATCCAGTAAATATTTAATTAGATTTGTTTTGTTACTTATATGTTTGTATATTCTGTATTATCACTATTATTACTTATTTCTTATATTATTATTATGTTCTTTTTTCTGTATAATGCCTTCCTTTTTACGTACAGGCTAATGTCCACGCCCCCTGCACCCGCTAACGCTGAGCTAGCCAACGAACTAGAAAATAACCTAAGAAGAAGTAGGCGGCTTCGTGAAAGATCACTTGTCGTTGCACAAAGGATTGCGGCCGCAATCGACAAACCAGTGATACTTTCTGACAGCGAGAGTTCAGAGGACGACACAGGAAGCATTATGCAAGAGGACGACCAACCTTTGAATGAGACCGGCCATCCAGGAGGAGAGGGCTTGCTACCGAGCATTGCCCGACCTACGATAGCAGCACCGAGTTTTGAAATTAAATCTAGTATAATTAACATGTTACAAAATTCTG
The DNA here is from genome assembly GCA_030545235.1 of Helianthus tuberosus. Classification (NCBI taxonomy): domain Eukaryota; kingdom Viridiplantae; phylum Streptophyta; class Magnoliopsida; order Asterales; family Asteraceae; genus Helianthus; species Helianthus tuberosus. The sequence goes on from CM060393.1 coordinate 32,301,397, forward strand.
TGCAGTTTGATGGGAAGGATCACGAAGATCCAGGTCGACACATCGCTTCATTTCTCGAGGTGGGCTCGACTTTCAAAATTAGAGACGTTTCTGAAGACGCAATTCATTTGCGGCTCTTTCCATTCTCTTTGCGAGACAAAGCCCGATCTTGGCTTTTGTCACTTCCAGCAGGGTCCATCACGACTTGGAATGAGATGGCCGGTCTTTTTATGCAAAAATATTTCCAGGCGGAAAAGACAGCTAAGCTTAAAAATCGTATTATGACATTCAAACAGGATGAAGGAGAATCTCTGCACGCAGCTTGGGAAAGGTTCAAAGATCTTCTGATCGATGTTCCACATCACGGGTTTTCCAAAAGGCAACTTGTGTTGAACTTCTACCAAGGACTCAGCTAAAACTCACAAGAACGTTTAGATGTTTATGCAGGAGGCGATCTTGGAACAAAAACACCCAACGAAGCCTATGCAATCATAGAAAAAGCTACCTTGAAGTCAAGTTCGCGTCAAGGTGGAGTACGAAGTAAAGCTTTATCTATTCCTGGAGTTCATCAAGTAGATACATATACGGCTCTTGCAGCACAGATTGGAGCTTTGGCAGCAAGATTTGATCAAGCGCAGAACGTTTCAAAAGTACAATCATCATGTGAGCTGTGTGGAGTGTCACACGAGCCAAGTACATGTGAGCAGGGTGTTATGTTTATAAGCCACGAAGAGGTGGACTATTTGGGCAATCAAGTTAGGCCCCAAAATAACCCCTACAGCAACACGTACAATCCGGGTTGGAGGAATCACCCAAATTTCGGGTGGAAAGCCAATTCCAATAACCAAAATCCACTCGGATATGCTCAACGCGCTCCCGCACCACAACAGCCTCAAGGGCAATCCTTTCAGCCATCAGGGTAAACCTTTCAGCCTCGTTACAATAATTTAGGTTCAGGAAGTACTTCCCAGCCACAAACCTCTCAAACCAACGCAAAACTAAAGGAGATGATGGTGCAGCTTTTAAACAACTCCAACAATGCCAATCAAATTTCTGAAAAGCGATACCAGCAGCATGAGGAGCGTTTCATGGCACAAGAAGGGGAAATGCGAAGCCAGAAGGCTTCAATTCAAACCATTGAGAATCAAGTCGGCCAATTGGCCAAGATGTTGTCTGAAAGACCTCAAGGTAGCCTTCCAGGTAACACAGAACCAAACCCGAGAGGGCAAGTTAATGCAGTAATGACGAGGAGTGGTAAAGCCACGGGACCTGACAAATCGGACTCACCACCGATCACTGATACGGTCCAAACTGACGCTTCAGACGAGGTGCACGCTAGGCGAGTCCCAGCAAGTACAGCACAGTTCCGGGAGCCAGTTAAAGAATTCATTCCTCCTATTCCATATCCGAGCAGACTGAAGAAGCAAAAGAACGATGAACAACATGGTAAGTTTTTAGAAATGTTTAAACAATTACACATAAACATACCATTTGTTGAGGTGTTGGCTCAAATGCCTAAATACGCAAGGTTCTTAAAAGACATCCTCACAAACAAGCAGAAACTCGAAAGCTTGTCTTGTGTGTTGATGAATGAAAACTGTTCAGCCCTTCTCTAAAACCGTCTACCTGAAAAGATGGGAGATCCGGGCAGTTTTACTCTTCCCTACCTCATTGGCAGCATGTCTGTCAGTCACGCATTAGCTGATCTAGGAGCTAGCATAAACCTTATGCCTTATAAGGTCTTTGCTAAATTAGATCTGTGTGAACCTTCACCCACTAGAATGAGCATTCGACTTGCAGATCGTTCAATCAAGTATCCGCATGGATTCGTTGAAAACATGCTTGTTAAAATCGATAAATTTGTTTTTCCCGTGGATTTTGTTATTTTAGACATGGACGAAGATTCAAAAGTGCCATTGATACTTGGACGCCCGTTCCTCAATACTGCGAGGACAATTGTTGATGTGGCAGCAGGCCAAATCACGCTCCGAGTAAATGACGAGCACGTGACTTTTGATATTAAAAGATCAATGCAACATCCGCAAAGTCATGATGACATGATTTACTACGTCGACATCGTCGATACTTGTGTAAGCTCTCATTTCCAAGGCACTATTGAAGAAATTGATACGGACACACATCTTCTGTGTGAGAACCAAAATGGCATTTCATAGGAGGGCCACGAAATTGAGCAGACCGTTTTTCAAATCGGTGAAGATGGTTCTCAAAGTCCAGATCAATTTGTGGAGATTGACCGTGAAGTTGAAGAAAAATCAAAACCCTCGGTTGAAGACCCACCGTCGTTGGAGTTAAAAGAACTCCCACCGTATCTCGAATATGCATTTCTAGACGAGGAGTGTCACTTGCCAGTAATCATTTCAGCATCCTTTGAAAAAGAGGAAAAGAGACAGCTTCTCAAAGTTCTAACGCTCCACAAGAAAGCCATGGCGTGGAAGATTATGGATATCAAAGGCATTAATCCTTCTTTTTGTACTCATAAGATTCTAATGGAAGACAATTACAAGCCTAGTGCACAACATCAAAGGTGTCTGAATCCAAATATGCAGGATGTGGTGAAGAAAGAAGTTATGAAGTTGTTAGATGTTGGGCTGATTTATCCTATATCTGATTCTGTTTGGGTAAGTCCAGTGCAAGTAGTACCCAAGAAAGGTGGTATTACTGTAGTTCCAAATGATAGGAATGAACTTATTCCTACCCGTACCATCACCGGATGGCGAGTTTGCATCGATTACCGCAAACTCAACGATGCCACCCGTAAGGACCACTTCCCGCTTCCATTCATCGACCAGATGTTGGAACGTCTGTCAGGGAAGTCATTTTTCTGTTTTCTGGATGGGTTCTCTGGATATTTTCAAATTCCTATCGCTCTTGAAGATCAGGAAAAGACTACTTTCACATGTCCTTTCGGCACATTCGCCTACAGGCGTATGCCTTTTGGACTGTGTAATGCACCAGCCACATTTCAGCGTTGCATGGTAGCTATTTTTCATGACATGATTGAAGACTCCATGGAAGTATTCATGGATGATTTCTCTGTTTTCGGGAGTTCTTTCAATCAATGTCTTGGAAATCTGAAAAGAATGTTAATGAGATGTGAGGAAACTAATCTTGTGCTCAACTGGGAGAAATGCCACTTCATGGTGAAAGAAGGGGTAGTTCTTGGACACAAAATCTCTGAAGCTGGGTTGGAAGTTGATCCAGCAAAAGTGGATATCATTTCTAAACTTCCTCCCCCAACCTCGGTCAGAGCGATTAGAAGCTTCCTAGGTCATGCAGGGTTCTATAGGCGATTCATAAAAGACTTTTCAAAAATCGCAAGACCTATGACCCGTTTGTTAGAAAAAGATGCTCCATTTGTGTTTTCAGACGAATGCATGAAAGCGTTCAAACAACTGAAGCAAAGGCTTATTGAAGCCCCTATTTTAGTTGCACCAGATTGGGCATTGCCATTTGAGATAATGTGCGACGCCAGTGATTACGCAATAGGAGCAGTCTTAGGACAACGAAGGGAGAAGCATTTTCATCCTATTTACTATGCCAGCAAGACTCTACATGATGCTCAAGAAAATTATACAACTACAGAAAAGGAGCTTTTGGCAGTAGTATATGCTTTCGACAAATTCAGGTCGTACCTTGTGTTGTCCAAAACAATTGTGTATACGGATCATGCAGCGATCAAATACCTTTTTAGCAAACAGGACGCAAAACCGCGTCTTATCAGATGGATCTTGTTACTACAAGAATTTGACATTGAGATCCAAGACAAAAAGGGAGTTTTAAATGTTGCAGCCGACCATCTCTCGAGACTTGAGCATGGAAGTTCTGAAAATTCGCTGGAGGAACCAATAAACGACAATTTCCCCCATGAATTTCTCTTAAGCATTGAGATGAACGACGAGTCACCATGGTTCGCCGACTTTACAAACTACCTCGCATGTGGAATCCTTATCAAAGGATTGTCATATCAACAAAAGAGGAAGTTCTTTGCAGATTTGAAATATTACATTTGGGACGAACCATACTTGTTTAGAATCGGAGCCGATCAGGTGATCCGAAGATGTGTATTTGGAAAAGAGGCAGCCAGCATTCTGCGTCACTGTCACGAAGGGCCAACCGGAGGTCATCATGGAGCAAACTACACTGCAAAGAAAGTATTAGACTCTGGGTTTTACTGGCCCACAATCTTTCATGATGCGCATGAATGGGTTCGAGCGTGTGATGCTTGCCAGAGGGCAACAAATATCTCCGCACGCAATGAAATGCCTCAGCATCCAATGCAAGTCTGTGAAGTCTTTGATATATGGGGTATCGACTTCATGGGACCATTTCCAGCCTCACGAGGTAATAAATATATCCTAGTTGCTGTAGACTACGTCTCAAAATGGGCCGAAGCTCAAGCTTTGCCCACAAACGATGCTAGGGCAGATGTGAGGTTCTTAAAAAGTTTATTTGCCCGATTTGGTGCTCCAAAATCACTAATCAGTGACCGAGGAACGCATTTTTGTAATGCGCAGTTAGAACGAGCTTTGTCCCGTTATGGTGTTCATCACAGACTGGCTACGCCATATCATCCTCATACGAGCGGGCAAGTGGAGGTCACAAATCGGGGTTTGAAAAGAATCCTTGAGCGGTCCATTAATAAAAACCGCAAGGATTGGTCAGACAAGCTAGACGACGCTCTGTGGGCTTTTAGAATGGCATTCAAGACACCTATCGGGACCACCCCCTTTAGGTTGGTTTATGGAAAAGCTTGTCATCTACCTGTCGAGCTAGAGCATAGGGCATTCTGGGCCTTGAAGACGGAAAATATGGATTTAAAAAGCGGAGGTGAATCCCGTTTTCTGCAAATCCATGAGCTCGAAGAACTAAGAAACCATGCCTATGAAAGTCCTAGCAGGTACAAAGAACGAGTCAAGAGGTTTCATGACAAAAGATTGAGAGAACATAAAGAATTCCGCGTTGGAGATCTTGTTTTGTTATACTCCTCAAGATTGCGTTTATTCCCCGGAAAGTTAAGATCTCGATGGACGGGTCCATATACGATCAAAGAAGTATTTCCATACGGAGCCGTCTCCATCGAAATTTAAGCGGGGAAACATTCAAAGTCAACGGTCATCGTTTAAAACCTTACATCAACGGACCGGTTGACCCGGTGGAGGAGATTCTCGAACTCCACGTCCCGCACACTTAAAATAAGTGTGGGGAGGATGAGTCTAGCTATCGACTCGCTAACAAATTTAGCGAGCGTGTTTCCACACGCTAAGGGTAATTTTGTATATATTAGTTTCTAATGTTTATTTAGTAATTGGTTAATTTTTCGGTTTTAAACGTAGGTACATACGATCTTAATCCTTAATTTTTGGAGGTTTGAAGTAAATTAATTGTTAAAATATATGAAATAGTGCAAAAATGGGAAAATTGGGTAAAATTTCGGAGTTATGAGCTTACTGTGAAAAGTTACACAAAAAGACCCAGATGTTGCACGATCGTGCCAAATCGGCACGATCATGCACTCCTTAGTCAAATCAGATCAGTAACTCATGCATCAGACGGTCATCGGACCACACTACCGTGCAACTGATGCACTGCCGTGCAACCCGATAACAAAGGTCGAACCCGGAAAACGATCCGGAATGGCACGACCGTGCGGCTCGAAAACCAAACAGTAAAAACAGGGGTATTTAAACGATTCTTCAGTAAAAATATGTCAATTTTACCAAACCCTAGTCGCCGCACGGGAGTTCCAGGTCGCCTACACCCACAAATCACCTAATTTTTGCCTAGTTTTCGCTTCAATCATCTTCCAAGGTATGTTTCCTACTTGTTTTGGAGATTAAACTTAGTTTCTGATGTAGATATGATGATTGAACCAAGAAATTTAGGGTTTGCTTCATAAAATTCAAATAAACCCTTATTCTTGAGTGATCAAGGATAAATAGATGGTTATGATGCTTGATTCGAGATCTATTCACTGATTACAAGTTAAATTTTGAAAGATTCAAGTTAAAATCAGTGATTTAGACTATTTTCTGATGATATTTGCTGTCGCACGGTCACGCCACTTAAACGGCATGACAGTGCCGGTCAGGAATCAAGCACAGATCATCGAATCAAAGCTGCGACGCCGAGTCGCACGGCAGTGCCGATTCGGCACGGCAGTGCGACATGAGTTTCCGGGAACAACCTGTTTACCGATCAAGGAAGGGCACGGCAGTGCCACCAGCCGCACGACCGTGCGACTGCTGAAACAGAAACAGAACCTTGTAAACAGCCTGTTCCGGTGGCAGCAATGAATATTTTATATTCTGCTCTTATTTTGTTGTATTCCTGTGTGCAGATGAATCACAGATTCCTTCAGTTCAGCGAGAACAAAGCGAAAGAACAGCCCTGTATTGCAAGATTACAAGCTTTATGGAATAGACGAGGGCAAATCGGTGAACCAAGGAGGATCAACTGGGAGACTTTAACAACCCTAAACCAAGAAGAAAGGCTATCCGACATGATGTCACATCCGATGTCAAGGTTATTCAACATTGCACGGCCTGTTTATCTTGAACTAACATTGGAATTCCTCGCTTCATACACTTATGAAAAGCCAAGAAGCAAGAATCCGGACTTTAAAAACAGGGAAACAATATAGTTCAGATTGGGAAAAAAGTGGCATAAGTGGACAGTTGCTAGTGTAGGTCCCGTTTTCGGGACCGAAACCGTGATTATCATGATTATGTTCATAGACGGGAAGATTAGAGACGGATGAAATACTTACTTGTATAGATTTGATAACATAACAAAGCAAACTGGCCCGATTAACAAGCTAACCGAACCATACCAAAGAAGTATACATCCGGGGAGAGAGCAAGTGGTGATCTCTCCCTGGTGAGGACTTGAACCTCCTAAAATCTCCAAGTGTTTGAAATGGCAAAGGGTTGCTATTTATAGCTACACCCCTTTGTTTTTCAAACACACACGGTCAACCGAATAACCCTCTCGTTTGACCACTTCAAACGAGCGGGTCTATACACGTTCGATAGACCGTTTCACTAACTATTACAAATTCAGCGTAAAATAATAAATCTAATCTATTCGACAAGCATCGGACACAAATCTGCATCAACAAATTCCCCCTTGTCCGTTGCTGTCGAATGCTGAAAATGCAACTGCAATCGATCTTCAGTCAAGTATTCATCTTCTCTGTGTTAACAAATTCCCCCTTGACCGATGATCCAGGTAAGTAGTATCTTGACGCTTCTTGTATAATAGTTCCCCCTCAAAGTACGCGTATCCGTGTTGAGCGTTGTGCAATTTCCTCAAAAGGCTCAATTGACCGATCTTCCGCTGATCTTCCAATACTCCAACCGGCATTTGATAAGGGTTCCATTCTTTTAAAAACTGCATCAAGTCTTGATCTTCAAGCATACTACATTGGTAGAGGTTTCTGGTGAACTGTCTTCTGTAAACCGTCTTTGTGTCACTAGAAAATCACAAACTCTACCACCTGTAATTGCGTTTAGAAATTTACCGAAGAAATTCAACATACGAAAATCCTCCTATCGGATATCCTCCTATCCACTTGTGTCTGACTTGTTTGTCTCCGTTTAATATGTAATGCTATTCGAACAATGCATGTTGCATACAAAGGGTAGAATGGTCATTATAAGTTGTTTATATGTTGCTGTTGTTGCTGTCTGTTTGCAGAAACAACCACAACAGTTGCAGGCCTCGACGAAACAGGCTTGTTTCGTCGAACACATCATGACGAAACAGACCAATGTCCATTATGTCTGTTTCGCCGACATTCATGACGAATCACACTTGATTCGTCGTGTATTGGGCTGCTTCAAGCCCAATGTTTGGCCCATATTCTGTTTCACCAAGACACCTTGTGTTTCGTCGACTGTTGGGCCCAGGGAGTATATAAACACATCTGCTTTCACAGTTGAAAGCAGATGAGAGCATAACAGTAAAGAAACTCTGTCAAAATTCTGTTAAACTGTGTTTGTATCAGTTTGTAATCGGTTCTCATCCCGTTTAATCAATCGAGTGTGTATCATTGATTATACCGTGTCGTTATTGTTTTACATGTTTGATTTGGCATAGTTACGTGGATTCCGCACACGTAACCGTGTTTGCTCTGATACCAATTGTAGGTCCCGTAATCTGAGGATCGATAACGAATGTCAATTGTAGGTCCCGTAATCTGAGGATCGATAACGAACCAAATCACTTGTTTATAGCAAACACGGTTACGTGTGCGGAATCCACGTAACTATGCCAAATCAAACATGTAAAACAATAACGACACGGTATAATCAATGATACACACTCGATTGATTAAACGGGATGAGAACCGATTACAAACTGATACAAACACATTTTAACAGAATTTTGACAGAGTTTCTTTACTGTTATGCTCTCATCTGCTTTCAACTGTGAAAGCAGATGTGTTTATATACTCCCTGGGCCCAACAGTCGACGAAACACAAGGTGTCTCGGCGAAACAGAATATGGGCCAAACATTGGGCTTGAAGCAGCCCAATACACGACGAATCAAGTGTGATTCGTCATGAATGTCGGCGAAACAGACATAATGGACATTGGTCTGTTTCGTCATGATGTGTTCGACGAAACAAGCCTATTTCGTCGAGGCCTGCATCTGTTGTGTTGTATGCTGCAAACAGACAGCAATAACAGCAACATATAAACATTCTAATAATGACCACATTACCTTAGTATGCAACATGCATTATTTCTAGAACATTACATATCAAACGGAACAAACTTATCGGACCCAAGTGGATAGGAGGATATCCGACTTGATCTTCATTCCGTTAAAGGCTCGAACCGAACGTGCCGCGTCCACACAAAAAGTGTATCAACATTTTGATATGTTATGGTATGGGACGTAACGTTAAAAAATCTGGTAATTAAAGTTGTTATGGATTCTCCTGGACAATCTGTTTCACTCAGTGCCGCGCCCCGATGTTTCCGCCATCGGTTGGGGTGTGATAAGTACTAAGTATAAAACAACTATATTTTGCAAAAACACTCACTCCTCTTGGATGTTTTCTTTATCAACATCTTTTATGATCTTGAACATTTGTTTCTCACAAGCCACATAAGTTTCAAGCAACTGCTTTTGATCATCAGCTAAACACGGCGCTTCAAGAAGAGAATTCGCAAAACCAATTCCACACGACGGGTTCTTGATCTGGTGACACATGTAAGCTAATTCTTTCATTCTAATATAGCTTTTCTTTTCTTGTTGCATTTGTACTTTAACAAGTTGTTGCAACTCAGAACTCGCGATTTGTAAAAAGCAGAACGCGCAGATAGCTGCTCCAGCCATGTTAAGTCTTTTGTTCGCGGTTAAAAGAACCTGAACATGATTACCGTGTTTGTCAAAGAATGAAAACGGGTATCTGCCAGTGTCTTGACCGCCGATCGCATTATAAAAAGGATGAAGAACTTTGTTAAAGAGTCCGGGCCTTTTAGATGACAAAAGCTTCCGAAAATCTCTCCCACCAATGTTTTCCCAATGTTGTCGGCTCGGGCCCATCCGGTTAGCCTATCCATCGCAGTGTTCCACTCGGAGCAACACATGTTCTCGTCGGATGCAAAGATTGGTGGAATTAGCGTGCTCGGGTTATGAACAATGGCCTTGTAGTCCTGCCTTTAATTTGGATGAATTTGTCCATGACCACCTTTTGGCGTGTGATGTCTTGGCCCACGAAGCAGACACCGACTATGTTTTGGGCGTAATCTTTGCTAGAACAAACGTTGACGATCACAAAAACCGTGGTTTCTTCTGTTGATAAGCCGAAGGTCCTTAGTTTGATCTCCACATTTTGATCTTCTTGACCTGTGTTAGTTCAGAATAGGTATGAGCAAATGGTACCGGGTACCGGTACCGAATTTACCGAACCGGGTACATTTTTGGTACCGATTCGGTACCGACTTTTGACATTTTCGGTACCAGTCCAGTCCGGTACGGTACGGTATGGTACACGGTACGGTACCGGTCCGGTACGGTACGGTACCGGTCCGGTACGGTACCGGTCCTATTTGGTACCTGTTTTTACACTAAAATACCGGTACCGTACCGGGTATATTCGGTACCGTACCGGTACCCACTTTTGGGGATTTTCGGTACCGAACGGGTACCATGCTCATCCCTAGTTCAGAATAATAGTTAGAGCGGGTCAAGATGCCTGAGTCAGTGTGGTTAGGATGAAACATGCCAGTAGTTAGAACGGGTTGAAACGGCCGCGTTGACCAAATACTTCATTTTTTATGAGTTGAGATTAGACTTTGGTGAGTTTTAACCCGTTTGACATGTTCCTCTTTTAGCTATTATTTATGACTTGGGTGAGAACGGGTTCATGTCAATACGGGTCTGAGCAAAATGAATTCGGGTCAAATTAAGTAAAGAATTGATCATTATTATAATAATGTTTTGTAATCATAATTCATAACTAACATAAATCATTTGTTAATAAAAAAATAAATAAATAAATAGGTTGTTTGCAGGTCAACATAACCGGGTTGTTTCGACCTAGACCAAAAATGACCTGTTTTAACCCGAACGCATATTGACCCCCTACCAACCTGCCAGCCCGTTAACACAACCCAGAATTCGGTATGAGAACAGATAGTACCTCTTAATGCCCGATACAAAAGATTAGCAACGGTTTCTTCTGATTCCTTATAAACAAGATCTTGAACCAATGATTTCCCCATCGCATTCTCAACCGACAAGCCCGTCAACTCTGCCACTTTCGCATTCCACCCATTTATTCTCCCCTCAACATCAACTGCGAGTATAGGCACAGTCGCAGTCTCAATCAACCTAATCATTTCACGGGCCACCGAGCTAATCTCATCCACATCGTGCATCTTGGGCTATTTAACTTGTGTACTAACAACACCTTTCGAGTTATATTCATCCACATCTTTGAAAAAATCTCTCAAGATTAACTGCAATGAATGAATTGCATCCATTTCAGTATTCTCCCATGGCAAACTCCTACTCTTCACCACTTCTAAAAACATGTTAAACGAGGACCTCGGATGCATTCATTGACTCTCGTCTTTATCTTTCGCATGATGTTTAGCCCCACCCCATTTGATCTCTTTTGTTGTGTTTGATCTGAACCAGAATAATATATTTTTTGAGGTAAAGTAAGCCACTGCCATCCCACAAACCGCGTCCCCTAGACCCGCAGCGCCCGGGTAACCCGCATCGGCTAAACTATCCGTGCTTAAACCGGTTGAGTCTTGGTGACACGCAACTAGCCACTCGACGATATCTTTGATTTGAGTCTTGGTAACACACGACGAGTCCCCATAGTCGCATTGACGGTCTTTGGCCCGTGTTTTCGTCATCTAGCCCGTTAAACCATATGATTGCTACTAGACATTTCATGTCAACTGTTAAACCATATGATTGCTATTAGACTAATAATGATTACATATACAATATACTATCATCTATTACGGATTGTTCATCTATGCAGTTAATGTGGTAAAATATCGGATATCGGTCAAGGACCGATATATGAAATACATGTTTTTTATGTGTGTTGTTTGGTTTTGGTTATCTTTATGTTCGGTAAGTCTTATGTATTGTATGTAGGATTAGTCAGTACTTACAATCTAATTGTATGATGCATTGTGTTAAAGAGATGTTTTGTTTTTCTTTTTTAAAGTGAACTTTGGGACTTTTCTATGGATGATCAAATACTCCGTAATTCCGTATAATTCATGTTGTGCGAGCTAGACAATTGCAAGCAGCTGGACTAATTTGCGTATTGCTAGCTTTCATTACACTAGATTGTCTACCAAAAAACATGCTAATATACCTACTAGAAATGTAATTTTACAACGACGATATGTACAAGAAGAGATGTTACGTGACCTTTCAAACAGTGGTAAATGTCGTGAGCTTATTCGTATGAGTGAGAAAGCTTATATGACATTGTGCAATATCTTAAAGCATGATGGTGGTCTTCAAGCTACTCAACGAATGTCCGTTGAAGAGGAAGTTGCAACATTTTTGCATATTATAGGTAATGGCATGAGAAATAGGTTAGCCTCTTGGATATACCGCCGTTCTAGATCAACAACCAGTTGGTGCTTCCATAGAGTTCTGCGAGCGATTTTATCGTTAGAAAGTCATTATATACAACAACCTAAAGGTGATATTGTCCCGAAAGAAATTCAAGAGAAAAATAGATTTTATCCTTTTTTCAAGGATTGCATAGGGCCAATTGATGGAACACATGTTCGTGTTAAAGTACCAAACAAAGATGCCGCTAGATATCGTGGTCGTAAAGGATACCCGACAATAAATGTATTGGCAGCTTGTACATTTGACTTGAAGTTTATATATGTTCTAACTGGTTGGGAGGGGACTGCATCAGACTCAAGAATAATAAAGAATGCATTTAATAGAAGTGAGAAACTAGTAATTCCAACGGGTAATTTTTCAAACCAGTTTTAATTAATTGTTATATTATTTTAGAATATACTAATTACAATTTAATTATAGGTAGATAATGTTTACTAGATGCGGGTTTGCCTTATACAAGCTCACTAATGACACCATATAGAGGCGTTATGTATCACTTGAAAGAGTACTCTACCCGTGCCCCTGAGAACTCAAAGGAGTTGTTCAACCTTCGTCATGCATCATTACGTAATGCAGTTGAACGAGCATTTGGTGTCCTAAAAAAGAGGTTTCTTATAATTAGAAGTACAGCAGAACCATTTTACTCTTGTCAAACACAGTCAGACATCTTTTTGGCATGTTGCATTCTACACAACTTTTTGCTAGAGGAAGATCGTGACAAAGATCTTGAAGATGAAGTCTTACATGAGGTGTTAAATGAACCAGTAGAGGAAGAACGTCATAGTACTATAGGCATGTGTGAGGGTAGTACTGAAGCAGACCAATTAAGGAACTCAATTGAAAATCAAATGTGGACTAACTATTTGATGTTACAAGAAGACGAAATAGATATGTCAAATTAGTTTTAGAATAGTACATTATAGTAGTTCGTTTTGACATTGTATTGATGATTGGTGTTTGAAATTATTTATGTTATTTGGTTTTTGTATTATTAAATATTATTACATTTACCAATTGCAAGTTTTTAATTGTTCTAACAATGTATTCTTGTTGAAATTGTATTATTAACTATTATTACATTTGAAGATTGCAATTCTTCATGAGCAAACATGACGTTAGTGAAAATACCAGTGAAAAAGAAAACATGATGTGGACGGAAACTATGGATAATGCATTCATACAGTCCATGATAACGCAAGAGATCAATGGTTATAGGATTGGAGGAAATTTTACTCCACAAGCATACAAAAATATGGTTGCGCAGCTTAGCACAAATCTTCAAATGACTTTTACCAAAGCTCATTTGAAGAATCGTTTAAAGACGTTGAAACACCATTTTTCTGCCTGGTATGATATGTTTCAGGGAACGTCATTAAGTGGGTTCTCATGGAATCCTGAAACTCAACTAATTGAAGCGGAGGATGAAGTCTGGCAAAAATTAATAGACGTAAGTGCTTTAATTATTTACTAGAATATTCAGATTATCGTCTGTAATACTAATTATTTTGATTTTGTTAAATAGTCAAAGCCAAAAGCTGCAGCGTTGAAGACGTAGAAAGTCACAAACTATCATGAAATGCTAGAACTATTTGCAAAGGATAGGGCATCAGGTGCACAAGCTGAAACTGGTAAAAAAAGAAATGCCCGATTGTAGAAGGATAATGGCATTAACACAGAAACACCTCCAGAACTGGATAAATTCTTAGTTACCAATGATGTAACTCTAGAGAGCCAATACAATCTTGATGATGATGTTCATGTGGTTGATCTTACGTCTTCTCTACCCGAGCAGTCTTCTAGTGCAAATACATATAAGAGTAGAAAAAGAAAAGTCGAACAAGAAGATGATGGTTTAACCTCAATGATTATGAATGGTGTTGGCAGTATAGCTAACGCTATTGCTGAAGGTAATAAAATTATTCAGGAAAGCAATAAAATACTTGAAAGAGTTCATCATCGCGAGTACACAGGTGATGAAATTATTAAAGAATTGGAACCGATGGGTTTGGAACCTCAAGAAATTCCACTGGCTTTCAATTATTTGGTGGAGAATCAACCTAAAGCGAGATCATTATTTAGTTGTTCTCCTAATATGCGGTTGAGTTTGCTAATAGGTATGATGGGTTTAGGTAATTAAGGACTCAAGGATGCATTTATCTAGTAAAGTTTTTCTTGTTTGATAACTTAGTATGTTTATGACCTTTTTATTTGTTTCTTGTTTGGTTGACCTTATCTAGTAAAGCTTTTCTTGTTTGATAACTTGGTTTCTTTATTTCCTCTTTTAATTTGTTGTTTCGTATTCTGGCGTTATTCCACAGTTATTCGAATTTGTTGGTCAAACAGTATACCTATCTGAAGTGGTTCACTGTTTCATTGCTGGACCAGATGATTGGGGATTGGTATGTTAAGTGAAATGCAGGGAATTTGTTGGAATGTGTTATGTTATGAGACTGTTAAATAAACCATTTCGGTTAGATTCAATAGTATAATTTCTTTTGAAAGTTCAAAATCCTTGTAAAAACGTACTCTTGTTACTAATGTTACTTTTTCACACAGTTAATATTATGAGACTGTTAAATTAATCATTTCGGTTAGATTCAATAGTATAATTTCTTTTGAAAGTTCAAAATCATTGTAAAAACGTACTCTTGTTACTAATGTCACTTTTTCACACAGTTAATACAGGTCTAGTCCTCGGTTATGGTTTTTCATAATTTTCGGTTTCGGGTAGGTTCGGGTTTAAACCGGGTCGGGTCGAGTTAACTCATTTGCTCAGCCCTACATTAGTCTCTATGTCATGACATATTTTTAGGTTAATTAAAATGTTCTATGTTTAAAGGGTATAATGGTAAAATTGTTCCTTTCTTTTCTTTTCCTCCTAACTCGGAAACACATAAAAATATAAAATGCTTGATTTCTTGTCTTTTCCTTTACTTTTCATTAAACTCGGGAATACGAAAAAAATCACATATTTTCCTCCCTCTTCTCTTTTAATTCATTTTCCTTCCCCTCCCATGTTAAATGAGACTCGGGAACACAGTGTTAGTATAATTTGTTTAATAGCCAGAAAGCCTTATAAAAAACACGCAACATAATATTTCCAAAATGATCTCCATACATTTTCAACTTTGTGCAAAAAAAAAAAAAAAAAAAAAAAAAAAAAAAAATTTTTATTTGATTGTTTCATGTTTAACATCTTTCTTGACACATTTTGTCCTCAAGTGTTGCAAAAGGCTACTTCAGCTGATGTTTGAGTTCTTCCACCTTTCTTTCAGTGTCCTTCAGTGCCTTCCCATATTTACTTATCAACTGTGAAAACATAAAAAATATAAATATATATATATCAACCATTAATCAGAAATTAAATTTCAATCATCAGTTTATGTTTCAAACGATCTAATGCAAAGATTTAGCGAAAACCCACCTCGTCAACTTCATTTGATGTCATGATGAAAGGCGGAGACATCATTATACTATCACCAGCAACACGCACCAACATCCCATGTTTCTCACACTGTGCTCCAAAGTATGCACCTATTTCTGAGTTCAAACAACATTCAAAACTTTGTATAAGGTTTGATGGTTATGATTTATATAGTTGAATGCTCATGATTCTTAATTTAAAAAAACAGTCTTACTCCATTCAGGCGGGAACAATTCGTGTGGTGACTTGTTATCCGTAAATTCTGTCCCCAAAATCAATCCAGTTCCACGAATCTATAAACATTTGAACATTTAAACATGTAATGAGTTGGCATGTTTTTACTTTCTGAGGTCAAACAGGCAACTTCTAAATAAAAAATAAATGAATTGTTGTTACAACTATGACACCAAAACGATATGTTTGTGATGCCGGATATATAAAGTTTAACATATGGATACATTTCTGCCTAAAAAGATATAAGGATTTTATTTTAAATTCTTAAGTTGAAAAGCATGTTATTGGATCTCAAAAGTCAGAATGTATTGACCAAATGAAAATAACCTGAAAAGGCTAGAAATTACGTACCTCTCCAATTATGGGACTTGAGGAAAAGGCTTTTATACCGTCTTGAAACATTGGGGATATACGATTTACTTGATCGAGAATATTTCGCTCTCTAGAAAAAAACCAACATATATTGATTTAAAAATCATAAATAATATGATTTTCACTTTCATTTTATTCAAAATTGGAGCAAATAACAGCATACTGGTAAATCTTGAGAGTTTCCAGTGCAACAGCACAAGCTACAGGGTGCCCAGAGTACGTGAATCCATGAGAAAATGTACCTGATATTATGATATAAGCAAATTAAATATTAGATTATGTTGGAGGTATAGAAAATATGGTTTTGTAAGTTTTTCGTGTAGTACCGAGTTTATTGCTTTGAGAATATATGACATCTGCAACCTTGGGGCTCACAAGAACAGCACCAATCGGCATATATGCTGAAGAAAGCGCCTGAAAATATTAATTATTATTAACCTTTTGAATGATTAAAAATGGAAATTCAAATACAACGTAAATTATTAAGTATATAATGGTTCTAGACGTTAAACATTATAATCCTTTTATACCTTAGCAATGGTGACAAGATCAGGTTTAATGTCGTATTTATCACAACCGAACATGGTTCCAAGCCTTCCGAAGCCGCAAATTACCTGTAAATAATATACAAGACTATGTAGGAAGCGTATCATGTAGGTAAGAAATTAAGAATATAGAAAGTACCTCGTCAGCAATGAATAAAATGTCATATTTTTTAACAACAGCTTGAATCTGCATAAACAAAAGACATAAAAAGAATTATGAAAACGAGCAATCAATTGAGCGTAGGGTCAAAATGTTGGTCAATTTAAAAGTCAACTTGACCTTCTCAAAGTATGTTTTAGGAGGAAGTATCACACCTCCTGCTCCCATAACTGGTTCAGCAATAAAAGCAGCAATCTAAAAACAAAGAAAAAACATAAAATATAATTAATTAAGTATTGACCTTTTGTTAAATGATATGCGAAGTGCGTTTACCGTCTCTGGTCCTTCTTTGAGAATAAGGTTCTCCAAATTGGTAGCCAATCTAGTTGAAAACTCCTCTTCGGTCTCACCTAACGTATTATTTAAAATAAAAATTTTAAGTTATAGAAAAAGACGTCTCGAGACACTATGCTTATAACATTGTTCTCTGACAGTTAAATGTTTGTAATAAACAAGAACGAAAAAACCGAACCTGGAAGATGATATCGCCAATAATGAGGGCAATCTGTGTGCAATACAAACGGAGTTGGCAGATCAAAATGTTGATGTAATGCTGGCAGGCTGAAAGAAAACAAAATTATAAACAAAAAAAAAATGCCAGAAAAATACACTTTTGACTTTTATGGTCAAAGTGGCTAATCTTTAAATTTATATCATTAATAATATCATACCCTGAAAGACTAGCTGATATGAGAGTGGATCCATGGTACCTGTGACAATACAGAGTACACATTATAATTGTGTTAAGCATGCAATAAAACATGTTAAATTACTTGTACGGATGTTAAATTACGATTTTGTCCTAGCGATGATTTTCTTCTTATTTGGCCTTCCGAGCGCATTGTTGTAGTACCAAACCAGCTTCACCTATAAAATCGATATTGATATGAAAATGGTGTTTCTTACAAACATTAAAATCACTTATACGTATCATAACTGAACCTGAGTATCATTTGCATCGGATCCGCTGTTTGTGAAAAAGACTTTAGCCATTTCGTTTGATGTGAACATTCCCAGAAGTTCTCGTGCAAGATCCTGTAAGCATAAGTATATAATATTATCATTAACAGAAGTATGTTCTCATCAACTATTAATGTGACATGTATGTTAATAAACGGTTTTATTGTACCAAAGAAGGTTTTGTAGTACGGTTCCAGAACGAATGGTAGAAAGGTAAAGTATTTAGTTGCTTGGTTGCCGCAGCAATTAGACGAGGCTCATTCCCACCTAAAAACAATTCAAAATAATATAAAAAATAAGTAAATAACTCGTTTTAATAATTTGTTGACAGTTTTAGAAAGATGTTAAAAATGAGAATACGAGATTGACCTAAAGGATTGCACCACAAGCCTACAAGAGCATCGAGATACTTCTTCCCATTTACGTCATACACGTATGATCCCTACAAGTGATTATAAGGTAAAAAATAAATAAAAAATGAAAATGTGACTATAAAAGTTAACAAAGTATTACAATAACAGGATACCTCAGATTTTTCTATCACCAATGGGTTTGAATCAGTAGTCTGCCATCCAGCTGTGAAAGGTGCCAACATACCATGCCCCTTATATCTAAGAAACCATATTAAAGGTTAAATGCAATAGGAATTCACAAAATATATGTAAACGAGTAGTGTTCTGCGTCAAATACGACATACCCATCATCATCAACAGCGGCAGCATTGGTGCTGTGCCATCTTACAGTGGAAAGATTTCGCACATTTCTTGTGCATGTATGAACCTGTAAGCCACAACATTATTATAAAAAATGTATATAAATTCATAACTACTTATTGAAAGTGAATTCATAAGTGTACCAAGACAAGAATCCCATAGGTTTAAATTTTTAATCTAACCATAGACTCTTCATTTTTTTTCTAATGGAAATCTGCTGTTAAAAAAAAAAAAAAAAAAAAAAAAAGAGAGAGATCTTCAATTTAAATAATACATTTTGTGAGAATCAAGAAGACCTTTTAACATTAAGGTCAAACCCTTTAATTAAAGTCAAAATTGACATAAATTCTCAGAAACTTAAGGGAAAAAAACCAAGGTTGGAGAACTCGCTAGTCGCTAGTCGGCCGGTGAGGTGGGGACTAGCGACTACTCGGGATTAATCGGATCGGGTTTTTTATATGTAATTTTCAGTTTTTTGTATACATATACATATTTTTATAGGTAAATATTTTAAGTAGCTAGATTTTAACTCTTACTCAACTCATTTTTTAAGTATACAAGATTAATTGTTGGAATTCATATGGTCTAGTTGGAAACTGGCCAGAATTTAGAGGTTTTGGCCGGAATATACAGGTTTGTTGCCGGAATCTAGCCGGAATGCCGATTTTTGGCTGGCCGACTAGGTCCGACTAGGCCCAGCTAGCGATTAATGGACTGGTTAACGAAAAATTACTCAGTTACTGGCCGACTAGCGATTAATCGCCGATTAGTCGCCGCCTAGTCGCGATTTTTACAACACTGAAGAAAACACAATAATCAGAATCAGATTGTATAACAAAAGTGTGGTGATTAATTTAACCAAAATCAACATCAATTAAATATCTGAAAAAGTGTTGGGTATAATTTAAGAAAATAAAGGCGTTGACCATTCAATTTTGAAGTCACAAAAAAAAGAATATAAGTCAGAAATACGTCTAGGTGCATTCATCAATCAGCATAGCCCTAAACCCTATTATCGAACAGAGAAACAGTAAAGAGACTTCAATTATAGAATAAATTACGAAATAAGAGAGATTCATGATAGAATTAAAGGATGAGATGATCATGAAACATAATAATAGGCCTGTAAAAAACATAACAAATGGGAAATTGTATAAACCTTAGAGGAGGTTGATGATCGAATGAAACGATGGAGATGATTCTTCATGTCTTCTTGTTGATGTTGTTAGTGAGAGTGAGTGAGTGAATGAGAGAGAATCAAGTGGACAATAATATATAATTTGATTCCAGGGCCTACAACCAAGGTTATGTCATATGTATGCATGAAGTAGACACTAACCACTAAACAATGTTGAATGTAAACAAATCTGATTTGTCCATAAATTAGATCTATGGTTGGTATTGATAAGTGAAGTCGGCTCCATTTGGTCCAGTGGATGTCCTAAGAGTGTTTGGGATTGATTATGTTGGTCGTTATAAAAATATAGCTAGAACTAAGATTAAATAAATAGAACACAAAAGAATGAAAACACATTTGATAAGAATATAATAAGATAATAATTTTATGATAGCAGATTACGACATCTACATTATATGTAGTCGGCATATGGAAGTCATATAATCAGCAGACAACATTTAACTTAAATCATGATATTATCAACACACCAATCTAAATAATCAGCACATCTATTGTGTTATTGCTATGATGTCTTATTTAGAGATGTACTTGTTTTGTGCTATTTATGTAATTGTGTTCATTCCCTGATTACAAAATCTCTCACTCGTAACAAGGGTGGTTTCAGGAAGAACCCCTGTCTTCTCCTTCCAGTAACGAGCTTACGTGTTGCCTTTTTGCATATTTATCTTCCAGTAACGAGCTTACGTGTTGCCTTTTTGCATATTTATCTATGACGCTTCATGACCAACGACCTTCAATTCTACCTTCCTCTTCTTCCATGGCTACAACTCTACACCTATAAAACAAAATACTTGCTAAGATTATTTCCTTTGCAATCGATACTCAATATGGGGATTCTTTTTTTATTTTCTAGAACCGGCAAACTCAGAGACCCACTAATCTAGTCCAAGATCTAAATTTTCTGTCCACCATGGAATTTGAACCCTTATCACTCACCGGAAGAGGAACATATTTTTCCAACACCTTGCTACCACGAGACAAAAAGGCCCTTTGGTAATGTGAGGTTTGCCTTCAATTCAACATATTCAAGATAGTTAATGTGTTCTATTCGATTTCAACATGGCTCATCGCGTAGACAACTAAATTTCAAGTTCATCACGATGAAAAACGACAAGAAATAGTGCTCATGCAGGAACCTGGAGCGCCCCTCATGCGGTATCATCCAAGATTTTGACAATTAGGAACAACAAACCTTCAATCAAAAAAAAAAGGGTAATGCACGGTACCCTTGACACCTATGATCAGTGGAAGATAGAAACTCGAAAATGTGAAAGTGACAAAATAACATGAAAGCTAAAAACAGTATCTTTCTTTGGTAAAAACTCGAAAGTGACTCGCGTTCAGAGTCTGTAAAACCATTGATCAATTTGACCCATGAACATTCCAACTTTAAGAAGAAAAAAAACGAAAAAGTGAACGAATTAATCGAAAAAGAATCAATTTCTTGGTGAAACACCCTTAAACAAGAAGATCCCAACACCACCACAGGCAAATGCTAACAGTAACGAAACCATGACGCCATCAAGCTTTGACCTTTGACTTTTCTTGAATTCTCTTTCCTCACGAGATCTTTCATCCATTTTACCACTAAGACTGTTACTCAGAAGATCAAGCTGATGCATAATTTTCAGTTGGTTTCTTGCAATTCCTGTTATCTGTTTTGAAAAGGTCAAACAGTAAACAAAAACTTTCATCTTCTAATAAAAAAGTCAAAGACTTTGGAAACACATATTATTATAAATATTATTACCTCTTCTACCAAATTAGAATCCTTGACTAACTGAGTCGATGATGACGAATGGCGCACCGCGGATCCAGTGAAATACGAAGTTGACGCAGATCCAGATCCATTACACGCGTCTATTTTCTGTTGACTTTGACTACCATAACTCATCCCTTTAGTGAACTGCGAATTCAGTTCATCAATCCGAGAAGTAAATTCATCCATGCGATCATTCAAAGTCGAAATCTGTTCTGAAAGTTGACTAATTGCTCCCTTAACAAGACAAGAAAGAAGAACAGTCAACCATATTGACCTTCTAGAATACGCTAACATCACTTAAAGATACAATGAAATCACCTGGCTTGCTAACGCGCGTGTCGGTTCCTGACTCGTGTCCTCAAATCTTTTAATGGAGGTTAAATTTTTACTTGCGGATGAATATGAATGTGACAGTCCACTGCAGATATAAAAGTATGTAACCATAAACAATGACAACGAATTATATTATTTTTGTGGGTGTTAAACTATTAAGAGATGTACCTTTTATGAAATTTATTTCCACTTGTAGGTAGAGTAACCGAACCTATGGGACTCGAAATCATTTCCTCATCTATGCTTAGTTTTGTTTTTAAATCATCCGGTAGCACCTAAGGCATTTGACATTTAAAAAAAGATAATAATTTTTTTAGAAAAAATTAAAATTATTCAAGAGTAAAGTGTCGTTTTCGTCCCTGGGGTTTGACACTTTTGCGACTTTCGTCCAAAGGTTTGTTTTTCCACATCTGGATCCTAAAGGTTTGAAATCTTGTTAATTTCATCCAAGTCGTTAACTCCGTCCATTTTTTAACGTTAAGTCAGTGGTGTTTTCGCCTTTTTAGACATTTTTTGTGATGATTAAAGGGTTTGGGTGGGGAAAAAGTCAACAGAGGTGGATCTTTATTTATTACAGTGTTTTTTACTTTTATAAAAAAAATATCTAAAAAGACAGAAATGCCACTTATTCAACGGAGAAAAAATGGAAGGAGTTAACAAGCTGGATGAAAATGGCAAGATTTCAAACGTTTTGGATCCAGATGCGGAAAAACAAACCTTTGGACGAAAGTCACAAAAGTGGCCAAACCTCAAGGACGAAAATGGCATTTTACTCTTGATTCAAGCTTTTATACCATGACTTCATTCAAGAGCTTTTCGAGCTTCATTTGTTCAAGATACGTTCGCGGAATATACGACCCTTCTAACCCCAGACGCTCAGCAACGGATCTAACGCCTAAGCGGTCTCTTCCTAGCACCTTCTCAAAAAAAAAAAAAAAGTTTAAAACCATGACATATAAAATCAAAGTCAAAATCAAAGTCAAGGTGTGTTGTACCTGAACATAACGTCGGTTAACTTGTTCCAACCAGTCGATTTTCACGCACACGCTTTCATATTTGAACACGTGGCTACTTCTTTTTAAAATGGATGCTATTGTGTACCCTAATGCCATTAAACCACCAAGAAGCCGAACGCTAACTTCAAAACTTATTCTTGGAGATATTATAAACGGAGGATCCGTAACCCATTCCTTGAATTGTAAAATAATTAAAAAAAAAAAACTTAAAAACCAGAAGTAATATGCATAAACATAAACATTTTACAACAAAACATTGATTAAACGCAAACAGCAAACCTCAAACATAAGATTGTATTTTCCTTCCCTGTTCCGCATCCGCAAATAAGATTGACAGGTTTCCGGATCTTCGCCAGGTGGCAAAAGAAAAATATCGTAAATCTGCTCCAATGATTCCGTACATTCTTCTGACATGGCAGATTTGACTTGTTCAACACTCACATTTCTTGATGACTAAAATGTTTAGAATTGCGGTTAATTAGCAAGAATATCAAGAAAGCTGAAAGTATAATTAATAATATTAAGAAATTAAAAAGAAAGTATGAAACCTTTAGGATATAAGTGGGATTTTGAAATCCCGTAAAGGGATTAAACTTGTTAACGATCTTGATATGAGCGGTTTGGAGGTCGGGTTCGATGAATGCCTTATACATCGGATAAACCTGCATATATTAATTGATTATAAATACATATTTTGAAAACTTGTAAATAGAACCTTCTTTCTACCTATAAATGAATTAGAATTTAGATTAAACCGTTTCAGAAATCTGGTATATGATTTCTTCAGGTTCCTGTCCAGCCCGTTGTATGTCCCTTAAAACCCGTTTAACAAGATCAAAATGAACGCCACCTGTCACGGATACTCTAAGATCCAACAAGGGCCTCAACTTTTCACTCAACGCATAGATCCCCTCGATTATCACTATTCGAGAGCTCGGGACTTCGAGTGTCCTGACACCATTATAAAATCACAAAACATCGCTTAAATGTGTGTAGGGCTGCAAACGAACCGAACGAACACAGCCTTTATTAAGAAATATATGTGTTCATGAACACTTACCGAACGAGATTTTATGTTCGCGTTCGTTTGTTAAGGATATGAACGTGTTCATGTTCGTTTGTTAATTTAGGCAACGAACGAAAACGAGCATTGATGAACACAAACTAATGTTCATGAACACAAATGGAAACAAACAAACACAAACAAGCATTTATGAACAGAATGTACATTACACTGATACTTATTAAACATTTTATTTGTCGGAATTTTGAAGTAATACAAAAAATTTGAAGTAATACAAAATTAAAAACACTAATGAACTATCGAACATAACCGAACACGTTACCGAACGTTCACAAACATAAATGAACAACCGCGGCCTCTGTTTGTGTTCGTTCATTTAACTAAACGAACGATACGAAATTTCTTGTTTGTGTTTGTTTGTTTAATAAACGAACGAACACAAATGAACTTCCCATCGAACGGGAACATTTGCTTCTTTTGCAGCCCTAAATGTGTGTGTTATTGAGTAAAAAAGATATACAAACCTGTAACCTGTGCGACAACTAGACTTGAAATCGTATATCGGGACTTCAATCGTCTTGCCTTCTTTCAAATCAAGAATGTTTTTTAGCAAAGTATCATAATCCGTCAAGCGAGGATCTATTAGACAACAAAAATAAAAATAAAAAATTACACATTTGGTTTCTTGAATGTTGAGTCAAAGTTTAGCAATGATGTTAACAACTTACCATCAAAGTTACCATCAATTACTCGGGTGGCATCGTTGTAATTATCCATCGATATGACTGCAACGCTCGGCATGAAGCTAAGTATTTTGTCAGTGAACGCGGTTTTCCCAGCACCCGAAGGACCCGCTAACCCGATCAGTATGATTCCATCGTTCTTCTGGGCTAACATCTGGCAAGCCCGAATCACAACAAAGAATCCCTTTTCGAATGATAAAGAATCTTTAATTTGAACGATTTCAAACCGCTCATTGTCTTTTCGTTTAACTAAACGAACTTGATCTTTCAAGAGTCGCTGTTTTCTTGAATTTGATTCGACGTTCGAGTTATCTTGAGCCATCATGTTCAGTTCTGTACAATAATAGTTGATAAGCAAGTAGTTTCAGATTTAACCAAAAAGGGAAAGTTGTAATTTACATTTTAATTTCATGGGCATACTGCTTACAACAAACAGATTTTTGGGCATGAAATCATATGTGATCATAATAAGTGACAGAAACAAAAACCCTAATAAACAAAGGGTGGTGCTAAAAATACACCACCCCCAAATCTATAAACCAGAACGTGTCACATCATATGGGCCGTATGATAGAGCGACGAAAAGAGACAAATCGTCGGTCGGACGACTTTTTCATATGACACATCAATCATTTGTTTTTCTTTTTATTTGTCAATCAAACACATCTTACCGAGCGTATGATTTGACAATCACCACCTCATACCCATATGACCATTTTTCGACTGTCATACGACCCGTATTCCCTAAACACATAATCAAGATTAATTTCTAATAATGAAGAAGCAAACAAAAGAACAAACTATTATGCACAATTGGGAAATTACCAATTACCCACAACATTCTTGTTTCTAAAACTAATAATCCAAACACATTCAATGTCAGCCAACCCAAAATCCCACAAATGTACGAACAACACACATCAATCAATCTTCACACAATTCCAAATTAACCAATCAAACATCAACAAATACTAATACAAATCAATACCCAGATCAGCAATTACAAAAACAATTATACCCCACGAAAACAAAACTCAAACCGGATCTAAAACCAATCAAATCAACCGACATAACCGATCAAGAAAACCATTACAAAAACAGAGCAGTTTCAAGATTACCAACAATTGAACAAAACCCTTTAGTAAAGATCAAAAATTGATCAAATGGGGTGTTAATCCAGTGGGTCTGGAACAAGATTACACAGTGGGTTTGTGAATCAAGAACGTACAAAGATTGTCAGTAAGGAGGCATACGTGTGAGAGAGAGTAATAATTTGTTTTGTTGTGAAAGATGAATAGAAGGATAAAGAGGTGGTGATTCTCCTCGGGAAATGGGAATTTTGCAGGATTTTTAGTGAGAATGAACGAGAGATTATATAAACCCTTTGAACAAAGAGAGAAAATATCAGTGCGAGCATGTGTGTGTGTTTGTGATTATGGATGATTTTTTATTGTGTAAATAGATTTGGGCTGTTGGGGCCCATGTTATGGTCTTGGACCTTTTAATTTTTAAAAGTTGGAAAGTGACTTGCTTTTGTAAATTTTATTATATTGATGTAGAGATGCCCAAATGGGTATTTCAATACCTGGTTTTGTGTATGGAACCAATTTTAGGTATCGATTCGTAGAGAAAACCAGGTATTGGAAGAACCAGACATGGTTCTAGTTTTGGTTCTTAACCAAAACACCATACCTTAAGTATCGACTCATGCCATGCCACATGACATGGACCGTGACGTGAGTGAGGTGTGGTACATCGACGAACGGGTCGTGGTTTGTAGAGGGGTTAGGGTAAATTAGTTTATAAAAAATAAGAAATAAATGAATGAGTAATGATTAAAAAAATGATTGGGGTGGGTGATGTGGATAAAAGAGGGTGAAAACATTGTAGGTGAAAGTGAAAGAAACTGAGACCAAGGGGTATGGGGCTCGTCTCCGGGCCGCCCCCCCCCCCCCCCCCCCCGTTTTGGGCCGTCGCACACCGCCCCCTTGGGGCCCGTCTCGGCGCCACCGTCGGCAAAGAGACGTTGGAGACGGAGCGAAGTTTTTGAAATGGTGGGCCCCCTAACGGTAACTTTCGATATTTAAAAAAAAATCATCCCACCACTATAAATTAAACCATTTTTCACCCCATTTTTTTACCAAATACTTTCACTTTTCCCCCAATTTTATAAAAAAACCTCTCCCAACCTTAAAAAAAATTATGGATCCCTACAACCCAAATAATCCCAACTCAAGTTCACTCCCGTTTTCGTCACCCGGCTACACACCCGTAATGGATAACTCTTTTGTGGGTTACCAACAAATGCCCAACGCTTTCAACCAACGAAACCAAACCCCGTTCAACCCAATGCAAATGCAACAACCCAACATGTCGTTCAACCAAATGCCATATCAAATGCAGCAACTAATGCAAAACCCGCTAAATATGCCATATCAACCACCGCCACAAGCACGTCCAACACAAATCGAGGAACAAGATGATGACGTAGAGGTTGTGCCAGAAACGCAACCTGAACCTTCAAAAAAGAAAAATACAAAGGGAAAGGGTAAAAAAGAAGACGCAGCCGCCAAACAACAACAACGGTCATGGTCAAAAATTGAGGAAGAGGCGTTGGCGAAGGCATATATTAGCTCTTCAACGTCTCCTATAATCGGTAAAATATTATTATTGTTAGAAAATTATTTTTTGTACATTATATTATTATTGTTATTAAATATTATTGTTACTAACATTTATTTGTACACTATATTTTTCTAACAAAATATTATTATTATTGTTACTAACTTGTAGATAACAATCAACAAAGCGATGGGTTTTGGCAAGAAGCCCTTGATATATTCCACGCGATTATGGAACAAGGCGAGTACAGAACCATTGATTCTATCAGCTCCAAGTGGCGCAAGATGAATACGTTGATCCAACGCTTTTGTGGGTTTTCAATGAAGCGTTGCGTTTATACGAAAATGAGAACAAAACTTCTTTCCCACATGTCCGTGCTTGGCAAGTTGTAAAGGATCAACCAAAATGGAAGGGAACTCGAAACGAGGTTGCAAGCGCGAAACGAGCAACGAAACGGTCTAAAACTTCCGAGTCAGGAAGTTATAGCGTTGGAGGCTCAACCGGTCGTTGCCAAATAAATATCAACGACGAGCCCGACTATGAGGAGGAGCCGATTGAAGATGAAGAACGTCCCCCAGGAAGGGATAAAAGTAAAAAGATAGCGGCTGAAAAAAAAGAAACAAGCCGCATCAGAAAGTGGTGGTGGTTCGAAGTTGGAAGGTATTATGGCCGAGTTGAAAGCATTCAACCAAACCTTTACCGAGACGCAAACCGAGAAGGTAAAGGTGAAAAAAAAACTAGCCGATGAGAAGCAAAGGAAGCAAGAAGAAGCACAGCAGTTGGAGGAATGGAAAATAATGACCACTGACCTTAGCGAAAATCCACCGGAAAACCGTCCCATTTTACAAATGATGAAGGAAAAAATGGAGTGGGGGAGTGTAGTTTTTTTTTAAATGTAACTTTAGGTTTTTTTTAAGTGTCTTTTTTTTTTAGTTTTTATTTAAATGTAACTTTAGGTTGTTGTTTTTTTAGGTTTTATTTAAATGTAACTTTTTTTATTTTTATTTACTTTGTTGTCATTAATTAATTAAATCAAATAAATAATAATAAAAAATGGGGGAGGAGCATCCACCACACCCTTGGGTAGTCCCCAAGGGGATGCTCCTCCACCTATGCTTAGTTGGCGCCTATGTGGCGGAATGTCCCTTTGGGGACTATCCTCACCATACCCTTTGGTCTGAGAGGCAGTAGGGGGTGACGTGTCAGTGATGTGACATGTACTTTATGACGTGACACTGACGTGAGATGAGAGGAACGTGAATCCATTACGAATAGCCTAAGACCGAACGTACTAGGCGTGATTGCCCAAAATTTCCCCCCAAAAACGCCAAAACACGCCTATGCCCCACCCCCATGGCGTTTTCCGGCGTGACCGAACCAAAATCCCCCCTCCGACGTTCTTTAAAACACACTCAATTCTCCCCCTTTTCAAATTGTTTGGCCAATGACTTTTTTCCATGTCAAATACAATTAATTTTAAATTAAAAAAATAAGAAAATAATAATTGATGGGGCATTATTGGGCATTATTCCACTACGCCCATTTGTGAAAAACGCCCATAATGCCCCTTTACTGACTGGGATGACACGTGTCGCACAATGCCCATGAGTAGGGGCATTATTCATGTATATCACTACACATGGTATAAGAATCATAGACCTCTAAGCTAGCCTAGCTGCACGTTTGCATCAAAAGTGTTATTTCTCTCCCCATCTTTATTTGATTTAATTTCACTTTCCTGATTTTCTTTTCTAAAAGTATATATATATTGGGTTAGGATCAAATACAAAGGATAAAATAAATAAGAAGGGTAAGAAGGATTCTAATTCATTGATCTTATATTTGAAGGGTTGAGATTAGTTGTAGGGAAAAGAAGATAATAGAAGGGCATAAAGGAAATCCTATATTTATGGATTTTCTCTCTCCACATGCAAGACACATGCCAATTCCCCCACCGGCTTGTCCACTTGACGTTCCGGTATCTTGTCCTATAGAGTTCAGTTCAATACATGTTTAGAACTCTTTTCATATCATAATTCGCATAATACACCGGACATCATGATTATGCATTTAAACTTGAAATTTCATATTTTTAAGCCTTCATAGAGGCATTTCAACAAACACTTCATATGCAGAATTTTTATATCTTTAGAATCAACTTCTTAGCTTGCTAATTAGCTAACTTGACAACAATAGAGTCCTCCTATAGTGTTTTAAACATCATATCTTTCTGAAATCACTTTCAACAATTAAATTACACTAGCATAACCCTTCTTCACCCTAGTGTTCATCAACATCATGTAAAACCCATAACCCACCTTCAAGGTGTTCATGGAATTTTCTGAAATTGGACATGATTTCATATGTAATTGTCTAGGTTTCACTTCTAGTCACTACATCATCTCTAATCACATCAAACAACACACATGCAACATCTAATCTTAGATTTCCAAAATCATGAGAATTTCATACAAAGGATTAACACAAAGTTTTTACATACCTTATGATCCTCTTGTGATGAGGATCGATAATCTAAACTCGGATTTCGTTTTGGATTAGAATTGCATCTTCAATTTAAGAGTTTTGTGAGATTAGGGTTCTTGGATTGGGGGTGTCGCCCCCTGCTTCTCTCTGATCGACCAACACCTCAAATTGAGGTGTTTGGTTTATTTTTTATTTGTTCCATTTAGTTAAATTTTCATTTTAAACAACTATGGTCCCTCAACTTTGTTTAACATATAGTTTGGTAGCTTTTAATCAAGTTATAAGCTATTTCTAGACTAGTTAACTAACTAGGTTACAACTCTTAGTTAGTAAACTCCCATTTATTTATACTTTTATAATTCCGATAATGTCTTATATTTTCGGGGTGTTACAACGGGGTTCCATAACACTGTTTAATGAGTGTTTTAACCTCTGTAGAACCCATGTGAAGTTTTCTTGTTTCTCGTTGCTTACGAACGCATGAGCAATGCAAAACGACATCAACGTGGATATAACACCGATAATCTGGACTAGCGGCATTTTGTACCGATTCGTCTTGTAGGTGGAATCTATAAGCAACACATGCGGGAAGGCGCGCCACAACATGTTCGACTCCGGGTGGATGAAGAAAACATCCTCGACCCGTTCGCCGTTTTTAGATGTTCGATGGTAAAAAACAAACCCAACCTTCTCCAACCGGTCGAAAAGTATCTGCATTGGAGTCTCGCCGACTTGTTCCATTCGACCCAATTTGGCCCGAGCGTTGTATATGGTGTTTCTTGTTGAGACATTATGGGGGTTCTGTTCTTTAATGGCAGCAAGAATGTCTCGTGGTTTTATGTTCTGATGTGTCATTTGCTCCACCGTCCTCTCTTCCGATGGAGTCAGACTCATTAGGGACGGATGACCCTCTGGATACAGAAATAGTTCGTGGTTATGTTTAGCTTCCTTAACCCTTAGATCCCAATAACCTAACCTCTTTCTGTGTATCCCGATCAGTTGGAACTTGCAACCGGTTTTCCTGGTCCTGCTGCGTCTGACCGTGGCTGTTGATTTGTACTTGCCGGCACAATCGCACGTAAGCCAAATTTTTACCGGCTGACCGCTAGGGGGTTTATCGTAGATGGTGCGTTTGGTAACGAGGGCGTAGCCATTTACGCGTCTGACGTCTCTACACCACTCTACCAATTTATCCATGCTAGCGAATTTCTAACGAAAACACTTATATGTGTCAATTAATGATTAACTTAAATGATTAACCCATCGGTTTAGTTTTAGTATAAACGGGTTCGGGTCAGTTTCAAGTTGAACCTGCGAACCCGTTTGGGTTAACGGGTCGGGTTCGGGTCAACATGGTCGGGTTGGCGGGTTGACACGTTACACATTTATACTATATTATATTTTTTACAATATATTTTACGTCATAAATTAAATGGGGTGCGTATTTTTATTCCATGATTATAAGTTAAAAAGAGAAATTAACATAGATTTTATAACTTAAATATGATATTATTATATATATATTTGTGTTTTTTAAGTAAATTTTAACTTTAATATATTAATTTCAGAAAAAAATAAAAAAGTTCGGGTTTAATGGGTCGTGTTCGGGTCAACCCATGAAACTTCGGGTCGTGTTCGGGTTCTTATGTATGATACGATTTTCTGGTTCGGGTCGGGTTCGGGTTTGTATAAAATTTTCAGGCTCTGGTCGGGTTGAACCCACCAACTCGCGAACACGACCCGTTGAGCAACCCTAATCTAAGATTTTAATAAAAACAACATCAAACGTAAAAACACTAAAATAGTTAACGTACAACAAATAAACGTATAATTAAATGTTATATCTGCTTGTTTTGATACTCACTACGTTCCTGGTCAGCATTTGGACCCTCGGGCGGTCCACAACTTATGGGAGGAAAATGAGAACTATCAGTCGGCGGTCCAATACTAACAGGAGGGGCTTCAAAATTAACCGGGTGTTACGATGGATAATAACCCGCATAATTAGGCTGAAAGACATCCAAACCCCAAGTATCCTGACCTGCATCAGACGCAAGAATGGGATCGAACGGAGCATTCAGATCAAACATGCCCGCTTTGTTATTTTCATTGTTATCATAACTCCCCTGATTCGCCTCGTTATCAAACACATTAAAAAAGTCACCCCAACCCGACATTATAGCGTAAATAATTTGAATACAGAGAAAAATAGAAGAAACAAATAGAAGTTGAATGAAAATAAATGAAATTAGTGTCGTTTATATAGAGAATTTTACGGAATATTACATCGTTTCAAATGATTAACACGCGAATCGAGGAATCTAACGTCGAATCAAATAACTCGCACGAATATCGGGGAATCTAACGTCTAATCACATAACTCGCACGAGATTCGAGGAATATAACATCGAATCGGAGAATCTTACGTCTACTCACACGTGAATCGAGTAATAATACGTCACGTCAAATAGTAATAAAACAATAAAATAAACGAAAATCATTGTATATGGGTCGTATAGGTATATACGAGCCGTATAAAATCGTCGTATAATATATATACGACCACACTATCATCTTATTCTAACATGGTTGATACGGACCATATAAAGTTATACGGCCCGTATAGAATAAAGTGAACTGACAAAGGCTGCTGGCAATAAAGTGAACCGACAAAGGCTGTGCCAGCAGCCTTTGTAGGTTCACTTTATTCTATACGGGCCGTATAACCTTATACGACCCGTATCAACCATGTTAGAATAAGATGATACCATGTGGATTTATTAGGACCCTTAATAAATAGGTAACTGCTTACACAACGTATCATATATATAATGAGCAAAGATGTTTTTTTCCGCTTCACTTATTTCACCCATTTACAATCCTACATCTTTATTACTAAAGGGTTGTTTGTTTCAGCTCTTAATGGTTCAGACATTTACTGTTCAGCACTTAATGGTTTGGATTGTTTGTATCGCGAACAGATGTTTGAATGGTCCAGACATTTGCATCTGAATGGTTAAGTATAATATTGAGTCTGAATGATTAAGATCTCTTATCTGAATTAGTCAGACATTTGCCTTTGAATGATTAAACATTATAATAGCTTTTAATGGTTCAGACTTCTTACTAGTTAAGCACTTAATGGTTCAAATCTCTTATTAGTTCAGCACTTGCTCGTTCAGAGGTTGGCAAACAACCTCTAATTGTAATATTTTTTTTTTAATTCAAAACTCGTACAATTTCTAACATATAGTACTAAATAAAATGTCAACCTTATGAGAAGTAAAAGTCACATTTGAACTCACATGTTTCCTTCCCTACACCTGCTAATAATGTCGGATTTAAGTTTTATGTACGTGAAGAAGAAATGGTTTTATATGCCATGTACATTGAACACTTCCTATTCTATCACCTCAACTATAATCCTAGTACATATTCACCGTCAATTATGATGATCATCTCCCCACATAGTACATATGAACTATCAAGTCAGTGGCGGCTTTGATGATGTGCGAGGAGGACCTCCGCACAAGACCCGTGATTTCGAGGGGCATGCGATTTAAAAAAAAATCCGATATATATATATATATATATATATATATATATATATATATATATATATATATATATATATATATATATATATATAGGAATGGGATCAGGAGAAAACGATTTGAAGTGTGAGAACGGTTTTCAGCCATAGGATCTTTGTGATTTGTGGCTAAGATGACGCGGTGACATTTTTGTAAATAATGGAAACCTTATAACTACCAGGAGAGGTAAAATTGGAAGATCCAAACAAGGGTGCACATGCTAATCACATGTCATTTTCCCCCATCATATTTAAACGCCAATAACTTTTTTATACGTGATTATTTTTCTAAAAAAATGACACCATAAAACTCAGCGTTTTTTTATCTTTCCAACGAGTATACTATTGATATATTTTTTTTGAAAAAAATGAACTGGGTTTATGGCGTTTTTCTGAACTGAGTGTTTTATGGCGTTTTATACTATGTATTTTCATGGCGTTTTTCTGAACTATGTGTTTTTATGGCGTTTTAACTAGGTATTTTTTTTTTCATGACGTTTTTTTTTTTTTTTTTTTTTTTTCTGAAATGGATGTTTTATGGCGTTTTTAACTGGGTATTTTCATGACGTTT
Source organism: Helianthus tuberosus (assembly GCA_030545235.1). Classification (NCBI taxonomy): domain Eukaryota; kingdom Viridiplantae; phylum Streptophyta; class Magnoliopsida; order Asterales; family Asteraceae; genus Helianthus; species Helianthus tuberosus. The sequence goes on from CM060393.1 coordinate 32,335,277, forward strand.
TTTTTTCCTGAATTGTGTGTTTTTATGGCGTTTTATTTGAACACCCAGTCCATGTGAGTGAGTTTTTTTTGACAATATTACCCTTAGTGTAATTTAACATCAATGCCACATGTCATCACCAAAATCGTTCTTACCGTTTTCACACTTTTCACCGTTTTCTTTAAATCCTGACCCTATATATATAGATGTTATTTTTTTAAATAGTAAACACATACCAATTACAATATAGCCCATTTACAAATCATATTTTATGGTTTAGAATATAGCTCACTTGACATTATATATTCTTATGTTCCCCTTAAAGTCAAAGGGAACAACAAGAAATTTGAGCCATTAGATTAAGTTGAGATCAAATCTCAGCCCTTTAAAATAGAAAATTACTTCTAGAAGCAGTTACCAATATTAAGATGTTGACTTTAAGCCATAAAAAATGGGGAGGTTTCATGACGGTTGGGAGGTTTAGTTTAACGGGCCACGATCTATTTGTTGTAAAAAAAACAACATTTACTGAAAAAACTCGCAACCGGCAGTTACAACACATAACACACATTCTAACTTATCAAATATAATATATATAAGTTCTTTAAAAGCTAGAAACTGTGTGACGAGTATGCTGCCAGAAATGCAACCTGCAAAAATATAAATAACACATAAAATTGTTAATAAAACGACCTGCAAATAAAAAAAAAATCTTAGCTACATAAATATTTTAAGTTGATACTACTGATTTTCAATCTAAGGTGATAATTATTTTAAGCTGGTGCTAATTTAAAAAAACTTTGCATAGGTTTGAAAATGCACCCTGTATGAATTAAAAAACATAAACAAGGCTGATAAAAATATCTACAAACATTTATTGTAACATCTACCAAAAACAAATTTATAATTAAAAAAATATATTGCATTCGGCGGCACACATTAATGTGGAAAAAGGTGCAGTGTAAATTAAACACGTAGACTAACAGTTATTCAAGCACATTTATAGCTAGAAAATAGGATCGTGTGCGAGTAACTGCCACTTTGCCATTCCTATATAAGAGGGAGGTCGGATGAAAAACCCAAAGTTTACTTTGCATTGCTCAATTTACTTGCAAGCACCGGCTTTAAACAATCTTGCAGTCATGGAAGACTGCCAACTTGGTCAAGAGGTATGCAGCAAAGGTAAACTTATTTCTATTCATATTAATCGGGTCACTAGTCTGTTTCAACTTTCAACTCTGTTTAACCCTTTCAATTTCACGCAGGAAGATGACCTATTCAATCTAGTAGTATATGCATGCAAGGTATGACTTATTATTTTAAGTATTTGCTTAAGTTGCAGGCACGCAGAGAAAGTATGGAGATTGTTTCATTTTCTTTAAAATGCTTATATCACACCAAATGCGTCTTTGGTGGGGCTCTAACCCTTGACAACAAGGGAAGCAACACTTTGAATCCAATGATTTTACCAATTGGACCCCCCCCCCCCCCCCACACACACACACATGTATAGATTGTTTTATATGGGCCTCATTTTAGTTCCTACAAATCTCACATGCATAGATAACTTAGTGAAGAGGTAAAAAAATCAAAATAAGTTTGGCAACCTCATATTTTCCAAAATGAACGGCCTATAATATTTTGTAAGATGTTTACATGTTATGTGGCATTTTATTTTTGCTTTATCTTCTGTAACGTGTTTATATATAAAGTATAAACAGTTTTGAAAAAGGTAAAACATGGTTATTAATGATGTTTTGGTCTAAAACAACATTGCATTGTAAAAGAAGACAATTGTGAAAATTAGAAAACATTTAAGACTTTAAGTTATAAAAAAACATTTATGTAAATAAAATAGAAAAAAGGTCATTCTCATAGATTCAGTTGAGTAAATACATTAATTATCTATAAACTTTAAAAAAAAAGTAACACTATTTTGCAGAATGTAACAAAAGAAAAGTTTTAATAATTTCGGCTATTTTACAAAATAAAATATATATATCTAACGATGTTGAATCAGTCAAACCGGAAACCACCCCAATAACTTGCGTGTAATGTTTGTTATTTTTGTAATACTGTTATCATTTTTTATAGATAAATATTAAAAAAAAAACTACCCAGTATAAACGTATATATTTCAAGTGTAAGTTTATACAAATAAGAACGAGCAAGTAACTATTAACAGCACACACTTGATGAATTATGCAGCAGCAATTGGAAGAGATGGGCAAAAAAACCGGTTCCAAACCCGACCCGGTGGAACCGACCTGGACCCGGTTCCGGTTCCTACCCGGCTAATAGTAGAACCGGTTCCGGGTTCAAAAAACCCGTAGGTTCCGACCCGGTTCCACATTTTATAAATAAAATCGGTGCCTACCCGGAACCCGGTTCCTACCCGGAACAAGTTCTGGGTATTAAAAAAAACCCGGTTCCTACCCGGTGCGTACCCGGAACCCGGTTCCTACCCGGAACCGGACCTGTATGATGGGCTTCTTTCTCTGTGCAACCTCTGAAGAACATTAAAGCTCAGTCACCTTCAAAGCAACAACTTGGTCTGCATTACCATTGATACACGCCTTGTATACTTGTGCAAACCCACCCTTACCAGCACAACCCTTGATCTGATACTTATTTCCACCTGTGATATATCAGAAAAATCTCATAACAAGAGGAGGATGGAGTTGAAAGACATTCATTATAAGTGAAAGTAGCATTACCTATCTCAATAACTTTATTCCGAACTGACTTGTGCAAAGATGATAATGTCACCTTCCCAGAATCATACACAAAAGCAGTAAACTAATGTGTTTGTTGAATATTGCTATGCGGGTACGCGCGATTAAAAAAAAACCCGGTTCCTACCCGGTGCGTACCCGGAACCCCGTTCCTACCCGGAACCGGAACCCGGTTCCATTGTACCCGAAACCGGTTACGCCGGTTCTAAATATATTGACGTGTACCCGGGTTGTACCCGGAACCGGTTCCACAGAGAACCCGGTTCCACTCACTTGTATCCATACCCGGTTCCGGGTTTTAAGAATACCCGATTATGCCCATCTCTAGATTGGAACAAGCCCAATCTATAGCCCATTATATATGAATATAAAAAACAAAAAATAAATGTCAACTTATAAAAATTATAAGTAGTCTTATATTACTACATAATAATAATAATAATAACAGTAACAGTAACAGTAACAGTAACAGTAACAGTAATAATAATAATAATAATAATAATAATAATAATGGTGGTGGTAGTAGTAGTATTTTATAATAATAATAATAATAATAATAATAACAATAATAATAATAATAATAAAATTAACCATTTGTTAGGGTTTGGTTTAGGCGATTTATATATGATCCATTTGTTTAATATGGCATCGAGTTATTTATAAACCGTTTTACACATTGGGTCCTTTGTTACTCAACTACGTTTTTTATGCTTTAGTAGTCAATGGCCTGTTTAAAGACTTAATGCATTGTAATTCATTGATATTGTCTCTTACCTTATCAGGGCCGTCTCCGAAAATAACAAAAAAAAAAAAAAAAAAAAAAAAATTAGCCCTATGCGAGGTAATAATTTTAGGCCCTATTCGCAAATTTCCATGTGTTATAAACTCATCAATTATTTAAACACTAAAATTTACGTGAAAGTAATTTAAGTAGCTATTTTTAGCTAAGTGTAGTTAGTAATTTATTAATTAAAGAAAAAGTTGTAGTAGGCAATGATCACCCCGACAAGAGCTTGTTTGTGTCATCTTTCAATTCAGTATATATCTATATTCTAGCTTATACAACGTAAATTCTATACAAAATTAAAAAGATTTGGGCCTCCGGAGGGTTTGTGCCCCGTGCTGTCGCCCACCCCGCACCCCCTCCAAGCCGGCCTTGTACCTTATTTTGTTCGGTTTTTAGGCATAATACGCATGCAAATATTAACCATGTTGATGAAACCTTCCAAAAATTTTGATTCTTTTTTAAACAAATAATGCTTTTGTTTACAATTTAAATATGTCTTTATACCATTAATATACCCGTCCACCGGACGGGTATAGAACTAGTTAGGTTTATTGAGCCCCATGCTAGTTTGATTTTTTTTAAATAATAATAAAACATTACGGAAAGACATATTTTTTCAAGCACGAACAAGATACGTGAATTCTCAGAGACGCCTCTGTATCAAGTTCAGATTAACTGGGGTCATCACGTGCTAAAAACAGACGGCATGGAATGACACATTCAAGAATATTCGTTAGGAAAAAATGATACAATTTGGTTAGAAAAGTAGTAAATAATCTTATTTGGTTGATTTCTCCCTATTGTTATTACACCAAACGTATTCATGGTGGAGAATAGATACAAATTGGTTAAGAAAGTAGTAAATAATTTATATAAATAATCTTTCTTGAGTAAAATTAACCTTTTAACTGATTTGTTTACGATAATTAAAAAGACACCTAAGACCATAGGGTATGGTGAGGTTAGTCTCCAAAGGGATCATCCGCCACGTAGGCGCCACCTCATCAAGGGTGGAGGACCATCCCCTTGGGGACTACCCAAGGGTATGGAGGGGAAGCAATGACTACCCAAAGAGTTGTACCTTGTGCTCATTCACGCTAGTACCATGCAAGGAGAGAGAGAGCACAAACTTGAGGGGCCCACCAAAATTAAAGCAGCCAATCACCAACCTTCGTCCCTAACGTCGGAAGAAGGCCGTGTGCGACGCGACGACCCGAAGGGGGCCGGTGTGCGACGATGGCGACGACCCGAGACGGGGAGGGGACGACCCCCATACCCGATGGTCTAACATGCAGATGACAACTTAATTCGGTAATTTGGAGTCAAAGAAACCAACTCATGTACTAGACCAGACCCTAGACCTAGGGTTGTAATCGAGCCGAGTCAGGCTGGGCTTGAGCTCGAGCTCTAACTTAAACGAGCCGGCTCGTTAATATTTTCAAGCTGAAAAGTAGAGCTCCAACTCTCTCATAAAAACTTTGAGCCAGCTCTAGCTCAATCAAGTCGGCTCGTTAATTTTTTTTAACCTTTATATTAATTATTTTACAAACATTTATAACATAAAAAACAAAAATAAAAAAATTAACACACATTTCTAAAATACACACACAAGTCACTGACTCGAGCCACAGAGCCGAGCCGTTGAGTCGAGCCACGAGCCGTGAACTCTTGGCTCGAGCTCGGCTCGATTACAAAACGAGCTGGCTTGGCTCGGCTCGAAAACAAAACGATCTTTTTTCGAGCATTTTTTAGCGAGCCTCGAGCCCCGAGCTTTTTGAACACCCCTACCTAGACCTGACCCGTTAACGCAGCATAATTCTGACGATCGAAGCAGGTTTTTTCTTGGGCGTCACGGTTTTGGGCCATCCTTGTTCAGGCCATCGGTTCAACCGATCTGAACCGGTTTTTGACCACCCCCTACACATTAAGGCATGGCCAATCTCTTGTAAATTAGATTTTTAGAACAATATACAACACTAGTCCAAATTGGCTAAACCTAACTCACTTTCCTTACTCCCTACAAAACATTACCACCAATGAACACCACATTTAATTAATGTTTACACGAATTTTTAAAACAATATATATATATTATAATTTCATTAAAAATATAAAATCAGGCCCAGGTTACATCTTGATCATGAATATAATAATAAAATTAAAACCTTGTAAAATAAATCACCAATCCATCTTTATGTATTAATAAACCTACAATTCTTCCTCACTTCACCATCAACATAAGTCTCAGGATTTGTAATGTTTCCCATTTTCACCATAGACTCAGAAAACTGTGCGAAAAACGCTATCTGATCTTCTGCGTATTTCCTCACAAGTTTACTTGTTTGGACTCCAAGAACGCTGGAATAGAGTTCTTGATCCGAGTTAAGAAGACCTTCTCCTCTAAGAAGTATGTGGTAATACGTGTTATCGAAAAGACTAGGTGAAACATAGTCCATTGGCGCTTCGTTGTTATCTCCTCCTCCTGCAGCCGGGCATGTTGCCTTTAAATTTTTGAGGTTTGGCTCTGCGATGTTGCTCATTGTTGCGGTTGTTTGGTAGTCTCCATATATTCTTGCTCGATAGTTTGTACAACGAGCCATTCCGATTGTGTGAGCACCTAATAATAAAAGATCCTTGAGAAATTTATCGAGGCAAACACCCATAAAAACCATTATACTTGGTTTTCAAAAAAAAAAAAAAAACTACTTACTTTTGGTATATATATATATTTTTTTGTATAGTAAAGTCCTTCACTTGTCTAAAATGCACACACTTGTGAAATTTTTTGAATTAATCACTTGTATACTCCTAAATTTGGTCAATTTTGATAATATTTTGCAAAAAAATAAAATAAAAGTATACAATCTTTTTTGCACAATTTAAAAGTTAACAAGACATATTTGTAACAAAATTTGAAAGTACAAGTATTTTAAATAAGTTTAGGGACTTTAATATACAAAAATTTGTTTTGACTTTTTTGTTTATTTTTTTGTAAGTTGAGAGACTTTAGAGTAAAGTCCTTTTTGAGTCCCTGTGATTTGTGCATTTTAACTATTTGAATCCAAAAACCAAACTTGTCTTGATTTGAGTCCCTGTGGTTTGTATTTTTATCCCTTTGAATCCAAAATGAAACCTCATCCAACTCTTTGAGTCCCTGTGATTTGTATTTTTAACCCTTTGAATCCAACCCTTTTAGTCCATGATTTGGATGAGGTGCGTTTTGGATTCAAAGGGTTAAAAATACAAAACACAGGGACTCAAATCAAGACAAGGTTGGTTTTTGGATTCAACCTTTTTAAAATTTATAAAATATTTATTTTTGTACCAGAAAGTGCAACCATGTCGGTGACAGAGAGGCTTTGATACAGAAACTTAGATATGATGGATAGAAGACCGTCGTTTGGACGAGGAATATTTGATTCCACCTGCGAAAAACTAGCTGTTTTCGAGTCTTTTCTACCAGCCGGGACATCCCAATAAGGTCCACCAACCTGTAACCACAGTTCACAACATAAACAATAATCATAAGAGAACAATCTTTATTGCTAGACCGGTTACTGGACCCCACAAATACCCTGTTAACCAGTGGGACCAGGTAAACGCGATATGCTTCAACTTACCAACACAGTTGCATCTCTTGCAGCATATGTAAGAAGATCAGCGCATGAAACTATGCCGGGACACTCAGATTCAAGCTTGTTCTTTATCCTATCAATGAATTCAAAACCCTTCAAAGCATTCAAATTGGTGGGTGCATTCTTTTCTCCTTGTAACGTGACTGTATCGTCTAGCAACACCGATCCATCACAACCCTAGATCAAATCAAGAAAGATTAAATAACAAACTAAAAAACTCAAAAATGGAAACAAAGAAAGAATCGTTTTTGTTGAACGCACTTGTACGAAGCAGTCATGGAAGTGTAAGCGTAGGATCAAAGCGGCGTTTCTAAGATCAGACTGCACAACACACTCCATTTCTTTCCTAACAATGGCTTCTGCATTTGGGCATGAAGATTTGTAGTAATCTAAAGATAATGGAGGGTTGGTTGCATGCAAGAACTTGAAGCAAAAGATGGTGAGAAATGAAAGAATGAAAATGGTTGATTTGACTTGCATTGTGATTATGTTTGTTTGGGTTTCTTGGGTGGTACTTAATGGAAATGGTTGGGACTGAGGCTGTATAAGTAAAGAAATTTGCATGCATGCGTGTGTAATATGTTGCTTTTTTGTATGAAATTGTGTTTTTTAGTCAAGAGAGGATGGAACCACTATTGGGTTAGTTGGTGGGCATTTTTCAACAAAGATTCATAAAAGGAAAATTCTAATTAATAGTCTTTTGATTATGTAATTAACAGTCAATATCTGCTAAACATTCGTTTACTTTATATATGAATTGATAACCAACCTTCAACAATCAATGCGAGCATGGACCGTTTCAAGTTCAATATCTAAAGTTCAACGTTAGTAGTTTTTCAAACTTAAGGCCTGCTCAAGCTCGTTTATTGTTTATTAGTTATTTGATATTTTATTCATGACCATATATAATTATTTATATGTATAATATATATTGTTTGGTTATTTTTATCAAATACATGCATTATAAATAACAGGTCGGTTTAGCTTGCGAGCCTTCGGCCTAGCGAGGCCCAACATATAAAGTCCGGGCCCGTATATTAAACAAGCTCCGATTTAGGTTCGAGCTCGCTTAAGCTCAGTTCGACCTTGGTTTAAAAAAGCGCGCCTTAAGCGCATCTAGGCGCAGGTCCTTGCGCCTTATGTAATACAAGGCGACGTCTGTACAAGAAGCGCAACTGAGGCGCACGCTTTTTGTACATGGCTTGTTTTTGTGCAACTGATCAGTGTTGTACAACAGGCTTTTTATGTTGTACATTTATGTTTTTTCATTTTAAAACACATATAAAGCTTCATTATAGCTAAATCATAGGTATTGGATGTTAAACACTTATGGGATATATAAAATAAATTTCATAATCACTTTGCACCTTGCTACGAAAAGCTCACCGCTTTTGCTCTTTGCGCTTCGGTTTTAGACCTCATCGCTTTTGTACGCTTCCCGCTTTTTTAAACCAAGAGTTCAATTCAAATCTTTATAGAACCAATTTGAAGTAGCTCGTCAGTCATGCAGCGTCGCTCGACTCGTTTACACCCCCTACTCCAAACTTGTCTTTAACTTCCACCATAGTAAACCAAACAAACATACATTTTCTTAAACAAGCCAAATCAAATTCAACTTACAACCTTAACTTGACTCAAAAACCACAAAACCAAATTAACATTTAGTTTTGTTCGGGTTGAGATCTGTTTTCCAAGACCAAACCAAATAATGAACACTAAAAGGTCACAACTCCTTAAAAAGTACATGTATTACAAGAAAGGAATAATACACATGGTCTGCTAAGTTCTCAAATACAAATAAGTATGAAAAATTTGAACTCAAAATCAGGTATATAGTTCAGAATCCAGGTAATGATTTTTAACACCAAACCTCAAGCCTTCATCTTCATCATCAGCCTCAATACTAACTTCCATGTTCGGCAACACATCTTTAAGCAACAAATCTCTAACCACCGACGTTACCAAACCGCCCGATTCAGGCCACGAGACACACAGAGTCGCCTTTATATTCATCATCTGACAACGACCCAACAGAGCAGCACCCAACCCTTCTACAACACTTCCTGAAGGAAAATAGCTTAAACTTTTCAAAAGCGGGGCCCCTTTTCTTTCTCTCGAGGTTTCCAACTTCATTGCAAATGTGTCATCGGTTGATATCCTGCCACGGAAGTTTCGGCTTTGAACAGAATCAAAGATCACAACCCGCTGTGGGATGATGTTTTGACCGATGAGCGTTTTGGCAATCGAGTGGGTTCGCTCTGAAGAAACCGAGTACTGGAAGTTGGCAAGAACAATGGATTCACTACCGTGGTTGATGGCGTACAAGTTGCAAGATTTGTCTTTAAGAGAAGGGTTAACAGAGTTACCAGATGATGGTATTTCAGGTAGAATTAGGGTTCCGATTAGTTTTTTGGGGGATAAGTGGTGGAGTAAGTGTAGAGATGGGGTGGAAATCGCGATTATGAGGAGTGAGGGTCGAATTGCGGTTTTGGAATTTGGAGTGGAAAGTAATATGAAGGGAGATGGTAGGGGTGGTGCGGGTGGTGCAAAGTTGTTTAGATCTTCTAAGAAGAACCGTGAAGGCGGTGGTAACTCTGTTAGCACGTCTTCCATGTCTTGTTTATGTTATTATCACCTTAAATTCACACACGAAAGGTTAATAAATATCAGAAAATTTCTCATTATTTGCTTTACATCACTTTTGAAAAGAATTATAAGCAAGCAAGCAAACAAACATACCCAGTGTAATCCCACAAACAAACTACAAAAAAAAAAAAAAAAAAAAAAAAAAAAAAAAACCCTAAGTGCTGCGCTATTCTATCTACAGTTTATCGCTATCCTCTAGACCTCTACATGTATCTTCTCTATGTCAAACTTTTTTCTCAACCAAAATTCTTACAGAAAACAAAGAAACTCTTATCCAAAGATTAAAACTAAACCAGTTGACAAGAAATTAAAAACATACATGCTTTGACTTTGGATGTTCAAGGTGTTGCTGACTTACTGTCAATCTTAGGCTGTGCATTGTGGGCTTGGCCCCAATCACGCCCCCTTGCCACATCACGAACACCATTACGGATTTACGCTATGCAGTTAATGTGGTAACTAATCGGATATTGGTCAAGCTTGGTTTAAAAAAGCGCGAGACGCTCCGAAGCGTTTTGGTTCCAAAAGCTTTAAGCGAAGCTTCAAGCGCGAAGCGAGAGCTTCACGTATACGAAGCGCTCAAAATTAAAAAAAAAATATTGTACACATCAATATGACCTATTCTACTTGTTAATCAATAATAAACACAAAAACATGACTAAAAACACACTTAACACATAAAAAACATAGTTAAAACATAAATTAAAGTCGAAACACAATTAAAACATAAACATAAAAATAGTTTTTAATCAATAATCATCATAATCAAGTACGTATTCATCTCCATCAACATCACTCAATCCAATATCTTCTTCAAGCTCATCTTCATTGTATAGAAATCAAGTTGCAGAGATAATAGAAGGAGAAAGAGGAAGGGAGCGGCTGATATGTTAAAAGATAGTGGTTGATTATTAGGGTAAAGAAGTAGGGCCTCATTTAAACCCTATTTAAAGACTATTGGGCCTAAAAAATGACCCAAATGTGACCTGATTGGTCTGAAGCGTCGCCTCAAACCATGGTCGCGTCGCGCTTAAAGCGCGCCTCAAAACGCTTCACGTGTTCTGACGCTTCAGACCAAAAAGAGCGCTATTCCAAACGCTTTATCGCTTCACGCTTTAAGCGCGCTTAAAGCTCGCTTTTTTAAACCCAGCGGTCAAGGACCGCTATTTGAGATATCGGTTATCACGGTGGGATATCGGTAATTTTAATATAATGCTGAATTTATATATACTCTCCCACCATTAACAAATCAACCTTTTTGCAACTTGCAAAACACTAACAATTGTAGCAAGTAGGAACTGATTAAGACTTAAAACACTAACAATTAACAATTGAGACTTAAAACACTAATAGCAGCAACAAGAAGAAAAACGAATGTTAGAACTAAGAAGAAAGGTACTAATATCGGGAAAATCGGCAATAGATCGGTCAATATTGTTGATAATATCGGTACTGATATTCTGACCGATATCTTGCACGGATATCTCACCAAGGGACCGATAACCGATATATCGGTGATATATTGCGATATTAACTACATAGGATTTACGGGAGGACTCGGAAGTGGCGCGAGGGGCAAGCCAATCATATCTAGTCACCTCAACCCAATACCAAATTTCTAATAAAGCCCCACCCCTTCTACCAATCCTACATGGCGCCACGTGGCATCACTTTCTAATTATCACTAATCCAACTGTATTACAAAGGAAAATACCACATAGTTCAATCCATACTGTAAAAATTGACCTAATTAAGCAAAATCAATAACACATAATACAAAAATAATCCATAATTCCATACCTACTTGCTTCATTTACATTTTTAACCTAAATTACTTGGGAAAAACCCTAACAGAAAGTATATTTTTACATTTCTTGAGCAGAAAGAAACATGTAATAGTGCGTGAAATACAGTACAACTGAAAGAAAACATACCGATTATATAATATTGATCGGAATTACAGCAGTGAAGAAGAGAATCTGTTGTTTTGGAGATCTGATGTGCCCTACTGAAACCTGCAATTTTCTCTTTGAATTTGGTCTCTGTTAGTCTGTTATAGTTTTATACATTTCAATTTTGTGGAGATGATTATGTTTCAGATTTGATCCCTAAGGTATTTGGGTTTGGTATGAAACGCCCCTTACACATTATTCAATTAGCTACCCTGGAACTTTACATTTGTTATTTGAGCCCCTTGGTATTGATTTATTTTTGAACGTCCAACAAAGCCCGTCTACTCAGGTACGTCCATAGGCAAAAGGCTACCCACGCCTGTGATCGCAAATAACGCTGGTGACTCGGTCCGTCACTAATTTCAAAGGAAACCTACCGCCCGAAGGCCTACTGTGATAAAATCCTTGGCTCGCGCTTGACATTTTGTTGACAATTATTGTAACGTAGTTTTATTATTCGCTAGTTAGAATGATTTCATTATATCTGATTCAGATTTGGAATTATGGGCTTAAAAACTCTAGAAAGTAGAAACTAATAGAGTAAATTACGATTTTGGCCCTTGTGGTTATACCATTTTTACCCTTTTAGCCCAAAAAGGGATTTTTTAATATCTGAGCCCCCAACATCTTTTTTTCTAACCATTTTGGCCCCCAACGTCTTTTTTTCTAACCCTTTTGGTCCCTAAAAGTAAATGGATGGGTTAGTGTTAGGGGCCTAAAGGGTTAGAAAAAAAGACGTTGGGGGCTCAGATGTTAAAAAATTCCTTTTTGGGCTAAAAGGGTAAAAGTGATATAACCACAGGGGCCAAAATCGTAATTTACTCAAACTAATAATATTTTATTAAGAGTAAATTGCGCTTTTGGCCCCTGTGGTTATATGACTTTTACCCTTTTAGCCCAAAAAGGACTTTTAACATCTGAGCCCCCAACGTCTTTTTTTCTAACCCTTTTGGCCCCTAACACTAACCCCATCCATTTACTTTTAGGTGCCAAAATGGTTAGACAAAAAGACGTTGGAAGCCAAAAGGGTTAGAAAAAAAGACTTTGGGAGTTCAGATGTTAAAAGATTCTTTTTGGGCTAAAAGGGTAAAAGTGATATAACCACAGGAGCCAAAATCATAATTTACTCTATTATTAATATCACATATACTTTCTCCTCTCATTTTACATGAAAATACCACTCAATCCAATTATAGTATATTAAGGTTTTTAAATTTAGTCTAATATACACATGGGTAAATTACACTTTTCGTCCTTTATGTTTGTATTGGATTGCAGTGGATAGCCTTTAACTTCAATAATTACAGTCACAGTCATTTATTTGGAAAACTCATTACACCCTAGGTCCTTTAACACTAACCAAGTTAAAATTTTAAGTTAACTTTGATCATGTGACTTGCACATGAGGGTAGATCGGTAAATAGATCAAAGTTTGATGAAATGGTGTTTCAAATGTGCAAAAACACTGACACGGATAATTTATTTACATAAGATGATATATAAATTTGTATACAAGGTGATCAAAAATAGACGAAGTAGTGTTCCACGTCAACAAAGGAGTCTACATAACATCCAAGTCAGTAAAAACACCATTCACGTAGCCTTTACATATACAAGGAATGTGGTAGTAGCCAACATTTATTGTTGATATCACAAGCACATGCATTTTAAATATATTAAGATATGTAACATGTACCAAAATCAGGGTGAGGGTTATTTTCGCTCAAAATGAAATAGTGTGTCGGTTTTTTATGATATTTATCATAAAAAAAAGCGAATCCAGAAGAACAAAAGATAAAAGCTTTAATCAATTACAACATCTACAAAACCGAAAATGTAACGGTAAATGAATGAAGTTGATTCACCAAAACCACCAAGGTTTCTTGACGATAAGAATCCGGCGAATACAAGAAAAAACTATCAACAAACTGAAAACACATCACCAATTGTCTGAACCAGCATGTAACATGACAACAGTTGACTTTGTATATCAAGTTTGACCCTTTCTCTATACAGGTCTGTCCAATAACAAAACACTACACAGTTTGATCTGAAAAACATCTCCCTGCAAATGAACACAAAATTATAACACTTTTCTTCATCTAACATTTTATAAAGACAGAATCTGTATAACATTTAAATATATAATTTCAAATAAAAAATGCAACTTATACGAACCTACGGGAATGAGAGATCAATCTTCATGTTCTTTATCACTGTCCGAATCTGCAAACCGGGCAAAACAAGAAATTAAAATCAGCAAGAAAAAGACTTGGAATTTATTATTTATTATTGTTAAAAAAATAAACATAATAATGTAAGTAAAAGATGAACGGTTTAACTTACCAGAACGAACATCGTCGCTGAGTTTGCCTCTATCTTGAATCTGTTTAACAAGCATGCGGTACATAAGCACCCACCAGTATATGTGAAGAACAAGCAGGCAGTAAAGAAGAGTGTTGAACACATAGTAGTATAGCGGGCCCTCCTTAATATGCTTCTCCTTATCCAAAGTCACAACTACCTCATAACTGAAATTTCAAAAAAAAAAATGTATTATTCTTTCGCGTATTATGTAAACACGTTGATCATCATATTCTAACCTTGTACTCCACAATATCCAAAACGGGTAATAAATAAGGCGAAGCACGACCCAAGATATCACAAATATGATAAACGAGAAGCTTGCAAGTCCTTCTGCACCACTGTATTTAGACATCTTGCCTACTTCAAGAAACACGTCGCTTGCATCGTGAAGGGCTAAAATTATCGAACCAGCACGAGCAAACCTACAAACGATATAAAGAAAGAACTTACTCATCCTTAATTTCTACAAAAATAAAAAAACATGTTCATCCTTAATTTTCTACAAAAAAGGAGAAATAGAAAACTAGAAACCTGCATATATATGACATTGCAATGAGAATTGCTGTTGAAACATGATGCCCCATCGACACGCCAAAATCAGATCTTCTTGTTTCCCAAAAAATCAAAGCGAAGATGGAATACGTGTAGAATCCACCCGTATACATGTACAGACCTTTCAGTTTTAACCTGGAAATCAATTAAAAATATATTATTATTACTATTATAAGTAATTAATAATTATTGTTGTTAAGTATTATATATGCACAAAATAACAGAGTGCTTACTTCATTTTTTGGTCAGGCCATTTCTGGTCACCGGGGCCTAACCAAAAACTGTTTGTGTTAGTGAACCATGGTTCGTTATAAGTTACGGCCAGCGCTAGAATTTCTGCTGAAAGATAATAGATGCATTTCCAAGCTGATTCTTTGAATTTTCTTATCTTCTTAATTCGGTCATCCGTCTCTACATCTAGCTTCTGCTGCCCCTTATTGAAAATTAACCATCTACCTACACGCTGCAACGTGTGACTCAGTTATAAACAAATAGTTATCTTTTATTAATCATGCATATTTCTAGTTTTCTACTAAGTGCTTATCTTTCTTTTTCATTGAATTCTTGTTCCCCTAATTTCTTCAATCGTTTAAAGTAATAAAACTTACGCCCCGCTTGCGGTGTGTGCATAATGTATATATGTGTGGGCCCTTAGGGGGTAAAAGCGAAATTGCACTAATTTTAGCGTTATTTTACTAATTTCGTGAAAATAATGTTAAAAGCGGCGGACAGTTAATCATGCATCATGTGGTGGTGTTGATAGCCGAAAGACAAAAGGGGTACACACACTAATCGACCTTTGTCCCGATTGCTGAGTGTTATGTTCCTTATGTCCAAGGCTTGATGCAAAACTACTATCGAGCCGGGGGTCTCACTGGAAGCAACCTCTCTATTCCAACGGGGTAGTGGTGGTAAGGCTGTCTACATGTTACCCTACCTTAGCTTTGCTATTAGTGGGATTTACTGAGTATGATGATGATGATGATGATTAAAGTAATAAAGCTTGCATTTTGCTCTTTCAAATCTAGCACCGAATCATCCTCGAGTTAGGGAAGTACTCATAAGCTTTATCCCGTTAAGCATGATCAAATCGATGATTCGATTCCTATTTTCACTAATTTCAAGGGCATCATTGAAAGTTTTCTAATCGATAAATTCCATACTTTGTAAAGAGACTCACACGACATGATGAGCAAAAACTTATGAAATCATCGAAGAACTATAAACAAAACCTCATCTAACACTAGAGACCAACACTAAAACATTCATAAGTCATGTTAAGCACTAATTACACAATTTATCTTATCAAATTTACACTAAAAACATTAAACTTTATCGAAAAATATTAACAAAAAACAATCTATGATCTATGGCATTACAAGAATCACAACTTATGTTCACATGAACTAAAAAACATCCCCTGTTGACTTCCCATGATCCAAAATTCAGATTATTAGACATATATAATCTTCAAACATAATCAGTAAATAGATTCAATCTAATTCTCTACAACCCCTAAACAAATTTAAACCAAAACAACAATCAAAACAATTATTACCTCAAAAACAAATCTGTCTAGGAAAAACCGGACAGTTGGGAAGAAGACAGCAAACATAGGAAGAGCTACAAAATCCCCATATGTTGGGAACGATTCATGTTCAAAATCAATAGAGTTTAGAGTCTCAACAAGACCCATATCGAAACTACAGTTTCAAGTTTGATTTGATTGGATGAATATGATTTTGCAAGTGGAGATTTGTTCGAGGGGAATGAACAGAGGTTTCAAACAGGCCCCTTGACTCTTTATGTTTTGGATTTAATGTACGGTGAATGAACATTTAATGGTGAGTTTAATTGTTTCAGTTTTGGTTCATGTGGAATTGCACAACGTGCAACTCATTTGTTAACTTTTGGTTTAATTGCCCGATACATGATATTTTGGAGGTGAGATAAGATTAGGTTTATGGATATGATCGGGTGATTTCGCTAATAATGTTCCAGTGTTATGTGTGTTCGTCATTGATTCAAATTTCATAAGAATAAATATCAAACCCAGCCGATACCGACATCAGTACCGGTAATAATATTATCATAACATGTACTAATATTCATTTTTACGAGTTTATTTTTAATTGGTTGACTTGATGTAATTATTTTTCGTGCCAAGTAGATACTTGATACTCGCTCATTGGTCCTGACAAATTACAATTTTGTCCCAGTTTAATATTACAATCTTGCTATCATTTTAGTTTTTTTTAGCAAGACATGTTAATTTTTTTTTTTTGTTTTAATTGGTTGAGTCGATGTAACTTTTATTGAGATCGTGTTATTAGTAGTATGTACAAGTAAGCAAAATACAGACGTGCATGTTATGAAAGTGAGAAATATTCAGCTTACTGGCCGCGTGCGGGTAGGACAAAACTAGTTAATGTACAATAAATACATTAATGTTGAATAAATTTACGATCGTCTTGTTATTTTAATTCCTTGTATCCATCAAAAGCCACGTTAGAATCTTTCTAGAAAGCAAGACCACATGGCCACATGGGAAAAAAAATATAAATCTTCTATAAATTATTATCCTGTGTTCCTTAAATGGCCACATGGGAAAAAATATAAATATTCTACAAATTATTATTCCTTAAAAAAAAATAGGCCAAGGGTTAAGGGTGCAACGAGCACCTTCGTGAAACCCAATCAGGTAGTTTGGGACCACCGTCTTATATGGATCGGGTAGTGCATTCGATGAGGTTAATTGGGCCTCTGAACCTGAAAACGAAGCCCACCCAGGTTTCGTCTTACCGTGTGTTACACGAGCGAGTTCTGCTCTTGTGGTGGCATAACAACTGTCAAATGGCAGCACGCGGTATAGTTTCCCGAGGGAACGCCCAAGCCAAACTCTGAAGTCAGCGTGAGCTCGTTAAGACAACATAGTCTGGCCGGAGTGAAACAACGAGGCTCTCCAATTTAAGGAGTGTGGTGGCCTAATACAAGAAAGTCGCTGCTAAAAAACCTGAAACAAAGCCACAAAGAAAATAAGGTGATACGAAGCCACATAGAAAATAAGGTGCTACTTTCTCATTGGAATTTGGATACTTTAGTCTTTAGGTAAAAATAAGTGGCAGATGACAATCCCCTCATTAGTAAGTTCGGTTTAAGTACTCTGGACACTTTTAGCCGTTTAGAGTGCCTCTAACACCTAAGACCATGTGTAGTGGTAGTGGGTTATAATGCCCCCACCATGGGGCATTATTCGACACGTGGCGTCCTAGTCAGCAATGGGGCATTATAGCAAAAGTGGCGTAGTGGGGCATTATTCCTATAATGCCCATTCCAATCATTACAAAGGATTAAAAAAAACATTTAAAAAGCTTTTTGGTCAAATATGTCAGCCCACTTGGAATGCCCCCATTGGCCACTACACATAAAGTGGTGTCAGAGAACTCATAAAGTGGTGTATGTTAGGCGTTTTTAATAAAACGCCGGAAGCATTTTTTTTTTCAAAAAATTTAAAAAATAACGCCCTATGTAATGGTAGTGGGGGCGTTTTGGGGCGTTATTTTTCAATTTTTTTTTAAAAATCACGCCCACTACGGGTGCTCTAACAATAAATCATTTTCGAAATTAATAATGTGAAACATGAAAAAAAAAATTCTATAACGTAATAGAAGAATGACACAAATTTTAAATAACATTAATGTGAAAGAGTAAACTATTTTTTTTAACGGCAAATTTGGATAACTGACGGATCACTGGAGTATCATCGTGTCACCAGCAGAACCACCCGATCATATCCATCTCCACTAGGCAATAATGACTATACACCAATTCAGGAGGAAACCCAATAAATCTGGGAAAACCCCCTTTGTGGGAATCGAACCCATAACCTAATGGTCATAAGCCTTATCCCACCCCCAAGATACCATGTACAGAGGATTAAAGAAATTAGCCGTTAAAAAAAACGTATTTACTTGTTAGTGTGTACGATTTCATTTACATCAATGCATGTTAGATATAATAACATACGCGAAAAATCACACCCACGTATTCATTTTTTCGTTCTCGTACCATCATAAAACGTACATTCAACTCACACTTTCAATATATACGTGAAATGAACTCGTGTTGTACATGTTTTTTTTTCATGTGTACGAGGTGGAAGTGACAATACAATTAGGGCTGTAAACGAACCGAACGAACACGAACAAGGCTATGTTCGTGTTCGTTCGTTAAGGAATTTTGGATGTTTGTGAACTGTTCGTGAACACATGACGAACAGAAGTTTGTGTTCGTGTTCGTTCGTTAAGAAATTTTGGTTGTTCGCGAACAGTTCGTGGACACTAACCACGAACGCAAACGAACACAAATAAACATTAATTTTGAAAATTAAAAAAAAGGCATCGTTAATCTTAAACATTGTACACAACGATAGTAGTTAAATATAACCATTTAAAGATTGAAGGGATGGATGATATTGGGTTCATTCGATTGGAGATAGGCTGAATGAAGGAGCGTGATATCACAGAGGGAGAGAGCCAGAGGGGTGTTGAACATTCAAAGGTCGTACTTACTGATTAGGGTTTCAACTTTCAATATCTTTATATTCAGATAAGACCACATGGGTTATTAGTTTTTACTAATTTTTAATATAATTAGTGTACTGAAGTGTAGGAATTAGGCGGGAAAGTAAAAAAAAGGTGGGAAAGGTAAACAAAAAGAGAGGGAAACAATACATATGGGGAAGTAAAAAATTAATAAAACATTAAAAACTTTTAGAAAAATAAAGATAAAAAACCGAACACGAACGGACATAAACGAACATATTACCGAACGTTCACGAACGCAGTCGAACGAACGAGACCTTTGTTCGTGTTCGTTCGTTAAGCTTATCGAATGAAATTTTTTGTTCGTGTTCGTTCGTTAAGCTTATCGAACAAACATAAAGGAACTTCCCACCGAAAGGTTCACGAACTGTTCGCTGAATATTCAGTTCATTTACAGCCCTAAATACAATATTTTGGGTTTGCTATCTAAGCCACCAATTTTGGACTATGTGCATGGCTAATTCATAAATTAATTTAAAAGAATAAGAACATACAAAAAGAGATGATTGTTATGCATAAGGTTTTTTTTTTTAGTGGTAGTAATCCAAACTTTTTTTTAACGGCAAATTTGGATCACTGACGGACCACTGGAGTATCATCGTGCCACCAGCAGAACCACCCGATCATATCCATCTCCACTAGGCAATAATGCCTATACACCAATTCAGGAGAAAACCCAATAAATCTGGGAAAACCCCCCTTTTGTGGGAATCGAACCCATGACCTAATGGTCATAAGCCTTATCCCACCCCAAGATACCACTAGGCTGGCCAAACATATTAGCGATTTTAGAATGTATAACGAAAAAAGTTGCACTTATTTATAACTGCAATTTTCTTTTGCACATACAAATAAATCTGACAGTTCTGATCATAAAACTCTTCACGTGTAATAACAAATAAAAGACTTATAGATGGTTCATCACACTTGATTCTCTTTGAAAACCACTATCTTTTGCGAGTTCTTGACTCTTGGGGTGAGGACATCTATCATTGACACACTCTCCGCCTACACACCGACAAAACAAACAATTTCCACATAACGGTTCACAATCAGCAACGGTTTTGCAGCGTGGTATACTACGTCGAACCGCAATTGTCCCCTGCCACATCCCTTCACACATAATTTGAATAACCCATATATTAGATAATATAAGATCAACAAGTTGAAAAGATAACATGTATATATATAAGCATAAGGGAGCATGCACAAGAGGTTCTAATTACCAAATAGAATGAAGACAAACACCATAAACTTTGTCAAAGCTTGTTGTGTAATCCCCATTTTGCTTCTGCTATGATTTTCTCTCTATAATACATGTATATATATACACAATTACACACAAACATGGTAATAAATTTTAATGTGAACATAATGTCAATGTTATATAAGGTACATGTGGATATTTTAAATATTTAATCCATATATACGTAACGAATAATTTTTTTATTTTTGTTTTTACATTTGACATTTGTTTGCATTTATGGCATGTGATGTGATTTCTACTACAAGTAGAAGTAGAAGGATATAGGATATACATGAGATGTAATTAATACAATAATCCTCTTGCATTCATTTACATTGGGTTTAAATTTATTATTTTCATTATACAAATATGAGATTATTACATGAAATTTTGATGGTTAAGTGATGGTTCACGATTAAATGGTGAGTTCAAATTATGTATGGTGCAATTATTAGTGTTTTTGTTGTATAAAATTTAAGAATTGTTCTGTAAAAAATTCATAGTTTTATCCCTAAACTTCTTTTTCGTAATAACCATGTCTCTTCACAACAATTCTTAGGTGTTCCATAACTTTGTACGATGGACATCGCCCACCTCCTCTTCTGGCTAGTTATTTGTGGTTGTTTGCTACATGTGGTGGTTGTTGTGGTTATGTTTGATACATTTGATAGTTGGATACTTTTGACCGATTCGTGCATTGGTTGATCCATGCACGTCCCAGGACTTGACTCACCATGGACATATGATGTTTAGTTATATTTGTGTGTTTGCATCACTTAGCACATGTCATATTGGAGCATCTTCACAACTAAGGGAGCCAACTGAGGGTACCGACCACACGCATGGCGATCTAAGGGGAACATAGGAGTACCATTTTCTATTGTCTCTTTTATCTTTGTTTGAATTAATTTGTCTAGGTGTGGGTTAACTGCTTGAGTACATCGCTATCTAAGGCGAAAAAAGGGAGTACCAGTTTCTAGTAATTGCATGAAAATGATTAAGACAATTAAGACTTTCTCCCCCAAAAATAGCATACTCTTAGAAAACCCAATTTGAGCCTTAGCCTTTCATTTCTATCCCTACTTAAACAATTGTGATAATTATCGGGCAATGGCTAAATCATTTGAAGAATTTTAATCCAATGGAGAAAAGAATACGTCACAATATATAAAAAAGTTTTAGACACCCAAGAAAATTTAGCAAAGAAGAATTAGTGATCCCTGTAGAATTCAAGATTGAAACGACTTGGCGTTACTAACCTTAGACTCGGCGAGATCCAATTCAGATTCCTCTCCTCGTCGTTGTGGTGACGGTTCCTCTTGCGGGTTAGCGAGTCTCAAGTGTATGTTGTAAGAAAATAGAGAGTTAAGGGAAGAAGGAGCACCAAATGGAGGGGAGAAAATAACCTGATTCGTTTAGAAGAAGGAACTTTCTTTATATATCAAGATTCTTGGGTCATAACCCTAATGAGCTGGCCTAAGAATGGACTTATCAAGACTAGGGCTACTGAAACCAACTAAGCATGCTGAGAAAGACCAAATGGGCCCCGGTCATCATTCAAATGGATTAAGTCTAGACGAGGAGCCCAGACGGGGGCTCTCGTCGACAAGTCATCCCTAGTCCAAGCCCATTCATTTATGGATGGGCCTAGGACTTATTCTGGTCCTCAAAAGTCTAGGCGGGTCGTTTTCCGCCTTTTAACTGTCTCCCCTATTTGTCGGGTAAATAAAGTCTAAGCCACGTTATGCCAAACTTATCTATAGTAAGGTGACACCTGAAGTAGGGTAGCACAATACCATACTCTTGCCACTACCGTGATGTCTTTCCTGTTTAACCATTAGGTTAGGTAATGCGCCGACGTGGTATTAGTCTCTTGTGTGAAAGTACGAAAGTACCTTTAACTTGAGATGTAATGCTTTCAATGTGCATTTTTCACATGACATGTGTATAGATACATGTATATATTTTATAATAAACTTATGTTTAGAAAGATTGATGTGTACTTGTACCTTAGGGATAAATGGGAGTACTTAGACCAAGGAGAGAACGTGGAGGGGGCAATAAGCGTTGGGATTCTGGGATAAGAGTTGATATTCCAGAATTTGATAGGACTAGTGTGAATCCGGAGGGGTCCCTTCATCGATTGGTTGGCTATCGTAGAGGAGGTGTTTGAGTACACGAAGGTGCCTGGAAATAAGCGGGTGGCTTTGATCGCTACAAGCTTACGTGGTAGGGCCTCTGCATGGTGGCAACAATTGAATCTAACACGAAATAGGCTCAGGAAGTCAAGAATCATGACATGGACCAAGATGAGAAAATGTTTGCGGTCCAACTTTTTGCCTTATAACTTTCAAAGGTTGATGCACTAACGTCTGCAAAATTTAAAACACGGGGCTAAATCGGTTGATGATTATACAACAGAGTTTTACCAATTGATTGCTAGGAACGATATTCAAGAACTGGAAGAACAACTTGTTTCTTGATATATTGGGGGTCTGAGGGTTCAAATCATGGAGTCTGTGAATCCTTTTAACCTGTTAACCATTTCAGAGGCACACCAATGGGCGTTGGCCTTTGAGAAACAAAATCGTTGGGTGAACGGTTCATTTGCTCATGCCCCTGTCGGAGGAAATGTTGGGTCGGGTAGTGGGGCACCTCGTCGCGGGCCTTGTCAGCAAAGGTCAGGGGTTAACAATACCAAGGCAACTTCTAAGGGGGCTAATAGTAGTGGCCTGAAATGTTTCAATTGTGGTGAAACGGGCCATCGTCAAGCTGAGTGTAAAAAGGCTGGTAAGTGACACTTGTTTGCTGAGTCTGAGGATGACCAATATGAAGAGTACTAAAATTCCCTAGTGTACGATAAAGAAGCTGAATACGAGGAGGAGGTTGTGACCGGTGATGTTGGGGTGAACCTGATAGTCAGGCGCTCTTGCTATACACCAAAGACGGATGGGGATGACTAGCTTAAGCATAATACTTATAGCTTTCTGTTTGGTGGTGTGAAGATAACTCTTATTCCTAGCAAGCCTAAGCAGTTAACCACAAAACATTCGGGTACTCTGTTGACCATTAGTCAGTTTCAAGATGAGTTGGAGGAAGCAGATAATGTTTTATTTTGATAGGGAAGCCAGTGCCCAAGGAAGTCGAAATTCCTAAATGTACGGTTCCGTTATTTGAGGAGTTTGTTGATGTTTCCCTGATGATTTACCTGCCGGATTGCCACCCTTACGAGGCATCCAACACCACATTGATTTGGAACCGGGGGCCCAGCTACCCAATAAGCCCCATTATAGAATGAGCCCAAAAGAGCATGAGGAATTGCATCAGCAGGTTGAAGACTTAATTTCTAAAGGGTACGTTCGGGAAAGTATGAGTCCTTGTGCTGTTCCTGCTCTGTTGACTCCAAAGAAGGATGGGACATGGTATATGTATGTTGACAGTCGTGCAATCAACAAGATCACTATGAGAGTATGAGGTACAGATTTCCAATTACTCGACTTGATGATTTACTTGACCAAATTAGCGGTGCCACCATTTTCACAAAACTAGACTTGAAGAGTGATTACTACCAGATTCGACTCAGGCCTGGTGATGAGTGGAAGACCGCCTTCAAGACTCATGAGGGGTTGTATGAATGGTTAGTGATACCTTTTGTTTATCCAATGCCCCTGGTATGTTTATGCGGGTCATGAACCAGTTTTTTATGCCCTTTATTGGTAAATTTATGGTGGTCTATTTTGATGATGTCCGTATTTATAGCCCTGATTTTAATGAGCATGTGAAGCATGTACGACATGTTTTGACCTTGCTCCGTAGGGATAATTTGTATGCAGCCAAGAAGAAGTGTGTCTTCATGGTCTCTAAAGTCTTGTTTTTGGGGTATGCTGTTTCTGGTGACGGCATACAGGTGGATGAATCAAAAGTAGCGGCTGTTAAGCAATGGCTAACCCCAACCACGATAACCGAAATATGTAGTTTCCATGGTCTTGCTTCATTTTATAGACGGTTCATTCGAAATTTCACTTCCCTTATGTTGCTAGTGAGTGAGTGACTGCATGAAAGGGAAGACTTTTATATGGACTAAGGAGGCATAATCGACTTTTCAGTTAATCAAGGAGAAGCTTACAACGACGCCAATTCTAGTATTGCCAGATTTTTCTCAGGTTTTTGAATTGCACACAGATGCCTCGTAGGGTGGTATTAGGGGAGTCCTAAGTCAAGGGGGACATCCAGTTTCCAATTTCAGCGAGAAGTTGACTGGGCCAAAGTTGCGTTATAGCACTTATGATGTTGAATTTTATGTAGTGGTCCAGGCTGTGAAACATTGGTGACATTATTTGTTTCACAAGGAGTTTGTTTTGTTTACAGACCATGATTCATTGAGGCATATCCGCAGTCAAGATAAGTATCACATAAGCATGCTCGGTGGATGGCTTTCTTGGAAAAGTTTACTTTTGTTGTGAAGCATAAGTCTGGAATTTAGAATCGGGTGGCGGATGCTTTGAGCAGAAGGAATAACCTGCTTGTTTCTAAGAGAGTTGTTGTACCCGAGCTAGAAAGTCTCATGGAACAGCTCACAACTGATCCATATTTTTATGTTATTTTGCAGGATGTTCAATTTGGGAAGAGGTCAGATTTTCTTGTGCATGACGGTTTTCTTTTTAAGGAAAATCAATTATGTATCCTTAATTCTAGCATCCGCCTTCAAATCATTAAAGAACTGCATGGCAAAGGGCACGTTGGGAGAGACCATACTCTATGATTGGTGCAGTCTTCTTATTTTTGGCCTACTATGCGCAGGGATGTTGATCGGATTGTTAGAGGTTGCAGAATCTGTCAAGTTTCTCAGGGCACAACTACCAATGCAGGGCTTTATATGCCTCTGCCCATTCCTCTACAGCCTTGGGTAGATATTAGCACGGATTTTGTGTTGGGATTACCACGTACTCAGCGTGGTAATGATTCGATCTTTGTAGTAGTGGACCGGTTTTCGAAAATGGTGCACTTTATTCCCTGCAAGAAGACAACGGATGCAGTTAATGTGGCTCAGTTGTTATTTCGGGATATCTATCGGTTGCATGGTTTGCCATCCTCTATTGTTTCTGATCAGGACACTCGTTTCTTGAGTCATTTTTGGCGCAGCCTATGGAAAATGGTAAACACTCAGCTTAATTTCAGTAGCGCCTACCACCCTCAAACTGATGGGCAGGCGGAGGTTGTTAGTCGGTCACTTAGTAATCTTTTGCGCTGCCTTATGGGTGGTCATGTGAAGTCTTGGATCAAAAGCTGTGCCAGGCTGAGTTTGCTCATAATCATGCTGGTAATCGGAGTACTGGGTTTAGCCCGTTTGAGGTGGCCTATTCTGCTAAGCCTCAGGGGCCTCTTGATTTGATGTCACTTCCTGTGCCAGGTTTTGTCCCCAAAAAGGTGCAAGATTTTGTGGTTGGGTGTAACAACTCTCATCAAAAGTCGTATTTATTTAATTATATTGTCCAATAGAAAACCCTAATTGAGAAACCCAAGTGATTCTGCATAATTCCTAAAAATTTTCAGAATAATTGGAATCAGGATCAGGGCCCCTAAAACTCAAGGGGGGTATACCCTAGTTAACGATTATCTAAATTACTCGCTGTCAAAATTTGAAATTAAGAATCTGTCAAGTCAGCAAAGCTAGTCCCAACCGTGGCTACTCTATAAAAAATAGGTGACCCTTACGGACCGTAAGGGTTGAGTCTTACGGTCCGTAAGGGGGGGGGGGCAAAATTCGGGTATAAATAGCTGGGTTTGGCACTTGATTTCTGGAATTAAAACGACGCACAAAGTCGAAATAGGCATTGAGTTACGTTCTGTTCACTATTAAAACACACACTGATCACGAAGTGCTGCCGCAATTCAGGGTAATAACTCGATCGCTGCTACGATTCAATGTCCGATTGATTAAACTATCCAATGGATGTTTAAGTGCTGCCCACATTAGGGTTTATGCTTTGTCATTCGTCGTTAAATCGATGGATGTTTAAGTATCGCACTTTGTCATTCGTTGTGAAGGTTTTAATCTCGTGAGTTATCGTGAATGCTGTATTAAGTTACTAACCTAGTTTGTGTGCCTGATTATTTAAACTAGGTTATCAAGGCTAATCAGTAGGCTAAGTTTTGTTCAAAATTAAATCTGCAATGTGAGTCATTCTATTTTTATCAAATCTATTTACAAAAGCATGTTTATTTTCAAAGTTATAATTACGGGGATTAAGTCTTTGTAATCACCAAATTACAGCCGGTATGTGGGGTTTTGTATACATTACTTGATAATCGTCACCATTGGGGCAGCCAATGGGGGATATGACCATAGTCACAGATCCGGTCGAGTGACAAATACCGTGGGTAGTTGGTTTGATATCAGAAACATTGTAATCGCTCTTAATACTGTAAGTTATAACAAACAGGTCGTCTTAGTAAAATGAATGATTCACTCAGTATTTCCCGCTGACAAAACCTTTTTCAAACATGTTTCAGGTGATCTGTTGTGATCCAGGAAAAGTGCTATGAAGCACTACAAGCTTATGGAAGTGGCTCAGTATAAAAAATAAAGAAACATGTTTTATAAAATAAAAGATTTCTGTGTGAAATCTCAAGATTGTAAATCATCGGGTTTTATCCCGCGTTGTGAAATAAAATAATCGGGAAATATTTCAGTTTTAAAAAGATCCTGAAGAAACTTCCGCTGTTAATTAAATACCACGGGATTTCTGTCCCGCGGCTCCTGAAACGGGTCAAACCGGGTCGGGGGCCGTGACAGAAAAAGGTGGTATCAGAGCCACTGATCTAAGCCTATTAAGTATTTAGAAATACTTAATTTTACTGATTGCCAATTATGTGATTATGTGTTTTATTAACTGATTATTTGTTAGTTACAGTATGGGTAAACAAAAGCTGTCAAACATCTATCTTAAACTAGATAGGTCATCCAACGAGAAGGGAAGTTCATCCCAACCCAAATCCTCAAATCACTCTGTAATTCCTGAAGAAGGAATATTTGTGAGAAAGGCAAATTATGAGAAACCACTTTCTCCTAAAAAAAGAAGTTTGATTATTAGGAAAAGTCAGGAGGAAATAAGGAAAATCCGAGAAAAGAAAGTTAAACCGGAAACCCAGGAATTAACCAGTAAAACACCCTGGGAGGATAAATTAGATGAGAAATGGGCAGATCTTTATATGCTTGCCATAGTAGCAGAAAATGCAAATCTCTAAATATTTTAACTCAAGTTTTAGCACCTTATCCCCTACAATCCAGAAACCTTATGCAGTAAATAAATAAATTTACAATAAACCCTAGTATGTTTTCCAGTTATCATTGTAATAAATTAGTACGCAGTGTGCAATAATATTTAAAGGTTAATTATGAAATTTGTTACAAGATTTTAACTTAATATTTTATGCATTTTGCATATATGCTACACCAGCATGAGTGAGCTATCTGAAGCCCTTCAGAACCTCAATCTTTACCTGGTGAATATAGAAGTTTCTAAAGAATTCACTGGTTACTTCGCTGATAAAGAAGAACCCATGGAATTTCAATCCAAACCACTGGCAAAACCTAAACCCAAGAGAAGAAGCAGATTTGTGGGCTGGAGGCGTGTACGTAGGAAAAAGCCAGCAACAAGAAAGGTTACCAAAACTGAAGAACCAAAAGACAAAGGAAAAGGGGTAGAAATTGAGGAAAATGTTAATCAAGTAGAGATAGAAGCTGAGAAGAGTTTTAAGCAAACAGAAAGAGAAGTCGGAGAAAGTTCTAGACAGAAACAGAAAATGACTCCCTGGGAAGTTTTAGATCATAAACTAGTAATGAGTGACCTCATCGGACCTGTCGATGGAAACCTTGAACCAGCTAATCCAAACCTTATATTTACTGAAGAAGATCTTTTCAACTACCCACTAGAAGCTCCAATTCCAATCAATCTGAAACCTGTTATTCCAGATCCTATTGTCCAACCTCAACCACTACCAGTAGAATTAGATGAATGGTGGACAACTGATTGGCAATACCAAAATCTTTTAAACAACCCTGATACATTTTTCCCACAAGTTGACCCAGAACCTCCACTATACCCAACTATGAGCCCGGAGAATCTGGCTGAACTTCGTCTCTGGGGCGAAGAGCTAATTAATGCAGGAAATAGGATTAGGGATGTTGGAGAAAGAGTTACTTGGAAGTACGACGAAAGGGAGCGTCGTTTTTAAGAAATTAACTGACCAGATAATGGGAGTTTGCAGGAATATTTGTTTAATAAATAATCATAAGAACCAGTATGTGTAATAACTTAACAATAAAACGTTGTATGATAATCGTGTGTACAAGGCATAATATAATATATAGAAATGAAACTCGGGAAACCGATAATTTTTTTGTTATACATGTTAATGTGATTATGTGCAAACTGTTTTATTATATTTGTATTTATACTAATTATTTATATAAAATTAATTATCAGATGGCAAACATTGGTAACGAACCAGTAAATGAGGTTAATCAGTCTGAGCAACATCCAGGAGATCAATATATGACTAGGCAAGATATCGAAAATATTGTTGCTCAAGGGATAGCCAATGCTATTCCCGCAATCGTTGCTGCTGTAAAGAATCCAATCGAGCCGCAACAAATCGTTCCTAGTAAACGTATTTCTGAAGATAACTTCAGTAATAGTGTAAACGGAGGCAATGATCATGTTAATCATAATGAGGAACCACATCAAGCTCCATTTCCTAAGAAAATGAAAGCCGCGACGTATGGTTGCACTTTCAAAGAATTCCTTGCTTGTAAACCCACTGAATTTGCAGGCAATGAAGGAGCAACTGCATCACTGCGTTGGTTAGAGAAAACCGAAGCAGTAATTGCAATTAGTAAATGTGCTAAAGATGATCAGGTCATGTACGCATCAAATCTCTTCAAGGAAGGAGCACTCGAATGGTGGAACACTGTGTTACAATCAAAAAGAAGAATAATAGCTTATGCCATGAATTGGGAAGAATTTAAAGGTCTTGTAGAAAGAAAATTCTGTCCCGAGTATGAAAAGGAACAAATGACAAATAAGTTCCTAAATCATCGGATGATGGGTGTAGATTGTCGCGGTTATACTTCGACATTCTTTGAATATGCTAGAGTGGTACCAACGCTGGCTTCGCCAGAACCGGTACTCATTTCTCGCTACATTTGGGGACTGATTAGTGAAATCCGCAATATCGTTAAAGCTGCGAGACCTCGCACTATTGACGATGCTGTGGAATTAGCTAACACCTTAACTGACGAACTAGTACGTACACAAGATGAAAACAAGGAGAAAGAATTGGCTCAGAAAATTACTCAGGGATTTCGTGCTGGTAACAGTAGTAATTTCAAGAGAAGAGGAACTGGGCAATTCTCAACTCCGTCATTCTGCAGGAAATGCAAGAAGAAACATTATGGAAGATGTGATATAACCTGCAATTTTTGCAAAACTGTAGGACATCGTGAAGAAAACTGCAGAAAGAAAACAATAGTTTGCTATAACTGTGGAGAAAATTGACATTTTAAAACAGAATGTCCTAAATTGGGCAAACCAGCAGACAACAAAACCAAGGCGACCGACGGAACTATTAAGAAGAATGCCAGGGCGTTTCAGCTGACCACTCAAGAAGCAGAACTCATCCCAGATGTGATAGCGGGTACGTTCTTAGTTCACAACGTATACGCAAAAGTATTATTTGACTCTGGTGCAAACCAAAGTTTTATAAATACTTCATTCTGTCAAGCTCTTAATTTACCTTTAACCAATATTAGGCAGATTTTTACAGTTGAAACGGCAGACGGAAATTCAGTTAAAATAGATAAAGTTTTGCAGGAAAGAAATATAGAACTTTTAGGACATAAATTTTCTGCAAACCTATTGCCAATGAATTTAGCTGAATTTGATGTTGTATTAGGAATGGATTGGTTAGTAACCAACCATGCTCAAATTTTTTGTGATCAGAATTCTATAGAAATTCAATCACCCACCGGAGAAGTAATTAGGATTACAGGAGATAAACCACGTAAGCCCATGAAGTTCATATCAGTAATGAAAGTTGCTAATTATGAACGAAAACAAGGAATAGTATATATGATTTCAGTAATCATTAGTACTAAGGGTAAAGAACTTAAGGAAATTCCTGTAGTCTCAGAATATCCGGATGTATTTCCAGAAGAGTTACCGGGATTACCCCCAGATAGGGAAGTAGAATTTAGGATTCATCTAATTCCAGGAACTACACCGATAGCCAAGGCACCTTATCGGTTAGCACCCACAGAAATGTTAGAACTGAAAAAGCAATTAGATGAATTACTAAGTAAAGGATTCATACAACCTAGTTCATCTCCTTGGGGAGCACCAGTGCTATTTGTTAAGAAAAAGGATGGTTCAATGAGAATGTGTATCGATTATAGAGAATTAAATAAGATTACAATTAAGAATCGATACCCATTACCTAGGATTGATGATCTGTTTGATCAACTTCAAGGAGCTAGATATTTTTCTAAGATAGACTTACGCTCCGGATATCATCAATTGAAGGTACAAGAAGAAGACATACCTAAAACTGCTTTTAGAACTAGGTATGGTCATTACGAGTTTACAGTCATGCCCTTCGGGTTAACGAATGCACCTGCAGCATTCATGGACATGATGAATAGGATTTGTAAACCGTATTTGGATAAATTTGTAATTGTCTTCATAGATGATATACTTATTTATTCAAAAAGTCAGGACGAACATTGTCAGCACTTGCATGCACTCTTAACTTTGTTAAGAAAAGAAAAGCTGTATGCCAAATTCTCGAAGTGTGAATTTTGGTTGCAAGAAGTGCAATTCTTAGGACACATGGTGAATCACGAAGGTATTCATGTAGATCCTGCTAAGATAGAGGCGATTACTAATTGGAAGGTTCCACAAACTGCAATGGAAATTAGAAGTTTTATAGGTTTAGCCGGATACTATAGACGCTTTATTAAGGATTTTTCCAAGATAGCCGTACCATTAACTAAGCTAACCTGTAAAGCAATTAAGTTTGAATGGGGACCTAAACAAGAATAAGCCTTTAGGATTTTGAAACGGAAATTAACAAATGCTCCAATCTTAGCCTTACCAGAAGGAACTGAAGATTTTGAAGTATATTGTGATGCTTCAAAACTAGGATATGGATGTGTGCTTATGCAACGCAAAAAGGTGATTGCATATGCTTCAAGGCAATTGAAAAAGCACGAAGAAAATTATACGACTCATGATTTAGAATTAGGAGCCGTAATTTTTGCCCTTAAGATTTGGAGACATTATCTGTATGGAAGTAAATTTACTGTTTATACATATCATAAAAGTTTAAGATATATATTTGGGCAAAAAGAGTTAAACATGAGGCAAAGGAGATGGATGGAAATCCTAAGTGACTACGACTGTGATATTCAGTATCACGAAGGAAAGGCAAATGTAGTTGCAGATGCCTTAAGTCGTAAGTATTATGAGAAACAACGACGGGTTCGTGCTCTCAGATTAAATATACAAATAGATTTAATGGAACAATTGAAGAATGTTCAAGCTACAGCAATCAAGGATGATGCTGAAAGAATGAAAGGACGAATAAAGGAATTAGAACAAGGAGCAGATGGAATTTGGAGATTACACAAAAGTAGAATTTGGGTACCTAAGCAAGGAAACTTAAGACCTAAGATTTTAGAAGAAGCCCATAAATCTAGGTATACTATGCACCCAGGAAACAATAAGATGTACCAAGATTTAAGAAAGAACTTTTGGTGGATAGGAATGAAAAAGGATATAGCGCAATATGTTTCTAAATGTCTCACTTGTTCACAAGTTAAGGCAGAACATCAGAAACCTTCAGGGTTACTACAACAATTAGAAATGCCTATATGGAAATGGGAACTTATAACAATGAATTTTGTTACTAAGTTACCCAAAACAAGAAAAGGTAATGATGCGATTTGGGTAATTGTGGATCG
Source organism: Helianthus tuberosus (assembly GCA_030545235.1). Classification (NCBI taxonomy): domain Eukaryota; kingdom Viridiplantae; phylum Streptophyta; class Magnoliopsida; order Asterales; family Asteraceae; genus Helianthus; species Helianthus tuberosus. Next base: position 32,367,802 of record CM060393.1, read on the forward strand.
ATTAACCAAATCAGCTCACTTTCTACCAATGAAAGAAACCTTTAATATGGAAAGGTTGGCAAAATTGTATGTAGATGAAGTCGTATCCTTACATGGAGTTCCACTCTCCATTGTTTCGGATAGGGATAGTCGTTTTACTTCTCATTTCTGGAAAAGCTTCCAGCGAGCTATGGGAACTCGACTCAATCTGAGTACTGCATATCATCCCCAAACAGACGGACAAAGTGAAAGGACGATCCAAACTCTAGAAGACATGCTCCGAGCATGTGTAATAGATTTTGGTGGAAATTGGGATGATCATTTACCATTAATTGAATTCTCCTATAACAATAGCTATCATTCAAGTATTGAAACCGCCCAACACCTTGCTTTAATCATATGAGCTTCATCTCGTGAAGCGAGGTCATGTGTGCTAACTTAACACAAACACCACAGATAACGGTAGGCGACAACGATAGATTGATACACAGCAAGCGATATAGGTTCACATAATAAGCAATAGAGATTGCGAGATACACATGACAAGCGATTGCGATTAGTTGAGTTTTGTTTCGAATAAGCTTAACGTTACGTTGCGACGCATCACGGCTATCAAGGAGGGTAGAATAGGTCCTCACCTGACAACATCGTGAGCGTTAATGTGCTTGATGAGATTGATTGCTATAGACTTACGACCAGTCTTGCGTTGATGCAATTGTCTTGCGAGGTAGACTCTCTAGAGTCCATCGATGAGGCGATTGCATTGCATTTGCAGACTTACGACAAGTCTTGCGATGATGCAATTTCAGTTGTTACGCCTTGCGATTGAGTGTAGTGTGTCGAAAATAATGACAATAGTATATAGGTCTAATAACTTTCAACTCCACGTGGCACTTTCTTCACGGAACTTCGGTAGTATGATAAAGCACACCTTGCTTGACCCCTACTACTTTCATCCCGTGATTTGGTGTCACCTTTCGCTAAAATGCCTATGGCACCTTAGAATTCACTACGATCTCCGTGCACTGACCCAAATAATCCCATGTGCACCCGCGATTAGTCGTTCCTTGCACGTTTATTGTATCTCGTTCTAAGAGTGTAGTGCGGGTAAAACACATTATTTCGTGATATAGTATATAGTATGCGTGTGGATCTAGTCTAAGTGTGACGACTAGAGAGTGAAAGAGAACACGAGAGCGAGAGTTAGCGTTACACATAGTGGCAACATCGAGTAATAGAGTAGGTTCAAAACTTAGAAATTAACGTCGAAAATCGTATCATTACAACTTTATCCTACGCTTGCTAGATGTCTGATGCTGAAGACTTTTGCTGGGGTTGTTGTCGTTGTACTTAACTTCACGGTTCGATGTGGCGGTTGTGGGTGAAGTGACCGTAACGATTGCAGTTATTGCAATAGCGACAGTCATCCCCAACTGGATGATGATAGGTACATGAGTAACACTGAGGATGAGCTCCGGTGTAGGCTCGTTTTGGAAACATCAGAACTGCTCGAAGAGGTTCCGGTTGCAGCAATTCGGTTGTTGATGAGCTCGGGCTTGAAATCTTTCGTTTGCGGCTGGGTTTGTCGGTGTCTTGCGAAGAGGTGTCGTCGTTGGAGGATTTGTCTGAGGACTCACTTGCAGAATCTTTGACCGAGTCGTTGGAAGAATCGTCGGCAGAGTCATTAGAAGAATCTCTGGTAGATCCGTCAGAGGGATCGTTAGCAGATTCGTCCGAAGGATCGTCAGTAGATTCATCAGAAGACTCGCTGTTAGGATTGTCGATTTCCTGATAAGCTTGCTTGACAGGATTTTTGGAGAAAAATCCTTCCATGAGTCATTTGTTGTTGATTTCTGCGGCTAAGCGGTAGGTTTCTTCGATAGTAGCAGGTCTTGCAGCTTTGACAAAATCACCCACACACTCATGCAAGCCGCGAATGTACTTCGAAATGGCTTTTTCTGAAGTGTTGACTTGGCTCGGGCAGATTATGCTAAGCTGTTTGAACCTTACGGTGTAGCCAGCGTTGTCATCTTTGGTTTGCTTGATTTTCCAGAATTCGTCTTCCAGCTTCTGAATTTCGTGAGGGGGACAGTACTCTTTCTTCATGAGCTCTTTCAGCTCATCCCAAGAGAGAGCGTAAGCTGCGGAGATCCCACGTTTGTTACGTTCGGCGGTCCACCAGTCGAGTGCTTGCGATTGAAATACTCCGGTAGCGCAAGTAGTACGGAAACTATCGGGACACCCACTTTGACGAAGGGTAACTTCGATAGAATCGAACCACTGAAGTAGTTGAGATACACCTCCTTCACCCGTGTACTCCATCGGGTCACAAGCTTTGAAGTGTTTGTAGAGAAAAGTAGATTGCGGCTCTTTTGTCTTAACGTCTTCCGAAGTTCGAGAGTTGCTGAGAGAGTGCACTCGAGCGGCAATTTGAGGAATAAGCTTAACCACTTCCTTAGTAACAAGTGATGCAATTCTCTTATCGGCTCTTCGTTTGGCTCCTCTCCTGGCTACTCGTCTCGAGGTAGAGTTGTTGGAAGGCATCTAGACAGGAAGAGACTTGGAATGAGATTCGATCATAATGATTTTTGAGTTTCGCGATGCGATTGAGCTCGTTCAAAACTTGATGCGATAGTATATTAGTATGCGAATCACATAGGAGCCACATAGGAAACACGAAATTCCTAAGTTCTCACACAATGACTTGTTGGTTTATATGTATATATATATATATATTTATATAGATGTAACTTGTAATCATACACATACAGGTTGATTTAGAATATGCGAGGACGTGTTGAAGTGAGAAAGCGAGAGCGAAGACGATCGATTATGCATTAGTTTTGTTACGAACATTCGGGTTTCGTTTTAGATTGCGATGGCGGTGCGAGTTGTGCGTTTATAAAACAGGGAGTGAAAATCATAAATAAGTTCTAACCATTGGTAAGATCGGCGGTTCGTATGATAGAGTGCCTTGGGTGTTTAGGCGTTGACTACCCAAGGTAGCCCAACTATGTTCAACAAGTTCGTGCGCGTGCGTTGACCTAGAAGACTCCATGCTTCCACTGGGATGCAACTCATGGCATTCGTCTTCCTAGTCATCGCGTGGCTCGAGTTATCGTGATAGTCGAGTCCTTGGTAAGAGCTTTTGAAAACCAGTTTATAGAGAGTGGAACGGCTTATTAAGGTACGGGTTTCACCCCTGACTTAATAGTTTCGTTCCTAATTGTGGTTATGCTCCTCGAATAAATTCGTGAGTTCCACTAGATTTCGAAATGGAGACTTTCGTCGAGATGTGGATGTCACTCCTAACTCGATGAAAGGTTCTCGTGCTAGAAAATGCGCTGAGTGAGCGATCTCATCGAGAGTTCTTGGTTTTCACACCTGGTCTCGACAGGATCACTCGGTTTCGTTATGCGAGTAATTTCGAAAACACGTGTATTATGTCAGCCTTAGGAAAGGCTAAGTAGTATTCCAGCCTTAGGAAAGGCTCCTTCGTGTGAAGTTGTAGTATACGGTGTTCACACAAAGTTGTAGCTTTTAGCAATTTCGATCGAGAGTATCAAGTAGGCCCGATACAAACCCTACTGGGTTCGTACGAGTCGGCCTGTTGGTACTTAGACTATAGACTAGGTCAATTTCTAAGACGTCGACCCGGACTAGGTCGAGTCTGGCCTAATTCCCTATAGTTATGGCTCTGATACCAATCTGTCACACCCCAACCGATGGCAAAATCATCGGGGCGCAGCACTAGGCGAATCAGATTGCTCAAGAGAATCCATAACAACTATATTGCGATAATATTTAATACATTCATTATCCCATACTAACAAATAATACAATCACATAAGCTATCACAGATTTCTTGTCCTCTCGAACAATACAAATCCGACAACCTAGATTTTAGTTGAGTTTCTAGACCTCCTAGCTTGATTTGATATAGTCTGCGATCTAACCTGCAACATACGTTAAAAATATTTGTCAATACAAAAGTATTGGCGAGTATACAAGTTTGATATGTATAGCGTAATAGATAAAAAGTGTAGCGAATTTCCATATGCAAGAACGTAACACACGACATATATACTCATAAAGCCGATACTACCAACTAAGTCCTCGATGCTCGAATATGCGATGGCAAACTAGACCCTGTCGGGCGCAATAGTACTATACTAGTCATGGTGGGACGTCGCGAGTATAAGCCCTAGCACATATGCAACTAGCATCACGTATATCTATGCATAACAGTTATTCGCAAGTGATAATTCGTTTGATTGAGTAATTCGTTTGATAAGTTCGATTTGCTAGAAACGTATGTTACACCCAAAATACGATTAAAAAGGGTTCAAGTATACTCACAGTGCGTATTTAGCGGGGATGCAACTTGATTGGGTCGGTTGCGAGCACGTCTGCGTTAATCGTTGAAGAATAGAGTAAACGATGTACGGTTAAGCGATAATAGCCTTGAAAAGTCATTTATTTGGTCGGATGGTGCTCATCCGTCCGGATGACATGTTATCCGTCCGGATGACACGTGATCCGTCCGGATGACACGTGATCCGTGCGGATGACACGTGATCCGTGCGGATGACACGTGATCCGTGCGGATGACACGTCTGTTTAGCATTCTGAACACGGTTTTTGAGTGTTTATCGGAAGGAATACGTGCGGAGTTACCGGGACAGTGTAATTTCGCACTAACACTTGAAATTCCATCAGTTCCAACCTGCTCTAACGGCCGGGAATCACCCCGCTCCATAAGAACTGGCCGTTCTTGATGGTTTCTCCGGTTTAGCTCGAAATCGCACAGTTCCTTGGTTGAATACATAGATTTAGGTGAGATTCGTTATCAAAACATGTGGAAATCACTCAGATCTGAGGCGCTTATGGTGGGATGAGGTCACAACTTGAAGTTCATATGAACTCTTGGTGACATCACCTTAAAACACCTCAAAATCAATAGATTTCACGGTTAAAAATTGAGTTTTAAAAGATAGAATGATGTAGAATTGAGTGTAGATTATAGAAGTACAAGTTTTAGGCTGAAATCTTACCAGAATCGCGAGGAATCGAGAGAAAAGGGTCCTGGAGCGTGCTTGGTCGAGTGGGAGCTGTCACATCATTGTTAGAGTGATGTGACTTGCTTTTTATAGGCAACAGAGGGCTGAAGTGGATTTTGGGTGGGATGGCCCATCTGCCCGGATGCCCATCCGTCCGGACGGCCCATCCGTCCGGACGGCCCATCCGTCCGGACGGCTATCCGTCCGGATGACCACTCCGACGCGATGGATTTCTCCGTTTTTGAGTGTTGCGATCGACTTTGAAGTGCGTGATTTTTATATTATTATTATATATACCTATAGATATCACTAGTGGTCGTATTTACGTATCTATAATCCATAGTTTCGATAATTACAGTCGGTTTTCGTTTCGAGTATGCGATTATTAGCGACGTTTCACGGCCATCAAGGAGGGTAGTATAGTTCCTTTCTTGATGTCATCGTGAACGTTATTGTGTTTTGTGCCACAAAGACTGACGGGGTACCTCCCTTTTTTTGGCTGCCACCATCAACAAAGTTCGATTTGCTTACCGCATACAAAAGTAAGATATCTCATCATCCTTTTCAGTTGCTTATGCAAAGTTATTTCTATCATCTGACCGATAAACTTGCTCTTGTAACGCTTTTAAGTGTGTTGGTAGTTTCTTTAAAAGCCTGCTCCTCATTATCCTATAGAATCAATTTTTGCCTCATGTACCACCAAAGATCGTATTTCCACGATGGAATGATCTTCTCAGCAGTTTCAACATCCATAACCGTGTCTATGAAATCACATACAAATAACTATATTTATATATGTGTGATGAGTTACTACCTGTTAGGTTTCATTCTACTATGAAAGATTGCCTGAACCAGGAAAATCACGTCAAAAACGTAGTTAAGAAAAATAAGACATGAATGCTCAAAGTTGTGTGGATGGAAAGATCAAAGATGTAGAAAATAGGAAAAATGTAACTTGTCCCACAAGGACAAACCTTGGAATGGTATTTAAGTAGGAGCCTTTCTTGGATATTGATTTTTTTGACATATGAACAAGTGGGGATGACCCTAAAGGGTATGACGCAGTCTAACTCTCACATGGGAGCGCAATCTTATGTTTTGATGGTGCACTTTGCATTCGCACTTGATGGTACATTAATCACTTTTTTATTAACTAGCAACTCAATTTAACTAATTTTGTGCTTATTTACACATTTAAATACCTTGATAAATTTCTTAATTGATTAGCTTGTATAGATTATATTTGTTGTAGGTGTGAAAAACATTTAACGAAAAAGTTGCACTTATTTAGAACTGCAATTTTCTTTTGTACATACAAATAAATCTGACAATTTTGATCATAAAACTTTTCACGTGTAATAACAAATAAAAGACTTATAGATGGTTCATCACACTCGATTCTCTTTGAAAACCACTATCTTTTGCGAGTTCTTGACTCTTGGGGTGAGGACATCTATCATTGACACACTCTCCGCCTACACACCGACAAAACAAACAATTTCCACATAATGGTTCACACTCAGCAACACTTTTGCAGCGTGGTATACTACGTCGAACGGCGATTGTCCCCTGCCACATCCCTTCACACATAATTTGAATAACCCATATATTAGATAATATAAAATTAACAAGTTGAAAAGATAACATGTATATATATAAGCATAAGGGAGCATGCACAAGAGGTTCTAATTACCAAATAGAATGGAGACAAACACCATAAACCTAGTCAAAGCTTGTTGTGTAATCCCCATTTTGCTTCTGCTATGATTTTCTCTCTATAATACATGTATATATATACACAATTACACACAAACATGGTAATAAATTTTAATGTGAACATAATGTCAATGTTATATAAGGTACATGTGGATATTTTAAACATTTAATCCATATATACGTAACAAATAATTTTTTATTTTTGTTTTTACATTTTACATTTGTTTGCATTTATGGCATATGATGTGATTTCTACTACAAGTAGAAGGATATAGGATATACATGTGATGTAATTAATACAATACTCCTCTTGCATTCATTTACATTGGGTTTAAATTGATTATTTTCGTTATACAAATATGAGATTATTACATGAAATTTTGATGGTTAAGTGATGGTTCACAATTAAATGGTGAGTTCAAATTATGTATGATGCAATTATTAGTGTTTTTATTCTATAAAATTTAAGAATTGTTCTATAAAAAATTCGTAGTTTTATCCCTAAACTTATTTTTCGTAATAACAATGTCTATTCACAACAATTCTTAGGTGTCCCATAACTTCGTACGACGGACATCGCCCACCTCCTCTTCTGGCTAGTTATTTGTGGTTGTTTGCTACACGTGGTGGTTGTTGTGGTTATGTTTGATACATTTGATAGTTGGATACTTTTGACCAACTCGTGCATTGGCTGATCCATGCACGTCCCAAGACTTGACCCACCATGGACACATGACGTTTAGTTATATTTGTGTGTTTGCATTATTTAGCACAAGTCATATTGGAGCATCTTCACAACTAAGGGATCATGTTTTAGGAGACTGTGGGTACCGACCACACACATGGCGGTCTAGGGGGAACATAGGAGTACCATTTTCTATTGTTTCTTTTATCTTGTTTTGAATTAATTTGTCTAAGTGTGGGTTAACTGCTTGGGTACATCGCGATCTAAGGCGAAAAAGGGAGTACCAGTTTCTAGTAATTGCATGAAAATGATTAAGACAATTAAGACTTTCTTCCCCAGAAATAGCATACCTTTAGAAAACCCAATTTGAGCCTTAGCCTTTCATTTCTATCCCTACTTAAACTATTGTGATAATTATCGGGCAATGGCTAAATCACTTGAAGAATTTTAGTCCAATGGAGAAAAGAATACATCACAATATATAAAAAAGTTTTCGACACCCAAGAAAATTTAGCAAAGAAGAATTAGTGGTCCCTGTAGAATCCAAGATTGAAACGGCTTGCTGTTACTAACCTTAGACTCGGCGAGATCCAGTTCAGATTCCTATCCTCGTCGTTGTGGTGACGGTTCCTCTTGCGGGTTAGCGAGTCTCAGGCTACGACCACATAAAAATCTCGTTAGAGGGCCCCTGGGGATCGCCCCGAAGGCACTCTGACGCTCAAGTCAGTATCATATCAACCATGATAATATTACATGAATGTAAGCAAGTGTATGTTGTAAGAAAATAGAGAGTTAAGGGAAGAAGGAGCCATAAATGAAGGGGAGAAAATAACCTGATTCCTTTAGAAGAAGGAACTTTCTTTATATAGCAAGATTCTTGGGCCATAACCCTAATGGGCTGGCCTAAGAATGGGCTTATCAGGAATAGGCCCACTGGAACCAACTAAACATGTAAAGAAAGACCAAAATGGGCTCAGGCCCAGTCATCATTCAAATGGATTGAGTCCAGACAAGGAGCCCGGATGGGGCCCATCTTCGACAGTCCCAAAAGAAATTACTCTAATCGGCCGGATGCTTTAGGCAAAGAGTCATCCGAACGACTCGTGGAGACGAATATTAAATAAATTGGGTCAAGATCATTCAGGTCAGCATTCTAAGCCGAAGCTGAAGGCCGGGGTTGAGTCAGGTTAGTGACGCTGGTCAAGTCTAGGTCTACTTCACATTCTAAGGTTGGCCAGGGCCCAGGGCTAGTGGTACAGGTCGGGGACGGGGAGTTGGGTCTGAAGTGCAGGTCGAGTCAGTTTAGTGGTTCAAGGTAGGTTTGGGTCGGTGGTGCTGGTTAGGTTGACAGTGCGAGTCAGGATGGTTGGTTCAGCGGGCTGCTATCGGATCGGGCCGGTGGCTCGGGTCGGTTCAGCGGGCCGAGGTCAATTCAGATCATTGGTGCCGGTATGGTCGGTTTAGCGGCTGAGCTCAGTTTGGAGTTCAAATTGCTAGTGCCGGTCGGGTTGGTTCAGTGGGCAGATGTTGGTTTGGGTTGGGTCAGCAAGACGGGTTGAAGTCGGTTAGCAAGTCGGGCTCAGTTTTGGTCGAGTCAGCGATGAGGTCGGGGATACCGTAGTCGAGATATGCAGTTTGATCACGTCAGGCAGCGATCGTCGTGGTTGAGCCGGGTAATGGGGTCAGAGTGGTGGCATGTGGTCGTGTCGGAGGTGGAAGTGGCCGGGGTAGGGACGGTCCGCGACGAGATTGGTGTTCGGGTCGGGTCGACGGTAGAGCGAGTGGGGGTTGAGGTGATAGACACCGATTCGTTTTCCAACCAAACACTTCAAGAATGAAATTGAGATTCTAATTCCTATGTAAATTTCAATTTTAGTTCATAAACATTTCACGACCCATACACACATTTGGTTTATTGAAAGTGTGGACATTTTTTTTATTAAAAGAACAAAAAAACATAGCACTCATATAGAACCTTTATTTTCTTTTTCATATACGAATCGATTTGACAATACGATCACATAACTTTAGAATGTAATAATCAACAAAAGCCTCTTCACCACATACATTATCCTTCAAAACCGCTATCCTTTACTTTACGAGTTGTTGATGCTGGAGGGCAATTATCACTAACACATTCACCACTGACACAACCACAATACCCACAATCTCCGCACCATGGTGTACAACGATAACCGTTATCACAAGGTCGTCGTAGACCGCTAGTTCGAACTGCCATTGTCCCGGACCTCATCCCTTCACACATAATTTGGAAACCCAAATGTTAGATTAAACATGATGGAAAGCTCTAAAACGATAATAAGACGAGTTTAAGATAGAGTAGAAGTGTTTTAAATACCGGATGATAGGAGGAAAAAGACGATGAATAGAATCAAAGCTTGTTGTGTATTCTTCATCCTTATTCTTCTATATTTTTCTCTTAACACACATGATACGTGTGTGTATATATACACACAAACAGATTAATAAAATCCCCTAATATGATGTATTAGATATTTTACATATTTAATGCGTGCATGATGAATAATTTTTTTGAGTTTTAAGAATGATACGTGTTTGCATTTGTGATGAATAATTTTAGAGTTCTTAGAATGATACGTGTTTGCATTTATGACAGTCGCTGTGCTTCCCAATATAACTAGACGGATATAGATGCTATGTAAAGTACAATTAATACATTATTCCTTTTGCATTTTTATAGTAGATATTTTAAGAATAAATTTTTATATCTAAATACCATAAAATTTTACACCTAGGCTATGTATTGTCCAATGCTGTCTCGCGCCACATTAGTCGGTTGGGGCGGTAAACATCGGGCCGGGCGGTATCAAGGGGCGTCAATGGTGCTTTAGCCATTAGAATGGTGAGCGCCAAAGAGGAAGGAGTCTGGATTGCATCTCTAAACAATCACACTTTTCATTTTTTTCCGTATTATATATATATATATATTATTATTATTATATATTAATTTCGAGGGACGATGAATAGTAACTTTTTTTTTTATAATAACATATAGTTTTTATTATTTTATTATTTAATATATTATAATAGTTTATTATTATATTTACTTCTAATAACATATTTTTCTTTTTTTAAACATCTATTTCTTTACCTTTTTTTAATAATTGTTTTTTTTTCTTTTTTAAGATATATTAATTTATCGATTAATTTGATACTTCATTAATAAGTTACGTTTATAACTTTTTTCATTTGTTCTCATTGTTCTCACAATATTAGCGTTCTCATTTAAACCTTATATATATAGGGAGAGGATCATGAGAAAACTACATCTAAATAAGAAAACTAGAAAACTAACTTAAAAAACCTAAAAAAAAGCTAAAAAACATACCAATTTTTTTACAATTTTTTATATAAAAATCGCTATTTTTTATATATAAAAAAATTTCAAAAAAAAATTGTTATACTGCACATGTGCATTATATGTGTACTACACAAGTGCACTATATCCGTAATAGTGCACATGTGCAATACAACAAAATTTATTTATTTTTTTTGAAATTTTTTTCCATGTATAAAAACTAGCGAATTTTTATAAAAAAATGTAAAAAATAAAAAATAAAAAAATTTGGTATGTTTTTTAGGTTTTTTTAGTTAGTTTTTTGGTTTTCTCATTTAAACTAGTTTTCTCATGATCCATCCCCTATATATATATATATAGAGTGGGGATCCTGCGAAAAGTGTGTTTTTCCTAGAAAGTCTAGGAAGCGATCTGGGCCATCCAATGGGTGTGTATAATGGTTGAGATCATCTTGGTGGCATTTTGGTAATATGTGTTTCTTAAAAATAGGATTATTTAATTAATCAGGGGTAGATATGTCATTTAGCTTGTTTTAAATATGGAAATAATTGTCATTCCATAACCACCCCACATTTCTTGCGATTTTTTTTCTCTCTCTCTCTCTCCTTTTCTCTCTTCTCACTCTCTTCCTTCTATCCTTCATGAAGAAACACATCAAGAAAACACATCGTATTAATCTGCTTGCTATTAAAACACAACGGTATTTATCTGCTTGCTGTTAAAACACAATGTCAAGAAATCCTCCAACATGAATGTTAAAACACAATGTCAAGAAATCCTCCATCATTACCAGCATGAATGGTAAAACACAGCGTCAAGAAATCCTCCAGCATTACCAACATGAATGCTAAAACACAACTGTATTAATCTGCTTGTTGTTAAAACACAATGTCAAGAAATCCTTCATCATTACCAGCATGAAAGGTAAAACACAACGTCAAGAAATCCTCCAGCATTACCAGCATGAATGTTAAAACACAACTGTATTAATTCGCTTGCTGTTAAAACACAATGTTAAGAAATCCTCCAGCATTACCTGCATGGATGGTAAAACACAGCGTCAAGAAATCCTCCAGCATTACCAGCATGAATGTTAAAACACAATGTCAAGAAATCCTCCATCATTACCAGCATGAATGGTAAAACACAGCGTCAAGAAATCCTCCCTCATCACCCTTCCGTCGTCATCTCCGATTCTCTTCGACACCATCCATCTTCAACTCCCACCTTTATCATCGTCTCCGGCTGTCACCCATCATAATCACCATCTTCATCTTCGTTCAACCATCTCCGGCTGTTAACTTACGACGATAACCACCTTCACCGTGAACTGAAATTAGGGTTTTCAGTTTGTGATGTAGAAGAAGACGGACATGATTCGTTTTTTGCTTGTTGTTCAAATCTTACTATGTTTCGAAAACCACAATTGAGAAAATCATGGAGAAACAGTTTCCATAATTATGCATTGTTAGTTAATAAGAGATAAAATTCCAAAAATAAAATAAAATGTCAAATAACACAAGTGCCCTTTTAGTTAAAATCCCTCCATGCCATGTGTCACATTCTTATTGCTTCCTAGACTTTTTAGGAAAAACCCACTTTCTACCCAACTCCTCCTCTATATATATATAGGGGGAAGTTCCATGCAAAACACTAAATATTGCGAGAACAAGCATAACAAAACAAATTACCCATTTTTTCAATCCTAGAAACCTAACAAGTAAATGAAAATGTCACAAATGTAATATTTATTGCTTCACACACTAGAATTCAAAACAAAATATGAAAATTTTTCAGTTTTTATATTACCTACACATATGTAGGTTATGTGTAGGTTAAATTACCTACATTTATGTAGACTATGTGAAGGTAAAAATATATGGAATATTTATGTATATGTAATGCACTTATGAATATAAGAAACATAAAATTAAAAAAAGTATGAACCTTAAATGCCGAAATTTAGTGATTTAGAGTTTTTTTTGTTCTCGCAATAATCAGTGTTCTATAATGATCCTTATCATATATATCTATATATGTATATATATGAATCATGTAAACCGTATAATGAATTTATGAATTTGTATATTATTCTTAGAGTAAGTTACGTTTTTGGCCCCTGTGGTTATATCACTTTTACTATATTAGCCCAAAATAAGAATTTTTAACATATCTGCCCCCATGGTCTCTATAACTAACCATTTTGGCCCCTAAGTCTAGAGATCATGGGGGCCAAAATGGTTAGATATAGAGACCATAGGGGCCAAAATGGTTAGACTTAGGGGCCAAAATGGTTAGTTATTGAGACCATTGGGCCAGATATGTTAAAAATTCTTATTTTGGGCTAATATAGTAAAAAGTGATATAACCACAGGGGTTAAAAACGTAATTTACTCTTATTCTTAATATATATTTAGAGGTACTAAGAGAAAAATATGAGATGTTATATACTTATTAGGTGTCACATAACAGCTAAAAACACATTATGTAGTTCTCATTATTTTCAATGTATTTTTGGTTCTGATTTGAATACTTCCTAGATAGGGAAAGTTCTAAGTAGAACACTAAATATTTTAAGAATACGTAAAACAGAATGAATTATCTAAAAAGTAATTGAAAATGTTACAAATGTAAGATCCATTGTTCTCATACTAAAATTCAAAACAAAAATGGAAAATTTTTAGTTTTTATATAACCTACACATATGTAGGTTATCTGTAGGTTATCTATAGGTTAAATGACTTACATGTATGTATGCTACGTGTAGGTAAAGATATATGGTTTTTGATGTATATATAATACACATGTGAATGTAAGAAACATAAAATTTAAATAATATGAATCTTAAATCCCAAAATTTACTGATTTGGAGTTGTTCTTTTTTGTTCTCGCAATAATTGGTGTTCTATATTTTTTTTTAGAATTTTTTTTGTTACATAAGATTTTCTTGAATTTTCTTAACTTAAGTGAGTTTTCTCTCTATAATTCCTCTATATATATATATGTAGAGGTTCCTGTAAAAAAATGTTTTTTTGTGAGAAAGGTAAGAAAGAATCTACACCATTAGATCTTTGATCTAATGGTTGAGATCATAATGGCAAAATTGTGAATAATGTTTACTTTTAAACATATTAATTTTATAGATTAAGGGTATATAGGTAAATTTAACATTTTTAAATTAAGAAACTAACATTAATGCACATGTAACTTCCCCCGTCTTTTTTAAACATCAATAACTTTTTATACGTAACTTTTAAAAAAAATTACACCATAATAACGAGCGTTTTTATCTTTAATATGAGTACCATATTGCTATACTTATATAGAGAAAAAAATATGTTTCGATCAAATATTTAGTCCATGAATGGTGTTATATACTTGCTGAATGGTGTTATATACTTACTGAATTGTGTTATATACTTGCTGAATGGTGTTATATACTTACTGAATGGTGTTATATACTTACTGAATTGTGTTATATACTTACTGAATTGTGTTATATACTTGCTGAATGATGTTATATACTTACTGAATGGTGTTATATACTTGCTGAATGGTGTTATATACTTACTGAATGGTGTTATATACTTGTTGAATGGTGTTATATACTTGTTGAATGGTGTTATATACTTACTGAATGGTGTTATATACTTGCTGAATGGTGTTATATGAATGGTGTTATATACTTGCTGAATGGTGTTTATAGAGATCTTTTAAAAAAATCCAATTCCTATAATTAAGGTGGCGGTTGATGCGTGTGAAGTGTCGTATATATTAGGTGTATATTTTAAGCCCATTTAACACTTATTTTAGCCAAGTTTTAAATTTATAAAACACGATATTTTACTAACACTAAACACACATATGGGCAAGTGCACCCATCGTGAGCGTAGTATAGCGTTGGTAAGATACCGAGGTCGTCCAAGGACACAAGAGCTTTTAGTACCGGTTTATCCTCAACGTCTAATCAAAATAAAAAGTTTAGAAAAATGTTTTAAACTAAGAAAAATAAAAACTAACTAAAATGCTGAAAATAAAAATAAAAAAAACAGATAGACAAGATGAATCACTTGGTTCCGACTCGTATCTAGTATAACCTTTGATTATTTCCGCACTTTTGCACATAATTAAGATATTATCTTAGTTATTGTAGTAGGCCCCTCTTTTGAAGGTGACGTTACCCTCACCCCAGTAGTTTGAGTCAGCAAGGATACAATCCTAAAAGGGTGGATTATTGGAAGATAATGAATTAAGTTATTAATGCAATATTGTGGTAGGCCCCGCTTTTGGCGGTGACGTTACCCTCGACTAAGTAGTCTGAGTCAGCAGGGATACAGTCCTAAGTAGCCGGGTTATAGTATTAATAGTAGTTAACTTATGAGGGGATCAAAGAGTTTGGACCCCCGCCATCCAATACCGTGAAGTATTGAAGGAGGTCCTACTAAATTTGACCCAGGTCCATTGCAGGACCTCTAAACGCTGAACAATGGCAAGACCTTTACCAAACCGTTCCCTTAACCCCCGACCAGGTAGCCAACATACCTCCATATAGACCGTGGAGATATGAATGGTGAAAATCCTTTATTTTATATAGACAGTAAAATAATGCCAAGACACCACGGACAAACGATAAGGAAAGATCACCTTCAACATAAGTAACTAGTTATTAAAGTCATTAATACAAAACCAAATAAAAAGTGCAAAAGATTAGAAATAAAAAGTATTATACTAGACACTTTGTCTTCACCAAGTGATGTAAGAGACTTAGGCAAACATGGCCTTGATTGTCAAGAACTCTTACGATCAATCTTGGATCCCGAGACGACTCACACACTCTACGATGGACAATGGATGATGGTGGTGGATGATGGTGTTATGGTGGTGGTGGGTGGTGGATGAAGTGTGAGAGAGGTGGTGTGCCAAGGGATGAGTTGATATGAAACCAAGCACTCCTATTTATAGGCTGAACAGAAAGCTGGGCACGGCCCCGTGTCCGCTGGGCACGGCCCCGTGCCTGTCTGACAATCTCTCTCTTCATTAATTGTAATTCGCAATTACAATTAATGCGCCTGCTGTACTTTCGACACGCCCCCGTGTTCGCTGGACACGGCCCGTGGTGGGCAATAGAAGCTTTTATAGGTTTGTCTTTTCTGCTGCTTCTTGGGCACGGCCCCATGCTGGCTGAGCACGGGGCGTGTTCAGTCTTCTGCCTTCTCTATTTTGCTTGGGAAGATGCCGTTGAGGGGTCGGGCAGTCCACTTATGTTCCTTTCCTTGTATTTATGTTAGATTTAGCTGTCTTTTTGCTTCTTTTGTGAATTTGAGCTCATTTAATCCTGAAAATACAAAAGGAAGACAAAAACACTCTTTTTCCAACATTAGTACTTAAAAAGGGTTAGTTTTATGCCTCATTTGATGTAATTTATATGTTGCATTTTACACACATCAAATACCCCCACACTTGAACTTTTGCTTGTCCTCAAGCAAAACTCTTTAATATGTGGCTTACACTCCCAAATGGAATGGGTAGAAGAGAAGGTTTTGGGCTTGTCGTAGAGTGTCGGGATATCCAAGATCTTTTTGGGTATTATTTTTATCTATTTACAATCCTATTCGTAATGATTTATTTAGAACGTTTCATAGGAGAAATTACTTATTTGGGCATAACATACCTTTTTTAAAATTCCATTTATATACAAGTTCACATACCTCACGGGAGAAATCACTCACACTCGGCCGAAGGTGTATTTTTAGTGAATCACTCGAGAGCGGCATGGAACTTATTCCTACCATAGGCTTGCCAAGCAATCAATCCTCCTCCTTTTTAACTTTTATACCTTTGTAAATATCAAGAGGACTTTATGGGTTAAGGGTTAGGCTTGGGTTAAAGGTAGGTGGTTGGGTTAGTGGTTAGTAGAAAAAAGGGTGAAAAAGCGTAACAAGTGTCGGTTTTTGTAGGACTTTCTATTTTCGTGACTTTTATTTTGATGAAGCTATTATTCAAACAAGGTTATTTTTGATGAACTTGTTTGTTTATTTTCTTTTGCTTCATCATCAACAAATTTTTTTTTTTTTTGACCATACGAAAAACCGAACTTGTTACTAAAACAAAGGGTTAAAAATGAAAAAGGTTTAGGCTCAAAGGGGCTAACTAGGGGGATTTTTTTTATTTTTTTTGTAGGTGGTAAAAGAAAAAGAAAAAATAATGGTGTAGAAAAAAAAAGGGTTAGTCCTAATGCCTCCATCATTTACTTACTCGGGTTTAAGTTGATGAGGACCGGGAATGTATCGTCATGGCAAGTTCTAGAGTCGTAAGAACCAAGCGGCTATTCACACAAGAAACGAAAAATGAGCATTTAGTTTAATGATATGTAATTGTATGCTCAATAAAGGCTCAAAACTCACTTTTGTGGGAATGGGTTTTTATGTGATCAAGTATATATAATCAAATTTTAACTAAGTTTGCCATGCCTTTTCATAATTTTCTTATGTTGGTTCTTTTTATCACTACGCTGTCGGTTGTAAATTCGTAAAAATATAACCTTTTTGAGAACTTGAATTTCCCGAGTTAAACCTAGACAAAAAAAAAAAAAAAAAATTTTTTGAAAAAATTTGGGGTGATTAGCGGTTCCAATAGAGTTTTGTGTAAGGCTTGTATTTAGGACTTGCAAAATTTCAAGGTTTTAGCATTCCCCCCACACTTAAATTACACATTGTCCTCAATGTGTCCCAAAAATAAATTTTTAGGTTGATTAGATGTGTAAAATAGTGTTTAAAAGCAAAGATTTATGTTACTGGCAGTCTGGACACGGCCCCGTGGGGACCGGACACGGCCCCGTGTTCAGGTGCCAGTAACGAAAATTAAAGAAAAGAAACAGAAGTCTGGACACGGGGGCGTGTCTGGTGAACACGGCCCGTGTCCAGTTACCTGAACTGGGCATTTTTCTGCAGGGGGTTCAGCACGGGGCCGTGTTGGTTGGACACGGCCCGTGTTGAACCTTCTGTAATGGAGAAAATTGTCGGGCTGCCTTGTTCTTGTGCATGGGGTCATTTTTCTCGTTCACCTTTTCATCCCTTACCACCATGAGTGTGTTTTATTCCTTATGAACCATCCGAATTTTTAAAACCATCATTTCATTGCATCATAGAGAGACCTTACATAGTCCTAAATTAAGATTAAACTAGATAAAACAAAAACTTAACTAAATAGGTCAGGAGGTACACGAGGTTATCATAGATAGTTCTA
This sequence comes from Helianthus tuberosus, assembly GCA_030545235.1. Taxonomy (NCBI): domain Eukaryota; kingdom Viridiplantae; phylum Streptophyta; class Magnoliopsida; order Asterales; family Asteraceae; genus Helianthus; species Helianthus tuberosus. The sequence continues at coordinate 32,385,827 of CM060393.1, forward strand.
CTATTCTAAGAAAATTTCGAGAATAGTTTCCCGATACAGTAGGACTTTTAGCCTAAGGATTTCTTCCCTAAATGTTGTTTAAAGCCATTCTTCGATCTTCCTAGGAAGGAAGAATGCGGCTTCATTTTCCTCCGCAACTGGTGGCTGAGGGGGAACATTCACCGGGACTCCTTGCACCACTCTCCGCGGAGGTTCTTGGTGCATGGCGTACCATTCGGCCGGAATGACAACTTCGGGCACCACGTTCCACGCTCTTTGGGTTATTATAGGCACCAAAGGCGGGGAGGCGAGAAGGTTTAACCTCTGGTGCAAGAGGTCTACTTCTCGGAGACAGCCCTCTAGCCCCACCGTAAGATGGTTGATACGGTCGACCAATGCTTCTTCCACTCCTGTCATTTCGTCAATAGCCTCCCTTAGAGCGTAAACATAGTTTACAAGAGAGTCTTCTGCTGTTGAAGATCTCCTCCCTTGTCGGTTACTTCTTGAAGATGATCTGCTTGTTCTGCTTGCCATTTTCTGTGAAAGAAACCGAAGAAAGCTAAATTTTTACAAAACAGTGCCTCGGACACGGCCCGTGTTCGCTGAGCACGGCCCCGTGTCCATTTGTCTGCAGGATTTTAGGCTAAGGAATCTTGGAGTTTTAAATTATTTTCATGATTTTTATCTGGGTTTTAAGCTTAGATAATTTAAAATAAAGTTATACAACTAACTTTGAACAAGAATCCTTAGCAAATAATCTTACAAACTTCACATAGAGGGTTGGAATCATGGGATTTCCAAGCTTCCATGGAGGAAATGTTGAAAATTTTTTGAAAGAAGAGGAAATGAATAAAAGTGGAAGGGACAAGATGGTCCTTGAGAACCTTCTTTTAGCACTTACCTAGGATGGTATGAGTGAAGATCCCAGGAATCTCTGTCTATTGAAGTGGTCAAAAATGAGCAGGGATCAGGCTGCATTTAAAGAAAACGACAGCGCACTGGACACGGCCCCGTGTTGACTGGACACGGCCCCGTGTGCAGAGGAAATCCTGACACATTTTGTCCGTATTCTGACAAAATCAGCAGAGAATCTTTTTGGTGAGCACGGGGGCGTGTTGACCCGGGCACGGCCCCGTGTCTGGAGGCTGTCTCATGGAGTTTTGTTACTTCTAAGGATCTCGTTGATATCGGGTGGTTCCTTACTGGTTGGAACAACCCCAAAGTGCCTAATATACCTTAATTGTCCTAGACTAAGGCGAGAACGCAAGAGGTTGTCGGTGAGGGTAATTCCTATTTTCATTCTAGGTGGACAAGTCCAACCCTTTCCCGGGCTCTCGTTAAAGAAGGTGTATGCCGAATTGCTCAGGTCTATGTATGCACCGAATGAAGTCGATGGAGAGTCCTTCACGGCACAATCGGCACAGGGACGACTATCGTCCAAGTCTTTGCTAGGTATGAAGGTATTTTCGGGAGCAACGAGGTTGTCGGAATGCGGTTCCAACATTTCTTCATGGTTATCGTCTTGGGGTGGATCGATAAAGTCCTTCCCAAGTTCTTCTAACCAATTCAGAATTAGCTCTTCTAGTTGAAATAACTCATCAAGGAGCATTTCTCCTAGAATATCTGGCTGGGCGCACTCGAGGGAGAAATAGTGCTTATTTTTACTTTCGCCCCTCTTAAGGTTATAAGGAATTGGTGGGTCCATGTAGTGGGGCCTATAATTTAGAAAGTAACATTTTAATTCTTTATGTTCGCCTCCACATAATTGACACCACGTACCATAAGAGTGCCGAAAGTAAAAACAATTACTATCACTCATGTTTATGTCAGAAATTACCAACCGCCGGGATCTAACGGTTCTGTTTTCAGCAAATGAAACTTGGGCACGGGGGCGTGTTGAGTAGGCACGGCCCCGTGTTCAGCTTACTGTCTGACTTAAAACAGGATTGCCAGTTCCAATGATTTAGCACGGGGGCGTGTTCAGCGGGCACGGCCCGTGCTGAGCTCTGCAGAAGCTGAAAAACTAAGAAAATCCTAAAAAAAAGAAAAAAAAGAAAAAATGATTAGGCCGTTGATTCCTAACTTTCTTAAAATCCTTGTGTCCCCGGCAACGGCGCCAAAAACTTGATGCGTGTGAAGTGTCGTATATATTAGGTGTATATTTTAAGCCCCTTTAACACTTATTTTAGCCAAGTTTTAAATTTATAAAACACGATATTTTACTAACACTAAACACACATATGGGCAAGTGCACCCATCGTGAGCGTAGTATAGCGTTGGTAAGATACCGAGGTCGTCCAAGGACACAAGAGCTTTTAGTACCGGTTTATCCTCAACGTCTAATCAAAATAAAAAGTTTAGAAAAATGTTTTAAACTAAGAAAAATAAAAACTAACTAAAATGCTGAAAATAAAAATAAAAAAACAGATAGACAAGATGAATCACTTGGTTCCGACTCGTATCTAGTATAACCTTTGATTATTTCCGCACTTTTGCACATAATTAAGATATTATCTTAGTTATTGTAGTAGGCCCCTCTTTTGAAGGTGACGTTACCCTCACCCCAGTAGTTTGAGTCAGCAAGGATACAATCCTAAAAGGGTGGATTATTGGAAGATAATGAATTAAGTTATTAATGCAATATTGTGGTAGGCCCCGCTTTTGGCGGTGACGTTACCCTCGACTAAGTAGTCTGAGTCAGCAGGGATACAGTCCTAAGTAGCCGGGTTATAGTATTAATAGTAGTTAACTTATGAGGGGATCAAAGAGTTTGGACCCCCGCCATCCAATACCGTGAAGTATTGAAGGAGGTCCTACTAAATTTGACCCAGGTCCATTGCAGGACCTCTAAACGCTGAACAATGGCAAGACCTTTACCAAACCGTTCCCTTAACCCCCGACCAGGTAGCCAACATACCTCCATATAGACCGTGGAGATATGAATGGTGAAAATCCTTTATTTTATATAGACAGTAAAATAATGCCAAGACACCACAGACAAACGATAAGGAAAGATCACCTTCAACATAAGTAACTAGTTATTAAAGTCATTAATACAAAACCAAATAAAAAGTGCAAAAGATTAGAAATAAAAAGTATTATACTAGACACTTTGTCTTCACCAAGTGATGTAAGAGACTTAGGCAAACATGGCCTTGATTGTCAAGAACTCTTACGATCAATCTTGGATCCCGAGATGACTCACACACTCTACGACGGACAATGGATGATGGTGGTGGATGATGGTGTTATGGTGGTGGTGGGTGGTGGATGAAGTGTGAGAGAGGTGGTGTGCCAAGGGATGAGTTGAAATGAAACCAAGCACTCCTATTTATAGGCTGAACAGAAAGCTGGGCACGGCCCCGTGTCCGCTGGGCACGGCCCCGTGCCTGTTTGACAATCTCTCTCTTCATTAATTGTAATTCGCAATTACAATTAATGCGCCTGCTGTACTTTCGACACGCCCCCGTGTTCGCTGGACACGGCCCGTGGTGGGCAATAGAAGCTTCTATAGGTTTGTCTTTTCTGCTGCTTCTTGGGCACGGCCCCGTGCTGGCTGAGCACGGGGCGTGTTCAGTCTTCTGCCTTCTCTATTTTGCTTGGGAAGATGCCGTTGAGGGGTCGGGCAGTCCACTTATGTTCCTTTCCTTGTATTTATGTTAGATTTAGCTGTCTTTTTGCTTCTTTTGTGAATTTGCGCTCATTTAATCCTGAAAATACAAAAGGAAGACAAAAACACTCTTTTTCCAACATTAGTACTTAAAAAGGGTTAGTTTTATGCCTCATTTGATGTAATTTATATGTTGCATTTTACACACATCAAATACCCCCACACTTGAACTTTTGCTTGTCCTCAAGCAAAACTCTTTAATATGTGGCTTACACTCCCAAATGGAATGGGTAGAAGAGAAGGTTTTGGGCTTGTTGTAGAGTGTCGGGATATCCAAGATCTTTTTGGGTATTATTTTTATCTATTTACAATTCTATTCGTAATGATTTATTTAGAACGTTTCATAGGAGAAATTACTTATTTGGGCATAACATACCTTTTTTAAAATTCCATTTATATACAAGTTCACATACCTCACGGGAGAAATCACTCACACTCGGCCGAAGGTGTATTTTTAGTGAATCACTCGAGAGCGGCATGGAACTTATTCCTACCATAGGCTTGCCAAGCAATCAATCCTCCTCCTTTTTAACTTTTATACCTTTGTAAATATCAAGAGGACTTTATGGGTTAAGGGTTAGGCTTGGGTTAAAGGTAGGTGGTTGGGTTAGTGGTTAGTGGTTAGTAGAAAAAGGGTGAAAAAGCGTAACAAGTGTCGGTTTTTGTAGGACTTTCTATTTTCGTGACTTTTATTTTGATGAAGCTATTATTCAAACAAGGTTATTTTTGATGAACTTGTTTGTTTATTTTCTTTTGCTTCATCATCAACAAATTTTTTTTTTTTTTACCATACGAAAAACCGAACTTGTTACTAAAACAAAGGGTTAAAAATGAAAAAGGTTTAGGCTCAAAGGGGCTAACTAGGGGGATTTTTTTTTTTTTTTGGTAAGTGGTAAAAGAAAAAGAAAAAATAATGGTGTAGAAAAAAAAAAAGGGTTAGTCCTAATGCCTCCATCATTTACTTACTCGGGTTTAAGTTGATGAGGACCGGGAATGTATCGTCATGGCAAGTTCTAGAGTCGTAAGAACCAAGCGGCTATTCACACAAGAAACGAAAAATGAGCATTTAGTTTAATGATATGTAATTGTATGCTCAATAAAGGCTCAAAACTCACTTTTGTGGGAATGAGTTTTTATGTGATCAAGTATATATAATCAAATTTTAACTAAGTTTGCCATGCCTTTTCATAATTTTCTTATGTTGGTTCTTTTTATCACTACACTGTCGGTTGTAAATTCGTAAAAATATAACCTTTTTGAGAACTTGAATTTCCCGAGTTAAACCTAGACAAAAAAAAAAAAAAGAAATTTTTTTTTGAAAAAATTTGGGGTGATTAGCGGTTCCAATAGAGTTTTGTGTAAGGCTTGTATTTAGGACTTGCAAAATTTCAAGGTTTTAGCATCCCCCCCCCCCCCCCCACACTTAAATTACACATTGTCCTCAATGTGTCCCAAAAATAAATTTTTAGGTTGATTAGATGTGTAAAATAGTGTTTAAAAGCAAAGATTTATGTTACTGGCAGTCTGGACACGGCCCCGTGGGTATCGGACACGGCCCCGTGTTCAGGTCAGGCGGCATCTTCTAAAAGATGTGTTTACGTTGGTCAGGCCATAGTAAAGATCCAATGTTATAATACGCAAGTCAGGTCATAATATAGCGTACATATATAATGATAGTAATAGTACATAACATCTCATGTTATAATCATATCAATCACACAACATCCCATGTCACAAACATCAATCACACAACATCCCATGTCATAGAATATAAATAACCAAATCAAGCATCAAATATGATGAGAATACTGCGATTGCCATATATTGAGACCACATAGTAAGCGTACAAGTACATCTCAGTGTCATACAACATCAGTCGACTAAGGGCTACATCACCCTAGTCCAAAAACTATATCAAATCAGTGTCAATACATCAAATACATGTCAACAAAAGTCAGAATCAAAATGTAGTCTCTAAAAATGCTGTGCAGTCAAAAGCATTCGCCGTCTTCTCACCAGCGTCTACCCATACGGTACTGAAGAGCTCTACACGGATGGCGGTGGAGGAGGGGGGAAGTGAGTGTAAAACAAACGACGCAACTGGAGCCAGTCCTCCTCCATGGCTCTCTGGGTACGTAACCAAGAAGCAACCTGCTGCTCAAGTGCCAAAAGGCGTGCAGCATAGTCTGGTGGTAAAGGTCGAGAGGGCTGCAAAGGAGAGTGGGTCTGACCCTGGCACTGACACGGCGGCGGCTGGGCTCTCTCAAGCTCCTGAATGCGCTGCGTGTGTGCCTCGTGCTGGGCGACAAAAGACATCAGAACGTCCTCAATAGTATACCCCATATGGAAAGAATGGTAGGGGTCGGTCGGTGGCATGGCAGAAGGTGACGCCCAAAGAAACGGCTCACTGGTGGGATCAAAAGGTGCCACATGAAATGGAGAAACATGGGAAAAAGTAGCAGACGGTGGTATAGCAGGGATAGATACCGGTATATGTCCAAAAGGGTGAGCCGAAGAACCTTCTCTAGGTCGCGCTGGAGGTGTAAACCGAGGAAATGAAAAGGAGGTATCAATGTGACGGGTATCAGTGATCTGAGGGGGAATAGGTGGGACCTCGTCATCAGCAGGAATCCATCCATGCTGGGCGTGCTCATCTCGTGGGTCAATCTGTGCCTCAAAAAGTGCACGATCAAACTGAACTGGCATAGGATCATGGTGAGGTGCAACAAGAGGGTCAACTGGTGCATCAGCAATAAGTGGGGGATCAACATGATCAGCAGCAAAGACATGATCGCCCTCCAACAACGGAGCATCCACTGGGTGATCATCAATAGGTGGGTCAGCAATGACAGGCTCAATAATAGGTGCGTCAGCATGAACTGGGTCGTGCTCAAACGCAGGATCTGGAGCAGCCACTGGCTCAAGGGCCAAGGCATGCTCGGGGTCATCAAAGGCCATCTCAAAATCAAACTCGGGATCGATGGGATCAACTGGGTCTACTGGGTCGACTGGATCCTCCATAGGCTGATCCATGGGTATAAACTCTATATCCTCATCTGGGTCGAATCCTGTGGGAAAGACAGGATCGGAATCCTCCACATCCTCGTGGTCGAAAGCAAAACTAGGAATAGGGGCAACAGAGGATGCCTGGTCGGGATCTGATCCGTGAGAAAAGTGCTGCGCACTCTGAGTGTGTGAAGGTGCGGAGGCCACAGACTCGAAAGAGTCGGGGACCGGAGAGTGAGCAGGTGACTCCTCAGCGGGAGCATCTGCGATCAACAAAAGATCTCCAGCAGGAAGAAGGGCCTCGCCCTGAACCTCATCCTCTAAGGGCTCGTTATCAAACAGATCGACGTCGCCACCATCGTCGGCGTCGAGAAGCAAATCGTAAGGAGGATATGAAGCCAAAGGTATGGGAGCAGGGATCTCCACTAACGGTAGGTCCCTGGCCAAAGGGCCATCAGCGAGCTCATCAGCACCATCAGGTAAAGCAAAGGGCTGAAAGTCGTCCTCGTCCGTGCTAGTAACGTCGGATGTGTGGACCTCGCGCTCCGAAGACTCTAGGTCGTCTGATACTATAGGTCTAGGTCCTGTGGTGTCTGAGTCACCTGTGCCAGAGGTGTCCATGGTGTCTGTAACATAAACACAAATATGCACAAACAGTCAATCATACAATCAAATAGTCACATAAGTCACCAAGTAAGCATTCAAATAGTTCTCCTAGTCCCACTAGCCTCCCAGCCTCCCAGACTGCTCTTCCTAGTCCCACTAGCCAATTCTCCTAGTCCCACTAGCCAATTCTCCCAGTCTCTCAGACTGCTCTTCCTAGTCCCACTAGCCAATTCTCGCAGTCTCTCAGACGACATCTTCTGAAAGAATCCTAGTTCGCTATGATCAGAGCCCTGATACCAAGCTGTCAAACCCTGGCTTTGCGAAAGCGTGGTTATTTTGGTGTGACTTCTTAATACCATAGCTTAACCATAACAAAGCTATATGAAATAAAATCATGCAAGATCATCCATTCGATTAAGTTTTAAAAACCAAATACAACAACTTTGTCTTAACGGAAACACATCCTAACAACATTGTTCAACAAACACAAACATTAACATGACATAAACACAGTTTAAGGACTGTGACTTGTCGAGGAAAGAGCCACATTCCCCAAACCCGGATGACCTCGTAACTAGTGCAGCGGGAAAACGTGTCATACCGCGCCAGATCCTTTAATTCCCTGAAATACATGTAAGTTGAAAATTCAACAATAATGTTGAGCGAGTTCATGTGAAAGTGAGTAAATAAACCTTTGTAAGTATAAAAATCCTGGTATGTAGCAAATAAGGAAAAAGAGATCACCAATGGTTTGCAAGGCCATTGATATGTGTGAAGTGCAAGTAGGAAGACTCAAACCTAGCGATTTTGCGTTGGGCACAAAGTCACTCCAAGGTCCGTTATGCTGGACCTGGAGTTGGGCTCGCTACACCCAGATAGATATACCGCTTACGTCCCTCGGTCCTAAAATGAGGATTAATGGCCTCCGGTTCCCGCCTACCCACTCACATGATCTAAGTAGTAAACCTCCTTACGCTAGCCATACCATGTAAAAAGTACTTGTAATCATAGTAACATGTATTTCACCCCCGCAGTTTAGAAAACTGAAAACAGTTAAGAGAAAAGGGGGACATGAACTCATAGTGGTGCGTCTCTACCAAGTATGCCTCCAAATCAAGCAGCTGTGTAACGACCTACACGTACTAACTCTATTAGACGGACGGCCGTGCCTTAGCTTCAAGGTTTAAGTTTTTGGGAAATAGTTAGGCAACTATTTCGTGTTTATATTTTTGTATACTTGGTAGTCGTTTTCCTTCCCAAGGATGGGGGATTTAATACATGTGTGGTCGTATATTTTCGAAATATATTGTTAAGTCTCACTTAAAATATATTTTATTTCTATCTCCAAAATATAAATATTCTTCTCAAAAATATTATATTTTCCATAACACATAATTTTCCCCAAAATAATACTTTAACAAAAATACGCGTTCATGAATATTTCCTTAGATTGCGTAAGTTACGTTTTAACGATCGAGTGGTAATAATAATTACCGGTGTAACTTATATATTTATCGCGAAGGCGTTCGTATTATTTTGGATCCATCAACAATTGATAGTATTATTTTTACCCTAAAAATAATACTAGTATTTTCACAAAATAATCATAAACACATATCAAGTGAAAAATATATACTAAATATATATATTTATCAAGTTTTATTTTAGTGAAATCCCACCTCCGATATTTTGTAAACAAAGTCGTGGCGAAATTCGTAGTTTGAAAACAAGTCGACAAGTATCTCTAACACTTATGGTGAAAATAATTCTAAGTGTTAGGTTTAGAAAAATTTCGCTAGAGTTTCCTCTGTAACTGGAGGTGGCCACGCTTTCAAGCGTATCATTTTCTTTTATAAATCAAACCAATCATTTTCTCAATCAACAATAAACATTATTCAAACCATCGAACTAGTCAATATAGATGTAAATCGCAAAAATACATGAACTTGTAGTTTTTCCAAAGATATGTAGTAAATCTCATTTCTTTTAGTGGATCTTTGTATAAACCAATCCGGTTTCGTAAAAACCTCGTTTTTAGGGAAGTTCCGTTTTTTTTTACAACTTCTCGTCATCTTTTACAAAAATAGTTATTTTTGTCGAAACTTTGTGTTACACAAGTGTTTACACACTTGTGTGTTCTAAAAATCATTCGTGTCAGTGTAAGATCCGTCTTTTAGAAAACATGATTTCTTTGTTACTTGGTTCTTTGAAAATACCGCTTGTAGATACGTAGATCTACTAGTTTTAAACACTATTTCACAAACAAAATCGCTTTTACACAAGTTCATGATTTATGTGTGGTAGAGTTCATCCTTTAACCCTTGTTACTTCCAAAACAACCTTATGTCATGATCCATGATCATGACCAACCCGGGTTAAATGACGATCCGAGCTACCACAACATAGATCGGGTCCAAATAATCACACAAATCAATTACTACAAGATTTACACAACAAACAAGCTTTTAACCATCACTTATAGCATTTTTAGTAGACTTTTAAGCTTCAACTTGTATGTTCATAACTTTTAACCGTTACATATCATTTTAACCATCTTAAAATAGTTCGAGAGGGTGATTCAAGCAACTTACTACTAGCTCGAGGCTAGGGAAGAATCTAGTCGCAAAAAGAGTGGATAAAAGCAATGTAGTGAGGTCCTTCGCCTTCCGATTGCACCAAGGTTCCTTATACGCGATCCTTAACACTTGTATGAGCTTGGAAAGTGATGATCAAAAATCGAAAATGATGGATGGGGGTGGGGTGTGTTCGGCCGAGAGCTCTAGGAGAGGGAGAGAGTGTGTGTGAGTTGTGGTGTTAAGTGTGTGTTATGTTGGATTAAGCTCATTACTTATAGACAATACTCAAGGATATTAACCATAGGATCATGTGCCTAATAGATATTAGACATGGTTGATTAAAATAATCAACATGGTACAAGGGTGTCCCCCAAGGGGACCGAATTCGGTTAGAGGGGGGGGGGGTCTTGGTCCGATTCCAACTAGTAGTTAGGATATTAGTTAGGTTAATCTAGTTAAGTTAAGTGATTAACCCGGTTACTAGTGTGTTGTGCTTTACAGTGGGTGTTAGGGTATTCAGGGACCCTAACTGGTTCAGAAAAAAGGTAAATAATGAAAATGACAATATTTTCATGTTCCGGGTATAGTCCGGTTGTTCGGTTGGATAGTAATCCGTTAAAGCGTTAAACAAGCTTTAAAGTGTCGTTATTACCCTTTTTAGTGACACAACTCATTTCTGACACTTTGGAAAGTGTCTAGTAATATTTTTCTCATGTTTTGGCACTTTATTAGTTAGCTAAAAGCTGAATTATTATGTAAAGTGCTGAATTTTGTGCTTAGAGCACGTTTTAGGCACATCCAGTCATTGTAACTTATTCCTAGAGACGCAGTTCTACAACCCTTGTATCCCTACACTCACCACTAGTGTAGTAAAATATTTCTGGCTCATACAGGCCTTAGAGGCAGTGTCTGCCTGATGCTGGCTTATCAGCATGTTCAATAGGTTATCCGTTTATAGTGCTACTGTGCTTTTGTGCATCATGTTTGTCACTAAGGTTCAGCATGTAAATAATGTAGTGACAGCAAGTAAAGTATGATGCAGGTATATGCATGTATCAGAAATCAAGTAGCAGTTCATCAGTTATTTCAAACAAGCACAGTAATTAAGCAGTAATTAATTATTAATTAAGTCGTACGGATACCTGGTTTGGTGAGGGTTGTCACATTCTCCCCCCGTTAGAAAAATTTCGTCCTGAAATTTTAAGTTCTGCTTGTAGATGCAGGGTTCTTAGAAAATAGGTGGGGGTATTTCTCTTTCATCCGGTCCTCACGCTCACAGGTGTATTCAGGACCATGTCTGGCATTCCAACGAACTTTGACGAGCTTGACACTGCTCCGGCGGGTCTTGTTTACTTTCCAATCCGTAACCTCAAGCGGTTCTTCAACGAAATGGAGCGTGTCGTCAACATGAATCTCGTCGATGGGAATGGCAATGGTATCTTGAGTTGGACTTTTCTTCAGGTTGGATCCATGAAATGTATCGTGAACTGAATGGAGTTCAGCAGGTAAGTCCAGCTTGTATGCTACTAGTCCTATTCTTTCCAAAATTCTGAAAGGACCAATGTAGCGCGGATTTAACTTCCCACGCTTTCCGAAGCGTGCCACACCCTTCCAGGGTGAAACCTTCAATAAAACCATTTCTCCCACTTGGAATTCCAAGTGTTTCCGGTTTGGATCTGCATAGGCTTTCTGTCTGTAGTGAGCTGCTTCGATGCGTTTTAGAATCTGCGCAATCTTGTCTGTCGTCTCTTGGACGATTTCGGGACCAGCAAGCTGCCTATCACCTGTGTCAGCCCAGCATAGGGGTGATCGGCACTTGCGTCCGTAAAGGGCTTCAAATGGCGCGACACCAATACTGGTGTGGTAGCTGTTGTTATATGAAAATTCGACCAAAGGCAAATGCTTGTCCCAGCTACCGCCCAAATCCATTACGCATGCTCTCAGCATATCTTCTAACGTCTGTATCGTTCGCTCGCTTTGACCGTCAGTCTGTGGGTGAAATACGGTGCTCAGATTTAATTGTGAGCCAAAAGCTTCTTGGAAGGATTGCCAAATCCTTGATATGAACCTTCCGTCTCTATCAGAGATGATCGAGAGAGGCACTCCATGACGTGCGACGATCTCTCTCATGTAAATTTCAGCCAACTTGCTCGTATTATCCTTCTCTCTGATAGGTAAGAAGTGTGCTGACTTTGTTAATCGATCCACTATTACCCAAATAGTGTCATGGCCTCTCGGCGTTCTTGGCAACTTTGTAATAAAATCCATTGAGATTTGTTCCCATTTCCACTTGGGAATCTCAGGTTGTTGCAGAAGTCCTGAAGGCTTCTGGTATTCCGCTTTCACCTTAGCACACGTTAGGCACTTGCTCACATAAACAGCAACATCGCCTTTCATCCTAGGCCACCAATAATAATCTTTGAGATCCTGGTACATCTTATCCGCTCCAGGGTGGATAGAGTACCGCGACTTGTGAGCTTCATAAAAAACAACTTTCCTTAAACCACCAAACAGAGGAACCCAAATCCTTTTCTCAAAACATAACGTTCCTTCCTCGTTTGGTACCAAAAGCTTCTCCATCCCACGGAGGTATTCTTCTTCAAGGTTTCCTTCCTTGAGAGCTTCTTTCTGCGCGGCACGAATGCGCAAGGGAAGATCGGTTCGAATAATCATTTCTAAAGCCCTAACCCTTATGGGCTTGATCCTCTCCTTTCGACTTAGGGCATCGGCGACCACATTCGCCTTCCCTGGATGATACTTTATCTCGCAGTCGTAATCGTTCAGCAACTCAACCCATCGTCTTTGTCTCATATTTAACTCCTTCTGGTTGAATATGTGTTGTAGGCTCTTGTGATCTGTAAAGATTGTACACTTTGTACCATAAAGGTAGTGTCTCCAGATCTTTAAAGCAAATACCACTGCGCCAAGTTCCAAATCATGTGTGGTATAGTTCTTTTCGTGCACTTTCAATTGACGTGATGCGTAAGCAATAACCTTTTGGCGTTGCATCAACACACAACCCAATCCTTGACGTGAGGCGTCACAGTATACCACGAAATCATCTGTACCTTCTGGTAGTGCTAAGATTGGCGCATTGCAGAGCTTATCCTTCAATATCTGGAACGCTTCTTCCTGTTTGATTCCCCAATCAAACTTCTTATCTTTATGCGTGAGGAGCGTCAATGGTTGAGCGATTTTTGAGAAATCCTCAATGAATCTTCGATAATAGCCCGCCAAACCCAAGAATTGTCGAATCTCGGTTGGCGTCTTTGGCGTTTCCCAATTCTTGATTGCTTCGATCTTGGTTGGATCCACATGGATTCCATCTCCATTCACCACGTGTCCAAGAAATTGTACTTCACGTAGCCAAAACTCGCACTTAGAGAACTTGGTATACAACTGTTCCTTCTTCAGCAACTCCAAAATAGCTCTTAAATGCTGTTCGTGCTCAGCCTTTGTTCTTGAATAAATCAAGATGTCGTCGATAAATACAATCACGAACTTGTCCAAGTACGGCTTGCAAACTCTATTCATTAGGTCCATAAAGACTGCAGGTGCGTTTGTCAAACCAAACGGCATAACAAGGAACTCGTAGTGTCCATAACGAGTTCTGAAGGCTGTCTTCGGGATACTCTCCTCTTGTATCCTTAACTGATGGTATCCAGATCGAAGATCGATCTTTAAATAAAAGCTTGAGCCTTGCAGTTGATCAAACAGATCATCAATTCTTGGCAGAGGATATCTATTCTTGATCGTCAGCTTGTTCAACTCCCGGTAGTCGATGCACATACGAAAACTACCGTCCTTCTTCTTAACAAACAGGACCGGAGCTCCCCAAGGCGAGAAGCTTGGTCGGATAAATCCCTTGTCTAACAACTCTTGAAGTTGTGTCGACAGTTCTTGCATCTCAGACGAGGCAAGTCTATAAGGTGCCTTAGCCACAGGCGCGACGCCTGGAACTAAGTCGATGCGGAACTCTACTTGTCTCTGAGGTGGCAGTCCAGGTAAGTCCTTTGGGAAGACTTCTGGATATTCCCTCACGACAGGGATGTCTTCTATTCTTGGCTCAGCAGCCTTCTTATCCACAATGTGTGCCAGGAAGGCAACACATCCCTTCTGCAAACACTTTCGCGCTTTCAGGCAGCTGAAAATTCTTAACGGCGTATCACGTTTCTCCCCGTGAACCACAATTGTTTCGCCATCTTCGGTTGGGATACGAACGACTTTTTCGTGACAAACTATTTCTGCCTTGTTGCCTGATAACCAATCCATTCCTACCACCACGTCGAAGCTTCCCAACTGGACTGGTAGTAGATCCAGAGCAAACCCACGCTCTCCCAATTCGATCACACAACCTCTGATAACTTCATTGGCTTCTACTAACTTCCCATTGGCCAATTCGATTGAGTACGGAATATCTAACTTATTAGCGGCTAAACCAAGCATATTCTTAAATTCTAACGATATGAAGCTATAATCGGCACCAGTATCAAATAAAACGGATGCATAGCGTTGGTTTACAGGGAACGTACCAGTAACGACATTGGGGTCCTGGCGCGCTTCCCTTGCTTCGATATGGAACACTCTTCCACGGGCTTGGTTTAACTCTGGGCAGTTCTTTTTAAAATGCCCAATATCACCACAGTTAAAGCATCCAAGTCTTTGCCCGTTTCCACCTCCATTTCCAGCTTGATTCGCATTGTTCCCTCGATTCCCGTTTCCTCCATTGTTCCCCTGTGGGCGATTCCCAATACCACCACGATTATTTCTATTCCCAAATCCTCCTTGGCCTCCCCGGCCAGCACTAGCCCAACAAGAATCCTTCAAGTGGCCAGTCTTTCCACAAGCTTCACATACTTTTGGCCCGCATCGGCCAGAATGATGACGTTGGCAAGAGTTACACTTGGGATGTGCACCCATATATCCTTTTCCTTTCTTCCCACTACCAGCTGTACCCTGAGCTGGCGCGTTTGACTCTCCTTTCTTAACAACCACACTGGCGCCTTGTTTGAAGTTCGAGAACTTCCGTTTGTTACCTCCTGATGACTCGACGTGAGTCTCTTTCTTCTTTTGCTCAACATCAGAAAACTTGTTTAGGCGGATCGCCTCCTCAGTGAGAGCTACGCTCAAATCGATTGCCTCAGAAATTGTCGCAGACTTGGATGAGGTCACCATGCTTATGATTTGAGGAGCTAATCCCCAAATGAAACGTTCAATCCGCTTGAACTCCGGAGTGACCATGTAAGGTACCACATGCGATAAGTCATGGAACCTTTGAACATATTCTGCGATCTTTGGGCCTTCCATTTTCAAATGCCAGAACTCGGTTTCCAATCTTTGGATTTCCGCGCGAGAGCAGTACTTTTTGCGCATAAGTTCCTTCAGTTCGGTCCAGGTTAGCGCGTAGGCAGCAGCTTCACCAAGTGTCTGTACTTGCAAATTCCACCAAGAGAGGGCTCCATCCAAGAATAGCCCTGAGATATAGGTGACTTGCTGATCTAGCGCGCATTTGCTCATGCGAAGAACAGATTCGGTTTTCTCAGCCCAACGAACAAAGGCGACAGCACCTCCCGTGCCATCAAAGTTGACCGGTTTGCAGTCTAGAAACTGCTTGTAGGTGCACCCATGAGGTGGATTGTTGTTGCCGTTGTTGTTTGAGCTGCTTCCGCTGGGTCCTCCTTGCGAGGCGGCGTATTGCGTGATGGCAGCAGCGATGACTTGTTGGAGTTCTGCCTCATTGGTAGGCATCGGTGTTGGACGTTTAGGCGGCATCTTCTAAAAGATGTGTTTACATTGGTCAGGCCATAGTAAAGATCCAATGTTATAATACGCAAGTCAGGTCATAATATAGCGTACATATATAATGATAGTAATAGTACATAACATCTCATGTTATAATCATATCAATCACACAACATCCCATGTCACAAACATCAATCACACAACATCCCATGTCATAGAATATAAATAACCAAATCAAGCATCAAATATGATGAGAATACTGCGATTGCCATATATTGAGACCACATAGTAAGCGTACAAGTACATCTCAGTGTCATACAACATCAGTCGACTAAGGGCTACATCACCCTAGTCCAAAAACTATATCAAATCAGTGTCAATACATCAAATACATGTCAACAAAAGTCAGAATCAAAATGTAGTCTCCAAAAATGCTGTGCAGTCAAAAGCATTCGCCGTCTTCTCACCAGCGTCTACCCATACGGTACTGAAGAGCTCTACACGGATGGCGGTGGAGGAGGGGGGAAGTGAGTGTAAAACAAACGACGCAACTGGAGCCAGTCCTCCTCCATGGCTCTCTGGGTACGTAACCAAGAAGCAACCTGCTGCTCAAGTGCCAAAAGGCGTGCAGCATAGTCTGGTGGTAAAGGTCGAGAGGGCTGCAAAGGAGAGTGGGTCTGACCCTGGCACTGACACGGCGGCGGCTGGGCTCTCTCAAGCTCCTGAATGCGCTGCGTGTGTGCCTCGTGCTGGGCGACAAAAGACATCAGAACGTCCTCAATAGTATACCCCATATGGAAAGAATGGTAGGGGTCGGTCGGTGGCATGGCAGAAGGTGACGCCCAAAGAAACGGCTCACTGGTGGGATCAAAAGGTGCCACATGAAATGGAGAAACATGGGAAAAAGTAGCAGACGGTGGTATAGCAGGGATAGATACCGGTATATGTCCAAAAGGGTGAGCCGAAGAACCTTCTCCAGGTCACGCTGGAGGTGTAAACCGAGGAAATGAAAAGGAGGTATCAATGTGACGGGTATCAGTGATCTGAGGGGGAATAGGTGGGACCTCGTCATCAGCAGGAATCCATCCATGCTGGGCGTGCTCATCTCGTGGGTCAATCTGTGCCTCAAAAAGTGCACGATCAAACTGAACTGGCATAGGATCATGGTGAGGTGCAACAAGAGGGTCAACTGGTGCATCAGCAATAAGTGGGGGGATCAACATGATCAGCAGCAAAGACATGATCGCCCTCCAACAACGGAGCATCCACTGGGTGATCATCAATAGGTGGGTCAGCAATGACAGGCTCAATAATAGGTGCGTCAGCATGAACTGGGTCGTGCTCAAACGCAGGGTCTGGAGTAGCCACTGGCTCAAGGGCCATGGCAGGCTCGGGGTCATCAAAGGCCATCTCAAAATCAAACTCGGGATCGATGGGATCAACTGGGTCTACTGGGTCGACTGGATCCTCCATAGGCTGATCCATGGGTATAAACTCTATATCCTCATCTGGGTCGAATCCTGTGGGAAAGACAGGATCGGAATCCTCCACATCCTCGTGGTCGAAAGCAAAACTAGGAATAGGGGCAACAGAGGATGCCTGGTCGGGATCTGATCCGTGAGAAAAGTGCTGCGCACTCTGAGTGTGTGAAGGTGCGGAGGCCACAGACTCGAAAGAGTCGGGGACCGGAGAGTGAGCAGGTGACTCCTCAGCGGGAGCATCTGCGATCAACAAAAGATCTCCAGCAGGAAGAAGGGCCTCGCCCTGAACCTCATCCTCTAAGGGCTTCGTCATCAAACAGATCGACGTCGCCACCATCGTCGGCGTCGAGAAGCAAATCGTAAGCAGGATATGAAGCCAAAGGTATGGGAGCAGGGATCTCCACTAACGGTAGGTCCCCGGCCAAAGGGCCATCAGCGAGCTCATCAACACCATCAGGTAAAGCAAAGGGCTGAAAGTCGTCCTCGTCCGTGCTAGTAACGTCGGATGTGTGGACCTCGCGCTCCGAAGACTCTAGGTCGTCTGATACTATAGGTCTAGGTCCTGTGGTGTCTGAGTCACCTGTGCCAGAGGTGTCCATGGTGTCTGTAACATAAACACAAATATGCACAAACAGTCAATCATACAATCAAATAGTCACATAAGTCACCAAGTAAGCATTCAAATAGTTCTCCTAGTCCCACTAGCCTCCCAGCCTCCCAGACTGCTCTTCCTAGTCCCACTAGCCAATTCTCCTAGTCCCACTAGCCAATTCTCCCAGTCTCTCAGACTGCTCTTCCTAGTCCCACTAGCCAATTCTCCCAGCCTCTCAGACTGACTCCCTTGTCCCACTAGACAACTACCTCGGCCTCCCAGACGGAGCCTCAGCCTCCCAGACTGAGCCTATAAATAATAAATAAAATGTGCTCAACATTTGTTTATAAAAAGTTTTGGATCTGGACTTAAGTGGTATGCAGTGTAAAAATGTTTTCGTGAGAGCCCTAGTGATCATAGTCTAGACTCGAGAAAGAATCCTAGTTCGCTATGATCAGAGCTCTGATACCAAGCTGTCAAACCCTGGCTTTGCGGAAGCGTGGTTATTTTGGTGTGACTTCTTAATACCATAGCTTAACCATAACAAAGCTATATGAAATAAAATCATGCAAGATCATCCATTCGATTAAGTTTTAAAAACCAAATACAACAACTTTGTCTTAACGGAAACACATCCTAACGACATTGTTCAACAAACACAAACATTAACATGACATAAACACAGTTTAAGGACTGTGACTTGTCCAGGAAAGAGCCACATTCCCCAAACCCGGATGACCTCGTAACTAGTGCAGCGGGAAAACGTGTCATACCGCGCCAGATCCTTTAATTCCCTGAAATACATGTAAGTTGAAAAATCAACAATAATGTTGAGCGAGTTCATGTGAAAGTGAGTAAATAAACCTTTGTAAGTATAAAAATCCTGGTATGTAGCAAATAAGGAAAAAGAGATCACCAATGGTTTGCAAGGCCATTGATATGTGTGAAGTGCAAGTAGGAAGACTCAAACCTAGCGATTTTGCGTTGGGCACAAAGTCACTCCAAGGTCCGTTATGCTGGACCTGGAGTTGGGCTCGCTACACCCAGATAGATCTACCGCTTACGTCCCTCGGTCCTAAAATGAGGATTAATGGCCTCCAGTTCCCGCCTACCCACTCACATGATCTAAGTAGTAAACCTCCTTACGCTAACCATACCATGTAAAAAGTACTTGTAATCATAGTAACATGTATTTCACCCCCGCAGTTTAGAAAACTGAAAACAGTTAAGAGAAAAGGGGGACATGAACTCACAGTGGTGCGTCTCTACCAAGTATGCCTCCAAATCAAGCAGCTGTGTAACGACCTACACGTACTAACTCTATTAGACGGACGGCCGTGCCTTAGCTTCAAGTTTTAAGTTTTTGGGAAATAGTTAGGCAACTATTTCGTGTTTATATTTTTGTATACTTGGTAGTCGTTTTCCTTCCCAAGGATGGGGGATTTAATACATGTGTGGTCGTATATTTTCGAAATATATTGTTAAGTCTCACTTAAAATATATTTTATTTCTATCTCCAAAATATAAATATTCTTCTCAAAAATATTATATTTTCCATAACACATAATTTTCCCCAAAATAATACTTTAACAAAAATACGCGTTCATGAATATTTCCTTAGATTGCGTAAGTTACGTTTTAACGATCGAGTGGTAATAATAATTACCGGTGTAACTTATATATTTATCGCGAAGGCGTTCGTATTATTTTGGATCCATCAACAATTGATAGTATTATTTTTACCCTAAAAATAATACTAGTATTTTCACAAAATAATCATAAACACATATCAAGTGAAAAATATATACTAAATATATATATTTATCAAGTTTTATTTTAGTGAAATCCCACCTCCGATATTTTGTAAACAAAGTCGTGGCGAAATTCGTAGTTTGAAAACAAGTCGACAAGTATCTCTAACACTTATGGTGAAAATAATTCTAAGTGTTAGGTTTAGAAAAATTTCGCCAGAGTTTCCTCTGTAACTGGAGGTGGCCACGCTTTCAAGCGTATCATTTTCTTTTATAAATCAAACCAATCATTTTCTCAATCAACAATAAACATTATTCAAACCATCGAACTAGTCAATATAGATGTAAATCGCAAAAATACATGAACTTGTAGTTTTTCCAAAGATATGTAGTAAATCTCATTTCTTTTAGTGGATCTTTGTATAAACCAATCCGGTTTCGTAAAAACCTCGTTTTTAGGGAAGTTCCGTTTTTTTACAACTTCTCGTCATCTTTTACAAAAATAGTTATTTTTGTCGAAACTTTGTGTTACACAAGTGTTTACACACTTGTGTGTTCTAAAAATCATTCGTGTCAGTGTAAGATCCGTCTTTTAGAAAACATGATTTCTTTGTTACTTGGTTCTTTAAAAATACCGCTTGTAGATACGTAGATCTACTAGTTTTAAACACTATTTCACAAACAAAATCGCTTTTACACAAGTTCATGATTTATGTGTGGTAGAGTTCATCCTTTAACCCTTGTTACTTCCAAAACAACCTTATGTCATGATCCATGATCATGACCAACCCGGGTTAAATGACGATCCGAGCTACCACAACATAGATCGGGTCCAAATAATCACACAAATCAATTACTACAAGATTTACACAACAAACAAGCTTTTAACCATCACGTATAGCATTTTTAGTAGACTTTTAAGCTTCAACTTGTATGTTCATAACTTTTAACCGTTACATATCATTTTAACCATCTTAAAATAGTTCGAGAGGGTGATTCAAGCAACTTACTACTAGCTCGAGGCTAGGGAAGAATCTAGTCGCAAAAAGAGTGGATAAAAGCAATGTAGTGAGGTCCTTCGCCTTCCGATTGCACCAAGGTTCCTTATACGCGATCCTTAACACTTGTATGAGCTTGGAAAGTGATGATCAAAAATCGAAAATGATGGATGGGGGTGGGGTGTGTTCGGCCGAGAGCTCTAGGAGAGGGAGAGAGTGTGTGTGAGTTGTGGTGTTAAGTGTGTGTTATGTTGGATTAAGCTCATTACTTATAGACAATACTCAAGGATATTAACCATAGGATCATGTGCCTAATAGATATTAGACATGGTTGATTACAATAATCAACATGGTACAAGGGTGTCCCCCAAGGGGACCGAATTCGGTTAGAGGGGGGGGGTCTTGGTCCGATTCCAACTAGTAGTTAGGATATTAGTTAGGTTAATCTAGTTAAGTTAAGTGATTAACCCGGTTACTAGTGTGTTGTGCTTTACAGTGGGTGTTAGGGTATTCAGGGACCCTAACTGGTTCAGAAAAAAGGTAAATAATGAAAATGACAATATTTTCATGTTCCGGGTATAGTCCGGTTGTTCGGTTGGATAGTAATCCGTTAAAGCGTTAAACAAGCTTTAAAGTGTCGTTATTACCCTTTTTAGTGACACAACTCATTTCTGACACTTTGGAAAGTGTCTAGTAATATTTTTCTCATGTTTTGGCACTTTATTAGTTAGCTAAAAGCTGAATTATTATGTAAAGTGCTGAATTTTGTGCTTAGAGCACGTTTTAGGCACATCCAGTCATTGTAACTTATTCCTAGAGACGCAGTTCTACAACCCTTGTATCCCTACACTCACCACTAGTGTAGTAAAATATTTCTGGCTCATACAGGCCTAAGAGGCAGTGTCTGCCTGATGCTGGCTTATCAGCATGTTCAATAGGTTATCCGTTTATAGTGCTACTGTGCTTTTGTGCATCATGTTTGTCACTAAGGTTCAGCATGTAAATAATGTAGTGACAGCAAGTAAAGTATGATGCAGGTATATGCATGTATCAGAAATCAAGTAGCAGTTCATCAGTAATTTCAAACAAGCACAGTAATTAAGCAGTAATTAATTATTAATTAAGTCATACGGATACCTGGTTTGGTGAGGGTTGTCACAGTCAATTACTCATATCAAGGAAATTGACAACCCCTAATTTATTGTTTTCCGTTCTCGTTTTACGCGAGGAATCGTAACAAGTTCCCTCACCTTACACTATTGACCCATAGGTTCATTCACTTAACCTCGTAGGCTATTTCCTTAAGCGTTCATCTCTTTAAGACGAGGCCCTTATGATCCCTTTGCTTCAGTTCATGACCCGTGGGTCATTTTGGCCCCGTAGACCCTTACACTAATTAACATCCCGTAGGTTATGATGATCCCGTAGATCATCTTTTATTCTAGTCTTTATTCCATTGTCTATTTATACATATATAGCTTTAAAGCATCCTTTGTTGTGTTTGGAATCATTAAATTTTGCTTTTGAGCTTTCGTTGACCTTAACCGTAGTCTAAGGTTTCATTTGTTTACTTTCATACTATCCTTTCCTACTTTACGACTTCTAGCGTCATTTACACGTCGGTTTGTCTTACGCTTACCATTACCCGGTTCATACTTATACTCCTTTACAACCCATTACCCGGGTCCTTCTATCTTATTGTTTTTAGCTTTCCGGTTTCACCGGTTTGCGTTTTCCTATTTTATTAAGCGTTATTCCTTAATTGACTCGTTTGACTCATTTTGGGTGAATTTTCATCACTTATGAATGTCAAACTTCATTCTTTATTTGACCCGTCCAACTTTGAAATGGTTGAACGTAATTCCCAAAATTTATGTTTGCGAAAATTCTTGTCATCTTTTAGTCATGACTCATATTCCGAGTCTTTTGACTTTCTATTTCGCGTTCCTGTTTCTCAGTCTACGCATGTGTTTAAATCCTTACCCACCAACCGGGTGTTTTACCGAAGTCGTTATTATTGCAACCCTTACGGTATGCATTATGACTTCGTTTCGCTTTTATATTCCTACTTTGTTCTCAAATTTGGTGTTTTACAAAATCGGCCCGTTAAATGTATCGTGAACTGAATGGAGTTCAGCAGGTAAGTCCAGCTTGTATGCTACTAGTCCTATTCTTTCCAAAATTCTTAAAGGACCAATGTAGCGCGGATTTAACTTCCCACGCTTTCCGAAGCGTGCCACACCCTTCCAGGGTGAAACCTTCAATAAAACCATTTCTCCCACTTGGAATTCCAAGTGTTTCCGGTTTGGATCTGCATAGGCTTTCTGTCTGTGGTGAGCTGCTTTGATGCGTTTTAGAATCCGCGCAATCTTGTCTGTCGTCTCTTGGATGATTTCGGGACCAGCAAGCTGCCTATCACCTGTGTCAGCCCAGCATAGGGGTGATCGGCACTTGCGTCCGTAAAGGGCTTCAAATGGCGCGACACCAATACTGGTGTGGTAGCTGTTGTTGTATGAAAATTCGACCAAAGGCAAATGCTTGTCCCAGCTACCGCCCAAATCCATTACGCATGCTCTCAGCATATCTTCTAACGTCTGTATCGTTCGCTCGCTTTGACCGTCAGTCTGTGGGTGAAATGCGGTGCTCAGATTTAATTGTGAGCCAAAAGCTTCTTGGAAGGATTGCCAAATCCTTGATATGAACCTTCCGTCTCTATCAGAGATGATCGAGAGAGGCACTCCATGACGTGCGACGATCTCTCTCATGTAAATTTCAGCCAACTTGCTCGTATTATCCTTCTCTCTGATAGGTAAGAAGTGTGCTGACTTTGTTAATCGATCCACTATTACCCAAATAGTGTCATGGCCTCTCGGCGTTCTTGGCAACTTTGTAATAAAATCCATTGAGATTTGTTCCCATTTCCACTTGGGAATCTCAGGTTGTTGCAGAAGTCCTGAAGGCTTCTGGTATTCCGCTTTCACCTTAGCACACGTTAGGCACTTGCTCACATAAACAGCAACATCGCCTTTCATCCTAGGCCACCAATAATAATCTTTGAGATCCTGGTACATCTTATCCGCTCCAGGGTGGATAGAGTACCGCGACTTGTGAGCTTCATCAAAAACAACTTTCCTTAAACCACCAAACAGAGGAACCCAAATCCTTTTCTCAAAACATAACGTTCCTTCCTCGTTTGGTACCAAAAGCTTCTCCATCCCACGGAGGTATTCTTCTTCAAGGTTTCCTTCCTTGAGAGCTTCTTTCTGCGCGGCACGAATGCGCAAGGGAAGATCGGTTCGAATAATCATTTCTAAAGCCCTAACCCTTATGGGCTTGATCCTCTCCTTTCGACTTAGGGCATCGGCGACCACATTCGCCTTCCCTGGATGATACTTTATCTCGCAGTCGTAATCGTTCAGAAACTCAACCCATCGTCTTTGTCTCATATTCAACTCCTTCTGGTTGAATATGTGTTGTAGGCTCTTGTGATCTGTAAAGATTGTACACTTTGTACCATAAAGGTAGTGTCTCCAGATCTTTAAAGCAAATACCACTGCGCCAAGTTCCAAATCATGTGTGGTATAGTTCTTTTCGTGCACTTTCAATTGACGTGATGCGTAAGCAATAACCTTTTGGCGTTGCATCAACACACAACCCAATCCTTGACGTGAGGCGTCACAGTATACCACGAAATCATCTGTACCTTCTGGTAGTGCTAAGATTGGCGCATTGCAGAGCTTATCCTTCAATATCTGGAACGCTTCTTCCTGTTTGATTCCCCAATCAAACTTCTTATCTTTCTGCGTGAGGAGCGTCAATGGTTGAGCGATTTTTGAGAAATCCTCAATGAATCTTCGATAATAGCCCGCCAAACCCAAGAATTGTCGAATCTCGGTTGGCGTCTTTGGCGTTTCCCAATTCTTGATTTCTTCGATCTTGGTTGGATCCATATGGATTCCATCTCCATTCACCACGTGTCCAAGAAATTGTACTTCACGTAGCCAAAACTCGCACTTAGAGAACTTGGCATACAACTGTTCCTTCTTCAGCAACTCCAAAATAGCTCTTAAATGCTGTTCGTGCTCAGCCTTTGTTCTTGAATAAATCAAGATGTCGTCGATAAACACATTCACGAACTTTTCCAAGTACGGCTTGCAAACTCTATTCATTAAGTCCATAAAGACTGCAGGTGCGTTTGTCAAACCAAACGGCATAACAAGGAACTTGTAGTGTCCATAACGAGTTCTGAAGGCTGTCTTCGGGATACTCTCCTCTTGTATCCTTAACTGATGGTATCCAGATCGAAGATCGATCTTTGAATAAAAGCTTGAACCTTGCAGTTGATCAAACAGATCATCAATTCTTGGCAGAGGATATCTATTCTTGATCGTCAGCTTGTTCAACTCCCGGTAGTCGATGCACATACGAAAACTACCGTCCTTCTTCTTAACAAATAGGACCGGAGCTCCCCAAGGCGAGAAGCTTGGTCGGATAAATTCCTTGTCTAACAACTCTTGAAGTTGTGTCGACAGTTCTTGCATCTCAGACGAGGCAAGTCTATAAGGTGCCTTAGCCACAGGCGCGGCGCCTGGAACTAAGTCGATGCAGAACTCTACTTGTCTCTGAGGTGGCAGTCCAGGTAAGTCCTCTGGGAAGACTTCTGGATATTACCTCACGACAGGGATGTCTTCTATTCTTGGCTCAGCAGCCTTCTTATCCACAATGTGTGCCAGGAAGGCAACACATCCCTTCTGCAAACACTTTCGCGCTTTCAGGCAGCTGATAATTCTTAACGGCGTATCACGTTTCTCCCCGTGAACCACAATTGTTTCGCCATCTTCGGTTGGGATACGAACGACTTTTTCGTGACAAACTATTTCTGCCTTGTTGCCTGATAACCAATCCATTCCTACCACCACGTCGAAGCTTCCCAACTGGACTGGTAGTAGATCCAGAGCAAACTCACGCTCTCCCAATTCGATCACACAACCTCTGATAACTTCATTGGCTTCTACTAACTTCCCATTGGCCAATTCGATTGAGTACGGAATATCTAACTTATTAGCGGCTAAACCAAGCATATTCTTAAATTCTAACGATATGAAACTATAATCGGCACCAGTATCAAATAAAACGGATGCATAGCGTTGGTTTACAGGGAACGTACCAGTAACGACATTGGGGTCCTGGCGCGCTTCCCTTGCTTCGATATGGAACACTCTTCCACGGGCTTGGTTTAACTCTGGGCAGTTCTTTTTAAAATGCCCAATATCACCACAGTTAAAGCATCCAAGTCTTTGCCCGTTTCCACCTCCATTTCCAGCTTGATTCGCATTGTTCCCTCGATTCCCGTTTCCTCCATTGTTCCCCTGTGGGCGATTCCCAATACCACCACGATTATTTCTATTCCCAAATCCTCCTTGGCCTCCCCGGCCAGCACTAGCCCAACAAGAATCCTTCAAGTGGCCAGTCTTTCCACAAGCTTCACATACTTTTGGCCCGCATCGGCCAGAATGATGACGTTGGCAAGAGTTACACTTGGGATGTGCACCCATATATCCTTTTCCTTTCTTCCCACTACCAGCTGTAACCTGAGCTGGCGCGTTTGACTCTCCTTTCTTAACAACCACACTGGCGCCTTGTTTGAAGTTTGAGAACTTCCGTTTGTTACCTCCTGATGACTCGACGTGAGTCTCTTTCTTCTTTTGCTCAACATCAGAAAACTTGTTTAGGCGGATCGCCTCCTCAGTTAGAGCTACGCTCAAATCGATTGCCTCAGAAATTGTCGCAGACTTGGATGAGGTCACCATGCTTATGATTTGAGGAGCTAATCCCCAAATGAAACGTTTAATCCGCTTGAACTCCGGAGTGACCATGTAAGGTACCACATGCGATAAGTCATGGAACCTTTGAACATATTCTGCGATCTTTGGGCCTTCCATTTTCAAATGCCAGAACTCGGTTTCCAATCTTTGGATTTCCGCGCGAGAGCAGTACTTTTTGCGCATAGTCTGGTGGTAAAGGTCGAGAGGGCTGCAAAGGAGAGTGGGTCTGACCCTGGCACTGACACGGCGGCGGCTGGGCTCTCTCAAGCTCCTGAATGCGCTGCGTGTGTGCCTCGTGCTGGGCGACAAAAGACATCAGAACGTCCTCAATAGTATACCCCATATGGAAAGAATGGTAGGGGTCGGTCGGTGGCATGGCAGAAGGTGACGCCCAAAGAAACGGCTCACTGGTGGGATCAAAAGGTGCCACATGAAATGGAGAAACATGGGAAAAAGTAGCAGACGGTGGTATAGCAGGGATAGATACCGGTATATGTCCAAAAGGGTGAGCCGAAGAACCTTCTCCAGGTCGCGCTGGAGGTGTAAACCGAGGAAATGAAAAGGAGGTATCAATGTGACGGGTATCAGTGATCTGAGGGGGAATAGGTGGGACCTCGTCATCAGCAGGAATCCATCCATGCTGGGCGTGCTCATCTCGTGGGTCAATCTGTGCCTCAAAAAGTGCACGATCAAACTGAACTGGCATAGGATCATGGTGAGGTGCAACAAGAGGGTCAACTGGTGCATCAGCAATAAGTGGGGGATCAACATGATCAGCAGCAAAGACATGATCGCCCTCCAACAACGGAGCATCCATTGGGTGATCATCAATAGGTGGGTCAGCAATGACAGGCTCAATAATAGGTGCGTCAGCATGAACTGGGTCGTGCTCAAACGCAGGGTCTGGAGCAGCCACTGGCTCAAGGGCCATGGCAGGCTCGGGGTCATCAAAGGCCATCTCAAAATCAAACTCGGGATCGATGGGATCAACTGGGTCTACTGGGTCGACTGGATCCTCCATAGGCTGATCCATGGGTATAAACTCTATATCCTCATCTGGGTCGAATCCTGTGGGAAAGACAGGATCGGAATCCTCCATATCCTCGTGGTCGAAAGCAAAACTAGGAATAGGGGCAACAGAGGATGCCTGGTCGGGATCTGATCCGTGAGAAAAGTGCTGCGCACTCTGAGTGTGTGAAGGTGCGGAGGCCACAGACTCGAAAGACTCTAGGTCGTCTGATACTATAGGTCTAGGTCCTGTGGTGTCTGAGTCACCTGTGCCAGAGGTGTCCATGGTGTCTGTAACATAAACACAAATATGCACAAACAGTCAATCATACAATCAAATAGTCACATAAGTCACCAAGTAAGCATTCAAATAGTTCTCCTAGTCCCACTAGCCTCCCAGCCTCCCAGACTGCTCTTCCTAGTCCCACTAGCCAATTCTCCTAGTCCCACTAGCCAATTCTCCCAGTCTCTCAGACTGCTCTTCCTAGTCCCACTAGCCAATTCTCCCAGCCTCTCAGACTGACTCCCTTGTCCCACTAGACAACTACCTCGGCCTCCCAGACGAAGCCTCAGCCTCCCAGACTGAGCCTATAAATAATAAATAAAATGTGCTCAACATTTGTTTATAAAAAGTTTTGGATCTGGACTTAAGTGGTATGCAGTGTAAAAATGTTTTCGTGAGAGCCCTAGTGATCATAGTCTAGACTCGAGAAAGAATCCTAGTTCGCTATGATCAGAGCTCTGATACCAAGCTGTCAAACCCTGGCTTTGCGGAAGCGTGGTTATTTTGGTGTGACTTCTTAATACCATAGCTTAACCATAACAAAGCTATATGAAATAAAATCATGCAAGATCATCCATTCGATTAAGTTTTAAAAACCAAATACAACAACTTTGTCTTAACGGAAACACATCCTAACGACATTGTTCAACAAACACAAACATTAACATGACATAAACACAGTTTAAGGACTGTGACTTGTCCAGGAAAGAGCCACATTCCCCAAACCCGGATGACCTCGTAACTAGTGCAGCGGGAAAACGTGTCATACCGCGCCAGATCCTTTAATTCCCTGAAATACATGTAAGTTGAAAAATCAACAATAATGTTGAGCGAGTTCATGTGAAAGTGAGTAAATAAACCTTTGTAAGTATAAAAATCCTGGTATGTAGCAAATAAGGAAAAAGAGATCACCAATGGTTTGCAAGGCCATTGATATGTGTGAAGTGCAAGTAGGAAGACTCAAACCTAGCGATTTTGCGTTGGGCACAAAGTCACTCCAAGGTCCGTTATGCTGGACCTGGAGTTGGGCTCGCTACACCCAGATAGATCTACCGCTTACGTCCCTCGGTCCTAAAATGAGGATTAATGGCCTCCAGTTCCCGCCTACCCACTCACATGATCTAAGTAGTAAACCTCCTTACGCTAACCATACCATGTAAAAAGTACTTGTAATCATAGTAACATGTATTTCACCCCCGCAGTTTAGAAAACTGAAAACAGTTAAGAGAAAAGGGGGACATGAACTCACAGTGGTGCGTCTCTACCAAGTATGCCTCCAAATCAAGCAGCTGTGTAACGACCTACACGTACTAACTCTATTAGACGGACGGCCGTGCCTTAGCTTCAAGTTTTAAGTTTTTGGGAAATAGTTAGGCAACTATTTCGTGTTTATATTTTTGTATACTTGGTAGTCGTTTTCCTTCCCAAGGATGGGGGATTTAATACATGTGTGGTCGTATATTTTCGAAATATATTGTTAAGTCTCACTTAAAATATATTTTATTTCTATCTCCAAAATATAAATATTCTTCTCAAAAATATTATATTTTCCATAACACATAATTTTCCCCAAAATAATACTTTAACAAAAATACGCGTTCATGAATATTTCCTTAGATTGCGCAAGTTACGTTTTAACGATCGAGTGGTAATAATAATTACCGGTGTAACTTATATATTTATCGCGAAGGCGTTCGTATTATTTTGGATCCATCAACAATTGATAGTATTATTTTTACCCTAAAAATAATACTAGTATTTTCACAAAATAATCATAAACACATATCAAGTGAAAAATATATACTAAATATATATATTTATCAAGTTTTATTTTAGTGAAATCCCACCTCCGATATTTTGTAAACAAAGTCGTGGCGAAATTCGTAGTTTGAAAACAAGTCGACAAGTATCTCTAACACTTATGGTGAAAATAATTCTAAGTGTTAGGTTTAGAAAAATTTCGCCAGAGTTTCCTCTGTAACTGGAGGTGGCCACGCTTTCAAGCGTATCATTTTCTTTTATAAATCAAACCAATCATTTTCTCAATCAACAATAAACATTATTCAAACCATCGAACTAGTCAATATAGATGTAAATCGCAAAAATACATGAACTTGTAGTTTTTCCAAAGATATGTAGTAAATCTCATTTCTTTTAGTGGATCTTTGTATAAACCAATCCGGTTTCGTAAAAACCTCGTTTTTAGGGAAGTTCCGTTTTTTTACAACTTCTCGTCATCTTTTACAAAAATAGTTATTTTTGTCGAAACTTTGTGTTACACAAGTGTTTACACACTTGTGTGTTCTAAAAATCATTCGTGTCAGTGTAAGATCCGTCTTTTAGAAAACATGATTTCTTTGTTACTTGGTTCTTTAAAAATACCGCTTGTAGATACGTAGATCTACTAGTTTTAAACACTATTTCACAAACAAAATCGCTTTTACACAAGTTCATGATTTATGTGTGGTAGAGTTCATCCTTTAACCCTTGTTACTTCCAAAACAACCTTATGTCATGATCCATGATCATGACCAACCCGGGTTAAATGACGATCCGAGCTACCACAACATAGATCGGGTCCAAATAATCACACAAATCAATTACTACAAGATTTACACAACAAACAAGCTTTTAACCATCACGTATAGCATTTTTAGTAGACTTTTAAGCTTCAACTTGTATGTTCATAACTTTTAACCGTTACATATCATTTTAACCATCTTAAAATAGTTCGAGAGGGTGATTCAAGCAACTTACTACTAGCTCGAGGCTAGGGAAGAATCTAGTCGCAAAAAGAGTGGATAAAAGCAATGTAGTGAGGTCCTTCGCCTTCCGATTGCACCAAGGTTCCTTATACGCGATCCTTAACACTTGTATGAGCTTGGAAAGTGATGATCAAAAATCGAAAATGATGGATGGGGGTGGGGTGTGTTCGGCCGAGAGCTCTAGGAGAGGGAGAGAGTGTGTGTGAGTTGTGGTGTTAAGTGTGTGTTATGTTGGATTAAGCTCATTACTTATAGACAATACTCAAGGATATTAACCATAGGATCATGTGCCTAATAGATATTAGACATGGTTGATTACAATAATCAACATGGTACAAGGGTGTCCCCCAAGGGGACCGAATTCGGTTAGAGGGGGGGGGGGTCTTGGTCCGATTCCAACTAGTAGTTAGGATATTAGTTAGGTTAATCTAGTTAAGTTAAGTGATTAACCCGGTTACTAGTGTGTTGTGCTTTACAGTGGGTGTTAGGGTATTCAGGGACCCTAACTGGTTCAGAAAAAAGGTAAATAATGAAAATGACAATATTTTCATGTTCCGGGTATAGTCCGGTTGTTCGGTTGGATAGTAATCCGTTAAAGCGTTAAACAAGCTTTAAAGTGTCGTTATTACCCTTTTTAGTGACACAACTCATTTCTGACACTTTGGAAAGTGTCTAGTAATATTTTTCTCATGTTTTGGCACTTTATTAGTTAGCTAAAAGCTGAATTATTATGTAAAGTGCTGAATTTTGTGCTTAGAGCACGTTTTAGGCACATCCAGTCATTGTAACTTATTCCTAGAGACGCAGTTCTACAACCCTTGTATCCCTACACTCACCACTAGTGTAGTAAAATATTTCTGGCTCATACAGGCCTAAGAGGCAGTGTCTGCCTGATGCTGGCTTATCAGCATGTTCAATAGGTTATCCGTTTATAGTGCTACTGTGCTTTTGTGCATCATGTTTGTCACTAAGGTTCAGCATGTAAATAATGTAGTGACAGCAAGTAAAGTATGATGCAGGTATATGCATGTATCAGAAATCAAGTAGCAGTTCATCAGTAATTTCAAACAAGCACAGTAATTAAGCAGTAATTAATTATTAATTAAGTCATACGGATACCTGGTTTGGTGAGGGTTGTCACAGTCAATTACTCATATCAAGGAAATTGACAACCCCTAATTTATTGTTTTCCGTTCTCGTTTTACGCGAGGAATCGTAACAAGTTCCCTCACCTTACACTATTGACCCATAGGTTCATTCACTTAACCTCGTAGGCTATTTCCTTAAGCGTTCATCTCTTTAAGACGAGGCCCTTATGATCCCTTTGCTTCAGTTCATGACCCGTGGGTCATTTTGGCCCCGTAGACCCTTACACTAATTAACATCCCGTAGGTTATGATGATCCCGTAGATCATCTTTTATTCTAGTCTTTATTCCATTGTCTATTTATACATATATAGCTTTAAAGCATCCTTTGTTGTGTTTGGAATCATTAAATTTTGCTTTTGAGCTTTCGTTGACCTTAACCGTAGTCTAAGGTTTCATTTGTTTACTTTCATACTATCCTTTCCTACTTTACGACTTCTAGCGTCATTTACACGTCGGTTTGTCTTACGCTTACCATTACCCGGTTCATACTTATACTCCTTTACAACCCATTACCCGGGTCCTTCTATCTTATTGTTTTTAGCTTTCCGGTTTCACCGGTTTGCGTTTTCCTATTTTATTAAGCGTTATTCCTTAATTGACTCGTTTGACTCATTTTGGGTGAATTTTCATCACTTATGAATGTCAAACTTCATTCTTTATTTGACCCGTCCAACTTTGAAATGGTTGAACGTAATTCCCAAAATTTATGTTTGCGAAAATTCTTGTCATCTTTTAGTCATGACTCATATTCCGAGTCTTTTGACTTTCTATTTCGCGTTCCTGTTTCTCAGTCTACGCATGTGTTTAAATCCTTACCCACCAACCGGGTGTTTTACCGAAGTCGTTATTATTGCAACCCTTACGGTATGCATTATGACTTCGTTTCGCTTTTATATTCCTACTTTGTTCTCAAATTTGGTGTTTTACAAAATCGGCCCGTTAAAAGTCATATTTGCATTCTTCGGGTTCGAGTGTAAGCACACCCGTCCCAATTGCATACCTTAATCGTTTTACATTAATCTTTGTCCCTTCACTCGGGCTCATCATCCTAATGTAATACGCTTCCGTCACCCGGCTGTGCGTTTACATTATTATCAATTATTTTTGCTCATTTGATTCATTTGGGTACTTTTTAAGTTAGTCCCATTCACCCCACCCTTACTACATCGGACATAAATGTGTCCATCATAAGAAGTTCATGGTACCACGTGTTCACTACTTACTTGGCCAGAGTAAGCGATCAACACCTGGTATACATGACCTTTTTATAATTTTCACATTACACCCCATGTAAGTAATGCCTCTATTTGTTTTTCTTGGAAACAATATCCCGGATAGGTTTTCTATTCAGGTTTTTCCAAGTTTTCAATCTACATATGCAACTTTCAATCTCTACATATTTGTTGCATATTACTATTTATGCAATAATTTAAAACGTGCACCTGATAATGTTTGCTCTAACAGGCTCCCCTTGCCATTAACTTATTCACAATCGTTGCGCGATTTAGGTCCTTGGTGATCGTGCTCTATTTGTCATACTTTGGACCGTTCCTCTGTCAAATCCATGATTTGTTAAACTCTCGCTATCTTCATATGCGAGTGTCCTTCGATTAAAAACATATACAACAGTTAGTAATTTCAACATTAAAGGATGCCCGTATTATAATACAAGGCTTTTCTACTATACGCATCAACGCGTGTAATTTCGTTGACTATATCTATTCTATATCGTTTTTATTGGTGTAACGTGTATTACACGATAACCATATGTGTTGTTCTCAACACTTTAATCATACTAAACCTTTGATATACATGTACTCACCGGATTTGCGATCAAGCCTCGAACCGAACACACTTTACTCTTTAACCGTGAGCTCTGATTACCAACTTGTAACACCCTTGTTATTTATTTAATAGGTTTTCGTACAAATAACGAAAATAAACATGTAATTACGATTAAGTATGCTTAGAAAATACGAGTAATCTAAAACTTTTACAACTTAAAAGTTTCAACATAATATAAACAATTTCGTCG
This sequence comes from Helianthus tuberosus, assembly GCA_030545235.1. NCBI lineage: Eukaryota > Viridiplantae > Streptophyta > Magnoliopsida > Asterales > Asteraceae > Helianthus > Helianthus tuberosus. The sequence goes on from CM060393.1 coordinate 32,419,293, forward strand.
TTTAAAAATTATGACGTAACGTCGTGCGGAAGCTTTAATCTCGAATGTTTAATTTTATCGTGTTCGGTTCCTCATCGAGCTTGATCTTCATCCGGGCATTCTTGGCAATCACCTATGATCAAAACCAACTTAAAAGTTAGTTTTGATAGTTAAATAACAAGTTTAAGCAAGTTATATGGGTCAAACAACAAAAAAAATAATGTTTTTCCGGAATAAGGGGCTTAGCGTGACGCCAAGGGGCTTCGCGTGACGCCAAGCCCCTGTTTTCACAGCCTGATGCTTAATCAGTTGCTGTACGTTCCCAGCTTATCCCGATTTCACGGAAACGAGCATAACTCTCTCGTTTTTAATCCGTTTTACCCGATTCTTTTTCCTACGCGTCCGTAATTTAATTATTCAACATATGGAGTTAAAATCCAACATCCAACATAAATAAATTTTGAGACTTTCAAGCCTTCGACTCGTTACCTTTTTATCGAATTTTACCCGTTTATGCATTTTATCAAACAAACATATTTGTTTGATTCCTATATCACCTTTACTTCTTCAAACTAATGTTATATACCATATTAGGTTCTAAACACAGGTTTATTACACAATTTAAACCCATTTTCGCTCATATGCTTATTTTGACCCGTTAAGGGTATTTAAGCACTTTCGAGCCTAGAATAGCTTTCGATTGCTTCTAGCATTCCATTACCACATTTCTTATCCTATAATCTCCCACCATAACTGTATTTAAGGTAGGTTTAATGTGGTGATCAATATAAACCAAATTTTACCTCTCGAATCATTATTTTACGACAAAAACTCAAATAGTGCTATTTGGCTAATATAATACCTCTTTCAGCTTCTATATTTATTCTAAGCATTTACCTAGTCATAAAACTCATTTCCAAACTACCTTTAAGGGTTGTTTGTTCCATTTAGCCTACAAGGGCGTTTTGGTCGATTTTAGTCCTTTTATGACGAATGACTCTCTCTCAAATTATTCGACCAAAATAGCATTTTTAACTACAACATAATTATGCGTACCTGGCCCGGATCAACAAGTAGACCCGATTTATAACTCGTTTTCATTATCACACCATCAATGGTGACGCAATTATCCGATTTGCTAACCGGTCCTGTTAACATAAGACTTGACAACCACATTAGTCGATATTGTCAAATGGTGTTATCACCACCATTCGACCCGTTTGGACTATATGCCCAACACTATCTATTTAATCAAAAACATCGTTTTTGATTTCCAATTCATACATCCATCCCATCCCGGATTTATAACCATACCCATTTTCTTTTACACTCTTTTCTTACAAATTCAACCCATTTCGGCTTACGCCATGGGTATCCTTTTAACCTTGATTTACCTTAGTCGACACTTGACAAATTTCCATATTTCCAATATTATAGTTATCACGTTTACAACGTATCGAATAAACGGGTATTCTACATAAGTGTGTAAATTACACTTACCTCGCATCCACGCCACACTTTTCTTTCCGTACTTGCTCCGTTTGACCCGCTCCCTCCTCCAAGCTTTCACCTAGCTTGTTACGCGTCAAACTATTGTCAATCATTTACAAGGCGGTTAAATTAGTCATTAACAATCACGACTATTCCACCTTACTTATTTTCTATGTCTAATTATCATTCATCGCATCGTAGGTCAGTTTGACTTTTTAAAAGTCAAATGTCCATTAGTATACTAATTGCATATTCGAGTTCATCAACTAGTTTTAGCATTCTTTAATTACCCGGTAGGCGTTATCTGTAGACCACCGTTTTAACCAAAGTTCTAACCACGTTTATCACATTTTAATCACTTTAGTTAGTTCAAGCGATTATCAAGACTAATTTATTCATTCATTTCACAAGAACTATGGGTTCTCATCTTTAAGTGAGACCCGTTCATCATATCACTTGCATTCATCATGACATCTTATATAATCAAGTTCTTCATATGAACTAGTAGGTACCCAATTTCACTTAGGCATTACATCGAACACCTCATGAGCATGAAATTTTACTACTAGAAATCAAGCTCAAGACTAACTATTTAACCAAGAATTAAACAACTTTTTACATGTTCATGACAAATCTTCATACCAAAAATTCCGGATTTGCTTCATAGAGCTCTAATACACTAAGTTAACAAGGATAATCCTAGTGTTTAACATAATTCTCCAAAACCCACTTGACACATAAGAGTATGATCATGAATTCACAATCATGAACATCAATTTAACAAATAAATGACTAGGGTTTACTCCTAGACATAATATTACTTCAAGATTCATCCATGCATGACATAATCAAGCTTAATTTCAGTTTCTTACAAATAACCTAGAATTTAAGATGGATCAAAACATCACAATTTTACATACCTTATGATCCTTTCAACTAGGTGTTCATGAATTTGTGCTTGAAATTCGATTTAGACTTGATTAGAGGCTCCAATTTGTGAGTTTTGTGAGGATTTTAGGGTTTGAAGAAACCCAGGTCGCCCCCCCTGCTTCTTTGTACGACCAGACATCCCAAATGGGGTGTTTGGTTTTTGTTTTAATTAGAATTAGCAACATAAGTTTCAATTTTAACATCTTTGGCCCCTCCATTTTCCTTAGTTCATAATTTAAGTGTTTTAACCCACTCATAAGTCACTATTTAACTAGGTTAGAATTATTCCTAGTTAGCTTAGTAGGTTCGGGAAGTCGTAACCCGTTTTACTTTAAGTCCCGTTAAATCGGGCCTTTTATCTTCCTATTTTCTTGAAAGCTCTTATTAACTTTAAATAAATAATAGGATTATTCAATTAATTCCTAAAACTTGCCAGTTTACTTTTACCACTAACGGTACTTTCCCCATCTTTAGTATTAACGGGGTTTAATTACCAAACCCGTTTTCGGGGTGTTACAACCACCACCCTCCACCTCTCATCTTCATCTTCTCCGACCCCCCTCTCACCTAATCTGCAGCCGCACCCACTCCCCGTTGTACCCCCTCCTTCTTCGTCTCCGGTGGTAGCCGCCACCGCACATGCGGTGGCTGATGATGTTACTGCGTTCCCTCGCTTCTCCGGCGACCCTCTCACCACCCATCTCTCATCTCCTACAAGGAACCCAATAGATTTTTGATCGGCCGTTAGAAGGTGGTTGGTCGGCGGCGGAAGACGGTGGTGGGAGGTGGTTGGTCGGCGGTGGTGGCGGCAAATGATGGTGGTGCGACTGTGATACTGACGATTGGTGTTCTTGAATTTTGGGTTTTTGTGATTCTTGATGATTTGCCCAAAGGTTCAATTTGTTTCTGTTTTGATTGGGGTTCTTTGATTCAAAAAGTTTGGGTTTTTTTTCTGCTTGAAGTTTGGTGGGTTTTGATTATTTTGGTGGGTTTGTAAAAAACAGTGGTTGAAGTGGGTTTTGATATGTGTGAGGGTTTTGATTTGTAATCTTTGAATCTGTGGGTTTTAATATGATCGATGGTGATTTGTGAATTTTTTGAATGTTTGAACAGGTTACCTTTTTGCTGGGTTTTGTTTGAATGATGTTCATGTTCCTTCTGGGTTTGAATGATGTTCATGTTCCTTTTGAATGTTTAAATCGGTTGAATCTGGTGCCTTATTGAATCGGCGGTGATGATGCAAAAAAAAAACTAACGAGGGCGGCGCGACAAGGATGGTGGAGGGTAGGTTTTTGAACCCGTAACCCCACTTTGTAGCCTCTGATTATCGGGAAATCTGAGCCAACACTTCGTTTTTTTTTCAAGAATCCACTCGTTCTTTTTTATTTTTGTTTGTTGAGTTTTTTTTTGAGGCGTCGATGATAATAGCAAACTATCTGAGACACATACCGAGTAACGATTTTCTGGGTGCGTTCGTTTTTGTGTAAAAAAGTTTTTGTAAAAAAAAAGTAAAACCGTAAACTTTTTAACTAAACGTAAAACGTAAAAAGTTTTAGGTAAAACGTAAAACGTAATTTTTTTTTAGGAAAACATAAAATTTTTTACGTAAAACGTAAAAAACCGGTGCGTAAAACGTAAAAAAACATTAACGAAAAAAACCGGTTTGTAAAACGTAAAAAAACGTTAACGTAAAAAACCGGCGCGTAAAACGTAAAAACGTAAAAAACGTTAACGTTAAAAACCGGCGCGTAAAACGTAAAAAAACGTTAACGTAAAAAACAGGTGCGTAAAACGTAGAAAACCGGCGCGTAAAACGTAAATAACGTTAACGTAAAAATGGCGCGTTTGGAAAAACGACGCGTGAATAAGCCGGGCGTAAAAACGGCGCGTCAAAAAACGGGGCGTGAAAAGGCCGGGCGTAAAAACGTAAAAATCTGTAATAAATCTGAATTTAAAAATGTTTAATAAAAAAACTATGTTTAAAAAATAAAAATCTAATATAATAATACAATAAAGTAATAAAAAAACAATAAAGACAAAAAGACAAAATAGAGTAATTTTACTTAAATACCATTTTGGATTAAAATATTAAAGACATAATAAGACAAAAAATACTTAATATTATTTTTTAAATACCTTTAATCTCATCCATCCATCTACTTGATCTAATGGCCAGAAAGTGGTTCTCGCGGTTCTTACAACTGGAGGTGGTTCTCATTCTAGCGGTCCCCTATATATATATATATATATATATAGGGCCATGATCATTTCAGAACCATAAATATTTACAGAACTCGCAGAACTCCTAATAAACAATCTTTTTATTTATACATTTTTATGTTTATGATAATTTTATCATTTATTATGTGTATTTTTACGATTACATACATATTAAGAGTCATTTTAACATTTTTTATATGTAAATTTATAATTACACAGGGTAAGGTTATTGTAAAAAAGACCAAAAGTGTGAGAAAGGTAAGAAAGAATCTCAGCCATTAGATCTAAATTAATTGAAAAGGGTAAACAAGTAATTTTATCATTAATTCAATTAATTAAAAACTTCCCATAACCGCCACCTTAATTATAGGAAGTATATAACACCATTCAGCAAGTATATAACACCATTCAGCAAGTATATAACACCATTCAGCATTCAACAAGTATATAACACCATTCAATAAGTATATAACACCATTTAGCAAGTATATAACACCATTCAGTATTCAGCAAGTATATAACACCATTCAGCAAGTATATAACATCATTCAACAAGTATATAACACCATTCAGTAAGTATATAACACCATTCAGCATTCAGCAAGTATATAACACCATTCAGCAAGTATATAACACCATTCCGCAAGTATATAACACCATTCAGTAAGTATATAAACCATTCAGCAAGTATATGACATCATTCAGCAAGTATATAACACCATTCATTGACTAAACATCTGATCGAAACATATTTTTTTCTCTATATAAGTATAGCAATATGGTACTCATATTAAAGATAAAAAAACGCTCGTTATTATGGTGTAATTTTTTTTAAAAAAAAAGTTACGTATAAAAAGTTATTGACGTTTAAAAAAGACGGGGGGAAGTTACATGTGCATTACCTAATTTCTAGTGGGTTTAAAAGACTATATTGCCCCTAGATATTTCAAATCAGTCCAAATTAATGAAAATATTTTACAATTTGGTCCCTATTGATCTCAACCATTAGATCAAAAGATCTAATGGCTGAGATTCTTTCTTACCCTTCTCACACTTTAGGCCTTTTTTACAGGATCCTCTACCTAATTACACATATGTAAACTAGGTTTTTTACATATATGTAATTAGTTATGACACATATATATAATTTGGCAATTAAACATATGTAAACTACTTTTAACATGTATGTAATCAAAGAAATACAGATAATAATGATAAAAAGATCCTAAATACAAAAACTTATATATAAATGATTGTTTATTAGGAGTTCTGTAAGTTCTGCAATTATTTAGAGTTCTGAAATGATCCTAACCCTATATATATATATATATATATATATATATATATATATATATATATATATAGATATAGAGGCCGGTTAACGTACAATACCTCTTATCCTACATTATGTACGCGATGCCCTCAGCCGTACGATCTTCAATCGATCAAACGCGGGCGAAACTAATTTAAATGATTAAATTAATCATTTTAATATATCTAAATCATACCAGGAAGGTTAAAAACGTCATTGCGAGGTCATAAATCTCTGTAATTGACCGATGATAGTTCAAAATCAAACCCTAAATCAAATTCAAAAACCTGAAATTCTTCTTCTCCAACCTCCCTTCGTTCCTTTTGGAGTGATATCGATAATAAGAACTACTAATTTAGGAGTTGTAAGGGTCAAACGGAAGAAGACTGACAATGATCGACCTGCAATCGAAGAAGATGAACAGTAACACACACAGATTATACACATGCGATTTCATCAAAATTACCACATGCGAAATTGTTACAAAAAAAACAACATGCTATTTCATCAAAATTATCACATGCGAAATTGGTACAAAAAACAACATGCGAATTCATCAAAAATTATCACATGCGAAATTGTTATAAAAAAAACAACATGCTATTTCATCAAAATTATCACATGCGAAATTGGTACAAAAAAACATGCGAATTCATCAAAAATTATCACTTGCGAAATTGTTATAAAAAAAACAACATGCGATTTTAGAATGCGGGGAGATGATCTGACGGCTGAGATTGTAGCGTGCGTAATGTACGATAAGCAATAAGTTATATATATATATATATATATATATATATATAGGATCAAGATCATTTCAGAACCACAAAAATTTACAGAACTTGCAGAACTCTTTACAACCACTCATTTTATTTCATGTTATTTTTTCATTATTTTATTCATAAGGGGCATTAAAGTAATTTTACATCTAGAAAATTATCACATTTTTAATTTAACCTTCCCCTATTTTCTCACATTCAAATCTAAACAAAATTAAATACGTATATTAATCACACTCAATTATCTTATGATATCAAGTTTGAATTAGTTCCTTTTTTTTCTCACATGACTCCTTATGGATTAAATTTGAATCACACCTAACCGATTACAATATGCATGAGCATTTTTCAAACTTCACTGTGTAATTTTTTAACTTACGCATAATTTGTTTTTTGGGGAATTAAAACTTTTCAGTTCATACTTCATATGCCTTGTATTATGTGAAGGAAACTGCGAGGGTTCTTATATATTTGGTTACAATATGTTGTTCTTTAATTTACATAGATGTGGATTCTTTTTACAGCATGTGTAGTTCCTTTTTATTATTTTATACATAGGTATGATCGACTTATATACAGTTTGCATGTATGTAACTTATAGTTTACATATGTATAACTTATGATTCATCCTGTTACTTATATGTAATTCTTTGCATGTATTTAATTGATAGTTTACATATGTATAACTATGATTCATCCGGTTACTGATATGTGATTCTTTATCTTTTTAACATGTATAATTTAACAAGTTACATATGTGCACATTTATGTATATAACATTTACACATATGTATTTATCTTATTACATATATTTATTTTTCCTAATTACATGTGTTATATCCAAATTTAAATATATCTATCAGTTATGCGTATGTAACTTATATATCTATGCATTTACATATATGTAACTTTTTTTATTTATATGTGTAACTAGTTATATATTTTAATATGTGTAGGTTAATATTATTTTATACAAAAACCCCCATGCATTAAGAAAAGAAAAAGAATTAATAAATCAATGGCTATACAAAGTTTGTGGATATAGGATTGAGGAGTGAAAAACATGGTACGTAGATAATTGAGGAGGAAAAAAATGATGTGTTATGGTGTTTTCCAAATTCACTTTTTTACGGTAATACACTAGATCCATTTAAAGTTAACTCATTAAATTTTCTATTAATTTTAGTTATACCCTTATCTTTTTCACATATATGTAATTGCCATACATGTGTGTAATTAAATTATTTACATATATGTAGTAAATGAAAACACAAAATTAATTAATGTTTACAAAACAATCATGATTCAAAAGAAACTATTATAATTTGGGAATAATATTTGAGGTAACAGAAGAAATCATGAATAGATGTTAATTGATTGGCCAATGATCTCTAGATCAAGTGGTGGAGGGCTTGCATTTCTCTTGAGAGATGCAGGTTCGACTCCCACTTGGTGCAGAGTGAGGCACTGGTGGGCAATGATAGGAGACCCAGGGAAACCTGGGTTGGATCCTTGAGCCAAACGGGTTTTACCGGTAATTTCACCGTCGTGCCTACGGGCGGGTGGGTTACCGGGTTTTCCCCGGAATTGGTGGTGGACTCGGGTTACTCTCGGAGTACTCCGTTTGTCCAGTGGGTGCACCGAGAGTGCTCGGGATTGAGTTTGTTGGCCGTTCAAAAAAAAAATTGATTGATTTGAGAAAGAGAAAAATATGGAAAAGGTTAGTTAATAGTGAGAAAAGATGCGAGAGTAATTAGGAAAAAAAAAACTTATTTTCCTAAAAAGCCCCTTTGTACATATTAAAAGGACTCTTAAAGTGTCAATAATTACACAAATGCCATTATTGTTTTGAACCATTGATGAAATGATCTAAGGGTTCATATGAGTTCTGCAAGTTCTGTAACTATATAGAGTACTGAAATGATCCCAACCCTATATATATATGTTATATATATATATATAGGGTTGGGTTCATTGCAGAACTTGTTTTTTATTCAGAACTCGTAAGAACCATTTATAGCCATTGATCTGTTAATCAATGGTTGAAAATAAACGAGGGTATATTTGTAATTAAAGAAACAATAAAAGAGTTTTAATTAAATGAAATAAGGGTAAAAATGTAAATAAACATCAAGTGAAATTGGAAATAATCTTATTCTATCCCTTTTTTTTCTCTAACCTCCTACATTCACGATCATTTTTCAAAAAGTTGTTCAATTACTCCATCTTTTCAGGGTTTCTTTATAAATTGCTTTATATCTCATTTATTCATAGTTTTCCAATGAAGTGCTTTATATTGCATCCATTAAAAAGATGAAAATTGATACATATTTACATACATGGTGATGTTTAAATATATGGTAATCCTTAACACACATGTAAATATAATATTTACATGTATGTAAATATATGCACCAATCACCAGTTTCTTCAAAGTGAATATCAAGTACATATATGTAAATGTTTAACATACATGTGACTGTAATAGGAACATATATGTTAATATTCACATTGATCATATATTTGTTCAAACGGGATGTCAATTTACATTTATGTAAATGTTTTACATAGGTATAAATATAATATTTACATATATGTAAATATTCAATTCAAATGAATAGGTTCTTCAAACTACATGTTTAAATATATTTATGTAAATCTTCAAAACTAAAATTTTAAACTGATAGTCTATTTGAAAATTTGAAATTAAATTATCAATTAAAAAGTCTAAGCAAACTTTAGGAAAAAAAATTCGCCAGCATGGAAATCTTCAGTGATTACCATAATCTCAACATGTTTATTCACTCAAAATATTATACAACCAAAAAATCCACTCCATTTCCCTGTGTACGTAAGTTTTCAGTTTAATACTTTAACGTGTATGTGGATGTAAAGTTGTTTTTGAAATGAGATAAATCAGGTTAAATTAAAAATGTGATAATTTTCTAGGTGTAAATTTACTTTAATACCCCTCATAAATAAAATAGAGAAAAAATAACATGAAATAAAATGAATGGCTGTAAAGAGTTCTGTAGGTTCTGTAAAAATTTTTGGTTCTGAAATGATCTTGATCCTATATATATATATATATATATAGGTAAAGGGTACTGTACAAATTCCCTTATCGTACATTACGTACGCTACAATCTCAGCCGTCAGATCATCTTCCCGCAATGAAAATCGCATGTTGTTTTTTTTTGTAATAATTTCGCATGTGATAATTTTGATGAAATAACAGGTGTTTTTTTTGTAACAATTTCGCATGTGGTAATTCAATTTCGCATGTGATAATTTTGATGAAATAGAAGGTTGTTTTTTTTAACAATTTCGCATGTGGTAATTCAATTTCGCATGTGATAATTTTGATGAAATAACAGTTTGTTTTTTTGTAACAATTTCGCATGTGGTAATTCAATTTCGCATGTGATAATTTTGATGAAATAGCATGTTGGTTTTTGTAACAATTTCGCATGTGGTCAAAAAAACAACATGCGATTTTCAATGCGGAAGATGATCTGACGGCTGAGATTGTAGCGTACGTAATGTACGATAAGCGCATTTGTACGTTAACCAGCCCCTATATATATATATATATATATAGAGAGAGAGAGAGAGAGAGAATCAGGATTTGAAGAAAATGCCTAAAAATGCGAAAATGGTGAGAACAACTTTGGTGTTGACATATGGCATTGGTGCTAAATTACAATAAGGGCAATATTGTCAAAAAGACCATGCAAGTCATATGCATATTCTATCATTTTTTTTAAATTCCCGTGACATTTTTATATGTATTGTTTCGTGTTTGAACAATGATTCTACCCTATATAAGTTCGAATCTAGGGTTCGATATGTTTTCAACCTTTGTTTTTAAATATCTCAAATTTTATGTTTTTAAATATCTCAAATTTTATATGCAGAACTCGATTAAGCTTTCGACTTTTAAAGCTTTTGATTCGAAATTGTTTGGTTTAACCCGTGTGTTCTCGGCTACCATTTGATTTTGCATCCATGTGTATTCAAAACACATAAAAATTTAGTTTAATGTATATTTTTACTATTGATGTGTTTTATGATACATATTATTGATGTTTGCGAGTTTGGTACTCCTTGGAAAACCAGACTCCTGCGTGACTGTTAACTACGTGTGCTTCTTTTATTTTTTTATTATTTCTGTTTATGAAAAGTTTGTAAAGAAGACACCCGATCTCTCTGATTTTCTTCTTTTGTTTGACGTCGTCGATGGTGATTTTGATTTAAGGGTTAATTTTAAGTTATATCCTAGAAACATAACACAAACTTATATCTCTCGGAGTACTCCGTTTGGTCCAGTGGACATGGGCGGTTCTTAGAAGGCCTGTGTCAGGGCCACGGCCCTGGCAAATTTTTCGGCCGTAGTGCTAATTTTTCGCATTTCGATCGAAATTTTTTATATATACTATGTTCGGCCCGGGCATTTTTTAGTGCCCGTGTCTTTCGTCCCCGGGACGTTCAACGGGCAAGATCCGCCACTGCCAGTGGATATCCCGAGAGTGCTCAGGATTAATTATATTGACCGTTAAAGAAAATAGAGATTTTATTTTAAAATATATTTACCATCTTAGTTTCTATATTTATATCACACTAGGTAATTAAATGGTAGGTTGATTATGATTTATGAAAATATTTTAACAGGGCTGTCTCCGAAAATCACAAATTTTTTTTTGGCCATGTGCGAGATAAAAAGTTTGGACCCTATTCGTAAATCTCCATACATTCAAATCCGAGCAAATTGGGCCACAAAATCACAAATTCAAAATTCTTAAAAGGCCCAAAAACATTTTTATTTCATAAATCTAGGCCGTTTAAGATTGAAAAAAAAACATACAAGTTTATTCTTTAGTATTTATTGGTATAGTTTAGGAGTAGGGTTAATGTAACATTTGCCACTAAAAAAAACATAGGGGCTGTTTGTTTACCTCTTAATGAGGCTCTTAATGGTTCAGACCTCTTAATGGTTCAGGACTTAATGGTTTAGACTGTTTGTTTCACGAGCAGATGTCTGAATGGTTCATACATTTGCCTCTGAATGGTTAAGACCTCTAATCTGAATTGTCCAGACATTTGCATCTGAGCAGTTAAGTATTATACATGCTCTTAATGGTTTAGACCTTTTACTGGTTCAACACTTAATGATTCAGACCTCTCTTACTGGTTTAGAACTTAACCATTCAGATGTTATCAAACAGCCCCATAGCCTAACTAAATCATAAATCCACACACATTATTCAACATATACATTTCCCGTGAGGGGAATAGTTATGTTATTTGATTAGCCAAAAGTGGCGGCAATCAATTAGGGTTTTTTTTTTTTTTTTTTTTTTTAAATTAGTAATACAAGCTTGGGGGAGTAGTGCCAGGTAAATTTTATACCCACTTTAAAATTACGTTTTTGCTCCAGTTTAAAATTATGTTTTTACTCAAGGGATAGTTATGTTATTTGATTGGCCAAAAGTGGCAGCAACCAATTATTTTTATTTTTTTGTTAAAATTAGTAATACAAGCTTGTGGGAATAGTGCCAGGTAAATTTTATACCCACTTTAAAATTACGTTTTTACCCCAAGTTATATATTTACCTTTTTGCCCCCAACGCAAAATTACGATTTTACCCTCGGTTAGAAAATACGATTTTACCCTTAGCCAAAATAACGTTTTTGCCCTAGTTCAAAATAAACATATTTTTCCCCCATAGCTAAAAATTACGATTTTACACCGGTTTATTATTTTACACCCACTTTAAAATTACATTTTTCGCCTCTAGTTTAAAATTACGTTTTTGCCCCCAGTTCAAAATAAAAATATGCTTTTCTCGCCTGCTGAAAATTACGATTTCGCCATCGGTTCAAAATTACGATTTTACCCTCATTTCAAAATTACGTTTCCCCCCCAGCTCAAAATTACGATTTTACCCTCGGTTCAACATTATGATTTTGCCCCGAGTTCAAAATAAAATATAGTACTGTTTTTTTAATTGGTTGAGAATTATTCGGCCATCGCCCCGCAACACGGACGGGGCATCAACTACTAAATTTATATATTACAACAAAAGAGCAATTACTTGAACTTTAATTAATTATGTGGAAGAAATACAAGTAATAAGAAACAGCTCTTAGAAAAAATATATGAAACAGGCCCTTAGTAATTAGGAGCAACTAAAAAAATGTAGGCAGGCAGCAATTAAAAATATGTAGAATTCGAGCTTAAATATGTAGAGATGCAAGATTCGAACCTGCACTTTGATTGAAAGAATAGGAGGCCCAGCCAACTGAGCTACATAATTAATATATAAAATTAGAATTTTTTGGGCCCCTAAAAACTTTGGGCCCTGTTCGATGGCCCATCCGGCACACCCTATGGGCCGGGCCTGTATTTTAACACATCATAAAATGGTACACCCAATAATATACAAAACGACGGGGATTAAAAGAAATTATTCGTTAAAAATAGGTAATTATATAATACGCACTTCAACTTGCACAAAAGCATTTAAGACAACCTTATATTTGTTTTAGTGCAAGAATATAAAACGTTTAAAATAACATTTAATATTAAACGTTGCATTCTTTTTCATGTGCAATGGAAATGTTATTTGTCACATACAAATCTATTCGACATTTCTGATCATAGAAGTTCAAATAATTACTATAAAAGTTTTATAGATGGTTCGTCACAATCAATTCTTCTTCACATTCACTGGTTCTTGACCCGGAGGACCAGGACACCCACGAACACAAATTCCGCCTGAACAAGCACAAAATCCACAACCTTTGCAAACTGGTTCACAGTCCCAACGAGTTCTACAGTTTGGTAGATCGCTTGGTTGAACCGCCACAGTCCCCGACTGCATGCCTTCACCTATAACAGAAATAACTCAAATGTAAATGAAACAAGACTAAAGGCCCTACAAGAAGGTAACAAGACATAGAAAGCATAAGAGTACAAAGAGATTTTACTTGATGAAATAAGGGCAAATGCTATGAATAAAATCAAAGCTTGTTGTGTATTCCACATCTTTCTTTCCATGATTTTCTTTCTTTCACATACATGTGTGTGTATATATATATATACACACACACAAACTTGTAAATTTTGATGTTATGTTATGTAACTATTCTAAAAGCAAAAGATTACAAAAGTAGCAGAGGGAGAGATGTATTTTTCATTTAGTTGAGAGATGTGTTTATCCAACAATAACCAGACTCGTATGTGGATGTCTTTTGTGATTATTAAAAGTAAATACAAAGTTGTGGGGAAAACAATGGTTGGAAGTCTTGATAATCACAATTAAGTGTATCTTTAACACTTTTTCTTGGTTATCAGCAATAAAAGAAGAGATATGCGGGAGGAAGTGTGTTTTTAATTGTTATTTGACATCCATAAGCATTGACAAAGATCATAATTTGTTATTTTAAACGGCTAATATCTTTTAATCCTGCCGTTTGTGAGACTTGAACTCAAGATCTTCCCCTTTTCAACCCAGGTGTTTAAAAACTTTGTTTTTACTAATAGACCACCTCATTGGTACAACATCATAATTTGTAATCTTAATGCTTAAGTTATTGTACTTATTTTGGGACATGTATACAAACGTGTGGTATATAAAAGGATGCCGATTTTGAGATGAATTACAAACGTGGGATTAATATTAGTGACATACATGGTAAATGTTTGATCCTATCATACAAGTCATTAAGTGTTTTTTTTTTTCTTTTTTTTTTGTTGGGTAAGTTTGGCATTAGATGGTGAGTTAATAAGTGAATAAATCCTTAATTTTCATGTTTTTGAGTGTTTAACTTTAAAAATTTTATATTTTACTTAATTAGTGTCGTAAACGAGCAAAATGTTCAATGAAGTGTTCGTGTAGCCTTACATGGGAATCGCATTTACTTCGTTTGTTAATTAAATGAACGATGAGGAGTTATAATAAACACATTAACAAAAAAAAAAAAAAAAAAAAAAAATTGAAAACAAAACAAAAACAAGCTAGCACAAGGCCATCCGGTAACCTATATTGTAAAGGATACGTTGCACATGAAATCCATATGACACTTAAAAAGTAATATAAGCACCATGAAGCTACGACGACACTAGTTAGGATAAGGGCTCATACGGTGAAATGGTGAATTATATAATTGAAAATTTCATGTCAACTATGGTATTATTAACTATTCATGTATGGTATTATTTTATTATTAACTACTAGGTTAGAACCCCATGGTTACACGGGATGAAAAAAATAAATATAGTTAATAATGAAGATTAAAATATTATAAAAAAAGTTTTTGTGATAAGAGATTATTGATTTTTTTAATTGAAATTTTAAAATTGAATAACAAAATCTAAGAGAGAGTGAAATAAGAATGGGAATATATCTTCGGCTTACTAAATTATAACATATGACACAAAATGATAATAATACTAAGAGTAAACTGCCATTTTGGTCCCGGTGGTTTGGGCAGTTTTGCCATTTTAGTCCAAATCTCAAACTTTTTAAATCCGGGTCCCTGTGGTTTGTATTTTGTTGCCATTTTATTCCAAATCTCAAAAACTCTCATTTTTTACTGTTTCAACATCCTTTTTTTGTTTTTATCTGCAGGGGTAATTTTGTCCATTTAATTTTCATTAAAACAATTTCTTTATTAAACAACCCCACAAATATAAATACCCCCTATGAGTTCCCAATTACATCATCATCTTCAACCCCCAACACAAAACTCAGGTGCAAATTTGGCTGCACATTCGACCAAGAACGTTGGCTCGTTCTTGTAGAGTAGGAAACATAAAAATGACAGCAAGTTCCAAATCAAAATATTCATCGAAGCGCAAATCTGCCGGCAACATAAAAACAACCACAAACCAAAAATAATTTGTAGGGACACGTTTATCACACATCAACGACAGGGACCAAAATGGCAAAACTGCCAAAAAAAAAAGTAAAAGTATTTTATGTGGATTGGTAGATAATTTGTAGGGACACGTTTATTACACATCATGATAGCGCTAGGCTACAAGTCGGTTATCTTTTATGTAGTTTCATTTGTGTAACATCCTGATTATAGAACCACAATAATAATAATAATAATAATAATAATAATAATAATAATAATAATAATAATAATAATAATAATGAATTGAATTTTCTTTAGTAGGAATATAAAAGAAAAACATAAGATTAAGAAATTTAAAAACATTATAAAATTTGTAAAGTAATTAAATGAATTCAATTAGAAAATATATAAATAATATTTGAACCTAAAGCATACGTAAAATAAAAAAAATGAAAATTTAGCTATAATTTTGGCTTATCACTTATCAATTAGAAAATATATAATTAAGAATTAGACCTAAAGAATACGTAAAATAAAAAATAAAACTTATCTATAACTATTGCTTATCACTTCTTATCTAAAATTATGGTTTATCACTTATCAGTTAGAAAATATATAAATAATAATTAGACCTAGAGCATACGTATAATAAAAAATAAAACTTATCTATAATTATTGCTTATCAGTTAGGAAATATATAAATTATATTTAAACCTAAAGGATAACTAAATTAGAGAAAAAAAAAGAGCGGGAAAACAATTCTGATGATGCATAGTAATACGACACATGTCCCTCATAGGTTTACTTTATTATATAGCACTAGCGGTAAGACCCGTGTGCAAACACGGATGGTTTCTTAAAAACAATGCATAACACATATTAATAGAAAGTATAGATATGTGTATAGACATTGTACCAAAAGTTGTTATCTATTATAGATAATAGACAACTATAAACATATATCATCAGTTAATATATAAGATACATATGAGTATTTCCATTGTCCTATAAAAATTAAAAAAGGAGTACCAACCCATTGACAATGAAACCCGTTTATAGACATAACTACATATAGAACATGTCTAAGAAGCAAAATTAGTACCACCGACGAACCAAATGTACAACCACAAACAATCATCACATGAAACATTGTCTATAAATCTTCAATCAACGCAACACAAACTAAGAAGACTTTATCTTTGTCACGAAATGAACAACTTTTGTTAACTTCAGCAATTAAGCAGAGTTGTGAAATTCAAACGAAAGTTCATCACCAAAAGCAATATTGCAAGATCTCAGATAACCAGACCATCCAACAATAGCGTAGCTGAATTCAGTTTTGGTTTTTTGAGATCTTGTGAGTAGTTCCTGGACTTCACATTTGAGATTTTGGATCTTGACAGGCTTAGGATTATCAGTATGCAGATACAACGCAGAAGATACATCTGATGGCAGATGCTAAAAAACAGAAAATTGAATAATGAATTTTATAAAATATTGATATATATCCGAAATTGTTGAAATAACGAAACAAAGTAAGGATTGCAAAAACTTACAAGCCTGTCTTCAGCATGTGTGGTGAAGTGTAAGACTGGATCTGAAGTGGATGATACTAAACGAACCTTTTAAACTTTACACGGTGTATCAATAGCTTGGTTATCCTCTACAATTGTCTTGCCACGAAGATTGTGCATCTTTTCAACCTATGTAAATTAATTTAGACTATAACAACCCTAAATTCTTGAAATTTTGTAACTTTCTTTATCAACACAAACTATCTTCTCAACTCAGCTTCGAAGTTTAAGACTCAATCATACAGAAGAATATCAATATATTGAGACAATAATAAAATGGACCGTATAAAACTAATAAGCGCTTACATTAGATACAACACTTGAAGAGGCAGGAATGTCACGAACAGAAAAATCTTTAGAGTGAAGTTGAGGATCGTTAACATCGTCAGCTATTTTTACAGAATGATCTTCATGCTACAACAAAATTTTTAAAAACCTTGTTATACTTATTATACAATAAAATATATCCGTAGGAAATTATAAACTTACAACATTTTTAACATCTGACTCATCAACCAGACGCGCAACCTTTGAATCAAATAGCCCATCATCAGCAGACTATATTTATAAGAATGATCATATATAAGAAACCATATTTTAAATCATAATAATAAGTAAATATTACATGTGTATATATACATTAAAAATATCCTCAAAAGTCGTAAACTGCTTAGAATTACCAACCGAAGATCCAGTCTCATCATCATCTAAAGCAACTTCCCCGAAATCCAGAACTTGTTTGTGTTTAGCCTACAATATGGGATTTTAAAAGTTATTAGCATAATATAATAAAAGTTACTTATCACCATCATGTTATCAAACAATATATTTTATTATCAAAATTTTATACCGCAGCCAATAAGTCAAATCATCTCTATAAACTGAATCATCCAAAACAACAACATCAGCTTTCTTGAAGGAAACCTCAGTTCCAGTTTCGGGATGGAAAATGGAAAGCTCAAACGTTTTAGATGCAATCATGGTGAAAACCAACCAAGATTCAACTGCTATCGGAACTTCTTCAATCAATTTTAACCATCCATCAGTAAATCCGCATCCATCAGTCCATCCTTTCATCATCACATTCCAAAAAACCTTTCGCCAACATTGATAGTTGCCATCCCATACTCGTAATTTTTACCATAGAATTCTTTCCAAAATTTGTCAGCAAGTAGCTATAGAAGAAGTAAAGAAATAATTAAAGCAGACTTATAAATTTGATATGAACTAATGATCAACAGAAGTTTCAACGGGTTAGTCAACAAAAGTTAAAATGAGAATTAGACAACAGGATTAGTCAACAGGAGTTACAGTATTTATGCAGTTCCTAACCACTGTTGGGTATCAACTGTTACATACCTTTGTTGCTATCCAACAGAGGTTTCGTAACAACTGTCATCCATTATGTCCAGCAGAGGTTGCAACGTGGACAAATCTTAAATGTCAGATGTTAGTCAACCGAGGTTAAAAGTCTTAGTCAACAGAAGTTAAAAAGGTTAGTCAACAGACGTTAAGATTATAAGGAAACAAACGTTAAAAGGGCAAACAGATGTTAGCAAGTTGTTGAGCTAGCAAAAAATGTTTACAGTATGTGACAAAATAATATATCGTTACTTACAGTCATGCCAAGTTCAGGTCTAATATTTGCTGAAATGTAAGAGTTCTCGTAGACATTTTCTTTAAAACATGAGACAACGAATGACAAACTTCCAATAGCTTTTACCAATACAGCATCTTTGGTTTTCAAACAACAATCTCTAACCAACTTTGTCCATCCATCCGTAAATATCAATGATCATCTCTCTTCCTTACTCGTACTAACCATGTTTTGTCACCATCAAGTAGTTCTACAATTTGACCGTACAGGACCTCCTTGCCCCACAACAGACTCTCAAAATCAAGTGGTATATTCTGCGACAGTAGTTAACAAACATCTTACATAAAAAATTAATGTACAATCCTAATAGCATCAAGAAAGTTAAAAAAAATACCAAAAATATAAAATCATCTTCATTAAGGAATTTTAAAAAGCATGGTGTTTGATTGGATGAATTCATATCTGCAATAAAGAATTTAAAGTTACAAGTTATAAAGACGAACAACATCCAACAAAAGTCATAGACAAACAAAATCATAAAATAAACATCACTAACATCCCTTAAACTTAATCAGCACTTAAAAAACAAAAGTACCAAATATTAGCCGGACTATTTGTACAATCACACACACTTAAGGTATTACAAAAACAAAGCACAAAACGAAAATCATCATCTCTCACAACAGTTAAGTAAATGAACATCAAAAAAAATATATGGTTGATTTATCAATCGTAATGTAGAAGACAACATCAAGAAGATGCATGCACAAATTGAGACAGAGAATGCTATCAGTAACTTCATTTAAGTTAATGCAGTACTTAATCGATAAAAGTACACCAGATTACAACAACTATTATTTGCTTCAACAAAGAATATGAAAAGCCATCGGTGAGAAATACATACTCATAATAGTAAACAATGATTAATCTAACATTTATAATACAAACAATAAATTCAAAGAAATAATACTTGGTTTTATAGTGTGTAATCTATATTATGTAATAGAACCTTTCCGATTTTGATAAGAAAGTTATGTGAGAAAACTTCTGAATATGTTTTCTGGAGCTAGTATTCAATAATGGAGATGAAAAATTTATTAAATGGAGTTAATAGAGATGTTACATTTACACTGGTTGGTTGAAATTAAGTTTTGTAAAATTTATACTTTACCCTCTTTTTCTTTGAAAGAATGTAAATTTAGCACGGCATCAACCACTGCTTCAATATAAATTTGATTTTAAATAAAAAAAAACTTATCTATTAATTCATATATTTACATAATTAAAAATAGTTTTTAAATCCCGATTGTAGGTCCAACTAGCGGAGGATCTAGTCGCCTAATCTTTGTATACGAACAGACCCGGTTGTGCGGAATCCAACCGGGAAAGCAAACCGAGATTGAGACACAAGTACACACAGATTCAACGTTTAAGATGTTCAAATATATTCAGATCAGAGAGTTTGTTTACAAGATGATAATACATAAACTGCAATCAAACTCACTGTTTGTTCCCTCGTGTGTGTGTGTGTGTGTTCTTCATGTCACACCCCGATTTCCTGTGGGCCCGGATGGGTACACACGTGACGGTTGGATAACAGTTATCACAATATAATAATATGCAGCGGAAGTATTAAATTGAAATTATTAAAATTAAGCTTGAATGTATAAAAGTATTACAAGCGTTTGATACAAGCCCACAGGCAAGATCCAAATAAACAGAGCTTTAGACATCATAGGACTTAAGCATCAGGAGTGCAAATTCCTTAGCCTTCATTCTAGCCGACCCGTAATCCCAACCTATAATAAGGTTCGGTACATGCTGATCAATCTTTTAAAAATACGTCAGCCAAAGCTGGTAAATACAAT
The DNA here is from genome assembly GCA_030545235.1 of Helianthus tuberosus. Taxonomy (NCBI): domain Eukaryota; kingdom Viridiplantae; phylum Streptophyta; class Magnoliopsida; order Asterales; family Asteraceae; genus Helianthus; species Helianthus tuberosus. The sequence goes on from CM060393.1 coordinate 32,439,908, forward strand.
TAACTAAGTCTTTGGAAAATAGTTTTTCAAAAAGAGTTTTATATATATAGATAACCCGTAGGTGATTATTTAAATATATCTTGGGATTATTCTTGTTATGAGATTATATACTTGATTAACCCATTGGGTTGTCCGGACATGGTATCAATAACCCCCAATAACAGTAATTATCAAGTAAACGGAATAAAACCATATTCTTACATTTTTGCGCAATCATAGGCGACTTACTTATGTAATAACCATCCCAAGAGGCATATTTGCCATCCCAAGTTTACACTAAAATAAGTCAAGATTATTTACCTTTTTGCTAGCTTCTAATCAATAAGACTATATTTGGCAAAAAGCCACAAGTGTAAGTATATTGACCCAAGTCCAATTATCTGGGGGGTACTATAGTCTGGAATGAACAGATTTATTATCTGTTAGAATGTATACGGGCCAAAGGTAGTTCCTTTAGACATGACCCGATACTTAAGAATAGGTTCGCTAGATTAAACTTATACTGAATAGAATGTGGTTTAAACCCAACAAGTACTAGGACTTGTTTAATACGGGTAAACAAGGTATATTCTGGATTTTGAGATCAAAACGATAAGGTTAAACCCCTTTTCGGTAAACTTGTGTAAACTAGTTACGTAAGTCTCACCGTACGCTTATAAGCGATAACGGGTAACCGGATGAGTCATGAACAAGTTCCATATGCCAATACACTTTAACCAAGTTATAATATCAGTAGGATATCAACTTATATGCACGTTAAGGTTTTAAAATCAAATTATGCCTTATAAGGGCATTTTGGTAATTTTACAACTTATAAAAGGAGCTTGCAAGTAAACTGATGTAATTGTCATAAACATTCTGTAAAAATATTTAAATTATGATATCATATCAGTAGGATATCAAATACATGTGTGGTTTATGCTTTATGACCAAACTATGCACCGTAGGGCATTTTGGTCATTTCACACATAGTTTTGAGACATTATTTGGGATTCTGAGTTCATAACTTATACCTACTGTGAAAAAATTTAAAATGGTTTATAAAATCAGTAGGTAACAAGTCTTGGTTCACACATATGGTTTAAAACCATACTACGCGCCTAAACGGCGTTACAGTCGTTAAATGACGATTTATGCGAAGATTTATGAAATCTGATGTTATGACCAGCTTTGAATAATTAAAATATTTTATTTGTCATAACATATCAGTAAGTAAAAGGTTTGGTTTGAATATTATGCTTAAAACACATTTTAAGTACCATAAGGGCGTTATCGTCATTTATCGGCATTGTATACGAAACTGAAGTTAAACTCAGTTTACAATCTGACTTAGCATCCCAAATAATCCTAATTATAATATCATATCAGTAGGTAATGAGTTTTATACTAAAATTATGTTTAAAACTCATTTTATACTTAAAAGGGTATTTTAGTCCTTTTAAAAGCATAGTTTACGACCATATGCGTAAACTCAGTTTATGACCAGTTTATAAGCACCAAAATATTCTAAACATGTTTACTTATCAGTACATAACTCACTTGTATGCTCATTTATGTCTTAAACCTTATTTTTGATCAAAAGGGCATTTTAGTCAAAGTATGGCATAATAACGGATCTTGCGCATAAACTCAGATTCCTAATCCGACCGTGTAATATAACCTTATGGGATTATACTACATTATATTACGATCATAACGGAACCTAAAATCAGTAGCATACTAGTCTAATTCGGTTTATAACCAAAAGTCAACGTAGAAGTCAAACTACGCGACTTTCGGTTGCGAACCGACCCTAAAACGGGAATTGACGAGCCGAACATGTTTACTCATGTTCTAATAATTATTACCAAGTTGTTTAAGTGATAAAACATATTTTAGAACACTCTTAATCTCAGATCGCAATTATTTTAAAATTCTAACCCGTTGACTTTTTAAATTAATATTACTTTGACTTGTCAATCGACCTAGCAAACGTGATTCTTAGGAGGTGCCCTTTTGAGGGATTAACACCTACCTAATTATGATCACGTAGCCATGTTCATTGCGAATAATGGCTTGACCGTTTAAGGTCTAGCTAAAAGTCTAAGCGTTATTATGATAACGCTTGACTTTTGTCTTAAAAGCCTATAAAACATAAACTAGTGGCTAGGAACACTTACAAAGGGTCCTAGCAATCTTTTCAACTAGAATAGGCTTCCTTATGATCAGGAGTCTCCATAAGAGAAGGATAGAAAGAAATGGTGCAAGTGAAAATGAAAGACTCATGGCCTATTTATACTAATTTGAGAAGAACAAGATCTTGACAAGTGTAATGTGTGTTCTCCAAGTAATTATAGGATCACTACATGTGTAAAACCATGTTTTAAAAACAATTAACACCCATAGAATTGATTTTATGTGAGTATGGGTGGTATGTGTGGAGAACAAGCAAAGAAAGATAAAAATAAAAATAATTCTGCTGCAGATCAAGGCCTCGCGGCCCGCGTAGAATTTCTGAGGGGGAGGTCGCGGCCCGCGACACTCACCCGGATCAGCAAAACCATTTTAAATTTTGACACATTTATCCCCTTAACCTTTTAACTTGATATAACTTTCATATTTAGCACTTTTGGCCCTTCAAGTTAGGTTGTAGGTATTCTTGGAAGTATAACTGAACATCGTTACGCTCCGGGTTCGTCAAAAGGTCACTCAGAGGTATAATTTAAACATGTTGACACTTTAAACCCTTTTAACGCGTAAACTTGTGCGTATTACCGTTTAACGACATAAAAGCTCTAGATGGCCAATATAAGTATTCCCAAGAGTGTGATCAAACATCATAACGTTCCGGATTTGTTAAAAGGTCACTCAGAGGTAAGAATTAACATGTTGACGCTTTTAACCCTTCGATGCACAACTTTTGAATTATAATGCAAACGGTTTCGTTTATCCAACAAGTGGCTTATTAAAAGAACACGAATACCGTATAAGGTCACTTAGAGTCTTAGTTTAAGCATGTTGACACCTTTAGTCCTTGCATATTCAAAGTTTTCATTGTTTGGCAATAATAGTCCCTCCTAGTCAATGATTGACATAGCTAGGATTAGGGACACGTGCAACACATTATTAGACACGATTTTACAAGGTGTTACATCCTCACCCCTTAAAAGAAATATCGACCCCAAGATTTGCTTAGAGTAATACGGTTAATTCCGTATCATAGTATGTTTCAACCTTTTAAGAGTATCATGGGCCACGATGGAATCCCATTTCACCTTTACGGGGGAAACGTGGGACTTTTTAATCTCATCGTCCATAATGGATAAGGTTTTTTAATAAACCTTATGCTCACATTTGAATGTCATGGCGAAGCATGACTAGTGCTTAATAGCCGGGGATCATGCTAGGATTTTACCAGAGATAAGAATATACTTAGTATCATAATTTGATACTTCAGACAACGGTGCTCTATAAGGAGACTCGATGTTGTCTTTATATAGCTTAACTTGTCGGAATTCAAGAATTTTCCTTATTTGACAAGAAGCGTCGAATTAGTAGATTTGTCGACTATAACTTACATCGCATCATGGTAGCGATTTATTTTAGGTAATTGGGAGATTAGATCCGTTGTCCCATTTCCAAATTTTATGTGGGATTTTTCCAGTTCATTACACAGACCACAAAAGGTCTACGATGTTCGACTCATTTGCGAACATTCTAAGCATTAAGCTTCCTTGGTAGCTATGGACTTCTCATGTCCATTCGCACAAAGGTCTTCAGCTTTCGACTTTAAATTCGTCAGAATCTACTGGGTCATGTGGATATCACATCCTTTATACAATCACTTGGATACCTTAAGCATAAAAGCTTCTTTGGGCAATCCAAAGTGTTGATCTTCCACGAATGGTGAGTATATCACCAGATCAGGATTTTAATTTCGATAAGATTCTTACTGCAGACAATGTGGATTTGGTTTTTGAACTTACCAATCCATGTCTAAGAACATATCGAATCCCGCAGGATTTATAGATAAAGAGATTATCAAAGATAAATTGATTCGCGGAGGATATCTTATATATGAAACCACCTAGGTTGGCCACTTGATTTTTATAAATAATATCCAAGCCTTGAAAAGGCAGATTTAAAGTTTTATTAAATTTACAATAGATGAAGCTTTAAGTAGCTCCAGAATTTAAAACAAGTTTCTAGTAAATAAAACTTTTGCGAGAAATAGATACGTAAAGATTTGTCTTGAACTGCTTCTGCTGTAGCAGATTGGAAGGCTCAATCATTACCTTTCTGGCCACCAGTGGCCTTGTTTTTCTCGTCAGTCGCCCTCTTTGGGCAGCGGGTCTTTATATGCCCTTTCTCGCCACATCCATAGCATGTGGCATCTTTCAAATTTTTGAATTCATGATACTTGTGGTTCATCTCCTTACAGATACCACATCCCTTGGTCTGCTCATGGAAACATTTTCCAAAGTGTTGCTTCCCGCAGGTTTTACATTTGGGTTTTGCCTCATTCGAATTGGACTGGTAATAATTCGAACCAGTCTTACCCTTTTTGAAATATTTACTTGGGGTATCATCACGCTTTCTCTTGTGATCCTCCTCGGCCTTAATTGCCATTGCTCTTATTTCATCTTCAGTGAGAGATAGAGCCTGATCCACAGCGGATCTAAAAGTTGCAGGTTTGGAGGATTTAACCATCCCTTTGATTTCTGGAGCGAGTCCTCCAAAAAAGCACGCAATGCGCTTGGGCTTGGGGGTAATTAAATAAGGCACTAGTCTGGATAAAGAGTTGTATTCAGATAAATAGGCTCGACACTCGAGGCCTTTCATGGTCAGCTTTAGAAAGCCAGTTTCAACTTTCTCCACCTCGTGAGGTGGGCAATAAGTCTCGCGAATCAGTTCCACGAACTTTGACCAACTCAAGTTGTACATTGCAACCTTGCCAGTGGATTGGATTAGTTCCTTCCACCAAGTCAGAGCATCCTCCTTGAAGGATTGGGACACGAATTTAACAGTGTCCTTGGTGGCACAACCGCTTATATCAACAACGGTTTCCATTTCATCCAGCCACTTTAGAGCATCAATAGCTCCAATCTCACCCGTAAAGTCACGGGGTTTACAAGAAACAAAGTATTTATAAGTACACCCCTTCTTAGAGTCATGAGACTCAACTTTCTTGATACTCTTAATATTCTGCTCATTTTTAATTGAGGAGAATTGAGACTTCTCAGTCTTATGAGTATTTGAACGAGGTTTAGAAATGGAGTTCTCTCTGGCTCTGGCCCTTTAAATGTGGCCATAAATCCAGCCAGGACTTTACTGACTTCATCGGCAACTATGGATCGAAGACGATTCTCTTCGTCATTACAGTTCTGGTGCTCTAAATCGTCACCACCGTTTTTCTTACTTGCTTTGCCAATATTTAGGCTCGCCATAAGTTTATCTGAAAGATAATAAAGCCATCAGTAATTCTTCGAGAACTAAATAGAAAATAAATTTATTTGCATTAGATCTTACGGATCTATATGTTTATATATCAATTTCACTAGCCCTGCTTACCACAAATGGTAATGGACTTTAGCCGTATAACTCATCGGCTTGTCACAAGGGATATTGAAATATAGCGCATTGGCTTGTCACGAAGGACATTTAAATATTGCACGTTGGCTTGTTACGAAGGAAGTGCAAGACATGGCACGAGGGCCTGTCACAAAGATTGTGAAAGATATGGTACAAAGGCCTCGACACGAAGGGCATTAAATAATATGGCACTAAAGCCTTGTCACAAAGGACAACTAAGATATACATAAGCCGCAATCTCATTTGATCAGATGCTTTAAGGTTTGGACATGGTTTATTACCTTTGTATAAGGGTAGTAGACCACTACTGTCGCCACAATTGACGATATAATAAGGCTCATAGGCAATTTGATTGACATCACAAAGGATGTTAGATTAATGGTCATCTTACTGATGATATCAGTCATGACCGCACTTGATTATATAGACTGTGAGGTTTGGCCATAGCCCTCTACCTTGGATAGGGAACCATAATGGTCACAACTGTCATTGTCTCAAATGGACGATATAATGTAGCCCGTAGACGAGACATTAACACTAGGGATGTTTAGTATGATTATGATGTTGATAATGTTAGTCATGATCGTATTGATCGTATAGACTATTAGGTTTGGGTATAACCCACCCCTTTGAACAGGGGACCATAAAGATCACCACTATCATTGTCTTATCGACAATAGAGTAAAGTATAGCCTATAGGCATTTCATCACTAGGGATGTTAATAATATGATCATCATACTGATGATATTAGTCAAGATCGCACGAATCATATAGACTAAGAGAATTGAGCATGGCTCACCCCCTTGGGCAAGGAATTGTAAAAGATTACAATTTATCTTGTCACAATTGGACAACATAATTTAGCCCGATGGCGAAACATCATTAAGGATGTTAAACATCGTCATATCGTTGATTTTAGTCATGATTGTATTGATCATATAGACTATTAGGCTTGAGCATAGCTCACTACCTTGGACAGGGGATCATAAAGATCACAATGCCAATGTCTCAATTGGACATTATGGTATAGCCCGTAGGCAAAACATCACTAAGGATGTCAAATAATACGATCATCATATTAGATGATATTAGTCATGATCGCATTGATCATATGGACTATGAGGATTGGGTATAACCCACCACTTTAGACAGGGAACCATAAAGGTCACATCTATCATAGTTTTAACTGACAAAGCAGTATTATGATTCCCCTCCTTCCACATAACTGGGAATTGTTAGAGATTTGGAACAAGTATCGTTACAAAGTTGACGAAGATTTTTCCTCCTTCCCACACAGTTGGGAATTAGTTGGAGTTTTGGGATAAATATCGTCACGAAGTTGGACGAAAGCTTTCTCCTTTCCACGTAGTTGGAATTTAGTTAGAGATTCTAATGATACGTTTCAATCAACGTATTGAATATAATTTCTTCTCCTCATTTAGATATGTGTCTTAGTTGACGTTGGAAATATAAGTCCCTTTCCGTATTCGTAGATTTGGGAATACGTCGCAGTTGACGTTTAAGTATAAGTCCCTCTCCACATTGGGAGATTTGGGGATACGCCTCAATACAGTCAGCGTATGTGATACGGCTCGATACAGTCACCGTTTATAAATATACCCTTTCTCCTTATGAGGAGATTCGGGAATACGCCTCAATAAGGTATAGCGTATATAATACAACTCAATAAAGTACACTGTATATGGTACGGCTCAATAAAGTACACCGTTTATAAACATACCCTTTATCCTTATAGGGAAATTCGGGAATGATTAGCATCAAAGACAGATGAATTATTATTTTTTTCATCTCCTTTCCACACATTCAGGAATTAGGAGATCTTAGATAAGTTTCGTCCCATGGTTGGACAAGAACCACTTAAAGATTTTTGAGATTATATTGGTGTGAGGAAATCATGTTTCCACTTCAATCACCTTTTCAACCACTACCATTGGTGGGAAATTTAAGACAGAGTCTTTTATCATGGTCTTATTTACTAGTCTTAATCACATAAGAACTAGTAGACCGAGTAAATTCAAAAGAGATTTATTTGCTTGATTGCTAGCGGTCCTTTGACTAATTTGTCTTCACCCAATAGAGTTGGCACCTTTAGTCCTTCTCCTCAGTTGGAGTTTCCAGGACACGTCTCATTTGACGTTTTAATTATATGCACTTCTCCTTAGTTCGAGATTTGGTGTACACCTCAATATAGTACAGTGTATACGATACGGCTCAATAAAGTACACCGTTTAAATATATACCCCTCTCCTTTATCGGGAGACATGGAGATACGCCTCAATAAAGTACAACGTATATAATACAGCTCAATAAAGTACACTATATATGGTACGGCTCAATAAAGTACACCGTTTATAAATATACCCTTTCTCCACATGGGATATTCGGGAATACGCCTCAATAAAGTACAGCGTATATGATACAGCTCAATAAAGTATACTACATATGGTACAGCTCAATAAAGTACACCGTTTAAATATATACCCCTCTCTTTATCGGGAGAATTGGGGATATGTCGTCTCATATATGGACGAACACTTTGCACTTTTTCAACCACTCATTAGTGGGAACATGTGCATTTAGGCCTTCGTCTATTGCGCAATCAAGAGATCTGTTTGATAAGGTAGGAGTAATAAATGTGACCTTCATATTATTAGAAGGAAAAATCATAAAATGGGCTCCATAAAATCAATGATTCTTCTTATGGCTGTAATATCGCCAAATTATATTAGATGCTTACTATTAGCCGATATCGGTACAATATGACCGTTGGGAGATCTTAGTGGTTCCATGCATTAAACCGTCATACTGGCCAGACATGAAAGCAATCTATGGGACACGCTAGGATACTGCCAATTATCATATGGCGCTTCCATCAAACTAAGTTTGGCATTCGTAGTTGCTAAAATCAATAAAATAAAAATCATTGTCATACTCCAGTTGGAGAAATTTGCTGGCGAAAGTTTCCGAATTTATATAATATAATATATATATCCGGATGGATTTGAATTAATCGAGCTCGAAGACTCGAAATTATATGCTCTAAGCATGAATCAGAGAAAGTGATTTCTTCTTCTGCTTATTCTCTAAAATGAGAGAACATTTGAATCGAAGAATAGAAACTTTGGTGCAAAGTGCACACATAACATTGCCATGATACGACTTTCCAATATTGTTGCTGTTTCAATCAGCTGGTGATATATCACCGGAATGTCTTATTAAATATGATAGACTTTGGATAAATGATATTAGGATATCATAGAAATATCAAAAGATTTATCAGATGGTGAGGTTTAGCATCCTTGTATAGGAGTCATCGTCTCCAAAGCATATGTAGTGCACCATGTGGAACTTCAAGCTACTCAAAGGTAGAGATCATTGAGTCCACGACCCATCACAGATTCTTCATCTGGTCTGCGACGTCCTGGCGGTATAAAATCAATAACTACTATATAGGCAAGAGTAGTCATATGTTCAGGTCTAGACTCGGAGTTTTTAAAGGAATCTGCATTTGTGATATTTGAGATTAGACACTAAGGGCTAGTGGCTAATTCACTCAAACTGTAGCTCTGATACCAACCTGTCACACCCCGATTTCTGGTGGGCCCGGATGGGTATACACGTGACGGTTGGATAACATTTATCACAATATAATAATATGCAGCGGAAGTATTGAATTGAAATTATTAAAATTAAGCTTGAATGTATAAAAGTATTACAAGCGTTTGATACAAGCCCACAGGCAAGATCCAAATAAACAGAGCTTTAGACATCATAGGCCTTAAGTATCAGGAGTGCAAATTCCTTAGCCTTCATTCTAGCCGACCCGTAATCCCAGCCTATAATAAGGTTCGGTACCTGCTGATCAATCTTTTGAAAACACGTCAGCCAAAGCTGGTAAATAAAATTAACTGAGTCTTTGGAAAATAGTTTTTCAAAAAGAGTTTTATATATATAGATAACCCATAGGTGATCATTTAAATATATCTTGGGATTATTCTTGTTATGAGATTATATACTTGATTAACCCATTGGGTTGTCCGGACATGGTATCAATAACCCCCAATAACAGTAATTATCAAGTAAACGGAATAAAACCGTATTCTTACATTTTTGCGCAATCATAGGCGACTTACTTATGTAATAACCATCCCAAGAGGCATATTTGCCATCCCAAGTTTACACTAAAATAAGTCAAGAGTATTTACCTTTTTGCTAGCTTCTAATCAATAAGACTATATTTGGCAAAAAGCCACAAGTCTAAGTATATTGACCCAAGTCCAATTATCTGAGGGGTACTATAGTCTGGAATGAACAGATTTATTATCTGTTAGAATGTATACGGGCCAAAGGTAGTTCCTTTAGACATGACCCGATACTTAAGAATATGTTCGCTAGATTAAGCGTATACCGAATAGAATGTGGTTTAAACCCAACAAGTACTAGGACTTGTATAATACGGGTAAACAAGGTACATTCTGGATTTTGAGATCAAAACGATAAGGTTAAACCCGTTTTCGGTAAACTTATGTAAACTAGTTACGTAAGTCTCACCGTACGCATATAAGCGATAACGGGTAACCGGATGAGTCATGAACAAGTTTCATATGCCAATACACTTTAACCAAGTTATAATATCAGTAGGATATCAACTTATATGCACGTTAAGGTTTTAAAATCAAATTATGCCTTATAAGGGCATTTTGGTAATTTTACAACTTATAAAAGGAGCTTGCAAGTAAACTGATGTCATGGTCATAAACATTCTATAAAAATTTTTAAATTATGATATCATATCAGTAGGATATCAAATACATGTGTGGTTTATGCTTTATGACCAAACTATGCACCGTAGGGCATTTTGGTCATTTCACACATAGTTTTGAGACATTATTTGGGATTCTGAGTTCATAACTTATACCTACTGTAAAAACATTTAAAATGGTTTATAAAATCAGTAGGTAACAAGTCTTGGTTCACACATATGGTTTAAAACCATACTACGCGCCTAAACGGTGTTACAGTCGTTAAATGACGATTTATGCTAAGATTTATGAAATCTGATGTTATGACCAGCTTTGAATAATTAAAATATTTTATTTGTCATAACATATCCGTAAGTAAAAGGTTTGGTTTGAATATTATGCTTAAAACACATTTTAAGTACCATAAGGGCGTTATCGTCATTTATCGGCATTGTATACGAAACTGAAGTTAAACTCAGTTTACAATCTGACTTAGCATCCCAAATAATCCTAATTATAATATCATATCAGTAGGTAATGAGTTTTATACTAAAATTATGTTTAAAACTCATTTTATACTTAAAAGGGTATTTTAGTCCTTTTAAAAGCATAGTTTACGACCATATGCGTAAACTCAGTTTATGACCAGTTTATAAGCACCAAAATATTCTAAACATGTTTACTTATTAGTACATAACTCACTTGTATGCTCATTTATGTCTTAAACCTTATTTTTAATCAAAAGGGCATTTTAGTCAAAGTATGGCATAATAACGGAACATGCGCATAAACTTAGATTCCTAATCCGATCGTGTAATATAACCTTATGGGATTATACTACATTATATTACGATCATAACGGAACCTAAAATCAGTAGCATACTAGTCTAATTCGGTTTATTGTAACACCCCGACCACGTAAAACAACAAATCGTGGCGGAAACGTCGGGGAGTGTTGTAACGGAATTATTGTTTCACAACCATGGGTACAAAAGAGTTTCGTTTTACTTATTCATTAAGTAAATTACATTGTTTTAGCATGAAACAAACAAGTTATATATCGACTATCATTGTTATTATGTCACTAAGGTCTCGTCCAGATCCTATGTGACTCATACATCCTAGCAATCGACATCAAGCAACATCACCTGAAACATATGTAAAAACAAAGTCAGCAAAGAAATGCTGGCGAGTACATAGGTTTTTGTGTGAGTGTCAGATTCATGGCTCGTTTACATGTTGAAATATCTCGTACAACTTCGTTAATCGATATTAGAAACCTTGTTTTGTAAAATGAATAACCAAGTCAAAACAGATTGGTTATAATTTATAAACCTCAATGCCATGAATCTTAACCCAAAACATTTGTTTATGTAAACCAAATCATAAATCATTCTCGTAATAAAACTCGTATGGTTTATATAGTTTCGTAAACATCGTTGTGTGACATCGTTTAACTCGTTCTCGTTATAGATCATCGTTCATTTATTTAAATCGTTCATAGTCGTTCAATCGTTCAAAATCGTTCTCGTTTTAATTGTGAAAACTAACTTTTGGTCGTCTCGCATATAACATTCAAACCTTCGTAACTCGTCCATCGTTCAACTCGTATTAACAAACCACCAAAGGGTAAGTTAACAATCACAGATTTAGTCGTTACCCACCTAACCAACACATAACCATGGGTGCAGTCTGATAACGGGATTTGTTAGATCCTATGGTACCATAACCTAATACTGGTCGGTTCGGCCAAAAGTAATGAATGTCATTCGTTATGTAACTACAACCAACAAGTTCGTTCACATTGTCGAAATCGTTATTAACATAGTATAAACCATCATAATCGCTTTTGAAATCATCGTAAAAATATCAAAATCGTTTTGATACATATGAATCACCCCAAAACAATCGAAAACATGTAAAAGAGGGGATCTATGTACTCACCTTTGGGTGCGTTTTTATATGTTAACACAATCCCTCAAATTGTCTATTCGTCCTAAATTAAATAAGAATGATTTAATAATCGAAACTCACAAAAATACATAAGTTTCTCCTATACTTAGAATTTTCACATAACTTTGAGATTTCTCGAAAAGTTATTATTTTTGATTATATTAGTGTATTTATATTTATACTTTTTGTGACATAATATAAATATCGTAACACACATAATATTGTTAACATCAAACACATCATCATACACATATTGTAAAACACATAGCACATTGCAACACATAAAATTTACCCATGAACAACCCATTCTAGTGTATGTTGAAAAACACGTATTTTAGCAATTCGGTAACGTTTTTGGGTGCCGGAAGTCACGTATGACTAACCAAAAACCAAGTAAACTTAATATAAGTTAAAGTACTTATTTTTATATAAAAAATATCAGTTTACTTACTGATCTAAAATAGTTTTATAAAAATCCTCCAAAAAGCCGATTTTTAACCGTTTTACCGCATAGTTTTGCATCAAACGCTACCCGAACCATCCCAAATCGAAACGACTTGATATTTTAACATAACCCATGTTATTTACTAAATAAAATAGTGGTAATACTCATGATAGTGCAGGTCTCACATAAAGCACATAAATCATGCAAATTTCACATATTTTACCACTTTTTAAGCTATATGTACAACATGCAAAGCTATCAAACCTATGTCAAAGTTTCATGCCATTATAATATACCAAATAATGTTATTTTTAGTGTTTATAATCTGTTCATAAACATTTTTGTCATAAAATCATTTTTTACCATTTCTTGAGCTTTAAATCAACATGTATTCTTATGTACAAGTGCCTAAAGCACACTATCATATCAACATCATTTTATATGAATCTAAATGCATCAAATATGCAACTTATTCATGTTTATTTGCTGATGTATTTGAACATTTATCATATCATGCACAAATCACCAAACACTTGCATTTTAACTATCATTCAAGAACAAGCAACAACTTAAACAAGTATTTACCAAAGATCAAGCTCAAATTTCATACACACACACACACACACAGATATATATATACGGTTATACACACACATATATATATCACCATTTTTATTTTGTATCAAGACCCATTTCTTTTTAGATTTCAAGTTTGTGAAAAATTCCAAGATTCAAGAGAAACTTCAAATCATCAAGAACAACCAAGAATCAAGAGTATGATTTAAACATAAATTTTATACCTTCAAGATTCAAGTAAGTTGTTGATGAGATTTTGATGATATGGAGCTTGAAATCACCTTGGAAACCCCTTTGTATCTTCACACCAACTTGAATCTAGCTTGGAATGGAGCTTGATCTTCAAGAACAAGGTTGAAGAAGATGAAGATGGGATGGTGATGGTGTTTACGGTTGGGAGGAGAGAGAGAGAGGAGGAGGATTTGTTTTGATTTTGTGATTTATGGAAGATTATATGTAGAGATTTATAAGAGATATGGAGGTGTAGCATGCATTTACAAGTGTCAAAACAAATCTAGTAAGGATCAAAAGAAATAAAATCAAGATCTAGGAAATATTAGGTGGGGGCCACCCCATTGTAACCGTGAAAATGGAAGGGGGGGGGGGTAAAGTGTAAAATTTGATTGGTAAAATAGATAAAAACAGGTATTAAACTGGATACCGGGTATTTTATCTAGCGGCGTTTAAATCCCGGTTATGGCGTTCTAAATTATTTTTATTATTCTATAAAAATAAACTCGCCAAAATATTACTGTAATAAATTTCAGTTGCCGAGACTGGCTGCGTTGTCTGCGTTTTGCAGTAGAAGCACTGTGTTGCGTAGTAACACGCGGTACGCGCTTAAACTTGAAAAATAACGTTTTTAAGCGTTTTAATTTATTTTTCAACACGAACCTGATTAAAAATAAAATTTTAATCATAACAGAATATTTTCAGGATTTAAATATTATCCGGGCGATCACCAACGTTCGTTTCGCAGTTTTGTCGTAAATAGTTCTATAGTTCGAACAAACATGTTTTTCCCATACCGAATCATTCGAAACTTATTTCTAAGTTATGTAAAAGGCATTTAGGGTATGTTTGGCTTATGTCACAGTTCCAGAGTGTACGTCGCGTTAAACTGATTATGTTTACGTAACGGTTTATGATTTCACTTCCAGAACAAGTTTAAGAGTTCGGAATTGAACAATGATTGAAAACGTACTAATGTCACAAATAATTAAACACATATTGAAATTGAAACATCATATTTTATTAGATACAAAGTTGTTCGGAACAGTACAAGGGTTAAAATACACAGATGTCACAGTCTCCCCTACTTTAGGAAATTTCGTCCCGAAATTTTTACTTAGAGGGAACTTGTGAAAACAAATGTGGATATTTCGTCTTCATCTGGTCCTCACGTTCCCAAGTAAACTCGGGGCCACGTTTGGATTCCCAGCGAACTTTGACCAATCGAATCCGTTTATTCTTCAACTATTTGAATGTAAGGTCCACTATCTCCACAGGTTTCTCGACAAAGTGCATCGTTTCATCGATTTGAATCTCGTCGAGAGGAATGTGAAGATCAGCATCAGCTAAACACTTTCGCAAATTGGACACGTGAAAAGTCGGATGAATATTTCCAAGCTCTGGAGGTAGCTATAGTCGATAGGCAACCATTCCAATTCTTTCAACAATCTTAAATGGCACAACATATCGGGGTGCAAGTTTTCCTTTCTTTCCAAATCTCACCACTCCCTTCCAAGGTGACACCTTGAGTAGGACACGGTCTCCGATTTGAAATTCTAAGGGCTTGCGTCGCATATCCGCATAACTCTTTTGACGGCTTCGAGCTGTCACAAGATTATCACGGATTTTCTTGATTTTGTCTGTTGTTTCCAAAATGAGCTCAGGTCCAGTAAGCTGAGCTTCACCGATCTCATTCCAACAGACAGGTGAACGACATTTTCGATCGTAGAGAGCTTCAAATGGTGCCATATTAATACTAGCATGATAACTGTTGTTGTAATAGAACTCGATCAGTGGAAGATGAGAATCCCAATTACCACCAAAGTCTATCACGCATGCTCTAAGCATATCCTCCAAAGTTTGAATCGTTATCTCAGATTGACCATCTGTTTGGGGATGATAAGCAGTGCTTAGATTTAGTTGGGTTCCCAAAGCAGATTGCATGGTCTTCCAAAAATGAGATGAAAACCGAGCATCACGATCGGAAATGATATCCAAAGGAACACCATATCGTGATACAATTTCATCAACATAAATCTTTGCAAGTTTATCAGCAGATAGATCCTTGTGAATCAGAATAAAATGAGCTGATTTCGTTAATCGATCGATAACAACCCAACTAGCATCTTGACCTTTAGACGTACGCGGTAACTTAGTGATGAGAACCATTGCAATGTTCTCCCACTTCCAAACCGGTATCTCTGGTTATACAAGTAAACCAGGAGGTCGTTGATGTTCAGCCTTGACTTTGAGACAAGTTAGGTATTTCGATACATACAAGGCAACATCCTTCTTCATACCAGGCCACCAGAACTGAGTACGAAGATCCTTGTACATTTTATCAGCACCAGGATGGATAGAATATCGAGACTTGTGAGATTCGTCCATTACCAAGGTGCGAAGATCGTCTTGTTTCGGAATCCACAAACGATCCTTGAAATATAGCAACCCATCGACCTTCGTTTCGAGTTTGAGTTCGAGTTGAAGCGGTAGCTCATATTTCAATAAGTCTTTGATCACACAAGATCGTTGAGCTTGAAGGACACAAGATTGAATATCAGATAGAGTTCGAACATAATGAAGCTTGACTCGTTCCTTTCAACTAAGTGCATCGGCTACGACATTTTCCTTACTAGGATGGTAGCGAATTTCGCAGTCGTAGTCGTTTAGAAGTTCTACCCAACGTCGTTGCCTCATGTTCAGCTCCTTCTGATTGAGAATATACTGGAGGCTCTTGTGGTCTGTGAAAACCACACACTTCGTTCCATAGAGGTAGTGTCTCCAGATTTTAAGTGCGAAAACCACAGCTCCTAATTCAAGATCATGAGTCGTATAGTTCTTCTCGTGAATTTTCAGCTGTCTAGACGCATAAGCTATGACTTTACCTCGTTGCATAAGAACGCAACCAAGTCCTAGATTCGACGCGTCACAATAGACAACAAAATCATCGTTTCCCTCAGGTAGAGATAAAACAGGAGCATCACAGAGCTTCCGTTTCAGCGTTTGGAACGCTTCTTCTTGCTTAGGTCCCCACTTAAAAGGCTTATTTTTCTGAGTCAAAGCAGTGAGTGGAATCACGATCTTTGAGAAATTAGAAACGACGATAATAACCAGCAAGACCAAGAAATGATCAAATCTCTGTAGGCGTCGTCGGTGTATTCCAATCCTTAATAGTAGCTATCTTAGATGGATCTACAAGAATACCCTGCTTGTTGACTATATGATCCGAAAACTGAACTTCTCTAAGCCAAAATTCACACTTGGAGAATTTAGCAAAAAGTTGTTCCTTCTTCAGAAGTTCCAAGGTCAAACGAAGGTGTTGCTCATGGTCGGCTCGAGACTTTGAATAAATGAGAATATCGTCGATGAACACAATGATGAACTTATCTAAATAAGGTTTACAAACCCTATTCATTAAGTCTATGAAGATAGCTGGGGCATTTGTCAAACCAAAAGGCATGACAGTGAACTCGTAGTGCCCATATCTCGTACGAAATGCAGTTTTGGGAATATCTTCTTCGAGTACACGAAGTTGATGATACCCAGATCGCAGATCGATCTTGGAAATGCATGAAGCACCTTGCAGCTGGTCGAAGAGATCATCAATTCTAGGTAGGGGATATCGATTCTTGATGGTAAGCTTATTAAGCTCACGATAATCGATACACATTCGAAAAGATCCATCTTTCTTTTTCACAAAGAGGACAAGAGCTCCCCAAGGCGAAAAGCTCGGACGGATGAATCCTTTATCAGACAACTCTTGAAGCTGTTTTGATAACTCTTGCATCTCCGACAGTGCAAGACAATAAGGTGCTTTCGCAATCGGGTTGGCATTGGGTACAAGGTCAATATGAAACTCAACTTGACGAACTGGAGGCAAACCAGGCAGGAAAGCAATCGGAATATCCTGAATACTCTTGCTCTTGCCTTTCTCCTCGGTGACATGTGCCAGGAAAGCAACATATCCTTTTCGCAAATAACTTTGGGCCTTTGTACACGACATAAGCTTCAAACCATCTGGTGGTTTTTTGCCACGAACTTCCAGAACATCGCCAGACGAAAGAGGAATACGAACAATCTTATCGAAACAAACCACCTCAGCATGATGTTTGGTTAACCAATCCATCCCCACGATAATATCGAAACTCCCAAGTTCCATCGGCGTGAGGTCAATGGGAAAAAGATGGTTATCAAGGTTTAACTGATAATCATGAATAACAAAATCGAGAACAAGAGGTTTACTAGTAGCAACTTTGACAGATAAGGGTTTCCTCAGTTTAGTTCTAGGTATCGCAAGCAAAGGTTCAAAAGATAATGAAACAAAACTTCTATCGGCACCAGAATCAAAAAGAATAGATGCAGGTCGATTGTTAACAAGAAACGTACCATTAACCACCTCGTTGTCAGCCCTCGCTTCGTTAGCATTTAGATTGTACGCTCGCCCACGAGCGGGATTCACATTCGCATTGACATTGACATTCACGTTCGGATTCGCATTTGCATTCGCCAACCTCGGACAGTTGTTGCGGAAGTGACCAAACTCTCCACAATTGAAACATGAACCCAGTGGGAATCTAGCAGTATTCCCCTGAACTGGAGCTTGATTCTGAACAATCTGATTCTGACCCAAACGACAGACGTTGGCCAGATGCCCAAGCTTACCACACGTTGTGCATTTCTTACAAGCTTGATGTGCAACATGATGACCGTTGCAGTGAGCACAATGAGGTGCTGTACCAGCATACGCTTTCTTCGCAGGTGGTTGAGCTGGTGGGTTCTGAGGGTTCTGAGCAGTAACTGCAAAGTTCTGATCACCCTTTCGCTTTCTCGACTTCTTCGACGACTCACCTTTCTTACCCTTACCCTTCTCCTTGACAGATTCGGTCGACTTCTTCTTATCACCCTTGCAGGTAAGTTTACCCTTCCTGACTTGCGACTCAGTCAGGGTAGCAGATAACTCGATCACGTGACGAACAGTAGTAGGATTAACGCCAGTCACAATATCCTGTATGGAATCGGGTAAACCATCGATATACCTCTCTATCGCTTTCTCCAACGGGGTAACCATAGTAGGACACAAAAGACTGAGTTCCTCAAATCGATCTGTATACGCACGGTGTTCTCCCCCATCTTGTTTTAGATCGTCAAACTCTTGTTCCAAAGCTCGAATTTCATGACGGGGACAAAACTCTTTCATCATAAGAGCTCGAAGCTCTTCCCATGTTTGTGCCAATGCCACTACGGCACCCCTATCGCGCATCACTCCGTTCCACCATGTAAGAGCATGCTTCTCAAACACACTTGATGCAAATTCAACCTTACGCCCATCCGGACATTGCACATGTCTGAATGTGCTCTTGATACTTTCGAACCATTGAAGGAGCGTAATTGCTCCTTGTGACCCAGAAAACTTTAGCGGCTTAGCAGAATTGAAATTCTTGAAATTACATTGTGCATTGTTATTATTATTGTTGTTGTATAGCTCGTGGATTTGGGTCATAATGCCTGGAAGCACAACAGCCATTTGCTGTGAGACAAGGGCTGCGACTTCTTCAGCAGCAAAAGATTGTGCATCACATCGAGGAGGTATTGTCTAACAAGGAAATATGAGAAACGAGTGAGGTCGATAATTAGGAAAACAAAAGAGGTATTGAGAATATCGACGAAACATAAGGAAGGCGATCATTTGTTCGTTACCTCGAATAAACAAACGACACGCAGTGACTAATCAAAGTAATGAGTCAAAATAATGTATCGTGAAGACATGTTCGCCTATAAGTGAACACTCACCCCAAGAGTTCCCAGGTAAGAGTGACTGGTCCAATTATGTGGATTTGTACGAACACTCTAGCCTTAGACATAAAACTCAGGGTACATGCATTCACTCTTCCAGTTTGCACGTGTTCACATTATTTAGGCCCAAACTTTGACGAGATTTTAAAAACTCAGAAGGCACTAAGCCAAAAATGAGTCAAACTGGAAGGGTTCAAAACCTTACAACAGAGGGTTTAAAACCTAGTAATCAATCATCCTAGAACGGATGATTAATTTTCGAAGCAGATTCGGATTTTTTGTTCTTGTTGTGGTTATCACCTAAGGGTAGGTGACGGTTTTTTTTTAAATCTAAACGCAAATCAACTTGCGTTGGGGTCCTAGAAAGTTATAGTCTAGGTCAAAGCATTACTAATAACCTAATTCCCTATAACCATTGGCTCTGATACCAACTCTTCTGTCAGACCCCGACCACGTAAAACAACAAATCGTGGCGGAAACGTCGGGGAGTGTTGTAACAGAATTATTGTTTCACAACCATGGGTACAAAAGATTTTCGTTTTACTTATTCATTAAGTAAATTACATTGTTTTAGCATGAAACAAACAAGTTATATATCGACTATCATTGTTATTATGTCACTAAGGTCTCGTCCAGATCCTATGTGACTCATTCATCCTAGCAATCGACATCAAGCAACATCACCTGAAACATATGTAAAAACAAAGTCAGCAAAGAAATGCTGGCGAGTACATAGGTTTTTGTGTGAGTGTCAGATTCATGGCTCGTTTACATGTTGAAATATCTCGTACAACTTCGTTAATCGATATTAGAAACCTTGTTTTGTAAAATGTTTGTATTGTAAAATGAATAACCAAGTCAAAACAGATTGTGTAGGATCGGTTTGCGACCCGAACGAGTCGTTCAGAAGAGATTTTATCAGTTTCAGAGGCGGAAACTAAGAAACCGATTGCGAAACAGCTTGCGTATCACTTTAACACTGATTATATTGATATACTATCGTTTACAATCAGTCCTCACACCGGCAGCACCTCGGTATGGAATTCGAAAATCTGTTACAAATGAAATCTACACAAGCCTATATATACTATTCAGATTTCGCTTGGAAACACTTCAAGCGAAACCTATATAAACATTTCAAGCGAAATATATGACTTGTATTTTTTCTTCAAGCGAAAACTTCAATTCTAGACTTTTGTCTTCAAGCGAAATCTTCAAATCTGATTTATGTAAATGATGATGTCATTGTTGTGATGTCATCCTTGATGTCACACATGTGATGTCATCATTCTATAAATGATGTCACGCTTGATTAGATCTGCAACGAAAACCAAGACTCGACATAAGACGAAGACGACAGATGAATGCACCAACAGACTCCCCCTCAGATGTTGACGAGTCTTAAATGTCGAGTATTCTCAATCTTCAGTCTTTATCGGTCTTTTTCTTTATTAGCATATACCAGGATCTTCTCTTTGGCTCTAACCTCGTCAGACTCCCCCTCTCATCATGATGGGATCGCTGTCTGGAATTAGCTATCACCTAGAGATCAATCCCTGGCTTTATCTCTGTTTAAGCTCATCACCTACACAAATTTTCTCACCACCACATAAGTTTTCACTTAAATCAATAAGAAAAACTTAGTAGTAACAGTTATATCAAGTTCAAATTAATGATCTCGATTAACTAATCAAACTTTCCTTTCTCAAAACGAATGTCTTCAGTTAAACTCATACTCCCAAACCTGTTCATCATGTTCAGCACTTGAAATTTTGAATATCAGCTTTCCAACATCAGTTGTCGAAAATCTTTTTGAATTTTTCAAAATTTATGCTAAAACACACTAAAATCGTTTTGGATTTTTGAATGGAATGAAATGCAGTAAAGAAATATTTACAGACAATATTTTTGTGAGTTTGTGCAAGAGGATCATATCAGTTTTTGAGACAAATCACTAACACCGTTAAGCTTTAAACATTTTAAGTTCTAAACGATTCACGTAGATTGACGATATGTTTGTCCTCTTAAGCTCAATCTAAAAACTTTCGAAATGCTTACCGATACGTTTAAGGTATATTTATCTAGCACTAAATTCTTATGGACCCCACGATCTCAGCATATCCCCTCATCATGCAATACGTTGACTCAAGTAATGCCTTTAAACTTTATCAACTGTGATTTGTGCGAAAACAAAGCAGAATGTTTAAACATTAACAATCAGGTCGATACTTCCGTATACGCAGAGAAAGTCCAATGTTTAAACAAAATAAGAAAAATTAAACAATTTGAAGTTGTTTAGGCTTTAACCACCAGGTCGATACTTCTGTATACACAGAGGAGGTCCAAAGCTTAAACGAAACACCAAAGAAAATAAAGCAGAACGTTTAGGCAACAACATCCAGGTCGATAGTCACGCATACGCAGAGGATGTCCGATGCTTAAACAAAATAAAGAAATAAAACAAGTTTATATCTTTGCAAAATGAAATGCACAATCACAGTGACTTTTCAGCAAAGTCGTGAAAGTTCACAAACTTACCAGTTTTATGTCTTTCGACAATCAGCGATTACTGAGTAGGCACACAATCAAGAAGGACAAAACTAAGTACTATGCTTTTGACCATGTTTCCCACTAGAACTAGGCTTTTTCATTTAAGTTTGTATCGTTATCGCAAATCTACTAGTCTAGCTGAGCCTACCGTCACATCTTTAGTGAGATCGCTTATCACATTTTGACTTTCCATTTCTTTAGCAGGCTGTGATAGTCTAACTGATCTACTATCATTTCCTCTTTTTCACAACAAAACTCATTTTTGCATTTTTTCAATGTTTTTGCCTTTTTCAAAATTTTCAAATGTTTTTGGATTTTCAGAAATTCTTACTCCCCCTAAAATGCAAACACATTTTAGGAAATTTGAAAACAAACTGTACAAACAACGTGACAACTGATATCGAATCGCTTCAATTCGCCATCCACTTGGCATAAACAATCAGAACTCCCCCTCACAACAAACTATTTTCCCATAGTGATTTCAAAACACTTAAGTTTGTTTTAATCATAATGGTTTTTCCGGAAAATTAGTTTTGTTGATTTTCACAACCACTTGTAGGTTAGGGGTTTGGTTCATCACATTGCTTTTTAACCACTTGTAGGAAATCAGATACAACTTAATGTCCCTGATTTACCACTTGTAAGATCAATCTGATTCAAATTCTGAACCACTTGTAAACATCACAAACATACAACTCAACCTGTTTTTTCAACCAATTTACCATCTGTTGGTTGAATTCTCAAGGTGCCGATTCCTACTCCTCGCTTACAAACCTGGGAGTTCCGGCAAGTCCTGCTTTTCAAAAACACATTTAACATGATAAAGAATGATGCCGATTCATGATCCACGATTACCAACTTGGGATCTCCGGCAAGTCAGGTTTTTCATTTGAACAGATTCACCCAAGACTGACTGTCCTTGGGTGATTTTGAATTCTTGTTCAACAATGGTGGAAAATTTTCATCATCCATTGTTAAACCTGAATTCTCAAATTTTACCTCAACAACAGGCTCTTCTGGCTTTGACGAACCAGAATCATTGCCTGCACATGGCTTGTCTGACTTTGACCTGTCAGATTCATTGCCTGATGGTGGCTTGTCTGACTTTGACACATCAGATTCATCGCCGACCATTTTCTTCTTCTTCTTTTCTTCTTTCGTCCTCAAATTTGTATCCGATGAATTCGTCTTGCTTGACTTTGCCATCGAGGAAGTCGATTCATCAGAACTCTTATTTTTACCAACAGATGAACCCGAGGACAAGATCTTCTCGAGATACTCTCTCGCCTTCTTTCTCTTCTTCCTCAGTCTGTCTTTTTGCCCCTGAGAAAGCTTCACTTTCTTTTCTTGAACTTTAGGTTCTTGAACCTTCTGTTCTTTGGGCTTGACATTGACTGGTTTCTTTGCCATCTTCTGAGAATTAACCCTCAATCTTTCATTTGATCTCCTTGGGCAATCTCTGGCAATGTGACCTCTGATGTTGCAGTTAAAGCATCTCCTCGTCTCATAACTCCAACCTTGGCAGTTAACAGCAATGTGTCCTTGATAACCACATCGGTAACACACTCTGTTATCGTACCAATCACCATTTTCAGCCCAAATGCTCAAATCAAACCACTGTTTGGCTTGGTGATATTCCTTGCTCCTCTTGATTGCTGGATTTGACTTTTGAGCACTGTGGTCCGACCTGTACCACTTATTGCCAACAATTTTAGAGTTTTCATTTTTCGATTTTTGTAATTTTTCATTGCGATTGGATGATCGATCTGATGAGCTTTTATTCTCTTTTTGAACATTTTTCAAATTTTTAATTTTTTGTTTTTGTTCCACTTTCTTCTTCAAAGGTTTTTGCTTAGAGCATTCTCCCTTTTCGGTTGATTGTGGAACAGTTTCTTGAAATTTTTCTTTTAACTTCAAAAATAAATTCTTTTTGTCAATTTTTCCTTTTTCATCATCAGATTTTTCATCGCAATCTTCAACTACGACTTTGTCATAGTTTGTGACATTGTCACTTATTGGAACAGAATTTAAAGGTTTTGGGCAAGGAATAGTTGAAGTATTCACAAACACCTTCAACTTTTCTTCCCATTCATTGATTTTCTGTTGAGCACATTCTGCCTCTTTCTCAAGTCGAATAATCTTTTCAAGATGAGAATTGATTTCAATTTGTTTTTCAAGATTGTTTTTACCAAACATATCTCTCTCATCTTCTAAAATTTTTATTTGACTTTGAAAAACTTTTTCAATCTTCGATTTTTCATTTTCAAAATCTTTTTCTTTTTCTTTCAAAATTTTGTTTTCTAATGTCAAACTGTCCAAACCACTCAACAGTTTGACATTTTCAGATTTCGACTTCTCAAAATTTTCCTGCAAAACAAGAATCTGTTTATCATCAAATTGCTTCTCATATTTCAACTTCTTGATTTCCAATGTCAATCTTTCCACATCCTTCAATAGTTTGCCATTGTCAGCCTCAAGTTTATCACATTTCGAGCAACCTGAGTCAGAACTTGAGGATTCAATCTTCACAGATTTTCATTCTTTTGAACTTGCTCTGTCTCCATCTTGTATGTTCCTACACAAAAGATTTTAACGAAGTCAAGAGGATTCATATTCTCATCAATATAACAACCCCTCTTCATATCGTATTTCATAACATCTTTTGCACTAAGACACACACAGACTCTTTTGTTCAGTTCAACAACCACATCCAAACTTAATTTTTTCAAATTATTTTCTATCTTATTCAGCAATTCTTTCTTTTTCTCTTCATTATCGTATCTATGTGTTGTAAGTTTACTGATGAATTTACTTAAAGAGAATTTTGAAAAACTAGAATTCTTTCTTAGATTTTCCAAAAAATCATCCCATTCAGCTGGTAATCCATTAGCAAACTTTGATACCATTTCAGCTTCTGATATCATTATCTTGTTTTCTTTCAAATGGTCAATCAAACAATCAAATCTCTTCTCCAAATCATCTAATTTCTCATCTTTCTTACATAGAAAACATTCGAACCGATTAATCCAAACATTTTTAGACAAACCTTGATAATAACTACTGAAATATCCTCGATACCAATCATTTATCCTTACAAGATCATAATTTTCCTTCTCATCAAAGACCATTGCCATCTTTCAAACACAACCTGTTCAAACACTTAAATTTGATTTTGCCGACGACAATTTCCAATTCAGATCAAAATTAATTTGTCCTCAAAATCCACTAACTCGACAACAACAAGTAACAAGATAAGATGATTGGACCAAATTTTTTTTTTAAAAATTGCCGACAACTTTTAATAATGATCACATGCAATCACAATTTTCAATTAAAGTCTATCACATGCACACAAGATTATCTTGTAAACAAATTGATTCAATCGAAGAACATCACATGCAATCTCATGAAATGTCTGACAATTGTTAATAAATGGATCAGATACATCACATGAATTCTGACTAAACAAGGTAGCCGAAAACTAGATATATCAAACTTTGAGAAGACCGATCACATTTACCACTGATTACCATTTTCAATTTAAGCCGACACTTCAATTGATTTAATCTGATTGGACCGAATATTCAATTAAAATTGATCAGTACTTCACATGCAAATCACTTAGATGTCTGACAATCACACATGCAACTTAACAACTTTCATTTATATGTTACAATCCTATTAGACCTCTATATGGCTGACACAAATACACTCCACAATTCAATTTTCAATGAACCGATTCTCAATTCTTTTTATTATAAAACCTGTATCATATGCACTCCTCGAACCACTAAATCAATCACAATACTCGATACATGTTTCAAGCGAAATTTTGTATATTGTGAACTTTCAAGCGAAATTATCAACTAATCTCAATCGAAATCATGATGATGTCAGCAAAACTATCTGATTTTGGTCTGATTGAACAAGATTTAATCCGATTTTAATGCTGAAACTTTCCAGGATTCATTAATTCATGATTGCGCACAATATGTGAAATTTTGAGCCGATTTTATCCGTGAAAAATTTGTTCGATTTTGAAAGAAGGTGAAGAAAATCAGAAAAAGTGACAAAAACGAGCTGTTTTGGCGAAATCTCTTCCTCCTGAGCTCTGATACCACTTGTAGGATCGGTTTGCGACCCGAACGAGTCGTTCAGAAGAGATTTTATCAGTTTCAGAGGCGGAAACTAAGAAACCGATTGCGAAACAGCTTGCGTATCACTTTAACACTGATTATATTGATATACTATCGTTTACAATCAGTCCTCACACCGGCAACACCTCGGTATGGAATTCGAAAATCTGTTACAAATGAAATCTACACAAGCCTATATATACTATTCAGATTTCGCTTGGAAATACTTCAAGCGAAACCTATATAAACATTTCAAGCGAAATATATGACTTGTATTTTGTCTTCAAGCGAAAACTTCAATTCTAGACTTTTGTCTTCAAGCGAAATCTTCAAATCTGATTTATGTAAATGATGATGTCATTGTTGTGATGTCATCCTTGATGTCACACATCTGATGTCATCATTCTATAAGATGATGTCACGCTTGATTAGATCTGCAACGAAAACCAAGACTCGACATAAGACGAAGACGACAGATGAATGCACCAACAGATTGGTTATAATTTATAAACCTTGATGCCATGAATCTTAACCCAAAACATTTGTTTATGTAAACCAAATCATAAATCGTTCTCGTAATAAAACTCGTATGGTTTATATAGTTTCATAAACATCGTTGTGTGACATCGTTTAACTCGTTCTCGTTATAGATCATCGTTCATTTGTTTAAATCATTCATAGTCGTTCAATCTTTCGAAATCGTTCTCGTTTTAATTGTGAAAACTAACTTTTGGTCGTCTCGCTTATAACATTCAAACCTTCGTAACTCGTCCATCGTTCAACTCGTATTAACAAACCACCAAAGGGTAAGTTAACAATCACAGATTCAGTCGTTACCCACCTAACCCACACATAACCATGGGTGCAGTCTGATAACGGGATTTGTCAGATCCTATGTACCATAACCTAATACTGGTCGGTTCGGCCAAAATTAATGAATGTCATTCGTTATGTAACTACAACCAACAAGTTCGTTCACATTGTCGAAATCGTTATTAACTTAGTATAAACCATCATAATCGCTTTTGAAATCATCGTAAAAATATCGAAATCGTTTTGATACATATGAATCACCCCAAAACAATCGAAAACATGTAAAAGATGGGATCTATGTACTCACATTTGGGTGCGTTTTTATATGTTAACACAATCCCTCAAATTGTCTATTCGTCCTAAATTAAATAAGAATTATTTAATAATCAAAACTCACAAAAATACATAAGTTTCTCCGATACTTAGAATTTTCACATAACTTTGAGATTTCTCGAAAAGTTATTATTTTTTATTATATTGGTGTATTTATATTTATACTTTTTGTGACATAATATAAATATAGTAACACACATAATATTGTTAACATCAAACACATCATCATACACATATTGTAAAACACATAGCACATTGTAACACATAAAATTTACCCATGAACAACCCATTCTAGTGTATGTTGAAAAACACGTATTTTAGCGATTCGGTAACATTTTTGGGTGCCGGAAGTCACGTATGACTAACCAAACACCGAGTAAACTTAATATAAGTTAAAGTACTTATTTTTATATCAAAAATATCAGTTTACTTACTGATCTAAAACAGTTTAATAAAAATCCTCCGAAAAGCCGATTTTTAACCGTTTTACCGCATAGTTTTGCATCAAACGCTACCCGAACCATCCCAAATCAAAACGACTTGATATTTTAACATAACCCATGTTATTTACTGAATAAAATAGTGGTTATACTCATGATAGTGCAGGTCTCACATAAAGCACATAAATCATGCAAATTTCACATATTTTACCACTTTTTAAGCTATATGTACAACATGCAAAGCTATCAAACCTATGTCAAAGTTTCGTGCAATTATAATATACCAAATAATGTTATTTTTAGTGTTTATAATATTTTCTAAAACATTTTTGTCATACAATCATTTTTTATCATTTCTTGAGCTTTAAATCAACATGTATTCTTATGTACAAATGCCTAAAGCACACTATCATATCAACATCATTTTATATGAATCTAAATGCATCAAATATGCAACTTATTCATGTTTATTTGCTGATGTATTTGAACATTTATCATATCATGCACAAATCATCAAACACTTGCATTTTAACTATCATTCAAGAACAAGCAACAACTTAAACAAGTATTTACCAAAGATCAAGCTCAAATTTCATACACACACATATATATATATATATATACGGTTATCCACACACATATATATATCACCATTTTTATTTTGTATCAAGACCCATTTCTTTTTAGATTTCAAGTTTGTGAAAAATTCCAAGATTCAAGAGAAACTTCAAATCATCACGAACAACCAAGAATCAAGAGTATGATTTAAACATAAATTTTATACCTTCAAGATTCAAGTAAGTTGTTGATGAGATTTTGATGATATGGAGCTTGAAATCACTTGAAATCACCTTGGAAACTCTTTTGTATCTTCACACCAACTTGAATCTAGCTTGGAATGGAGCTTGATCTTCAAGAACAAGGTTGAAGAAGATGAAGATGGGATGGTGATGGTGTTTACGGTTGGGAGGAGAGAGAGAGAGGAGGATTTGTTTTGATTTTGTGATTTATGAAAGATTATATGTAGAGATTTATAAGAGATATGGAGGTGTAGCATGCATTTACAAGTGTCAAAACAAATCTAGTAAGGATCAAAAGAAATAAAATCAAGATCTAGGAAATATTAGGTGGGGGCCAACCCATTGTAACCATGAAAATGGAAGGGGAGTGGGGGTAAAGTGTAAATTTGATTGGTAAAATAGATAAAAACAGGTATTAAACTGGATACCGGGTATTTTATCTAGCGTTTAAATCCCGGTTTATGGCGTTCTAAATTATTTTTATTATTCTATAAAAATAAACTCGCCAAAATATTACTGTAATAAATTTCAGTTGCTGAGACTGGCTGCGTTGTCTGCGTTTTGCAGTAGAAGCACTGTGTTGCGTAGTAACACGCGGTACGCGCTTAAACTTGAAAAAATAACGTTTTTAAGCGTTTTAATTTATTTTTCAACACGAACCTGATTAAAAATAAAATTTTAATCATAACAGAATATTTTCAGGATTTAAATATTATCCGGGCGGTCACCAACGTTCGTTTCGCAGTTTTGTCGTAAATAGTTCTATAGTTCGAATAAACATGTTTTTGCCATACCGAATCCTTCAAAACTTATTTCTAAGTTATGTAAAAGGCATTTAGGGTATGTTTGGCTTATGTCACAGTTCCGGAGTGTACATCGCGTTAAACTGATTATGTTTACGTAACGGTTTATGATTTCACTTCCAGAACATGTTTAAGAGTTCGGAATTGAACAATGATTGAAAACGTACTAATGTCACAAATAATTAAACACATATTGAAATTGAAATTGAAACATCATATTTTATTAGATACAAAGTTGTTTGGAACAGTACAAGGGTTAAAATACACAGATGTCACATTTATAACCAAAAGTCAACGTAGAAGTCAAACTACGCGACTTTCGGTTGCGAACCGACCCTAAAACGGGAATTGACGAGCCGAACATGTTTACTCATGTTCTAATAATTATTACCAAGTTGCTTAAGTGATAAAACATATTTTAGAACACTCTTAAACTCAGATCGCAATTATTTTAAAATTCTAACCCGTTGACTTTTTAAATTAATATTACTTTGACTTGTCAATCGACCTAGCAAACGTGATTCTTAGGAGGTGCCCTTTTGAGGGATTAACACCTACCTAATTACGATCACGTAGCCATGTTCGTTGCGAACAATGGCTTAACCATTTAAGGTTTAGCTAAAAGTCTAAGCGTTATTATGATAACGCTTGACTGTTGGCTTAAAAGCCTATAAAACATAAACTAGTGGCTAGGAACACTTACAAAGGGTCCTAGTAATCTTTTCAACGAGAATAGGCTTCCTTATGATCAGGAGTCTCCATAAGAGAAGGATAGAAAGCAATGGTGCAAGTGAAAATGAAAGACTCATGGCCTATTTATACTAATTTGAGAAGAACAAGATCTTGACAAGTGTAATGTGTGTTCTCCAAGTAATTATAGGATCACTACATGTGTAAAACCATGTTTTAAAAACAATTAACACCCATAGAATTGATTTTATGTGAGTATGGGTGGTATGTGTGGAGAACAAGCAAAGAAAGATAAAAATAAAAATAATTCTGCTGCAGATCAAGGCCTCGCGGCCCGCGTAGAATTTCAGAGGGGGAGGTCGCGGCCCGCGACACTCACCCGGATCAGCAAAACCATTTTAAATGTTGACACATTTATCCCCTTAACCTTTTAACTTGATATAACTTTCATATTTAGCACTTTTGGCCCTTCAAGTTAGGTTGTAGGTATTCTTGGAAGTATAACTGAACATCGTTACGCTCCGGGTTCGTCAAAAGGTCACTCAGAGGTATAATTTAAACATGTTGACACTTTAAACCCTTTTAACGCGCAAACTTGTGCGTATTACCGTTTAACGGCATAAAAGCTCTAGATGGCCAATATAAGTATTCCTAAGAGTGTGATCAAACATCATAACGTTCCGGATTCGTTAAAAGGTCACTCAAAGGTAAGAATTAACATGTTGACGCTTTTAACCCTTTGATGCACAACTTTTGAATTATAATGCAAACGGTTTCGTTTATCCAACAAGTGGCTTATTAAAAGAATACGAATACCGTATAAGGTCACTTAGAGGCTTAGTTTAAGCATGTTGACACCTTTAGTCCTTGCATATTCAAAATTTTCATTGTTTGGCAATAATAGTCCCTCCTAGTCAATGATTAACATAGCTAGGATTAGGGACACGTGTCAACACATTATTAGACACGATTTTACAAGGTGTTACACTTCAGTTCTGTGTTCTGTCTTGTTTCTGTCTTCGGTGCTGTTTATATAAGGGACAGAGACGACGAAACACTTGTGCAGCCGACGAAACATCCTCAGGCGATGAAAGTCCTTGACGAAACACCAAGGTGACGAAACAAAGTGTGTTTCGTCACACTCCCAAATCGACGAAACATATGTTTCTTCAACAGAGTTTCATCAACAGCAGGTAACAACTGGTGTTTCGTCATGTTACATTGAGCAGGAGTTTCATCATTCATGTGCAGGAGGTGTTTCGTCAACATCATTAACTTGTGTTTCGTCGCAGACTTGTAGTCTTGCAGAAACAAACATACAGCAGCAACTTGATGTATCTGCAACCTGCAGATCAGCAACGTTCACCGAGATTGATGGAGGATATCAATTCTTGTAGCGATGTTGAACCTAACGGGTCGCGTCCATATATATGCATCAACAAACTCCCCCTTGGACGCTGCTCGTGAGGGTTCATCTTCCATGTCTTCCATGTCAGAGGATCTTCAAAGTCTTCACGTGTCGTAAGTAGAAAGTGTATCAACAAACTCCCCATTTCATTTAGGAAGTGTGTTAACAAACTCCCCCTTAAAATAAGCTCCATTTTCAGCACTAGATCCTTGAGGTGTTGATGAGAGATCAGCGGCAACTCGATCATCTTTATCTTTTGAGTGCCTCCACGTCGTGTCTTCATTCCGAAGCTAGTTATCGAGCACGTTCTCTTCGCCTTTAGCTGGTTTGAATGTAGCATCTGCACATACAGGAAAGCTAAACGCGTAATGAGAACAAACGCTTGGAATATAGTTAACATAAACAAACGACACACATGTGACCATTATTCAACTACCGTCCGACAGTTTGAAAGTTTAACGTATTTTTCACTTTTAGATTTTTAACTTTAAAAAACTTGCAAATTTCGACCGTTTATGAAGAATCAGTCGTTTTGGTTTTCGTTCAGGTTTCAGGTAACGAAGACTCGAGTTCCAACATCGGGTAATCAAAAGAAATTAGAAATAAAATCTTTATAAAGTTTATATTAAAACACACCTAAAATCTTTTTGGAATTTTGAATATTTCAAATGTAGAGACTGAAATCAGTAAATAAATATAAACAGAGATGCAGAAACTGAAAGCATTAAATAAATATTTACAGACATTCTTTTTGCGAATTTCGAGGGTAAGAGAATCATATCAGTGTATGGTCACGTCAAAACGCTCTTGTTGTTCAATTAGTTAACATTTAGATAAGCATCCTATAACAATTATCGGTATTGTTGTCCACTTAAGCTCAACTTATCAGATGTAATCATGGCGAGGGGATACGTTAAGGTATGATTTATACTTACCGACCTGTGTTCATCCACACACGACACATTCCCGTATCAAGGTATGCACGAGGGTTCATCTTACTGGTGAGTATACCATTTATCATCTGTTTTGACGTATATAAAAAATGTGAGATACTCACTTATTTTCGATGAAAACAAGCCCTATGTGATAGAATCACTTATTGATGAGGAACTTGATTTTCAGATGCATGAGGGCACAGGAGCAAGTCCGTGAACAGGTCAGTACAAACGTACAGCAAAGAGACAAACTTGACTCCCGGATAAATGTGATATATTATCACTTATTTTGTGGACATGTGATTGTTGATCACTTATTGAGGTCGTATGCAGTATGTACACGTATGTATGGTATCATGGAAGATCTAGACTTCGTCTCCGTTGTTTTCGGTAAAAGAAACAACCATGATACCCAGATGATAAACAGCATAAAGACCACGTATCTCAGAACCTCGGCAATCTCTCAAACGAAATTTCGTTACTAAGACCATATTCCAATGAGCGGTTCCCACCTGGGCTTCGGTCGATTTAAGTTTATATCACCCTGCACACTTTAAAATGATTGTGAGCCTACCGATACATCTTATATAGAGCTGCTTATCGTTTTTCATTTTAAGGTTCAAAGAGGTTTGAACAGACCACTGACGTACTATCAGTTTCTCTTTTGCTCGCCAGGAAACTCATTTTTGTTTTTCTATTGTTTTTGTGTTTTGAAATTTTTCGATGTTTTTGAATTTTCAAATTTTGGATTTACTCCCCCTAAAATGTAAAAACTATGATAAATTAAAAACACAAAGATATTTACAAAAACGATTTTCTGATGTCGGTTTTACTCTTGCTTGACCTTAATACCGTTTACCAACAATAAAAAATCAAATCGTGATTTGTCAAATGCTTTGGTAAAAAGGTCGGCATGTTGGTCATCGGTGTGGACCTTAACAACATCGATTAGTCTTTTGTCAAAACAATCACGTATGAAGTGATATTTAATTTCGATGTGTTTGGTCTTTGAGTGCTGCACAGGATTTCTAGTGATCTGTAAGGCATCAGAATTATCAACGAAAATAGGAGTACTTAGGAATTCAAAACGTAGTCGCGCATTTGTTGTTGGATCCACAGGACTTGGGAGCAACAACTTGAGGCAGCAATGTATTCAGCTTCTCATGTTGATGTAGCGACACAAGTCTGCTTCTTGCACTGCCATGTGACTAGGCGATTTCCTAAAAACTGACATCCAGCCGTTGTGGATTTGCCGTCGATTTTGCATCCGCCAAAATCAGAATCACTGAAAGCGATCAAGTCAAAGCTATCATCCCGCGGGTACCATAGACCGATGTCTGGGCATCCCTTCAAATAGCGAAAAATCCTTTTTACAGCTGCAAGATGTGAGGCCTTCGGGTTAACTTGATATCTGGCAAGCAGGCACGTTGGGTACATTATGTCTGGTCTTGATGCTGTGAGGTACATAAGAGATCCGATCATTGTGCGGTAGTATGAGGAGCTAACAACTTCACCCTCCAGATCAGGATGAATCCCATGATTTTGTTGCAGTGGGGTACCAAGGGGCATTTTGTCGGACATCTAAAATCGGTTTAGGATGTCATTGACATACTTAGTCTGATGGATGAATATCCCAGACTTCGTTTGTTGCACTTGTAAGCCCAAAAAGAAAGTCATCTCCCCCATAACGCTCATTTCAAATTTCTCCTACATAACACGCTCGAAATTCCTACACAAAACATCGTTAGTAGAACCAAATATAATATCATCTACGTGTACTTGTACCAATAGAAGATATCCATCCTGTTCTTTGATGAAAAGAGTGCAATCGATAAGACCTCTGCGAAATTCATTCTCCAGCAGATAATTAGATAAGGTTGCGTACCAAGCTCGCGGTGCTTGATGTAGACCATAGAGAGCTTTGTTGAGCAACCAAACCCGATCAGGGTGAATAGGATCTTCAAAACCTGGAGGCTGTTCAACATACACCTCTTCTTTAACCACACCACGTAAGAATGCACTTTTCACGTCCATTTGGTAGACCTTGAATCCTTTAAAGGATGCATAGGCTAGAAAGATTCGAATTGCTTCAAGACGTGCAACTGGTGCATAAACTTCGTTGTAGTCGATCCCTTCAATCTGACGAAAACCTTGAACGACTAATCTTGCTTTGTTTCGAATAACTACTCCATGGTCATCCTTTTTGCACTTATAAACCCAACGGGTACCAATCTTCTTGTAATCTTCAGGTTTATCAACGAGATTCCAGACACCTAGCTTCTGGAATTGCTGCAGTTCCACCTGCATAGTTTCAACCCAAGAATTATCTTTCAAAGCTTCTTTAATAGATTTTGGTTCTTCTTGTGATACATAACACGCGAAGGACCAATAATTTTGTTGACCAGATTCTCGAATAGCCGCATACAAGCCTGCATTGTTGTCGTTTTGCAACATGTTTCTCGTTTGAACGCCACTTTGTACATTACCGATGATGTTTTGTTGAGGATGGGTATTATGAATTCTTGTTTCTGGATTATCTGGAACTGTAATGTTTGTACCAGATTGTTGAGATTAAGATCAACAACCAATTCAATACCCTGAACTGGCGAAGAGGATGATGCAGTAGCTTCAGCTGTTTTAGGGGCGTCCACTGGAGGTGTAGCCTCTGAAGTACCATGAACAGCTTCTTGGTCTGCATCGAGAAATTCATCATCCTATAAAGATTCGTTCAGTTCGGTAGCATCGTGAAAATCCTCATTGTCGAGAGCATTATTGTTCACTGAAGTTGGTTCTTGATTGTTGACAATAATTGGACGAACCAACAGTGAATCTGTTGCGTTGTCACTCTCGAAAAACATCCTTGCCGTAGCATTTTCTTCGACTTCTTGAATATTGATCGAATTGAAAAAGTCATCGTACTCAAACATCCATTGTTGACCTGGACATTTGACTGGCAATGTGTGCCTTTGTACTTTGACTTCAGACCATTCCTCGACCCTTTTTGTCTCTAGATTCCAGACTCTTAAGTTCGGGGTGGCATAACCAAGAAAGTAACCTTCAATAGCTTTTGCCCCAAACTTTCCATTAGGGTCGATCATTGTGCAAGGAGCTCCAAACGGTTCAAGATATGACAAATATGGTTTCCGTTTGTGAAGAAGCTCGAAGCAGGTCTTGTTGTGTCTTTTGACTGTAAGGACTCGGTTCAATGTATAACAAGCAGAGGACACAACATCAGTCTAGAAGGGAATCGGAAATTGTGACTCTACCAACATCGTCCAAGCAGTCTCGATCAATGTACGGTTTTTACGTTCAGCGACGCCATTATGTTGAGGAGTGTAAGCTGCACTAAATCCGTGAAGAATAACTTTTGATCTACAGAACTCCTCCATGGCATGATTTTTAAATTTTGTTCCATTGTCGCTGCGAATCCGTTTAACCTTCAAAGTATACAAATTCTCAATCTGAATGATTAAGTGTTTGATAATACCAAAAGTTTCACTCTTGTGAGCCATGAACGCCACCCAAGAAAATCTTGAATAATCATCTGTTATCACGAGGCAGTATTGATCATTCCAAATGCTTTTATGCTTGACAGGACCGAACAAATCCATGTGCAAACGTTCAACCGGAACAACCACCGTGTTGATCTTCTTAGTCGGGTGTCGCTTCTTGCTTTGCTTTCCTTTTTGGCATGAAACACATACGCCTTGAAGATGGAAGTTTTTAAGAGGAACACCATTCACTAATTCATTCGAAATCAAATGATTCATTTTGGGTAAGTGAATGTGACCCATCCGTCTGTGCCAAAAGATTGAGTCTTTTTCAGTGGCTTTGGTAATGAAACAAGTTGCTTGTGCAGACGTAGTAATTGCTTGGCTCATATCAAGGACATACAAATCATTTATCCTTGGAGCATATTAGAGAATCCATTCTTTCGGAATCTTGAAGCCGGGTTTCAGCACATAACATCCATTTGCATCAAAGTGTACTCAAAACTGCTTATCACAAATTTATGAAACGCTGAGAACATTGTGATCAAGTTGTTGCACAAAGTTGATCTTATCAAAGCTTACAACCCCGTTGGATACCATTCCTTCACCAGTAATATATCCGCCTTTATCTCTAGCAAAAGCAACATAACCTCCTCTAATAGATTTGACGTCGTAGAGAAGCTTCATGTCGCCTGTCATGTGCCTCGAGGCCCCACTATCAACAATCCAATGACTGCTGAAAGTTCCTCCTGGAACACCCTGCACATGAACTCACATGATTAGTTGGAGATGGGGACCCAAGCCTTTGTGGTCTTAGGTCTTCCGCTTTCATCGACAAAAGTTACTTCAATTTCTTGATGGTTCGGAAATTATGATGCTCCCCCTGAATTAGTAACCGTTTTTGGTTTCCAAGTCTGTTGTGTTTTACCAGTTTGAATTTTTGAAATCTTAACTTCGTGATTATTAGAAGTTTTAGAAATTTCTGGTTTAACGGAAACAGGTTGTTTGTGAACCACATCGGTTTTAATTTCCTTTTCAATTACCTTGACTTGTTGGCGATTTTGTTTCTTTCCCTTTCTTTTACAAGGCGGTGATCTTGTTTTGTAGAAACAGGTCGCTTTCGGTAATTTTGTTCACGGGGAACATCAACTTTAGCCTTTAACTTATGAAGATACGGACAATTTCGGATGATATGTCCAATTTCACCACACTCAAAACATGATCTTCGTTCAACAAACCCCGAAGTATCATATGACTGTCTTGTTGAGAACTTTGTGATCCCGAGGTACTTGGTTTTGAACTGTTTTGTTCATTTATTTTCAACATTTTAACTTGATTGACATGATCTAAGTTAGATTTATTGGCAAATGTTTCTAGTTTATCTGTTCCCTTCGACTTCACAAAGTTCACCTTCTTATTCTTCTTTTGGTTCGGTTCCTTTCGACCTTGAGTCGTTGATTTACCTTTTGGTTTGGTATAATTTTGCTGCTTTTTCACTGTTGGTAATTTCTGATTGCCATATTGTTTTCGAACTCCGGCCTTTGGAATCAGAGGGCACTGTGTTACCACAACGTGTGAACCTGACTTTCCCAAAAACCTACTTGCCGAATCTTCAAAAACTTTACTGATTAAAGATTGATTTACATTCTTAATCGGAAAATCTTTGTCAGAATAGATTTTATCATCACCAACAAGAGTGTACAGCAAATTCACACTCTCTGACTCTTTTGCAGACGTGGACTTGACGAGAACAGTCTTAGCAGGTTTTGTGGGAGGATCACATAGAATATGATTCTCAAGAGGTATGTCCTCTTCTTTGATTACTGCATCAGACTGTGCTGAGTCAGTGTCATCGGATTCATCATCTGAAGATCAGCATCCTCAACAATGACTGGAGGATCCTGATTTTGTTCATCAGTTGATACTTTCGTATCTGCTGACACATCCGAGTCTGATGATACTTCCGTTTTGTATCCGAGTCCGGTTGCAAATTCCTCAATGTCTAAAGGAACTTATTTCTCAAAATAAGTTCTATTCTCCTCATCAGGCAATGCATCATAATTGTGTCTAACAGGTGGTGGACATTTCTTGTATCCAATGCACGTGACATCCTTTTTCTCTTTTTGTATGTCAATGATGTGATCCAGCACATACCTAGAGTTTGAATAACTGTCTAGCTTAAGTCGGATCGCCTCACTTTCACACTTTACACAGGCTAACTCTTTTTGCATGATCTCGAGACGATTGATATAACAGTTTATGTCAGTTTGTTTTCTTGAAACCATTTTTGTTAGCTCGGTTTTATCTTTTCTTAAATTTTCAACCACCGTTTTAAACTCTTTTTCATGGTTTTCATAAAACGTGTTAGCCTCTTTTCATTTTGAAAGATCCACTATCAACTTTTGATTGTGGATATATGTCACGTCATACTTGCTTTGCAAATCACCATATTTGCCTTGCAAGTCCGACAATTTATCACCTAAACTAACACATTTATCACATCTATCAGAAGTTGGATCATCGACACATACCTGGTTTGATGAACCGCCCACATTAGCCATAAAGCCTGAATGATTAGAAGAAGAAGAATAAGCAGCTTCATCCACCAAGATTGATCTTCTATGATTCCCTGCTGCAGCTTCTCCCAACAATTCATCAACCTCTGCATCAACTGTCACACTTGACGCTTCATCCAAATGATCATCGCCTGAAATTAAGGATTCTTCATTTGAGCTTCTACTGTAACCAGAACTGTCTTCATCTTCAGATGATTCTCCACCACTGGCGGAAGATTCTCCACCACTGGTGTGTTTCAGATCCTTGACAACTTCAGCAAAACAAGTCGTTCTATCCTGAACATCACTTCCCAATTGAATCGACCAGTCACAACCTTCATCGACTTGTACAACAAGAGCCTGGTTGGCATTTGATGCTCCTGCTTGATTTGGATTGTTCACAGGCATCAACGTACGCTCGTTATTCCTGTTTTGATCCTGATTGATTCTGCTGGTTGCCTTGATTCCTGAAAGGATTCTGGTTCCCATGTTGAGCTGGTTTGGTACATTCTCTCTTGAAGTGACCTCGTTCACCACAATTGAAGCACTTGACTGATTGCTTATCACCCCATACTTGGTATCTCTCTTGCTTTCCAAGCT
Source organism: Helianthus tuberosus (assembly GCA_030545235.1). Lineage (NCBI taxonomy): Eukaryota > Viridiplantae > Streptophyta > Magnoliopsida > Asterales > Asteraceae > Helianthus > Helianthus tuberosus. Next base: position 32,478,795 of record CM060393.1, read on the forward strand.
GGTTCTACCAGTCCTTTCCATGAAGTCTTTAGCTCGCCTAACAGCACTAGCGAAAGCCCACTTGATATCCATCATATCCATTTCCTCCTTATCGATCTGCTGATAATCTTCTTGTATCAGATTGATGTTTCTAATCTGACCTGCTATCAACCCACAATACGCGCTCACCAATGTGTTTAGTAGCTCCATATGATCCTTAGCTACTTCAACACTTACTTTCGAGAAATTCGAAGTGTCGAGCCGAACAGTATTTGGATTAGATGGCTTACCGGCAGATGAAGTGCTTCCATAACAAGCTTGTTGTGGAACTGTTAGTGGATTTCAGTACAAATCAGTTGCTACAGAAGTCCTTTGGGCTTGCTGCTGGGGAATTGGCTGTAGTGGATTTCCATACAAGTCTGTTATTCTTTGTTGTTGAGGAACTGATTGTATTGGATTTCCATACAAGTCAGTGCTTGAGACAAAAGCCGTTTGTAGCGGAGCATGTGTAACAGGTCTTGCAACAGTGCTAGAACCTCCACAGTTACCATAATACATATCAGGATTTTGTTGCACTGGAATCTGTTTCGCCTTCCTGATTTCTTCTTGATCTTTGTTCTCCAAGAGCTGAACGAAATCATTGATGTTTGTCGTAGCCAATGTGCCATTGTATTTCAAGATTTCCAAGAAACCATTCCATTGAGGTGGCAGTGCATCGGAAAACTTTGTGACAACCTCTGCTGGAGTTGTTGCTACCCCATAATTATTCAACTCAGTCAGCAAGTGATAATATCTACTTGTCAAATCTGCCAAAGATTCTTTTTCCATACATGTGAAGCCTTCAAACTCCTTCTTGAGTAAATCGTGTCGCAATTGGCGTGACGCTTCATTTCCTAGACCTCTCGTCTTCAATGCATCCCATAACCGCTTTCACGTCTTGAAGCTGATAAACTGATGATATATATCCTTGCTCAACGCCTGAGTTAGAATAGCATATGCTTTCTTTTCTAAATCATATGCCTTTTTCTCGTCTTCCGAAAGATCTACAAATGTCGCGGAAGTTGAAGCGGCAACATCAAGAGCTTGATCGAAATCTGTAGTAAAACATAACCACAGTTCCGTGTTTTGCCCAAGGACATACGTATGGAATCTTTCTTCCCATCCAGGATATTCATTCATGTGCATTAGCTTCGGTGGACGGTTAAGGCTTCCGGTTTCGCTTTCGCTTAAAAGTATACTTTGAATACTTTGAGTTTGATTTGAAACAAACGCCCATTGACCAGTCGAAATTTGATTCGTTTAAGATGGAACTGACGAAAATGCGGGTGCGGGAGATTCGGCCCATGATGGCGATAAACCCGTGCTTCTGTACTTGCTCTCCGTATTAGATGCGAGTGCGGGAGATTCGGCCCATGATGGTGATAAACCCGTGCTTCTATATTTTCTCTCCGTATTAGATGGAATACCCCACCAATCCGAACTCATTTTAGATGAATAATAATGAATACCTGATTAAATCACTTGAAACAAACAGTTAAACCAATTTTTGAAAGCTTCTGTTTAAAAAAAAAATCTAAGTGAAAGCGACGAAAGATGTGGTCTTTCGTCAAAGACCAATTATGGCGAAATACATATGTTTCGTCGAAGATAAGTCCAAAAGTGAGACGGGTGTTTCATTGACTAAAGGGACACAAAATAGGAAAGATATTTTTCAAACACAAACAATTATCTCTTCTACTGACACACAGAAAGTTGGTAAAACAACTTTCATTCACACCATACTTTTCATCATATTTTCAAACCACCATCATTCTTACCAACTATCACAGTAACCCCTTTTTTTTAATTCAATAATTTTCAAACAAGCAATCCCTTTTAAAAATCAAAAACCCAGAAACATCAAGAATACAATGAAGATATGAAGAACAAGATGAGTTTTCCGGTGAATAATATGAGTTTTCCGGCCAACAGAAAAATTTCTGAACAATGATTTTGTACTAAAGTTCAAAGAAAAACCTTTTCTTATCATGTAAAAATGAAAACTAACAAGGTTTTTGTAAGAACTAACTACAAAACACCAAGATTTTCACCACAGTAAACTGTTTTTCCAGAATAATACTATGAAAATCCTTTAAAAACACAAGAAAACTACTCGGTTTTAACAAGGAGAAGAGCCACGACTCTAATACCACTTGTAGGTCCAACTAGCGGAGGATCTAGTCGCCTAGTCCTTGTATACGAACAGACCCGGTTGTGCGGAATCCAACCGGGAAAGCAAACCGAGATCGAGACACAAGTACACACAGATTCAACGTTTAAGATGTTCAAATATATTCAGACCAGAGAGTTTGTTTACAAGATGATAATACATAAACTGCACTCAAACTCACTGTTTGTTCTCTCATGTGTGTGTGTTCTTCAGTTATGTGTTCTGTCTTGTTTCTATCTTCGGTGCTGTTTATATAAGGGACAGAGGCGACGAAACACTTGTGCAGCCGACGAAACATCCTCAGGCGACGAAAGTCCTTGATGAAACACCAAGGTGACGAAACAAAGTGTGTTTCGTCACACTCCCAAGTCGATGAAACATATGTTTCTTCAACAGAGTTTCGTCAACAGCAGGTAACAGTAGGTGTTTCGTCATGTTACATTGAGCAGGAGTTTCGTCATTCATGTGCAGGAGGTTTTTCGTCAACAGCATTAACTTGTGTTTCGTCGCAGACTTGTAGTCTTGCATAAACAAACAGACAGTAGCAACTTGATGTATCTGCAACCTGTAGATCAGCAACGTTCACCGAGATTGATGGAGGATATCAATTCTTGTAGCGATGTCGAACCGAACGGGCCGCGTCCATATATATGCATCAACATGGATATTAAAGATTATTATAAGTCAAATAAATAAACAATTACAAGTTAATAGATAAGTATCTTATTTTCAACAATCCCAATACAATCTTCTCTCTTCTTCTCCGGCGAAAAAACTCTACAGTTTTTTCTTCTTCAGACTTGACGATCAGAAGTTTAAAGTTTTAGATCAGGTATTTTTTTTGTTCTCTTGTGTATTTTACAGTTATGTTTTGACATGTTCCCTTCAGTTTCTTCATTTCAAATTATATAGATATCAAAATCATAATCTGCTGATGTTAAAATAGATAAACTTATATGAACTTGTTTTCTTTATTTTATAATAAGATTTATATCAACTTATTTAGTTACATTTTGACTTATTCCATCTAAATAAGAATCTGAAATAATGTTGTTTCATAAATATTTGTTTGTATATTTTACAAATGGTTTTAGAATTATTGTATGAACTGCCATGTAGTATTGATACATTTGTTCTATCAATCTTAATTTTGATTAAATATTCTGCAACCAGTTTATATCACTCATATGTCTGATTTGTAAGTGAATATAGCTTTAGCTGCTGAAAAAAATTGAAGTTTGAAGTTGACACAAACACGGATATTTGAAAACTTAAATGTCATATAATACTTTTTTATTATACAACAATATAAATTTCATCTTACACGGTGTTATTGTTGGTTGTAGGGACCATATTGAAGTACACAACATATAACTTTGGTCCTACAGGGTGTTGGATATTTTTTTATACATTAAATAGAAGGCTTTTCAGATACAATTGATTTTATGTTTTAGTATTTAATTGTCATTGTATTTTTTACTTTCAGATGGAGTTTATGATAATTATCAATGTCTCTGAATTGACAGACCTAAGTGAGGGATTGGTAAGCTATATTCTTAGAACAAATTAACTCAAATCACAATTGTATGCTAAAAATTGTATTTTTAAAATTAAAGATATATTAAATGTTGTGTATTTTATATACATAGGTACTTCCAAAGATAATGAGTAACCAATTACCAAGAAAGTGTAAAGTAATAAAGTTCGTTGATTAAACGGGATTTAAATATAAGATTGTAGTACAGAGCAACGGTCATAAAAGTAAGAGGATAAACGGGCCAGAATGGACTCGGTTTGTTAAAACTTACAGAAATAAGAATATAGACAAGCTGTGTTTAAAAAAATTGAAAGAAGTAAAATTTGAGATAAATGTTTTGAACAATGAGGGATTAGAGATTAGAAATGATGGCTCGAACAGAGATTATGTTCATGGTTGCTTGATATAGGCTGAAGAAGAAACATACTGCAAGCAGGTTAAAAATTGCTACCTTATTTTTATATATTGCTAGTGTATCTTTTGGGCTGTTAGAAAAACTTCTAATTTATATTTGATATCCTATATAAAGTCTAATATGACATTTCTGAAATGTATGAAAATTATAGCATTTACCACACGATTTGTTGAAGCTGTTGTCAGAGAGGAGATTAAAATTGATAACTTGGTTGCAAAAGTACATTGACCAAAGCAGAGTAGTAAAGTTGATGTGTATTATGTTTTCTCTCCTGAAAACAAAAAGGGATTAGCTGCTGGTTTTATGGGACCAGGATGGACAACTTTTTTCTTTGAAAATGACATTGACGAAAGCTGCCAATTGTTGTTTCAATGGATGGGAAGTACTCCTGAAGATCACTTTAACTTCACTGTTAAGATTTTTAACAAAGACGGGATTGGATTTCACGGGGAGACTAAACATCACTGCAGCCGTAGCAATCACCAACACCGCAAAAAGCATCCACATTATAAAAACACTTTGAATACCATGTTATAGAGACACACAGCTTGGTATTTACATATCTACTTTTAATATGATTGATTTTACCTATAATGTTGGATCTATCTGTTATCACTTAAAGTATATGCTGTTTAGAATGAATAACTAAAGAAAGATGTTTCTTTTACAGGCAATACCGAGGAAGTTTGTTCGAGAACATCAGCTAAATGACTACCGTAGATCTGTGCTGTCATTTGGTCGTGTGAAGTTTTTGGTATAGCTGCTTGTAAGGAGAGATCCTAGAAGACCTGAGGACAACACCCATCTAGTGATGTATATAAACTGGCAGCGTATCATGGATAAAACGGGAATATATGTGGGGAAAAGCTGAGGTTTGAGATAGTCGAAGAAAAAAGTGTAACATGAGATAAAATACACTTTGAAGTTTGTTGACATAGTCTTTGAACATCTTTTCAGCGTTTAATGATTTATGTTTTAGTTGATATGTTTGATGGACAAATTTCTTCTTTGAAAAGTAAGTTAAGAATGAAGCTATGTAGTGTTAGTATATAAAGTTATATACTTTCAAAACTTTGTGGTTTTACCTTTTTATATTTTACAACTAAACATTACTATATTTTGCATCTAAACATTACTATTTTGCATTACATTTCCTGGTCACTCAATGAAAAGAAATATAAGACTCAAAATTAACAAAATAGTATACAACCTGTAATTACAAATAACAGTGTTTTAAACATCTGCTCCTACCAAGGGGACAAACTCAACATCTGTTCCTAAACTTTGCAAACCAAAAGGTCTGTTGAAGATAACCACTGTTGAGGCAAAGTCTGTTAAACCAAACAACCTCAGCTGATGAACCAAACAACCCCTGCTGATGATCCAAAAGGTCTGTTAAGACAAAGACTGTTGAAGTAAAGGTCTCCCAAAGAGAACCTCTGCTGATGAAGCCAAATGTATGATGAATCTAAGTTCTGCTGTGGACCAACAAATATTGCACAATTCAACAGAAGATCTTTAATATAAGATCTTTAACAGATGATGATCAACAGCTCATAAGGTCTGTTGAAGCAAAGTCTATCAAAAGATGCTAATGTAATCAATAGATGCTAACATAACTTAGATCCTAATAGTTCTTAGGCGTTAACATATGTTAGTACGCTATAATAGTGCTTAGCCTCTAATAGATGTTAATGTATCTTAGACCCTAACAGTTTTTCTACTAACCAATTGATTAAATTTTCATTCATTCACTAACAATAATATACAACCCTACTACTTGTCCAGTACATGAATATCACCCAAAATGTATATAATGTATAATAACAATATTATATAACAAACAAAAGTTTAAATTTACTGAATATTCAAAGCGCAGACATTACATACCAAATACATCGTTTAGATGCTTCATTGTAGCCCTTACACACCAAAATTTTAACCACAGTTTGTTAAAACAACAATTAACATACATAAATAAAAACCACAAGGAGTCTTCAAAAATAAGTGGTTTCTACTTATCTCTCCAGGTTCTTCTCACATTAGTGGATAGCTCACCAACATTGACAACATCAACATCTTGAGCTATCCGCTTTCCATTAGGACTTGATCCAGAATCCTTTTCAACTTCAACGGCTGAAGAGTAGGCCGTAACAGAGACAACATCTCATTTAATAAAACAATGAACTCTTTTTAAACATATTAAACATACTTTCAAAAATAAATACTCATCCTTGAAGTTCGTTCAGCAGACACCTGGGAAGATTCTGAAAGGTTAACATCTTTAACTTCAGCTACCTCTTGAGAAACCTAAAGGATCATAATATATGATATTATATAAAAAAGTGCTGAATCCAGTCTTTGAACCTCAAAAGAAAAATAAATAGATTTCATCACCATTACCATCTCCACCAACCAACTCATCAATTATTACTGGATCATCACATGTTTTTGCACGGTATAAACACGATAGTCATTTTTAAGATTGAACTCTGAAACATCAATCTTAAAAGCGGCCTTCTTATCAACCAATCGAAATATCTCATGAGGGAAACATCTAGTATCATTCGCTTTCACCTGCCTCTCTCTTACGTCACTCGCAGCTAATCCAAGAAGCTTCTAAACATCTCTATCAAACATAACAAATGAAACACTACCACTCTCATCCTGCACCCGGACTTGCACCTTGAACCTGAAATATATACAAATGACTAAGTAAACTGCAAAACTATATTCAAATATCAGTCTTAAACTGTTATTCATATAAATAAAATGTTAAATAATCATCATTGCTTACTTTGTGGTGATGGATGTACATTCACTACGACATTTGGGAGAAACCAAAGAAGTCGTAGGCAATCGAACAATATCATCTGAAACATTTTCAACATTCTGCAAGTATTCACTTTTAGCCATCAACTTCTTGAAACACTTACGACAGGCAGGATAAAACCAACCATACTCTTCTTGCACAATCTTAATTGTCTCAACCACAACACAACACAACACAACACAACACAACACAACACAACACAACACAACACAACACAACACAACACAACACAACACAACACAACACAACACAACACAACACAACACAACACAACACAACACAACACAACACAACACAACACAACACAACACAACACAACACAACACAACACAACACAACACAACACAACACATTTCCTGTAAAAGAAATATTTCAACTTGTAATCTCTAGTTTGACAAACATGCAGGTGATAAACCAAAAAAATAACCAAACTATATAAAAAGATGTGAAACCTTTTCTATCTCACTAATCTCATCAACATGTTTCCTCACACCATCAGTTACAAATTCTTTATGCAATGGAAAAACACTCTGAGACGATAGTATTGTTTGAGAAGTAGAACCACTCCCTTGTCCAAACTTCAGTATAAGACTTTTGAAAACCACAAATGATTAGAATTAGTATACGAATAACATGAAACCAAGTATTTGAATTGAACATCTATATACAATAGAAATTACATTGACAAATTACCTCCTCCTTAGCTGATTAACTTTATCAATTTCTTCATTCAGAAACATTCATGTTGCAAACTTATCACTTTGAACTGTATATTCACCTACATGCAAAAGTATATAGATATTTAGTCAACCTGTCTTTATATTGCCAGAAATAAAGAGTATAGTTATGATTTGCAGAAACTAACAAAAATTACCTCTCAATTCCTTACACTTTCTATGCTGTATAACAGCCATGACATGCTCATGAGCTAGAATTTTATAGATGAACTCCTTAAACTGCAGAGCATAAGCATTCCACACAGTACACCGCAAAACCTTACCCCTACATGAAAACAATATTCGTATGAAGATATACTAAAGACTAACTTATGACCATTTTTTTTACAATCTCTAATATCAAAACTAAATTGAATGAATAACAACACAAACTCAACGAAAATTTATGACATTTATTAAAGTAGTAAATGTGCTATAAATTAGCTAACATATTCACTAAGAATAAACTGTTGATCTCATTTATTACCATGATTCAACATTACATACAAACACTATAGATCTCATTTATTACCATTACCATGATTCCACATTAAATACCAACATTCTTCATCTTATTTATTAACATCATTAAATACAAACAATGATCTGTGCATGACTGCACATGTAAATACCACATTAAATACCAACATTCTTCATCTTATTACTTACTCCAAGTCTTCAATATCAAAATTGATCTTCTTAGTCTCTTTTGGAGGTCGACCAAAGATTTCAAGATCTTCACAACAAACCGCAGATCCAGCAACATCTATATGATCACATTATACAATAGTATAAGTAAAAGTCTCTAATTTAATATAGAAAAGACATGATTGACAGGAGTTTGTGAGTGACATGCATTAATTGCAAATTACTTATTCCTATGCATTTTTAAATTTGAATTTGCCGGTAATTAGCCTTAAACATCTGCTGATCTAAAAGCATTACAGAGCATAACAACAACTGTTGCTGGGTATTAAAGTAAAGTTAGATATAAATGAGCAGATGTTTACTTTGGTTGAGGTTTGAATAGAATTTAAAATGATTTTATATATTAGGCTTTATAATGTAGTAATGACATAAGAAAAGCATTGTTGGACAGCCTCTCTGGCAGACACATCAGTTTTTCTTATGTCATTGAGATTTCTCCTTTTATAGAAAGTATAGATAGATATAGATTCATGTTAACTATGGTATTATTTTATTATATTAACTAGGTTATACACCCATGTACTATACGGGCTGGGTACAAAAAATGATGCAATAAAAAAGTATAGTAAATAATTACATATTACATTACATGTAATAATTAAAACTTATAAATCAATGTTACATGCACAATTTATAAATCTACTAAACAAATAAAATTAGAAATCTCGAAAAACTTATTTGCAAAAAACTTTGAATGTCCTCCTCGAAATATCACAATCTTTATCAACAATTAACACTTTATGTCTATCTCTACTTTTAGCTCTAGGAAAAGTCACATATAGACCATGTGAAAATATTGGTTATTTTAAAAACAAACAACTCTAGATAGCAATTAGCCTTGAATATTACTTATTGTCATCACGAAACATACGAGAGAAAATTGTGTTCTTTGATCTCGTGTATTGTATTATAGTGGAATGAATAAATAATATAATGTGAAATGAATAAACGTAATTATTATATTTTTATTTTTTTAGATTGAGTTTTTAAGTTATGCGTTTTTATATAATCTAAACATATTATTAAATCTAAATAGTTTTTTTATATCGCGCATTGCAGCGAAACCGAGCAAATTATAACGTAAAACAAACGTGATTTGAAAATAAAATATGTTGTTTAGAAAGTCAAACCATTAGAACGATTTAGTTTATCATCGTACTTGTTTATGATATCAAATAAATATTTTATTTTGAGTACAACTTCGTTTTTACCAAAACTTATAACAGAATGTCAGGGAAAGAAATCAAGCACAACTACGTTCTTAAGTGTTTAGAAAAAAGTTATAAACGTAAATTATTAAAGAAGTATCAAGCTATTCGATAAATTAATATACGTTCAAAAAACAAAAAAAATATTAAAAAATGTAAAGAAAATATATGTTTAAAAAAAAAGAAAAATATGTTATTAAAAGTAAATATAATAATAAACTATTATAATATATTAAATAATAAAAAACTATATATTATTATAAAAATAGGAGAACCACCTCGAGTTGTAAGAACCGTGAGAACTACACCGTGCGGGGCGAGGTGGACCAAAATTTTTTTCATAAACGTAGTTGCGTGTATTATAAACACATTTGTAAAAAAAAATTCAAAAAAAAATGTCGTGTGTGTAGTTTTGAGCACCACAAGTTTGTGTTTACGGGTACCGTAAATCTAACCGGAAAATTTACGGGTACCGTAAACACAAACTTCTGGTGCTCAAAACTACACACACGACATTTTTTTTTTAATTTTTTTTACAAATGTGTTTATAATACACGCAACTACGTTTATGAAAAAAAAATTGGTCCACCTCGGCCCGGATCAAAAAGTTCTCACGGTTCTTACAACTCGAGGTGGTTCTTATTTTAGTGCAATTCTATATATATATATATATATATAATAGTAAACATCTTATTAAAAGAGGATTATATAATAGTTTTTAATTATAGATAAAAATGATATATTAGTTTAGAGATAATTTAGCTATGAATTTAAAATTAAATCAATAACAATAATATATGATATTGAATTTTTGACTCACTAAAATTTTGGTACGTATTCATTATTATAAATTAGAAAAAAAAATTATTTCTATATTCATAATAAGTGATATCTATGTATTATTTAATTAAAAAATAAACTAAATAAAATATAGATTTAATTACATAGTTAGTCCCTATGGTTTGTACAAAATAACATACTTAGGTACTAATAGTTTAAAATCACCTTCTAGGGTATTAACTTTTCATGTTGTAACGTTTGGAGGTATTAACTTCTAGGGTATTAACATAGTTAGTCCCTGTGGTTTGAACAAAATAACATACTTAGGTACTAATAGTTTAACAAACAATTAACGTTAATACCTCCAGACGTTACAAAATGAAAAGTTAATACCCTAGAAGGTGATTTTAAACTATTAGTAACTAAGTATGTTACTTTGTGCAAACCATAGGGACTAACTATGTAATTAACTCTAAAATATAGGTAAAAATTATGAGGTTGAAAGAGAGAGTGTAGTGTGACATAAATTAGAATCCTTTATTAGAAGTTAGATTATTATGTTTATAAAAACATAATGATATTATTATTAATTATCTAATTATCTATATATATATTAATTCGTAACATTGGGATGAATAGTGATTCTTTTGTCTTTTTATGGTTTCGTTTTGTGTGTGTGTGTGTGTGTGTGTGTTTTTGTAATAAAACTTTGATTTTTTATAATTTTGCCACAAAAATTAAATGAGTTTATTTTTTTTGTTACTTTTGTTTTACGTTTTTTTTCCGGATTTGGTCGAAGTTCGGTTGGTACTTAGCACTGTGTTTGGTGGTCACATTTGGCCCCTTACGTTTTTTACCCCCTCGACTTCTAATACATGTCGGTATAAATTCTATTTTGACTACCTTTATGTCATGTGAGTCACTTGGTGCTAGAAACTCGTGTTTTTATTTTATTTTTTTCTTGGTTTTGATCGTCGTTTGATTGCTACTTAACATGGTTTTATATCTCCCTACAACGTTGGTAGCACGGTTTTACACCCTTCACCGCAACGCGGGAGAGCTAAGACTAGTTAGAATTAGTACCCATCACAATAGATTCTTACATATCTATCATATTAGATTAGATTAGATGATATTGACTATTTGTATGAGAAAAATGAACAAAACTTTACAATAAAATAAAACAATCATATATGCTTCAAATAGACAATATAAGATATTGACTATATGTATGAGCAAAAAACAAAACCTTATAATTAAACAATCATACTTCAAATAGACAACATAACATATTATTGACTATTTGTGTTAATAAATACATTCATACTCCTAATAGACAACATAGTGGGTAGAACTGGAAGCAGGTACATAATTCCATTGTTGTCAACAGAGATACTTCAAAAGCTATTTCGTCTTTAACTGTTTGTTTCTTAAGATTCAATTGTTCTTCCCTCTGCTTGTGTCCATAATTAAAAAATTATTATATATATCAAATGACAACATCACTTTGCTACAGTGGTGTTGTCAGTTTTTTTTTCTTTCTTTTCTTTTTGTGGTTTTTTTTTTCTATTTTACTTTTACCCTTTAATTTTCAGCATTAACTCTTACAACCCCTTAACTTTCTAAATACTTTTTAATCGAGTTTTACGTCTTATTTTTATTTACGTGTCGATATAAACTTAAGTTGATTTACGTTTCGACATGATTTTTTTGTGTTTATTTACGTTTTTGCCCCGAGTATAAAATTCGTTTTAATATTTTTTACAAGACTATGGTAGTGTTTTGTTTTAATTGGTTGGCTCGATTTAATTTTTATTCGTCATGCCAAGCGGTAGTTTTTCCATCGTCTTAGTTTTTTTTAGCAAAAGTATGGTAGTATTTTGTTTTACTTTGTTTACTCAATGTAATTTTTTTTTGAGATCGTGTTATGAGTAGTATGTACAAGTAACTAAAACACAAACGTACATGCCCCGCAACGCGGGCGGGCAAAACCTAGTTATCATTAATTTCTAGTTTTCCAAGAAGCGATGAGGTCTTCCAGCTCCAATTATATGGAAAAATTAGTTGCAGTTGTGCATTTCAGATTTTTAGATGCATTTAAATAATGGAAAATGATATCCTAACGAAGAAAAACATGTATGTATGCACGCAAACCTCCAAGGTGCATTTCGAGTTCTCTATGCAGAGAAGCCGAAAAGTTAGCTTTCAGCTAATTGTATGAAAGCTGAAAATAATATCCTAACGAAGAAAAGCATGTATGAAATCTAAAATGCACAACTTCAGCTAATTGTGCATTACAGATCTGTAAAAATGTTTGAAAACAAACTCTCTTGAACCTTCAAAGGCTCAAAACATATTATAAGAACATAAAGCAGAATGTAAAAAACATACCTTCATAACAAAGCCAAGTTAGGATCGAAACAAAAATCCGAGAGAGCAGAAGTGGAGCAGAAGCAGATATAGGAAGCCCTTCACCATCATATATATACTTCAAATAGACAATATAAGATATTGACCATATGTATGAGCAAAAAATAAAACCTTACAATAAAACAATCATATATACTTCAAATAGACAACATAACATATTATTGACTATTTGTATGAGCGAAAAAACAAAATTTTACAATAACACAATCATACTCCAAATAGACAACATAGTGGGTAGAACCGGAAACAGGTAACATAATTCCATTGCTGTCAACAAAGATACTTCAAGAGCTATAAAGCTCTTCACTTCTGGTAAGATCAAGATCATTTAATGTAGTCTTCCTAACTGCCACCATACCTATATCGTCTTTAACTGTTTGTTTCTTAAGATTCAATTGTTCTTCCCTCTGCTTGTGTCCTTCAGCCAATAATTAATAAAATTATCATTAACTTCTAGTAGTGGATCTTGGCCAATCAAGCAGAGGCGGATATAGAGTGCAACAAGGGGTAACGCCCCGTTGCCCCTTGACGCTCCGGCGGTAGTGTAAATTTTGAAAAAAATTGATTTTTTTTCTATTTCGTTACCCTTTATAATTTCTTTTGAAACATTGCCCCTATAATGATTTTCTTGATTTGCCACTGCAATCAAGTCATCACCCTTATAAGCTTCTCGCAACATTGTTGTTTTAGAGCTATACGGCTTTAGTGAGGAACATGTTCAGTAATTAAAATTTAATTATAAACAAAATTTGCTACATGAAATCTTCAAAACATGTGATGATTAAGAAATTTAAGGAGTAGTAAAAAGTTGATACTCGTCATTCATTAATGCTTCTCCTACACTAATGACACTTAGTTTTTTTCCTTGCACCAAGCTCTTTTAGAAAAGCAACCACTGCAGTAGGATCAGTAGCACCTAGAAGTTCTCCAAGAATTATATGGAAAAATTAGTTGCAGTTGTGCATTTCAGATGCATTTAAATAATGGAAAATAATATCCTAACGAAGAAAAACATTTATGCATGCAAACCTCCAATGTGCATTTCGAGTTCTCCATGAAGAGAAGCCGAAAAATTAGCTTTCAGCTAATTGTATGAAAGCTGAAAATAATATCCAAAGGAAGAAAAGCATGTATGAAATCTAAAATGCACAACTGCATCTAATTGTGCATTTCAGCTCTGTACAAATGTTTGAAAACAAACTCTCTTGAACCTTCAAAGGCTCAAAACATATTATAAGAACATAAAGTAGAATGTAAAAAACATACCTTCATAACGAAGCCAAGTTACAATCGAAACACAAATATGAGAGAGCAGAAGTGGAACAGAAGCAGATATAGGAAGCAAGGACCATCGGTAGTCTCGCTCGAGCTCCACCATAAACCCTAATCTCTGTCATCCACAACCACCGCAAATCACCCGGATGCTACCCGATCTAGAAAATGGGCAGCCTCTAGTGCTAATAGGCACCATCGTTGGAGTTGTTAGACTTCTCTAAACTCATCATCATTGCTGCCTAGCCCCTTGTTTTGACCACTTAAACCACCGAAAACCACCACAGGACCCGGGTCTTAGAAACCTAAACGCTTTACCTAGCAGTGAGCAGAAAGTTCAGTATTCTATTTATAACCTACACGTCCTTCTTGAAGCGTCTCAATGAGGAACAAGAAAACGAGAGAACGATAGAGGCTGAAATGCAAGGTTTATGCTTTTAACTTCATACGATCACATAATTGTGGCAATAATCCATGCTTTATGTAATTTTTTCTAAATGTATTTTTATGGGCAAGGTATGCTCTATTAGATGGGTAAACTGTCAAATGGATGAGCGCATGCATAATATTTTTATTTGGTGATAAGTTTTTAATTTAATTAAAAATATACCATGGATCTTTCAACCTTAGGTCGAGAACAAGACAAAAGATTTGTCATCTTTCAACCTTATCTAATCAAGACTAATCTTGAAGGACTGAAGCTGTCAAAGAGGAAACTTGTATTTTAAAACACAAGAATTAAGACATAACACACACACACACACACACACTATGTGTGTGTATGTCGATCATCAGAGGAGCAAAGAAGGGGCAAACCCTTGTTCACCCAAATCATCAAATTGAAGAGGAAATTAGACCTCGAATTCGTGCATGAACACATATTAACGATCACCTAGACGAGTGGATCATAAGGTATGTTTAAAAACCTAGAATGGTGAAAGTTATAATTTGAGACAAGTGGAATACTTGCAATTAGATTGTTGGATTATGATCCAAAGATGAAATTAGGTGTGGATGTATGCTTAATTTTGTTAAACATAAGGAAATTATTAAATATTTGATGTAAGGTTACTTGTAAGTGATTAACAAGTGGATTATGAAATGGGTTTTGATAATATGATTGAGTTGATGATATATCTATGTTTATAATCACCATGAATGATAGTAATAGGAGGATATTTGAACAATCAATGAGTTTGAGTTCATGTTCATACTACCAAGAATTGGTTTTTGTAAATAATTTATTCCTCCATGTGTTTAAGTTAACACGTACATAGTGTTTTTTTTAATTTTGATTACATCCTTTTTGATAATGTTGAGTAAATGAGAATGATTTGTATATCTCATATTGAGAGGATGCATAGTATATATAAATAAATGAGTTACATGTGCAAATGAATAAATAAATGACATATACAAAAGATACAAAATCTATATACCTTATTAAGTAAACTGGGGTTTTTTTTACCTTTTTGGTAATTTTACCATATGTACAAGTTTTGAAGCCACATGTATAGATAATGCAAACCATTTTAGAGGGGGTAAACTTGGACATTGTCTAAAGTTTTAAGACACTTTGACGGCAATCTAGACATTTAATCCATGGAATCCATGCCCTCTTATGTCTTCCAACCTGATAAAATTGCACCTATTCACTTTCTCATCTTATTTTACACTTTTAGTGGGATTGAATGCACTGATTCATTCACTTTCTGGTAGCATCTATATTTTCACCCAACTATACACGGAGTAACTCATATCCATCAAATATTGAGCAGAACAAGAGAGAGACAAAAGAGAGATGTATGGTGGCTGACGTGCGTGCGTGTGTATATATTTTTTAAGATATATTTTAGCTATTTTTACTCGTAAATTCAAGTTTTAAATTTAGAAAACACGATATTCTACTATCACTTTACACACACGTTAGGGCAAGTGCACCCATCACGGACGTAGTATAGTGATTGCATGATATCGAGGTCGTCCAAGGACACAAGAGCTTTTAATACCTGCTTATCGTTAACGTCTAATCTAACCAAATTTTGAAGAAAAGATTTTAAAGCTATAAAAAGATAAACTAAAAATGAAAATAAAATTTAAGGAAAAACAGATAGACAAGAAGGAATCACTTGGTTCCAACTCCTCTTTTATGTATCCTTTTGATGATTTCCGCACTTTGGGCATTTTAAAAGATTATCTTTAAGTTATAGTAGCAGGCCCCCTCCCAAGCAGCGTTACCCTCAACCTATTGGTCTAAGTCAGCAGGGATACAGTCCCGCAAGGTTCGATTATTGAAAGATAATTAAGTAAGTTATTAATGCGAAAAGTGGTAGGTCCCCTTTCAGGCAGCGTTACCCTCAACTCTTTGGTCTGAGTTAGCAGGGATACAGTCCATGCGGGATTGGTTTAAAGTTTTAATAGTAGTTTATAAATAAGGTATTCAAGCGGTTTCTTACTCTCAGTCGGGCCAGTCATTCCTAGCCAATCCATGGAGTAGTACTAAGCTTGAACCAGGTTATCGCAGGATCTATACACTGAACGAGACATAGAATTACCCAACCACCCTTCTAACCTCCTTCCAAGTAGTTAACGCGTTTTATATAAACTGTAAAGACACGAACATGTGAATCAACGACATATGAAGAATGGTTAGATAAATTCGCCTTCAGTATAAAAAACTAGTTATTAAAGTCATTAATACATACCCAATTAAAAAGGAGCCAAAGATTGGAAATCAATAAGTAATTCATAAAAGATTTGTCTTCACCAAGTGATGTAGGAGTTTAGCCAAGCATGGCCTTTGTTTGACAAACACTCTTACTATCGATCTTAGATCCCGAGACTACTACACACTCTAAATGATGGAAGATGGATGATGGTGGTGGATGATGATGTTGTAGTGGTGGTGGAGTCATGGCAAGTGAGAGAGAAGTGGTATGCCAATGGATGGATTGGAATGGACCTAAGCACCTCTATTTATAGCTGAAGACAGACGTTCACCACGGCTCGTGCCTGCCTGGCACGGCCCCGTCGCCATCTCTCTCTCCCTTCCTCATTAGTTGGAGTGTCAGGTCCTATACTAATACGGCCCTGTGTTTCAACGGCATAGCCCGTGGCCAATGTACTTGCTATACTATGTCAGATTCTGCGAATCTTAAAGTTAACCACGCCCCGTGTTGCCTTAGCATGGCCCCATGTTGGTTGTCTGTTTTTTCCTTTGCTGTTGTCTTTTCTTCTGCAGAGATTCTGGTCTTGGACCCAGCCCGTGTCTGGTGAACACGGCCCTGGGTCAGGTCTTCTGATCTTGCCATTTTCTTGGTTTGGATGTGAATTGGGTCTTTGCGAGTTTGCGTCACTCCTCCTTCTTTGTATTTATGTTAGTTTTTGCTGTTATTTTGCTCCTTTTGCACATTTAAGCTTTTTTGACCCTGTAAATTAAAAAAGGAACAAAGAAACAAGCTTTTCCAACATTAGTACCGAAAAAGGGTTGATTTTACGTCGTATTTGATATAATTTATATGTTGTATTTTATGCACTTTAAATACCCCCACACTTAAATCTTTGTTTGTCCTTAAGCAAAACTCTAAAATGTGGCTTACACACCCAAACATGATAGGTAGAATAGAAGGTTTTGGTCTCATCTTTAGAGTGTCGGGAATCCAACTTCTAAATTTATTTGTATTTTATTTACAATCTTATTCGTCATGATTTATTTAAAACACAAGTTAAGAAAAATTATTTAGTTTGGGCATAACAAGCCTTTATAAAATTCCATTTAGTTATATACATATTTACACAACTCACAAGTGGTCACTCAACACTCGGCCGAAGTTGTGTAAGTGAGAACGCTCATGCCCGGTTTTGGAACTTACTCCTACCTTAGGCTTGACAATCAATCAAACGTCCTCCTTTTTTACGCGTAATCCTTGTAAATATCAAGAGAACTTTAAAGGGTAGGTTGTGGTTCGGGTTTGGAGTGTTTTATTTAAATGGCGAAAGGCGTAAAAAGTATCCGTTTTCTATTGCTTCATGGCTTAGCAAAAAATACTTTGGGAAAATTTTCTGATTTTTTTTTGCCAAAGTTGAAACTGAGCCGTAATCGTAATTTTATAACCGATATCTTTACAAAAATTAAAGATGAAAAATGAAAATTTTTGTTTTTGTGGGTTTAGAAATGAAAAGGTTTAAGGTTCAAAGGGTTTATCTAGGGGGGTGTTTTTGGTAAAGAAAAGAAAAATAAAGGTTTTGTAGTGAAAAAATGGGTTGATCCTAATGGCTCCATCATTTACTTACTTGGATTTTTATCGGTAAGGACTTGGAATGTATCGTATTGGCAAGTTCTAGCTTCGTGAGAACCAAACGGGCTATTCACACAAGAAATAAAAATTGAGCAATTAGTATAGATGTATATATATATATATGCTCGGTAAAGGCTCAAAACTCACTTTTGTGGGAAAAGGGTTGTAGTGTAAAAATGTATATATAATCACATTTTACAAAGAATTATTGTGCCCGTTTTCGTAATTTTCTTAATTGGTTCTTTTTATCACGACGTTATTAGGCGTAAATTTGTAAAAACATAAATTTTAGAACTTAGTTTACCCAACTAAACCAAGATAAGTAAAAAAAATTGAAAAAGTTTGGGGTAGTTAGCGATTCCAAGGCGAGTTTTGTGTAAGTCTTGTTTTAGGACAAACGATTCAAGGTTTTATCATCCTCCCACACTTAAATTACACATTGCCCTCAATGTGTCCCAAATAGGAGTTATTTTGGTTAAATGTGTAAAAAGTATGAAAAATAGCAAAAATTTTTGTTACTGACACTTGCAGCATGGGGGCGTGCTATGGGGACACAGCCCCGTGTCCAAAGTGCCAATAATAAATGAGAATAGAAACTTACAGTGAGGTGGCCACGGGGGCGTGCTGGGTGAGCACGGCCCGTGTCACCTTCTCAACAGAGAATTTTTTACATCAGTAGGTTGGGCACGGGGCGTGCTGGGTAAGCACGACCCCGTGCTGCATACATTGATTTGAAGTTTTGAGTCGGGAGGCCTTGGTTTACGTGCATGGGTTCCATTTTTTCACCACCATTCTGGCATTTCCAATTTCTTTAACACATTTATTGAAACCATCATCAACCATACTTCCATTTCATTAAAATAAAAGACAGGTACAAGAAAATAAAGATTACAATCCTAAATTAACCTAAGATAGATTGATTCTTGAGGAATGCCTCCCCGAGATCATTATTTAAAAACCCTCTAGCTACTTTCCTAGATCTAAGAAGCTTAGATGTTGGAGGACTTGAGCAATTCCCGGGAGTACTCAATTAGAGGTCATTGAGCATCTCTTCGATCTCCCTTAGAAGGAAGATGTAGGGCTCCTCTTCGACCTCTTCTTGAGGGGGAGCGGGATTCACCGGAACCTCAAAGGCAATGTTGAGAGGGGGAGGTTCTGGGATCTCATCTTCCTACCCGGTAGGTTGAATGACCTCAGTTGTGAGGTTCCAATCTTCTTGCAGCCAGATCGGTTCCATCGGAGGCATGGCCAAGATGTTCAACCTTTGGTGCAAAATGTTGATCTCCCTGAAGCAATCCTCTAAGCCCATGGAGAGGTAGTTCACCCGGCCGATAATAACTTCCTCCACCAAGGTCATTTCATCGAGAGACTCCCTCAAAGCACTCATGTATCTAACAAGAGTAGCCTCAAGGGAGAGTCTCATCCCCCTTCTGTTGTTCCTGGAGTTGGTTGGTGAAGTCCGGCTTTGCTGGCTCGACATTCTAGGAAAATGACTAACCGTTAACATTTTATGGGACTCAGACCTTTTCAGCATGGCTGTCACACCCTCAAAATCCACATGCGGAGTATTATCGCGAGGCGTGTGACTGACCAGGATCATGCCACCAATCATATTGAACAATGAGTAAAGTAAAGTAATAACCACCACATTCAATACGGTTAGTGTTTACGAAAACAATTATCCAAAACCAAGTTTAAGTGTCAGCAGAAGCATAAAGTTAAAACCCATTAAACAGTCTGAGTTTATAAAGTTTAATAGTAGGAACCCAACAGTTGGTTCCCTGCCACAACGTCCACTCCTCATGCAAGCTCCAGCCATGTACTTAACGACCTGCAAAGCATGCAGTAGTGTGTCAACATAAAGTTGGCGAGTTCACAGTTGTTTAGTGTTGTTTTCAAAAAAACCATAAGTTTGTTAAATTACTATGTTCTTTATAAAAAAATGTCATGGGGAGCAACCCCACTATTTTAAACTACTAGACCTGTACCATATCGACTACTGACTGTAGTTATGTTTAGTGCCCCGAGTCAATGTCTATCATCATTGACTAAGTGCCGAAGTATATTAGTCCACGCCTGTCCTCTACCGCACGGTGTGAGGCTTGTCAAACCTAATAGCGCTATTTAACTAATAACCCATTCGCCATTGACCCGACGATTAATCGGTATAAAAATGAGTGGGGACTTTCAGATAGAGTTCCGTCTAGTCCGCTTAAGACATGTAATATAAATAGTAAGATAACGGTTTCCGTCCCTCACCAGGGGGACGAGGTTGCACGCATTCTACCCAAGGTAAATGCGTAGGTTGCATCCCACCCAAGGGGATAGTTGTTGTTTGTTCCATACCCAAACCACTAGGAATTAGCATGCTTTTAAGAAATGTGTGAACTCACCTTAGATTAGCTCGACAGATAATGGTCACTTGAGCTAATGTGGTCAACCACGTCCTATTATGGTTATCATACATGTCAGGTTCATGTTCAAGTAACACACGTATTGTTCTACATGTATCTAACACATTGCACGTATACAAGGATCATCACGAAGTATACAAGCATAACAGTCAACACATAATTACAAGTTAAAAGTCCAAAATGTGTACTGTTTAAGTGTATGGCCCAATGTATGGGCCCGTTGAGAGTGTGTGACTCTTAAGTGAGTGTGCGAGTCCTTTAGGTGTGCGGCCCATTAGTCGTTAGTCCATAATTGGGAGTGTGCGACCACCTCCCAAGTGTGCGACCTTAAAAGTGTGCGACCCTCTATGGGCTTGTGGTCCGGTGTCAGTTTCTGTGGCCCATTCCAAGTTAGTGTGCGATCCAGCAGTACAAAGTTGTACGTTGTACATTAAACAGTTGTACGGCATGTTAATCTAGTGTGTGAGAGGTGCCGGTGTGCGATCAGGAGGTGTGCTATCAGTTACAAATTGCCATAAATCATGGAAACAGTTACGTCATTCATTACCATTCAACGAAATCAATTAATTATCCATTTATTTTGCATTGATCTTCATAAACCTTAATCATCATTATCAACAGTTAACAACCAAATCAACATTCCAAATAACTCGCATGAACCCTAATCTCATCTAATCAAGACTAACAATTTGTCATCTTTATTTCAATCATGTTACCATCATAATGATTCATCATCAATCAAAACTACCCTAACCGATTCATACTCGTTAGACATTTACATCATGCAATCTTAAATCCATCACTGTTTTATCACCACATCAAAACATGTATATCGATTCTCATGGACACCATCAACATTTAATCATGCATAACCCGATTCAACACATCTTCATAAGAATCATCAACTTAATCATGCGAAATACTAAATCATTGTCATGGACAAAAACTCGTTGAAACTAATATGTATAAACCCTAGATCATCGATCATGTCTCATGTGCTATCATACAATCAATTCTAATAGTTTGATACTTCAAGTTGTTCATCAAGTGTAACACCTCGAAAATTCACGTCCTGTAATGTGTTGACACGTGTCATATGATTAAACGTGTGAAAGAATATTATAGAAGGACTAAAGTTGACAAACATGGAAAGTATGTGTATATACGTATTCAAAATGTCAACAGTGAATAAATATATTGTACATTAACCCTACAAGATGCTCATACCTTCAAACGAATAAATCATGGATCATACGAAGCTAAATATGAAAGAAAGTGAGAGATTACAAGCTACAGGGGTTAAATGTGTCAACATGTTTAAGTTATACCTCTGAGTGACATTTTGATGAACCCGAAGCTTTGTAACGGTTAATTATGCTCACTAGAATGCACAATATAAATTTCATAAAGTTTCGTTATCGTATGAGAAAGTTATGATCAAATTCGTATGCGAGGGGTTAAAGCGTCAACGTTGAAAGTTAGGACTTTTCGGGTAACAATAAAGTTAACCGGGGACTTAACAAAATGGGTAAATGTCTTGAAGCCCCTAAACATCATTTTGGAGGGCTCAAAGTGCAAGAAACAAAGTCGTAGCAAAGTTTCCAAGAGCCAAGGACCAATGCGTAAAAATCTAAAAATTCAGATTTTGTCAGTTAGGGCGTCGCGCCACGCGAGGCCCCTGGGGGGGGGGGTCTTCGCATCACGTGAGGGGCCTTCTGTTGCGATTTTATTGGATTCTTGTCTGCCTTTGCCTTTGTATTCGACTTTTATCCGATTTTCCACATATTGGACAACCCCTAAGTGACTCCTAGACATTTAGGGACACTTGTTAGTGATCAAACATCAGTTGTAGCATGGTGTGTCAACAATCCAAGAAGATTTGAGCACTATATAAAGTCCTCATGTGCAACCATTTTGATCACACCTTTCTCTTGCATTCCTGATCATTCTGGAGCTCAAGACTTCTCTCAAGTGATCTGTGGTCGTTCATAGGACTCTTGTAAGTTTGCTAATCCTTCCTTAGTTAAGTTTTTGCTTAGTTATAGCTTAAAAGTCAAACCGTCGTAATTAACGGTTGACTTTAAAATTAATCACTAATGGTCCAGTGATTAGTCGAATCAAAAGTAGTTATAAGTTGGTAATTATGTGGGTAATAAACCCTTAAAAGGGTTCCCCCTGATTCCCACTCTAACTAGGTCAAATGTCGGGTCAAACTTGTTAATAAAAAGTCAACAGGAAACTTAGTTTCTAATTTATGCATGATTAGCAAATGTAGAACACATACAACCTGTTTGATCATTAATATAACTTGGTAATTAGTGTAAGAACATGCCTAAACATGTTCAACCCGACAATTTACTGTTTAGACACGGTTCGGAACCAAAAGTCGCAAAGCTTTGACTTTTGCCTTGACTTAAGTTCTGACCCGTTTTGGTATGATTTAGAAATACCTTAGAGCTCTATTTGGACCAGGTTACATGCTAGTATAACCCTCTGTGATTATACACCATGGTTCATTAGTTAACCAATTAATACACATGATTCCGTTAATTGCTCATATGTTGACCATTATGCCCTTTTCACCTTAAAACGTGATTTTTGCAAATGTAAAAGAGTAGAAACTTTAGTTACTGATATATAAACTTGTACCCAAAGTTTGACATCAGTTTGAGGTATAGTTTGAGAGTTATGCTCATTAGCGTAAATTGAAAGCTTTATGTTAATTAAACGGCGTAATTAGCGTATAGCCTAGTTAAGCCTACTTTTTGATATCAAACTTATTACCCACTGATGTAATATATTATTTTGTTATTTTTGAAGATTTTTAATTAATTTTAGGCTGAGCATAACTCATAGTCGTAGGCTTAATCCGGTAATTGTCGGTTTTGCCCTTACGGGCCATAAAATGAGGTTTACATATCTAATCGACTCCAAACCTTTTTCTACTGATCCTAAATGATAAATAAATTATTTTAGGCCTTCTGGAATGATAAAAATATCAGCTTTATATATAGAACCCGGAAACGGCTTCTAATCGCCTTATTAAGCGTTTTTAGCGCATAGTATGTACTAAAACTATTTTTAAACATACAAGGGTGATACCTACTGATATTTTAGATAAATTATAATATTTTAACAGTAAGAAAAAGTCGTTAAACTCAGACTTCAGTTTTGAGCTTTTCGGCTTATGTGAAATTACCAAAATGCCCATACGGTGCATAGTTTGGTTATATTTGATAAATTTCACATATCTACTTTACCCTACTGTTATAACTTAGTAAAATAAGTATTTTTTCTGATTATATCAGACCTGTAACTCAGGTAAATACTTAAACTCTTTTATAACCTTTTAAATGACCAAACTACCCCTACGGGGCATAGTTTGTGTTTAAATTCGTTACGGGCATAATAAAAGACATCTTACTGATGTCACAACATATTTGAAGCATATTAACTTAGGAAACCTGTATATGGCTCTTACGGATACCCGTTACGCTTATTACGCGTTCGGTTCGGTTTATGTAACAAGTTTACATAAATTAGCCGAAACGGGTCAAACCTTATCGGTTTTATCTCAAAATCCAGAGTGTGTATGAAATACCCATATTAAGCAAGTCTCTGAACTTGTCGGGTCTAAATCACATTCTATTCCGGTCTTCGCCTAATCGTGCGTTTTAACCGTATAATTAACCGGTCTAAGCTTAGGCTTAATTAAAGACCCGTTAGCATTCTAATTGGTTATTTATACCATCATTCCAGACTAGAGCCTTCCGGTAAATTGTACCTACGCTTACTTAAGTGAATACGGCTGAGTTATTATAATTCTTGCTATTTAAGACAGGAGCTAGCTCAGGTAAATACTCTTAACTTATTTTCCCTATTACGGGCTTGGGATACGGTAATATCAATACCGCATGGTCAGGTATGGGATTCAAAGACCAATAAGTCGGGAAATCCAAATAACCTGTTTTTAATTCGTATTGCTTGACTGAAACATTGGGGATTAATGCGACCGTGTCCTGGATATCCTTGCTCGTTAAATGCAATGGCCACGACCTAAGCACGGGATGTAGGCATACACCTGACAGATGCCATATGTTTAATAATAAATTGTACCCAATAAGGGAATAGTGGTGTGTTGATTAATCATGAACCGGCATAGAACCGGGCCCCGTATGTAGAGCAAGTTATGTAAAACTGATAACATGAAATATAGTTTGTCCCAAGTTATAAAAGATTAATTTTGCCTCTGTGCATTTTAATCAAGTATAAAAGATTAATTTTGCCTTGTGCATTTTAATCAAAGTGTCGAAATATTTTCGTGCCTTGTGCACCTAAACCAATTTTCATAAACATTTTCAAATGAGTCGGTTGAGTGTATTTACCAGTGAAAACTGACGTATTTTCAAAAGTCTAAGTGACAGGTACAAGTACGTAATAGGCTGGAAGCTGCTCAGGACGTTAATAAGGAATCTTGCAAGTTCTAGGCGTCTAAAGTCTGTTGAACAATAATTATGTTTTTAAGATCCGCCTGTGGATCCTTTACTTTCCGTTGTAATACTTGATATTTCTTTATATTCGGATTGTAATATAATTTATCTTTTGCTTCCGCTATGCATTTATATTTGTGTTGTTTGACTATGATGATATCAACTACGTCACGATACTCCCCACCGGTGACACATGGAAAGTCGGGGTGTGACAGGTTGGTATCAGAGCCAACACTGAGTGAATTAAACACTAGTCTTTTGTGTTTAATCTCAGTTACACAGTTGCACATTCTTGAGTCTAGACAAGAACATAGGACAAATTCTAATTCGTTTTATTTGTCCTTATTTGGTTCCTTTGTTATTTTCTGATTAGCTCTTGCATGGGCAAGTCATTTTTGTAGAAGTCCCGTTTAGGGTAACCATATACTTATTTAAATTTTAAAGGAATGATTATATTAAAAAAATATCATTCCTATATTATAAAATCTACCATTATAATAAAATGGCAATATCTAAAAAGGACAAGACCTAGCTCATGTGTCATTTTAAGACAGGGCCAAGACGGTAGTTCCACAATTAGATTCAGATCCTTGTTAACATTTCAATTTAGGATTTTTCTGCGTTAAATATTAAAGGAATCTTAAAGGTAAAACCTAGCCTAAATGTCAATGCAGACATGGCCAAGATGGTAAAACCTAGCCTAAATGTCAATGCAGAGATGGCCAAGATGGTAAAACCTAGCCTAAAAGTCATTGCAGGCATGGCCAAGACGGTAAAACCTATCCAAAGGATTCCAATCCCTATTAACATCTGTAAGTACGTTAACATTTTTTTGGTAAGCTGTGAATCGTTAAAGTCACACAGGCCATCTTTTAAAAAAAGGGGGTTAATCTAAATTCCCTTATTTGAAATAATCATCCTTTAGTGATGTTTTGCCTACGGGCTATAATGTATTGTCCATTTGAGACACTGACATTGTGATCTTTATGATTCCTTGTCTAAGGTGGTGAGCTATGCTCAAGCCTAATAGTCTATATGATCAATATGATCATGACTAATATCATATAACATCCTAGTGATGTTTTGCCTACGAGCTATAATGTATTGTCCATTAGAGACACTGACATTGTGATCTTTATGATTCCTTGTCTATGGTGGTGAGCTATGCTCAAGCCTATTAGTCTATATGATCAATGTGATCATGACTAATATCATCAATATGATGATCATATCATTAACATCCTTAGTGATGAAGTGCCTACGGGCTATACGTTATTATATTGTCAATACGACAATGACAGTTGTAACCATTATGGTTCCTGTCTAAGGTGGTGGGCTATGCCCAAGCCTCATAGTCAATATGATCAATACTATCATGACTACTATCATCAGTATGATGATTATTATTGCCTTAAAACATCGTTTTGTAATGTCAATCGATTTGCCTACGGGCCATATTGTATCGTCAATTAGGACAAAGACAGTGGTAGCCTACAACTCCCTGTCAAGAAAAGGCGTGAAAACGTTCAAGCCTAAATTTGCCTCGATTCTCTGAAATCATGGCTTATAAATTAAACTTGTCCATGTCACTAGGCCTTTCGTGCCAACTAGTAAAACTGTTATTGTTTTTATAATTAGGATAAGTTATAATATAAATCCTAAATAAATGTGATTAATAAATTAACCAAATATGGTCTCCGTTACCATGGTTAATGAATTATCATAAAAGACAATTCCATAAGAAACTCCCAAGTAAACTATTGTCCTTGTTTTATGTAACAGTTCAATTAAATGGCTGGCTCAGATGAAATTAATAGCCACCCAGTGGCGAACAATGATAATGCCCGAATTAATTTAACGGGTGCTGAACTAAAAGCGTTAGTAGACGACGCAGTTACAAAGGCCTTAGAGCGGCAGTACGAAGAGTATAGTGGGACTCGGAGTAGGACCCTATCTACACCGCATTTGAAGCCTCCTTCCAAGAAGGATGAACCCAAGAAGGAAGATGACGAGCGTCACTCTTCTAATCATCACAGTGATCCGTCTCAACAGATCATACTGAATCAAGGACCCCGTGATAAGGGTTGCTCCTACAAGTACTTTGTTTCATGTAAACCCCGGGATTTCACTGGGGCGGAAGGAGCTGTAGATTGTATGACGTGGTTAGATGAGATGGATACAGTTGTAGATATCAGCGGATGCGCTGAGAGGGATGTGGTCAAGTTTGTGTCGCAATCATTTAAGGGTGAGGCCTTAGCCTGGTGGAGATCGTTGATTCAAGCCACCGGGAAAATCCCTTTGTACAACATGACTTGGGATCAGTTCGTTGCTCTTATCAAAGAAAATTACTGTCCTCAACATGAAGTTGAGAAGATCGAGACTGAATTCTTGACATTAGTCATGGAGAACTTAGATTGTCAAGCATACCTTACAAGTTTCAATACCAAGTCTCGATTGGTTCCTTATTTGATCACACCGGAACCAAAGCGAATAGCTCGCTTTATTGGGGGTCTAGCCCCAGAAATAAAGGCAAGTGTGAAAGCATCGAGACCTACTACATTCAGGTCAGCGGCAGATCTGTCGCTATCTCTCACACTCGATGTGGTTAGAAACAAGGCTACCAAGGCCTCTGAAGATGAGAAGCGTAAAAGGGAGGAGGATAACTCCCAGAATCCTAAGAAGAGCAAATCCGAGCTCAACAATAACCAACGGGATTCCAACAAGAAGCCTACGTGCAAAGCCTGCAACAGAAGACACTGGGGACAGTGTCGATCAAACCAAAAGATAAAGCAATGTGGCATCTGCAAAAGAACTGGTCACCAGTCCCACGAATGTAGGGACATAAAGAATGCAAACTGTTACAGCTGTGGCGAAAAGGGGCACATCAGTACTAATTGCCCTGAGGCTGCCATGGAAGGAACAGCTAAGTCTGGGATGGATAAGAAAGAAAACGCCTAAACTAACGGTTGAATGCCAGAGACAGTGCATCCCAATAATAGCATTAGGTACGCCTTTACCTTTTAGCATCGATTGTATCTGCTCAGTATTTTACGTTAATGCAAGGGATAATAAACCTTTAGTAAAACATAAGCTTAGCAAACTTTTGATTGCATTCATAAGAACTTCAGATATTAAAAATGAGGTATAATTTACCAATGGAGTCTTTAATGACTCTCTCCCATCCTCGGAGATAATCCTTTCATAAGAATCTGGAGTACTCTTCCCCAGAAAGAGTACGACAATATATATTATTTTATTTTATTTTTCTCATTGTTTTCTATCTCCTGCGAATGCCAAACTATGTTTGATAAAAGTGCCATATGAGGATTGGCGTATCCTAGTGTGTCCCATAGATTGCTTCCATGCCTGATCAGTATGGAGGTTTAATGCATGGAACCCCTGAGATATCCCAATGGTCATATTGTGCTAAAGTTGACTAGTAGTATTCAAAGAAGATATCCAATATAAAATGTCCTTATAAGTATCTCTACTTAGGGCATCCTTGCATTTGTAAAGAGAATGTGTCATTTATCTGACACCGACATCGATAGATGAACCAAAGCCTGAGAATACAGACATCTCTAACACCTCTGTGTGTCATAATCATCGTCTTTATAAGAATTACCATGTTTACCTTCTGAGAGGCAAGTGGATGTTAGGACAAACATCCCGCTTAGGGCTGCAATTATTGTAAAAGCCTTATATCTATTAGTACCAACGGAATGGGAAGAACTAAGACCCAACTCGATAAGTTTTTAGAGAAGATTTCATAAAGCCAAAATTCGAAGTTCTAAGAACTCCGATTTATATAAATAAGAAAGACGGATCATCTTGCTTACGCATTGATTACCGCAACCCTATTTAGGCAACAATTAAGAATCGCTATTACCTGCCCAGGATCGTCGATTAGTTCGACTAGCTATAAGGATTAACTATTCTTTGAGATTAGTTAAGCAGTGGTTGGAATAACCATCTCACCATAAACTAAGTTTCTATAGCAATTATTATGTAAGTATCAAGACTACTCCTTTGGAGACCTTGTACAGGTGGAATGTTAAACATCTATTGTTAAATAGAGAATTGGTAAGTCCAATTATCAAGATCTGAAAGTTGCCTGGGAAACAACAAATAAGATCATACAAACCCCTAATTATCTATAAATTGCCATTATTTCGGCAGAAAAGCAAGGATTAATTAAGTTAGCAACCCTCCTAAATTCTTGTTAAAAGATAAGGTTCAACAAAAGATATCACTCAGGAAGGGTGTGCCAAATTTGTTAAATTATCAGGCTAGTTAAGCCCTGAATATATAAAATCATTCGAAGGAAATTGAATGTATCAAGATCAAGTAACCTTTAAGCTAAAACCCATTTAAGGAGCTTGGCGGAGCTTGCAATACATTGCACACCAGTGGCTGAAGGATGTGTTTCGCCAATAAGTAAAAAAAAAAGCACTATCACACAATGATATGCAGAACTATGATAGTATGAGCAACCTGTGTCGATTGAGGATCGACAGGATTATAAGCTCCAAAAAGATGCATGTACCTATTATAAAGGTCAATTAGAGTGCCTTAGAGGCTCAAAGGTACTGGGGAAGATTAAGCCCAATATAAGGCAGAAAATACTTCCTTTACTTTAAGCAAATCTCGAGGTCGAGATTTCTTTTAAGGGGGTGAGGATGTAACACCTCGAAAATTCACGTCCTGTAATGTGTTGACACGTGTCATATGATTAAACGTGTGAAAGAATATTATAGAAGGACTAAAGTTGACAAACATGGAAAGTATGTGTATATACGTATTCAAAATGTCAACAGTGAATAAATATATTGTACATTAACCCTACAAGATGCTCATACCTTCAAACGAATAAATCATGGATCATACGAAGCTAAATATGAAAGAAAGTGAGAGATTACAAGCTACAGGGGTTAAATGTGTCAACATGTTTAAGTTATACCTCTGAGTGACATTTTGACGAACCCGAAGCTTTGTAACGGTTAATTATGCTCACTAGAATGCACAATATAAATTTCATAAAGTTTCGTTATCGTATGAGAAAGTTATGATCAAATTCGTATGCGAGGGGTAAAGCGTCAACGTTGAAAGTTAGGGACACTTGTTAGTGATCAAACATCAGTTGTAGCATGGTGTGTCAACAATCCAAGAAGATTTGAGCACTATATAAAGTCCTCATGTGCAACCATTTTGATCACACCTTTCTCTTGCATTCCTGATCATTCTGGAGCTCAAGACTTCTCTCAAGTGATCTGTGGTCGTTCATAGGACTCTTGTAAGTTTGCTAATCCTTCCTTAGTTAAGTTTTTGCTTAGTTATAGCTTAAAAGTCAAACCGTCGTAATTAACGGTTGACTTTAAGATTAATCACTAATGGTCCAGTGATTAGTCGAATCAAAAGTAGTTATAAGTTGGTAATTATGTGGGTAATAAACCCTTAAAAGGGTTCCCCCTGATTCCCACTCTAACTAGGTCAAATGTCGGGTCAAACTTGTTAATAAAAAGTCAACAGGATACTTAGTTTCTAATTTATGCATGATTAGCAAATGTAGAACACATACAACCTGTTTGATCATTAATATAACTTGGTAATTAGTGTAAGAACATGCCTAAACATGTTCAACCCGACAATTTACTGTTTAGACACGGTTCGGAACCAAAAGTCGCAAAGCTTTGACTTTTGCCTTGACTTCAGTTCTGACCCGTTTTGGTATGATTTAGAAATACCTTAGAGCTCTATTTGGACCAGGTTACATGCTAGTATAACCCTCTGTGATTATACACCATGGTTCAATTTACGCTAATGAGCATAACTCTCAAACTAATTAATTTTAGGCTGAGCATAACTCATAGTCGTAGGCTTAATCCGCTAATTGTCGGTTTTGCCCTTACGGGCCATAAAATGAGTTTTACATATCTAATCGACTCCAAACCTTTTTCTACTAATCCTAAATGATAAATAAATTATTTTAGGCCTTCTGGAATGATAAAAATATCAGCTTTATATATAGAACCCGGAAACGGCTTCTAATCGCCTTATTAAGCGTTTTTAGCGCATAGTATGTACTAAAACTATTTTTAAACATACAAGGGTGATACCTACTGATATTTTAGATAAATTATAATATTTTAACAGTAAGCAAAAGTCGTTAAACTCAGACTTCAGTTTTGAGCTTTTCGGCTTATGTGAAATTACCAAAATGCCCCTACGGTGCATAGTTTGGTTATATTTGATAAATTTCACATATCTACTTTACCCTACTATTATAACTTAGTAAAATAAGTATTTTTGCTGATTATATCAGACCTGTAACTCAGGTAAATACTTAAACTCTTTTATAACCTTTTAAATGACCAAACTACCCCTATGGGGCATAGTTTGTGTTTAAATTCGTTACGGGCATAATAAAAGACATCTTACTGATGTCACAACATATTTGAAGCATATTAACTTAGGAAACCTGTATATGGCTCTTACGGATACCCGTTACGCTTATTACGCGTTCGGTTCGGTTTATGTAACAAGTTTACATAAATTAGCCGAAACGGGTCAAACCTTATCGGTTTTATCTCAAAATCCAGAGTGTGTATGAAATACCCATATTAAGCAAGTCTTTGAACTTGTCGGGTCTAAATCACATTCTATTTCGGTCTTCGCCTAATCGTGCGTTTGAACCGTATAATTAACCGGTCTAAGCTTAGGCTTAATTAAAGACCCGTTAGCATTCTAATTGGTTATTTATACCATCATTCCAGACTAGAGCCTTCCGGTAAATTGTACCTACGCTTACTTAAGTGAATACGACTGAGTTATTATAATTCTTGCTATTTAAGACAGGAGCTAGCTCAGGTAAATACTCTTAACTTATTTTCCCTATTACGGGCTTGGGATACGGTAATATCAATACCGCATGGTCAGGTATGGGATTCAAAGACCAATAAGTCGGGAAATCCAAATAACCTGTTTTTAATTCGTATTGCTTGACTGAAACATTGGGGATTAATGCGACCGTGTCCTGGATATCCTTGACTCATTAAATGCAATGGCCACGACCT
This sequence comes from Helianthus tuberosus, assembly GCA_030545235.1. Taxonomy (NCBI): domain Eukaryota; kingdom Viridiplantae; phylum Streptophyta; class Magnoliopsida; order Asterales; family Asteraceae; genus Helianthus; species Helianthus tuberosus. The sequence goes on from CM060393.1 coordinate 32,511,157, forward strand.
AAGCACAGGGTGTAGGCATACACCTGAAAGATGCCATATGTTTAATAATAAATTGTACCCAATAAGGGATTCCCAATAAGGGAATAGTGGTGTGTTGATTAATCATGAACCGGCATAGAACCGGGCCCCGTATGTAGAGCAAGTTATGTAAAACTGATAACATGAAATATAGTTTGTCCCAAGTTATAAAAGATTAATTTTGCCTCTGTGCATTTTAATCAAGTATAAAAGATTAATTTTGCCTTGTGCATTTTAATCAAAGTGTCGAAATATTTTCGTGCCTTGTGCACCTCAACCAATTTTCATAAAAATTTTCAAATGAGTCGGTTTAGTGTATTTACCAGTGAAAACTGACGTATTTTCAAAAGTCTAAGTGACAGGTACAAGTACGTAATAGGCTGGAAGCTGCTCAGGACGTTAATAAGGAATCTTGCAAGTTCTAGGCGTCTAAAGTCTGTTGAACAATAATTATGTTTTTAAGATCCGCCTGTGGATCCTTTACTTTCCGTTGTAATACTTGATATTACTTTATATTCGGATTGTAATATAATTTATCTTTTGCTTCCGCTATGCATTTATATTTGTGTTGTTTGACTATGATGATATCAACTACGTCATGATACTCCCCACCGGGCCCACCGGTGACACGTGGAAAGTCGGGGTGTGACATCAAGTATTCATCAAAACATCATGTATTTAGTATTAAGCAATCAAGCAATCAAACACTAACAAGGAACTAACTGGGTTGAATGATGAACGATGATAGCTTAGGAATGATAAAACTTCATGGGAGATGAAGGGCTGCCGTCGAGTGAGAAAGAGAGGAAAGAGAGTTTAGGGTTTTGAGATTATGTTTTCTATTTGATAATGATAGGGATTACACACAAATTATGTGTGTATTCGCTGAATGTGGGCCAAACCCAACTCTCGGGTTTCATTTGGGCCGTGGACTAGTCCACAACAATAGAGGGATGTGCGGTCAAGAGTGAGGTGTGCGACCTGAAAGGTATTGTGTGACCGGATTTCATCATATAAACATACTTAACACATTCTCAACACATATACACAAGTAAACTCATAACAATTCAATTTCAGTCAAACATAACAACCATTCAAATAGCGTAACATAAGTTACATCAAAGCACAAGATGCGAAAGGAAATCAATACAAAGAAAAGGCTCTTTGAAATATGAGTTGTCACATCATCCCCAAGTTGAAGAAATTTCATTCCGAAATTTAGCACACAGTCATTGGGAAGCTAGTTGTGTTTAGTGTTCTCTTGGGGTATCACATCATCCCCCGTTGGTTTGGAATTTCGACCCGAAATTTCGTGGTAGCTTCATTACTAGACTCATCTTTCTTAAACAACTGAGGATACTTGCGTTTCATTTGGTCTTCTCATTACCAGGTAAACTGTAACAACCCGTACCTTTGGTTGTTCCTTGTTACCGTCACTTCTCTCATAAACATTTGTACTCCGAGATTCGATTAACGCTACGGGTCTAGCTAAATTTTAAACGCATTTTTTGATGCTACTTATCGCATTTTATCGCATTTAAACGCTTATTATCGCAATGCTTATCGCAACACAAATCAACGTAACTCGAAACGAGGAATTTGGTTTATTTAATTGCGTGTTTACTTGTTTACTCTGATTACTTGTGTGTGTTTATTATGTGTTGTTACTCGCAAACGCTATCGCAATGTAAACTCAATGCTACTCGCACAGCTCGATTTATCACAACGAAATGCAACACAACGCTACACTCGATATCTCGCTAAAATACTTAAAGTATACATATTAACTAACGCAACCAAATGCATTAAACGAGTATCCTACATGTGCTCTCGCATGTTATACGTGATTCAATGAATGCTTGTATGTTATGTTTGCACAGTGATTACTGCTTGCCACCTTTGCAACGATAGTACTCTAGTTTGGACTTAGCACCTGTTTATTCGGGGGTTGTTAAGGTTATTACTTCACGTGTTCACAGTGGTGGACATGTGTCGCACATTCTACAACTCGCAGTCATGTTGGTATTTGCTTGTATCATTATCGATAGCTTACTTGCTTTACTTCTCTACGTGTACATGCTGGTTATGCGTAAACGCTTTTCATACTACTATTTATGCAAACTTGTGTACTCACCTTTACATTTTATGTATTGACTTTTATTTTAACGAATGTGACAGGTTGATGGATTATGTGCTTCAATGGATTAGGAAGTCTAGAAATCCACCAAATAAAATCTGAGTTGTCGGAATAGTACTTGTTTTCGAGACTGAATATTTGTAATGACTGTTATGCTTTATTTGTTTAATAGTATGGGATATTGAACCTTAAAAATATTGTCATTAATAGTTGTTATGGATTCTCATGAACAATCTGTTTCGCTCAGTGCCATGCCCCGATGATTCCGCCATCGGTTGGGGTGTGATAGATTGGTATCAGAGCCATAACTTTAGGGAATTAGGTCGAGTCTTGTAGAACAGACCTAGACTATAGTCTAAGTAGCAACTCAGACCACCTTATGTGAATTCTATCTCTTATGCAAACTAGGGATACCCGTATGAATTGGAACAACTCGCACAAAGTGAGTTACTTCGCTCGAGTGAAACATCTTGTATGAAGTAGGTCATCTTGTACGAGTTGTACACTTCGTACGAAGTATTCCAGCTCATACTAAAACGCTAAAATGCCTTTCCTGAGGCAACTATGTATTACCTTTCCTAAGGCTAGCACAATACACATGTGACAACCCGAGATTCCAAGGTCTTTCCTCTACGCATCACTTGTTTCGCAATCCTTTTTTTTACAATCTGTTTATGTGATGACATGTGTAGTTTATTTGTATGATTATAGCATTCTGATGCTTAGTTGATTAATTGTGTAATGTTTATTGGTTAATGAGTAATGGAAACCCAAGGCGACGAAAAATGGGGTCTTCATCACAACACTCTTCGACGAAGAGTGGAGTCTTCATCACAACACTCTTCGGCGAAGGATGGGTCCTTCGCCAAAAGTTGCTTCGTCAAACATATACTTCATCGAACAGATTCTTCGCCAATAACGGCTCTCGGCCCGTAGCCCATAATGAGCCCAACTGTTTGTATGTTTAAGACTTGTGAAACATAATCAAACCCTACATTCACTTTCTCTCTTTCTCACGTGACGGCAGTTTCCCCATCATCCGAAGCCTTTGTATCTTGATCGAATCAACCTATTCGACATTCCGGTTAGTGTTTTATTAATGTTAGGTTGCTATGTAATACTTGATGTTTTGATTGTTATGACCATATGAGCGATGATTGTTAACTAAGACCTTATATGGCGATGATAGACATATGTTTTCGTATGATTTGATCTGAATGTTTGGATCATGATTATTAGTTGATAATTCCTGATAAAAGTGAATCACTAGATCTATGTACGTAATCAGTTACGATGTGATGAGATAAACTAGGGTTATGTGATTATATAAAAGCTGTGAAAACTGTTGATGATAATGATGATAGTCTTCGTATAATAAACATAGTAATCAATTTGATCATGATCAGAGACAGAGTAACTGGCTGAATCATTTGGGGTTTAGGAAATGATGTTCACTTGCGAAGTATAACAACGAAGGGCTACCCCGACGAAGAACCCAGGTCGGCGAACCTGATCCTTCGTCGAACGGGCCTACGACGAACCATGGGATGCTTCGCCATATTCATCCCCGACGAAGTTTAATCCTTTGTCGAGGGACTCTTCGACGTACTAAACTCCGACGAAGGTTAGTCCTTCACCGGAGGAATCTTCGCCAAAGGAGCATTCCACGAAGAATGGATTCTTCGTGGAGATGCTGCATGTGTGTAAACCAACAGTAAGGTTATGATGTATGAGATGAGGGATGCATGTGTTTATAAGATCTAATTGTTGCATAGGATAAGAAATCTGGTTTGACTGGTGAAAGTAGCAAACCTACCTGTTATGTGTTATTATGTGACATGCACATGGAATGTGAATTTGTATGCGAACTGAGCAATTGCTAAGTGATATACAGTGATCTTTGTGGTGAATGTAAACTGTGTAAATACGTGATTTAAATTGTTACGAAACTGGTTTCATTGGTAACCACGGTAGGGTTGGTTGACTAACTGGAACGGGTAACTTAATATACCGAGCAAATCTAAGGTGCGTTCATTGCTCTTTTTCCAAGCATGCGTCCCGGGGAGGGACATCTAGTAAACATTCCGGGGAGGAATGTCAGGTAAATGGGTTTAACTGGAATGTTAAACTTGGGATGTTGGTTAATACACTCATATCTATCATTTAAGTCCCATCATATACCGAATTAGTTGCCGGGGAGGCAACGGAGTTATTAGTTGATAGCGCTATTAGGTTTGGCACCCTCACACCATACCGGGGAGGACGGGCGTGAACTAATTACCTTAACCACTCGACCAATGTTTGATAGAGCATTGGGGAAGGGCAAATAATCTGGAGCCATCTGCGGTAATTGAGTTATTAACAACATCGAATCTCTGAAATGTTTTAAACTCATAACTGGTAGCTAAACATGTTAACAAACTTTGAACTCACCAGCGTTGTCTGATACACTTGTCTGCATGCTTGCAGGTCGTTAGATTCATGGTTATGGAACTTGCTATCTGGGAGTGCTGGAGTGGTCATGGGTCGTGGCTCTTGGATACATGTTCATTGGTTTTGTACATTTGTTTTGAAACATTTGACTAACGATTTACTTTATGCTTCCGCTGAACATATTGTTTTAAGTGGTGATTTGAAATTACTTAATGAAATAAATGGAAACTTTGTAATATCTTGTCATAGTTCAATGTGATTGGTGGCTGGATCCTGGTATGTCACACGTCCCGCGGTGTTCCCGCATGTGGTATTTTGGGGGTGCGACAGTTTGGTATCAAAGCCACTGGTTATAGTGAACTAGGTTTTAAAACATTTTTATAAAACCAGACTATAACCGAACAGCTTAGAAATCGACCATGACACTCAGCTCCAGATTGCAAGGTTCGTCTCTCGTTTACTTATTGCATAGCATATCTAGTGTACGCTTACGTATGATGTTGCATGTGATTGCACACTTAGCACTACAGACTGAATTCATGTGTTACTTGCCTATGTTGTGTGGATGATAGAGCCCCAATGTGACATTCCTCTAGACTTTCATGATTCATGTTTTGTGATGTCTTTTGTCTCGTTGCTCGAATTTGAGGAACCTTTTAGCACGAGTTGGGAGGAGCTGAGATGAACATGCAAATTGCATTGTTATTATGGGTGCACATATAATAATAATGTGGGGTGCATGTGAGTCCCAGTAAGGCTTAACGAGTGTGAAAAGGGTTTCGCTTTGTTGTCTGATGTAAACTTAGTAGTCTGTAGAAGTCATCGTGATGTTTGACTCCTACTCAGTTCCGACCCTTAACTTTTTCCCTTTCCTTATATAGAATCATGAGTGGACGTGGTGGACGTAATGGTGGACGTGGTGGAGGCTGCGGTGGTGGACGTGGCAACATTGCTATGACTCAGGCCGAATTAACCGACCTGATCAACACTCGTGTGGCTGAATCCCTAGCGGCTTATCAGGCTGGTATGATATGAGCCAATTATTCCTTATCCTTGTGTTGCGTGCTTAAATTTTAATCGTGTGTTGTACTCTCTCTCATTTTTAGGTCAGCTCGTGAATCAAAACAATCTGCCTGTTTGCACGTTTAAGACGTTCATGGATTGTAAGCCACAGACATTCAGTGGGACTGAAGGGGCTGTGTGGCTACTTCGATGGTTTGAGAAAGCTGAGTCAGTCTTTGCTATGTGTAACTGTCCCGTGGGGGACCGGGTGAAGTATGCTACAGGCACATTAGAGGATGGTGCCTTAACTTGGTGGAATGCCCAGGTGCAGATGTTGGGCATCAAAATGGCTAATGCAACTACTTGGGAGGATTTCAAGGAGTTGATGCGGAAGGAGTACTGTCCCCGTGACGAGATTCAGAAACTCGAGAACGAGTACTACAACTTGAAGATGGAAGGGTCTGAGATCGAGACTTACACGAAACGATCTCATGAGCTAGCAAATATGTGCCCTAACTTATCACGACCACCACCTCGAAGAATCGAATTATACATCAAGGGCTTGGCACCACAAGTGAAGAGTTTGGTCACTGCTGCAAATCTTAACAACTTGCCTCAGATCATTCGTTTAGCACACAAGATTACAGATCAAGAGGTCGAGCGCGGTTCGCTACCGCCTCGTGTTTCTGCTACTCCTACAACTACTACTACTACCCCTGCTAGTGATAACAAGCGCAAGTGGAACGATACGGACAAGGTATCCAACTCGAATCGGTCGCGGAAAAGGCTAGACGGCAACAATAATCGTAGTTTCACTCAGTCCTCCTCTGTTAACCAAGGTCAGAGCAGCAATCCGAATCAGGGCTCCTACGCGGGGAGGCAGCCAAAGTGCAACAAGTGTGGTTATCATCATCGTGGACCGTGTGTCTGAGCTTGCCATAGGTGTGATAAGGTGGGCCATATGGCAAAAGTCTGTAGAGCTCCGTTCCCAAAGCAACAGCAGCAGCAGAATCAGCAACAACAACAACAGCATCAGCAACAGCAGAGGCAGCAGCCCCATCAGAACCAAGGCAATAGCAAGGGGTGTTTCTAGTGTGGGGATGAGGATTACATTAAATAGGATTGCCCTCAGTTGAATCAAAATGCCAATGATAACAACAACCGTCAGAATAACAATAACAATGATGGGAACAACAATAACGGCAACAATGGGGGCAATGGTGCTCGTGGAAGGGTATTTACGATTGGTGCTGGTGATGCTAGGAATGACGGCAATGTCGTGACTGGTACATTTTCTGTGAACAACCTCTTTGCTTCTGTGTTATTTGATTCCGGTGCCGATTGGAGTTATGTGTCCCTAGAGTTTAGTCAACGATTAGGGTTAACTCCAACACCCCTAGAAGCTAAGCATGTAGTAGAATTAGCTGATGGTAAGACAATTGAAGCCACACACATTATTATGGGATGTAAACTCAATCTTGTGGGTTAAGTGTTTGACATTGACCTCCTTCCTGTTACCCTCGGTAGTTTCGACGTAGTGGTTGGTATAGAATGCTTGTCTAAGCATCAAGCGGAAATTCTCTGTAAAGAGAAAATCGTGCGTATTCCTCTCCCTAGTGGAGAGCCTTTGTTGGTTCAAGGTCACTGTAGTGGTGCAATGGTTGGCATCATCTCAGCTTTGAAAGCCCAAAAGTGTTTACGTAAGGGCTATCCTGCTATTTTAGCACTTGTTACTGACACTCAGTCTAAAGAAAGGAAAATCAAAGATCTGCCTGTTGTTTGTGAGTTTTCTGATGTGTTTCCAGAAGAACTTCCTGGTTTACCTCCTCACCGTCAAGTGGAATTTTAGATTGATCTTACACCAGGAGCGACCCCAATTGCTCGAGCTCCTTATCGTCTTGCACCTGGAGAGTTGCAAGAGCTATCTAATCAACTTCAAGAACTGTTGGATAGAGGTTTTATCTGACCCAGTTCTTCGCCTTGGGGAGCCCCAGTCTTGTTTGTGAAGAAGAAAGACGGGTCCCTTCGTATGTGCATAGATTATCGAGAGCTCAACAAGGTGACCGTCAAGAACCGTTATCCTTTACCACGTATCAACGACCTGTTTGACCAGTTGCAAGGGTCAAGTTTTTACTCAAAGATCGATTTAAGATCGGGCTATCATCAGATGAGAATCTGAGAGGAGGATGTTCCAAAAACAGCTTTTCGGATGCGGTATGGCCATTATGAATTTCTAGTTATGCCATTCGGGTTGACAAACGCACCAGCGGTTTTCATGGACCTTATGAATCGTGTGTGCAAACCGTACCTTGACGATTTCATCATCGTGTTTATCGATGACATATTGATTTATTCTAAGAGCAAGAAGGATCACAAGCGACACTTGCATCTTATCTTGGAGCTCCTGAGGGAGGAGCAACTTTACGCGAAATTCAATAAGTGTAACTTCTGGATTCAAGAGGTACACTTACTTGGCCATATTGTGAATGAATCGGGGATACACGTGGATCCTGTTAAGATTGATGCTATCAGAAATTGGGCGGCACCGAGGAACCCTTCAGAGGTGCGACAATTTCTTGGTCTCGCTGGGTACTATCGCAGATTTATCAAAGATTTCTCGAAAATCGCTCAACCTCTTACATCGTTGACATAGAAAGGCGTAGTATTCTCTTGGGGAATGAAACAGGAGGATGCTTTCCAACTCTTGAAACAAAAACTCTGCAGTGCACCGATCTTGTCTTTACCCAAAGGTACCGAGGATTTTGTGGTGTATTGTGATGCTTCTATTCAAGGTCTCGGTTGTGTGCTAATGCAACGCGAGAAGGTGATAGTGTATGCTTCTCGACAGTTGAAGGTTCATGAGAAGAATTACTCGACTCACGACTTAGAGTTGGGGGCCGTGGTTTTTGCGTTAAAAATCTGGAGGGATTACCTGTACGGTAACAAATGCACTATTTACACCGACCACAGGAGCCTCCAGCACATCTTCGACCAAAAAGAGTTAAACATGCGACAGCGTCGCTGGGTGGAACTCTTAAATGACTACGATTGTGCCATCAAGTATCATCCAGGAAAAGCTAATGTTGTAGCTGATGCCCTTAGTCAGATGGAAACGAAACCCAAATGTGTCCACGCCCTACAGCTCACAATTCACTCGAACCTACCTGACCAGATCCGTAATGCTCAAACTAAAGCGCTGAAAAGGGAAAACATCGAAGCTGAGGATTTGCGGGGCATGGAGAAATGACTCGAAGAGAGATCTGATGGCATTTACTATTTCATGGAATGAATATGGATTCCTTTGTTTGGAAATCTTAGAGAGCTTGTTATGGACGAAGCGCACAAGTCTCGATACTCTGTTCATCTGGGTTCGGATAAGATGTATCAGGACCTCAAAGTTTTGTACTGGTGGCCGAAGATGAAGGCCCACATCGCGACCTATGTGAGTAAGTGTTTGACTTGCGCGAAAGTCAAGGTAGAGTATCAGAAACCCTCTGGCCTGCTCCAGCAACCAGAGATACCCATGTGGAAATAGGAGCAAATTGCTATGGATTTTGTGACAGGTTTACCAAGAACTCAAAGCGGGAATGATACCATCTGGGTGATTGTTGATCGCCTCACAAAGTCAGCACACTTTCTAGCAATCAAGGAAACGGATAAGTTCTCACAACTTGCTGCTATTTATCTTAAAGAAGTGGTTTCTAGGCACGGGATCCCAACTTATATTATTTCTGATCGTGACCCGCGTTTCATTTCAGATTTGTGGCAGTCGATGCACAAATCATTCGGCTCACGTATCGACATAAGTACTGCTTACCACCCACAGACGGATGGTCAAAGTGAAGGAACCATCCAAACGCTTGAAGACATGCTGCGAGCATGTGTGATTGATTTTGGTAAAGGCTGGGAGAAACATTTGCCACTGATAGAGTTTTCTTACAACAACAGTTACCATTCTAGCATCCAGGTAGCTCCATTCGAAAATTCCACCAAAGGCAAATGCCTTTCCCAGCCGTTACCAAAGTCAATGACACATGCTCGCAACATATCTTCAAGAGTTTAAATGGTACGTTCAGTCTGACCATCCGTTTGCGGGTGATAAGTAGTGCTCATGTCTAGACGTGAGCCAAACAATTTGTGCATTGCCTGCCATAGCTCAGATGCAAAGCGTGGGTCACGACCAGAGATGATAGAGGTTGTTGGTACACCGTGTCTAGCGACTACTTCCTTCAAATAGATATCGGCAAGTGTAGAAAACTTGTCAGTTTCCTTGATTGCCAAGAAGTGTGGTGATTTAGTAAGTCGATCCACGATCACCCAGATGGTGTCGTTTCCTCGTTGAGATCTAGGTAAACCATTGACGAAATCCATGGAAATTTGCTCCCATTTCCAGGTTGGTATCTCTGGTTGTTGAAGTAACCCTGATGGCTTTTGATACTCGATCTTGACCCTAGCACAGGTCAAGCATTTTCTAACATACATGGCGATGCTAGCTTTCATACTAGGCCACCAGTATATGGTTTTGAGGTCATGGTACATCATATCAGAACCAGGATATACCGAGTAACGAGACTTGTGTGCCTCGTCCATCACAAGCTCTCATAGGTTTCCATGTGTAATGCCCTGCTCTTTCGTACTTTCCATAATTAGAAGGTCTTGCTTGTATTTCTATTTTTGGAAGCCTTGTGTTCTTGTAATAGTTCTTTCGTTGTAATCGTTGTAAAATCAGAGACTTGGATCATAAATAAAACTCGTATTTCTTTAATTTCATGTTATGTATACTCTACACATGCTCATACATTTAATTTCGTGAAACAGTTGATACATATTCATAATTCTTGGAAACTATGTGCCAAACTTGCAAATATGTGAAACTTATGCATAAAATGCCTTTTGATAGTACAAGATACTTAAATACGACATTCATACACTTAATTATACTTGGTTTATGTTCTTCATACTTTTTTTGCCCTTATACTATGCTTTTATGACGAAAACAACCCCTAAAACACTTAAAACCCCTAAAATGCAAAGTTAAGGGACTGAACTTGTAAAAAGCTAAAACTCATCTGGAGGAGAGTCGCACACCGCGACCCACCCCCCATAAACTCTCACTGGCCGCGAGTCAGTCTGGTCCGGAGACAGCCTCTTAACAGTTCGTGGTTGGGCGATTTTTTGGTGAGTTTTGAGTGGTTTAGAGTGTGTTTCTTGCATTTAAACCTCACCTAACCCAACCACAACCTTCCCCTGTAAAACCCAACTGCTATCCAAGCATTTTTCACTTTCCTTGCACTCTCTAAACACTCTCAAACACACACAAATTGCAGCTGAGTTCCAGATTCGAGCAGATTCATACTACTTCACTAAAGTGAGCATAACACACTCATTTCTTATCCGATTCACTCTATTCTTTTTCCTACTTCTTTGGATTGACCTTAGCTACATTTCCATAGGTTTTCCCTCGAAAATCAGAGTCTGGAACGTCGCCAAAAAGGCTCCAAAGTTGACTGATTTTTCTGTTCTTGATTCAAACATTGATAAACTTGATTAAACTTGAGGAAACTCATCTTAAACCTATGTCCTTATGCTTTTAACCACTTCTATGGTTAGTTAGGATTAAAAACAAGGTTGAGACACGTAAAATCAGAGGTGTAAACCTCACAAACTTTCTGTTTTGTTCAAGGGTTTAACCCACAAGTTATGTTCAAGCTTAAGTCTTGATGATTGTGTGATTTAGGATTAGCTTGGGCTATCCTACCTAAAAATCCACACATTGCTTGATGTTTTCTCATAGATTAGTTGTTCATGTTCTATTATTATTTGTAAGTTGATGACCCTCCTTGAATGTTCATAACATCAAGTGTAGTGATGAACACTTAGAGGTGCCTAAATGGAATACTTGTTCTTCCTACCTCCTACATGATTTCTATGATACTTAAGAGGTTCCTAAATGGAGGATTCATCCTCCTACCTCATTCTTGACATATTTGACATAGTAACATATTATATAACCTATAAATATTACTTATGTAATCAACCTTTGATGATGATAAAATGGTCACTTGTCAAAGTGTTTGGTTACATCATCTAAACACTATGTGTTAAAAGATGATTACTTTCATATGAATATGTTCTTACATTTTAAACCTTCGAATCTTTAATCTACCGTTATCCACCAATACTCATACGCCTTTGTTTCTTCGTGTAGAAGGACTTGGTGTTTCAACCTCCCACAACAACTCACTCGCGGATTCACAAGTGGAAAGCTTGCAAAACCGGGAGTATACTCGAAACCCCTTTTTATGTTTACCACTTTTGGGGTGTAACATGTCAAATTATAAAACTACACTTAAACTTATTCTAATGCACGAAAAAATCCTTATACATGAATGCTATGTTGTTATATTTGATGCATATACTTGGGTGATTCTTATGTGATACTATGGTCATTAGCTTTATACGAGCCTGCATTTAACATGTATAGCGTTATAGGAGTAACGCACCACCCGTGAATGAGAGGTCATGTTGAATTATATCATTTTGCGTAAACAGAGGGTTGACTAGAAATATTGTATGCCTTGTATGATGATTTAGTATAAACACTATGGATTCGTTTTTAAACTTTCAAACTTATACCTATACTTATTCTTAAACTTGTATACTTGCCTTTGCTTTTGCATTGAACTTTTATTTTAAACATGTTACAGTTGAGGATTGATGATGCTATGAAATGGATTAGCAATGATGCCTAGATACTCACTTAGACGTTAGGTTTAAAGTGTTGTATCAATTTTGTTATTGTTTTGTTATGAACATGTTGTTATTTGAATTTTTATGTAATGTTGACAATTTGAATTATGAAACGAAATTGGGATGAACTAAATATTGTCACAAATAGTGTTATGAAGTCTCTTGCAATCTCGAACTAGTCCCACTCTGATAATTCCACCATAGGTTGGGGTGTGACACCATGGAATGGAACCCAGATACGTCCCGCGAAATAGTAAGCATCGTCTTCCTTTAGTTCGAGTCATTTTTCCAAGCCCCGGATGGACTCAGCAAGAAGGTTATCTTCCTTTAATGCTTCAATCTGAGCGTTTCGGATTTGAGTAGGAAGATTGGAGTGAATTGTAAGTTGTAACGCACGTACACACTTAGGTTTCATTTCTTTTCGGCTGAGGGCATCGGCCACCACGTTGGCCTTGCCTGGATGGTACTTGATCGTGCACTCGTAATCATTCAGAAGTTCGACCCATCGACGTTGTCGCATGTTCAACTCCTTCTGATCAAAGATATACTGGAGACTCCTATGATCGGTGTAAATGGTGCACTTGGTACCGTACAAGTAATGTCTCCATATCTTGAGTGCGAAAATTACGGCTCCCAGTTCCAAATCGTGGGTAGTGTAGTTCTTTTCATGAACCTTGAGTTGACGTGAAGAGTAAGCAATGACTTTCTCGCGTTGCATTAGTACACAACCGAGCCCTTGTATGGAGGCGTCACAGTAGACAATGAAGTCATATGTGCCTTCAGGTAAAGAGAGAATAGGTGCGCTACAAAGTTTCTCCTTCAATTGTTGAAACGTGGATTCCTGAGCATCACCCCACCGGTAGGTGACACCCTTTTGAGTTAAGGTAGTGAGAGGCTGAGAAATCTTCGAGAAATCCTTGATGAACCTTTGGTAGTAACCCGTCAAACCCAAGAATTGATGGATTTCAGTTGGAGTAAGGGGTGCTGGCCAATTCTTGATGGAATCAACCTTTGCTGGATCTACATGAATCCCATCTTTGTTAACCACATGGCCGAGGAAATGGACTTCACGAAGCCAAAAGTCACATTTTGAGAACTTGGCATAAAGTTTTTCGCTTCAAAGAAGCTCCAATATAAGGCGCAGATGTTGCTCGTGTTCCTCCTGACTCTTAGAAAAGATCAGGATGTCGTCGATGAAAACTATAACAAACTTGTTGAGGTAAGGTTTGCACACTCGGTTCATGAGATCCATGAAACCGCAGGTGCATTCGTTAATCCGAATGGCATAACCAGAAACTCGTAATGTCCGTGGCGAGTCTCGAATGCTGTTTTAGAGATGTCTTCGTCTCGGGCTCTCAGCTGATGATAGCCCGATGGCAGATCAATCTTAGAGTAAAAGCTCGACCTTGCAACTGGTCGAACAGGTCATCAATGCGCAGAAGGGGATAACGATTCTTCACGGTAACCTTGTTGAGTTCATGAAAATCTATGCATATACGGAATGTACGGTCTTTCTTCTTGACGAACAATACGGGGGCTCCCCAGTGCGATGAGCTAGGACGAATGAAACCCTTGTCCAAAAGCTCTTGTAATTGCAAGGACAACTCTTCCAATTCAGACGGGGCTAAACGATAAGGTGAACGAGCTATAGGTGCCACTCCAGGAGTTAGTTCGATTTGAAACTCGACTTGGCAATGCGGTGGGAGGCCAGGTAATTCCTTAGGGAATACCTCAGGGAAGTCATGAACAACAGAAATGTCCTCAATCTTCTTCTCCTTAGCTTGAGTGTCGGTGACGGGGGATAAAATGGCAGTATGACCCTTTTGTAAACACTTTTGGGCCTTTAAAAACGAAATGATGCCGGCCACAGCACCACTCTTGTCACCATGAATTGTGAGAGGTTCATCGCTAGAACGGGGACTGCGGACGATCTTCTCCTTACAGAGTATCTCCGCTTGATGTTGGGACAACCAATCCATCCCAATAACGACATCAAAACTACCAAGAACGATGGGGATGAGATCGATAGAAAAAGTCTGACCAGCTAATGCGAGTTTACAACCCTTGACGATGTGTGTGGCCTCTACAATTTTACCATCAGCTATTCGACTGGGGTTCAAAGAAGTTGGGATAGGTTTAAGCAGTTGACTTGCTCTTAAAGACTCATAACTAGTATCAGCTCCCGAATCAAATAATACAGAAACAAAGTGGTCGTCTAGAAGAAACTTACCCGTCACAACATTGGGATCATTCCTTGCCTCTCCTTGCCATTGTTGTTTCGGTTGTTGTTGTTTCCGTTGCCCTGGTTGTTGCTGTTATTGTTACGGTTCTAGTTTAACTGAGGGCAATTTCTCTTAAAGTGGCCCTCTGCCCCACACTGAAAACAACCCTTGTTGTTACCCTGATGTTGCTGGTTTTGTGGGGCTGGTTGTTACTACTGATTCTGCCTCGCAGGATACGGACTCCTGCAATCTTTTGTGGCATGTCCTGGCTTATTGCACCTTTGATAGTGATTCTTGTTATGTGGCCCGCTGTGGTGCAAGTTACAACGGTTGCACTTAGGGTGATTTCCCTTGTACCTACCCTGACTTTGATTAGTAACAGACTGCTGATTGGGACCCTTGGTGTCATCGATCTTTCTCTGCTGGGACTGAGGCTGTGAGGAGCTAGAACCTTTTCTCGAGTTTCCATCCCACTTACGTTTGTTGTCTCTTGGAGCATCAGTAGTAGCACTAACCCGCTTAGGCAGCGTGTTCTGCTCGACTGCCTGATCAGTAAGTCGGTGTGCCAATCGTATGATCTGCTGAATCGTAGGGAGGTTTGCTGCAGTAACCATGCTCTGTATCTCTGGTACTAAACCCTTGATGTAGAGCTCGATGTGTTTGTAAGCAGGATTAGCCATGTTGGGATAAAGTGCTGCCATATCATTTGATCTTTTTGTATAGGCTTCTATCTCAGACCCCGTCATCTTCAGGTTATAGAACTCTACCTCCAGCTTGTGAATATCATCCCGATGACAATATTCTTCTTTTATCAGATCCTTGAAGTCGTTCCATGGGGTGGCATTAGCAGCTGCCAACCCCAGCATTTGCACTTGTGTGTTCCACCAGGAGAGCGCACTTCCTTCCAGCGTTCTAGTTGCAAACTTCACCCTGTTGTTGACAGGGCATTCACACATTTCAAAGACTAACTCGATCTTCTCGAACCGATGCAGTAGACCTACAGCTCCCTCGGTGCCGCTGAACATACTAGGTCGACAGTCCATTAAAGTCTTGAACGTGCATGCTCGAGGCTGAGCAGGTTGACCTATCGCGTAGAAAAGAAGCGGTAAGGTTAAGAATGACCGATTGTCACGAGAGTTGGATCTAAACATCCTAGGATAGTTCGTATGGCAGGATTTACCTCCTTGTTGGGCTGCTAAAGCTTCAGCAACCCGCTCATTTATTAAGGCTGTTAGTTGAGCCTGAGTCTAGTTGATACCACCACCACGTCCTCCACCGCGTCCACTCATGATCTTCACATTCAGAAAACACAAGTGAGAACGATGACGTAGGGGTGTGAAAACAATGACAGGAAAGAGTTTTGACTAAAGCACATAGAGTTCCAAGTAAACAGTTGAATGTCAAAGAGGGCACATTAGGGCTAATAGGCATCATGCTACTAAAACCCTAACTAAGCATACCATAAGAAACTCATCAAGTAAAAGTGACTATCAATTAGGCAATATAACATAAATCATACCACCTAAGGTGTTGATCCTCGCACGTGGAGCGAGGTGTCGTTGTGGATCATTGAGCACTGAGCAGGTTATAGTCTGGTTTTTCTCAAAAAGATTTTCCCTTTTTAAAACCGAGTTCACTATAACCAATAGCTCTGATACCAATCTGTCACACCCTCAAAATCCAAATGCGGGGTATTACCGTGAGGCGTGTGATTGACCAGGATCATGTCACCAATCATATTGAACAATGAGTTAAGTAAAGTAATAACCACCACAATCAATATGGTTAGTGTTTACGAAAACAATTATCCAAAACAAAGTTTAAGTGTCAGCGGAAGCATAAAGTTAAAACCCATTAAACAGTCTGAGTTTATAAAGTTTAATAGTAAGAACCCAACAATTGGTTCCCTGCCACAACGTCCACTCCTCATGCAATCTCCAGCCATGTACCTAACGACCTACAAATCATGCAGTAGTGTGTCAACATAAAGTCGGCGAGTTCATAGTTGTTTAGTGTTGTTTTAAAAAAAAACCATAAGTTTGTTAAATTACTCTGTTCTTTATAAAAACATGTCATGGGGAGCTACCCCACTGTTTTAAACTACTAGACCTGTACCATACCGACTACTGACTGTAGTTATGTTTAGTGCCCCGAGTCAATGTCTATCATCATTGACTAAGTGCCCAAGTATATTAGTCCACGCCCATCCTTTGCGGCACGGTGTGAGGCTTGTCAAACCTAATAGCGCTATTTAACTAATAACTCGTTCGCCATTGGCCCGGCGATTAAGCGGTATAAAAATGAGTGGGGACTTTCAGATAGAGTTTCGTCTAGTCCGCTTAAGACATGTAATATAAATAGTAAGATAACGGTTTTCGTGCCTCACCATGGGGATGAGGTTGCACGTATTCTACCCAAGGAGAATACATAGGTTGCATCCTACCCAAGGGGATAGTTGTTGTTTGTTCCATTCCCAAACCGCCGGGAATTAGCATGCTTTTAAGAAAAGTGTGAACTCACCTTAGATTAGCTCGGCAGATAATGGTCACTTGAGCTAATGTGGTCAACCACGTCCTATTATGGTTATCATATATGTCAGGTTCATGTTCAAGTAACACACATATTGTTCTACACGTATCTAACACATTGCACGTATATAAGGATCATCATGGAGTATACAAGCATAACAATCAACACGTAATTGCAAGTTAAAAGTCCAAAATGCGTACTGTTCAAGTGTACGACCCAATGTATGGGCCCGTTGAGAGTGTGGGACTCTTAAGTAAGTGTGCGAGTCCATTAGGTGTGCGACCCATTAGTCGTTAGTCCATAATTGGGAGTGTGCGACCTTAAAAGTGTGCAACCCTCTATGGGCTTGTGGTCCAATTTAAGTTTGTGTGGCCCATTCCAAGTTAGTGTGTGATCCAGCAGTACAAGGCTATACGTTGTGCATTAAACGGTTGTACGGCATGTTAATCTAGAGTGTGCGAGGTGCCGGTGTGCAATCAGGAGGAGTGCTATCAGTTACAAATTGCCATAAATCACGAAAACAGTTACATCATTCACTACCATTCAACCAAATCAATTAATTATCCATTTATTTTGCATTGATCTTCATAAACCTTAATCATCATTAGCAACAGTTAACAACCAAATCAACATTCCAAATAACTCGCATGAACCCTAATCTTATCTAATCAAGACTAACAATTTGTCATTGTTATTTCAATCATGTTGACATCATAATGTTTCATCATCAATCAAAACTACCCTTGTCACACCCCCAAAATCCACACGCGGAGTACCACCGCTTGGAGGCGTGACTGACCAGGATCAAGCCACCAATCATACTGAACATATAAGTAAATAGTAAAAGTCATTCATCAATACGATATGTGTTTTCAAAACCAAACATAAACAAGTGTGTAGCGGAAGCAATAATGTAAAAACCCAACATAAGTATTTAGTTGAAGTGTCACAAAAGAGTGTATCATAACATCCAAAAATCCGTGCCCACAACGACCGCGCCTCCCGTGCAAGCTCCAAGAGTACCTATGGTCCTGCAAGGCATGTAACAGAGAGTCAACAACTAGTTGAGCGAGTTCACAGTTGGTTGTTCAGTTATAGTAATTGTATTGTAAACCGTATATTCGTTTAGTAACTCATATATCGTAAGTACTTGAATCGCAGTCTCTTAGACATGTGTGCGAAGATTGTGGGGGTTTCCCATGTTTTCTAGACTAGGTATATTTGTATCGCAGCCCACCCGGCATGTGTGCGAAGTTTGAAGTATGTGTGCGAAGATTAGTTCTATTATCACAGCCAATCCCGGCGTGTGTGCGAAGAGAAGTATATGTATCACTAGTCTAGCAGTATCTACCAATAACCTTCCTCTCCCGAGGCCTATGGTATGTAATTCCAATAATAACTCAAGCATAAGTAATCATCCAAACCCATTCCCAACCCCGGGAATCCCATGCCTTGGTAAGAGTGTGAACTCACCTTGTTTTGCTCGGTATGCTAAGTTAAGTGCTCACAATAAATCAGTCAAGTCCTATAGTGCACGTATACTCAATCAGTACATGTTTGTAAAATTTCACATGGAACTAGTGTCACAGTAATATCATGGAGTGTTTGACAGTTCATATCATGCAACACAAGCAGTTAATTGCATCCATACATTTAACAGAGTTGGCATCTAGCAGAACTAGCAAGTTAACTGAGTGAATAAAGTTAACAGATTTCATGAAATAACAGAATTAATCCACTTCATTGGAATAATAAATAAACAGAGTAAGTCAGTTAACCCAGTTAACAACTTAACAGAATTTGTCAACTAACAGAGTTACTCAAACAATGAAGTTATCAACTTACATATTTAACAGAGTTAAATAAACTAACTGAGTTATTCCAGTGATTAGTTAAGTTGAATAACATATGTAAAGACATTAATAAATACAGTGTATATGTTGCCGAAAACACCCTAGTGCCGAAATCCCCTATGGGCCGAAATCACACTTTGGGCCAAAATCCATATTGCCGAAAACCCTTATGGGCCGAAATCCAACTTGGGCCGAAATCATAAAGTGATTTCGTCCACTTTAAATGTGGTGGGTGATTTCGTCCAGTACATCATCTTCTTCAACAATACTTACAGTAACATAAAACCCAGCAACTATAATCCCATTACATTTACATGATTTCAGCCAGCAATCGGTCAATCAGAGAATCGACATCATCACAACAGATTTTTAACAAGAAAAATTTCTTAATTTCATACCCACATTTAGAACCTACCAAATCAATAGCTTAAAGCGCTGCACTTAACCACAGAGATTAACGAAGACCAGTTAATAACATAGATTTTAACCCATTTGTTAAGCAATCGATGTTCAATCATATACTCAAACATATCTCATGATAGCAGTTAATACAGGATGATAAACAAACAATCTATGGTGATTTCGATCAAACAAACAACAACAATGGCAGATTACTAACCTAAACCAAAGAGACAACAAAACCAAGTGATGTATATGTTCAAGGCTGCCGTCGGGTTTCAAAAGGAGAGAGAAACAATGTGCTTAGGGTTTGCCAAATGAGAAACTTCTCCGTGAAGGTTGTGATAAAATAAGTATATATAATTCCCCACTGGGCCTAAAGCCCATTTGTTGTTTTCGTCAGCCATGTATGGACGAAAACACCAAGTGTGTTTTCATCAGGGAGGGTGTTTTCATCTATTACTCCCATGTTGATATTAAACATATTATTAACACAATCAAGTATATACATACAACACACTTATGATGCACACCAATTATAAAATAAAAAATCAAAACATTTTGCAAACAATTACTAGGTTAAGTCGAGTAGGAACCTTGGAAACTCGGGTTGTCACAACCCTAACCGATTCGTACCCGTTAGACATTTACATCATGCAATCTTAAATCCATCACTGTTTTATCACCACATCAAAACATGTATATCGATTCTCATGGACACTGTTTTGGTCAAAAATTACCGAAGTAATTAAGTGATCAAATTAGTTAAGTGAGGTAGTGTGCTAGAAATGAGTGTCGAAAATATGTTAATCAAATTAATTGTAAAAAACAGTTTCAGGATACGGCTCAAGATATAGAGCTGTATCTATGATCAAACAATGAGTAAAAGTAAAGTAAACGACACGGGATATACGAGGAAAGCCCTTGATCAATCTAGATCGTCGGCATAAAACCTCGGGAGCTGACAATCGCAGCTGCCTTGTTCTTCTATTGCTTCACAAATCAGGATACAGTGCAGGATGTGGTACGGATCGACTAAGTGTTACAATGAAACTTGAATACAAGTGTGGTGTTTGCAATGAGCTAGAGAGTGAAAGTGTACGAGAGTGTTAGTGAAAAAATTGTGTGTTCTAAGCTGATCCGCCCCCATCTATTTATAGTAAAGATAAAATAACAAACTACCCTAAACTCGCGGGATCCACCGAATATTCCTTCTTCGAACGTTGTAGACCTGGTCTTTCGGGCTCAACGTCTCTTCCTCAACAAATTCGTCCGAGTCTCGAGGAGAAGAAGTCCTCTTGACCGTTAGCAAGTCTCAGCCCTTAACCTGCACGTGGTTAATTCAATAAGCCTCAGGATATCGCCCAAGATGTTAGCAATATCCTCTTCCAGCATCCTGGTCACAAATGAACAAACATAGGCAGGATATTGGTCAGGATATATACGTTAAGAAAATGACCCCTAACAATTGTCCCCAAATATATCGGTTGGGATACCAATCCAACGGATATATTTCAAAAGTCTTATCCCATAACTCAAGGTATTTAAAACGAAGCGACGGTCAAGATCACATCGTAACTTCCAACGCGTTTTTTACTCAATGGAGATCCACGATGCCTCTATATCTTCTCTTTTCTTGTTTGAAAAGAAGATATCTTCAACAGAACCTTCAGGTAATTCTCCATTTCTGATTTTCTTCCTGTCAATTTACTTCATCTTACTTGCAATGGACGCCGAGACCTTCACTCAGCAGAACCTTCTTAAAAATCCCGAAAAGGAGATCTGCGCTTTTGACAACGCAGACATTGCAGCTTTAAGAGCCTCCGGCGCTTTCCCCGACAGCACAGTCTTTAGGCCATTCGATCGGTCAATCCGATCGGATGTTTCTTCTACCGAATGGATCTGTTTTCCGGCATATCCTTTTTCATTAGGTCTTCGATACCCTTTTCCCGAATTCATGATGCAATTCTTTTGTATTACTGGCATCTCTTTTGCTCAAACCATGCCCATGGTTTGGAGAGTATTAATTGTACTCAACCAAATCAAAAACCTCCATTGCTCTGACCTCTGCATCGAGGATTTACCTATAGCTTATCGCCTCCGATCCCATGGCTCTAGCCGGTTCTTGCTCTTCTCAACCTCCAGCAAACCCCTGATTCTCAAAGCCACCAAAAACGAAGACGGATGGCAACGCAAATTCTTCTTCGTCAAACGAGATTCCATTGCTGAGGGTGCCAACCTTCCGGTGGAGTGGTTAACCACCGGTAGGATCATAAATATCCTCATAAATGAATTGATTGTTATCTTATAAAATATCCTGATCAGTATGCTTAGCAACATACTGCAAAAGCCTTTTATTAGATAGATCTTCCAAACGTTCCTTCAACTTTGTAAAAATTTCTTTAGAAAGTAAAAAATAGTCTATCTTTTCAAAACCAAGTTTTGATAATATTTAAATAATCAGAGTTCCAAACTAATACTGGTTTCAAACACCCTAACCAAATATCCTTAAAAGGACTTTGAGGATATATATCAGGATACTTATCATAATGTCACTTAAAAACTTAAATAAGGTTTACAAAGGAAAGATCATACCAGAAATAGGGTATAAACCTATTACCAAACTTCAATCCCTTTGCAACTCTTCCAATGAAGATGTTCCCTGTGCAAGGTATTTAGTGCATTAGTTGCAAACTTCATCCTTTTAGCTTTACACCACCACCTTGGTGGGAATGTCCCCTGTGTACAATGTCTTCAAACACTTTAGAAATCTTCTGAATGTCAGTTTCCATAGGCAATTTTTTACGTTCCAATGGCAAAACCCAAGGATGTATTGGAGATAAATCCCTTGTATCCTGGGGAAAATCCCAAATTTTCATGCGCTACAGGCGGGAGTGTATAAACTCCAAGACTTAGAAAGGTGAAAACCTTTAAACCTTAGAGAGTATGAAAATACCCTTTCGTGAGAGAGGGTGATCAATCCTCATATACCTTTAGGATTCAGGATATAGCCAACAGTAACGAAATTGTCAGCCACTTTTACATGGACTGGTCCCGCCACCTTGAACTATCCCTGAATAACTTGCGCTCCAGGCGGGGTGTTTAAACCCAATTCGCAAGAAAGGTGAATACCTTTAAACCTGTGAAGGGATCAGTATCCCTTAAACGTGAGAGAGGGGGCCAATCCTCTAGTCTTCTGAGCTATCCTGAGTGCATATCCTGGAGCTATATCCTGAAACATATCTTGCAAAACAATTGTAAACTAAGGTGGGTGTTAGCTTGGCTAACACCCCTCCGATGCTTAAGTCAGTATTGGGTTACAAAGAATAAATTAAAACAAAACATATTTAAAAAAGATAAAATTCATACCATTATGAGTTAGAAATTGAATTCTAAACTCACTTGAAATAGAGCTTAAGGTGTATAGCATTCCAAGATCTCGGTAGCATATCCCCCTCCATATTCTTGAGTCTATATGCTCCTTTCCCTGCTTCTGATTCAACTTCATATGGTCCTTCCCATTTTGGAGCTAACTTACCATCGGCATGATTGGTAGTATTTTGAAAAGCCTTTCTTAACACCCAATCTCCAACCTCAAATCTTCTGGTTCTAATATTCTTGTTATATGCCCTGGATATTCTTTGTTGATATGCTGCCATCCTTAGCCTTGCCGTATCTCTCTTTTCATCTATAGTGTCTAAATCCTGACTCAAGGCTTCAGGATTCTGCTCAGGATCACTTAAGGTAGATCTTGCAGTAGGTATTGTCATTTCCGTCGGAATCATTGCTTCTGCTCCAAACACCAAGGAAAATGGGGTCTGGCCTGTTGCATTCTTCACCGTTGTCCTATCAGCCCATAAAACAAAGGGTAATTCTTCTACCCATCTTCCTTTTTTAGCTCCAAGCCTTTTCTTTAAGTTATTGACAATTATCTTGTTTGAGGATTCTGCTTGTCCATTTGCTTGAGGATGTACCGGAGTAGATGTGATCATTTTGATTCCCCAACTCTTGCAAAAGTCAGTAGTCCTCTTACTTATGAACTGAGAACCATTGTCACAGATTATCTCAGCTGGTACCCCGAATCTGGTCAGGATATTCCTCTTGATGAAGGATACTACTTCTTGATCTCTAACTTGAACAAATGCTTCTGCTTCAACCCACTTAGAGAAATAATCTGTCATTGCTAGCATAAAGACTTTTCCTCCCGGAGCTTTTGGTAGCTTTCCCACTATGTCCATACCCCACTTCATAAATGGCCAAGGGGAAACAATAGGATATAATGGTTCAGCCGGCTGATGCAGTATATTACTATGTCTTTGACATGCGTCACATCTTCGAACATATTCTGCGGCATCTTTTCTCATCGTTGGCCAATAATATCCTGTCCTTAATACTTTTGAGAATAACGACCTGCCCCCAGCATGGTTACCACAATCCCCTTCATGTATATCCTGAAGTACTTCTTTAACTTCAGGATCCTCCAAGCACCTCAAATACGGTCCTGCAAGAGATTTCTTGTATAAAACATTATTTATAATAGTGAATCGTGATACCTTCATCCTAAATGCCTTAGGATTTTCATTTCCAGGGATGTGTCCTTCTTTGAGATATCTCACAATTGGAGCCGTCCAGGATGTAAGATCCTGTTCAGGATATTCCGCTCCGGGATCCCGAATTCCCGCTACTTCTTTACCCTGAGGATTCGTTGCAGGATATAAGACATGTAATATTGGTATTTGGGTCCCTTCAGGTATCCTAATCGATGATCCCAAATTTGCTAAGGCATCCGCTTCAGCATTATCCTCCCTTGGTACCTGTTCAAGTGTAAAAACATCGAAATATCCTGCTAATTTTTTTAGAATATCGAGGTATTCGATTAATTTCTCACCCTTAACTGCATAGGATCCATTAAAATGGTTAGTAATTAACAAAGAGTCAACATATACTTGTAAATTTTTGATACTCATGCTCTTAGCCAACTCTAATCCTGCAATTAAAGCCTCATACTCTGCTTCATTATTAGTAGCAGGAAATTCACATCTAATAGCCTGGGGTAATATGTCCCCCTGTGGCGATTTTAGTAGTATACCTAAACCTACTCCTCTTATATTAGATGCACCATCAGTATATAATGTCCAAGATCCTGAGGATTCTACTAACTGCTGAACTTCTACGTCTACCTCATCCTGAATGTCACTACTAAAGTCAGCCACAAAGTCAGCTAAAGCCTGAGATTTTATGGCATTTCTAGGTTCATATACTAAATCATAAGCACTTAACTTTACTGACCATTTGGCCATTCTGCCTGACATCTCTGGTTTCCTAAGCACATTTTTGACACGATAATTCGTTTTAACATGTATCCTATGTGTCTCGAAATAATGCCTAAGTTTCGTTGATGCCATGACTAATGCTAGTATCAATTTTTCTAAATAGTTTCAGCATCTAGCAAACTTTTACTAACATAATAAACAGGATATTGCTGACCTTCATGATCCTTTATGAGAACGGCACTTACAGCATTCCCTGATACAGCAAGATAAAGGGATAGTGGTTCACCATTTTCAGGCTTCATCAATAGAGGTGCGGTTGAGAGATATCGTTTCAAATCCTGCAGGGCTGCTTCATGCTTTTCCCCCCATTCGAATCTTTTGTTCTTCTTCAGGATATCATAGAAGTCTTTGCATTTCTCTGAGGATCTTGAGATAAACCTGTTTAAAGCTGCTACTCGGCCTGTCAATCTTTGTACGTCCTTCATATTTGAGGGTGATTTTATGTCCAGGATAGCTTTGATTTGCTCTGGGCTTGCTTCTATCCCCCTTTTTGTCACCATATATCCAAGAAACTTTCCTGCCCCCACTCCGAAATGGCATTTAGCAGGATTCAGCTTCATGTTGTATTGATCCAGGATATCAAATGCTCCCTTGATATCCTGGAGGTGATCCTCAGCCTTTTTAGATTTCACCACCATATCATCGATATATACCTCCATGGTGTCCCCCAGTTTGTCTTTGAACATCATGTTTACCAATCTTTGGTATGTTGCACCTGCATTTTTCAAACCAAAAGGCATAGCTGTATAACAATAAATACCTGTTGGTGTCATGAAGGCGGTATCCTCCTGGTCAGAAGGCTCCATTTGGATCTGTTGAAATCCTGAGGATGCGTCCATGAAGGTCAGCATTTCATGCCCGGCAGTGGCATCTACCATTGCATCAATGTGGGGAAGAGGAAATGGGTCTTTAGGACAGGCTTTGTTCAAGTCCGTGTAGTCTACACAAACTCTCCATTTCCCGTTTTTCTTCTGTACCACAACTACGTTTGCTAGCCATCTTGGAAACTTGACTTCTCTGATCATCCTGGACTTCAACAATCTTTCAACTTCCTCTTGGATAATCGCATTCCGCTCAGGAGCGAATTTTCTTTTTTTTTTTGCTGAACAGGCTTGAATGATTTGTCAATTCCAAGCTTGTGAGTGATAATGTCTTTGGATATGCCTGTCATACCCTCATGCTTCCATGCAAACGTTGAGATCCTGCATTTCAAAAAGTTAGTTAACTGTTCTTCAATATCCTGAGGGATATTGGTTCCTACGAGCACCGAAATATCGGGATTATCCTGGTCCAGGATAATTTTCTTCACATCCTGCTCCGGATCCTCCACGATATCCTGAGCCCGCGTCTTTAATTGCTATGCTGCACTAGGTTTGGTTGAGGATTTCATCGAGGATGAGTAGCATTCTTTCGCCTCCTGCTGATCACTATCAACCTTGACAACTCCCCAAGGGGTAGGTATCTTGATGCATTGGTGATATGTTGATGGCACGACCTTCATATCGTGAATCCATGGTCTTCCCAGTATGATGTTATGCAGGATAGAGAATCCATCACACAGAAACGTTGTATCGAGTTGACTCCTTCAACGTATACTGGCAACTTTATCTCTCCCACTGTGTTTCTTGCCTCTCCACTGAATCCAATGAGCACGGTAGACTTTGAAGTGATATCCATTGGAGATACATTCATTCTCTTCAGAGTTTCTAGTTGGATTATGTTGACGGAGCTGCCATTATCAACCAGTATCCTGCGTACAAAATGGTTAGCCACATATAACGTTATTACCAGAGCATCATGGTGAGGATCCTGGACAGTATCCCTATCATCTGCATCAAAAGTGATCACTTTGTCAGTTGTGAGGGTAGTCATCCTGACAGGTTTGTCTCCCTTTTCGGCCTTAGCTTCCTTTGCACGTCTCTTTGCTGCCGAATACGAAGTTCCACAAATGTCGGATCCTCCCAAAATGAAGTTGATTATCTTGGCATCCGGGGGAGGTGATGCTGCTCACTCAGGATCCTTCTCAGTATCCTGACCCTTATTCTTCTTTCTTCCCAAGAGATCTTTCAGATATCCCTTGCTTAGAAGATAGCTTATTTCTTTCCTTAGAGCAATGCAATCCTCAGTCACATGTCCGAAATCTTCGTGGTAAGCACACCATTTTGACTTATCTTTCCAGTCAGCCTTTTGTTGATTCTTTCGAGGCCACCTAGCCTTGTCTCCTAGACCCTGCATAGCATACATCAATTCAGGAATATTAATAGAAAAGCAATATTCGGACAACTCAGGATACTCTTCAGGATCCTCATCCTCGACAGCATTCACTCTTTTGTTTTCATTTCTACTATACGGCTTAGGCCGATATGACTTGAATGAGGATTCTGACTTCCTATTAGTTGACTCATAAGTGTTGGATGAGTTCATCCTTTCTTGCATCTTCCTGTCATCTTCCAGGCGGATATATCTCAAAGCCCTGTTACGAGCTTCGTCGAGATTCCTGCAGGGATTCATCACAAGATCCTGATAAAACTGAGAATCCTTTTGTAATCCCATCTTAAAAGCTTGCACAGCTGTTGCAACATCGAGATGTGGGATATCCAAGGATTCTCGACTGAATTTGTTCACATAATCCCTCAAGGATTCCTGAGGCCCTTGAGTTATCCTGTAAAGATCACTGGTTAGTTTCTCAAAACTCCGACTACAAGAAAACTGACTGTTAAATAAATTAACCAAATGAGAAAATGAAGTAATTGAGTGAGGAGGAACGTTTAACAGCCATTTTAAGGCTGATCCTGTTAGAGTAGAACCAAATCCCTTGCACAAGCACGCTTCCTTGAGCTCCGGAGGGATAGGGTTAATCTCCATTCTTTCCCTATATTGAGCAATATGCTCCTCAGGATCCGTACTCCCATCATAAAGCTTCATGTTGGGAGTTTGGAATCTCTTCGGGATCTCAGCATCACAGATAGGATATGCAAAACGAGATATCTTGTGGCTGCTTGAGACACTTCCGGGATAGGCTGGACCACCCCAGGTACACTAGATGTCATGTCCTTCAACTTCTGAAGTTCCCTGGTAAGTGCTGATGTTACACCTGTATCCTGCAAAGATCCACCATTGTTAGTAGCATGAGTATTATTATTATTATTCGACACGTTACCCATTGGAGGATTTTGCCCATATCCTGACGCATATCCTGAGCTCCTCATGGTTGACATCCTGACCGATGAGGGTATCTCAGGAGTATGATTCTGAGGGAGACTGGGCACGATATTCCCCCTGTTATCCTCGGTATATACAGCTGAACTAAAGTTCAACGCTCTGGGGTGTAATGGAGTGACATTGTCCTCAGCAGATCTGCTCGAGCCAGACTTCAGGAGTTGTATTTCCCTCAAAAGCATTTGGTTTGTTTCCTGTTGCTGCCTCATTTGTTCCTGCACACTTCCAAATAAGGTTAAAATTTCATCATTAGAAGCTAAAATGGGAGCAGATCCCTGGACACTCCGAGTAGGGATAACATCTTGAGATTGTGTAGAGGCTGGCATCCTTGGAGGAGGTGGTGGAAGCACCGAACCGGTAGTAGCAGAAGTCACAGCAGACACAGTAGAGGAACTCATGTTTGATCTTGAGGCCATTATGGACAATGTGGCAAAAAGTTTTGAAAATAGAAAACCGATTAGCGATTTGACAAAAAATTTTAGTAAGGAGAGCACCACTTGCCCCACAGTGGGCGCCAAATTGTTTTGGTCAAAAATTACCGAAGTAATTAAGTGATCAAATTAGTTAAGTGAGGTAGTGTGCTAGAAATGAGTGTCGAAAATATGTTAATCAAATTAATTGTAAAAAACAGTTTCAGGATACGGCTCAAGATATAGAGCTGTATCTATGATCAAACAATGAGTAAAAGTAAAGTAAACGACACGGGATATACGAGGAAAGCCCTTGATCAATCTAGATTGTCGGCATAAAACCTCGGGAGCTGACAATCGCAGCTGCCTTGTTCTTCTATTGCTTCACAAATCAGGATACAGTGCAGGATGTGGTACGGATCGACTAAGTGTTACAATGAAACTTGAATACAAGTGTGGTGTTTGCAATGAGCTAGAGAGTGAAAGTGTACGAGAGTGTTAGTGAAAAATTGTGTGTTCTAAGCTGATCCGCCCCCATCTATTTATAGTAAAGATAAAATAACAAACTTCCCTAAACTCGCGGGATCCACCGAATATTCCTTCTTCGAACGTTGTAGACCTGGTCTTTCGGGCTCAACGTCTCTTCCTCAACAAATTCGTCCGAGTCTCGAGGAGAAGAAGTCCTCTTGACCGTTAGCAAGTCTCAGCCCTTAACCTGCACGTGGTTAATTCAATAAGCCTCAGGATATCGCCCAAGATGTTAGCAATATCCTCTTCCAGCATCCTGGTCACAAATGAACAAACATAGGCAGGATATTGGTCAGGATATATACGTTAAGAAAATGACCCCTAACAGACACCATCAACATTCAATCATGCATAACCCGATTCAACACATCTTCATAAGAATCATCAACCTAATCATATGAAATACTAAATCACTGTCATGGCCAAAAACTCGTTGAAACTAATATGTATAAACCCTAGATCATCGATCATGTCTCATGTGCTATCATACAATCAATTCTAACAGTTTGATACTTCAAGTTATTCATCAAGTATTCATCAAAACATCATGTATTTAGTATTAAGCAATCAAGCAATCAAGCAATCAAACACTAAGAAGGAACTAACCGGATTGAATGATGAACGAGGATAGGTTGGGAATGATAAAGCTTCGAGGGAGATAAAGGGCTGCCGTCGAGTGAGAGAGAGAGGAAGGAGAGTTTAGGGTTTTGAGATTATGTTTTGTATTTGATAACGATAGGGATTACACATAAATTATGTGTGTGTATTCGCTGAGTGTGGGCCCAACCCAACTCTCGGGTTTCATTTGGTCCGTGGACTAGTCCACAACAATAGAGGGGTGTGCGGTCGAGAGTGAGGTGTGCGACCCGAAAGGTATAGTGCGACTGGATTTCATCATACAAACATACTTAACACATTCTCAACACATATACACAAGTAAACTCATAACCATTCAATTTAAGTAAGACATAACTACCATTCAAATAGCGTAACATAAGTTACATCAAAGCACAAGGTGCGAAAGGAAATCAATACAAAGAAAAGGCTCTTTGAAATACGAGTTGTCACAATGGCCCCGTGCTGCTTCTCCTGTTCTGGATGCTTAGCTCAAGAAATTGTATTTTAAGTTAAATTTGTTTGATTTTTATTTTTCAGAATGTAAATATCTTAAAATAATGTTTTACTATAGTAGAATTGCAAAACTCTGAGCTAAGAATCAAGCTTTTGAACCTCCTATTGAAGTTATTAAGCTTGAAGCTTCAAGCTTCAATGGAGTTCTTGGTAGGAGGAATGAATAGGAAAGGACCAAAAGGAGTAAGGACAAGAAGGTCAAATGAAACCTTTTCAAGAACATACCTTTTAGAGTATATGTGAAAGGAAATCAATACAAACCTTTTCTTGAAACCTTTTCAAGAACATACCTTCAAGTAAACTCATAACCATTCAATTTAAGTCAGACATAACTACCATTCAAATAGCGTAACATAAGTTACATCAAAGCACAAGGTGCGAAAGGAAATCAATACAAAGAAAAGGCTCTTTGAAATACGAGTTGTCACAATGGCCCCGTGCTGCTTCTCCTGTTCTGGATGCTTAGCTCAAGAAATTGTATTTTAAGTTAAATTTGTTTGATTTTTATTTTTCAGAATGTAAATATCTTAAAATAATGTTTTACTATAGTAGAATTGCAAAACTCTGAGCTAAGAATCAAGCTTTTGAACCTCCTATTGAAGTTATTAAGCTTGAAGCTTCAAGCTTCAATGGAGTTCTTGGTAGGAGGAATGAATAGGAAAGGACCAAAAGGAGTAAAGACAAGAAGGTCAAATGAAACCTTTTCAAGAACATACCTTTTAGAGTATATGTGAGAAATATGGAGGAACTTGCCTTTTTGGAATGGTTCCAAACATTCTCCTTAAGGCTGACTTTATAGACAATGACAGCACGCTGACACGACCCCGTGCCTGGGCAACAAGGCCCCGTGTCTTCTGCATGTGTCAGATAATGTTGTCCGTTAGTAAAACACAGGCACGTCATCACTGACACGGGCACGTCAT
Source organism: Helianthus tuberosus (assembly GCA_030545235.1). Taxonomy (NCBI): domain Eukaryota; kingdom Viridiplantae; phylum Streptophyta; class Magnoliopsida; order Asterales; family Asteraceae; genus Helianthus; species Helianthus tuberosus. The sequence continues at coordinate 32,542,044 of CM060393.1, forward strand.
CACTGACACGGCCCCGTGCTGAAAAAAAGTTGGGGGCACGGCCCCATGTTAATCCAGCACGCCCATGTTAAGGCTGAAGATTGTGCACGACCCCGTTTTCAAGGAACACGGCCCCATGTTCAGAGAATTTATGAAATTTTTCTAGGTTTTTAAGGAATTGTTCGTTATCGGGTGGTTCCTTACTGGTTGGAACAACACCGTATTGCCGGATATACCTTAGGCTCTGGCGAGAGGTACGAAAATGCAAGAGGTTGTCGGAAAGATAGAAGCCTACTTTAAAAATGGGAAAACGGGACCATCCCTTATTTACCTTATCCGTGCTCTTGTTAAAGAAGGTATGAATCGACTCGCTCCTGTCCAAACCGTTGGTGTGAAATTCACACTCTGTAAAGGGGCCCGTCATTGCGAAATCAAAACAGGGATGACTATCGCCTTCGTCTTCGCAAGTGTCTATGGTAGGTTGGTTGGTCTCGGTGTTGTTTGTACCTGATTTTTCTTCCGTCGATTCTCCTTCGGTTGGGATCCTTGATGAACATCGCGCCTTTATCAAGGATTCTATTTCTTTGATTTTTTTGTAGAATCCTCTTTTCTTTTTTACTTATGTCTTCTAAGTCTTCTAGATAAGAGGGTTGATGGAGTTCAGGTGGATGGACTTCATTACCATTTTTACTCCCGCCCATCTTAAGGTGATCGTTACAAGAAAACGATGGGGCTAAATAGTGGGGAGTGAAGTTTAGAACGCCACATTCTGATTCTTCATGATCCTCCCCACAATAATCGCACCATTCACCGTAAGAGTGGCGGGGGTAAAAATAATCATAAAAATCCATGTTTTCCAGAAAGTTTTTAACCGTCGGGATCAGGCGGGGGTAAAAATAATCATAAAAATCCATTCACCTTGCTTGTTAGTTTGACACGACCCCATGTTAGGGTAACACGGCCCCGTGCTGCAGTCTGTATCTGGCAGAAAATAGGTTTAAGGTTACTGGAGAGTTGACACAGCCCCGTGTAGATCACACACGGCCCCGTGACACTTCTGCTGTAAGTAGAAAATTTAAAGAAAAAAGAACAAAAACCTAAAAAGAAAGGATAAAAATGATTAGGCCGTTAATTTTAAGCTTTCTTAAAATCCTTGTGTCCCTGGCAACGGCGCAAAAAACTTAATGTGCGTGCGTGTGTATATATTTTTTAAGATATATTTTAGATCTTTTTACTCGCAAATTCAAGTTTTAAATTTATAAAACCCGATATTCTACTATCACTTTACACACACGTAGATAGAATCAAACTATATATCCAAACACTTATGCAAATCAAGGTTATAAATTGAACTAGGGTTTCAATTGCATCTTTGGCAGAGCCGCCGAAAGCATATGTAAGTGTTTACTACGTATTAAATTGCTTTAGTAAAGTAATTGGGATAAATCATGTGATTATATGAAGATATGCCATAGGTTGTACATGTTTTCTTTTATGTTGCTGATAGGGTCAAAATGATTTATGCTTGGATAGAAGTGTCTGAGAAGTATACGAGAAGTCTCTATCGGCATTTTGATCACAGGCTGATGTTGGTGGTTGGGTCGGTTGGGTGTTGCATTTAAAATAAGTGGTAATAATCATGTAATGTGTATGATTTTTGTTATCAACCCTTTTATATCTTGTAGAAACCACTAAGTGGAGCGCAATCTGTTCAAACTTTTTCAAGATGGTCTTAATTTCCACCATGGACTTATCTTTTACATCACTTATAGAACTTGCAGTTTTATTTACTTAAATTGGAATATGTTCTGGTTCTGTTAGTGATTAAAATGGGTTCCCTGTGTTTTAATAGGTAAGAAACTTTGGTCATATTGAGCCTCGAGACACAACTAACGATTCTCCTAACATTTTGGTATATCAGGTGTAGTTTTCATTATTCACATATCTCTTATTATACGCACTACTATTATAACGAGACACAAATTATTAACCTCTTTTTTGTAGATCTATACTAGAACTCCTTTTACAGCTGGCCTTGCTTTTGTAACTGGAACCGATATTGATAATGTTAGAATACAGGAATAAGTCGATCGACAGACTCACATGTTTTTTTTTTTTTTTAATCTTAGTTAATTTTTGAATTTTGAATTAGTTATTGTCTTAGCAGGGTACAAGATTTCATCTTGGTTGTATCTCTTTCATACATGTAATAATATGGTTTTTCGTAATCATAACTAACACTGCCATTATTCAAAATAAAGTATTAGATATTGAAAAAAAGTATTAGGGGTTCAACCGAATCCATTTATATATAAAACCCCATAATGTGTACGACATCATGTTCACGATGTTTAATCACATGTTTAGAATTTAATCACATGTTTAGAATCTCTTTGCGTAGGGTAGTTGGTTTTACTTTTACTTTTTGGTTTGTGAAATTGTAAAACACACTCTATAGGGATCATGGGTACCCACCTAGAGTAGTTGTCCATGGAGTTATTGGTGCTTGTTCCATGAAGTGGCTGGATACCATCAATATAGACTCCCAATCGGTCACGCAACATGCAACAAAATAACGTAAGTATCTGTGGCCACGCGCGGGCGTTCCCACTAGTTATATATTAACATCTTTGGTAAGCGAAAAGTTGGTGGCCGAAGACCAAGTCTGTCAAGAAAGAACTCAAACTCGTTTGGGGTTTGAAATGTTTATAGTACTTATTATTGTATTAACATGTGATAAGCTCATATAAACTTTTATAAGTAAACAATATTTAATACTAAAACTGTTATTTATCCAACCACTAAGGTATTTGGGTATATATTTTAACCTATGTTAACTCCACCTAAGTGACACATCAATCTTTTTTCCCCATTTCACTTTGCCACACTCCAAGGAAATGGTTTAATCTCATTAACTTCATCTAACCCTATCTTTTAGTGGTTTTTGGTCTAAAAAGAAAAGAATAATTAATTCAATCTCTTAACACGTTAATACATAACCCATTTAATGTCCTTTAACACAAGGATGAAGTGGTTTGCAATGTTAGTTAATATGCTATGTCATTGTTAACACTCTAAACGTAAGAGTACACCCGATGGCCTAATAGGAAGTACATGAATAATAATTGGTTTAAACCTACTATAGAGAAAAAAAAATGTCAAGTGCGTTTATCCCTCTAGCTAAAAAAAACACACACAACAAGTGTCATAAATGCAAACAAATATCACTAAAATTTTTATTAAAAAAAAACAAAACAAAAAAACAAAAATACTTAAATATTAAACATATCTGATTTTATATTATATTGTGTAATAGTGGCTTATATAATTACACTTTTATTAATTTCTTTTGAAAAATAATATATTCTCAATATGTTTGTGTATATATATTTGTGCATAGACATGTGTGTTGTATGTTAAAGAGATAAAATATAGAAAGAAGGATGAGGATTACTCAACAAACTTTGGTTATATTCATGTTGATTGCCCTTATTTCATCTGGTTAATTATATATAACTATGTTTACTTATGCTTCTATCTCTTGTTGTATTTTATCTAATATAAGGTTTATTTGTGAAGGTATATGGCAGGGAACAATGGCAGCTCGACCTAATGCTCTACCACACTGCACGACAAGAAATGATTGTTTACCACTTTGCAAAGGTTGTGGATTTTGTCAGTGTTTGGGGGGGATTTGTGTTCGTGGGTGTCCTGGCCCCCCGGGTCAAGATCTCGTCTATAAGGCCTTTTGTGATTATTGTAATTGAAAATTTGTGATTTGAAATGTCGAATTGTTCTTTTAGTATACAAGATGAATACAACATTTTTCTTCTATACTAAATAAATATTATTTTCCCTTGCACTAAAATATTTACGCAAAAAATATCGTAAATGCTATGCCCAAGTTAAAGTGTTTATTCTGTATATTTTAAAACTCGGTTAGATTTTTGTGTATTATATGAGTTGAATAAATTTAATGTTATATACTTAGATACAAAAAAATATATTTAAAAGACATGTGTGTGTATTGCACGGGTTTAATAAACTCGTATATTACACGAGTTGAATACAATATAGCATAATCTGTTAACACATACAGTTATCAAGATATGTCTTTAAAAAATGAATTTGAACGTGCCAATTATAAATTCTAATATAATTAATCTAATACAAATTTATTTGGTTATGAAGGGGTATGGTTCCAAAAACCTTGCGCATGCGCATAGGAGCATATGTACAATAATCATATATTACATATATATGCAATAATATTATATTACATATATGTAATACTGAGTTTTCTATTTTTCTCAACAATAGTGATTTTTCTCATGCTCCTCTCTCTCTCTCTCTATATATATATATATATATATATATATATATATATAGGTAGAGGATCCTGTAAATTAATCTAAAAGTGTGAGAAGGGTGAGAAATATTATGGTGATGACATGTGTCCTCAATCTAAATTAATTCAAAAGGGTAAACAAGTAATTTTCTTATTGATTTAATTAATTGATAAGCTTCCACAACCGTCACCCTTAATTATAGGAATACGAATTAAGAATTAATCTACGAATTAGTGTCATCTCGTTCAGAACTATAAAGTGTTATATATTTTTATATCGTGTTATATAGTGATACATTGCGTCACATAGTGTTATATGGTGTTATATAGTGTTTTTTTGGTGTTATATAGTGTTATATGATGGATGTATAGTGTTATATAGTGTTATATAGTGTTATATAGTGTTATATGTTGTTATATGGTATTATATGGTGTTATATAGTGTTATTTAGAGTTATATAATGTTTTATAGTGTTATAATGGTATATGTGTCTAATAGCATGTCTATGATAGATGTTTAGTGTTATATGGTGTTATATAGTATTACATAGTGTTATATGGTGTTATATGGTGTTACATCGTGTTATACGGTGTTATATGGGGTTATATAGTGTTATATGATGGATGTATAGTGTTATATATTTCTTGTAGCAGTTACATATTTCTGGATTTTTTAGAATGTCCGAATTTTAAAATAAGTTTAAAATTGAATTGATAGAATTTAGGATGAATCGTTAGAATTTAGGAAAGGTTACCTAATTTGAAACATATACAAAGACACTATTACCCCTACAATTTTCAAATCAGTCCAAACAATTAAAACACAATTTATAATTTGGTCCCTATTAATCTCAACCATTAGATCAAAGATCTAATGGTTTAAAACACTTCTCACACTTTTGAATTAATGTACAATATCCCTACCGTATATATATATATATATATATATAGGACAAAGAACCGTTAGGAACCACCCTTTATTGCGAGAACCGCGAGAACCAATGTTAACACAACAAAAAATGCCTAAAATAGCTAAAAAACACACAAATTTTTTTTTTAATATTTTCTATAAAAAATCGCTACTTTTAGTAGCCAAAAAAAATTTTAAAAATTAAAAAAAAAATTTGCTACTAAAAGTAGCGATTTTAACATAAAAAATATTAAAAAAAATTAGGTTTTTTTAGGTTTTTTGGGGTTTAGTTTTTAGCATTTTAGCTTGGGGGGTGGGGGAGGGGGGTTTAGGTTTGGGGGGGGGGGGTAGTTTTTTTTTAGGTTTTTTGGGGGTTTTAGTTTTTAGCATTTAGCTTGGGGGGGGGGGGGGTTAGGTTTTTTTTTTTGGTGGGGGGGGGGTTAGGTTGTTTTAGCTATTTTAGGTTGTGTTCACATTGGTTCTCGCGGTTCTCGCAATAAAGGTGGTTCTCGCATGAACCTTACAGGATCAGGAGAAAACGCCCTAAAGTGTGAGAACGGTAAGAACGGATCCTGGCTTAACACGTGGCACACGACATAGTGAAGGGCAGAGGGGGTTTTTTGTCCTTTCATATTATGTTTTTAAATGCCTCTAACAGCACCTTTCCATTTCTTGGCGTTTAACAAATACATGGTGTTCTTATTGTTTTTTTTATCAGGAGCATAGTAAATATTTTGGCATTTATGGAGACCCCAAATTGAATAAAATCATTTAGTAATTATAAGTTATTTTCCTCTATGGCGTTTCTCAAATTCATTAGGCGTTTTTGCAGATTTCAACAGTTTACATAGGTGTTGTAAATTGTGCCACCTCACATAACGCGGGTTTTATATAATGAAAATGTTAGGAACTTGGAAGGGTTAAGGTTTGTAATACACATTATAATTTAATCGGATATCAGTCGGACGCCCGCTGCAACGTCGTGGGCATTCCCACTATACCTTATTAAGAGAACGAGTTTTTTACCCTTTTGGTAATTTACCATGTTTACAAGTTATGAAGCATCATGTACAAGGATGTGTAAGCCATTTTAGAGGGGTTTTCATCAATGTTTAAAGACGTCTTAGGGGTACATCAGAGATTTCATCCATGGAACTTCAGAGATCCCTACATTTATGTCACCACTTAAACCGTTAATGGGGTTACAGATAGCCAAATCGACAACTGAGCACATCCTCTTCAACATTTGAAAGTTGAAGTTCAGCCATTAATCAATTTCATAGTTTGAATTATTGTTGAAGTAGCTTTTTTGTGGCCGTTTGGAAGGACAAAATGAGGTGATTTTTTTGTTTAAAGTTCATCTTTATCTTCAACCCACTCATCAGTGTCATCCGTCTCTTCATGCCATTCAAATATTCATCAAGAACAAAGCACGAAAAATGACATATGTCTGACACCAGCATCTTTTTCTTGAAGATTTGTCCATCTCATGCAGCAAAATGTTATTGAGCTAAGAATGCATTCTGTGAAACTTCGCGTAGAACAATATTGAATATACAAGAAACGATGTTTTCCATTTTTGGCGTTTTACTGAGAAACGCCAAAAATGGCAAACAATATTGAACATCAAAGATTTGGAATCTTTGATGTTTGCTTTTTTTGGCGTCTTCTAAGATGATTGGTATATAGTAAAATATGGCGTTTTTGAGTTTGGTTTTTTTTGGCGCTTCTAGGATGAATGGTTATAGTAGTAAATATGGCGTTTGGAGTTCGGTGTGTTTTAATGAAGGTCTGAGATGTTGTTTATATAGGATGTTTTTAGCGCGTAATGGCGTTTTATTCATGAGTTTGGCATTTTAGGTAGATAAATCTAAAGACCCTTTTACCCTTAATGAAGCGCGTCCACTTAATAGAATTGGTGTTATTTACAAAAACGCCACCGCGTCAATCTAGTCCATAGATTGTTTTGATCGGACGATCCATAACCGTTCTCACTGTTCTCACACTTTTCACCGTTTTTTTCTAAATCCTGACCCTATATATATATCAGAGAGGGTGGTAGGTGGTAATGGTGATGATGAAAAATAAAAAGAAAGATAAAACTTACTTTGATGGAGATATGCAAAGCGGATGATGATGGATGAGAGTATGCACAGCGGAGTAGAAGGTTGTAGAAGATGGGTTTTTTTTTTATGTGTGTTGGAATATAATATGAAGAACGGGAGAAAACTTGGAATGATAAGGAAGTAAAGCTAAAGAGTTGTGGAGAGAGTTTTAGTGTGCCATATAGGTAGTAATTTTATTGCTTCTAATGGTTACTCGTGTCTTCCAACGATTTACAAGTGCCATATATATAGGCAAAAATAATACAACAAAGTCATACAACCTAGTCTATCTAGTCTAGGAAATGAAGAAATTAAATGAAAACAAACAAAACTAAAAGTCAGTAATAAATAGTGTATGTAGAAAATTTGGCCATCTATCAAAGACTTTATTAGCTCCTATTATTTGTGAATAATTGAGCCATAAAACGTCATAGCTTTTGTCATGTTTTTTGTCGTGTGTCTTCTGTCGTCATTGCTTGCATCATCTCTTCTAGAAGTCCCTGTGTGTACTGTCTATTGACTGTGGACTCGAACAGTCTTGTTCATTGTCTTGGAAGTCTTCTAGATTAACAATGTGTTGTAATTGTAGAGTGTCTCCTTCCCCTAAGGTAAGAGCATACTCCAGTTTTGCTTTGCATATACATGTATATAGTGTCCTTCACCTATTAATTTGTAGTTTTCCCAAGAAAAATATCCCAGAGAATTTCTGGGGTCTTCTGGTGTTCTTTGATAAACTTTTGAAAATCTTTAGCAGGTTCTTCAGCTGTATAATCTAACCATGGTAAGGATGCAAAATTTATAGAGGTTTTTATCATGGAGTTTTGTAGCCAGTTGGTTGGTCTGTTGTGTTCAATAAATATTCTTTTTCTTGTTGGCCTGTATGTGTATGAATCTGCAAATGGAAATGAGGAAATTACTTTGCAGCCAATGGTTGGTGTTATGCATCGTGCTGCTATATTTCCTGCTGTTACTATGATCTTCTATCCAAGTTGATTAAGGAGATCTTCTGTTCTTCGGTTTAACTTTATTTCCAAATAATTAATCATACCATAATGATATAATTGAATTATTTGTTCATCTGTTAACTTTGTAGGATAATGTACTTGGAGCAACAGAAGGCCTGTTCCTTCTCCTTCTGCATCTGTTCTTTCCACCACTATAAATCCTTGGGTTTCACTGTCCATTTTGAACACCATGTCTACCAGTTGTTGTTGTAGATTGTATAAAATTAATGGAAACTCTGTACAAACTTTTTGTGACACCAGGTGTTCAAATTCTGGAAATCTTTCTGTTACTGGCCTTAAGCACTGCCACCAAGGTGTATCAAGAATCCTTGTCCTGAAACACTCAAAAGTCCTGTATACATCTGTTTTTTCTTTGTTTTTTTTTCTCAATCTTTTGTAATAACTGTGCATTTTTTGCTTCGAGCAAAATCATTTTTTGTTTTAAAAGGCTATTTTCAATTTTCAATTGTATATCTTGTGTATTTTTTGCCTTTTCCTCGAGCTGTGATCTTAATGTAGAAATAATTTCTTGTTGAGCTTTTATATAATGCTCGGGATCTGTTTTAGCTATATCAGAAAAACTTTTAACCTCTTCAGAATTTTTTGCTTCGAGCAAAATCATTTTTTGTTTTGACACTCAATCTGTTCAAAATTTTTCAAGATGGTCTTAATTTCCACCATGGACTTATCTTTTACATCACTTACAGAACTTGCAGTTTTATTTACTTAAATTGGAATATGTTCTGGTTCTGTTAGTGATTAAAATGGGTTCCCTGTGTTTTAATAGGTAAGAAACTTTGGTCATATTGAGCCTCCAGACACAACTAACGATTCACCTAACATTTTGGTATATCAGGTGTAGTTTTCATTATTCACATATCTCTTATTATATGCACTACTATTATAACGAGACACAAATTATTAACCTCTTTTTTATAGATCTATACTAGAACTCCTTTCACAGCAGGCCTTGCTTTTGTAACTGGAACCGATATTGATAATGTTAGAATACAGGAATAAGTCGACAGACTCTCATGTGTTTTTTTTTTTTTTAAATCTTAGTTAATTTTTTAATTTTGAATTAGTTATTGTCTTAGCAGGGTACAAGATTTCATCTTGGTTGTATCTCTTTCATACATGTAATAATATGGTTTTTCGTAATCATAACTAACACTGCCATTATTCAAAATAAAGTATTAGATATTGAAAAAAAGTATTAGGGGTTCAACCGAATCCATTTATATATAAAACCCTATAATGTGTACGACATCATGTTCACGATGTTTAATCACATGTTTAGAATCTCTTTGCGTAGGGTAGTTGGTTTTACTTTTACGTTTTGGTTTGTGAAATTGTAAAACACACTCTATAGGGATCATGGGTAACCCACCTAGAGTAGTTGTCCATGGAGTTATTGGTGCTTGTTCCGTGAAGTGGCTGGATACCATCAATATAGACTCCCAATCGGTCACGCAACATGCAACAAAATAATGTAAGTATCTGTGGCCACGCGCGGGCGTTCCCACTAGTTATATATTAACATCTTTGGTAAGCGAAAAGTTGGTAGCCGAAGACCAAGTCTGTCAAGAAAGAACTCAAACTCGTTTGGGGTTTGAAATGTTTATAGTACTTAATATTGTATTAACATGTGATAAGCTCATATAAACTTTTTTTTTCTTCTTTATGCAGTTTTATTTATTATTTTTTTTTAATTCACATCAAAATGCACTTTACATCAATATCGCAGGTAAGCGAGCAACAAGCTGCACCGCTACCCCTTTCTGAATAGCAAACCCTAGCCTATTAAAGACAAACCCCCGCCCCCATGTTGATGAGCCATTGCTGTGGACAACCTGTTGGACCCTAGTCAGCAAACGGATAGCTTCTGGAGCTAGGGATCCAAAGGTGTCGAAGGCGAAGGGGACAAATGCATGTTGGTTATCAGCACATGCTTTAGCGTGTTTATCCACCTTTTTTTACAAACCCCCTTTCCCTTAAACCAGCTAAGGGGGAGACTCCTGTGAGATCTACACAAGCATGTTTCCCTCCCGCCCAACCAAATACGAGCAGGTCCCCTGGTCTCAATGTAGATCTCCTTTCCATGGGGTCTGTAAGGAAATTCACAGGGGCCTCCTTCTTGGCAGAAATCCCCGCTCTCCTCAAGATGTCCCCCAAAACATCCCTCACCCAGTCATGCCGGTATTTGAAACCAGGGAGCTCCTTGCAATAAACAGCATGCTCCCCGTATTTATCCATGCAGGCTTTACGGCAGATTGGGCAGGTTTCGTCTTCTGGATACATAGGTATCATCAGCCGGTATTTGAGGATAGCCCTGTACTCAACAGCCGACATGCATTGCCCCAGCCCCTCGATCGGGATAACAGTCAAAAAGTCTTGCGCATGGGGGCCTTTCAAGCACTCAATCACCGCCTTCTGGCGGGGAGACAGGTCAATCTTTTTGCCCCATTTATAAAAAGTCTTACTTATAAACTTGTATAAGTAAACAATATTTAATACTAAAACTGTTATTTATCCAACCACTAAGGTATATATTTGGGTATACTTTAACCTATGTTAACTCCACCTAAGTGCCACGTCAATCTTTTTTCCCCATTTCACTTTGCCACACTCCAAGGAAATGGTTTAATCCCATGAACTTCATCTAACCCTATCTTTTAGTGGTTTTTGGTCTAAAAGAAAAGAATAATTAATTCAATCTCTTAACATTGGGTTAACATGTTAATACATAACCCATTTAATGTCCTTTAACACAAGGAGGGAGTGGTTTGCAATGTTAGTTAATATGCCATGTCATTGTTAACACTCTAAATGTTAGAGTACAACCGATGGCCTAATAGGAAGTACATGAATAATAATTGGTTTAAACCTACTATAGAGAAAAAAAAATGTCAAGTGCGTTTATCCCTCTAGTTACAAAAGAACACACACAACAAGTGTCATAAATGCAAACAAATATCACTAAAATTTTTATTAAAAAAAACAAAACAAAAATACTTAAATATTAAACATATCTGATTTTATATTATATTGTGTAATAGTGGCTTATATAATTACACTTTTATTAATTTCTTTTGAAAAATAATATATTCTCAATATGTTTGTGTATATATATTTGTGCATAGACATGTGTGTTGTATGTTAAAGAGAGAAAATATAGAAAGAAGGATGAGGATTACTCAACAAACTTTGGTTATATTCATGTTGATTGCCCTCATTTCATCTGGTTAATTATATATAACTATGTTTACTTATGCTTCTATCTCTTGTTGTATTTCATCTAATATATGGTTTATTTGTGAAGGTATGTGGCAGGGAACAATGGCAGCTCGACCTAATGCTCTACCACACTGCACGACAAGAAATGATTGTTTACCACTTTGCAAAGGTTGTGGGTTTTGTCAGTGTTTGGGGGGGATTTGTGTTCGTGGGTGTCCTGGCCCCCCGAGTCAAGATCTCGTCTATAAGGCCTTTTGTGATTATTGTAATTGAAAATTTGTGATTTGAAATGTCGAATTGTTCTTTTAGTATACAAGATGAATACAACATTTTTCTTCTATACTAAATAAATATTATTTTCCCTTACACTAAAATATTTACGCAAAAAATATCGTAAATGCTATGCCCAAGTTAAAGTGTGTATTCTGTATATTTTAAAACTCGGTTAGATTTTTGTATATTATAAGAGTTGAATAAATTTAATGTTATATACTTAGATACAAAAAAAATATATTTAAAAGACATGTGTATTGCACGGGTTTAATAAACTCGTATATTACACGAGTTGAATACAATATAGCATAATCCGTTAACACATACAGTTATCAAGATATGTCTTTAAAAAATGAATTTTAACGTGCCAAATATAAATTCTAATATAATTAATCTAATACAAATTTATTTGGTTATGAAGGGGTATGGTTCCAAAAACCTTGCGCATACGCATAGGACCATAGCACAACCTTATCCCAAAATATCTTGAACAAAGACCCTGCGCGGCTGCGCAGCGGTCCTAAACAGGATTTGAGAAGAAACAGTTCAATAACAAAGAAGTATGGTCCCAAAAGCCTTGCGCAGACTCATAAAACCATTCCATAACCTCACTTCTAGAAACATATTTAACGAGACCACGCGTGGCTGTGCAGTGGTCCCAAACAAGTTATGGAAGAAAACAGTCTTTGATAACCATGAACCGGAAAAAAGGTGAAACAAACATTCAACTAACACCCTTGCGCGGGCTCGCGCAAGGGTACAGTTAGACTTAAAGAATGAAATCCTAAACACCACCGCGCGACTGAAAATCAAGACTTGTAAAAAGGAATATTTTCTGTTACAACTGAATGGACACGTGGCAAAGGCATAAAGGGTTACAGCTGTAGATCTTCTAGAAGACTTCATCGTGCATAGCCATTCAGTTATAACTAATTGTGACGTGGCATAATCTGGAACGCTCATCTAATCATGATGATGGCACTCGCTTGAAGATTAATCTACAAGAAACTCACTTTCCACCTGGCATCTCCCTAGCCGTCGATCGCACTTGTCTCACGCCGGAGGGTGGTCATGGAGAGAACCCCCATACTCCTCGTGGCGAGTCTAACGGATTTCTGTTTTGCAGTGATCACCGGAGAAGGAATCCAGCCAAACCCACGAATCAACGAGAGGATTAACCTTTTTATGCAGAGACTAAACCCTTGATCTCATTGATTCCGGTCAATTCTGATCACTGTTTCTTCAGGTTAATGATATAATAACTATCAATAATTAAATAATAAGTCTTTATAACAAAGTATTTATTTTTTTCAGTATCATTATTATTTAATAGGGGGAGAGGTGATAAAACAAAATTCAGATGTCCTATATTTTAGCTAAACAAAAAAGAATGTTTCTTTTGATATTTGTAGGGTAAGGGTATATGTGATTTTAATGAATTGATAAATTTATTGAACTCCATTATTTTAGCTAGTGAAACTAAATAAATATATATTTTTAAAATTCGTATTTAATGTTATTGTAAAAGCATATGTACAATAATCATATATCACATATATATGCAATAATATTATATTACATATATGTAATACTGAGTTTTCTATTTTTCTCAACAATAGTGATTTTTCGCATGCTCCTCCCTGTATATATATATGTAGAGGATCATATACATTAATCTAAAAGTGTGAGAAGGGTGAGAAATATTATGGTGATGACATGTGTCCTCAATCTAAATTAATTCAAAAGGGTAAACAAATAATTTTCTTATTGATTTAATTAATTGATAAGCTTCCACAACCGCCACCCTTAATTATAGGAATACGAATTAAGAATTAATCTACGAATTAGTGTCATCTCGTTCAGAACTGTATAGTGTTATATATTTTTATATAGTATTATATAGTATTACATAGTGTCACATAGTGTTATATCGTGTTATATAGTGTTTTTTTGGTGTTATATAGTGTTATATGATGGATGTATAGTGTTATATAGTGTTATATGGTATTATATGGTGTTATATAGTGTTATTTAGAGTTATATAATGTTATATAGTGTTATAGTGTTATATGTGTCTAATAGCATGTCTATGATAGATGTATAGTGTTATATGGTGCTATATAGTGTTACATAGTGTTATATGGTGTTATATGGTGTTACATCGTGTTATACGGTGTTATATGGGGTTATATAGTGTTATATGATGGATGTATAGTGTTATATATTTCTTGTAGCAGTTACATATTTCTAGATTTTTTAGAATGTCTGAATTTTAAAATAAGTTTAAAATTGAATCAATAGAATTTAGGATGAATCGTTAGAATTTAGGAAAGGTTACCTAATTTAAAACATATACAAAGACACTATTACCCCTACAATTTTCAAATCAGTCCAAACAATTAAAACATAATTTATAATTTGGTCCCTATTAATCTCAACCATTAGATCAAAGGTCTAATGGTTTAAAACACTTCTCACACTTTTGAATTAATGTACACTATCCCTACCATATATATATAGGTACAGGATCAAGAGAAAACGCCCTAAAGTGTGAGAACGGTGAGAACGGATCCTGGCTTAACACGTGGCACATGACATAGTGAATGGCGGAGGGGTTTTTTTTGTCCTTTCATATTTTGTTTTTAAACGCGTCTAACAGCACCTTTCCATTTCTTGGCGTTTAACAAATACATGGTGTTCTTATTGTTTTTTTAGATCAGGGGCATAGTAAATATTTTGGCGTTTATGGCGCCCCCAAATTGAATAAAATCATTTAGTAATTATAAGTTATTTTCCTCCATGGCGTTTCTCAAATTCATTAGGCGTTTTTGCAGATTTCAACAGTTTACATAGGTGTTGTAAATTGTGCCACCTCACATAACGCGGGTTTTATATAATGAAAATGTTAGGAACTTGGAATGGTTATGGTTTGTAATACACATTATAATTTAATCGGATATCAGTCGGACGCCCGTTGCAACGTCGCGGGCATTCCCACTATACCTTATTAAGAGAACGGGGTTTTTTACCCTTTTGGTAATTTACCATGTTTACAAGTTATGAAGCATCATGTACAAGGATGTGTAAGCCATTTTAGAGGGGTTTTCATCAATGTTTAAAGACGTCTTAGGGGTACATCAGAGATTTCATCCATGGAACTTCAGAGATCCCTACATTTATGTCACCACTTAAACCGTCAATGGGGTTACAGATAGCCAAATCGACAACTGAGTACATCCTCTTCAACATTTGAAAGTTGAAGTTCAGCCATTAATCAATTTCATAGTTTGAATTATTGTTGAAGTAGCTTTTTTGTGGCCGTTTGGAAGGACAAAATGAGGTGAGTTTTTTGTTTGAAGTTCATCTTTATCTTCATCTTTATCTTCAACCCACTCATCAGTGTCATCCGTCTCTTCATTCCATTCAAATATTCATCAAGAACAAAGCATGAAAAATGACATATGTCTGACACCAGCATCTTTTTCTTGAAGATTTGTCCATCTCATGCAGCAAAATGTTATTGAGCTAAGAATGCATTCTGTGAAACTTTGCGTAGAACAATATTGAATATACAAGAAACGATGTTTGCCATTTTTGGCGTTTTACTGAGAAACGCCAAAAATGGCAAACAAAATTGAACATCAAAGATTTGGAATCTTTGATGTTTGCTTTTTTGGCGTTTTCTAAGATGATTGGTATATAGTAAAATATGGCGTTTTTGAGTTTGGTTTTTTTGGCGCTTCTAGGATGAATGGTTATAGTAGTAAATATGGCGTTTGGGGTTCGGTGTGTTTTAATGAAGGTCTGAGATGTTGTTTATATAGGATGTTTTTAGCGCGTAATGGCGTTTTATTCATGAGTTTGGCGTTTTAGGTAGAGAAGTCTAAAGACCCTTTTACCCTTAATGAAGCGCATCCACTTAATAGAATTGGTGTTATTTACAAAAACGTCACCGCGTCAATCTAGTCCATAAATTGTTTTGATCGGACGATCCATAACCGTTCTCACTGTTCTCACACTTTTCACCGTTTTCTCTAAATCCTGACCCTATATATATATATCGGAGAGGGTGGTAGGTGGTAATGGTGATGATGAAAAATAAAAAGAAAGATAAAACTTACTTTGATGGAGATATGCACAGCGGATGATGATGGATGAGAGTATGCACAGCGAAGTAGAAGGTTGCAGAAGATGGGTTTTTTTTTTATGTGTGTTGGAATATAATATGAAGAACTGGAGAAAACTTGGAATGATAAGGAAGTAAAGCTAAAGAGTTGTGGAGAGAGTTTTAGTGTGCCATAAAGGTAGTAATTTTATTGCTTCTAATGGTTACTCGTGTCTTCCAACGATTTACAAGTGTCATATATATAGGCAAAAATAATACAACAAAGTCATACAACCTAGTCTATCTAGTTTAGGAAACGAAGAAATTAAATGAAAACAAACAAAACTAAAAGTCAGTAATAAATAGTGTATGTAGAAAATTTGGCCATCTATCAAAGACTTTATTAGCTCCTATTATTTGTGAATAATTGAGCCATAAAATGTCATAGCTTTTGTCATGTTTTTTGTCGTGTGTCTTCTGTCATCATTGCTTGCGCCATCTCTTCTAGAAGTCCCTGTGTGTACTGTCTATTGACTGTGGACTCGAACAGTCTTGTTCTTTGTCTTGGAAGTCTTCTAGATTAACAATGTGTTGTAATTGTAGAGTATCTCCTTCCCCTGCAAAAGGTAAGAGCATACTCCAGTTTTGCTTTGCATATACATGTATATAGTGTCCTTCACCTATTAATTTGTAGTTTTCCCAAGAAAAATGGCTCGGAATTTCTGGGGTCTTCTGATGTTCTTTGATAAACTTTTGAAAATCTTTAGCAGGTTCTTCAACTGTATAATCTAACCATGGTAAGGATGCAAAATTTATAGAGGTTTTTATCATGGAGTTTTGCAGCCAGTTGGTTGGTCTGTTGTGTTCAATAAATATTTTTTTTCTTGCTGGCCTGTATGTGTATGAATCTGCAAATGGAAATGAGGAAATTACTTTGCAGCCAATGGTTGGTATTATGCATCGTGCTGCTATATTTCCTGCTGTTACTATGATCTTCTCTCCAAGTTGATTAAGGAGATCTTCTGTTCTTCGGTTTAACTTTATTTCCAGATAATCAATCATACCATGATGATAGAATTGAATTATTTGTTCATCTGTTAACTTTGTAGGATAATGTACTTGGAGCAACAAAAGGCCTGTTCCTTCTCCTTTTGCATCTGTTCTTTCCACCACTGTAAATCCTTGGGTTTCACTGTCCATTTTGAACGCCATGTCTACCAGCTGTTGTTGTAGATTGTATAAAATTAAAGGAAACTCTGTACAAACTTTTTGTGAGACCAGGTGTTCAAATTCTGGAAATCTTTCTGTTACTGGCCTCAAGCACTGCCACCAAGGTGTATCAAGAATCTTTGTCCTGAAACACTCAAAAGTCCTGTATACATCTGTTTTTTCTTTGTTTTCTTTTTTTCTCAATCTTTTGTAATAACTGTGCATTTTTTGCTTCGAGCAAAATCATTTTTTGTTTTAACAGGCTATTTTCAATTTTCAATTGTATATCTTGTGTATTTTTTTCCTTTTCCTCGAGCTGTGTTCTTAATGTAGAAATAATTTCTTGTTGAGCGTTTACAAAAAAGTGTGAATCATCCTATGATATTACATTTAGAAAAAATATGATATATCGGAGAAGATATATGTCACACCCCAATCGATGGCGGAATCATCGGGGCGCGGCACTAGGCGAACCAGATTGCTCAAGAGAATCCATAACAACTATATTGCGATAATATTTAATACATTCGTTATCCCATACTAACAAATAATACAATCACATATGTTATCACAGATTTCTTGTCCTCTCGAACAATACAAATCCGACAACCTAGATTTTAGTTGAGTTTCTAGACCTCCTAGCTTGATTTGATATAGTCTGCGATCTAACCTGCAACATACGTTAAAATATTTGTCAATACAAAAGTATTGGCGAGTATACAGGTTTGATAGGTATAGCGTAATAGATTAAAACGTGTAGCGAATTTCCACATGCATAAACGTAACACGCGACATATATACTCACAAAGCTGATACTACCAACTAAGTCCTCGATGCTCGAATATGCGATGGCAAACTAGACCCCGTCGGGCGCAATAGTACTATACTAGTCGTGGTGGGACGTCGCGAGTATAAGCCCTAGCACATATGCAACTAGTATCACGTATATCTATGCATAACAGTTATTCGCAAGTGATAATTCGATTGATTGAATAATTCGTTTGATAAGTTCGATTTGTTAGAAACGTATGTTACACCCAAAATGCGATTAAAAAGGGTTCAAGTATACTCACAGTGCGTGTTCAACAAGTAAACACAACTTGATTGGATTGATTGAGAGCGCGTCTAAGATTTGCCTGATTACAGGTTGATAGCATAAGCGCCGAACAATGCGTTAAACGGTGGCGGGGAAACAAGTGTCGAATGGTAATCCAACAGTGAAGGGGTAAGGTCCCAAAAACCTCATAAAAAGGATTTGAGATCATACCACAAATCAACCTTTTTAGCCTTTCGACCTTGCGCGGCCGCGCATTGGTCTTGCAAAGAAGAAGAAGTCAGCGATTCATAATTGCGCGCCCAAAGGAGAACATAAATCCTTGCGCCTTCTCCCATTTAACAAAGGATTTAAATCCTTTGTTCAATATCTCCACCTAAATATCCAGACTTGAATATTATTTTACCCAGACTTGGGATTTATTTGTCTGTGTCCACACAACAAGGTGTCACACCAGATTACAGCAGTAATCTTCTAGAAAGAAATACAGTCGTGCACCACCCAGACGGTTATAACCGTCTGGACACGTGTCATCACCACAAGCAACCCCGGAATCACAACGAAGGCATGCAATTGGAGAGTAATCTTCACTTAATCACTTGCCACGTGGCAGCCCCCCAGCCATAGATCAAACCACGATCCGTGTGCATTCACATCGGATCGAGACAACTTAACAAAAGATCAAAGAACTTAACGGAAGAAAAGATAACCGCTATGGCGTTAGCATCTTCCGTCATCTTTTCAATAACAGGTTTTCCCTCCCAAACTCCTGGTTATAAATAAGAGAACTGTTCAGGTAAAAACTCAGATCACTCTCACTTCTCAAATACTTATCTTCTCCGTTACCAATACTTATTCTCACGCCGGCGTCGGGTCAAGGAGAGAACCCTCTTCTCCCCTTGACGAGGCTAACGGTGTTCTTTTTTGCAGAACTACCGGAGAAGAAATTCCATTGCAACTGGATCAACCGAGAGAGAGCTAACCCTTTTATGCGGATTCAAACCCCCTAACTATCTCGGTTCCGACCATTTAGTTAGTGTTTCTTCATTGGCGCCCACCGTTTTCTCAGTTTTTCTAGTTTCTACCTCGTTTCGATTCAGTTCATTCCGTTTTCTGTTTTCGCACATGGCAGAAAATTCGTCATCTCACCGGCAACCTGGTCCTCGACCAAACGTCGGAAACAATTTACCAATAGAAGGGATCGTAGAAGAGGCCTCGGACGATAACGAGGTTCAATCTAATCGAGCAAATGATCCTGTCACTCCAGGAATGTTACCAGCAAATCCTACACAATCAATTCTACCACCAGGAGAAACTCCGATATCATGGTATGTCCGGTCCCAAGGGGCATTAAACGCCGTATACACACAATTGTGTGCTCAAACTGCTCCTGTAACCCAATCACGGAGGCCGGGGTCTAGAGCTCATGCCTCTCAGCGAGAAGAGTCAACTTATGACGATACAGGCAGTTACCAGAGACAACACCATGGCGAACCACACCCTCGTCGAAGACAATCGGTTCATGATAGGTTGGGTTCCCAACGGGACGCTCACACTGATGAATCCGATCAAACATATCGTCTGAGTGCAAACACCAGCGTATTCAACAGACTGCAACCAAACTATAACAAATGCAGGCCTCGGGCGATCTATAATCCCGAAGCAGAGCATAACTATGACTTAGTTTATCGCCCTGATGAAGCGGCAGAAAACTCGAAGTTCATACTGGAGATAGCTTTAGCTCCATTGGAAAGGGCTAAATTACCATCTAACGTTGGGAAATTCAATGGGTTAACTGACCCTGATGATCATCTAAGAGTATTCACCAGCGCAGGGTTGGTTGGCGGTTGGACTCTTCCGCTGTGGTGTCATTTGTTTGTGCAAACACTAACCGGCCCAGCGCGAATCTGGTTTGATAACCTACCAACAGGACAGATCGAGTCATGGAAGGATCTGCGAAGAAAGTTTTTAACACACTTCAGCCAACAAAGGCGGTCAAAACGTGATACATCCGACGTCATGAACATCTGGCGCCGCGATGATGAGAATCTGGAAGATTTTATTACCAGATACAATAAAGAAGTGTTAGAAATTGGAGGTGTTAGCGAACAACTAATCCGTGCTCAGTTTAAGTACGCGGTTAGGTGTGACGACATGGTCAAGGTGTTATCGGGAACAGAGGGCCTCCCCACGAGTTGGGAAAAGATAATGGCGGCGGCCAAGGTTTATGCGCAGACCGAGAAAAACCTTACTACAAACAGGCCACCACCACCACACAACAGGCCCGCAGACTTAAGCGCAAATGGTGAAAAAAGATACAAAAAGTCATGGCGCGAGGCATCAGGAAGTCGATCCTCGGAAGATGCCCGCACAACAACCAACAAGTTCTCTGCACAAAGAGAGAACAAGCACGAAAATAGGGAGAGGCAGTGGACTCCCCTAACAAAAACTCCGGTGGAGGTGCTAAGTACTGAGGATCACCAATTCAAACCTCCGATTCCGATGAAGAGTAAACGTGGTCAAGACCCGACGCAGTACTGCGAATATCATAAGGATAACGGGCATACCACGAATAATTGCATATCTCTGCGCACGGAAATAGAAAAGGCCCTCAAAAATGGAGAACTTACGCATTTACTCCAGAACATGCGCAAGGAGATTAAGCAGATTACCCGGGGAGAAGAAAGCTCAAGCAAACGGGCTAAAACTTAAAAGACTCTGTAAATTTTCCGCAGAAACGACATGACTTATCAAAAGAGGCGGAATTATCAGGGAGTAAGTTAAGTTCCATTTAATTATCCGAAAAACTTTGTAACGCCTCTGAGCATTATCCATGAATAAAATTACAAAGTTTCTATTATTTTTGTGTTTACAAAATGCATGCAATTTCTTTTTAGTAAGTGCAAAAACATTATGGTAGTATAACACAAAGCTCCATGCGCGGTCAGTGATCACGTCACAAACGACCATAAACTCATACATGAGCTTCATACCAACTTTATTTGCCTTACTCAAAGCAAAAGTAATTGTACTCATGCAAAATATTGTAAAGACATATTAACAAAACAAATAGAAACATACTATTTTTGGCGTACAAATACGCCCTAAAAAGTTTAGACACAACAGTGTTTAAAACCCTTGCGCAACAGCGCACCATCAAAACAAGGATCAACATCCTACATAAAAAAAAAAATTTGTTCAATACAATTTCATCCTACTCTAAATCTTCACCCCCATCCGGAAAGATTTCTTTAAGCTGTGCAACATGATCATCCGATTGCAGCGCCACATTTATCAACTCCATCACTGGAAGTTGCAAGTTATTAAACTCTGTCTTCATAGAAGCAAGCGCGCTGGCAGTATTAACGCCAAAGGTAGCAGACTTGCTATCATCCCAGTTAACCTTTAAAGCGCTATTCACATGTTGGGAACATTCCGCATAACCTTGCGCGTAACCATCTCGTCGCGCAGCAACCATCAAATTAGCAACAGTTTTATCCAGTTCTTCAGAGTTTAATACAGATTCAGCAACCTATGAAATCAAGTAAAGATAAGCATCAAAACAAGAAAAGCGCATACATGGACAAAAAAAGAAGAAAGGAACTTACACAAGCAATCCCGCGATCTTTCAACCAGGCCATATCATTCTTCAAAGGTTCGAGCTCGCTTTCCGCTGAGACCCGCGCCATTTCTGAATTCTCCAGTTTTTCTTCAACCTCAGTCAAACGGCGGGACGTTTCAGTATTTTCAGAACGCGCAAGCTCCAGATCCTTCTTCAATTGTTCCTGGTCAGAAACCAAAGCGGTAAGTTCCTCTAATTCTTTATCTCTAACGGCAAGAGTAGCTAAAGCTTGTACCTCCCGTTGCTCGCTTCGTTCCCTATGAGAACGCGCTTCCACCAACATAGCTTCCATATCAGCTTTTTCTTTCTTCAATCTTTCTACCTCCGCATCTTGGTTCTTCAGATTTTCAACTTCAGCCTTGAGGTTATTTATAATATTGCGAAGGTTTGCTTTCTCAGCATTATCCTTTTCACAAATTCTCCTCCAATTTTTGCGTTCTTCAGACAGAAGCGCAGCTTCAGCTTTTCTTTTCCAACCAGAAACCGACCATTCCTCAGTCTTGCGCTCAGCTTCAAACTTAGCTTGCTCAGCCTCTAATTTAGCCTTCAACTGAGCCACAAGTTTTTCATCTTTAGCAAACTTCCTTTGTGATGCTACAAAAGATACTCGCTCTTTATGCATGCTATACCACTCACGCACTATACGGTGAGTAGTAGAAACATGAGAAGCAGTTTCTGCAAGATAAGACTGATAGGTCTGTTCATAAGGCTGATTTTCCTGAAATTTAATCTCGCCAGGCGGAAGTATCCCCTGCAACCAATCTTGGCATACACGCCAATCCGAGAAGGTATCTCCTTTCTTCACATTCCAAACAGGAACATGAAGATCAGCAGCATCTTTCTCCGCATACGTCCGGTAATAATACTCTCCCAGGGTTTCTTCCAGACGAATTGGAGATTGCTTCTCAACACCAGCAGATGAACCTGCCTCCTCAGTGGCGGTCTCCTCAGTATGCTCAGGTATAGTTTCAGAAGGTCTAGGGGGAGAAGATTGAATTTTTTCAGCAGTTTCCTTTTCCGGTGTTGGTGGATTATCAGCATCATTTACCACACCCGGCTCAACAATCTGTTCAGTCTCTATATTAGCACCAACAGGCTCCTCAGCCTCAATAGTTTTCTCAACACCTTCCTCAGCTATCTCTGAAGACTCTAACGGGTCTGTAACGGCAGCGCGCGGCGGGGAAGAGGGAAGTTCTTTATCAACCACAGTTGGTACGTCTACAGGAACAGGAGAAACAGGAATTTCTGGACAAACAAAAGTCTGTAAAAATCCTATCCGCTCAAAGAAAACAAAGAAAAGCAATACTTACCAGGAATGGATTCTGAAACAAAAGCATCTAGGTTTCCTTTTCTGGTAATTTTCTTCCTCTGCACTTTCTTGGGAGGTTGACCCTCCGCATCAGGATCAGCTTGCTTTCTCTTACCAGCCTTCCTATGAAGCAAATGTTCGGGACTGGAATCCAGATCGATAGGCTCATTCGGGTTAGAAGGAGGAATATCAGCAGAATCCTTTGGTTCAGGCTTTGGTTCCCGCATAGTCACTACAGGAATAAGACCCTCCAAAGAGTCAGAAACCACCACATAATCACACCTGGAGTCAGAAGTACGGCGCGTACCTTTCTTCTCTCCAACATTTTTCACTTTCAAAGATTGAGTCTTAACAGTTTCACTTCTCTTCGGCACGGAAGTAGACGTAGTTGCGCGATTTTCCTTCTCAGGGCCCACGCCCAAATTTAACAATTCACCTACAAAAGCGCAAGACAAAAAATTACTCAAAGCAAAAACAGAAAGGGAAAACAGATGTAAACTCACCAGCACCAGCTGCCGGTTGAACAGATAGGTCCGCATCCCGCGGAAGAACAAAATTTCTCACGATACGATGATACCAGAGCTCCTCTTCTGGTTTCTTCTTGATAGTTCCCATTCTTCCGCCTTCCCTCTTGAAGGCAACAACATATAGAGAAACAACTACATTTTGAAAAGAGAGCAGGTCAAAAAAAAAAAAAAAGAGGAACAGTGAAAAAGCCTCAAACTTACTATGACCATCCTCGGTGTATACGGGTTTATCATCACGTTCCATCTTCCAGTTCAAACTCATGCCGGCTCCGACTAGGGCTTTCTCCGGCAAAGCAATATTGGGCACATCCTTCAGATCTTGGTACCAGTTCTCATCAACAGGAGTCTGAAGCGTTTCAATCGGAATGTCGTCCTTCCCTCTTAAAATCATCTTCACCGGAATCACTCCAGCCTTGATAAAGAAGAATTTATGTTTCCAATCATGAAACGATTTTGGGGGTTGATGTAAAATCTTCTTTGCAGAAGCCCTCTGAACAAATGAATAAAATCCTTGGATACAATGCATCTGATAAAAAACCCTAAATCGGGGAATGGTCGGCTCCACATGCATCGTCCGACATACGAATTCGAAATGTCGAACCCTAACCATACCAATAGGGTGAAGTTGGGAGATGTGCAGATTATAGAATCCAAGAATTTCAAGGAAAAATCTAGTGACAGGCAAGCGAAAGTTACCATCACAGAAGAAATCCCAAAAAAGGGTAATATACCCGGCCGGAGCATCTGCTGCTGTTTGCCCCTCTTCAGGATACAAAGCACCCCAGTTCTCCGGAAACTTAAGATTCTGAATCAAACCTTCAAAAGACGCCCTAGGCCACTTCAGTGGTGGAAGTACAGTCGACATATCTTCAACAAGATCCTCTTGACGTTCTCCGGTTGACATAAGCGAAAGAAGGATGGAAATTTTTTTTAAGAACAAGGAATTGGGAAAAAATTTCAGAACAATGATTACACATAGGAGGTTACCCAAACGATTATATACCCATCGCAATAAATAGCATCGGTAACCATCACAGCACTGTTCCGAGTATCACGGTTCCCCAAGCAACAGAAAAAGCAGATGTCAGAACATACACGCGTTTACACGCGCGCATGTAAGACACGGGCAGTAAAAAACAACTGACAAAGACAGGTTGTCAAAATCAATTTACTGTGCTAACTTCAAGTTAAAGATTTTCCATAAAAATCTTTACAAATTCAAATCTTCTCATAGAAGCTTTCTTACCTTTTCGCGCCCAAAAACCATTTCCCTCTCATAAGTCCAGTGCTCCACTTATTTGCATAAGTACAACACTAGACTGGGGGGACTTCAAGGGGTAAGGTCCCAAAAACCTCATAAAAAGGATTTGAGATCATACCACAAATCAACCTTTTTAGCCTTTCGACCTTGCGCGGCCGCGCATTGGTCTTGCAAAGAAGAAGAAGTCAGCGATTCATAATCGCGCGCCCAAAGGAGAACATAAATCCTTGCGCCTTCTCCCATTTAACAAAGGATTTAAATCCTTTGTTCAATATCTCCGCCTAAATATCCAGACTTGAATATTATTTTACCCAGACTTGGGATTTATTTGTCTGTGTCCACACAACAAGGTGTCACACCAGATTACAGCAGTAATCTTCTAGAAAGAAATACAGTCGTGCACCACCCAGACGGTTATAACCGTCTGGACACGTGTCATCACCACAAGCAACCCCGGAATCACAACGAAGGCATGCAATTGGAGAGTAATCACCACTTAATCACTTGCCACGTGGCAGCCCCCCAGCCATAGATCAAACCACGATCCGTGTGCATTCACATCGGATCGAGACAACTTAACAAAAGATCAAAGAACTTAATGGAAGAAAAGATAACCGCTACGGCGTTAGCATCTTCCGTCATCTTTTCAATAACAGGTTTTCCCTCCCAAACTCCCGGTTATAAATAAGAGAACTGTTCAGGTAAAAACTCAGATCACTCTCACTTCTCAAATACTTATCTTCTCCGTTACCAATACTTATTCTCATGCCGGAGTCGGGTCAAGGAGAGAACCCTCTTCTCCCCTTGACGAGGCTAACGGTGTTCTTTTTTGCAGAACTACCGGAGAAGAAATTCCATTGCAACTGGATCAACCGAGAGAGAGCTAACCCTTTTATGCGGATTCAAACCCCCTAACTATCTCGGTTCCGACCATTTAGTTAGTGTTTCTTCAAACAGGACGGCTGTCCGACAGGACGGCTGTCCGATCGAACAAGACGGCTGTCCGACAGGACGGCTGTTCGACAGGACGGCTGTCCGACTGGACGGCTGTCCGACAGGACGGCTGTCCGATCGAACAGGACGGCTGTCCGATAGGACAGCTGTCCGATCGATAGGATAGGATGGCTGTCCGATAGGACGGCTGTCCAATCGTTAGGATAGGTTGGCTGTCCGATCGGACGGCACTCCGTCCCAACGATCTGATCATCTTTGGCACCTGATTATTTTTTAAGGTTTTACAGTTTTGATCGGTCGTCTATTTGATAGAAACCAGATCTTGAACCAGCGCAACACTAAGTATGAGTAGAAGGTCGGTACAAGCTCCGATTCTATCGGTTTTGAGTGCACTAAGTGTAAGAGAGTTGAAAGAAAGCTGGAAAACCATCTTTCAACCCTTTTAACCATGATTACGTGTAATTCTATGCGAGTACATTGTCTAATCATGTGGAAATTCTTCAGATCTGAGTTGTTCTTGGTGGAATGAGGCCAAAGCTTGAAGTTCATAAGAACTCCATGATGACATCATCCTAGAACACCTCAAATCCATTTATTTCACGGTTAAAAGTTGAGATTCAAAAGATAGAAACGTGGAGGAGTGCGTGCAGATCATGAAAGTACAAGATTTAGGACGAGATCTTACCGGAATCGTGAGAAATCTAAAGAAAAGTGAGGAGAGCGTGCTGGTCGAGTGAGAGCTCCACATCAAGGCTATTGATGTAAAAGTGGAGGTATTTATAGGCAAGAGGGGAGAGGAGGTGGTGCAGTGAGTCAGATCGGACGGCTGTCCGATCGAACAGGACAGCGGTCCGACAGGATGGCTGTCCGATCGAACAGGACGGCCGTCTAACAAGACGGCTGTCCGATCGAACAGGACGGCTGTCCGATAGAACAGGACGGTTGTCCGATCGGATGGCTGTCCGATCGAAATGCCATTCGATCAAATGCCTCCGGCGAGTTGAGTTTTGGCGTTTCGTTTTGATCGTTAAGCGTTGCGATAGTTTGGTTACACATTTTCATACCCATATATATGTATATTTATTATAATTTAATCACAAAAAGGTCGTATATACGTATCCATACTTCAAAGTTGCGATACAATAATCGGATTTCGATTCGAGTATGCGATTATTAGTGACCTTTCACGGCCATCAAGGAGGGTAGTATAGGTCCTTTCTCGATGTCATCGTGAACGTTATTATGTTTTGTGCCACAAAGACTGACGGGGTACCACTCACTCGTATTGTCATCATCGTCACGACGACTAGAGCTATAGCACTCACCCGAGAGTCTTTGTTAGCGTTAATTATCTGCGTGTCGACACATCACGGTCACCGAGGAGGGTAGAATAGGTCCTCACTCAATGTCTTCGTGAGTGTTAGTGTTTGTGGTGTGGTATAGTATAGCGATATTGTATTTCGAAAATATGCGATTATCCTTCGAATAGCGATGTATGCGATATAGTTACATTATGATCCGAATCTCTGGTGCTAGGCGTAACGAGTAAATCGAGTAGTAACAACGCACAAAAGTGCGGGTTGTTACAGTCTCCCCTACTTTAGGAAATTTCGTCCCGAAATTAATCCAACAAGTAGACTTTTGAGGTTTGATTTTACGTAAGTAGCGATTCAGCGTGTGACTTGACCGAGAGTTGACAAGCGAGAGCGTTTCGAATAAGAGAGATCGATTGCGATAGCGGGAAGGCGACGTAAAAGACAAAAGTAATATCCCACGAGTTGGCGTTCTAAAGTACCTCGTGTCTCGAAGAATTCGTTAGTTCGATGCGATTGTAATTTTAAGAACTCGAAAGGTTTCTCATGATGTAGGGTTATCGGAGTCATCGTTAACCGACGTTACAAGAAACGTTCGTTTTTAGATATTAAAAAGGAATTTTGGACGGAAATCTTGAAAATTTTCCTTTTAACGTGAGGTCAACGGAGTCGATGTTAACCAACGTTGCAAGGGAGTTTAAGTTTTAAACATTTTAAGGAATTCGAAGATGGAAACCGAGGTTACGAAAACTCTCCTGTGGCATGGGTTCAAGCTGAACTCGATGTCGAACCAATGTCTTAAGAGGGATTTCGTTTTGATGTTGTAAAAGCTTTAAAGAAAAACTTGGACTTATGAAACTTTTCTTGGACATGGAGTTAAGCTGATTCGATGTTATCTCCACGTTGTGAGAAAATTTCACTTGTCCACCGGTTTTAAATCAAAATTTTAATAAAAACAAGTTTTAATAGTACAAAAGGTAGTTGATCACCGAGCCCCACTTGGCACTTTCCCATGGAAGTTTGTTAATATGCTTAAAACACTTATATATAGGAAGTACCAGTGGCGTATCCACCATGTTTTGCCCATATTACTTCTGTTTCATGAGGCGGTGTCAGGTGTGCCGATATGACACGAATATAATTTGCGCTTACCCGGCCCAATCGATAGGAAGTCGGACCAAGTATAAGATAGAATCGAACAGGTTAAACTGACGAGTTGAATTGCGAACGTAGCTGTAGTAGCGTGCGCGAGTAGCCTGATGACACAAAGTATTTATGTGTCGTGTTTGGGTAGGCGTTGAGCGATAAGCGATAAGCGAATAACGCGTTTTCGATTAGATTCCACTTTGAACCCACATGGCACGTTTCCACGAGAGTTTGCTAACATGGTGAAACACCACGTTTAACCAGGTTAGCTTCGCCTCGTGAAGCGATGTCATGTGTACTAATACCTCACAGATTGCAATGAACACCAAGCGAGCGATAAGCGGTACGCGATACGCGATACGCGAATAAGCGGTAGACTATACACGATAAGCGATAAGCGATTAGGTGATTAAGCGAATAACATAACACAACACTAGTAACGACGGCGACGATAAACGAATTACGATAAGCGGCAGTTGTTGCGTTGCAAGCGATGGGGGTATGCACGATTTATGCGGTTCGATTTGATTGATTACCACCACAGAGTTTACTAACATCGGGCCCCGCATGGCCTTTTTCCACGAGAGCCCGCTGATATGACTAAAACACCTTGCTTTAACCATATGAGCTTCATCTCGTGAAGCGAGGTCATGCATGCTAACTTATCACAGATAACGGTATAGCGATGGATTGATACACAGCAAACGACATAGGTTCACATGATAAGCGATAGAGATTGCGAGATACTCGCGATAAGCGATTGCGATTAGCCGAGTTTTGTTTCGAATAAGCTTAATGTTACGTTGCGACGCATCACTGTTATCAAGGAGGGTAGAATAAGTCCTCACTCAGACAACATCGTGAGCGTTTATGTACTTGATGAGATTGGTTGCAACAGACTTACGACCAGTCTTGCGTTGATGCAATTGTCCTGCGAGGTAGGCTCTCCAGAGTCCATCGATGAGGCGATTGCATTGCGTTTGCAGACTTAGGACAAGTCTTGCGATGATGCGATTTTGTTGTTACGCCTTGCGATTGAGTGTAGTGTGTTGAAAATAATCACAATAGTATAATAGGTCTAATAACGTTCAACTCCACGTGGCACTTTCTTCACGGAACTTTGGTAGTATGATAAAGCATACCTTGCTTGACCCCTACTACTTAGATCCCGTGGTTTGGTGTCATACTTCGTCGTAACGCTTATGGCACCTTAGAATTTACTACGATCTCCGTGCACTGACCCAAATAATCTCGTGTGCACCCGTGATTAGTCGTTCCTTGCACGTTTATCGTACCTCGTTCTAAGAGTGTAGTGGGGGTAAAACACATTATTTCGTGATATAGTATATAGTATGTGTGTGACTCTAGTCTAAGTGCGACGACTAGAGTGTGGAAGAGAATACGCATAGTAGCAACACCGAGTAATAGAGCAGGTCCAAAACTTAGAAATTAACGTCAAAAATTGTATCATTACAACTTTATCCTACGCTTGGTAGATGTTTGATGCTGAAGACTTTTGCTGGAGCTGTTGCTGTTGTACTCGAGTTCGCGGTTCGATGCGGCAGTTGCGGGTGAAGTGACCGTAACGATTGCAGTTATTGCAATAGCGACAGTCAGTCCCAACTGGATGATGATAGGTACACGAGTAACACTGAGGATGAGCTCCAGTGTATGCTCGTTTTGGAAACACCGGGATTGCTTGAAGAGGCTTCGGCTGCGGCAGTTCGGTGGTTGATGAGTTCGGGCTTGAAGTCTTTCGTTTGCGGCTGGGTTTGTCGGTGTCTTGCGAAGAGGTGTCGTCGTTGGAGGATTCGTCTGAGGACTCACTTGTAGAATCTTTGGCCGATTTGTCGGATGATCCGTCGGCAGATTTGTTAGAAGAATCGTTGGCAGATTCGTCAGAAGAACCGTCAGCAGATTCATCAGAAGAATTGCCAGCAGATTCGTCATAAGAATCGTCAGCAGATTCATCAGAAGAATTGCCAGCAGATTCGTCAGAAGAATCGTCGACAGGATCGCCTGAAGAATTAATGGCGATTGCTTGATAAGCTTGCTTGACATGATTCTTTGAGAAGAACCCTTCCATGAGTCGTTTGTTGTTGATTTCTGCGGCTAAGCGGTAGGTTTCTTCGATGGTAGCAGGTCTTGCAGCTTCGACAAAATCACCCACACACTCAGGCAAGCCGCGAATATACTTCGAAATGGCTTTTTCTGAAGTGTCGACTTGACTTGGGCAGATTATGCTAAGCTGTTTGAACCTTGCGGTGTAGCCAGCGTTGTCACTTTCGAATTGCTTGATTTTCCAGAATTCGTCTTCCAGCTTCTGAATTTCGTGAGGAGGACAGTACTCTTTCTTCATGAGCTATTTCAGCTCATTCCAAGAGAAAGCGTAAGCTACAGAGATTCCACGTTTGTTACGTTCGGCGGTCCACCAATCGAGTGCTCGTGATTGGAATACTCCGGTAGTGCAAGTAGTACGGAAACTATCGGGACACCCACTTTGACGAAGGGTAACTTCGATAGAATCGAACCACTGGAGTAGTTGAGTCGCACCTCCTTCACCCGTGAATTCCATCGGGTCACAGGCTTTGAAGTGTTTGTAAAGGAAAGTAGATTGCGGCGCTTCCGTCTTGGAGTCTTCCGAGGTTCGAGAGTTGCTGAGAGAGTGCACTCGAGCGGCAATTTGAGGAATAAGCTTTACCACTTCTTTGGTCACAAGTGATGCAATCCTCTTTTCGGCGCTTCGTTTGGCTCTTCTCCTAGCTGTTCGTCTCGAGGTAGAGTCGTTGGAAGGCATCTAGACAGGAAAAGACTTGGAATGAGATTCGATCATAATGATTTTTGAGTTTCGCGATGCGATTGAGCGCGTTCAAAACTTGATGCGATAGTATAATAGTAATGCGAATCACATAGGAAACACGAAATTCCTAAGTTCTCACACAACGACTTGTTTGTTTATACGTATATATATATATATAGATGTAATTTGTAGTCATTCACATATAGGTCGATTTAGGATAAGCGAGGACGCGTTGAGGTGAGGTAACGAGAGCGAAGACGATCGATTATGCATTAGTTTTGTTGCGAACATTCGGGTTTCGTTTTAGATTGCGATGGCTGTGCGAATTATGCGTTTATAAAGCAGGGAGTGAAAATCGTTAAATCGAGAAATCGATAAAGCGTAAAGTTTCAAAACGTAAATAAGTTCCAATCATTCGTAAGATCAGCGGTTCGTATGCTAGAGTGCCTTGGGTGTTTAGGCGTCGACTACCCAAGGTAAACCAACTACATCTGACAAGTTCGTGCACGCGTGTTGTCCTAGAGGTCTTATGCTTCCACTGGGATGCAGCTCATGGCATTCATCCTCCTAGTCATCGCGTGGCTCGAGTTATCGTGATAGTCGAGTCCTTGGTGAGAGCTTTTTGAAAACCAATTTATAGAGAGTGGAATGGCTTATTAAGGTACGGGTTTCACCCCTGACTTAACAGCTTCGTTCCTATTTGTGGTTATGCTCTTCGAACAAATTCGTGAGTTCCACTAGATTTCGAAATGGAGACTTTCGTCGAGATGTGGATGTCACTCCTAACTCGATGAAAGGTTCTCGTGCTGGAAAATGCGCTGAGTGAGCGATCTCGTCGAGAGTTCTTGGTTTTCACACCTGGTCTCGACTGGATCACTCGGTTTCGTTATGCGAGTATTTTCAAAAAAACACGTGTATTGTGTCAGCCTTAGGAAAGGCTAAGTAGTATTCCAGCCTTAGGAAAGGCTTATTCGTGTGAAGCCGTAGTACGTGGTGTTCACACAAGGTTGTAGCTTTTAGCAATTTCGATCGAGAGTATCAAATAGGCCCGTTACAAACCTTACTGGTTCGTACGAGTCAGCCTGTTGGTACTTAGACTCTAGACTAAGTCAATTTCTAAGACGTCGACCCGGACTAGGTCGAGTCTTACCTAATTCCCTATAGTTATGGCTCTGATACCAATCTGTCACACCCCAACCGATGGCAGAATCATCAGGGCGCGGCACTAGGCGAACCAGATTGCTCAAGAGAATCCATAACAACTATATTGCGATAATATTTAATACATTCGTTATCCCATACTAACAAATAATACAATCACATAAGTTATCACAGATTTCTTGTCCTCTCGAACAATACAAATCCGACAACCTAGATTTTAGTTGAGTTTCTAGACCTCCTAGCTTGATTTGATATAGTCTGCGATCTAACCTGCAACATACGTTAAAATATTTGTCAATACAAAAGTATTGGCGAGTATACAGGTTTGATAGGTATAGCGTAATAGATTAAAACGTGTAGCGAATTTTCACATGCATAAATGTAACACACGACATATATACTCACAAAGCTGATACTACCAACTAAGTCCTCGATGCTCGAATATGCGATGGCAAACTAGACCCCGTCGGGCGCAATAGTACTATACTAGTCGTGGTGGGACGCCGCGAGTATAAGCCCTAGCACATATGCAACTAGCATCACGTATATCTATGCATAACAGTTATTCGCAAGTGATAATTCGATTGATTGAATAATTCGTTTGATAAGTTCGATTTGTTAGAAACGTATGTTACACCCAAAATGCGATTAAAAGGGTTCAAGTATACTCACAGTGCGTGTTCAACAAGTAAACACAACTTGATTGGATTGATTGAGAGCGCGTCTGAGATTTGCCTGATTACAGGTTGATAGCATAAGCGCCGAACAATGCGTTAAACGGTGGCGGGGAAACAAGTGTCGAATGGTAATCCGACAGGACGGCTGTCCGATCGAACAGGACGGCTGTCCGACAGGACGGCTGTCCGATCGAAGAGGACGGCTGTCCGACAGGACGGCTGTCCGATCGAAATGCCATTCGATCAAATGCCTCCGGCGAGTTGAGTTTTGGCGTTTCGTTTTGATCGTTAAGCGTTGCGATAGTTTGGTTACACATTTTCATACCCATATATATGTATATTTATTATAATTTAATCACAAAAAGGTCGTATATACGAATCCATACTTCAAAGTTGCGATACAATAATCGGATTTCGATTCGAGTATGCGATTATTAGTGACCTTTCACGACCATCAAGGAGGGTAGTATAGGTCCTTTCTCGATGTCATCGTGAACGTTATTGTGTTTTGTGCCACAAAGACTGACGGGGTACCACTCACTCGTATTGTCATCATCGTCACGACGACTGGAGCTATAGCACTCACCCGAGAGTCTTTGTTAGCGTTAATTATCTGCGTGTCGACACATCACGGTCACCGAGGAGGGTAGAATAGGTCCAAACTCAATGTCTTCGTGAGTGTTAGTGTTTGTGGTGTGGTATAGTATAGCGATATTGTATTTCAAAAATATGCGATTATCCTTCGAATAGCGATGTATGCGATATAGTTACATTATGATCCGAATCTCTGGTGCTAGGCATAACGAGTAAATCGAGTAGTAACAACGCACAACAGTGCGGGTTGTTACAATATAACAAAATCAAATGTAAGATATATTTGCAAATTCAAACTAAAAAATCCTGATATAATAATCAGAACAACTAATATAGAATACAGCCCATTAGATAGAGGAATTCAAAAAACAAATCCCTGAAATGGTAAATCAAGGATTAATTAGAAAATCAGAAAGTCCTCATAGATCTACAGCTTTTTTAGTAAGAAATCAAAGTGAGATAAAAAGTGGAAAAGCCAGGATAGTCTATAATTATAAAAGATTAAATGATAATACAATAGATGATGGGTATAATATTCCTAACAAATATAGTTTGCTAAATCTTATAAAAAATAAAAAAATATTTTCAAAATTTGATTTAAAATCAGGATATAACCAGTTAAAGTTAGAAGAAAACTTTAAACCATGGACAGCTTTTACATGTTTTGAAGGGCAATATGAATGGAATTTCCTTAGTTTTGGACTAAAAAATGCACCTTCAATTTTTCAAAGATTTATGGACAGTATATTTTTAAAATTTTATTTTTGCTTAGTATACATTGATGACATTTTAGTTGCAAGTAATACAGTGCAGGAACATGAGAAACACCTACAACAGGTCTTTGAAGAAATAAAGAAAAATGGTATAGTTGTTTCAAAAAGAAAAATGGAACTTTTTAAAAGAAAATTTTCCTTTTTAGGATTAGAAATTGGAAATGGAAAAATAGAATTAGAACCACATATTTCTACAAAAATTCTAAATTTTCCAGAAAAACTTGAAAACCTAAAACAGATACAAGTCTTTTTGGGTCTGGTAAATTATGCTAGAAAATTTATTCCAAACTTGTCAAGATTAGTTGGACCTTTATATGGTAAAACTACTAAAAATGGTCAAAGATATTTTAATCAGGAAGATATTAAACTAGTTAAAGAAATTAAAAAAACAGTTAAAAATATTAAACCATTAGAATAGCCATTAGTTACAGATTACATAATTATTGAAACAGATGGATGCAAAGAAGGATGGGGAGCAGTCCTTCTATGCAAACCAAACAAATACAGTTTCAAGGAAGAAGAGAAAATTTGTGCTTATGCAAGTGGTAATTTTCAAAACAAAACAAACTAGACTACAATTGATTTTGAAATACGGGCATTAATTTATGCATTAGAAAATTTTAAAATTTCTCTTAATAAAGAATTCACAGTAAGAACTGATTGTGAAGCAATAGTTAAATTTGTAAAAAATGACCAAAGTAAAAAAGTGAACAGAACCAGATGGGTTAATTTACAAAATATTGTACAAGGAAATGGGTATTTCATAAATTTTGAACATATTAAAGGAAAAATAATGGGATAGCTGATATGTTGTCTCGAAATATAAGCAAATGGTTTGTTGCAGATGGACAGAAAGAGAGACCTAGGCAAGACAAAGATTATACATCCTAAACAGGATAATTCTTCTTCAGCTTCAGAAGAAGAGAAAATTCAACAGTTATATACACAGTCAGCAGAAAAAATACACAGCCTGCTCTACACATCATCGCCACAAAGAAATATGGGGATGAATGAAGCTCCACAGTTCTACAGTTATCGACAGTCAAAGGCAATGGGCAAACGTCCCTTACACACTAATTTTACAAAGCCATTGATTGAATTTGGAACTTATGCTTTACAGATATGCAAAGAAGCTGACAAGAAGTTTCGTCCTATTATGGGAATGAAACTCACAGAAAAGCAACAATGCTTGTTAGACAACCTATGGCATGTCCAAACTATGCCACAAGCTTCATCGTTTAAATGTCAGGTGTTAAATGCTTTAAGCATTTATTTTCATGAACAAAGTTTAAAAACACCTGAAAAACAGTTTAAAACAAAACCAAATTACACACATTATGTTATATTCAGGGGTACAAAGATTGGTATTTTCAACAAATGGGAAACAGTTACACAACATATAAATTGTGCAGGAGGATCATTTTGGAAAGGTTATACAAGTTTTGCTGAAGCTCTTCAAGCAGCAAGAAACAGCTTTGGCATACAAAATTTTTACATAGAACCTGAAGAGGTTAAAAGTTTTTCTGATATAGCTAAAACAGATCTCGTGCATTATATAAAAGCTCAACAAGAAATTATTTCTACATTAAGAACACAGCTCGAGGAAAAGGCAAAAAATACACAAGATATACAATTGGAAATTGAAAATAGCCTATTAAAACAAAAAATGATTTTGCTCGAAGCAAAAAATGCATAGTTATTACAAAAGATTGAGAAAAAAGAAAACAAAGAAAAAACAGATGTATACAGGACTTTTGAATGTTTCAGGACAAGGATTCTTGATACACCTTGGTGGCAGTGCTTGAGGCCAGTAACAGAAAGATTTCCAGAATTTGAACACCTGGTGTCACAAAAAGTTTGTACAGAGTTTCCTTTAATTTTTATACAATCTACAACAATAGCTGGTAGACATGGCGTTCAAAATGGACAGTGAAACCCAAGGATTTACAGTGGTGGAAAGAACAGATGCAGAAGGAGAAGGAACAGGCCTTCTGTTGCTCCAAGTACATTATCCTACAAAGTTAACAGATGAACAAATAATTCAATTCTATCATCATGGTATTATTGATTATTTGGAAATAAAGTTAAACCGAAGAACAGAAGATCTCCTTAATCAACTTGGAGAGAAGATCATAGTAACAGCAGGAAATATAGCAGCACGATGCATAACACCAACCATTGGCTGCAAAGTAATTTCCTCATTTCCATTTGCAGATTCATACACATACAGGCCAGCAAGAAAAAGAATATTTATTGAACACAACAGACCAATCAACTGGCTGCAAAACTCCATGATAAAAACCTCTATAAATTTTGCATTCTTACCATGGTTAGATTATACAGCTGAAGAACCTGCTAAATATTTTCAAAAGTTTATCAAAGAACACCAGAAGACCCCAGAAATTCCGGGCCATTTTTCTTGGGAAAACTACAAATTAATAGGTGAATGACACTATATACAGGTATATGCAAAGCAAAACTGGAGTATGCTCTTACCTTTTGCAGGGGAAGGAGATACTCTACAATTACAACACATTGTTAATCTAGAAGACTTCCAAGACAATGAACAAGACTGTTCGAGTCCACAGTCAATAGACAGTACACACAGGGACTTCTAGAAGAGATGACGCAAGCAATGATGACAGAAGACACACGA
The DNA here is from genome assembly GCA_030545235.1 of Helianthus tuberosus. Lineage (NCBI taxonomy): Eukaryota > Viridiplantae > Streptophyta > Magnoliopsida > Asterales > Asteraceae > Helianthus > Helianthus tuberosus. Next base: position 32,579,061 of record CM060393.1, read on the forward strand.
CAAAAAACATGACAAAAGCTATGACGTTTTATGGCTCAATTATTCACAAATAATAGGAGCTAATAAAGTCTTTGATAGATGGCCAAATTTTCTACATACACTATTTATTACTGACTTTTAGTTTTGTTTGTTTTCGTTTAATTTCTTCATTTCCTAGACTAGGTAGACTAGGTTGTATGACTTTGTTGTATTATTTTTGCCTATATATATGGCACTTGTAAATCGTTGGAAGACACGAGTAACCATTACAAGTAATAAAATTACTACCTTTATGGCACACTAAAAATCTCTCCACAACTCTTTAGCTTTACTTCCTTATCATTCCAAGTTTTCTCCAGTTCTTCATATTATATTCCAACACATAAAAAAAAAACCCATCTTCTGCAACCTTCTACTCCGTTGTGCATACTCTCATCCATCATCATCCGTTGTACATATCTCCATCAAAGTAAGTTTTATCTTTCTTTTTATTTTCATCATCACCATTACCACCTACCACCCTCTCTGATATATTGGTATCAGAGCAAAGGCTTTCTTAAAATCTAATAGACTAAGACAAGTTCCTTTTATGGCGTGTTATGCCAGTATTTTTGGAAAACTCTCTTAGGTGAAGATTGTGGGAAAGATAGTTGCTTTGATAACATCATAAACAAAAGGGTTAACTATATATATATATATATATATATATATATATAGGGAGGGGCTCATGCGAGAACTCCATTTATTGTGAGAACCATGAGAACCAATGTGAACACAACCTAAAATAGCTAAAAAAAACCTAAAAAAACCTAACCCCCCCACCCCAAGCTAAATGCTAAAAACTAAAACCCCCAAAAAACCTAAAAAAATCTAAAAAAAATCTAAAAAAATCTAAAAATTTTGTTTTGATTTTTTTAATATTTTTTATGTTAAAATCGCTACTTTTCGAATCCAAAAAAATTTTTTTTTTTTTTTGCTTCGAAAAGTAGCGATTTTAACATAAAAAATATTAAAAAAATCAAAAAAAAAATTGTGTGATTTTTAGCTATTTTTAGGCATTTTTTTTTGTGTTCACATTGGTTCTCGCGGTTCTCGCAATAAGAGGTGGTTCTCGCATGATCTTCTCCCTATATATATATATGGTAGGGTTCATTTGAGAACCACTCTTATTACGAGAACATGAGAACCAATGTGAACACAACAAAAAAATCTAAAAAAACCTAACCCCCCCCCCCCCCCCACACACACACACACCTCCCAAGCTAAATGCTAAAAACTAAATCCCCCCAAAAACCTTAAAAAACAAACTAACCCCCCACCCCCCAAAAAAAACCTAAACACCACCCCTCCCCCACTCAAGCTAAATGCTAAAAACTAAACCCCCAAAAAATCTAACAAAACACACAATTTATTTTTAATATTTTTTATGTAAAATTGCTACTTTTAGTAGCCAATTTTTTTTAATAACGAAATACAACGATTTTAATTTAAAAAATATTAAAAAAAAATTGTGTGTTTTTTAGCTATTTTTGGTTGTGTTCACATTGGTTCTCGCGGTTTTCGCAATAAAGGGTGGTTCCTAACGAATCCTTCTCCTATATATATATATGAATGGGATCAAGAGAAAACGATTTGAAGTGTGAGAATAGTGAGAACGACTTTCAGCCATTAGATCTTTGTGATTTGTAGCTAAGATGATGTGGTGGCATTTTTGTAAATAATGGAAACCAACTACCAGGAGAGGTAAAATTGGAAGATTCAAATAAGGGTGCACATGCTAATCACATGTCATTTCCCCCATCATAATTAAACGCCAATAACTATTTTATACGTGATTATTTTTCTAAAAAAATTACACCATAAAAATCAGCGTTTTTTTATCTTTCCAACGAGTATACCATTGATATACTTTTCGAAAAAAATGAACTGCGTTTTCATAGTGTTTTTCTGAACTGGGTATTTTATGGCGTTTTAGACTATGTATTTTTCTGGTGATTTTCTGAACTAGATGTTGTTAAGGCGTTTTAACTAGGTATTTTCATGGCGTTTTTCTGAACTGAGTGTTTTATGGCGTTTTCAATTGAGTTTTTATGGCGTTTTCAACTGAGTTTTTTCATGGCGTTTTTTTTCTAAACCGGGTGTATTATGGCGTTTTTAACTGGGTATTTTGATGGCGTTTTTCTGAATTGGGTGTTTTTATGACCTTTTTTTAACACCGAGTTCATGTGAGTGGGTTTTTTGACAATATTAACCTTAGTGTAATTTAGCATCAATGCCACATATCAACACCAAAATCGTTCTCACCGTTCTCACACTTTTCACCGTTTTTCCTAAATCCTGACCCTATATATATATATATATATATATATATGTAGGGTAGGGTAGGGTTATTGTTAAAAGGGTGTGTTTTGTGAGAAGTGTGGCAAGGAATCTACACCATTTGATCTATAATCTAAGGCTATTGGGTGTGGTCATGACCCTCATGACCACCGTGATCCTCCACGTTAGCGCCATGTCATCGCCCTCTAATTCACCATCCAAAATCACTATCTTAAGGGTGTGGTCATGACCCAAACTACTATCCACCCCTTTTTGTGTGAAATATATTTTATTTATTTTAAATAAACAACAAATAAAATTAAATAAATTTTAGTAATAAAACTACACAACATTCAAATTAATAAAAAAATAACATTCAGATTTAAACTACATATTATAAATTAAGAAAAAAAAATACTCGTTGTTGTTAACCCGACCAAATTGCCAAACATGTTCAATCAAATCCGAACGAGGATGGTTATGTGTATTCTCGTTGTATAACGCCCACATGTTAGATTATTTTTGCCCTTCATCAACTGGTACAACATTCTCATGAATGTCGTTAGGATCATATTCACATATGGCGTTACCTTCGTCTTCGATAATCATGTTATGCAGCAAGATACAAGCATACATATATTATCTCAATGTTTTGAGTTCAAGTGCTTGTGCTTGGTTTGCAACTATGTGCCATTTTTGTTGTAGAACCCCAAATAGATGCTCAACATCTTTCCTAGCAGATTCTTGACATTTTGCATATTTCTTTCTTTTTTCATCTTCTGGATACGGTATAGTTTTAACAATCGCTGTGTATGTTGGCTATATTGCATCAGCTTGATAATACACGTGCTTGTATTCTACTCCTGAAACCGAAAACCTAGAATCAGGCCCCGTACCGTTAATGATATCATTGAAAACATCTGACTGACCAAGAACGTTAATGTCGTTATTCGAACCAGGAACACCAAACAAAGCATGCCATACCCAAAGATCAGTTGATGCCACGGCTTCTAGAATTAATGTGGGATGACCATGATCACCTCGAGTAAATTGACCTCGCTATGCATTAGGGCAATTACGCCAAGGCCAGTACATACAATCTATGCTACCAAACATTCCAGGAAAAGCATGTTTACTTTCGTGTGCTTGGTACAACTTTATGATGTCATTCTTTGTTGGCCTTCGTAAGTACTTCATGCTGTATAGCTTGACCACCCCCTTTGCAAAATTGATACAAACTCTCTTGTGAAGTTCTATCAGACATCTTCAAATATTCATCCCACATGTCGTTGCATGTACCGTAAGCCAATTGGCGAATTGCCGACGTACACTTTTGTAAAGTGGTAAATCCCCTTTTACATGTAGCATCCCATCTTAATGTGAAAATGGGACATAGTTAGCCAAATCGTTGGCTATACGTAAGAAAAAACGACGGCTCATTCGAAAACGACGCCTAAACATTTCATCCGTGTGTACCGGGTTTTCGGCAAAGTAATCGACCATCAACCTATCGTGGGCACCTACATATTTTACAAAATTATAAATTACACTAAGATATAAACGACACTTCAAAAAATATAATGCACGAAAAAAATACCTTCACGGTCCCTATTTAAACATTGTTGCCGTTTTCTCCATTTGGACGAGGTTTCATCCTCCTCTATAATTATTTGTGTCGTTTCCATGACCACGTTCAAAAAAAATTCGTTGATCTCGTCTGAAGAAGTTGGTGACGCCATGGTGGTGGGATAACCTGTTTCTTCTTTTTCTTTGCTACTGTAGGTACAAATAATATAACCGATTTAGCCCAAATTACATGAGAGATTTATAACAGAGTTGTCCAAAAATTGAAAAAAAAAGGTAATTTAATCCATAAAATATAAAACTGAATAAATTTCGTTACAACTAGAAAGTATAAAAAACGATAGCGACATAAATTAAAGACGAAAACTAGAAAATATAAAAAAATGATAACGACATAATTTAGAGACCCTATTTTTGAGCAATTTTCGCCTTCATTTTTTGCAACACTTCTTTATCTTTTTCTGGGAGCGAGTCCATGCTTGTTACCATTAGGTTAAAGTCTTCACGATCGGCCGCTTCTTGCATTTCTTTTTCTTTCAACTTAAGTCTCACCGCTTGTATTTCGTTAAATTCGGTGAGCTTACTCATCAACTTATCCACCTTCGTTTCACCCGGAGTTTCATTTTATGTCGACGCCTCTTTATTTTTGGTCGCCGCTTCCTTTTTTGCTTTGTCTCTACCATTTGAGTGCTTCAATTCTGGAATCTCCATCACTTCATCGTCAAACTCGGGTTCGTCATTAATATTAATATGGCAACGCACATCCGAACCACCGGCACAATGCTCTATCGACTCAAATGTTTTAGACCTCTTTACTCTTGCCACCTCGTTAGGATCCGGCGCCCACTTGGGACAATTTTTAAAGATTTCCCAAGCCCCTACGTATGTGAACGCACTACGTTCTTTCGTATGGTATTTTGACATAGCTATGGAAAAAACGGTTTCATCACTTGCCCCACTTGGCCGATTCGAATGAGCATTGTTGTAATAACCACAAAACGCCGATATCTTCTTGTTCATCTCTCGATACTTTGAGCCCATTGAGTTCACTTCTCGGTACGGTTTTTTTTTGCATCAAAGCATGAAATTTGTTGCAAACCTCCATCCAAACACTACCAGACTTTTGATTATTACCTACAAAAAAATATCAAGGTGTAAATAAATGTTGTTTTATCTTGAATTAAATATTATTTTAGTATAAATAAAAAAGTATAACATACCTACGATCGGACACGTAGACGTATTGGTTCACGCCCTTGCCAACGCCATCTCTTCGATCAATGTCCAAGTTTGACCTCTACCGGTGGTTAAATTATCTTGTTCCGGCCTCTTTGAACACTTTTTTAGATGTTTTCTTAGAACTTTGAGGTTGGGTTTCGGGTACAACGTCAGTGTCATCCAAATCGTCTAACGAAGGGGTATCAAGTGTCGGTTGCGATTGGACTTTTGTATGAATAGGCCGAATTTGGCTTTGTTGGAGCGTTTTAAGTTGTTGCTGATGTTGTTGAAATTGAATTTGTTGAAGCTGAAATAAACAAGTAGGTTGCGGGGTTTGAGGGAGTTGCGTGAACGCGTTAGGATTCGGGGTTTGAGGGAGTTGGTTGATTGCATTAGGAACTTGATTGTGGCTTGTAAAAGAAAATTGTGGAGTCGCCCACATCGGATCAACGGGGGGTTGTTCGGTTGTTTGTGTTATTCGAGTTACTTAGATCCATGGTTTGAATAATATATTTAACTGGATCTGGTTCTTTTTAACAACTTTTTCTTGTTCAAACAAAGGGTAACTATAGTAAGAAGTTGTTTTATCATGTATAATGTATAATGTATAAATGAAGAAGTTTACTTATGGTCAATAATATTATTCTACTTGTCCATCTTCTTATGTAATCGGGAATTACATCATTTGATCTTACAAACAATTTATTCAACCAAGTTAAGTACCTCACATCTAAATAGAACACTTTAAAGTTTAAACCACTCAAATGCATCACTTATGTAGAAAAAAATTACGCATCTTAAAATCTTATCCTTTATAAGCTTAGCTGTGTGACATTAATTTCTTTTGGCACATCTATCTTCAGCATAAAAGGTACAAAACACTTGCAGCGATGCATTTTACTCATCAAAAAATTACTTGATGGCTGATAAAACTCTCAACAATCCATTCATTTTGTACATTGCTAATGAAAACGAAATATATCGAATCATACTGAACATTCAGCCTATTATATAGAGATAACATAAAGCTAAAATGAATTGAAAATGTATCAAATTCAAAACACCAGTGCAATAAATCGTTCTGATTCCAGTGCAACAGTATTAACTATATCAAACTCCACATGTTAACAATCTACATATCATATTCAGGGCCGGCTAAGCCCATGTGCAGAATGGGCCTGTGCACAGGGCCCAAACCAGCATGGGGCCCAAAAAAACTAAAATTCTTTATATGTTGAAATAGGCCCAATGGTTGCAATGAATTGAACTTTGAAATAGGCCCAATTACAATCAATAAGGGCCAATAATATGTGATCAGTGATCTGATATGAGGGGACGAGGGAAAGTGGGAAACAAAAAGACGCAAGACGCTGGTCGCTACTCGCTGAATCGCTGATTGATCGGCTGTGATTTGATTTCAATTGCAGTATTTTTTTATATCAGAGGTATGTTAATAACTTAATATCAGTCGCTGATTTCGTTTTTTATTTCATATTATTTTCAAACGGAGGTATGTTAACAGTTAATAATCATTAGAAAGATTTTTGAAACAAATGGATCGAATTAGGTTGAAATTGGGCAATTTGAATACATTCTCGATATTTAAACACTATCCCAATAATATCAGTCGTAGATTTCGTTTTTGATTTCATATTCTCGATAGTATTAAGCCTATAAAAAATCAACTTGGAGATGTAAGAAAAGCTTTGCGAGAAGTTAGGGAGACGGATAGAGATGCTAAAATCATAAGTGAAGCTAAATCATTAGAAGAGTATGAACTTGGTGATTTTGAATTTTTGGCACAAATTGTCATTTGGTTTGAATTATTATCAAAGGTGAATGTCGTGAGCAAACGGTTGCAATCAAAAGATGTTGTTCTTGATGTTGCTATTGATGAAGTTGACAAATTAATTAAATTCTTTAAGAATTATAGAGAAGTGGGGTTCTCTAAGGCGCTTGATGAAGCTAGAGAAATTGCAAATGAAATAGGTGTTAATGGGGAATTCCGTCAAAAACGTGTGATATATAGGAAAAAATAATTTGATGAATCATCAAGTGTAGAAGAAGTAACATTTTCACCTGAGGAGGATTTTAGAGTAAATTATTTTTTATGTATTGTTGATCAAGCTATTTTTTCACTTGAAACAAGATTTGAACAATACCAAAAATTCGAAAAAATATTTGAGTTTTTGTTTCCAAAAAAGTTGAAGACTCTAAATGAAGCCAAGCTTAAGGAGTGTTATTATCGCCTTCAAGATGCATTGAAGTATGAAAGAGAGTCCGATATTGATGCTAAAGAATTGTATACGGAGTTGAACTTGATTAATACATTTTTACCAAGACACATTGCCAACCCTTTTGATGTTTTAGACTATATCTTCCAACGCAATACTACTTATCCTAATGCTATAAATGCATATAAAGTGTTGTTGACAATTCCGGTAACCGTGGCATCGGCAGAAAGAAGTTTCTCAAAGTTGAAGTTGTTGAAGGCCTATTTACGTTCTACAATGTCACAAGAAAGGCTAAACGGGTTGGCGACAATTTCTATTGAAAGTGAAATATTAGATACTATGGATTACAAGGAGTTGATCGAGAGCTTTGCTTCAAAAAAACGCTAGAAGAACCACACTTTTCGGTTAGCAAGTAGGTTAAGTTACTGATACCGATCTATCACGTAATTCAACTAGAATCGGACACTTCAATCAATCATAAACCATCACCTTGAAAACTATCGTTTTGCTATATTAGTTGAGCAGATCATTCCTATCAAATCTGATATCAAACTCCACATGTAACACATGTTAACATTCTATAGTTCATATCATGCCAGTTCCAATAGTCAAAGTTACCGACCTATAACAAAATTCAACTCGAATCTTAACACTTCAACCAAATGACAAACCATTACCTAACAACCTACCGTTTCATTAATTTACTCTTCCATATTCAACAACACCAATTTCACTTCAAATATTCAAATATTCTATCATACAATTCAACTAGAAAACAATTAATCAAAAGAAAAATAATTACATCAAGAAGAACTATAATCGTAATACATATCATAAGAAAACAAGTACCTGTAATCGTTCTTCTTGATGTAATTTGCGATTGTGCAACTTGATTATCACAAACAAAGGAAAAGAATTTGTTGCCGTTCTTCTTGATGTTGGGGTTAGGGTTTGCGTGAATAATGGAAAAAATGGGGGGATGTGGTTGTCGTGGTTTAATCCACGTGAACCACCGTAATTTAATTTGGGGGGTGGTATAAGGCATGAATAATGCGCCTATATGGCAAATCATGACCCCCACACTCTATAGCCTAATGGTTGAGATTATAATGGCAAAATTGTGAATAATGTTTACCATTAAAATAATTAATTTTCTATATTAAGGGTATAAAGGAAAATTTAATATTTTTAAATTCAAAAACACACATGCAAGTCCCCCCCCCCCTTTTTTTTTAAACGTCAATAACTTTTTATACATAACTGTTTTTCAAAAAATATTACACCATATAACAAGTGTTTTTTTATCTTTAATATGAGTACCATATTGCTATACTTATATAGAGGAAAAAATTTACGTTTCGATCGTATGTATTACCCCAAGGTGTTTTGTCTATATTTTTTTAATTGTATATGTTGTTTTAATTGTATCGCGATTCAAGGCATTGTGTTTTACAGTAAAACACCATGAACGTATATAAGACACCATAACATTGCAAATACCATTTATATTCAATCTTGTTTTCTTTGGTTTTTATACAAGACACCATAATCTGTTTTGAATTCCTAAAATAAAACACCATAGAAAACAAGACTGAAAGATTGAATGTAAGTGGTATTTGTAATGTTATGGTGTCTTATATATGTTCATGGTGTTTTCTGTAAAACACAACGCCTTGAATCACTGTACAATTAAAACAAAATAGAGAAAACACCATGGACTAAAACATGCGATTGAAACGTAATTTTTTTCTCTATATAAGTATAGTAATATGATGCTTATATTAAAGATAAAAAACATTGGTTATTATGGTTTTAATTTTTTTTTTTTAAGTTACGTATAAAAAGTTATTGATGTTTAAAAAAAGACGGGGGAACTTGCATGTGCATTGCATGTAGGTTTTTGAATTTTATTTTTAATTAGGTTTATTTATTAGATTACTGAATTGCCCTTATCCTAATAAATAAAATAATGACATATGTCATCATCATGTCTTTCTTATCCTTCTCACAAATTTATCTTTTTTACACTATCCTAAACCTATATGTAACACCCCGAAAACGGGTTTGGTAATTAAACCCCGTTAATACTAAAGAGCGGGTAGAATATCGTTAGCAGAAAAGATTAACCCAGAAATTATTAGGATTCAAATAAATAAGCCTAATATAATAAATAAAAAGAGAGCAAATGACTTGTGAAGACAAAAGTTCATAAGGAGCCCGAGTTAACGGGCTTTAAAATAAAACGGGTTTTTAACTTACCAAACCTACTAAGTTGACTAGGAATAATTCTAACCTAGTTAGATAGTGACTTATGAGTGGGTTAAAACACTTAAATTATGAACTAAGGAAATTGGAGGGGCCAAACTTGTTAAACTTGAAACTTGATTTAATTAAAACAAATAAAAACCCACCAAACACACACAAGAGTGTGTGTGTCTGGTCGATTGAAGCAGAGGGCGACCAAAGGGAAACCCCCAACCCTAGTTCATGCTAAAACTCTCAAATTGAAGGTCCAAATCAAGTCTAAATCGAAATCCAAGTACGAATTAGTGATCTCCACTGAGAAAGGAGTCACGAGGTATGTAAATTTCATGAGAAATCTCTAGTTAAATTTCTGAGCAAACTTAGAGAATTCGAATTAGATGGTTGCATGTTCGTTATATGATGAAATAGGAACATTGTAGTGTCTAGGAGTAAACCCTAGACAAGCATATGATGAAATTAGGTCTAATTCTTGTGAATTCATGATCACCATTGAAGGTGATAAGTGGGTTTTGACTAAATTCGTGTATGTGATGTTTTTAGGGTTTTGATTGCTAAAAATAGTGTTATAATGTCATAAACAAGTTTTAAATGAAAGCTGAATTCAAACAGCTTCTGATCAGAATTTACAGCCGACTTGTATTGACTGTAACGTGGACAAAACGTGACAAAAACATGTGTTTCTTGAGTCTAAAATGTAATTCCAGGAAACATCATTAAAACCCCACTGGAATTGCATTTTTTCGATGAAAATTGAATGTTTTATGAATTTTTCGGTATCGAAGGTTCAGGCTGCGTTTTCTGGCAGAATTTGCAGCCCATTACGAATTTCATAACTCATTTTAAGAATTGATTTATGATCTCAAATTTTTACTGTAGGTAACTTCAGGTAATTCCAAAAACCTCCAATTGGAATTTCGTCAATCGGATAAACGAGGAATTTTAAATGAATTTTTTCGTAAGCTGCAGTCAGAAGTGACGAATCTGATTGCAGCTTAGTAAATGAATTTTTACGAATTTTTGGTAAAGAGTTAGATCTTGGAATTTTAACACAAGGCCTAACCCTCCGAGAGGTACATCACATAAAAAATCATAATTTTTGAAGACTTGTAAACAGGTTAAACAGGTCACCAAAAACAGCCTATTTTCAGTGATATGAAATGTCTACTTGGTTGTGTGTAAAACGTGATTATATTAGGTATTCAGATGAATGCTAATGATAAGAAATGTGTAAGGTGGAAATCGTATTAAATTATGGTTAATCTAACCACCTTGTGAACATTGGATAATAGTTTGGCGCTTAACAAGCAAGGTGGAAGCTTGTGGATGAAGCGGGTCAAACGGAGCGAGTATGGAAAGAAAAGCGTGGCATGGATGCAAGGTAAGTAAATCTTACACCCTTTTATTTTAGAATGCGTAATGATTATAAAGGTTATGAAAATGATAAGCTAATATTTGAAATGTGATGTTCCGACGTAAATTGAAACGGGTTGGAATAAGCGAAAGTGATGAAAACCATAATGAATGGTAAAAAGGGGTAAAACAGTAATTAAGTCAAGAGATGACGAACAAACAACAAGTTTTTTAAATGTTACCTCATGGGGTAACTTATAATGAGAAAAAGGGATAAAATGGTAAATTAGTCATGTGTTGACAAAACTAGGTTTAAGTTCAAAAGATACCCTATGGCATAAGCCAAGATGGGTTAAACATGTAAGAAAAAGATTTAAAGAAATATGACATTATGATGAGAATCCGATGAGGGCCAATTGAGCGAAATGGTAAATAAATACCATCCTCCTACAATTATGTTATGTTTGGTCATTTAGGCTAAATGGGTCAAATGGTAAAGTTAACACCATTTGACAATAACGACTAACAAACGCTTGTCAAGTTTTATGCTCACAGGGATGAATAGTGTATGGAAATTTGTGTCGCTATCAAGAAGCGATTTATTAAAGAAAGGTATTTTTTTTTAAAACGGGTCAATACTTGACCCGAGCCAGGTACGCATAAATAAGATTGTAAATAGACGAGCGATTTTGGTCAAGTACCTATTGAAAGTCCTTTGTCGTTAAACGAGGGACTAAAATTGACCAAAACGTGATCGATGGGTAAATCGGGCAAACGACCCATATGGGTTGTTTAGGAACTTGCATTTTGATTTGGAAATCATTATACATGAATACAAGTTATAGGCATAAACATTCGTGGATTAAATGCCTAAAATGGGTCGGTTGCGTAAAATGACTAACCGAAGGGTAAATTTGGGTTAATAAGTTAGGTATGCTAAAAATACCACAAAAGTAGTCGTGGTGGAATATAAGCATATATTTTAGATGTGGAATAACGAAGTGTGAAAAGAAAAGAGTTAGTTTAGACTAGATAGCTTAAATCCCCTAAACGGGTCAAAAGTCTTAGTAATTCGATTTCATGCCGAGAGCTTGAAATCCCATATTTTATAAGCTCGGGTGTAGGGTTATAACTCCATATGACGGAAAATTAAATTACGGACGAGTAGGAAAAAGAATCGCGTAAAACGGACATCTTGATCAAAAGTTATGAAACTTTAAAGTTAGAATTCCGATCGAAAATCGGAGCTGGGCAAATGCAGCAACTAGCTGCAACATTCTGGAAAAAGGAAGGCGTCGCGCCGCGCGACAGGTTGGGCCTTAGGCCGTCGTGCGACGCGACGGGGTGCCAGTTGCGCGAAAATCGTTTGTTTAATCTGTTATGCATTGCGAACCCATTTAAATACGTTTTAAGCTACGTATTATCTAACTCATGTTTTATGAGTTGCAGGTAAAATTCTAGTACCGGAGGACGATCAAGTTCAACAAAGAACTGAACACGTTCAAGATACAAGCTTCCGCACGGCATTTCTTTGTCATTTTAAACGACGAACTTATTTATATTATGTTGTAAACCTTTAAGTTGTAAAAGTTTTAAATTACTCGTATTTTCTAAGGATCCTTAATCGTAATTACATGTTTTTTTGGTTATGTATACGAAAACCTTTAAAATAATAACAAGGGTGTTACACTATATTATATATATATATATATATATATATAGAGAGAGAGAGAGAGAGTAGAGATATATAGGATCGTGTGAGAAGCACTTGAGTAATTGAGAAACAATGAGAAGTATTTTGGACCACACTTTTTTCCTAAGAAAAAAAATCTCTAAATCGCCCTTTCCATATTAGTTTTTTTAGTTATACACATGTGTATATACGTGTTAAGAAATTGAAAAATTAGTATTGTAAATATATGTTTGATAATGTATATATTTGTACAAATATGTATAAATGATTGTACATATATGTATATAAAGAAAGATATGTTTTTGAAATTGAAAAACAAGTATCTTATGTGTATATGTATGTGTTTGACACATATGTATAATTTAAAATTAGACAATATACATATGTATATAGTTAAAAATTGACATTATACACATTTGTGTAATTCAAAAAACAAAGTGCTTAAAAGGAGTTATTAGCAGTAAAAAAATTGGCTTAAATAAATTGTGTGGTATAGAATGTCTCACACGTTTCTTAACTACCATGTGTTTCTCTTACGATCTCTACCCTATATATATGTGTGTGTGTGTGTGTGTGTGTGAGAGAGAGAGAGAGAGGGGGGGGGGGGGGAGGTTCAATTGGGAACCTCAAAAAAATAGAGAACCGAGGAACCATGCATCTAACATTTTAAATAAGTTATAAAAATTTCAATTTAACACACACACACATATATATATATATATATGTATGTATATAATAAGACATAAACAGGTTAAACCGTAAAAACTAAATTACAAACCCTAAAGACTAAAACATAAAGCTAAACCCTAATGATAAACCCCAAAACTAAACCATAAAGCTAAACCTTAAAATCCTAAAAGCTAAACCCTGAACCAAAAAGTTAACCATATATATATATATATATAGGGTGGGAGTTGTTAAAAAAATCCAATTTTCCTACAAAGTGTAAAAAAATCATAAAACACTGTAATGTCAACCATAAAACACACTCAAAACCCATAAATAACAAAGTGAAGATTAATAAAACGTCATATTTGTGAGTTTTGTCTTGTGTTTTGGATGATAAGGCTTTATTATCGAATGACTAACATTAGTGTGTTTTATGTTGATTATCATGTTGTGTTTTATATACATTGTTCTACGATGGTGTGTTTGAAGTTTTTATGGAATGTTAGGGTTTGGATATTGTTTTTTAGTGATCTTCAATATGTTATTTGTGGGTTTTGAGTGTGTTTTATGGCTGAAATTGTGGTGTTTTATAACTTTGTAGGAAAATGGACTTTGTAGCCGAACCCCATCCTATATATATATATATATATATATATATATATATATATATATATATATATATATGTTATTAGGTTCGACGAGTCGGTTCCCATGCCGCTAAATGAGTCTAATTGGAGTTTGTTTGAGTCGGTTCCCCACCTTTTTAATGTTCCTCACTGACCCTCCCACTATATATATCATAAATCCAAACCCAAAATCCTAAAAGTTGTTTACCCTAACCCGAAAAGCTAAACCCTAAATATATATTATTAGGTTTGACGAGTCGGTTCCAATGCAGCTAAAATGAGTCCAATAGGAGTTTGTTTGAGTTGGTTCTCACCTTTTAAGTGTTCCTCATTGAACCTCCCGCAGTGTTCACAATCAAGGGGTTGTTGTAACGCCTCGTATTTTCGTATTTCTATTTTAAAAATGTTCGTATTCGTATTCTAATTTTTGAAACCTTACATTCGTATTTTAATTTCAATCTCACAATTCGAGGCGTTAATCGTAATAAAAATTCATATTTTATACATATTTGTTATTCAGGCAACCGATCATTTAAATACGTATTTATACTTATAAATACTTATACGCACATCCTCAATACTTGAATTATACTTTATCCTTTTTATATACTCAATTACATAATATACTAGTATTAAGTCTCTGCGTTGCAGTGGTTGTCATGAAACTGTGTTAAGTAGTAGCAATATTATACCATTGTCAGCGACCACCAACATCGGAAAAGCACGTAAAAACAAAATAAATAAAAACGGAAAAAAATAACGCCAAGCGAAAAGCAGAAGTAAAATCTTTGAATCACGCACGCTCATTGCTGAGAAATTAAACCGAAACGTAAAACATAGAAAAAAATAACTAAGTCCATCCAGGACCCGCATGTTGGACGAACTTGTTAAAGGTAGAAAAATAGATGTGATGCGACGGGCCAGTCAAACGGGAAAAAATACGAAAAAATGTTGAACCCCACACGCACGTTGCGGTTCGTTAACTCACAAAATTTAGAACGAAACGAAAAACTTGGTAAAGATGAAAAGTATGGTGGACCAAAATTGAAAATAAAAAAGAGTTGGGATTAAATTGTAAAAGATGCAAAACTTTTGGTTAAAAGTAAAAAACAAAGGGTCTAGATTGCAAAATTGAAGTTATTTATTAATTTCAAATAAAGATAAGGATAAAAATAAGTGATATTTATATATTGGTTATTATTTAATATTAATATTAAAAGAAATTTATTAAACAAATATAAATAAAATTTATGAGGTTAAATGAGACAATGCCATGTGGCATTATTTGGAGTCTGTTATTATAAGGCTGTGGGGTATGGGGCGTGGGTTGGGGGAAAACGCCCAAGCCACCACCCCGGGTGGGCTTGGGTTGGGGCGTGGCCCTTGGGGCTTGGGTTTCAAGCCGGGCGTGGGGCGGGGGTGACATCCTAGCTGGCTGCCTTCTATTCGCTGACCATTTTTTGTAATTTTTTTTTAATAATCTGCCACGCGGTGCACCCAACCCACGCCCCGCCATACCCCGCGGACACGTCACTAGGCAGTGAGGGGCTCCCATTCCACGTGTCAACAAATTCCCCAACCCAAGCCCAACCCAAGCCCCACCATACCCCACGGCCTAAGTTAGATACTCAATAAATATACCAATCATCTTTCCATCTCATCAATCCTCTTCCACCTTTTTTAACCAATCATATTTCACCATTTTCCACCTCCTTTTTTCACCAATCATCTTTCACCCCATCAATCATTTTCCACCTTCTTTAACCAATCATATTTCACCCTTTCCCACCTCGTTTTTTCCACCAATCATCTTTCTATCTCATCAATCATCTTCCACCTTCTTTAACCAATCATGTTTCACCTTTTTCCACCTTATCCACCTATAAATACCAACCTCCTTCTACCATTTTCTTCACACCATTCTTCTCTCCATCTCTCTAATTCTCTAAATCAAGAATTCTAAAAGGACACTAAGTGTTCCAACCATTCTTCTCTCAACCTCTCTACTATCTTCCAAGCAAGGAAGAGAACTCTAAGAGTTCTAAAAGAAAACACTAAGTGTTTTAAAGGAAGATTTGAAGCTCCAACCTCCAACTCTTCACGGAATCACCGAAGGAAACTTTGCAAAACTGTGAGTATACTTGACCCATTTTACCGTTTTCACACTTTTTGGGTGTAACATGTTTATTTATACAAAACACACTTAGCACTCATATTCCTATGCAATTATACAAACAAACAATCCAATACATGCTTACTATTTGTTATGTTTGATTCGTGTTTTCTGGGTGATTCTTATGTGATGAACTTGTTATTAACTTCGATCAAGCCTTCCTTAACATGTATAGCGCTATAGGAGTAACGCACCACCCGTGAATGAGAGGTCATGTTAAGTTAATCATTCTTTATACTTGCGTTAATCTTTGGTTTGACTTGTTTGTTCACATGTCAGTTTATACGTTAATCTTGATAACTAGGTTTGCCATGTGGATTGTTCACTATCATTTTTATACTTATATGCTACTACACCAAACTTGTATACTCGCCAATACTTTTGTATTGAACTACGCTTTTAAAACATGTTGCAGGTTTAATGATGATGTTGATGATGCATGGAACTAGGGCTGTAAACGAGCCGAGTCGAGCCGAGCTAGACCCAGCTCGAGCTCGGCTCGAACTCGATTCAAGCTGGCTCGGCTCGAGCTCGAATTTCAAATCAAGCTGAGATTTGAGGCTCGAGCTCGACTCGATTAGAATTCGAGCTAGCTCGGCTCAGCTCGATCTAGCTCTAACTAACAAAAAATCGCAAAATTTACTAATCAAAAAGCCCTTAGAAATGAATTTTTTCAGATACTAAGGGCCATAATTGCCATTTAATTTAACCGTATGGCTAAATATGCAAGTATAAATAGTTAATTCTCTTTGTACATTGTCTTTACCTTCTTTTATAGGGGAAATACTCCCTTAGTTTTTGTTATCTAAGCGATGCGAGATAAAAAAATGAAGGATGTAAACCTTATCGAGCCAGCTCACGAGCTTACGAGCCGAGCCAGACCAAGCTCGAGCTCAGCTCGTTTACAAACCGAGCCGAGCCGAGCTGGCTCGTTAACAACCGAGCCAATTTCGAGCCGAGCTTTATTCGAGCTTTTTTCGAGCGAGTTTCGAGCGAGCTGCGAGCCACAAGTTTTTTGAACACCCCTACATGGAACATAGTAGGATGCCTAAATACTCATTTTAAATTTTGTATACTTATTGTAATGTAATTCTTTTATTTCAAGTTGTTGTAATTGTATTTTCCTTTCCATGTTGTAATCGAATTCTTATAGTAATAAAATGAAATTCATTATTTATATACTTGTCGCAAATTCTAGTGTTATGTGTAATGAGCAATCTATTTCTTCTCACTCTGATGTTTCCGCCATCGGTTTGGGTGTGACAATTGTTCACTAATGAACCTAATCCTATATATATATATATAAAGTTTTAAATACAAAAGGCTCTTAATATGCAAAGGTACGCAACCACTAACTTGCGTCGCATGGAATTCCATATATTCAAAGGGAAGGGTAAATTAGGCAAATCAGATAAAGTGTAATAACATGCATTTTCTGAAAGCATAACATGCGTATCTTAAAGCATAACATGCATTTTTTTAGTAATGTGTAGCTATACTGAGCATGCATTTCTGAAATAATAGCATTCGTTTTTAATAACAACATCCATCGTCCTTAACATATGTTACACTATAACTCATAGATTACAACTCTGTGGATTTTGTCAATTGCAATTATAAAATTGCAATCATAAACAGATTACTTAGATCGTTCTTGTGAATCATTCGGCTAATCGATTAGAGATTATGCATCCAATCGCTCGAATTGGTTGAATTTGTCTATGTTCTTCAATCGTAAGGTTTGATTGAATTGTAATTGACACTTATGCCCTTCCCACTCGATTCTGTAATTGAATTGAAAGTTAATTGCGTATTGTGCCACCTCGTTAAATTGAGCCGTGGATTAAATCAGATGATCGCGTACGGCATTGCATGTTAAGGGGATATTTTACCTAAACCCAACCATATATATAGGGTGAAGATCCACCAAAATGTGAGTTTTACCTAAGTAGCCTAAAAAAGATTGTAGAGAGACATGTGACACTCCTTATTAGTCTGATGAAAGTGCATTGTGGTCCTAAAATACAAACTCTGATCCTTTTGTTTTCTCAAGATACAAAAATGCTGGTGATACGAAGATACTTCAGTGGTTCATCAGTGATCCATATTTGTTGTTAAAAAATGATCTAGTAGAAAAATAATTAGCATAAAAAATCTAGTAAAAAATAGCACACAAAATCTAGTACAAAAAATGTAGTAAAAAAATATAGCACAAAAGTGTAGCACAAAATACTATACAAAAAATGTAGCATAAAAATGTTAAAACATTATAAAAAACAACACACTTTTTAGGGTTTTTTGAGTTGTGATATTTTATATAGCAATATGGTACTCAAATTAAAGATTAAGAGATGCTCTATTTTATGGTGTAATTGTTTTATAAATAATGTCGTGTGAAAAATTAGAGAAAAATGCCCGGATACTCCATGTGGTTTACTCTATTTCACTTATAGTCTCTAACTTTCTAAAATTAAAACTATAGTTCTCAACTTTTCCCTTCCTGTTTCTCGGATAGTCCCTAGGAAACTGACCATTTTGATAACCCTGACGGTTTATAAATTGGTGTTAACTGAAACATGCACAGTTAACCAGCAACTTACGCTATGTGAATACACTAATGCCTATCGCGCAACGCGCGTAATTGAAACACCTAATTCTTTTTAAGTTGGTTTGTTTGTAGCTATTGTTATTCTTTTTGATGTTTTAATTTAGCCTCAAACACTAAAATAATTCATGCATTTAACCAAATAGTTTTATTTTCTTTGTATAATTTTCATTCTTTAGTTTTGTTTACAAAAACCAAA
Organism: Helianthus tuberosus; assembly: GCA_030545235.1. NCBI lineage: Eukaryota > Viridiplantae > Streptophyta > Magnoliopsida > Asterales > Asteraceae > Helianthus > Helianthus tuberosus. The sequence goes on from CM060393.1 coordinate 32,597,975, forward strand.
TATGAGATATACACTTGTTTGAAAACGGACTGACTCGGCATCTACAAAAAAATGTATTAACTTTTTTTTTACAAAAACTAAATACGTTTCCATTTAAAATTTATTAAAAAATTGGGTTTGCCCCCATCACTATAATAGTTAATATTAAAACATAACTTCATGTTCAGTGAACTTTGGCGCCGGCGGTGGTTGTTGCGAGTTGGTAATCTCCTGTACGCGGGGTCGCAACATCACACATAGGGTACCACGTCACCATTTTTCTTGTATATGTTTCCTTCTATTTCGTTTTTTTGGTTGTTATACACACTTATATTTTATAGTTTCGTATTGGTTTTTACCGTTTGGTTTGTATGCGAATTCTCCGCCGCAACGTGCGTGGAGTGGGCTAGTATACACAAAATTCAATTAAAAAATCAAAATTCAGAAACCACCTAAAGAAACCAATTGATTATGAATAAAAAGAAGTTGGAAAGAGTAGAAGCATATTTCAATAAGAGTAAATTACGTTTTTGGCCCCTGTGGTTATATCAGTTTTACTATATTGGTCCAAAATAAGATTTTTTAACAGTTTTGCCCCCATGGTCCTTATATCTAACCGTTTTGGCCCTTATCGCTAACCCCATCCATTTACTTGGTTAAATATTGATCATGTGCCCCTCACATGAGGGGCATTTATGTCAATTCACATACCCAGTTATAAATAAATCCTTTAATAATAATAAAAAAACCATTTTCTTCTATCCCTGCTCATCCACAACATTTGAGAATATCCCCTGAACCCTTATTTGAACCTTCATGATTGATTCGAACAACCATTACAACCCAACGCAACCACTCAGTCGCCACCACCTCCACCTTCATCACGCTTCCATCATGATCAGTTTGCTGGAGCTAACTTTGACTCGCAACCCAACACCAGCAAAAGCCCTAGATCTAGAAGTCGCTGTTGATGGCGTGGGGGTGGTTGTGGTCGGGGTGCGGTGGGTTGGGTTGGTGGCGGCACTGTGGTAGTGATGGCGGTTGCTAATTTCTTGTTATATTTTCAAGACTTCTTCAAGATTTCTTCACCCAAAATAATTCAAATCAAACCTCACAAAATGGCATCAGCAGTGATCTTCTCATCCTTTGTCACCTTCAGATTCGAACTTCGCCGTCGGAGCCATGGTGGTGTAGAACCGCCGGGAATGAAGCGGGAACTCGATTAGGTATAACTGAATTTTATCTTGCTTTTGATGAAACCAGCAAATGGGAGTGTGTAAATTGCTGTCATGTTTTTAACTAGACATTTGACTCCAAAATATAACTGAATTTTATCTTGCTTTTGATGAAACAAGGTTCTTGAATCGGTTGGCTTTCTCCAAGATAATGAAGAAGCTTTGTGTTTTGGGGTTTTCATCTACTGTGAAATATTGGTAACAAATGACGAAAATTATGCCTTTTTACAGCAAATAAGAACAAAATTGTCAAGTGGGTATTGATGATTTCGAAACAGGTATGTGAAATTGTAAAGGTGCGGTGGGTCTCAATCGTTGGTGATGTTGATTACGGTGGCTGGTGGTGGGTGTTGAGAGAAGGAGGTAAAGGGATAAGGGATCAGAGAGATATTTCTTTTTTGTTATTTATAATAAAATATATAGTTTTTTTAATAGAAGGGTATTTTTGTCATTTTGACCCATAAAGTAACCTGAGTTAGGGGTTGGTTAGATTTAGGGGCCAAAACGGTTAGATATAAGGACCATGGGGGCAAAACTGTTAAAAAATCTTATTTTGGGCCAATATAGTAAAACTGATATAACCACAGGGGCCAAAAACGTAATTTACTCTTTCAATAATTACAAGGATAAGCATATCATGGATAGTCGTATGGCCAAAAGTACCTAAATAGTTGGGAAACAATCATTTTGCAAAATCTCGTGATGTTGTTCTATAGTTATCATCCTCAAATTCCAAAAAGAAAGAAAAAAAAAAGGCAAGTAAAAAAGAATGAGTAGTTTGCAACTTTGCATCTCTCTAGGTCTTATTGAAGCTTATTGATTTGAATGATCTCAATTCCATGATTGCAAAAAAAATGTGCCTCCCCTTTCATATGTACTATTTTTTTTAGGTAAGACGATGTATAGTGGTGAGTGAAAAAATGTTTTATCCTTGGGTATGAAATAACATGTGGTCACCTAGTCAGCAAAGGGATTGAAGTTAAAAAAGGGGTGTAGTGGTATAATATCCCATAATGCCCCAACAATAATTACCCAATTATTTTTTTTTTTTTTTGAATCAATAAATATTTTTATATATAAGGCCAAACAAATTACACCAAGATAGCCGGTAAGCGGGCAACAAGCTGCGCCGCTACCCCCAATTATTATTTTTTTTTAAATAAAACAAATAATATAATTATAAATGAGTTGGAAGTTTCTTATTGGTCTACCAATTTTTCATCCGGCGTTTTATGGACACGCCCAAGCAAAAAAAAAATGAAATCAAACGTCTATGGGGTGGTGCACAAGGCGTTTCAGGGCGTTTTTGGCCCAATTCACGCCCAAAAAACCACACTACGGTGGTCTAAGGTTTTCTTCTTTTAAAAAAATAGTAAAGAAACTTTTGATGATATTCAAAATACGTATAGATTTGGTCATGCACTTTTCTTATGATTTTTTAGGAGCATAGAATATTATGCTTTCTGAAATTTTTTATTTATTCTTGTAATATGTAAATCTTGAGTGACAATTTCACATTATATTTGTTCGTTTTACACAATCATTTTACACATTCTCAAAGTGATGGACTAAAGATTTTTTTTTTCATGGAGGTCATTAGGGGCTTAATCAAATTTTCCCGAAGCTATCGGGATTTTAGTGTATAAATAACACAATTTCTTTTCATGAGGAGGAATTGCCGACTTCTACGTAGGTCCGCCACTACCTGGTTAGTTTGATATAAACTGAAAGTCATGTTAGATGTTTTACCAAATTGTCTAAGATCAACATCTTTAATAGAATGATGTCATTTTTCTTAAAATATGATAAAACTGAAACTATACTATTTAATTATAATTATTAACTTTTATGATGAATCAAATGGATTAGGATCAAATACAAAGGATCCTAATTGTAAGAAGTGTAAGAAGGATTTATAGAGTGACAAGTGTCCAATAACCTAAAAACCCCACTACACAAAAAAACCCCACTACAAAAAAAAAAAAAAAAAAAAAAAAAACCTTTAAACATCCACCACCACCAAAAACCTAACCCCCCCCCCCCCCCCACCCTCATCACCCACCCCAAAAAAAAAAATATTTATTTATTTATTTATTTATTTATTTTTTGTCGAGGGGGTGGGGGTTTAGGTTTTTGGATGGTGGTGGGGGTGGGTGTTTAGTTTTTTTTAGATTTTTTTTTAGGTTTTGGGGGTGGGGGTTAGGTTTTTTTAGGTTTTTGGGGGGTGGGGGGTTAGGTTTTTTGAGGGTTTTTTTTGGTGAGGTATAGTTTTTTTTTTTTTTTTTTTGCCGCGGGGGGGGGGGGGTTAGGTTTTTGGGTGGGGGTGTTTAGGTTTTTGGTGGTGATGTAGTGGGTTTAGTTTTAGGTTATTGGACACTTGTCACTTTATAAATCTTTCTTATACTTCTTACAATTAGAAGCCTTTGTAGAATAACTTGACCCGAACAGTAATATAGCATGTAGCTTATAGTAAAGGTCAAGTCGTATAAAATTAGCTCAATAATTGGACTTGAGTTAACCTCAAATTAGCAATTTTTAAATAAATATTTTGAGTTAAATGTGGCTATAGTATAAAGGAAAAATTACAAGTTTTGTCTTTTATCTTTATACCACTTTTCAGGAGGTGTCCTTTTTAACGAATATTGACAGGCTGTGACCTTTACTATGTATTTTGTTGCAAGTTTAGTCCTTTACACCCAACCCAGTTAAAAAACTTTGTTAATTGTTGACAGGCGGTGTCCTTTATTAGGTATTTTGTTGCAAGTTTAGTCCTTTAGTGCAATGTGGTGTTGTAAGTATGGCTTTAGTTGTTGTTTATGCTATTTTTAGTTGTACCATTTCCTTGGTTATTTGTACATTATTTATAAATTTATATACTTATTAATTTGGAACATTTGTATGCATGTTTGGTTGTAAATGGTGCTTAAGTGGTTGTACCTTAATCAAATAATGGTTTCATTATCTTACCAAATTCAATCTGTTTTGTATGCATGTATGGTTGTAAATTGTGCTTAAATGGTTGTACCCTAATCAAATAATGGTTTCATTATCTTACCATATTCAATCAGTTTGATCCATTCAAAGTTGTGTTGTTTTATTTGTAAATTATTATTATTTATGATAATCTAATTAATTTAGCCAAAATCTTGTATAAATATAATTTGCAACATATTGATGCAATGGTTGTTGTAATGTATGCATTATGGTTTGTATAGTGGTAATGATATATATTATATATAGATTGCGATGAACCTGTCAAACGGGAAAATATAGACGCGAGTTCATCGTAACGCGCGAGTCCTGGATCAACTTAGTTATTTTATTCTATGTTTTACGTTTCGGTTTAGTTTCTTCGCATTAACACGCCGCAACTTCAGTGTCGATGGTCGTTGGCAATAATGTGACATTAGTGCTCACCCCCGCCGCAACGCGGGGGCTACTTAATACTAGTTAAAAATTAATTAATTAACAAAAATTGAAAAATAATTAATTGAGTAATGATGGTTAGGGGTTTTATGACTACGAACTCTAGTGATATATCGCCCCATAAAACCCCTGTGTAACGTGGCACGACACGTGTCGCATAACGCCCACAAGGGGCTTTATACACATGGCCTTATGACTACACATGGCCTTATCTCGTTTCTTGACTACCCTAGTAGCTAGTAATATTATTTCAGCATATGATAATTATTTTTATTCTTGTGGGGGTGGGTTTGATGGTGGCGGGATTTAATGGTGGCGGATTTGGTGGTAGTAGGAGTGGGTGTTGGAGAGAGAGAACTGGAGAGGGATAATAGATTTTATGTGTTTAGAATGAGAAAAGACAATAATTCCCTCATGTGTCAGGCACATGCAATATTTAACTGAAAATTTTAACCAGGTTAAAGCTAAATGACGTAGGGTGTAATGAGTTTTTCAAATTAAGGATTGTAATTGTAATTATTGAAGTTAAAGGCTATCCACTGCGATCGATACAAACATAAAGGACGAAAAGTGTAATTTACCCAACAAATTAATAATATATCTAGAGTAAACTTCCGTTTTGCTCCCTGTGGTTTGGTCACTTTAACGGTTTTACCCCAAACCTTTAAAAACAACCATTTTCCTCCAATAGTTTGCTATGATTTTTCCATTTTGCTCCTAGACAACTTGGATGGAGTTAGAGGCGGGGAGCAAAATGGAAAAACCATCGCAAACTATTGGAGGAAAATGACTATTTTTAAAGGTTTGGGGCAAAACCGTTAAAGTGACCAAATCATAGGGAGCAAAACGGAAGTTTACTCATATATCTATTAACTAATAGTCATTGTGTATAGAACAAAAAATAAGATAAGTGGGTGGGCCGGTGGGGTGGGCTTATCTGATTCACAGGTTTATTTAATGGGCTTGCGTAAGTTATTAAACACTTCATATGGCCAACATAACAAACACACACATATTTTTCTTGTACTTATGATTAAACCAAGTTGTAATACTTTTCATAATTTATGACATATTTCTTGTTAAAACTAGTCAAACATGTGAACCGGTAAGATGGTTGTGTCAAGTACTACTCCGATAATGAAAACATTCCACAATCCATTTCTCAGATGCTTTCTAACAAATTTATGACTTGTTTAATTTGTTTTTAAATCTAAACTAGTTGATTTTCCGCTCGCGCTTTGCGGCGGGGACAATGACTACAAAACGCGTGTCAGTAACGGCAAACATATACCGAATATCAAAACATAAATAAAAATGTCGTGAAAAGGATAGTCACTCCGTCATAAAAAAAACGATTTTAAATAACCTAATATATAATAATAGGACCCACACGTCCTACATTGCGGCGGAGACCCAATGACTGCAAAACGCGTGTCAGTAACGGCAAGCAGATACCGAATATCAAAACATAAATAAAAATGTCGTGAAAAGGATAGTCACTCCGTCCTAAAAAAAACGATTTTAAATAACCTAATATATAATAATAGGACCCACACGTCCTACACGTTGGAAATTCGGTTGTTTTCAGTTCAGTTATTACGGTGTTAACACGTTAAAATATGGATGAGTTCGGTACCGGTAACGGTACCGAAAGTACCAATCTGAAAAATCATCGAAATTAGATACTGGCACCGAAAATGCTCGGTACAATGCGGTATAGTATTTGAAGGTAAAAATCAATAAATACATGTATGGTGCTACACCGGTGTCGAACCGAAAGTAACGATTCTGAAAACGCCAAAAGGTGGGTACCAAATTGGTACCGAAAATGATTTGGTATGGTAAATTTGGTACCGATACGATACCGGTTTGATTACAGGATTTGATACGATTTGCTCATCAATAATCTAAATATCCAAGTTAATTTTACATGCTACAATTCATTCATTAGAGAAAAAGACAAAAAAAAAATAAAGCAAAATAAGTTGTTGTGTATATAAAACCTCATTCAAACGAAATATAGTTTACCTATTGTGTGTATGAAAAGTAAGTTAAACTGTGCAATTACTTGCATTGCTACGTTGCTACATGATTTGATAAGCTCGGTACTAATAGGTACGGAAAATACCGTTACCCAAATCTCCAAAAGTGGGTACCGGTACCGAATATACCTGGTATGGTACGGCTCGGTACCGGTACTGGTACGACACCGGTATTTGAGGGTAAAAACTGATAAATACCGGTGCCAAACCGATACCGAGAATACACCCGGTTTGATAAATTTGATACCGGTACCCGATACCAGCTAATTCCTTAGTGATGGTACTATTAATTGAATTCTATTTTTATTAATATGTTCGTTCAGTTTACTGTTCATTTAGTTCAATTTTTAATATATAGGTCAATATGTTCATTCAGATTACTGTTCATTCAGTTCAATTTTTAATATATAGGTCAATAATTCCTTAGTGATGGTACTATTAATTGAATTCTATTTTTATTAATATGTTCATTCAATTTACTGTTCATTTAGTTCAATTTTTAATATATATATATAGGTCAATATGTTCATTCAGATTACTACTGTTCATTTAGTTCTATTTTTAATACATAGGTAAATTTTGTTTTCTTACTTTTTCATTTTTTATTTTTGACCTGGCCTCATTTTGACTGCCGCTAGATTCCTCATTTTGATATTTTTTTTACCTAACTTAATTTTTTTACTCCAATACGAAAATTTTTGGACCAGTCACCATTTGCCCTCTCTCACGTATTCGCGCACGCACAAACATATCATGAGTTTCACTATAGTAGCTACAATAGCTTTTTTTTTTGTTTATTGTAGCAATCTTTCCATATATAAATTAGCAATTTTTTTGTGTATCAGGAGTTGTACCCTAAGCTTGAGGAATTTAAAAAAAAGAAAAAAAACTTTGATATTTCACTTTCAACCTAGAAGTTTTATCTTTTACATTTTAACCCATTTGAAATTTTTTACTTTTAACTCAAAAATTTTCATCTTTTATAATTTAACACAACACTTTATTTTTTACAACTTTGATCCCCCATTCTTTTTATCTTTCGCAAGTTTTTTGTTTTACGTTTCGTTCTAAATTTTGCGAGTTAACATGTCGTAGCGTACGTGTGAGGTTCAACGTTTTTTGCTCTATTTTTTCATATTTGACAGACCCGTCGCAACACGTCCATTTTTTCCCCTTTTGAAAAGTTCGCCGCAACGGGCGGATCCTAGATCGACTAAGTTATTATTTTCTACCTTTTACGTTTCTGATTAATTTCTTCGCACTAGCACACTGTAACGGGTGTGTGTGGTTCAACGATTTTAGTATGCTTTTCGTTTAGTGTAATTTTTACCATTTTATCTATTTTATTTTTACAATCTTGAGGGTCGATGTGGTTGTGACATTGGTGCTACTTGGTACGGTTCTACGAACGTTTTTAACCATATAATTTTTTTACTAATATTTTGTTTCGGTTTACCCCTATACTTCTTTTACTTAAAAACTATTTTTACGTGCATATTTTATGTACGGGTATGTATAAATATGATTTGTTCTACATCCCGACGTAAACTTTTTTTATAGACGAGTTAGGTCAAATATAATACGTTTTTGTTTAAAGAAACCATTTTTACGTGCATATTTTTATGTACGTTTTTGTATAAATTCAAGTTGTTCTACGTTTCGACATAAACTTTTTTGGGAAATGATTCATGTCAAATATAATATGTTTTCGTGTTTATTTTATGTATGTTTCGTAAAGTTTGTTTCGAACCGAGTGAAGTCAAATTATGGTTTCTTTTTCTCCCCTTTTTTCGAAAGCTCTAATTAATCCCTTTCGATTACATGTGCATATTTTCCTTCATACCCGTTACGTTTTCTATCTATAAGTTGGGTCACAATAATACGTTATGATTGTTTGATGTGAATTTGATTTACTTTACGTTTGATCCAATCACAATGCTTATACATGTTACATTGAGTTTAACTGGATACGTCGAAATGTGTGTTTTCATATGGTTAATGCATCATATAACATTTGGACTAATCCATTCAATGTTTACGATGTACTCGCGCCGCAACGCGGGTAACGCGGGTGGGTCTTAACCCTAGTTCTTTCTAAGTAGGTTCGTTTGTTGATATTGTTGTTCTTTTTAAAGTTTTAATTTAACCTCTTACACTATAAATAATTTATGCATTTAACCAAATAGTTTTACTTTCTTTTTTAGAATTTTCATTCATTAGTTTTGTTTACAAAAACCAAATATGAGATATAAACTTATTTGAAAACGGACCGACTCGGTATCTACTGAAAAAAAAATTTTAATTTTTTTTTACAAAAACTATATACGTTTCCATTTAAAATTTATTAAAAATCGGGTTTACCCCCGCCACTATAATAGTTGATATTAAAACATAACTTCACATTCTGTGAACTCTGGCGGCCACAACCGCGAGTTGCGGCGATGGTGGTTGTTGCGAGTTGGTAATCTTCTGCACGCGGGGTCGCAACATCACGCATAGGTACCACGTCACCATTTTTCTTGTATTTGTTACATTTTATTTCGTTTTTTTGTTTTTTTTTGCACATTTATATTTGGTAGTTTCATACTAGTCTTTACCGTTTGGTTCGTATGTGAATTCTCCGCCACAACGCGCGTGCTCGTGTGTGTGGGGAGGGGGAGTCTAGTATACACAAAATTCAATCAAAATTCAGAAACCACCTAAGTCCTAAAGAAACTAATTGATTATGGAATAAAAAGAAGTTAGAAAGAGTAGAAGCATATTTCAATAATTACAAGGATAAGCATATCATGGATAGTCGTATGGCCAAAAGTACCTAAATAGTTGGTAAACAATCATTTTGCAAAATCTCGTGATGTTGTTCTATAGTTATCATCCTCAAATTCCAAAAAGAAAGAAAAAAAAAGGCAAGTAAAAAAGAATGAGTAGTTTGAAACTTTGCATGTCTCTAGGTCTTATTGAAGCTTATTGATTTGAATGATCTCAATTCCATGATTGCAATAACTATGTGCCTCCCCGTTCATTTTTTTAAAAAGGTAAACTTCATTAAAAACGGCCGGTCTGACAAAAAAAGTGCAGGACCGCGCCAGAACCCGATTACATCATATACAGAGGGTACTTACACCATTCTCTCCAAATAATATTACAAAACTTTGACCTATTTTTAAAACAAAAAAAAGCTAAGGGACTTAACTTCTCCCACAATTTCGGTATAATCTCCTCTACCGTTAGAAAATATTTTCATGTTCCTAGCTTTCCAAAGGCACCAACAAGTAACCGCTACAACTCCTTGAACTATATCCTTGGTCTTCAAATTACCGTCAAAACCCTTGTGATACTCCAATAGGTCTGAGAACGAAAAAGCGTAAATTGTGGGAAACTTGACCCACAAACTTATGATGTTCCATACCCGAATCGATGTAAAGCAAGCCGTGAATAAATGGTCGACGGACTCAATTACCTCACCACAAAAAACACAATCCGTCGAACCAACCGATATGTTTCTTTTTTCCAGAGCTTGTTTAGTCGGGATACGATCGATAGCCGCCCTCCATATGAAAATATTAATCTTAGCTGGAAGCCATTTGCAGCCCACCACCGACCACCCAATTTTTTATAAGATCCCGTAGAGAACTTACCTGACTCTTTTGGACTCCAACGCCATGTATCCTTAACCGCCGCGCACGTACTCGCCGACAATTTCGAAGAACAATTTTCCAGCTCTTCCAGTTCAACCGTTGACTGCGGAGGTCTAATCCATTCCCACGACACCGAACTACCCTCCCCGTCACCCTGTAGCCGCTCCGACACCCAACAGTTTTTGTTTTTCTCTAAGGCGAATAAAAGCGGCCATTTTACCATCGAAGGAGTATCTCCACACCACCAATCAATCCAGAACCGAATACTTGACCCGTTCCCCACAACCATACGCTTACCATTGAGAAGCACTTTAGATTCTAATTGATGCGTGTCGAGTGCGATATGTTTTTATGTATATTTTAAGCCCTTTTTACACTTTAGTCAAGTTTTAAATTTATAAAACACGATATTTTACTAACACTAAACACACATAGGGGCAAGAGCACCCATCGTGAGCGTAGTATAGCGTTGGTAAGATACTGAGCTCGTCCAAGGACACAAGAGCTTTTAGTACCGGTTTATCCTCAACGTCTAATCAAATCAAAAATTTAGAAAAATGTTTTAAACATGAAAATAAAAACTAAAAATGCTAAAAAATAAAAATAAAATAAAATAAAACAGATAGACAAGATGAATCACTTGGGTCCGACTCGCCATTAGTGTAACCTTTGATGATTTCCGCACTTTTGCACTTTTTAAGAGATTATCTTAGTTATAGTAGTAGGCCCCTCTTTTGAAGGTGACGTTACTCTCAACCCAGTAGTTTGAGTCAGCAAGGATACAATCCTAAAGGGTTGGAATATTGGAAGATAATTAATTAAGTTATTAATGCGTAATGTGGTAGGCCCCTCTTTTGAAGGTGACGTTACCCTTGGCTAAGTGGTTTGAGTCAGCAAGGATACAATCCCAAATAGCCGGGTTAATGTATTAATAGTAGTTTACATATGAGGGGATCAAGCCATCCGCACCCCCTCCATCCAATACAAGTGGGTATTGAAGGAGGTCCTAGTAAGCTTGACCCAGATCCTTGCAGGATTTATACACTGAACAAGGCAAGAACCTTACCAAACCATTCCCTTAACCCCCGACCAGGTAGCCAACATATCTCTATATAGACCGTAGAGATATGAATGGTGTAAATCTTTTATTTTATATAGACAGTAAAATACGCCAAGACACCACGGACAAATGATAAGGAAGTTTCACCTTCAACATAAGAAACTAGTTATTAAAGTCATTAATACAAAACCAAATAAAAAGTGCGAAAAGATTAAAAAAGAAAAGTATTACACTAAATGTTTGTCTTCACCAAGTGATGTAAGAGACTTAGGAAAACATGGCCTTTGATTGTCAAAAACTCTTACTATCAATCTTGGATCCCGAGACTCCTACACACACTCTATGATGGATGATGGATGATGGTGGTGGATGTGGGTTGTGATGGTGGTGGAGTGTGGGTGAAGTGTGAGAGAGGTGGTTTGCCAAGAGATGCCTTTGAAATGAACCAAGCACCTCTATTTATAGCCTGCACAAAAGCCCGAACACGGCCCCGTGTTCATTGAACACGGCCTCGTGTCCATCAACTTTCTCTTTCTTCATTAATTGCATTTTGTTTGCATTAGCTCCACATGCCCCCATGTCCGCTGGGCACGGCCCCGTGTGCAGAAGCGTATCTGTACTATCAAGATTTGCTTGAATTCTACGAATCTTAGCGTTGACCACGGCACCCGTGTCGGGAATAGAAGCTTCTATAGCTTTGTCTTTTCTGCAGACACCTGAACACGCCCCCGTGTCCGCTGGGCACGGGGCCGTGTGCAACATTCTGTTTACTTGTTTTTGCTTGGGAAGATGCTTTTGAGGGGTCGGGCATGCCACGTTTATTGCTTTTCTTGTAATTATGTTAGATTTTGCTGCATTTTTTATTCTTTTGTTCATTTAAGCTCATTTAATCCTGAAAATACAAAAGGAAGACAAAAGCACACTTGTAGCATGTAAAATTAACTTGGATATTTAGAATATTAATGAGCAAATCGTACAAATCCTATAAACGAACCGGTATCGTATCGGTACCAAATTTACTATACCAAATCATTTTCGTTACCAATTTGGTACCCGCCTTTTAGCATTTTCAGAATCGTTACTTTCGGTTCGACACCGGTCTAGCACCATACCTGTATTTATTGATTTTTACCTTCAAATACCATACCGTATTGTACCGAGCATTTTCGGTGCCGGTACCTAATCTCGATGATTTTCCGGATCGGTACTTTCGTTTCCGTTATCGGTACCGAGCTCATCCATATTTTAACGTGTTAGCACCGTAATAACTGAACTGAAAACAACCGAATTTCCAACGTGTAGGACGTGTGGGTCCTATTATTATATATTAGGTTATTTAAAATCGTTTTTTTATGACGGAGTGATTATCCTTACCACGTCATTTTATTTATGTTTTGATATTCGGTATCTGTTTGTCGTTACTGACACGTCTTTTGTAGTCATTGGGTCCCGCCGCAACGTGCGGACGGAAAATAACTATTTATTTATAACTAGTGATCTTAGTAAGGTATATGATAAAAACTTTTTTTTCTCTTCTCGTATTATTGAAAAGTTTATTTAAAAAAATCCCCCATTATATATGTTACACCTAGTGGTGCAAACGAGCCGAGCCCGAGCTCGGCCAGGCTCGAGCTCAAGCTCGATTAACTTATGAGAGCTCGGGCTCGAGCTCGGCTCGATTCGAGCTTTGTTTTCAAAGCTCGAGCTCGGCTCGTTTGTATTTTATCAAGCTCGAGCTCGGCTCGGGCTCGGCTCGTTTATTATCTATTAATTAGTATATTAAATAAAAATAATATAAATAATAGACTTTTTAGGCTTGCGAGCTCGATAAGTAAAGCTAGGGCTCGGGCTCGTTTACTAAATAAGATTATTTTTAGGTTCGATGTCGTCTTGTAAACAAGTTTAAATAAGCTCGGCTCGACTCGGCTCGTTTACACTAAGGCTCGATATGGCTCGACGAGCCTAACGAGCTTCACATGTGAGGCTCGGGCTCGATAAACAAACGAGCTTTGTTTTGAGGCTCAAGCTCGGCTCGGGCTCGATAAGGCTCGACTCGTTTCGAGCTTTTTCTTGAGCCGATCTCGAGTAGCTCGCAAGCCGCTCGGCTCGTTTGCACCCCTAGTTACACCATCCATTTTTTTCTTCTTCTAGATTCTTATGCATGTATAGGAGTAGGATCAAATACAACCACATTTCATATACAAACTGTAAAAACCATTTAAAAAGTGTCATTCGGCATCCAACAAATTATAGAGAAATGGTAAAATAATAACCTAAATAATATCAATTATATTGAATTTCCTATAATTATGCTAACAAGCAATTAATTCTTTATTTTGATATTCCTTTGGTTTTCAATGTGCTGATATAACTTTTCATAAAAAAAAGTGTTGATGTCATTCACATATGTGTTAAAATCAATTATCTTAATTAATTTTCATGTGTTAATATAATTCAAAAGCGTTACTTTTATGTATGCATTATTTTAGTATGTGCTAATTTAACATTTTTTAAGTGACATGATTTGTTCTTACGATTTATAGGATAAACATGATTTGTAGTAGAACCAACCCTATATATGTGCAGAAATATGTATGTGTCTAGACTCCAGAGGGAGAGTCAAATGCATAGAAGATTTGAAGTGGTTAGTTTAAGTTTTCCCATAAAAGGGAGGCCAAATTGCCAAAATGACAACCCATCATCAAAGTATCCGTACACTTGATTTAAGTTGTTTAATTCTTCCCTTTCATGGTCTTGCTTATTTTAATCCTTAAAAGATAAGCACTTATTTTATTTGTTTTCATATTATCTTAAACATATTTTGTATCATATTTTATATTTAAGTTGTGATTAATAGGTAATACAACAAAAATAGTAAACCATATAGTTGGTTATTTTAATTTCACTTTAAAGGATCTTGACATATAGTTTTTTTTTTTAATCCAGCAAAATTTAATAACGTTCTCATATTCATTATAGAATTTAAATGTGTGAAATATTGAACAATAAGGGTGAGAGGGGCACTCCCCTAAGAGGGGAGTCCCCTCCCTTACACACCACGAATCAGATAGTGCCACGTCAACTCCCCTCTTAAACTCCCCTAACACCCCATTTTGATGGCGGCACTCCCCTAATAGGGGACTTGGGTTTTTTTTTTTTTTATTTGTTGTAAAATTATGCATGTTTATAAATTAAAAAAATATTAATAAAAATAAAAATTAAATAAAAGACATTTCATTAAATTAAAAAAAAACAACCTAGAAAAATAAAAATTACATTCAAACTAGAAAAATAAAAATTACATTCAAACTAGAAAAATATAAAAACAAACTACTCGTCGTCGGAACTCACTTCAAGGTGAGGTAGATCTAAACGTCCGAGATGCTCAACGAGATCGTGTTTTAGTCTCCAATGCGTTTCTTCGTCAATGAGCTCGCTATAAGCTGTTTCAGCGAAGACGGGTTCGACTGGAGGATCTTGAATGTGTACCGGTGCTATCGCCCTTCCGTCGTCTTTTATAATCATGTTATGTAAAATAATGCACGTATACACGAGTAACCTTATCTTTTTCACCGTTTTCGAACGCATTGGACGATTTAGTATTCCCCACTTCGCCTTTAACACACCAAACGCCCGTTCCACATCTTTTCTTGCGGCCTCGTGTTGCCTCTTGAACTTTTTTTCATTCGGGATGTGAGGATATGGAAAAGACTTCACAAACACGGACCAGCTAGGGTAGATCCCATCAGTAAGATAATACCCGCGTTTGTATAAGTGGTCGTTCACCTGAAATGGACAATATGGCGCCGTTCCGTTTCGTTGAGCAAGAAATAACGGAGATTGTTGGAGCACGTTGATGTCGTTTTGTGAACCCGCCGGGCCACAAAAAGCATGCCAAATCCACAAATCTTGAGACGCCACCGCCTCTAACATAACCGTCGGGTATTGATGATCGCCTCTCATATATTGTCCACGCAATTCTGTGGGGCACATTCTCCAGACGAAGTGTGTACAATCCAGACTACCCAACATACCAGGTAGATGATGTCTCTCCTCATGAGCCTGATACAATAGCGCAACGTCGTGGCTCGTTGGTCTACGTAAGAATTCACCGGCATACATTGCACAGACCGTCTGGCAGAAATATTCAAGGCACTCACGAGAGGTCCTTTCAGACATCTTTAAATACTCGTCGTTTTCGTCTGGTGGGTTACCGGTTGCAAGTTGTTTAATCGCAGAAGTAACCTTTTGCAACGGCGTGAAACTTTTCTTCATTCTCCCGTCCAAGCCCTCTTGAAACCACTCGTCGTTCGCTTCGACGTCACTAACAATTTTTAGGAACAAAGACTTGGACATACGAAACCTCTGACGAAAAATATCGGCATTAAATTTTGGATTTTCTACAAAATAATCGGCCATTAGTGTTTCGTGGCCACCCTCACGATCTCGAGGGACAACTTTTTTTTTACTAGACGATGCCGTGTCTAGTAGCTCCGCTTGTTGGATGAGATTTTGGAAGAAAATTAAGCTACTATCGTTTGACGGTTCACCTTCATCGTCGGGAAAGTCGGGTAGGGGAGGAAAAATCGGGAACCTGGGATCCATTTAGTGAAGTGGGTGTTGTTTGAGAGTATAAAAAATAAGAAGTGGGTGTGGTTTGAGAGTATAAAAAATAAGAAGTGGGTGTGGTTTGAGAGTATAAAAAATAGTGAAGTGGGTGTGGTTATTTATATTTGTTTAAAAAGTGATTTTTTTTTTTTTTAAAATTCGACCGTTTAATGACCGTTCCTCAAACCTTGTGCCATTTCAAAGCGGGGAAGAAGCGCCGAAACCACTCCCCGATTCGGGTCCCCGCGGTGATGGCGGCGGTGTTCCCGATCGGGGAAGGTGGTCACCGAAGCCACTCCCCGAGTACGCCCCGGACACCCTAAGGTTGTCAATTATGTCATAAAACTAAAATTGCAATAAATTTGGATTTATGAAAGCAATGTTTGACCAAGATAAAGAACCAACAAATAAATAATTATCACACTGAATTATGATCTGTATCACAAATGTTTTGGGTGCCGCGTATGGCCTCGAAAGAATATTCATAAACATGACAGCACCAAGTAAAGCCATATCACATATGAAGGGCATATTTGGTAATTCAAGTTTTAAACATCATCATTGAAGGCAATGGAATAACATAACAATCTTACGTCTTAGGGGAGGGGGGTGGTCACTAGTGACCATTTTTCCATCACTCACAATATCCAATCATGTTCCGCCATGTCAGCAACCATTTTTTCATCACTCACAACCTTTTTTAGTGGGGGTGGTCATCACTCACCACCACACCCAACAATTTCTCCCCAACCAACAATTTCTCCCCAAGCAACAATTACACTCACAATTAAACACCATCACGCGTTAAAAAAATAACGAAAATTGCTTTCCGTGATAAAATAACGCGTTATACTTTGTTGTGGGGGTGGGAAAAATAAAATATCACGCGTTATACTTTGCCATCACTCGTTATACATGCTTCCGCCCCGTGTGCCCTTATACTTGAGATATGTATATATACATGAAAGTAAAGATCTGTATTTTTATATACTTGAAAGTAAAGATGTCATGATATTTTATTTTTATATACACCATCATATTATACATAATAAAAAGATTCATTATGTAAAGCGTTTGCTATTTAAAAATAGGGTTTTAGCACAACTTATTACATGTTTACCTATCATTCTTATGTAATTTTTTTATATTAATGGTTTGAAATTACCGTTTATTTTAAAAACCCTCTTTAAACATGTGCACAAACTTCATAAAGTATAATCAATGCAAAATTATGTCATGTTGTCGCTATAAGTTAACGTAACATAACTTTTCATCTTAAGCGGTTTATTTTGAAAAATAAAAATTTACCATCTACGATTATTAACTTAATGATGATCCAAGGCTTATACATAACAGTGCATAGCGGGGGTTACGACTTTTGGTCGTAGAAGATGATTCAAAGAGTATTACGATGGCAAAGTTGAACCATCATGTAAGTATGTCTATGTACGTTCACCTATTCGTTTACGTTGGCAAAGTTGTTACCTTATTTGTTTTTTTTTGTTATATGTCCCATTAGTTTTTATATGTTGATGTTGTCTGTGAAAGTTTGATTTTTAAGTTTTGTGATCTTTTGGGGTTTTTGAACAATTTTGTGAACTACTAGAGTTTTTTTTAAGATATTTATAATACCTCCATGTTCGTTTAAAATGGTTGTAAAACAAGGTTTCCAAGGTCGAGTACTCTTCGAGTAGTCGCTACAAGGTAGGCTGCCGAGGCGAC
Source organism: Helianthus tuberosus (assembly GCA_030545235.1). Lineage (NCBI taxonomy): Eukaryota > Viridiplantae > Streptophyta > Magnoliopsida > Asterales > Asteraceae > Helianthus > Helianthus tuberosus. Next base: position 32,615,685 of record CM060393.1, read on the forward strand.
TTTCTTCAACTCCGACTAATTACTCGGAATCGATAAAATGCGGTCAACATTGGCCAAAATCGGATCTAGTAGGTCAACTCGGGTCGAGTTTGACTTAAAATAAAATAAAACATAATTTCTATGCATATCATATTAAAGAATGAATATCAATTTCCCCTATTTTGTTATAAATATTAGTAAATTTATGTTATTTGACATATATTTAATTTCCGAAAACTATTTTTTTATAATTTGGCATCTCCGAGTACTCCCCGTGTACTCTCCGCCTAGGCCGAGTACACTCAACTCCCCGGTCGACCGACTAGGCAGCGCCTAGCGACTTTTACAACCATGGTTTAAATTAGTGTTGCTCATGAACGTTTGTTTTAAACATATGTGACGATGTAGTGTTTTTGAACTATTTCACCGCTTTGAAAAATTCTTTTACTTGTACCTCCAATGAATTAAGTATTTTTAGCTTGATTTTATTATTATTATTATTATTATTATTATTATTATTATTATTTATCGATTCATAAATCTCAATGTGGTATTGCATTTTATTGCCTTAACTTAAAATACTAGTGGAAGTTGATAGTTTAGTATAATAACCACTTGTAGCATCTAGATATAACGACTTGTGATGACAATATTTTTGTTTTCTTTACGATAAATATATTATGATGGTACATTGACAATTATATGTTGGTAGCTATGACCAAAGTCATTTAAAATTTCAAGTCAAGTAGATAGCTAACCAAGATTACCTATTTATTTGTATATGTTACATATTTGCACAATGGACGTGTGTCCAAAACACTTCTCACATCATACCTCCAAGGGGGCTCAGAAACTCTTCTAATATTCCTTATATCAGGGGCGGAACCACCATTAACTTCGTATATGCAGTGTAATTTTTTTTTGTTTTATACAAAGGATACCTCTAAAACAATTCTAGGATACCCCTAACTAAAAAGATTGGATACTTTATTTTAGTAAAATCCAATTTCTTTTTATAAGATTTAAAAGTTATTTTTGAATTTATTGCTTATCGTTTAGAAAACTCGAACTAGCTTATGCTTATATTTGGGTAATTGATAAACCTAGCCCATTAGCCCAAACCCAAAACAATAATAAAAATGAAATAGGCTCATTGATCATTGTGTTAATAGACAAATCTATTAGGTAGTTATTTTACTTTATTTATTTATTGTCATTTTCTTTTAATATTGTATGATTGCACGATTAAAAAAAATTAGGATACCCCTAATTTAACAGGCTAGTTCCACCACTGCCTTATATCATACTTGAACATTTAAGGATGAGTTTCAAATAATAATCTAACTCAACAAGTGAAGATAGTCTTTAGCACATTGATTGAATATTAGAGGGAATTTCATATATAAGCTTGCAAAATTATGAATTTCCTTAAAACACTATTTTTAAGGCATAATGTTAAAAAACAATGCTCTTCAAGAATAATTTGGAAAAATATTTTTTTTTTTTTTTTAAAGGTAAAATTTATTAACAAACGGCCGGCCTGAAAACAGGACCGCACCACCACCACTTACAACATATACAGAGAGATTTGGAAAAATATGTAATTTGTAAGTTTAGAGGAGGATATATTGTACCTTGATATTATGGTGCAAAGTAGATAAACATAAAAGATTTGACTATACTTGGTGCATTATTTAAATGACATCCATAAGGTGTTGAGAATTTGAGATATTAGCACCCGTCAGCTCAACTCACCATTATTCTTGCTTAAACTTCCATTTAGAACTTATATCTCCATATTCAATCCTTGGTGATTCTAGACATCAAAATGATATGTTTAAATACAAGATAAAACAACTTCGGCAGAGCTATTTTTTTTAAACATCAAACTAACATTCTCCTAAATATTCTTATTAACCACTTATATATGCGCTTTGCCGGATTTGAAGTTTTCACCTCCTCATGAATAAAGAAGAGACATCATACCATTAGACTACTAGGTAGGGCTGTAAACGAACCAAACGAACACGAACAAGATCATGTTCGTGTTCGTTCGTTAAGAAAATTAACATGTTTGCGAACTGTTCACGAACGCATACCGAACATAAGTTTATGTTCGTGTTCGTTTGTTAAGGAAATTAAGCTGTTCAAGAACAGTTCGCGAACACTGGTCTCGAACACAAACGAACGCAAGCAAACAAAAACGAACATTTAGCTTGAAAATAAAAAATAAAAACATTCTTATCCTTAAACATTGGACATAAGTAGTTAAATATAACCATCAAATGATAAATTAAAACACAAGAAGTCTACTACAACCACAAAACGATGAATCAAGTTTAACTAATTTAGACATAATTATCGAAAGTTTAACTAACTTAGACATAATTATCCCAAAAAAATGTCTTGGAATGTCCAAATGTCAACTTAGAAAAAATAGTGTTTCAAGTTTTCAATATGTTTAGATAAAAGGTTTCTTGTTTACTATTTTTTAATATAATCAAACGAACACGAACGAACGTAACCGAACATATTACCGAACGTTCATGAACGCAATCGAACGAACGAGAACTGTGTTCGTGTTCATTCGCTAAGCTAACCGAACGAAAGTTTTTGTTCGTGTTCGTTCGTTAAGCTAATCGAACGAACATAACGAACTTCCCACCAAACGATTCATAAATTGTTCGCTGAACGTTCGGTTCATTTACTACTAGTTCATAGAAATTTGTTAAACTGCCTATTCATCTTTAATCAAAGTTTTAGTCAATATTTGACCCAAAAAGTTGAATATGATAATCTGACCTTTAAATCCACTTTTGATGCTAGTATTACTTTTGAATGCATCCCATTAAGCTTTAATTCATTTATTCACTAAATTTTCTAGATATTTAATATAGTAACATGGATAAATTGTTAAAATTATTATAATGAATCTGATTACAAGTGATTCTATTGGCCAATGCTGTTGCAAGTGTGAATTGGAGTTTAAAAATCATGACACACTTGCTCAGAGCTCTTACTTCAAGATTTAAAATTAAAAAATAATATGTTTTAACAGTTGGCAATGTAAATTCATCTAAACTTCAAAGCTGGCATTTCATATATTAAATTTACCTTGATTATATTATTTTAATCCACTAAAATATTAGTGTCTACACAGTCATTAAACAAATCCCATATTTATATCTTTTTCCATTTATTTACCATCCATTCTTATTCTTATTCATATATCAAATAAAAAACTTAAAATCAAATGATGAATTTGGTCAAAGATAAGATGTGAACTCCAAAGAATCACACATAAAGCCACACAATATTCTTACATCACAGAAAGTGCTGTTACACATAAAGCCATATACATTAATTATACAACTGTAATTCTGGGTTGAAAAATCTGGTTTGTGACAAATTGTAATGAGTATAAACTAGGGGTTTTACCATAGTAGACTTTCGGGCCATAAGTTTCATCTGGAATTGATGACAGACCGGGTCACCAACACTGTCTGTGATCACGAATATGAGTAATCTTTTACCAATGAATATATCCGAGTGACCGAGCTTTCTGCGACGTTAAAATAATAATAATAATAATAATAATAATAATAATAATAATAATAATAATAATACTGGGTTGGACCCTTTATATATCAAACAAAGTCAGATTCAGTGGCAAGGTACAACTTGTAATGCACAAAGTACAACTAACTGTAATCACCTATCTGAATTAAATAAGGTTCTGGGGAAAAGATTTACCATATTATTTTAACAGCAGCAGTGGCGGTGGTTAATCATCAAGAGCTCTGTTTTTCATGCAGGCGTGGGCATAAATGCAGGACTTTTGCCATTAACAAGCTTCTCTTTCAGTTTCCCTTCAACCACCCATAAAAAAAAACACACATTTACACCTCAAAACACACACTGATCTTCAAAAAATTTGTGGGTTTTCTTTTAGTTTCTTGTGGGTATTGATTATTCTCATAAATAACAGTAATTTAAACCCCAAGATTTGTGCTTTTTTCAAATTCTTGAAGTGGGTATTGCTAAAAGTTGGTCAGATTCTCTGAAATGAGTATCTTTTTCTCCATCTAGGGTTTGGTTTGGTCAGAAGCTCAGAATGAATGATAAAAGATGAAATGGATGATGGGTTATTTAATATTTTTATGATACTGAATGAATTAACTGCTCAAAGAACACACTTTTCAGAGGTCTTTAATGAGTTTTCTTGTCATTGATGATGCATCTCTTTCAGTGTAAATTAGGTATTTATTTTGATTTGATTTACTGATATTATCTGGAATCATCCTTTTTGGAACAGTCTTGTCAATCTTTAACATTAAATTTCCAACCTTTTGTTTGTTTGGATCATCTTTATTGCTTCCAGTAGCTTAAATTTCTCATATTTAAGTTGTTTGTTCAATTTGGGGCTTTAATTTTTCTGGGTTTTGTTGCTGCTTGAGAGTTTGTAAATTAGGGTTTTTAGGGTTTTGATATGGCTGGTGAGGATGAAATTGAAAGGGGTAATAGAGATGAGGAACAAATACATTACAATTCAACAAATTTACCCTCAGATTGGCCTTTTAACAACAACCCTAATGATCTTGCAAACACATCAAGTAACCCCATTTGGGATCATCATAATCATCATCATCCCACAAATCCACAAAATTTAGCTGCTTTTTGTGATATGAATATGCAAAACAATGCAACCACTTCATCATCCTCACTAGGGTTTAGAAAAGGGAATCTTGACATGTGGGCACATACAAATTCTGCCATTAGAAGGGGTGGTGGTATGTTCTTGCCACCGGGCGGTCCCGCTATGCTTCCGCATACGTTATCGCAGTTTCCGGCGGATTCGGGTTTTATCGAGAGGGCAGCTAGGTTATCATCATTTAGTGCAGGTAATTTTGAAGATATTATAAACCCTTTTGGCAATGCACCTGAAACATCTTTGAGCCCTTATTCTAGTAGACAACAAGTGCAACCACAAGAGGGTTTTGTTGGAAAGGGGTTTAAATCGGGTTCCGGTGAAGCTTCTAAAGATTTGCCATTGCCGGTTGATGGCGGGACCAATGACGGAAGTCAGCCTAAACCTGGCGGGTCGGGTTTTTCAGGCAATAATTTGCCCGGTGAAACCGAATTTAGTGGTGGTGGTCAGGATGAGAATTCGAACTCGGGTCATGGCCCGAAGAAACGAAGAAGAAGTGATCAGGTTTCTTTTAATTACTACTACATAATCTTGATCATTGATTTCATGTTCTTATATTTTTAGGCAATAGCTAATTGATCTTTTGACTTTTGTTGACTGTTGTTGATAAATGACAGGATAGTGAGCACAATCAAGTCAAACGGTCCCCGCAAACGCCTGGTGAAGCCACAAAGAACAATAGTGAAGTTCAACAAAAGGGTGATAATACTAACAACCCGAATTCGGTTGCTAATAAATCAAGTGGGAAACATGGTAAGCAGGTATCGCAATCATCCGATGCACCAAAGGAAGAATACATCCACGTACGCGCGCGAAGAGGTCAAGCTACTAATAGCCACAGTCTTGCAGAAAGAGTAAGACTTTTTTTAACGTATTTTGCGATTATTATATTGGAGTCTTTATATCTATTTATGTTACTCCATCCCAAAATAAATGCAAGTTGTGGATGGGACAAATGGATTAAATGGATGTGTTTCACTTTGGTCAAATGATCGAATGTATCCCATACTTGTCATAAATAGAAATCTTATTGACCAGATTCATCATTTTGTAATGGTTGCATATACTTTTGGGGGTGTTTGGATGTTGTGCATTTTGTAAGTCATTATGTGGATATTGTACCATTTAATAGTTAGCAAGTGAGTTACAAAGCGCGTACCCAAACCGCCCCCCCCCCCCCCCCCCCCCCCCCCCCCCAATGCAAAAGCGATTTGTTTGAATTGAAAGACACAAATGACAAGTAATAGATAATTCCTAATTATTATTGGTTGTGAAGTGATTGATGATATATTGGATTATTGGTGTCGTTAATCAACTTAACGAGTTTTACATTCGTAAATAGGTGAGGAGGGAAAAGATTAGTGAAAGAATGAAATTCCTTCAAGACCTTGTCCCCGGATGTAGCAAGGTTAGTTATTGAATTTGAATCCATTTGTGAGTTTGAATCCAAAATCTTGAATTTGTACGCACAATTCATGCGTGTGTCTCATATCTTTTGATGGTTTTTTAAGGTCACAGGCAAAGCGGTTATGTTGGATGAAATCATTAACTATGTACAGTCGTTACAACGACAAGTCGAGGTACGATGACCAAAAATAATATCTTTAATTAGCTATTTAAAAAAAAATATGAAATAAAAGTTTGTTTTGGGCAGTTTTTGTCGATGAAACTCGCTACTGTTAATCCGAGGATGGATTTTAACCTTGAAGGACTCCTAGTAAAAGATGTAAGGCATATTTTTTATATAATACTAAAAAATATTTTGTGGTGTTTCGCGTATAAACACTCATCAATGATTTATTTTTATTCTAATGGGCGTGTATTTGAATTAGATACTTGAATCAAGATTGGGATCTTCCGGTTCACTTGGTTTTAGTGCTGACATGGCTATGCCGTATACTACTAACCAATCACAAATGGTGATAATGCAAGGCGGGATTCCTGGTGTCGGAAGCTCTTCCGATGCAGTCAGAAGAACCATCGGTTCCCATTTGATGGCCATCGGTGGAGGGTTTAAAGATCCTGCTTCCCAGGTAAATTGCCTTGTATTATTAATAAATAATAATATCAAGACTTATTTACTTAAGTTTTTTATATTTAAAAAAGAATTTAACGTATTTCCAAAGACAGGTACCTAGTTCGTGGGACGACGAGCTTAACAACATCGTCCAAATGGGATTAAATCCTAATACTCCCGTCAGCAGCCAAAATTTAGGTACTTTAATGGAATATACATATATAGGAATGGTTAAAATGAGAACTAACTTGAGTTGTGAGAACTTGAGAACTTTTTGATTTAAAGGTTTTTTGAAAAAAAAAATTGACAATTTTTTATGAAACCTTTTAAAAAAAATGTGTACGACTTCTTACGTCGGTGTAAAACAAATTTACACCGCCATAACGTTCTGGAGCTGATGATGTCAGCAGCCATTTACACCAAGTGTAAATCAAACTTGGATGTCGAATAAATGCCAGCCGGTTAAATTTTTTTCCACATGTCTTAGTTAGATGTTAATCTACGTTTGTACAAAATTTGGTTTGAAAAACTCATACGGGAAGGAGTTCTCATGGTTCTCATAACTCGGAGGAGTTCTCGTCTGAACTTATTCCATATATATAATATATATATGCATTTTTACTATTTTATTTATCGTATAACTATTAGCTTTAAACTTTACACAGGATCCACACCTCCAGGCCATCTGAAAGCCGAACCTTAAAAACCAACGATTTAGGCTTCACAAAAAGATAATTAGAAGAATCCCGGGTCGAATCTTGTGATGTCCAGACACCGGGAGATGTAATTAGTCTGTGGGTATTCTTTTTATATATAAACTGCAAGAGAAGGTGATAATACATAATTCACGGATGGGAATCGAGTTGCTCGTTAAGAACTAATGATTTTGTTGACTCAAATTGTAAAGCAACTGATGAATCTGCATCCGGTTTATCTTTGTTAAGAGTATTTGGAATTATGGGTTGTTTTATTTTGTTAAAAAATCTTTGTTTGTAATTTCTGATTGTTTTAGAACAGTTTGTTGGTTTCTTCATACTTAAACATGGTTTTAGTAAAATTGATTTGTGGACTCCATTGATTCATGTTTTTGTTTACTTTAGTCAAATTTTGTGACCTTAAAAAAGTGGAAAGGAAAATGGATTAGTTAGGGAGTAGGAAGTTCAATAAGTGCCTATGTGTTTGGATTCTTGCATATGAATTTTCTGCTTGCAGCATATGTGTTTGGATGTTTGTATACAGAATCTTTCTAACATCAAATCTTTTATATCAACTAATTAAAATTAGAGGTGCTACAATAGTCATGTTCGCGGGTTGGTCCTGACATGAACCTGAAAATTTGACACAAAACTAGGAACAATCGTGTCACAAACATGAAGCCAAATGCGAAACCAATATTTGTGTGTTGACATGAAAACTGTTTAATCACATATTTGCAATCTTTTTTTTTATATTTTTTGTTTTTTAATACTCAAGTTGTAAATTTGTAACTAAAATACAAAGATTTACAACTTAAGTTATATAACTTATCTGAATTTCTCTCTTAGTTTTACATTTTGGCATAAAATACTTGAGTATTACCTATGTAACACAATTTAAAAGGAAACGCGTCAACTCATGAACACTTTTTGTTGGCGTAAACACAACCCAAATTTGACCTGGGCCTGTTTGGACTATATCTAAACCCGTGAATTTTGTTTTATGACGTGTAGATAAAGAACAAACAATTGAAACTATGTAACTAAATTTAACAATCAAAATCAACTCAATCTCACAATAACACGATTATTTGCGACTCAATCACAAGATCACGACTCTATATTATTAATAAAGACCACACGCAATACATAGACCTTAACGCTCTATTTATACTAGAACAATAACTTGTTCCGTAAGCTAATTCTTCTCCTACTAATAAGGAAACAAATAAATAAACAAACAAATCTCTTACATTGTCTCTCATCTTTTCTTTCTTTGTGTATCTCCAATCTATATCCCTTTCATTCAATCAATATTAACACCTTTAAACTCATTCATAATCGCGTGAAGCTATCGAATCCTCGATAGCAGCTTGTTGATTCTGCAAAAAAAAAAATAGTATTAAAAAATTTGTAAAACAATGATGTTACATACTAGAAAACATGAAATATCAATCAATCTTACTGAATTATACCTTCAATCTTGTACAGATGTCAATGATTTCTGAAAGCGGTGCCCAGTCACCAAAATTTCGTTCGATAAACTGGTATGCAACTCCAGTTCTTCCTCTGCCAAGTATAAAAAGTCCACCTTTGATCTCACCTTCCCCCTTGAAGTTTTGCTCGATACCCATGGCTTTCGCGCGCTTATAGTTGGCACGCGCTCGCGGATTGAATAAAAATCCGGATATGAATTTGTCCTTGAGTAATGTCCCTCCACCTAGAGCTTTGAAGAAGTCCATGTTCTTGTCAAGAAGTACAACACCACCCCAATATCTTGGCCAGAAATCTCTTACCTAGTATCATACATTAACTACATTAACCGAAAAGTTAAATAAAACATAAAATGTTCAAAGTTGGTTACTTTTTTGTTTTTTGGTAACCTTGAGAACCTAGTTGGACCCCACCATTACCCTGTTAACCAATGGGATCAGGTAAAATGAAGTTTAGGCTAGGCATCTGGTTTTCTAGTGGTTAAACACAGAAAACCAGTAGAAGCTGGATTCGGATATTAGATCTCTTATCAGGGCATCCATAATAGATGTTTTTAGGGGATATTTTTAGGTGTTTTTGCCACATCATCATGTTTTTACTATTGTTGGACTTGTTTTTAGGTGATGTTTTTTGTGTTTGTTTTTCCAAAAAAAAAAACCAAAACCAAGCTTGTGGTGGGCCCCGTGTACTTTTAATATATATATATATATATATATAGAGAGAGAGAGAATGTGTGGTGGAAATGAGCGGCTAAAAATTAAAGATTTAGTGATGACGTGACATGTATTTTGGTATTCTTATCTGGTGGGTTGTTAATGTTTTTGAAGAATTAGTGTTTTTATGATGTGACAGTGACTTTTTGGGTGTTTTTACGTCTCCTTATTGTGGATGGTCTCATACTAATTCAAGAAAAGTTTGATTGTTACCTCTGATTCTATATGTTCATGAAGAACAGCTAACAAATTGATCCCTAATGCATCAAATATGGGCTTCTTTGAATAAAGTTTGTGTGCCTCAGCTCTACACATGATGCACCCCGGTCGACGGATACAAAGAAGTAGCGACGGTTTGTCACGCCACAGATCCGAAGCGCGCATAGGTGGCGCCTTTGACTTGACCAACCGCTCCATTCCTATCTTATACTCAGGAGTTAGTTTCTGAACAGAAATATTCTCGATACTAGAGTATGACGCCACGTCATCTACGATAGGCTGAGGTTGTACGCACCCACATGCCCGTGGCTCATCGGGCAAAGCTGCCACGATCCCTTTGAATACATACCCGTCTTTTATCTTGAAGTCAGCTATAGATTGCTCGATTGTGGCATCATAAGCTATAGCGCTTCGTGTTGACATGGTTTGTAGTTTTGGTCTTGTAATGGATTGGGTGGTCTTGGACATGGTTCGGGATGGTGGGACCGTTGGTTTTCTTGCAGGGAGTGAAAATGATTGTGGCATAGGATCAGCTTCACATTGAGAGGTGCGGTCCATGAATCGTGCAATGTGTCCTCTTTTCATGGCGAACTGAGCCGAAAGATCTGATGTTGCAAGGTTTAGAAGCTCGGCCAGACAGTTTCCGGAAGCTTCTAGCTTGTCGGCATATTGCATAAGTGCGCGATCATGGAGGTACGATCTGATCTCTAACGCATCCTTCGTGGGTCATTCAAACATAGATTAGATTTTGAATATAATGATCAAGAATTAAACATATGATGATTATAGATTATAGATTTATATATCTACCTGTTGTGCTTGAGTCATGTTAAGTGCGATCATATCTTCTGAATTCATTATCTTCAAAGTTGGAACATCGTCCCAACCGTCATCTAACAGTTTCGGAAGAAGTTTTTGCAGACATCCGGTACCCACAAAATCCTCCATTGAGAAAGAAGCCATCCTGATCTTTTGGAGCAAAAACCGTCGAAAAACTTGATTGATATTATGAACTTATAAGAATACCAACAGACACCAAACTTTATCATATAAAGCACTTTGAAACATTAAAAAAACTCATGTTTTTTGTTGAAAATATCAATGATGAATTGGTATATTATATATTAGATTAGATATAATAATAGACTTGGTATCTTAATAAACTACTTGTTTTCATCGATGAATTGGCTCAACGCTGCGTTATAAACATCCATGTGGACTTGATCTCTTAATGCTGCCGGCTAAATGTAATATATATCAGTTTTATAAGTGGCCTGCACAAGACAGTATAATACTTCTTGCAATTGAAATAAAAATTTGGTTGCTTTAACAAATTGATTTGTGTTGTGCAGGCCAACCACCAGTCTATTTTTAAATTATAGTATACTCATGTTATTTAAAATTTATAAAATCAAAATTAGTAAGAATATTATACTTAAAAATAACTTGGGGTTAAAAGCATAAATTAAAATAAACAAAGCGAATAAATATGTTTAATTATATGGATAATATGATCATTTATATGAATCTCAAACATAATACTTTGTACAAAATATGAAGAAATACATGATAAAACTAGCATTAAAACTGATCATTTTAACTCAAGTGCCTCAAGATTTTCTCAGCCATCAATCTAATATCCCCATTGCCATAATGCAAAACATTAATTAACGTCGCGCGCAAGAATCTGTCTTGTGATATTTCTGAAGTTGAATTAACATCTCCTTCCTTTAACAGTTTCTCCAATATCCAGAATGCTTTTTGCCTCAAAGACTCGTTTTTATGCGCTTTTATCACATTCAATACATGTTGTATGGCTTTATTTTGGATCAAAATACTCACACTGGCGTCCAAATCAACCCGTTCGTCTAACAGCGTGCAGATAGCCGATAATGCAGCCTCCACAACTTGAATATTGGTATGGTCAAAGCAAGTCAACAGCTTTTCTACTGCGTGTGCTTCAACCAAACAAAAGGTTTCCTGTGAAGAACAAACTCCCTTGTGAACAGGGCATAGTGACGGTGGTAGGATTTCGAGATATCTTGAATCAAATGAGAAACACTTTTGTAAATAGAACTCTTTGAGCCTGTTGAACTTTTTGAACTTTTTGAGTTTCGGTTTCTTGATTTGTGGTGGCGGTTTTGATAACGTAACAGTCTTTGAAGACAGATTTTCTAACCCATTTGCCGACAGCTTCTGGATTTTGTCGCTAAACGTGTTCATAAGCAGTTCGGTGAACACAGTCGTGAAGCTGAAAGTTGTTGCTAGAACCAAGAACTGATGCTCATAAAGAGTTGATGTAAATCTTACAAGAATTCCCACAAGTCCTTCTAGATAAGCGCTTCCGTATTTGCTCATTCGCATGCCGGATCTCTGAACTTGATCTATCTTTCTTAAAATCAAAGGGACTGCGTTAAACAAAGCGAGGTTCAGCGACAGATTTTCATGGGGAAGTTTGGCTAGGAACTTGACCGAAACCGCTTGTTTTTCGGTGGGTGCGGTGGTTTCTGGCAAGTCTTTTAGCAGGGCTTGTGGTTGACCTCTAGTTTTGCATAAATTTTCAGCTAATATGTTGCCGAAAAAGGGCGAAAGAGCTATGGAAAACACAATTGAAACCACCTGCAGTTCCTCATTCGGGTTGTTCAAAAGCTCAACTAGATTTGTACAAGCATCACCCTCTTTTACCACCGACACGATAATCTCTTGGGTTTTTGGGAATTTCATGAGGCATAATAGGATTCTAACAAAGTTGATGTTAACATCGTCAGAAGTTGAGTTCCAGACCCTTTTGATCATGGTGTATATGACATAATTCAATGACATTTTGTGATCGGTTTGTAGATCACTTAGCTGTACAGATCCTGATTCAAGTATATTTGCAAGTATGGCTGCAGCTTCTGCCTTTGAATCCATTGGCTCGTTGTAAATCGTTCTTTTAAGCATTTCATCGAACATGTTACTTGCAATACCTGATTTCACAAGAATTGTTGCGTTTTCGGGGTGCGATGAGATCTGCTTCAGCGCTTTAAACGCAACATTACGTGCTAAAGAGTTTCCATGAAACACCATTTGAATTAAAACTGGCGAAACCGTCTCCACGACATAACCTTTAATCTCATCGTCCTGTCCGAGAAAAATTTCGCCAAGATAACTCCCCATCTCCATCTTCATCTCTTCATTACCTGTTTAGTTTCATATCTTTAAATAATTTACATATTTTACTAAAGATTAATATGTCATTTTCGTCCCTGAATTGCGACTTTCGTCCAAAGGTTTGTTTTTCGCATCTGGATCCAAAAGGTTTGAAATCTTGCCATTTTCATCCAGCTCGTCAATTCCATCCATTTTTTCCATTAAGTCAGGGTATTTCCGTCGTTTTTGTTAACTTAAAGGGCAATTTGGTCTTTTTCACTTTATATAAAAAGACCGAATACCCCTGAAAATGGTTGAATTGCCCTTTAAGTTAATAAAAGAGACGGAAATACCCCTGACTTAACGGAGAAAAATAGATGGAGTTAACGAGCAGGATGAAAATGGCAAGATTTCAAACCTTTTGATTCCAGATGCAGAAAAACAAACATTTGGACAAAATTCGGAAAACTGGCCAAACCTCAGGGAGAAATGGCATTTTACTTTTTACTAAAAAAAATTAAAATTTTGATCCTTTTTAAGTTAAGTTGTACCTTCAAGTAGGTGTGTGCAAAAAACCGAATTAATCGAACCATAACCGAATTAACCGATAAAACCGAACCGAAAAAACCGAACCAAATAAAAAACCGGTGGGTCGGTTGATGGTTTTTTTGAAAACCAAAAGTAGCGGGTCGGTTATGGTTATCATTTTTTCCATACCCACCATAACCGAACCGACATGTAATAAATCTTTGTAGGATTTAGGACTTTTCACCATATTTTTTAATATTTGATGTTTTTGACTGAAGATTTTTAGTACTTACGGGTTTTTTCATATCATTTTGTGGTTTTGGTTGAATGTTTATTTGAATTTATGGAATGTATCACTTTATTTGAATATTCGATAATAATTGGTATTAATATTATAGATTATATGTATTTTTAATACTATGTAATATACTAATATATACAAATATGCAATAACAATTTATCATGTTAAAAAAAATTAAGCTATTTTTAGCTAAGCTAAATACACGGTTTACCACCTATAACCGACCCGCTATAACCATCAAAACCAAATAACCATAACCACCATAACCGATTGGTTATGGTTATCGTTATGGTTTTTTATCAAAACCGACCCAAACCAACCCATGCACACCCCTACCTTCAAGAAAATGATGCAAAAGAGGCTGCCAATGTCCATTTTCCGCCATGATCTTGATATTATTCGGTGATCTCTCCAAGTTTTTTAAGATTTCGTCGACTCTCTCTGATGCAAATGCGTCAACTGGTTGTCTGTACTTTAGAGTAATCAGCATCAAAATCCCGCCAGTAACCGAACCTATTTGATCACAAAAGTAACTACTTTTCGAAAGCTCAACTAGCAGCAGCAAAGCTGAATGCTTAATATGTTCAACTTCACTAGCTAAATTTTGTATTATTAGCGATAAATCCACCGCTGTAGCAATCATTTTCTACAAAAAAAAAAAAAGATTTAAAAATGTCAGATTTTATAAAATTTATACAATTATACAATATAAAGTCTGTTGCAATAGTGTACTTTTCCTTCATCTTCATCATCATTTTGGGTCAACTGTGTAAGTAACTCGAGTGTTCCAACGGTCAAATCTCTATCTTCATGGTTCAATATTGTTGCAAGAAGCGGTATGACACCAACGCTGCGTATCTCCACCACGTTGTACGGTTTTGTTCTGCATAAAATCTGCAAATTGTGTATCACTTCAAGAATCTTGGGCTTAGAACTGGCTAACGATAGAACCGCTTTTGCTGCCTTTATGTTTGCTTGTTCATTTCTTACCTCCCATTGCTTAATCGTTTCCAGCAACGCGATATTTCGGTTCAAAATCGTACTGTTTATCTTCACGCCTGTTTTTGGGCAGATAATATCAGCAGGATTGCCAAACTTTTCAAACCATTCGGTTATCGCAGTCCTCTCGTATGTGACACCTGTTTCTATAGTGACCGGATCATTCATTATCTTATTTGTCAATGGACAAAAGAAAGTTTCGTACAACGGTTCTATATTGTATATCACATGTGTCGTTTCAGGTTCAGGTTCAGGTTCATTGTCTGTGGAGCTTTCAATTTCGTTAATGGCGTATAGATCATATTCCTTCTGAACATTGGTTTCAAAAGAATCAAAACTAAAACTGTCGACGTCTTTTACTAAAGACTGAACTGCATAGTGAAAATGTTCTTCTGATGATGGTTTTATCGAGTTTAGTACTTCGCCCATGTGCTTGATCACACTCTCAAGCTGTTTCATGATGGTTTTGACTTGTGAATCTGGAATGGTTATGCTTGAGAAAAGATCTTTTGCTATGTGTATGCAGTCTGATAGTGATAGTAAAATCTCTGAGGATTCTAACTCCATGATGACCAAGGAAACGCGATAAAAATAGCATCCTATTGTGATGAAATCGTCGTTTTGTGTCACAGTTGATAGTTCTATGATTTCTGAAATAACAACCAGCAATGACTTGACATCACTTGCAGTTGAGATGTTGTTCACCTTCAGAAAATAATTACATTTGAGATATCAAAAAGCGATCAAGTTTTGAGCTTTTTTGGGATTGTGAGTAGTGTTGTAAACGAACCAAACGTTCAATGGACCGTTCGTGAACCGTTTGGCGGGAAGTTCATTTACGTTCGTTCGTTTAATAAATGAACGGACATTAACAAGAAAATTCATTCGATTAGTTAAATGAACGAACACGAACAGAGGTCTCGTTCGTTCAATTTTGTTCTTGAACGTTCGGTAATGTGTTTGTGAACCTTTGTTCATGTTCGTTTATTTATGTTCTTCATTAACGATTTTTTTACATCTATTTATTTTATCTAAATTTTTCATATTCTTTAACTCATATTTATTTTATTACCCTAACAAATAGAAACGGAAACCCTATTCCCACCTTGTTTATGCACCGTTCCCTTTTCTTTCTCATTATTCACATCGATGAATACTATCAACCTCCGTTCCACGATTAGGGCTTCAAGTTCCAGCACTTCTATCTCCGCCATCCACCTCTAGCCTCTGCCAATTTAATTTGTGTTTGTTTGTGTTCGTGAACCATTTGTGAACACGTTCATTTCCTTAATGAATGAACACGAACAGGATGTCTCGTTCAATAAGTGTTCATGAACCATTCACGAACACATTATTTCTTAGCGAACAAACACGGACAGGCATTGTTCTTGTTCGTTTGGTTCATTTACATCCCTAATTGTAACTGAAACAAGATTATAGAGAGATCCTTGTATGTGTTCGTTCAGTTCGTTTACAGCCCTAACTTAATTGTCAGTGAAACAAGATTACAGAGAGAAACTTGTCCGTGTTCGTTCGGTTCGTTTACAGTCCTAACTGTAAGTAAAACAAGATTATAGAGAGAAACAATGTTACCGTACCGAAGAAAACCAATCAGAGCTGATGCTACTGCTTGACATATTGTTTTCTTGTTTCATATGCAAGAACTCCTGATCATATGCAAGAAATTTCAAGAACTCCTGGAGATTGGTAACTTCTATGAAACATTGATCATGTGTCCATATGGAGTAGATATGGTTGTGCTTACCATAGATTGCATTTAGTCACAAGTTTTATGTTTATTAAGTCTTAACCATAACTCTATGCTTGGAATGGATCTTCACTTGAATAAAATATTGAAATTTCTGATGTCATGTGAGTGTGATCCTTTACTAAGTTTTGGATATAATGAACAAGTAAAACTTCCTGCAAGTTGACCAGGTCACCTTGTGATTCTTAATTTAGTTATTTCCATAATTGTTTCATGCAAGAGGTTGACTTTTTTATGTTGACTCTGGGAGCACAAGTGATATCTATACATATTTATTTTGAGAGTGATAGTGTGGCTACAAATTTGGTAAGAGTTTGGTGTTGAATGGTTCCAAAGTGAAAACCATGTAAAAAATTGGGTATTTTTACTGTTTAGTATAGCATATCTCAATTTACTTTTATACCATTCATAACAAGTTACTATTTTCTTTATCATTAATACCTAGGTAAAGGACTAAACTTGCAACAAAATACCTAGTAAAGGACATCGCCTGTCAACAATTAACAGTGTTTTTTAAATGGGTTGGGTGTAAAGGACTAAACTTGCAACAAAATACCTAGTAAAGGACACCGCCTGTCAACATTCGTTAAAAAGGACACCGCCTGAAAAGTGGTATAAAGATAAAAGGACAAAACTTGTAATTTTTCCATGTTTAGAGAGCAAAATAAAGTATTGTGTTATTAAATCAGTCTCTTACAGTACAACCAATCATATGCTTCAAGAATCAGTTTTTCTATATCCTCCTATCTCCTTATTAGATCATACCACTTTAACAATGTGAGCATGACCAAAAAAACCTAAAACTAGAGTCCCCAATAACTAAAAAGCGCTTATAAATTAGTTAACATCAACAAACACCAAAATAACCTTTCGATCTACTCATCAGTCGCACTTTATCTTCAGCGAGTACGGGGCAGCAGTTGGGGAGCATAACCTTCATTTGTTCCGCTTAAAACGCACATCATGTCAGCAAATTTACAAAGGTGTGCATGGATATGCTTCAGACCGATGGCTCCAAAAGGTCACGCAATTGTGAGCTTTCCTGTGCACCCCACAAGCCGCCACAAAGCCCATCGTAAAACCAATTGGCAGCCACGAAGAACGTGGTTAGTCTTAGTTGAAGAAATATGGGGACTTCAAAACCTCTTTTAGGTCAAAATCACCCCTCTCCGGCAACGGAGGAAATTCTAAATTCGGGAATGACTTCTGAAAACTCTCCAACAACTGCCGTAAAACACATCGTCAAAACATGCAACTAGAAGATAATGGGCAAGAAGGTAAATTTAACCGTAAGTACTTACATTTTCTAGGATTGGTGCTTCGTAAAGTTCAACAAACTTTTCTCTAAGGATATGGTTCATCTGGTCAACATCACACGCGTGTGTCCAAAATGAATCATGCACCCCTGCACGCAATATTTTGACATAAGCAAAAAAGATATAGCTTTTTACTGAATATGTGGCATGTAGGGCTGCAAACGAACCGAATGTTCAGCGAACAGTTCACGAACCAGTTTGTAACTTTTCATTTGTGTTCATGAACGTTCATTACCTAAAATTAACAAACGAACATTACCTAAAATTAACAAACGAACATGAACACTTTCATTTCCTTAACGAACGAGCACGAACAGAAAATCTCGTTCTGTAAGTGTTCATGAACAGTTCGTGAACACATATATTTCCTTAACAAACGAACACTAACAAGGTGTTGTTCATGGTTGTCTGCGGCCCTAGTGGCATGTGCAAAAAAGATCAAAAACACTAGTCAACCTGCAAAACTTAAACCGGCTTCTTTACAAGCGATGGCTGTCATCATCATGTGGGACCCATCAAGAGAGTGGACAAAATTAGGCGGAAAAGCCGTTCTTTGCCGCTTAACCATCACCTTATCGGTTTCTCTTTGCAGCGTTAAAACTTGAAGCGACGTCTTTATCTAAAAGGCAGACGTTTTGGTTTATATTAGCAAAATGTGTGTGTGCGTATATCTCGAAAGTCAAGACGTGGAGGTTTGACTTTTAGGGACTCACAAGGTGCCTTCCTAATTTGCGGTACGGCTGTACAACAGGAAGTCCGAGAGGAGTCACCCATTGTACGGAATGATTTTTCATAGCTATAACCTATATAAATAAAATTCGGACTTGGTTAATAACTAAACTAGAATTAAAAAAAAAAAAGAATAAAATGCCATTTTGGTCCCTGAGGTTTGGCTACTTTTGCGACTTTCATCCAAACGTTTTGTTTTTTGGCATCTGGATCCAAAAGGTTTGAAATCTTGTCATTTTCATCAAGCTCGTTAACTCCATCCATTTTTCTCCAATAAGTCGGGGTTATTTCCGTCTTTTTTGTTAACTTAAAAGTGCAATTTGGTCTTTTTCACATTATGTTAAATACATGTACGTTAAAAGTAAAAAAGACCGAGTTGCCCTTTAAGTTAACAACAAAGATGAAAATACCCCTGACTTAATGGAGAAAAATGGATGGAGTTAACGAGCCCGATGAAAATGGCAAGATTTCAAACCTTTTGGATCCAGATGCGAAAAAACAAACCTTTGGACAAAAGTCGCAAAACTGGCCAAACCTCAGGGATGCAAAATGGCATTTTACTCTAAAAAGAATAACGAAGTCATGAATATGAAAACATATACCCTTGCACAATCACCGAGCCAACTCATAATACTTCTTGCAGCTTCAAACATCTCACCCAAAGCAGTCAACGTGATCTGTAAAACGAGGTTTAACCAAGAGTCAACATTTCCATTGACTTTCTACAAAGTCAAACATAGCATTTAATTCGGAAAACTTCCGTATGCACTTACTTTTGCAGCGTAACAAGCGGCAGCAAACAATTCTGCATCATCTTCAATGGCACAACGTTCTTTTAACCTCCTTTTAATCTGGTCGCGTGCACCGATATACGTGACACCGTACACTGACGTCATCACGGTTTGCTTAACTAACTTCCTGTCCACCTAAGCATCCCATTCATCAATGTATTACCAATTATAAGACGTGATCTTTTTTATAAATTGTTGATAAAGAATCACGTATGGAGAAACCGAGAAACAAACTACCTGGTCAACTAACAATCGTGCGTGCTTAGCGTTTTGATCGGTTGTGGGGTCTCCCTCTGCGTCTCTCCTCATGATCTCAATAACTCTGGTTAGAACAAGATTTCAGATTATTTGTACGTTTCAGATTATGTAAATATATCTAAATTTTTATATGAATCTGTAACCACTTTGACATGTAAAAACATCAGTATATATATATAATTATTATGAATATGCTATTTTGTCAACATCAAATACCTTTAGCCCCTCAACTTTAATAATAAACAATGTTAGACTCTCAACTTTAGTAATGACATGATTAACCCCTCAACTTCAATAATGACATGTTTAGACCCTTAACTAAAACAACTTTAGCCCCTCAACTTTAATAATAACATGTTAGCCCCTCAACTTTAATAATAACATGTTTAGCCCTCAACTTTAATAATGACATGTTTAGCCCCTTAACTACATCAAACAACTTTAGCCCCTCAACTTTAATAATAAACAACTTCACCCCCTCAACTTTACTAATGACATGTTTAGTCCCTTAACTTTAATAATAAACAACTTTAGCCCCTCAATTTTAATAATGACATGTTAAGCCCAGCATCAAACTTTAACTCTCGTGATTTGCTTACTTTTATCTACGTTTCGAACCCGTTGCGGAGCGCGGGTGGTAACCCACTAATTTTCCTAAAAAATATAAAAGAAAAATATATTTCCAAATATTGGTTGAAAGCACTGACCTAGAAGCAATCCCGGAGTAAACATCAGCTGGCTTTTCTCCTTGAACGAGATTAACAGCTGCTGCTCCTAGCTGAATGTGTGTCAAAAATTCAACGGGTAAGCATGGAATAATAAATATATCTTAGAAATATATATTATATTCCAAACATATAAAATCTTTTACATACAGAAGATTTAAATCACAAGATTACCTTGTCCCTTCCAAGTGCAGCATAATGTTGTAAGCCGTTACATGAACCGTCCTTCAAAATTGCAAATGAAAAAATTAATAATGAAATACTAATAAAAATGCATATCCAACTTAGATTAGGCAGACAATAATTATAAAAAAGGTCTACATTTTTTAACTAATGTTTTGAAAATAAAAAAAATAGTTACAATAAGAGTACAGTACACAGATGGTCCCTACGGATTGCCAAAATTTTGGATTTGGTCCCTAGATTTCCAAAAGTACACGGATAGTCCTTGTGGTTTGCACTTAGTAACACATTTAGTCCTCAGCCAACAAATATAAAGGTTTTACCAGGTCCAAGTTACGGACTAAATGCGTTACAAGGTGCAAACCACAGGGACCATTCGTGTACTTTTGGAAAGCTAGGGACCAAATCCGTAATTTTCATAAACCACAAGGACCATTCGTGTACTTCACCCTCACAATAATTTGCTTCAACTATTACCTGGTGAACAGGCATATGTGATATGGTAGTCTCGGGCGACGAGCTTCTTAACGCTTCAGAAAGATTAATGCAAGTGGCCAAACATTGAAACGGGTCCTCTGCTCGTAGCCACCATCTTTTTCCTTCAAGGGGCCGGTCTGAAGAATCAAATATATCATCCAAATGTTTTTCCGTAAATGACATTCGGCCCTCGTGTGATAATTTATCCACACCACCACCGTAAACATTTGCCAAATGTATTTTAAGCCATTTTAATCCCGACTCGCCAAGTGGTCGCCCCTCAGCAAACTCAAGAACACCCCGACATAAATCGGACCCTAAATGATTTAAATACGGGTGCATTGGGTATGCACGCCCACGGAAATCGAGATTGTGCGGGTAGTAAAAACCTTCCTCATTTTTCATTTTCCTAGCAACCTGTAATAAGAACAATGTAATTTGTTTCATATAAATATATGAGTTAAGTACACGGATGGTCCCGCCTATGGTTTACCAAAAATTTGGATTTGGTCCCTAGCTTTCCAAAAGCACACAGATGGTCCCTGTAATTTGCACTTGGTAACGTATTTAGTCCCCAACTTTTGCCAAAAGTACATGGATGGTCCCTGTGGTTTGCACTTTGTAACGAATTTAGTCCCTAACATGGACATGCTAAAACCTTAAGATTTGCTGGTTGGGACTAAATGCGTTACAAAGTGCAAGCTACAGGGACCGTCCGTGTACTTTTGGAAAGCTAGGGACCAAATCCAAAATTTTGGTAAACCACAAAGACCATTCGTGTGCTTTACGCTAAATATATACACACACACACAGAGTCACACACACACCCTGAATTTGATAAATCTAAACAAGGAAGCCACTTACAGCGAGTTTTAGTTCAATATCACATCGTTGTGAATGCCTTTCTCGGTTTTCCTTCTTTATGGATTTAACTTTCCATTTCCATTTTTTCAATTCGGTTTCATCATCCGTATCCGGTTCTTCAGGTGTTGGAACCTGTGTAAACAGTTGAATAAAGTGCACGTAAATCAACCAAAAACATAAAGTTAATCAATTCAAGTGGCTTTATGAGAAAAAAAAACATGATCTTTATTCCCTAAACCAAATTTTAAATAGAACTTAAATGTATAATTTACATCATCACGGTCAACTAAATCAGCTATACGGCCTCCACTAGCCCAAATTCGGTCAACAACATCAAGGACTTTTCTATTCACCCTCCATTTTGTAGCACCAAGTGTATTAAGTGCCTGCAAAAAATGAGAAAAAAAGTATATAAGTGTGATACAAAAAAAATATAGAGTAAACTGCAATTTTCGTCCCTGAGGTTTGGCCAGTTTTGCAACTTTCGTCCAAAGGTTTGTTTTTTCGCATCTGGATCCAAAAGGTTTCAAATCTTGCCATTTTCATCCGGCTCATTAACTCCATCCATTTTTCTCTGTTAAGTCAGGGATATGCCAAGATTTTAAAACTTTTGGATCCAGATGCGAAAAAACAAACCTTTGGCCGAAAGTCGCAAAACTGGCCAAACCTTATGAAGAAAGATGGCATTTTACTCAAAAACATAAATCAAAAGGTACCCCACCTTAAAAACAGATTCTAGTTGCTTCTTTGGAGTGCGTTTAACAACATCACGTTGTTGTTTTGCTCCATGTGTACGCATAATATACGATGGTAGAAATAAGTAGGCTCCTCTATTGTAACTGCCAATCGGAACAATACGTCAATACTAAATCAAGTATGATACAAAAAGTATAAATAAAATATAATTAGAAAAATAACCCAAATGGCCTACCCGGTCCAGTTTACTGGAGGGAGCAGCATCGGCATGTACGGAATCACCATGTGCATAGCCTGATTTTAACACAAATTAGAAAAAAGATAATAATTAATGTTGGTGTTCAACACATTCTGATTCTTCACTAAATAATTAGACTTACGCTTTTCTCGAGTCCTCGTCGAACGAGAGGATCACACTCAATAACTCCGTATCGTCTGCTACCTCTCCTATACATATATAATAAGATTTACGATGATCAACAAGATACGAAAACTAAGTGAAATGATGTTAGTGAAGCATAAATGAGGCCATACTTACGGTGTTTCCACGGTTTTTAAAGTGTGTAAAAATGCAGGCCGAACATCAGGAGGACAATCTTCAAATTGGTCAACAGGAGGTTGTATATAAGCTGTCTCAATTAACAACTGAATCAAACGAGAACCAACCTGGAAATAACAGACAGTAATCGTATTTAAATCACGAAAATGAGAACCGATTCTTAAAAATGATCCCGCTTTTGCAACTTGTCAATCGGGTACAAACCTTAACTTGCGCATCCTGTCCCCATGGCTTCAAATCGTCTTGTTGTTTCACAATATGTCTTACTTGCTGCAGCTTATTCTTTTTCACCAAAACATTAACCTTTTTCCTTAATTTCTGCATCTGTTGCTCGTTATTCGCCGTTTCTGAATCGTCATCAGGGCTTTCGTTTAATGTAGTCTTTCTCTTAGATTTCTCCATAAATCTATGTATCCTTGCCTAATTGTCAAAAAGTATTAACGAAAACGTTCTAATTAATCATCTGAACATTAGTTTGTGTTCATTTGTGTTCATGAATGTTCATTTGCGTTCGGTGCCTAAAATTAACAAACGAACACGTTCATTTCCTTAAAAAGCGAACACAACGTTTGCAGCCCTAGATGTATCTAAAAACTCCAAACAAACTATTATAAACAAAAAGATAAAAGTATGAAAACACTAACCTCATGCTCGATGGCTTCACCGATATGGACAGCGGCCTGAACGACTCGGGCCCCACCTTGACCACCACCAGTCATCAACAGACCCATCAACTTATGCATAGTAATAATACTCATCATATCAGCAGGCAACTGATCAAACTGCGGCGCATACGCCCCTCTGTTCCTCCCTTCTCTACACAAATCCTGCTCGGCCGAAATCGCATTCTTCAACGGTTCAAACCAACCTAAAAACAATGACTTCACATAAGGCAAATTAGGTGCAAGTTTCTGCTCACACATATCCACTAAAAGCTCCTGATACTCTTTCGCTGCAGCCTCCCACGCCTCGGTTTCGACCTTAGTCTGTCGTCTTCGCAGCGCAATGTACTTCCCCTGCCCCATTCCGTTAACCAGTTTCGGCTGTTTTCGGTGATCAATCGCCTTGATCTCCTTATCTAATTGACCAACCATTTCACGGATTTCATCACTGTCTTCTTCTTCTGTTGACACAATCTCCTCTGCTGCAGCTGAACTAGCAAAACCCTTAATAAACCCATGTGATGATAAATATGAGAAATTATAACAAACCCCTAAACCTTTCAAATTGGGATTATCAAGAACTCTGATTTGACGAATACCCTTTTCTAAATTTGAATAATTTCGGTTGTGGGTCAGCTCAAATTGTGTAGATTTTGCAAGATTTGGACGAAATTGGGTGTGTTTAAAACAAGATTTGTCAGCAAACCCTTTTAGGTTTTTGATTGAAGCTCGGTTAAAGACGCTTCTCCACATGATAAAGTGGAGATTTTTATGCAAGATTTGTGGATATATGAATGGGTTTGTGAGTATGTACAGAAAGATGAAGAGGATCTGAAAGAAAGTGGTGGTGTGAAGGAGGTGAGTGATGGAAGATTGAAGAGAGGGGCCGCCTTAAACCCTTGCTAAACCTATTTTGGTTTTGTCAATTTGTATACTTCAAGAAATAATTAATAAGATATTTTATTCATTTTATTAACTCAATAATGCCCCCACCATGGGTCGTTTTGCGACACGTGGCAGTTCAGTCATCATAGGGCATTATTGGGGGTTATTGTAAAAGTGGCGTAGTGGGAATAATGCCCAATAACGCCCCTTCCAATATTAAACAATTATTTTTTTATAGAGAGGAGGTTAAAAAAAAAAAAACTACTAGTTGGACCACTCCCATTGGCCAATCAACATGGTCTCATGCAATTTTGAGCGTTGTTTAAACCACGCTGAATCAATTTTTTTTCAAAAAAAAACGCTAAAAAAACGCCCCATGTAATGGGTTCCGGGCGTTTTTGGGCGTTATTTTAAAAAAAAAAAAAAATTAAAAACGCCCCACTACGGGGGGTCTAATAATATGTTTACCACATAAAAGTTTTTTAATAAATATCTATACTATATTATAATGCATGAGGGAGGGGTATTTTAAGATACCAAAAAAAAATAAGAACTTTTCCCCCTCTTTATTTATAGAAAGACCTCTAAATGAGGGTAGTTTCGTCTTTTAAACACTATTTATTTTTTGGCTCCTAAATTTATTACACTTAAATCCCTGTGGTTTTAACAAAATTATAGATAATTAATTACAATTCACCCCTCCACAACAAACTTATATTTTTTTTACGTATTCTTGACATATCTTATAAACTATATTGTTTAAAAAAATTCCAAAGATAGCATGACGACCTACACATCTTTTTCGACATTTCGGTAGTTGTCCTCTTCAATATCGACGCACAGATTAAAAGGTACAAGTCGATAATGCTTTAATGTACAAGTGATTAAAGAAAAATATAACAACTAATTTATACTATATAATCATTTAATTTATGAGTTAAATAATAGTTTCTATAACATTTTCATTCTAAAATTTTTAAAACTAAAACTATTGTCAAATAATTGATTAAACAATTTCTTTATACTTTAGTCAAATTTTAACAAAACTTCCTAACTTTAAGGAATTAGTCAAATGTGAAATGTCAACAGAAACTAAAAAAAACCAATTTAAAAGATTATTCAAATTTCAAAATAAACTAACAATACTATCCATCTCCATGACCTACTACTTATTCTCCCTCTCATAGTTAGTTAGTTACACAAAGACAATATAAAGAAAGAGAAAGACAGAGAGCGCGGATGAGAGAAACACAATTTCCTTATCCGTGTGTTACTGTACTGCATCAATGGTTTCTTAAAACATTGACAGGTTAAATGCTAAATTTATTAGTTTCTAGACATGTGTAATGCTTATTACGTCTATCTAATCACAATGATGCTACAATAAATATTATACGAATAAGAAAACTACCAGAAACGAGTGTCGCAATGCAAAGTGTCGCCCCCGCCGCATCGCGCGGGTACCGGACTAGTGTTTACACAATCAAAAATAGGACTTTTAAAGGTATTTAATATATTTATTTGTTATAAATTTCTAGAAAATGTAGAAATTATTGTTAAATTAATTTAAACTAGGATTAAGCACTCGCGCGTTGCGGCGGGGGCGAACATCAATGCCACACTACTGCCAACGACCACCAACACTAAATTGCGGCATGTTAATGCGAAGAAATTAAACCGAAACGTAAAATATATAAAAGAATAACTAAGTCGATCTAGGACCCCGCGCGTTACGATGAACCTGTCAAACGGGAAAAAAATAGACAACGTAAAAATGTTTAACCACATGCGCACGTTGCGCCGTGTTAAGTCGCAAAATTTAGAACGGAACGTAAAAAGAAAATTTCGCGAAAAACGAAAAGTATAGAGGATCAAAGTTGAAAGTAAAAAAAAATTGTGAGGTTAAATTGTGAAAGATGATGTAGAATAGTTTAATGCATACAAGCGTTACAAATTATATCTATACTAGGAGCCACATGGGAGGAGTTTGAAGTTCAACCCCCGCTACACATGGTCTTATGCTTGCTATAGACTCACGCATTATCATGGGGCATCCTACGCAATAATCACTTATACTTTCTTATGGCTCAAAGTTGTAAACCCACATTGGGTACAACCATAAAATGCATAATACATCTACAAAGCTTGATGTACAAACTTTAATGCAACTATTGAAAGTACAAAAGCCAAAACATAAAACACAATACAAGCACATGTTATAACAACCTAATGCACCAACATGTTACAAAATAATAATGTATAATGTATAATATTTATGTTTCACAAAATAACTCTTATTAATTTTACATGTTTAGGTTCTTTATTATTTATATATTATATTCACTAGGTTAGTTCCCCGTGTGTTACACGGGTTGAACAATTTAAACTTTATAATAAATATTTCTTGTAAATGCAAATCAAAGACGAAGACATTTATATACCAAATTGACATAAATGAGTTAATATAAAGATGATTTATGTTGGTACTATAAAATTCATCAAAAAAAATATGTAATCAAACTGTCGTTTAAAATAATACAAAAATAAATATATTATATATTATATAATACTCATTATTATATTTACGTATTACATTACACTTATGTAATGAGAAATAAAAGGTTACAATTATAACTCGCACATTACCGAAAGTAATTTGAATCCAAAAAATATTCACATAATTCATAAATATCTATATATTTTTTTGTACACAACATTAAATCTTTTATTCATAACTTTACCATCTCTATCTAGAATTAGTAGTTTTACCCCGTCTCTACTTTTAATTATTAATAATGCCAGATACAATTGACCATGGGTGAATCCAGTAATGCTAAAAACAAACCAACATTGGATAATATTAATAAACAATATTACTTTTTGTCATATATATATATATATATTAATAGTTATGCTAAAAGATATAATATTTATGTATAACAACATCAAATATATAAGTAGAAAGTATAACAATATTAATAAAATGTAATCAATTGTAAATTTCAAAAATAAGTATAACAATATTAATAAAATGTAATCAATATTAATAAGATGTCATCGTATTAATTTGATTTTGAAAATTAAAATTTGGATAAAAATATTAAGTAGGGATTAATTTATTTTTCCCAAGATTTAAGGATTAATTTTTTAATTTAGGATTAAGTAATGAAACTAAAAGGATTATGTTTAAGACGGGAAAATAGGATTCTAGATAACCTCAATGATTGTCATGTGTCTCAAATTGATTTACTTATATGTATAGATAGATTATAGTACATTTTTAATTCTCAATAAAAGAAAAAATCGAAATATATAACTTAGTAAATCAACTAAATAAAACCCAATATGAATTGAAACTTTAACTTAGTAAAATTAGTTGATAGACAATGTATAATTTTTCCGTAACATGTTATCATGATTAACAACATATCATCGTATTAACTTGATTTTGAAAATTAAAATTTGGATAAAAATATTAAGTAGGGATTAAATTATTTTTTCCAAGATTTAAGGATTAATTGTTTTTTAATTTAGGATTAACTAATGAAACTAAAAGGATTATGTTTAAGGAGGGAAAATAGAATTATAGATAGCCTCAATGATTGTCATGTGTCTCAAATTGGTTTACTTTATTATATGTATAGATTTGATACATTTACATTTGTTGTAGATAATTATTAATTAAATTTGAATTTATACGTTTATCTCTAACTATATTAATTAATATTATATTATTATTAAAGTGAGGAGGCACGAGAGAGTGACACGTGTACAAAAAGATTTTCATTTATTAGTATAGGAAGATACGGTGTTTATATTATAAGTTGTCATCATTGCATATTTTTTTTTAATTGTTACTAACATTAGTCTACATCAGTCTCACTCATCTCCTTGTTATTTTGATTCAAATCGTATAAGTTATTTCTTCACACCCCAATCTCACTAGCTGTCATTAGCTAACTCTGCCTGATGTGTTGAGCATTCACTTGCATAGACCTAAATATGAGAAGTATTTATTCATATGGTGTATTACGTTTATTATGCGGCTTCGCGCACAATATATGCCAACTTCAATCTAGAAATTGTATTACTCTAACCCATAATAGTTTTCCGGTAATTCAAATATATTTAGTTGCTTATAGGTGTGTGTTACACGCGTCAATGAGATCTCTAGTTACATTAAACTCGAAACTTAGATGCATGTTCCAGCTTGAATTTCTTATCTCATTAAAATTATTACAAATGACATTTAACCATGAGATTCTTTTGTAATTGCATAATCCTTGAAACTTAAATGCATGTGCTAGGTTAAATTTCTTGAAATGATTAATTTCTTATTGCAAATGGCATTTAATCAAAAGGTTATTTTTTTTAACGGCCGACAAAATTATTTTATTAAACGTAGCAAGATGCTACCACCAAACATACAACAGTACATCACCAATACATTATATTATAAGATTACATATGCTTAGCCAACAAAATTAAACCTACTCCAATCCTCCCATGTTACTGTCTCCGCCTTTGACTGATTCTTCACCCATAAATATGCCATTGATTTTATTTCGTCTAAAGTCTTTGTTATATTCGGAGCTTCTTGCTTAAAAACGGCTTCATTTCGTGTCTTCCAAATACTCCAAAAAGCCACCAATATCACAGCATAGAACGGTTTTTTCTTCCTCCTCGAACCGGGACTGAAACCATGCAACGTTAGTAGATACTTGACATCAAAAGCTATAATCGGGGGAACCGTACACCAGGCCGCAACATTCTACCAAATTATTTGTGCAAAATGACATGAAACAAAATGATGTTCACTAGATTCCTCATAATCGCCACAAATCGAACACAACCGGTTATGAACCGGTATATTCTGAACCGACAACGCAAGCTTGGTTGGTAAGCGTTCCATTTCAGCTCTTCATGCCACAATAGCAACCTTCTTTGGGACCCAATTGTTCCACTCGAACACTTTGGAAGGTCTGACCCGGACGTATGTACTTAGTATTTTTTTTAATACTTGCAACACTAAATGTACCAGATGTCTCATATTTCCAGCTCCATTTGTCCCTTCCAGTCCTCAAGATAGACCCTCCAATCATGTTAACAAGCTGCTGCAGCTGTTCATGTTCCTCGGCGCTAAACTCTAAGCGAACCCAGGACCATTTGAGCTCCACGCCATGGCTTCTCATCTCCATCCGGTCAGTGACCAAGCAATCCTTTTCTTTCTCAACTTTGAAAAGATCCGGGAATTTTCCGTAGAGTGGTTCCGGGTCTACCCAGCAATCTAGCCAAAACAAAAAGTTCCTGCCATTTGCCAACGTTGCTGAAGTAGTGTGATTCAAATCGATTTATGCGTTAATAAGATTATGCCGAATACTGACAATGTTATTCCATGGGCCAGCAATAGAGACCTTAGCTAGGAATATCACACCAAGCTCTTGAATTACGATGAATAGCCCAGATTACCCGCCTCCATAGACTCTCTTTTTCTGTTTTGACACCACCATTTTGCCAACATTGCAAGATTCGTGTCTCTAAGTGAACCGAACCCCAACCCCCCGTATTCAATGGGAGCTATAGTTTTATCCCAAGCTACCCAATTCATTTGGCTTTTTCTTCCGATCCTCCCCAAAAGAAATTCTTATTTTATCAAGAGATTCTAGAACCTTTATCGGCGCTTTAAAAAGCGAAAAATAGTATGTGGGTAAGGTATTCAACACCGATTTTATCAGTGTGATTCTACCACCATACGAGAGTGTTTTTGCCTTCCATAACGGATTCTTAAAAATTTCTATCACCGATTTCCAGTTCCGAGCCAGATTCATATTTGCGCCAACTAATAAACCCAAATGTTTAAATGGAAATTTACCTTGTTTACACCTTAGGAGACTCGCCATGTCTTGGACTTCATGTTCACTCACCCCGATCCCATAAATGCTACACTTTGCAAGATTTACTTTTAGACCTGAAACTAGATAAAAGCACCTCAGTAGCCGACGGAGATTTCTTATATTATAATAAGACCACTCGCCAACAAACATTACATCGTCTGCATACACGAGGTGAGATATAGGCGGACCATCATTTGTGAGCTTAATGCCATTAAACAGACCAACATATACGACTTTTTTCATAATACTGGTCAGTGCTTCCATAGCGATTACGAACAGAAACGGGGACAACGGATCGCCCTGACGAAGCCCACGGGAGCAATCAAATTCCCTAGTCGGTGAGCCATTCACAAGGACGGAAGCTCTAGCAGAATAGAGTGTAGCCATAACCCACGTTCTCCACCTGCTCGGAAAATTCATCTGTGACATTATCGAATTAAGAAAGGCCCAATTAACTGAGTCATAGGCTTTGTTGATGTCAACTTTGAAGTACATTCCTTTCCTCTTAGTCTTTTTTAACCAACTTAGTATTTCATTTAGCACTAGCGGGCCATCCATAATGTTCCTACCAGTCAAGAAGGCAGATTGTTGTTCAGAGATCAGTTTCCCCATCACCGTTTTCAACCGGTTCTATAACTACATAGTCTTTGGATCTTAAATGCACGTGCTAGCTCAAATTTCTTAACTAGTTGATCTTATAAAATGGCATTTAATAGCGAGATTATTATACAAATGTAATCTAGTCCTTATACATGTAAAGTTAGGGAGTGAGACATTGATCTTTATCTTTTGTTGAAATAGGACATACACACATAATTAATTGATACGATCTAATTAACAATATTGATGCAAAAGCGTATTTGGTCATCAGTAGCGTTCATATGTTGAATCAGAGAAACACAACTAGAACAAAATCGTCTCTCATAAATATCAATAATAACGTCATTAGTGCTACAAAATCTTCTATTGTTGAATCAGAGAAACACATCTTCTCTTGCAGGTATTTACGAGTACAGTTAGATATCTATAACATATTTTGGGGTTGATTAGGATGCTAATGAAGTTTATATTATATTTCGTTGGAATTTGAAACTTATTTCGTATTTGATAAAACTTGACTTTAGCTTGTAATATAGTAGATTGAACTTGTTTTGGATATATCATTTTAAATTATTGAATGATATCTTATACTATTGAATTTTGAATGCTATGTATTGATATTTACTTTTTTATTAAATTCGAGCCAAACGAACCAAGCCGAGCTTGAGTTAAGATTTTCAGCTCGGTTTCAAATTCGAGCCAAGCCGGCTTGGTTTATAATCGAGCCGAGCCCGAGCTTGCCCTAACTCGGCTCGGGACGGCTCGTGAACAACCCTATATTAAGGTTGTATGAGTGAATCAAATAAAAAACTAAAATAAAACACGCCAAAATATTTTTTTTGAAAAGTAAACTTCATTAAAAACACACGCCGAAAATGGACCTCAAAACGGGGACCACCGGCCAAACCGATTACAACGCATTCAAAGGACTATTACACCACGTATTCCACTCTACCCTTTTAATTCTCGATCTATGTCTAAACCAAAAAAACGACACGGTTTTTATATTCGCTAAGAGTTCCAAAGGGCGCCGATGTTTGCCTTCAAACACTCTCGAGTTTCTTTCGATCCACAACATCCATATAGTAGTATAAATAATACCTCTAAGGATATCCTTCTCCTTCTTCGAGTATGGTTGTAGGTCCGCTAACGCAAGAAGGTCCTTGACATCAAAAACGATCGGCGGGGTAATGTTACACCAAAATGATACTCTAGCCCAAATCTCCGTGGAAACACGCCAAAATATAGTGAGATATATTAAAACACGTCATATTGATCACAACTAACGAACTAAAATAAAACGTATTAAATGTTACATTAAAACGAAAAAAGGTCAAACATGTCACAATTACTTAACTAAAATGAAACTGATTAAACATGTAATAATATGGTGCGTTAAAAATAATATGCTTTGTCTCCTGAATAAAACTGTAACTGATATGAAGAGCAAATAACCTAGTTTTATAACAATCATTATAAACAACCTTTTATACATATCTTTTTTTAAATGGCTAACTCGCACACCCTCTAAACCAATGTCCACCATAGTACTAGAAGTCTAGAACCCTCAATCTACACACCTTGAATCCGATGCTAGGCTACAAGCCCTTTGGTATATTAGAAATCCATAATTCTATATTAAGAAAGGAACTAAAAGTGTAATTTTTCAACCATCCCTCTTGTAGACATTTGTGTATAATCAACAACATAAAGATGTCCTGGTAAATCTATGGATGTAAAGAGAGAATTAACGTATGGAATTCTTTGAAGTCTTTCCCAGAAGACTAACAAGACAAGAACAACATTCTCCAATTAATAAAAAATCTTCAACACTCAGTCTGGAGAGAGGAAAAAAAAAGGAATACTGTATTTTAATAATTCCAACTATTCGTCATTGGCCGGCAACGGTCCCAACTTCAGAAATTCCCACTGGCGGTCCCATCTTTTCACATATTGGCCTTCAATGGATCCTGACTAGCAGAACCCTAACATTGTTAGTCTCTGGACAACACAGTGGACAACTTCAACTGGAATAATATTGCGACACAAAAAAACTAATCTGTTCACTTAGAGAGCCACATCTGGTCAGTGGCGGAACTAGCCCAAAAAGTTAGGGATATCCTATTTTTTGTTAGGATCAGGGGTATACTTTATATAACGAAAAGGGAGTTGAGGGGTATTTTTACACTACGGAAATGGAGTTAAGAGGTATTTTTACACTATGGAGATGGGGTTGAGGGGTAACCCGTGCTACCCCTACTCAAACTATAAGTCCGCCACTGCATCTGGGAAGATCATAACAACAACATTAGTAGCAAAGGGCGTGAATTTGCGGTCAACAATATGCAAATTATGATATTGAAAGTGAGACGGGGGAATGGATTCTACACAGGTCAAAACTCATGGGTGTAGCTTGGAACGACTGGCAAAGTTTTAATTTAGCATATTGATACTGTTAGTTTTTTTTTTTTTTTTTTTTGGGTGTAATGTAGTTTTATTATTTGTTATAACTTTTACTAACTAGTACTTTACCCGTCCGGTGGACGGGTTTTTAAAATTGTAATGATGAAAGTTTTTATCTATAATTATATGTATAATATGAACTCATCAAAAGAGTTCACACTAATATGTATAATATGCCTAAAAGCGAAAATAGAACGTTGGAGATAATTTCAATAATTGTATAATGGCACAATAAAATAATACTTATGCATAATAATCGACATAAAGTAAGTGACATGTAATTTCTATATAGAAATTTCAAAATAATATTACATAATATACTCCTTAATCTGGCAACACACCTCCAACTTGAAGACCTAATACTATTCTCATTCGGGCTAGCACTGACATCTTGAACAGATGCTACTGGCGTAACTGTAGGGGTAGTGCTACTGGTATCATCATTTGTTGTGGTGGAATTGATGTGGTTTTCATTATCAGCACATCCAACATCCAACATCAAAGCTTATCCATCTATATAAACAATTCCCAAAAATGACTAACAAAGAGGTACATATTGACTTACAAAGTCAAGATACAAGATACTGTTTTATAACTTCAAATCTGGATAAAAAGTGATCATATTTTTCAATATTTATTAATAACCTAGTTTATTTAAATTCTATTTGATACATTAGAATTTAGAGCAAAGACTTTGGAAATTTACATACAAAATGATCCATTTTTAGATCAAGGTTGCATTAATATTAGAATTTAGAGCAATAATATTAAATTTTAAACTCATATAAAGAATTGACACATTCATTATGTATAAAAATTAAAAATGGACAAAAAGGTGTTTACCGTTTGCGGGTCAACCAACCCTACCCAGCCCATTTGACTTGTACATAAAGATGACTTGTTTCAACCTAAAATATTTCGCCCGCTACTGACCCACCTATCTTGGCACCTTAAATAAGATTGAAATCATGAAGTTTCATAGGGATTGTTTCATATTATAAGCAAAAAACAATGACATTTACCTGGATCAACATTAAGTGTAGTAGTCTAGTATGGTTAATAACATCTAGAACAATGGAACTATATTTATAGGCAAAAACCAATGGCATTTAACCTGGATCAACATTAAGCCTCTTGACATTAATCAGGACTCCATCTAGCATACTCAGCTCCTTTCCAGCATCTAGATCATTGGACCTGATATTGAGTACCCGCAAAAAAAAAAAAAAAAAAAAAAAAAAAAAAAAAAAAGTGTAACTTTGCACTATAGTAAAAAACAGTCAATTAGATTAATATCAATAGAACAAAGTCACATTTGTTATAAAAAGAACAAAAAAACATGAATTTCTTGTATTAATACTATGGAATAAAGTTTAATGGACTGGCAGTATAACATAAAGAAGAAAGCATGCGAGTGAACACCAATTTTCACACCAAGATTCTAATTAAAGCAAAACACCTTTTAAAGTTGACACGTTTTTCACTTCCCAAGCTCCTTCGTCCAGAAGGAAAAAAGACCCAAGACACCATTTGTTTAGAAAATTTGATCCAACCACCTGCAATATGTGTAAAGTGACATTAACAATAAAAATACAACTTAATAGAAGCATGTCAAACCATTTGTTTAGAGCGAACCTGAGACGCCATTGTTGTCCATGCTACGCCGACAATACCATAGTCTAACAATAAGCAGAGGATCACATCAGCAATACCATTGATATCACTTGCAACTGCCAGAGCCTTCAGCA
Organism: Helianthus tuberosus; assembly: GCA_030545235.1. Taxonomy (NCBI): domain Eukaryota; kingdom Viridiplantae; phylum Streptophyta; class Magnoliopsida; order Asterales; family Asteraceae; genus Helianthus; species Helianthus tuberosus. The sequence continues at coordinate 32,651,088 of CM060393.1, forward strand.
GTCCCCATCAATCCTACATTCCAAGACTTAATTAAAAATATAAGTGGTTACCCCCAAGGACCACACATTATTATGTGATAAAAAAATATTTGAGACATCAATGATTAAAACAATCGTATCAACATAACTATAAAGTAGAGAAAATTTGATGCACTTACAAGTTTTATTATAGAAAAAAAAACTCACTATAACAGAGTACCCAAAGGAGATCAATTACATCTTGATCTAGATTTGGTACAAAAGCTGTAGCTAATAATCTCCCAACAAATATGGTTGTATTTGTGACTAACTCAACTGCCAATTCATTAAAGAAACAAAAAGAAACCTGATGATAACCTACTTCTGCCAAGTATAAACAACATAAACTAATACGTATGATTTGACCAACAAATATGCAGCTTATAGGCAAACAACAGTTAGTAGTTTTTATTGAAACCAATGCAACTAAGATAGACTTACAATCTAATGTCCGATTTGTCCGCGATGCATAATCATGAGAATTAATGCCAACATACTCCATATCTACATTAGATTCGTAGGATTCTCCATCACCTAGTGTAATAACTGAAAAAAATATGGTTTGTTTAAAAGAACCAAAATGAATAGTTTCATAAATATAATACATCCAACATTTAACCATGCTACAATCAACGAACAAAACCTTAAAATTACAATAATAAATATCAAATTACATAGATTGTTTCATCAAACATTCTAATAATCTTCAAGATCCCTTAAAACCATTTAGGTTGTCAGACAAAGAAACAAAATCATGATGTGAAGTAAATGATTTATGCAAATTACCTTAACGAACTTCCATCTACTATTTTTGTTGGCTCCATCTTGATCCCTAATTTCTCTGTTTAAACCCTAGGACTCTGCAACATCAGATGTAAATAAATAGGTTAAAATTAGGTCAAATTAAATCAAATGGAAACAAAAGGGGTGAAACGAATTACATGAATCGACGGCTTGGTGCAGTGAAGAAAAGAAGTAGTATTCGTTCCCAAACCTGGTTTCCCTGTAAAGAACCGAAGCCGGTAGAAGGCTGTTTTGTAATTGTTAATTTTCCAATAGATGGATCGCGGTCTCTAATCTTCCAGCCATTATTACTTTCAGATGAGGTCCATCTAGCCATTTCTTCTCTATCTGAAATAATGGTTATGGCGTCGCGAAGGAGGCGGTGGTAGTGGAGAATCGATTGTAGGCATCAGAGGCAAGAGCAGGAGCGAATGGGATTAGAAGTGTGGTACCGGTTACAAATAAGGGGATCGATGATGGCGATAATGGGGGAGAGATGGGTATTCAACTGCCGCTAGAAATAAGGAAGAGGAGAGAGGGTGCTAAACTGCCCTGAACTTCCACTTTTACAGTTATTTTGTTTAGTTTAAACGGATGAGATTTAGTTTCAGATTGATCTAGTGGCTGATATTGAATTTAAAAACAGTTGGTGTACACGCTGTCTATAATATATATAATGTGAATTAATGTAAAGTTACTAATTAGAAGGAGAATATGAATATCAAAATTGTTTTAACAAGCTGGGCCGGCCCATGTAACATGGGTATCTGACCTATTAAATTAAATATTATATATACACACATATATTACATAGAGAGTTTTTCTCTCTGCGTCAGTAAATCGTCCGGAACCACGACAACTGCACCTTTTCCGGTAACGTTTCTTTCCTCTTCTTCCGGCTAACTTCACACAATCTGTTCTCCCGGTAACAAGACAGTCTCATGTTTTAAACTTTCGCTTTATATAATATATATATAAGGATCATTCGAATGGCGAAGAAGCTTCTGCCTGATGATGTGGTTGAGCAGATACTGGTACGTTTGGATGTGAAAGATCTAATTCGATGCAAGAGCGTGTGTCACTCATGGCAATATGTTATATCCAGTCCTTTTTTTGTTAAAGCTCACTTGAAGCATGCTTACATGACTGATCATAACAATCCTCAACTTGGACACAAAAGGGTCTGTCTTCGCACAGTTGTCAGCGAAGACATGTTGTATTTGTTGAACCTCGTTCATATTGTTGGTTCTTGTAATGGCCTGTTATGCGTTTCTCCTAGAGGATTTAAGTTACTAGTAACCAATCCTTCGACCAGGGAACATAAGAAACTACCAACGCCCCCCTATCGGCTTTGTGATATTCACTATATCTGTTCTGTCAGGGAAGTAGTATCTTGGGGTTTTGGTTATGATTCATCTGCAGATGATTACAAGGTTATAGCCGGGTTCATGAAAAGAAAGTGGACGGGTAGTAAAGTGACAGTTTTTCATGTGTTAACATTGAAATCAAATACTTGGAAATTTATTGGACAAGTAAAGTATTGGAGATTTTGCGGCGGTGTTTCTGGTATCTTATGTGGCGGGGCACTTCACTGGATCATGACCGGTAAAAAGAAGAACGAGAAGAAGAAGAAGAAGATGAATGTAATTATTTCTTTGGATTTATCCACAGAGGAGTTTAAAGAAATCCCCCTACCAGATGCTAGTCTGTTATATGAATGTGGTTACAATCATATACTACTAGGGGTTATAGAAGAATGTCTATGCATATATAGAAGTGGTTACCCTCCATCTACTAAGAAATGGGTAATGAGAAACAACAAGTGGGAAGTGTTTATTGATGATCATTGTCAGAGCAAGTATGATATTGTACACTACTTACCATTTACGTCGGATGCGCAATTGAATAGTAGTGATTGTGTTGACGATGGTCACGTTTTGCCCGCCAATGGGGACCATGTTCGTGCTAGTATATTTGTCAAGAGCCTCGTATCTCCCCATCCCCATGATGTTAGTTTTATATAACGGTAGTTTAGTTTTATGTGAGTTCCCACAAAGTCAGTGGCGGATGCAGGATTTTATTCTAATGGGTTCCTTTTGGTAAATTATCTTTAATTCTCACTAATTTTTTCTAAATTCTACAAAGTTCTCACTAATTTTTTCCGTTTTTTCCAAACGCACTGGGTTCTCGGGAACCCACAAATGTGGGCTGGATCCGCCCCTGCACAAAGTTCTGACGATAAATATGAGCTTTCATTTTATCCTTCCCCAGATGTCCTAATTTTCTGTTTGTTTACACATGCTATCTATCCATCAGGGGCAAGAAGATACCAAGTGTGCTGAAAGAGGTACCAAGGAGCAAGTGGTCTTGTAAGCTTTTTAAGCCTCTTGTATGAACTATGAAGCCATATGGATGCCATGGGGACTTGTTAGTTTTAATCTATTTTATTTAGTAGAGTACTTACTAGCTGCTGGTGGTTACTCTATATTTTGTTATCCAATTCTAATAAACTGCACCAAGATGTTTTAATTTTATTAAGAAATAACATTCATATTCATGCCCATATTATAAATTTGCTGGTCTGATACTTATTAAGCTTTACCGATTGTGTAAGCATACGCTTTCGAGCTGAACTCAACAGAATTATGAGTGATTTCAACTAGTGAGGTGAGAAATTGTCAGTGGCGGATCCAAGAATTTTTTCCAGAGGGGTCCTTGTGGTATATTCTCACCAACTTTTTTCCATTTTTGCCAAACCAAGGGGGTTCCTGGGAAGTGGGAACCCCTGGATCCGCCACTGGGAATTGTTAGCGATAGTTTGAATACTTTATTTTGACTTTTGAGTACTAATTTTGGATTATAAACTAAAGGTTATGGATTATAAAATAGTTAAATATGTGAACGGTACGTCACGTTCTTTACTGAAACGACACGACGGTTCCGATGTAGGGTTCCAGCGAGTATAAATAGGCGCCGCTGGTGTTCATTGTAATCATGTGTGCATACAGAATCATTTATACAAATCAGTTCTATTATCATATTGATCGTGTGTATCTTGATTTCGTTTGTTATTATGTTAATCGATCCGTTCAAAAGGGCCGTCAATAGCGACTTGTACAGAAGCATTTACCAATCTGCATAGGGTTTAAAAACTTTCATGTGATATGATGGTCAAACATACGCAGATACGCTACTTATATGCTACGTAGTGATAGCAACAAAATAGCGCTCGCTATTTCGTAGCGCTATTTCATGTTTAGCGATTAAGTAGTAGGAAATTTAAGAAATATTTTTCATGTATATTTTATCAAAATACACTAATTTTACATGTACATCTAAATACACTTCTTTTTTACAATTGCGAAAAAAAAATCCTAATGGGCATCACTATTTATATTTATTTATAAAGAAAAAGAATAAAAAAATTACAGAAAAGGTCGCTATTTATATCTATTAACCCTACATTGCCATATGGGTGCATCGCTACGTAGCGCGCTATAGCTGCTATTGACAACTATGGCTGACAAGGAAAGCTAACAACTTGATTTGTGTTTGAAGAACCTGGAAACAAACAAAAGCATAAGCTAGTAGTGGCATCATAAGATACTGAACCTATTAACTTAACCATGATGGCTTGTTTAATTCTGAATTTGGCTCATTAAATATACAAGTTACGGTAAATTTACATACAGATGAACTTAAAGAAGCTATGTATTTACGTCAAGTCAAGTAAAAACGTAAAATCTCAATAAAAAAATCAATACCTAGCTTGTAACCCATCGGTGAGATGATATCTTGCTAATTACCTTGACCAAAATCAAGAATCATCAAACCCGCATTTGACCATATTAGCGAGTAATTCATGTACTGAACGATGGTCACCCACTAGACGTAAAGCATCCATCAACACTGTATAAACATAAACATCAGGAAGAACACCATTACGAAACATCATACTTAAAAAAACCTTCGCCTCATTCGTTAAACGTCTTTTGCACAATCTATTAACAACACAACTGTAATCTCTAACCGTTACGTCAAATCCCATCTTCACCATCTCCGAAAAAACCGTCGTCGCTCGATTCACGTCACCCTTTACACAATGCGCCTTAACAAGCGTCATATACGCAGCTTTCTTTAACACAAAATTACGCTCCCGTAAATACAAAAACAACTTATCAGCATCATGTACATCACCATATACACATAAACCGTTAATAAGAATATTATACGTAACCCCGTCAGGCTTCAAATCACGCGATACCATTTCATCGTGTAACTCAAACGCTTGTTTAATTTTGCGCGCTTTGCAAAACCGTTGAATCAGAATGTTGTATGAAACTTCATCAGGATATACACCGAGTGAGATCATATTATCGAGAACTAACATAGACTCTTCAAGCTTCCACTGTTTACAAAAACCTTTTATAATTACGGTATACGTGACGTGAGTCGGTTCTACGTCACTAGCTTCCATTTCCCGCATTAAATCAAACATTTCTTTTATGTTTCCGTTTTCACATAAAAAATTCATAAGTGTAGTGTACGTTATAGCAGTAGGTGCTAATCCATGATCCCTGACGTTATCAAACAACCGCATTGCCTTCGTTAATTGTCCCGCTATGCAGAAACCGTATATTAACGAATTAAACGTGACAATCGTAGAATCAATACCTTTCTCCACAATCCGACTGTACAGCCGCAGAGTCTCGTCGATCATACCGAGTTTTGCGTATTTGTCGATCATGATATTGTAAAGAATTATGTCCCGATTACCGTCGTTATCCGTTAGCATATCGAAGTACATCCTTGCCTCGGTTAACGAGCCTCTCCCGCATAAGCCCAACAAAATGGCCCGTTGAGCGAAAACATTAGGAAAAACAGTTTTTGTGCGCATTTCGATGTACACTTGAATCGCCCTCTGTGAGTCACCTCGTTTGCAGAGCCCATGAATAATAATCGAATACATAACGTCATCGGGTTTTAATCCAACTATTTCCATCTCATAAAGCAAAAACAACGCTTCATCAACCCGCCCGATTTTACATAAACTGCTTACCAAAACACTATACGATACGTAATTTAACTGATAGCCCCGAGAAAGCATCTCGTCCCGCAAAATAAGACTTTCGTCCACTTTGCCAGCCTGGCAATTCCCGCATATCAGTAACGTGTACGTGATACTGTTAGGGTTTAACGTTAACCCTTTTGTAAGCATTTGTTGAATTGACTTTAATGCCCCATTTATCTTACCGAGTACACGAAAGCCTTTAGAAATCGTGTTGTATGTCGTTGCATCGGGCTCAACTCCGTGTTTGTCCATGTCATACGTGAACTTTAACGCATCTTCAATAGAACCCGCTAAACATAAACCATTGATAAGAATATTATAACTGTACGCATCCGGATGCACTCCAAATTTCAACATCAAACCGAAAATTGATTGTGCAACATCTACGAACCCCATTTTAGAGAAACTCGACATGATGGTGTTAAACGAAGCAACATGATCGGTTTCATGAAGAAGGGTAACCGCTTCTTGCATTAAAGATTGCTTACATAAACCGTCTACGAGAATGGATTTTGTTTGTTTGCTTTCGGGGATGCCACTTTCTTTGATGTCGTTGTAGACGTCCCACATGATATCCGAGTGCCTTAAGTTGTATAATAAGCTGTTGTATGTCATTATTGAAGGCTGGATATTCAAATCTTTCATCTTGGCTATAACGAAAAGAGCATCGTGCACCATTTCAGATCTAGAGTATGCGAATGCCAGCATGTCCCAAACGATAGCGTTGTCATTCCAACACTTAAAGTTGACCGAAAGCAGCTCACAAAGAGAAGGCCCTGAGCCAGAACCTATTCGTAAAACATATACATTTACATGTAAATTACCACTAGTAAGGATACAAGCATATAAAAAGCGATCTTTCTATCTAAAAAAACATTTTTTTTGGACAATAGTTGTACAATATATTAGACTAGTTATATAATTATCATATCAAGAAGCAGTGGCGGAGCTTGAAAATTTCCACCGGGGGGTCGGAAGTCACCGAACCTAAAAATTCTATATAAGTAAAAAAAATTATAAAACCGGGGGGTCGAAAACGTATATACCTAAAAAATTCTACACGAAACCTACATGCATAACACTACTGAGCGAAAAGTTCGGGGGGGTCGGCGTCCCTCCCGGCCCCTTGAAAGCTACGCCCTTGTCAAGAAGGTATTCAAGTGTAATATCATTCTCTATATATAACACACACAAGCAATATACAATGCAATTCCTAATGAAACTAATAAATTTCAAAACTTTAAAATTCAGCTACCTTCTTCTTGCACCATTTGCATAAAATTCGACCGCAGCATCTTAATCCGTCGTCGACTAGCCAAAACATGAGCAATTACAAACTGAGCATTCCTCGAATGCTTAAACCCATACTCATTCTTCAACAACTCAAACAACTCCACAGCAGAATCCGAATCATTCACCCGCAAATAATCGATAACTTCATCTACTTCACTACATTTCAAACCCGAAACCATACTTCCAAATCCATCATCAGATTTCAAACGTGAACCACACAATTGTTTAAAGATTGAGAGAACCCCATAAGGGGAAGAGGCGTTTGGAGATAATGAAGTGGTTTGGGGTTCTAATTGAAGGGTTTGGGAAGATATTAGTGATGAAGATATGGGTGAAATTAGGGTTGAAGGGTTTAAGGGTCGACGAATTAGAGATCGGCATTGGTGCCGGAAGCAATGGAGCATGAATTGAGTTTGAGTGGATTGAATTGATGTGATTTTGGTGAGGATTGCATCACAGGTGATGAGAAAAGGGTTAGGGTTTTAGAAGGGTTTAGAGCATGTTTGGATGGGCTTATTAGAGTTAAAAAAGACTTTTGGGAAAAGGACTTTTGGGAAAATGACTTTTTGAAAAGGAGTTTTTAAAAAAAGTGTTTGGATTAGCTTATTGGTGTAAAATGACTAAAATGGGCATTCTTTTAAATATAAGGGGGTAAAGAAGGGGTAATTTAGTAAATTCATTTTGGAAAAGTCACTTTTGGATCCAAAAGTCATGAAATCTTGGCTTTTCAAAATCTGATTTTCCTTCTTTGCAAAAAGCTATTTCCAAAAGTCCTTTTAGTCTATCCAAACACAAAAACAACTTATTGGCTTCTTGATAAGTCAATAAGCCAATAAGTTGTTTTGAGAAGCACATCCAAACATGCCCTTAGATGAACAGAATCTAACTGAAAATCCCCAATTTGGAGAATAATAAGAGGTTTGATAAGCAAGTAGTGTTTTGGGTTTAAAATTGATACTAACATCAATTTTATTTGAAAGTGGAATAAAAAAAATAAGTTATAAGACCTAGTGGGGCGTTTTTTTTTTTTTAATTAAAAAAAAGCCCGAAAACGCCCATGCACCATTACATGGGGCGTTTTTTAAGCAAAAAAAAAAAAAAGCCCCTTTGGCGTTTTTTAAACCACGCCCAACACCCTTCTCTTTGTCCAATCAGATTTCATCTCCCATTATCCTATCCAATAAGATTTTTTCTTTTTTTTTTCTTTATTTTATTTAATGCCCTAATAATGCCCAATAATGCCCCATCCCCACTACACCCATTTTAGAAAACGCCCAATAATGCCCCTTTGCTGACTGGACCGCCACATGGCGTAAAATGCCCACACTTGGGGGCATTATTTTCCCCTTCCACTACACATGGTCTAAGAAAAGCTCATACAATCTATGGGCATGTTTGGCTAAGCTTTTTGAAACAACTTATTGACTTATTGGCTTTTCCCCCTCACATACACCCTCATTGCCAAACATCATTTTGGAGCTTATGACTTTTCAAAAAGCCAATAAGTCAATAAGTTGTTTCAAAAAGCTTAGCCAAACATGCCCTGTATATGATAAAAAAGAAAGTGAATTAACAGTGCTTTATAATTTATTTTTTAAATTATTAAATTTAGAATGGAATACATCATTAAGAGATCAGCAAATTGTATCGGGTATAGGTACCGGTCTCAAATTTACTAAATCGGTGCATTTTCGGTACCGGTTCTGCACAGTTATTCATCGGTTTTTACCCTCAAATACCGGTGCCGTACCAGTACCAACCGGTACCGAACCGTACCATACTAGGTATATTCGGTACCGGTACCCACTTTTGAGGATTTCGGTAACGGGAACAGTGATTTATAATTTATTTTTTAAATTAAAATTAGAATGGAATACATCATTAAGAGATCAGCAAATGGTATCGGGTATAGGTACCGGTCTCAAATTTACCAAATCGGTGTATTTTCGGTACCGGTTCTGCACAGGTATTCACCGGTTTTTACCCTCAAATACCGGTACCGTACCAGTACCGACCGGTACCGAACCGTACCATACTAGGTATATTCGGTACCGGTACCCACTTTTGAGGATTTCGGTAACGGTATTTTCGGTACCGGTTGGTACCGAGCTCATCAAATCCTGTAGCAACGCAGCAATGCAAGTAATTGCACCGTTTAGATTACTTTTCATACACACAGTAAGTAAAATGTATTTGGTTTGAATGAGATTTTATATACACAACAACTTATTTTGCTTTCTTTTTTGTCTTTTTCTGTAATGAATGAATTGTAACATATAAAATTAACTTGGATATTTAGAATATTGATGAGCAAATCGTATCAAATCCTGTAAACGAATCTGTATCGTATCGGTACCAAATTTACTATACCAAATCATTTTCGGTACCAATTTGGTACCCACCTTTTGGCGCTTTCAGAATCGTTACTTTCGGTTCGACACCGGTCTAGCATCATACTTGTATTTATTGATTTTTACCTTCAAATACCGTATCGTATTGTACCGAGCATTTTCGGTGCCGGTACCTAATTTCGATGATTTTCCGGATCGGTACTTTCGCTGCCGTTACCGGTACCGAGCTCATCCATATTATAACGTGTTAGCACCGTAATAACTGAACTGAAAACAACCGAATTTCCAACGTGTAGGACGTGTGGGTCCTATTATTATATATTAGGTTATTTAAAATCGTTTTTGATGACGGAGTGATTATCCTTACCACGTCATTTTATTTATGTTTTGATATTCGGTATCTTTTTGCCGTTGCTGACACGCCTTTTGTAGTCATTGGGTCCCGCCGCAACGCGCGGGCGAAAAATAACTAGTTTATTTGAAAGTGGAATGGAATAAAAAAATAAAGTTATAAGAAAAGCTCTTGGCTCAATTCAGATTTAGTTTGGGAAAAGTTCGTTTGATATGGTTCGATTTAAAACGAAGCCAAGGCGGCTCACATCGACTAAAAAGCGAGCCTAGCTTGGCTCGACTTGGTTTGTAACGCGCCCAATTGGCTCGCTGGTTAGCTCAAGCTAACCTTTTAAAACATCCATGGATTAGTGGATCGCCTTGGGCTTTCTGTACGTCTTATGGTAAGTGACAACAACTTAACTAGATGTGCTTTAATTGGGCTATTCATTTGGGTATATAAATTCAAATGATGTTTGTTTTCTTTTTTGCATTGTTTTGAAATTCTAATTGAATGGTTTGACCGCAAACTTATCATCTTGCAAATTTGACTTTTATGTTATGGACCGGAAAGGATTGAATCATTGTGTTCTTTTTTCGGTTGAATCGACCAGTCCACTTGTCACAACCGAGATTTTTCAGGTTAACTCCATCATCTTTAACATTATCATAAACATTTCATTATTACATTTCACTTGAATTAACCGAACACTCACGTGAAAGTAATTTGGTGAATTAACCAAATTACCGAACCGCACACGAGTCTGACCCCGAACGTTGGTGAAACAGGGATATGGTATTTCAAACATAAAAGTATTAATATAATTGTGTGAAATTATATGTTACTTGACTACGTGAGTTAATGGTTAGTTGTTTCTTGTAATTGCGAGTGAATGTTGTGTGATATAACGTTTATAAAAATAATTGTTATAAAAAATTAGTGGGTTTTTTTATTTTTATAGACTTGAGCTAGTGATTTTACTAGGAAAGTGTTATGGTGGACTTGTATTAATTAAAAAAGGTCCATTAAAAGTTGCAAAACCCACCCTTGGTTTCTATTAGTTGGATTTAAAAAAATAAATAAAACCCAACCCTAAACCCCTCTTGTGCATACAACCCCACCCCTACCATAATTTTGAAATTTTGCCTTCAATACACCATTACATCTTGATTTGTTGCTTTGATCTTGCAATTGGTGGTTCCTTTGATCGATTCCAATACCCTATAACGTTTATAAGTAAGTATCTTGATCGATTTTGAAAGTTTTTACGATTTTCAAGATTTGTTCAAAAACTCTAGTTTGTCCAAACTCAATTTTAATGAAACATGTTGATGTCTAGTGTTTGTTTATGATCATAGGAGTGTGTTCAGTGGCGGAACCAGACTATTAAATCAGGGGTTTCCCAAAAAAAAATTACTGTGCAGTCATACAATATTAAAAAAACGACAATAAATAAATAAAGTAAAACAAATACCTAATAAATTTGTCATCTTCTTTTTTCAAAGTCTAAATTGTCCCATCACGTCGTCCACTTTTACTTTATGAAAAAAATCCGTTTCGACTGAACAAACCATGACATTGTTCAAAAATTCTGGGCCCATTTGATTGCGTATAAAACAGGCCCATTGCCGCCCCCATAATCAACATATAAATGGGCCTGTTTTATTTTTATTTTGGGTCTTCGGTTAATGGGCTAGCTTAATAGGCTATTAACAATTATGTTTGGGCTTGTAAAAAGAATTAGATTTACATTGTTATACTATCCTATTTTTATGGTTAGAGGTGTCCTCGTGTTTTTTTAGGAGTATTCTTTGTATAAAATAGAAAAAAAAGTAACACTGTGAATACCGGGTTGAGCCGTTACGGCTCCTTATATTGTGGTTCCGCCTCTGAGTGTGTTGAATGTTTTTTGTATGGATTGAAAACCCTAAATTCGTGATTGTTCATACATTTCCATAATAGAAAACTTTGATGATTTAGATTCTTATATATACATGTATAGGATGATTTGATTGTGTTTGATGTTATCGTTATGCTAGTAGATGTATATAATGATGTAGGAACCAAGTTTGGTGATGAAAACCTAAGATGCATACTAGTTCATAACTTACTAAGATGTATAACCCCGTAAAAACGTTATTACAGAATTTCCCGAAATTGTTTTGATCATAACCTACTCTTACTGAATCATTGTGTGTTTTTTTTCGGTTGAATAGAGCAGTCAACCTCTTTCAAAAACTTACTTCATGTTTGAATGAAAGGTTTTGAACTTTTTTATGTAAATAATGGACGACTAATATTTCATTGATTATTGTTATAGACTTATTTGTATTTCCCAATGGATTATTTTAAAACGCTACCCGATTTTTAAACATATAAATATGAAGTGATTATGTAAAGTTTGATTTGATAACACATATAATGTGCTAAATGGTCTTAACAAAAGTGTGCCTACCGAATTACTTTTTTTTTTGGAAGGAGTGGATCAATCGGTTACCTTGGCCGTCTCTAGGCATACCCGCTCAGGTTCGAATCCGCCGACCCGCAATGCGGTACCTCCCGATCAGTCTGGCCTAAATCCTGTGCAGGAACCCCACTGGCCCGGGATCAAACCCATGACCAGTGGGTAAACCTTCACACCTCTTACCAGCTGAGCTGGTAGTCATTGGCGCCTACTGAATTACTGATCGCTATTTCCAGAAAACGAATAAAAAAGGAGAGATAATAGCATTAGGGTAAAGATCAAATAGGAAGTTAATTTTCGCTAGGAAGGATAGGAAGCCATAGGATTATGACATGTGGCAAATTTTAAAATAAAGAGAAAGGGTATTTTAGTCAATCCAACTCCTTCTTCTTCCTTTTTCAAAACCCAGTAAATTCAAAAACCCACCATTTTCAAAACCCACCATCTTCAACCATTTCTTCACTTTCTATCTCAATAATCACTACATTATAGTGCGATTTTCATCACCAATCAATGATTCAAACACCCGATCAACGTGTTCTTCAGCTTTTTTGAAGAAAACACAGTTTAAATTCATACAAAATCTTGTTTTTTTCAGGTGATTTTGAAGATAATTACTCGATTCGTTCGATTCGAGAGCTGATAAGTGTTTCAATCATTCAAAATTCGTCTATTGTTGAAGAAATCACTTCGATCCAGGTAACAAATTCTTTAATTTCATTTTTACGAATTGGGTTTTTGATTTAGTCATTGCGTTTTACGATCTTGGCGGGGGTCCGGGGGCGGCAGCCCCCGGTAGCGGGGTCCCAGGGGCGGCAGCCCCTGGCGGGGTCCAAGGGGCAGAGCCCCTGGCTGGGGTTCAGCTCGGAAATTTTTTTTTCCGATTAAATTGCTGTACTAAAAACGCATCAAAAAAATTAATTTTCCAGAAATTGGCTCATTTCGAAGACAGTAATTCGTAGACAATTCAGACAGTTCACAGACAGTTCTCAGACAGTTTTATGTGTCCATTGCGTTTTAGAAATAAGAGAGTTTTATGTGTTTTCTAGCTATTGTGTTTTAAAAAAAACACATTTTTAAGTGTTTTTAGTTATTGCGTTTTAGGTAAAACACATTTTTGAAGTGTTTTTAGTCATTGCGTTTTAGGTAGAACATATTTTTAGGTGTTTTCAGTCCATTGCGTTTTAGAATGAGTAATTTTTAAGTGTTTTCTGGCCATTGCGTTTTACAAATAAAACATTTCTTTGTGTTTTTTGTGCATTGCGTTTTAGGTAAAACACATTTTTATGTGTTTTTGGTGCATTGCGTTTTAGGTAAAACACATTTTTATGGGTTTTTAGTCCATTGTGTTTTATAAAGTACATTTTCTTTTGAGTTTTTAGGCTATTGCGTTTTAGAAATAAAACATTTCTTTGTGTTTTCTGGCCATTGCGTTTTACAAATAAGTCATTTCTTTGTGTTTTTTATGCATTGCGTTTTAGAAAAATGCCATTTTTTAGGGTTTTTTTTTCATTGCGTTTTACAATACTGGGGGTTTTTCTATTGCGTTTTACGCAACTGGGTTTTAATTTTTTTTTTCAAAATATAGCAATAGTATACTCGTTTTAAAGATAAAAAAACGCTCGTTTTTTTGGTGCAATTTTTATAAAAAAATAATGTCGTATGAAAGAGTTATTAACGTTTAAAAAATGGGGGGAAATTGGAGGAGAGAGAAACTATTGGCTTACTTGACTAGAATGCCCCTGAAAAAAGTCACGCGCCTCTTTTCTTACTTTCAATTTCCCTGATTTAATCTTAGCCCTTGATTTACTTAATGGATGGTCAAGATCACTTCCTAGCCTTCCTAGCCAAATTAACTTCCTATTGTATCTCCACCCAATAGCATTAATGACTAACATAAATGTATTATTTAAAACATGAAAGGTATATCTGTATCGGTCCATACATACGATGGGTATGGTGTATTCAAGTCATTCTCTTACAACATAGCAAACAAGTCACGGGCAAATGTATACCTATTTAATTACATATATAGTGTTCTTGTGTAACCATAAGATCAAGCCCAAAAAATAAAGTAGTGATATTTCCAAAAGGATATCAACGCGTATTTTACATAGATCTAAAATCATAAAAACAAATAATGATACTGGTTTGATAATACCGATACTGGTACCAAAAAAAAGAAACAAATAAAAAAACAAGATTTTGATAATACCGATACTGATACTGGTACCAAAAAATATAAACATATAAAAAAAGATTTATAACAAAAAAATATATAAAAAATATGTTTAAACTATAAAACTTGATACTATTTTTTTATGTTATCTTTTAGAATTTGACATAAAATGCCAACCTACCATATCGATCCAAGCACAACATGATGACCTAATAATGTATGGGGGTTTGAGCTAAAACTTACCTGGACCATCTAAACTAAGACTATCTCCAATTCTAAGTGTGTCCTTAGTCGCCCTTAGCTGGTACGTCATCTGCCACATAATATCCTTATAAATCCTTAAAAGCCTCACTTTCATCTAAAAAAAGGGTAAATGCACGGTACCCCTGACCGCGGGAGGGATCCCCCTCCCCAGTTTGCTACCCGACCAAGCGCCCTGGCGGTGAATTCCCCAGTCTGCTCAGGGTAAGAATCGAACTTGCGACCTCCCCCTTGCAGGTTTTAAGATGGGTGTCGGTGGCCACTGGACACTTTCATCTCCAACCCTACAAATATCCTTATTCTTCTTAATTTCCACCTCATCACCTACCCATTACACAATATTCAAATAAAACTTTTCTTTTTTCACTTTGTACCCACCATATCGCATGAACCGAGGCAAAGTCATGCCCTTGTGTAAGGGCATCCAACCTAAGGGCTTATTGAGATGGATGAGCTCCAATGGTAAAGGCTTCTAAGGGCGCCTCTAATGGCTTGTTCTTGAAGGGCTCATTGAAGATAGTCTAAGCTCATCATCCGCGAATTTTAATTTCTTAAAAAAAATATAGGCATAATCCAAAGAGAAACCATATCAAATCCTTGGTTTATCTATTAAAAAGTAAAGAAAATAGTTATTATTATATTATAATATTAAAATAATAAAATTGTAAAAATAACTATATTATTATAATATTAAAACTACTATTAATTATTTAGTTCAAAAAAGTTTTGCTTTGTTTTATCAGTTTGAGCCCGGTTAAAATTTCTAATATTAAGGGCACACGATTAAGTTTACATGAACTTAACATAAACTCTTAACGTACATACACTATAGGGACCAAAAATGTTATGGTTGAGCAAACACTTAGGAGCTGTTTGTTTCAGTTCTTAATGAGCTCTTAATAGTTCAGACATCTTACTAGTTCAGCACTTAATGTCTCAGACTGCTTGTTTCGCGAGCAGATGTCTGCATGGTTCAAACATTTGTCTATTAAGGTTAAACATTATACTGCGTCAGAATGGTTAAGACCACTTGGTCAGACATTTGTCTCTAAATGGTTAAGCATTATAGTAGCTCTTAGTGGTTCAGACCTCTTACTAGTTTAGCACTTAATGGTTCAGACCTCTTAATGATTCAATATTTACCCATTCAGAAGTTGCCAAACAGCCCCTTAGAATAAATAAGATGGCCTTTGAAAAGTTTGAACGAACGTGAAAATTTGACCTACCATAGAGAATCTATGTAATGAATGTACTCCTACCAATGAGATACCGGTACATTGGCATAGACAAAAGTAATATTTTTTTTTACATATTTGTAAATTGATGCCTGATTGTCGGTTCAAAAGGAAATAAAACATTGCCCCTACCCCTTTGTAGGGGTTTTTATGAATTAGAATTTATTCATATTAAAAGGATGAGTTTGCATGTGAGTAGTATATATGTGTTGATATTTGTTATCGTTGTTGTGGTTATTACTATCGAAAAAATAATTATAATTCCATTTAAACCACCCCTTAAATTTGTCTGGTTGTTCATGCTAAAATTGATTTGCATCCTTTTCCATTTTTGCTTATCATAGTTAGGACTCGATGAAAATACAATACGTGTTGAGAAGGGTTAGTGTTTGACTGCGCTTAGGTTCAAGGCCGATGAACATGATAACGCATTAGTTGTTGTAGATTGCGGTTGTGTTTAGATAAATTTATGTTTCAGTTGTTGTATGTGTTGATTTGAATCAAACAAGAAGGAAATGAATGTGAAGGGATGAGTTCAACTAAATGACTAATATGAAACATTCATCTTACCAAAACACTACAAGAGCAGTTTGATGTTTTATATAACATAATTCCATACTAAAATCTAAACTAAACCTAATCAACTCGGTTATCTTATTTTTAAACGCGTGTAACATCCCCACCCCCACCCCTACCCCTACCGCATCCCAAGCGTGGCTTTTGCTAACATGAAGGGTTGGATATGAACATGTCATGATCACAAGGGGACCATATTTACAGAAGAATGAAGAATTGAAGATAGTGTCCCACACTATTTGTTTATGTCATTTTCAGTCCCTCATGTCATTTTCACTTCATTTCTAAGCCAAACCCTACCCAACTCCTTTTTAACAACTTGCTTTAAAATACAAAAGCATGTCAATTGAGGTTAAAGATTAGACTGCCACCCAATAAACCATGACCATTTTGGTCAAATTATGAACACCATACATGATCATGATGATGAAGATGATGATGATGTGATGTGATGTTTGGATTAAAATGAGTGATGGGGGTTAGACCATTGGGTATGGGGGAGGATAGTCTCCAAAGGACTATCCTCCACATAAGCGCCACGTAGGCAAAGGAGAAGGACCCTCCCCTTGGAGACTATCCAAGGGTGTGGGGATGCTCCTCCTTCATTTTTTTATTATTATTATTTATTTGATTTAATTAATTAATGAAAACAAAGTAAATAAAAATAAAAAAGTTACATTTAAATAAAACCTAAAAAAACAACAACCTAAAGTTACATTTAAATAAAAAAAACACACCTAAAAAAAACCCTAAAGTTACATTTAAATAAAAAAAACACACTTAAAAAAAACCTAAAGTTACATTTAAAAAAAAAAAACTACACTCCCCCACTCCATTTTTTCCTAATTTTTTCCTTCATCATTTGTAAAATGGGACGGTCTTCCGGTGGATAGGAGCTAAGGTCGGTGGTCATTATTTTCCATTCCTCCAACTCCTGCGCTTCTTGTTGCTTCTTTAGCTTCTCCTCGGCTAGTTTTTTTTTTAATATTTACCTTCTCGGTTTGCCTGTCGTTAAAGATTTCCTTGAATGATTTCAACTCGACCATAACACCTTCCAACCTCGAACCACCACCGCTTCCTGATGCGGCTTGTTTCCTTTTTTCAGGCGCTATTTTTTTTACTTTTGTCCCTTCCTGGGGACGTTCTCCATCTTCAATCGGCTCCTCCTCATAGTCGGGCTCGTCGTTGATATTTATTTGGCAACGACCGGTTGAGCCTCCAACGCTATAACTTCCTGACTCGGAAGTTTTAGACCGTTTCGCTGCTCGTTTCGCTTGTGCAACCTCATTTTGACATCCCTTCCATTTTGGGTGATCCTTTACAACTAGCCAAGCACGGACATGTAGGAAAGGAGCTTTGCTCTCATCTTCGTATAAACGCACCGCTTCATTGAAAACATCTTCGTGGTTCCACCCACTCGGTTTGTTGGTGAGCGTTGTGTTATAAAACCCACAAAAGCGGTTGATCAACGTATTCATCTTACGCCACTTCGAGCTGATAGAATCAATGGTTCTGTACTCGCTGTTCCATAAACCCGTGGAATATATCAAGGGCTTCTTGCCAAAACGAATCGCTTAGTTGATTGTTACCTACAAGTTAGTAACAATAATAATAATAGTTTGTAAGAAAAATATAGTGTACAAATAAATATTTAATAACAACAATAAAAATATAATGTACAAATAATATTTAATAACAATAATAATATAAGAATAATAATATTTTACCAACTATAGGAGACGTTGAAGAGTTAATCCATGCTTTCGCCAACGCCTCTTCCTCAATTTTTGTCCATTGTTGCATTAGTTTGGCCGTTGCGTCTTCCTTTTTACCCTTTCCCTTTCCCTTTTTATTTTTCTTTTTTGAAGGTTCAGGTTGCGTTTCTGGCACAACCTCTATCTCATCATCTTGTTCTTCGATTTGTGTTTGTGGCATGTTGGGTTGTTGCATTTGAATGGGTTGAATGGCATGTTGGGTTGTTGCATTTGATATGGGTTGAACGGCATGTTGGGTTGTTGCATTTAATATGGGTTGAACGGGTATTGGTTGAAAGCGTTTGGCATTTGTTGGTAACCCGCAAAAGCGTTGTCCATTACGGGTGTGTAGCCGGATGACGAAAACGGGTGTGAACTTGAGTTGGGATTATTTGGGTTGTAGGGATCCATAATTTTTTTAAGGTTGGGAGAGATTTTTTTTATAAAAATGAGAGAAAAGTGGGAGTAGTTTGGTAAAAAAAAATGGGGTGAAAAGGGGTTTAATTTATAGTGGTGGGGTGATTTTTTTTTTTTAAATGGTTGCAGGTTAACGTTAGGGGGCCCACCCCATTCACTTTTCTGGCCCGTCTCCAGCGTCACATATCCGACGCCTTTGCCATGCCGGGCCCAAGGGGGTGGTGTTGGACGTGCCTCATGGGGGACGGCCCTCTAACGAGGCACATACCCAATAGCCTCACTCTAATTGTTTATGAGTTTATCCACTTTCCAACGTTGGATTGACTGTATATAATCACTAGATCCACCAACCACTTTCTTGTTTACTTGTTTTCTCATCAAATATGAGATATGTCACAATTTTTTATATATACATATTTTTTGTAGCAATTAAAAGAGTAATTTTTTTTTGTGTCACAATAAAAAATGTGTAAGGTTGGCTATGAAGTTTTAACTTTATTTTAATCAGAATAACTAATGTAACCGGTCCCTCCCGAAATAAAAAAGATAAGATAACAAATTATTCTTGTATACAAATGCTAACGTCTCAACCATTATTAACTACTTATGTAAAATTAATCCACTTAAAAGCTAATGAATATGATATAACTAATATGATTACAAGAGATATGTATGCTATATAAATATATCAAAGTATCCCATAAGCTCTAATATTTAATCATGGGTGAGGGTATTGGTACATCCCCCAAAAGTAATGACACACCCCCCCAGCAGCCCCGTATAAGGCAATGAGGGTTGTATAGGGGTTGAGTGCATTAATTATGTCAGAAAAAGTAAGTTATACGACCCTCATTGCCCTATGAGCGCTGTATTAGAAAGGTGGTAGTTGGAGCATTAAACCCTATACGCCTCTCATTGCTTTATACACTGCTCATTGGTACTATAATATCTGAATTTAAGGTATATTGCTGACATGACAGCGGAGTTCAGACTGAAAAGGCTGAAAAGGTGATCCGCATGTACGCGCTCATGGCCCTATACGCTGCGTATTGTTTCGAATTTTTTCCTTTTACCCCAAGCTTACGGGATTTATGTAGTACAAATGTTCAAAAATCCCAAAAAAGTGATGAAAATGATAAAAATTTTCAAATAAACGGTCTGGTTAAATTAGATTCGAATCACGATGTCAAATTGGGACTTTAGATATTTTTTTGGTGAAATTTCGAATGAGTCATATGTCTCCGAAAGCGTTTGGTTACCCGGCGTTGATCGAGGTGAGGAGGAGGTGGTTTCCGTGCGTCCGCAACACGCCGGAACTTACCATTCGCATCAGGAAGGGAGTGTGCGGTCCGTGGTGCCTGATTTGAACCAGGTAAAAAATTCATATTGTCGTTTTGGTTATTTTAGTATAACCATTAAGTTGTTTCAGGTCGTAGAGGAGGCGGGACCATCTTACGTGGCTCAAAGCTATCCGCAACAGGAAAAACATGCATACGGGACTTACCATTCCCATCAGGAAAAACAACGCAAGAAAAAGTCCGAGGAAGGTGCTTTTGACATCGAGGAAGACGAGAACGAAATCGAGAAAGGTGTTACACACTTCGAGGAAAGTGATCAGGATGAGGAAGATGGTGGTGGCTGGGACGATGGTGGTGGCTGGGATGATGGTGGTGGCGGGGACGATGGTGGTGAAAAGGACGATGGTGCTAATGACCCGAAAAAACAAGGAAAGGTATAACATTACCGTCACTTACGTGTTATTCGTTATGTATAATGTTTATTAAATTTTAGACAATTTTGATTTTGTATACGTGTTATTCGTTATGTATAGGTTTATTAGAAGGGTGCCTATTAGAATTTAGAAAAAGTTGATTTTGTTTACGTGTTATTCGTTATGTATAAGGTTTATTAGATTTTAAACAAATATAGTTTTAAATTACCGTTGTTTCAGGTATTTGCGACACTTCACGAGTTAAAGAATTGGGCTTACAAAACAGAAATTGCGAAAGGTTACGTCATTGTGACCCAACGAACGGTAACAAAAGGTGAAGATTCGTCAGCAAGGACAGTGAAGATATGGTTGCAATGCGACCGTGGAGGCACATGCAAAAGTAAAGCAACAGTTCGGCGTTCTGGTAGCAAGAAGATTGGGTGTCCTTTTAAAATGATAGGGAAACTAGACGCAAGTAGTGGCAATTGGAGCTTAGTGGTGAAGCAAAAGGATCATAACCATGAGCCTGCGGTATTTCTCGAGGGTCACGCGTTTGCAAGAAGGTTGACCCCAGACGAAGAATTATTGGTAGAGAGACTTTATATTCAAAACATGGAGCCTACGAACATACATTTAACCATAAGAAAACAAAACCCACAGAGCGTGTGCATTCTACGAGACATACAAAACGTGATAAAAAAGATTAAAGTCAAAATGTACGGTGATCGGACTCCAATGCAGATATTGGAGCAAATGTTGCATGAAGGAAGGTATGTTTACCACACCCGGGTGAATCCCGAAACAAATGCGGTCGAGGAGGTTTTTTTTGTTCATCGGTACTCGTACGATATGTGGCGTGCTTTCCCACATGTGTTGATGATTGATACCACTTACAAAACGAATGAGTATAGACTTCCGTTTGTTCAAATTGTGGGTGTGACATCGACACACAAGTCGTTTTGTGTCGCTCATGCTTTTATCTCTAAAGAAAAACAGGATAACTTCTTGTGGGTCCTACAGAACCTCAAAGGATTGTTGGAAGAGGGTATGGAACCGCGCGTGATAGTAACAGATTGCGATAAAGCTTTGATGAATGCTTGCGATAAACTATTCCCAAAAGCATCCAAATTGCTATGTCGGTGGCACATCTCACAAAATATTCTAAAACACACCAAGGCAAAATTTGCAACGGCTGAAGAATGGAAAATATTCAAGCTTTCTTGGTCTCGGTTATGTAATTCTCCCACTGAGACGCCATACAATTATAACTTTGAGCGGCTATTTACGCGACTGACTGACGACCATAGATCAGGTACGTATTATATTACAAACTATAGGGGCCTATTTTGACATTTTATGAAACTATAAGTTGAGGGACTTGTTTGTCATTGTTTGAAACTTGCTTAAAAAATGGTTAAAACCAAGTCCAGGGACTAAACTGTCATTTATTGAAAGTTATAGTCTAGGGGTTATTTTGACATTATTTAAAAGTACAAAGTATTGGGCATAAAATGTAATTATTGAAATCTAAAGTAAAAGGGTTGAAATAGCCTTGTTTGAAACTTATTTTAACTCTAAAATCTTAACCAAGTTAAATGTTGAATAAGAAATCCTTAAAAAAAATTAACTTAGTTAACTATGTTAATTAGAATAACAAAAATGGTTAAAACCAAGTCCAGGGACTAAACTGTCATTTATTGAAAGTTATAGTCTAGGGGTTATTTTGACATTATTTAAAACTACAAAGTATTTGGGCATAAAATGTAATTATTGAAATCTATAGTATAAGGGTTGAAATAGCCTTGTTTGAAACTTATTTTAACTCTAAAATATTAACCAAGTTAAATGTTGAATAAGAAATCCTTTAAAAAAAATTAACTTAGTTAACTATGTTAGTTAGAATAACAAAAAAGGGGGGTTTCTTGTATAACCCGCCCCTTAGCAAGGATCAAACCCGGACCACTCGTGTAAAAGCACCCCTTCTTTACCAGTTTATCCTCCTGTCCAGGAGCTGATATATACCCTAACATTAGTTGTTTTATACTTTAAAAAAGAAGTTAACTTAGTTAACTACGTTAATTAGAATAACAAAAAAGGGGGGGTTTCTTGTATAACCCGCCCCTTAGCAAGGATCGAACCCGGATCACTCGTGTAAAAGCACCCCTTCTTTGCCAGTTTATCCTCCTGTCTAGGAGCTGATATATACCCTAACATTAGTTGTTTTATACTTTAAAAATGAAGTTAACTTAGTTAACTACGTTAATTAGAATAACAAAAAAGGGGGGGTTTCTTGTATAGCCCGCCCCTTAGCAAGGATCGAACCCGGACCACTCGTGTAAAAGCACCCCTTCTTTACCAGTTTATCCTCCTGTCCAGGAGCTGATATATACCCTAACATTAGTTATTTTATACACTTCTTAAAATCCAACCGGGCACACACCTTTTATTTTATTTTGTACGTTTTTTATCACTTTTATAAAAACTAACATTTTTATAAACTCATATACATCAAACCTGTTTTACTAAAAATATAAACTATAATTATTTCCGGTTTTATCTAATTATTAGGAATTAAGTTAGTTTTAATCTTATTAAATTCAATAAAAATAGTAAACTAATTTTATAAAACCTGAAAATTTTTATATAATTATTTTAACATCAGAATGATGTTCGAAAATATAAAATTGATATTTTTCCCAAAATTCGATTTTTAACCAAATTAATCCAATAATTACATAGTTGTATTTGTTTAATTAATTATTTAAAAATAGTTAATTTATTAGAAAAATTTTGTTTCAGCCTTTGGTCGGGGTGTTACAATACAAACATTACAAATCGTTATATTATGTTTTTTTTTCAGGAGTTTTGGACTATTTGTATACTGTCTGGCTACTACCCTATAAAGAAAAGTTTGTTTCAGCCTGGACTAACACAAGCCCTAACTTTGGTCAACATACAACCAACAGAGTTGAAAGCCAACATGCTAAGTTTAAGAGATACCTTAAGGGGCCAAACAGCTCGCTCCATAGACTTGTGTGGCTTGTTGACAACGTTGTAGAGTCACAACGCATACAAATAAACCTCACTTTTCAGGATAGTCGGTCCTTGAAAATGGGGGACCACATGATATCATTCTTTGATAACCTACGTGGTAATGTTTCCCTGAAAGCACTAGATTTGTTGCTTGTGGAGAAGAAAAAGATACGTACGTTGCTCGCAGCAGGGGGGACTTGTGGTCATGTGCTTTTTACGAGTTGTGGGTTGCCATGTGCTTGTCGGATGGAGTGGTGGGAAAATACAAGTAATAAAAACAGGCTTCAACCGCTTATTCTACTTCATATGAATACCCACCCCCCGCCCTCATTTCTAACTATTGTTTTTAAAATACAGATTGCAAAATTCCTCTTGCCGCCGTAGACAAATTCTGGACAAAACTAGATTTCAATGCTGAAGAACTTAAGGAAGACGATAATAATCTTCGGGAGGAAATGGATAGAGTCATGCAACAACTGAAGGCGCAACCACCGATAGTGTTAAAAAGTATGTTGTCGAAGATAAAGGAGGTGGTGAATCCAAGTATGACTGACCATCAACCGCCTGAGGTACAACAAGATACTCGGGGGCGCCCAACCTCTAAAGCACAACAAAAAAAGAAGGAGGAGGTTGCGAGACGTAAAGATACCCGGTCCGAAGCAAAAGGCAAAAGCCAAAAGAAGGACGAGGACGCTCAAAAGCCAGCAGTGCAACGCAGTCGTTCAAAGAAAAATAAGGCTAAAAAGACAGTTGAAATTATAGATGAAGATTTTCCACTGTTGGTGGGGGATAGGTACGTCAACAATCATTGACCTATATAATATCCTACGTACTTCCATACATACATTTTCCCTGATAAAGATTTTCCACAATATATTTTACAATTACAGGTACAAAAACATGATCGATCGTTTTAAGGACTGGCTTCCATCTATGTATCGAAGATACATAACACGTATGGAAGATGCCCAGCCTGACGGTAACTGTGGGTTTCGATCGGTGGCTATGGGTTTGGGGTTGGACCAGAATGCTTGGATGTGGGTCCGCCAAGAGCTACTGGATGAGATGTTCATTAACAAAGCCCGGTGGTTGCCTCTTCTTGACACTTTTGACCCGGGATTTTACACTACAGTATATCGATCAATAAACTGGTTGCACGTGGAACCTGCACCAATGGCATGCTGGATGTTCTTGCCATACGCCGGATTGTTGGTGGCTCAAAAATTTGGTGTGGTTGTTCAACATTTAAGCAATGGTGTTTGTCAAACATACTTTCCCATGTTTGATGGTCCGGCGGAGGGCCATTCTGTTCTTTCGATTGCCTATGTGGAAGATGGCCATTTCATCATGGTTAAGTTAACGGATGATGGTCCGATGCCTCCACCGAATGGACTATGGAATATGTATCGAAGTACTGAAGCTATGGAGTGGGAGACAATGTACATGTCTCGTCTTTCAGAGGGTAAGAAGTTACTTCGTAGTAATAGAAGTGTACGAAGAGACTTTATTAACTTGTTGTAGGTTCTCGTTGTAACACGTATGGAGTGGGAGACAATGTACATGTCTCGTCTTTCAGAGGGTAAGAAGTTACTTCGTAGTAATAGAAGTGTACGAAGAGACTTTATTAACTTGTTGTAGGTTCTCGTTGTAACACGTAAAACTGTTTAATCGTATTATTATGTTTTATTTTTTTTATTTTACATTCTATTATCTTTTGAATATAGTGTAAGCAACATTTATTTTATAAAAAAATGTTAATTACATTGTTTTATAATGTAAAAACACTTATTTACATCACTATTTTTATTAAAAGAAAGGCATCATATGCAGCATATTGGGCAATGAGAGGTGTATACCAGCCTCTATATGACGCTCATAGCACAATAAGCGGCTGCTGGTAAGCAATCTATAAGCCACGTATTGGCCAATGAGGAGTGTATACCAACACAAACAACATTTCAGCTCACTAAAGAGGGAAAACTAGATCAAAATCAATTCAAACACACACACACCAAAAACACACACAACTCTCTCCCGTATACCATTTCTATCCCGTATCGAACCATACGGTGCGAATTTCCACAAGAGGTTAGTAACATCTTCATCTTTCCTTTTTGTTATTGTTTTTTTACGGTTTTTTTTTTTTGTTTATTCTGAAATATTTTGGTTGTGGTGTTTGGCGGTAGAGGTGTTTGATGGTGGTGGTTATTAGAGTGGTTTAGGTTAGGACGGTGGTGGTTGTTAGAGTGGTTGAGGTTAGGACGGTGGTGGTTGTATCTATGGGTTAGGGTTTGACGGTGGTTGTGGGTGGGTTGTGGTGGTTGTGGGTTGGCTGTGGTGTTTGTGGGTTGTCGTAATTTTATTAATATTCTGACAAAATATTAACTTTTAATTGTTGCAGATATGTCGTCAGATGAGGAACAACATGCACCAAATGGTGTTCCGGTATTCAATCCGATGGCCGGGGGTAATTGTGAGCAGTACGATTTTTTAGACTTCCCCCAGCGCAGTATGGAATACAGACGTTTTGCCAAGTTCCGGGGTATGAGAGTGAGGCAGCAGAGGGCGTTGTGTTGGGACGCGTTACGGGAGTGTGACGAGGAGCAGAGGGCCCGGAGTATAATCGGGGAAAATAACCCGTGGGATCGTATGTTTTTTTATGCGGCTGGGCCTTCTTATAGGCCTATGGTGGTGGAGTTCCTCTCCACGTTTATCTATCGACCACGGCCAGCTGAGCAGCCTAACTCAGATATGGACGATCCGATGGTGGAACCACCCCCTGCCGAGGTAACTTTCTGTTTATTCGGGGAGCGACAGAATATGTCGCTGCGTCTGTTTGCTTTGGCCACCGGATTCTACACTGATGAGGAGTTGGTTCAGGATATTTATACCACCGCGATCACATCTATGCCTGATGATCAGTTGCTTGCTTGGTGGCCCACCCTCTGTGATGTACCCTTCGGTCATAAGGCCCGTGTCTCGTTGATTACTGACCCACTCGTTCGCTACATACACCGTTGCATTGCCACGTCGATATCTGGGCGTGGCAAAAGCAACGAGTGGGTCACGAAAAACGACATGTTCTATCTTTACTGTTTATTCACGGGGACGCCGTGCGCCCTCCATCGCTGCCTGGCGGAGTATTTCGCCTCATTTTCCCGACGTCAGAAGCGTGGCGGATTGCACGGAGGGGCGTTCATCACGCGTATTGCCCAGCATTGCGGTCGGTATTTTCCATTCATCGGTGAGTTGCCACCGCCTGCCCCTTTCGAGTATTTGGGTATTAGGACGATGAGAGGGATGAACTTGGCGGTGAACTTTCCGGGCATTGGTAATCGGTTTGTCGGTGAGAACGATCAGATTTTCGTAGCCCAGCCGTTAGTACATCAACATCTGCTGGACGCTGCGGAGGTGGATATGCCTCATGTTGTTGATGAGCCTATTGGAGAGGGTGACGTCGAGCCTGAGGTTGAGCAGGGGCATCCGCAGGAGCCGCCACAGCATCCTCGGCGCGTCTATCATGCGGTGAGGTTGCCTCAGTCCACTCAGCGTCTCCTCGAGAGGCTTGTGGCGGGTCAGACGGCTGTGATGGGGAGGTTGGCGCTGCAGGATCGGCGGATGGACCGGATGGAGGATATGATGGCTAGCGAGGCTGATAGGCGTAGCGAGGCGGGGTTGCCGGTTCGAGACCCGCCACAACCACGAGTGTATCCGGGGTCCGGCTCGGAAGCCGGCCCGTCCGGCACGCAGGCAGGCCCTTCCGGCACGCAGGCAAGCCCGTCCGGCACGCAGGCAGGCCCGTCTGACACGCAGATGCAGTTGATACGTTATGAGGATAGTGGTTCTGATGACGGTGACGAGGAAATGGCTTAGGAGTAGTATTTATCTGTTTCGTTTGGTTGTATTTTGGGTTTAATGTGGTTGTACGAACAAATATTTATTCGTCTTTTGTTATTTATGTTTAGTTGTATGCCCGGTTGTTTTTGTATAATAAACCTTTAATCTTTTATCGCATGTATGGATGGTAACATGTTTAATATTTTATCAGCATCTATGTTGTATTTTGGGTTTAATGTGGTTGTACGAACAAATAGGTATTGGGATTCTTATAACGAAGGGGTATATTGGTCTTTTTTAAAAATGCTAAGCATGTGCAGAAGGGGTATAAACGGTTATAACAATTTCAGGGACTGGATTTGAAAAATTAGAATTACATTTAGTTTTTAATAACTGTGCAGGGACTGTTCTTGTGCAAAACAAACCTCAGGGACTGGATTTGAAAAATTATAATTACACAAATAAAAAAAAGAGGGGTCCTTCTGTATCGGACCGGCCTCCCATGGGATTCGAACTCGTACACCTCGCATAGAACACACAAGCCTTAACCAGTTTATCCTCCTGTACATGAGCTGATAAATTGGTTATAGTATATCCCTTATACTTGATTTGAAAAATTAGAATTACACAAATAAAAAAGGGAGGGGTCCTTCTGTATCGGACCGGCCTCCCCCGGGTTTCGAACTCGCACACTTCGCCTAAAACACACATGCCTTAACCAGTTTATCCTCCGGTATAGGAGCTGATAAATTGGTTATAGTATTTCATTTATACACTTCATACACTTTAAGGTGCTCATTGAACCATACGACTCTCATTGAACACAAACACTTTCCCACCTTCAATAAAGGGGTAAACTAGATCTAAAATTTGAAAACTCACACTAAAACACCAAGAACACACACACAAACGCTCTAGACCACACGATTTTCACAAGACAAACTTTGGACCACACGATGAAGGTTAGTTTGTATTTCAAATTTTATTGCTTAATCTTCAAACTTTTTTTATTTTTTGGTTTTATTTCCGCCGTTTGTGGTGGTGTTGGGTTTGACGGTGGTGGGGGATTGGTGGTGGTGGTGGTTGACGGCTGTGGTGGTGGTGGTGGTGATTGACGGCTGTGGTGGTGGTGGTGGTTGTGGTGATTGACGGCTGTGGTGGTGGTGGTGGTGGTAGTGGTTATGGTTATGGTTGTGGTGGTGGTGGTAGTGGTAGTGGTTATGGTTGTGGTGGTGGTGGTGGTGGTTGTGGTGGTTGACGGCTGTGGTGGTGGTGGTGATTGACGGCTGTGGTGGTGGTGGTGGTGGTTGTGGTGATTGACGGCTGTGGTGGTGGTGATTGACGGCTGTGGTGGTGGTGGTTGTGGTGGTGGTGGTTGTGGTGGTGGTGGTGGTGGTGGTGGTGGTTGTGGTGGTGGTGGTGATGGACGGCTGTGGTGACACGTTTTTCGGGTCTAGACTTATATCATCGTTATTTTTTTAAATGTGCATATGTTATTTTTATTATTATATTTATTATTTTTAACAATATATTTTCGGATGTCGGGTCTAATGGTATAATTGTATGTTTTATTAACAGGATATCGAAAGTCGGTGTTTTGACGGTGGTGGTAGCATAATTCTTATGGAGAAGTACACTACGTTCATATTTCAGATTCAAACGCTTAATTGCGTTCGTATTCCAGATTCATGCACCGGAACGTCCACCAACGACAATGCTTCTGCACCCACAGTCTGTGACGGTGGAAGTAGATATTTACCGGTGACTGTGAGAGTGAACTGGAATGTTCTTCCACCTCCACCAACGACAATGCTTCTGCGTCAGCAACCTCGAGGGAGAACTCCTTCTGTATGCATTGGTTCTTCATGCTGTGGAACCGGTTACTGAGAATTCTTCTGCGACAACGAGGGAGCGCCAGATCAGGTCGGAGGTTTACCGTGGAACGCATCCTTAAACTTGATAGCAACAATATGGTGACCGGATAGAGATCTGAATAACCGATACAGTTTGCAAGGATTAGGGTTTAGTCGTTACATTTTGTATTAAAATGACATGTTTTGTGTATTAATATAAAACGATGTTTCGTGTATTTATTGCGTTATGGTTAATAAATGACAAGTGAAAAATAAGTAAAGACATAATAATAATTGATAAATAAAAAATTTGACATTTTATAATACACAAAATTCATTTCATAAAATATCGTCATGGGTCAAAAACCCTACCCGACCCCCGGCCCGACCCGTTTGCCGGGACTAGATATAACATCGTTTTTTTTAATGTGCATATGTTTTATTATTATAAGTTGCATAAACTCTCAAGACATAACATTCCGCTAAATAACCAAAATATGAGAGTCATTGCATTCGTTTACATAAGTTGCATAAACTTAAATACGGCTAACGACAAATACAAATACGGACAAAAAAAACAAAATCCAACAGATTATCAAACAGGTGTCCCTATTAAGAACGACCCTTGAATTTTTATTTTCCATTTCTGCTACTTGCTCTTTATACATTCGAACCTCCTCTTTCAAATACTTGACTTCGTTTTCAAGTAATGCTTTCGTATCCATCAAACCTCGGATGACTTGAACTGACCGAGGACACATGGGAGGGTCGATCCACCCAAAGAATTTGCACCGAGAACGCTGAAACCGAAGGCGAATTAATATAGGGTAGCCTTAATATATATCATTACCACTATACAAACCATAATGCATAAGTTACAACAACCATTGCATCAAGATGTTTTTAAAATACATACCAATTGCACGCAGGTGTAAAATTGACGCCCGGGATTGATATCCGTCCAAGATGTTTTTACCCCAGCTTGCCTTCCACATCTACACATAACCATTGTGAATGTGAAGATGGATATGGATTACACTTTCTCGTACGTAATAGTATTTGTTTAGAAAAAAAAAGGACACAATACGCCGCTCATAGCACAATGAGATGCGTATAAAGTACAAATTCTGACCACTTTTCCAGAAATAGTAAATACATATGCCTCACATAGTGCTATGAGGTCCGTATAACAAAAAGTTAGGTGGTGTATATGTCTCTCATTGACCTATACGGTCGTATAGGCTGACACCTTTTTAGAAAAATTAAATTCGTAAGCCCTTTATAGATCAATGAGGGCGGTATACTCTGACATACTTTTTCAAAAAGTAAATAATACGCGTCATATAGATCAATGAGGGCCGTATATGTTGTTTTTGTTTGACTTATTTACCAAGGACCTGCTCTTTGACGTATACACACCCAACTATATACCCAAAAAGGTCTTGGACCACACGAGACAACGTTGGACCACACAATGAAGATCCGGAAGTACACACACGCACGGATTCTTTGTCTCTCGTATTGTTATCGCTCTCGTATCTCTTCATACGCTCGGAGTATTTAAGGTTAGTTCGTATTTCCGTATTTTTATGTTTAATTTTCAATTTTTATCTCTGATTTTTATGGGTGGTGGGCTGTGGTGTTTGTGGGTGGTTAGGTGGTGTTGTGTAGTCGGTGATAGGCTGTGGTGTTTGTGGGTGGTGGGCTGTGGTGTTGAGGCGGTAGGTTGTGGTGGTTGACGGTGGTGAGGTGGTGGGTTGTGGTAGGTTGTTGAGGTGGTTGAGGGTGGTAGGTTGTGGTGGTTGAGGGGGTAGGTTGTGGTGGTGGTGGTGGTGGTGGTGTGTTGTGGTAGTTGGGATGGTGGTTTTGGTGGTGGTTAGGTTGGTTGACGGTGGTGAGGTGGTGGGTTGTGGTAGGTTGTTGAGGTGGTTGAGGGTGGTAGGTTGTGGTGGTTGTTGAGGCGGTTGAGGGTGGTTTTGGTGGTGGTTAGGTTGTGGGTGGAAGGTGGTGGGCGGTGGGCGGCCGACTGGTGGTGGTGGTCGGCTGTGGTGGTAGTGGGTTGTCGGCTATGGTGGTGGTGGGTGGTCGGCTGTGGTGGTGGTGGTGGTGTTGGTGGTGGTGGTGTTGTTTGTTTATTATATTTTACAATATAATTTCTAATATCGAGTCTAACACTATAATTGTATGTTTTTTAACAGGATATCGAAAGTCGGTGTTTTGACGGTGGTGGAAACGTAATTCTTATGGAGAAGTGCACTGCGTTCATATTTCAGATTCAAACGAGTACCTGAGCTCATATTTCAGATTCATGCGCCGGGACGTCGGTCTATGGTGAGGTGCTTGGCGGTGGGGGATACATCATCCAACATTAATTGCCAAGTCATCCGGAACTCCGACATTGTCAGATGTTACCGTGCAAATAGCACGGAACTCTCATATTGTCGATTCCTGGTGTAGTCTTGATAGCATCTACCGACGCGCGGCAGTTCCGTCACCGGCATCTACCGACGCCCGGTAGTTCCGTGACCACCATATACCATCACGCGTCTGAACCTGCTTTTAAACCGGACGGAATCTACGAAGAAACTGTTCGATTTTACGGTTTGTTTGAGAGCCTGATTCAGATACACAACGGTCTCTTTGCTTCGTCCACTAGAACTATTTGTGTATGCATTCTTTTGGTAGTTAACAACCAAAAGAATGCATACACAAATAGTTCTAGTGGACGAAGCAAAGAGACCGTTGTGTATCTGAATCAGGTTCTCAAACAAACCGTGAAATCGAACAGTTTCTTCGTAGATTCCGTCCGGTTTAAAAGTCGGTTCAGACGCGCGATGAAATAACCGATTCTATTCCCAACTCACGACATTGCCTTGTATTTAAAATCTCAATTGATGAAGGGTTTGTCATAAGAACAGGTTCATCAAATCGAGAATCAACTTCTTCATCATATTTTTCATGCATTTCCATTAGCCACAGTTGTACGAAGAAACTGTTCGATTTCACGGTTTGTTTGAGAACCTGATTCAGATACACAACGGGTTCGTGTGAATCTAAGTAATAATATGTAATAGTTAGCGATTTAGTGTGTAGGGTTTAGGGTTTCGGCTATGTATTGTATTACATTTTGTATGAAAGTGTTGTGTTTTGTGTTATTTTATCAAACAATGTTCACTTACATTTGCGTTTTGGATTATAGAGAATTTTACGTTTTATAATAACACTTGATAAAAAAAATGTAGAAGTTTTATAATACTAATTAAAAAAAATGGTGACGTTTTATAATAACACTTGATAAAAAAAAATGTAGAAGTTTTATAATACTAATTAAAAAAAATGGTGACGTTTTATACTAAGAGTTGATAAAAAATGTAGAAGTTTTATAATACTAATTTAAAAAAAGTTGACGTTTTATACTAACACTTGATAAAAAATGTAGAAGTTTTATAATATTAATTATAAAAAATATTGACGTTTTATAATAATAATTAACTAATAAAAATGTTGCCATTTTTCTAAATATATTAAATAAAAAATGACATTTATATACCTTCCTTTTATAACAATAAATAATAATAAATATAAATGTTTATATTTTTTTTATTTTAACAACAATTTAAAAAAAATATATATAAAGTTTTTTTTAAATAATATTTCATCCCAATGAAAACCCACCCATCCCCCCAATTTTATTCCACACAAAAGAGCCAATGATTGGGCAATCATTGGCTGACACCCAATTATTGACAATTAATAAGATGTGTGAAAAAGTAACCAAAAAGTAAACGTATAGGGCAATGAGGGGCTTATCAGGTGGGTCCATTTTCAGGCGTATAGGGCAATGAGGGGTGTATAGGGTTAGGGGATGTGTGGATAAATTTAGGGGATGTGTGGATAACCAGTCATTTATATATGTGTTCATTAAGAGATCACTATTTAGTCACTAAAATTTTGCAAGACAAAATGTCAATGCATACACATGTTGGTGAGTAGTGCCAGGTTAATGTAGTTTTATATAGATATATTTATCAGCATAATATTTACCAAACTATAACCATTGTTGAAGGTAAATGGTTATAGTCTTTCATCTAGACGCCATGTATCTTTGAGTTTTTAAAAATGTTGGAATAACTTGTTGACGACGGGCCAGTGGGTAAAACCCACTTAACCCGCTTTGGGCCTTTCTATCTGGAAGCCCAACTATTCAAAAAAGCCCACCAATCACAATAACCTTGCCCGCTAAGGTTTCTCCATTTCAGAAATAGGCGGGAAGACAGCTTGCAAGAGCAGACCTCATTTAATGCTCGATAAGAATGGTATCTCGTCTGAAACCTTGTACTTCTCCGGTTCAAACATTAATTAAGGTAAACATCTTGTCGCTAGGAGCCAGACACGTGTCTGCACTCCCCGAGAACCTCCAGAAACCGTTAGATCATATGTGGGAAATATCTAATGAGATAAGTGCTGGACATTATATAAGAGAAGGCATACAAGAGGAACGGCAGGTATCATCATCTCCAACTCTCGCTCATTTAATATATCCTCATTTACTACACACATTAATCCCCGACCAATATTCCCTCATATTTATTATCTACACATACACACAATAAGATTCACACCAAAGAGGAAGCCTCCCGGTGATCATACTCACCGGAAGAAGCTCCTCCCATTTCCGGCAAGTTTACTTACTCTCACGCCGGAGCTTGGTCACGGATCCCCCTCCCGGGGTCCCCCGTGACGAGGCTAACGGTTTGTTGTTTTGTAGCAAGCAAGGATAAGAGCTCTTGACGTCACCGAAGATCCATCAAACGTCATCCGTGGGTTGGGTATTCGACATTGGCGCCATCCGTGGGACATCAGCCTGCCTGGTGTTCCCACACAAACACTCGACGTCCAGAGAACAACTTATCCTGCTAAAAACATGGCAACCCACATAACTCACGTGTCACTGAGACAGCACAGGACGACTTGGATAAAGTCACTGTAGAGGACATCACTCATGAAGAAGATGATGAGAATCAGGGAGGAAACCTGAGGGAAACGGAACACATCACTCCCGACTTCGTGGCCATGCACAGGGAAAAGATAACCAAGCATCTTGAAGACCTGAAGAGACAGGAAAGACTCGAGAGCCTCAGGGCCAGGCTTTCCTTCGATACACCCTCCAGCCAAGGGGGAACTAACCTTCAAAACAAGAACAACAATGGTGACCAACTGGAAACGTTCATGTCTGCCCTGAGGCAGATGTCTTCTGAAGAAAGAGAGGATCTGATCACAGGCCAGAAACCCAAGGAGAAAGGAAAGGAGGAAGACAACTTTGGTGACGACGGCTTGGACCAGCCATACTTGCCACGAGACCTGGCTGAAGTCTCAAAGTTCACTAGAAGAATCTCGGAAGCACCTATGCCCCCCAAGACCAAGTTACCCCCAGGCTTCGACCGATATGACGGGACGAGAGATCCCGAGGATCACTTACATGCCTTCCGGGGAGCGGGACAGCTGGGACGATGGCCTATGCCGATATGGTGCCACATGTTTGTACAAACCCTGACGGAGGGGGCCCGCCTTTGGTTTGATAGCCTTCCCCCTGGGAGCATAGATAGCTATGAAGAGCTAAGCGAGAAATTCTTGAGGAACTTTGGACAGCAGAGAAAGGTGGTTAAAAATCCAAACGAGATCCTTCATATCAGGCAAAGAGACAACGAGCGGATCGATCAATACATGGAAAGGTTTATCAAGGAAAGTATGAACATTAAAGACGTCCCGGAGGTCATGAAGATTAGCAGTTTCATAAACGGACTAAAACATGCCCAGCTGTGCGAGAAGCTGGGGGAAGAATTCCCCCATTCATTTGACAGCCTCATGGACAGGGTCAGGGCCTTCGTCAGAGGGAAAGACACGGTTAGCAAAGCCAAGGAGGCAGACGTTACACCCCGGAGGATCGCCCCGGTCACAAAACCCCTGGACAAAGGTACACCTTACTCTCGAAAACCTGCTTTTGATAGAATGATGCATGACAGAATGAGACCCTCGTACTCCCCATACAAACCCCGAGGGAGGGGTCCCCCTTCGCACTCCGATAATTTCACACCCCTTATCAAGACGCCAAGTGAGATATTGGCTACTGAGCGGATTAAGAACTCCTTCCCAAGACCACCACCCATAAAGCCCGGGCCGAAGGCACAACCAAATGAATATTGTGAATTTCACAAAGGCCCCGGGCATAAAACCGACGACTGCCTCTACTTAAAAAGAGAAATAGAGGCTGCAGTAAGAACGGGAAGGTTGGCCCACCTGGTCAGGGAAATCAAAGAAGGGGGAGGGGATCGCAAGGGAAGAGATGCACGGGAACCAGGGAGGGCAGACGTTGATATGATTAGAAGGAGAAATGAGTTTGATACCACCCGAAGTGTAAAAGCCAGAATCCTAGGTTCCCCAAACTGCATGAAAGCTCCCATCCTCATGCCACATTTAGAAGAAAGCGAGGTGCAACGACTCCCGCTGAACATCTCGGCTGTGATAGCTGGACACAAAGTGTCCAGGATACATGTGGACGGAGGGTCAGGCGTTGAAGTAATATACGAACACTGCTTCCTTAGGTTCGACAGGGACATAAGGGATAGGCTGGAGGAAGACTCAATCCCATTGGTAGGGTTCAACAACAGTGTATCACATCCCCTGGGAAAAATCCGGCTCCCATTCACGGTCGGCGTGGGGGATAGGGTCCGGACAATAGATCTGACCTTCACGGTGGTCCGGGCACCCTCTAAATACAATGCAATCTTGGGAAGACCCGGGATTGGCGATCTACAGGCATAGGCCTCTACACCCCACGGAGCCTTGGTATTCCAAACGCCAAAAGGTCTCGCATGGGTTAAGTCTGCCTACGAGGTAGTTTCCTCCGTATCCAAAGAAGAAGAGCCAGGAAAGACCCAAGGGAAGAAGGTGGAAGAATGGGTCCTCTGTGATAGATTCCCAGAACAAACAGTCAAGGTGGGAAGTCATTTGAGTGACAAATGTAAGAGTGCCCTGAAGGAGCTACTCCTCCATAACATAGACGTGTTTGCATTCCAACATGGAGACATGACGGGGGTCCCGAGGAGTCTAACAGAACACCGGCTTAACACCTTTACATGGGCGAAACCGGTGAAACAAAAGAAGCGGAGTATGGGGCCCAGTAAAAGAAGGGCTGCCTGTGAAGAAACTCGAAAGCTACTCAGAGCGGGGATAGTCAGGGAAGTTAAATACCCATCCTGGGTTGCCAACCCAGTCATGGTTCAGAAAAAAGACGGGGGATGGAGGATGTGCATCGATTTCCAAGACCTAAATAAAGCATGCCCCAAGGACTGTTATCCCCTTCCGGAAATAGGCACCCAAGTGGACTCCCTGTCTCAATACCCTCTGAAGTGTTTCCTTGACGCCTATAAAGGGTACCACCAAATCCAAATGTCAATAGAAGATGAGGAGAAAACCGCCTTCATCACAGACGAGGGGACTTTCTGCTACACCAAGATGCCATTCGGCCTCAAGAACGCTGGGGCCACGTACCAGAGATTTATGAACAGTTTGTTTAGGGAGCAACGAGGGAGGAACCTGGAGGTATACGTTGATGATATTGTTATCAAAAGCTTGACGGAGACAGCCCTGATAAGTGATATAGCCGAGACTCTCCACACCATGCAAGACGTAAACATGAAGTTAAACCCTGGGAAATGCTGTTTTGGAGTAGAGGAGGGGAATTTCCTGGGGGTAGTGGTCACCAGGGGAGGGATCAAAGCAAACCCTGAGAAAACCCAGGCGGTAGCCGATATGCGATCCCCCAGGTCCCTGAAGGACATCCAGCAGTTGAACGGAAGACTGATAGCACTAAACCGTTTCTTGTCGAAGGTGGCTGATAAGACCCTTCCCTTCATGAAGGTATTGAAAGACTGCCTCCAAACAAACAAGTTTAAATGGACCGCAGAGGCCGAAGCAGCCTTTCAAGAAATGAAAGCATACATCTGCAAGCTCCCAATGCTGGCCACCCCAGTACCTGGGGACCCATTGCTCCTGTATCTATCCGCCTCAAAAACGACCATAAGTGCGGTCATGATGGTAGAAAGGGAGGGGAAGCAGATACCCATATACTTCATCAGCAGGACTCTCAAAGGACCTGAGGAACGGTACATGCCCTTGGAGAAACTCGCATTAGCCCTTGTCTTCGCATCCCGAAGACTCAGGAGATACTTCCAAGAGCACAAGATCACTTTAATGACCGATCAGCCCCTTCAAAAGGTACTCAGGAAGCCGGAGTTGTCAGGACGGCTAGCTAAGTGGGCCGTGGAGTTAGGGGAACACTCCCTGGAGTTTAAACCCAGGACGGCCATAAAGGGGCAGATACTGGCCGACTTCTTAGCAGAAGTTCCTGAGGACGAAGAGAGGGAGCTCTTGAAATGGGAAGCTTTAGAGAAGGAAGAAAGGGAGAAAGAAAATGAGGCGGTGTGGAAATTGCTTACCGATGGAGCATCCAGCGAAGAAGGAAGCGGGGCCGGAATCACACTGATAAGTCCCGAGGGGGTAGAGCTGACATACGCCGTAAGGCTGGATTTCGAGAACACCAACAACACCGCCGAGTATGAAGCCCTCTTAGCCGGGATGAGGTTGGCACAGAAGATGAGAGCAAAACACGTAGAGGCTAGCACCGATTCACAGTTGGTAGTAAGGCAATACCAAGGGGAATATGAAGCCAAGGACAGCACCATGGCTCGATATGTGGCGAAGGTTAAGGAGACAGCTGAAGCATTCAGAACCTTCAAACTAGAATACATCCCTCGAGGGAAGAACAGGAAGTCTGATGCACTCAGCAAGTTAGCCTCAGTGGCATTCGACCATCTCGCAAAGGAAGTCAAAGTAGAAGTCCTGACATCCCCCTCCCTTGACGCGACGGAGGTGGCCACGATCGAGAGCCCCCAGGAAACCTGGATGACCCCAATCGTTAACTTCCTCCGGGACGGGACTCTGCCCGAGGGGGAATGGGCAGCCAGAAAAATAAGAGTTAAAGCCCTACAGTATGAATTGATTGAGGGGGAGCTGTACCGAAGGTCGTACCTGGGTCCATCCCTAAAGTGTATCGATATGGAAGAGGCCGAATATGTGCTCAGGGAGATGCACGAGGGGATCTGCGGAATGCACTCAGGACCAAGAACGGTAGTAAGAAGAGTAATGAACGCGGGGTTTTACTGGCCACGAATGTACGAAACGGCGTCTAAAGAAATCAAGAAGTGTGATAACTGCCAACTACATGCACCAATGACCCACCAGCACAAACACCCTATGGTCCCAGTCTCGACATCCTGGCCATTCCAGAAATGGGCCATTGACATAATTGGGCCTTTCCCGGAGGGCCCAGGGGGGGTCAAATACGTGGTGGTGGCCATTGACTACTTCACTAAATGGATTGAAGCAAAGCCCCTGGCAAAGATTACCGGAGACCAGATGAGAAGATTCGTGCTGGATAACATCATATGCAGGTATGGGGTCCCGAAGGAGTTGGTGAGCGACAACGGGGTCCAATTTGCTGGGAGACCCTTCAAACCATGGTGCGAGCAGATGCGGATCCAGCAGGTGTTTACCTCCGTTACCTATGCCCAGAGTAACGGGTTGGTGGAGAGAGCCAACCAAAGCGTCATCAAAGGAATGAAGGGTAGGCTTGGGAGAAAACAGAAAGGCTGGCTGGAAGAACTTCCATTTGTGCTATGGGCATACCGAACTACTCCCAAAAGTTGCAATGGGGAGACCCCATTCAGCCTTACCTACGGAACGGAGGCTATGATCCCTGCAGAGATCGGGTCCCAAACTGCCCGAATGAGGTTAAGGGATGAGGAGAACGAGCAGGATCTAAGGATGAACCTGAACCTGTTGGAAGAAAGAAGAGAGATAGCAGCAGTGAAGGAGGCTCATTACAAAAAGCTCCTGGCAAGTTACTACAACACCCGGATGAAAAAACTCAACATCGTCCCAGGGGACCTAGTTCTCAGAGCAAACGAGGCCAGTCTGCAAGAAAACACCGGGAAATTGGGCCCCAACTGGGAAGGACCGTACAGAGTCACTTGGGCAAACGGTAAGGGAACATGCAAGTTGGAGACGCTAGAGGGAAAAGAGGTCCCCAGGACCTGGAACCTCATGCAGCTCAGGAAGTATTACATGTAAGGGGTGCACCCCCAAGAAAAAACGGCCGAGAGCCACTTTTGTAATAGATAACTATATGTACGGGGATCTCCCCCCAAAAGGATGGACCTTTTGTAAACAATCTATGCCGGGGGGTATAGATCCCCCTAAGATTAAATGAAAGACGGACGAGGACGTCCCATTTTGAAAATCATGGGTAACCATACCTAGGCAGACGTGCCCATGAACACCCTTTATATCTAAAAACTAGAGCAAACAAACACACGTGTATGAGGCATTCAAAGCATGCCCGAAGCCCGGCCGTGGGGCTAATAAAGGTCTAGCTAACCTAAAACGGACAAAAGCAAGTTAAAAACATAACACTGCATTATAAACTTGTCCACCGATTGGCCTCGAACAGACAATCACAGTTTAACGAAGCAAACAATAAAAACAAATAATGCAAACACACCCATACATAGAAAATCATGAGGGGGAAATCTGCCTTATTTAGTATGAGATACATATACAAAAACAAGCCCCAATAACTTGGGCAAGAATCAAGCAATACACGGGATTACAAAAACGGCCAGATGGCTCCCAGCTCCAGATTACAAAAACAAGTCCCTTTGGCTTCTCGCTAAAGCAGCTTGAAAGTTCCCAAAAAATTACCAAGCTAGCCTCCGATAAATACCCCTGTAAAACAAAAACAAACGAGACAGGGAACAGGCAACAAAGCAAGGGAAGAGCTATACATAACCATAGGCCATACGATTAGCGATCAAGATGGCCCCCAACACAAAGGACCATCCAAAAAAGGCCAAACAAAACGTACAAACATCCCAAAGTAAGTTAGAGTTATTACAACCACATCGAAATTTGTCAAATGTTCAGAATTTACTGGGGATCACCCCCGGAAAGGGACGGCGGAGACGAGGGACCCGCGGAGGAGAACAGGGCCTTCAGTTCGCCAATTGAAATCAAGGGATGCTCCAGGATTTTGGCAAGAACGGCTGGGGTCTTATGCCCAAACTCCTCATTCAGCTTGGACAGTTTCTTCTTGACCTTGGAGTCATACAGAGGAGTCTCCTTCCTATCCAAGCCCTGAGCAGAGTACTTGTAACCATCCTTCAACCCCGACTGATACCCAACATCCCTATAGGCCCTATACACCTGTTCCAAACCGCTCTTAAAATCCTCCGACTGAGCTACAGCAGAAAGAAAGGCCCCGAAGCCTTCGGTAATTAGCCAATGCTTCTCTCCCGCCAACCGTTGATTATCATCAGAAGCCACCCCATAGTCCGAGTAAATGGTATTGATCTGCTCTTGGGAAAGGGAGTCAACCTCCTTCAAATGCTTCAGCTCAGCAGCAAGCTCCTCCTTCTCCTCAATCAGCGATGCCATCTCCCGCTCCCAAGCTCGCTCCTTCCTTTCAAGCATAGCCCCGGCTCCCTGAACAAAGAATCAGTGAGTATATATAAAAAAAAAAGGGGGAGGGGGGGGAGAGAGGTCTATGCACCTTCTCCTCCTGCAACTTCCTCTCAGCATCAACCACCCGGCTCCTAAGCTCAGCAACAGCCGACTGGGAAACCTTAAGCTCAGTCTTAAGCCCCTCGTTTGCCTTCCTCAGATCATCAATCCTCTGAAGCATCCCAGCACCCCTGAAAAAACTTTCACATAGGGACATACTGTATTGATCTTCAAAAAGATCATCCCTCAAGGCAGAATTTACAAATTTATGTGAGGGAGGAACAGCATGGTTCAGAAAGTCCCTAGCAGCTTCAGGAGTCCCTATAACGGAAGAGTCAGTTACCTTCCATTTAGGGACATAGGTAAAGGGAAGGGCATCGGCAAACAAAGGGGCAAGAGGGGATCGATGAACAGGGCCTTCAAGGGCGGCAGGCTTGCTAGTCCCAGTAGCATGTGGGGGAGAAAGGTCGAAGGCTGAGGAAAAACGAGCCACTCCCGCCTCAGAAGCCTTGTCCCGGATACGGGAAGGGGAAGGACCAGTAGGTATTTCTATAGGCTCCAAGGAACTCCCCTAAGAAGTAAAAGCATAAACGGTCAGGAACTACACAGAAAGACAAAGAAAAAACGGAAGAAAAGAAAGCTTACCAACAAAGGAGCACTCACTAAGCTTGAGGACTTCAAGTGCTTAGACAAGGAACCTTTGACCCCAGCGGGGGGGAGGTCGGAAGCAGCTCTAGAAGAAGGGGGAGGCTTCTGGCCACTGGCACTACGGAGCCTCTGGCGGATGCTACGGGATACAGGACCCGGTTGGGGGCTAGCAGACTTCCTTTTACGAACCAGCTGTATCTCCACTTCTTCATCGTCACTCAGACCAGAAGGATGAACGGGAGGAAGGTCGGGAGAACTCTCCTCCTCACCAGAAGAGTCCCCCTCAACACCACCCAGGGTAACAGAACCCCCTGCCTGGACGGACCCCCTCATAACCTGCGCTTCCACATTCAACCGGGGATCAACCTCATCATCAACCACATACTTTACATCCTTGGAATCACCCTGGAGAAGCCTCCACAAAGTTATCTCTATACAAAAAGAAGACACAAAAGATGACTACGGAATCTCCAAAAGAATAACGAAAGAATAAATGCAAAAGGCAAACCAAGAACAAAGAAATACCTTTCTTGCCGAAAAAAGCCCTCGGACGGACAGGATAAGAGGGACTCAGCCCCCCCATAGCAAGCATTCCCTCAGAGAAAGTAAACGCCCTTGTCAAGTTATCACACATCTTCTTCCACTGAACAGTCTCGGCTGCAGAAAGGGTGGGAATGGTGTCCTCAATAGCGGCATCAAGATCCTTTGGAACAGGGGGCTCCGGAAACATAGCCGCAGATACAAATATGAATCTACACTTCCAGTCTTTTGGGTAGGTAGAGGTTGGCATAAAACTGTAACAAGGTCTCGAAACACCGTTCGGCCGTTTTGCAAAAGTAAACCAATCCCCGTCCGAAACCAGCCGGTAAAACATACAGAATAGAGGGACAGAGGGTTCCCCGGAGATAGCGGCACAGGACAGTTCGAAATGAACTACCCTCATAAATCCCAAGGGGTGAACCTGTGAGAAGTGCACGCCGAAATGACGAAGCAAAGAAATCTTAAACGCGGAAAGGGGGTACCGTACCCCACAGGAAGAGAAGGCCAGGGTATAGATTGGGACTCTTTCCGGTGTGCATTCCGCTGAGTCGTCAGGACCCGGCAACGAAGGAGAGAACCGCTCAGGGATGTTATATGTTTTAACAAAGGATTTCAAGTCTTTTGCAGTCAACACAGACCTTATTGAAGACCGGCCACCGCGACTCATGGTTGTAAGAAAATGATGATACAGGGGAGCAGTTACAGAGAAGAAGAGAGAGTTGAAAAGTTTGAACAAAAAATTGGAAGGGCCAAGTAAGGGTTTTAAAGAAACGCCGCTGACAGGCAAGTAACCATCACGTCGGTTGTCTCTTCAAAATTCAAAATAAGGGACACGTGTGGCCTAGGGACTAGCTCCCGCTATAATGAATCCGGCGATGTAATCATTAGTAGGGATGGCTCATTACAACCGATCCCAGAGGGACCCACTAGAAAAAACTACTCTCAAAGCAGTTATGGCTCAGCCCTGGATCATGAGCCTCGGGTCTCAGAACCAGGGACTAAAGATGACTTGACGACGGGCCAGTGGGTAAAACCCACTTAACCCGCTTTGGGCCTTTCTATCTGGAAGCCCAACTATTCAAAAAAGCCCACCAATCACAATAACCTTGCCCGCTAAGGTTTCTCCATTTCAGAAATAGGCGGGAAGACAGCTTGCAAGAGCAGACCTCATTTAATGCTCGATAAGAATGGTATCTCGTCTGAAACCTTGTACTTCTCCGGTTCAAACATTAATTAAGGTAAACATCTTGTCGCTAGGAGCCAGACACGTGTCTGCACTCCCCGAGAACCTCCAGAAACCGTTAGATCATATGTGGGAAATATCTAATGAGATAAGTGCTGGACATTATATAAGAGAAGGCATACAAGAGGAACGGCAGGTATCATCATCTCCAACTCTCGCTCATTTAATATATCCTCATTTACTACACACATTAATCCCCGACCAATATTCCCTCATATTTATTATCTACACATACACACAATAAGATTCACACCAAAGAGGAAGCCTCCCGGTGATCATACTCACCGGAAGAAGCTCCTCCCATTTCCGGCAAGTTTACTTACTCTCACGCCGGAGCTTGGTCACGGATCCCCCTCCCGGGGTCCCCCGTGACGAGGCTAACGGTTTGTTGTTTTGTAGCAAGCAAGGATAAGAGCTCTTGACGTCACCGAAGATCCATCAAACGTCATCCGTGGGTTGGGTATTCGACACTTGTATTGTTGTGTTTTCTGATATAGGGATGGACTAACTCGTGAAGGTACATTTTGATATAGTGATGGAATAACTCTGAAATTCGGACGTGTAGACTTGAGCGAAAAATAATGATTATGTTGGTATAAAAAGAACTAAGATAAAAACACCAATAAGCACTTAAACAGTGAGAAACTTTCATGGCAACAAGCGATGACAACAAATCTACAATCATAGTGGCCAATACGTACAAGAGACACGACGACAAGAGCTATGACGGTCTATACAAAAGTAAATAACACCTAATATACATATATGCACAAAGTATTCTTAGGCAGAATGAGAGGGAGAAGAGGAGAAGGAAATCCGTCATGCAAGGGGGTGATAGGAAAGTGAGTCGACAACCGACCAAGATATGACAACGACAACGACCGAGAGAGGTTAGGAAGATGGAGAAAAGAACTAGACAAAGACCTACAACTGTAACACCCTAGTTTCTATAAGTAAATAAAGGAAATGGACTTAACTGGGTAATGTG
Source organism: Helianthus tuberosus (assembly GCA_030545235.1). Lineage (NCBI taxonomy): Eukaryota > Viridiplantae > Streptophyta > Magnoliopsida > Asterales > Asteraceae > Helianthus > Helianthus tuberosus. Next base: position 32,695,293 of record CM060393.1, read on the forward strand.
GATTATGAATAAAAAGCCCAACTTGAGTAATTGCATGGAGGATCTATGAAGGGCAAAGTGGTAGTTTGGCATGTGACAACCCTAAATGGAAATCTTGAATCAACTACCTGCATCATTCCTTCATTCTCACAAAGCTAGAAAGAAAGTCTAGAGAAGGAAAGAGGGGTGTTGTGTGATTTTGAAGCCGACTACAAGTAAGGATTGTTTATTAACGCTAAGGATATCTTGTGAATAAGGTTTGTTTCACATAAAATTTACATGCTTCTGATGTTAAACGTTTGATATGACGTCATGGGGTGATATTGATGTGTTAGCGTTAAAGTTAGTATCCTGACATTAAACAAGCTTGGATATGAAGAACAACCGCCACTTCATGCTATTAGGGTTTTTATCAGGTGCATTGTGCACCACTTTACAAAGTGAGACTTTTCGCTCAGGTTGCTTGCATACAAAGTGAGACTTTGCACGCGCAATGATGAGCGTGAAGTATGTCAAGCATAATGTTTAGTTAGCGTAACGCAGGTAGCGCAATATAAACCTTGGGGGCGAAGTGTTACCCAAGCGAAAATCCACTTTCCGTATGACATTATCCACATGTTCAAAGTCTTACTCGGCCCTAGTATTAAGGGTGAAAAACTAATAAGTTTTATATGATTCTTTGACCAGTTCACTAAGTGTTCAGAGGTTAGATTGTATGTCGCATTCAATAAATGAAGCTAACTCCCCAGCGAGTTCTAGATGCCCATTTTAACATTCTGGACTGATATGCATGCTTTCAAATGTTTATACCCTCTAAGATGACTATTAGCTATTATGTGTTTTGATTGATGTTATAGATTTAATTTTATTGAACTTTAAGTGATTGATATCAAGCGTTAAACGATTGATGGTTAGAATTTGTTGCCAATGTTATTGATGAAACATGTGAGCGCGACGACGTAAAAGGTATCATGAAGTCTTATGTTGGTGTATACCTGCTTGGTTATGTAACAAGCAGTTGATGGTGAAACTCGTTTCACAACTATCTATTTAACTTTGATGATTGATATTGACATGCATAATTGACATCTAGTATGATTTAATACGACTTTATTAATTTGTTTAATTTAAAATGATATCTTGATGTCTTTAACTTAAACTAGAACTCACTCAGTGTAGCTGACTTTTAGCATGCATGTCATATTAAACATGTATGGATGCTTGATAGGAAGTCATCGTGATATGGAATGAAGGCCACCTTACCATAAGGACCGACATCCTATCGACCTTAGATGATTTGTTATGATGTTTCACTGTTATGTCTTAAACTTATGTGACTTGATGCATTTGAAATTTTGACATTTTCCGTTGCTATCATATGACATTATCAATTTAAAAACTACTTTTGATGTTTGGGGCCATACAAAAACTCTTATAACATATAGAATAATGATAACATCGCATAATTTATTGTGGATTATCAGTCTATAAGAATATAATAAGAATAATCAAATTAAAGTAGGGTTCACATACAAAGTGTCTTATCGTATAAAACGTACGAAAGACATGAAAAAAAAACAAAAAAAAAAACGCGGTGGCATTTTCGTAATTATTTGCTCGTAGAGTAATTATCAAAATTACTCTAAAAATGATCTTGTAGAGTAATTTTAATCTTGTATGGTAATTATCAAAATTACTCTACATCAAAATTACTCTACAAATGTATCAAAGTTTGTAAGGGTATAATCTAGTATAGGTTTGCGTCTGTCTTGGGTTAATATGTATGGTTTGAGTTCGAAACATTATGTGGGCTTGTTTGGTTGTTTAGTAGTCTTTGGGGTATGGGCTTGGCCCAATGTAATAGGGTCTCCTATGTTATTATAGATAGGAGGTTCCTAAGTCTTTTCTGGTCGTTGATTCTTTGATAAACATTGTGTTTTGTGCGGTATCAAGTACCAGACGGTCATCTAGATCGTGTGCTTGTTTTTGCTTGAATCAATACATTTGTCTTTCAATCTTCGACATCTTGCTTGTAATTCCGCTACTTGTTTGGTGTTTGATATCCGATTGTATTGTGTTGGGACTTACAATTGGTATCAGAGCCTAAGTAGTCTTGCGAAGGCTCGGTTTTGATCGGATATCTTGAAGATTGAAGTATGTTTTGCTGCTGATCGGTGTTCAGATTCGACAAAGAAAGGTCTGTTTTCTATTTATTTCAGTAAGATTTATAATTTTCTTTCTTGTCGACTATTTCTTGGGATCTAAAGTGTGTGAGTTGCATACTTTTCTTCTTGAAAAACTGATTAATTATATCTTAATATTGACCCAAGTTAAGGCTCGAACACAGATCTTGGAATTTCTTTGTTTTGTTCAAAAATCAGACTGATATACTGTGAAACAAAACAAAGAGGTTAATCTCAAATTTTGATTTGTTTTGGTAAAAAAATTTGTGAAAACAAACTGCTTTTGATGTCAAAATTAAGAGTTGAATATTGATTTTCGGTATTGAAAACTTAGTCCTGTGAAATTGAAAGTTTTCTAACTCAAAAGTTTATATTTTTAGCTTAAAGTGTTCTTGAAATTTTTAAATTTCTGGGTTTTTGTGCTTCGAAGTTCATCAGATATTCATCAAACTCTTGAATATTTTTGGGTTTAATCCGTTGGTGTGTAAGTTGGTTGTGTTTGCAGAATATTTGGAAAGTTGTTGCAGGAAATCTTTAAACGAAATTGAAAATTCAATCACCAGATTTTTCGGAATTGTAGTTGAAAATTACTGCGATCTCATTTCCAAAGTAAAAGTGAGCGATTGAAGGTGTGTGAGCCCAAAAACAGGTGTGCGATCGTGAATTAATTGGGCTTTTAAGGATTCATGCCCAATTTTATCACTTGTGTGATCCAAAACAAGGTGTGCGATTGGGAGTATTTTGTGCGATCAACTATTCATCTGAAGTGTTGATATTGGAACTGTGCGATTGGGAGCCTCTTGTGCGATCAACTGTTCATCTGAACTGTTGATATTGGAATTGTGCGATTGGGAGCCTCTTGTGCGATCAAATGTTCATCTGAACTGATTGATATTGTTGAGCTGTGTAATTGGGAACTTGTGCGATTGATTAAAGGTTCATCTGAAAGGGTAAAATTGTGCGATTGGACTGTGCGTTTCAATGGAACTGTGCGATTGTGAAATTGTGCGATTGCTTCTGAACTTTTGCAAGAGGTCAAGTGTGCGATTGTGATTGGACTTCTTCAGGTGGGCTGAACTGTGTTGGACCATTTGGACTGCTACACAGACCATATTTTGTTTTGGACCTTTTGACTATTTGTTGAACCTTCTGAATTGTTTTAAACTGTATTGTAACTATAAGGGATATTGTTAATTTGTTTTCTATTTAAATTACCTGTTACTTATACGTTTAATTGTCTTTTCAGAAATGGATCAAATTAATCAATTGGGATTGACTGAAAAAGCTGCTATTAACCAGGATCTAGATAATATAATTGGAACTAAGAACAGGATTCCTAGGCTCATTTCTAGGGGATCCTTTTCAAAATGGAAATTCAGATTCATTCAATACATGAGAATCAAAGATCCAAAGGCCTGGAGATCCATCTGCAACGGACCAACTGTGATCACCTATGTCGTAAACGAAGCTGAGGGAACAACTGCACCTAAGCCCGAGTCTCAATTTACTGAAGAGGATCGTGAAAAGCTTGACAGTGATGTCAAGGCTCTTGCTATGCTACACTCTGCACTGGCACCAGAAATTGACATTGGAGTTCGAGATTGCAAAAATGCAAAGGAGATGTGGGAAGCTCTCTTGGCTATGTATGAAGGAAACGGGGAAATAAAATAAATTTTCACTATGTGGATTAAGGTTAACTCATGTAAGACCAATATTGAAATGGTCTGACTCTAGAGCGATATGTTGGTAGGCTTTATCCTGATGGCTAGATTCTTTGACTGGTTCTGTGCAGAACACTAAATTATTCTATGACCTCAGGAAAGAACGTCACTTGGAATTAGGACATGGCTATTTGAATGCGTGTGAGACGTCCCGATACACACAATTTCATTCTAGTTCTGAAATCTTTTCTAACCAACTCGTGTATCTCCTTTGTTTTGCGTGAGCAAAGACCTGGAGGTGCTAGGCAACGTCGGCTTCTGTTTTGCGTGAGCAAAGACCTAGTTGTACGTTGTCGCTTTGTGGATCAAATACACCCGAAAGAGGCCCTCTAATGCCCAAAAGAAACCCGAAAAACATATATCAAACTGAGAAAATCTCATTTGATTTGTATATTATATCCATCTCTGCTGATCCATTCTGTTCTCTTCTCAATCCAGTCCAGTCAAGGTTTCAGAATCCTAGAACGGGCTTGTGAAATATGTGGTAGGGAAACTACTCGTATGATAGCCTATTCAAATCTAAAATTTCGGGATTTGATCGTGATTGATTTGAGTGCTCATATAATTTAAAATGAAAACATGATAAATAAGTTGCAGTCCGTTATTTGATAAAGGCCTAGGGAGATAAGTTTAAGAGGAAAAACATACTGGCAATCGCTCGGATCTACTAGAGTAAATTAGTGTTGATAAGTGTAGTCTAGCCCGAAACTCTGTGATTTGATCCCGTAAGAAAAGTGCATGCATAAATGATGTATATATTGCTTGTTTTCTGTATATATTTAGTGTCTTTTTGTATGTAAATATTTAGATTAGAGTTTATAGATATTCTAAAAATTCGTGACCGTGTGTGTATGAATCGAGAAAGACCGTATCTTCATAAAATAAATATGTGCACGAAGTTTTTAAAAAGGTTTATCCTCGGGATTCGAGCTGGACCCACCGTAAACTTGGTGGGCCCCACAAAATCTAAAATGTGTTTAAAAAGGGACGGTTGGGCCCATCGCACACTTGGTAGGCCCTCTTGGTTGAAAAAAAATGATTAGGTTATTTAGGGAGGTGTGCGACGGCAGTTTCAAGCTTTTACACTCATTGTTCAAAAATTACTGTTTCTCTCAAAAAGTAAAACCATCAAAAGGATCCGATCGCACACCCTTTGTTGCTTGTTATCTTCATCGTCTTTTTCAGTCATGTCGAACAAAAAAGGCAAAGCTAAAGGTTAGTTCTCTTACAACTTTACATGAATCTGAATATGATACTCTTGACATAGAAGATGAGTGTCTTAGAGTTTGTTTTAGGGACTTTGATTCAGCGATTGATATTGCTTGATTAGAGGGGGTTTTCTGTTGAAATCGAAAGATTCTAGGGTTTTAGGGTGTTATACGTTATAAAATTGTTCATATTGATTGAAAAATTGGAACGAAGCCCTAAATTTTGGCCGGAAAATTCTGTTCGGAACCCTAGTTAGTCGCCGGAAAATGCAGGTTTCGCTGGAGAAGATGATCGGAGAAGGCACGTGAATTGCACGCGTCGTCTGATGAAATCGCACAAGTTGGAGGTGGACAATTTTGCCCTTGAATGTTTGGGTGAAAAGTTTGTATTGCCCCTCACTTGACCAAGACTTGTGCGATTGACTTTATTTGACCTTCTTTGACCAGACATGTGTGCGATTGGTCTCCTTTGACTTTGTTTGACCAAAGGAGGTGTGCGATTGAGCTTTTGTTGACTTTTGTTGACCAGTGAAGTGTGCGATTGACTTGTGCGATTGAATGAATTATTATTTTACTCAAAAAAACTCTTGAAGAAATTACACATATGCCATCGCACACCTAATCTCTGATCACACACCCCTTAGTCTTTGGGCCTGATCTATTTCTTTTGGGCCTGTTTTAGGAATTGTGATCCGATTAACTGTGTTATTATAATTTCATAAATTTTTTTAATAGAATGTTAGTTCTTGTTTTAAAATTTTTGAAATTGTTTTAACAATATTTGGGCTTAGTTTGACCAAGTTTACGGTCAAACTCAGAATTTTAAGTTTCGGAATATTGTTCACAGGTCTAACTTGTCTCGGTTGGTGCAGATACAGGAAAGAAAACAACAGGTTCTCATGTTCCAACATGGGAAAAGACGATGAACGTGGCGTGTTACTTCTCGGATCCTCCAAAAGGGTTCGAGATGTACAAGTCGATGATCGTGGGTCTGAATACATGCAGATTAGCTAACTCACTTAGGGAGAATCCTGTAATACGTGAACATTGGATCAAGGATTTCTGGGATAATGCCACGGAAAAGAAAGAAGATGTGGCCATGAAGTCAAAGGTTTAGGGAAAGGAAGTTTCAGTCTGCGAAAATGACATTCGTGAGGTTTTGCTGTTTGGTGACGAGGATAATGATCCAGTGGAGTATCCAAAGGAAAAGGTCATGGAAGTTTTGGTAAAGATGAGCTATGAGGGAGCGTGTCCTCCTCCCACGATTAAGAAGCTGATGCATCCATACTGGAGATTTCTGGCACACATCTACCTGGTGTGTATAAGTGGGAATAAGAGTGGTCTAGATAAACTGACATTGAAGCAAACATATGGAGTAGTTTCAGTAGTTGAAGGGTGGAAGTACAACTACTCGAAAAGTGTGTTTGATGATATGATGGCTAATGTAAAAACCATAAATGAGAAGTATTGGTACAAGTTCCCTAGATTCATGCAGCTAATCCTAGAAAAGAAATATCCGAAGTTGCCAATTACAGTAAAGACTTATGACGTCAAGATGATGAATCATTTGGTATTTACCATGCTGAGTCAAAGGTCGAGAGACAATGTTGAGACAAAGTACCAAAATAAGCGAAAGTTAGAAAAGTTTGGAGCTTTTGCTGAGATTCAAGAAGAGGCACCTGCTCAAATCAATGCCATTGTAGCTGAAGAGCACGATGTAGAAATAATTGAAGCTCCTGTTGGAACACAAGAACCAGTCGAGAACGTGGATTTGACTGGTGTTGAGAGTGAAGAGGATATTGCTGATGATAGAATGATTCATGATGATGAAGTGAATGATGATGTTGATGAGACAGAGACACTTGCTGAAGGCCTCACAGCAGAAACTGAAGATGTTAATGAACCAGTTCATATGAGCCCTCCTCATGTTGAACCTGTTACTACAACGGAAACTGCTGATGCTGATCATCCTCGAGAAGAACCTGCCGCTGATCTTCCTCCTAGGAAACGAAGCAGAAGAGATCCTAGGATCAGCGGTGAGGTGAATGTTGAAGTTCAGACAACTACACAAACATCTACCACCACTGGCACTTCACAACCGAAGTTTAACTACATACCATCAGAACTCAATCCAAAAATCATTGATTTTGTATTAAATGAAAGAGCTGCTATGTGTATGCCTGCTCCTAAACCAGGTGAAGGTTCAAGCAGTGGTCCATCTGAAGCTGATGTTGTTAGAGCTGCTGAGCTACTGAAAGTTGCTGCTAGTCAAGTTGAAGCAGCAGCTAAGTTGAAACAAGTTGCAACTCCTGAAGCTGCTGAAAGTTCCGACAGTGAAGATTTGTTTGAAGAAAATGAGACCATAATTCTAATGCGAAGAATCTCTACTCTTGAAGAAGATAAGATATTCAAGGATGCTCAGATTGCTAGTCTTATGGAAGAGTTGGTGGTTAAAAATCAGAAAATCAATGAGCTGGAAACAAGTCTGGGAGCCCTTAGTGCTGTGGTTATGGATATGAAGCAGAAACTTGAAGGAAATTTTCCTAAAGAATTTGCTGATCCTCCTAAAGAATCCACTGCTGAAAAAAGAGAACAACAATGAAAAGAGCACGAAGATGCCATGAATAGGTACTATGAAAATCCTCCTCGTACGGCAAATCAGAAACCAAGAAAGAAAATGGTCGTCATGAGGAATGTAGGGGTTGAAAGGAACTTGCAGTTTGGTGATCAACCTGATAGGTATGTGGTCACCACAGAGAAAAGAAAAAAGGGAAACAGATCAGGTATTAAGAGCTGGGCATATAATGATGAAAAAGGAATGTTCATTGTGCTGAGGAAAAATGGAGATGTGGAGTGTTATGCTAACTCTGAAGCATTCGAGTCCTGGACTCCAGTTGATCTGAGGGAATTAAGCAATGCATGATTTCATAATCAGGTTACGAATCCAAATTGCAAGATTGGAGTTAACTTTTTTAACAGGCTACAGCAACAGGAGCGAGTCAATTTTAAGGACATGAAATTGGCTCAGTCTACTGTTGAAGAGGATGAAGGGGTGTTGGATCCTGCTACCAGGAAGCCGTACAAGATAGTTAAGTGTCCTGCAACAAAACAAACAAACACAGTGCCATTATTAAAGGAACTTCCTGATAACACGTTGAAGAACTTGCAGTTTTGGATGTATGATCATGTTTCTGGTCAAGCCGTCATTGTTTGTGAAGACGCTGAATACAGGTTTATCGATACTCGAGATTTGATGTGTTTTGGCGAAAATGACATCAATCTCCTGGCAAAGACGCAAATTCAGAGTGATCCTCAGTATGAAGTGTGTGCTAAAATCTGGACAGGAGCTGTTGATGGAGAGTGCAAAACATGAGTGTTAAGTGTGTTAAATTACGTATCTAATTGTGTTTTAAGCGGTTAAGTGTTTCGAATGTGATAACTACGCGTATTTTTGGTGTTATAGGTTAATCAGCTTAAACCGATAAAGTTGGAGTGTTTGGTGATGAAGCAGAACTACCAAGGATAATAGTCGAGACACACTACATAGTTCGCGAGCCGTTACGAGTTAAAAGGTAGCTTGAATGTGAAAGAAATATAACACATCGAAGTCTACGAGCCGTTTAGTCATTTGTTGAAAGTGTCAAATGTGTTAGTAGCTATTGGACGTAACCTACGGACCCAAAACATAACTTACGGTAGGTGTACACAAAAGAAACAGAATCTATGTTTCGTAACTTACGGACTCAGGCCGTAGTCTACGGTTAGAAACATATGGCAGTGCATGTTTGTTTTTATTCAAGGTTTGATAAAGGGTTTGGTAACCCTTATATATACACGCACATGGGCTTTGGAGGTGAACATTAATCGATATCACATCAATTGAATCTTGGGGACGACAGCTTGGTGTCTTTGGTTTTCACAAAGCTTTTGAAGATCAACCAACCATCATGAGTGGCTAATCTTTCTAGTGGTTTCCTCCGGATGGAGGGTTTTTGTAAGTTAATTGATACTATATGTTTGCCACAATCGTTTTAACTTGGTGATCTAAGCATTCGATGCTTTTCACCATTGATTTGATTTATTGGTTGTAAACAGTTACATTTATTTAAACCTTAATTTCTAAGCATTCAGTTCTCGAGAGTTCTAGTAATTGGGATATATTTGACATGGGGTTAGGGTTTGTAAATTGTAATTGATAATCATTCGATAACCTCCCGTTATGTATTGACCGGAGTACTTAGTCGTTGATTACCACAATTAGTTAATCAAAATTAGCACCTATGTCTATGTAGGTTATGATTAAACACATAGTTGAAGCTAACTGTAAAACCTGAAATCTGGAGGAACCATCTTCTCTCCTATTGATTTAAATCTAAATTTTTATTCGTTAACTTAGACAATTCTCCTAAACAATCAAACCATCAATTGAATTTTACTTTTTAGCATTAGTTAATTAATACTTTTCATTACGACACTTTCCACAATCCTCCTCTGGTTCGATATCCGACTTACTCTATCTACATAGTTTATTTCGATTTTTGCATGACACTAACGAAAGTCATCAGCTGTGGCTCAGATAATGAACTTTAAGTTGTGGTGAGGGCAGCGTACAAGGGTGGAGACACAGCTGTTCGGTCCGTATGTTGAGAGGTGTATACCGATCTTACCTGAGTTGCAGAGGAAAAAGAAGGAACAAGCAAAGAAGCAGCATAGGAAGCAGAAGTGAAACCAAAGACGCCAAGACAACACAAACCTAGGGGGATATTGTAAGGGTATAATCTAGTATAGTTTTGCGTCTGTCTTGGGTTAATATGTATGGTTTGAGTTCGAAACATTATGTGGGCTTGTTTGGTTGTTTAGTAGTCTTTGGGGTATGGGCTTGGCCCAATGTAATAGGGTCTCCTATGTGATTATATATAGGAGGTTCCTATGTCTTTTGTAGTTGTTGATTCTTTGATAAACATTGTGTTTTGTGCGATATCAAGTACCAGACGGTCATCTAGATCGTGTGCTTGTTTTTGCTTGAATCAATACATTTGCCTTTCAATCTTCGACATCTTGCTTGTAATTCCGCTACTTGTTTGGTGTTTGATATCCGATTATATTGTGTTGGGACTTACAAAATTACTCTTCAAGTTTATCAAATTGCATACAATTCAAAATCACTCTACAAAATTCATTTGTAGAGTAATTATGATACTCTACAAAATTATTCTACAAGATCAAAATTACCCTACAAGATCATTGTAGAGTAATTTTGATAATTACTCTACGAGTAAATAATTACGAAAATGTCACCGCGTTTTTTTACATTTTCACCATATTCATACGTTTTGTATGTAAGGGTATTTGTATTTGATCTAGTAATAAAATCATATCTCTAACTTTGGTAACATAAATACATTAAACTCTTAACTACTATCATAAATAATTAAATATCTCCTAATTATAATAATAATTAGATAAATACAACAACTCCCATATGCTGTCTAAATATCTCCTATCATTGTTCTTATTTCGTAGTTCGAAATTTGTGTATATTATTTAAAAAGTCGTAATCAACACTTAAAATGTGGTTTTAATTAATTCATGTTTTGGGTGAGGTTTGGGAAAAAGAAACTATATGACATGAAATATTATTTAAACAAAAATATAGTTCCATCAGAACATGCATTATGTGAATTAGGCAACCTAATTTCTATTGGAATAGTCAGATTATAGGTAGACCATAACACTTAGTATAACTAAAATATGTGAGCATGGAGGCTCGATTGTAAATAAAAAATGAACTGAATCTTGAAGCTCATATTTAACGACACTTGATTTTTTAGAATAGAGTAAATGTAATAATAAATTTAAAAGGGTTTCATTTCATTTAAATTCACTCTAATAGTGTGTCATTAAAACATTCACACGTGTTAATATTTTAAAGAAAAGAACATTTATATGTTACTTTTTTTAACGTGGACCGTCACCATGATTCAAGTATAAGGCTATGCTCTACTATGCGTTATACTCTTTTCTAATTTATGATTGTCACCTTAGCGCCATAAAATCGTCTCCTTTCATCTGTCAACCTATGATATACTCTTCCGTGATCCTCACCCCTTTTTCTATATATTTTTTAATTAGAGAGAGAGAGAGAGAAGAGAGAGAGAGAGAGATAGAGAGGAAGTATGGAACAAGGTCGGAACTCGGAACCATGCCCACGATTTTCTCGGAAATTCACAGGCAAGGGAGAGGCGGCCCGGTGCTTCCTGCTCCACCGACCCTTCAACTAAGCTCCCCGGGCACCCTTCATGGAACCGTAACACCTAGCTTGACTTGGATTTTGTCTTTGTTTTTGCTTAATTAATTGCATGAAGTAGGTAAACTCATGAATATCCAATTTTTCTAGTTGTGATTGTAACAACCTGACTTTCCGGGTAAAGTCAAAGTCAAAGTCAAGGTCAAGTCATGTTGTTACTTAGATCTGACATTTCGTGCTTAATTGACTTGTACTCTCGAGTTTCAATAAGTAGTTTAACCCGTTGCGATAATCGATATATTGGTTAACGATTTTAAACGATATTTTTAAACTATATTTTATAATGCATTCACAACGCTTATTTAAAACGCAGTTATCGCATATTAACGCTATTACAACGCATATTATTTAACGCATTTTATCGCATAACGTATCGCATGTTTATACTAAACGCTATCACATCGCACTCGCATCGCAATCTCATCGCAACTCGAAACGCAGATTTACTTTTATGCATCTTGTGTGTTATGTGTGTTATTTGTGTGTTTACTTGTTTAATGTTATGTGGTTATCTCATCGCAACGCTTACTCGCAACTCGCTTAAACGCAACGCAACACTCAAGGCACGAAACGAAAGTTGGAAAACCAACTCGCACAAGCCGTCTGATCGAATTACCACTCGATCGAATGATCATCCGACCGGATGACCATCCGATCGGATGGCCATCCGATCGACTGGCCATCCGACCCACTACTCCACCGCCTTTCTCCCTCTCTCACCTATAAATACTCACCTGTCACATCATTATTCACTGATGTGACAACTCTACCCGACCAACACACTCCCAGCTCGTTCCCAAGCACTTTTCTCTCGATTCCAAGCGATTCCGTAAGTATTTCATCCTAAATCTTGTACTTCCATCATCACTACACACTTTCTCATCATCTTCTCCATCTAAATCATACATTTTCACCATGAAATCACCGGATTCGGACTGCTTTAAGGTGACGTCATCTCGGTTTCTTATGAACACTGAAGTGTGACATCATCTCATCAAGATTTGTCCAGATCTAAAGGATTTCTACACAATATAACACAAATCTCAACGAGATTCAACATTTTCCAACTGTTTTCACACTTTTCTTCAACATTCTTCACTTTTTACTCAAAACCGTTAGAATCTGGACTTATTCAGGCTCTCTGCTCACTCTCTAGTTGAGATGCCGGTCTGAGAACGGATTTCCACCGAAGAGGCGACCGATTCACGGGTTGAACATGAATTCCCATCAAAGACAGTTAGTCTGATCGAATGGGGTGATTCCCATCCGATCGACTGAGTTGGACTTGGTGTGGTTTCCGTTGTTTGACACGTCGTCACGCCGTCTCCGTCGAAACTCAAAACTTTTAACTTAGAAAACTTGTGGAATTTTCAAAACATCAGATCGTCGATCGAATAGTCATTCGATCGGAATCCGATCGGATGACTATCCGATCGAATGACTATTCGACCAGGCGGCTGTCCCTTATAAGTTAAACACTTAAACAATTTGACAAAACTTCAAAGAATATCACACTTTCAATCGAATAGCCATCCGATCGAATGACTTGATTCATACTACAACGAAAACTTCAAAAGTTTCAAGACAATTCACAACACTCACACTTCATTCGAACGGTCATCCATTTGAATGGTCATCCGTCCGGATAACCATCCGATCGAATGACTCTCATCCGATCGACTCACCATTCGACACTCATCTCACCCGACGCACTGTTTACACGCTGTTCAACGCTTACACTATCGTTCTATGCTCAGGCTAACTCTCACGCGCTCCCTTCAATCCAAGACTGTGTTTATTTACTAAACACATACAGTGAGTATACTCGAACCCTTTTTTTCGCTTAACGCACTTTTGGGTGTTACATACGTTACCTATATCAAATCACATCAACAAACCACGCAAACACTTTTAAACACTAACCTCTCTCGCATGTTATACGTGTCTCGATGAATGCTTGTATGTTATGTTTACACAGTGATTGTTACCTGACACCTTAGCAACGATAGTATAGTTTGGACTCAGCACCTATCGTGGATAGGGGTTGTTAAGGGTTTTACTTCACATGGTCACAGTGGTGATAATGTGTTGCGCATTCTACACTCGCAGTCATGTCGGTTGCATATGTCATTGTCGATAGCTTACTCGCTTCACATCTCTACGTGTTACATGTTGGTTATGCGTAAACGCTTTCGCTATACTATATGCTATCAAACTTGTATGCTCACCTTTACACTCTGTGTATTGACTTTATTTTAACGTATGTGACAGGTGTTTAGGATGTTGTGTCTCACTGTGATGAATCAAGCTAGGTGGTCTAGAAAAAAACTAAATAAATCTGAGTTGTCGGAACAGTCTATTTGTCTTTGAGAACAATATCTGTAATAATTGTTTTTACTTTATATGTTGATGGTATGGGACGTTAACAATTAATATATTGTCATTAATAGTTGTTATGGATTCTCTTGGACAATCTGTTTCGCTCAGTGCCACGCCCCGATGTTTTCGCCATCGGTTGGGGTGTGACAGTGATTATCTAACTCTTATTTCTAAATGAAAAACGATTTGTATAGTTATTTTCACGTATCTTATGGGGGTTGTCGTAGTTCGACCGGCTATGTTTTACAAAACAGATTTATGGGCCATCAAGAAGACACGAGTGTGTGAATTAGAGGCAACAGAGATGGGATGCTTAGATGGATGTGTGGACACACAAAGTTGGACCGGAAAAGAAATTAGTTATTTCGAGAAAGGTTAGGGTTGGCTATTATATCAACTAAGATAAAAGGATGAGAGATTGAGATGATTTTGGCATGTGAAGATGAGAAAGATGACGCCGCCGAATAGAGTCGTGGAAATCCTCACTTTTTTAAGGGATTAAGAGTAGATGAATAACCAAACTGACTTGGGATCAACAGGTTAAACAAGATTTGGCAGACTTACACATCTCTAAAGACATGGCCCATGATAGGACTTCGTGCAGGCGTAAGATTAAAGACTTTTAGACCTTGGGGTATGGTGGGGAGGGGGTTTGGGGCATGGGTTGACACATGTAATTTCAAAACTCAATTCACAAGCCCACTTTGGATGGGGTATGGTGGGCGTGGCTTGGCTGGCGTGGCCAAGCCACATCAGCTTTTTTTTTTAATATATATATATAACCATTAAAAACTACATAAACATACAAAATAATTATTAAAATAAACATACAAAATAATTATCAAAATAAAAAACTATCATTCTTCGTCGTTTTCGTCGGTTTCGAACCCAGGAATCGTTGAAACATGATCCACCAAATCAGATCGAAGGTTGTGATGTATATCCCTTGACTTTATCAAAAATTCATTTGCCGCTTTATCTTCGTCTGTTACGTTACCTGGTTGGGGGTCATCGTCATCATAGTAGGTAACGACCGCTCTACCTTCATCCTCCAAAATCATGTTGTGAAGAATGATACATGCGTACATCACGTTTCCAATCTGATCCTTGTCCCATAGTCGACAAGGCATTGCCAATATTCGCCACCTTTTCTTCAAAACACCGAATGCTCGCTCGACGTCTTTACGTGCAGCCATCTGGACCCAGTTAAACTTTAATCTCTTTGGATCTGTGGTACCGTGTCTTGTGAACGATTTTACGAAAACCCCCCACTCTGGGTAAATCCCATCAACTAGGTAGTACCCATACACGTACTCAACCCCATTTACAAAGAAAGTTCCTTTGGGTCCTACACCATTTACCCGATCATTGAAAAGGGGCGAGTGGTTTATGATGGTAATATCATTATGTGAACCTGGCATACCGAAGAACGCATGCCATATCCAAAGAACTTGGGACGCAACCGCTTCAAGCATGATGGCTGGCATCTCTTGAAATCCACTAGTGTGAGCGCCTTGTCATTGGGTAGGACAAAGTTCCCAAGCCCATTTCATACAATCTAAACTACCTAGCATCCCGGGTAGCCCATGACAATCAGCGTGATGTTCCAATATTTGTTGCATGTCACTGAAGGAGGGCTTTCTCAAATGTCTTTTCCTATAAAGTTCTAGAATACACGAACAAAAGTTGTGAAGACTTTCTCTAGCTACACGTGCGGACATTTTTAAATAGTCATCCATAATGTCCGAACTATTGCCGTACGCTAACTGACTAAGTGCGGCCGTGATCTTTTGCCACGTACAAATCCTAATTGCCCGGTTACATCGGGTTTTTGTTGGAAATAAACATACTTCTCCTCAAGATCTCTAGATATCCTTAAAAATAAGTTTCTACTCATACGAAAACGACGCCTAAACATTTTTTCATCATACTTAGGTTCCGCTGAGAAGTAATCGCTTACCAACAAATTGTTAGCGGTGTGCCGTTCACGAGCGATGTACCTTCTCCTCCGTTTAGGTTGTTGAGTCTCTTCCTCATCGTCTTCGTCTTCCACGATAGCTTTCACCACCGCCGCGATCGTTTGTAGAAATATTTCCGCACCATCGTCAGATGATGATGACGATTCACTATAACTTGAAAAACTCATGGCAAGATTGTGTTTTATGTGTTTGATATTGTGTGAGAAAAATGTTAAATATGGTAAGGTATTTATAAAGGAAAAAAAAATTTAAAAACATGCCCCCAACGGCTAGGCCAACGGCTAGTTTGAATTGGCCATTCACAGCCCGCCATGTCAGCTTGCTTCCCCCGCCCCACGCCCGGCTTAAAACCCAAGCCCCAAGGGCCACGCTATAACAACCCTCATTAAAAGTCCTATTTATTTTATTATTTTATCCAATAGGAAATCCTAATTGAGACACCCTAGTGATTCTGCACAAACCCTACAAATTTCAGAACAATCAGAATCAGGATCAGGGCCCCTAAAACTTAGGGGGGGGGGCATTCCCTACTCAACGATTATCCTTATAAGTTATTATAAAAATCGAATTTAATTAAACCGTCGACTCACCTGCACTTCAAACACACGTGGCAAGAAAATGAGAAAAATGTATCCCTTACGGACCGTAAGGGTTGATGCTTACGGTCCGTAAGCTTGACAAAATTGGTGTATAAATAGCAGGCTTTGGGACTTGCTTCTGTGCGTTCGTTCGACGATAAAATTCGACTCAGGCACGGAGTTATCGTCTGCTTACTACCAAAAACACTAATTAGTATAGCGGGGTGCTGCTGCAAACAGGGTATTAACTCGATCGCTGCTACGATTCAATGTCCGATCGATTTAAACTATCCAATGGATGTTTAAGTGCTGCTCAAACTTGGGTTATGCTTTGTCATTAGTCGTGATTCCGACAGGATGTTTGAGTACCACCCGAACTCGGGGAATACTCTGTCATTCGTTGTGAATCCGATGGATGTTTAAGTATTGCACTTTGTCATTCGTTGTGAGGGTTTGTATCTCGTGAGTTATCGTAAATGCTGTATTAGTTACTTACCTAGTTTGTATGCACTAGGTTACAAGGTAATCAGTAGGCTAGGCTCTGCTCAAATTAAATCTGCAATATATCAAGGCTTATCTGTAAACTAAGCTTTGCCCGTAGAAATCTGCAATGTGAGTTCATTTCTCTTTTCTCACCGTTTGTGAGTCCATTCTCTTTTATCGCCTTTTTGTGATATAATTATATTTACAAATGCTTTCCAAAATCATAAAGGTTTACCTGTTATAATTACAGTGATTAAATTTTTATATTCTATAATAACTGCTGGTATAGGAGGTTTTATACATTATTTGATCCTCATTACTATTAGCCAGAAAGATAGCTAATAATAGCATGACCACAATCACAGTGAGAATTATGCCTCAGTAGCCATAACCTATAACTAATATTATTTTAACATTAAATCGTTAATAAATGTATGTTTGAAATAAATCTAAAAGGTATATACCATAATAAAATAATCAAGTATAATGTATTCTACTATACAAAGATTATATTGTTAGTCACGTTAATATATCAAATGATGATATTACAATTATTTAATTAACATATTATATTTGATAAGTTATAGTAGTGTGACATAAAATGATATATGTCATTTTCTGGATTAAATGGTTTTGTGCTATGAGTAATATATTTGACAGAGAAATGTCACGGGTGAAATTTGGTATACATTATAAGAGTCACTAGTTGAGAGAATGATCAACAGTGACATGTCCAAAGATACTAGTTGAAAGAATGATCAACAGCGTTATGACTAGAATTACTAGTTGAGAGAATGATCAACAGTAATATGATCTGAGTCACTAGTTGAAAGAATGATCAACAGTAATATGATCACCGTCACAGGAATCGCCTAGTGACAGATAAATTGAATAATCGTAAAATAGAATTATTTGGATGAAAGTGAACCAATGAGTAATATGACTATTGTCACATCGGAACTACCACCATGTGACCAATACTGATTGAGTTGAATAAATATGAATAAATATAAAAACCTTAATGCTGTAAGGTATAACAATATATTTTATAAAAATGGAATGAACTCACTCAGTATTTCCGCTGACAAAACCTTTTTCAAACATTTTTCAGGTAATTACTGTAGATTGGAATAAGAGCTGAATACGGCACTGAAAGGCTTCAAAAAGTGGCTTATTTTATTAATTAAATCAAATTAAGAATTATTGTTTTATGTAAACAAATTTATCTTAATAAAGCTACCTTTGTAAAACATGGGTTTATCCCAACTATTTAATAAATAAAATCCGGTGTTTCTAAACTCTGATATTTTTCCTAACTCACGGTCCTGATGAAATTTCCGCTGCAATATTTTATAAAATTAATCACCGGTATCACTGGGTTGTTCGCGGCTTCCGATTCTGTCCAGGGTGGGTCGGGGGCCGTGACACACGCCCCAACCCAAGCCCACCCGGGGTGGTGGCTTGGGCGTTTTCCCCCAACCCAAGCCCCATACCCCATAGTCTTAGGGGAGGGTGTAACTTTGTCTTAGTAGAGATGAACTCGGTATCGTACATATACATAAAGTACTGATCCCGAAAAATCGCAAAAATGGCTACCAGTACCGGTACAGAAAGTGTGGTAGGGTATTCGAAGGTAAATCAATCCAAAATACAGGTATCATACCAAAAGAACCAATTCCTAAAATGACAAAATGTGGGTACCGAATTAGTAGCAAAAGTGGCTTGGTATGGTATAGTTCGATACCGATACTAGTTTGGTTTAGTTTCAGTACTAGGTATCATTTACTCATCCCTGTGTCTTAGTGTTGCTTACAGGCTTAGCTTCTCCTAAACTTTTTTGTGGTCTTTGCATGTTACATTCTTCTTGTATACATGTCTTTATTGTATTTTATCTGTAACTTTTATACATTTTCATAGTTATTCTTTCTTTGATAGTTTACTAATAATATATTTTTAGCATGTATTGCTTTTGTTGTTTAGATTCATTGAGAAGCACCTAATGTTGCTAATATACCTTTATGTTTAGATATGATTTTGGAGCGTAGGCTTAATCGGAAGCAGTTTATCTATCATCTGGGATAAATATATGATTTACCTATATTAGTAGGGATTCTAAGAGAAGTTCATTTTATTTGAGAAACTTGAAAAACATTTTGTACCCCACATTTCTCTAAGCTTTTCGTAATATAAACATATGTATAGTTTAAAATTGACAATGTACATATACGTATATTGTCAAATGTTGAATTATACACATATGTATATAGTCAATTTTAAACTATACATATGTGTATATTACGAAAAGTTTAAGGAAAAAATGTGTGATCCAGAACGCTTCTCAACTTTCTTAATTAGCCTAATGTTTCTCACACGATCCTAACCCTTACTTATATCACGCTCTTCTTGTACTTTATCAATAACCATGCTATGGATAAAATTTTACTTAATATACAGTTATTTGCATATGTGTCTAATGGATGTAAATGTGTGCTGTTTTTAAAAATAAAAGATGAAATAATTTTAAATACGTGCTAAGTGGCACCATCTTTAACAAATAGTAAATAAAAGTTTATATAAACCCAATATATTATTTACTTTGTTGTACACTCTATAGTTTAATTATCGTTACATTCACGAGTTCTCACCATCTCTTTTGAAATTGAAAATAAAACAGAAAGAAAAGGTAGTATCCTTTCTAATATAGTACATTTTTTTAAGAGCTAACAGAATTAATTCTGAGCATTCTCTAGGCACTCACTAGATCAAATGGAGTACTCTGAGAGTAACTCGAGTCCATCACCAATTTCAAGAAAAACCCGGTAACCCACCCTCATGTAGACACGACAGTGAAACTACCGGTAAAACTCGTTTGGCTCAAGGATCGAACCCAAGTTTCCTTGAGTCTCCTATTAGTGTCCACCAATGTCTCACTCTGCACCAAGTGGAAGATGAATATAGTACACTAAAGATTCTATACAACCTTATAACACATTTTTATGTGTTCGATTAGTTACATGATTAAAAAATTAAAATATCTGATATACACTAAATGAAGTACAAGGAACTAAAATACAACATAAGTTTGTATTAAAGTGATCGGCATCTCTGCGACTTCAACAAACTATTCCAAATAGAATTTGCAACAATTGGTCATTAGGGTGGGGTATGGTCCAATCACTCTATGGTGTTTGAGTTATTCTCTACCCAATAATAGCATGCCATGTCAAGTCCCAATTCCACTCCCCATTTTGCACTCAATCAGAGGGTATGGTTCAAACACCTAAAGAGTAGTAAAGAATTAAAAAAAAAAAAATTGTGATTGGTTGAAAGGTGTTGGGACCCACCATTAAACCCTTCTCCTTCCTCCTTCCCTCCTCTTCCCGCATCGGTGACTATACACCGAAAACATTCAAACAATCGGTGACTCAAACAAGTGGGGGTGGTTTCCCCGATCGGTGAAAGGAGTCACCGAAGGCAAATCGGTGACCATACCGTGTACCCTTATAGTGTTGGTGAATGGTTAAAAGATGATGTTGACATTAGTGATTACCAAATTGACCATATATATATATA
The DNA here is from genome assembly GCA_030545235.1 of Helianthus tuberosus. NCBI lineage: Eukaryota > Viridiplantae > Streptophyta > Magnoliopsida > Asterales > Asteraceae > Helianthus > Helianthus tuberosus. The sequence continues at coordinate 32,715,683 of CM060393.1, forward strand.
TATATATATATATATATATATTTTTTTTTTTTTTTTTTTTTTTGAAAGGCGGCACTTTATTAGAGCAAACAACTGGCAAGACCAGGGGCGGACCTAGCCTTAACCGGGGGGTAACTTCCGCTACGGCTTGGCTCGGAAAAATTTGACGTTTTTAGTGTAAATTTTGGAAAAATTTGATGTTTTTTCGATTTCGTTACGGCTTATTTATAAAACGTTACGGCTTGGCGTGAATCCTAGATCCGCCACTGGGCAAGACGCTAGATACAAGGAAGCAAGTGTCTTAATAGTGTTCGGTTACAAAGAAAACATATACTCATTTTGTTGTACAACAAGATTTTAATAACTATTTTTCATGTTTTGTATCAACTTACGTAATAGTGTTCGGTATTTATATATATAACACTTGAATAAAAACGTGTATGCGTCTCCTAATTAACGAAGGATCGAACGAATGTTACACCCAAATCAACATGAGGTTCATGCTTACGCTTCGGTTGTATGCTCTGAAACCAAGGGGTCTAGGCGTATGGATTAAATATAGCCATTTTTACCCTGGCTATAAACATATATTCAGTACTCGATATCCAATAAATTATGACTGATAGATGTTAGCAATTATAAAGCGTCTCTCGACTTACCCTAAATAACCAGGGCACTAAATGCCCCAATTACCATCACAACTTAACATTTTTTTATTTTTTTTTGAAAAGTCATCACAACTTAACAATAGATACGATCCCAAGCAACCATGTTTAACATTTGAAGAACCAAAGAATCGTGTCTAGGCCGGAGCCTGTAAACGAGGGTTTGGATCTTGTGAGAAGACTTGGGGAACAGTCCTGCAAAACAGAAAACCGTTAGGCTCGCCGCAGAGATGGGAGGGCCTCTCTGCGACCACCCTCCGGCGTGAGGATAAGTATTGGTTGAGAGAGAAAGTAGAGAGAGAAAGTAAGGACGAAGGTTCAGAAAATCGTACTTGACTTTGTACTTGATGGGGTATTTATAGTAGTCAACTTAGATGACATCATCCGTCCAGACGCACTTGAATGGAGGTTCGTCTTCGGAGGTTCTTGATGTTGGACGGACATTATTCGGATGTACGTCCAAGTGGAGTCTTGTTCGTCCTAGGAATCATGTCCGGCCTCGGACATGTATCTTCAAGTCCCCCAGTTTGGTAAGTCTTTGTAAAAACTTAGCAAACTATTATTTCAAGTTTTTTGTTCTATTCGGATGACGTGTCGCTACGGGAGTGGTCTGAGTCGATGACGTGGTATGATTTGAATGGTGATGACGCGGTGTGGGTGACTTTTGTGATTTGACGGTCAGTCACCTACCTGTGACGGTAGTAATTCCTCGTGTTGGAATTCGTGGGAGGTGACGGTTTGATGTGACTACCCCGTGACCGACTTAAACCCTTATAAAATCACTTTTCACCATTTCATTTTTACCCTTCTTTTCTCTCATCTTTTTCCTTCTCTGCTGTTACCCTCTTCTTATTGAGTCTCTTCTTCTTCCTCAAGGTGCGTCCATTTCTTTTACTTAAATTTCTTATTTTACGAAATGGCTCCTGGTAAGGAGAATCTTGCGGAGAGTGTGAGTGTGCTTACCCAACGTCAGTTGGATAAGTTCATTAGGGATTATAGGATTCCCCTGGATCTTTCTCCAGTCCTTCCCTCCGAAAGGGAGGCAATATATCCGTTCCGTCAGGGGAAGTTTCCCTTTTATACTCGCGTCTGTAATTTTGCGAATTATAGGGTTCCTTTCTCTCGTTTCTTGATTAGGGTTTTACAATATTTTAGGGTCCATATTTGTCAGGTTAACCCCTTCGGCCTTAGCCGTATTAACCATTTTGAAATTTCTTGCCGAGCCTTAGATCGGAAACCGGACCTGAACGTTTTTCGTTATTTTTACGAGTTTATAACGGCCGGTGATTGGTATACATTTGCACACCGAAAGAATGTCCCTTCCCCATCCTCTGGCTAGCGGTCTAGCCTGAAGAATTGGAAAGACAATTTTTTCTGGTTGGATGACCGTTGCCTACCGGAGGATATGAGGTGGCGTTTCAAGGATCAGACGATGTCCTTTGATGAAGATTTTGTTTATGATGAAAATCTTGTCCGTGCCCTGGTTGATCATAAATCCCTCATTCGTCCCCTTCCTGAGCATTTCCTTTGGTTAGGTCGCATCAGTTTTTCCTGGGCCCAAGGGGATAATGATTGGCCGATTATTCGCCGAAAGCGTGATCGTAAGTTTCGGCCCTTTACGTCCCCTTCGGCACCATTACTTTATTTATTTTGCTAACTTTCTTTTTGCTTTGGGGACGCAGGTGTTGCGATGTCTCTTCTTGATGCCTTAAAGGTTCCGAGCATGGATGTTTTTGATTTCGATTTTGGAGAACAAGGCGAGGAGGAGGTTCCTTTTATGAAACAGGTGGCATCTTCGGCCCAACCAATCCGTCCGGAGGTGACTCAAAATGTGACCGAGCCTTCTGTTGCAGAAGCAACTTCTTCTATTCCTCAGGATGTACCTGAACAAGTTGCTGCTGAGGCTACCTCTTCCCTTCCCTTATCTTTAAAGGATGCTGAGGGCTCGTCCGGGTCACGAACTGGTAAGAAGTCTTTACTTGATGACGTGGATAGTGATCCGGAGTTCCGCAATCTGGACGAGGCTTTACAATACCGACCTTCTTCTTTAAAAAACAAGGGTGTCACGTCGGGTGTAGATCTGTCAGGCGTTGTTCTGAAGGCTCGCTCTCGTAAGAGGAGGAATGAGCCGGTTCAGATTCGTGCTACCGACCCTCTTCCAGTGCCAAAGTCGAAGAAAGCAAAGAAGGATTCTCACTCCGAAGGTAATGTAATAGAAGAGCTGGACGAACATATTACCGGAGGTAAGTTTTCTAGGGAGGAAGCTGCATTGGCTCGTTCTAAACCAACTCCTGCATATTCAGGTTTTGTTCCTGACAGTGAAGTGGAGAGCATGGAGATGGAGAATCCGGTAGTTACGGATAAGGAAAAAGGTCATGGTGAGCCAAAAGTGGTTACTTTTTCAGGTACGCATTTGGGCTCATCTTTGGGTCCGGACTGTTTTGTAGATGATGAGGAAGATCAAGTGTCTTCGCTTCCCTCATCTTGGTTCGGACCTGAGATGATGTCCTTTTTTCGATATGCAGATTTATTCTCAGATGATATGGAGATTGACCCGGCAACTGCCGAAGAAAAATTCATTCCTGATTGGGATATTCGGAACAAAGACTCGGTGATGGATACTTTGGTTGCCAGGACTATGCTCTTCAACATCAACACTCCGATAGATCATGCAAGGAGTCGGAAGATGAAGAACCCAGATCTTGGTGCTGCGGTTTTGACTAATCAAGCCCAATCAAACATCTTCGTAACGGAACTATATCGTCGGTGGGTGGAAGCGGAGTCGGAAAGGGAGAATTTGGAGAAGGAGACTCGCTCTCTGAAGCGTAAAGTTCAAAGGAGTCCGGAGTCTGTGAAGAAAATAGCTCAGTTGACCCAAGATCTTCAATCCCAGCAGGAGAAGGTTAACTTTTTGATTGCACAGAATCAATCGTCCCAAGCAGCTGCTGCTGCTGCTGCGGAGGACAGAGATAAAATTTCTTCAGAGTTTACAGCTTTCTCTGAATCAACAAGGCAGAAGGACGAAGAGCATAAGATGGTTTTGACGAAGATGGAAGATTCCCTTAATAAGGCTCGTCTTGCTTATGAGAGCATGATGGCCGGTACGCCCTTCTCCTGATTTGCTTGCCTTTTATTTTTCCTGTTTTTCTAACACTTTTTCCAGAGCGGGATGTGCTAAAATCAGGGGAGGCTGATTTAAAGGATCGGATTGAGGAACTCGAGGCAGAGAAAGCTTCCCTGAAAGCTAAAGAAGAGGATCTTCAAGAAACGAAGGTTTGGATGCTTTCGGAAGGAGCACAGCTGCTGGCGAAGAATATTCATAAAGGGAAGGAAATGACTGCTGCCGTGGCTGCGGTTAACAATGCAATGAGTGCTGTGGGTATCAATTCCGGTTTGCACGCTGGTTATATGCATGCCTTGCAGAAGAAAACCCCTTTCAAAGAGGTGCCGTTGTTAAACCGTAATGCTACGGAGGATTTAAAAACAGCGGTTGCTTGTTTTGATACTCTCACCTTTCCTGTGATAGAAGATCTGCCGAAGCTTACCAACGCGCCTCTTTCCGAAATTAAGAAAGCCCTTCGTTTTTCAAGTGAATGACTTTTTTGAAGAAGGTGGACATGCCCGGCTCTTTGGGGTATGCACCTTGGATGTTTAAAATTAGTTTAGTTTTTCGGAAGGTGGACATGTCCGGTAGTTTGGGGCATGCACCTTGTTTCAGATGAATGTAATGATGTTTTTTACTGATGTTTGAACAATTATCCTTAGTTTTTGTAACTTCCGGTTTATACAAGTCCGGTTAGTTTTTGATGTAATCACAAGTTTACACATGCGTCCATGTTTTGTTGTTTTACATTTCTTTTGTTTCCTGAACGTTCATTTTAAAGGCACGGATCCGATTTATTTTACTTAGGATAATTTTTAAATGAAGGAAAGCACGAACAAGACCAGTTTGTCCTCACCTTTTAGGGTTAGCATCCCTGATTCGGCCGAATATTATACTTGTATTGTAATGTTGTTTAAGATAGAAAAATTTATTCTATTTTCTTATTTGGAGTTTATACTTCTCCGATTGACATGGTAAAAACATTTTATGAAATCTGTGGGTAAAACCCTCCACAGTTTTTTTTTTTGGGAATTTATCATTCATTCGGTGCGGGCACAACCATCCGCATTACAGGAAAGTAGAAAAAACGACGGAAGCCGTAGCTTTCGTGTTACAATCTTATTTTAAAATAAGAAACTTCTTAAAGAAAACACTTCTTTAAGTGAACTCCGTTCCATGTGCGTGGTATGATGGTCCCGTCCACTTTTTTAAGTGTATATGCACCATCGCTTCCTGCGGTGTTAATCAGGTACGGACCTTCCCATTTTGGTGCCATTTTTCCGGTGCCTTCTACTAAACTCGCTTCATTACTCCGCATGACGTAGTCACCAACTTTGAACCGGACCTCCTTCACTTTCGAGTTGTAATGTTTTTCCAACTCTTTTTTATATTTTGCCTCTCGGATCGCCGCGAGTTCCCTCCTTTCTTCGGCTAGATCCAGGTTCAGAAGGAGTTCCTGTTCATTTTCTTCTTGACTCAGCTGCATGCGGGGAGTGGGTATCCCTACTTCAGCGGGAATAACTGCTTCGGTACCGTATGTTAGGCTGAACGGAGTTTCCCTATTGCTCGTTTTTGGCATCGTTCGATGTGCCCAAAGAACGTGCGGGAGTTCATCCGCCCATGAGACTCCTTCCCTCCCCAAGCGTTTCTTAATGCCCTCCACAATGCTGCGGTTGGCTCTTTCTACTTGTCCGTTGGCTTGGGGATGGGAAACCGAAGCGAAGCTTTGTTCGATACACATTCTTTCGCACCATGTCTTGAACGGTTTCTCGGCGAACTGTTTTCCGTTATCACTGACTATGCACATCGGCATTCCGTATCTGCACACTATATTCTCCCAGGCAAACCTCAGCACTTGCTCCCCTGTGATGGTCCGGAGGGGTTTGGCCTCGACCCATTTTGTGAAATAATCAATGGCTACCAACAAGAATCTTACTCCTCCAATGGAGGCAGGGAAAGGACCGACAATATCAATCCCCCATTTCTGGAAAGGCCATGCTGATGTTACCGGAACGAGGTTGTTCTTAGCTCGGTAGCTAATGGGAGCGTGCCGCTGGCAATCTTCACATGATTGAAGTTCGTTCACTGCACTCTGATGCATACCCGGCCAGAAATATCCGGCATTCATTACTTTAGCTATAACCATTCTCGGTCCAGCATGGATGCCGCATATCCCCCAGTGGATTTCTCTTATGACATAGCTGGCTTCTTCTGGCGTTAGGCATTTTAAGAGCGGACCTAAAAAGGTTTTTCTGTAAAGTTGCCCGTCATGGATCTGATATTGCAACGCTTTGACCTTTAGCTTCCGAGCCTGAGCTTTATCTTCCGGGAGCTTTCCTTCTTTCAAGTAATCCACAATCGGAGTCATCCATGATTTTTCGACAACAGAGACTGACATGACCGGCTCCATCTGCTGGATGGCCGGAGCTTGCAAGGTTTCTACTAAGACTTCTTTTGACAGATGACAAAATGCTACGGATGCAAGTTTACTCAAGGCATCGGCCTTTTTGTTTTTGCTCCGCAGTATATGCACTATCTTGCAAGAGTCAAAGGAGGAAATCAAACTATTAACTTGCTGGAGGTACCGGACCATGTTATTCTCTCGGGCTTCGTACTCTCCACTGACTTGGTTTGCTACCAACAATGAATCAACATGCGCTAACACGGAGGTTGCTCCGGCTTTGGCTGCGGTTTGGAGACCTGCAAGGAGAGCCTCGTATTCCGCCTCATTGTTTGAAGTTTTAAATTCGAATCGTAAGGCATAAGTGTACTCTATTCCTTCTGGATCTATAAGGATTAGCCCTGCCCCTGATCCTTCTTTACTGGAGGCTCCATCCGTATATAAGTTCCATACCCTTGGTATGGCAGATTTTTCTTGGGTGCTTTCTCCGGTCGGAACCTCCGTAAGGAAATCTGCCACCGCCTGGCCTTTCACCGGTCCTCTGGTACGATAGGTGATGTCGAAAGCGCTGAGTTCAATTGCCCATTTCGTGAGACGTCCGGAGACCTCTGGCTTTCTAAGAATTTGTTGGATCTGGAGGTCAGTCTGTACCTCTATATTGAAAGCTTGGAAGTATCTTCGGAGGCGTCTAGAGGCGTGTACCAAAGCGAGTGCCAACTTTTCGATCATCGGGTACCGGGTTTCATAATCTTTCAGGATGCGGCTTACGTAGTAAACCGGGATTTGTGCTTGATTCCGATGCACTACGAGTACTGCACTTATGGCGAAATGAGAAGCAGAGAGATATACCGTGACAGTTTCTCCGGTGATTGGAGCAGTTAAGGTGGGCAGGGATCCAAGACAAACTTTCAGCTCCTGAAATGCCGAATCGGCTTCCGGTGTCCATTCTATTTGGCCTTTTCCTGTTCGTTTTTTCAACACATTCATGAAGGGAATAGAGCGATCAGCCGCTTTTGAAACAAAACGATGAAGAGCAACGAGCTTTCCGTTTAATGACTGAATTTCTTTGACAGTTCTGGGGGGTTGCATGGAGACTACTGCTTTGATTTTATCCGGATGTGCCTTGATTCCGGATTGGGTTATCCATACACCGAGAAACTTCCCTTCTTCTAAGCCGAAGGAGCATTTTTTGGGATTAAGCTTAAGATTAACACTCCGAAGCCTGGTGAAGGTTTCGAGTATGTCGTCAATCATGTTGACTTTGGCTTGACTTTTTATAACCAAGTCGTCCACGTAAATTTCCAAATTCCTTCCAATCTGGTCTTTGAATGCCTTGTCCATCAGCCTCTGATACGTGGCTCCGGCATTTTTCAATCCAAACGGCATTTTGGTATAACAAAAAAGCCCTTCATTGGTTACAAACGCGGTCTTATCCTCGTCCTCTACAGCCATCTGTATCTGATGATAGCCTTTGTATGCATCCAAGAAACATTTGAGGCGAAAGTTAGAAAGAGAGTCAATCTTGAGATCGATCTCCGGCAAGGGGTAACAATCCTTCGGACATGCGTTGTTTAAATCGGAGAAGTCTACACACATTCTCCAGGTTTTATCTTTCTTAGTGACCATTACTGGGTTGGAAACCCAGGTCTGGTAACGCACTTCCCGAATGATTCCGGCGTTCAACAACTTTCGTACGTCCTCGGATATTGCTCTGTTTCGAGCTGGAGCCATGTTCCTTTTTCTTTGAGCTACAGGTTTCGCAGAATGCGACACCTTCAGCTTATGTTCGGCCAAACATCGAGGAACTCCAACCATATCGGAAGTTTGCCAGGCAAACACATCGAGAGAATTAGATGAAAGTTTCCACAGCTTCTTTTTAGTGCGCTCTGGGAGTTGAGCTCCGACTTCAATTTTTTGCTCTGGGAAATGCGGATGAATAGCCCATTCTTCTGTGAGGAGGTTCGGAGGTTTGTCAGTACCCTTGCTTTGTCGTACTTCAGCTACGCAAATTGTGGATTCGGAGTGCAAAGTTGCCACGCCTGCCTCAGTGGGGAATTTTAACGATCCGTGAATGGTAGAGCTGATGATGCCGAAGGCGCACATGCCGGGCCTTCCTAATATAACATTATGCACGGACCTTGCTTCTACCACTAGATATGTCAGGTTTACGGTTCGGACAAAACTCCCTTCTCCCAATGTTGTTGGTAAAGTGATTTGCCCCATAGGCTGTACCACTTCTCCGGAAAAACTTACCAACGGCATTGAGACTCGGATCAATTTTGCCTTGGTCTGTGGAGCTAGCTGTTGAAAACACTGCTTATACATGATTTCGGTGGCACTTCCGCTGTCAACATAAATCCTCCGGACCTTGTGACCTGCTATGATCGCAGACACAATGATTGGTCCGTCCTTGACTTCTTCAGGATTGATAGGGGGAAAAGCAATGGGTTGCTGCATCCAAGCGGCCATATGGTGGCTGGATCGCTTGATGCCTTGGTTACCCGCTTTTCTGATCATGCCTATTACTGGTTGATTGTTCGGATTATCCACCGAATTACCTGAAGACTTTCCTTCTTTCACTTCTTTTACTAGATGCGACAGCTTTCCGGATCGCACTGCTTTTTCTATTTCTTATTTCAGGGACCAGCAATCATCTGTGTTGTGACCTCGAGCATGATGGTAGTCACAGTATTTCTTGGAGTTTTTATCACCCGGGTTTCGGAGCTTTGGTGGAGCAGGGAAGTTTGACCCTTCCGCACTGAGGATTTCACTGGGAGTTTTGGAAAGGTCTGACAAGTTGTAAAATCTTGACCCGGAGCTTCTTCCTCGTGGAGGTCTGTCGTTCCTGTTGTATGGGTGTGGCCGCCCTCTATTATTGGACGGAGCTTTATCGAATACGGACCCACCGTTTTTCTTCCAGGAAGACATCTTGTGATCTGACTCCGGAGCTGGATTGCATGCGTTTTTGCCCCGGGCAAAGGCTCTGGCTCGCTCCATGAGTACCTCCATTGTCTTTGGGAGATTTTCATGTAATTTCTCGACCAACTGATTGTTCCGGACTCCGTGACAGAATTCGGAGATCCTCAGCTGATCAACTACTCCACTAATCTGCATACTCTCCCGGTTAAACCGGTCAATGAAGCTATCCAAAGATTCTCCGTCCCTTCTCCGAATGTTGTGAACTTCGGTGATTTCTTTGGAGTAGTGTCTTTGCTGGCTAAAATTTTGGAGAAATAATCTTCGGAACTCTTCAAAATCGTTAATCTCACCTTCATTCAGCGCATCGAACCATACTCGAGCAGCTCCAGTGAGTGTTTGCGCGAACATAAAACACCACGCTGGCATCGGCCACTGTTCAACTCGTGCGGCTCCGTCAAAATCGAACATATGATCATCTGGATCAGTTGTACCATCATACTTTTTTACTGTAGTTGGCATTTTGAGCTTCGGAGGAAGCTTGGCATGTGTGATGCGAGCGCTGAACTTTGACTTGGAAGTCATGGAAACTGGGTGATACAGTTTGGTGAGTTCCGGATCGTTACCTACGTCCATCTGTGCTTCATTTCGCATTGCCATTGCTGGCGAGGGTCCGGACGAACCCTGGACGTACCCAGTGTAAATTTCCGAGGTAACAACTGTGGAAAAAGTAGGAGGGGTAAACATTGTAGGACCCATGGTCCTTATCGGAGCTTCTTCTTGAAACAACCTGGTTCGTAAACCGAGGATTTGTTCATCTCTAGCCTGTTGTGCTTTCAATCGTCGCAGAAGACTTGCATTTTTTGAGAGAAACTCCGCATCAAACTCAGATGTTTGCGAAGTAGGAATTAGAACAAAAGGCAAGGTTGTTCCCGGCCCTGAGCTTAAAGCTGCTGAGGTTATGGAAACAGTACTTGCTGGTGCTGTAGTTTGTGTACTAACAGTTGTAGATCCCAGATTCACAGAACCTGAGGCCGCCATTTGTCAGTTCTTTGCTCAAGAAATTCACCAGAGTGAAGGACTAAGAGCTTTGAGATCGGATGGCGCCAATTGAAGAACCAAAGAATCGTGTCTAGGCCGGAGCCTGTAAACGAGGGTTTGGATCTTGTGAGAAGACTTGGGGAACAGTCCTGCAAAACAGAAAACCGTTAGGCTCGCCGCAGAGATGGGAGGGCCTCTCTGCGACCACCCTCCGGCGTGAGGATAAGTATTGGTTGAGAGAGAAAGTAGAGAGAGAAAGTAAGGACGAAGGTTCAGAAAATCGTACTTGGCTTTGTACTTGATGGGGTATTTATAGTAGTCAACTTAGATGACATCATCCGTCCAGACGCACTTGAATGGAGGTTCGTCTTCGGAGGTTCTTGATGTTGGACGGACATTATTCGGATGTACGTCCAAGTGGAGTCTTGTTCGTCCTAGGAATCATGTCCGGCCTCGGACATGTATCTTCAACATTAGCTCATCTATTAAATTAAATAAGTGGTGGGATGGGCAAAAAAAGGAGGGGAATGGTATGTTTGTGTTTAAAAGCAGACATTGAGAAAGCATATGATACTCTAAACTGGAAGTTCTTGATTTCAATTTTATCTCACATGGGTTTTCCACCGAAGTGGAGGAACTGGATTATGGGTATTTTGTTCGGGGGCAGGGGTTCGGTATTGGTAAATGGTTCACCAACGGGGGAATTCCAGTATAAAAGAGGTTTGAGACAGGGTGACCCTTTGGCCCCGTTTCTTTTCATTATTGCTATGGATGCCCTACACGTCATGATGGTAAAGGCCAAACAAAACAATATCTTTCAAGGTGTGAAACTTCCAAGGAACGGCCCATATCTAACTCATATGTTTTACGCGGATGACTCATTATTTATTGGCGAATGGGAGGAAAATAATGCGAGGAATCTTAAAAGAATTCTCCGTATTTTTTATCTATTATCCGGGCTTAAAGTAAATACGAGGAAAAGTCACTTATACGGTGTAGGTACGAATGACGAGGAAGTGAAAAATATGGCATCTTTTTTTTAATTGCAGAGAGGGGAAATTTCCTTTTGTGTATCTTGGCTTAAAAGTCGGGGCGAATATGAACAGAATCACCCATTGGAAGGAAATTATTAATCTTTTCAACAAAAGACTTTCCAGTTGGAAGGCTAAGCATCTATCTTTCGCCGGGAGAGTCATTCTTATAAAGTCGGTACTGGGTAGTTTACCAAACTACTATTTCTCTCTTTACAAATGTCCTATGGGCGTTTTAAAAGTACTAGAAGGAATCCGAAGGAAATTCTTATGGGGGGGGGGGTTGCAATATTAATAATAAAATTAGATGGGTTAAGTGGGAAAGAGTGGTTGCCACGAAAGATTTCGGGGGACTTGGGATCGGTAACTTAAGAGATATGAATTTGGCTCTTCTTGTTAAATGGTGGTGGAGAATAAAAATGGAATCTAACTCCTTATGGGCAAAAGTTATAGAATCGATTCATGGAAGTGATAGGAAAGCGGAAGCAATTCCGGTAAAAAAATCTCAGATAGGAGTGTGGAAAAACATTGGGGAAGTAGGGAAAGATTTCAGTAAAAGAAATATAAATATTAATACAAGTTTATGTAGTAAAGTGGGAAGGGGGGATAAAACTCTATTTTGGGTGGATACGTGGAATGGTAGCGAACCGTTGAGGGTGCAATTCCCGTGTTTTTATCATTTATCTACAAGGAAAAAAGCAAAAGTACAAGAGGCTTATAAGATTGTGAACGGGGGGATTTTATGGGATTGGACATGGAGTAGAGCTCCGAGTAGCGTTGAGGAAAAGGCAGAAATGGATCTATTGAAGCACAGTCTACAGCAACAAGTTTTATCTAATAATGATGATGTATGGGTATGGAAACGGTCCGAAAAAGAGGATTTCAGCATGAAAAATGTGAGGTTATCTATGGGTCGAAATATTGATATAAATTCAGCACCAAACTCGTTCTGTTGGAACAACTGGGCAACAGCCAAAAGCACGGCTTTTGTGTGGCGAGCGATCGACGAAAAGATTCCATCAGCTGTCGCCTTAGCAAACAGAGGTATGGAGATTCAGGAGACGAGCTGCAAAATATGTGGTGAAGGCGATGAAGACGCTGTGCACATTCTGATGAACTGCAATTTCGCTAGGAGAGTCTGGGAAGCGGTGCAGATATGGATAGGTTTTCCGATGATAAATGAGGTCAGCAATGTGAAAGATCTGCTGAAATCAATTCTGGAAAGTAACAGAAGTCGGCACAAGAGAAAGATACTACACGCGATCGCAATACAAACTATGTGGCTCTTATGGAAAAATAGAAACGAAATAATCTTTTCGGGGAGAAGACGCACGGTTCAAATGATCATGGAGGAAATAAAAGATACATCCTTTCTAGGTGTGAGACAGAGATCAAAACATAGCTCAATCACAAAACAACAGTGGTGGGAATTTAGTTTTAATCTGTAGTTCTTTTACTTTTTCTGTCCCTTTGCTCCTTTTCAGTTTGTATTTGTAACTGGTTTAGCTTCTGGCTGAGTACTTTTGGTTTCCGTTTTTTATGAATGAAGTTCCATTAGCGATTCAAAAAAAAATCTATTAAATTAAATACATATATGTCAGGAAATTATTAGACGCATCTGAGCTTACCCTAAATAGCCATGGCATTAAATCCCTGAACTACCATCACCACATAACTATAAATACGATCCGAGACAACCATGTTTGACATTTACTCCTCTATTAAATACACTCATGTAGAACTATCTCCTGTGACGGGGCTAACGGTGTCTCTCTTTGGGCAGGTTCGAAGCATGGATCTATGGTCAACGTTGGTCGAGAAGTCTAGTATAACAACTTACAAGCTGCAACCGAGTCTTGAAGGAACTAGTTTCATGTTTTATTAAAAATATTAATAAAATAAATATAATAACGAGACTCTCGTTATATGTGGGAAATTCGACTAGTACAATACCGGTTACAAAACTAAATAAACGAATATAAAATGCAACTAAATTGTACCAATCTTGATTCAAATCCAATGTCTTTGAAAACTTCAACCGCACCTACGAGGTCGAAACTCCGCAGCATGACAAGCAAAATTGTTGACGGTTTTGGTTGAGGCACGTGTTCAACACGCTATCCTTAAAACAGATTCCGCGCCTCCTCTCAGACGGTTCTGTTTCCCAGGGTACAACAACCGGAACAGTATGTGTACTGTCGGAGATGACTCTCATGCCCGAGATAGCACCGGGTATAATTTGGTGTTCATACAATTAGGAAAATATGAAGTTGAGAAAAGAATAATTTAGAGAGTGCTCCTCTCTAAATTTCCATGGAACAAAAGACGAATTTCTTTGTCTAATTTTCTTCTTCTTCTCATCAAATGAATAAACCATATTCATTTTATAAAGAGATGCATAGACTCATTCAACCCTCTTAATGATTGTCATAAACAAGATCATTAATCTTGTAATTAATAAGATAATTAATCTTGTAATTAAATAGGGTTTTAAACTCTAAATTAATGGATATTAGGTGGTAGTAAAAGAAAACTGTCATTCAACTTATGGCACTAGTGGAAACTGTCTAACATTAACTCTCTAGTAAGTAGACTGGTTTGACCGGTCGAGCGCGCATGCAGGCGCGCCTTAGTACGCTTCTGCGGAGACACACCTTCTTGTGCCACGTGCTAATTGGATGCCACTACGCATACCAGGACGCCACCTGGTTATGCGTCATCCATACTCGCGCGCCACACGGATGCCACTATGCATACTTCTCCATAGCCAATGACGTGCGCCATGCGCCTAAGAAGCTTGCGCCTCATCGTCATGCGCCATGCCATGGCATCCGCCTACACCACCCAAAGGTGCGCCATACGCGGACCCGCCATGTATCTGACCACGCGCTCATGGGCAAAAATACAAAGGCGGTGTGCGAAGTTCAAAGCGCACCACATTGGGCTTATAGCCCACGTCACGTGCGCATGTGTGCAGGTGCGATGCACCCTTTGGATCCCCACTAGTGTTTGCCTTCAAGGAGTGCTCCTCCTTATATACCACTTTAAGTTTTGTCATCCCACCTATGTGGGACAGGGTGACAAATCTCAATCCATTTTTCTCACCTTTGTTTGTTCCAAACATACAACTTCAAGCTTCGATATCTCATTCATCTTAGCTCTATTTGGACATAGTTTCAACACAAACCCATAAATAATTATTTATACAACACATATATAAATATTATTAATGTCCAAATATTTAGTGAAAAACTCATTTTCACTAAATTTCCAACAATCCCCCACATAAATGGAGATCGATTAAAAACACCCAAAATTCCCCGATAAAACCTCGACAGTCGAGTATTGCAGGATAGGTAGGTTTTACCTTTGAACCTTCCTTTGTGAAGCATACTTAGTCTACTAGGGTTTTGTAGACGTGATGTCCTTGAACAACCCCCCATTTGTGTAAACGACAATATACATTCACACAATACTTTCTCTAGCTGGGCCATCCCCTCATTATCGTGTCCTATTATGGTTCTGGAACACTAGCCTGGTTCTGCGAGAGCTCTAGGATTGCGCACCCCACAATGCCATTCGAAGGGACCCTACTTCTTTCTCACATAGGTGATTCCGTTGAATCATTAAAAGCATTATGGCTTACTATGATTTCCACAAATCAATTAGCCATATATTATGCTTAGCCTCACAACAATGTCACTGAATATTATAGGAATGGACTAGGACGTATTTAAACATCCTTTTATAGTTTTAGGGGGATATATGAACACATACACTAGCTTATACATAAACATATATATTAGCTATGCCCCCACAGTGACTACCCTTCGGTTCATGATTAAGTTGTCCTATTGAACCTAGATCTTGGGATCTCCAGTCAACTAGGTTCGGTTTCCCTCATGTCCCTTTTTCATGGGCTTTAGTCTCATTCCACAACCTGATCTCTTATCAACCCACTAGTTGTTGGATCTAAAATTATTTGTTGACTTCGCTAAGTCAACAACGATATTTTAAATTGCGATCAGTTGTTCTAACGATATTATTTGTTGCCTTTTAGTCGATTCATAAGACTTATAACTCGTGATCTCAACCTGGATCCAGTTATGTACCTTGTCTTTAGAATGACATGAAACTCAATTCATGGCTAGACACGTTTTCACCATGCCTTTGGTGTGTCATGACTGACATCTTACTAGATTTTGAATCTAACCAATTGGCATTCGAATCCAATCTACTCGATTGACTCCATATAACCATTGTGTACTCCACTTGGTCATGCGTTTGCAATATACGCAAGTCACCCCCACATTTAAGTGTAATTGGATATCATCCAAATGGGGCGATGAAAGGTTCTCCCTTTCATTTTGAGTTTGAGAAAGTTTCTCAACTCCCATTTCCACATTCAAATGCAAGTCACCCCCACATTTAAGTGTAATTGGATAACATCCAAATGAGGTGATGAAAGGTTCTCCCTTTCATTTCGAGTTTGAGAAAACTTCTCAACTACCATTTGTTCATACCCTAAAGGGTTTGTTTCTTAAATGGTTTATCCCCCCACATTGCTTGCATTTTAATTAACTATCCTTTAGGACTAAAACGAAGTTATCTTTATAGTTTTGTTTTAGCACAAAATTCGTTCTTGTGTCATCACATATTTTGAATGTTTAAAGTTAATTTAATCTCCGTCGAGCATATAAATTAACAAGTATTAGTCTAGCATGCTTTAGACCACAATACTCTAGCATGTGAACAGAAGATGCATCATTCTGATTCTTCACAGCCTTAAGAGATAACGCACTATCTCTTCCAAACATTCGTTTCTTAGTTTAGACACAATAATGAAATTTTATTTCACCATTCCAAAACCATCGGTTTTAGGATGGCCTCAAAACCATAGTTAACTTCATCCATTGGGATCATAACTCGTTTGCCTTTTTATCTCCAAGGCTTCACCATTGACTTCCTAAGGACTTAAACATAAGTCTTAATCCAAGTCACTTTGATGAAAAATCTTTGTATAAAATCACTTGAGTCTTGAGATATAGCCAATTTGATTGACTCTCAACAACAAAGCATTCACGTATGCCTATAGTGATATATACATTCATGTTGTTGTTTCATTAATACCATGTATCGGGATACTCTCCCAAATTGAGGACCAGGCCTCCACATAGTTTAAACAACATTGATGGTGGTAGAAGCATCTACAAGTCCATCACTATTGTAAATTTCCGTTAATAAATTTGATAAATTTATTAAAATCATTTACAATAATAACATATATTTCTTTCATATGTTATATTCTTTGAAAACTTACATGTGCATTTCCATGTTGATGCTCTCAACATTAGATGACATATCTTGTTTTCGTGCATTTCATCTCAAACCATGCACCACGTTTCTCATGAACTCGTTATACGTTTGATGTTTGATTTGTGACTTATTACATAATTCATGATCACAACCCGCTCGTTGTGTCCGTGTAAATTAGTTTTTACACTTTGTATCAAAATGTGTATCCTTTTGACCACTTATTAGTAGTCCAAAATAACGGATACACCAATGATATCTAAACATCAAACCCCAAAGTGTTATTATTTTCAACACTTTAGAACAACGCAATTACATCGTTCTGTCATGTTTTGAGGTACTCCCTCAATGGAACACGTATAACTTGTTTCGTCTTGAAACTCGAAACTTGAATAATCACAAGTTGTCTAAAATATAAAGTTGTTTACAATTAACTAATCGCAAGTAGTTGAGCAACTTATTATATTTATAACAATATCGAGTTGTTTTTCACAAAATAGTCTTTCCAAGACTATTATATGGTTCAAGATGTTATACTTCTTGTGAAAGTATCGAATCACTTATAATTCGCAAAGACATGTTTTTGTTCGTTCAAAACATTTCTTGTTTTTGCAAGTGTTTTAATATTAAACTATATGTTTATGTTTTGATTACAAATCAAGACAATAAACCTTATAATAGTTTATTAAATAAAACAATTTCAAACTCGCTCGTTTGAAAATAAAACGAATACATATCGTTTTAATAAATTGTTTATCATATTCAAACCATTTCTAACCGCTGTTAGATAATAACGATTATCAATCGTTAAAATGAGTGGTTTGTATGATAACCAATTCTAATATGCTAATTAGAATTTAAGTGTTGAACAACATTCAAAATATTCGGTTTTTATAAAGTAAATCCCTTCTAACGCGCTCGTTAGAAATAAATCGAATACATTTATTCACTTTTGGTTTATTTAAATGAACGTTTTCTAACACGCTCATTAGAAATGAACACAAATCTTTTCTAACACGCTCGTTAGAAAATATATAAAATGATTACAAATCATCTTAAATAGTTTATCATAGTTAACCCGGTTCTAACCCGCTCGTTAGAAATTAACGATTGCAAATCGTTAAAATAGTTGGTTATAAGATAAACTAATTCTAATACGCTCATTAGAAAATTAAACGATTATTTATTGCCATAATCAGTTTTTGGTTTATATAAAATAAACGTTTTCTAACCCACTTGTTAGAAATAAACAATTGACAAAGTCGTTAAATCGGTTCTAACACGCTCGTTAGAAAATAAACAACTATCCAACTCTTTAAATCGTTTCTAACACGCTCGTTAGAAATAATTGATTACAAAATTTGTTTCGAAGTTTATAAAAAAATATAAACTATTTCTAATACGCTCATTAGAAATAAACAAATAAAAATCGTTTAACCGTATGTGGAAAAAATCCGTTTCTAACTCGCTCGTTAGAAATTTAATAGTTTAGACGAAACCGTTACAAGGTTTATTATCCAAAATAATTGTCTCCAACACGCTCGTCGGTAATTATTTGAAATAATAATCTTTTCTAACATGCTCGTTAGAAAATCTAAACGTATATTTTCTAGCACGCTCGTTAGAAAATCTAATCGTCTTTTAACAAGTTAGTTTTACACAATCATCGTATCTAACACGCTCATTAGATATAAAAGATGATATTAAAACTTATTATTCTATAAAATTCTAACGCGCTCGTTAGAGATATAAAAAGTTTTAATTTTGTTATTCTTTCGACATCAACGTTTCTAACACGCTCGTTAGAAAATATTAAAATTTGTTATTTTATAACATAATTACTTTCTAATATTCTCATTAGAAAATACAAATATTTCAAGACTTTTAAACCAACATTAATGTATCAATTATGGTTACTAAAAGCTTTTTATTGAGAAATTAAACGTTACACATTTGTAAGGGGTTACAAAATAATTTTTTCTAATACGCTCATTAGAAAATTTTAGTATTTCAAAACCTATTGAAATACATATTATTTTGTATATGGTTCGGTTTATCTAAACACGAACAAAAGCCATAAACTCCAAAACTTGAATCAAAACGTTCGTTTTTGTAACACGGTATTCGGATTAAAGATTGTACTCCAGTCATCAAAATTAATCCGACTCATTGTACTAAATAAACATTTCCCAAAAAATATATAAGATTTTAGCAAAATCTCAATTAAAATTTTAACTTTCGTGAACCTAAATCCTCGTAGAGAATGGATTTAAGATTGTAGCAACTATCTTCACGAAAGTCTGTTTTAAGATTGTAGGAACTAGGTTCATGTTTTATTAAAAATATTAATAAAATAAATATAATAAAGAGACTCTCGTTATATGTGGGAAATTCGACTAGTACAATACCGGTTACAAAACTAAATAAACGAATATAAAATGCAACTAAATTGTACCAATCTTGATTCAAATCCAATGTCTTTGAAAACTTCAACCGCACCTACGAGATCGAAACTCCGCTGCATGCCAAGCAAAATTGTTGACGGTTTTGGTTGAGGCACGTGTTCAACACGCTTCCCTTAAAACAGATTCCGCGCCTCCTCTCAGACGGTTCTGTTTCCCAGGGTACAACAACCGGAACAGTATGTGTACTGTCGGAGATGACTCTCATGCCCGAGATAGCACCGGGTATAATTTGGTATTCATACAATTAGGAAAATATGAAGTTGAGAAAAGAATAATTTAGAGAGTGCTCCTCTCTAAATTTCCATGGAACAAAAGACGAATTTCTTTGTCTATTTTTCTTCTTCTTCTCATCAAATGAATAAACCATATTCATTTTATAAAGAGATGCATAGACTCATTCAACCCTCTTAATGATTGTCATAAACAAGATCATTAATCTTGTAATTAACAAGATAATTAATCTTGTAATTAAATAGGGTTTTAAACTCTAAATTAATGGATATTAAGTGGTAGTAAAAGAAAACCGCCATTCAACTTATGGCACTAGTGGAAACTGTCTAACATTAACTCTCTAGTAAGTAGACTGGTTTGACCGGTCGAGCGCGCATGCAGGCGCGCCTTAGTACGCTTCTGCGGAGACACACCTTCTTGTGCCACGTGCTAATTGGATGCCACTACGCATACCAGGACGCCACCTGGTTATGCGTCATTCATACTCGCGCGCCACACGGATACCACTACGCATACTTCGCCATAGCCAATGACGTGCGCCATGCGCCTAAGAAGCTTGTGCCTCATAGTCATGCGCCATGCCATGGCATCCGCCTACACCACCCAAAGGTGCGCCATACGCGGACCCGCCATGTATCTGACCACGCGCTCATGGGCAAAAATACAAAGGCGGTGTGCGAAGGTTAAAGCGCATCACATTGGGCTTATAGCCCACGTCACGTGCGCATGTGTGCAGGTGCGATGCACCCTTTGGATCCCCACTAGTGTTTGCCTTCAAGGAGTGTTCCTCCTTATATACCACTTTAAGTTTTGTCATCCCACCTATGTGGGACAAGGTGACAAATCTCAATCCATTTTTCTCACCTTTGTTTGTTCCAAACATACAACTTCAAGCTTCGATATCTCATTCATCTTAGCTCTATTTGTACATAGTTTGAACACAAACCCATAAATAATTATTTATACAACACATATATAAATATTATTAATGTCCAAATATTTAGTGAAAAACTCATTTTCACTAAATTTCCAACAAGTCTTGTGATTTTCAAAAATGTGCCATGTTAGCTGGATGAATGGACTTAATATTAAATCAGTATCATATCTCTCCGTCTCCATTAAATTTAGCCAAGTGTTGCAATGTATAGAGAACGTCTTGTCATATAAGTAACATGGAAGCATTATTTTTTGTTTGGTTGTTTCTTTTTAGGTGTCAAAGAATACCCAGGCCCCACAATAATCCTGTTAGGCTTCTCTTTACTCTTTACAGCTGACCATTATATCACAGACAGAATGTTAGGTCAAAAGAATATATATATAAAGTGACATGAGGATTTTTATAAACCTATTTTCATAGGGTTTTGTATACATTCATCCTCTATCACAAACATTTCTATCCATCTTATTTTCTAAAGTATGTTAATTCGAATAAAGGTTGGCAATAATTCTTTTAGGAAAATTACATAAAAATGACAGGTAGATGGACAACAAGCTGCGTCGCAACCCCACTTTGATTAGCAAATCCAATTCTACTAAAAACAAAACTCTGGTTCCTCGGCGTTGAGAAATTGTTGTTCACGACCTTCTACACTCTGTCCAATAATCGAATAGCTTCAGGAGTATGGGAACCAAAAGTATCTAAGACAGAGGAAATGAAGACATGTTGATTCTCAGTACAAGCTTTCGATTTTTATATATAATCAAAGTTTTCTCTCCTCTTCTTTTAAACTTATAAATTATTTCCAAAAAAAAATCTTAATAATAATAATTGATTTATGGTTTTAGGCAAACCAACAAACCATGTGCTGACATACAACACCCTTCCTAATCATGAAGCTAGGCTGTCCCCTTTTTGTGTTGTTTCTTTAGAGTTTAGAATGTATAGACACTTGTACCTCCTACTCCCATGCTTTTCTTCAAGTAACAAAGCAACCCATTTTCTTCAAGGTACCTTGTTTACCTAACACTTAGTTTCTTATTGTAATTGTATTGTAGCCTTTGACCCTGCATTGCTTTCCATTACCACACTCACCATGGCGTCCTCAGGGGCGAAGGTTAGAAGGGGCCGGGGGCGTCCGACCCCCCGAACTTTTCACTCAATAGTGTTATGTATATAGCTTTCGTTATTTTTTTTTTTGTATATACGTTTTCGACCCCCCGGTTCTATATAAATTTGTTAGTATCTACGTTCCCCCCCCCCCCCTCGGTCGGAAATCTCAAGGCCACTAGGCGTCCTCTTTTAGAGAAAATACAACACATCCAAGTCATAAGATGTTGTCAATGTTATATTATGTTATGTTTCACCAAACTATTAAGTTCATAACATTGTGCAAAGATTATCAACTTTACATAAGATGAGAATATTTTAAATTTAAAGTGTGTAACTTATGTTGCTTGAAGGATTAAAATTGGTGCCAATGATGGGTTTAGTAAGTACATTAATTTATCAAAGGAATAAAATGTTTTGTCATTTCATGTCATCCGGACAACTATGACAAAACATAATATCCTCCATCAATAAGTATAAAAGTCACCAAATAGTAGTTATCGGAAAATTAGTGATAGAGAAACATTACCGAAAGATACTTCATCTCTAATGTTTATTTCCACTAATAATAATTTTCTTGATTTTAATTTGTATTGTTAACCTTACCTATTAAATCTCACTAGTAGGGTGCCCGCGCGATGCGGTAGGAGCAACACTTTGCATTGCGGTACTCAAAATGTTTTAACATATGGTTGGAGGTTCGTTACAGATATTGAGTTTTGGGTTTTATATGAAGGTTCTAACAATTGATTTAAAAGTTATATTTGTTACCTTGAACTCAAAACAAAGCAAAATTGGTGGTGAGGAGGGGTGATGGTGCGCAACACTTGTGACGTTTATAAGCTATCGTGTAATGCGAGGATGACGAACGAAATGGACCAGGATGGCAAGCTACCAAACTTCGATTGTTGATTACAACTGTTACCATTTGAATGTTGATTTTGGTGGTTGCGGTGGTCGTCGACGTCGGAAAAAAACAAAGAAAGAGAGAACGATGGAGAGGCAGCAAATAATATGATGAGTTTCAAAAGTTTAGGCAATAATTTCTTAAAACAACTCAAAATTGTCGCAACCCCCGATCCCTCATCCCCGGGAACGGGCGGCCACGAGACAGTTTCGGTGGTATCTCGTATTGTCTAATTTGGCAGCGGAATTTTTCATCAGGACCGTAGTTAGGAAATATTTGATCAGAGTAAAATACCACATTTTCATAGTATTAAACAAATAGGTTAAAACCCAAGTTCATAGTACACACGTTTTCATAGGAATAAATTCTATTTATTTAATAAAAACATCTATTTTATTGTTAGGTAACTTTATTACCACTTTTCCAAGCCTTCAGTGCTGTCCAGCTGGCTTCTATTTGGCTTTCACAGTTTGTTAACTGAAACGCGTTTTAAAAACATTTGTCAGTGGAAAATACTGGTGAGTGAATCCCAGTTTAATCAAGTTTAAGTAATAATCATTTCACAGTGTACAGTATTGAGGGCGATCCCGCAATTATATTTGTTTCCAAGATATAACAATTAACATCCATGGTACTGTCGAACCCGACTTGTGGAAATGTTACTCCTTGACCAGGTGGTAACAAATTTTGTATACAAAACCCCAACATACTCATCATAATTGTATTCTTACAAATACTCAATAACTGTCATTCGCATGGAAAAGTATTTAAGGTTTTGTAAAAACAGTTAACAAAAAGTGGATCAACTCACATTGCTGTCTTAGATTTTCCGTAAGGATTTCCTGGTGATAATCTAAAATTTACACAAATGCACACGCGTTAGTATAATAACCCATTTTAACATTAGTAATACCCTCCCCGAGACGGCATTCCAACGACTACGTCGGGCAGAACCACGACAGCCGTTACGGAACCCTAGATCAATCGGGCAGCGTATATAATACGTATCGAGGGGTTATAATACTTACAACGGAGCAGAACTTCGCTTATTAGGGGTATTTTAAAATATATTAGGGTGTCGGTTTATTGAGGATTGTTACATCCTCCCCACCTTGTTTTAGAGCTCGTCCTCGAGATCTACTAGAACAAGTGTGGATATTTCCTTTGCTTTTCAGATTCAAGCTCCCATGTATACTCAGGTCCTCTTTTGGAGTCCCACTTCACTTTGACAAGAACTAATCTCTTATGTTTGAGGTTCATGACTTTCATGTCTTCAATCTGTAGAGGTCTTTCTACAAACTTGAGTTGTTCATTTACCTCTATATCCTTAAGAGGTACTACCAGTGATTCATCTGCTAAGCATTTCTTGAGATTTGATACATGAAATACATCATGTATTCCTGCCATTTCCTCTGGCAGTTGTAGCTGATAGGCTACAGGTCCTATTCTTCTAATAATCTTAAAAGATCCAACATACCTGGGACTTAACTTTCCCCGTTTGATGAATCTTACCACTCCTTTCCAAGGAGAGACTTTTAACAATACTTTATCTCCTACTTGAAATTCCAATGGTTTGCGTCGGTTATCAGCATAACTCTTCTGTCGATCACGAGCTGCTTTCAGTCGTTACTTGATTTGAATAATCTTGTCAGTTGTCTCTTGCACTATCTCAGGTCCAGATAGTTGATTTTCCCCAATTTCTGCCCAACAGACTGGGGTTCGGCACTTTCGTCCATAAAGTGCTTCGAATGGTGCAGCATTGATACTTGTGTGATAACTATTATTATAAGAAAATTCTATTAAAGGTAAGTGATCATCCCAATTACCTCCGAAATCAATTACACAGGCTCTAAGCATGTCCTCCATTGTCTGGATTGTCCTTTCGCTTTGTCCGTCCGTTTGAGGATGATAAGCTGTGCTCAGATTTAACTTGGTTCCCATTGCCTTTTGGAAACTTGACCAAAAATGAGAGGTAAATCGGCTATCCCTATCAGAAACGATTGATAAAGGTATTCCATGTAAAGAAACAATTTCATTTACATATAATTTGGCTAGCTGTTCCGTATTGAAAGTTTCTTTCATTGGTAGGAAATGAGCTGACTTGGTTAGCCTATCTACAATCACCCAGATTGTATCATTTCCTTTCTTTGTTTTAGGTAATTTAGTAACAAAATCCATTGTTATTAATTCACATTTCCACACTGGCATTTCTAGTTGCTGTAACAAACCTGAGGGTTTCTGGTGTTCAGCTTTAACTTGTGAACAAGTTAAACATTTAGAAACATAGGCTGCTATGTCCTTTTTCATTCCTATCCACCAGAAATTTTTCCTTAAATCCTGGTACATTTTATCACTTCGTAGATTACTTAGACTTATGGGCTTCTTCTAATACATGATGACGTGGGTTTCCTAATTTAGGTATCCACATTCTCTTTTTATGGAATCTCCAAATTCCATATGTTCCTTGTTCTAATTCTTTTAGCATACCTTTTAATTTTTCAGTATCATCCTTGATTACTGATTCTTGTGCTTCTCTTATCTGATCATTTAAATCTACTTGCAGATTTAATTTAAGAGAACGTACCCTTTTTGGCTTTTCGTGATATTTTCGACTTAAAGTATATGCCACTACATTTGTCTTTCCTTCATGATACTGGATATCACAATCATAGTCGCTAAGCATCTCCATCCAGCGTCTTTGTCTCATATTCAACTCATTTTGCCCGAAAACATACCTTAAACTCTTATGATCAGTGAATATGGTAAACTTACTACCATAAAGGTAATGTGTCCAAATCTTAAGGGCAAAAATTATAGCTCCTAATTCCAAATCATGTGTTGAATAATTCTCTTCATAATTCTTAAGTTGTCTAGATGCGTAAGCTATAACCTTTTGATGTTGCATCAACACACATCCATAACCTAACTTAGAAGCGTCACAATAGACTATAAAGTCTTCAGTTCCTTCTGGTAACGCTAATATGGGTGTATGGGTTAATCTTTGCTTAAGAATTCTAAAAGCTTCTTCCTGTTTTGGTCCCCATTCAAACTTAATGGATTTACAGGTTAACTTAGTTAAAGGAATGGCTATTCTAGAGAAATCTTGAATAAATCTCCTATAATAATCAGCCAATCTTAAGAAACTTCTAACCTCAGTTGGTGACTCAGGGGTTTTCCATTTGGTAATCGCTTCGATCTTAGTTGGATCTACATGAATTCCTTCATGATTTACTAAGTGTCCAAGAAACTGTACCTGCTCTAACCAAAATTCACACTTCGAAAACTTAGCATAAAGCTTTTCCTTTCTTAATAAACTTAGAAGTGCGTGCAAATGCTTTGCATGTTCTTCTTTACTTCTAGAGTAAATAAGAATATCATCTATGAAGACGATTATGAATTTATCCAAATATGGCTTACATATTCGGTTCATCATGTCCATAAATGCAGCTGGGGCATTGGTTAAACCAAATGACATGACAGTAAATTCATAATGGCCATACCTTGTTCTGAATGCGGTCTTAGGAATGTCCTCTTCCTGTACCTTTAATTGATGATATCCTGACCTTAAATCGATTTTAGAGAAAAATCGAGCTCCTTGCAGTTGATCGAACAGATCATCGATTCTCGGTAATGGGTACCGATTTTTAATCGTGACTTTATTCAATTCTCGGTAGTCAATGCACATACGCATTGATTCGTCCTTCTTTTTAACGAACAGTATCGGCGCTCCCCATGGCGACGAACTTGGCTGTATAAATCCTTTTTCCAATAACTCGTCTAACTGTTTCTTTAGTTCTTGCATCTCGGCGGGTGCCAAACGGTAAGGTGCTTTGGCAATCGGTGTTGTTCCTGGTAGTAGATGGATTCTGAATTCAACTTCTCTATCTGGTGGTAGTCCTGGTAATTCTTCTGGAAAGACATCTGAAAACTGAGACACTACTGGAATGTCTTTTAGTTATTTTCCTTCAGTGTTAGTGATTATGGAAATCAAATACACTATAGAACCTTTTCGTATATAACTTGCAGTTTTTATCACATAGATGAATTTTGTGGATCTAGATGGCTTGTCTCCTTTAATTGTGATCGTTTTACCTTTTGGTGAATTTACTTGGATTGACTTTTGATCACATAAAATACTGGCTTTATTGGCTATTAACCAATCCATTCCTAAAACAACATCAAATCCTGCTAGATTCATTGGGTAAAGTTTTGCCCTAAACTTCTGATTTAAAATTTCTACTCTTACTCCCTGCAAGAATTCAGAAATCCTAACTGTTTCTCCATTAGCTGTCTCTACTAGACATTCTTGTGGTAGTTTAGTTAATGACTGATTTAGAAGTTTGCAAAACGAAGTATTAATAAAACTTTGGTTTGCACCAGAGTCAAATAATGCTTTAGCAAAAACATCATTAACTAAAAGCGTACCAGCTATGACATCCGGAATCATCTTGGCTTCATCTGCGGTCAGAACGAATGCTCTAGCATTTTTAGTGTTCCTGTTGTTCACAGCCGGAGCCAATTTCGGACAATTCGGCTTGATGTGACATTTTTCTCCACAATTGTAGCATAGTCCGTTACTGGATTTCCTCTTGCAATCTTCTTCCTTGTGTCCTGGCATCTTGCAGAAATTGCAAAGAGTGGAGCATTTTCCCGAATGCTTTTTCTTGCAGACCTTGGAGAATGGTGCAGAGGTAGAACCCATATTCCTACGGTTGTAATTCCCAGAACGGAATTCTTGAGTAAGCCTTTGGGTTAGGTTTCTCCTCTGATCTTCTTCCCTAGTACGGATTAATTCATCTGTCAAGGTATTGGCTAGTTCTACAGCTTCTTCTATAGTTTGAGGTCTAGCTGCCTTGACTACATGTCTAATTTCTCCGATTAATCCCCAGATGTAACGGGATATTAATACCGGCTCTGGTGATGCAAGGGTTGGTACTATTATAGCATATTCAAAGAATGTGGTAGTATAACCCTTACTATCTACCCCGGTCATTCTTAAGTTTAGGAACTTATTAGCTATCTGTTCCTTTTCATTAGGAGGGCAGAATTTCCTTTCTACCGTATTTTTTAATTCTTCCCATTCCATGTTGTATACCCTATCACTTCCTCTTGACTGGAGGATAGTGTTCCACCATTCTAAGGCTGAGTTCTTAAATAGATTAGAAGCAAACATTATCTTATCTTCTTCCGCACATTTGCTTATTTTTAAAACAACCTCAGTTTTCTCTATCCAGCGTAGAGCTGCAATGGGTCCTTCATTGCCCGAGATTTCTATTGGTTTGCAAGACCAGAATTCCTTATAAGAACAACCATAAGGCATGGTTCTTCTTCTTTTGGGAATGGACGCTTGAAGTACAGGTCCATTGTTCACGCTGTTTTCTGGTTCAGTTGGTCGCTTACTGCTATGTTTACTTTTATTATTCGCTTTTTGAACCGTTTGAATAATAAATGGCATTGCATCTATAATTCCTTGTGCCACTATGTGTTGAACGGCACTATTATCCATTTGGTTCCCATTGTTATTGATGCTCGGATTTTCATTAACCACGTTAATGTTACTCTGGTTATCGTTATTCAAATTTCCTTGATTTCCTTCGTCGGCCATCTGAATTTTAAACATTTACCCCATATTAATATCACAAAATAATATTTTAATATAGTCAATCACATGATACGCAATTTAGCCAAAAGTGTCGATCATTGCGACTTTACTCTATTCATCTACTATATATCTATTACACACCAGTACTGAAATAAAATTACAATACCAACTGAAATAAATAATAGTAGGCATCCGTACACACATATTTTATTATTTTATTATTATTATTATTATTATTATTATTATTATTATTATTATTATTATTACCGTTCCCACCATCACATCTACAGATATGGATTCATCCAGAAATCCATATTGCGCTCGTCATATTTCTAGACGAGTCGCTCTCCCACCTGTCGCATTCTCTCACTGCTCTCTAAAATTTCCTCCCCAAAAGTCCTAAGTTCTTGGACGTTTTCTGCACTCATTGGGGGTGCAGGTTCTAGGACTGGGTTCGAAAAATGGGGTGCGAGTTCCTGATATGGAGGTGTAGGTGCCTGAAATCGTTAAGGATCTTCTAAGATCTCCCTAACATATTCATCATGGTAATAGGGATCTAAAGGGTCCATACCTGGATAGGCTCCTATGGTTTGCATGGGTGTATCTTCATGTATCGGGTAGCGTTGCACATAGTCCCTAACTTCATCCCACCAGGGATCGTAATTTGGGTCTAGGGGGTTTGGTGCAGGTACCCTAGGGATTTCTTCTGGATTGAAGTCATGCATCTCTACTTGGTTTTCAGGGTTTTCTATCTCCATCGGTTGGTCAGGGATTGGTGGCTGTGGTTGGGGTGCTATTATTTGCTCCAAATTAGGGTCAGCTGCAGTGGTTGCTAGAATGTGAATATTGGCTATACCCCTATTTATCATATCCTGGGCATAGGCATCTATCTCTCTCTTGGCTGCTGCTAGTACCCTCTGTTCTTGTAACTTTTTCATACGCTTTCTACGCTCGTGTGCCCCTTTACTGAACCATCCCCTCTTTTTCTGAGGAAATGGCTCCTCGGACTGAGCCTTAAACACAAAGATTCCTTCTTCCGTATCAGCAGAATACCCTGAGAGGGCAGGCTGAGAAGAGGAGGTGCCTTCGCTTCTAGGCGAACCAGACAATTGACGGTACGCGTCAGATGGTCCTTGGTCGCTCATACTGTAAACTAACAAATAGTCAAATAACACATAACAAATAATTACAGTTATGCACGTATCCCCGTAATTTATTTTCTAACACTTTACATTTTGATGTCAGCAGAACACCTCTGTGGCTGCATCAGTGGCTTAGCTCTGATACCACCTCCTGTCGCAACCCCCGATCCCTCATCCCCGGGAACGGGCGGCCACGAGCCAGTTTCGGAGGTATCTCGTATTGTCTAATTTGGCAGCGAAATTTTTCATCAGGACCGTAGTTAGGAAATATTTGATCAGAGTAAAATACCACATTTACATAGTATTAAACAAATGGGTTAAAACCCAAGTTCATAGTACACACGTTTTCATAGGAATAAATTCTATTTATTTAATAAAAACCTCTATTTTATTGTTAGGTAACTTTATTGCCACTTTTCCAAGCCTTCAGTGCTGTCCAGCTGGCTTCTATTTGGCTTTCACATATTGTTACCTGAAACGCGTTTTAAAAACATTTGTCAGTGGGAAATACTGGTGAGTGAATCCCGGTTTAATCAAGTTTAAGTAATAATCATTTCACATTGTATTGTATTGAGGGCGATCCCGCAATTATATTTGTTTCCAAGATATAACAATTAACATCCATGGTACTGTCGAACCCGACTTGTGGAAATGTTACTCCTTGACCAGGTAGTAACAAATTTTGTATACAAAACCCCAACATACTCATCATAATTGTATTCTTACAAATACTCAATAACTGTCATTCGCATGGAAAAGTATTTAAGGTTTTGTAAAAACAATTAACAAAAAGTGGATCAACTCACATTGCTGTCTTAGATTTTCCGTAAGGATTTCCTGGTGATAATCTAAAATTTACACAAATGCACACGCGTTAGTATAATAACCCATTTTAACATTAGTAATACCCTCCCCGAGACGGCATTCCAACGACTACGTCGGGCAGAACCACGACAGCCGTTACGGAACCCTAGATCAATCGGGCAGCGTATCTAATACGTATCCAGGGGTTATAATACTTACAACGGAGCAGAACTTCGCTAATTAGGGGATAATACCCGAGTATAATATGCCTACTATCAGAAATTGAGAGAAAGATTTCGAAATTGAACGATCAGACTGAAGATCCGAGGCCATCTACTTATAGTGCCTGATTCTGGTCTTCACGCGGCCCGCGTAAAGGTAAGCTAAGGCTTACGCGGCCGCGTTGACCTCAGGTCAAAGCGTAGCCCATCCGGATCATCAACTAGGCTCGACATGTGTTGGGCCACGTGGCGGCCCAGGGCCGTGCCACCTTTTAAGCTTACGCGGCCCGCGTAAGGGTTGGGGTGGGTCTTACGCGGCCCGCCTCAACTTAAATTTCAGATTTTTAATTATTTTTAATACTATTTAATATATTTGAGGCCTGTTTTCGTGTATGGAGTGTATTTTGGGACATATTGGGATATTTTAAAATATATTAGGGTGTCGGAAAAATATTCGAGGGTGTCGGTTTATTGAGGATTGTTACAAAAATGGTTTCAATTTATTGTGCTAATGATGGCTTCTTGAATGCTTGTGATGGTTCCCTCATTCAAGACCCCGGTTAGTTATGAATCGATGTGGCAGATAACTCCACTTTGAATTTTATTTACTATTTATTTATAACTTCAAGTTCCTAATTCCACCTCTTTATTTTGTAATTTTATTATCATTTATATTTGTCTCAATTACCTTTCAACATTAAATGGTTTAGTAAACTTTGAGGTGAGGATTTTAGAGATTTTACCGGGTTTTCATGATTGTCGAGTTAAGCCTATTTTATCACTTCAAGAATTATCTGTAGCTAATTGTATATCATCAAGAACTATTAGTTTTAAAGACAATATATTTTACCTTAACAAAAATAAATTAATAAGCATAAACATTTTTCTTCATCCAAAAACTCAAAAGCGTTAAGCTAATTAAAAATAGAAACCGATGTCAAGATTTCTTGAAAAGAAAAAAAAATCTACCTTTTTCAATCACAACCCTCAGATGTTAACTTTAGACCTTCAGATTTTACAACAGTTGGTTTTTTAACAAGTTTAGAATCAGAGAGACACTGCCCATATTCTGTAACCAAACTTTTAATATTCTTCATCAACAAACTACGGTACCATATATATAACTTCTGAAATAGACCCAAAAGAATTTCAAAATAACTGAAGTTAAATATATTAATGTCCTATATTACTGAAATACATCATCTGCGCGCCTTCTTCCGAACCGCCACCGGTAGTTACTGCTCCTTCTTCCCACTCTATTATTTCACCGTCAAAGCATGTGAAAGAGAAAGCAAGCCAACCAATGTTTGCAAGCTTATTCCACTTATGGAGGCCTAAATATATCCTACCTATAATGTAAATTACACTACTATGAAACACAAGCTCATATAATAGACTATACCATGTACAAAAAAAAAACATTTCAAAGTATCGAAAGACAACAATTTTACCTAACTATGACTATAAGCACCAGGAGCACTTCAAGAATTTGACCAAGGATCTGCCATGCTCGTTAAACGGAATCAACACTGCAAGTTTAATGATACACATTAAGGTAATTTCATACAAAAGTTATAAAATATTCATAATTGACAACTGTTTAAATATATATATATACCTAAACAAACCCTATGTAAATTAAGTTACCTAAGCCGGAGAAAGTATTCCACTGCGAACATATCCCTATGTAAAAAACAATTTTAAATGTTTTGATGAATAAAAGTGTACCATATTATCTACTTGTTTAAGGGCAAAATGTAATGTTCTAATTTGAGGTTGATTATTTCAAACTCACCATCCTCAGAAAATCCAAAATTACAAGTTTAAAAAACATGACTCAATACTATTAAACAAAGTAACAAACATTAGAAGCACTAACCGAAAAACATGACTCAATCCTAAAATCATGTCAGAAAAGTAAAAAAATAAGATTAAGTAATGAATTAACAAACCTTGGGGTTAAGGGAGTTAACAATAAGAGAGGAGTTGACTCATGATAGGAGGAAGATTAATCTCTCAAAAAATTCACCACCGAAGTTGCATCTGACCATGATCAAATAAGGTCGACATCAACAAACTATACAAATCTTTGAAACACAATCAACATTTAATCAATTTAATCAGAAACATAAAAAATCAATAGCCCACCTAGAGTTATTTTACCAGATCTAGCTAAAAAATGCTTAAAACAACCATTCAGCAAAAATAACTCAATAGAGAATTAAGGTTCGTGAATTTAGGTACCTGATACAAAACCTATAATGATAAAGATGGAGTTGTTAGTAGCCGGTGGTGCCTCTGGCGGACGGAGGAGCAGAAGTAGGAAAACGAAACAATGGGAGAAGGTGGAAGACGACTGAAGAGTATCCTGAGAGAGAGAGAGAGAGATGGCGACGGAGTATCTTCCTATGTGCTTTATAAAACAATATAGATAACAACTATATGTTTTAAATTTTAAAAATTGTTTCCAACTTAGTTTTTTCCATCCTTTTTAGAGAAGGTTTGTTATACTATCTATCCTTAAAATTAGGAAGTTTTGTTAAAATTTGACTAAAGTATAAAGAAATTGTTTAATCAATTATTTGACAATAGTTTTAATTTTTAAAATTTTAGAATGAAAATCTTATAGAACCTATTATTTAACTTATTAAATGATTATATAGTATAGATTAGTTGTTATATTATTCTTTAATCACTTGTACATTAAAGCATTATCTAGTTGTACCTTTTAACCTGTGCGTCAATATTGAACAAGACAACTACCGAAACGTCGACAAAAATGTGTAGGTCGTCATGTTATCTTTGGATTTCTTTTAAACAATATAGTTTATAAGATATGTCAAGAATAAGTAAAAAAAATTAAGTTTGTTGTGGATGGGTGAATTGTAACTAATTATCTATAATTTTTTTAAAACCTTAGGGATGTAAGTGTAATAAGTTTAGGGGCGAAAAAATAAATAGTGTTTAAAAGACCAAATTACCCTCATTTTAGGGGTCTTTCTATAAATAAAGAAGGGGGAAAAGTTCTTATTTTTTGGTATCTTAAAATGCCCTTGGCTCATGCATTATTATAATATATAGTATAGATAAATAATTATTTTCATACCTAATCATTTTATTTTTTTCCTATCAGTTCAAGTTTATATCATCGATAGCGACTGACCCATGATTTATTTTATTGGAGAGCAATTGAGGGGCTTATCGAGCGATCAAGATTTTTGCCTAAAAACTACACCATTTTTTTTTCTGTGGGGTAGACCGTACCAACCCTTAGAGTAGATCCGCCGCCCCTGATCATCGGCTAAAAAGAACATACATTTTACTTGAACAAGACAAGAAATTGATCTTTTCATAATTTTCTCATAGTAAAACTTTTGTTGCAAGACCAAAATCACAAATGAACATATTCCAAATATATACTTTATACACTACTATTTTAACTCTTTTCTCTCTTTCTTTTTTCATATACTACAAGTTATTTATAAAACAGGTCCACAAGGACTGCAATAAATAAAAAAAAAAAAAAACTAAAACCTAAACTTAGTCGAACACTACAACTGCAAGTCAACCTATGACAACCAAACTCGCACAATCCTTAAACACAAACTAACCTACGACCTTAAAACTGGCAAGAAGTACCCAGCCTCTGTCTCTGCCTCTGCCCCACAGCACCCGACTTACGCTCCACAAACGTACGGTGCAACAGCCCCTGTAACGTCTCTAAAAACAGACCCCATTCGTCATCGGTCATATCCGCAACCTTCACAAAGCTAGCACTCGCTGGAAGCTGCTCGGTCGCACTCCTGTGCCCCGCCGACGAGTCACCGAGACTTAAATTTTTCTTCAACGACATTGACACGTTCGATACAGAAGGAACCTTTCCTGATATAGCAGGAAGCACGAGTTCCTCGTGTTCCTCGTGTTCGTCTTCTTCTTCGAGTTTTGAAAGCGGGTTTCTCCCGGGTCCGAAGTGGAATGAAAAGATAGGGTTTACGGGTATTTCAGAATCATCACAGTCGATTTCAAACAGAAAACTGTCTTCATGGGGCTCGGTTTTAGGGGATAACATGAACATTTCTCTTTCGGCTACCACCCGTCTAGCTTCCATGCACAAAACCTCGAGCTCACTGGGTTCCTCTTCGCCACGCCTGAACTCACGTGTCATCATCTCACCGATCTCGGCTAAACACAAACCGTAACCAGCCGCTTCTTTGAGGAAAATAGTGCAGAGGGTTAGAACCCGAAGACATGCTTCACGAATCATTGGCAGCTCGTTTCTAAGCATATCTGAATCGCGATATGGGTCGAGTGCTTTAATGTAGTCAAGTTCGTCTTCTGAAAACGGGATCGAAGCTTGTGGCCAATGGATCCACTCGAAATACGGATCCTCTAAGCTTTCGGGCAAACACAGACCGTGGTCAATGGGTATGAGTTCAACTTGTTGACCAAACGTCGCGCTACCGTTAAGCTTTCTAACGAGCAGATTCCCCGCGTGACGGTCAGTGTTAAGAATCCTTATATCTAATATACCGATACGATGAACAGAAGAGACCGGGTAACTCGAGGTCCCGTGATCACTAGCATCATAATCATGAGGGATAAACTGTTGCAATGAAGCAATCTTGCAAACATGTTTCTTCTTTCTACCTTGTTTAATGTTGTTGTTGCTTCCACTAACACCATCATTAACATTGAAAATAGAGTGAGTGATTTTGACAAGTGCAGTTGGAGGTACATTAGCAAAGTGGTCATAATCAAGAAGGTAAGCAGCCACTTCACGAAAACCCGTTTCACCAACCCGAACCGACCTTTTCAACCCAGGCTGACCAAGCGCCTTACCCACGAACCCTTTCGGGTTGTTGGGCGCAAAAGGCTCTTCGTCAGTCGGTTTCACAATCGCTACACTCTCACCTTCACTGTTCCTAAAATAATAAGCACCTCCAAGCCCACCATTGACCTGGATCGGGTCAACACCGGCCTTTAACGCTATCACGATCTCGTTAACAAGCTCTTTCGTTCGCGAAAAGCCACCGGATTGACACAATATCTCAATAGGCCCGCTTCGATCACGCTGTTGTACATCCCTGCCCGTAGGAGACAAACACGGAGTTGAACTGCTTCTATGCATCAAATTCCTCGTTAACAGAAGCGGAGAATCGTTACGAATCGCACTAAGATCGTTCTTCAAAACCATATCTCCAAAAGTCAAAGAACTTTCTTCAACCGGGACATTAAGCGCGATCTGTAACCTCCGTTTAACCATATGCGCGTTATCATTTCTATCTAACTCCATTCCTAGAACACACCCGTTTTCGGTTTGAACAAAAACCCGTCTGCTCCCAGTCGGTTTCCTATCGTTCCCATGGTATTCCCGACCGATCGGGCTCTTAAAAACTGCTACAGCCATTTGAGTTTGAACCGGGCTGTCTAACTTTCTAGACATGAACCAGTTAACCAGCCAAATTCAGAAGCTGATTGCAGACTATTTGTATAGTACAGTGCAAAAACAATCATCAAACACCAAAATTGATTGATTTCACACACCACCCATGTGATTGAACCTAATCAGTGCAATTCCCCCTAATCTGTACAAAAAAAAAAACAACAAACAAGATACACAAAACAATCAGATTCATATACATATACAAATATACAATACTATCAAGATTACTGCTATAGTGATATGCATATTCAGTTACAAAATCAACAAATCTGAAGGTAACTACTAGGGATGAGATTGGTACAGTACCAAACCGGTACGATACTGTACATAGTACTGATACCAAAATCCAGCTAAAACTAAATAAAATATGGTATTTTGGTTGGTACCAGTATGGTTCGGTACAGTTAAAAATCCTGAACAGATTTTGTACTGTATCGATATCAAAATTAAGCTAGATTTAACAACAAATATCGTACCGTATGATATGCTATCATACGGTACGATATTGGTGCTAACAGTTCAAGAAAATATGAAACTATTAGCTCATAAATTGATGTAGACACAAAAATGACCTAAAAATCCAACAAATCATGAAGATTAACAGCTGAAACATGTCATGAAACTCACCAGATAACCAGATCTGACGGAGATTAACGGAAGAACGGAAGTCAACTGGTTCAAGATCCGGATAAGATGGTTAACCGGAGAGAAAACCTGATGAAAAAAAGGGTTTTTTTTTAAGGAAAAATCGTATAAAAACGAATTAAAAAAACCCTTTTCTCTTCATATTGTTGTTGTTGCTATCACTCTCGAGTGTTCTCTCTCTAAATCTTGCTCTGAATAATCGTATCTATATAGAGGTTTGGACAGTGATATTCTTTTCACTCCGGTTTATAAGGAGTAAAAGCCAGGGTTGGTTGAAACTCGAACATATAAACTTATTTTTGGAAGGTGACTTTCTATGTACAGGACCTATTGGTCACCGGGTTCATGTCGAAGACATTCCCCGGTCAGCCCCGCACTCTCGGACGCGATGTTCGATCGGGCCCCGGCCGCCGCGCAAGCTGACTTCCGCCCGGAAACCATACTGCCCCCACACGAGAGACTCGCTGGGGTAATAGCTGGGTAAAACCGGGTTGCCCTCAAGACCGCACCATGCCTCGGTAGGATACGATCCATCATTGGGACGTCCCCCCCTAAAACCACAGTGGGAGTCAAACCGGTGACCTCCCAAAGGAGGAGCCGGCCAACATAACCCAAGTGGGGAAACCACTAGGCCACGGGGAGAGGATAACTCGAACATATAAACTTTTTTTTTCACGTTTCAAAAATATATATACATATAAACTTATTACGTATTTAATAAAATTAGAGTTAATTGACCGGATGGTCCATGTGGTTTTACGTTTTTTCACGTTTAGTTCTTACCTTTCAAAAATAGCAGGTATGCTCCCTATGGTTTGTTATTTTGTTACTTGGATAGTCCCCTGACATTTACTCAGAGGACTATCCGAGTAACAATATAACAAACCATAGGGAGCATACCTGATATTTCCAAACTAACTGACATCTACTCGGGGGACTATCCGTGTAACTAAATAACAAACCATATGAAACATACCTGCTATTTTCAAAAGGTGTGGACTAAACGTGAAACCACAGGGACCATCCGGGCAATTAACTCATAAAATTAATTCGTGACAAATATTTGTATCACACGTAATTCTAGTTTTGAGTTTAGGAGTATAAACGTGTTTGGTTAGTTTTGGATCCAATTTATTAACACGTTTAATTGAGCGGATGGTGCTTCAGCTAACGTGACGGGTTAATGGGTTGTCTCGTTAACCTTTTGTTGTTTTCAAAAATTATGTTTTACGTAATAATTTAATCTTATTTTGTATTTTATGTCAGATTTTAATTTTAATATATAGAAAAGAACTTGATATCAAGTTGTATAGTATAAACGTATTAATAATTCTCTATATATTTGAAAATCTTAATTGTGAATATGTATTTGTTAAGTATTAATATACCTACAGATTTAAACAAGTCATGTTTGTATCAAACTAATTTTTCAAGGGAGACAATTTAGATGGTTTAACCAAATTTTTAAAGGGCGGTCAAGATTCTTACCTAAAAATGACACTAATTTTTATTTAGGGAGAGTGATTGCCCCTTCCTTCGGTAGTAGGTACGTCGCGATGTCAAACTGTAAAAACTCGTATTCAATTCAAAGTTCATATGCTTACACAATTTCCAGGTTCGGCATGTCAACTTGAGAACACGACTTATTTAACACTCATAATATTTTTCAACCTAACTAGTTACCTTTTTATATAAAAACATCAATTTTTTAATTTAGGTAGTTTAAAATGTAAAGAATAGAAGTAGTGTCATTTTTATATTTTTATCACACACAAAAATGTTACATTCCATAAATACAAAAGACTTTACAATATATTCCTTAGTAAAGCTTTTATACCGAAATTATAAAATACTTATGTTTTTCGAAATTATAAAATACTTATGTTTTGGATATTTTAGTGACTATTTAATTAATTAATTAATTTATCTCGGTTCCATGATATTTTAGTGAATATTTAATTAATTTATCTCGGTTAATCTTCTTAGATTTTTGGTTTAGAAGGATCTCGAAGAAGGGGAACTGTCCGTTGGATTATAAATGGGAGGATGTGATCTGAGCCGTCGGAAGAAATAAAGAACAACAGTGACGTGGAAATAATTGATTGGATAGGGATATGACAAGTCAACGTCCACACAACAGTTTGGTGTGTGTTGTATAGATTTGACCTTTTTGTCTTCACTCGTAGGTAGCATTTTCATTTTCAACATATACAAACCACATTGCACCGAATACTATCACTCTATCATTGGTTTGTTTGGGCGGTCGCCGCGCCCTCATTAAACCAACGAGTTTATTATTTTTAGAGTAAACTGTCATTTTGGTCCCTATGAATTGGGCACTTTTGACATTTTAGTTCAAATCTCAAAGTTTTTAAATTTGGGTTCATGTGATTTCACTTTTATTGTCATTTTAGTCCAAAAGTGAAATTAGACCAGATTTTTAAATTAAATAGTGATATTTTGTCCTTTCCTGTAGGGGTAAATTAGTCATTATGGATTTAATATAACTCATTTTAATTAAAATAATAAAACTTAATAAAGTTTGACCACCCAATATCTTCACATTCCACCAAATACCCTAATCCATATTTGTGACTGAGATGGAGAGACGATGATGAAGGTTCTGGATTTAGAAGAAGCTGTTGCCACACAACCCCCCCCCCCCTCTTCAGTTTTGTCTCTATTTCCCTCACACACACAACCACCACCATGACCTACCACCATAAACCAGTTACATAACTGAATCACAAGTGCAAAACAACAGTAAACAAATTAGTCACATAACCTGAATCCACTCAATAATAACATGAGGGTTTCGATTTGGGGGTGGTCGGGTTTGGAGGAGGCGGTGAAGGCTAGTGTTGGCGACTGAATCAGAACCATCAGAACCGTCGCCGGCCGTGGTCTTCTCAGAGACACCGCCAATGGCAGCATTCGATACCCGCACCTGTGCAAAACAAGAAAACAATCGCCGGTCGTGGTCTTCTCAGAGATTTGTTTTCAGACACCGTCTAGATCCCGCTCCGTACACAAACCTGGGTCCCGTTTTCGGTTGTTAGCTATTTGTGTTCGAGAGAGAGGAGATGAAGTAGGGGTCGGATTTGGTGGTTACTCGACGGCGATGGTGGTCACAGATGGCGATGGTAGCCATGGTTGTGGTGGTGTTTGTTACAGAGAGAGGGAGAGAGGGAGGAAGGGGGAAGAGGGAGTACTGAAGAGTGGTGTGGGTGGATGTTGATGGTGGATTTTTGACCCCAGCTAAAATTTACGAATTTCCCATCGGTTCAAAATTACGATATCACATTCAATTCAAAGTTACGTTTTTGCCCCAAGTGCAAAATAAAAATATGGTTTTCCCTAGCTAAAAATTAAGATTTTACCCTCAGGAAAAAATTTTGATTTTTCCTCAAATTAAAAATAAAAATATGACTTTGCCCCTAGCTAAAAATCGTGTCAAAGAGCTGCCTAACACTCTTTTTACTTTTTCTTTCTAGCAAAACTATAGTACTGTTTTTTTAATTGGTTGAGAATTATTCGGCCATCGCCTTGCAACGCGGTCGGGGCATCACCTAGTTTTACTACAATTATTAAGTGTCAAATACCTCTACGTGGTGGAAAATTTATATTTCTCTTTATAAATGCAAATTCAACACTCATTTTGTGTAGAGTGAGACATTGGTGGGCGATTATAGGAGACCTAGGAAAACCTATGTTCGATCCTTGAGCAACCGGGTTTTACCGATAATTTCACTGTCGTGCCTACGGGTGGGTGGGTTACCGGGTTTTCCCCGGAATTGTTGGTGGACTCGGGTTACTCTCGGAGTACTCCGTTTGGTCCAGTGGTGTCACATCCCAACCGATGGCGAAAACATCGGGGCGCAGCACTGAGCGAAACAGATTGTCTAGGAGAATCCATAACAACTATTAATTATAAATTTATAGTAGAGTAAATTTAAAGGATTGTCCTTTATCTTTATACCAATTTTCAGGCGTTGTCCTTTATGTTCAAAATTGACGAGTTTTGTCCTTTATGTTTTCATATCATGCACGTTTTGTCCTTTAGGCCTAACCCAGTTAGTTTTTCAGTTAAATTTGGTCACATGCTTTGCACATGAGGGCATTTTTGTCAATTCAAATGTAAGTTCAACGGCAGATTTACATCTCAAAACTTCTGCAACCTTTGAATTGACAAAAATGCCCTCATGTGCAAAGCACATGACCAAATTTAACTGAAAAACTAACTGGGTTAGGCCTAAAGGACAAAACGTGTATGATATGAAAACATAAAGGACAAAACTCGTCAATTTTAAACACAAAGGACAACGCCTGAAATGGGTATAAAGATAAAGGACAATCCTTTAAATTCACTCTTTATAATATATTAAAGGTTCATGTCCCAAACCACAAACATATAAAGTAAAATAGTTATTACAGACGTTGTTCTCAAAGACAAATAATCCATTCCGATAACTCATATTTTATTTAGTTTGTTTCTGGACTCCCCTACTTGATTCCAAAAAAGCAGATCCTAGCAAGCATCATAAACACCTGTCACATACGTTAAAATAAACGTCAATACACATAGTGTAAAGGTGAGCATACAAGTTTAATAGTATAATAGTAGCGAAAGCGATTTACGCATAACCAACATGTATAATGTGAAGCAGGTAGGTTATTGTCACGGCCCCCGGCCCGGTGTTATCCGGTCCAGAAACCGCGGGACAGAAACCCGTGGTAATTGTTATTTAATTTGGCAGCGGAAATGTTGACAGGATCTTTTAAACTGAAAATATTTAATTATTTTATTTCACATATTTGGGATAAACCCCATAATTTACATTAAAGGAATTTCACGAGGAAGTTCTCTGTTTTACAAAACATGTTTATTTATTTTACTGAGCCACCTCTTCAAGTTTTAGTGCTACGCGGCACTTTTTCCTTGGTTCACAGTAAGTCACCTGAAACATGTTTTAAAAAGATTTTTATCAGCGGAGAAATACTGGCGAGTCACTCAATTTGTACAAAACGACACATTGTTATAATACACAGTATTAAGGGTGATTACAATGTTTCTATCAACCAATTACCCCAAATCGGTATTTGTCACTTGACTGTGTCTGTGACTATGGTCAGATCACCCATTGGCTAACCCGTTGTCCAATGGTGACGGGTATCAAGTAATGTATACAAAACCTGTAACACCCCGAAAATGGGTTTGGTAATCAAACCACGTTAACACTAAAAGACGGGTAAAGTACCGTTAGTGGTAAAATTTACCCGGTAAATATTAGGATTTAAATAATTAAACCTAATATTAAATAAAGATTATACGAAGACTTTTGAGAAAATAAATTTACGAAAGGCCCGAGTTAACGAGACTTAAAAATAAAACGGGTTATGAACAAGATAAAAATAACCAGGAAATAAATAACCTAGTTAATTACAAGTCTTGTAGTAATGAGGAAACTTGATTAAAACACCCTAAATAAAACTTGGGAAAAGTAGAGGGGTTAAAAGTGTTAAACTAGAAACTAGTTTTTAATAAATAAAAAAAACCAACACCAAAACACACACCTTGAGTGTGTGTTCTGGTCGACATAAACACAGGAGCCAATAAGCTCTCTAGCTCAAACCCTAACAAGCATAAAATCAACAAATTGAAGGGGTAAATCTAACCCAAATCGAAATCCAAGCACAAATTCGTGATCACCTCGGTGAAGGGATCATAAGGTATGCTAAATTTCATCATTTGGTTTTGTCTCAAATTCTTGATAATTTGTGAAATCGAAATCTGAGCTCGATTAATTGATGTTTAGATGAAATTAGTAATGAAAACATGTCTAGGAGTAAACCCTAGTCAATAACTTGCTGAATTTGTATTTAGATTATGAAGTTCATGATAATCCATTTATAAGTTAAATGGGTTTTGTAGAAATAGGATGAACACAAGAATTATGACTATCAAAAGTGGTGCTACTTGATTTCTATAAGATGATTCTGATAATAGTATGCATGCTTGACTTAACGGAATTGAAATGCATGTTTATATTGGGCAAAAATAAAAAGTTATGAACTTGATTTTAAATATGTAAAAAATATATCCGTTAGGTGTTCGTTAAAATGCCTAAGTGAAATTCAATAAACCAAATGTGCATTGAATAAGTTGATAAGTCGATTTACTTTAAAAAGTCAAGCCGATCAAGTATATGATCGAATGATAAATTCAACATAAGAAGCGTAGGATGGAATAGTCGTAAATGATTATGACTAACCTAACCATCTTACAATTACAATGATAGTTTGACGCTTAGCAAGCTAGGTGAAAGCTTGGGGAAGGAAGCGGGTCAAACGAAGCATGAATGACGGAAAAGCATAATTTGGATGTAAGGTAAGTAAAGCTTACACTCTAATTATTTAATACCTAATGATTTTATAGGTTATGAATGATAAGTCTTATTTAAATTATGATGTTCCGACACGACAAGTGCGGTCCGGAACAAAAGACAATGGTCATAAACATGTGAATGGATAAAAATGAGCTAATATGGTTAAATAGTCATGAAATGACTAAAAGATAACGAGTTTTTAATAATTACCTTGTATGGTAAACCAATGCAAATAATAAGGGTAAAATAGTACTTTAGTCACTTGTTGACAATAACCGCTAGTTTGGGGGAAAGATACGTCATAGCATGGGTTATAATGGGTCAAGGGAATCAATTGACGATTTACAAGTAAAACGACTATACGGTGTAAACCGGAGTTAGTTGTATGAATAAGATGGTAATAAATATCATCTCATAGAGTTTCATGGTTCTTTAGACCAAACGGGTCAAAAGGTGAAATTATCACCCTTTAACAATATCGACTAATGGTTTGTTGAGTTATATGATTATAGGAATAAATATCAGATGGATATGTACATCTCTATTTCTTAGCGTCTACTAAGACAAGGTATCGAAACGGGTCAATATATTGATCCGAGTCAGGTATGTATAATGATTCAACTCATCATGTAGAGCTTGAGGTTCTATAAGAGTAGGCAAGGTTAAAATATAGATATTTGGTTACCTTTTAGGTAAACCGAATAAATTGAGTTATGATTATGGTGTTTTAGAAACATATGGGTTTCTAGACACGACTATAGTTAAAAGGTCGGATTTTTGGGTCAAACAAGTATTTAAAAGTCCTTCGTAGTAAAAGAAGGATGAAGATTGACCAAAATGCCCTTGTAAGCTAATTCGAGCGAACGACCCTTAAAGGTGGGTCAGAAACAAGTTTTATGATTAAATAAATACTCTAAATAAGTATAGAAAGTGAAAGATGTAGATTCTTGGGTCGAATGACTTTATATGAGTCTTTGACGTAAAACGATAATCCGA
Source organism: Helianthus tuberosus (assembly GCA_030545235.1). NCBI lineage: Eukaryota > Viridiplantae > Streptophyta > Magnoliopsida > Asterales > Asteraceae > Helianthus > Helianthus tuberosus. The sequence goes on from CM060393.1 coordinate 32,759,021, forward strand.
GGGGTAAAACTAGGAATATATAGATATCCACATTAAATCCACCACACATATAGTTGTGATGGAAGATTACTTGATAAGAAATGTAGGAATATGATGCTAGAAATGAATGAAAACGATTTTAAGCTTTAAAGTGCTTAAATACCCTTAATGGGTTAAAATAAGCACTTGAGCGTAAACGGGTCTTAATTAAGTAAGAAACCCGTGATTTATGATTAATATGATAAGAGATATTGAAATTATGAATCCCATGAGTTTATAGATCAAATAAATATGTTTGTTTGATAAAATCACGAACGGGTCAAAATTTGGTAAAAAGGGTAATAAGTCGAAGACTTAAAAGTCTGAAATTTTATTAATCCGGATGTTGGATTTTAACTCCATAAGATGGAGAATTAAATTACGAGCGCGTAGGAAAAAGAATCGGGTAAAACGGATTAAAAACGAGAGAGTTATGCTCGTTTCCGTGAAGTCGGGTTATGTTGAGAATATGCAGCACCAGCAACAACTTTCTGCCATAAATACCCCGTGGCGCTGCGCGACGGCAGGCCCTCACCCCCGTCGCGCGACGCCACCAGCTCAGATCCGAGAAATTTTGTTTTTTTGATACTTTTGAGTATGGAACTTGTTTATTCTTGATTGTTAAAGAGTCAAAACTAATTATTTACATGGTTTTGACCGTAGGTGAAGATGGACCTAACTCGGATGGTGATCAAGCTATTATCAAGAACCGAACGCACCAAATGAAGCTTCCGCATTTTGTCTATTTCGTTTTAGTAATATGTAAACACTTGAAACTATGTTTTAAAAATTAACTAGTAGCATAATGACTTGATTATTATGATCATGTAAGGTCTTAAATCATGAAAACTTTTGAAAACTCGTAAATTATTGTACTAAATGCAAGTTTTTGTATCACTAATCTCGTTATATTAAGTCAGGTCTTACAAAACCCCACATACCGGCAGTAATTGAAGATTACAAAGACTTAATCCCTGTAATTATAACTTTGAAAACAAGTAGGGTTTTGGGAAACCAATTTGATAAAAAGAGAATTACTCACTTTGCAAATTTAGACGGGCATAGTTTTGCCTATTGATTTTAGCCTGGTAACCTAGTTAAATAACAATGCACACGAAACTAGGTCAGTAACTTAATACAACATTTACGATAAAATCACGAAATCAAAACCCTCACGACGATGACAAAGTATAGCCCGGATTCGGGCATCACTTAAACATCCATCGGATCGGTTTCAATCGATCGGACATTATATCGTAGCAGTGATCGAGTTAATACACTGTATTCGTAGCAGCGCCTTGACACCTTAATACTCGTTTTAAGCAGAATTTGGACGTTTTGAAACTGAATTTTCGAATACAGAAGCAAGTCCCATGCACAGGAAATTTATAGCAACATTTTAGGTTTTACGCGGCCTGCGTAAACCTTAACAAGATCTTACGCGACCCGCGAGGGCCCCCTAGTCTACGTGTAGGGCAAGCGTGTCACAGGTAGGTCCGCCACGTGTGCGACACATGGCCTAAGCGCTTATCCGGAGAATTTTAAGTTGTTGCGTCCCGTGTAGCCTTACCTTCTGGCTTACGCGGCCCGCGTGGAAACCAAATTTCTTAAATTCTTGATTTTTCATGAATATTAGGGTTTCAGGGGTCCGGGTTTTCACTTACGGGTCATTTATGGACATTTTTGCAGGTCCTTACATCCTCCCCACCTTATTTAAAATCTCGTCCTCGAGATTTACTGAAATAAGTGAGGATACTTTCGCTTCATTTCTGATTCCAGCTCCCAGGTGTACTCAGGTCCTCTTTTTGAATCCCACTTGACCTTGACCAATACTAGTCTTTTGTGTTTGAGAAATTTGACCTTTATGTCTTCTATTTGGAGTGGTTTCTCAACAAATTTTAGCTTTTCATTTACCTCTATATCCTGAAGAGGTACTACCGGTGATTCGTCAGATAGACATTTCTTGAGGTTAGATACATGAAATACGTCATGTACTCCGGCTAGTTCTTCTGGTAGTTGTAAGCGATAGGCAACTGGTCCTATGCGTTGGATTACTAGGAATGGTCCTATGTACCTTGGACTTGGCTTTCCTTTCTTACCAAATCGGACTACTCCTTTCCAAGGAGAAACTTTCAAGAGTACCTTGTCTCCAACTTGAAATTCCAGTGGCTTGCGCCGATCATCTGCATAACTCTTCTGGCGATCTCGAGCGGTCTTCAGTCTTTCCTTGATTTGAGTTATCTTGTCGGTGGTTTCTTGTACAATTTCAGGACCTGATAATTGACTTTCCCCTATTTCTGCCCAGCAAACTGGAGTTCTACACTTTCGTCCATACAGTGCTTCGAATGGGGCAGCTTCAATGCTTGCATGATAACTATTGTTATAGGAGAATTCAATTAAGGGTAGGTGGTCATCCCAGTTTCCACCGAAATCTATTACACATGCCCTGAGCATGTCTTCAAGGGTTTGGATCGTCCTTTCACTTTGTCCATCTGTTTGGGGATGGTAAGCTGTACTTAAATTTAATCGTGTCCCCATGGCTTCTTGGAAACTTGTCCAGAAATGTGAAGTGAAGCTACTATCCCTATCCGATACAATGGAGAGTGGAACTCCATGTAAAGATACAACTTCGTCTACATACAACTTTGCTAACATTTCCATGCTAAATGTTTCTTTCATGGGTAGAAAATGAGCTGATTTGGTTAATCGATCCACAATTACCCAAATTGCGTCATTACCTTTTCTGGTTTTGGGTAACTTAGTAACAAAGTCCATTGTTATGAGTTCCCATTTCCATACAGGCATTTCTAATTGTTGGAGTAACCCTGAAGGTTTCTGGTGTTCTGCTTTAACTTGCGAACAAGTTAGACACTTAGAAACATATCTAGCTATGTCCTTTTTTATTCCTATCCACCAGAAGTTATTCCTTAAATCTTGGTACATCTTATTATTACCAGGATGCATGGTATACCTAGATTTATGGGCCTCCTCTAAAATTTTATTTCTTAAGTCTCCTTGCTGAGGTACCCAAATCCTTTTCTTGTGGAATCTCCAAATTCCATCAATTCCTTGTTCTAATTCTTTTATTCTTCCTTTCATTCCTTCAGCATCATCCTTGATTGTTGTTTCTTGAACGTTCTTCAGTTGTTCCATTAAGTCTACTTGAAGATTTAATCTAAGGGCACGAACTCGTCTTTGTTTTTCATGATACTTATGACTCAAGGCATCTGCTACTACATTTGCTTTTCCTTCGTGATATTGAATATCACAGTCGTAGTCACTTAGAATTTCCATCCATCTTCTTTGCCTCATGTTTAATTCTTTTTGCCCGAATATGTACCTTAAACTTTTATGATCTGTATAGACTGTAAACTTACTGCCATACAGATAGTGTCTCCAAATCTTAAGGGCAAAAATTATTGTTCCTAATTCTAAGTCATGAGTCGTATAATTTTCTTCGTGTTTTTTCAATTTCCTTGAGGCATATGCAATTACCTTTTTACGTTGCATTAACACACATCCTAATCCTAGCTTAGAAGCATCACAATAAACTTCAAAATCTTCTTTTCCTTCTGGTAAAGCTAGAATTGGAGTATTTGTTAACTTTTGCTTTAAGATCTTAAAAGCTTCTTCTTGCCTAGGTCCCCATTCAAACTTAACAGTTTTACAGGTTAGCTTAGTTAAGGGCACAACTATCTTAGAGAAATCCTTAATGAAGCGCCGATAGTACCCAGCTAATCCTAGAAAACTTCTAATTTCCGTGGCTGATTGCGGGACCTTCCATTTGGTGATTGCTTCTATCTTGGAGGGATCTACGTGAATACCTTCGTGATTCACCATGTGTCCTAAAAATTGCACTTCCTGTAGCCAAAATTCACATTTCGAGAATTTGGCGTAAAGCTTTTCCCTTCTTAACAAAGTTAAGAGTGCATGCAGGTGTTCACAATGCTCTTCCTGACTTTTGGAATAAATAAGTATATCGTCAATGAAGACAATTACAAATTTATCCAAATACGGTTTATAGATTCTATTCATCATGTCCATGAATGCTGCAGGAGCATTTGTTAGTCCAAAAGGCATGACTGTAAACTCGTAATGACCATACCTAGTTCTGAAAGCGGTTTTAGGTATGTCTTCTTCTTGTACCTTCAATTGGTGGTATCCGGATCGCACGTCTATCTTAGAAAAGTATCTAGCTCCTTGCAATTGATCAAAAAGATCATCAATCCTAGGTAATGGGTATCGATTCTTAATCGTAACCTTATTCAATTCCCTATAATCAATACACATTCGCATTGAACCATCTTTCTTTTTCACAAACAACACTGGTGCTCCCCACGGAGATGAACTAGGTTGTATGAATCCTTTACTTAATAATTCATCTAACTGCTTTTTCAATTCTACCATTTCGGTGGGTGCTAATCGATAGGGTGCCTTGGCTATCGGTGTGGTTCCAGGGATTAGATGAATCCTAAATTCTACTTCCCTATCTGGAGGTAATCCTGGTAGTTCTTCTGGGAATACATCCGGATATTCTGAAACTACAGGAATTTCCTTAAGTCCCTTACCCTTAGCGTTTATGATTACTGAAATCATACATATCAATCCTTGCTTTCGTTCATAACTAGCAACTTTCATTACTGAAATGAACTTCATTAGTTTACGTGGCATATCCCCTGTAACCATTATTATTTCTCCTGATGGTGTATGAACTTCTATGGAATTCTTGTCACAGAGGATTCGGGCATGGTTGGCTACTAACCAATCCATTCCTAGCACGACATCGAATCTAGCTAAATTCATAGGTAACAGGTTTGCAGAAAATTTATGGCCTAAGAGTTCTATCTTTTCTTCTTGCAAAACCTTATCCATGTTAACAGAATTACCGTCTGCGGTTTCTACTGTAAAAATCTGCCTAAGAGTGGTTAAGGGTAGCTTAAGAGCTTGGCAGAATGAAGTATTTATGAAACTTTGGTTTGCACCAGAGTCAAATAATACTTTTGCATAAACGTCATGAACTAGGAACGTACCAGCTATTACATTAGGGATCAGATCTGCTTCTTGGGTTGTCAGCTGAAAGGCTCTTGCATTTTTCTTGGTAGTCCCTTTGGCATGTTTGGCTTTATTATCAGCTGGTTTGACCAGTTTTGGACATTCTGGTCTAAAATGTCCAGCTTCTCTGCAGTAATAGCAGATCCTTGTTTTCTTTCCGCACTCCTCTTCTCGATGCCCTAGAGCTTTGCAGAAGTTGCAAGTTTCATTACATCTTCCAAAATGCTTCTTGTTACAATTTCTGCAGAATGGAGGGGTGGAAGATTGCCCAGTTCCCTTTTTCTTAAAATTACTATTATTACCCACACGAAATCCTTGGGTAATCTTTTGGGCTAACTCTTTTTTCCTGTTTTCTTCTCTCGTACGTACCAGCCCGTCGGTTAAGGTGTTGGCTAATTCCACCGCATCGTCAATTGTACGGGGTCTTGCAGCCTTGACGATGTCATGAATCTCGCTAATCAAACCCCAGATATAGCGAGAAACAAGTACCGGTTCTGGCGAAGCCAGAGTTGGTACAATTCGAGCATACTCGAAGAACTTCGAAGTATACCCTCGACAGTCAATATCCACCATTCGGTGGCTAAGGAACTTATTGGCCATTTGTTCTTTTTCATATTCAGGGCAGAATTTTCTTTCCACCAATTGCTTAAATTCTTCCCAATTCATAGCGTAAGCCATGTCACTTCCTTTGGCCTATAATACTGTATTCCACCACTCTAATGCCTCTTCCTTGAAAAGGTGAGAAACATACATGACCTTATCCTCCTCAGCACATTTACTTATTTTAATTACTGCCTCGGTCTTTTCCAACCAACACAGTGCAGCAGTCGCTCCTTCATTGCCCGCAAATTCGACAGGCTTACAGGCAAGAAATTCTTTATTAGTGCAACCAGGTGTTGCAACTTTCATTTTCTTGAGTATTGGGGCTTGAATTACGTTGTCATTATTGCCGCCTCCGTTAACACTGTTACTGGAATAATCGTCGTGCGTGCGTTTACTGGGGTTGGCTTGTCAAGGCTCAACAGGGCTTTTAACAGCAGCGACGATTGTTGGGATAGCATTTGCTATTCCCTGGGCAAAGATATTTTCTATATCTTGCCTATTAAGAAAGTGATCCTCATTGTTTTGCTCGGATTGGTTAACTTCGTTAACTGGTTCATTAACAGGGTGTTCCATCTGATAATTAACAATATATATATATATATATATATATATATATATATATATATATAGGGAGCCGCTAGAATGAGAACCACCTCGAGTTATGAGAACCGCGAGAACCACACCATCCGGGGCGAGTTGGACCAAATTTTTTTTACAACTAGATGTGTCTATTATAAACACATTCGTAAAAAAAATTAAAAAAAATGCCGTGTGGGTAGTTTTTTACACCACAAGTTTGGTGTTTTTTATTTTTTTTTTTTTGTTTTTTTACACCAAACTTGTGGTGTAAAAAACTACCCACACGACATTTTTTTAAATTTTTTTTTATGAATGTGTTTATAATACACACATCTAGTTGTAAAAAAAATTTTGGTCCACCTCGCCCCGGATGGTGTGGTTCTCGCGGTTCTCATAACTCGAGGTGGTTCTCATTCTAGCGGTCCCCTATATATATATATAGGGGCTGGTTAACGTACAAATGCGCTTATCGTACATTACGTACGCTACAATCTCAGCCGTCAGATCATCTTCCCGCATTGAAAATCGCATGTGAAATTGAATTACCACATGCGAAATTGTTACCAAAATTATCACATGCGAAATTGAATTACCACATGCGAAATTGTTACAAAAAAACAACATGCTATTTCATCAAAATTATCACATGCGAAATTGAATTACCACATGCGAATTGTTACAAAAAAACAACCTTCTATTTCATCAAAATTATCACATGCGAAATTGAATTACCACATGCGAAATTGTTACAAAAAAACACCTGCTATTTCATCAAAATTATCACATGCGAAATTATTACAAAAAAAAAAAACAACATGCGATTTTCATTGCGGGAAGATGATCTGACGGCTGAGATTGTAGCGTACGTAATGTACGATAACGGAATTTGTACAGTACCCTTTACCTATATATATATATATATATATATATATATATATATATATATATATATATATATATATATATATATATATATATAGGGGAAGGTTAAAATGAGAACCACCTCGAGTTGTAAGAACCACGAGAACCACCCCCGCGGGGGGCCGTCGGCGACGAAATTTTTTTACACCTAGATCCGTATATTTTATCGGGGGGTTTAAATTTTCGGTTCAAACGGCGCGCCCGAGGGGGTAGTTTTTTACGCCCAAAGTTTGGTAAAAAAAAAAAGAAAAATTAAAAAAATTAAAAAAACCCAAACTTTGGGCGTAAAAAACTACCCCATCGGGCGCGCCGTTTGAACCCAAAATTTACCCCCCGTGTTAAAATATACGGATCTAGGTGTAAAAAAAATTTCGTGGTCAACGGCCCCCCGCGGGGGTGGTTCTCACTGGTTCTTACAACTCGAGGTGGTTCTCATTTTAACCTTCCCCTATATATATATATATATATATATATATATATATATATATAAGGAGAGGATCATGAGAAAACTAGATATAAATGAGAAAACCAAAAAACTAGCCAAAAAAGCAATAAAAAGGAGGGGGGAGCCTTTTAATGAAGGAGGGGGGGACTTTTAATGAAGGAGGGGTAAAATTGGAAAAAAAAAATATATATAACTTTTCAAACATTTCCCATTTCTCCATACGTTATCATTTTAAAACAAAAATGGCACCATAAGATCACAAATTTTTGTATCTTTCATTCAAGTATATTCGAGCATATTTTTTATGACATAAAAAAAGATTTATGGTGTCGTCTTGTTTTCAATACTATTATTATAGTAGGGCACATGTGCAATATAACATGTACTACAATTGCATTACATGCTTAAAATTAGCTTTTTGAGTCTAGTTTAGCTTTTAGGGTTAGTTTTTTTGGAGGTTTAGGATTAGGATTAGGTTTTTGGGTGTGGGGGGGAGGGGGGTTTAGGTTTTTGGGGGGGTGGGGGTGGGGGGGTTTAGGATTTTTCGGGTTTACAATTGCATTACATGCTTAAAATTAGCTTTTTGAGTCTAGTTTAGCTTTTAGGGTTAGTTTTTTTGGAGGTTTAGGATTAGGATTAGGTTTTTGGGTGTGGGGGGGAGGGGGGTTTAGGTTTTTGGGGGGTGGGGGTGGGGGGGTTTAGGTTTTTTTCGGGTTTATGTTTAGGGTTTAGTTTTAGGTTTTTGGGAGCGTGGGGGGGTTTAGGTTTTTGGGGGGTGGGGGTGGGGGGGTTAGGCTTTTGGTGGGAGGGTGAATTTAGGTTTTTGGGGGGTGGGGGTGGGGGGTTTAGGTTTTTGGGGGGTGTCGGTGGGGGGTGGGTTAAGTGGTTTAAGCTTTATGTATTAGTGCACATGTGCAGTACAACAACAAAAAAAAAAAAAAATTTTTTTTTTTTTTTTGAAAATTTTTTTCTAGGCATAAAAACTAGCGATTTTTTTATTAAAAATTGTAAAAAAAAAAAAAAAAATTTTTGGTATGTTTTTAGGTTTTTTTTAGGCTTTTTTGGTTAGTTTTTTGGTTTTCTCATTTAAACTAGTTTTCTCATGATCCATCCCCTATATATATATATATATATATATATATATATATATATATATATATATATATATAAGTTATTGGCACAAAATAAATAACAACCAAACGCAATAAAGCAATCACACATAATCATGTCAACACGTATAGCCAAAATTGTCGACTTTGCGACTTTCATATTTCATATATATTTTAGTATGCATCCATACACACCAGATATATTACAAAAGTTTTATTTTAAGTTATTTTACATGATTATATTTTTATTATTATTTATTATTATTATTAAACACATAACCACACAACCACGCAACCACAACCAACTGGCGTCTTAGAAACGACGCTCCCTCTCGTCGTATTTCCACGTGATTCTCTCTCCCACATCACTAATTCTATTTCCTGCCTCCACCAGCTCCTCGCCATAGTTACGGAGTTCAGCCAAGTTTTCTGTGCTCATAGGTGGGTTTGGTGCAGGCTCAGGGTCAAACTGGGGGAAATAGACACCAGGGTTATTTAAAAGATTCTGAAATTACCAGTCGTTTGTCCGCCATTCTTCCAGCTCTCCTTGTAGAGGTCGGGGGTTGACAATAGGATCTGGGATAGCAGGTTCCAAATTAACTGGGAGTTGGGATTCAACAGGGTAATTGAAGAGGTTTTCATCGGCAGGTCCGATGAGATCACACTTTTCTAGTTTACGATCCAGCTCCTCCCATGGTGGCATTTCCTGGACTTGCCCTGAACTTTCCCCGATCTCCTTTCCTTTGCCTTTATCATTCGGATCCTCAGTCTTTTTAACTATAACACCCCGAAAACGGGCTTGGTAATTAAACTCAGTTAATACTAAAAGACGGGTAACGTACCGTTATTAGTAAAAATAACCCGGCAAATATTTGGATTTAAATAAGAAATCCTAATATTAAATAAAAACGAATCAAAGTTTTAAGGAATTAAGTTTATAAGAGCCTGAGTTAACGGGACTTAAAATAAAACGGGTTATGACTTCCCGAACCCAGTAAGCTAACTAGGAATAATTAACCTAGTTAATAAGAGGGAATGTTACTAGAAATAAGTAGGTTATGGCCGACTTAATAACTAACCAAACTAGAGGGACTTAAGTTGCAAACATAGGAACTTGATTTATAAAAAAAAACTAAAAATCAAACACAACACACACTTAGTGTGTGTGTGTGTGTGCGTACGACCAGGGACAAGAGCAAGGAGCTCAAAACCCTAAATCAACAAATTGGTCAAATTGAAGCTCGAATCAAGATCCAAATCAATGCATGAACGCGTAGAAACGATCACCAAGTCAAGGGGATCGTGAGGTATGTTGAATTTCTAACATTCGTGAAGTTGTAAAAATTTGATAATCATCCTAATCGCGAATTAGGCATGAATTAGAGAAGCTATGGCTAGATTAGTGATGTATACTTGCTTAGGAACGAAACCCTAAGTGAAAATCATGCATATGATGCTATGACTTGAATGAATTGGTGATTACCTATATGTGTGTTAAATGGGTTTATTGACAATATGATGAACACTCGGATTAGAGTGTTAATTTGATGAATATTGATTGTTATGATATAAGTTCTTGATGTAGTTCATGAAAACTAGACATAGAGGTTTGATTTTGATGTAAATCTTGGTGAAAATAATTAGTTATGAACTAGTTAGTAAATATGTGAAATTATGCACATTAGGTGTTTGTTAAAATGCCTAAATGAGAACTAAAGTATTGAATTTAGAATGAAAACGCGTATTTGAATGATATGACAATTACGCGTGATATGAAGTGATAAGAGTTCTAAATACTATGTTGATTTAGACTTAATGTAGTAAACATGTGATTGAAAGTAGTTAACTTTAGATAAGTTAAGTTAACTAGTCATGAAGCCGAATAGTAGCTTCGGCATAGAAAATAAGTGAGGTGGAATAGTCGTGATTGTTAATGACTAATTTAACCGCCTTGTAAATGTTTGACAATAGTTTGACGCGTAACAAGCTAGGTGAAAGCTTGGAAGAGGGAGCGGGTCAAACGGAGCAATTACGGAAAGAAAAGCGTGGCGTGGATGCGAGGTAAGTGTAATTTACACACTTATGTAGAATACTCGTTTATTCGATACGTTGTAAACGTGATAATGATAATATTGGAAATATGGAAATTTGTCAAGTGTCAACTAATGTAAATCAAGGATAAAAGGATACCCATGGCGTAAGCCAAAATGGGTTGAAATTGTAAGAAAAGAGTGTAAAAGAAAAAGGGTATGGTTATAAAATCCGGGATGGGATAGATGTATGAATTGGAAATCAAAAACGATGTTTTTGATTAAATAAATAATGTTGGGCATATAGTCCAAACGGGTCGAATGGTGATGATAACACCATTTGACAATATCGACTAATGTGGTTGTCAAGTCTTATGTTAACAGGACCGATTAGCAAATCGGATAATTGCGTCACCATTGATGGTGTGATAATGAAAACAAGGTATAAATCGGGTCTACTTGTTGATCCGGGCCAGGTACGCATAATTATGTTGTAGTTAAAAGTGCTATTTTGGTCGAATAATTTGAGAGAGAGTCCTTAGTCATAAAAGGACTAAAATCGACCAAAACGCCCCTGTAGGCTAAATGGAACAAACGATACTTAAAGGTTGTTTGGAAACGAGTTTTATGACTAGGTAAATACTTAGAATAAGTATAGAAACTGAAAGAGGTATTATATTAGCCAAATGACACTATTTGAGTTTTTGCCGTAAAATAATGATTCGAGAGGTAAAATTTGGTTTATATTGATCACCACATTAAACCTGCCATAAACACAGTTGTGGTGGGAGATTATAGGATAAGAAATGTGGTGATGAAGTGCTAGAAGTAAATGAAAGCGATTTCATGCTTTAAAGTGCTTAAAATACCCTTAACGGGTCAAAATAAGCATACGAGCGAAAACGGGTTTAAATTGTGTAATAAACCTATGATTAGAACCTAATATGATAGGTAACATTAATTTGAAGAAGTGTATGAGATATAGGAATCAAACAAATACGTTTGGTTGATAAAATGCATAAACGGATTAAAATTCGGTAAAAAGGTAACGAGTCGAAGGCTTATAAGTCTCAAAATTTCTTATGTTGGATGTAGGATTTTAACTCCATAAGATGGAGGATTAAATTACGGACGCGTAGGAAAAAGAATCGGGTAAAACGGATCAATAAGGAAGAAGTTATGGCCGTTTCCGTGAAAACTGGCATAGCTGAACTGAGCTGCAGAGCTGCTGGAAAACTGTCTCCCTCGCGTGGCGCGAGGAAGCAACCTGGTTTCTTCGCGTGGCGCGAAAAGCCCTGTTTTGGCGAAAAATTTTTATTTTAATCAGTTTCACTTCCCGGACTCGTTTAAATACGTTCTAAGTTACGTATGACTAATCCAACTCATGTTTTATGAGTTTCAGGTATAATTTTAGCACCGGCGGTCGATCAAGCACAACGAAGAACCGAACACGATCAAGAAATAAGCTTCCGCACTATGTATCTTTGTTATGTTAAATGACGAACTCACACATGATATGTTGTATAGTTTTAATTCTGTAAAAAGTTTAATGAACCCGTATTTTCAATGTATTTGAAATCATAACTACCCGTTTATTTTCGTAATTTATACGAAAACCGTTAAATAATAATAAGGGTGTTACAAGTTGGTAATCAGAGCTAATGGTTAAAGAATAAAGTGTGTTCGGTTCGAGGCTTGATCGCAAATCCGGTAAGTACATGTATGTTAATAGTTTAGCATGCTAAAGTGTTGTAAACAACACATAGGGCTACCGTGTGATACACGTTACCCCAATTGAAATGATTGATATAGTTGACGAAAATGCGTGCATTGACGCGTATAGTAGAAAAAGCCTTGTATTAGAATACGGGCGATTATTGAAGTAGATGTTACTAACTTTTGTGAATGTTTTAATTGAAGGACACTCGCTTTTGAAGACGACGAGAGTCAAACGAATTGTGGATATGATGATGGAATGGTCCGAGATATGACAAGAAGAGCATGCTCATTAAGGACCTAAATCGCGTAATGGTCGCGAACAAGGCTAATGGCAAGAAAAGCCCGTTAGGGCAAGCATTTACCAGGTGCACGTTTAAATTATTGCATGAATATAAACATGCAACCAATACGTAGAAATTGATAGTTGCAGATTTAGATTGAAAACTTGGACAAACCTGAATAGAATACCTATTCAGGATATTGTTTCCAAGAGAAACAAATAGAGGCATTACTTACATAGGGTGTAATGTGAAAATTATAAAAAGGTCATGTATACCAGGTGTTGATCGCTTACTCTGGCCAAGTAAGTAGTGAACACGTGGTACCATGAACTTCTTATGATGGACACATTTATGTCCGATGTAGTAAGGGTGGGGTGAATGGGACTAACTTAAATGGTACCCAAATGAATCAAATAAGTAAGACGTTTGATGGTAAACGTAAACGTAAGTCGGATGATGAAAGCGTATTACGTAAGAATAACGAGCCCGAGAGAAGGGACAAGGATTAAGTAAAAAGAAAATACAGACCGACCAATAGGAATGCTAAGGCATAGGGATAAAAGTTTGACTGTCACAAGTGATGAAATTCACATGGACAAGTCAAACAAATTGAATAAAGAATAAAGGACTTGATTGAATAAAAGCGATGGATCTCGCTAAGACGACCAAATAAATTAAAATAACGTCTAAATCCATATAAAAATGGTTACTTGAAAATGATTACGGTAAAGATACCCGATGAATGGGTAGGATTTGGAAAGAATGCGTAAACCAAGAGACGGGAACGCGAAACAGAAAGTCAAAAGACTCGGAATATGAGTCATGACTAAAAGACAATGAGAATTTGCAAACAGAAATGTTAATAACTACGCTCAACTATTTTAAAGTTGAACGGGTCGAATAAAGAACAGAGTTTGATGTTCACAAGTGATGAAATTTCACACGAACAAGTCAAACGAGATAAATAAAGTATAAAAACTTGGTAGTGCAAGTAAGCGCAAACCGAATAATGGAAGCGCGAAACATTAATGAAACTACGTGATGGCTCATAAAGGAATATATATAGGAAAAACGCAAACTAGCGAAACAAAAATGTTAAAAACATTAAAATAAAAGAACCCGGGTAATGGGACGTAAAGAAGTACAGGTAAGAACCTGGTAACGATAAGTGTAGGGCAAACTGACGTGTAATTGACGTTAGAAGTCAAGAAGTCGGAAAGATAATTCAAAAGAAAACAATGTAGCCTTAGACTACGGTCAAGGTCAAAAGAAATCCAAAAAGTAAAGGTGAATAATTCTAAAACATAAGAAGGGGTGCCTTAACGCCATATGCGTACATAAATGTATACACATTTGAATAAAGACCCGAATAAAAGATGATCTACGGGATCATCATAACCTACGGGATATTAATTAGAGCAAAGGTCTACGGGGCCAAAATGACCCACGGGTCATGAATTGAAGCAAAAGGATCATAAAGGCCTCGCCTCAAAGAGGTGAAAGCATAAGGAAATAGCCTACGAGGTTAAGTGAAGGAACCTACGGGCCGATAGTGTGAGGTAAGGGAACTTGTTACGATTCCACGTATAAAACTAAGATTTTAAAAGAATAAATTATGGACTGTCAATAACATGTTATGGACAATTGACAAAAGTTAAAGAAAAGATCCTAAAACTAAAACTTCGATTTTAGTAAGAAATAACGTTGTTACAAATATAAAGTCTGATAGGAATTTGAATAATAAGCATGAAAGGTTCAAGTTTTGACACTGATAGGCGCAAGACGATATATTTGAAAAGTGATATTTTCGAAAATGAAAGGTTGATACAAACTAAACATGATGTGACACGATCACGGTTAGGAAATGTAATGTGAAGTAAAATCACATTGTAACCAAGCGAGCGGTGAAAAGTAACGGGACTAATAAGTCTAGTTAGTAAGACCGGTTAAGGCCAGTAATTCAAATCAATAAAAACTGGTTTGCTTGTAAGCGGTGGATTCCGTATAACTGAACCGAATAAATAAATCTGAAAACAAAAGAAATTACTGCTAAAAGTGAAATATTTCACTAAAGACCTTTAAACGGGTCAAGGTAACGGATTCACCAAGAGTTCGATAATATATAAAAGCGATGGAAATCGCTAAGTTAACGAAATTAGTAGAAATAACGGAATTACGTTATTTCAAGTTACATTATGTCGTATGAGGTACGTAGAGGTTCTGTAACCAAAAAGATATTACCATAATTTTTCTGGTAATACTAACAATTGGTTAAGGTATGAATAATGCTTAAGAGATTACTCAGATCAACGCATTGAGTTTAGAACTCAATGAACTATGTAAGCAAGGTTTCGAGGACGAAACCTCTTTAAGGGGGGTAGACTTGTAACACCCCGAAAACGGGCTTGGTAATTAAACTCAGTTAATACTAAAAGACGGGTAGCGTACCGTTATTAGTAAAAATAACCCGGCAAATATTTGGATTTAAATAAGAAATCCTAATATTAAATAAAAACGAATCAAAGTTTTAAGGAATTAAGTTTATAAGAGCCTGAGTTAACGGGACTTAAAATAAAACGGGTTATGACTTCCCGAACCCAGTAAGCTAACTAGGAATAATTAACCTAGTTAATAAGAGGGAATGTTACTAGAAATAAGTAGGTTATGACCTACTTAATAACTAACCAAACTAGAGGGACTTAAGTTGCAAACATAGGAACTTGATTTATAAAAAAAACTAAAAATCAAACACAACACACACTTAGTGTGTGTGTGTGTGTGCGTACGACAAGGGACAAGAGCAAGGAGCTCAAAACCCTAGATCAACAAATTGGTCAAATTGAAGCTCGAATCAAGATCCAAATCAATGCATGAACGCGTAGAAACGATCACCAAGTCTAGGGGATCGTGAGGTATGTTGAATTTCTAACATTCGTGAAGTTGTAAAAATTTGATAATCATCCTAATCGCGAATTAGGCATGAATTAGAGAAGCTATGGCTAGATTAGTGATGTATACTTGCTTAGGAACGAAACCCTAAGTGAAAATCATGCATATGATGCTATGACTTGAATGAATTGGTGATTACCTATATGTGTGTTAAATGGATTTATTGACAATATGATGAACACTCGGATTAGAGTGTTAATTTGATGAATATTGATTGTTATGATATAAGTTCTTGATGTTGTTCATGAACACTAGACATAGAGGTTTGATTTTGATGTAAATCTTGGTGAAAATAATTAGTTATGAACTAGTTAGTAAATATGTGAAATTATGCACATTAGGTATTTGTTAAAATGCCTAAATGAGAACTAAAGTATTGAATTTAGAGTGAAAACGCGTATTTGAATGATATGGCAATTACGCGTGATATGAAGTGATAAGAGTTCTAAATACTATGTTGATTTAGACTTAATGTAGTAAACATGTGATTGAAAGTAGTTAACTTTAGATAAGTTAAGTTAACTAATCATGAAGCCGAATAGTAGCTTCGGCATAGAAAATAAGTGAGGTGGAATAGTCGTGATTGTTAATGACTAATTTAACCGCCTTGTAAATGTTTGACAATAGTTTGACGCGTAACAAGCTAGGTGAAAGATTGGAAGAGGGAGCGGGTCAAACGGAGCAATTACGGAAAGAAAACCGTGGCGTGGATGCGAGGTAAGTGTAATTTACACACTTATGTAGAATACTCGTTTATTCGATACGTTGTAAACGTGATAATGATAATATTGGAAATATGGAAATTTGTTAAGTGTCGACTAATGTAAATCAAGGATAAAAGGATACCCATGGCGTAAGCCGAAATGGGTTGAAATTGTAAGAAAAGAGTGTCAAAAGAAAAAGGGTATGGTTATAAAATCCGGGATGGGATGGATGTATGAATTGGAAATCAAAAACGATGTTTTTGATTAAATAAATAATGTTGGGCATATAGTCCAAACGGGTCGAATGGTGATGATAACACCATTTGACAATATCGACTAATGTGGTTGTCAAGTCTTATGTTAACAGGACCGATTAGCAAATCGGATAATTGTGTCACCATTGATGGTGTGATAATGAAAACAAGGTATAAATCGGGTCTACTTGTTGATCCGGGCCAGGTACGCATAATTATGTTGTAGTTAAAAGTGCTATTTTGGTCGAATAATTTGAGAGAGAGTCCTTAGTCATAAAAGGACTAAAATCGACCAAAACGCCCGTGTAGGCTAAATGGAACAAACGATCCTTAAAGGTTGTTTGGAAACGAGTTTTATGACTAGGTAAATACTTAGAATAAGTATAGAAACTGAAAGAGGTATTATATTAGCCAAATGGCACTATTTGAGTTTTTGCCGTAAAATAATGATTCGAGAGGTAAAATTTGGTTTATATTGATCACCACATTAAACCTGCCATAAACACAGTTGTGGTGGGAGATTATAGGATAATAAATGTGGTGATGAAGTGCTAGAAGTAAATGAAAGCGATTTCATGCTTTAAAGTGCTTAAAATACCCTTAACGGGTCAAAATAAGCATACGAGCGAAAACGGGTTTAAATTGTGTAATAAACCTATGATTAGAACCTAATATGATAGGTAACATTAATTTGAAGAAGTGTATGAGATATAGGAATCAAACAAATACGTTTGGTTGATAAAATGCATAAACGGGTTAAAATTCGGTAAAAAGGTAACGAGTTGAAGGCTTATAAGTCTCAAAATTTCTTATGTTGGATGTAGTATTTTAACTCCATAAGATGGAGGATTAAATTACGGACGCGTAGGAAAAAGAATCGGGTAAAACGGATCAATAACGAAGAAGTTATGGCCGTTTCCGTGAAAACTGGCATAGCTGAACTGAGCTGCAGAGCTGCTGGAAAACTGTCTCCCTCGCGTGGCGCGAGGGAGCAACCTGGTTTCTTCGCGTGGCGCGAAAAGCCTTGTTTTGGCGAAATTTTTTTATTTTAATCAGTTTCACTTCCCGGACTCGTTTAAATACGTTCTAAGTTACGTATGACTAATCCAACTCATGTTTTATGAGTTTCAGGTATAATTTTAGCACCGGCGGACGATCAAGCACAACGAAGAACCGAACACGATCAAGAAATAAGCTTCCGCACTATGTATCTTTGTTATGTTAAATGACGAACTCACACATGATATGTTGTATAGTTTTAATTCTGTAAAAAGTTTAATGAACCCGTATTTTCAATGTATTTGAAATCATAACTACCCGTTTATTTTCGTAATTTATACGAAAACCGTTAAATAATAATAAGGGTGTTACATTAACCCTCTGTGCTGCTGGTTTCTTCCTACGCCCACGTTTCCAGTCCAAGATTCTTCTTCTCTTTTTCGGCTTTGGTTTCTCCTGAGCCTGGGCTTGAAAAGTTAGTGGTTCCTCCGTATCTACCTGGTAGCCAGATGGGTTTCCTGTGGTATCCATATCGGTGCTATGGATAGTAAAGTTTCGTAGTGCCTCCGACAGTTCATTCATGCTGATAACACATATGAAGAAACACACACAAACTTAAGTTAAAATTTTTATTTATTGTAAATTAAATTTTCACAAAATCACAAAATGGCAATCAGAAAATTAAGTATTTCTAAATAGTTAATTGGCTTAAATCAGTGGCTCTGATACCACCTTTTTCTATCACGGCCCCCGGCTCGGTGTTATCCGATACAGAAACCGCGGGACAGAAACCCGTGGTAATTGTTATTTAATTTGGCAGCGGAAATGTTGACAGGATCTTTTAAACTGAAAATATTTAATTATTTTATTTCACATATTTGGGATAAACCCCATAATTTACATTAAAGGAATTTCACGAGGAAGTCCCCTGTTTTACAAAACATGTTTATTTATTTTACTGAGCCACCTCTTCAAGCTTTAGTGCTACGCGGCACTTTTTCCTTGGTTCACAGTAAGTCACCTGAAACATGTTTTAAAAAGATTTTTATCAGCGGGGAAATACTGGCGAGTCACTCAATTTGTACAAAACGACACATTGTTATAATACACAGTATTAAGGGTGATTACAATGTTTCTATCAACCAATTACCCCAAATCGGTATTTGTCACTTGACTGTGTCTGTGACTATGGTCAGATCACCCATTGGCTAACCCGTTGTCCAATGGTGACGGGTATCAAGTAATGTATTCAAAACCCCACATACCGGCAGTAATTGAAGATTACAAAGACTTAATCCCTGTAATTATAACTTTGAAAACAAGTAGGGTTTTGGGAAACCAATTTGATAAAAAGAGAATGACTCACTTTGCAAATTTAGACGGGCAGAGTTTTGCCTACTGATTTTAGCCTGGTAACCTAGTTAAATAACAATGCACACGAAACTAGGTCAGTAACTTAATACAACATTTACGATAAACTCACGAAATCAAAACCCTCACGACAAATGACAAAGTATAGCCCGGATTCGGGCAGCACTTAAACATCCATCGGATCGGTTTCAATCGATCGGACATTGTATCGTAGCAGTGATCGAGTTAATACCTTGTATTCGTAGCAGCGCCTTGACACCTTAAAACTTGTTTTAAGCAGAAGTTGGACGTTTTGAAACTGAATTTTCGAATACAGAAGCAAGTCCCATGCACAGGAAATTTATAGCAACATTTTTGGTTTTACGCGGCCCGCGTAAACCTTAACAAGATCTTACGCGGCCCGCGAGGGCCCCTAGTCTACGTGTAGGGCTAGCGTGTCACAGGTAGGTCCGCCATGTGTGCGACACGTGGCCTAAGCGCTTATCCGGAGATTTTAAGTTGTCGCGGCCCGCGTAGCCTTACCTTATGGCTTACGCGGCCCGCGTGGAAACCAAATTTCTTAAATTCTTGATTTTTCATGAATATTAGGGTTTCAGGGGTCCGGGTTTTCACTTACGGGTCGTTTATGGACATTTTTGCAGGTCCTTACAGTTATCGACAATGAAATATGCACAGACGTGACTGCGAGTTGTAGAATGCGCAACACATATCACCACTGTAACACGTGAAGAAAAGCCCTTAACAACCCCTGTCCACGTTAGGTGCTGAGTCCAAACTATAGTACTATCGTTGCTAAGGTGTCAGGCAACAATCACTGTGTAAACATAATATACTAGCATTCATCGAATAACACGTATAACATTCGAGAGTGGTTAGTGTATAAAAGTGTTTGCGTTATGTGTTGATTGTGATTTGATATAAGTAACGTATGTAACACTCAAAAGTGCTTAAAGCAAAAAGGGATCGAGTATACTCACTTATTGTGTTTAGTAAATAAACACTCTCTTGGATTGAAGGGAGCGCTGAGAAATTAGCCTGAACATAGTATGACAGTATAAGCGTTGAACGGTGCGTAAAACGATGCGATTGAACTGAGTGACGGAGGGTTATCCGATCGGATGGCCTTCCGGACGGATGGCCATTCGCTCGTAGGGTTGTTCGTTTGGGATGGATGTGTTTGTGTATGATGGAACTTTGAAGTTTTCGTCGTAGAATTTTATAAAATAGGAAGTGTTTCTACAAATCAGGTCATCCGGTCGGATGGTCATCCGGACGGATGGCCGTTTGGTCGGATGGCAGTTCGTTTGAAACTAACATTCCTTTTGAAATTTTGTGGAAGAGTCTAAGTGTTGGAAAATGTCACAAGCATTGAATGTCACAAGTCATCCGATCGGATTGTCGTTCGATCGGATGGTAATCCGATCGGACGGCAGTCCGTTCAGCAACTTGTTTGCTTTGAAACTTGCAGAAATTTGTTAAGTTTGGAACGTTTTACGATTGTATCGAGACGGTATGACAACGTGTTAAACAACGGAACCCCCATCAAGTCCAAGTCATTCGATCGGATGGGAATCACCCCGTCCGATCAGTCAACTGTTCTTGACGGTTATTCATGTTCAACCTGTGAATCGGTTGTCTCTTTGATAGAAATCCATTCTTGGACCGACACTTCACCAGAGAATGGGTAGAAGGCCTGAATGAGCTCGGATCCTATCGGTTTTTATGTGAAAAGTTGATATTGTTGAAGAAAAGTTTGAAACACTTTGGTTATGTTTAGATTTTAGGAGAAATCAGTGTTAAAACATTGTAGAAATCCTTTGGATCTGAGTTGTTCTTGGTGGGATGAGGTCACACCTTGGTGTTCTTGAGAACCCATGATGACATCATCCTAAAACACCCCAAATCCACCGATTTCATGGTGAAAAGTTAAGATTTAATGGTGAAAATGAAGAAGAAGTCTGTGTAGATGATAAAAGTACAAGATTTGAGGTAGAAACTTACGAGAATCGCGAGGAATCGAGAGGAAATAGCCCAAGTGCGTGCTGGTCGGAGGAGGAGTCGTCACATCACTGTTCATGATGTGACAGGTGCTATTTATATGCAAGAGATGAGAAAAGGAGGTGTGAGATGATGGATCGGAGGGCCTTCCGATCGGATGGCATTCGCCAGTTGGTTTCCGACTTTGTTTCGTGCGTTGAGCGTTGCGATGCGTTGCGAGTAAGCGATGCGATAGTATTACCCACTATTTACACAAATATTATAACTACTAATGTTCACAAAAGTAAATTTCGATTTCGAGTGCGCGATGAGATTGTGTTGCGATAGAGTTGCGATTGCGTTTGCAATTAATCACCTCAACAAATATAAACATGCACAAATAACACATAATAGCACACACACGTAAAACAATATCCATAACCTATAATTCGGGTTGCGATGCGATAACGATGCGATTAGCGATAAGTCGATTAACGATTAAATAACGATTATGGCATTTACTCCACATAATACAACTAAAGTAGCATAAAATTAAAGTATCGATTATCGAGTCGAGAAGTACAAGTAGTAATTAAGCAAGGAATGACAGATTGAATTAGCAATCTTTTCTTCCTTTGACTTTGACTTGTACTTTGACTTTAAAAAGTCGGGTTGTTACAAGTGGGTGCCCCGAGAGTGCTCGAGATTGATTCTGTTGGCCGTTAAAAAAACTACAATTATTAAGTAAAATTATAAGTTTAGCATTTTACTACAATTATTAGGTAAAAGACTTAATTGCCAAAATCGTCCCTGAGGTTTATGCATGTTTGCTAGTTTCATCCAAAACAAATCATATGACCCTTCACTTTTGAGACTTTTTACCATTTTCATCCAAATGTCTAATTTGCTTTATTTATTGTTAGACATTTGGATGAAAATGAAAAAAAATCACAAATCTTAGGGACGATTTTGGCAAAAGAGTTAGACGTTTGGATGAAAATGACAAAAAATCCTGAAAGTGAAGGGCAATATGGTACAAAAAGGTTGTTTTGGATGAAACTGTCAAACATATCCAAATCTTAAACCTTAGGGACGATTTTGGCAATTTAGTTATAAGTTTATAACTGATATTAGGTTAACAAAGACAAATAAGTATTAGTTTTCTTAATAATTTATTTTGTGTTTGAAGAGGTAACATCCCAAACACTCCAATCCAAGGCTCTCCGGACAACCAAATGAGCGTGCTTAACCGGCAGGGAAATGATGTCGCACGACAAAAAGTGGACTTCTACCACTAACATCATCGAGCGGAAACGACCACCGAACCATACTAACGGTGAAGGTACGTAAATTGGGTAATTATTATTGGGACATTATACCACTACACCCCCCTTTAACTTCAGGCCCCATGCTGACAAGGCGGCCACTTGTCGCTTCATGCCCAAGGGTGGATCATTTTCACTCACCACTACACATGGTCTTAGAAATGATAGTTTTTTTTTCTAATACTCCGAAGTCTGAACAATACCTTATTCTACGGTATATCAATCTTCAGAAACAAATACTTATTCTCACGTCGAATGTGATCTCAGTGAAGCAACTCTCTTTGTTCACGTCGAAGGTGGTCTCAGTGAAACAACTCTCTTTGTTGCGAGTTTAATTGGTGTTTGTTTTGCAGGTTTAGCTGCCGAAAAAGGTTCTAATCAGCCTGCTTTTAAGCAATGGTTTTCAAATCTTTAGTATTCTTATATATCGGTATCATGATCTAACATAAGAAAGATACACACTATATAAAAACACCAGGTTTGATCATTATGTTAGTATGTCTTGTGACCACTAACTATAAAACATGATAACAACTAGTATTAAGCCCCTTCGCGTTGTGGTGGGGGTGTAAAACCATGACAAATAGCACCAATGCCACAGCACCGCCAACGACCATCAACATTGAAGTTGCGACGTGTTAATGCGAAGAAATTAGACCGAAACATAAAACATAGAAAATAATAACTAAGCCGATTAGGACCAGCGCGTCGCGATGAACCTATCAAACGGGAAAAAATAGACAGCCCTAAACACGTTTAACCACACACGCACGTTGCGTAATATTAACTCGCAAAATTTAGAATGAATTGTAAAACAAAACGTAAAAACGTTGAACCACACACAAACGTTGCGTCGTGTTAACTTACAAAATTTATAAAAAAAAAAACGTAAAACAAACATTTTGCAAATTATGAAAAGTGTAGGGTACCAAAGTTGAAAGTAAAAAAAGTTGTGAGGTTAAATTGGTAAAGATAGAAAGCTTTTGGGTTAAAAGTAAAAAACTAAAGTAGCTTTGGGTTAAAAGTGTAATTATATAATATTTTTTTGAAAAACTCCTTAAACATAGAATACAACTTATTTATGCACCACAATGTTGTAAATTTATAATGGGTTAATAAGCTTACTTTTTGTTACAACCTTCATTTTTTTATTTTCCCATAAACTAATATAAGCATGTATGATTTGGTTATGGTTGGGCACTTGGGCTAATTAAATGCAGTTAGATTTTAATCCATACCGCAAAATGAAAATGAAGCATTGATTTCAAAATGAGTCTAGTGCGGTAGCTTAATACAAGAAAATCGTCATTAAAAAAAACAGTTTCTAGTTATGATTTGATATTTCAGTTAAACTAGCAATAAGACCCACGCGCGTTGCGGCGCGTGTACGTCGCAAACATCGAATGGATTAGTCCCAACGTGATGTGATGCTTTAATCATATGAAAACGCGCATTTTGACGTATCCGATTAAACTCAATGTAACCTATATAAGCATTGCGATTGGATCAAAACATAAAGAATCAAATTAATACCGTACAATCATAACGTATTATATGTGACCTGACTCATGCATAGAAAACGTAACGCATGTAACGGAAAATTTGACACGTATAATTAAAATAGATTAATTACAGCTTTTGAAAAAAATGGAAAAAAAGAAACCACAATTTGACTCCACTTTATTCGAAACAAAATTTACGAAACATTCATATAATAAGCACGAAAACATATTATATTTGACTTGACTCGTTTTCCAAAAAAAGTTTACGTCGAAACATACACCAACTCGAATTTATACCGAAACGTATATAAAAATGCGCACGTAAAAATGGTTTTATTAAACGAAACATATTATATTTTACCTGACTCATTTCCAGAAAAGTTTATGTCGAAAAGTAGAGCAAATTGAATTCATACCGGCACATACATAAAAATATGCATCTAAAAAATAGTTTTTATTTTTTTAAGTAAAGGAGGTATAGGGGTAAACTCAAAACAAATTATTAGTAAAAAAACTTAATAGGTTAAATACGTTCGTAAAATCGTGCCAAGTAACACTAATGCCACACTGCCAGTGACCACCAACTTCAGAAGAGTTTGTAAAAGTAAAATAAATAAAAAAGGAATAAATAACACCGAACGAAAAACAGACGTAAAATTGTTGAACCACACACGCCCGTTGCAACATGTTAATGCGAAAAATTAGATCGTAACATAAAACGTAGAAAAAATAACTAAGTCGATCTAGAACCCTCGCGTTGCGATGAACTTGCCAAATGGAGAAAAATAGACGCGTTGCGATAGGCATGTTAAACAGGAAAAAATGACAAAAAAATGTTGAACCCCACACGAACATTGCGGCGTGTTGACCCGCAAATTTAGAACAAAACGTAAAACGAAAAACTTACGAAAGATAAAAGTATGAGGGACTAAAGTTGAACATAAAAAAGTGTTTGTGTTAAATTGCAAAAGATGAAAAGTTTTGGGTTAAAAGTAAAACATTCAAAAGGGTTAAAATGTAGAAGATAAAAAACTTTTGGATTAAAAATGAAAATCAATTTTTTTTTAAAAACACCCGATGCATTAGGTACAACAATATATGCAACAATATGTTGCTTAACTTGCCAAACGGAGAAAAATAGACGCGTTGCGACAGACATATTAAACGGGAAAAATGACGAAAAAATGTTGAACCCCACACGAACATTGCGGCGTGTTGACCCGCAAATTTAGAACGAAACGTAAAACGAAAACTTACGAAAGATAAAAGTATGAGGGACTAAAGTTGAACATAAAAAAATGTTTGTGTTAAATTGGAAAAGATGAAAAGTTTTGGGTTAAAAGTAAAACATTCAAAAGGGTTAAAATGTAGAAGATAAAAAATTTTGGATTAAAAATGAAAATCAATTTTTTTTTTTAAAAACACCCAATATATTAGGTACTGTTGTGAACTAGAAACTATTAGCAATGTATAGAAGAGAATGAGAAAATGGGAGATGAATTTCTTATTGATATATCCCATACAAAATACATGAGCCACTATATATAGGCTATAACATTAATACAAACATAAATGTGACATGGGAGTTAGAAATGTGGATAGTCACTAATAATGGACGCATTCATAACACTCCCCCTTGACTATCCACATGATGATATACTATTCTTTAATACGTTTGGTGATGCTGCCTCGTTAAAAACCTTGCTAGGAAAACCCAGTGGGACAAAACCTCAGCTAAGGAAAAAAGAGTGCAGCGCGTATTGTCTCCCCCTAATACTTCTGGATCAGGTATGTTGCCTCATTAAAGAAAAAGAGTACATACACTGTGTATATTATGGGTACGTTACTCCCCCTCAATTTTACTTGTATATCTTGATGATGTTGAATTCAATCTTCTGTGACAATTGCTTAACCTGATATTTAGCGTAGTCTTCTTTGATTTGGGTGTTGTTGTCTACAATGTCTTCATACAGTATAGCTTGAGCTTCTCTTGATCAACTCTAATCTACATACTTCTTAAATATGCTGAAATCTTCGACCTTCATAACTTGTATCTAGATTGAGATCGAACTCTATGCGAGTCTAAGATATATCAATCATAACCCAGGACGCCATATTGTTCTTGTGGAACTATCCCGTGTCTCGAGTTTGTAAATATGTCAAATAATTATTTAATGCGCTTTATAATTCTGTCTCGTTAAAAACCATGCTAGGAAAACCCAATGGGACAAAACCGTAGCTAAGGGAAAAGAGTTCACTACGCATTATACATAATTAACAACATGATTTATGATGATGTTAAATTAGTACTTCGGGACCTATAAGATAAACTGATACTACTGGATCAGTTATGTTGTCTCGTTAAAAACCTTACCAAGAAAAACCCAATGGGAAAAACTTAGTGAAGGGAAAAAGAGTGCAACATTTGAGATTAGAACTGTAATCTTACCAATACAACGTAATATCAGACGTTGTCTTGTTTGCAAGATACGTCAATGCTCTGATCGCAATTAAGTATGGTACTTCTTGACTAAATAGTTCAACATCCTTTTTCTTGGGGTTGATAAGAATATTTTTTTCTATGTCAAGCGATCAGACAATTGTTCATGTACTCAACGAATGAGCTTTTTCTATATAACGTCTTCTAGATGTAGTCAGATTGATGAGCAAAAATAGTACATATATACTCGAAACTACAGGTCGAGGATAACTACACTTTGTAAAGGTCATTCAAAATTTTCCTCTTTAGTTTGAGAGTTCCCTCTCGATGATGTTTACATTATCACTGTAAGAGTGAAATCTTGTTAAATAGATGTAGCTCATTTTATCGAAATTATACCTCTATTTTCAGAGTATAGTCGACTGTACCACATACGAGTAGTTTCCTTTAAGATTCATATATATAACACATGTGGGGTTATTATTTCATAATGCTTTGAGCATTTTTAATCCTTCAGGGGTTTTCATACATATGTCATTTGCAATTGTCTCGTACATGTATACGGTGATGACATCCATAAGTTGTTTTATCTGAAGTCATTCTGAGATTGCGAGGCCGCTTAAACATCTAAAGATTATCGCATCCACTACAGGGGTATACGTTTCCTCGAAATCAACTGCTGGGATTTGGGGAAAATCTTTATGTTAAAATGCGTGCCTTACATCGCAAAAACTCATTATTTACGTTTCCTTTTATTTAAAGACACCCATTTATAACCTACTGGTTTGACGTCTATGGGTGTTCGAACTGCTGGTTCGAAAACGTTTAGTTTGTCGAGCAAATTTAGTTCAACCTTAAGTCATGTAGCCATTTTGGCTATTTGTGTGCGTACACTCTTGCACACTTTCTGTGACAACCCGCACTAAACCAGGTATCCGTACAACTTAATTAATGATTAATTACTACTTGATTACTGTGCTTGTTTGAACTAGCTGATAAACTGCTACCTGCATACTGATACATGCACTTACTTGCATCATACTTTATTTGCTGTCACTACATTAATTACATACTGAACCCTAGTGACAAACATGATGCACAAAAAGCACAGTAGCACTAAACGGATACACGGCGAACATGCTGATATGACCAGCATCAGGCAGACACTGCCTCTAAGGCCTGTTAAGAGCCTCAAATATTTTGGCTACACTGGTAGTGAGTGTAGGGATATAAGGGTTGTGGTACCGCGTCTCTAGGAATAAGATACACTGATTCGGATGTGCCTAAAACATACCTTAAGTACCAAACACAGCACTTTAATAATTAATCCAGCTTCTAGCTGACTAGTAAAGTGCCAGAACATGAGAAAATAACACTAGACACTTTCTAGAGTGTCGGGAAAACAAATGGTGTCACTAAAATAACAATAACGACACTTTAAAAGCTCTTGTAACGCTTTAACGGATTACTATCCAACCGGACACCCGGACTTTACCCGGAACATGAAAATATTACTATTTTCACTATTTATAATTTTCTGAGCTAGTTAGGGTCCCTGATTACCCTAACACCCGTGGTAACGCATAACACACAAGTAACTAAGTTAAATACTTAACCTACCTATTTAACTTAACTAAACTACCTAACTAACTAGTTAAGATCGAACCAACCCCCCACCCCATTCCCTAACCGTCCCCTTGTATGGGGGACATGTTTGTACAAGTTGGATCACCTAAATCTAGTATTGTGTAATATCATGAAGACATATTAACCAATGGTTAATAACACCTAATTTTTGCCTATATATAACACATGATTACATGAGATAATTTTCATCACAAATCACCAACTTCCACTCACTCTCTCTTGCTCTCTACCTCTCGGCCGAACATCCCAGCCCCCATACACCCACCTTCGGCTCTTGATCATTGCATTCCATCATCATACACACTTCAAGGATCGCGTATTAGGAGCTTTGGTGCACTCGGAACGCGAAGGACCACTTCCGTTAGCTTTTATCCAAGCGTTTTTCATCACGATTCTTCCCTAGCCCCGAGCTA
This sequence comes from Helianthus tuberosus, assembly GCA_030545235.1. Classification (NCBI taxonomy): domain Eukaryota; kingdom Viridiplantae; phylum Streptophyta; class Magnoliopsida; order Asterales; family Asteraceae; genus Helianthus; species Helianthus tuberosus. The sequence continues at coordinate 32,787,359 of CM060393.1, forward strand.
GAGGTATAATGTTTAAAACTCTTGTTTAAACTTATCTAAGGTGGTTAAAAGGAATATTGTCGGTTAGATGTCGTAAACATACATTTTGATGTGTTAAAGTCTACTAAAAACTATAAAAGTGGTGGTTAATAGCTTACAACTTGTGTAAAAGTTGTAGTAATTGGGATTTGTGTTTATCTAGACCCGATCTATGATGTGGTAGCTCGGATCTCCGTTTAACCCGACTTTGTAAGATCATGTATCTTCACATAAGCTCGTTTTTGGTTACCGCAAGGGTTAAAAGGCGAAACTCTACCACACAAGATGCATGAACTTGTGAAGAAATATTTTACTTGTGTAAAAGTAATTTAACTTGTACAATGGAGTTTAAAACTAACAGATCTACGTATCTGCAAGTGGTATTTTTGAAGAACCACACATTTAAGAAACCATGTATTTTAAAGAAAGGATCATACACTAACAAACATGATTTTATAAACCACAAGTGTGTAGACACTTGTGAAATGAAAAGATCCGACAAATAACTATTTTTGGGAAAAAAATGACTAGAAGTTGTAAAGACGGATTTCTCTAGTCACAAGGTTTTTACGAGATCAAGGTTACTTTATATAAAGATCGACACATATAAAGGGGATTTACACTATAGATTCGGAAAAACTGCAAGTTCATGCGATTATGCGATTTACATACTTGTCGACTAGTTTGATGTGTCGGAAATTGTTTGATTGAATAAAGAAGTTGTTGAATTGAATTGTTAAAGGAAAATGATACGCTTGAAAGCGTGGCCACCTCCAGTTACAGAGGAAACTCTGGCGAAATTTTCTAAAAACCTAACACTTAGAATTATTTACACAACAAGTGTTAGAACTATTTTTGGACATATTTTCAAAACATAAATTTCGCCGGCACTATATTTTACTAAATATTCGGAGGTGGGGTTTTCACAAAGATTAACGTGATAAATATATTTGTCACAACACTGTTTATGATTATTTTGTGAAATACATAAATATTATTTTAGAGTGAAAATAATATTTACAAGCGTTAATGATTCCAAAACTTTACGAACGCTCCCATAACAATATAAGTTACACCGGTAATTACATTACCACAAGATTGATAAAACGTAACTCACGCACATGTATTGTATCCCCCATCCTTGGGAAGAAGAATAACTACCAAGTGTATACGGAACATAAACACGAAATAGTTGTCTAACTATTTCCCAAAGACTTAAACTATAAAGCTAAAGCACGGCCGTCCGTCTAATAGAATTAGCACTTGTAGGTCGTTGCACAGCTTACTGTATTGGAGACACTTGGTAGAGACGCGCATTCACTGTGAGTTCATGTCCCCCTTTTCTCTAACTGTTTTCAGTTTACTTAACTGCGGGGGTGAAATACATGTTACTATGATTTACAAGTACTTTACAACGGTATGTTTAACGTAAGGAGGTGTTATACGATCATGTGAGTGGATAGGAACAACATGGGGCCATTAGTCCTCATGGAGGGACCGAGGGACAGGAGCGGTAGATCTATCTGGGTGTAGCGAGCCCAGCCCCTGGCCAAACTAGAAACGGACCGTGGGGTGACTTTGTCCACATACTTTGCCGTGGCGAAATCTGCTAGGTTTGAGTCTCCCTATTTGCACTTCACATATGTCAGTGGCCTTGCAAACCATTGGTGATCACAAGTCCTCTTACACTGCTACATACCACAACTAATTTTTATACTCATAAGTGTTTTACATACTCACTTACACATGAACTCGCTCAACATTATTGTTGATTTTTCAACTTACATGTATTTCAGGAAATTAACGAGATCTGGCACGGTATGGCATGTTTTCCGCTGCACTAGTTTCCGAGGTCATCCGGGGTTTAGGGGATGTGTCTCTTTCCTGGACAAGACACAATCCTTAAACCATGTTTATGTTATGTTTAAAGTTGTAATGTCTGTTGAACAAGGTTATGGTTATTGGTTAAAACAATGGTACTGTATTTGGTTTTCAAAACTTAATGGATGATCTTGCATGTTTTTAACTCATATAGCTTTGGTATGATTAAGCTATGGTATTAAGAAGTCACACCAAAAATTAACCACGCTTCCGCAAAGCCAGGGTGTGACACTTTCTATATATGTAATCCTTTTTTTCATCGATTACATCTATTGCTATAGCATAATCAAATATATCATTTTACACGTGTTTCATTACGGTTCCATATTGTACTTATTTTGTACATAATTCATCGCGATCTCATATTTGTTTGGTACTAGAGTTTCTTTTAGAACTTCATTAGCCTCTTTTGGGGTTTTGACAACAACCTTCTTTAAGGTTTAGTATGCAACCACTTCTGGGGTTTTGTATGCAACCACTTATGGTGTTTTGTGTGCCACATCTTTTGGGGTTACACCAACTGCGTTACTCTGCTCTTTTTGTGTTTGTGGGTTTTATCTTTTTGGAACCGATTTATCTCTCACAATTTATTAATATGATAATCATTTTGTGAGTACTTCCATTCGAGCAGATAAGTTTAAGCTGGTATATGTGACTTTGTCACCTTATTTGTGTTAGTGAATGCATCTTGTATTCCATTTGTTATTATTTGCAAATACACGCTCTTTCTTTTGGACTTCAGATTTGCATTGACCACTTCAGGGGTCGATATATAATATGATGCATTTTTTTTATGTTACCAGTCTTTCATTTTCTTGTCTCCCCCTAAGACTGGGAATACGATGTACATATCTCATTTTATATGTTATGGTGGTGCTATTGGTACATAGGCTGCACAACAAAATATAAAAAAAATGGAAACTTGGTTCTCTTCAGGAGACCAGTTGTAATGGGGAGTATTTGTGATAAGCAGTTGGTTTTGAATTGATATAATCAATCGACGAATTCCGTCTCGACTACGTATGCCTCTCACTATATTTCACATTGTGCCCAACAATGGTCCCTACAATTGGGTTGTCAAAGAACAGTATTAAACCATGTAAAAAAAACAACGTTCCATAGTGTTGGGCATATGCTACATACGGGTAGCTAAAAACTCACATGTAACCATGTATGAATGCCACAATCCACACAACTGTACATTTTAATGGTTCCATATAAGAGGGATTGTTTGTAGGAGTCTATTGTTTGGAAGGGCATAAAAAATTTATTTACCACAAAAAAAAACTAACTAGACATATGATAAGGCATTTTGGGAGCAATGTTTTTAGATTACTTAGAGGTGCTAAGGTACCTGTTAGCATGTTTTATTGTTTAGCATATCATGATGCTATCTTGATGACCTATCTGGTCATGCCATGTGGTGAACGTATAACTATTCTAGTAACTTCTGGTTACTCACCATATTTGATTTAATGGAATATTGTGGAAAATTAGTATCATATCTAGTAACTTCTAATATAGTCTTCTGGCCATATTTGCTATATGATATATTTTAGACATTTAGTACATTTTCATTTACACCATTCCAAGGTGATGACTTTTCATTCAAACATAGTGGAAACTTAATAAATTTCTTCGGTGTACATTAGAATATGATGCATTATGAATTACAAAATTCGATATTAGCGGGTAAACTATCGATGCTCTTCTGGAGCATTTAATATGCTATTAACACGTGAAATAGTATCAATTGCGTCTCTACCACGTGAAATATTATAGTTTTAGCCTTTGTTTAGAGGGAAAACATGTACTATTCATAAGGTTTTCCATCACTAGGCTATATGTTAGCCAAAAACGCCAAGTGCGATGAACTAAAGTTTGGGTTGAACTTGAAAAATCATTATTAAAAACACACGGGACTTTGTATACATTTGGGAGAACTTCGGGTTCTCATCATTGATTTAGGATTCACGTGAGCATCAACACTAACTCAAATGAATTATTATCTATCAATTTAAGTAACTAACATCAGAGTAGTTTACTTAAGCTAAAGTCCACTAATTATTTTCATAGCTATTTTTCATCATTTTCATCTGAGGGCACATTTCTAATGACTATATCAATGTCTATTAATATTTGTTTAGCAACAACAAGCAATTAGAAGAATAACCATACAATTAATTATGTTGACTATGCATAGCATTGTAACAAGCTGAAATATCAAATCATAAAAGCATAACAATGTTTATCTCAGCGTAGTTGTTTTGGTAACCATAAGCAAGTTATATGCATATCAATTACATATATAAATCACACACAATCCTAGGACATTATACGTATACATATATGTGTGTGTGAGTGTTAAAGAGATTAAGCTCATATTAATTTGTTGTGTAATTTATGCATAAATGTAACATGATATAGTCAATCACAAGTATATCATATATACACATATTTGTCACTATAGTTTAAAACATAAAAAATGTCACTATCAACTTTCTCGATCATATAATAACATATGAATCTTTATTACTCGTAAATGAGCTTTCTTATACTAATAAATTTTGTTGCTCAAGAAAATATAACAGGCATCTTGAAAATTTTAGTGTCATGTTAATTTGCAAATAATATCTTTTACTACACAAGTATTTCATAGAATCAAATCACATATTTAAATATCAAATAGCAACTAAAAGGCTTATACAATTGCAATAACAATGATATACAACAAAATTAACTAAGTAGTTGTCATATTATAACATATTATCATATAAACATGTGCATTATTGTAAATTCATTAACAGAATTGCACTAATGATTATCTTCAAATATAACTATTAGACATCACCTTTTAATACAAATTGTATTTTGGTAGTCATCATAAATTGTATAAATACTAATAACAAAAACTAATTAATGGACCAATAAAAACTCATAACCATAATAATAAAAGCACATAATGATATCAAAACTCATAACCATAATAATAAAAGCACATAATGATATCAAAACTCATAACCATAATAATAAAAGCACATAATGATATCAAAACTCATGACCATAATAATAAAAGCACATAATGATTTAGAATTTGTAATGTCTCTTTGAAACGTAATTTGTTGTATAAAATTTAGAACAACAATAAAAGGCTATTTAATTACTATTTACTAACCATAAAATATAATAAAAACAATTTATTAGAACAACAATAAAATGCTATTTAATTACTATTTACTGTTGATGCACTTTGTGTGGACGCGACTCGGCTCGGTTCGACTCGGCCTTGAAGACTTGAAGACACGAAGATCGAGACAAAGCTACAGCCAAGGGGGAGTTTGTTGATGCACTTGTGTCTGTACTTTGTCTGTATTTTTTCATAATACAAAACGATGTCTTTAATGTAAGGTTGATGTAAGTTTGACCAAGTCAACCATCCTCCTGGTTTGACTTGGTCAAACAGTTTGAAATTGGTTGTAACATAGCTGGGTCGAAGGATGGTCATCGAAGGATAACTTAGATCCTTCGATGATGATCAGCTCGAAAGATGTCTTTCGACAGATGGACCACGAAGGATATCATCCTTCGTGGTACATGCTGATCATTCGAGCTGCTTCTGGTCGACAGATGATCTTTCGATCATCTGTCTGATCCTTCGACCAGACCAAGCTGTGTCGGGTATATATACCCATGTAGTGTGTTGTGTTCTTTGGATTTAGACACAAACAGATTAGGCAAGAGAAACAGAGAGAGCATTCTGTTGAGAGCACACACACGAGAGAACTTTGAGAGTTTGCAGAATACATCTGTAAACATTGGACTTGTAACCGAACCTTTCATACGCATTAATACATGTGGTGTTAATCGTTGAATGTTGTGTGTTGTGTTTGTGCTTGTTCTCATATAAAGTCTCGGTTGCATGCTAGCTTGGATTCCGCACTCGCTAGTGTGTTTGATATAACAAGGATAAGGTTTTATCTCATCCTCGAGAGGGACCTTCAAGTGGTATCAGAGCCGTGGCTCTTTTCCTTGTTAAAACCGAGATTTTGGAGTGTTTTGGACAAAAACTCATTTGGTTTTGCTTCTGTTTTCAGTGTTTTTCTCGCTGTTTTTGTCGTTAAAACGTGTTCAAAACTTGTCGGGTGTATTAAGGGAAGGTTTGGGTAACTTTAAAACCTTTTTAGGTGTTTGGTGATTTCCGACCATAATTCCGGCTTACTCCGGTACCGGTTTCTGGGTATTTTTATCATTTTTTATTGTTTAAAATCTTGGTTTTGGTAAAAATCATGGTCTGACCATACTTTCTGCGAAAGATCTCACCAACCCATCATCTTTTTCACCTACCTGTCACTCTTTGTCAACTGTGTCAGATAGTTCGAAAGATATCCTTCGAAGTCGAAAGTTCATCTTTCGATCAAGGAGGTTCGACAGATACCCATTCTTCGAACATCTTTCGAAGTCAGTGAGTTATCTTTCGAGCCAAGGAATTTTTCGAAGGATATTTTGTTCGCACTACTGTTACATTTCGAAAGATAAGGATCCTTCGTCTTGGAGAATCTTTCGAAGTCATTGTTCGAAATTCAACAGTGATCTTTCGAACACTGTTGATCCTTCGAACAAGTGTCTATCTTTCGATCAAGTGTTGAACTTTCGATCCCAGTTTGTTTTAGTTTAACAAGTTTGTGTTTTTCAGGTCTTTCGATCAAGGATCCTTCGGCTGGTTGTTATCTTTCGAAACATAACATAGTTTGTGAAAATTAAAATTTTAAAAGGAAAACTTGTTTTTTTTTTTTTTTTTTCAAATTTTAAATCTATTTTCACTTAATATATTAATTTTTATAAAATGGGAACAAACGGTCAGTGGGATCCAACCGCGTGGACTCTAACATCTTTGACTCCACAATCATCAGCTACGCAATCATCAGCTACGCACGATCGGTGGGATCCAACCGCGTGGACTCTAACATCCTCTGCTACGCATTCTGTGTCAGATTTCAACAAAACTGCATGGATGCAGGCTATTGCCTCACCTTTCAGAAATCAGGGCAACCAGCAGAACCAAAACAGGAACAATAGTCGTACGTTGATACCTGTCAACAACCAAAGCCAAGCAGGGCCATCAAATACGAACCAGGCGCCGGTTGTTCAAGCTGATGAAATCTGCAATTGGAACCTTCAGTTTGGAGAAGGAAGAAATGGTGGAACAGCATGTTTTGCTGAAGTTGTAAAGGATTTAAAGCACGCCAGTGGTGGAGAATCTTCCACCAATGGTGGTGACTCTTCTGAGGATGAAGACTCTTCTGGTTATAGTGGAAGCTCAGATGAAGAATCCTCCACTTCAGGGAATGATCATGTGGATCAAGCCGCTTACTCTTCGTCTTCTCTCCATTCAGCCTTTATGGCTAATGTCGACAATCCATCAGGTCAGGTATGTGTCGATGAACCCACTGTAGCTAGGTGTGATAGCTGTGATAGTTTAAATGCTAAATGTGCTGATTTAGAAGCAAACATGTCTGAGTTGCAAGGCAAACATGATGCTTTACAAGCTAGTTTGTTTGACTTGCAAGACAAACATGTTTCATTGAATGATGAGTGGTGTGAATTGCAAAGCAAACACGAGGCTTTGCAAGAGAAATATGATGTCACACACAAACACAATCAGGAATTGATTGTAGATCTCTCTAAAGCAACTGAAGCTAACTTGTTTTTAACCAGAAATGAAAAGGAATTTAAAGCAACAATTGCGTCATTAAAACATGATGTTTCAGAATTACAAAAGGCTGTTTTGCGAAAACAACATGCTAACAACAACCTTATTGACACAATTGAAAAGCAAATGGTAGAGTTGGCAACAGCCCGATGTGAATGTGAAACAATTAAGCAGAAATTGGAAAGCTATTCCAATTCCCGCTTTGTATTGGATCACATCATTGACGTTCAAGAGAGAAAGAAAAAGGGGGATAAACCATGTATTGGATTCAAATCATGTCCTCCCCCAATGAATCACAATTACTCAAAATTGCCTGATGACGAGGATATGCCCCGTTTTGAACCTACTGTGCCACTCAATCTAGATGACTTTACAGCAGGACTCGGGTTCACAACTGGTACATCATCCTCGGGTCAATCAGAATCTGAATCTGAGAATGTGACAGATTCATCGTATGTTAAGGAACAGAGTCCTCCCATTGTTGAGGATGCTGATTCTTCTGATGATGAATCTGATGATACTGATTCAGCAAAGTCTGATGCGGTGATCAAAGAAGAGGACATACCTCTTGAGAATCACATTCTTTGTGATCCACCTGCAAAACCGTTTGTCACTGCTGCAGCCAAGTCTGTTGAATCCTCATCTGGAAGCTGTGAAAGCGTGAACTTGCTTTACACATTGATTGGATCTGATAAAATATATTCAGACAAGGATTTCCCTATCAAAAATGTGAATCAATCTTTGATTGATAAAGTTTTCGAAGATTCTACCAGTAAGTTTTTGGGAAAGTCGAGCCCAGGAGTTGTAGTAACTCAGTGTGCTCCTATCCCAAAATCCGAAGTTAGAAAGAAATATGGGAATCAAAAATTACAAAAACAAAACAATCAACGAAAGCAAAATCACGCTGCCCAAGGAAATGGAAAAGGACAAAAGAAACAGAATCAGAAAAAGGACAAGAAAGTGAACTTTGTTGGGTCCACGGGTTCAGACAAACTTGAAACATTTCAGGATAAATCTAACCTTGAGTTTATAAAACAAGTTAGAATTTTAAAACGAAATGATCAGAATAATCACACCCAACATACCAACGCATGTGATTTAGGTCCAAGCACGTCTAGATCACAAAGTTCATTGTCTGTTTCTTCGTCTGGTCATCAACAGTTTTCTCCGAGGTTTGTAGAGCGGAGAATGTGTTTTGAGTGTGGTACAATTGGGCATATTGTAAGATACTGCCCATACCTGCAAAAGTTGAAGACAAAAACAAGTGCTCCCCAAGAAACCAATTACCAAAAACGATCATTTTCCCCGAAACAAGACCCACGTGTCTTGAAAGAAAGGGAAAAGAAGTTAAAGCAAAAGAACCAAAAAGTGATCGAAAAGGCTTTAAACACAGAAACTGCTAAAAGGAAACCAAATTTGTCACAACCGTTAAAACCGGAGATTTCTAAATCTGTAAATAATACACAATCCGGTAAACAAAAAGAAATTTGGAAACCTAAAACTGGCAAAGTTTCAGGGGGAGCCACTCAAATTCCGGGTTATCGAGAAATCGAAGTCACAATCTTCGATCATGCCGGAAGACCCAAGTCCACAAAGGCTTGGGTCCCTCTCTCCAACTAATTTTTGAGTGAGTGTGTAGGATTTTCCAGGAGGAACTTTCGATAGTCGTAAGATTGTTGATAGTGGAGCGTCCTTGCACAAGATAGGCGACAGAAGAAATTGTTGCCTTTGATGGAGAGAAAAAGAAAAGGGAATCAGAGATGTCTGATGAAAGAAATTGGAAGCTTCGACAAAATGAAAATCATACCAACATTTGATTGTTAAAGGCTTTGATCGGGTCCCCGGGATAGATTCAAATCAAAATGTACGCACCTGCAGCACGTCTGAAGTTCAAACTCAACAAAATGAACGTGCAGTGTACATTTCTTAGTGGTGTGATTGAAGAAAATGTGTTTGTTGATCAAACCAACCGGGTGTGCGGATGCCTTGGCATGGATTGAACAACCGCACACTACTTCTCAAGAGAAAGAAAAGACCTTCGCTGGTGCAATGCTGAAGACCAGCCGGACCCAAAGGTTTATGATCTTGTTGCTGTGAAGAGATTTCTAAGTAGCTACAAAATCGACTTTGAAATCCACACCGGGTGGATATCCAGTTTGGGAGAGCACTCAGATTCCTTGCAATGCACGATGAAGTTGCAGGATACGGTTTTAAAATTTCTAATCTCTCCTATACTTGTTGATATTTAAGCTGCTTTGTGAATTATTATCTCGTTCAGCACTCTTTGGCCAGACAATGCTGTCATGGTCCACACCGCATACCGACATGCCAACTGATTTTTCCAAAATTCGCTAAATCATTTCTGATTAAAACTTAATTTTGGTAAACGGCATTGAGGTAAAACATGAGTTAACCGACATCGGGAAATCGTTTTTGTAAATATCTTTGTGTTTTTACATTTATCTTAGTTTATTGATTTTAGGGGGAGTAAATCCAAATTTTGAAAATCCAAAAACATCGAAAAATTTCAAAAACACAAAAACAATAGAAAATCAAAAATGAGTTTCCTGGTGAGCAAAAGAGAAAATGATAGTACATCAGTGGTCTGTCCAAACCTCTTTAAACCTTAAGTGAAAAACGATAAGCAGCTCTATATAAGATGTATCGGTAGGCTCACAATCATTTTAAAGTGTGCAGGGTGATATAAACTTAAATCGACTGAAGACCAGGTGGGAACCACTCATTGGCATATGGTCTTAGTACCGAAATTTCGTTTGAGAGATTGCCGAGGTTCTGAGATATTCGGTCTTTATGCTGCTTATCATCTGGGTATCATGGTTGTATCTTTTACCGAAAAATAACGGGGACGCAAGTCTAGATCTTCCATGATACTATACATACGTGTACATATTGCATCCGACCTCAATAAGTGATCAACAATCACATGTCCATTCAAATAAGTGATAATATATCACAAATTCTTTCCGGGAGTCAAGTTCGTCTCTCTGCTGTACGAAAGTACTGACCTGTTCACGGACTTGCTCCTGTGCCCTCATGCATATGAAAATCAAGTTCCTCATCAATAAGTGATTATATCACATAGGGCTTGTTTTCAAATCAAATAAGTGAGAATCTCACATCATATACGGTCAAACAGATGATAATCGGTATACTCACCGGTAAGATGAACCCTCGTGCATACCTTGATACGGGAATGTGTCGTGATGTGGATGAACACCGGTCGGTAAGTATAAATCATACCTTAACGTATCCCCGCGCCATGATTACATCTGATAAGTTGAGCTTATGTGGACAACAATACCGATAATCGTTATAGGATGCTTATCTTAATGTTAATTAAAAGAACAACGAGAGCGTTTTGACATGACCGTACACTGATATGATTCTCTTACCCTCGAAACTCGCAAAAAGAATGTCTGTAAATATTTGTTTACTGCTTTCGTTTCTGCATCTTTGTATATATTTATTTATTGTTTTCCGTCTTTACTTTTGAAAAATGAAAAATTCCAAAAAGATTTTAGGTGTGTTTTAATATAAACTTTATAAAATCCAAAAAGATTTTGCTTCTAGTTTATTTTTGATTGACTGATGTTGGAACTCGAGTCTATCCTACCCAAAATCCTGATCGTAAGCTGGAAAACAATTGCATCTTCATAAACAGTCGAAGTTAACAAGTTTTGAAAGTTAAAGGATTAAAATGAATATTTTTCTAAACTTTCAAACTGCTGTCGGTTGGTGTTTGATTGAGAATTGATCTCATATGTGTCGTTAGTTTAAATGTTAACTATATTCCAAGCGGTTGTTCTCATTATACGTTTAGCTTTCTTGCATGTGCAGATGCTAAAGGTGAGGAGAACATGTTCAATGAAAAGCTTTGGAATGAAGACACGAAGTGGAGGCACTCAAAGGATAAAATGATCGAGTTGCCGCTGTCCCTTCATCAACACCACAAGGATCTGAAGAATTGACAAGTCAAAAGATTCACGAGCATGACTCAATGGAGAGTTCAATCTAAGGGGGAGTTTATTGACACACTACCTAAGTTAAATGGGGAGTTTGTTGATACACTTTCTACTTACGACGCGTGAAGACTTTGAAGATCCTCCGACATGAAAGTCACAGAAGACGAACCATCACGAGTAGCGTCCAAGGGGGAGTTTGTTGATGCACTTTGTGTGGACGCGACTCGGCTCGGTTCGACTCGGCCTTGAAGACTTGAAGACACGAAGATCGAGACAAAGCTACAGCCAAGGGGGAGTTTGTTGATGCACTTGTGTCTGTACTTTGTCTGTATTTTGTCATAATACAAAACGATGTCTTTAATGTAAGGTTGATGTAAGTTTGACCAAGTCAACCATCCTCCTGGTTTGACTTGGTCAAACAGTTTGAAATTGGTTGTAACATAGCTGGGTCGAAGGATGGTCATCGAAGGATAACTTAGATCCTTCGATGATGATCAGCTCGAAAGATGTCTTTCGACAGATGGACCACGAAGGATATCATCCTTCGTGGTACATGCTGATCATTCGAGCTGCTTCTGGTCGACAGATGATCTTTCGATCATCTGTCTGATCCTTCGACCAGACCAAGCTGTGTCGGGTATATATACCCATGTAGTGTGTTGTGTTCTTTGGATTTAGACACAAACAGATTAGGCAAGAGAAACAGAGAGAGCATTCTGTTGAGAGTACACACACGAGAGAACTTTGAGAGTTTGCAGAATACATCTGTAAACATTGGACTTGTAACCGAACCTTTCATACGCATTAATACATGTGGTGTTAATCGTTGAATGTTGTGTGTTGTGTTTGTGCTTGTTCTCATATAAAGTCTCGGTTGCATGCTAGCTTGGATTCCGCACTCGCTAGTGTGTTTGATATAACAAGGATAAGGTTTTATCTCATCCTCGAGAGGGACCTTCATTTACTCATTTCATAAATTGAAACAAAAAATAGGTAAATATACATCAACATGAATTAATGATGAGGAAATCGGAATTAATTTTATAATTAATAATATTCAATCCACACTCATAAGTTATATATTAGAACTTTAATTGAATTTATGCTATATTAATTAAAACTAAATAATATATATAACTTTAAAATATATATAAATAATATAATCAACAAGTAAATGCAAGATCATGGATATCATAATACAACTTTTATTTTCAAGGTTTATCTATTAAACATGCATAAAAAGAATTTATCAAACTATATATCAATTTCTAAACCAAAAATAAGCTTGCAATATAACTAGCAAATAGATAAGATTAGACTTAATAAATTAATAACAAGTATTTTCTCATCGGGTTTCTGTAACAAGTGTCCATGTATATATTAAACTTATATTTCCTATTTTTTTTCAATACCGTGATGATCATTTATTCTAGAAAAGGTCATTGAAAATGAAAATTATGAGTAGGATTTGAACATCCCCTATTCAACCGACTTTCAAAAATCTCATTCTAGTTAACGATTATTCTTATCATGGTAAAATCAAGTTGAAAAGATAAGGCATATTCAACAAGAAACAATATAGGTATAAGAGTAATACCTTATGTAGATGAACATGTATGGTGGAAAAAAAACTTACCTTGAAATAACTAAAGGAAATAGTATCTCCATCACTTTTCAATCGCCATGTCTACGAAATCCAATCTTCGTTGGAAACACCTCGGGCCACCAAAACTTTTATCAACAAAACATTATCAACGACATGGGTCAACCGAAACTTTAATCAACGATTAAAACCAATGATGATTCGAGCACTTTCGTGCTGATAACGTGTTGTGAACTAGAAACTATTAGCAATGTATAGAAGAGAATGAGAAAATGGGAGATGAATTTCTTATTGATATATCCCATACAAAATACATGAGCCACTATATATAGGCTATAACATTAATACAAACATAAATGTGATATGGGAGTTAGAAATGTGGATAGTCACTAATAATTGACGCATTCATAACAGGTACAACAATATATTATAAGAAATTATTGTATCTACTATACATAGAAACAAAAGTTGGTAGAACAATTGTCTTTTAAACAACGGTATCAATTAAGTGTATTTATTATTTGATTGTGAGTTATACTAGCATTAAATAGTGATTACATTTGTTTGTGGCTTTGATTTCCGTTATATCAATTAGAGTGATTAGGCTAAAGGGTGTGGGGGTTATGGTTAAGACATGAAAGACTATACTTCTAATCTATCATGGTTTGCATGGATTAAACCATGGCAACTATGGTCTCCCTTTCAATTTTTCAAATAATAATTTCCTTTTTCTTTAGATAAAGATAAAATAAAATAAATAAAGAGATAGTGGTTTGGGTTATGACCCCACCCTTCGGGTAGTGGTTTTGAATTGTGGATTAGAGGTGGGTGAAATGACACTGACGTGGAGGGTTATGGTGGTCATAAAGGTCATGACCACACCCTACAACCTTATATGTACATAGACTACAAGATACAAATAAAGATGATAAGAAACAATTTAAAATTTCTAAAAAAAAATAAGTAATCAAATACTAGGTTGTAAATACTTACAACTTTTAATAATGTTGATGTTTAAAGTACGGAGATGAGATTTGAACCATAAACAATACCTTTTGTTATGTGTATATGCTTTAAATGAATGTTTGGTAATATCAGTTACTTTTGTTCTCATTAACAATTTCTCTATACACCTTGTAAACGTTTATGCAATTGTTTTTTCATAGACCGAAAAGGAGGTCATAAGCTTTTTAGAAGAACCACACATATCAATAATATTTTTATTTTATTTTTAACTTTAATTATGTTGATTAACTTGAGTACTCAGTTGAATTTAATGCATGAGAGAAATTATTATTTCACTTTTCATTAAAGAGTAAGGAAATTCGTATGATAAAGAGAGAAATGCCCGGATAGTCCCTGTGGTTTCACCTTTTTTCAGCTATAGTCCCTATCTTTCTAAAACTACTTGAATAGTCCCTGTGGTTGACCTTTTTGTTCTCGGATAGTCCCTGGCTCTAACTTCAGTTACTTTTCTCTGTTAAGTGGGTGTTGAAATGACCAAAATGCCCTTTCCTTCACAGGGACTATCCGAGCATCTTCTTCAAATGGCCTTAGTTCTCTAACCCTAATCTAAATACACACATAACACCCTAATTTTCAAATCTCTCTCCACCATTATTACTTCAACCTCAAATCTCACTCCCCAAACATCCTCCCTTTCACTTTTCACAGATCCTTTCAACCTCTCCACCACTGCAATTTTCACTTCAATGTTCGGTGCAGTTACAAGCTACCGAGATCGAATCTGCCAGTAGGCGAGTCTCCGGTTTCGGATACGGAAGAAGATGACGAAGAAGACGATGAGGAAGCAGCGGAAGAGTACGAAGTGGATGCGGAGTTTAGTGAGGCGATTAAGGCGGATAGTGACGATGAGGTTGAGGCTGGGAGTGATGAGAATGTTGTTGTTGTAGAACAATCTAGGTTTAAGGAGTTTAAGTGGCAGAGGATTGAGAGGATTCGGAATGATGTGAGAGAGTATGGTGATGGAATTTTGGATGTTGATGAGCTTTCTTCTGTTTATAACTTCAGGATTGATAAGTTTCAGGTTGATTTTGTTCATCATCAATCAATCCCCTCATGTTCTTCATCAAACATCAAAACTGAAGCAAGACTCGAATCAATACTTAACCAAACGAACCCATAAGTAAACTCGAATTGAAACTGAAACCTTAAGATCCTTGAACAACTTTGAACGGAAGTTCACCGGAGAAGAAACAGAGCCCGTCCCTGCCGCCGCCGCTGTTAATTCCGGCGTCTTCACCTCTCTCCCTCTCGTAACCCTTCTCTCCGACAAGTCTCTCTCTCCTGCCGTCACTCTCTCTCGATCTCTCAG
Source organism: Helianthus tuberosus (assembly GCA_030545235.1). Classification (NCBI taxonomy): domain Eukaryota; kingdom Viridiplantae; phylum Streptophyta; class Magnoliopsida; order Asterales; family Asteraceae; genus Helianthus; species Helianthus tuberosus. The sequence continues at coordinate 32,802,889 of CM060393.1, forward strand.
TCTCTTTCTCGCTTCGCCATCGCGCCACCACCAGACGGTGGTGGTGGTGGTCCGTTTCGTCGATCGGAGGGGGCGTAATTAACAAGTTAAGCGGGTGTTTAGCCGAAATCAGAAAGAACCGCCGGCAGTTGCCGGCTCCTCCCCTTGTGGTTGTCGGAGTTTGTTCGAGAAGGTGAGGGAGCTGGTGATGAATGTATGGGTTAGGGTTGCTTCTAAGGAAAAATGAGAAGATAAGGGGAGGCCTGTGAAGGAAAGGGCATTTTGGTCATTTCAACACCCACTTAACAGAGAAAAGTAACTGAAGTTAGAGCCAGGGACTATCCGAGAACAAAAAGGTCAACCACAGGGACTATTCAAGTAGTTTTAGAAAGATAGGGACTATAGCTGAAAAAAGGTGAAACCACAGGGACTATCCGGGCATTTCTCTCTATGATAAACTTGATAAAAAGGTAAGTGCTAGAAAAGAGAGAAATCTTAAACGAATATAACTTCTTAGACCATGTCTAGTGAGTTATCATGATAATGTCTTTTCTATGGGTTATGTGACACGTGACATTAAGGTACTTCCTTTAAGATCAAGCCTCTCAATTTTCTTTACTGGCATTTTCACAATCATACCAACACTAATTTTCTGAAGATCACGCCCAGTAAACAGTGTACGGGGAGGCGTGATCTTTGCCACTTCACGCCAATCACATTACCCACTAATAGTCTTATATGTTTTAAGATATGAAACCCACAAATATGAAAGAAAACGTCATATTCGGCCGGGTGGTTGGACAAATGGTCAGATGTGGTTAGTCCGACTCTCAACTCAAATTACTTAAAAAATTCCCCTAATTTTTCCCAAATTTTATTAAATTACATTTTTTTTTACAACACATGAATTATTCAGTTAATCATATTCTAGGGATAAGTTATTGTACAATTGAGTCTTAATATACAAATACTCTTAACGAAAGAAGTGAATGAGGGAACTTTTTTTTTTTTTTTGAATTTTTTCCATCTTATTAAGCACGTCTTTTAGTTTCAGGATACAAAAAAAAAAAATATTGTGATTTTACACTAGTAGGTAATTATGTAATTTTGTAGAGTAATTATAATTACCCCACAATAATTACTCTACTACTATAAAATCATAATTTTTTTTTTATATTTTGCAAATAAACATCATTCTTAAATAGTAGGGAATTTACATTTTGCAAATAAACATCATTCTTAAGTAGTAGAGAAAAAATCCAAAAAAAAAAAATCTCTCCTTTACTTCTTACGTTAAAGGTATTTTGTATATTAAGACTCATTTGTATTTGATTTTTACACTCATATTCTATATATTTATTGGTGAGGGTGATTAATCTCGGTCAAATCTTAACCCATAACCGTAATCAAATTGTTTCAACTAGTTAAACAAAAAAGGAAAATGAAACATTAGTTTCATAATGTTTCGGTTAATTTAGATCAACGTTTTCCAGTTATGCGCATCTCTAATATAAGAATATAATTTTTTGAACAACAAATTTCTTGTTTCTTGTGAGACTTAAACCCAAGATCTCACAATAAGTATGTTAGGCTTTGTCTTGCCACTAGACCATCAACTCTAGTGGTTAATACCAATAGAAACAAAGGTGGAAAACCAATCGCCTTTTAAACAATGGTATGAATTGTGTGTATGCATTATTTGATTGCGAGTTATACTAAGTTTGAAGAGTGATGACATTTGTCTTAGATTGCTTTGTTATTTCAAATAGAGATAATAATCATGGGCCACAAGTTACAAATAAAGATGGCCAAGAAACAATATACACTTTGCAAAAGATATTAAAAACACATGTACTTAAGATGTAAAGTGTATAAAGTTAAATGATATGTAATCAAATACTAGGTTGTTATCAATTACTTACAACTATTAACAACGTTGATGTTTAAAGGATGGGGATGATGGGATTTGAACCATAAACAATACCTTTTGTTTTGTGTATATGCTTTTAAGCAAAGTTTGGCAACATAAGTTATTTTTATTCTCATTAACAATACCATACACTCTGGAAACGTTTATGCACTTGTTCTTTTTACGGACACATTTGATTTGGCGAAGATATCAACGTAAACAAATGTAACTTATGATATGTTTAAAGTTATGTAACCCATAAATATGAACAAAAGCGTCTTAATCATCCAAGCGGTTGGACAAATGGTCACATTGGTGTGTCGATTCTCAAACTCAAAATATAGCCAATTCCCCTTGATTTTCACCCATGAATCATTTATCATTTGATTAAACATGATCTATGTATTTATAGTGGTAGGCTAATTAATTACTGTCAGATTTTGACCCATACCCATACCTATAACCGAACTGATTCATTCGGTTAAACAAAGAATGAAGACGAAATTGTTTCAGAATGATTTGGTAAATTTAGATCAACGTTTTTCGGTTATGATTCAACTTTACGCTCATCTATAATGTAAAAATCTATGCTTACTATACGTATAGACAAAAGTGGATAGAACATTTTTTTAAACTATGGTATCAATTGAGTATATGCATTGTTTTGATTGTGAGTTATACCAACTTTGAAGAGTGATGACATTTGTTGTTGTTTGTCTAAGTTGTAAATTTTATAAAGTTAAACTAATATTTAATCAAATAGTTATAATTAAAGTTTGGCAATTTTCCAATTTTGAGAACATATTTAAAAATATAAGAATATCACTTTTGACCTGTTTGAAGTTAAGAAACCCATAAAATATAAATAAAAACTTCTTGATCACCCGATCATATGGACAACGGTAGCATGTGGTTTGCCTACTATCAAACTCAAATTACATAAAAAATCCACTTAATTTCCCCTCTTTTATACTCAATTTTTTTCTTACTGTCTAGCCTAACTTTTATTTTTTGAATTTAAAATTTTAAGGTACCTATCAAATCTAGATATTTTTTAGAAAATGGTGTTTGATGTAATGTTAAAGAATTTAAAAACAACATTGTTTTTACTTGACTTGCTTAGTCTTTTATTTATGTTTTCGTTTTAGGTTGGGGTTCTATAGTGAACACTACTGCATTTGTGAACTTAATAAACAAATCCTGGCCATTGATTTACATTATCAAATCCAGGCTATTGATTTACACTTGTGTATTAATAATCAAGGGCTAAGATTAGTTCACAGTTAAGATTGACTGTTCATTAATGAACCTAACCCTTTTGTTATATGCCAAGTTCAACTCGTATTGATGCTATGCAATGATAAAAGAATATAAAAAATAGGGTTATTAGATTTTATCACTCCCAACTATTAGGTATTTGTCACTGCCACTCCCAACTATCACTTTAACTCCTACCACTCTCAACTTAACACTTTGTGTGTTGTGTCACCCCGCATGTGAACATTTCTTGGTGTTTAATTTGTGTTATTGGTAATATTAGGCTAACACTTTGTGAATTATTAATGGTTGCAGATGAATCTGTTCCTAAAAGACAAAATGAGAGCCAAAAATCACTCAACCGGAGTGACACAACACACAAAGTGTTAAGTTGAGAGTGATGAGAATCAAAGTAATAGTTGGGAGTTATAGCGGCCAACACCCAATAATTCAGAGTGATAAAATCTAATAATCCTAAAAAAAATACAAATCTAACAACTCAAATTTAAAGCGTCTTGTTTCAAAAAGGAACATAAAATCATCAAACTAAAGTATTGGTTTACTCCATTTGTCGTCCATGGATTGATACATGAAAGGCGGTTTTTAGGACGGACCATATATAATAAACATTGTGAATCCCAAGGTTGGTGCAACTTGTTTCTATTTTATTATTTTGTAACCGCAACTTGTTGAGATTATGATTAATTAACTTGGATTTAATGTTTGTAGAGGTATCTTATTGTTTTTTATTTAGTTCAAATTATTTGTAGTTGATGTCTTATTTTTTTTTAATGTGAATCTGACTTTAATTCATTTTTCCAAATAGAAACTTATCCTTAAATCACGGAAAAGAGGCAAAGCACACAGAAAAGCACAGGAAAAACAAACATTGACAACAAAACCATCCTGTTTCCCCCAAGAAGATAAACTTTGGCTATAAAAAAAACCAATAATATATTAAGAATCATAAAATCCGCATAATGTACTTTTTTCTTTTTTTTTTAACGACAAATTTCTTTTAATAGTGTTGTTTATGGGACTTAAACTTAAGACTTTCCCCTTCTAAACCTAGGTTTTAAAAATTTTGCTTTTGCTAATGGACCACCACCCCATTGGTTAAAATATTTTTACTTACTACTTAAAATATGAGACATAAGACATTTAAGTAACCACCTCTCTTTTTCTTCTCGCAATTATCTTTTATTATATACATGTGTATATTATGTCTTTGTTACAGTTTTAAATATATCGTTTGTCTTAAACTAGCTCCTGAGCCTTTTCGTACCGTATATCATTCCTCCTTTCATCGGTGTCTCTCATGTTCAACAAGTCGTTGTGTACCAATCGGTTGATAGATAACCCGTTGATTGTATCAAGCTTAAATGAAAATAGCAAGAAGCCAAACTTGAGATAATTCTCTAAATTTTCCATTCATATCTTTGCTATTTTATTTCCAAAACAGTCGTAAATTTTATGATCGTTTGTTAGAATAACATGTACTTAGGTACGTACACACAAACCCTCGCTTGACTCCTAAAACTCTAATAGTGTCGTATCTATTCAGTTTAACTAGGGTTAAAGACCCGCCCGCATTGCGGCGCGGGTACATCGTAAACATTGAATGGATTAGTCCAAACGTTATATGATGCATTAACCATATGAAAACACACATTTCGACGTATCCAGTTGAACTCGGTGTAAACTGTATAAGCATTGTCATTGGATCAAACGTAAAGTAAATGAAATTCATATAGAACAATAACTTGAATTTATACGAAAACGTATATAAAAATATGCACGTAAAAATGGTTTCTTTAAACGAAAACGTACATAAAAATATGCACATAAAAATGGTTTCTTTAAACGAAAACGTATTATATTTGACCTGACTCGTCTATAAAAAAGTAGTTTACGTCGGAATGCAGAAGAAATCATATTTATACATACCTGTACATAAAATATGCACGTAAAAAATAGTTTTTAAGTAAAGGAAGTATAGGTGTAAACCGAAACAAAATATTAGTAAAAAATTTAATAGGTTAAAAACATTCGTAAAACCGTGACAAGTAGCACCAATGCCACAACGACATCGACTCTCAACATCGTAAAAATAAAATAGATTAAATGGTAAAAATTACACTGAACGAAAAGGAAACTAAAATCGTTGAACCACGCACACCCATTACAGTGTGTTAATGCGAAGAAATTAACCAGAAACGTAAAACGTAAAAAATAATAGCTTAGTCGATCTAGGGCCCGCCCATTGCGGCGAAATTTTCAAAAGGGAAAAAATGAACGCGTTGCGACGGGTCTGTCAAATATGGGAAAATAGAGCAAAAACGTTGAACCTCACATGCACGCTACGACATGTTAACTCGCAAAATTTAGAACGAAACGTAAAACGAAAAACTTGCGAAAGATAAAAAGTATGGGGGACCAAAGTTGTAAATAATAAAGTGTTGTGTTAAATTACAAAAGATAAAGAAGTTTGAATTAAAAGTAAAAATTTCAAATGGGTTAAATGTAAAAGATAAAACTTTAAGGTTGAAAGTGGAAAATCAAGTAATGGGTTAAAATTTAAAAGATAAAACTTTAAGATTGAAAGTGGAAAATCAATTTTTTTTAGAAAGCCCCCAAGAATAGGATACAAGTGATGATGCAGAAAGAAGTTGCAAATTTATATATGAAATAATGTTCAGTGTTTCAACTGAAAATTCATCTATGGCATCCATCACTATCCCATCCTTTCTCCCATCTAACTTTCTTGGACCCAAATCATGATGTAGACGTTTTCGGTGATGGTTTGAAGTTGGTGGTGGCTCTGGCCTCTGTGGTGGTGGTGGCAGCGGCATACGTGGTTTTGAAACTGCATGTTTAAGGCTGCAAGCCTCTTTTGTTATTGGAATAATGGATTTTAATAATCCTCACTATTAGCCATTGACCAACAACGTTCCCAACTTCAAAAATAACCGGTGGTCCCACCTTTTCATATATTGTAAACAAATGGACCTTTACTAAACCGAAAAGGATAAGGAGACAAAACGAAATTAAAGTTCTGTTAGTAAGGTCCATTAGCTTACAATATATGAAAAGGTAGGACCACCACTTGTTATTTTTTAAGTTGGAACCGTTGCCGGTCAACAGCTAATAGTTTGGATTATTAAAATCCAGTATTCCTTTATTATTTGAGCAAGAGAGAAAAGGGATTTTGGTTGAGAGTGTTTAAACTTTAAAGTTTTTATAATGGTAAGTAAATGTTAACAAACCAAAACAAAAGGTTTGACATGTTCAAGAAAATTAACTTAGTTTTTATAATCAAATCCTTGATTTTAGGGTTAGACTAACTCTTCAACAAAGTACAAATTTTGGTTTAAAACTGGGTATGGTTAAATCCATCGTGTGAGTACGCACAAACACTCTTGTTTGATTCAAAGTTAAATATCATAAAAAACCATCATAAAAAAGTCTTTAAACATAGTTTTGGCACATTAATGTCTATAAACATTTCAAAAAGAAAAAAAAAAAAACCACAAAAAGTTCTTTGAACCTTAGTTGTATTATACATACTAAAGCCCCTAGTTTTATTATGCTAAAGTCCTTACACTTGCGATATACCAAAATTATGTTTAAAGACCCTATGTATTTAAAATAACAACTCGTTACCTTTTAATATCTCAAAAACGGGTTGGGAGACTTTTTCATGGTTGATTTACAGGTTTAGGAACTTTAATATGCAAAAACATTTGGAGTAATGGATTTTTAATAATCCTAACTATTAGCCGTTGGCCGGTAACGATACTAACTTAAAAAATAACCAGTGATGGTCCCACCTTTTCGTATATTGTAAATCAATGGACCTTTCTAAACCAAAAAGGATAAGGGGACAAAAAGAAATTAAGGTTTTTTAGTAAAGAGTAAAATGCACGGATAGTCACTGTGGTTTTGTAAAATAACACCTATAGTCCCTAACTTTTGGAAATTACACCGGTGCTCCCTGTGGTTTGACAGTTTGTTACTCGGATAGTCCCTGGAGTGGATGGAGGTTAGTTTTCTTAGTTAAGCGGATGTGAAATGACAAAACTACCCTTACTATTAAATATAATATATATCTTTTTATTATTTATTTAATCAAGTGGGGCTCACTCTCCTTGTCTTCATCCATCCAACCCACCCCAATATAACCCTAACTAATCAACAATCTTCTCCAGTTCACCAATTTCACCGTCTCCACACCGCCAAAGGCCAAACCACCACTACCATAACATCTCCACCCTGTCGCCACCCATATCCCCACTTCTGCCAACAGACCCACCCCACCCTCCTCTGCATAAATATCTAAGGAGAGAGAGAAAATGTCGATTGAAAGAGAAGAGACCAATAGAGAGAGAAAGAAACAGAGTGGATTAGCCGATAGCTAAGCCGACCGGTTAATGGCGGCTCCTTCTTTGAATCGGTTAATGGCGGCTCCGTCTTCGAATCATAAGGTTGATCTGAATCATTCAATTTCTCCTGGGTTTAGTTCAATTTTTATCGAAGAGGAAAGACAGAGCAACAGAAAGTGCTCCTTACCGGTTGCCGAATCGGTTAATGGCGGCTCCTTCTTTGAATCATAAGTTTGATCTGAATTTGTAATCTTAGATCAACAAAAATCTGTTTGTAGTTCTGGTGTGTTAATTTATGGATTATCACAATCATTCAATATCTCCTGGGTTCAGTTCAATTTTTCCATAATTTTGTAGCTTTTATTGATCACATTTAAGATATCAATGGCCACTTTTCTTGAAGACCACAAAAATCTGTTTGTAGTTCTATTGCATGAATGAAAACCCTAATGAATCTATTCAAATTTAGTGAATCTGTTGGTTTGAAGCTATTGCTTTATTCGAGATTTTCAAAATCTGAATTACACTGAATCAGTGTTATATTTCTCAAATTCAACTTTAAATTAGAAGTTATGGTGGTTGTGGAGATTGATTGTGGTGGTGATTGTGGAGGGTGATGGTGGATAGAGGATGAAGATGAAGTGTCGTGGTGGGTTCTACAAATAAAATAATAGTATAAAAAGAGTGGCCCTTAATCAGATTCTATTTTTTTATCATTAAGGGCAAATTTGTCATTTCATGTTCACTTAAATTAACTTAACTGAGAAAACTAACCTTCATCCACTCCAGGGACTATCCGAGTAACAAACTGTCAAACCATAGGGAGCACCGGTGTAATTTTCAAAAGTTGGGGACTATAGGTGTTATTTTACAAAACCACAGGGACTATCCGTGCATTTTACTCTTTAGTAAAAGTCCATTAGTTTATAGAGTAAATTTCACTTTTTGTCCTTTATGTATTATCTGAATTTTGAAACATGACCTTTAAAAGTTTTCATTTCAGTTTATGTCCTTAAATCACATGTTTTATACCAGTTTATGTCCTTTACACCAAACTGAGTTAAATTACTCACTTAAGTTTATTTAATCCAAGGGTATTATTGGTATTTTATAAACAAAACAAAAAGGAAATTTATATAACTAATAACATTTTTTTCTAAATTAAAAATCTCTTTCTCTCTCTATACTCACACACACATAACTCTTTCTCTCTCTCAACCTTCATCTACTACCAACAACAACAATCTGCACAATCTAACCCTAACACCAGCCACCATTGTACCACACCAGCCACCTTTGTACCCCACCACCAACAACATCTTCCCTAACCTAAACCCCCAACCAACTATATCTTCCCTAACCTAAACCCCCAACCCATTACTGTCGTCTAAACACTAAATAAACAGCAGCCGCCGCCACAGATATGTACAGATCATATCTATATTCGAATAGAGATGGCAAGATCTTATCTAAAATCAAACAAAGAGATTAAGAGATTTGTGTAAATCACAACCCCAACCCCAAACCCAAACCCATCTCTCTCTAGGGTTCTTATAGCTAATTTACAGGTGGTTAATGTTGTTTTTTCCGTCGTTGGTTGGAGTCGCTGGTGGCGAGATGACGGTGAGCTGGTGGCAGAAGTTGGTTGTGGTTGGATGCTACATGCGATGATGGGTAGGCGACGATTGTGGTTGTTGGTTATGAAAATGGTGGGTTCCTATTTGGGATTGGGTATTGATTTGGGTTGGATACCAATTTGGGATTTGCGGTGCTGTTTTTGTTTGTTGATGTGTAGGGGTGGGTTCAGATGGCCGATTGTTTGTGGTGGTGCTCGGCAGGTGGTGGATAGCTGGTAGCGGTGGTGGTGGTAGGCAGATGGTGAGGTGGTGCTTGATGGTGGAGTAGAGAGAGAAAAATGAGAAAGTGTGTATGTGTTAATCTGTCATGGTTTACTAATCGCCGGAGGTTGATGTTTAAGGAGGCGGTTTGCTATGTTTAGGGAGGGGATCGGCGGACGTTGGCCGGAAACAGCCGCTAGTGGAGAGAGGGAGCGGTGATGGCAAAAGAGTGAGCTGAAGGCAATTCTGCAGTCCAATTTGTCATTAGAGGTTGTCAATAGAAACATCCAGAGCCTCGGTTCTTTTTAATAAAAATGAGACCGAGGCTTTGGATGTTTCTATTGACAACCTCTAATGACAAATTGGTATGCAACAAGAAAGGGGTCCCACCCGATGCAGGCGTAGGTCGTGGAGCAGGAGAACAAACTGATGATGAGTCTGATGAACGGAACTGGGGAGTTATCATCAGCATTGTGCTTAGATTTATAATTGGCTTCTGGGTTGTGGTTGCTCCTCTGATTGCTAGCAAAGTATGGAGAAGCTCTTAGTTTAATTTTGTTTATAGTCTGTGGCTTAAGATTTGTCTTGCTTGTCATAAGAATTCTTTTAGAATACCTCCATCATGAGTGTGCAATTTTTGTATCAGTTCAACAAATTAGAAGAGCGATCACAACTTATCGATTTCAACCGACTCTTTCGTTGTTATGAGCTGTCCTTTAATATATTGTTGCCGGAAAATGAAGAGCTCGCCGGAGAAGATGACCGAGCCGGAGAAGATGACCGGAAAATATGGGGGTGTGGGAAAGTTGAAGCCTTGAAACTTTGTAAATTGGGTCCCACCTTTAAATGTTTTGATTTATTTTTAAAAACAAAATAACTAATGTGAAATACCAATAATACCCTTGCATTAAATAAACCTAACTGAATTATTTAACTCAGTTTGGTGGAAATGACATAAAGTGATACAAAACATGTGTTTTTTGGACATAAATTGAAACTAAAAGTTTTAAAGGGCACGTTTCAAAATTCAGTGCAAACATAAAGGACAAAAAGTGAAATTTTCTCTAGTTTATAATATGTGAAAAGATGTGACTACCACTGGTTATTTTTTAAGTTGGGAGCGTTGCCGGACAACGGCTAATAGTTTGGATTGTTAGAATCCATTATTCCAAAATATTTTGAAAAAACTTTTTCTAAAATATGAAAAACATGAGAAAGTATATTGGGTTTTTATGATATTAGCATTTAACTTTATTAATTAATGACTGAACTATTTAAATATTGGGTTTTTTATATAAATTGAACTATTTAAATGTTAGCATGAACCATTTTAGGTTACGTAATTACCATATCTCAATTGGACTGAAACATGCCATACATCCGGTTGTGCAAGTTTTGAGTATTGACCGGAAGGCGGAACTTTTTGCACTAGCATTTAGTGGGTGTTTGAGATTACGTTTTGACGTGATTATTTGATTATTGCGTTTCTAAACGTAAATAATCTAAAAAAGTGTTTGGATGAAAAAACGATTATCTGCCTCCAAAACAGCATGTACCAACATGCTTTTCAAAACACAGTTTTGAAAACGCAAAATCTATTTTAAAAACACATAATCTATTTTGAAAATGCAACACTAAACACCCTCTTAACATGAAAAATAAAATAAAACGTTCAGAACATAAATAAGTGATAATAAAATCTTTTGTTAGGGTCGATGATCATTTTCTACATTAAATAATTTGCATTTTTTACATAACACAACCCACACACTCTTTACTTCTATTACTAAACTTTACATTTTTTTTTTCAGGGATTGAACCCTCATCCTTTGCCTAAGTCAAAGTCTTATCTAAAAAGTAAAAACTTAGTACCGCTAGGCTATTTGCCCTTTGATCAATAAATCATTTGCTACTTATTAACACCAAAGTTGCTTCAACGACATTTTTCGGACATTCACACATGCAAACACACCCATCGCTAGACGCACTGATACGCACCTCATGCAACCATACCCATGTAAGGGTAGTTATTTTTCAATCATGTTCCAGTTCGTTTCCTTGCTTTTGTAATCCTATAAAAGAAGACAAGCATGTTTATTGTTTTATTAAGTATGAAATGAAATGAATTAGTCACTTCCAAAAGTTTTGTTTTCTCTTAAGTTCTTATCTATTTTCTTTGGATAATTTGATTACGATTCGGTTCGGTTCGTATCACACACATAAATGCAACGTTGCACGTTGTACAATTTAAAGTCAACAAAGTTAGTTTTCAACCATAAAGAGAGATATAAAATCTTTTAAGTATGCAAAAATGCATCAATAATCTAAACTAGTAAATTTCTCTCGTGTTGCGGCGTAAATTCGATCGGTATCGGTTTGTTTCATTACGGTATCGATACAGGTGCAGCACTTTGTATAGCAATCGAAAGAGAAAACCAAAATAATAAAGTTGTGGTGTGCCTAAAAGTATACCGACACGTGTTTTATGTCAATCAAAAACCATAAAATGAATATCGCTAACGGTTCCGATAATCTCAATATTGTTACCAATGCTGTTCGTTTAGAATAGATTCGGTTCGTCATGGTGACACTCGCTATAGCATACGATAAAATACATTCATTTTTTAATACAACTTCGTTTTCAACATAAAGTCGGTTGAAAAAATAAAAAATGAATATCGGTATTGATTATGATAACACCGTTACTGATGTTCAGATAGTTGGTGATCAGGGTAGATTTTGAGTGAAACTCTTTTGGAAAAATAGATAAATTAAGCATGTCACAACAATTTATTCAAAGTTTTATAACGCATCATATTGTGAGATATATTTGTGTAAATTAAACCAGAACTAGAATTAGCACCCGCCGCAATGCGGCGGGGTTCTTACATATGTATCCTATTAGAATACGCTTTACAAACATTCAATACAAGAGAATCAAACGTAAAATACACATTTTGAATTCACGCTTAACAAAAGAACATTCAACCCCATTGAATCTCAGACTAAAGTCTATTCACCTGATCCGTGCAACTGCAAACTACTTCTAGCGCCTTTTAACTCCTTTTCTTAAAGGTCTGCCATATTCTTGCACCACAAAGATACCATTACATTTAAAGCTATCAACAGCCCAATTAAAATAATACTAATAATTCATTTGATGTCCACTTCATTATATCTTAGGTGAGTTGTCTAAGATGATGAATTCAGAGATGAACTTTGAACTACATATGGTTGCTTAAAAGTTTATTAAGTGTACGGACATAAGATGTAAGAAATATAGATGTACCAATTCAGTTAGAAAAGATTGTTTGTTAACACCTAGTGTAGTCAATGTTGACTCAAGCACACGGGAGAGATAAAATAATTAAAATCAAAACATAACTGAAGAATAGTTCCTAAAGAATGACGACGCAAATGAAGCACATAGAGTAAACAATGTTAATTTCATGAATACACTATTATGAGCTTACAATTGTATAGCTAGTTAGCATACAGATGGCTTTAACTACCAACTGTCTCAGCAGCATCAGTGAGGTCAAGATACACTTCATCAATCGATGCATGCTCGCATTGCCTCTTCCTTGCAAAAATTGAAACAACCTTCAAAAAAAAAAAAAAAAGTAAACACGCCAAGCTTTTATGGCACTCAAAAATCATGCTAAACTCAAAGTTGTTTAAAAAGATTTGAACTTTATTTACCTCTAAACCTACATTCCTATACATGGTCAAGTCGGCTTTACCATGGGCCACTGGAACCTGGACCAACTGAATTTGGGGACATCACTGCATTCGTAATTATCTCTGTTTGATCTTATACGTACATATATTCTTTAGATAGATTCCTCATATTTCCATTATCATATACAAATTGCTTCCAACAACAGGGATTCAGGCACAAAAATCCAAATAATTGATGAAATTGGCAGAGTTAATAGACAGTTTTGGCTAGAATCAAGAAATTACGTAAAGACAATGAATAAGCCCCAAATCAAATAACATTATTAGTGGTAGATAAAGAACCTGTCGCCGGAACGAAACACAAACATCAACAAATAACTCGAATACAAAAACAAAACTGAAAGATCTTGCCTCTTCGTCAGAGAACCGGCTCGTAGCCTTTTGTAGTCACCAGAATAACCAACTAAACCCTAGACGGCTAGACGCCATCGCCGAAGGTTGCGGCTAGGTGTCCAGACCAACATACTCAGCAAAGCTAGGTGATTGGTGGCAAACATAGGTCATCGTCATAGGGATTTCCATAACTTTGTGATCAATAACAAATCCTGATATTTAAATAGTATTCAAACAGAGAGTGTGGGAATTGTTTTAGCCAACCGGATATTATTTTTATGATCATTTGGCTTCCAGAGGCATGTGGCAAATAGCGTGGGCGTGCCTGCGCGGCAGGCACATACACGAACCTGCAAATGCAGCGTGGCACGCGGACTGACGGGCCAGTTCCTACGTGCAACGTACAACGTACACAATAGCAAATCAATTAACTTGGATTCACTTTATAAGTGAGAATGAGGCAACTCTCATCACAAAAATAAAAAAAGAAAATAGAAATGATTCCCAATGATTTTCGAGGAGTAGTCTCAACATAAGCAACTTCATATTTCTCCTACACCTTCTATAAAATACTAATATACCGGGTTCAAAAAAGTGAAGTAAGTAAAACACTAAGGGGGCGTTTGGTTCGCGGAATGTGTAGGAATTGGAATTGGAATCTCTATGGAAATTGGAATTTGATGGATTCCTTTGAAATCCATAGATGTGTTTGGTTGATAAATGTATTAATGGAATTAGAATTTAAAAATACATAAAAAGACAAAATTACCCCTAGTTATAAACAATTAACAAGAGTTTTAAAAACAACTATCTTAGATAAAAATTCAAAAATATTCTAAAAAATCCAAAAAAATTCAAAAAATCATAAAAATTCAAAAAAAACCAAAAAATTCAAAAGTATCAAAAAAATAAAAAAATCTAAAAAATACTTAAAAAATCAAAAAAAAAATCTAAAAAATATTAAAAAAATCCAAAAATTCCTAAAAATTCAAAAAAAATATAAAAAATAATAAAAAAATCCAAAAAATTCTAAAAATAATAAAAAGTTCAAAAAATTCTAAAAAATTTATAAAAAATCAAAAAAATTCTAAAAAATAATAAAAAATAAAAAAAATCCTAAAAATTCAAAAAAATCTAAAAAATAATAAAAAATCCAAAAAATTCTAAAAAATCAAAAAAATAATACAAAGTTCAAAAAATTCTAAAAAATAATAAAAAATCCTAAAAATTCAAAAAAAAATCTAAAAAATAATAAAAAATCCAAAAAAATCTAAAAAACAAAAAAAAAATCTAAAAAACAATAAAAAGTTCAAAAAATTCTAAAAATTAAAAAATATAAAAAATAAAAAAAATCCAAAAAAATCTAAAAAAATCCAAAAAATTATAAAAATCGAAAAAATTCAAAAAATTATTTTTTAAAATTTTTTGATTTATTATTTTTTGATTTATTATTTTTTGGATTTTTTTATTTTTAAATTTGTTTTTGTTTTTTTATAATTTTTTTGTGTTTTATAGATTTTTTATTAATTTTATAATTTTTTGTTTTTTGTTTTGATTTTTTTTATTTTATAGAATATTTTAGATTTTTAAGATATTTTTGGATTTTTTTTTAATTTTTTGGATTTTTTACAATTTTTTGGATTTTGTATTATTTTTTTGGAATTTTTATTATTTTTTAGAATTTTTTGGATTTTTTATTATTTTTTTTATTTTTTAGAATTTTTATTATTTTTTTATTTTTTGGAATTTTTATTATTTTTATTATTTTTTTTATTTTTTTGATTTTTTAGAATATTTTGGATTTATTATTATTTTTTTGAATTTTTAGGATTTTTTGGATTTTTTATTATTTTTGGATTTTTTTTGGTTTTTTGGATTTTTTATTTTTGAATTTTTTTTTATTTTTTAATTTTTTTTTGGGTTTTTTGGATTTTTTTAGATTTTTTATTATTTTTTAGATTTTTTTGGATTTTTATTATTTTTTTTTATTTTTATAATTTTTTGATTTTTCAGAATTTTTTAATTTTTTAGATTTTTTTATTTTTTGGAGTTTTTTTATTTCTTAGAATTTTATTAGATTTTTTATTATTTTTTTGATTTTTTATAATATTTTGGATTTTTTATTATTTTTTGAGTAAATTTCACTTTTTGTCCTTTATGTATTACCTGAATTTTGAAACGTGCCCTTTAAAAGTTTTAGTTTTAGTTTATGTCCTTAAATCACATGTTTTATATCACTTTAAGTCCTTTACACCAAACTGAGTTAAATAATTCAGTTAGTTTTATTTAATGCAAGGGTATTATTGGTATTTCACCTTATTTATTTTGTTTTTAAAAATAAATCAAAATAATTTGATGCTTTCTTCCTTAAACCCACACTTTGATTTTTCAAAAGCCAAATTTCCCAGCACAATTTCGCCCAAAAAAACTTCCTGTTCTTCGATCTGTGTTCTTATTGAACAACTTCAATTCATTTGGCATTTAATCTGATATCCTTAATCAGATTCCCTTGTGAATATAAATCCCTTAACTTCTAATACGATTTATATATAAAAAACGAAACAGGCTTTGTTCGTTTTGAATTCTGATCCACTAATCGTAAAAAAATAAGACTGATTGTTCTTTTTCGAAATCAAAAGTTTCTGATGTTGTTGTTTCGAATTGCATTAAAATTTTTGTGTCTAATTCGTTTTTCCGGAACGGTTTTGATTCGAACAAACAAAGATTCAGAAATTTATGATTTTGATTACGAATTAAAGTTCTTATGTATTCGATTATGCACTAAGGGTAAGGAATGATTATTTTAACCGTTAATTCTTGAATTTATATGTTCACTGTTCCTTTTCTGGTTCGCCGGAAAACCATAATCCTCGATTTCGATCCTCTATAACGGTTCTGATTATATATAAACGATCCTCCTTTGATCGTATGTTTGGGCGATGAATTCTAAACTGATAGAATTCCTTAACAACAATTATGGTTTCCAAATTTTGTGTCCTCTATTACCATTCGCAAAACAGGGGTTGAACATGAACTGATATGTTCTTCGTGGTTTTGGAAATGGTGGGAGATAATCCTACGCTCTGATACCAATTGAAGGCCAACAGGGTCGTTTGTGGATTTTATAATTGAGAGAGATTTGAATGAAATCTAAACTTTCATTAATTACAAATGAAAGCCAACATGGCCGGAAATGAAGAGCCCGCCGGAAAAGATGACCGGAGTTAGAGAAGATGACCGGAAAACATGGGGGTGTGGGAAAGATGAAGCCTTGAAACTTTGTAAAGTGGGTGCCACCTTTAATTGTTTTGATTTATTTTTAAACACAAAATAAATAAGGTGAAATACCAATAATACACTTGCATTAAATAAACATAACTGAATTATTTAACTCAGTTTAGTGTAAAGGACATAAAGTGATATAAAACATGTGTTTTTTGGACATAAATTGAAACTAAAACTTTTAAAGGTCACATTTCAAAATTCAGTGCAAACATAAAGGACAAAAAGTGAAATTTTCTCTTATTTTTTTGATTTTTTTGGATTTTTTATTATTTTTTGGATTTTTTAGAATTCTTTTATTTTTTAGAATATTTTGGATTTTTTATTATTTTTTGATTTTTTTGGATTTTTTTGATTTTTTGGTTTTTAGACAAAAATGAAAGAGGCAAGGGGTTATTTCCGTAACTTTGGAAACATTCCCGTGTTTTTTTAAACTTTCCTTTGAAGTTTAGAAGGAATCTGAATTCTATTAAATAAGGGATTTTGTTGGAATTGAAATCCAATTCCCTTCAACTAATTTGTCCAACCAAATACACAAAGGAATGAAATTCAAATTCCAATTCCCTTGAAATCCTATGGATTCCTGTCAACCAAACAGGCCCTAATATACCGGGTGCTATCTCGGGCGCGAGAGCCAAATCCAATAGTACACATACTATTTCGCTATAGGTTCTTCATCACAAAAGCATACTAATAAAAAATAAAATACTTTGCATAAGGAAGGTTACCTTCTATTTCTTCAACACTTGCAGAGACGACTCTGAGGCAAACTTGGCGGCAATGATAAACCGGTACCGTCAACGACCGGGAAGTCATCGCAACTCTGACGGTTTCCGGACTCAGAATCTGAACACAGAAGTGAAGTAAAACTTACTCAAATCTGTAACATCGTCATCACCATCATCGTCTTCTTTGATTGTCTTCATCGGAATCCTTCATCTAACCTGTTTCGTAGACGACGCTACAAAACACGACCCGAATCCAGGTGAAAAAAACCCTAAATGAAAGTCAAATTTTACATTTCTTGAACATGAAGAATCATGTAATTGTGCGTGAAATACATTAGAACTGAAAGAAAACTACCAATTATAATAGTATTGATATAATTACAGCAGTGAAGAGAAACAATCTACAATTTCGTCGATGATTTTGGGGTAACCATGAAACGACCCTCGGTATTAATTTACGCGAAGCCGCCCTGGAACCACCGTGAATCTAGAAGGCTGAAGCAGGTAACGTTCTTCGTAGACGATCAACTTAGGTTGGTGCTGGTGACTACAGTGTACAAATCGGTGAGACATTTGAAGGTCATTCATGTACGGTTTTTAGAGAGATGAAAGATCACAAAACTGATTTTGATTTTGTTTTTACCATGGACATGTGTATAAAGCACAACCACATATTCCTTTTATTTTGAAAAACACCCAAAGCTATGGGTACAACCAACCCAAGCTCAAGATTGTTGCTAATTTATAGGTTTTAATTATTTGAAACTTTTCTCCTCTAACATCAGTAGAAGGTAACCCATTGCTAAATTATGTGCTAATAAGTCATTAATCCCTGGATTATAAGTTTATAACTGAACTACAAAATGACTCACATCCATCGATCAACGGCTAACTGAATATTAAATCGCTGATCATAAGGTGCAATTGTCAAAAAAATTTATTCTATTCATCATAAAATTAAAACGGTGAAAACAACTTTTTGTGGCAAATTTTTTTTTGTTGACACACACGTTTATGTGGCAACAATTACTTTTTAATAATGTGGCATCCAACGTCATCAAAAAACTAACTAAGTTAACATTTAGTTAGTATAAGATCATTGGATGAAGATATATTCAAAGTTAGGTTTGTCTTTAAACATTTCCTTAGTTAGGAATAATCTCAACCAATAGATAAAACTTGGGATTATTAAAATCCAATAATTTTTTCTAAAAATCATATAAACCGATAGTTGTATTTTTAGTTTGAGTATAGTAGTTATATACTTAAAAATGAAGACACACTTTTTATATGTTGATTATAACGGTGCATCTAAACTAACTACATACAATTATAAAGGTATGTCCAAGGTATAACGATGCATTTAAGTTGTCAAGATCTGACGCGTTGATAAATCGTGTAAATACAATTGTGCGTTTAAATCATTGTAATCAATTCTCATAAAATTATATCATCACCCTAAAAAATAATTTATGGTTATAAATATAGCTATCTTATACAAATTTAAAATTTGTACAACTTCATAAATTTTACAAATTTTCTAAAAGTGTGTTTCAGAGTTTTTGCAAATGTTACATTTATCGTAGTCGTGTGGTCTCACTATCTTTTAGTTTGATATATATTCATAGTAATTTAAACCCTTTTAATTTAAAAGATTATATATAATCAACTTAACAGTTGTTAAACTCTCATTCTCACCTATAATACATATCTAACAAATGATTGTACTGAAGTCAAAATACACCCAAAACAATATACAAAAAAAACATAACGACTTCAACAAAAAATAATAATTTGTCCAATAAATGAATGAAAAAATAGCAAAGCAACATGTAAATAAACATGCTCAGGAGTCATCACAATCATTTATGGAGCTAGCCACATTGTCAAGTGCATTGTTGCAGTAGGAAACCATATCATCCCGAACCTTAAACAAGTAGGCCTTTAGCCGGAGACAAACTGGCCGCGAAACATGAATCCGACACAAGGGACATGTTGGATGGTCCTTTAGCCATGACTCAATGCACTCATCATGGAACTGGACTCCATGCTGACAGTTGGTGAGCCTGTTGGACCCACTATCTTCTGGTTCTACTTCACAAAGACACACTACACAATCAAACAGAATCGGACCACTGTCATTACACTGGTCACCTTTTATTTTGAGATCTTGCTGTGCCACTGTAAGTTTTTGATCTATGGAAGTTATTTGCATTTCTGCCATTAGTTTACGTGCACAATCTTGAGTTATTGACCTGATTGCTTTATCTTTCTAGGCGTGTATATATATGAAAGGTAAAAGGCATATATTGTGTGACAAAATATGGGTTTTTTTCAACTGTTGATTTTGATAGCACATGCATCTTATTCTTCATGTTCAAACTTCTATTGTTCAAAGTTTGACTTTTGACCAAACATGCACTTAAATCCATCCTCACGTGAATAGCCACTTTCCATATAAAACATTTACGGTATTTGATTTCTTTTTATACTTATTTAACATGTTAATATAATAAACACAATAAGTTGTAACGAATTTATTTATATATCGTTAAATGTTTTTTTTTATTACAAATTTATTTACTTTCTGAAAACTACAATAAGTTTATCATTTGCTAGTATTTTTATCTACACATTTTTAGAAAATATGAGTAAGTTGTTTGCAGGTATAAATGATAACATTCTACAATATGATTATGTTTATTTATTTATTTTTTTTTGAAAATAAACTTTCATTAAAAAACGCCACATCGGTCCTTAAAACAAGGACCAAGGCACAAACCAACTACAACATATACAAAGTGGACCGACACCAATCTTTCCAACCTATATTGTTACATTTAGATCTATTCTTTAGCCACAAATACGAAAGGGACTTCACACTCGAAACTACATCCCCAATAGTCACTTTTTTCCCATTAAACGCCGAATCATTTCTAGCTTTCCAAAGAGACCACATCGTCACGATCATCACACCATGCACAATTTTCCGTTTCATCTTGCCGCCCGAAACTTTTTTGTACACTTGTAACAAATCTTTAATTTCAAACGCATATATCGGCTCCAAACCACACCATTTTCCAATCCGCCCCCAAACATTTATCGCTATGATGCAATCGGAAAGGACATGCATAGATGTCTCCTCATGATAATCGCACCAAACACAAAGCGTAACCGACAGGCCTGACACACCTACAGGAGGCTGTGCGATGTCAGACTAGCCACTCAACTACCCTCCTCCACTCCTCGGCTATAAATACCCATCCCGAACCAGGTTTGAGGTATCTCTTCACAACTCTCTCACTCTTAACCTTGTGGTCGTGGGTTCGTGCCCCACGGTGGGCGCCAATGATGAAACAATGGTTAACCGAGGTGGTTAACACACTGGTCTCGTCAAGTAGGGTTATTCCCTTCTTTCCGAGGATTGTTGGCTGGATCATCCGCTGGTTGATCTCCTGCACAAGGAAACAAACCGTGACTCGTAACAAGGAGAATGGGGTGGGGGGTGCTCCTTGTTACCACTCTCCGGCGTGAGAATCAGTAATTTGTTTGGGAATCAAAGTGTGATAGTAGTAGTAGTGAAAGAGTTGTGAAGAGATACCTCAAACCTGGTTCGGGATGGGTATTTATAGCCGAGGAGTAGAGGAGGGTAGTTGAGTGGCTAGTCTGACATCGCACAACCTCCTGTAGGTGTGTCAGGCCTGTCGGTTACGGTGGTGATGCCACGTCCTGCTGTGGTGTCAGACTGTTGCATACATGGGGGCTGACAGGTGACTGTTCCTAGTGCCACTTGCACTATGGTGTCAGACCCACTTGCCTTGTAGGCAGGATGCGGTGCCGGGCCGCATCGCTGCTTGCGGTAACTGATGTTGTTCCCGCGTTATTGTTCTGGCCAAGATGTATGCGGGATGCGGTGCCGTGCCGCATCGCCGCTTGGTGACTGTTCCTAGTGCCCAGATCCCTTTTCGTGACGAAAATGTTCATAGGATGCGATGCCAGGCCGCATCGCTATGCGTAACATCCGTTTTCGTACTTAAGGCAAGTCTTGTCATCCCTTGACCGACTGGATTCGACCGTTGTGTTCGCGCGTGCCCGCACGAACACAAATAAGTTCTTGCTGGTGGGGGTTTTTTGATAAGGGTAATGGTCACTCGCGGTCGTGCTGACGCGAGATCTGGGACCATACCATGAAGGGGCAGCGATCCCATGCCATATGTCCCGCGCAACAACCAGCCAGACGCAAGGGCAACAATCAACGCCCAGCGTGAAAACAGAGCGTCAAAGAAGGAGTCTCGGGACCGTAACTGGACCGAGATCAACCAGTCGCCAAGCGACGTCCTCCTTACGGACGCGCAATTCCTGCGACCGGCCCAACCGATGAAGTCCAAGAAGAAACAGGATCTCGCACTCTATTGCGAGTATCACAAGGACTCGGGCCACACAACAAACAACTGCATCAGTCTCCGACTGGAGATTGAGCGAGCCCTAAAAGAGGGGAAGCTGCAACATCTGTTGCCAGCCGCGCAAAAACAAACCAAGCGCATCACCCCCCCCCCCCCCCCACAACGAGGGCCCTCCACGGGTAAGAGGGCCATGTACGTGGCCTCAACCCACATGATCAACGGAGGGCGAGGAAAGCCGCGCAAGGCGGCAAGAAGACCGGACAATGACTGGAAAGACGAGCAAGTTGTCTTTCCAAAAGTCTGAGGCGGACCGCGGGATAGGCGCGCCGTCGTTATCACAGGTTACCTGGCTCACTACTGCACCGAGCGACTATTCATCGACCCGGGCAGTACATCTGACATCATATACGAGCAATGCTTCAACCAGTTCGATCAAGAAGACAAGGATCGGTTGCAGCCGGTAGACTACCCTTTGGCCGGGTTTGCGGGGGAAACCGTATTCCCCCTAGGCCAAATCACTTTTCCTGTGCGCCTCACCAACGGAAGGCACACACGAACGGAGGAGGTAAACTTCATGGTTTTACCTCATACCTCCAAATACGGCGTATTTCTCGGGAGGGAGTCCCAAGGAGATTTCAACATTATTACGTCCGTACCCCACTCTGCTGTTGGTTTCCCAACCGAAATGGGGGTCGCGATAATCTACGCACGCAGAGAGGTCATATCGTCAGACGAACTGCGTCCGACCAAGATTGCAAGGCCTACCCCCAACATGCAACCAGAAAAATGGGTTCTTAACGCAAGACACCCATAGCAAACGGTCACGTTGGGCCACGCTTTGTCCCACAGCATCAGAGCGCGCCTGAAGCAGCTCCTCTTCAAGAACCAGGATATTTTTGCGTGGACACCCGCAGACATGACAGGGGTACCACGCGAAATTGCGCAGCATTTCTTGAATACCATGCCAGGTATCAAGCCGATGATCCAAGGCCAACGCCACCTTGGATCTGCAAAGAACGAGGCGATGAATGAGCAGGTCCAAGAACTGCTCTCCGCAGGCATCCTGCGGGAAGTCAAATACCAGACTTGGTTATCCAACCCAGTCATGGTAGAAAAACCAACCGGGGGCTGGCGCATGTGCGTCGATTATAAAGATCTCAACAAAGCTTGCCCCAAGCATTGTTACGCACTTCCGGAGATCGACGAGAAAGTCGATAAGTTCGCACCATTTCGATGGAAGTGTTTCATCGATTGTTACAAAGGCTACCACCAGGTACAGATGGCAATCAAGGACGAAGATAAAACGGCATTCCGCACGCCTACCAGGAACTACTGTTACACAAAAATGTCGTTCGGGTTGCGCAACGCGGGCGCAACCTATCAAAAGTTTATGAACGACACTTTTCGCGGTCAAATCAGCAAAAGTGTCGAAATCTATATGGACGACCTGGTCGTCATGAGCATGGAGGAAGACACCATGCTCAACAATATTGAAAGAACATTCCAAACTCTGCGAAGCGTCAACATGAAGCTCAATCCAGGGAAATGATCGTTTGGAATGGAGGAAGGCAAGTTCCTTGGATTCATCGTAACAAAAGATGGATTCAAAGTAAACCCGTAGAAAGTTCAGGCGATCGAGCGGATGCCATCGCCTTCCACGATGAAAGAAATGCAACGACTAGCCGGCAGGCTAGCCGCACTAAATAGATTCTTAGCCAATCATGCAGCTAAGTCTTATCCTTTTATCAAAACCCTGCGGAACTGTTTAAAAAAGGAACAATTCCAATGGACCGCAGAGGCCGAAAAAGCTTTCCGGGAGATGAAAGAGTGTTTGATCCAACTCCCAACTCTAACCGCACCACGCAAGGATGAGCCACTTATCTTGTACCTATCTGCCGTGGACAACGCGGTAGGCGCGGTACTCATAGTGGAGCGAGAGAGAGTTCAAACACCCATCTACTATATCAGCAAAATGCTCAACGACCCAGAGACAAGATACTCCATCATGGAGAAGTTGGTACTAGCACTAGTGCACACATCAAGACGATTACGACGTTATTTTGCAAATCAAGTCATCACGGTGTTAACCAACTACAGGATCGGGCCGATCCTATCAAAACCCGACATTTCTGGGAGATTAACAAAATGGGCCATCGAACTAGGCATGTACACACTGATCTATAAGACGTGCCCTGCAATCAAAGGCCAAGTTCTAGCTGATTTCGTTGCCGAAGTACCGGCAAATCCCATTCAGGAATGCGAAGAAGAGCAAAATCCTACACCACCATCCTCCTCAGAAACCTGGGCACTATATACCGATGTTGCATCCAACGAGGATGGTGCAGGTGCGGGTCTGTGACTCGTCAGCCCCGATGGCCAAGAGCTTACCTATGCAATCCGCCTCGATTTCAAAAGCACAAATAACGAGTCAGAGTATGAGGCTCTACTGGCAGGACTACGTTTGGCAGTCTAACTCGGCGTCCAACATTTGGAAGCACACGTCGACTCACTATTGGTTGCAGGGCAGATACGCAGCGACTATGCCGCAAAAGGGGATATCATGATCCTCTACCTCGAACAAGCCCTACAACTGAAATCAAAGTTCACTTCCTTCAATATCCGCCATATCAACAGGAGTGAAAACAAACCCGCGGATGCACTGTCAAAACTCGCATCCACCAGCTTCCAACACCTGGCAAAGGAAATACGCATCGAGATTCTGCAAAATCCCTCGGTACCCCTGCGCCAAGTCAATGTCATCCAGTACGGTACAACATCCTGGATGACGCCAATCATTGCATACTTGCAATCAGGTGTTACTCCCGAAAGCAAGGCAGAGGCACGTAAGTTGCAACACAAAGCGTGTCATTATCAGATGGGAGACGGTATCTAATACCGTAAATCGTACCTGGGGCCACTCCTACGATGCGTCGACCCCCAAGACGCCACATACCTTATCAGAGAAATACACGAGGGAATATGTGGCATACACGCTGGCCCACGCATGGTGGTGGCCAAAATTATGAACGCCGGGTATTACTGGCCCGGTATGCACCTAGATGCAGTCAAAATCTTGCGCAAGTGTTCTAATTGTCAGCGACATGCTCCCAAAACCTTGCGCCCCAAGAACAACTTGATCCCCGTCACCACCGCATGGCCGTTCCAAAAATGGGCAATCGATGTGGTAGGACCATTTCCGGACGCACCAGGTGCGCTGAAATTTATCATAGTGGCTGTCGATTACTTGAAAAAATGGGTAGAGGCAAAATCGCTCGCCTCAACCACCGCTATGATAACAAGGAAGTTCGTCTGGGAACATATCATCTGCCGTTTCGGTCTACCAATGTGCATCGTTACCGATAACGGAACTAACTTCGCTGCTGATGACTTTCAAAAATGGCTAAAAGAACTAAACATTGAACACATATTCTCCTCAGTGGCGCATCCACAAGGGAATGGCCAAGTCGAGAGTATCAATAAAAGTTTAGTCGAAGGCATCAAAGCACGGTTGGGAACAGCCAGACGCGGCTGGGTCGATGAACTCCCAAGTATCTTATGGGCCCACATGACAAGCCCAAAAACAAGTCACGGTGAGACACCCTTCATCCTGGTCTATGGCTCGGAAGCGGTGATCCCCGCGGAAGTAGGCCTCCCCTCACCCCGAATGTGGGCTATCAACAAGATAGATAACAATGAGGAACGCATGGTTAACTTGGACCTCCTGGAAGAAAGGCGTGAAAATGCTGCCATCAACGAGGCCAAGTACAAAACCAAGCTGGAAAAGTACTACAATTCACGCGTCCGCGTTTGTACTTTTAACCCGGGAGACTACGTCCTCCGCGATAACGAAGCATCTAACGCTGAGCGCCCAGGGAAACTTGCCCTTAAGTGGGAAGGACCCTGCCTCATCCAGGAGGTCCTGGGCAAAGGCGCGTATAAACTGCAAACATTAGAAGGCGAACCTATCGCACGCACATGGAATGCACAACAGCTTCGATGCTGTTACATGTAAACCGTGTTTTTACATTCACCATGTAGACTATCGGGCCGCAGGCCATTTGCAAATAAATAAATGAACGATTCAATGCAATATTGTTTATTTCCTTCTATTACAAATGCGTGTTCCACTTTGCGGTATCTGCAAAAACAGATTGGAAAAATCTTCATTCGCGATACCCACACAAAGTGGTAACCACACACAAATATTGTAATAGGCCAGCAAAGGCATAACGATAAATGTCTATCCGGCTGGATACCCACATACGGTTTTACTAAGCATACACAATTCCCAAACCCTAACGGGATAAAAACAGGAATTGACTAATACTCATACGACAAAGGTATATAGTATACTCAACCGCGCTTACAGCGGGTAGAGTTCTTCATATACAAGTTCAAACATGCAAGTAGTAAAAACACTTGTACAAACTTGAACAAAACGGTTCTTTATATTCAAAAAATTTCTACACCTGCGCGGTGCACAAGAGATTTACATAAGGTTCCTAATATTTACATCGAGGAAACAAAAAAGGGAACGCAAGCCACCCTAGTCTTTCTTTGTACCGCTGGAACCCGCACCACCCTTGCCATCACCAGCGGTCTCTTCCTCCTCTTCCTCTTCCTCATCAACATATAACAACCGCAAGCGGTCCACGTAGTCTTCCGCGTCCAAGCATTTATCAAGTTTCTCAAGGGCGGAAATAGACATGTCGTTGTACGCTGCAAGAGCGGCAGCAAGACGCGCTTCGGTATCCACGCCATGGAACCCGGACCTTTCATCGGTATATTTGCCTTGGGCTAAAACGTTGATATGACTGATGTAACGGTTGTAGCCAGCTTTAAAACCAGCCTCCCGTGCACGCAGCCTAATCTGCTCTACACCAGCTGCGTTCTCAGGTGCGTCGAGGATAGCCCTAACAATCTGCAAAGCACAAGCAATAAGGTTATCACAGGCAATCCTAAACAAAAGCAAAGGCACCAGATACTTACATGCCCGATACCGTGATCACGCATCCATTCGCGATCGGCCTGGAGCTGATCAAATGAAGAAGCAAGGCTATCCCTAGCTTCGGCAACATCCCTAGCCCGCGCTTCAGCTTCGGTCGCACGGGCAGTGACCTCCGCAAGAATGGTCACGCGTTTATACACTTCAGCCTTTCAACAACAAAGGAAACAAGTGTATAAAGATGCCTAATCATACTTATGAAATAAATCCACAAATTCAAGAGCAAAAGAAACTCATACCTGGAGGTCCTTAACAGTCTTGTTTAAATTGGTGCGGTCAGCATTTGCCTCTTCAAGAGCCTTGGAAGTGCGGGCCCCCGCCTCCTTGGCCTCTTTAGCCACCGCCTCAGCCTCTTTGGCCGCCGCCTCAGCTGTGGTTTTCTCCCTGACCAAAGCAGCTTTCTCCTTGCCCAAAGCAGCGTTCGCTGCCTTGACATTTGTCAGCTCATGATTCGTTCCAAGCCTTGCGCTCATTAGAAAGTGTTTCTTTCCAACAATTGCGCTCATCAGAAAGCAGTTTGGCGAGAGTACGAACCTGTTTAAGGCCAGCAGTTGCAGCCCACTCCTCGGTCTGCTTATGCTGCTCAAAGGCAGCCTTATCCCTTCTGAGCTGCTCCGCACCCTCATGAGCAGCTTTAACCAACTCTTCAGCCTCAGCCCGCAAGCGAGCAGTTTCCTCCTCCTTGCGCCCCAGCACCTTGTAGTCTTCCATAATGGAATTCGCCATTATGGAACTCCCAACAAGCATGGAGGAGAGTTGATTGATCCGGAGCTCACGTGGCAAAGCGTGGGCCTGGTTAACTTCAAACGGGGTGCCTAAACCACCCAAAATCTCCCTACACGCGGAGGGATCAGCGGAAATATCATCCCCTTGCATCACATTCCAAGGGGGACGGTGATAGTTCACAACCCGGTCTTCAGTATAGGTGCGGTAGTAGAACTCCAATTCAGACTCTTCAGGCTGAATAGGAGGCCCTTCAAAATCCGCCCAAAAGCGGAACCGGAAGCCTTCTCGGCAGGAGGAGATTTTTTCTTTTCAGCATCAGAAAACTTCAGGTTCATATCATCAGTATCCTGCGGGGAGATCAGATTATCATGGGAATCCACCGTATCAAAGATCTGAGCCGCAGTTTTCCTTCCAGTATCCTCTGCCCGCGCAGAAGGCTCATTCACCACTTCCATGGAAGGGCTTCTGGTAAAATCTTTATGAACCCCCTCATCCACAGTCGTGTCACGCGGGGGGGAATGAGGAGCATCAAACAAAGAGAACCCTTCATCTTGCGGTTCTGCAGACAAAGCAACAATAACCATCAAATACAAGTTACAATAACAAAACACTTGTAAAGGTTATGAATCACTTACCAGACGTAACCGCAGGCTTCGCCTGAGAAACAGCAGTTGTCCGTTTGGTCTGTATCCTCGGACGCTTCTTCTCACCGGCACCAACAGCCTTATCATCTATCTTTCTCTTCTTCTCATCAGCAGGTTTGGAACCCGCAGAGGATCCACCTGCCGCCGCAACACCACATGGAACACCCAAACCCTCAAGGGTGTCAGACACTACCACGTAATCGGTATATCTGCGGAAACGAGAACGAGAGATACCTGCCGCCTGCGGCACCAAAGGAGGAACAACAGCAGCCTCAGGCTTTTTCTTGCCGCGACCCCGCACAGCTTTCTCCACATGCTTTTTCTCCGCATGCTTTTTGGGGGCACCCTTCACCTCAAATTCTCCCAGGGCCCCAAGAATACCTGCGTTTAAATCATCAAAACAAGCAAATCAGCAAGGTGAACTTCTTTAACAAAGCAAGTAAGAAAATTGCAGACTATACCTTTGCCTTGCGGCAGGGGTGCCGTCAGCCTCTCGCGATCAGGAACGCGGAAGTTGTCGACAATGATCAGGTTAAAACCTTTTTCACCTTCCGCACACCGCACTATCTCAACCTTGCCTGTGAAGTTCGGGTCGAAAATCCTCTACAACGCAGCATCCACTGATAGTACACTTATAAATCAGTAGCAAACAAGGAAGTAAGGAAACCGCACAAGAGTAAAAATACTTACCACCACTCTTTTCCCGCACAACGGGCCTTGCCTTCCTATCAGGCCTAGTCAACATCATCCGCAACACCCATAACTGCAAGTTGTCCAGCTTCTTAAACTCAATGGTCCGCATCCTCGGGAACCACTCCACCGTCTTCGCGCTAGGAAGCTCAATATCCTCCGCAGGGATCATCTCGTTCACGTTGCGGAAGGTCATCCTGGCAACGATCGCGGCTGCCTTAACGTAGAAGAACTTTGTCTTCCACTTTTTGATACCCTTGGGTGGGGTCATCAGCTTAGGGCTCCCATACCGTTGGCCAAAAGAAAAGAACCCAGTATTTACGGTTAACTGGTAAAACCGCCAGAAGTTTTCAACAAAAATTTCCAGACCAAGAGCACGAAAAGTGTACTCAAAATTTCGAATCCGAATCATCCCAAATGGAATCATCTGGGAAATATGGAGTTTATACCACTCCAATACTTCGGCAACAAAAACCGTCAGCGGCAATCGGAGGTTGCCATCAAGAAAGAAATCAACCCACATGGTGACGTATCCTGCCGGAGCATCAGCACCGGTGTCACCTTCATGGGGATAGACAGCCCCATACTCCCGGGGCATCTGAATGCTGGTCATCAGGTTGTCAAACTGAACCTTCGACCACTTCAGCACTGGTAGGCCCCCGCCGGGGGCACTACCACCTTCTTCATCTTCTTCCGCCACCGCCGGCGACGACGACTGATCAGGGTTTTCACCCTCAGCATGGTGTTGATTGGATGGTTCAGCCATCAGGGAATGTAAGGAAGAAGATAGCAGAATGAGTTCACAAGAAACTCAGAAACCTCACCGGAATTTCAGACAAGCTTATCGGAGAAGACGAAGGAAGCACTCTTTCTCTATCCGGAAATTTTTGAAATTTTGAACAAGTGAGGGGAAACCACAAACTGGTTCCCCTTATATACCCATCGCAATTAATGCGATGCAGAAACCGACTCATCACGTTCAAAAAGGGTGAATTATGCGACGCCACGTGTTCAGCGACGGTTCTGCTGACGGTTACCACTCGCGAGTGGCCGTCCACGCGCCTGACAGAAGAGACTTTTACACTCCTTGCTACAGTGCATTTATGACCTCGGGCAGTGCAAACGTCCTTTCATTTCAGCACATGCCAGGAAATCCTACCAACTTTCACCAACCCACACGTGCGTTCAGCCACGTATGCAGCTCAAAAGCGACAACATTATCCAAACATAAGCGGCATCCGGTTTCTCTGGTTTACCGCACCATAACCCATACCGCATGTCGTTTTTTACATACCCCTCAAAAAAGGCAAAAATAAATATCTATACATTATGTAAAGGGGTATAACCAATATCCGCATATACCTACGAGCACACGTGGAATATACGGAGATGACACACACGAGCCCGTAAAGGTGTGTCAGATACTCAGAACCAGCGTGGTTCTTTGGACTGCGAAAACCGCTTCTCAGGATGCGGCAAGCCGCATTCCATGCAAGCTTCTTCAAGTTTCAAATCCCCCGTGTCCGGTTCACAACCACAGAGGGGACGCAAACAGCTTCTCCTTAGGATAAAGGACAAGTATGCTGAGGAACCGCACATCAGCAACCCTGACTCCTGATCCTTCAAGAGCCACATACAAGCTTCAAACTCTCTAGAAGCGAGTTCTTTGCTGCAAACCGCAGACACTCATAAGTAGCTGCGGGGAAATACAAAGACGCAGACGGTAGCTACGGAAGAGCCACGACTAAACCGCCACGCGGTTGACCAAAGCTACTTCCATGAAAACTGCTTTCCAACTAAGCATGAAGGAAAGTGGTTACAGAACGAATGCGGATGAGTTTCACCCAGATTCCCAAGTATCTAAGGTGATCTCCTTCAGCAACACTACTTCAAGGAAAACTACTTTCCACCAAAGCATGAAGGAAAGTAGCTAAGGAACAGTGGTAACAAGTCTGCTTATGACTCTGTTTGCCCACCTATGGACCGTATAGAATAAACAATGGTAGGCACTACATGCCTATGACTATGTTTATTTGCCCATAGTCCAGATTCACATTGTTCGACCAAACACGGCCAACAATGACGCAAGTACCCCACGTAGCTCAACCACACATGGCCAACGATGTGCAGAAACGAGGTAACCGCAAAGGACGTGCGGTTACTTGAGAGCTAAACCGCAAAGGACGTGATGTTACTAGAGAGCTAAACTGGAGAACACGAACACCCCACAAAGCAGGGATCATCGTTGAATGTCCAGTTGATAAACATAGAGCTTGAGCAAAGTACTTACAACATTGCATCAGCTGACGCAGAGGTCACAACTAGAGTTGCGATCACGGACATCTTCCGTCACCATCTCAAAGGTTGGTTTGAACCCTGCTAACATCTTCAGTCACCGTCTCAAAGGTTGGTTCGAAACACCAACAGGTGGCTGATGACATCAGAAAAAGGTAAACCATATTACCAGCTCAAAATTCATTGGCTGAGAATTCCGCATCAGACGAAACTTGCTCACTGGTACGGAAGAGACGTCACACGACTCTACGGGACCCCCAGCTTGATTTACATGAAGAAGGAGCCATCCGCATGGCCCATATTCTACCTTCTAGACACCATAGTCCAGTATTCCTCCCACATGCAACTTGCATAAGGAAGAAACACTAGACTGGGGGGACTTGAAGGGGTATGGTCCCAGATCTCGCGTCAGCACGACCGCGAGTGACCATTACCCTTATCAAAAACCCCCACCAGCAAGAACTTATTTGTGTCCGTGCGGGCATGCGCGAACACAACGGTCGAATCCAATCGGTCAAGGGATGACAAGACTTGCCTTAAGTACGAAAACGGATGTTACGCATAGCGATGCGGCCTGGCACCGCATCCTATGAACATTTTCGTCACGACAAGGGATCTGGGCACTAGGAACACTCACCAAGCGGTGATGCGGCACGGCACCGCATCCCGCATACATCTTGGCCAGAACAAGAACGCGGGAACAACAGCAGTTACCGCAAGCAGCGATGCGGCCCGACACCGCATCCTACCTACAAGGTAAGTGGGTCTGACACCACAGTGCAAGTGGCACTAGGAACAGTCACCTGTCAGCCCACATGTATGCAACAGTCTGACACCACAGCAGGACGTGGCATCACCACCGTAACCGACAGGCCTGGCACACCTACAGGAGGCTATGCGATGTCAGACTAGCCACTCAACTACCCTCATCCACTCCTCGGCTATAAATACCCATCCCGAACCAGGTTTGAGGTATCTCTTTACAACTCTCTCACTACTACTACTATCACACTTTGCTTCCCAAGCAAATTACTGATTCTCACGCCGGAGAGTGGTAACAAGGAGCACCCCCCCCCCCACCCCATTCTCCTTGTTACGAGTCACGGTTTGTTTCCTTGTGCAGGAGATCAACCAGCGGACGATCCAGCCAACAATCCTCGGAAAGAAGGGATTAACCCTACTTGACGAGACCAGTGTGTTAACCACCTCGGTTAACCATTGTTTCATCAGACATGCATAGATGTCTCCTCATGATAATCGCACCAAACACAAAGCGTATTAGGAATATAAACACCTCTTTTCAGCAATTCCACCTTAGTCGGCAACCGATTCATCTCCGCGCACCAAGCCATAATCAAACACTTTAAAGGCACCCACGAAATCCACTTTAAAACAAACACATTACCGTAAGCATCACCATTTCTCAGCAACTTTCTAACCGACTTAACCGAGAAGTTCTTGTTTTTCTCCCCACTCCACATCCATTAATCTTTAGTTGTAGACATCTTCACATTTTCCAAACCAACACAAAGCTGATTCCATTGCTGGAAATCTTCTTCCGAATGCAGCAGATTACTCAAGCCCGCTTCTAGTTGAACTCGATCATTATCAACCTTTAGACGATCAGAGACTAAACAAGTTTTATTGTTTTCCAACCTAAATAAGTTTGGCCATTTATCTTTTAAAGCACATTCACCCATCCAAACATCTAACCAAAATCGCACACCCTCCCCATTTCCCAGCTTCGACCTCACCATAGTGTGTAGATAAACATCATTCGCTTTTAAAGATCCTCCGACTTTCACGATCGTCTTCCAACAACCCACACCGTTTTTATTAACCGGAAGGACCTCCCAACTATTAATATTTTTATGACAAGCATTAACCACCCTACGCCACAAACAATCCTTCTCCGCCCTATACCTCCAAACCCACTTAAAAAGGAGCGCTTCGTTTATCTCTTTCAATCTCTTGATCCCCAAACCCCCTAACTTTTTTGGCATGGTAACTCTATTCCAATTTACCCAATGAATTTTATTGTTGTCACTCATCCCCGACCATAAAAATTTATTCATTAAACGCTCTAAAGTGTCTATTATTTTCATTGGGGCTTTATATAGCGAAAAATAATATATGGGAATGCTTTCAAGAACCGCCTTGATAAGTATAACACGACCACCAATAGAAAGAAGCTTAGCTTTCCACGAAGAAAGCCTTGCTTCAAACACATCAACTACCTTCTTCCAATGACAACATCAAAAGTATGAAAAAGTATGATTACGTTTATAAGCGTCAAAAGTATGAAAAAACCATAATACTTTTCACATTTATAATGGTTATAAAAGGTGTGGGTACTTAAAAGCCGATACAAACATAAAAGTCTTATAGTTATATGTCTTTATAACACATAAACAACTTAGACAAATATTTTACAGTTTTCTAAAGCATGTTGAAAAATTCGTAGCAATGTGCCTATTTTTAGACTTTCAAAAATTCATAAATGACACTCATTCTTATAATTTCAATAATAAATGTCGTTAAGATGATTGGTTTAGGAATATATTGTAGTTTAAAGACACTACATGACGATATTGATATAAATTTGTAAAAATAGGTTGTTAAACTTAAAACTTATGAAAAAAGAAAATTATATAAAAATGTTTGGGTAAACTCAGATATTGAAAGCTAATTTCAACACCAGGGCAATTTCTTGATTCGGTCCGGCCTACGATCATTGACGATCACGGTGCAATGATCCTTTTAAATAATAGTTTGTATCAATATTAGACATCACGTCGTTCGGACATCCACTCTACCTAGTGTCTAACCAAGCGCAGTTCATTGATTAGAGCCAACTCGCTACTCTAAGATCATGCCGTCCGGATCTTAGTGTGCGGGTTGCGTGATAGAAATATCGATTATAAATAACCATTCACGCTGTTCGGAATACTTAATTATATTATATGATTCTATAATAGTTTGGGTTCATAGACAAACGCAAAATATTATTCGTTCCTTATTTTGTGATACCTTTTTTAATATTTCCTTACCCAGATTGCCAGCTCCTATTTTTTCATTCCTTCTTGTTGTTAGCGGGCCGCACCTTCCAGCCCAGCAAATTCATTCTAAACAAATAGCTTCCTCATAACAGTGGCCCAACTTCACTTTATATCAAGAACAAAAACTGACCAAAGCTTCTTTATATTCTTTTATCAACTTAAACTCCAAACATTCATACTATTAAATTATACACCTTAAATTAAAAAGGTGTATAATAATAATAATAAATAAATAAATAAATAAAATCCATCCGAAAGTTCACTCGTCATATCGTTTCGCTTGTTTTGAAATTCTTGTCGTCGTGAATCCTTCCATTTCTTTCCAACCCCCATTGTAATCCTTAATCGCTCCTTGACTACAAATTTTTTTTTTAAAAACGAACCAAAGTAGATTCCATCATACAAAAACTTATATTTTGCAACAAGATGTATTATCGATGGTCTAAATGCATAAATGCAATAAATATATATGCTAAAAATATGATAAAATATGCCTAAAGTGCATCTAACAATATTAGTTTCGACCTTTGTATAAAAAGGTTGACGTTGTTAAGTGTTTGATTTTGTGTAAGTTGACCAAAGTCAAACGACATCCTCCTGTCATTTGACTTGGCCAACACAACCAAACGACATGTATATTCCAAACGACATGGATGTAATTTGGAAAGTGTTTGGTGTAGTTTGATTAAGCGGTATCGTTTGAAGTTGTGCAAACCATACTGCGGTGTCGTTCAAAAGATCCTGAGGTATCGTTTAAACGTTTTGGATGTCATTTGGTGAGCTCTGTTTGCTAATATAAATACACCAACTTATCATTCACATTTAGTTAACACCACACAGAGAGTTTGAGAGCATTCCATGTAATATTGTGTCGAAACTCTGCTGTAATCATACATGAGAACATTTGAGTACATCTATTGTGTTTATTGATCTCATATTGCTTCGGTTTAGTGTGTATACTTGGATTCCGCACTCGTATACATAGTTACAACAAGAAACTCATTGTTCAATATCATAATCTAGACCTACAAGTGGTATCAGAGCATTAGGCTCGATTTCTTGTTGAAAACCAAGCATTTTGGCTGATTTTGAGAGGTTTTTGAGTGATATTTGAAGATTTATTGGACAAAACCCTTAAAAACAGAAAAAACTGATTAAAAGACCATTAAATGATGTTGTTTGATTTTAATGGTGATTGATAACTCGTTAAAAATGATGGAGACAATAAAAAACGTGGTTTTGTTGAGTTTTGAGCTTAAAAAACATTTCAACATCGTTTCCGATGACCAAGCTCGCCGGAATACTTCCGGCAAGGTACAACTTCGTGCTAGAAGGTGATTGTCTCTACAACACATTTGAAATTATGAAAAAGGGGTGTACTTTTTGACTCATTGTCGTCAAACGACACCGATTGCTAGTTAGGTGTCGTTTGGACTTAACACTAAACGACATCGCCTTTCAGCCAAACGACATACTCGGTGTCGTTTGGATAACTATCAAACTGCATCACAATTCAACCAAACGATATACCCGGTGTTGTTTGGATATCTTTCAAACTACAACCCTCCTTGTCGTTTGAAAAATTGGGTGTTGTTTGACCAGTGCAGGTGTTGTTTGACTTAGGGTCGTCTTTTGGGACTTAGAAAATGTCGCAACCCCCGCCCCCTAACTATCCCGGGAACGGACGGCCGCGAAACCAGTTTTGGTGGTATCATTTGTTTATCATTTTGGCAGCGAAAATTACATCAGGACCGTAGTTAGGAAATGTTTTATCAGAGTAAAACCACCATATTTTATATTAATAACCACATTGGTAAAACCCAAGTTTCTTATTACAACATGTTTATAGGGATAAACCCTATATTATTGAATTTAAAACATCGTCTTTTAGATAACTTTTATAGCCACATTTTTCCAAGCCGTCAGTGATCTCCAGCTGGCTTTCTTCTAATTGGCTTTTACATTTTGTTACCTAAAACGCGTTTTAAAAACATTTTTCAGTGGGAAATACTGGTGAGTGAATCTCAGTTTAATCAAGAAGAGTTTTATCAATTAACACAGTATTGAGAGCGATTACAATGTTTACATCTACACAATTACTCATTCAGTACTGTCAATCCTGACTGGTGGGTCATATTACACATTGGCTAACTCTTTGTCCAATGGTAATGTGTTCCACATTTTGTATACAAAACCTCAACATACCGGCAGTAATTGAAGAATTACAAAGACTCAATCACTGCTTAATCACATTGTAAAATATTTAAGGTTTTGTAACAAGAGTTTACAAAAAGGAGATTACTCACATTGTTGTCTTAGGTTATCTTTAGGGTTTCCTGGTGATTATCTATAATTTACACAAATGCACACGTGTTAGTATAATAATGTGACAACTCGAATTTCCAAGATTTCCATCTTCGTATTATTGCACGTTAATTGTTTAGATTGTTTGTTTCACCACCATACACGTTTGTATGATGTTAAATCGTATTGTGATCGTTATGTTATGTTTGGTGTACATTATATAAGTGTGTATGTGAATTATATATTTTGTGTTAATGATGCGATGCGTATATGTAACACCTCGAAAATTTACGTCCTATAAGGTGTTGACACGTGTCATAGGTTTGAACG
Source organism: Helianthus tuberosus (assembly GCA_030545235.1). NCBI lineage: Eukaryota > Viridiplantae > Streptophyta > Magnoliopsida > Asterales > Asteraceae > Helianthus > Helianthus tuberosus. Next base: position 32,839,794 of record CM060393.1, read on the forward strand.
TGTGAAAGAATGTTCTTGAAGGACTAAAGTTGACAAACAGTGAAACTGTGTAAATATAAGGGTTCAAAGTGTCAACAATGAATAAATATACCTTACAATAACCCAACATGATGTTTATAACCTTAAACGAATGGATCGTGGATCATACGAATCGAATTGTGAAAGAAAGTGAGAGATTACAAACTACAGGGGTTAAATGTGTCAACATGTTTAAGATATACCTCTGAGTGACCTTTTAGCAAACCCGAAGCCTTGTAACGATTAAATATGCTCAATAGAATGTACCATAAAAATTTCACCAAGTTTCGTTACCGTATGAGAAAGTTGTGATAAAATTCGTGTGTGAGGGTTAGAATCGTTAACATTGGAATTTAGGGCTTTTCGGGTGATCACAAAGTTACCCGAGGACTTAACAAATTGGGTATAAGTCTTAAAGCCCCCATACGTAAATATAGCAGCCTTAAAATGCAAGAAACATCTTGAAAACGACCTTTCGGGGGACTAGGGACCAAAGTGCAATTAATGAAACATGTGTGACCTGACCAGAAGGGCCTCGCGGGCCGCCTACGACTGCCAGTTGCAGAAAAAGACAGGCAGCTGCCTGTTGATGCTTGTAACCGACTCAAATCTCATTTATTCGGTACCTTGGGCTGCCTAAGGTGGTTTTTAGCATGTAGGGCACTTGTGGATGTTATTGTTTCACTCCTAGACTTAGGTGTTGATGATCCATGCATGTTTGAAGTTATTTATAAAGACCCACATTATGCAACATTGATCATTCATCAACTTCTGAGCATTTTCAGAGCATACAAGCATGTCACAAGCATTCCACATCATCCATTAGTCGTGTGTAAGTATGCCTAACCTTCTCTAATTCATTTATACTTAGTTCATAGCCTAGAAATCAAACCGTCGTAACTACGGTTTGACTTAGTGATAAATCACAATCGGTCCAGAGATTTGTCGAATCGAAAGTTGTTATAAGTTGGTATTTATATGGGTAATAAACCCCTAAAAGGTCACCCACTGATTTCAATCTTAACTATGTCGTTTGTCGAGTCAAACTTCTTCCGAAAAGTCAACAGAAATGTTAATCGCATATTTAATGATACGGAAGGCGTGTAATCTGTTTTATCAGTCATACAACTTGAAAATAAGTATAATAACTTGTCTAAGCTTGTTTGATTCGACAACTTTATGTTTTGAACCGATTCGGAACCGAGAGACGCAAAAGTTTGACTTTTGCTTTGACCTCAGTTCTGACCCGATTTATATAGGTTTAGACGTGCCTTAAAGTTCCATTAGGATCTAGTTGCATGTGTGTATAAGCCTCTGCGTTTATACCACTCGAATCCCTAATCGTCCGATGTTTCCGTTAAACGCCTAAATATTGACCGTAATGCCCTTATGACCATAAAACGAGATTTTTGGAAATGTGAAAGTGCCATAATCTTAGTTACTGATTTTTAGACTTGTACCTAAAATTTCACATCAGTTGGAGGTCTAGATAAGGAGTTATGCTTAATGACGTAATTTGAATGCTTTTAAGTAATTAAACGGCGTCATTAGCGTAAAGCCTATCTAAACCCAACTTTGGACACCAAACCTTTTACCCACTGATGTGATATAATATTTTGGGATTTTTGAAGATTTTTAATTATTTTTAAACTGATCATAAGCTAGGTTTATCGCCTCGATTCGGTTAATACCAAAAATACCCTTTTCGGCCATAAAATGAGTTTTACAAATCCTTTTAATGCCAATCCAATTGCTACTGATTTTAAATAATAAATGGAGTATTTTGAGCCTGTTTATTTGATCAGAAAACTCAGAATCATATTTTAACCCGTACATCGCTTAAAACGACTTTATACGCGTATTTAACGCATAGTTTGGGTTTAAAACTATTTTAGTATATAAGACTTATTACCAAAGGTTATAACCTGTTAAAATAAGCTATTTTACTGATCAACTCAGACCCGGATCACAGACGTCTAATTAAACCCTTTTATAATCTTTAAAATGACCAAAATGCCCCTGCGAGGCTTATAAAGAGATTAAACTCGTTTTGGGCATAACGGATGGTATCCTACTGATATCATGACATATTTAAGGCATGTTAACTTAGGAAACCTGTTTAGGACTCTTACGGATACCCGTTACGCTTCATGCGCGTTCGGTTCGGTTTATGTAACTAGTTTACATAAATTAGCCGAAACGGGTCAAACCTTTTCGGTTTTATCTCAAAATCCAGAATGTGTATCATATACCCATATTTAAGCAAGTCTTCAAACTTGTCGGGTCTAAATCACATTCTATCCGGTCTTCGCTTAATCGTGCGTACGAACCGTATCTTTAAAACTAACCGGTCTAAGCGTAAGCTTAACTAAAGACCTGTTAGGATTCTAATAGGTTATTATAAACCTTCGTTCCAGATTAGGAGAACCAGTAAAAGATACTTGCACTCGCTGATTTTGAACTATACTTGCTCAGGTAAATACTTTTAACTTATTTTCCCTATACGGGCTTGGGGTACGGTATATAAAATACCGCTTGGTCCAGCATTGAATCTTTAATCGAATAGAGGTTAAATCATTGATATGCTACGTTTTGAAATGTCTTGTTTACTTAAAGCCTTTGGGGGGTTAATGACCATGTCCCGGATATCCCTGGCATCATTTTACGAAATGGCCACGACCTTAGCACTCAGGTGTAGGCGTACACCTGTAAGTGTCTCATTATATAAAGTGGTGTGTCTATTGATCTTTAACCCGGTCTACGGATCGGGCTACTGAACGCATAAGAAACATATAATTCGTTTACAAGTTTATATATTTCAATAATTATCCCAAGTTATAAAATATTATTTGTGCCTTGTGCCTTAAATGCATTTTCTTAAACTCTTTTCAAAATGAGTCGTTTGATTGTATTTACCAGTGTAAACTGACGTATTTTTCTTAAAAAGGTTAAGTGCAGGTACTACGCGAAATAGGCTGGCTTGTCTCCTAGCATCCACATTAAGTCTCGCCAGCTTGGATGTCATAAACTGTTGAACATTTGTTTCCTTTTTTATTTGATCTACCTGTGGATTTATATTCGACTATTTGTGATACTTAATATTACAATATCGTTTGGTTGAATTAAATCTATACTTTGCTTCCGTTGTGCATTTATATATTGTGTTGTTTGACTATTATGTTGCCAACCACGTCACGATACTCCCCTACCGGGCCCACCGGTGACATGTGGAAATCGGGGTGTGACAGGTTGGTATCAGAGCCAACTCTGAGTGAATTAAACACTAGCCTTTTGTGTTTAATCTCAGTTACACAATTGCACATTCCTAAATCTTCGAGTCTAGACAAAGAACTTAGGAATAATCCAAAATGTTATTGTTTTATAATTAGGATAAATTATATTAGAAATCCTAAATTTATCTGAGTAATGAATTAACCATATGTGGTCTATGTTACCACGGTTAATAAAATTGCCATAAAAGACAATTATATGATAAACTCACCAATAAATTATTGTCGATATGTTACAGTTTAAGCTACATGGCAGACTCAAACGAGGTCAACAGTCACCCAGGGATAGTAAATGATAATGCCCAAGTAAACGTAGCGGGTGCAGAATTACAAGCTATGATAGATAATGCGGTTAATAGAGCTATGGATAGACAGCTCCATGAATCTAGTGGTACCCGTGCAAGGACCCAATCTGCACCACACTCTAGAACACCCTCCAGGACCCACACTGCCCACAACAGTAATTCTCACCACTCGTCAAACCGAAGGAGTGTTCCATCCCAAAGAGTCATACAGGATCAAGAACCCCGTAATAGGGGTTGCACCTATAAGTACTTTGTCTCGTGCAAACCCAGGGACTTCACTGGGGAAAAAGGAGCTGTTGATTGCATGACTTGGATGGACGAAATGGTTACTGTGGTGGATATTAGTGGTTGCCATAATAGGGATATTGTGAAGTTTGTCTCGCAGTCTTTCAAAGGAGAAGCCTTAGCCTGGTGGAGATCTTTGGTCCAAGCCACAGGGAAAGTCCCGTTATACAACATGACCTGGGAACAGTTCATGGCACTAATCAAGGAAAATTTCTGCCCTCAACATGAGGTTGAGAGAATTGAATCTGATTTCCTGGCGCTGGTCATGAAAAACCTGGACTGTCAGGCCTACCTTACCACTTTCAATACTTTGTCAAGGTTGGTCCCTTATTTGGTAACTCCGGAGCCTAAACGTATAGCTCGTTTTATCGGAGGTTTGGAACCGGAGATCAAAGCAAGTGTAAAGGCCTCCAGACCAACCACTTTTCGGTCAGTAACGGACATATCGTTGTCTCTGACCTCAGATGCTGTCAGGCTGAGGTCACTGAGGAAAACTGATACCGAGAAAAGGAAGCGTGAGGATGACAACTCACGACGTTCAGATAAGAAGCAGAAGGGAAACAATGACTCTAAGAAGGGGTCAGGATTTAAGAAGGATGGTCAGCACTCGGGTGAAAAACCCAGATGTAAAATTTGTAGGAAGCACCATTTTGGAAGGTGCAGACTTGACTCAAAATCCCAATACCAGCCAAGGCCTTGCGGGATTTGCAAGTCTACGGAACATAAGACCCTGGAGTGCAAGAGGATAAAGGACGCAACGTGTTATAGTTGCAATGAAAAGGGGCATATCAAATCCAACAGCCCAAAATTTACAAGGAAGAATGAAGAGGGGAAGAAGACCAATGCAAGGGTCTTCAGGATGGATGCTAAGGAAGCCGTCAAGGACGACAATGTGATAACAGGTACCTTTCTCGTAAATGATGTTTATGCGAGAGTGTTATTTGATTCAGGCGCTGATAAGTCGTTTGTAGATGATAAGTTTTGTGAATTGTTGAAACTACCTGTTAAAACTTTAAGTGTGAAGTATGAGGTGGAACTAGCAGATGGCACTTTAGAAACCGCTTCAACCTTATTAGATGGATGTTTCATATCCATTAAGAATCACTCTTTTCCTTTGTCCCTACTTCCTTTAAAACTAGCCGGTTTCGACATAGTTTTGGGTATGGACTGGTTATCACATAACCAGGCTCAGATTATTTGCAATAAGAAGCAAGTGAAGATCAAGACTTCGTCTGGTGAATCACTTACTATCCAGGGAGATACCCAGTATGGGCTGCCCGAGAAAATGTCTATACTCAAAGACTCTAAGTGTTTGAAGAAGGGCTGTGTCATCTACATGGCACAGGTGATTATTAATGAACCGAAGCCCAAGATTGGAGATATCCTAGTCATTTCTGAATACCCCGAAGTATTTCCTGAAGAACTACCTGGTTTGCCACCAGATAGGCAAGTGGTATTCAGAATTGACATTATTCCTGGATCAGCACCAGTTGCAAGGGCGCCTTATAGGTTGGCACCAACAGAGATGAAGGAATTGAGGACGCAACTAGATGATTTGCTAGCCAAAGGTTTCATCAAACCTAGTTCGTCTCCTTGGGGAGCACCAGTTTTATTTGTCAAGAAGAAGGATGGATCGATGCGACTGTGCATCGACTACCGTGAGCTTAATAAGGTTACTATCAAGAATAGGTATCCTTTGCCTAGAATCGACGATCTGTTCGATCAACATCAAGGGGCAAGTTTCTTCTCGAAGATTGACTTGAGGTCAGGCTACCATCAATTGAAGGTTAGAGATGAAGACGTGCACAAAACAGCATTTAGAACTCGTTATGGTCATTACGAGTTCCTAGTGATGCCTTTTGGGCTCACTAATGCACCGGCCGCGTTCATGGATCTCATGAATCGCGTTTGCAAGCCGCACTTAGACGAATTCGTCATCGTCTTCATCGACGACATTCTCATCTACTCAAAGAACCAAGCTGACCATGAGAAGCATTTTCACTGCATACTGGAACTACTTCATAAAGAAAAGCTCTATGCCAAGTTCTCGAAGTGTGAATTCTGGCTTCGGGAAGTCCAATTTCTTGGACATGTTGTTAGTGAGCGTGGTATCCAAGTAGATCCCGCTAAAGTTGAATCTGTCATGAATTGGCATGAGCCAAAGACGCCTACAGAAATACGTAGCTTCCTAGGTTTGGCAGGATACTATAGACGATTCATAGAAAACTTTTCAAGGATTGCTGCACCCCTGACTTCGCTGACACGTAAGAAGATTAAGTTTGACTGGGGTCCTAAGCAGCAGGAATCCTTCGATATTCTGAAACAAAAGTTGAGCATTGCTCCGGTACTAACATTGCCTGATGGAATAGAGGAGTTTGTAGTTTATTGTGATGCATCACACACCGGGATGGGATGTGTGCTTATGCAGAAAGGCAAAGTCATTGCCTATGCTTCACGTCAGTTAAAGGTGCACGAAAAGAATTACACCACCCACGACTTGGAGTTGGGTGCCGTTGTATTCGCACTAAAACTGTGGAGGCACTACTTATATGGAATAAAATGTGTGATCTATTCTGATCACAAAAGCCTTCAACATCTGTTCAACCAGAAGGACTTGAACATGAGGCAACGCCGTTGGATGGAAACTCTGAATGATTACGATTGTGAAATAAGATACCATCCCGGCAAGGCGAATGTAGTCGCCGATGCCTTGAGTCGGAAGGAGAATGTGAAACCCATCCGAATCAATGCTAAGAGCATGGAAATAAAGAACAATTTGATAGAAAGGTTGTTAGCTGCACAGAAGGAAGCTGTGTTGGAAGCTAACTATCCTAAAGAAAAACTAGGAGTAACTGAGGAGCAGTTATCTCTTAGTAAGGATGGAATTCTTAGATTGAATGGACAGATATGGGTTCCAATTTATGGAGGACTCCGAGATGTTATCCTCCAGGAAGCCCACAGCTCTAAATATTCTGTTCATCCTGGAGCTGATAAAATGTACCAAGATCTAAGGGCAAACTATTGGTGGATAGGCTTGAAAAAGTCTGTAGCTACCTATGTAGCTAAATGCTTGACGTGTGCGCAAGTCAAGGCAGAACATCAAAAACCGTCAGGTTTGCTACAACAACCTGAACTTCTTGCTTGGAAGTGGGAAATGGTAACTATGGATTTTATCACCAAGTTACCCAAGACAAGGAAAGGAAATGACACCATCTGGGTGATAGTTGACCGACTGACTAAGTCAGCACATTTCCTACCCATTAAGGAGACCTACAGCTCCGATATGTTGGCCCAACTGTACGTTGATAAGATTGTAGCCTTACATGACATACCTGTAGCTATTATCTCTGATAGAGATACTAGGTACACGTCACATTTTTGGAAGAGTTTCCAACAATCTTTGGGCACACGTTTGAATTTTAGTACGGCTTATCATCCTCAGACTGACGGTCAGAGTGAGCGTACTATTCAAACGTTAGAAGACATGCTGCGTGCATGTGCGATCGATTTGGGAGGTAGTTGGGATAAGAACCTACCATTAATCGAATTCTCCTACAACAATAGCTACCATACCAGCATTAAGGCTGCGCCTTTTGAAGCATTATACGGTAGAAAGTGTAGATCGCCAGTTTGTTGGGCGGAAGTTGGAGATGTCCAATTATCTGGACCAGAGATCGTGTTTGAAACAACGGACAAGATTGTCCAGATTCGTGACAATCTCAAGGCTGCCCGGGATAGGCATAAGAGTTACGCTGATCCAAACCGTAAGGATTTCCACTTCGAAGTAGGTGACAAAGTTCTACTTAAAGTGTCACCCTGGAAAGGAGTGATGCGGTTTGGTAAGAAAGGCAAACTAAGCCCGAGATACATAGGACCTTTCGAGGTTATCGAACGTGTCGGGTCAGTTGCCTATAAGTTGAACTTACCTGAAGAGCTCAGTGGAATTCACAATGTGTTCCACATCTGCAATCTAAAGAAGTGTTTCGCTGACGAATCACTGGTTATACCACATACAGATGTGCATATAGAAGCGAGCTTAAAATTTGTTGAAAAACCCTTGTCGATTGAGGATTGACAGGTAAGGAAGCTTCGAAGGAAGCATATACCTTTTGTAAAGGTCAAATGGGATGCCCGTAGAGGTCCCGAATATACGTGGGAGGTTGAATCCACGATGAAAGAAAAGTACCCTTACTTATTTCAGTAAATCTCGGGTCGAGATTTCTTTTAAGGGGGTGAGGATGTAACACCTCGAAAATTTACGTCCTATAAGGTGTTGACACGTGTCATAGGTTTGAATGTGTGAAAGAATGTTCTTGAAGGACTAAAGTTGACAAACAGTGAAACTGTGTAAATATAAGGGTTCAAAGTGTCAACAATGAATAAATATACCTTACAATAACCCTACATGATGTTTATAACCTTAAACGAATGGATCGTGGATCATACGAATCGAATTGTGAAAGAAAGTGAGAGATTACAAACTACAGGGGTTAAATGTGTCAACATGTTTAAGATATACCTCTGAGTGACCTTTTAGCAAACCCGAAGCCTTGTAACGATTAAATATGCTCATTAGAATGTACCATAAAAATTTCACCAAGTTTCGTTACCGTATGAGAAAGTTGTGATAAAATTCGTGTGTGAGGGTTAGAATCGTTAACATTGGAATTTAGGGCTTTTCGGGTGATCACAAAGTTACCCGAGGACTTAACAAAGTGGGTATAAGTCTTAAAGCCCCCATACGCAAATATAGCAGCCTTAAAATGCAAGAAACATCTTGAAAACGACCTTTCGGGGGACTAGGGACCAAAGTGCAATTAATGAAACATGTGTGACCTGACCAGAAGGGCCTCGCGGCCCGCCTCACAAACAACAGAAGGCCACGCGGGCCGCCTACGACTGCCAGTTGCAGAAAAAGACAGGCAGCTGCCTGTTGATGCTTGTAACCGACTCAAATCTCATTTATTCGGTACCTTGGGCTGCCTAAGGTGGTTTTTAGCATGTAGGGCACTTGTGGATGTTATTGTTTCACTCCTAAACTTAGGTGTTGATGATCCATGCATGTTTGAAGTTATTTATAAAGACCCACATTATGCAACATTGATCATTCATCAACTTCTGAGCATTTCCAGAGCATACAAGCAGGTCACAAGCATTCCACATCATCCATTAGTCGTGTGTAAGTATGCCTAACCTTCTCTAATTCATTTATACTTAGTTCATAGCCTAGAAATCAAACCGTCGTAACTACGGTTTGACTTAGTGATAAATCACAATCGGTCCAGAGATTTGTCGAATCGAAAGTTGTTATAAGTTGGTATTTATATGGGTAATAAACCCCTAAAAGGTCACCCACTGATTTCAATCTTAACTATGTCGTTTGTCGAGTCAAACTTCTTCCGAAAAGTCAACAGAAATGTTAATCGCATATTTAATGATACGGAAGGCGTGTAATCTGTTTTATCAGTCATACAACTTGAAAATAAGTATAATAACTTGTCTAAGCTTGTTTGATTCGACAACTTTATGTTTTGAACCGATTCGGAACCGAGAGACGCAAAAGTTTGACTTTTGCTTTGACCTCAGTTCTGACCCGATTTATATAGGTTTAGATGTGCCTTAAAGTTCCATTAGGATCTAGTTGCATGTGTGTATAAGCCTCTGCGTTTATACCACTCGAATCCCTAATCGTCCGATGTTTCCGTTAAACGCCTAAATATTGACCGTAATGCCCTTATGGCCATAAAACGAGATTTTTGGAAATGTGAAAGTGCCATAATCTTAGTTACTGATTTTTAGACTTGTACCTAAAATTTCACATCAGTTGGAGGTCTAGATAAGGAGTTATGCTTAATGACGTAATTTGAATGCTTTTAAGTAATTAAACGGCGTCATTAGCGTAAAGCCTATCTAAACCCAACTTTGGACACCAAACCTTTTACCCACTGATGTGATATAATATTTTGGGATTTTTGAAGATTTTTAATTATTTTTAAACTGATCATAAGCTAGGTTTATCGCCTCGATTCGGTTAATACCAAAAATACCCTTTTCGGCCATAAAATGAGTTTTACAAATCCTTTTAACGCCAATCCAATTGCTACTGATTTTAAATAATAAATGGAGTATTTTGAGCCTGTTTATTTGATCAGAAAACTCAGAATCATATTTTAACCCGTACATCGCTTAAAACGACTTTATACGCGTATTTAACGCATAGTTTGGGTTTAAAACTATTTTAGTATATAAGACTTATTACCAAAGGTTATAACCTGTTAAAATAAGCTATTTTACTGATCAACTCAGACCCGGATCATAGACGTCTAATTAAACCCTTTTATAATCTTTAAAATGACCAAAATGCCCCTGCGAGGCTTATAAAGAGATTAAACTCGTTTTGGGCATAACGGATGGTATCCTACTGATATCATGACATATTTAAGGCATGTTAACTTAGGAAACCTGTTTAGGACTCTTACGGATACCCGTTACGCTTCATGCGCGTTCGGTTCGGTTTATGTAACTAGTTTACATAAATTAGCCGAAACGGGTCAAACCTTTTCGGTTTTATCTCAAAATCCAGAATGTGTATCATATACCCATATTTAAGCAAGTCTTCAAACTTGTCGGGTCTAAATCACATTCTATCCGGTCTTCGCTTAATCGTGCGTACGAACCGTATCTTTAAAACTAACCGGTCTAAGCGTAAGCTTAACTAAAGACCCGTTAGGATTCTAATAGGTTATTATAAACCTTCGTTCCAGATTAGGAGAACCAGTAAAAGATACTTGCACTCGCTGATTTTGAACTATACTTGCTCAGGTAAATACTTTTAACTTATTTTCCCTATACGGGCTTGGGGTACGGTATATAAAATACCGCTTGGTCCAGCATTGAATCTTTAATCGAATAGAGGTTAAATCATTGATATGCTACGTTTTGAAATGTCTTGTTTACTTAAAGCCTTTGGGGGGTTAATGACCATGTCCCGGATATCCCTGGCATCATTTTACGAAATGGCCACGACCTTAGCACTCAGGTGTAGGCGTACACCTGTAAGTGTCTCATTATATAAAGTGGTGTGTCTATTGATCTTTAACCCGGTCTACTGATCGGGCTACTGAACGCATAAGAAACATATAATTCGTTTACAAGTTTATATATTTCAATAATTATCCCAAGTTATAAAATATTATTTGTGCCTTGTGCCTTAAATGCATTTTCTTAAACTCTTTTCAAAATGAGTCGATTGATTGTATTTACCAGTGTAAACTGACGTATTTTTCTTAAAAAGGTTAAGTGCAGGTACTACGCGAAATAGGCTGGCTTGTCTCCTAGCATCCACATTAAGTCTCGCCAGCTTGGATGTCATAAACTGTTGAACATTTGTTTCCTTTTTTATTTGATCTACCTGTGGATTTATATTCGACTATTTGTGATACTTAATATTACAATATCGTTTGGTTGAATTAAATCTATACTTTGCTTCCGCTGTGCATTTATATATTGTGTTGTTTGACTATTATGTTGCCAACCACGTCACGATACTCCCCTACCGGGCCCACCGGTGACACGTGGAAATCGGGGTGTGACAGTATAATTAATAAAACATGAACTCTATGCCAAACACTCCACTCGAAATCACCTTCCTCTGGCCGAAAACCCTTCTCACGAAATCACTCCTGGACAAAAACACCAAAGTGTTTTCGTCAGGAGGTGGGCTAGCGAACAGAGTTGGGCCTTGGCCCAGTGTTGAGATATTATATGTTTTGATTTCAAGCGTGAAAGTTTAATTCAAAAACCCTAGTCACCTCTCATCTTGCGACGGCAACCTTGTGTCTTTGAAGCTCTCTAGGACGATCAAGCTATTGTTTTGTCTATCACGGTTAGTGTTTAGCCGTACATGATTCTTGATCGATATCTCTGTTAACTGTGTAAATGAAATCATTGTTTGTGGATATTAAGTTTTGGATATATGTGCTTGTTTAATATCGATGTGTGCATGTGATCTATATGGGATTTCCTTGGTTCGATGTATGTTCCTTGAATTGGCCAATGATGACAAACTAGAATGGATCACTTTGTAATTGTTCGAATCCACTAAGTATATTGGTCCTATCAAAGTAGTTCACTGAATTCACAAGATTCCAAATACCCATGTGGGTATATCTATAGTCTTTGAAGGTCCAATAATATAGAAGGTAAATGATCTAATGAGTGGATAACCTTGACTAAATATGGCGGCCCATGTGCTGATCTAATCAACTAATATAAATATTTTGATAAGGATGTCAGTAATGATATTTCGTATATTAAATGATTTGATGAGGTAGGGTTTGTTGAATTCATAAACTAGGGCTCATGCTAGATAGTAAGGGTTGTGATGATTCTGTCATGATAAGGTAATGATTTCAAACAGATTGTATGAACCGATTGTTATGTTATGATGGTTGTCGTGACATGTTTTAGAGATAGGATGCAACTGTTGCTGGAATGGATCCCATTGATGCTAATCGTGTGATAGTAATGATGACATGTTTGTGTAACTGTAAAACGAATCATTAGGGTTTCTTATTGTACAACTGTTGTGTTGATGATGATGATGATATACATGACGAAATCAAGAGCAGACGAAAACAGTGTTTTCGTCAAAACCTGAGACGAAATCACTTTGGGATTTCGACACCCTAGTGATTTCGCCAAGTAGTGTTTTCGCCAAAGTTGTTTGGCAGCATCTGATTTCGTTGAAGGGTTCTAGTTGTTAACTCTGTTAGTTTAGTTAACCCTGTTAGCTTGTTAGCTCTGTTAAATTAAGATGGTCAACTCTGTTAAACATGACAGTTATGTTAAGTTGTTAATGCTGTTAAGAATGTCAGTTATGTGTGTATGTTAAGTTCGGTATGTAGGATAACTCTGTTAAACTTACTAACTCTGCTAAGAAATGTATGTAACTCTGTTTAGTTGTAGACTCTGTTTAGTACGATGATGCTGTTGAGTTGTTAACCATGTTAATTATGTTAATGGATAACGAGAAACCGATTATGTGAAGCATGAATCGCATGGATCTGAGTAACTGCTTATGTGTTATATGATGCTAACTGTCTAGCATACTTAACGAAGTTAGATTTACACGTAAAACCTTATAAACATAAACTGATTTGGTATACGTGCATTCAATAGGTCGTGACCGATTATTTGCGAACACATAGTTTAGCATACCGAGCAAACCAAGGTGAGTTCACACATTCTACAAAGCATGGGATTCCCAGGGGTTGGGAATGGGGTTAAGGAACATGGATTCCTCGTCCTTTCTTGGGTAGGACAGTACTGGTTCAGGAATGAAATTCCTCGTCCTCATGGACAGATAACTTTTACTAGACCAAAACTCTATCACGAAGTCCCTCCTTTTTATATCGACTTAATCGTCGGGCCAATGGCGAGCGGGTCATTAGTTAGATAGCGCTATTTAGGTCTGACAAGCCTCACACCGTGCCGCAGAGGACGGGCGTGAACTAATGGATCTGGGCACGTCAATGATGATAGACATTGACAGTTCAGGGCACATAAACATGACTACAGTCAGCAGTCGATATGGTAACGAGTCTAGTAGTATACATGGGGTAGCCCCCACGGCCGAAAAGCCAGATAACTAAACATGGGGTAGCCCCCACGGCCGAAAAGCCAGATAACTAAACATGGGGTAGCCCCCACGGCCGAAAAGCCAGATAACTAAACATGGGGTAGCCCCCACCGCTGGATTGCCAGAGTAAATGGGATAAAACTAAACACGTTTTCAACTATGGGGTAACCCCCACGGCAGGGATGCCAGTTAAAGGAACTGTTTTTGGAACAACTTAAAACGAACACCCAACTGTGAACTCGCTCAACATTATTGTTGACTCGTTACTACATGCTTTGCAGGTCAATAGGTACTTAGCTGGAGCTTGCATGGGGAAGAGTCGTTGTGGGACATGGACAGCTGTGTGCCATGTTAAACCTTTGGATATTTAAACTTATGTTCTGGTTTTAAACATTATGCTTCCGCTCATAACTTAAACTATGTTTGTTTTGGACACCAATTGTGTTGGTTGGACTTTTACAATTAATTACTTGCTTGGACAAATAACCCATTATTTATATTAATGATACCCTCCCCGAGACGGCATTCCAACGACTACGTCAGGCAGAACCACGACAGCCGTTACGGAACCGTGGATCAATCGGGCAGCGTATCTAATAGGTAACCGGGGTTATGATACTTACAACGGAGCAGAACTTCGTTATTTAGGGGGATATTTGTAACAACTCTCATTAAAATTACTATTTCTTATGTTATTTTGTCCAATAGGAAACCCTAATTGAGACCCCCAAGTAATCTTGCACAACCCCTAAAATTTTCAGAACAATCGGAACTAGGATCAGGATCCCCCCTAAAACTCAGGGGGGGGGGGGGGTATTCCCTAATCGATATTATCTTCACAGTTCGCTGTCAAAATCGAATTTTAACAAAACGTCGACTCACCCAAGCTAGTAAGACACGAGGCAACCCTATGCTAGAAGGGGTCCCCTCGCGCCACGCGCCAGGCCCTCGCGCCACGCGGGGGAGACAGTTTTTCAGTATAAATTCTGGAGTTTGGCACTTGAAGTTTGGTGTTGGTTCGACGTAAAAACTCGTTTCGTACACTAAGATATTGTCTGTTTACTTCAAAACACACACACACAGCACGAAATTCTGCCGCAATAACAGGGTAATAACTCAATCACTGCTACGATTTAATGTCCGATCGATAAAAACCAATCCGATGGATGTTTAAGTGTTGCCCGTATTTGGGCTATACTTTATCATTCATCGTGAAGGTTTTGAATCTCGTGAGTTGTCGTAAAAGTTGTATCAAGTTACTGACCTAGTTTTCATGTGCATTGTTATTTGAATTAGGTTAATCAGACTAAAATCAGTAGGCTAAACGCTGCCCGTCTAAATCTGCAATGTGAGTCGTTCTCTTTTACTAAATTGTTTCCAAAAACCCTATTTATTTCAAAATTATAATTACAGGGATTAAGTCTTTGTAATATTCAATTACTGCCGGTATGTGGGGTTTTGTATACATTACTTGATACCCGTCACCATTGGACAACGAGTTAGTCAATGGGTGATCTGACCATAGTCACAGATACAGTCGAGTGACAAATACCGATTTGGGGTAATTGGTTGATAGAAACAATGTAATCACCCTTAATACTGTATATTATAACAATGTGTCGTTTTGTGCAACTTGAATGACTCGCCAGTATTTCCCTGCTGCTAAAACCTTTTTAAAACATGATTCAGGTGATCTGCTGTGATCAAGGAAAAAGTGTCATGTAGCACTGCAAGCTTGAAGAAGTGACTCAATAAAATAAAGAAACATGTTTTTGTAAAACGGGGGTTTCTCAGTGAAATCACCCTTATTGTAAATTTCGGGGTTTATCCCGAATTGGGAAATAAAATAATCCGGCATTTTCAAGTTTTAAACGATTCTGTTAATAATTCCGCTGCCAAATTTAATAAATACCACTGGGTTTCTGTCTCGCGGCTCCTGAAACGGGTAAAACCGGGCCAGGGGCCGTGACAATATTATACCCGATTATATTGCCTACTATCAGAAAATTCGAGAGAGAAAGTGTGAATGAGCGATTTGAGACTGAATGTGACAACTCGAGTTTCCAAGATTTCCATCTTCGCATTAATTGCACGATTAATTGTTTAAGTTGTTTGTTTACACGACTTGTTTGTTTCACAACTGTACACGTTGTAATACGTTAAATCGTACTGTGATTGTTATGTTACATTCTTGGTGTGTATTATAAGTGTGTATATGATAAGATGTTTGAATAATTGTTAATAAAATATGGAACTTGTGCCAAACACCCTACACCCGAAAACACCCCATGACCGAAAACACCCCATGTGTTTTCGTCCACCTTGTGACCAACAAAATCAGGAATGGGAAGCGAACAACTATAAGGTTTTGATAATAACCTTTACGTTAGTGATTAATCTGAAAACCCTAATCACTTCTCTCCCCTTATCCCTGTGCGACGGCAGTCTTGAGATCTCGAAGCTTTCTACATCGAAGGATCCATTAATCGTCTTGTATCGGTTAGTGTTTAATCACTGATGACCCTGGATTATGATTTATTATTGTGATTTGTTTGGCATCGTTATTAACTGTTGACTATGTAATACTCATAATCATGTTTGAATAATGAGTTTTGTGATTAGTTATTAGATTACGTGATTGTATAAATGATGAGTGATAACTCTGATGATTTCGGTCCAATAGTATTAGGTCTAGGAGTATGGTTGTCGGCCACTTTATGTAAACCCTTTTTGGCTATTATTGATATTATGCATGTGCAGCCAAATAAATAAGAATCATATGATCGGCTAGGTTCAGACTTGCATGTGAGTTGTCAGTGTCATGTGAGGTTTCATCATGTGTATAATTGTATTGAAGGTAATCGGAAACATGATGACTGGTAGTATAAGTGGGTGTATAAAGTGTTGTGTTCGGTTTAGTTGAATGATTGTTAGACGATCATTAGGGTTGGAACACGTAACTGTTGCTGTTGATGATGTAACCCGATGAAAACCCTCCACCCAACGAAAACCCTATCTCAACGAAAACACCTTGGGGATTTCGTCGCCCAAGTGTTTTTGGCCCAAAGGGATTTCGGTCCAAAGGTGATTTCGTCGGATAAGAGTTTTCGCCCGAGTGATTTCGTTATATATGTGATTTCATCATGTGTTCTCTGTTAAGTTAAACATGCAAACTCTGTTAAGTTATTAACCATGTTAAGTCTGTAACTCTGTTAATTATTAGCTCGGTTAGGTTATTAATTCTGATAGATGTTAACACTGTTAAGTTAAGCATGTAACTCGGTTAAATATGTAACTCAGTTAAATGTGTTGATCTTGTTAAGCCTGATAACCCTGTAAAGTGTGTTATTGAATAACTATTTTGGAATTGACCAAGAACTCAGTCATATGATGCATGATTGTATGAACGTGAAATAACTGTTATGTGTTACATGACGATGATTGCTTAAACACACTTCGTGACATATATTGCATGTGAATCTATATGAGCTTAACTGATTGAGTGTACGTGTATAACTATAGGACTTGACTGATTTCTTGTGTGCACATAATTAGCATACCGAGCAAACCAAGGTGAGTTCACACTCTATCCAAGGCATGTGATTGGGAATGGGTTAAAGAACTGAACGGTAACTACAAACTTGCGTATTCCCCATACAACAGGATACGTACGACAATAAGACCATCATTCTATCATTTTTAGTCCCTCATTTATCGACTTAATCGCCGAGGCCTATGGCGAGCGGGTCATTAGTAGATAGCGCTATTAGGGTTTAACAAACCTCACACCGTGCCAGTCGGACGGGCGTGTACTAATGGACTATGGGCAAAGGGTCAATGCCGATAGACATTGACTTAGGGCACCTCTTACATTTTCGTAGCAGTCGATACGCGTGGTCTAGTAACACATGGGAAGCCCCCACTTATCTTCGCAAATATGTCTGGGAGACCGCGATACGAATTAATACGATACATGGTTTACAAAACGAACATATGATTTACGAAACAAATGCTATAACTAAACAACCAACTGTGAACTCGCTCAACTTTGTTGTTGATTCGTTGCTACATGCCTTGCAGGTCGTTAGGTACTCATGGAGCTTGCACAGGGAGGCGCAGTCGTTGTGGGACATGGCCGTGTGTGCCATGCTAAAAACTTTATTTTACTTCGTACTTAATACTTACATTGGGTTTTACAATTATGCTTCCGCTAAACACTTAACTATGCTTTGGTTTTTGAACACCTTTCATATTGTGTGGTTGAATTTTACTTATTACTCGTTATGTTCAATATGATTGGTGGCTTGATCCTGGTCAGTCACGCCTCCAAGCGGTGATACTCCGCGTGTGGATTTTGGGGGTGTGACAGATTGGTATCAGAGCCATTGGTTATAGTGAACTTGGTTTTAGTAAGGGAAAAAGTTTTTTGTTAAAACCAGACTATAACCTGTACAGTGCTCAACGATCCACAACGACGCTTCGCTCCACGTGCAAGACTCGACATGCTAGGTGATACAATTTATGTTTACATTGCCTACTTGCTAGATTACATAGAACTTTGCTCATGGTATGCTTAGAAAAAAATGTAACAACTATTGTTTGGTAACACTTATGTGCTTACTCCCTTCTGTCATCGCACTTTTGCAAACCTTTCTCACTCATGTTTCCTTTGATATGAAGATCATGAGTGGACGCGTTAACCTAACTCAAGCCCAGTTGGCGGCTTTGATCACTGAACAAGTTACTGCAGCATTCGCAGCTGCTCAGGCAGGAGGTCAATCTCCTGTGGGCGCTTTCAAAACTTTTATGAACGGCCGACCTACTACCTTCAACGGCACTGGGGGAGCTGAAGGCCTCCTCCACTGGTTCGAGAAACTTGAATCTGACTTCGAGATGTATGAATGCCCTGAAGCTCGTAGGGTGAAGTATGCTACTGGAACACTGGAAGGCATTGCGTTAACTTGGTGGAAGGCGCAAGTCCAAATGCTAGGGTTGGCAGCTGCTAATGCCACCCCATGGAACGACTTCAAGGAACTGATTAAGGAAGAGTATTGTAGCCGCGACAACATCCACAAGCTAGAGGTGGAGTTTTTCAACTTAAAGATGACGGGGTCAGAAATCTAGGCATATACGAAAAGATCGAACGAGCTGGCAATATTGTGTCCCACTATGGTAGACCCTCCCATCAAACGAATCGAGTTGTATCTCAAGGGTCTTGTACCGGAAATTCAGAGCCATGTGACTGCGGCTAATTTGGGCACCATCCAGCAAGTCACTCGACTTGCTCACCGTCTCACTGATCAGGCGGTGGAGCAGAACAAACTGCCAAAATGTGTTAATGCTGCTACGGCCACTTCGGATGCTCCTAGTGACAACAAACGTAAGTGGGATGGAGATTCAGGCAAGGGTCCCACTTCGGTTCAGTCTCAATCCCAGCAGCGAAAAACGGATGAGTACATGAGTCCCAGTCAGCAATCTTTTGGTAATCGAAGTCAGGGTGGGTACCGGGGAAACCACCTTAAGTGCAGTCGATGTAAATTGCACCACAGCGGGCCGTGTAACAAAGGTCGTTGTCAGAAGTGTAACAAGCTTGGCCATAAAGCCAAGGATTGCAGGAGCTCACGACCTGCAAATCGGAACCATCAACAACAACCACCAGCTTCACAGAACCAGCAGCAACAGTGAGGAAACAAGGGGTGTTTTCAGTGTGGTGCTGAGGGCCATTTCAAGCGGGACTGCCCCCAGTTAAACCAGAATCAGAACAACAACAACAATAATCAGGGAAACAGAAACAACAGTGGGGGTAACAACGGGGGAAACAATGGAAACAATGGCGCCGAGGTCAAGCGTTCGTGATTGGTCAGGGTGACGCAAGGAATGATCCTAACGTAGTGATGGGTAAGTTTCTTCTCGACGACTTTTATGTTACTGTTTTATTTGATTTAGGTGCCGATACCAGTTATGTGTCTCTAAAAGTTAGGCAAATGCTCAAGCGCACACCAACACTTTTGAACACCAAGCATGTCATAGAATTAGCGAATGGTAAAAGTCTAGAGGCCACACACATAGTTAAGGGTTGTAATCTTATCCTCGTTGGTCAGACTTTCTCTATCGATCTCAATCCGATAGTTCTGGGTAGTTTCGACATCGTCATGGGGATGGATTGGTTATCCCAACAGCAAGCAGAGATCCTATGCAAAGAGAAGATTGTTCGCATTCCCCGTTCTGGTAAGGAACCTCTCGAAATTCAAGGCGACAAGAGTGGTGCTGTAGTGGGCATCATCTCCTTCCTTAAGGCCCAGAAGTGTTTGTGAAAGGGTCACACCGCTATCTTAGCACTTGTTACTGATGCATCAACGAAATAGAAGAAGATTGAGGATATTCCAGTTGTACGCGAATTTCCTCAAGTGTTTCCTGAAGATTTACCTGGGCTACCGCCTCATCGCCAGGTCGAATTTCAGATCGAGCTAGCTCCTGGAGCAGCACCCATAGCTCGAGCACCTTACCGCCTAGCTCCAACCGAATTGGAAGAACTGTCCAAGCAATTGCAAGAACTCTTGAATAAGGGTTTCATTCGTCCTAGCTCTTCGCCCTGGGGAGCTCCAGTATTATTTGTGAAGAAGAAAGACGGTACTTTCAGGATGTGCATAGATTACCGCGAACTAAACAAGGTGACCGTAAAGAATCGCTATCCTCTTCCACGCATTGACGACTTGTTCGACCAGCTACAAGGGTTGAGCTACTATTCAAAGATTGATCTGAGGTCAGGCTACCATCAACTGAGAGTTCGGGACGAGGACGTCTCCAAAACAGCATTCAGAACACGCTACGGCCATTACGAGTTTCTGGACATGCCATTCGGTCTAACAAACGCGACTGCAGTCTTCATGGATCTTATGAACAGAGAGTGCAAGCCTTACTTGGATAAATTTGTTATTGTATTCATCGACGACATTTTGATCTACTCTAGGAGTCGAGAGGAACACGAGCAGCATTTACGACTCATTTTGGAACTCCTTCGAGCAGAACAACTGTACGCCAAGTTTTCAAAATGCGACTTCTGGCTTCGTGAAGTCCACTTTCTAGGCCACGTGGTAAACAAGGATGGGATTCATGTTGATCCATCTAAGGTAGACTCGATTAAGAACTGGCCTGCACCTCGTACACCAACGGAAATTCGCCAATTCTTGGGTTTGGCGGGCTACTATAGAAGGTTCATCAAAGACTTCTCCAAGATTGCACAACCCTCACCTCACTAACTCAGAAAGACGTTATTTATCGTTGGGGAAATGCACAGGAATCAGCATTTCAGCACTTAAAGGATAGACTTTGTAGTGCACCTATCCTCTCATTGCCTGAAGGCACAGACGATTTTGTGGTCTATTGCGACGCATCCATTCAGGGTCTTGGATGTGTGCTAATGCAACGTGATAAGGTTATTGCATATGCGTCACGTCAACTCAAAGTTCATGAAAGGAATTTCACCACACACGATTTGGAGCTGGGAGCTGTTGTCTTCGCGCTCAAGATATGGAGACATTACCTGTACGGTACCAAGTGCACTATTTACACCAATCACAGGAGTCTCGAGCATATCTTCAAGCAAAAGGAATTGAACATGCGAAAACGTCGATGGGTCGAGCTATGGAATGATTACGAACGTGCCATCAAGTACCATCCGGGCAAAGCCAATGTCGTGGCCGACGCCCTCAGTCGAAAGGATACTACACCTAGGCGTGTACGAGCGTTGCAACTCACTATTCAGTCTAGTCTTCCTGCACAGATACGAGATGCTAAGGTAGAAGCGTTGAAACCAGAGAACGTCAGGGCTGAATCTCTACGCGGCTCAAGGCAACGATTAGAACAAAAAGAAGACGGCGCCTATTACGTAACAGGACGCATCTGGGTCCCACGCTATGGAAGCTTACCCGAGCTTGTAATGGATGAAGCACATAAGTCACGTTATTCGGTACATCCTGGCTCGGATAAGATGTACCACGACTTGAAAACTACGTATTTGTGGCCTAGCATGAAAGCTCACATAGCAACTTACGTTAGCAAATGCTTGACTTGTGCGAGAGTCAAGACTGAATATCAGAAACCATCGGGCCTACTCCAACAGCCAGAGATACCACAATGGAAATGGGAACAAATTTCCATGGATTTCGTTACTGGCCTGCCTAGATCTCAACGTGGGAACGATACTATTTGGGTGATCGTGGATCGACTCACAAAGTCTGCACACTTTCTGGCTATCAAGGAAACGGATAAGTTCTCCACCTTAGCAGAGGTTTACCTTAAGGAAGTTGTCTCGAGGCACATGGTGCCAACCTCTATTATTTCCGATCGTGATGCACGTTTTACTTCAGAACTGTGGCAAGCGATGCACAAATCTTTTGGCTCACGATTAGACATGAGCACAGCTTACCATCCGCAAACAGATGGGCAGTCTGAACGCACCATCCAAACTCTAGAAGACATGCTTCGTGCATGTGTAATCGACTTCGGCAACGGCTGGGAAAAACATCTCCCGTTAGTGGAGCTTTCGTATAACAACAGTTACCACACCAGCATTCAAGCCGCTCCATTTGAGGCATTGTACGGGCGTAAATGCCGATCACCTCTTTGTTGGGCAGAAGTGGGTGATAGTCAGATCACCGGTCCAGAACTTGTAGTAGACGCAACAGAAAGGATTGCACAGGTAAGACAACGCATGGCGGCAGCACGTGACCGTTAGAAAGCCTACGCAAACAAGCGCCGGAAACCACTCGAGTTCCAAGTTGGGGATCGAGTGCTACTCAAAGTTTCACCCTGGAAGGGTGTGGTTCGCTTTGGCAAACGGGGCAAGCTTAGTCCGCGATATGTCGGACCGTTTGAAATCATTGAGAAAATAGGCAAGGTGGCCTACAAACTAAACCTACCCACAGAACTCAGTGCAGTTCACAATGTCTTTCACGTGTCGAATCTGAAGAAGTGTCTGTCAGATGAGACCCTCATAGTTCCTTTGAAGGAACTCACTATCGACGATCAGTTGCGATTTTTCGAGGAACCAGTTGAAATCACGGACCGGGACGTTAAGGTCCTCAAGCACACCAGAATACCTCTTGTTCGAGTTCGTTGGAACTCCCGTCGTGGCCCAGAGTTTACCTGGGAACGAGAAGATCAAATGAAACTCAAGTATCCCTAGTTGTTCGGAAACAATACAACCACTACTGAGGCTGAAGCTACTACAGAATTTCGGGACGAAATTCCAAATTAACGGGGGGATGATGTGACACCCCAGGAAAACCAGTAAACTACACAACACAACTAGCTTCCTCAGTAACCGCGTGCTAAATTTCGGGACGAATTTCTTTCAAGTTGGGGATAATGTGACAACTCGAGTTTCCAAGATTTCCATCTTCGCATTAATTGCACGATTAATTGTTTAAGTTGTTTGTTTACACGACTTGTTTGTTTCACAACTGTACACGTTGTAATACGTTAAATCGTACTGTGATTGTTATGTTATATTCTTGGTGTGTATTGTAAGTGTGTATATGATAAGATGTTTGAATAATTGCTAATAAAATATGGAACTTGTGCCAAAAACCTACACCTGAAAACACCCCATGACCGAAAACACCCCATGTGTTTTCGTCCACCTTGTGACCAACGAAATCAGGAATGGGCTTTGGCCCAGTAGCGAACAACTATAAGGTTTTGATAATAACCTTTACGTTAGTGAGTAATCTGAAAACCCTAATCACTTCTCTCCCCTTATCCCTGTGCGACGGCAGTCTTGAGATCTCGAAGCTTTCTACATCGAAGGATCCATTAATCGTCTTGTATCGGTTAGTGTTTAATCACTGATGACCCTGGATTGTGATTTATTATTGTGATTTGTTTGGCATCGTTATTAACTGTTGACTATGTAATACTCATAATCATGTTTGAATAATTAGTTTTGTGATTAGTTATTAGATTACGTGATTGTATAAATGATGAGTGATAACTCTGATGATTTCGGTCCAATAGTATTAGGTCTAGGAGTATGGTTGTCGGCCACTTTATGTAAACCCTTTTTGGCTATTATTGATATTATGCATGTGCAGCCAAATAAATAAGAATCATATGATCGGCTAGGTTCAGACTTGCATGTGAGTTGTCAGTGTCATGTGAGGTTTCATCATGTGTATAATTATATTGAAGGTAATCGGAAACATGATGACTGGTAGTATAAGTGGGTGTATAAAGTGTTGTGTTCGGTTTAGTTGAATGATTGTTAGATGATCATTAGGGTTGGAACACGTAACTGTTGCTATTGATGATGTAACCCGACGAAAACCCTATCTCAACGAAAACACCTTGGGGATTTCGTCGCCCAAGTGTTTTCGGCCCAAAGGGATTTCGGTCCAAAGGTGATTTCGTCGGATAAGAGTTTTCGCCTAAGTGATTTCGTTATATATGTGATTTCATCATGTGTTCTCTGTTAAGTTAAACATGCAAACTCTGTTAAGTTATTAACCATGTTAAGTCTGTAACTCTGTTAATTATTAACTCGGTTAGGTTATTAATTCTGATAGATGTTAACACTGTTAAGTTAAGCATGTAACTCGGTTAAATATGTAACTCAGTTAAATGTGTTGATCTTGTTAAGCCTGATAACCCTGTAAAGTGTGTTATTGAATAACTATGTTGGAATTGACCAAGAACTCAGTCATATGATGCATGATTGTATGAACGTGAAATAACTGTTATGTGTTACATGACGATGATTGCTTAAACACACTTCGTGACATATATTGCATGTGAATCTATATGAGCTTAACTGATTGAGTGTACGTGTATAACTATAGGACTTGACTGATTTCTTGTGTGCACATAATTAGCATACCGAGCAAACCAAGGTGAGTTCACACTCTATCCAAGGCATGGGATTCCCAAGGGTTGGGAATGGGTTAAAGAACTGAACGGTAACTACAAACTTGCGTATTCCCCATACAACAGGATACGTACGACAATAAGACCATCATTCTATCATTTTTAGTCCCTCATTTATCGACTTAATCGCCGAGGCCTATGGCGAGCGGGTCATTAGTAGATAGCGCTATTAGGGTTTAACAAACCTCACACCGTGCCAGTCGGACGGGCGTGTACTAATGGACTATGGGCAAAGGGTCAATGCTGATAGACATTGACTTAGGGCGCCTCTTACATTTTCGTAGCAGTCGATACGCATGGTCTAGTAACACATGGGAAGCCCCCACTTATCTTCGCAAATATGTCTGGGAGACCGCGATACGAATTAATACGATACATGGTTTACAAAACGAACATATGATTTACGAAACGAATGCTATAACTAAACAACCAACTGTGAACTCGCTCAACTTTGTTGTTGATTCGTTGCTACATGCCTTGCAGGTCGTTAGGTACTCATGGAGCTTGCACAGGGAGGCGCAGTCGTTGTGGGACATGGCCGTGTGTGCCATGCTAAAAACCTTATTTTACTTCGTACTTAATACTTACATTGGGTTTTACAATTATGCTTCCGCTAAACACTTAACTATGCTTTGGTTTTTGAACACATTTCATATTGTGTGGTTGAATTTTACTTATTACTCGTTATGTTCAATATGATTGGTGGCTTGATCCTGGTCAGTCACGCCTCCAAGCGGTGATACTCCGCGTGTGGATTTTGGGGGTGTGACATTGAAGCCCGAGCTCCCATTTTATAGGGCCTGAAATCGAGTTTTACGCGGCCCGCGTAAGGTGTAGCAAGGGGCTACGCGGCCCGCGAGGCTCCCTAGGGTAGGCCCTAGCTTGTCCGACTCAGCCCTAGCTTCGACACGCTGCACGACACGTGGCAGCACCGGGTGCGACCCTGACTCCTTGCTGTCGCGCCCGCGTAAGGTCAAGGGGGGTGGCTTACGCGCCCCACGAGAGACCTATTTTTCTTGTTTTTATTTAATTTTTGTATAAATAAAGGTATTCGGGCTCGGTTTTTATATACGGGGTATATTTAGGAGCGTTTAGGGTCACTCTAAAGGTTCCAGGAGAGCTGCTTTATCTGTGGAGTTAATGAAATGCATGACTTTAAATTTTATGTTAGATTTGTTGTCATATCTAGTTGCCTACCTATGTTTAGTTATCTTTAAACATGTACACATATAAGTGTATTTTTAAGACATATAAGGATATTCTAACTAGACTTAGGGTGTCAGAAATATTTTGGAGGGTTGTTATAGAAAATTTTTGCGAAGTTTTAAACTTTCGGATAAAATGGGAACGAATCCTTGGGATTAGGTAAACAAATTAAATCAAAATCACCCAACACAACAACTAAACCCGTCTGCCGCAACTTATATACAATCATTCATTAATCATTTCACCTTAAGTCACAAAATTTAGTAATTTAGAGTTGTTCTTTTTGTTATCGAATACCGTACCAAATATTATGGTTTAGTACGGTTACGGGTATCGGTACCGGTATATCTGTACAATACCCCGCGTTTGGTACCATTTTGTTTTTATATCTTTTGAACACTCGTACGAGTACCAAATATGTAAAATCGGTACAAGTACCAATGCAATACAAATAGGAAGTAAGGTAAAATCGGTACGATTAGTAACACAATACGGGTACAAAATAGGTAAAATCGATACGAGTACCATAATATCATAATACGAAAAAAAGATATGCATTCAAAAATACTCTTCAAATTCTATATAAAATTCGGCACCGGTGTCATTTTTCACCCACACCATGACCAAACCTACCTGGCATCAAGAAAACTTGATACCAATACATGTACCGAATAGTCAAAATAATAGAGATTAGTATTTGAGAAAAAAAGGGTAAGGGGGCTCATGAGAAGCACGTGAAAAGAGGCTTTCTTGCAACCCCGTGAAGAAGAAGGAAGTTGTTGTCACGGTGGCCACCGTTCCCTGCCGGCGTTTACCCATAATTCTCAGATCTTCGAATCTCATCGTGTAAGATTTCTCTTCAGATCCAATCGCGTCAATTTGTCTTCAATTCTTTGAAATTCATGTAATCTTTATCAACAACAGGGAAGATGAAATCGAGCAAAGGACACCAGGAAGACGATTACGAAGATTACGGGGCCAAAAAAGACACCAACCCATCGTCTAAAGGTATGTTTTTTACTCCCAATTTGATCGATTTTTGAGAAATTGTTGTGATTTTGGGTGTTGATTGAATTGGGGTTGTTGTAGATGGGAAGAACAGTGATGCTACTAGGTCCAAGCATTCGGTGACTGAGCAGCGTAGAAGAAGCAAGATTAATGAAAGGTATGTGTTTTTTTTGTATATTATTTTGTTATTTTGTGTGGAATTGAGTTTGGGAGTTGATGAAATTGGTTTGATTATTGTGAAAATGCTCAAAATGAAATCTGAAACAGGGTCAAAGTGAGCATGAGATGATAGGTTGAAAGATATGCAAATTAATCGATATGAAATGTAATTGTGATCAGTAGGGCGTAGGTTATGCTTGTTTGTTTAAGGTTATTGGGTTGATAACAATCCTTAGTTTGTGTATTTTTATGAGGAAAGATTAATGGTGTAACTAGTTGTCTGTAAGTTATATTAAGTTATTTCATGCTGCTCGTGTGTTTGAAAATCTTGTAATAAATAATTCCATAATATATACTGAATTAGGGGTGGCGTTGATAGCCGAAAATAACGTTATTTTACGAATTTCGTGGAAATAACGTTAAAAGCGGCGGACGACCTTTGTCTCTTAACTATATACTGAATTAGGGGTGGCTCGGCCTTTGGCGTTGATAGCCGAAAGACAAGGGGGTACATGCACAAATCGGCCTTTGTCTAGATTGCTGAGTGTTATGTGCCTCATGTCCAAGGCTTGATACAAAACTACTATCGAGCCGAGGGTCTCTGATAAGAACTAGAAATTCAACTTCGATTACTGGAAGAAACGATTACATAAGTAGCCAAATTCGAGATAGGCTTGATCTCCGATTACAAGGTTCAGAACCCTAATATTTATAACATAAACATCGACAATGGAAATTAACCTAAAACATCGTACTTAACTAAGAAAGTAAGGGAACAGTTATGGCCGCTACTCCTGATTTTGTGGCCCACAATATTATAGCTAAATGGGCTTGGGTCAAATAATGGGTTCCTAATCTGAAGTGGAACTGGGCCTGGGTTCGTATCAGTCTCACTGGAAGCAGCCTCTCTATTCCTACGTGCTAGAGGTAAGGCTGTCTACATCTTACCCTCCTTAGACCCTACCTTAGCTTTGCTATTGGTGGGATTCACTGAGTATGATATTGAATTAGGGGTGCGTTTAATGGCTTAATGCACAAGTAAATTTAAGCAAAAAAGTGTTGGAACCGTATAAGCACTTGTAGGTTGTTCATGTCAGATACAGTGGGAGAGAGAAAGAGAGACGATTATGCTATTGCATACGCGTCTTATGTATCACAGTTAAAGCAACGTGCGCATGGGTTTATGCAGTTGTCATATTTCTGTACTTTAAATTGGTTTTGTATTGAACGACACTCTATTTATATATCGTAGATTTGTTAAGATAGCTCTATAATGAATTGGAACACTTCTTATCTTCTTTATTAGGTTCCAGATATTGAGGGATTTGATACCCAATAGTGATCAGAAGAGAGATACAGCATCATTTTTGCTTGAGGTAAATACACCAAACATAAGGATATTTGAATTTTAATTATTGTTTGGACGATGATTGTCTCAGTTGGACCCGTGCATCTTCTTGCAGGTGATAGAATATGTTCAATATTTACAAGAAAGAGTACAAAAGTATGAAGGATCGTACCAAGGTTGGAGTGCAGAACCCACCAAACTAATGCCCTGGGTAATATACCCTTTTTGGTTGGTTTATGTATTAACTTCTTAAATAATCAGAATTTGCATAACGCTTAAACGTCGAATACTTGATCACACATCCAAACACTATCGTCTACATCCAGATTTACTACAACTTATTAAGTGATTGTGATTTTCAAAAATCAGACATTTTTTTTAACATTCATGCAAGTTGCTGTATGGTCATTATTCAATCAATAAAGTTTCCATTTTTTTTTCCGTGTAGAGGAACAGCCATTGGCGGGTCCCAGGTTTCGGTCATCCACCTGTCATAAAGCCGGATTCCGCCTTGACCCCATCGTATCCCGTTAGATTTGACGAAAACGCCTCGATTGCCCCTGCCATCAACACGGGCACACCGAATCCAACTCGTTCCGACCCTGGTGGAGATGTGAACTGTAATATGATGGATTCGCAACCTGAATTAGCAAGTAAAATGGCAATGCCAGCTGTCCAACCAAGCATTCCTGTTCCCGTTCAGCAAGCTGACGGGACGTTTTCCCATTCTGCCCTTCACTGTAACGTCAATATGCAGTCTTCTGATGTTCCTGTTGCCGGTGATGCGAATCAGCAAGAGGAGTTCGCAGTTGAAGGTGGCACAATTAGCATTTCGAGTGCTTATTCTCAAGGGTAAGTATCAAAGAAATTTTGTGGTAGAGGTGTTAATTGACTAATTCTAATACGTTTACTTATGAAATGGGTAGATTTCGTGTAAATACTCTCTCAAAACGGGTCAAAATTTTTTAACGTAAACTGGTTGAAAGTCATCACAAGTGTATTATTATTGCATGCGACCTCCTACATCTTTTGTTTAAATGTTAGAGTATAATGCCATTTTCGTTCTTGACGGTTGGCCTGTTTTGCGACTTTCGTCCGAAGGTTTGTTTTTCTGCATCTAGATCCAAAAGGTTTGAAATCTTGCCATTCTCATCCGGCTTGTTAACTTATCTATTTTTCCGTTAAGTGAGGGATATTTCCGTGTTTTTTGTTAACTTAAAGGGCAATTCGGTCTTTTTCACTTTGTGTTAATAGACCGAATACCCTTGAAAAAGACCCAATTGCCCTTTAAGTTAACAAAAAAAGACCGAAATACCCCTGACTTAACAAAGAAAAATGGATGGAGTTAACGAGCCGGATGAAAATGGCAAGATTTCAAATCTTTGGATGAAAGTCGCAAAACTGGCCAAACCTCATGGAACGAAAATGGCATTTTACTCTAAATGTTACGTAATTATTATTATCTTTTTTTTGTAACCATATTAAATGCATTAGTTATTTGTTGAAAAAGTAGGAAAAAAATTGTTTGCAGTTCAACCCAACCAGTTTTGACCCGTAATGAAAACGGCTCGTTTTGACCCGTTAGTCCGTTACCCGACCCACTCATCTTGCCACCTCTACTTTATCACACACGTGATTGTTGTTCATGCATTGCCTTTATGATGCTCCTTATATTCGGATTATGATAATTAATATAAACATCATCATGACTTTTGTGTGCGCATGTTTGGTATTTCAGGTTATTGAATTCTCTTACACAAGCACTTGAGAACTCAGGTGTGGATTTGACTCAAGCCACCATATCCGTACAGGTGGATCTTGGGAAACGAGCAAATAGAGGACTGGCATCTGGCACGTCCACTGCAAAGGTACACAAGTGTTCACATATATCTATTGTTTCTGCTAAAAAATCAAATTTTGAAATCGATTGATCGATCTGCGTTCAGGATCACGAGAATAATCCTCATCCTAGCAATCAAGACGTGGTCCGGTTTCAAGAATTCAACAATGGGGAAAACTCAGATCAAGCATCGAAAAGACTAAAGACGTGACACGCCATTTCACAAGCCGAGAATTAGTGTTTTGAATATGGTGGATGGATGGAAAGAGGAAGAGAGGGGGGGGGGGGGGGGTATAGCTGCAAGACCAATCAAAATTGTACATGTGTCATTTTTCTGTTGTGGGCAACCTGAGATCTCTGTGTTGAAGAGTTGCTGCATGGTGGTTACTGCTTGGTTGGTAGTGGTGGATTACTGTTGTCTTTGGCTTTGTTTAGTGATTTTGATAAATATTCGGATTTATTATCCTTATTATTATTATTGTTAGTATGATTTTGTAAGGTTAGGGATTTGGGTTTGTCTCTATTGTGGTTGAAGATGAAAAATGATATAAAAATTAAATTAAAATATTGTTTTTTGTTGGTTTAAGTTTTATTATCTTATGATTCTGTTGCTGGAGACCCCAAGTTTTTTGAGGCTCTTGCTTTGGGTCTCCAATCCAAAAGGGCCCCAAAATTTTAGAATTATATGTATATATCTAACGGGCAAAACTCCGACGTGAAGCACCGCTGGCTAGGGTTTTCAATTTCCAAAATCATCAAGTCATCAACCAACCACTGAAGAGTCGCTACTCGCAATGGATCGATTTTGAGACATGGAGCATTCATTATTCATGTTCTTTGACCTCTGCAACTCTGTTTGAAATCGACCCAAATCATCCGAGTTCTCTGATTGGATATTGAAGTTGTTGCTGAGTGTTGACGGAGTTGAAGGCCCTCTGAATCGAAATTGAAGGCCTTTGATTCAAAATTATGGTACACTTTGCTAATTTTG
Source organism: Helianthus tuberosus (assembly GCA_030545235.1). NCBI lineage: Eukaryota > Viridiplantae > Streptophyta > Magnoliopsida > Asterales > Asteraceae > Helianthus > Helianthus tuberosus. Next base: position 32,870,807 of record CM060393.1, read on the forward strand.
AAGGTCATAATTGAAATTACTTTGCTAGTTCTTGAGTGGCCTAATTTTTTAATACCAACTGAAAATACTATGCAGCATAAGTCAATGGTCGGCAAATCACGAATACATAATGCTTGTAAATGTTATTTATTAAAAACTACCTTATATTAACAAATTATTGTAAATGTGCAGGTTAAATCATTTGTGCAAGAGTGTAGGATGGTGCTTTGCAGATCTTCTTTTGATGTAAATTTTTATTAGTTGTTTAAGTATGAAATTACCAAAACAAATTCATCAAAGACAATGGAAAAAATGCCTCGGATTTTCACCTCGCTTTTGGCCTCCAAAATGATTGAGCCGGCCATGAATATATGAATGGTTCGGTATGGTGTACTTAATCACTTTTGACACTTATAGAGGAACAGTTATTAGATAAGAACGAGATATAGTAACATCTGGGGTGGTGGCGCAGTTGGCTAGCGCGTAGGTCTCATAGCAATCTGAGTAATCCTGAGGTCGAGAGTTCGAGCCTCTCTCACCCCAAACATTTTTTTTAAAACAGTTTTTGCTACTAATCTCATATATACATTTTTTGCTAAGTTCCAAAATATCTCACGTTTTGAGAAAAGTATCTCTATAAAATTGTTCAAAGACCTGAATTTCCAAATGAGCTAAAGCTGAATCACTCGTGAGTTGCTAAGGAAGTATATCACGTTTTGAAACAAGCCAAGCTTAAATCAGGGCTTTATACGAGCTTTAAGTCCCAACTTCTTATACCAACCTTAAATAGGCTTGCCATGCAAAAGTAGTTTATTTTTTGAAAAAATTTTATATTTTTTGTTTTACTACCTAATAAATTATTATATAACTAATAAGCCGAACTAAGCCAAAGCTTAAAAAATTACACAAGTTGAGCTCGAGTTTTCAATAGAGAGCTTGAAACCTAAACAAATCAAGCTCCCAATCTCTTATTTGAAACAAGCCAAAGTCGAGCTTAGGAGAGCCCAGGTTCGAGGTCGCCAATGACCTGTAAAGAAAACAAATAGGTTGTCAACTTGCAATATTAACAACACTCAAACTTGAAAACATTGTATTTTTTCTTGAGTTCTCGGTCAGATCGCATAGCTTGAAATTTTTCAGATTTTGTAAGTGATCATGTTATTGTACTACACATGAGCCAAACATGATATGTTCACTCAGATGCATCAATGAAATCACCAAGAAGCAGCAGAAATGTACAGCACGATTATAATGATGAGCAGATGGAGGTTTGGGAAGCAAATTAAAGTTTTTACAGTTACCTATGGAGGAAGTTTTACATTCTGACTTGATATTTCTATACGAAATCCATCTTAACAAGGTTTTTTAAGTACAATCGGAAAAAAAACAGCTTATCAATCCCACATTACAAATGAACATATCATGTTTCCATCAAACTCAAAAATACATGTCCACATCATGCTGTACCCCCTTCACCCTTCCACTCACTTTTCATCTTCAATCTCCTGCAAGTACACACACACATATAAAAACCATCACTCAATATTCTTCAATCCCGCAGACTTGGTGTTTTCAATATGATCTTATATACTCACAGAATTGTCAGCCTTGTCAAAATCGTCGTCATCATCATCAAAAGCATCATTATCACCGTCATCTGAAAGTGAGAAGGATGAAGGCCAACACAATTAGAATATCCAACAAAACAGTAATTCGATATTTTTTCTTAAAAATACCTGGATGCCCATCACTGTCATCGAGATCTCCCAAAAGAAATGAATCTAAATCCTGTTCAGATGCAGATGTCTTGCTTTTCAGATTTGCTCCTGCCGATTCTGGTTCAGCGGCCGGAGTGTGATCACTTTTTTCGTCTTTTGCTTGCGCTATCTGTTTTAACTTGCTCTCCTCAACAAACTTCCTCTCATACCTACACATATATAAACATATAAGAGAATTAATAGTAATAAAACAAGATCTTTATTTATAAACCACATCACATTTACATTTCATATACTTGGGGCAAAGAGATCAGTTTGCATCCAATAAAATATAATTAATAATTGAAGTGGAAATTCCAAGTAGTCACATACGGGGAAACATGAGTGCTCACAAGTGTAAAATATATCCTCCAGAATCTTCCATCCTTCATGTGCCTTGGGCATAATTCGTATCTCAACTTTGATACTTCCTGAAATATTATGATCATTATACATTTATACATATGCTTTGCATGTCTATTCGACTTAAAGATAGAAAAAAAATCAAGGACATGAACTCCCTACTCAAGCATACTTTCTTAACAACGAGAGAACAAACACCATTGATTAAATGTATCATCTGCATCAATTAGCTCTTAGAAATGTACATGGTTATCAAAATTCTCGCAGGTCAACAAGAACATCAGTCATTTGCGCCTAACATGCAAAAAACAATGTAACTAACACGTATGGCCTAATCCTCACGCAGTGGAAGAAGTATGATGCATGATTCTTTAACTTAACCAAAGAACACCACCACATATATGTTAATCAATTTAGAATGAAAACACGATCCATGTATGATTTATTTCTCACTTACACAAAAAAACGCTCATACCTTGACAGTTGTGAGGACCAGATTTGCATGTTTCTGCTGCCACTCAGAAAGATCTTGCCTTACATTGGAGACAGTAGCCACATCAGATGCTGCATCATCTACAGGTCAAGAGAGTCTAAAAGTTTAGTTGTCTTATTGCGTAAAAAAAAAGTTGGCCATAAACAAATGTACAAAATCAAATCTGCACTTCAACATATGTATCTAGGTTTTCATACATGTCACTGATCTTAGATTTACGTTAGCTAATTCGATCACATTACAGATTTCCAGTGAGACTAACAGAGGTCAATATATCTGGCAAAAACTTCAACAATTATCATAATCCATTTCAATTTTTAAATAAAGAATCAACTATTTCAGCATTCATAGTCAAAACACATCTTAACATATTATAATTAAATAATAATTATTGTTTAAAGCAGTAGAGTTAACCGTAAACAGATGCACAAAAGCAAATCCGAACTTCAACATATACATATAGGTTTTCATACATGTCATTGATCTTAGATTTATGTCAGCTAATTAGATCACATTCCAGTGAGACTAACAAAGGTCAATCTATCTAGCAAACATTTCAACAATTTTCCTAATCAACGTCAATTCTGAACTTCCGAATCAACTATTTCAGCACTCACAGTCAAAACGCATCTTATCATTTCATAAACTAACTTAACAATTAACATCGTCAATCAACAGCAATCCAATACCTACATACAAACTATTCACAAACAGACTAAGCGAGAGAAATTAACTGAACAATTAACTTCAACAAATCACAAATGTATCTAGGTTTTCAGAAATGTCATTGATCTTAGATTTCTGTAAGCTAGCTAGATCACATCAGAATCAACTATTTCAGCATACACAGTCAAATTGCATCTCAACATTTCAAAAACTAACTTAACAACTAACATCATCAATCAACAGCAATCCAATACCTACATACAAACTATTTACAAACAGATCAAGCGAAATAACACCTGGAAACGGAAAATTCTGAAACGTAGACAACGTGAGGCCTTTAACAAAGCCTCGCAGATCCTCCGTGATGCCGAAAGTTTCAAGCTCCGACTCCGACGGCGATTCAGAAGAAGACGAAGCTGACGTAATCGACAGCGACGGAATTTGATCGGCGAGGGAGAGAAGAGCAGCGTTCTTCAACTGATCGGCTTTTCTGGAAGCTTCGGCGGCAATGTCTTTGGATCGTTTGGCGGTTTCCGAGACGATGTCGGCGATTCGGACTGGAGAAGATGTTAGGGTTTGAGATCTCTTTGTTGCTTCTTCTGCAAGTGATTTTGCTTTTTGCCAGAAGGTTTCCATTGATGTGTGTGTGTGTGTGTGTGTGATTTGAGTGTAACTGCTCAGTATTGAAGTGTAGATGGGGAATGGTGTGTCTGGTAAAGTTACGGGCGGTTACAGATCAGGTAATGCTAACAGACAATTGGTGAAGTGTGAAGTGAGTTCGTGAAAGGTCCATCAAGTTTATGTGCATTAACATGTTTAGTCCTTTTTGTTCATAAAAGATTGAGTTAAATGCTTGGTTGGTCCTGGTGGTTTGCAAAAATTGCAAACTTGGTTCTAGTGGTTTACTAATTACACGCGTGGTACCAAAACTTGTTAAAAAATGAACTCGCTTGGTCCCCAGCCCTAACATCAGTTAAATATCTCTGTTAAAACACCCCATGTGCTTGACACATGAGGGTAATTTGGTCCTTTCAGTCCAGCCATTATAAAAAAAGGTGTTAAATACCTGGTTCCACCCCACCCCCTTCTTCATCTTCCCCAAACCATACGACCATCTCATCTCCACCACCTCATAGCCACCACCACTGAACTCCCACTCACCTTCTTCATCTCAGGATATTAAGAAGATGAAACTGAAACCAAATGATCTATTGCAAACCACAACGGTTCATGTACCCTCACATGTTATGCATGTGGGAATTTAACTGAGTAAATAAACGAGGTTAGTCATAAATGATAGAACCCATAACAAAAATTAACTTAAAAGATAGCTTTGGCAAGTTTTAAACATAAAGGATGAAACTTCGTATAACAATCGCAATTATGTATATGCGTAATTATAAACAAGTTGTGTAATTATGATATAAGTTGTGTAATTGTGTATGTGCGAAACTATAGCATGAGTTACGTAGTTATTAATATAGGTTGCATAATTATTAGTATAATTTGCTTAATTATATTCGAACTCGTGTATTACACTAAATTCTAACAAATAAGGAAGATTAATGAATAAAAGTGAATGGAAGTAAATGAACTTAATGACAAAGTTATTGAATATTGATTGTGAGACCGTGTTAGTCATATATTCATTTAATCAAAACATAAACATTGATTGTGAGACCGTGTTAGTCATATATTCATTTAATCAGAACACAAACAGGGCGAAGTTTTCTTCCTTTTCGGGCATGTTAGTTGTATTTCACTTAGTTAGCAAGTGTGGTGTAATTTTGAATTGCTATTTTTCAAATTTGTAATGTGTATGAGAAGATAGGCGCCATGTTGGGTTTTTTTTTTTTTTTTTTATTTTTTATTCTAGCTTCTGGATGGTAGTGTTTATTTGTAATATTTGTTGTTTTCGTCAATAAATATAAGATTAAATTTAACGAACACAAAATCATATTCATGTTAGTTTGTTTGATAAACAAACATAAATGTATTTCTATCCAAAGAACTTATAATTAACTCAAAAAAGAGTGTAAAAATACCAAATAAAAGTTGACATTTGTAGAATTGGTTACATATGAAACTGATATACATTTAGCCATAGCAAAACATATTGTGATCACAAGTTTAATCACTTGTACAAAATGTTTCTTAAGTTTTATTTAAATATAAATGATTTTACCTTTTAACAAACCTTTTGAACATGCATGTTTATAACAAAAAAAACGCTATGAAACGTGATCAATTTAATGATGAACTAAGTACTTACACTCGCACTACTAAAATCACAAATAAATAAAAAAGTAAATAAAAATAAAACAGGGTATTAAAACCAAAATCTACGACCACCAAATAAACCACTGAAACAATCGGTGCAACTTTTGCTACTGTTTTTTAATCGGTTGTGAAGAGGTATGGTCCCAATCCCTTGCCCACATGGCAAGGACCACACCACTTTTCCATCCTATGTGGCGCTGACGTCAACAAGACCATCTAGAAGCTTCCAGAAGCTTCTGGAAAATATGAAGGTGGCACCAAAGATGCTCCATCCGACATAAAGGACAACACGTGTCACCAGTCATCAAGCGCCAGGTAGGCCTGCGACGAATCCAGAAGCAGTCCGACAACACCAGTACGGCGTCTCCAAAATAGGCAAATGCAGGCGCGCCACGTGTACCACTACACTGACCACAGCAGAGGAGACCAAGAGGATATTCCCCTTGGTCGGACAGCTGGCGTGCGTCTACAGCTGGCACCGCTGCTCCTCCCTCTTTCACCCTCCGGCTATAAATAGGACCCTTCATCATTCAGGTTGAATCATCTTGTCCTCCATACTCTCACACTTAACACACACTGATTATTCTCCCTCAGAACAGTACTTATTCTCACGCCGGAGCCTGGTTAAGAGGGAAACCCCCATATTCCCCTCTTAACGAGACTAACGGTGTTGCTGTTTTGCAGGACCCAGGTCATTCTTACGAGTAGGAAAGGAGGTTGAACCCACCGAAGGAATACCCCCACAGATTAACCTTGGTGTTAGCCTGTGTTTCATCAGGTTGCTACTTCACAAGTGGATTTAGTCGCAACTTTTGCTACTGTTTTTTAATCGGTTGCTACTTCACAAGTGGATTTAGTCGCAAACCAATTGGAAATAGTTTCAATCACAAAACACAAACATTGATATTTTGGTCGCTAAAGTTAGACTAGTCAGGGTGTGTGTTGTGGGGTGACACCTGAAGGGATATGGTCCCAAATGCCACGCAAGCCATGCGCGCGCAGGACCATATTCACACTTAATTCACAAAAGAACTCTCAGCTTGTTCTAAGGTTCCTGCGCGGGATCCGTCCGCGTACGCGCAACCATGACAACTCATAGAAGTACAACAAGTACAAGTCAGCGTGCAGCCAATCAGCGTGCGCTATGCTCTGCCGAGCCAATCCCAACGATGATCAACCGTTCAGGGGACATACAATATAAAAAGACAGTGAGGTGTAGCCAATCAGCTTGCGCCATTCACTGCTCCTTGATCTCTACTCACAGCTGATGACAGACTCGACAAAAAGTACATTTGACAGGGCACGTGTAACCAATCACGGTGCGCCAAGGTCCCTTCACCTCAGCAAACACTACCTATCGTGTTACAGGAGACCAAATGGATATTCCTTTGCTGACAACATCTGGCCCATGAGCCCATATCCTTCTCTAACCCTTCGGTTATAAATACCAACCTTCGACAACAGGTTTAAGTATCCGATTTCTCACTCTCTCACTCTTAACACACAGTTGTTTCCTTACTTCCTTGTAAGAACATTAGTTATTCTCATGTCGGATGGTGGTTACGAGAAGAATTCCTCACCTCACCTTCTCGTAACGAGCTCACAGTGTTTTATTTTGTAGATGATTCCAAGCTTTGTCGATTGAAGAAGAGATCAAAAGGATAACCCCCTATCGAGACTAACACTATAGTTCTATCCCATAAGGATTAGGACTCGTGTTTCTTTAACACCCCTATCACCTAACCACACGTTTAACGCCAAAACCTTCGCCAACCCACATCACCACCACCAAACCAACTGCCTTTTTGGGCGTTACCCCATTTAACTTCCCCATCACTCTCTTCACCAATTCCATACCCAATAGAAAAATGACACCTCACCCTCTTTTGAATTAATATAGTTTTTTTCTTGTTTAATATAAATACCTTTAATAAAAACGGTTAGTTAAACTACAACATTATATTCAAAGGGTGCAATTAGTTAAAGCTCATTGCCTATGTGGTAGTGCTGTGACAAAGTATTATGCATTTATTAGTTAAACTATTATATATAACCTTAAGAAAAATAGATGCAACTAACTAGCAACGGGGTGATTTGCGCCAAAATCAATTAGTTAAACTACAACACACAACCTTAAGAAAAATGAATGCAACTAACTAGCAACTGGGTGATTTATGACCACAATACTGAATTTTATAGTACTGTAAACTATATTTAGAAATTAAACAATGAAAACGAAATCTCTAATATATATATTTCATATATAAAATGCAAATAATATTAGGTAAAAAGAGGAAAAATATAATAAAATATTAAAGATAAAAACAGTTTTAAGTTTGTACAAAGAAAGAAAGCAAGGAATTATGGAGAATTGGCGGATTTGGGAGAAGAGCTGTTATGGATAGGGCGTCTTCTTCTCACGTGTGAATAATCCATTGTAGTGAACTGGGTCGGGTCGGATCCTTGTGCTCCAATAACCATTCCTCTCTTCTCTGTTTCACCTACATATGTAAATAAAAAAAATGTTACAGTGGGCTTTATGATGAATTTATTTATATGTATCTTCATTTTTTTAACATTATGCTTTGTGACATTGCAGAATTATTTCTAAATGAAAATTTTATCAACAAATTACCTTCTAATAGAGCTTTCTTTTGGTCATTGTAGAGCACCAAATCTTGATCTCTATACCCTTCACCCTGATCAAAACATAACCTTAAACAATGTTACAAAAAAATGCAAACCCAAAAAAAAGTTAAAAATTTTAATAGTTTCCCGGTTTTGATATCTTGCGGGACCCTATCAATACTCTGTTAACCAACGAGACAAGATAAAAAACGCTTCAAGGGGTTACCATCTTGTTTAGCATCAACTTTCTTGAAAGCCCAGAAGAAAGAACCTTTTGGTCATAACCTGCAGAAAATGTAAGCATACGATATCATGTATCCTCACCATGCAAGAAACATTGAGGGAGGGGGGGGGGGGGGGGGGGGGGGGGGGGGGTTCAACATATACCTAACTCATGGAAAGCTTGTATCTGATGGCTAAAGAGAAAAGCAGCATTAGTTGTCATCAAAAGTGAAACTCTAACACACAACAACATTATCATCATGGCAATCATCATCCCCAAGCAGATCAGTAGTACCAATAATGTAACATGTGGGATGAGATATATAGATGTTGGTTCTGTTAGAAATCAATTATCAATCAAGTGAAAGTAATAAGTGTGTGTGTGTGTGTGTGTTATATAGAGGATACATTGTGTGTGAAATGTGGAGAATTTAAATATATAACAAAGAAGTGCATAGATATATATAAATATATATCCTAATCAGTACTCAGTGAGCCTTATGGCATTATTGAACTTCTTTTTTCGTCATATATGTTAGCCGAAAGATCAAAATTTTGTCTAATTCAAAGAACGATACGTTTAACATTTACCTACAAACTATTTTGGTAAAAAGAGGGCAAAAAAAGCGGTGCATAGAATCCGCATTGAAGAGGTTTTAAGAGACAGGAGGCTACAAATGATAACACCATTTTGGTGAAATTATCATCATATATGATGAGAGGACCATTATGTTATATCAAGTTTAAACATACATCTCTGTCATACCACCAAATTGCTGAAATTTGGTTACAAGTGACACAAAAGTTCATCTCATACTTTACTTAATCAACTAGCCAACCAAACACACCTTAAAGAAGCAAGCCTCAAAACCCGAAAAGGAATTTGGTAACAAATCCTATATGCTTTTAGTTAACCTAGTATTGAAAACGTTTATTCCCCAAGGACCATTAACGGCGCATTAGCAACGGGTATTAATGTATCATGTATCACCTTCCATGAGGCATTTGCCTGTCGATGAAAGTCCTCTGATTTGTAGTGAATATTAATTTTTTTTTTTGGCATGAGTCTTTGGTGAAGGTAACCTCAAATCACCTTTCCATATAGTTATGAACTTCCAAAAACCTTAAGTGTTGGATTTTTGTGTCCATTGCACAAAAGGTAAACATGTGTATATATGCAATGAAAATCTGAAGTTGAATATGAACAAAAATAGTTTCCCTCACTAGTCACTTTGCATATTTCACATCCATCTACCATAATACAAGCTTTGTCTGGTCCACTTTAGAGATGAAGACAGAAAGGTGGATGTGATGTACCTCTTGCCCCTTGCCTCATCTCCTATATTATTCTTTTATATACTCCTTTAAAAACAATTATAAGTCTTACATATGAATGATTTAACTACTATATTATTCTTTTATATACTCCTTTAGAAACAATTATAAGTCTTACATATGAATGATTTAATTAAAGTGTTAAACTAGAACTTAAAATGTAACACCAGCATTTTGTAAAGTATATTTATGTTATATTTAACACAATTTAATGTTTTAATAAAACATGGTCCAAAAATTCGACAAATAAACGTAAGAGAAGTTTTGTAAAAAAAGGACTACAATCTACAACTAAACAACAATTTTGTTATCAAAATGATACACAACTTAAATAATCAGGTGCAAGTTGTGACCAAACACGTGGTCCGTAAGCTTGATAGAACAGACCGTTAACGCGCTATGACATTTCTACTAATCCATATCAAGGATCTTTACTTCATAAGTAAACACTACACGCATATATACCCACAAACCGTAGATGAATACGTGGAGATTTTATGCCAACGAAGCACCGACCTAATCAAGTAGACCTACAGTCAGAGCAATGTAAGGCTACCATACATAAATTATGCAATTTCCACTGTATTGAGCATCGTATGACAAGTGAGAAGAAACAATACCAGCACCACAAGATTACAACACTTCCACCTTACCGTTATGGTGCTTGAGCATCGACGCTCCACAACCTAGTTCATCAAACTCACTAAACCCACACATTTCAGTTTCACCAATAACAAACATGGGCGTAGGATAGTAGGGGCGGGAGGGGGTGGCCGACCCCCGAACTTTTCTCTCAGTAGTGGAGAATATGTAGTTTTCGTATAGAAATTTTTGGGTATATACGTTTTTGACCCCCTGGTTTTATAGAAATATTTTGGTGTATAAATTTTCGACCATCAGTCGGAAATCTCAAGCTTCGTCACTGATAACAAAAGCAAACATGTAAACTATATGATGAGAAAACACACACTCTCAAATGGATTTGTGTGTTCTTGTGTACCACAATTTGTAACATATGTTTGACAACTCGTACAATGAATATCTACTGATTTAAAAACATTTACATCTAATAACAAGCTTATATATGTTATCTCACTTTCTGTGTTTCACATTTGTCTTATTGCATATAAAGGTGTATGTACCATTACTTTATACAATACAAGTCTGCAACACATTTAGGACAAAAATAAGAAACCAGAAAGTAGGACAATGCATGTATGACTCCATGCAAATAAAATGTATAAAAATGACATTTCTTTTTTTGCTCAACTAGTTAGTTTATGTGTATTTAAGAAATATCACCCGAATAAATATGAAATTCTAATTACTAAAAGCAAACAACACGCTAAATGAAGTCGAAAAAGCCGAAAACAAAAGACCATATTTCAACCTAGATCACAACTTTGGAACAAAGCTGCATGCCTAAGAAAATTTGATTTGTATGTATAGAAAAAAAGAACCCCGACATCCTATAAAATTAAAGATGCATGAAATCAGAATCTACAGCATAAAAGCCCATGCTTCCATCCACGATGCTTCTGTAAGCGTCTTCTGTCAGCCTTAGCCATTCTTACAGGGCTGCTGTTCCACTCATTTTGCAATCTACAGTTTATCACAAAATTCTTGTTACATTTTATAAACAAATTGACTATAAACAATATGCAAGTCGCTCCAGACATGACACAATATCTAACTCGTATAACAAACGGGCCATGTCTAGGTTAACTTGTTTAATTAAACAGGTCATGTTTGAGTTGAACCTAGGGGTGTGAATTTCTGACACGACACGATCCTAACACGAAATTCGAGGGTTTGGGTTTAGCCTAAACGAGTTCGGGTCAGTTTCAGGTTTGAACCCGCGAACCCGTTTAGCTAAACGGGTCGTTTCGGGTCAACCGTTATATTATATTATATGTTTTATGTTATAATTTAAATTGGGTGTGTATTTTATGTCATAATTATAACTTAAAAAGAGAAATTGACCTAAGATCCATAAGTTAAATGTAATTGCATTATATATTTGTGGTTTTTTTAGTAAATTTTAATTTAATATATTAATTTGCGGAAAAAAATTAAAAATAAAAAAAAAATTGGGTTGAAAGAGTCGTGTTTGAGTTCATATGTATGACACAATTTTCGGGTTCAGGTCGGGTTAAACCCTCCAACCTGCGAACACGACCCGTTTAGCACCCCTAGTTGAACCCATTTAAGTGAACAGGTCAACCTGTCGGCCGTTTATGACCTGTTTAACCCAATTAATAAAAACCCTCCATTTAACACGTTTACAACACACAACCCATCAACCTGTTTGACTCGTTTAGATAAATGGACGTGTCGGGTAACATGCGTTTAAGTGTGTCTAAGTTAGGGTTGATGTTTGATAGGAATAGTTATACAAGTTAAGTTCGGGTTCAATGATTCAACCCGCCAACCTTACTCCTAACTTTTTCTCTACACAGATTAGAAAAATGTGCAACTTTTGTGTTTGTTCTTACATGGGAAAGGCAAAGGATCGGGTGCTAGTTGTGCTGCTATCTGATCGGAGAGAGGTGCTGCCAGAAAATGCTATCGGCCCTGAATAAGTTATGTGTTCTGGAACAGGAGCTGCAACAGAGAAACTTGACTCTCCTTCACCACGATGAAGTTGGTTAATCATTGCAACATTATCTGAACCCGAAACCTGGAGCTTAGGTGCACCATTCGGCACTATGGAAAGTTCATCAACATGTTCAACATTCTCCTTGTTATTAACATGTTCACTACTAGTTGCTGCTTTGGTATTCTTGAGATTCAAAGTGTCGTTTCCTTCCACCGTGTATCCACTCTCATCGGGCCATTTCGAGATTTCTTCTACAGGACTCTGCAATTAGGAAGACTACAATTAGACCCAAACTTGCAATAGAAGTTAGGTTTCGATTATGTACTATAATATGTAAAGTACAATAGTTTTTCCATGTAACAAGCTCATTGGAAGGTAGGGGTGCAAATGAGCAGAGCCGAGCCTGAGCTCGGCTTAGGCTCGGGCTCGGCGCGTTTGTTATCTATTAGTTAATATATTAAACAAAAATAATATAAATAATCGACTCGTTTAGGCTCGCGAGCTTGATAAGTGAAGCTCGGACTCAGGCTCGTTTACTAAACAAGCTAATTTTAGGTTCAGGCTCAGCTCGTAAACAAATTTAAATAAGCTCGGCTCGTTTACTAGACAACTTTAAATAAGGGGTAAATGTTATTAAATATTAATAAAAACTGATATTACACTAAGGCTCGACGAGCCTGACGAGCTTCACATGCCAGGCTCGAGCTCGGGCTCGATAAATAAACGAGCTTTAATTTAGGCTCAAGCTCGGCATCGGGGTCGATAAGGCTCGGCTTGTTTTGATCTTTTTCTTGAGCCGATCTCGAGTAGCTCGCGAGCCGCTCAGCTCGTTTGCACCCAAATTGGTAGGGAATAGGGGGTGGCAAAATGGGCGGGTTGGATAACAGATTCATGTCAAAACGGGTACAACTTTAGTACCCGTCAAACAATTCGGGTTGGGTTAGTTAAAACTCCCTATATGACCTGTTTGAGATACAACAAACCCAAATCGACTCACTCACAGATCGATGTGTCAAAACTGCAACCTCTAGTAGGGAAAAATACTAACCTGACAAGGCTGTTGATCAATCGACTCAAGGAGAGATTTGAGTGATGGAAGAATTCGATCTTGTTCCAAAGAGGGCCCGCTATTTAAAACTGCTTTCTCTGTAGAAACATCTTCCAATAAATTGTCACTTGAATTGATCATTTTGTCATCAGCCTGCACTGAGATATCTGCACCATCAATTTCGGTAGCTTTCGAAACAGTAACCGATTGATCTTGTTCCAAGGAGGGCCCGCTATTAGAATCTACTTTCTCTGTAGAAACATCTTCCAATAAATTATCACTTGAATAAGTCATTTTTTCATCAGGTTGCGCTGAGATATTTGGACCATCATTTTCGGTAGCTTTTGAAACAGTAACCGATCGATCTTGTTCCAACGAGATCCCGCTATTAGAAACTACTATCTCTGTAGAAACATTATCCAATGAATTGTCACTTGAATAAATCATTTTTTCATCAAGTTGCATTGAGATATCTGGACCGTCATTGTCGGTAGCTTTCGAAACTGTAACAGAATCTGAAGAAACCATAAACCCGTCGGCAAAAGATTTCGAAATTCCATTTCCGTCGTTAATATCATCTTTAGAAATTTCCTTCAATTCATTTGGACCGACAAAGTCACTAACTTCTTCCTTGTACCCACACTCTTTGTAATCAGGTGCTGGATCCTGTAAATCATGAACTGGAATCTCCGTATCAATACTTATTTTGCCCATATTTCTATGATCACTGATAGGCCCGTTTAAAGCTAAAGCAGCATCAACTTCATCACGATTATCTCCAATATTCATATGATCATTAGAAGGATCTAGAACAGGCAAACCAGTATTGATTTTCACATCGGTTCCAGAACATAAATTAGATTCCATATAATAATCTTCCATAGTTGTAAACCTCAACTGTTCAGGATGCAGCATCTCATTATTATTCTCGTCAAACAAAAACCTTTCTCCGTGAGGTATTCCTTCATCAACACAGATATCCTTAACATGAAAAGCACCCTCTTTGTAACATATTAACAACTCAGGAAATTCACATTCCGTAACATTTTTATCAGTGTAAAGTTCTGTTTCTTTCTCACAAAAATCGGATGGTCCTAAAGTTGTCAACGTATCATGCTCAATATTTGAATGCTCAAGTTCTTGAGTCCATAAGTTGAGTTTTTCATTCTCTTCATCTGATAAAAAAGGGTTTGTGTATCTTCTAGGGCTCTCTTTCATGGCTCCCTTCAGTTCATCTGTGTCAAAGTCAAAACTCAAAAGTCTTGTATAAGAAACAGACGGCAAAAGTCAAAAGTCTTGTATATCACGCGACATCACGTGTGAATATTGCGTTTCAAACAAAGTGAAAGGCCTGAAAATTTAAGTTTTCCCAACCGAAATGTGGAACTACATCTTGTTGCTCAAAGTAAACTATATAGTCACTAGTTACTAGTTCTCTTTAACAGTCAACAGCTTGCCCATAAAGTCAAAATGAATATAGAATTAAAGAATTAAAGGTTGTCAGCAACATCTAACCAAAAACAAAACTTTAAAAGATTCATTAGAAGACAACAAATCAAAAGAATAACAACAAAGAGGTAATTGACTATTCTACAACATAGAAAAAGAGGAAAAGACAATACATAAAAGTTAAAAAGTTATATTAAAATAAGATCCACTAAGCTCATATTAAGAGTAATAATTCCACTAGCATAGAACAGCTAAACAACCTTTTTTATATTCATCAGGTTTGTTCCCTTTGAGCAGGTTTACAACCATCTTTTTTGTCAGTTATCTTCCCTGCTAGATCAAAATTGAAATTACCAAATTTTATATTAGGGTTTCCGGCTAAAAACAAACACAACTTTACAATCTCATCACCAAATTTACCAAACCCTAGATCAATAAAATTATAATCAGATCCGAACAAATTCACACTTTGTAACAACAAATTAACAATTAACAGTATACAGATTAAAGGCATAATTACAAAACTAACCAGAGTACCTGTACACAAAATCAACCAAATTAAACACTCATCCGTCTCTGTCACCGCTTCAGAACAGACAATCAAAGCTGCAAAACACAAAAACAGCCTTAAATTATTTTATTTCCGGCTGTAATCATATAACAAAGCACCACAAAAAGGAAAATGAAGTAAACATACAGCACTAGATCCGAACTTTACGGACATGATAGATTAACAGAAACGAAATACGATCATATAATTATAAACAAATCACATGGCGTTTGATCTGATATACGCCAATAGTTTGTTAAAAATCAGGAGAAAATTGAATTCGAGCCACTTGCAAAAAAAAAATATCTAATTATCTAAAACCTAATTAACAGAAGCATTTATTACACTTGACAGATACAGATACAGATACAGAATCAAAAGCGCCACCACTAAAAAAACTACAGCATTAATTACACTAGAAAACGAAAACTCGTAACGAACACATTGATTCCGTCAAAAGACATTACACGGATCCTGAATCGATTATTTCGAAATCGCTCACCTGAACACTTAATAATCCGTTGAGATCTTCGTTAATTACACTAAAAATTCGAAAACGAACACAATGATTCCGTCAGAAACACGTATATAGATCCTGAATCGATTATTTCAAAATCGCTCACCTGAACACTTAATAATCCGTTGAGATCTTCGTTCATTACACTAAAAATTCGAAAACGAACACAATGATTCCGTCAGAAACACATATATAGATCCTGAATCGATTATTTCAAAATCGCTCACCTGAACACTTAGTAATTTGTAGAGATCTTCGTTAATTAACGAAAACGAAACTGAAAACACGAAACGAACGCAATGATTACGTCAGAAATACATAAACAGAGATCCTGAATGATTATTTTAAAATCGCTGACCTGAAAACGTGAAAAGTTGATGAGATCTTCGTGGACGGCGATCTGGTTACACGTGTAGATGATCGGTAACTGTTTTCCGGCGAGTAGGTGGTGGCCGGAGGAGGTGCAACGGTGGCCGGAAAAGTGAAGAGAAAACTGAAAAAGGTGAATCTGTTTAAAACAGAGGGGCAGTCAGATGAGTGGAATGTGACCAACTCATCAACTGAGAATGGGGATTGGGGATCTTTTTTTTAATATTTTAGTTTTTATTTAGTTGTTGTGTCTAGTTTTTTTTTTTTTTTTTTTTTTTTTTTTTTTTTTTAAATCAGTCAACAGAATCAATCCCGAACACTTTCGGGATACCCACTGGACCAAACGGAGTACTCTAAGAGTAACCCGATTTCACCACCAATTCCGGGAAAAACCTAGTAATCCACCCGCCCGGAAGCACGATAGCGAAATTACCAGTAAAACCGGTTTGGCTCAATGATCGAACCCAGGTTTTCCTGGGTCTTCTATCATTGCACACCAATGTCTCACTCTGCACAAAGTGAGAGTTGAACTTAAATTTCTTAAAGAGTAAACTGCCATTTTGGTCCCTGTGGTTTGGCCAGTTTTGCCACTTTAGTCCAAATCTCAAACTTATTACATCCAGGGCCCTGTGGTTTGCATTTTGTTGCCATTTTAGTCCAAAACTCCAAAACCCCATTTTTTTTTACTGTTGCAACCTCCTATTTTGTCCTGTAGTGCAGGGGCATTTTGGTCATTTTGTTTTTCATTTAACATTTTATTAATTAAAATTTTGGTCATCTCTCTTCTCCCAAATAATCATCATCAGCAGCAGAATATCAAGAACAGATCAAAACAGCAGCAGATTATCAGAACATCATCATCAAGAACATCATCATCATCAAAACCCCCCAGAAAATCCAGAAAACCCATCATCAAGAACATCTGTATCTTCAAGAACATCATCATCAAAACCCAGAAAATCAAGAACAGATCAAAACAGCATTTGATTAATTCAGCGAGATTTTAATATTAAACGAATTAATTTTCGTGCATCCAAAGGTAATTTTCAGATTTTCAGTTTGTTTACTTGAATCATCATCACCTAAACAAATCCAATCAAAACAGCATTAAATTAAATGAGATTTGAACAAATTAATTGTAGTGCTTTGAACAAAAAAATACCCAAATTAAGAACTCAAAGTAAAAACCCAGATCAAGAACTAACACAAGGAATCAACCCCAGATCAACAACCTCCACCTCCACCGCCATGACCCCCACCGTCACTTCCTTCTCCCCTTTCAGCCGACGACCAGAGCCGGCACTCCGGCGCCTCGTTTTGTCGGTGACGATCCCACACAACGATCCCTCAATCCCCTCTTCTCCTTACACTCTCACACCCACACCCACATGCCTCCATTTCTGCACATATGGCCGGCCACCACTGTGGTGGCGGCGACGAGATCAGAAGAGAGAGGAAGAGATCTGAAACTCAAAGCTCAAAACCCTAACTGACTCTCTCTCTTCTCTCTCTCCTCTTTCGATCAAAATATTTCGATTCAGATCTGAAACTCAAACTCAAAACTCAAAGCTGAAACTCAAAGCTCAAACCCCTGATTTCGATTCAGATATGAAACTCAAAGCTCAAAACCCTAACTGACTCTCTCTCTTCTCTCTCTCCTCTTTCATGTAGATCTGCCATTGTACAAGTCGATTTCGTCATATTAGAAACCCTAGAACCGAAACCCAACTGCAGATTGTATATGAAGAGGATCTGAGTGCTCGATTGAATGGGTGCTCGATTGAATTGTTTGAGGATCTGAGTGCTCGATTTTTGCAGAAAGATCTGAGTAAGAAAGATGAGAGAGAGAGAGAGAGTTCTGTATGAGAGAGAGAAAGATGAGGATGATGATTTAGGGTATTTTATCTACATAATTGAGTTATAATAATTACAAAATACCCAAAATGCCCCTGAGAATAAAGACAAAATAGAAGGGTTTAAGTAGGAGAATCTGGTCAAATTTGAAATTTGGACTAAAATGGCAACAAAATGCAAACCACAGGGCCCTGGATGTAATAAGTTTGAGATTTGGACTAAAGTGGCAAAACTGGCCAAACCACAGGGACCAAAATGGCAGTTTACTCTTTCTTAAAAGAAATGCAAGTCTTTCATCACTTGATGTAGAGATCATTGGCTAGTTGTTGTATCTAGTATTTTATCGATTTGGAAGTGGGGCCAGCTGGTTAATATGTGGGGCCCATGTTCCACCATCATTGGACATGTGGGTAGTGGTTTGGTAAATTGGTTGAGGACCATGGCGGCATACATGGTGTGTTTCCTGCAATCTTACTTAATCTAATTAGAAATTTACAAAAAAGTTTGTAATATAATGTTTTCTAATTACTAATTACAAAAAAAAGTTTGTAATATAATGTTATAATCCGTAAGAGTTCATACAATATCATATATTATAATTATATATGTAGAATATCGAGATGATGTTAGATCATACGTAGGGGTAAGGGTAAATAATGTCCTTATGCCCCCACCCTTAGGCGTTTTCCTCCATGTGGCAGTTCAGTCAGCAAGGGGCATTATTGGACGTTTTTCTAAAATGGATGTAGTGGGGATGCGTGTATTATATGTATTATGTTAAAAAGGAGTTTAAAGAATTAAATAAAACAAAAAACTAACAAAAAAGGGGATTGGTCAAGAAAAAGTGGGATACATCTGATTGGCCACCAAAATACCATTTGAGCAAATCACGCTGGAGGGGGATTTTCTGCCGGATCACGCCGGCGGGGGAGGGGCGGCGGCGTTTTTAGGCGTGTTTGGGGGGATCACGCCGGAGTTGATGCCCACTACGGGTGGTCTTAGTAAGGTACGGATGACAAAAGCTTGAGTCACATAACAAAATTTGGAATCTTAAGTATTTGAGATGGATATACGAGTAAGTAGGTGTGTTTAACTTGATTTAAAATTTTTTTGATCGAAACCGAAGATCTGACCAGTGGTGGACATAAGTGAAGGGGTGCGTGGGCTGGTGCCCCCTTAAAAGAAACAATTTAGTGCATTTTATTGGCAAAAAACCAAATCGCACATCTTGAAAGTTTGATTGAACCCTCGTTCGTACCCAAAAAAATAATTCTTTTGTTTGCCACTGAACCCAACTGAATTTAAGTATTTGAAAACTGAAGCGAACACTAAAGTCAAGTTCGGTTTGGTTTTCGGCTTTCAACCGAATTAATTTTTATTTTATCATTAAAAATGTTTTATATCATTATATGTTATTGAATTTGATTGGGCTAGACATGATTGTTCTAAATGAGAAAAATTAAATAACCATTACATTGAGCATTATGATGTTAATGTGGTAAAAGATGCCTTTTAAAAGACATTAACCATTACCTATGGTCTCAGTAACGAATACATGATGAGATGACATCAAATATAAGGCAAAATTTTATTAGGATAAGATATAAGGTGAAATTATAGCAAAAACGTTTCTTTCACCAACGAGTTTATTACCACATAAATTAATTGAATTCTTAATTTTCTAAGTTTTCAACAACAAACAAAGGGAATATTTCACAGAATAGTAACCAAGTTTTAAAAGTGTTCTAATTAGGTCACTGGTGTTGTTTTTGTCCCAATTAGATAACTTAACATTCAAATCGAGCCATGTCCTTTTTTCCATGTGTCAAGAAAAAAATGAAGTATAAGATGCTGTGGTCAAATTATTTTAATATATGAAATTATATTTATTAAAAATAAAAACCATTTAATTACATTAAAAATTAAAAAAACAAGTTACAATCCACGACATTACTCGACGTTAACATCAAATAAAAGATAAAAAAGAAACAAAAATCCACATCACCATGGTTACCTATGAAATGGATGAAAAAACCCTTAATTTTAATGAAGAATGAATGTTGAGTGGCCTGATTGGAACACTTTTGAAACTTGAGTGACATAATTAGAACACTTTTAAAACTTGGTTACTATTCTACAAAGTTACCCCACAAACAAAAGAGCAATGGTTGCCGGATTAACCATTTCTTGATATGATGTTTTAATTATTTGTTTGGTAGCACATCCAAATATCCTTTTAATAGAGCTTATTTTTCTCAAATTAAATAGATAGTTTTCATAATCAAACCAATGTGGCTTGCTCATTTCCACCTTTAGTCTCTAATTTTCTAAAATTACAGCTATAGTCCCAAACTTTTGCAATTTCATTCTCGGATAGTAACTGGTGCGGATAGGGGTTGGTTTTCTCAGTTAAATGGGTGTGAAATTACTAAATTACCCTTAATATAAAACAAAATAAATTAATTAAATATTAAACAAAAAAAATATATTTGTGCGACCCACTTGTAATAAAACAAATAACAAATAACAACCCCAACCCCACCCCACCCCACCCCCACCTTTTTCTCATTCTTTCTCTTTGTTTCTGCACCACTATCAACGAACACCCTCTGTAAAAGATAAAACCACCATCCAAACACCTTGGTCCGCCATCAACGACCAAGCACCATCACTTTTCACCACCATCGAACCACCGGAAAACCCAACCACCATTGAACCACCGAAAAAACCGACCAAGTACCATCGCCTTTAACCACCATTATACCACTGAAAAACAAAATTATAATGGGGTAATCTGACTGTCGTCGACGGGGAGTTGCAGAGGGCGACATTACTTGACTGGTTCGACGGGGAGTTGCAGAGGGCGGCATTAGTATTTTAAGGTGAAACAAGAATTCGGCAGTAGCACCGCCGGAAGTAGTAGCAGTGGCGAAGAGGGTACCAGAAGGAGTAGTGGCAGTGGTAGCTCCGGCAGTAGCACCACCCTCTTACCATCGCCGCAATCATCACCACTACCATCATAACCATCGCCACATCACCATCGCTACCACAACACCACCCTCAAACCTACTGATGTGACCTACACGACTTCACCATCGGCAAAGCCGCTGTTTAAGCCGTTAATAACTTACTGTCATCACTCGAAGCTGGCGCGACTCAGAACTCGCTCGAATCCCTCGATCAAGCTATCGACAATCTCGGAGCCACCGTCACTGATATTATTACTCACGGTAAGGATTCAATTCTAGCCGTTGATTTTTCTAATTCAGTTATGGCGAGTGGTTGTGGCAGTGGTGGTTACGGTGAAGTGGGGGGGGGGGGGTAGATGGTGGTGGTGGTGTGGAGTGGGGACGATAAAATGGGTATGGTGGGTGGTGGGTCCCACATAAATTGTAAAATATTAATTATATTTATTTTAGTTTTTTAGTTATTAATTTAACAGTAAGGGTATTTTTATCATTTCACACGTACCTAACACCAAAAACTAAATCCCATCCACGCTAGGGACTATCTGGGAACGAAATTCAAAAAATTGGGGACTATAGATGTAATTTTAAAAAGTTAGGGACTAAAGGTGAAAAATGGACAAACCATAGGGACTATCTGAATATTTTTCTCTAATCAAACTATCAAATGATTATGAAATCCAAAAATCATACTATCTCTTACTCTCTTAGTAATCATTATAATCAATCAAATTCATTTCTACTAAACCAAGCAATATAAATGTTGTAAATAATCGCAGGACAGGTCCAACGTTTGTGGAGGCCCTAAACCAACTGCAAAGTTGATGTCCTTTTGAATTGGTATAAAGAAAAAAATAGTTTTGTTTTCTGCCTTTCAAGTCCCATTCGGAAATTCGCAAACAAAATATCAAAATTTAAAGATTCAAAGTATCATTTAGGAATTTATGGCAAACAATAATTGAGTAAATCAAAATATATAGAGATTATTATAAAAATAGTCGTTAACCAACCTAGACTATCCTTGCGACGGCAATAATATCTCCTAATTTTGCCTCTAATTTCTCCTCTGTCGCAACCCCCGATCCCTTATCTGTCCCGGGAACGGGCGAACGCGAGCCAGTTTCGGTGGTATCGTGTGTCGTCTAATTTGGCAGCGGAAATTTTCATCATGACCGTAGTTAGGAAATGTTTATCAGAGTTAAACCACCATTTATATATAAATAAACATATTGGGATGAAACCCAAGTTTTTATTACAAGCTGATTTATAGGGATAAATCCCATTTTATTTGAATTAAAACGCCTCCTTTATTTAGGTAACTTTTATAGCCACTTTTTCAAGCCTTCAGTGCTGTCCAGCTGGCTTCTAATTGGCTTTCACATTGTGTTACCTGAAACGGGTTTTAAAAACATTTGTCAGTGGGAAATACTGGTGAGTGAATCCCAGTTTAATCAAGAAACATTAATTTAATTTAAACAGTATTGAGAGCGATTACAATGTTTATATCTACACAATTACTCCTTTAGTACTGTCAATCCTGACTTGTGTGTCATATTACACATTGGCTAACTCATTGTCCAATGGTAACGTATTGTCATCCCGACTTACTACTCACAGTGTAGTACATTTTGTATACAAAACCCCAACATACCGGCAGTAATTGAAGAATTACAAAGACTCAATCACTGCTAAATTTCATTGTAAAATAATTAAGGTTTTGTAAAAACTGTTAACAAAAAGGAGATTACTCACATTGCTGTCTTAGATTTTTCGTAAGGGTTCCCTGGTGATAATCTAAAATTTACACAAAAGTACACGCGTTAGTATTAATAACCCATTTTAACATTAGTAATACCCTCCCCGAGACGGCATTCCAACGACTACGTCGGGCAGAACCACGACAGCCGTTACGGAACCCTAGATCAATCGGGCAGCGTATCTAATACGTATCCAGGGGTTATAATACTTACAACGGAGCAGAACTTCGCTAATTAAGGGGGTATAATGCCCGCTTATAAAGCCTAATATTCAGAAATGAGAGAAAAGAAACGAAACGTTTGTGAGCGATTCTCGACTGAAATCCGATGGCCTCTATTTATAGTTGTTGAGTTTGGCTTTGTCGCGGCTTGCGTAACATAGGGGCAGGGCCTACGCGGCCCGCGTTGACTCCGGGTCAACGTGTAGCCCATCCGGATCACTATGTAGGCTCGACATGTGTTGGGCCACGTGGCCGCACCGGGCTGCGCCACAATTTGGGACTCTCGCGGCCTGCGTTAACTAACGGAGGTCTTACGCGGCCCGCCTAAACTTAAGAAAATCAACGAAATCAGGTCTTAACCTTTATACCTCCCGCGTGAGGGTTGGGGTGGGTCTTACGCGGCCCGCCTCAGCCCAAAGTTTCAATTTTTAATTATTTTTATTAATATTTAGAGTATTAGGGGCCCGTTTTTACGTATAGGGTGTATTTTAGGACATTTTAGGATATTTTAAAATATATTAGGGTGTCGAAAAAATTATGAGGGTGTCGGTTTTATTTGAGGATTGTTATATCCTCGATTTATGACATTGAGCGCTTCGCGTTACAGACTTACAGTTAGGAGAAAGACAATATGGGCTTAAATTAAAGAGATTGGTCCCTCCACTAGTGTCAAGTGTCCTTTCTCTAATTTATAAATTTGTTATTTTTCTTTTGTTGTATTTATATTTGTTTTTAATAAATTAAGACCATATAAGCTTACTCAAAATATATGTAATAGCATTATAATTTTTTAATAGATCATACATGTCTACTTTTATTTATAGAATTCATTTTTTTACGTAATTCAAAAGTTTTTTTTTTTCTTTTGCTCAACGGACAACCATACCTTAAGCTCTTTCACGGTTGCATCATTATCTATAACACTTTGCCATGTTTCCTTTATAAGTCAAAGCAAATATATTTTTTTAAATGACAACAGTCAAGATATCACCTACAGGGCGGTTGGGATTGGGCAACCGTAGGCACGGCTGTGAGGCCTGCCCCGGATCTGAACTCACCGGGTTTCTCCACAGATGGGCATAACACCGGCTTGCGGGACCTCTGCGTGTTCCCACAGGAAACTATACTGCCGACTGCCACTTGACAGACGTTGCGCCGCCACCAGAACCGAGACTCTTTGGCAGACTGGCGTAATGCACAATGGGACGAAAACCCGTGTTGGCTCGAATTTGAACTTGCGACCTCTAAAAGAGGCCAAGTTCTTTTCTTCGTTGCCTTTGCCACTCCAACCTACCCGAAATGGTGGGGACATCAAACCAAATATATAGTAAATGACATAAAATAGTTTTAATATATGTACCACTTTAAGTAAAACCATCAAACACTTAAATGACTCTTAGATCTCCTCTAAAAACATTGATAATAGGATGAAAGTCACTACACAAATTGCCAATTTATTAAAAAGAAGTCAAAGGCATTTTAAAACTTCGATATCCTAGATCATACACTAATAAAGTCCTTTAGATCTAGTTAGGCAAATAGTCAACTGCATAAAACCAGAATACACACCATAGATTCAAACATTACAACCACAGTATATTTTAAGAAGTTATACAAAAAACAACACATTTAAAGTATATTCTAAGAAGTTATACATGTAACACAATTGCCAAAAGCTATCTCTAAAAGATTTAAGAATCATAAGCCACTAATACATCAAAAAATAATGATCATTATAAATTATTATATACATTTTGTTATATAAAAAATCTTCAAATAATTATGTAAAATAAATAGTTAAATATTAGAAGAAACTGAACGAGTCCCGCTCGAGAAAATATTAACAAGCTAAACTCGATCTTTAAACAAAGAGTTTGAAATGCACGGCACTCGAGCTCGACTCATTTACACCTCTAAACGGCGTTTATATTGTAAGACTAGAGGGTATGGGGGCCGGCTGAGGCCCGGCTTGGCCCGGCGCCGGTCCCCCACACCGCCCCCTGGTTCCGGCTCGGCAACTTCGGCTCCCCACAGACGGAGAGGACGGGCCACTTTCTCTCACAATAACCTATACATACATACATATATATACATAAAGGGGCTCATCCCCCACCCCCCTAGGTTCATCTCCTTGAAGCCCCGCCTACGTGGCGGCGACGTGGCGGCTCATCCCCTTGGGGATGAGGCTCTCCATACCCTCTAGTCTAACTATGGGGTAGAAAGTGAAATTTGAACATTCAAAATGACCAAGGTGTCAAATATTCTCTGTAAGAAAATTAGAAAGAATCGACCATGGCGTTTATGTTATAGAAAATTAAAAATAATCGACCTTGGCGTTTGTGTTATAGCTTTGGGTAGAAAGTGAAATTTGAACATTCAAAAGGACGAAAGTGCCAATATATTATTTGTGAGAAAAAAAATAATCGACCACAGTGGGAGTCGAACCCACGACCTTCTGATCCGAAGTCAGACGCGCTAATCCACTGCGCTATGCGGTCTGTTGCTGTTTGCTCTTCACTTTATTTGTAATTTATTCATTTTACAAACTTTACAAAGATATTTAATAAAATAGTTTATCACGTTAAGAATAACTTTAAAAGAGTATTGATATAATTTGTTTATAGTTTTCCTGTAGTTTATCGTTAAGTATTCATCTACGAAATATAATGCATATATATATATATATTTTTTTTATTTCTGTATGAATCAATTTGAAACTATTATATGTAAAATATTAATAAATTCACGATGAAAAATTTACCAATAAAAACACCTAAAAGCTCAGAGATATGATTTGTACACTTTGTATTCTTATGATGTCATAAAATAAAAATAACAATCACAATCTTATGTTCCACATTGACCATGACCTTATGTGGGTATGTGACCTTATGTCTTTTATGAAGACAACAAAATGACTTCAATTTATATTGCACACGAACAACCGTGTTGTGAGTTATGTTGGCAATAATTCTAACTTTTTTGTATACGTGTGTTACAAAATTAATTAATACATTTATTATTCTTTTAAAATAAATTGGTATAAATAAAAACTAGAAGGTCATCTACCAAACACGTTTATACAAACTAGTGGGAAACCCACGCGTTGCCGCAGAGTCGACAATTTACAGTGTCGTACTGTCTTCACCTACTCTCGTTTCTCGACCCTCGCTCTGATACCAAATGTTGGTTCAGGTCCCTTGAAAACACACTCAAAACTCACTTAATATTGAAGATGTAAACTATCGATGTGCACTAAGAAAAAATAAAGAGAACTTGTTTATTCCATATGAAAGCTGCCCTGTAAATAGGCTAACATATAACGTACAAAAGACTTATTCACCAAAACACAACTATTTGACCACGACTAATTCTAATAAACCAAAAAATAAACATGCAACTAAATACGTTTTCGAATAACTTTTTTTTCTAGTTTGACCCATATCCAATGTGACCCGTCGCCGACTTGACCCGTACTCGACCCAAACCCATCAAGATTATCCAACATCCATCAGCTAAAAGTCGCAATCTGTTGTAACCACTACAGAGATGATTTGTCACTAATATGATAAAAGAAACTGTGCCCTGATGCCCATCTATGTTGTCACTGATGTGATAAAATTTTGTCGGTCTCTATTAGGTGATATTGAATCCTCTTAAGCCATATAAACCATGTAAAATAATACTTTTCACAACTGCATCAGAATGAAATGAACTGCATACAAATTACTCATTTTCCTTGTTCAGTTCTCTAATCCATTATTTTGGCCCGGTTTTGTCCTGATAAACACCCCAAATTGGTATGAGAGCAGGCCAATTCAAGTTCTTTCAAGGTGCTTCAAAACACACAAGAACAAAACCCCTTTTCATGTGTAGTTTGTAAAATGATGACTTCTCAACCTTGTTATCTAGTAAAATGATGACTTCTCAACCAAGTGGTTTAACTTATACCGAATGCTAAGAGAAAAACGACATTAGAAAATAGATGATTATGGCTATTAGGTTTACCATTACAGAACATACAAACCAATTCCTCTTCATGAAGTGGCAGGGGTCGGATTCACTGCGAGGAGTGCTGCAACAAGGAATCTTCTTGCGCGGTTGTGCCTTCACCTGGCGCCTGCTTCTGGTACTGCTTGGCTAAGTTTCTCAAGTTATCCAAATTATTGGGTCCTCTAAAGATCAACCTTCTCAAATTTTGACACGTTTGGGATTCAAGAAATGGATGACAGTTTTGGTCTCTTAACAGTTGAGTCGAATTTGCAACATCTATAAAACTTCATTGATTGTCCGAGTGAATGAAGTGATTGGCCTGTAATGTAAGCCGCAGCATTACTATAAGTAACGGCAAAGAGGTCTTGGAAGTCTTTTGAACGACTGAAAAGGGTTTAAAGAAGACTGGGACAAAGTGATGGTGCCATCGCTGCAAGTACTGACTCCGAAAATGAGCCGAGCCCAAGCTCAAGCTTGAAAAACTACTTATGAGCCAAGCTCGAGCTTTAGAAACAAAGCTTGAATGAAGCTGAGTTTTCCTAACTAAAACGAGCTTGAGCTCAAGCCTAGATGAGCTCGGGCTTGGCTCATTTGCACACCTAATAATTTTTGGTTAGATTATCAAGCTGGTCAGGTCAAACGGATCGTTTAGGACAAAAAAAGTATCTCAAAATACGTTCAACCATTATTCCGTGATTGTATTAAACTTTTATAACTTTTAAATTAATGATGAAGTCAAGACCATGTCAAGAACAGTAATGAGGAAACCGTGTGTGAGAAAATATTAAAACACGCTCATTTTTAGTAACATTACCTTGCTTTAACAGGTCCACAAAGTTTATAATGATCAGGAAATCCTTGTAAACGTGCATTTTCACGAATGGTCAACAATCTATCCTGGTTAGGATGAAGCAGCGCCTATAAAAAACATAGAACATTCACAAATAATAAAACAAAAACTTAATATTCAGTTTCTTGATTTAATACATATACTATAATATTAGTAATAATAATAAAAATAATAATAAATAATGGGGTAAAATAAGACTAACAACCTGATTATGTGGCTCAGCTCTACCAACTACAGTTGTGACAATATCATCCATACCCAAGCGACCAAAGGGTCTGCATTATATCATATGTTAGTAAACCGTAGCAACCAACACCACAAGCTTAAAAGTTAAAACTGTATAATGGGTACTGCATAAAGGATAACATATTTTGGTCTAGAGATTGTTCTAAGGTAACCATGTTTGTTTGCACCCATTGGCGTAAGTCAAAAAAGTCAACGTAGTCAAAGTTATTAAGTTTTGCAAGCTTGTAATTTTTTAAACAATTTTCCAACCTTTTAAACAAAAAAAAAAATAACTTTTAAGGACTTTTGTGAGTGAAATTAAACACGATTTGGGTTGTTTGATCGATTTTAAGAGTTTATGAACACCCCTACCCTTATCCGTTTAAAATAAATAGAAGAAAACGTACCTTTTTGAAGTTCCACGAACAAATGTTATAGCATAATTACTCAAAATTAGCATTCCCAGTCAATTACCAGGTCTTAGTACGTGTAAAAGCACAATAATCTCATGTATACAATACTTTTTTGAGAAGGCACAGAACATCACCCTCTCCTAAGTAGTAACTCAACATGCTATGTGGTGCCCAGCAACATTATTTCTCTTTGTAAGATGAGGAAATGAGTAGAGTAGCCATATACTTGCGATTCATGATTACATCTCAATGATTTTCAGTTGAACATATCTTAAAATGTTACGATCTGAACGAAAAGGTACCAAAGATAAAATAAACAGACCAATGAGTCCGATTTTCAACAGTTGGGTTTATAGATACTCAGAGGATGTCAGTTAAAAGATATAAATGACTAAAACTGCTTAACTAAGGAAGAGATTATGTTACAAATTCATGAAACTTAGGGGGCCGTGTTTGGATGTGTGTTTTAAAAGTGACTGGAAGTAGAACCTTGCTTACCTGGCATTCTGGATCTCCGAACCGGACGTTGTACTCGATTAGTTTCGGCAAAGCATATTTCTTCTCAATCATAAGTCCAGCATACATAACTCCCACAACTCATGATCAATATCAGAAAGTGAAGAAAGGAACCCAAGAACCTTGATTGTTTGTTTGGTTTGATATTTGATCAACTCATTTAGCATCAGATTCTTTAGCTTTATCATTATATTGTACTAATATAGTTTTTGTAATCGTAGTTAACACCCACCTGCTCGACTCACCACTTTTGTACCCAGGCTATTCCATTTGTTGGAAGCCACATTTAATGCATTATATCAAATTACTGTAATTCTTATACTTGAAGCCTAGTTGGTTGATTTATTCAATTTCTGAACATGAATAATAGTTTGGAAAGAGTAAGATATACCTTACGACATTAAGTTGTAAATCAAGTATTAGTCACCCGCAAACAAATTGAGTACCACCCAATCGATATTTTTTTTAATATACAAAACAAAGGAACAATAAAATAGTCAAGTCTAGCAAAATGATAAAACTGATAAAATTTCCTGCTTGGCTTTGTAATCCATTCCACAAGCACCTCGCCCTATGAATAAATTTAATCTCGTCGGTCTACTTCTTCCTCCATTGCTCTGAGACGCCATCTCAACTGATCCGAACGCCCATTGGTCAAATTCTACAGGTCAATATCAACAAACAAACAAACAAACAAACTTAAAGCATTTTTTTTTTCTGAAATTTTGAACAAAAAGTAAAGAAATTGGAAGATTGTATATACCATGCCCCAGATATACACGCAATTAGAGAGAGAAAGAGGTGACCTTTCGATGGTCATAGCTGTAGAGGATAGCGGAGATATGGGGATGGTCAGTCTTCAGCCATCGTTTGGAGGTTGTGTGGCCATCGATTTACAGTCGTGGATTCGGTTCTCCTGATTAAATCTTCTTTGATTTTGTGGCGTGTCTAAACCCTAAATCGCCTGGCAGAGAGGATAAGAAAAGGCAGATATTCAGCAACGGCGATGAGTGGAAGGTGGAGAGAGTTGAGCGATTGAGTTGTAGGTAATTAAAGGAGGGGGTTGTCGATTAGGGTCTTGAGGGCAGGGAAGGGTTTTTAGCGTGTGAGAATGACAAAATTATCCCTCTAGTGTCTTAAAAGTTTGGTGAAAATACAAGTTCAACCCTTCTAAAAAGGCTTTATTTTCTTGTACATATTGTTGTAATGTTTGTACGCATGTAAAATTACTTTTGTGTACATCACTTTTCCTTTTTAATATATTGCTTCAAAATATGTACGCGATGTAAAATTACATCTCCGTACATCACTTCTCCTTTTTATAATAGTATAGATTATAGACTAGTAGGGTGCCCGCGCCGATGCAGCGGGGCGACACTTTGGATTGCGGCATTCGTTTCTGGTAGTTTTCTTATTCTTATAATATTTTTATAAAAAGTAATAATCAAAAGATAAGAAATATTGTTTTTTTTATAAAAATTAATAATCAAAAGATAAAAAATAAATGATAAGTTGTTATAACTGTAAAATATGTTTATTTTATTGGTTAAATTATAAAGTATAATTTTATTCTTTAAAGTTCATAACTTTTTTTTAAATATGCACATAGTACTCATCCAATAAATTTTAAGTTTAAAATTTTTGTTTTTATAAAAATAAAAATAGTATTTGACTCGTAAGTACGTTTTAGAGATATAAAAATTTATATTTTTACAAAATTTGAAGAACGTTTTTATAAAAAAAAAAAGGATGTTAAGAGTTTATATCTGTAACACCCATCCATTTAATTCATTTGTTTAATCGTACGACATGTAAAATTTATAAACAAAACATTTAACTAACAAAACTTAGTTGGTTGACTAAATTATACTTTATCATAATGTTTAACATAGTTAAATAACTAATTTCAAACATAAGTTGTTCATTAGTGATTACAAAACTACAAAGTTTAGCTAGAGTTAATTAGTGCGGAAGCATCCAAAAGTTTTATGTTCGGTTCTTGAAGCATCAACTTTATCGTCGTCCACATACTTGAAATACCTAGAAACTGGAAAGTTTGGCAATCATTAGTATTAGAATTCTTGAAATAATTCGATAATCATACTATAATCAAATACGGAATTCGAGTATCTGAAAGATGCAAAATTCAGCAATTTTGGCAGGGTTCTACCGTAACTTACGGTAGCCACCGTAAGTTACGGTAGCTCCTGGAAGCACATTGTTCCACCGTAAATCAGGAAGATTCCACCGTAGCCTTTTGGCCTCTACCGTAAGTTACGGTACTACCATAACTTACGGTGGTCTCTGAAAGGCTATGGTTTGACTGGTTTGTTTGTTTTGCCCAAACCAAATTCTCGGATTTTTCATTCTAACAGCCAACATGTTAAATTCTCGTATTCTATTATGTCTTTTATCAACAATAACAAAAGACCAATTAACTATATTACGAAGTATTTGCCACGCATTAATCGATTATTCGACCCGTTTGGCTCATCTTACGGAATCCTCCATTATGATGACTACCAACAAGTTCTAACCAATTCTTGTCTTATTATTCAGTATAGCGAACATCATCGCTTTAGATCAACACAACTTTTGTTCTACGATTCAACTACACATATGCTAGTTATCAAAATTTACCCAATGTAACGAATCAAGTTACATACCTTCAAAGTACGCCCTTCAAACGCAAGTCGCCACCGGCTTGTCCACTCGATGTTCCGGTGTCCTTTCCTATAGAGTTCAATCACATGATGTTTAGAACTCTTTTTAATTCATATATCGCACAATTTGCCAAAACATCAAAATTATGCGTTTTAACTTAAAATTTCAGGTTTAAATCTTCTTTGAGGCATTTATACAAACACCTTAAGGGCAGAATTTTAATTAATTCATTAACAAGCTCATAACTTGTTATATAACCCGAATTTTCATCAATCAAACTATCTAACACGAATATTTGCCTTTACAATTCTGTAATAACTTTACATATGTCAAATTACACTAGAACAACCCCAAATTTCCTAGTGTTTATCAAGTTCTACATAACCCACTAGTCTACCTACAATGGTGACCATGGATTTCACTAGAATTTAGCATAATTTCAACATGCACTTGTCTAGGGTTTACTCCTAGACATTTTAATGTTCCTAATTCATCTACAATTCATACATGCATCATCAGATTTCAAGTTCTATAAATTCATGAGAATTTCAAATAGAGAATTTTTGTCAAATTTTACATACCTTATGATCTCCTTACAATGGGGATCATTAATCTATGCTCGATTTTCGTTTTGGACTTGGTTTGATCCTTCAATTTGTGAGATTATTGAATGTTAGGGTTTTGAGAGTGGGGGTCGCCCTTCTCCTGCCTGTGATCGAACCAGACCCTCAAATGGGGTGTTTGGTTTTTATTTTATTAAACTTAATAATATAAGTTTCAATTTTAACAACATAGGCCCCTCCACTTTTATTTAGTTTATATCTTTGGCACTTTTAAATTCATTCATGTTTTAAAACGAGGTGACTAACTAACTGGGTTATTTGTTCCTAGTTAGCTCATTCCCGTCTATTTTATACTTATATAATGCTAATAATAAGCCTTTTTAAATTTCGGGGTGTTACAATATCTTTATTAACATTAGGGTAAATTACTTTTTGAGTCTCTGTATTTTAGTGGTTTTAACCACTTAAGTCCAAAATCAAAATGTTTAACGCCCTGAGTCCCTATAGCCACCTTTCTTAACCATTTTAGTCCAAATTTTTAACACATTTTGAATTTTTTGGTTAACTATTGTTAAATGACTAAATTACCCCTAGTTATAAAAAGTAATTTATTATCTTTTTCTCCCTTCTCTCTCTCTAAAAGAACCTGCAACTTTCTATCCCTGTCGTTTTCTCTCTAAACCACCTTCATCCTCCCACCGCCACACCTCCACCATCAACATCACACCACCACCACACCTGCAACTTTCTATCTCCTTTTTCTCTCTAATTGTTTAACCGCCCTCAATTGCAATTAATAACTCTCAGTCCATCCCGCAACTTCACGCCGGACGGCCGGAGCCTTGCTGGAGTTCGCCCTCGCCGGAAAACCTGCAACTCGTCTAATCTTTCACAACCCGTAAGATGTTTTTTCTTTTGTATCGTTTTAATTCTTATCTATTTCCGAGCAACACAACCCTATCCTAATTGTTGTTAACATCGCCTGTTATGAGTGAATTGAAATGATTGTAATCAAGGGATTGTATCATAACTTGAGATGAGGGGGAACCCGTTGGAATAATGTAAAAACATAAAAGCAAAACAAGTTTTGTTCAAATAAAACTGTTTTGGCTTCCTGGTTGCTCAGTCCCATTAAAACCTTCAACCGGTCAAAGGTCAGAGAACAATATAGTTGAACTTATAATTCCTAAAAATTTGCAATACAATTTAGTATTTATCTAGTAAAGATTGTAAATTTCTGGAGTATTTTATTTGTATTACTTGTTACAAAAAATGTTTATAAAAGAATTATTTTAATTATTTTTTTATAAAAACAAAATGTTTTGTTTATAATAAATTAAAAAAATTGTTTTACACATGTAAAGTTTCGTTTTTTTTAAAGAGGATAATCAAATGACCAAAAAAATAAAAGATAAGTTATTATAGTTGTAAAGTAAGTTTATTTTGTTGGTTAAATGATAAAGTTTATAATTTTATTCTTTAAAATTCATAACTTTTTTTAAATATCCACATGGTACTCATCCAATAAACTTTAAGTTTAAATTTTTTGTTTTTATAAAAAAAAATAGTAGTTGACTCGTAAGTACGTTTTACACCTTTAACTTTAATTGTTAAATTTCGTTTTTATATATGTATAAAATTATATTTTTATAAAATTTAAAAAACAGTTTTTTTGTAAAAAAAAATAGGATGTTAAGAGTTTATATCTTTATAAACTTTATATCATAGTAAGTTCAGTTTTTTTTGTTTAGCTTTAAAGTTTATTACTTTATTATTTTTAATTAAGAAATACAAATTATTAGATTAATATCCAAGAATAACTACAATATTTTATAATTTCAGCTTGACTATATCTAACTGCAATACCTATTTATTGCAACTTTAGGATATTAACTTGTATAAGTTTAGTTAACTTGTAAATACAAGATACTAACTTTATTTTGAACTTTAATAATATGGTCAATAACTGCATTATATTAACACAAAAAATAAAGTTCAAATATAAAATAAACTTTATTCGTACGTGTAGATCAAACATAACAGCTAAAAATGAAAAAAAAAAACATAAAAACACTTAATAGATTTCATATTAGACTGCATGAAATCTGTTCCACTTCTGAATTGACACTCGAGGTATTTTTAATCGGGTTTTCTAGTTTGTGCTTGAATCGGCAGTATCTTCTAATTCCTCTTCTTTGTCATTGTCCTCATAATCGTCTAAATTAATAACCTCACTCCATTTCCATTCAGAGAGTCTCTTGGATCTCTTCCTTTGAGTCTCAAACTTTCGATCCTTAAAAAGGACAAAAATTGAATACAAAAGTTAAAAAAAGATTAAATAAACCATAAAATTATCTCTTCACTAAATTCACGTTAAAGATTAGACCTGTATGGACTAAACATTGCACCATAAGAAATAATATCAACACTTTTATCGCCATCATCCAGCAATAAAACACACATATAATAACATAACGAACATGTCAATATGAAAGACATACGCAAAAATAATACTTAAAAGCCAGCAAAATCAATACCTTAGAAGCTTGTCCGACAAATGAGTTGTTTAAATTGGTATATTTATCATGCAACTGAATCTGAAAAATCAAATAAGTTAACATTCACATAAAAGTAAATAAAAGAAAACAATTATTCACTGCTGCGATATAACAGAACTGACCTTATAATTTTGAATCTCGCATGCTTGGTTTTTCGCAACAATTGAATTCACAATTGAATCAATTTTTTAACTTTGTTTAGCAATAGATATAGGGGTGTCCTGCTATGTATTTATAGTAGTAACTATAGAAGTGCATTAGGGTTTAATTTTAGATTTGACACCCCTTTATTTAGGAAGTTTGTTGGAGTTAGTTTTAAGTTTTTTATAAGATATATCTAAGTACATATATTAGACAGTTTTAATAAAATAAAATGTGACACATAATATCTTCATTTTATGTCACGGTACTTTTAATTTTTTTTGTTTTTGTTCACATAGATGGAGCCCATCATTGAAGATTAGGCGCATTAGATTACAAGTATTAATTAATTGTACATTAAAGCATTATCAACTTGTACATTTTAATCCGTGCGTCGATATTGAACAAGACAACTACCGAAATGTTGACAAAAATGTGTAGGTCGTCTTGCTATCTTTGGATTTTTTTTAAACAGTATAGTTTATAAATTAAGTCAAGAATACGTAAAAAAATTATAAGTTTGTTGTGGATGGGTGAATTGTAACTAATTTTCTATAATTTTGTTAAAACCTTAGGGATTTAAGTGTAATAAGTTTATGGGCTAAAAAATAAATAATGTTTAAAAGACTAAACTACCCTCATTTTAGGGGTCTTTCTATAAATAAAGTGGGAGAAAAGTTCTTATTTTTTGGGTATCTTAAAATACCGCTTCCTCATGCATTATAATATAGTATAGATAAAGGCTTAAAACTCATCTATCAATCACTTTTATATAAATAAATTTTTTAAGTGTCCACTAAAAGGAAACTTCAGGTTTCAGCTCATTCGTAATTTGTTTAGGCCGGCTCAGCTGTTTTGGAGGCTTAAAGCAAACTAGAGATCAAAGTCCCTACACCCTTGCTAAGGTGCTGTTTGTTTTTTAAGAGATAAAATGTCTGCAGTCTGCGGACCACATTTGCAGACATCTGTAGAAGAAGAGATGGACCAAACCTCTATAGTCTGCAAGAAGAAGGCTGTTTGTTTTTTAACGTATGCAGACTTCTAAAATAATCTGGTGGTGGTGTACGGACGGTGGTGGTGCTGGAAGGTGTTGGTGGTGGATGGTGGTGGTGGGTGGTGGACGGTGGTGGTGATGAACGGTAGTGGGTGGTGGACGGTGGTAGGTGGTGGACGGTGGTGGTGGTGACGGACGGTGGTGGACGGTGGTGGTGAACGATGATGGTGGTGATGGTGGGTGTGATGGTTAACCCTCTCTGCAGACCTTATAAGATCTTAGAAGTGGTTGGGCCAACTCTGCACTAAGAAGACGCACAAACATTTTTTAATGAAACGCCTTCAGAAAAACAAACAGTCTGCACGTGACAATGTCTGCGCGTGGTCTCCGCGACGCAGACAGAAGAGCCTGCGTAGAGATTTTCAGAAAAAACAAACAGCACCTAAAATTAACGTTGGTATATTTAGATTTTGTATCTTATTAAGAACTAGAACACTTTAGTTTAACTAATTATTTGATAAATAGAAACCAACTCGGTTCTTTTTATTGGGCTTGTACCAATTGGATTTTGGACTTTGTTGTAACACCCCAAAAAACGGGTTTGGTAATCAAACCACGTTAATAGTAATGACGGGTGAAATACCGTTAGTGGGAAAAATTAACCCGATAAATATTAGGATTTAAATACATAAACCTAATATTAATTAAAATGAGAATAAATACTTTGAGAAAACAAAGTACATATAAGGCCCGAATTAACGGGACATAAAATAAAACGGGTTATCACTTCCCGAACCCATTGAGTTAACTAGGAATAATTAACCTAGTTAATAATATGTGATTAAGTGATGAATAACGAATTATAGATTCTTTCGAAACAAGACTAAACATGAGGGGCCAAAAGGGTTAACTTGAAAGTTAACAAAACAAAAAAGAAAACAAAAAAGAAACACACACTTATGTGTGCGCAGGATCGACCAGGAGAGAGAGAGAGCTCCATGGGAGCCTAACCCTAAAATCAACAAAATCTTCAAATTGAAGGATCAAACGAAGGCTAAACTCAGATTTGAATACACATAAACGATCACCAAGTCAAGGGATCGAAAGGTATGTCGAATTTTTGACATTCATGAAGTTGTGAAAATTAGTTAACTTTGCATGATACGATCTAAGTATGAATCGTAGAGGCTATGGCCGAATTAATGAAGTGTGATTGCTTAGGAACAAACCCTAAGTAGAAATATGAAGTAAATTCAGAATTTTGATGGTAAATTCATGTATGTGATGTTTTAGGGTTTTGATTGCTAAAACTAGTGTTATGATGTCATAAACATGCTTTAATTGAAAGCTGAATTCAAACAGCTTCTGATCAGAATTTGCAGCGACTTGTATTGGCTGTAACCTGAAAAAACTTGACAAAAACATGTGTTTCTTGAGTCTAAAATATAATTCCAGGAAATATCTTTGAAACCTCACTGGAATCGCATTTTTTCGACAAAAATTGAGTGTTTTATGAATTTTTCCGTATCGAAGGTTCAAGCTGCGTTTTCTGGCAGAATTTGCAGCCCATTACGAATGTCATAACTCAATTTAGGAATTTAGTTATGATCTCAAATTTTTACTGTAGATAGTTTTAAGCGATTAAAAGAATCTCCAATTGGAATTTCGTCAATCGGATAAACGAGGAATTTTTAATGAATTTTTCCATAAGCTGCAGTCAGAAGTGACGAATCTGATTGCAGCTTAGTAAATGAATTTTTACGAATTTTTGGTAAAGAGTTAGATCATGAAATTTTAACACAAGGCCTAACCCTTCAAGAGGTACGCCACATAAAAAATCATAATTTTTGAAGGCTTGTAAACAGGTTAAAAAGGTCACCAAAAACAGCCCATTATTCAGTAATATGAAATGCCTGAATGAAATCGCGGTCTACTTGGTTGTGTGTGAAATTTGATTTCATTAAGAGTTCGGATGAAATATGCCTAAGTGAGTTTAATGAACCAAATATGCATTTGAATATGTTGATAAGTCAATTGACTATTAAAAAGTCAAACCGACCAATGATTAGATCGAATGATCATTTTGATATGGTCGAATGATAAATTCGACATAAAACCCGTAGGATGGAATAGTCGTAAACAATTACGACTAATCTAACCATCTTACGAATTGTGATGATGATAGTTTGACTCTAGACAAGCTAGATGAAGACTTGGGAAAGAAGCGGGTCAAACGGATCGAGTACGCGGAAAAAGGACATGACCGGATGCAAGGTAAGTGAAACTTACACCTTTTAGTAAAATAAATGTTCATCCTATAAGTTTCAAATACACTAAGGATAATATTCAAGATATGGTTCCCGACGCGAAATAATACGGGTCGGAACTAATATAAATGATAAAAACCACGTTTAATGGTAAAAGAGATAGAACGGTAAATTAGCCATGAAAAGCTAATTATAAAAATGGGTTTTTGAACGGTTACTATAAGTAAGCCTAATGAATAAAAAGAGTAAAACGGGTCAAATGGTAATGTGGATACCATTTGACAAATATTGACTAATAAGCACTTGTCGAGTTTTATGCTTACAGGATAAAGCGGCTTATGAATTAGCGTTGCTATGAATTAGCAAATTTTCGAGACAAGGTATTAAAACGGGTCAATGTATTGATCCGAGCCAGGTACGTATAATTATGTTTTAGTTAAAAGTGCTAATTTGGTCAATAATTGGTGAGAGTCTTTCGTCGTAAAATAAGAGACTAGAATTGACCAAAAAGCCCTTAACGGGCGAACCGGGTAAACGACCATTAGAGTTTGTTTAGAAACTTGTTTATTGATTTTGAAACCCTTAGATACATATAAAAAATATAGGCAAAAACGTTGTGGGACGAATGTCTAGAAATAGTCAATTGCGAAAAAGGACTAGCCGAAGGGTAAAATTTGGGATTTTGGGTTCCTTATGTTAAATCCACCACAAAAATAGTTGTGGTGGAAGATAAGTATTTAGCAAGAAAAGACGAGGTGCGAAAAGAAAATAGCGAGTTCGATGCTTAGATGCTTAAAAGTCCGCTAAACGGGTCAAAATAAACTAAGAAGTAAATTGTGGTTAAATGCTTAGATAGATACAAATGAATCGGTGAATGTAAACGCCTAGGTAAACTCTAGGATGGGAGCGAAAACGTTAAGGTTTGACAAGCCCGGGATGGTTAAAATGATAGGAATTAACTATTTTCTTTTAGAGCATGTAGTGAAATAATAATGCCAAACGGGTCGAATAATCACCTAAAGGATTTATGAGCCAACATTGGATAAATCAGGTTTTTATGCAAACCAAGGTGATAAACGGGTCCGTAATTTAATTACGGACGCGTAGGAAAAAGAATCGTGTAAAACGGATGTGTAGATTGAAAGTTATGCACGGTTTCATAAAAAGAATCGGAACTGGGAAAATGCAGCAACGAGCTGCAAACCTTCTGCCCATTTAAGGGCGTCGCGCCACGCGACGACATGGCCCAAGGGCCGTCGCGCGACGCGACGGGGTGCAGGTTTTGCGAAAATTGTTTGTTGGTTCCGTTTTGATTCGCGAACTTGTTTAGACATGTTATAAACGCTATATGACTAACTCATTTCATGTTTTATGAAATGTAGGTGCTGACCGAGTTACCGGACGACGATCAAGCTAAGCGATGAACCGAACACACAAAGAATAAAGCTTCCGCGAATAGTTTCGTTGTCATATTTTAAATGGCGACTCAAGTTTACAAAATGTTGTAACGTTTTATTTAGTATAATGTTTTAATAAATTCATATTTTAAGTGTATGATAAATAATAAATACACTAATATAATAGAAATTTATTTGATAATAGTATAAAATGGACTAAGGGTCTTACATTTCTATTTAAAAATAACAAGTAGAAAAATTGGTTTGCTAATATCTTGAACCTTTGACCTCCTTGTACATAGAGAGCGAGTTTATCACTAAACCAACATACTATCTTGCTCCAATCGCCCTAACTTAAAATTTGGAGCTTTTCTCTTGTACATAGAGAGCGCGTTTACCACTAAACCAAAATACTATCTTGCTTCAATCGCCTTAACTTAAATTAGCGGTCTTTATTTAAACTTGGGAGCTTTTTTTAAATGGTGGCTCAAAGTGTTTGCTTGGGTTTAATTATCTCCGGCCGGCCATGAATTTATTAAAACATACATTATCCAGTTCTTTTTATAAAAAAAGATACAAAAGTCAATTGTAAATAAAACCATCATTTTAAGTTTTAAAAATTGAAATCCAACAAAAGCATCATTTTAAGTTTTAAAAATTGAAATACAACATGAACCAACATGGCAACATCTTTCTCATTTAAATCATCAATTTTAGTCTTTTAACGTTTCAAACCAACCTTTTAGTTTAAAAGTTAACACTATAAGTATTTGAAATCTTTTAAAATGTGGTTAACTAATTAATTTGTTTAACAAAATCACCAATTTACCTACTTGAGTCGATTCAAGTCACAGGAAAGTGTTAAAATATAGTCCGTTAAAACTAAAAAGGTGTAGTAACGGTATCAAACGACCCTCGATTGAACTCATTACAGCGACAGCGGGATCGTCTTATTGAACTCCACAATCTTAAATTTTAGATTTTTGTTTTTAATTTTTTAGCTTGTATATTTTAAAATTTTTGTTTAAGATAACTGTGTTTTTTTTATTTGGCATTGTGTTTTTTGTCATCATTGTGTCCTTTTTGCCATTTATTTTGTCTTTTTCCCCTATATTGTGTTATATTGCTCGGTATTGTATTATATTGTGACGTTCCATGTATTTCTTTCTTTCCCATTTTAATGTAATTCGTATTATCTCTTCCATTCCTGGTAATTTCAAGAATTGATCATAATAGAAACTCTCTTTTATATTATCATGCTTAATTATATCTTGCATAATACATAAACACTCACGAATATGCATTCTAATTCAAAACCGAGCAACACATCGAAATTCTACTTTCTTTGGAATGTTATTTCATAAGTGTTTTTATTATTTACCGTGCTTGCATACACTTAAATATCCAAAACATGCTTAACTATGAGCATGGTTGTAAAACAAGGTCTCTGATGTATTACAAATTACATCTATTTATCATGTATAGTTTGTATATATTTTGAATCGTTTATGTCTGTTTTTAGTTTAGAATTAGCTACTATTGATAGTTTGGTTAATTGCAAGTCTCGGTTGCTGAAAATGATGAAAAACACAGAAAATGTGATAATTGAGAAGAAGCAACAAGAAGCGGGCGAAACGCAGCTGAACGGAAATTGAACAAACGAAGAATAACTGGAAAAAGGCCACGTCGCGTCGCGCGACCGTGAAAAGAAATTACCTTCGCGTAATGCGAAGGCATTAAAATATAATAAAACTCAAAGGACACGCCGCGCTACGCGACGGCTAGGGAAGATCCCCTTCGCGTGATACGAAGGGGTTGTTTTCGCAGACAAAATCGTTTTTGGAGCTAGATACTTGAATGAAAACATATATAAACATCTTATTAAACAAGTCCAACCCTAAGGACGAATTGAGAAGATCTTGGGCAAAAAGTTGGAAGCTTTTGGAGCATTTTCGAGAGTTTGAAGACATCGGTTGAAGGTTTGAAGCAAAGGGAATCATTCGGGTCGTGTTTTTACTATCCGGGTTCAAATGTTCTTCGTTTCTAGTTTTAATCATGTTCTTTTCTTTCGTTTATACTCTTGTTTTGTGTTTGACTTTCGTTATGTTAGGCTAAATACTTTGTACTGCCTAGATTGGATGAATGGATTTGTTAAAGTTTTGATTTTTATGGATGTTTAATTATTTTATGGATTGTTTATGAAAGTAGTCAACTTGGTTATCAGTTTGATGTATATGCATGCTTAGAATTGTTTGATTGTCATTTATTGCTTCGTGTGAGTCTTGGTGGATGTCTTTCACATAATAGGTTCATGCTAGATTATAATATTGTTTTGTAATCTTTTAGGTAAATTGGCCAATATACCTTAGAAGCGGTAATTGATAGTTACATAAGTCTAAGTGTTCTACTAATCTCAATAGCTGTGAGGTGCGAGGTTATTGTTAGGTCTAAGTCATTAAATTGCTAGGTAAGGTCTTCGTGAGGAGTCTGAACTAGTTACCCTATTGACCATTGTCTAACAAGTCAAATTGAGAACAAAGTTTATCCTAGGTTTAGAGCCTGTGAGGGAGTAGATCGAATTAGGGTACTTTCATAAACCACTTAGATAACCCGTGAGGAAGTCTAAACCAACCGGTGTCCATAACAACTTTTAGAGCTCCATAAGTGTCTTCCTAAGAAAGGTCGGGGGTCTTGTTCGGTGTCTTGACAGGTTTAGCACTAAACAATCTTGGTTCTGTAATAGTTAACATCCTAATAAATCATCACTAGTACAATCCAGGATTCCAGTCTAGGTAGTCTTTTCCATCATCTGAGTAAACCCAAGTTCATTCGTGTCTAGTTAACTTAGTTAATTAATTTAATTAAATCGCACTTTTAGGATATTTAGACCCCCCCCATATAAAAACAGTTAGAGTCATGTCAGAGTCAAACTAGATAATTTAGTTAACGTAGTTAAACTGAGTCCGGTGGGTTTGATTTCCAGACTTACTTAGCTTTACTAGAGTGGATCGGTTCGCTTGCCGGTTAGTAGTTTAGTCGAATTTAGAGAGTTTAGAGTATTACTTAGTGTCTAAATTAGATTAATTTAGGTTGTTTTTATTAAACTACTTTCACCACTCCAAAAACTCTCTCAAACCATCATTTTCTCCAATTTTGGGAAGTGCATTCAAAGATCAAAACAATGAGTTTTGGCTTAATTCTTGCAGATTTCTTACTTATCTTCTTCTTCCCCATACTTGGAAAAGCCTATAGGAGTTATACCACTTGTTTACCAAGGTAAATGAGGATGGTAAACCACTATTTTTGAGGAACGTGTTGGGACCTTTATCTTAAACTTTATATACATGTTTTTTTACTTTGTTTTTGGAACTTCTTCACACCAAACCAAGTCACCAACAAGTTTCCATGTTGAAGGGCTTGTGTTAAGGTTATTTACAAAAATTTTGAGGTTCATATGCCTCCATCTTATATCTTTCTAAGTCTTTAAATATCCCACAACCCACTATGTGAGTGAAACCAAACCAAGCCTCCAAACAAAGCAATGTTCGAAAACTTGTGTTAAGGTACAAATGGTGATGTTGAGGACCTTGGTTCTACAGCTAAAACTTTCACCATCCCTCACTTGGTTACTTAGCAAAATAGTTAGTTTACTTATGCATTCTTTCCTTGTATTCATGACCATCCAAATCATCAACTATGTTGGTGATTTTGTGCAATAGTGAAACTCTTTAAGTTTGTGGATTACCCTACCTCGAATGCCTGACTATATAAATAGTAATTCATACATATAACACTTTCCCCAAAACGAAACCATAATACCAATCAACCCATGGATGAACGCTATGTGTTAAGGTGGTGAATATCCTAGTCTTAGATTCCTTATTTGGACTTCTAATGGGTGTTTAACACTCATGAAAAAGACACACCAAAAATAGTGTCTAAATAAGTGTCTAGGTGGGATATGTTTTATGTATTTTCACACTCGTAATTTCCGGTTACTTTCCAATCTCCAATCCTTATACTCATACACCTTTTGTTTACCATTTTAGGGTGACTTTGGTGTTCCATCCCCAACCCCTCGCTCGCATCTTGTGGATTTTCTTCGCAAACCGTGAGTTCATACTAGACCTTTTTACGTTTTAAACACTATTTAGGTTGCAACATGTATTTGTAGTAAATACACATACAAGCAAACTTATTCAAAAGCTTAATCCTTAAATATACTTATTTGTTATGCTAATTGTGGATACATGCTAGAATATTCTTATGCTTAGCTATTGACGTGGTGCGAGTGTGGTATAATTTTTTGTATATTTTTAAGTACTTTTACTCGTTTATCAATCTTTAAATTTATAAAACACGATATAACACAATAACTCTCTACAATACGCTAGGGCAAGTGCACCTATCGTTGGCGTAGTATAGTGATGGTAAGATATCGAGGTCGTACAAGGACACAAGAGCTTTTAATACCGTAATATTGTCAACGTCTAATCTAACCAAATTTGAGAAAAAATATTTTTAGTAATTAGAATAAAGAAAAAAAACTAAAATAATAAAAGAAATAAATATATAAGATAGAATCACTTGGTTTCGACTTATCTTTTACGTATCCTTTGATGAT
Source organism: Helianthus tuberosus (assembly GCA_030545235.1). Lineage (NCBI taxonomy): Eukaryota > Viridiplantae > Streptophyta > Magnoliopsida > Asterales > Asteraceae > Helianthus > Helianthus tuberosus. The sequence continues at coordinate 32,915,065 of CM060393.1, forward strand.
TTTCGCACTTTGGGTTTTTTTAAGAGATTATCTTAGTTATAGTGGCATGTCCCTCTTTTGGAGGCGACGCTACCCTCAGCCATATTAATCTGAGTCAGCAGGGATATAGTCCCACAAAGCCGGAATATTGAAGGATAATTAAGTAAGTTATAAGTGAAAAATGTGGCATGTCCCTTTTTTGAAGGCAACGCTACCGTCGGCCATACTGGTTTGAATCAGCAGGGATACAATCCCGAAAGGCTGGTTTAAAGTTTTAATAGTAGTTTATTTATAAGGGATTCAAGCCGTTCTTACTTCCCTCGATTTGATGCTATCTGCCTCAAAGGAAGTCCTAATAAGCTTGAACCAATTCCTCGTAGGATTTATACACTGAACGAGGCAGGAACTTTACCCAAACCACCCTTCTAACCCCCTTCCAGGCAGTTAACATGTTTTATATAGACCGTAAAGACACAAATGAGCGAATCAACAAAACATGAAGAGCTGATAGGATAAAGTTCACTTTCAATATAAAAACTAGTTATTAAAGTCATTAATACATACCCAATTAAAAAGTTAACCAAAACTTGGAAATCAAAAGTAATACATAAAAGACTTGTTTTCACTAAGTGATGTAAGAGATTAGCCAAGCATGACCTTTGTTTGACAAAAACTCTTACGATCAATCTTGGATCTCGAGACTACCACGCACACTCTAAAGATGGATAATGGAGGAATTTGGTGGATGATGGTGGTATTTTGGTGATGGAGTGATGGCAGGTGTGAGAAAAGTGGTTTGCCAAAGGATGTATTGCAATTGAACCAAGCACCCATATTTATAGCTAGAAACAGACTCCTCACACGACCCCGTGTCTCCTTCTTCTCGGCCTTCTTTTAATGAGTTGTGTCAGTCTGTATGCTCACACAGCCTCGTGGCCTTGTACTTGCCGTACTATCCAAGATTTTGCATATCTGGGAGTTGAACACGGCCTGTGTCCATGGGATACGGACGGACCCGTGTCTCTTGTCTGCTTTTGTTTGTCTTTTTCTTCATGGAACTTGGAGTGGGGTACGGCCCCATACTTTGGTGGCACGACCCCATGCTTGTCTTCTGATTAGTTAAGAATTATGTATTCTTATATTTTGTGCTATAATATTTATATACTATTCTTTTGCAACAATGTTGTGCAATAGAAGTTGTATTGTGTGCATTGTGTTTTGTAAGATGATTTTTCACTATGTACCGAACCGGTACCGGTACCGAATTTACCAGAACCAGGTACACTTTCAGTACCGATTCGGTACCGACTTTTGAGATTTTCGGTACCGGTCCGGTACGGTACTGGTATTTACCGGTTTTTACCCTCAAATACCGGTATCGAACCGTACCATACCGGGTATATTCGGTACCGGTACCCACTTTTGGGGATTTTCGGTACCGGTCGGTACCGAGCTCATCCCTATTTGCAAGAACCCTACAGTTTATAAATTTATGCTTGGTTTTTGTTATGATTTTGTAACATTAATATTTTTTTGATCTAGCACATTTCATTGACCTGCACTTGATTACAGTTTGCACGAACTGAAATTTATAAATATGTGTTTGCTTTTTGCTATGGTTCTTTAGCATCATATTATGTGTTCAACTCAAAAAGCCCTGCGACGCAACGCACGCGGGTCTTTATCCTAGTTATTATAAAAAAAGTTAACATATACATTACATAACTGAATAAATGTAATAAAATTAGTAATAAAAAGTTATGTTTTAAAAACTCATATACATTGCACAATTGAATAAACTAGTGCATTATACTAACCGAATAGAATATAATGTAACTTGTTAACTAGTATTATACTAACCGAATAGAATATAATGTAACTTGTTAACATATATAATCCTTGTCAAGACATGCTTTTAAAAAAATGAATATTGATGTTACAGTTATAAATTTTGTTAAATTAATTATGAAAAACATAAGTTATTTCATCTTGGTATTAAACACTATAAATAAGCAAGATGTTAGTGCATATATGTTTTGTAAGTTGGGCTTTGGGAGTCTTTCAAAAAAAAAAAAAATGGAAGTTTTTCTTCTTAACCCTAAAGTTTTAATGTTTGACAATTTATGTTTAAACTTCTAATCTTTGTTTCCTTTTTAACCCTAAAGTTTTAATCTTTGACAATTTACCCAAAAATTTTAATCTTTGACAATTTAAGTTTAAAATTTTTAATCGTTCATTCCTTTTTAACTCTAAAGTTTTAATCTTTGACAATTTAAGTTTAAAGTTTTAATCTTTGGTAATTTAACCCATTTGATTAATTTGAATTTTTACATCTAATTCAAACGTTTTCATCTTTTGCGATTTAACCACTTTGATTTTTTTTACTTATGTGTTGTAATCTTGGCTATGGGGTTTTTCAAAGAAAAAATGGTTATGAATATGGTTGTTGTAACCTTAGCTTTGGGGCTTTTTCAAAAAAAAAAAAAGATTTTTTTACTTTTCACTCAAAAGTATTTCATAAATTACTTTTAACCCAAAACTATTTATTTTTTTTACTTTTAACACAAAAGTTTTTATCTTTTGCAATTTTCCTCACAACTTTTTTACTTTCAACTTTAGTCCTTTATAGTTTTTAATTTGCGCAAATTTTTCGCTTTATGCTTCGTTCATATTTTTGTGACTTAAAACATCGCAACGTGCGTCTATGGTTTAGCATTTTTCACGTTTCGTTCTAAACTTTGCAAATTAACACGACGCAACGTGCGTGTGTGGGTGAACGTTTTTACATCGTCTATTTTTTCCCGTTTGACAGGTTCAACATAACGTGCGTGTCCTAAATCGACTTAGTTATAACTAAAGAATCCCCGCCGCATTGCGGCGGGTCGTAATTCTAGTTATCTTTAATTTTTAATACCATCTATTTTTTTTTATTATTTAACATATTTTATTTTGAGCTAATTACAATGTTAGTCCCTGTGGTTTATGGAAAGTAACAACCTCAGGTACTAATAGTTCAAAGTAACAATCTAAGGTTTTAAGTTTTGATTTTGTAACATCTTAGGGCCCTAAGGCTAAAGGCCGTTAAAAACTAACTGAGAACTTAGTACCCACCCTTGAACTTTGGAGAAACCGCATGGACTAATCACAAAATTAACTCTTGTAATATATAAAACACAAAATTTTCTTTTTCTTTTATTATTTAATTAAACCTTTCTAATTATATAAGTAAACCATTTACTAAGTAATTATACGTAATTGACGTATTAAAGCTAATTTGAAGCCACTTTAGTAATTAGCTTACAAGTAAATTAACGAGAATATTTCACAAAATGATAACCAAGTTTTAGGAGTGTTTCAATTAGGTCACTCATAAAAAAATTGTTCTAATTAACTCAATAAAGTTTATTTTATTTGCTAATCCTTCATAATTAACCTGAATGAGAGGTAAACTATCTTAGGTGACATTTATTTATTTTTTATTTTTATTAAGTATGTTGACATAATTTATTTAATAAAAGAGAAAAATAAAGTTAATCAAATAAAAAATAGACATATTGTGATCATTCAGTACTGTCACACCACCACCTAACCGTTGAACCACCACCGTGCCATCAAACCATCATACCACCCAACGGTAGCATCCAACTGTCGCATCACCGAATCCATGGCCGGCCCTAAGGGTGGGCGGGGGGGGGGGGGGGGGACCACCGGCTAGGGCCCGATATTTCAAAGGGCACGTTATTTTTTTTTTAAACCGATATGTATATGTAAAAAACAATTAATAGGGTATACCCACACAAACACCAACATAGGCTCACTTACAAAACTATTTTTATGGTATAGATTAGTTATTAGCTTATTGGCATTAGGTTTAGACCTTTAGGGAGCCTAATACCCAAATTCGTTAAGGTCTAAGGGCACGTTTTTTCGAGTTCGAACAGGGTACACGAATTCTCAGGGCTGGCCCTGACCGAATCGTTGCACCACCCAACACTGTCGCATCACCACCGTACCGTGGAACCACCACCGGCACCGTGCCGTGGAACCACCATCGGCACCATGCCGTGGAACCATCCAACCATTTTTTGGTGACCACCATGCATATGAGAATTTAGTTCTTGATGGATATAAAGTGATGAATGGATGAGAATAAAGATATGCTAAACTTCATAAAAATTTAGTCCAAACTAAATTGTGATGAATGGATGGGTATATGATGGATATAAACTTCATATTTGCTTTATTGTTTGATGACCATCTTCAAACTAAACTTTATATTGATCAACGATGTGAAGTTTTTTTAATAAAGTTGAATTAGTTCTTGATGGATATAAACTTTAATTTTTTTTTTACTAAAATTGAATTATGTGTAAAAAGGCTTAGAATTAAAAGTGACTTATTCATTGGTTTCGAAAATTTTTTTATAACTCATATTGACCATTTTGGATTTTATAAATTAGCGTGCTTTGGTTTGTTCTCATTTTTTTTTTATATTTTTTATATTTTTTAGTTAAATAATAAAAAAGCTTAGTTAAAGAAAAAGAGAAAAAATAAAATAAAATTTGTGTTTTAAATACTATTAGAGTTAGTTGCGTGCTTAGTCCTTGTGATTTCTCCAAAGTAACAAGGTTGGGTACTAAGTTCTTAATTGACAAAAATAACCTAAGTTTTCAGTTAGTATTCCGTTAGCCTTAAGGCCCTAGAATGTTACAAAATCAAATGTTAAAACCTTAGATTGTTACTTTAAACTATTAGTACCCAACTTTGTTACTTTCCATAAACCACTAGGACTAACGGTGTAATTAACTATTTTATTTTTACCATTCTTACCGTCCAACCACATTAATTTTTTTTTTTTTTAGAAATCACTCATAAAACTATCATCATCATTATCATTCTTCGTTTTTTAATATTTTAAGCAACATAATTTTGAATTTTGAAACCTTTTTAATAAAAAAATATAAGTGTATAATAAATATCTTTAATTAAAAAAGAAAAGAAAATCAACAAGTAGATTATTTTGATGAATGATATATGCCCATTATGATTTTTTTTAATCTTAGAGAAGGATATAAAGTATAGAGTATGTCTATAGATATAGATGTTTTTGAAAATTAATATAATTTTAAAATAAAAAAATGGTTATTAAAAGTAAATATAAAATGCTTTTATAAGTTTCTTTGCTGAGTAAAATGCCATTTTGGTCCCAGAGGTTTGGCCACTTTTGCCATTTTATTCCAAAACTCAAACCTTTTAAATCTAGGTCCCTGTGGTTTCACTTTTATTGCCATTTTGCTCCAAAAAATCAAATCACCTGCTATTTAGCTAATAGAATCTGGTTATTTTGTCTTTTTTCTCAGAGGCAAAATGGTCAATCTAAATTTATTATAACCTATTATTAATTAAATTAAATATCCCCTATAACCTCATAATAAAAGGTCAGATCATCTTCCCCCAAAATCTTGTCCCAAACCCTCCCAACTACGATCAACTTCGCCACAATCATCTTCTCCAATATAAATAATATTCGTTATCAGTAATTAGCAAAATATAATGTTTCACATAAAACAATCAATTTAACAGTAACCGTCACCTTCACTGTTAACACTGGAATTAAAGTCATCACCTTGCCACGTCTAAACAATATCCTTTAACGCCGGTCTAACGTCCACCTCACAGAACTTCTCATACTCCAACGTGTCACCGGAATCCTTCAAAAACTCCACCACCGTCATCTCCGTCGCCATCTCAAACACCTCCGTCGTAACCACCAACGCTTCTTTCCGCTCTTCCTCCGCCGCCTCCATCCTCAATTTAAAATCCTCCTCCTTCTCAACCCTAAACCTCAGCCCCTTCGCCGCTGCCGCTATCTGCTCAACAATCGCCACCGCTGAACACTTCGACGTGAATATCGATGCCACCTTCTTCTTCTCCTTGCTCTTGAACAACGTCGACAGATCAAATCCAGACGACATTGATGAAATCATTGAGCTGTGTGCTCACCTGAAACTTTGTTCCTCCAGTCCAATTGAAGCCTTCTTTACGAACACAACATCTAAAATTGAAGCATTCTTTACGAACAAAACAGCTAAAATCCTCGTAATCGTCCATTGGAAAAGATGATCGTGGCGAAGATGATCGTAGTTGGGAGAGTTTGGGACAAGATTTTGGGGGGAAGATGATATAATTTGGGGAAAATGATCTGACCTTTTATTATGAGGTTACAAGGGATATTTAATTTAATTAATAATATGTTATAATAAATCATTTTGCCCATGAGGAAAAAGATAAAATAACCAGATTCTATTAGCCAAATAGCAGGTGATTTGATTTTTGAACTAAAATGTCAATAAAAATGAAACCATAAAGACATTTAAATTTAAAAGATTTGAATTTTAGACTAAAATGACAAAAGTGACAAAACATCAGGGATTAAAATTTAAAATGCCAGTTTGTTTTGTCTCCTAGAAGGTTCCTAGAAGATCATTTTACGCGTCGTACAGTGTTCTTAGTTCTTACGCGGATTTTAAATGCAGATGTAAACTTCATCGTTTTGATGGAGATGATGCAGTCAATCGAGAGTTTTCTCCCGTTGACTTTGTGGTTTTATTAAATCCCTCCCGGCTTAATCTCAAAATGTCCTACATTTGTTCTAATGAATATGCTTCCTCAGTTGTTACCGGAGACTCTATGCCGTCGGTTTTCACTTTCCGAGATCATATTCGCCACAGACAACTTCTCCACCGACCTGATCATTGGTAAAGGGTCTTTCGGAAACGTTTACAAAGGCACGATTGTTCTCGCACCTGGTAACACGACCACTGTTGCAGTTAAACGAAGGAGTTTCGACTCGAAGCAGGGTTCAAACGAGTTCTGGACAGAGGTAAAGCTACTGTCACAGTGCCGGCACTCTCATCTCATTTCTCTAATCGGCTATTGCATTGACCAAGATGCCAATGAAATGATTTTGGTTTATGAGTATATGACCAATGGAACACTTGCTGATCACATTTATAAAAAAAACGAGAAATCTGTTTTGTTGAGTTGGGAACAACGGCTGAAGATTTGCATAGGTGTTGGACGTGGATTGGATTACCTACACACGGGAACTAGAATCAATCAGATAGTTATTCACCGTGATTTGAAAAGCTCCAATATTCTACTGGATGAGAACTGGGAACCGAGAATATCGGATTTCGGTTTGTGTAAAGAGTGTACTGGTAATCAGCTTGATAGTCCAATCACTGCTAGCGTGAAAGGCACGCGAGGGTACATGGATCCTAAATATATCACCACACGCGAGTTATCAAGAAAAACGGATGTGTATGCTGTTGGTGTAGTGATGCTGGAGGTGTTATGTGGGAGGCGGTCACTGGATTTTGATGTGGTCGATAGGCAAAAGAGGCTGGTGTTGTGGGCTGAGCAATGTATCAGAGAAGGAGTCGCGCACAGGATCATCGACCCTGGTCTAAGGGGGAGCTTGACTAATGAAGGTTTGCATATCTTTCTGGATATTACGTTAAAATGCTTGCAAGATCGACCGAAGAGAAGACCTACTTTGACAGAAGTGGTGGGGAAGCTGGAAATTATTTTGGCATCACAATATACCATGTATTCATCTTCTTCTTCTGTGGATAGTGAAATCTTCAAACATTTTAACCAAGGTATACTAATCTGTTGTATCTTTCTGGTTTTGGCTTTCTTTAACATGCTGGAGTTGTTAATTGTTGCTTCTAGGCATGGTTGCTTATTATGTTTTATGAATATTTGTACCGTTGACTCTCGTTTGAATCATTTATCTTATATAAGTTTGTTTGTATTGTTTTCATCAGTGGCCTATTCAAGCACTTCTGCAAACTCAGATGTACAGTCACCCAGGTAATCTTGCATTCAATATCCTTTGTTTTCTCTAAATTTGCCCTGAGTTCCAAGTTTCTGATGGTTTACTCTGTAATATATTTTAGCCATACAGTTGAGACTGGGACAAATAAAAGTGATACCATCAAACAGGCAAGTCTTTCCTACTCGTATCTTCTCGATCCATCATTATTTTGCATACAATAACAACGATAATCCTTTATCCAAACTAATTAACATAGACTAATTAAATGATTCTGTACAGGATAATGTCTCAGAGTCGAAGGGCGTAACAATAATTAGGAGACTTAATGAGTTGAAATCATCTTCTGAAAACAATGTGCTCGTAGACCTGCAAAGTACTCAGGTGAAGGCCAATGTGTCAATTCCTGCAACTTCTAAAACATATATTAGATTATCTGATGACAAGGATGATGTATATGACAACCTGTTTAGGAGAGTGAACCCTCTCAGGTACAAACATTCTTCTCGTTTTCTTATAAAAAGTTGCTTCCATTAAAGTTATTCAATCTTTAGATTATTGAACTGTCTCCAACTTTTCTTTATCAGCGTTGTGATCGATAATGAATCTAGTGAGGATGCTACAGTCATACTGGTATGTATTGATAACTATTTTTTGTGTCTTGTGGATATAAGATATATCCAGCGATTGGCGATATACATATTGTTTATTATGAGTCATGGCATGTCTCCCATGATGCTGTCATTCTGGGTCAATAATTTGTTGGGTTTTCAAGCTCAATAATTCAAACAAACTCACGTACAAAGATGTATTTTACCGCTTAAAACGACGTATGCTCATTCAATCTCACAAAAACTTACATAAATTGGGAAAAACAAACTTGCACCTAAAGATAAGGGAAACTAACCTACCCACTAATCCATTACTTTGACTCAACAAATAAAATCTAACCCATGACCCATTAAATTTGTAGAACATATGACTAAATACTAGACTTCCTGATGACCCATTTTAGCTTGCGACTAACCCGTTGATACCGATCTACAGTTTTGACCCGTATCCAATGATCCGATTTTGACCCATACCCATCAAGATTAACATACAAATATCATCTAATCATTTTTTTTGTACCAATCTGTTTTTTAATAAACCCAAAACCATTGCAAACTTGGCGGCATGGATCTGCAACATTTTGCACACTAACCTTTTGGTGCCCCATTTGCAGGTTAATGGTATTAACACACAAGAAGTACTATTTGAAATTATTCAGGTTTTAACTGATATCGATTTCATATTTACTAGAGCTTCAATGACTTCAGATGGATTGTGGTCCACAAATGGTATAATGTGTTTCTCTTCTTATAGTCTAATTTCACTAGCAGTTTCTATTGAGGTTTATTTCCGGCATGTTACTTGACGAGCTTCTTGGTCCAACTGAGACAAAAAAACTTGTTTAACCTAATGAAAATAAATATGAAAAACTTCTATGTAGGTGGATCAGAGTGCTTTCTCTTGTGTGTCCATATAGTTTGTTAGAATCTATTGTAGCTTAAGCGCGTGCATTCATTCATTCTTGGAGTTGTGTGTTGGTTATTTTGACAGTTTTCAGCGTTACTGATTCAGAAGGGAACAAAGTCACCGATGAAAAAATCTTGGATTACATTCAAAAGGTAAAACTCATACTCGTCTAGGGGTGTTCATAAAAGCTTGCAACTCGCTCGGAAAAAGCTCAGCTCGAAAAAAGCTCGGTTGTAAATGAGCCAGACTCGGCTCGATTTGTAAACGAGATGAGCTCGAGCTAGGCCTGGCTCGGCTCATGAGCTCGCGATCCGGCTCGAATTATTCTATTTTATATAGATTAATTTTAATTTTAAATGTAATAAATAAAAAAAATATGTGGGAGGGGGTTGAAGTGCTAACGTTTTAAGTTTAATTAATCAATAACATATAAAAATACAGAAAAATAAACAAAAATTATGCATATAATACTTTTAATATGACTTTCGGTCTTTAAAATATTAGAATAATATAAATAATACATATAGATATAAGTGTAATTTTTTGTTTTGTTTTTTATGTTATCATTATTTGTCAAAAAAATTGGAAAAAAAAATAAAAAATTAACGAGCTGGCTCGATTTGGCTTGAACCTTAAACGAGCGGAGCTCGAGCTTTGACTTTTCAGCTCAATTAAATAAATGAGCCGAGCTGGCTCATTTAAGTTCGAGCTCGAGCTCAACCTGTCTCGGCTCGATTACAGCCCTATACTCGTCTCATGCTTGATTCATAAGGAGATTTTATCCCAAATGTTCTGTATTTACATTGTGAACTAGCTGTATGGCACAAGTCCCACAAACACCCTGATGATACTGAGTTGGCTGCAGGAACTTGGCTCGGGTACTAGATTTAATAATTCAACAAAGTCTGTAGGGTTGCCGCACTCAGCGCACCTCAGTACGGTAATCGAGTTAATAGGAAGTGATAGACCTGGATTACTCTCAGAAGTGTGCAGGGCTCTATTCGACTTAAGGTGTAATATCGTGAATGCCAATGTGTGGACTCACAACACAAGGGCTGCTTTACTAATTGTATTAACTGATGAAGAGTCAGGGACAGCTATTACCGACCCCACGAGACTCTGTAATATAAAGACAAGGCTGTGCAATGTGCTTACAGTAACTAGTAACGATGACACAAGAGCCAATATCGTGGTTACTCAAAGAGTTATCCACCCCGAACGCCGGCTGCATCAGATGATGCTTGCAGATCGGGACTACGAGAGAGGCAACTGTGTTGATTTAGACATATCACGAAGGCCTATTGTCAATGTTGTTAATGTTTTTAGTAAAGATTGTTTGGTGGTCACTATTCGATGCACAGATAGGCCTAGACTACTGTTTGATATCATTTGTACACTGATAGACATGGATTACATTGTTCTTCATGGGTCTTTTATAAAGGTCAAAAGGACAGAAGCATTCCAGGTTTGTTAACTTTTCGTGTGTTTTGTACCTTTCCCATTATTTGAATGTATCATAGTTTGTGTTTTTCACTTTTTTGTGTCCAAACTTCATAGGAATACTATATCAGACATGTAGATGGTTCAGCTATGAAATCAGACACCGAGAGGGGAAGTCTGATCAAATGTATTAGAGCAGCCATTGAAAGAAGAGTATCCGAGGTAAGGCATTATCTAGAAGAAACTAGGTGCGGGTCGCTAAAACATATCTCCTTTAGTATAAAAAGAAAGTAAATACATATACACACATTTTGCTTTTAACTTTATTACACAAAATGATTATGTCACTGACTTCCATTGGTTAAAAAAAACAATACCTTAGATGCACGAGTCAACCGGGAGATGATGGAGAAGGACAAGTGAGATGAGGGAGAAGGTTGAGACTGACCTTGGGAGATGAAGTAGAAGCTGGGAGCTTGGAGATAAAATAAATCCCTAAATCATTTTATTTATAAATAAAGACTTTGAAAATTCAAAATAGGATACTTTTAATGGGACGGAGGAGTAGTTTTTATAGACTAAGTTAAAATATCATCAATAATTTATCAGTTTTTATAATACCAAACGTCACGTGAAGCTCTTGCCTTAGTGCTTCAGCTTTTGGGGCGTAACCGCCTTGTAGTGCCTTCACGCTTTTTTAAACCAAGGCCTACCCCCACTTTTTTTGGGTCTCCCATTAAATAAGGAAAAGCGGATATACATGTATATGTATATGTATGTACATGCGTATGTAAATTTGTATTGGTAATAGTAGTGCATACCATGGTTTAAAATTTTGTATATGCTCCTCATAGCTGCAATTGAGATGTTAGACTAGTTGCTGCATGTTTTTGTGTAGGGTTTAAAGCTAGAGCTATACACAACTGACAGAATCGGGCTTTTATCGTATGTCACTCGAATTATGCGTGAGAATAGCCTCACGGTAACAAGAGCCGATGTGGAAACACGGGGTGACAAAGCTGTAGATACATTCTATGTTCGTGATGCCTCAGGGTATTCGGTTGACTCCAAAATTATCTGTTCGGTTAGGGAACAAATCGGGCATCCAATTCTTAAAGTAAGACACAACCCTCAAGACATCAATCGAGCTCCTCAAGAGTCTCGCAACAGATTCTTCTTTGGCGGTTTATTCAGGTTTCTTTATGAACAATATCTAAATAGCTGAGGACTAACTCGTTTGCCAATATCAAGATTAACCTCTTTTTGTAAAATGCTTCTAAATTCATTTTTGATCATCTACATATGTATAAGTTCAATCTTCATTGCTGTTTGAAAGAGACTAATTTAGGTGTAAACATTGTATTTTCTATAATCATACTAGGTTAGAGCCCGCGTCTACACGCGGTTTAACAAATGAAAATACTTTGAATTTTTTAGGAGTTGAAATAGTTAAAAAAAAAACAAATACATCGGAAAAAGAAAAAAAAATCAAATAACTCAAATTTAACTATTTGAATTCTACTTCTCAATAAGTCCACGGTGTGGGAGCGTGGTTTTGGCGTGTAGGCCTCCACCATGCTGGCACAATGTAACAACCCTCGGTAAAACCAACACCCTCATAATATGTCTGACACTCTCATATATTTTAGAATGTCCCAATGTGTCTTATAAAATAAATCATGTTATAGTTTATAAAATAAATCAAAAACATGAAATATAGGGCTGAGGCAGGCCGCGTAGACCCACCCCAACATCTCACGCGGGCGGTATTGAGACCGGAATTGACTCCGCTGATTTCTTTAGTTAAAGCGGGCCGCGTAAGAGTCCATGTTTAGTCGACGCGGGCCGCGAGAGATCATGAAACGCGGATACACCCAGAGGACGACACGTGTCATCATCGTGGCAGTCTATAGGATGACCGGGACAAGCTATTACGTTGACCACATGTTGACGCGGGCCGCGTAAGGGTCCCTTGTCTTTTACGCGAGGCGCGAGAGGACCAGATTACACGACTATATAAGAAGGCCATCAGACTTCGTTTTCCGTCGCTCACAATCTCAATTCTCAATCTAAATTCTGTAGTAGTGTTATAATACTCAGGTATTATACCTCCTAATTAGCGAGGTTCTGCTCCGTTGTAAGTATTATAACCCCAGTTTCGTAATAGATACGCTGCCCGATTGATTTAGGGTTCCGTAACAACTGTCGTGGTTCTGCCCGACGTAGTTGTTGGAATGCCGTCTCGGGGAGGGTATCATTTATATTTTCAAAGGGTTATTATACTAATCAATGTACATTTGTATAAATTATAGATTATATCCAGGAAACCCTTACGAAAAGCCTAAGACAGCAATGCGAGTTTTTCCTCTTTTTGTTAACGTTTTTGGAATAGTTTACAAAACCTTAATTATTTTACAATGTGATTAAGCGGTGATTGAGTCTTTGTAGTTCTTCAATTACTGCCGGTATTATGGGGTTTTGTATACAAAATTTATTACTACGAGTAGTAGTAAGTCGGGAACGACAGTGCGTTACAATTGGACAACGAGTGGGCCAATGTGTAGCTTGACCATAGCCATAGATCCGGTCGAGTGGCAAGTACTGAATGAGTAATTGTGTAGACATAAACAATGTGATCGCTCTCAATACTGTTTTAATTAATAAAATGTTTCTTGATTAAACTGGGATTCACTCACCAGTATTTCCGACTGACAAATGTTTTTAAAACGCGTTACAGGTAACACAATGTGAACAACCAATTAGTGAAAAGCCAGCTGGAGAGCACTGAAGGCTTGGGAAAAAATGTGGCTATAAAAGTTACCTAATAAACGATGTTTTAAATTCAATAAAATAGGGTTTGTCCCTATAAATGTATTGTAATAAGAAACTTGGGTTTTGTCCATGTGTTTATTAATATCAAGTATGGTGGTTTTACTCTGATAAACATTTCCTAACTACGGTCCTGATGTAAATTCCGTTGCAAGATTAAATAACCCTGATACCACCAAAACTCTGAGCTCGCGTCCGCCCGTTCCCGGGACAAATAAGGGATCGGGGGTTGCGACAGAAGGTGGTATCAGAGCCTAGCCACTGGTCTGAGCCAAAGAAGTGTTCTGCTGACACTTAAATTCTATATTTTGTGTTAGGAAATAAATTACGGAAATACGTGCATAACTGTATTTATTTGTTATGTGTTATTTGACTATCTGTTAGTTTACAGTATGAGTGGTCAAGGACCCTCAGACATGAGTCGTCAGTTGTCTGATTCACCTAAGAGTGAAGGTACCTCGTCACAACCTGCCCTCTCGGGGTACGTTGCTGATCAGGAAGAAGGGATATTTGCTTTTAAAGCTCAGTCTGAAGAGTCATTCCCTCAAATGAAACGAGGATGGTTCAGTAAGGAAGCTTTTGCTCATAGGAAGAGAATGGGAAAGTTGAAACAACAAAGAGTTCTAGCAGCTGCTAAGCGAGAATCAGATACCCATACACAGGATATGCTTAATAGAAGCTTAGCTAATTTCCATATCCTAGCCACAACTGCTGCTGACCCAAGTCTGGAACAACTAGTAGCCCCACAACCACAAATCCCAGACCAGTTCATGGAAATAGAAAACCAGGAAAACCAAGTGGAGATGCATGATTCCAACCCAGAAGAAATCCCTAGGATACCTGCGCCAAACCCTCTAGACCCAAATTACGACCCCTGATGGGATGATAATAGGGATTATGTGCAACGTTACTCTATTCCTGAAGATACACCTATAGTAACCTACCCAGGTATGGACCCTTTAGATCCCTATTTCCACAATGATTATATTAGGGGAATTTTAGAGGATCCTTACCAATTTCAGGAACTGTCACCCCCATATCAGGAACCCGCACCCCAGATTCCAAACCCAGTCCGAGAACCTGCACCCCCAATGAGTGCAGAAAACGTTCAAGAACTTAGGACTTTTGGGGAGAAAATTTTAGAAAGCAGTGAGAGAATGCGTCAGGTGGGAGAGCGTCTCGTATGGAAATACGATGAGCGCAATATGGATTTTTGGATAAATCCATATCCGTGAATGTGAGGATGGAGGAAATAGTAATAGTAATAATAATAATAATAATATAACAAAATAAAATATGTGTGTACGGATGCATATTACTATTAGTGTGATTTTATTTCTGTTGGTATTGTAATTTTTATTTTAGTACTAGGTGTAATAGACGCATAGTATATGAAAAAAAAGTATAGTCGCAATGATCGACGTTTTTCCCAAAAATGCGTGTCATGGGATTAACTATATTAATATATTATTTGTGATATTAATATGGGGTAAATGTTTAAAATTCAGATGGCCGACGAAGGAAATCAAGGAAATCTGAATAACGATAACCAGAGTAACATTAACGTGGTTAATGAGAATCCAAGCGTCAATAACAATAACAATCAAGTGGACAATAGTGCTATCCAACACATAGTGGCACAGGGAATTATAGATGCTATGCCATTTATTCTTCAAACTGTTAAGGATGCTGATAATAAGAGTAAACATAACAGTAAACGACCAATTGAACCGGAAAACAGTGTAAACAATGGACCTTTACTTCAAATGCCTATTCCCAAAAGAAGAAGAACCATGCCTTATGTCACACCCCGACCACGTAGGACAACCAAACGTGGCGGAAAACGTCGGGGAGTGTTGTAACAGAATTAATTGTCTCATAACCATGGCATTCAAAGTTGTATTTTATTTATTAAACAAGAGTGTTACATTGTCTTAAATAGGAAACAAAGAGTTCATAACATAATTAAACTAGTCTATCTTCATTTTTAGTCTCTAAGGCACAGGTCCGCCCTAGTGTCGCGATCATCATCCTACGCAAAAGCTCCTGAAAACACATGTGAAAATAGGTACGTCAGCATAAAAATGCCTGTGAGATACATAGGTTTTGTGAAAATAGGATTCATGACTTGTGTTTAAGAAAATGTTTAGTCATGAACCTTGTAATTTGCTTTGTCTTGTAAATCATTTGAAAAACGATAAGATCAGTTGATATGTATAAATAAATGTAAGGTTAAATGAATAACCATGTAAAATGAGTTGTATAAAATAGACTGTTTTGTAAAACAATGTCTTGTGAAAAGTATGTTATTTGTATAAAATGTAATATGTCTATACTGAAATGATTTAAATAACGTTACGACATGTAATATTATACAAACACTTATATATAGGAAGTACCAGCGGCGTATCCACCATGCTTGTATCATATTACACACGCCTCGTTACTCAAATCACTTACTCAAACCAACCACCAATGTAAATTGTTCATGTATAAATCAATTGTCATTTGTTATTGTGTAAACCATATCATAATGTCCATGTTTAATGTAAATTACCAAATGTGTATATCAAAGTCAAATGTTCATGTTTAATGTAAATCATATAATGTGTACCCAATAATATCATGTATGGCATGTGAAATATATCAGCTAAACCATAGGTAATATGCACAAAAACAGGGTATTGAGTTAAACATAGTTTAAGTCAAAGTTATGTTTTGTGGAACAAATGCATGCTTTACTGATACAAACATCTATGCGATACTGTGAAAATGCATACATCCAAGCCTTGAGACTGTGGCGATAAACCCTTAAACAAATTAAAGGTTTATCTAAGTTATGTGTATCGAATTCGGTCATTCCTTCCAATCCAAACAAACCCAGGATTTCAGGAACGGGAGTTGTCAATTCCTATGGTACCACTACCTACTAACGAACGGCGTAGCTAATGTTAATGAATGTATTGTTCCATTTAAACAAACCAAATGTCATACCAAAATGTAAGCATGTGATGAAAACAACTGTACTAAGTATGTAACAAATGGACATACATAGCATATGACGTGAAACAAATGTACTAAGTATGCACACAATGGACATACATAGCATGAAATGTAATGTGAAACAATGTACTAAATATGCACACAATGGACATACATAGCATGTAATGTAGGGCAATGTACTAAGTACGCACACAATGGACATACATAGCATGAAATCAATGAAATCATGTACTTTAAGTGTACTAATGAACATAACAAGCATATGATATGAAAACATGGAAAGCATGAAAGTAACAAGTAGGCACATGTGTTTCACCCCAAAACAGTTTGAAAAACAGTAAAAGATGGGTCTATGTACTCACTTGAGATTGCTCAGAAGTCCTAAGATAACCACCAAGCAATGCTAGAGATCACGGATATCAAACGGCACCTAATATAGGTAACTATGTTAATATTCCGGACCTAAATCGGAGGATCGGATAGACTGAGGGTTCGTAAACCAAACGAGTATGGAGACTCGTGTAATATGGTTTAACAAATCCTACATTCTAAATGAAACCTAACCTAAGTGCTTACGACCCATTACGACCCGTTTAGGTAGCTTATGCTACTTTAACGCGTCGTTTGCGTGAAACGCGTTCGGACCGCCTAACTAGTCCTATGACAAGTAAAATATGCCTTAACATGTCTAATATTGTTACCAAATCAGTTTAGATACCAAAAGTTATGTTACATATGCTTAAAATGAATTTTGGCGTCAAAAGGGCATTTTGGTAATTTACCTAAGGCATATAAACTACCTATCATACAACTACTTAAACGAAGCGACTATAAGGTATAACCTCGGAAAGTTATTCCCTATATACTATGGTCACCTAATGTGCTTGGTCGGATCCTAATGATCGACCAAACGGGTCGGGTTCGAAGGTATAAGCGATTTATTAGGTCGCTTACTCTTATGACCCTAGACAACGTGGTAATCAGTAGGCATAGTCACAAGGGACTATAACCATCGTGATTACAATCACGTTGCGAAGTTCAAATGAACTTCACATTAACCATAAACTGGTCAACGCAGAAAGTCAAACAAAGTTTGACTTTCGGACTCAAAAAGCAATAAAAGAACGAAGGAATACTTACGAAGGGTCCCCGAAAGCTTTGATCTCTCAAATATTCTCAGGTATGAAGTGTTTTCACTCCAACTTAGAGAAATTTCAAGAAATCAAGTGGGTTTTGAAGTTGGGGGATGTGGGTATTTATAGGATTTCCCAAACCATTAGGATCGTTTCTTGGAAACCGTGATCGAATCTAAGGCGTACACTTGTTGGAATGTTGTGGTGACTAAAAATGGCCTCTCATGAACTGAAAGGGCAAGTGTGGGTGTGTGGTTGGGAGTTTAACAGCTGTAATCTGCTGACTAATTGATCTTATCTGATCTGGGAGCCTGACGCGGGCCGCGTAAGGTTACACTATGGGTTACGCGGGCCGCCTGGCCTGTCTGATCAGCCAACAACTTTCAGAAATGACAGTTTTGGTCCGTGTTGTGTTTTAAGGCCATTTCCGACATGTTTAAGGCCCGGTAAGCCAACTTTAAGGCCATAAAATGATGCCTAAACATTGTGGACATGAAATATGTTCAAAAATATGTCGGGCGTTGGTTCGTTTGGTCGTACGATCGCGATGTTCGCTTAATTACGACGGAATGCGCATAAGCGCGAAAAACGATCCAAATTGCGTGACGAATGGATTTTTCTTATGCCAAACACTAAAATAAAATATTTTAGTGCTTACATAAATTTTTGGATGTCCGGATGTATTCAGAACGTAAGTTATGCGCGAAAGTGCAAACTTGTGCACTTTTTGACGCTTTTAGTCCCTGAATGACCCAAAAGTTTATTTTAGCACACCGAACCCCTCAAAGCCTATTTCTAAGATATATAAAGGATATTTAAGGTGTGTTTAACTTATGGTCATGTTCCGGAATGTCCGTTACAGTTCAAATTGGCATACTTTCGCAGTTTGTCAAGTTTAGTCCCTGTAAGCGAATTAACTTGTTTTTGACATACCAAAGCCTTCAAAACTTATTTCTAAGTTATGTATAGGTTATTTAAGGTATGTTAAGTATATGTTGATGTTCTGGAGTATTTGTCGCATTAAACTGGTTACTTTTACGCACCAGTTTGCGTAGAACTCTCCAGAAAGCGATATAGAGTTTGAAATTGAACAAAAGTCAAAACATGAAAAATATCAAACAAAAATAAACAAACATTGGGATCAAATAACATTGTTTTATTGATAAATGAACTGTTCACAATGATAATAAGCACAGATGTTACAGTCTCCCCTACTTGTGGAAATTTCGTCCCGAAATTTATTTGGAGGAAACTCGTGGGAAAAGATGCGGATACTTCGCCTTCATTTGATCTTCGCGTTCCCAAGTAAACTCGGGTCCACGTTTAGCTTCCCAACGAACTTTGACCAAAGGAATGCGCTTGCGTTTAAGCCACTTGACTTCACGTTCCATGATTTCCACTGGCTTCTCAACAAATTTCAGTGTTTTATCAACACGAATTTCGTCAAGTGGTATGTGGAGGTTCTCATCAGCTAAACACCTCTTGAGATTGGACACGTGAAAGGTTGGATGAACATTTCCAAGTTCAGGAGGTAACTCAAGTCTGTAGGCTACCTTACCGATTCTTTCGACGATCTTGAATGGTCCAACGTATCTAGGTGCAAGTTTTCCTTTCTTTCCAAATCTGATCACCCCTTTCCAAGGTGAGACCTTAAGTAATACACGATCACCGACTTGAAATTCCAAGGGCTTGCGTTTTGGGTCCGCGTAACTCTTTTGACGGCTTCTAGCTGTCTGAAGATTATCACGAACTTTCTTAACCTTATCAGTTGTCTCTAAAATGAGGGCAGGCCCAGTAAGCTGAGCCTCGCCGATCTCATTCCAGCAGACTGGTGAACGACATTTTCGACC
Organism: Helianthus tuberosus; assembly: GCA_030545235.1. Taxonomy (NCBI): domain Eukaryota; kingdom Viridiplantae; phylum Streptophyta; class Magnoliopsida; order Asterales; family Asteraceae; genus Helianthus; species Helianthus tuberosus. The sequence continues at coordinate 32,934,657 of CM060393.1, forward strand.
ATAGAGAGCCTCGAAAGGAGCCATGTTGATGCTGGAGTGATAACTGTTGTTGTAGGAGAATTCAATCAACGGAAGATGTGAATCCCAACTACCACCAAAGTCGATCACACAAGCTCTAAGCATATCCTCCAGAGTCTGGATTGTTCTTTCAGATTGACCATTCGTTTGCGGATGATAAGCTGTGCTCAGATTAAGTTGGGTCCCCATAGCGGATTGCATGGTTCTCCAAAAATGAGAAGTGAAGCGAGCATCTCTGTCAGAAATGATGTTCAAAGGAACACCATGTCGAGCTACAATTTCATCCACATAGATTTTTGCAAGTTTGTCAGCAGGAAAATCCTCACGGATTGGCAAGAAATGCGCTGATTTAGTAAGACGATCAACAACTACCCAGATGGCATCATGACCTTTCTTTGTGCGCGGGAGTTTGGTAATGAGATCCATAGTAATGTTTTCCCATTTCCAAACTGGGATCTCTGGTTGCACCAATAAACCAGAAGGACGCTGATGTTCAGCCTTAACCTTAAGACAAGTAAGGCATTTTGATACATATAAGGCAATGTCTTTCTTCATACCAGGCCACCAATACTGAATTCGAAGATCCTTATACATCTTATCTGAGCCAGGATGAACAGAATAACGAGACTTATGGGCTTCATCCATAAGCAAGGTACGAAGATTATCCTGGCTTGGGACCCACAAACGGTCCATGAAGTAATACGATCCATTGTCCTTCAGTTCCAGAGCAGGTGTTATGTGATAGGGAAATTCCTAATCCATCAAACCTTGTGAAACACAAGATTGTTGAGCCTGAGAAATGCGGGCTTGGATATCGGATCGAGCTTGAATAATAGATTGAACACGAACACAATGAAGCTTAGTACGTTCCTTATGACTCAATGCATCAGCCACGACATTCGCCTTACCAGGATGGTAGCGAATTTCGCAGTCATAGTCGTTTAGAAGCTCAACCCAACGTCGTTGTCTCATGTTGAGTTCTTTCTGATTGAAGATATGCTGAAGACTTTTGTGGTCCGTGAAAACCACACATTTTGTACCGTACAGATAGTGTCTCCAGATCTTAAGAGCGAAGACAACTGCACCTAACTCCAGATCATGAGTGGTGTAGTTTTTCTCATGTATCTTCAACTGCCTTGATGCATATGCTATGACTTTGTTCCTTTGCATCAGAACACAACCAAGGCCCAATTTCGATGCATCACAATACACGACAAAATCATCATCACCCTCAGGCAATGATAGAACAGGCGCATCGCAAAGCTTCTGCTTCAAGTTTTGAAAAGCTTCCTCTTGTTTGAATCCCCAATCAAAGGGTTTGTTCTTCTGAGTTAGAGCAGTTAGAGGAATTGCAATCTTTGAGAAGTTTTCAATGAAGCGGCGGTAATAACCCGCTAGACCAAGAAAAGAACGAACTTCAGTAGGAGTAGAAGGTGTATCCCAATTCTTAATCGCACTGATCTTGGAGGGATCTACATGAATACCTCGTTCGTTGATAATATGCCCCAAAAATTGAACTTCTTTAAGCCAGAATTCACACTTGGAGAATTTGGCGAAAAGTTGCTCTTTCTTTAGGAGTTCCAGAGTAAGACGAAGATGTTGCTCGTGATCAGCTCGCGTCTTAGAGTATATCAAGATGTCATCAATAAAAACAATGTCGAACTGATCCAAATAAGGCTTGCAGACCCTATTCATTAAGTCCATGAAAACAGCAGGAGCATTAGTCAAACCGAATGGCATGACTGTGAACTCATAATGCCCATAACGAGTGCAGAAAGCTGTCTTGGGAATATCTTCCTCATGCACACGAAGTTGATGATATCCCGAACGCAGATCAATCTTCGAAAAATAAGAAGCGCCCTGTAAATGATCAAAGAGATCATCGATGCGAGGTAGGGGATATCGATTCTTGATGGTAAGCTTGTTAAGCTCACGATAATCGATACACATCCTAAAGGATCCATCCTTCTTCTTGCCAAAAAGAACGGGAGCACCCCAAGGTGAAAAGATAGGACGGATAAAACCCGTGGGAAGAATATAGGTTCTACTTCTGCACCCTACTGTAGGTATTGCAAAAGAAAACATTCAGGAAGATGCTCCATATCCTGTAACTTTTTAAAAATATCGGGACACAAGGAAGAAAACTGCAGGAAGAAAGCTAACAGTCGGGTATGTTACAATTGCAGAGAACAAGGTCATATCAAGCCTAATTGCCCGAAATTAACTCCAGCTCCAGACAACAAGAATACTAAAAATGCTAGAGCATTTGTTCTGACTGCAAAAGAAGCCAGGATGATTCCAGATGTCATAGCTGGTACGTTTTTAGTTAATGATATTTTTGCTAAAGTATTATTTGACTCTGGTGCAAACCAAAGTTTTATTAATACATCGTTTTGCAAAATTTTAAATCAGTCATTAACTAAACTACCACAAGAATGCTTAGTAGAAACAGCTAATGGAGAAACTGTTAGAATTTCTGAAATCTTGCAGGGAGCAAGAATAGAAATTTTAAATCAAAAGTTTATTGCAAATCTGTATCCCATGAATCTGGTAGGATTCGATGTTGTTTTAGGAATGGATTGGTTAATAGCCAATAAAGCCAGTATTTTATGTGATCAAAAGTTAATTCAAGTAAATTCACCAAAAGGTAAAACGATCACAATTAAAGGAGATAAACTATCTAGATCCACAAAATTTATCTCTGTGATGAAAACTGCAAGTTGTATAAGAAAAGGTTCTATAGTGTATTTGATTTCCATAATCATTAACACTAAAGGAAAAGAACAAAAAGATATTCCAGTAGTATCTCAGTTTTCAGATATATTTCCAGAAGAATTACCAGGACTACCTCCAGATAGAGAAGTTGAATTCAGAATCCATTTAATACCAGGAACATCACCAATTGCCAAAGCACCCTACTGTTAGGCACCTGCTGAAATGCAAGAACTAAAGAAACAATTAGATGAATTATTGAAAAAAGGATTTATACAGCCAAGCTCGTCGCCGTGGGGAGCGCCGATACTGTTTGTTAAAAAGAAGGACGGATCAATGCGTATGTGCATTGACTACCGTGAATTAAACAAGGTCACAATTAAGAATCGGTACCCATTACCGAGAATCGATGACCTGTTTGATCAGCTACAAGGAGCTCGATTTTTCTCAAAAATCGATTTAAGGTCAGGATATCATCAATTAAAGGTACAGGAAGAGGACATTCCTAAGACTGCTTTTAGAACAAGGTATGGTCATTATGAATTTACTGTCATGCCATTTGGTTTAACCAATGCCCCAGCTGCATTTATGGACATGATGAACCGAATATGTAAGCCATGTTTGGATAAATTCATAAGTGTTTTTATAGATGATATTCTAATTTATTCTAAGAATAAAGAGGATCATGCAAAGCATTTGCACGCACTTTTAAGTTTGTTAAGAAAGGAAAAACTTTATGCTAAGTTTTCAAAATGTGAATTTTGGTTAGAACAGGTACAATTCCTTGGACATTTAGTTAACCATGAAGGAATTCATGTAGATCCAACCAAGATCGAAGCGATTACTAAATGGAAAACCCCTGAATCACCAACTGAGGTTAGAAGTTTCTTAGGATTGGCCGGTTATTATAGAAGATTTATTCGAGATTTATCTAGAATAGCCATTCCCTTAACTAAACTAACCTGTAAATCTGTTAAGTTTGAATGGGGATTAAAACAAGAAGAAGCATTTAGAATTCTTAAGCAAAGATTGACCCATACACCCATACTAGCATTACCAGAAGGAACTGAAGACTTCGTAGTCTATTGTGATGCTTCTAGATTAGGTTATGGATGTGTGTTGATGCAACGACACAAGGTTATAACTTATGCATCTAGACAACTTAAGAATCATGAAGAGAATTATTCAACTCATGATTTAGAATTAGGAGCTATAATTTTTGCTCTTAAGATTTGGAGACATTACCTTTATGGTAGCAAGTTTACCATATTCACTGATCATAAGAGTTTAAGGTATGTTTTCGGGCAGAAGGAATTGAATATGAGACAAAGACGTTGGATGGAATTTCTTAGTGATTATGATTGTGATATCCAGTATCATGAAGGAAAAGCAAATGTAGTAGCAGATGCTTTAAGCCGAAAGTATCATGAAAAGCCAAAAAGGGTACGTTCTCTTAAATTAAATCTGCAAGTAGATTTAAATGGTCAAATAAGAGAAGCACAAGAATCAGTAATCAAGGATGATTCTGAAAAATTAAAAGGTATGCTAAAAGAATTGGAACAAGGAATAGATGGGATTTGGAGATTCCATAAAAAGAGAATGTGGATACCTAAATTAGGAAACCTGCGTAATCGTATATTAGAAGAAGCCCATAAGTCTAAGTATACGATGCATCCAGGAAGTGATAAAATGTACCAGGATTTAAGGAAAAATTTCTGGTGGATAGGAATGAAGAAGGACATAGCAGTCTATGTTTCTAAATGTTTAACTTGTTCACAAGTTAAAGCTGAACACCAGAAACCCTGAGGTTTGTTACAGCAATTAGAAATGCCAGTGTGGAAATGAGAATTAATAACAATGGATTTTGTTACTAGATTACCCAAAACTAAGAAAGGAAATGATACAATCTGGGTGATTGTAGATAGGCTAACCAAGTCAGCTCATTTCCTACCAATGAGAGAAACTTTTAGTATGGAACAATTAGCTAAATTATATGTAAATGAAATTGTTTCTTTACATGGCATTCCTTTATCAATTGTTTCTGATAGAGATAGCCACTTTACTTCTCATTTTTGGTCAAGTTTCCAAAAGGCAATGGGAACCAAATTAAAGCTAAGTACGACTTATCACCCACAAATGGATGGACAGAGTGAAAGGACAATTCAGACAATGGAGGACATGCTTAGAGCTTGTGTAATTGATTTTGGAGGTAATTGGGACGATCACTTACCTTTAATAGAATTTTCCTATAATAATAGTTATCATACAAGTATCAATGCTGCACCATTCGAAGCACTTTATGGACGAAAGTGCCGAACCCCAGTCTGTTGGGCAGAAATTAGGGAAAAGCAACTATCTGGACCTGAGATAGTACAGGAAACAACTGACAAGATTATCCAAGTCAAGGAACGACTGAAAGCAGCACGTGATAGACAAAAGAGTTATGCAGATAACTGTAACGACTCTCATCAAAAGTCATAATTATTAAATTAATTTGACTAATAGGAAACCCTAATTGAGACACCCAAGTGATTCTGTGCAAACCATAAAATTTTCATAATTTTCAGAATCAGGATTAGGGCCCCTAAAACTCAGGGGGGGGGGTATTTCCTAGTTAACGATTATCCAAATTACGTGCTGACAAAGTTTCAAATTCGAATTCTGTCGACTCATCTGAGCTAGTCCCACACGTGGCAACAATTTAAGTATGAAGTGTACCTTACGGACCGTAAGGTCACCAAGCTTACGGTCCGTATGCTGCCTTACGGACCTCAACATTGATAAGCTTACGGTCCGTAAGCTAGTCAAGTTTTGTGTATAAATAGCAGACATTGGCACTTGCTTCTGTACGTTCGTTCGACGAAGAAATTCACTTCAGGCGCGGAGATATCTTCCAAATACTCACAATTAACACACACATGCACTAAATTGAAGCTACAATCAGGGTATTAGCACAATCGCTGCTACGATTCATTGTCCGATTGATCTAAATATCCAATGAATGTTTAAGTGCCGCCCACATTAGGGTTATATTTTATCGTTCGTCATTAATTTGACGGATTGTCGTTAATTCGATAGGTAAAGTATTATACTTTATCGTTCGTTGTTAAATCAACGGATCATCGTTAATTCGATGGGTAAAGTATTATACCTTGTCGTTCATTGTTAATTCAATGGATCATCGTTAATTCGATGGACAAAGTATTTCATTTTGACATTCATTGTGAGAATTTGATCTCGTGAGTTATCGTAAATGCTGGATTGATTACTAATTCCAAAATTGTGTGCTTGTTATTGAAATTAGGATAAAAGGCTAATCAGTAAGCCAGGCTTTGCCCATATAAATCTGCAATGTGAGTCATTCTCCTTTTCTCACAGTTTGTGAGTTATTTTTATCAAATATTTTACAATACTCCAAATTATTTTCAAGGTTATAATTACAGGGACTAAGTCGTGGATATCTTGAATTATTGGTTAGTGGGGTATTGTGCACATTACTAATTTTCTCCCAGTTAGGTTCATTGACCTACTCGGGATAATCACTGTTAGGTTCATTGACCTACAGGGATAATCATCACTATTTAGGTTCATTGATCTAAATAGTGGTATGACCATCGTCACCATTGTGACAGAATGCCAGATAAAAATAAGATAGAAGCCATTGTAATCGCTCTTATGCTGTAATTGATAACTATGCATCATTATGCAAAATAGAATGATTCACTCAGTATTTCCCGCTGACAAAACCTTTTTCAAACATGTTTCAGGTGATCTGTTGTAATTCAGGAAAAGTGCTGGGGAGCATTTCAAGCTTAAGATAGTGGCTCAATATAAAATAAAGAAATGATTTTGTAATATCACGCTTTTATAGTAAAAACCTACTATTGTAAATTATCGGGGTTTTATCCCGAATTGTGAAATAAAATAATCGGGGAAAAATTTTAGCTTTAAGCGATCCTGTTTCCGCTGTAAAACTCAATTAAATAAATACCGCAGTATTTTCTGCTGCGGCTCCTGAAACGGGTCAAACCGGGTCGTGGGCCGTGACAGAAAAAGGTGGTATCAGAGCCACTGGGTTAAGCTAATTAAGTATTTAGAAATACTTAATTTTTCCTGATTACTATTATATGATTATGTGTTTTATTAACTGGCTATTTGTTAATTTTAATATGGGCATATTTTTATATATATTGTAATATTTGTTGCTCTATCATCGTTAATCGAAAAAAAAAAAATATTATAAATTTATTTGATTAATATATGGAATTACCTAATATAGTATTACTATATTGTGGTAAAGAAATTATATTTTTATGTTTGAAGAATACTCTTATTTAAAATTTTTGTTTAGTTATTTATCATTAATAATTTTATTATTAATAATAATATATTAATAATAGTAGTATTAAGATTATTTTTAAATACTAAGGTTATTATCAAAGGCAGATATTGGATAACCTAGCCTTAGTTAAGCATGGACTGATCACCTATGCTTAAACAAGGCAGCATTAACCAAATATCCACCATGATAATGACTAGTTAATATATATAAATTAAGTCATCATACTTATTTAGTATATAGATTTTGATATGTTAATCACTGTAAATAGTAAATATAAATCTTTAAATATTCTGATTTAAAGTTTAGTATTTTTATTATCTACAGTCTAGAAAATTTATAAATAAATTACAAATAAAAACCTAGTATGTTTTAATTTTTAGTTGTTTTGGTAATATGAAATACTATTTAAAAAGTTGTTCTATAAAATTTTAGTATGATTTAATAATTATGTGTATTTTGTTAAATAGCATGAGTGATTTGTCGGAAGCCCTTCAGAATTTAAATCTCTATCCAGTAAGAATAGAAGTTTCCAGAGATTTTAATAGGTATATTCCAGACATAGAAGGACCTATAGAATTTAACGCTTTGCCTCTCAAGAAACCTAAGCCTAAGAAAATGAAAATTGGGGAAAGCTCTAGGCAAATTGAAGAGTTACCATCTCAAGAAGAACTAGATTTTATAATGGCAAACGATGATACTATTGAACCTGTTAATGAAAATAATTTTATGAACTTAGAACCATCTATTCCAAATTCTTCAAATAACTGGAATATAGAAGAATGGTTGGATAATGAAATACTGTTACAAAACCATCCCTATAGGCTTTTTCCTAAGTACCATCCAGAACCTTTACCAAATTTACTAATAAGTAACAAGAATAGGACTGAACTTCATCATTTTGACAAAATGGATGCTGGGAATAGAATCCAAGAGACTTTGGGACAAATCTCCTGGAAATACGACGAGAAGAAACGCCGTTATTAGAACATCATCTGATAAAGGATAGGGGATTATGAAACGGTGGTTGTGTAAAAGTAATAGTAAAATCAGTATGTGTAAAATAAATAATAAAACAGGTGTATATAGAAACATGATATAAGGAAATATTAGAAAAGTTACAATTTTGTTTGTATATTCGTTTATGTGATTATGTGCAATTAAATTGTGACATTGAATTATTTCCTTTATACTAATTATGTATCTATAAAATAGATATCAGATGGAAAACGCTAATAATGAACCAGTTAATGAGGGTAATCAATCTGAGCAACAATCGGGGAACCAATATGTGACTAGGCAAGATATAGAAAATATCATTGCTCAAGGGATAGCCAACACTATTCCAGGAATAGTTGCTCAAGGGATAGCCAATGCTATTCCAGCAATTATTGCTGCTGTTAAAAATCCAATTGAACCTCAACAAGTTATTCCTAGTAAACGCATTTCTGAAGATAATTTCAGTAATAGCATAAATGGAGGTAGTAATCATGTTAATCATAATGAACCACGGCAAGCTCCGCTCCCTAAGAAAAGGAAAGTTGCAACGCCTGGTTGCACTTACAAAGAATTTCTTGCTTGTAAACCCACTGAGTTTGCAGGCATTGAAGGAGCGACTGCAGCACTGCGTTGGTTAGAGAAAACCGAGGCAGTAATTGCCATAAGTAAATGTGCTCAGGATGATCAGGTTATGTATGCATCAAACCTTTTCAAAGAAGTAGCGCTAGAATGGTGGAATACGGTGTTACAAGCAAAAGGAAGAAGGATGGCGTATGCTATGAACTGGGAAGAATTTAAGAGTCTTGTAGAAAGAAAATTCTGTCCTGAGTATGAAAAAGATCAAATGGCAAATAAGTTTCTAACTCACCGGATGGTAGATGTAGATTGTCGAGGATATACTACGACATTCTTCGAATATGCTCGAGTGGTACCAACCCTGGCTTCGCCAGAACCGGTACTTATTTCTCGTTATATTTGGGGATTAATTTCCGAGATCCGTAATATCGTCAAAGCTGCGAAACCTCGCACAATTGATGATGCAGTAGAATTAGCCAATACTATGACTGATGAGCTAGTACGGACAAGAGAAGAAAATAGAAGGAAGGAAGTAGCTCAAAAGATTACCCAAGAATTCAGTTCGGGTAACCATAACCATTTCAAGAAAGGAGGGAATGGGCAATCTTCTACTAGTCCATTTTGCAATTTTTGCAAAAGGAAGCATTTTGGAAGATGCAAAGGATATTGCAATTTTTGCAAGATTCCAGGGCATCAAGAAGAAGATTGTAGGAGGAAGAAATTTTCAGTTTGCTACAACTGTAGGGAAACTGGACATCTTAGGCCAGATTGTCCAAAATTGAATAAACCATTTGATAATAAAGACCAACCAGCAGAAGGAGCAAAAAGGAATGCGAGAGCCTTTCAGCTGACTACTCATGAAGTCGAGATGATTCCAGATGTGATAGCTGGTATGTTCTTAGCTTACAACGTTTACACAAAAGTATTATTTGACTTTGGTGCAAACCAAAGTTTTATAAATACTTTACTCTGCCAAACTCTTAACTTACCGTTAACCAGCATTAGATAAATTTCTATATTAGAAACGGCAGATGGGAATTCAGTTAAAATAAATAAGGTTATGCAGAACCTAGAAATAAGTTATAAGTTTTCTGCAACCCTATTATCTATGAAATTAGTTGAATTCAATGTTGTGATCATTATCTGTGATCAGAATTTCTTAGAAATTCAATCAACCTTCGGAGAAGTAATTATGATTACAGGAGATAAACCATGTAAGTTTATGAAGTTCATATCAGTAATGGAAATTGCTAATTATGAACGAAAGCAAAGGAATAGTATATATGATTTCAGTAATCATTAAATACTAAAGATACAGAAATCAAGGAAATTTCTGTAATTTCAGAATACCTAGATGTATTTCCAGAAGATTTACCTGGATTACTACCAGATATGAAGATAGAATTTAGGATTTATCAATTCCAGGAATTTTACCGATAAGCCAGGGAACCTTATCGGTTAGCACAATATTGGTTGTTAAGAAAAAGAAAGACATTCGATGAGAATGAATATTGATTATAGGAAATTGAATAAGGTTATAACTAAGAATCGATACTCATAACTTAGAAATTAGGAGCCATAAATTTTTGCCTTAAGATTTGGAGATATTATCTGTATAGAAGTAAGGATACTATCTATATGGATTATAAGAAGTTAAGATATATATATTTAGGCAAAAAGAATTTGAGGCAAAGAAGATGAATGAAAATCCTAAGTGACTACGACTGTGATATTCGGTATCACGAAAGGAAAAGCTGAAAACGGCAAGAGATAGTCACAAAAATTATGCAGATAATAGATAAAAGCCGTTGGAGTTCGAGTTGGAGACAAAATATAATTGAAAGTATCTCCTTGGAAAGGAGTAAGAAAGGAAAACTAAGTCCGAAGACATGTAGGATCATTTCCAGTAATTCAACATATTGGATTAGTTGTTTATAGTTTACAACTACCAGGAAGGTTAGTTGGAATACATGATATATTTCATGAATTCAAGAAATGTCTATCAGATGAATTTTTGGTAGTACCTTTCTAAGATACAAAGATAAACAAATAGTGTTAAGTAAAGTAGGATTCAAAGACAGGATCCTAATATACTTGGGAACTGGAATCCAAAAAGGAAGAAAAAGTATTCTCAATTATTCCAGTAAATCTCGAGGACGAGATTTTTATTAAGTTGGGGAGAATGTAACGACTCTCATCAAAAGTCATAATTATTAAATTAATTTGACTAATAGGAAACCCTAATTGAGACACCCAAGTGATTCTGTGCAAACCATAAAATTTTCATAATTTTCAGAATCAGGATTAGGGCCCCTAAAACTCAGGGGGGGGGGGTATTTCCTAGTTAACGATTATCCAAATTACGTGCTGACAAAGTTTCAAATTCGAATTCTGTCGACTCATCTGAGCTAGTCCCACACGTGGCAACAATTTAAGTATGAAGTGTACCTTACGGACCGTAAGGTCACCAAGCTTACGGTCCGTATGCTGCCTTACGGACCTCAACATTGATAAGCTTACGGTCCGTAAGCTAGTCAAGTTTTGTGTATAAATAGCAGACATTGGCACTTGCTTCTGTACGTTCGTTCGACGAAGAAATTCACTTCAGGCGCGGAGATATCTTCCAAATACTCACAATTAACACACACATGCACTAAATTGAAGCTACAATCAGGGTATTAGCACAATCGCTGCTACGATTCATTGTCCGATTGATCTAAATATCCAATGAATGTTTAAGTGCCGCCCACATTAGGGTTATATTTTATCGTTCGTCATTAATTTGACGGATTGTCGTTAATTCGATAGGTAAAGTATTATACTTTATCGTTCGTTGTTAAATCAACGGATCATCGTTAATTCGATGGGTAAAGTATTATACCTTGTCGTTCATTGTTAATTCAATGGATCATCGTTAATTCGATGGACAAAGTATTTCATTTTGACATTCATTGTGAGAATTTGATCTCGTGAGTTATCGTAAATGCTGGATTGATTACTAATTCCAAAATTGTGTGCTTGTTATTGAAATTAGGATAAAAGGCTAATCAGTAAGCCAGGCTTTGCCCATATAAATCTGCAATGTGAGTCATTCTCCTTTTCTCACAGTTTGTGAGTTATTTTTATCAAATATTTTACAATACTCCAAATTATTTTCAAGGTTATAATTACAGGGACTAAGTCGTGGATATCTTGAATTATTGGTTAGTGGGGTATTGTGCACATTACTAATTTTCTCCCAGTTAGGTTCATTGACCTACTCGGGATAATCACTGTTAGGTTCATTGACCTACAGGGATAATCATCACTATTTAGGTTCATTGATCTAAATAGTGGTATGACCATCGTCACCATTGTGACTTGTCACCATTGTGACAGAATGCCAGATAAAAATAAGATAGAAGCCATTGTAATCGCTCTTATGCTGTAATTGATAACTATGCATCATTATGCAAAATAGAATGATTCACTCAGTATTTCCCGCTGACAAAACCTTTTTCAAACATGTTTCAGGTGATCTGTTGTAATTCAGGAAAAGTGCTGGGGAGCATTTCAAGCTTAAGATAGTGGCTCAATATAAAATAAAGAAATGATTTTGTAATATCACGCTTTTATAGTAAAAACCTACTATTGTAAATTATCGGGGTTTTATCCCGAATTGTGAAATAAAATAATCGGGGAAAAATTTTAGCTTTAAGCGATCCTGTTTCCGCTGTAAAACTCAATTAAATAAATACCGCAGTATTTTCTGCTGCGGCTCCTGAAACGGGTCAAACCGGGTCGTGGGCCGTGACAGAAAAAGGTGGTATCAGAGCCACTGGGTTAAGCTAATTAAGTATTTAGAAATACTTAATTTTTCCTGATTACTATTATATGATTATGTGTTTTATTAACTGGCTATTTGTTAATTTTAATATGGGCATATTTTTATATATATTGTAATATTTGTTGCTCTATCATCGTTAATCGAAAAAAAAAAATATTATAAATTTATTTGATTAATATATGGAATTACCTAATATAGTATTACTATATTGTGGTAAAGAAATTATATTTTTATGTTTGAAGAATACTCTTATTTAAAATTTTTGTTTAGTTATTTATCATTAATAATTTTATTATTAATAATAATATATTAATAATAGTAGTATTAAGATTATTTTTAAATACTAAGGTTATTATCAAAGGCAGATATTGGATAACCTAGCCTTAGTTAAGCATGGACTGATCACCTATGCTTAAACAAGGCAGCATTAACCAAATATCCACCATGATAATGACTAGTTAATATATATAAATTAAGTCATCATACTTATTTAGTATATAGATTTTGATATGTTAATCACTGTAAATAGTAAATATAAATCTTTAAATATTCTGATTTAAAGTTTAGTATTTTTATTATCTACAGTCTAGAAAATTTATAAATAAATTACAAATAAAAACCTAGTATGTTTTAATTTTTAGTTGTTTTGGTAATATGAAATACTATTTAAAAAGTTGTTCTATAAAATTTTAGTATGATTTAATAATTATGTGTATTTTGTTAAATAGCATGAGTGATTTGTCGGAAGCCCTTCAGAATTTAAATCTCTATCCAGTAAGAATAGAAGTTTCCAGAGATTTTAATAGGTATATTCCAGACATAGAAGGACCTATAGAATTTAACGCTTTGCCTCTCAAGAAACCTAAGCCTAAGAAAATGGAAATTGGGGAAAGCTCTAGGCAAATTGAAGAGTTACCATCTCAAGAAGAACTAGATTTTATAATGGCAAACGATGATACTATTGAACCTGTTAATGAAAATAATTTTATGAACTTAGAACCATCTATTCCAAATTCTTCAAATAACTGGAATATAGAAGAATGGTTGGATAATGAAATACTGTTACAAAACCATCCCTATAGGCTTTTTCCTAAGTACCATCCAGAACCTTTACCAAATTTACTAATAAGTAACAAGAATAGGACTGAACTTCATCATTTTGACAAAATGGATGCTGGGAATAGAATCCAAGAGACTTTGGGACAAATCTCCTGGAAATACGACGAGAAGAAACGCCGTTATTAGAACATCATCTGATGTGTCTTATAATACACCCCGTATGTGAAAACCGAACCCGAATTATGTTATACTTTATAAAATAAATCAAAAACATGAAATATAGGGCTGAGGCGGGCCGCGTAGACCCATCCCAACATCTCACGCGGGCGGTATTGAGACCGGAATTGACTCCGCTGATTTCTTTAGTTAAAGCGGGCCGCGTAAGAGTCCATGTTTAGTCGACGCGGGTCGCGAAAGATCATGAAACGCGGATACACCCAGAGGACGACATGTGTCATCATCGTGGCGGTCTATAGGATGACCGGGACAAGCTATTACGTTGACCACATGTTGACGCAGGCCGCGTAAGGGTCCCTTGTCTTTTACGCGGGGCGCGAGAGGACCAGATTACACGACTATATAAGAAGGCCATCAGACTTCGTTTTCCGTCACTCACAATCTCAATTCTCAATCTAAATTCTGTAGTAGTGTTATAATACTCGGGTATTATACCCCCTAATTAGCGAGGTTCTGCTCCGTTGTAAGTATTATAACCCCAGTTTCGTAATAGATACGCTGCCCGATTGATTTAGGGTTCCGTAACAACTGTCGTGGTTCTGCCCATGTGTTTATTAATATCAAGTATGGTGGTTTTACTCTGATAAACATTTCCTAACTACGGTCCTGATGTAAATTCCGCTGCAAGATTAAATAACCCTGATACCACCAAAACTCTGAGCTCGCGTCCGCCCGTTCCCGGGACAGATAAGGGATTGAGGGTTGCGACACACAACGTCCCGTGCCATGGCGTGGAGGGGAGGGCACGGGATTTCCACCGGCATGAAGGGCATGAGGGTGGTGACGTAGAGTGATGATATTGGTTGTTTATTTAATTTCTTTTAACACCCTCTTTTAAGCTCTTTCCACTCCGTACGTTTTTTAACCATACCTCCTACTAACGTGGCCATCACGTGACACTTCATGTCCCCTTTTCATACACGTCACAACGTCAGGTATAAATAATAAGTTTATGACTTCATTCAAATTGTTTATACCATCTTGACCAATGCAGCCCCATGATGGATGACACATAAATCACCAATTGTGCAATTTGCAAGTGAAACATTATGCCTCGTGAGTGTAAAAGTTATTATTACATTTTAGAGGAAAACATGAAAAAAATTTGAAAAATGGAGATGAAAGTGTTTTGAAAGGGTCAATGTTAATTGTGTGATGTCAGGATGAGCATGTTACACCATCTTTTACTTGATGATTAGTTATAAACCATATAAAAATTGGCAACATGGTGCCTTGAGGTTCATCTTATCCTTACGAAAACCTGCTTCTAAATTTTTAAAGAAAAGAAAATTTTCGACTTACAACTCAAAACACAAATTTATTTGATACATTTTAAAGAAATCTCATCAATACAATTACCATTTTTACTACTACATTAAGACTTCCCATTTATTAGGGTAGTATTCAATCCTTATCATGCTATCTCATGAACGCATAATCCTTAATTTTCACCCTCTTACCTGAAATATATATACAACACACAATATTAATTAGCAAAGCTAATAGAGTTTACCTATCTATAAAAACGAAGAACTATTGAAGAATATATATTCACCCTAGTTATATTTAGGATAAAAAAGGAACATCTAAATTTTCATTTTATCTTCATCATCATACCATTTTTATCTTCATCTAATCATAACCAAGCAAAGATTATATAAGTTTCTTCATTGACTTTTGCAAGTCTAAAAGCCATAAAATTGGTAGTGACGATATGTACGTATCATTGTTTGACCAGACAAGATAATATAAGCCACACATTTGCTAGTTCTACAAAAATATTTATCACAAGTCCTTCAATATATAGGGTAAGGTTACTAGTGATCAGTGGCGGATCTTGCCCGTTGAACCTGCCAGGGCCGAAAGACACGGGCACTAAAATTAGCACTACGGCCGAAAAACTTGCCTGGGCCGAACATAGCATATATACAAAATTTCGATCGAAATGCGGAAAATTAGCACTACGGCTGAAAAACTTGCCCGGACCGTGTCCTTGCCACGGCTCTACTAAGATCCGCCCTTGCTAGTGATACTTTTAGCTCCAAATTAAGAAATTGTACGAATCAAGTAATACCTTCATTGATGAGTAGAGATTTATTATGTAAAAATATGCCATACCTTGATTTGTAGTATTTTAATCTTTTCATCCCTATATAATCACTATTTTGGTAATATCTCAAACAACTTATTTTACCATGTTAGATTTGATTGTATAAAATTCCAGTTGAAACTTCCAAACTATTCCACATAATCTAAATAAGACATTCATAAACAAAAACTTTTCTTAATCATTTCCGTAATGCACCAACTCCATATGTGGTGCGCATAATAATCAAATAATCCGTAACGCATCAAGGTCATCAAACTCTATATTTTTAATTCACACATCAAAATCTTGTCAACCAAGGTATAAAATAGCATATTACTTGATAAAATAGCATCCCATCATGAAGCTCTAATAACATTTTTAGAACATTTAATCTTATCATTTACGGGTTATGAAAACGGGTCGCAATTCTCATTGATATTCTAAAGTAAGTATGTTATACTTGAAAGCTTTCCCCGCATTCTCTAACATATCTTGAGCAACTCCAAGGCAAAAAGCTTTCCCTGCATCGCCAATGGGTCTGTTAAAGCCTCTTTTGGTGGGGTCTTCATTGATAGCTTACAAAGAGCTCTAAACACCAAAAAAAACATCCATTCTCAGTTGATTCTCAATCTTACTTCCATCGGATTCTACCAGATGCAACCATTACAATTCATATTTCATATTGTAGTGCAAATTTCTATATCGATTAATGCTCCACTACCATTGTTTAGTTCTTAAAGTAGAATCAAACCTAATAAAAGCTAAATGGTACTTACACATAATTACTCTAACAGAATCATAATCTAATCAGATTGCAAGTAGCGATAAATAAACAAAAAACTGAAAAAAATGTGTACTTTGAAAGAGGCGATTAACAATTTGAAACAATAAAAACCTAAAAAAGCTTAAACATACCTCTAACCATAAAAATATATCAGCCGCTATTCTTCTTCTTCTTTGTATCTTACACCACAACAACAAACCCTAAAAAAACAACCACAACGCCGCACCTATCTTCCTTCTCGCGCCATAGCAACAAATCTTAAAGATAGAATGAGAGATGCAATGCTTGAATGGGAGAGAATCGGCATAGAGTGAGGCAGAGTGATATGCACAAAATACAACATATAAATCATATCAAATGAGGTATAAAAACACCCCTTTTTTAGTACTAATGTTGGAAAAAGTGCGTTTCTTTGTTTACTTTTAATTTTCAGGATTAAAAGAGCTTAAACGGACAAAAGAAACAAATTAACGGCAAAAAGCAACATAAATACGAAGACAAGAAGTTGGCGCACTATACCAACCCTCCAAGCTTCACCTCAAGACAAAATAACAAGACCAGAACCCAAGCACGGGTCCGTGCCAGCCGGGCGTTGGGCCGTGCCCCCACTCAAGATTCCCAGAGAATAAAGACAAACAGAAAATAACAAGGGACACGGGGCCGTGTCCCCTAAGCACGGGCCGCCGTTAACTCTCAGATTCACAAATCTGGGTTCGTACAACAAGTACAGAAGATACGGGGCCGTGCCGTTGCACGCGGCCATGTGTACAAAAGAGCTGACACTAGCATTAAATGAAGACATAGAAGGGAAGGACACGGGGTTGTGCCAACCAGGCAAGGGGCTGTGTGAAGCTACCGTTTTCAAGTATAAAAGGAGGTGCTTGGCTCATTTGCAAACCATCTCTTAGCAAACACTTCTCTCACACTTGTCACCACTCCACCACCACAATACCACCATCATATCCACCACTTTCATCCATCATCCATCCTTAGAGTGTGTGTAGTCTCGGGATCCAAGATCGATAGTAAGAGTTTTTGTCAAACAAAGGCCATGCTTGACTAATCTCTTACATCACTCGGTGAAGACAAAATCATTTATGTATTACTTTTGATTTCCTAGCTTTGGTACTATAATAACCCTCCTATTCCGACACCTCTAAATTAATTAGAGTATCCCTAAACTTACTAAAATACAACCCGTATACGATAAATAGCCTAAAATACCTTTAATATTATTAAATAAAAATAAAAACAAAGTTCAGGTGTCGCTCGCGGTCCGCGAAGAGCCTCTCTTCGGGCTACGCGGGGCGCGACAACATGGCTACGCTACCTCACCCGGTGTTGCCACGTGGCGTAATCATGTCAAAGCTAGTTCCATGACCGGGCACGGCTAAACCCTACTTGACCTACCTCGCGGGCCACGAAGGATTATCCTTCGGCTTACGCGGGCCACGAGAAAACCAATTTCCAGCCCTATAAATAGCATCGAGAGGTTCAGTCGACAATCCGTTCATCACACACTTTCTCTCTCGAATTTCTAAATAGTAAAAGCTATACTCGGGCATTATACCCCCCCTAAATAACGAAGTTCTACCTCGTTGTAAGTATTTTAACCCCCGGTTACGTATTAGATACGCTGCCCGATTGATCTAGGGTTCCGTAATGGCTTTCGTGGTTATGCCTGTTTTGGTCAAAAATTACCTAAGCAATTAAGTAATCAAATTAGTTTTGTGAGGTAGTGTGCTAGTAATACTTTGTAAAAAATATGTTGGTTTGTTAATTTGCGAAAACAGTTTCAGGATACGGCTCAGGATATAGAGCTGTTTCTGTGATCAAACAATGAGCAAAAATGTAAAGGGTGACACGAGATGTACGAGGAAAGCCCTTGATCAATCTAGATCGCCGGCATAAAACCTCGGGAGCTGACAATCGCAGCTGTCTTGTTCTTCTATTACTTCAAATATCAGGATACAGTGCAGGATATGGCGCAGATCAATGCTAAGTGGTACAACGATTACAAGTGTTGAGTGTTTGTGCGTGATAGAAAGAAAAAAGAAGTGTGAGTTCGAGAGTGGAGGAAAAAGTGTGTGTTCCTATCGATCTGGCCTCCTATTTATAGTTACAAGTAACAAACTAACTCTCCTATTATTCCGGGATGCTGGGAATATTCCATTCTGAACGTTGGGGGACTCTTTTAACTTGTTTTCCACGTGGTTATTAACTATAAAACCGGGTCTTCAGCTCATATGACCGTTACAACCTCAATAGCATTGACCAGCATCTGATATTCTCGCGGAATATGCCTTTCTTCTATTTTGACTGTTACAAGACCCATTCTTCCACCATCAACGTCCATTTTTTAACCACCTTGAGCGAATCTTCAGGTAGATCAAGTCCTTTAACGTTGGTACCTTGCAACCAAAGAAAATCGTTAGTAACCGCCAGGATACTGCGTCAGGATGTTACCAATATCCTGGTCTGGTATCCTGTTCTATACTGCCTCAGGATGTTACCAATATCCTGGTCCGGTATCCTGATCATAAACAGCTAACATGAAATCAAGATATAGTGTCAGGATATGGGCTCAGAATTTCACCCATAACAATTGTCCCCAAAAATATAACTGTTGGATATCCTAATTCCAACAGATATATTTTTCAGTCATTCCAATACGTCCGGTAAGGATATCTGTTTTGAACATTCCTGCATATGTTTGGTTAATCAGCACATAATATGATAAGATTGAAACTACTCCCTTTTTCTGTAGACTTTGCTAAGGTCCCTGTTGTCTTCAATCTTGAGGAGCTTGACAGTTACTCCAAGCCTGTCCTGGTAAAAAAAAAAGAATCATCTGTTGCCACCTGCTCTAAGCCCTCCATTGTTGCTACCGAAGGTTTCTCTTATGATGACCTTGGCTTCATGAAATCCATCGAGCCCATGACCTCCTTCCTTAATAAGGTAAATATCCAAATCTTGTATCCCGTACACATATACTGAACCTGTATCCTGGTTAGTTTATCTTTAACGATACCTGTATTTTGCTTTGTAGGGTCCGAATCATCT
Organism: Helianthus tuberosus; assembly: GCA_030545235.1. Lineage (NCBI taxonomy): Eukaryota > Viridiplantae > Streptophyta > Magnoliopsida > Asterales > Asteraceae > Helianthus > Helianthus tuberosus. Next base: position 32,954,359 of record CM060393.1, read on the forward strand.
GGTCGTCCTGTGCTTAGAACAATTTTAATTTCCTGCAAGCTTTAGAACAATTTAACAGTTGGAGTGGAGGGATCTCGTGTTTTTAGGACGAAGCCTTCAACTGTTTATGTAAATATGCTTTAAAAACTTAATTGTGTTCTTGGTGGATGGGTCTCTTTTTGAGATGAAACCAAGAATACAATTAATAATAAACTAACCTTTTAACCTTACATGTTGTTATTTGTTACGCATTGCTTAGTCTGAATTCCAATGTTCCAAACTTAGTGCAATTATTACTTTTTATGAAAATATCTTGATCAGTATACTCGCAAATATCCTATTAAGACTTCCGTCAAATAGAGTTTTTATAACTCAAGCAATTCAGATAAAGTTTTCGGAGAAAGAGAACAGTTCATTTTTATTTTACAAAGTTGGTTTTGAGAACACTTGTTTGACTAGAACACAGTTTCAGTTTTTAATCCAAGTATCATGTCCTAAATATTCCAATCAAATATCCTAAAACATATTTTGAAACTACATTTTGAGAATATATCCTAACATAGTTTCAAGAACTCAAATGATTTAAATAACGTTTACAAAGGAAAGATCATACAAGGAATAGAGTGTAACCCTATTCTCAAACTTTAATCCTTTTGCAACTCTTCCAACGAAGATGTCCCCTGTCTGAGACACTTAGTGTACTAGGTCCGAGCTTTATCTTTTGAGCTTTACACAATTGCCTCAGTAGGAATGTCCCCTGTGCATAATGTCTTCGAATACTTAGAAATTTTCTGGACACCAGCTGCAACCGTTTGAATAATTCTTATATTACAGGGGATAAACCCTAAATTATACTGGAGATAAATCCTTAATGTACTGGGGATAAACCCAAAAGTATTCTGGGGAAAATCCCGAATTTTCATACGTTACAGGCGGGGGTGTGGAAACCCCAAAACTTAGAAAGGTGAAAACCTTTAATCCTGGGGAAAATCCCAAATTTTCATGCGCTACAGGCGGGAGTGTATAAACTCCAAGACTTAGAAATGTGAAAACCTTTAAACCTTAGAGAGTATGAAAATACCCTTTCGTGAGAGAGGGTGATCAATCCTCATATACCTTTAGGATTCAGGAGATAGCCAACAGTGACGAAATTGTCAGCCACTTTTACATGGACTGGTCCCGCCACCTTGAACTATTCCCGAATAACTTGCGCTCCAGGCGGGGTGTTTAAACCCAATTCGGAAGAAAGGTGAATACCTTTAAACCTGTGAAGGGATCAGGATCCCTTATACGTGAGAGAGGGGGCCAATCCTCTAATCTTTCGAAGTATCCTGAGTGAGCATCCTGGAGCTATATCCCAGATCATATACTGCAAAACATCCTTAAACTAAGGTGGGTGTTAGCCTGGCTAACACCCCTCCGATGCTTAAGTCAGTAATAGGTTCAAAACAGCAAATAATATTAAAATTTAACAAAAGAGACAGAATCCATACCATCCTGAGTTAGAATTTAAATTCCATACTCACTTGAAATAGAGCTTTAGGTGTACAACATTCCAAGATCTTGCTAGCATATCCCCTTCCATATTCTTGAGTCGATATGCTCCTTTCCCTGCTTCTGACTCAACTTCATATGGTCCTTCCCACTTTGGAGCTAGCTTGCCATCGGCATGATTAGTGGTATTTTGAAAAGCCTTTCTTAGCACCCAATCACCAACTCGAAATCTCCTAGTCCTTATATTCTTGTTATATGCTCTGGATATTCTTTGTTGATATGCTGCCATCCTTAGCCTTGCTGCATCTCTTTTTTCATCTATTGTATCCGAATCTCGACATAAGGTTTCAGGATTCTATTCAGGATCCTGTAGGATAGATCTTGTAGTAGGTATCGCCATTTCCGTTGGAATCACTGCTTCTGCTCCAAATACCAAGGAAAATGGGTTTGGCCGGTTGCATTCTTTATCGTTGTCCTATCAGCCCACAAAACAAAGGGTAATTCTTCTGCCCATCTTCCTTTTTTGGCTCCAAGTCTCTTCTTTAGGTTATTGACAATTATCTTGTTCGAGGATTCAGCTTGTCCATTCACTTGAGGATGTACCGGAGTCGACGTAATCATTCTGATCCCCCAACTCTTGCAAAAGTCAGAAGTCCGCTTGCTTATAAACTGGGACCCATTATCACAAATGATTTCAGCTGGTACCCCAAACCTGGTCAGGATATTCCTCTTTATGAAGGATACTACTTCTTGGTCTCTAACTTGAACAAATGCTTCAGCTTCAACCCATTTAGAGAAATAATCCATCATCACTAGCATAAATACTTTTCCTCCCGGAGCTTTTGGTAACTTCCCTACTATATCCATCCCCCAATTCATGAATGGCCAAGGGGAAGATACAGGATATAGTGGTTCAGCTGGTTGATGCAGTATGTTATTATGCCTTTGACATGCATCACACCTTCGAGCATATTCTACAGCCTCTTTCCTCATCGTTGGCCAATAATATCCTGTCCTTAATGCTTTCGAGAACAATGACCTGCCCCCAGTGTGGTTACCACAATCCCCTTCATGTATATCCTGAAGTACTTCTTTTGCTTCAGGTCCTCCAAGCACCTCAAATACGGTCCTGCAAGAGATTTCTTGTATAAAACATTATTTATAATAGTGAATCGTGATACCTTCATCCTAAATGCCTTAGGATTTTCATCTTCGGGGATGTGTCCTTCCTTAAGATATCCCATGATTGGAGTCTTCCAGGATTTAGGATTCTTTTCAAGATACTCTAATCCAGGATCCTGAATAGCCGCTACTTCTTTATCCTGAGGATTCGTTGCAGGATATAAAATATGTAATATTGGTATCTGGGTCCCTTCTGGTATCCTGATGATTTGCTAAGGCATCTGCTTCAGCATTATCCTCCCTTGGTACCTGTTCAAGTATAAAAACATCGAAATATCCTGCTAATTTTTTGAGAATATCGAGGTATTCGATTAATTTCTCACCCTTAACTGCATAGGATCCATTAAAATGGTTAGTAATTAACAAAGAATCAACATACACTTGCAAATTCTTGATACTCATATTCTTAGCTAACTCTAATCCTGCAATTAAAGCCTCATATTCTGCTTCATTATTAGTAGCAGGGAACTCACACCTAATAGCCTGGGGTAATATGTCCCCCTGTGGCGATTTTAGTAGTATTCCCAATCCTATTCCTCTAACATCAGATGCTCCATCAGTATATAATGTCCATGATCCTGAGGATTTTCCTAACTGCTGGACTTCTAGGTCTACTTCATCCTGAATGTCACTACTGAAATCAGCCACAAAGTCAGCTAGAGCCTGCGATTTTATGGCATTCCTAGGTTCATACACTAAGTCATAAGCACTTAACTTTACTGACCACTTAGCCATCCTGCCTGACATCTCTGGTTTCCTAAGCACATTTTTAACATGATAGTTGGTTTTAACATGAATCCTATGTGTTTCAAAATAATGTCTAAGTTTCGTTGATGCCATAACTAGGGCTAATATCATTTTATCTAAGTGGGAATACCTAGTTTCAGCATGTAATAAACTGTTACTAACATAATAAATTGTTACTAACATAATAAACAAGATACAGCTGACCTTCGTGATCCTTAACCAAAACAGCACTTACTGCATTCCCTGATACTGCAAGATACAGGAATAATGGTTCACCATCCTCGGGCTTCATTATCAGAGGTGCGGTTTGAAAGATATTGCTTTAATTCCTGTAAGGCTATAGCTTTAATCTGCTCCGGGCTTGCCTCTATATCCCTTTCAGTCACCATGCATCCTAAAAATTTTCCTGCCCCCACTCCAAAATAGCACTTGGCAGGATTTAGTTTCATATTGTACTGGTCCAGGATATCAAATGCTCCTTTAATATCCTGGAGATGATCCTCATCCTTCTTGTATTTGACTACCATATCGTCAATGTACACTTGTATGGTGTCCCCCAGTTTGTCTTTAAACATCATGTTCACCAATCTCTGGTACGTTGCACCTGCATTTTTCAAACCAAAAGGCATAGCAGTATAACAGTAAATACCTGTTGGTGTCATGAAAGCAGTATCCTCCTGGTTTGAAGGTTCCATTTGGATCTGCTGGAATCCAGAGGATGCATCCATGAAGGTTAACATCTCATGACCAGCAGTGGCATCCACCATCGAGTCTATATGAGGCAGAGGGAATGGTTCTTTAGGACATGCTTTGTTCAAGTCTGTGTAATCTACACAAACTCTCCATTTCCCATTCTTCTTTTGAATCACGACCACATTTGCTAGCCACTTGGGAAATTTGACTTCCCTGAACATCTTGGACTTCAATAGTCTTTCAACCTCTTCTTGATTAATTACGTTTCGTTCTGGAGCAAACTTCCTTCTCTTTTGCCAGATAGGCTTGAAAGACATTTCAAAAAGTTAGTTAACTGATTTTCAATATCCTGAGGGATATTGGCTCCTACGAGCACCGAGATATCTGGATTATCCTGATCTAGGATAATTTTCTTTACATCCTGCTCTGAAGCCTCCACGATATCCTGGGCCTGCATCTTTAATTGCTATGCTGCATTAGGCTTGGTTGAGGATTTCATCGAGGATGAGTAACATTCCTTTGCCTCCTGTTGATCACTTTCCACCTTGACAACCCCCCAAGGAGTAGGGATCATGATACGCTGATGATAAGTTGACGGTACAGCTTTCATATCATGGATCCATGGCCTGCCCAATATGATATTATAGTAGGATAAGGAGTCCATCACACAGAAGCGCTGTATCGAATTGACCCCTTCAACATATACGGGCAGTTTTATCTCCCCAACAATATTCTTTGCTTCTCCACTAAACCCTACAAGCACAGTGGACTTTGAGGTAATCTCCATCTCGGGGATGTTCATTCTCTCCAAGGTTTCCAATTGGATGATGTTGACCGAGCTGCCATTGTCCACCAATATCCTGCGTACAAAATGGTTAGCAACATATAAAGTTATTACCAAAGCATCATGGTGAGGATCCTGGACAGTATCCCTGTCATCACTATCGAACGTGATCACTTTATCAGTTGTCAGGGTCGATATCCTGGTTGGCTTATTTCCCCTTTTGGCCTTAGCCTCCTTTGCATGTCTTTTGGCTGCAGAATAAGAAGTTCCGCAGATATCGGACCCTCCTGAAATAAAGTTAATTATCTTGGCGTCGGCGGGAGGTGATGCTGCTCGTTCAGGATCCTTCTCAATATCCTGACCCTTATTCTTCTTTCTGCCCAGAAGATCCTTCAGATATCCTTTGCTTAGTAGGTAGCTTATTTCCTTCCTCAGGGCTATGCAATCCCCCGTAACATGTCCAAAATCCTCATGGAAGGCACACCACTTGGATTTATCCTTCCAATCAGCTTTTTGTTGGTTTTTCCTAGGCTACCTCGCTTTGTCTCCTAAACCCTGCATAGCATACATTAGTTCAGGTATATTAACAGAAAAACAATATCCCGACAATTCAGGATATTCCTCAGGATCCTCATCTTCAACAGCATTCACTTTCTTGCCGTCATTCCTGCCATATGGCTTAGAACGATATGGTTTGTATGAGGATTCTGACTTCCTGTTAGTTGATTCACATGTTGAGGATGCATTCATCCTCTCTTGCATTTTCTTAACATCTTCCAGCCTGATATATCTCAAGGCCCTGTTTCAAGCTTCGTCCAAGTTCCTGCAAGGATTCATTACAAGATCCTGATAAAATTGACAATCCTTCCGTAACCCCCTTTTGAACGCTTGTACTGCCATAGCAATATCAAGATTCAGGATATCCAGGGATTCTCTACTAAATTTGTTAACATAATCCCTTAGGGATTTTTGTGATTCTTGTGTTATCCTGTAAAGATCACTTGTTAGTTTCTCAAAGCTCCTGCTACAAGAAAATTGACTGATAAACAAATTAACTAAATGAGAAAATGATGTAATTGAATAAGGTGGAGCATTTAAAAGCCATTTTAAGGCCGATCCTGTTAAAGTTGAACCGAAGCCTTTGCATAAGCATGCTTCCTTAAGTTCTGGTAGGATTGGATTTGTTTCCATCATTTCCCTATACCGGGCAATATGCTCCTCAGGATATGTCATCCCATCATACAACTTTATGCTGGGAGTCTGGAATCTTTTTGGAATTTCAGCATCACAAATTGGATGAGAAAATCGGTATATCCTGTGACTATCATGGGATACTTTCGGTATAGGCTGCACTACTCCAGGAACACTTGATATCATATCCTTCAATTTTTGAAGTTCCCTGGTCAATACTTGTGTTACACCTATATCCTGCAAAGAATCAAAATTATTAGTAGCAGGGATACTGATATTGGTAAACATGTTACCATATCCTGGACCATATCCTGGGCCATATCCTGGATCCCTCACGGTCGATATCCTGGCGGATGATGGTATCTCCAGCATGTTGCTCCTGGACTGACTCAGTATCATGTTGCCTTGATTATCCTCGGTAAATGTTGCTGAACTAAAGATCAGCATCCTGGGCTATAGAGGAGTAGTTGTATCCTCCACAGGTTTCCTGGAGTTTGACTTCAAGAATTGTATATCCTTCATGATCGTCTTGTTAGTTTCTTGCTGCCTCTTCATTTGTTCCTGTATACTACCAAACAAAGACAGAATTTCGTTATTAGAAGCAAGGATATGGGTTCTCCCTGAATTTCCGGATCTAGAAACATTCTGAGCAGCAGGAATTTCTCTCGGTGTGTGGCTTTCATTTCTCCTCTGAAAAGTCTGAACTTGTGAAGGTGGAGGAGGTAATGAACCAGCAGCAGCAGAGGTTGAAACAGACATGAAAGAAGAGCTCAAATTCGATTGAGAAGCCATTAGAAATAGTTTTGAAAAGAACTTCGAAAACAGAAAATCTAGTAATGATTTTAACAAAGTATTGATTAAAAATAGCACCACTTGCCCCACGGTGGGCGCCAAATTGTTTTGGTCAAAAATTACCTAAGCAATTAAGTAATCAAATTAGTTTTGTGAGGTAGTGTGCTAGTAATACTTTGTAAAAAATATGTTGGTTTGTTAATTTGCGAAAACAGTTTCAGGATACGGCTCAGGATATAGAGCTGTATCTGTGATCAAACAATGAGCAAAAATGTAAAGGGTGACACGAGATGTACGAGGAAAGCCCTTGATCAATCTAGATCGCCGTCATAAAACCTCGGGAGCTGACAATCGCAGCTGCCTTGTTCTTCTATTACTTCAAATATCAGGATACAGTGCAGGATATGGCGCAGATCAATGCTAAGTGGTACAACGATTATAAGTGTTGAGTGTTTGTGCGTGATAGAAAGAAAAATGAAGTGTGAGTTCGAGAGTGGAGAAAAAAGTGTGTGTTCCTATCGATCTGGCCTCCTATTTATAGTTACAAGTAACAAACTAACTCTCCTATTATTCCGGGATGCTGGGAATATTCCATTCTGAACGTTGGGGGAATCTTTTAACTTGTTTTCCACGTGCTTATTAACTATAAAACCGGGTCTTCAGCTCATATGACCGTTACAACCTCAATAGCATTGACCAGCATCTGATATTCTCGTGGAATATGCCTTTCTTCTATTCTGACCGTTACAAGACCCATTCTTCCACCATCAACGTCCATTTTTCAACCACCTTGAGCGAATCTTCAGGTAGATCAAGTCCTTTAACGTTGGTACCTTGCAACCAAAGAAAATCGTTAGTAACCGCCAGGATACTGCGTCAGGATGTTACCAATATCCTGGTCTGGTATCCTGATCTATACTGCCTCAGGATGTTACCAATATCCTGGTCCGGTATCCTGATCATAAACAACTAACATGAAATCAAGATATAGTGTCAGGATATGGGCTCAGAATTTCACCCATAACAATGCCCGATGTAGTCGTTGGAATGCCGTCTCGGGGAGGGTATTACTAATGTAAATATTGGGTTATTATAGTAACACGTGTGCATTTGTGTAATTAATAGATTATAACCAAGAAATCATCAAGAAAAGTCTAAAGTAGCATTGTGAGTAATCTCCTTTTTGTAAACCTTTTTACTAACTGTTTTTACAAAACCTTAAATAATTTACAATGAAATTAGCAGTGATTGAGTCTTTGTAATTCTTCAGTTACTGCCGGTATGTTGGGGTTTTGTATACAAAATGTGGAACACGTTATCATTGGACAACGAGATAGCCAATGTGTAATATGACCCACCAATTAGGATTGACAATACTGAATGAGTAATTGTGTAGATATAAACATTGTGATTGCTCTCAATATTGTTAAAGGAAAACATGCTTCTTGATTAAACTGGGATTCACTCACCAGTATTTCCCACTGACAAATGTTTTTAAAACGCGTTTCAGGTAACAAAATGTGAAAGCCAATTAGAAGCCAGCTGGAGAGCACTGAAGGCTTGGAAAATGTGGCTATAAAAGTTACCTAATAACGACGATGTTTTAAATTCAATAAATTAGGGTTTATCCCTATAAACATGTTTGTAATAGAAACTTGGGTTTTACCCATGTGTTTATTAATATGAAAATGTGGTATTTTACTCTGATAAAATACTTCCTAACTACGGTCCTGATGAAATTTCTGCTGCCAAATAATGGTAAACCAATGATACCACCAAATCTGAGTTCGCGTCCGCTCGATCCCAGGAGATAGGGGCCGGGGGTTGTGACAGAAGATGGTATCAGAGCTACAGCCGCTAATTTCAGCCAAAGAAGTGTTCTGCTAACAATTAAATTATTAATTTTGTTAGGAAATAATCAATAAGACTATGTGCATAAGCGTATATTATTATTTTGTGTTATTTGACAATTTGTTAGTTTACAGCATGAGTGACCAAGGACCTTCAGACGCTTACCGTCAGTTGTCCAGCTCACCTAGGAACGAAGGCACCTCTTCACAGCTTACCCTCTTAGGGTATTCGGCTAATACTGAAGACAGGATATTCGTGTTCAGGCCCAATCTGAAGAGCCATTCCCTCCCAAGAAGAGAGGATGGTTCAGCAGAGGAGCGCATGAACGTAGGAAAATGATGAAAAAGTTACAACAGCAGCGAGCTTTAGCAACCACTAAGAGAGAAACGGATGCTCACACTCAGGATATGCTCAATAGGAGTCTAGCAAATTTTCACATCTTAGCAACTACAGCTGCAGACCCTAATCTAGAGCGACTCTTAACACCCCAGCCATTACCATTGTTTCCCACACAACCAATGGAAATTGAAGCCAACCCAGAAAATCAAATCCCAGCACCAACTTTTGATCCAGTAGAAATACCTAGAGTACCAGCACCCCATCCCTCCGACCCAGACTATGACCCATGGTTTGACGACCATAGGGACTACCAGCAACGCTACCCAATACCAGAGGAACCCATGCCAAACCTAGCAGCTTATCCAGACCTGGACCCTCTAGATCCCTATTATGATAATGACCAATACATTAGGGAAATTCTAGAGAATCCTTACCCTTATGAGGAACCCATGCCACAGTACCCAGATCCCATACCAGCGCCTGCACTACCCATGAGCACTGAAAATGTGCAAGAACTCCGAACCTTTGGTGAGGAGATTTTAGAAGAAAGTGAGAGATGAAGCAGATAGGGGAACGACTCGTCTGGAAATATGACGAGCGTAATATGGAGTTTTGGATGAACCCCTACCACTAATATATATAGTGGGGATCCTACGGAAAGTGTGTTTTTCCTAGAAAGTCTAGGAAGCGATCTGGGCCATCCAATGGGTGTGTTTAATGGTTGAGATCATCTTGGTGGCATTTTGGTAATATGTGTTTATTAAAAATAGGATTATTTAATTAATCAGGGGTAGATATGTCATTTAGCTTGTTTTAAATATGGAAATAATTTTCATTCCATAACCACCCCACATTTCTTGCGATTTTTTCTCTCTCTCTCTCCCTTTCTCTCTCTCTCTCTCTCTCTCTTCCTTCTATCCTTCATGAAGAAACACATCAAGAAAACACATCGTATTAATCTGCTTGCTGTTAAAACACAGTGACAAGAAATCCTCCAGCATTACCAGTATGGATGGTAAAACACAGCGTATGAATCTGCTTGCTGTTAAAACACAACTGTATGAATCTGAATGCTAAAACACAACTGTATGAATCTGCTTGCTGTTAAAACACAACTGTATGAATCTGCATGCTGTTAAAACACAACTGTATGAATTTGCTTGCTGTTAAAACACAACTGTATGAATCTGAATGCTAAAACATAACTGTATGAATCTGCTTGCTGTTAAAACACAACTGTATTAATCTTAATGCTAAAACATAACTGTATGAATCTGCTTGCTGTTAAAACACAACTGTATGAATCTGAATAATAAAACACAGCGTCAAGAAATCCTCCAGCATTACCAACATGAATGCTAAAACACAACTGTATGAATCTGCTTGCTGTTAAAACACATCACCAAGAACAAGCTGATGATTTTGCAGTTAAATGTTAATAACCATCTCCACAATCAACAAGTGTGTTTGAAGCCATGATTTTTCTCTCTGAAAAATTTATTGAATACGAATACTGCTGGTGAAGAAGAAAACGATAGAAAGAATTGTATATACATATGATTTGAATGAGATTTGGATTCGAAACACAACCAAAATTCCGAAAATCATGGACATAATCAGTTACCTTCGAGATCATGCAATGTTAGTTAATGAAATATAAATTCCAAAAATAAAATTAAAATGTAACATTACATAATTGCCCTTCTAGTTAAAATAACTCAATGCCACATGTCCAATTCTCAATGCTTCCTAGACTTTCTAGGAAAAATACACTTTCTACCCAACTCCTACTATATATATATATATATATATATATATATATATATATATATATATATATGGCCAGGATCATTTCAGAACCATAAATATTTACAGAACTCGCAGAACTCCTAATAAACAATCTTTTTATTTATATATTTTTATGTTTAGGATAATTTTATCATTTATTATGTGTATTTTTACAATTACATATATGTTAAGAGTAATTTTATCATTTTTATATGTAATTTTATAATTACACATATCTAAACTAGTTTTTTACATATATGTAATTAGTTATGACACATATATATAATTTTGGCAATTAAACATATGTAAATTACTTTTAACATGTATGTGAGCAAAGAAATACATATAATAGATGATAAAAAAAAATCCTAAATACAAAAACTTATATATAAAATGATTGTTTATTAGGAGTTCTGTAGTTATTTAGAGTTCTGAAATGAACTCAACCCTATATATATATATATATATATATATATATATATATATATATATAGGGGATCGCTAGAATGAGAACCACCACGAGTTATGAGAACCACGAGAACCGCGTCCCGCGGGTGGCCGTTGGCGACGAAATTTTTTTTACACCTAGATCCGTATATTTTAGCGGGGGGTTTAAATTTTCGGTTCAAACGGCGCGCCCGAAGGGGTAGTTTTTTACGCCCAAAGTTTGGGTTTTTTTAATTTTTCTTTTTTTTTACCAAACTTTGGGCGTAAAAAACTACCCCTTCGGGCGCGCCGTTTGAACCGAAGATTTAAACCCCTCGCTAAAATATACGGATCTAGGTGTAAAAAAAAATTCGTCGCCGACGGCCACCCGCGGGGCGCGGTTCTCGTGGTTCTCATAACTCGTGGTGGTTCTCATTCTAGCGGCTCCCTATATATATATATATATATATATAGGGGATCGCTAAAATGAAAACCACCTTCAGTTGTAAGAACCGAGAGAACCACTTTCTAGCCATTAGATCTTAAAGATCAATGGATGAGATTAAAAGTAACTAAAAATAATATTAAATACTTTTTGTCTTATTATGTTTTTAATATTTTAACCCAGAAGGGTAATTTAGTAAAAAAACTCTAATTTGTCATTTTGCCTTTATTGTTTTTTATTAGTTTTTTTGTATTATTATATTAGTTTTTTGTATTATTATATTAGTTTTTAGTTTTTAAACATAATATTTTTTATTGAAAGCATTTTTAAATTCAGATTTTTTTAAAATATTTTTTATACTTTTTACGTTTTACGTTTTTACGTTTTACGTTTTTACGTTTTACGCGCCGGTTTTTGCACGCCGGGCTTTTTCAATCGTCGTTTTTTTAACGTGCTGTTTTTACGCTGGGCTTTTTCAAGCGTCGTTTTTTAACGAGCCATTTTTTACACGCCGTTTTTTCAAGCGTCGTAATTTTAACGCGCCTTTTTTACACGTTTTTTTAAACGCGCCGTTTTTTACACTTTTTCCGTTAAACTTTTTACGTTTTAAGTTTTACGTTTAACTTTTTACGTTTTACGTAAAACTTTCTACGTTTTACGTTTTACGTAAAACTTTTTACTTAAAAATTTTTACGTTTTACGTTTTACCTAAAACTTTTTACTTTTTACGTTTTACGTGAAACTTTTTACGTTTTACGTTAAAAAGTTTACTTTTTACGATAAAAAGTTTACGGTTTAACTTTTTTTTACAAAAACTTTTTTACGCAAAAACGAACGCACCCAGAAATCGCACTCGGGAGGTGTCTCAGATATATCGTTATCATCATCGACTAGGGGAGTAAAAATAAAAAAAAACAACAACATCAAAACAAAGTGTATCTCGAAAAAAAAACGGGGTTTGGCTCATATTATCCGATAATCAAAAGGCTGCAAAAGTGGGGTTGCAGGTTCAAAAAACCTACCCTCCGCCGTCCTTGCCGCGCCATCGTCATCTAAATCTACGTTTTTTTTCATCATCGCCACCCAATCAACCATATCAAACCAAAAAACAACCGATTCAGTCTGAAACGGGTACCATCTGCACCACCGGGCACCATTGGCACCACCTATTCAAGTTATACAAAACCTTTTATGTCAATAAAGACCAAAACAACTGATTCATCAAACAAACGATTCACTGTGAATCAACGAAATCAGATCCGATTACACTATAAATAAACTAAATTCAATATGTAATCGATCGAAACTTGTCCCATTCAACCAAAATTTTGAACTAAAAAACTTACTTTTTCCACCAAATTAGAACCCACCAATGACCGTGAATGACCACCACCGCCATTACTACCGACACACCCAAACACCACTAACACCATCAACACCAAACCCGAAACTCAAAATTGGTCCTTCTCAAACCTGAACCATAAACGGTTTGAACCAAACAGAACCAGAGAGACAAACAAACGTTCTGTTTCGCGGTTGTCATGAACGGCCGCCGGCCGTCGCTTCTTTATCGTCGCATAGAAACACACACAAACACCTAATTCTCTCTCTTTCTAGGAATTAGATTAAGATCTTTTACGAAAATCTTTGTATCAGAACACAAAGGGGGAAACGATTGCATCATAACAGAAATTAGAAACGGCAGCAAGAAACGAACCAGATCGGGATTGGTCGAAACCCTAGGATCCAAATTGGGGGAAACGATTGAACAGATCTTGAGGTATTGATACGGTGTGTAAAAACCCTCACATGAACATAAATCACCACCAAATAACGTCGCCATCGGGGAGGCTCCGGCTCCTCCATGAGTGTTCTCCTGAGTGAACAATCTTAAAACCTTTTTAGCAGCTAGAAAAGCTTCTTCAAGTACGCCATTGAAGTACAGAAGATGGGGTTTTTATGGAGGTTTTATAGAGTGGATAGATTAAGTTCTAGCTGGAGCTCAGATTGTTCACTCATGGAGGAACAATATGAAAGAGATGAAAGAGAACATGGATTGGAATTTAAATGAGAGATATGAAAGAGAAGATAGAAGAGAGAGGAGAGATTAAATGTAAAAGTCTGCAAACATTAATGAAGAGAGAGATAGAGATTAGACATTTTAAAGGAAATGACCAAAATACCCTTTGTTCTAATTGGTGGAGAGTGGTTCTTACGGTTCTTACAACTGGGGATGGTTCCTATTTTAGCGACTCCCTATATATATATGTGTGTGTGTGTGTGTGTTGAAAAAATATAATATAATATATAATATAATAATATATTGTAGTATAGACCATCTTGTGGTTAGTGATGCATATTAGTATTATATTTTAATTCCAGTTGTATTTGTAATAAATATAGATGCCTAATATAAAATAGAGTAAGTCGCAATGTTCGACGATTTTGGATCAACATGCTTGTTGTGTGATTGTTGCAATTGGATATTTTCATACGATATTAATACTTGGCAATTTTTTAAAAATCCAGATGGCCGAGGCAGCAAATCAAGAAAACCAGAATAATGAAAATCAAATAAATAACAGTGAAATTCGACACATTGTAACCCAAGGAATTAGAGATGCCATGCCAGCTATTATCCAAAATGTTAGGGACGCGGAAAATAATAATATAAGTGGTAATGGAAGTAAGCGAACCCATATGGAACCTAGTCACAGCGTTCATAATGGACCCATTTTTCAAATCCCAATTCCAAAAAGAAGAAGAACCATGTCTTATGCTTGTTCTTACAAAGAATTATGGTCCTGTAAACCAATAGAATTCTCTGGCAATGAAGGGCCCATTGCAGCTTTACGCTGGATAAAAAAGACTGAGGCAGTTTTAAAAATAAGCAAGTGCGCAGAAGAAGATAAGATCATGTTTGCCTCCAATCTGTTTAAAAATGAAGGTTTAGAATGGTGGAACACTATCCTCCAATCCAGAGGAAGTGACAGGGTTTATGGTATGGAATGGAACGAGTTTAAGGATACGATAGAAAGGAAATTCTGTCCCCCCAATGAAAAGGAACATATAGCAAATAAATTCTTAAACTTAAGAATGACTGGAGTAGATAGTAAGGGTTACACTACTACATTCTTTGAATATGCTAGAATAGTGCCAACCCTTGCATCACCTGAACCAGTGTTAATCTCCCGTTACACATGAGGATTAATCAGTGAAATTAGGCATGTAGTCAAGGGAGCTAGACCACAAACCATAGAAGAAGTGGTAGAACTAGCTAATACTTTGACAGATGAACTAGTACGTACCCAAGAAGAAAACCAGATGAAGAACTTAGCTCAAAAACTTACCCAAGAATTTCGCTACGGTAATTCCAACCGTGGGAAAAATGTAGGTTCTACTTCTGCACCTTACTGTAAGTATTGCAAGAGAAAGCATTCTGGGAGATGCTCCATATACTGCAATTTTTACAAAATATCTGGACACAAGGAAGAAGACTGCAGGAAGAAACCCACAAATAAAATATGCTACAATTGTGGAGAGCACGGTCATATCAAGCCAAACAGTCCGAAATTAGCTCCAGCAACAAACAACAAGACTACTAAAAATGCTAGAGCATTTGTCCTGACCGCAGAGGAAGCCAAAATGATCCAGGACGTGATTGTCGGTACGTTTTTAGTTAATGATGTTTTTGCCAAAGTATTATTTGACTCTGGTGCGAACCAAAGTTTTATTAATACTTCATTTTGCAAACTTCTCAATCAACCATTAACTAAACCCCAATAAGAATGTTTAGTAGAAACCGCAAATGGAGAAACCATTAAGATTACTGAAATCTTGTAGGGAGCAAGAATAGAATTTTTAAATCAAAAGTTTATTGCAAACCTTTACCCAATGAATCTGGAAGGATTTGATGTTGTATTAGGAATGGATTGGTTAATAGCCAATAAAGCCAGTATTTTATGTGATCAAAAGTCAATACAAGTAAATTCACCAAAAGGTGAAAAGATCGCAATTAAAGGAGATAAGCCAACTAGATCCACAAAATTCATCTCTGTGATGAAAACAGCAAGTTATGATAGGAAAGGATCATTAGTGTATATGATTTCTATAATCATTAACACTAAAGGAAATGAATTAAAAGATATCCCCGTAGTATCCCAATTTTCAGATGTATTTCCAGAAGAATTACCAGGGCTACCACCAGACAGAGAAGTCGAGTTCAGGATTCATCTGTTACCAGGAACAACACCGATTGCCAAAGCACCTTACCGCTTGGCACCAGCTGAAATGCAAGAATTAAAGAAACAGTTAGACGAACTTTTGGAAAAGGGATTCATACAACCAAGTTCATCGCCTTGGGGAGCACCGATCTTGTTTGTCAAAAAGAAAGACGGGTCAATGCGTATGTGCATTGATTACCATGAATTGAATAAAGTCACGATTAAAAATTGGTACCCATTACCGAGAATCGATGATTTGTTTGATCAGTTACAAGGAGCTCGATTTTTTCTAAAATCGACTTACGTTCAGGATATCATCAATTAAAGGTACAGGAAGAGGACATTCCTAAGACCGCTTTTAGAACCAGGTACGGCCATTATGAATTTACTGTCATGCCATTTGGTTTAACCAATGCCCCAACCACATTTATGGACATGATGAACCGAATATGTAAGCCATATTTGGATAAATTCATAATTGTCTTTATAGATGATATTCTCATTTGTTCTAAGAGCAAAGAGGAACATGCAAAGCATTTGCACGCACTTCTAAGTTTATTAAGAAAAGAAAAGCTTTATGCAAAGTTTTCAAAGTGTGAATTTTGGTTAGAAGAAGTACAGTTTCTTGGACATTTAGTCGATCATGAAGGAATTCATGTAGATCCCACAAAGATTGAAGCGATTATTAAATGGAAAACCCCTGAATCACCAACGAAGATTAGATGTTTTCTAGGACTAGCCGGTTATTATAGAAGGTTCATCCGATATTTTTCTAGAATAGCCATTCCCTTAACTAAGCTAACTTGTAAGTCTGTTAAGTTTGAATGGGGACTAAAACAAGAAGAAGCCTTTAGAATTCTTAAGCAAAGATTAACCAACGCACCCATATTAGCATTACCAGAAGGAACTGAAGATTTTGTAATTTATTGTGATGCTTCTAAATTAGGTTATGGATGTGTATTAATGCAACGTCAAAAGGTTATAGCCTACGCATCTAGACAACTTAAGAATCATGAAGAAAATTATACGACCCATGATTTAGAATTAGGAGCTATAATTTTTGCCCTGAAAATTTGGAGACATTATCTTTACGGTAGTAACTTTACCATTTTCACCGATCATACGAGCTTAAGATATGTTTTCGGGCAAAAAGAGTTAAATATGAGACAAAGACGCTGGATGGAGATATTAAGTCATTACGATTGTAATATCCAATATCATGCAGGAAAAACTAACGTAGTAGCCGATGCTTTAAGTCGAAAATATCACTAAAAACCAAAAAGAATACGTTCTCTTAAATTAAATCTGCAAGTAAATTTAAACGAACAAATTAGAAAAGCACAAGAATCAGTAATCAAGGATGATACTGAGAAATTGAAAGGAATGATTAAGTAATTAGAACAAGGAACAGATGAAATTTGGAGATTCCATAAGAAAAGAATGTGGATACCTAAACTAGGAAACCTACGCCACCGTATATTAGAAGAAGCCCATAAATCTAAATATACGATGCATCCTGGAAACGATAAAATGTATCAAGACCTAAGAAAGAATTTCTGGTGGATAGGAATGAAAAAGGATATAGCAGCTTATGTTGCCAAGTGTCTAACTTGTTCACAGGTTAAAGCTGAACACCAGAAACCCTCAGGTTTGTTACAGCAATTGGAAATGCCTGTATGGAAATGAGAATTGATAACAATGGATTTTGTTACCAAATTACCCAAGACACGAAAAGGTAATGATACAATCTGGGTGATTGTAGATAGACTAACTAAATTTGCTCATTTCTTAGCAATAAAGGAAACTTTCAGTATGGAACAACTAGCCAAGTTATATGTCAATGAAATAGTCTCATTACATGGAATTCCTTTATCAATTATTTCTGATAGAGATAGCCGTTTTACTTCTCATTTTTGGACAAGTTTCCAAAAAACAATGGGAACCAAGCTAAATCTAAGCACCGCTTATCATCCTCAAACAGATGGACAAAGTGAAAGGACGATTCAGACAATGGAAGATATGCTTAGAGCTTGTGTAAATGATTTCGGAGGAAATTGGGACGATCACTTACCATTAATAGAATTTTCCTACAACAACAGCTATCATACCAGTATCAATGCTACACCCTTCGAAGCACTTTATGGACGAAAGTGCCGAACCCCAGTCTGTTGGGCAGAAATTGGAGAAAAGCAATTGTCTGGACCAGAGATAGTACAAGAGACAACATACAAGATTATTCAAGTCAAGGAACGACTAAAAGCAGCACGCGATCGTCAGAAAAGCTATGCTGATAACATGCGAAAACCATTGGAATTTCAGGTAGGAGACAAAGTCTTATTAAAAGTTTCTCCTTAGAAATGAGTAGTAAGGTTCATCAAAAGAGGAAAACTAAGCCCCAGGTATATTGGACCCTTTAGGATTATTAAAAGAATAGGACCAGTAGCTTATCAGCTACAACTGCCAGAGGAAATGGCAGGAATACATGACGTATTTCATGTATGTAATCTTAAAAAGTATTTAGCCGATAAAACATTAATGGTACCTCTTAAATACAAAGAGATAAATGAAAAGCTCAAGTTCGTAGAAAAGCCTCTACAAATCGAAGACAGGAAAGTCAAGAATCTTAAACACAAGAGACTAGTTCTAGTCAAAGAAAAATTGGATTCCAAGAGAGGACCAGAGTACACGTGGGAGCTTGAATCAGAGATGCAGAGGAAATATCCACACCTATTCCAGTAGACCTCGAGGACGAGTTCTAAAATAAGGTGGGGAGGATATAACAACCCTCCTAAATATTTCCGACACCTCTAAATTAACTAGAGTATCCCTATACTTACTAAAATACACCCCGTATACGATAAATGGCCTAAAATACCTTTAATATTATTAAATAAAAATAAAAAAAAGTCCAGGTGACGCTCGCGGGCCGCGAAGAGTCTCTCTTCGGGCTACGCGGGGCGCGACAACATGGCTACGCTGCCTCACCCGGTGTTGCCACGTGGCGTAATCGTGTCAAAGCTAGTTACATGGCCGGGCACGGCTAAACCCTACTTGACCTACGTCGCGGGCCGCGAAGGATTATCCTTCGGCTTACGCAGGCCGCGAGAAAACCAATTTCCAACCCTATAAATAGCATCGAGAGGTTCAGTCGACAATCCGTTCATCACACACTTTCTCTCTCGAATTTCTGAATAGTCAAAGCTATACTCGGGCATTATACCCCCCCTAAATAACGAAGTTCTGCCTCGTTGTAAGTATTTTAACCCCCGGTTACGTATTAGATACGCTGCCCGATTGATCTAGGGTTCCGTAACGGCTGTCGTGGTTCTGCCCGACGTAGTCGTTGGAATGCCGTCTCGGGGAGGGTATTACTAATGTAAATATTGGGTTATTATACTAACGCGTGTGCATTTGTGTAATTAATAGATTATAACCAGGAAATCATCAAGAAAAGTCTAAAGTAGCAATGTGAGTAATCTCCTTTTTGTAACTTAATTATTTTTCAATAATCTGGCCTTGCAGGACTGTACCCCTGCTGACTCAGACCAATATGGCTGAGGGTAGCGTTGCCTCCAAAAGAGGGACATGCCACAATAACTAAGAAAATCTCTTAAAAAACCCAAAGCGAGGAAATCATCAAAAGATACATAAATGACGAGTCAAATCCAAGTGATTCTGTCTTGTCTATCTGTCTTATTTCCTCATTTTATCTATTTACAAACAAAAACAAAAATTTTCTCTATATTTGGTTAGATTAGACATCGACAATTATAACAACCCTACTAAAACACCCCTAACGCCTTAAATATACCCCATATACTCGTTAACGGTCCTAAATAACATTTATATTAATAAAAAATCAAATAAAAACAAATATTAGGGTCCCACGCGGGCCGCGACCCAGTCCCCTGGGTCTGTCGCGGGGCGCAACCGAGGGTCAGGTGGCGGAACCCGCTTGAGCCACCGTCCTCATGCGTGTTAAGTCTAGACCAATGACTAACCAAGGCTAAGCCCTAGCCAGCCTAGCTCGTGGGCCGCGAATGAGAGAGGGGTGGGCGTCGCGGGGTATGAGCCGCCTCTTGATCAGGCTATATAAGGAGGTCGAGACCTCATTTATTTTCGTTCAATTTCTTTTCTTTCCTTTCCTCTGTCCCTATAGTAGCGAAGTATTCCCCAGGAATAATACCCCCAAAAAGCGAAGCTCTGCCTCGTTATAAGTGTTATAACCCCCGATCACGTATTTATTACCCTACCCGATTGATATACGGCTCCGTAACGCATGTCAAGGCTCTACCTGACTCAGTTCGTTGGAGTTCTGTCTCGTGTTGTATTGCTAATGTGATTTGGGTTATCTTACTAACACGTGTGCATTGTTTTATTTTAATAGATAATAACGAGGAGAATCATCAGGAAGCTATAGTATTATCTAAGTCTACAAAGTGAGTACATTCTCTTTTTGTCACCCTTTGTAATATACAATTGCTGCTAGTATTATGGGGTTTGTATACAGTACTTGATAACCTTCACAATTGGGCACGGGTATCCAATGTATGATATGACCATAGTCACAGTTCCGTCGAGTGACAAGTACTGACCGAGTAATTGGGTAGATATAAACATTGTAATTAATCTCAATGCTGTAATGTTATAAAACCTGTTTTGATTAAACTGGGATGCACTCGCTAGTATTTCCACTACAAGAAATTGGGGTGTTTACCCACACATAATTACCTACACATGTAAATGTGTGGGTATTTACCTACACATGTTTGTGTATGTGTGAGTAATAGTTGATGATATATTTTCATAATGATTAACACTTAATATGTGTTGGTGGGAAAATTCCCCCCCCCCCCCCCCCCAAATTGCCTACACATATAGCAAATTTTCGTCATGTGTAGCTAAATTATCTACACATATTTAAAAAAATAATATATATGTAGGTAAATGATTATGTTTACCAACACATAAGAATTTTAAAAAAATATGTAGATAAACTAAGTTAATATATACTTTTTTTTTGAAAATGGCATGGCAAATTAAATACCTACACATGATTAAAAATGTACAATATGTGTAGATATTACATACCTATAAAGTAAGTAAATATATATTTTTAGATGATGTGACAAAACAAATATCTACACATATTTAAAAATGTACAATATGTGTAGATATTGAATACATATAAAATAAATAACTAAATCTTTTTTAAGATGACGTGGCAAAAAATACCTACACATATTTAGAAACGTACAATATGTGTAGATATGGACACATAAAAAATCGAGTCATTTACATATATCCCCTTATTAAAGTCACTTATTACATATTTATCCAATCCTTAAAATCAATTGCATATTTCCCCTCCCTAACATATATATATATATATATATATATTACATATATCCCATCCTTAATCTATATATATTACATATTTATCAATTTCAGTAAAATTACTCTTATTAAATTACTATTATACTTTTAATAAAACTCATTCTAAGTTCTAATATTAATTATTAATTAATATCTATTAATAGAAGGATGGAAATGAATAGTCTTTTGATCCTGGTCATCCATGTGTATTAACTTGGGTTAATCTGGGTTATTGGCCCATCTTGTGTCATCTCAGTCTTCTTACGCGTGTAAAAAAAGGCCACGCTCACCTTTATCCCCACCAGCACACAAAACTCAGTGAATTACCAACCCTAAAAGGGTTATTGGATTTTATCACCATCAACTATCAGCCTTTGGCCGTTGCCACCCGTAACTAACACTTTGACACCCAGCACCCCCAACTTGACTTTTTGTTTGTAATGGCACCACCAAGTTAAATTTCCACTAACTGAGTTTCTTTTTTTATCCGATGTGGCACAACCAAGCTTACATGAACATCATTACATGGCGATTACGTGGCACTGTATCTCTATACATCTCCCTCTCTCTCTCTCTCTCACACACACACAACACACACACCATCATCATCATTATCTTTCTTCTCTGCAAGTGATCATCGGTCAAACCCAACAACCTCAAGCAATTTATGAAATCTCACTCAAAAATCATAAAACCCTTGTTTATAACAAGACTATAAATCAGTTACATCTCACTCACAAATCACAAACACCCATCTTTGATCATTCTCGACTGCTATCGTAAGAGATGATTCCATCTGAAGTTCTACAACATACCCATCTTGACCGCTTCATCTACCGATGAAAATCTGGCATCTGCGCTTCAATTAAGGTCTTCATTTTTAATTCCTGTTGTATCCCAAATTTTACTTTTTTGTTTGATTAATTTATGTTGATTTTGATCACAAAGTTGCTGATTTCATGCTCTGTTTCTTTAATCCCTGTTGTTTTACATGATGTACATAGTTATAATTCTATTTTTAGTTTTTCAGGGAGATTGAAGAGGAATGGGGCGGAATTGGGGGTTAGGGTTTTGGTGTATTGGCCTGATTCGATTGATTGGAGGAGGGTTTGGATTGAGGTTTGAAGGGGTGTGGAAAGAGGTGGGGTTTGATTGGGAGGAAGTGTGCAATGGAGAAGACGAAGCTCGTAGGTGTGGTGGGTTTGCAGGATCGCCATTGAAGAGAATGATGATGATGGCGTATGTGTTTTGGAGTTGTCTGTGTTATAAAGAAGGAGATGAGGTTTACATACACATCATTGCCACGTAATCATCTCCAACTCAGCAAACTTGTACCACGTTGGACAAAAAACAAACTCAGCTAGTGGAGATTTAACTAGGTGGTGCCATTGCAAACAAAAAGTCAAGTTGGGGGTGCTGGGTGTCAAAGTGTTAGTTGCAGGTGGCAACGGCTAAAGGCCGATAGCTAGGGGTGAAAAAATCCAATAACCCACCCTTAAAACCAGAACAAAGGAAGCCGGTGGTGTGCGTAGCGTAACCCAGAATATGGACAGCCGGAGGCGGTGGAGGGTGGAGAGGATGAAGGAAACAGAGGAGTTGCCGACGGGAGTTGATTGAGAATAACATCATGCCTCGTCCATCAAGCACAATGGAACAATCTCAATGTGATACATTGGAGGGTGTTGGAAACATTGATGAGTGAAGGCGATTTAGTAGGTTCTCTAACTCGTTAGTAACTTTCAAACACTTTTAGTTTTGTTTGTTTTAGTATTTAAATTTCTATAACTAGTATTTTTATTTGGTTGTTTGTAAGATTAATTTTTATTAGTTTAATTAAGAATCTTAATTTGTTCACGTATGTTTCCATATTGCTTTGGTATTTGTTTGTACATATTGAACATTTTTATCTACATATAGTGTGGTTAATGTCTACACTTTAAAATATATTTACCAACACATCAACGTTTTTTTTTCAACACAAATTAAGATCAATACCTACACATCTTCAACATTTACCTACACATAATATTACTTTTACCTACACATACGATTACTTTTACCCACACATATATTCATGCCACGTCAACTGCCATGTCGGATGCCAGGTCAACCGCCACGTTGGATGCTACGTCGGATTCCACGTCAGCTGCCACGTCAGATGTCTTCTATACAAATTGTTGTACTTTTAACCACACATATAAATAGCTTTTATCGACACATATATGTGTAGGTATAGCTTGCTATATGCCTACATATAACTTATGTGTGGATAATGACCTATATCCATAGTCATGAGTCTACACATCATTACACTTATTTTATGTGTAGGTAAAGAAAACTAACAACACATTTTATGCTTTTTCCTACATATACTTTGTGTTGGTAAAGAACCAAATTTCTTGTAGTGTTCTTGCTGATAAAATCTTTTTAAAACACGTTTCAGGTAACTTAGTGTGAAGCTAATAGAAGCCAGCTAGAGAGCACTGAAGGCTTAAAGAATTGGCTATAAAAGTTACCTAAATAAAAAGGAGATTTATGTTTTTAATAATTAGGGTTTATCCCTATAAATGTATTGTAATGGAAACTTGAGTTTTATCCCATTTTATTATTATAAAAGCTTGGTGTTTTAACTCTGATAAAATATTTCCTAACTACGGTCCTGATGTATAAATTCCGCTGCCAAATTAATAAACACCGATACCACCCGCTCTGCGCACCGTCTTGCGCCCGCCCGCTCCCGAGGCAGGGGTCGGGGGCTGCGACAGAAGGTGGTATCAGAGCTACAACCACTGGTTTAAGCTATTTAGGTGTTCTGCCAATACCTAAATTTTAATCAATTGTGTTAGGAAATAATGTCATTATGTGTAAATATGTATATTATTATTTTGTGTTATTTGACAATTTGTTACTTTACAGTGTGAGTAGCAAGGTACATCCGACGCTTATCATCAATTAGCTAGTTCCCAAAAAGATGAAGGAACCTCATCTCAGCCAACCCCCTCAGGATACTCAGCTGATACTGAGGAAGGAATATTTATCTTTAAGGTACCGTCTGAGGAACCTTTCCCTCCTAAAAAGAGCGGATGGTTTAGTAGAGGAGCGCATGAGAGGAGGAAAAGGATGAAGAAATTACAACAACAAAGAACATTAGCGAAAGAGAATAGGGAAGTGAATGCACAAACCCAGGAGGTAGTTAATAGACCATTGTGGGAAGAGGAACTTGATAGGCAGTTAACAGATTTTCATATGTTAGCCACTACCGCAGTAGACCCTAATCTGAACCAAATAGCTGAACCACCACTGTTACCCTTATTTCCCGACCAACAAATGGAGTTAGAACCCAACCAGGAAAACCAATTCCCGATACCCTTATTTCCCGACCAACAAATGGAGTTAGAACCCAACCAGGAAAACCAATTCCCGATACCAGCATTCAACCCCTATGAGAATTCCTGCACCAAACCCCATAGCACAGTATACCGATCTAAACCCTTTAGACCCATTTTGGAACAACGAATTGTATATTCAGAGTGTACTAAACAATCTATATCCTTACGAACACCCCATACCTCCATACCCTGATCTAGTACCAGCACCCATGCCACCTATGAGCCAAGAAAATTTGGAGGAACTTCGTTCATATGGTGACGAGTAGGGCTGTAAACGAACCGAACGAACATGAACAAGCCCTTGTTCGTGTTCGTTCGTTAAGGAAAGAAATTTGTTCACGAATGTTCATGAACACTTACCGAATGAGATTTTATGTTCGTGTTCGTTCATTAAGGAAATGAACGTGTTCACGAACAGTTCACGAAAAAAACACAAATAAAATCGACGAAAGAGATGTAGTCTAGCTGGTGGATGGTGGAGGAATGAACGCTGGAACTTGAAGCAATAATAGTGGAGCGGAGGTTGATAGTGTTTCTTAATGTGAATATTGAGAAAGGATAAGGGAATGATGCATAAGCATGGTGGGAATCAGGTTTTCTATTTTAATTTTTAGGATGATAAAATAAATAAAAGTTAAAGAATATAAAAATTTTAGATAAAATAAGTAAAAGTACAAAAAAAAAAAACTCATGAACAACATAAACAAACGAACATGAACGAATGTTCACGAACACGTTACCGAACGTTCACGAACACAATTGAACGGACGAGACCTTTGTTCATGTTCGTTCATTTAACTAATCGAACAAAATTTCTTGTTCGTGTTCGTTCATTTATTAAACGAATGAACGTAAATGAACTTCACGCCGTATAGTTCACGAACTGTTCATTGAACGTTCGGTCCCTAGTGACGAGTTAGTGGAAGAAGGAAATAGAATCCGTCAGATAGGAAAGAAACTCGTCTGGAAGTATGACGAGCATGAGATGCAGTATTGGATGAACGACACCTAGAATAATATATATATGTGTGTAAATTTGTACTAAAAAAAGAATATATATATATATATATATATATAACCAACTAAAATAGATAGACTAAAATAGATATCGATGCATAACTGCTAGTGTGTTTAATTTTCAGTTGTATTATGTAATCAATGCATATATATAGATATATACAAAAAGTGTAAAGTCACAATGTTCGACGTTTTTGATCAATCTCCTTGTGTGATTGTTTGTATAAATTTTATTTTGTGATATTAATACCTGATAAATGTTTACAATTCAGATGTCGAACAAAGTAAATCAGGAAAACCAGAATAACGATAATAACGAGATCCAAGTGAATAAAAGTGCCATCGAACACATAGTAGCACAAGGAATTATAGATGCTATGCCCTATATTATCAAGACTATTAAAGAAGCAGAAAATAATAAGTCTGCAATTGGAAGTAAACCTCAAATTACCGAACCTAGTCACAGCGTGAACGAAAATCACAGACCATTAATCCAAGCTCCAATTCCAAAAAGAAGAACAACCATCTCACATTGGATAGAATTCTTGGCCTGCAAACCAATAGAATTCTCAGGAAACGAAGGAGCAATTTCAGCCTTACGCTGGATAGAAAAGACAGAAGCAGTCATAAAAATAAGTAAATGTGCAGATGAAGATAAAATTATGTTTGCTTCTAATCTTTTTAAGAATGCAGCCCTAGAGTGGTGGAATACCATTCTCCAGTCTAGAGGAAGTGACAGAGTTTATAATATGGAATGGACTAACTTTAAGGAGATAGTCGAAAGAAAATTTTGTCCTCCTCATAAAAAAGAACAGATTGCCAATAAGTTCTTAATCTTAAAATGACTGGAATAGACTGCAAGGGTTACACCATATTCGTCGAATATGCTAGGATAGTACCAACCTTAGCCTCACCTGAGCCAGTATTAATCTCCCGTTATATTTGGGGATTAATTAGTGAGACCAGACATGTAGTCAAGGCAGCTAGGCCCCAAACCATAGAAGAAGCAGTAGAACTAGCCAACACACTGACTGATGAATTGGTACATACACAAGAGGAAAACCAAAGAAAGAACCTAGCTCAAAAACTTACTCAAGAATTTCGCTACGGTAATTCCAACCGTGGGAAAGGTACAGGTTCTTCCTCTGCACCCTACTGCAAGTCTTGTAAAAAGAAACACTCAGGAAAGTGTGCTGTGTCCTTCAATTATTGCAAATTCCCAGGACATAAGGAAGAAGATTGTAGGAGGAAAGCTAGCAATAGGCTATGCTACAATTGTGGAGAAGCTGATCACATTAAACCGAACTATCCGAAACTAGCTCTAGCAACAACTAGCAAAGCTAAGGCAACTGAAGGACCCAAAAAGAATGCCAGAGCATTCGTTCTGACAACCGAAGAAGCCAAGATGATTCCGGATGTGATTGCCGGTACGTTTTTATTAAATGATATTTTTGCTAAAGTATTATTTGACTCTGGTGCAAACCAAAGTTTTATCAATACTTCTTTCTACAACCAACCATTAACTAAACTTCAACAAGACTGTCTGGTAGAAACGACAAATGGAGATTCCATTAAGATAAGTGAAATCTTGCAGGGAGCAAGAATAGAAATTCTAAACCATAAGTTTATTGCTAATCTTTTTCCAATGAATCTAGCCGGATTTGATGTGGTATTAGGAATGGATTGGTTGGTAGCCAATCATGCCAGCATTTTATGTGATCAAAAGTGTGTACAAGTAAGTACACCTAAGGGTGAAAAGATCACAATTAAAGGAGATAAGCCAATCGGATCAACAAAATTCATCTCTGTGATGAAAACTGCCAGAAGATCTTGCATTCAACGTTGAATGAGACTGATACAAGACTCCAAAAGGGTTTCGGCTGGCCTCTAATCTTCGACTAACTGATCAACCCCTAAACATAACTAGAGGTTTGTTTATATACTAACTAGATGGGTCAAAACCCCTTAGGCCCAAACCGAAACCAATGAGACCCACTACACACAAGTTTGACCCATACACAAAACAAAACATTAACATAATCAACCCCTTAACTATTATGACTCTCTATGCGTAAACCTTCAGGTTCCAACAATCTCCCCTAGGTTTATGCATAGAGGTTCTTCTGTGTGACACCTGGGTCACTGCAACCATCAAACAAATACCAAACCAAAGAAATATTGTATTTCATACTTGGGATTTGTAAAAATATGTGTATCATTTGCACATATCGATTCTTGTTCGATTTCAAACTCTAAATCGCTTTTTGGAAGGTTATACGCGCACCAATGCGTAAATATAATCAGTTTAATGAGAAAAATACTCCGGGACATCAACATATGCTTAACATACCTTAAGTAACCTTTACATAACTTAGAAATAAGTTTTGAAGGCTTTGGTATGGCAAAAACAAGTTAATTCGCCTACAGGGACTAAACTTGACAAACTGCAAAAGTATGCCAATTTGAACTGTAACAGACATTCCGGAACATGACCATAAGTTAAACATACCATAAATATCCTTTACATAGCTTAGAAATAGGCTTTGAGGGGTTCGGTATGCTAAAATAAACTTTTGGGTCATTCAGGGACTAAAAGTGTCAAAAAGTGCACAAGTTTGCACTTTTGCGCATAACTTACGTTCTGAATACATCCGGACATCCAAAAATTTATGTAAGCACTAAAATATTTTATTTTAGTGTTTGGCATAAGAAAAATCCATTCGTTTCGTCATTTGGATCGTTTTTCGTGCTTATGCGCATTCCGTCGTAATTAAGCGAACATCGCGTTCGTACGACCAAACGAACCAACATCCGGCATATTTTTGCGCATGTTTCATGTCCACAATGTTTAGGGCCTTAAAGTTGGCTTTACGGGCCTTAGAAGTGTCGGAAATGGCCTTAAACACGTGCAGGGACTGAAACTGTCATTTCTGAAACTTATTGCTGATCTGACATGTCCAGGCGGCCCGCCTCAGTTTCTGTACATCCCCACGCGGGCCGCGTCTGACTTCCTGACCAGATTAACTACATCTAATAGCAGATTGCAGCTGTTTGATTCACAACCACATATTCACACATGCTTAGTCAGCTGATAAGGATCACTTTTAGCTACAATAAGGTTCCGAAACTTGTACGGATGCGATTAAAGCACGGTTTCCATGAAACGATCCTAACGGTTCAGGTATTCCTATTAATACCCATCCACCCTATTGCAAAACTTACAAGAATCTTGATTTGAGAAACTCTAAGTTGAAACCATTGTTTCATACCTGAGATTCTTGGATCGAGATTAGCCTTCGGTAAGTATTCTTTCGTTCTTTTATTGCTTTTCGAGTCTGAAAGTCCAACTTTGTTTGACTTTCTGTGTTGACCAGTTTATGGTCAATGCGAAGTTCGTTTGAACTTCGCAACGTGAGTGTAATCACGTTGGTTATAGTCCCTTGGGACTATGCCTACTGATTACCACGTTGTCTAGGGTCGTAGGGTAAGCGATCTAATAAATCGCTTATACCTTCGATCCCGACCCATTTGGTCGATCATTAGGATCCGACCAAATACATTAGGTGACCATAGTAGGTAGGGAATAACCTTCCGAGGTTATACCCTATGGTCGCTTCGTTTGAATAGTTGTATGATAGGTAGTTTATATGCCTTAGGTAAATTACCAGAATACCCTTTTCATGTATAATTGGTAATTAAGCTTATGTAACCTAAACTTTTGTACATAACTGATTATACAACATGATTTAACACGTTTAGGCATATAATACTTGTCATAGGACTAGTTAGACGTCTCGAACGCGCTTTGCGCGCACGACGCGTTAAAGTAGCGTATGTTACCTAAATGGGTCGCGATGGGTCGAAAGCACTTAGGTTAGTCTCAATGTAGTATGTAGGCCTTGTTAAACCATATCATATGAGTTCCAATACTCATTTGGTTTACCAAGCCTCATCCTATCCGATCTCCCGATTTAAGTCCGGTTTATTTATATAATTTTAGATTTGCCGACTGATTCCGTGCTCCCTCTAGCTTTGTTTGGTTGTTGTTCAAGACCTCTAAGCATTCTCAGGCGAGTACATTATTCCCCTCTTTTACTGTTTTCAACTGTTTTGGGGTGACTCATATGTGCTAAATGTCTTAACAATGATTTCAAGAACGATAACAATGGTTTCAAGAACGATTACAATGGTTTCAAAAACAATTACAATGTGGTTTCAAGAACGATAACAATGGTCTCAAGAACGATTACAATGATTTCAAAAACAATTACAATGGTTTCAAGAACGATTTCAATAAAGTGAACAAACTTGTTGGTTGTAGTTACATAACCAATGACATTCATTAGCAATGATCAAGCCGACCAGTATTAGGTTATGGTACCATAGGATCTGACAAATCCCGTTATTCTCTATACCCATGGTTATGTGTGGGTATTCTGGGTAATGACTGAATCTGTAATTATTAATTTACCCTTTGGTAAGGGTTTGTTAAGAACGAGAACGAGTTGGAACGATGAACGAGTCAAGAAGGTTTGAATGTTATTAGAAAATCGACCATAAAGTAGTTTCACAATTAAAACAAGAACGATTTGAATGATTTGAACGATTTCACAAAATGTTTTAACGATAGGGTAAACATTTGGACATGATTTACATTTGATCATGCATTTCCACGAAACATAGTATTGATTTAAACCAAGTTTTACTTCAATACTTTGTTTTGTGCGTTTCACCTATGGTTTAGTTGATGCATTTCACTAGCCATACATATCATTTTGGTTATACATTACATGGTTTACATTTGACACAAACACTTTTGACGTTGGTTATACCTATTACATGATCTACATTGAACATAAACATTTTGACAGTGATATACACATTTAGTGGTTTACATTGAACATAGACATTTCGGGAATACATTTGGCAGTTGGTTTACACATAGACATCTTACATTGTTGGTTTGGTTTGAGTAAGTGATTTAAGTAACGAGGCGTGTGTAATATGATATAAGCATGGTGGATACGCCGCTGGTACTTCCTATATATAAGTGCTTATATGGTATTACATATCGTAGCGTTGTTTAAATCATTTCAATTTAAACATATAACATTTTATACAAATAACATACTTTCCACAATACATTGTTGTACAAACAACTTAACTTATACAAACTCATTTTACATGGTTATTCATTTAATCATGCATTATTCTCTTATTTATACATATCATCTGAACTTATTATATTTCAAATGATTTACAAAGACAAAGCAAATTACAAGGTTCATGACTAAACATTTTCTTAAACATAAGTCATGAATCTTATTTTCACAAAACCTATGTACTCGCCAGCATTTCTTTGCTGACCTCGTTTTCACATGTGTTTCAGGTATTGTTGAAAGATATCGATTGATAGGATGCATGCTCACATAGGACTGGACAAGGCCTTAGTGACTCAATAACAATGATAGACTATGTTTAAATTGTGTATTTAGATTTCCAGACGATGTAATTATTCAATGTTTAATAAAATGAAACACTTTTTGGTATCCATGGTTATGAAACATTAATTCTGTTACAACACTCCCCGACGTTTCCGCCACGTTTTGTATGTTACACGTGGTCGGGGTGTGACATTCTGCCTTTAATTGCCTTCATCACCTCCACTACACTCCAACTTGTCTTTATAACCTCGAAATCCATTCTTACTGATTTGTAAAACACCAGCAACAACTGACATCCAATCTTTAGCAACGGCTTCAAACTTCTCAGTAACTCTTATCTAATTCCGAGCAAGTACCTCCAGATTCTCTCGATCCAAGTTCAGCAAATCTGTCAGATCAGTCAAACAGTAGGATTCATCACCATCACACACAATCACAGCTTGACCTAACGTTTCATCATATGCCCAGAAATGCATAGTCTTTAGAGCCCCGTTGGGAATCTTCTTAACCAAAGGAATTTTATTTTCTTTGTCAGTCGGTGGCCATGACACAATCTTCATCCTTTTGTTTGTACGCGGATCTCTAACACCTTCAGCAGGAGTGACAATGGATTTAGCAGTATGCATAGAGGAAATCCACGTGCAACCTGTCACACCCCCAAAATACCACATGCGAAACCCCCGTGAGGCGTGTGACGTACCAGGATCCAAGCCACCAATCACATTGAACTCATAAATATATTTAAATAAAACTTTCATTCATTAATATAAAGTGTTACAAACGTTACATATCATTCATTGTATACAGAGGAAGCATAACTTATTTGTTAAGTGTTTCATAAACCATGTGTACATAAACAATTAAGCTTGTTTTGAGTTCCCATGTATCTCGACCCATGACCACTCCAGCATCTCAGACAGCAAGTCCCAATGATATAAACCTACAAACCTGCAAGCATGCAGACAAGTGTGTCAGACGACGCTGGTGAGTTCAAAGTTTTGTTAACGTGTTTAGTTACCAGATATGAGTATAAAACGTTTCAGTGATTTGATTTGATGTTGTTATTAACTCGATTACCGCAGATGGCTACTAGATTTATTTGCCCAACCCCAACGTCTCTATCAAAACATTGGTCATGATTTAAGGTAATTAGTTCACGCCTGTCCTCCCTGGTACGGTGTGAGGGTGCCAAACCTAATAGCGCTATCAACTAAATACCTCGTTGCCTCCCCGGTAACTATCGGTAGATGTAAGGGGTCTTATATGATAGAAATGAGTGTAATAACCAACATCCAATAACCCGACGTTCCTCCCCGGAACAATTACCAGATATCCCTCCCCGGGACGCATGCTTTGAAAAAGAGCAGTGAACTCACCTTGGTTTGCTTGGTATGATTAGTTAATTGTTCACACTTAGTTAATCGAAGCCTATGGTGTTCATGTACACGTAATCAGTTTACATTCGCATGACTCGCATATAAATTGTAATCATATTGTGTTCA
Organism: Helianthus tuberosus; assembly: GCA_030545235.1. Lineage (NCBI taxonomy): Eukaryota > Viridiplantae > Streptophyta > Magnoliopsida > Asterales > Asteraceae > Helianthus > Helianthus tuberosus. Next base: position 32,987,021 of record CM060393.1, read on the forward strand.
AGCAACAATCACCAAGTAGCACATAAACAGTTATTCAACTCAAACGAATCCGAAATTCACATGTATGTTTCGTAACAGTGCTTAATAGTTAAGTGAGCTATTCATCATAAATATCACTGTACGTTACATAATATATACTCAGTTCACACATGTATTCACATCCTATGCATATCATACAACAATAGTTAAGTATTACACAACAGGTAACTGGGTTACTCCACTAATTCATTTATCAAAAGTTAACACCCTATTTAACTACCACGTCAGATCCAACCATATGCTCATATCATGTGATGCTTACATGTGTTCACAACAATCATCATTTAATCACATACAATCAAGGTTCTAGCTTATCATCATAATAACCATCTATCCTATCATCCCATGACCGATTACATGCATAAAGAATATTGTACTGACATCATCAAATCATTACTCCATGCAAACCCTATCCCCATGATTATTAGGGTATCTATCACGTGAACAGCCCCCATGTGATGTCATGTTTAAACATTAACGGCCCAATTGAATTCCTTTTAGTTGCAATATTGGCAGAATCATTTAAAAGTTGTAGGCTGAATCATTGATTCATAACTTATCTTATCTTAGTTTACAACACATTGGACCACATGCTCACTGTCTCGACGAAAGTCCCTAACATTCATCGACTTCATTCATGGCGAAACCACATATGTTTTGTCGACTTCATTCATGGCGAAACCACATGTTTCATCGACACAAGCCCCGACGAAACTCCCATGTTTCTTCATTGCCAGCTTCAACGAAACTCCCAGGTTTCGTCGTCACCGGCTCCGACGAAACTCCTATGTCATTTACAGATTCTGGTTCGTCAAAATCAAGCAGTTACATCGCTAAATTTCGTAACAGTAATTAGCACATCACAACAGGATCAATGGATTACACAATAACAGTTTCATAAGTTATCATTCATTGACACCCTAATAATTCTAATTCACCGTTTTATATCATGAGTATTCCCAGACTCTAAATCTCATTATGGTATCACAACAATCCTAGTGTTCCTGTTACCCAGATTTGTAATTATCCTCATGTTTAACCATGTAATTCAGATTAACCGAAATCTATCACAAGCAATTAAAAAGGGTAAATCTTAAAGAACATAATCACGGCGTGTTTCTATCATCATCAAAAGCCACGATCCTTTGAACTATCGATTAAACTGTTTACACATGACAAAGAACAATCAATCAACAAAACTAAATTAAGAACGGATCCACTAACCAAGATGGTATGCCGCCGATTAGTGATGAACAGGAATACTTGTAGAGGAGGAGTTCGATCAAAGGTAATGACACTTTGGATGAAGGTGTTGCCGTCGAGTAGGGAGAGAGTGGAGTTCTAGGGTTTGTGTCTTGTGTTGGTGCCAGTATAAAAGAAACCACATGCAAAGGAGGTGTGGGCCTATATATTTCGTATGAGTTTTCTTATGGAATTCATAAGCATGGGATGGCCCAATATTAACTTATAAAGGGAAGGCGGAATAGTGCGGCCCAGTTATTCAAAATCCAAACATATTGTGCGATTACCTATTAAGTATGTAATTCAGGCATCATGTAATACTATAATTAACACGTACATGCTTATGACATTCACAAAATAAACTCATGATCATTCATTTAATTAAACATTTCAATTTAATAGAATACGTACACGCAATTAACGAAGAATCAGTACAAGGGAAAAGCCCTACAAATTACGGGTTGTCACATCATCCCCAACTTGAAAGAAATTTCGTCTTGAAATTTGATAAGCAGGCTCGGAGGAATGCAGTGATAGGTGAAGATGACTGTGGACTTTTCTCATGTGCCACACAACCTCTCTCTACAATCTTTCAAAGAACAAATATCCACGTCCTCCAGGTTTATCATCCACATAAGGCGAATTCGCAAGTATGGATAAATCCACTTTAGTGAATGTCTGAAATTTAGCAGGTTTCTTATACCATTCGACTGATCCAACCTTTCTTTTGATCCACCATCTATGACGATCATGATTAAAACCCCAACTTATAATACCTGAGTGGTTCCCAATTGTATCATAATAACTTTCACCAACATCCATTAGATGATGAGTAACTCGAACATCTTCATCAGCACGATTAAGGTTTTTGTTCTTTAATATTACATATTCTCCTTTCTGTTTCAACCTCTCAGCCTTTACTTTATCAGCATCTTTATCAGTTACTCTTTTAAAATACTGATCCATAGCAGCAGCTCTGTTAGCGTCATACTTTGCAAAAGCTCTTGCTCGATCTTCCTTAGCTTTCCTTCTATTCTCCGTGTCAGTCGGATCAGAAAATTCATTACCAAACTTCTTCTCTAGTTTTCCACGAAGATCATACACCATGTTAAACAACAAACTGACGTCACCTTGTAGTTGATCAATTTGTTGATTCTTTTGTACAATTGTGTCTTCGAGCTGAATAATCTTGGCATCTTTGTGGATCGAGTCTTGTTCAAGCACAACAATTCTTTTCTTCATCTCCCTCATACTAATAAACTCATCATCATCACTTGAATCGTCAATGAACGGCATTCTCACTGGTTCTTCAGGCCGTTTCCACTTGAACTGCATGGTTCATCATGAACTGTACCAGACGAACTTGTAATAGCAGCAGTTACAGGTAGTGTTGGCTCTTCATTTGGAACTGAAGGATCGAAAGGAGGATTTCCCATCTTTTCAGTTATAGACTTTAACAGCAGAGCCAAACTCTCAGACGAAATCACAGGTTGAATAGTAGAAACAGCTGAACTAACTTCGGCTTCAGGAGGAAGCTCAACTTCATCATCATCATCATCACAACTAATTTCAACACCTTCTTCATCAGAATCTCTGTCTAAGGCTCTTCCTCAGCAGCACCTTGAACAAGGTGTTCTTTGACAATCATAACATTAACTGGAACATTTACTGGTACAGCATTAACATGTTCTAACCCTGCTATGCTAATCCTCGCTTGGTTAAATCATTCTTTACGAACGTTACTCAAGGAGCAATGAGCCATAGTTAAGTTCATCAAGTGCAGGAGCCCGAAATAAACATTTCTACTTCCGTGAGGTATGCTGAGGTCAAGACCCTTTCCGTGTGAAAACAACATACTTAAGTATAGCTTCATCGTCCTCGTTGTTCTGTACTTATTCCTCTTTGACCAAAAGTTGGTCATCTACTTCAACCAGATACGACCATAATATCATGATTAATAGCAACCGAAAATCTGCCTTCCCTCTGTATGAACGCGTCAAGACGCTAAAATTTTGGAAATAAAGGACATAATGCCTGACTTGAGTTTCATCCAGGCTGATAACGAATTTACCTGAATCACCTGTTCTAAGCAACTACTATCTGCTTCTCGAACCCTTACGTACGATGGCATCATCATTGATCTCCAGCAACAATATCGCATAAAAAAGAAAATCTCTTACACTCACTTTAACTACTTTCATGCCAGTTACTTTGAGTAAATTCTCGGTGGTGCACCCAACACACATGATCCTATAATTTCAGTATTTTGGCCACTAACAAACTACCTTAACACAATTCCTGTTCAGTTTATTTTGTCGACCCTTCGTTTGTGACGTATGACATTCGTGTCCATTTGGGTAACCTCAGAATATACATTAGATACACTTGATTTGTGAAGTGTTGGCTACTTAATATTCAGATCACTCCATGATAACAAATTACTGCCTTCTACAAGTCACTCAAATTCAAACGTGTTGAGCTCACCCAAACTATATTTTGTGCAACAACCCCCCTGTCATACATGTTAAACCCATCCGTCAATGACATACCGATGGATGACACATTGGTGTTCCAACCCTTGTGAGAATCGCCCGTGCTTAACGTAACTTGTTACAACATTCTTTATCATTGACCCCCATTAACTCAACTTATATTTCTACTTAAGACCAAATACAAATTGACATGTATCAGTGTTTTCCTTTGTTAGCCTAACTTAATCTCCATTTGAAATCCATGTGCACGAATCTAATCCGAGGTATCACATTCTCTTCGAGCCAGAGTAGCTTCGTCAACTAAAATCTTGACGTTAGTGTCACTTCAATGACGTTGGCTGTATCTGATTACAAAGTAAGTTATAAACTTCGTCTTACTCGCAAAAAGGAAACCAAACCACTTGAATTCAATACCTTGATACCATCTTGAAATTGTGTCACTTATTTACTTTCGCGTATACTTACATTGTAAGCAACTCCCTATGACTCTTGATAGTCGCACTTATGTGCACCTAATCTTGTTGAAGTCGATTCGTTGCTTCGACAATCGACTATACTGTACCTATATATAATCCCTTGAAACTTGTTCGGATGAACAATTGAACCTCATATGTCATCAACGGTCATCTTAATAATGCAGTCTGATTTTATCTCACTTCATTGTACCGTCAAATTCTTGTCGCTCTCCCTAGCAATGAACTCTCAACTGTGGTCCTAAAAATATCATAATCTAAGTTTCAGGATGAAATTTCTATCAACAAGGGAATGATGTGACATCCGACAATTTCAGATTATAAACTACTCTCGTAAACTCTTTTGTCATGATCACTAATTCACAAATTTCACTTAATTGGAATTAATTAAGTGCATTAAACATTACATAAGTTTAAACATAAATATACATGTAGCAGTAATTCTTCGGGGGAATTACTGGACGTGGCAGTAATTCGGGGAATCACTGGATCACACATGAATGTGTCCATTACCCTACATTAGTAAATTTTTGGGACGAAAATTATATCAACTTGGGGATGATGTGACAACTTGCATTTTCAAGTTATTACCGTTAACTTGCTCAGTTAAAAATTCATGATCTTGTAGCACTTACGTACTTGCATGCACGTTAAACATAGTTTATAACACGTGAAATAACATAAACTAGTGGGACTAGTTTCGTTAAACACAAAGTTGAATTGATAAGTTTCTACTAAAGTTTTAAGGTTTTTAAACTTGAGGGGCTTAATGTGAAGATAACAAAAAAAGGCTCCTAAACTCGGTCACTCCCATAAACTCGGACACTCCCATAAACTTAGACACTCTCAAAAACTCAGACACTCTCATAAATTCGGACACCCTCACAAACTCGGACACCTTCATAAACTCGGATAACCTTAACCCTCACAAGCGCGAACACACCCTTAACCCTTCATAAACTCGGACACACCCTTAACCCTTCATAAATTCGGACACACCCTTAACCCTTCATAAATTCGGAAACACACCCCCTTTCCTTAACTTCGGAATCCTTGTTTATTAGGTAAACTCGGACCAAGTTTCATATTTATATAAATTCGGAACTCTTATAAACATAGACTTGGAACCCTTGGGCTTTCCAGTATATATATCATGAAAACTCTAAACCGTAACATAGTTTCTGTGATTCTTGTTTCTTTTCGGTGAACGACGACTTCATCACTCTGGGCTCTCGAATCTTATGTTCTTTAAGCTTTCTCTTGATCCTTATTGTTTCTGGCAATCTATCCCACTCTGTATATAGTTTTCGTTATATGTGAGTCTTGACTGAGATCGATAGATTTAGTGATTTCGCAACCTCCGATCCCTGATCCCCGGGAACGGGCGGCAGCGAGCTAGTTTCGGTGGTATCGTGTATAGTCTAATTTGGCAGCGAAAATTTTTATCAGGACCGTAGTTAGGAAATGTTTATCAGAGTAAAACCACCATATTTGATATTAATAATTACATGGGTAAAACCCAAGTTTTTTATTACAATACGTTTATAGGGATAAACCCTATTTTATTTGAATTAAAACGCCTTCTTTATTTAGGTAACTTTTATAGCCACTTTTCCAAGCCTTCAGTGCTGTCCAGCTGGCTTCTAATTGGCTTTCACATGGTGTTACCTGAAACACGTTTTAAAAACATTTGTCAGTGGAAATACTGGTGAGTGAATCCCAGTTTAATCAAGAAACATTAATTTAATTTAAACAGTATTGAGAGCGATCACATTGTTTATTTCTACACAATTACTCCTTTTAGTGCTGTCAATCCTGACTTGTGGGTCATATTACACATTGGCTAACTCATTGTCCAATGGTAACGTATTGTCATCCCGACTTACTACTCACAGTGTAGTACATTTTGTATACAAAACCCCAACATACCGGCAGTAATTGGAGAATTACAAAGACTCAATCACTGCTAAATTGCATTGTAAAATAGTTAAGGTTTTGTAAAAACTGTTAACAAAAAGGAGATTACTCACATTGCTGTCTTAGATTTTTCGTAAGGGTTTCCTGGTGATAATCTAAAATTTACACAAACGTACACGTGTTAGTATAATAACCCATTTTAACATTAGCAATACCCTCCCCGAGACGGCATTCCAATGACTACGTCGGGCAGAACCACGACAGCCATTACGGAATCCTAGATCAATCGGGCATCGTATCTATTACGTATCCAGGGGTTATAATACTTACAACGGGGCATAACTTCGCTAATTAGGGGGTATAATTCCCGCTTATAAAGCCTAATATTCAGATTTTGAGATTGAGAAACGAATTGTGAGCGAATTCTGGTTGAACCTGATGGCCTTCTTATATAGGTGCTGAAACTGGTCCTCACGCGGCCCGCGTAACACATGGGCTGGGCTTACGCGGCCCGCGTCAACCCTGGTCAACAGGGTAGCTTGCCCGGGTCATCTACTAGGCTTGACACGATGATGACACGTGTCATCACCGGGCTACGCCACATTTTGGGTTCTAACCTTCATACCGTCCGTGTAAGGTTTGGGGTGGGTCTACGCGGCCCGCCTCAACTTACAATTTCAGTTTTTAATTATTTTAAATACTATTTAATGTATTTCGGGCTTGGTTTTCTCTTACGGGGTGTATTTAAAGATATATTGGGACATTTTACACTATATCAGGGTGTCAGAAATATTCGAGAGTGTTAGTTTTATTTGAGGATTGTTACATCCTCCCCACCTTGTTTTAGAGCTCGTCCTCGAGATCTACTGGAACAAGTGTGGATATTTTCTTTGCATTTCTGATTCAAGCTCCCATGTGTACTCAGGTCCTCTTTTGGAGTCCCACTTCACTTTGACCAGAACTAGTCTATTATGTTTGAGATTCTTGATTTTCTTGTCTTCAATCTGTAGAGGCCTTTCTACAAATTTGAGTTGTTCATTTACCTCTATATTCTTAAGAGGTACTATTAGCGATTCATCAGCTAAGCACTTTTTAAGATTAGATACATGAAATACATCATGTTGATGTATTCCTGCCATTTCCTCTGGCAGTTGTAGCTGATAGGCTACAGGTCCTATTCTTCTAATAATCTCAAAAGATCCAACATACCTGGGACTTAGCTTTCCCCGTTTGATGAATTTTACTATTCCTTTCCAAGGAGAGACTTTTAACAATACCTTATCTCCTACTTGAAATTCCAATGGTTTGCGTCGGTTATCAGCATAGCTCTTCTGTCGATCTCGTGCTGCTTTCAGTCTTTCCTTGACTTGAATAATCTTGTCAGTTGTTTTTTGTACTATCTCAGGTCCAGATAGTTGCTTTTCCCCAATTTCTGCCCAACAGACTGGGGTTCGGCACTTTCGTCCATAAAGTGCTTCGAATGGTGCAGCATTGATACTTGTGTGATAACTATTATTATAAGAAAATTCTATTAAAGGTAAGTGATCGTCCCAATTACCTCCGAAATCAATTACACAAGCTCTAAGCATGTCCTCCATTGTCTGGATTGTCCTTTCGCTTTGTCCGTCCGTTTGAGGATGATAAGCTGTGCTCAGATTTAACTTGGTTCCCACTGCCTTTTGGAAACGTGACAAAAAATGAGAGGTAAATCGACTATCCCTATCAGAAACAATTGATAAAGGAATTCCATGTAAAGAAACAATTTCATTTACATATAATTTAGCTAACTGTTCCATGCTGAAAGTTTCCTTCATTGGTAGGAAATGAGCTGACTTGGTTAGCCTATCTACAATCACCCAGATTGTATCATTACCTTTCCTTGTTTTGGGTAATTTAGTAACAAAATCCATTGTTATTAATTCCCATTTCCACACTGGCATTTCTAATTGCTGTAACAAACCTGAGGATTTCTAGTGTTCAGCTTTAACTTGTGAACAAGTTAAACATTTAGAAACATAAGCTGCTATGTCCTTCTTCATTCCTATCCACCAGAAATTTTTCCTTAAATCCTGGTACATTTTATCATTTCCTGGATGCATCGTATACTTAGACTTATGGGCTTCTTCTAATATACGATGACGTAGGTTTCCTAATTTAGGTATCCACATTCTCTTTTTATGGAATCTCCATATTCCATCTGTTCCTTGTTCTAATTCTTTTAGCATACCTTTTAGCTTTTCAGTATCTTCCTTGATTACTGATTCTTGGGCTTCTCTTATTTGATCATTTAAATCTACTTGTAGATTTAACTTAAGAGAACGTACCCTTTTTGGTTTTTCATGATACTTTCGGCTTAAAGCATCTGCCACTACATTTGCTTTTCCTTCATGATACTGGATATCACAATCATAATCGCTAAGCATTTCCATCCAGCGTCTTTGTCTCATATTCAACTCCTTTTGCCCGAAAATATACCTTAAACTTTTATGATCAGCGAATATGGTAAACTTACTACCATAAAGGTAATGTCTCCAAATCTTAAGGGCAAAAATTATAGCTCCTAACTCTAGATCATGGGTTGAATAATTTTCTTCATGATTCTTAAGTTGCCTAGATGCATAAGCTATAACCTTTTGACGTTGCATTAATACACATCCATAACCTAACTTAGAAGCGTCACAATAGATTACAAAATCTTCAGTTCCTTCTGGTAACACTAGTATGGGTGTATGGGTTAATCTTTGCTTAAGAATTCTAAAAGCTTCTTCTTGTTTTGGTCCCCATTCAAACTTATTGGATTTACAGGTTAACTTAGTTAAAGGAATGACTATTCTAAAAAAATCTCGAATAAATCTTCTATAATAACCGGCCAATCCTAAGAAACTTCTAACCTCGGTTGGTGATTCAGGGGTTTTCCATTTAGTAATTGCCTCAATCTTTGTGGGATCCACATGAATTCCTTCATGGTTCACTAAGTGTCCGAGAAACTGTACCTGTTCTAACCAAAATTCGCACTTTGAAAATTTAGCGTAAAGATTTTCCTTTCTTAATAAACTTAAAAGCGCATGCAAATGATTTGCATGTTCCTCTTTATTCTTAGAGTAAATGAGAATATCATCTATGAAGACGATTATGAATTTATCCAAATATGGCTTACATATTCGGTTCATCATGTCCATAAATGCAGCTGGGGTATTGGTTAAACCAAATGGCATGACAGTAAATTCATAATGGTCATACCTTGTTCTGAATGCGGTCTTAGGAATGTCTTCTTCCCGTACCTTTAATTGATGATATCCTGACCTTAAATCGATTTTAGAGAAAAATCGAGCTCCTTGTAGTTGATCGAACAGATCATCGATTCTCGGTAATGGGTACCGATTCTTAATCGTGACTTTGTTCAATTCTCGGTAGTCAATGCACATACGCATTGATCCGTCCTTCTTTTTAACGAATAAAATCGGCGCTCCCCATGGTGACGAACTTGCCTGTATGAATCCTTTTTCCAGCAATTCATCTAATTGTTTCTTTAATTCTTGCATTTCTGCAGGTGCCAAACGGTAAGGTGCTTTGGCAATCGGTGTTGTTCCAGGTAATAAGTGAATTCTGAATTCAACTTCTCTGTCCGGTGGTAGTCCTGGTAATTCTCCTGGAAATACATCTGAAAACTGAGACACTACTGGAATGTCTTTTAGTTCTTTTCCTTTAGTGTTAGTGATTATGGAAATCAAATACACTATAGAACCTTTTCTTATATAATTTGTCATTTTCATCACAGAGATGAATTTAGTAGATTTGGAAGTTTTATATCCTTTAATTGTGATCTTTTCACCTTTTGGTGAATTTACTTGAATTGACTTTTGATCACATAAAATACTGGCTTTATTGGTTATTAACCAATCAATTCCTAAAACAATATCAAATCCTGCTAGATTCATTGGGTAAAGGTTTGCCATAAACTTTTGGTTTAAATTTCTATTCTTGCTCCCTGCAAGATTTCAGAAATCTTAACAGTTTCTCCATCAGATGTCTCTACAAGACATTCTTGTGGTAGTTTAGTTAATGACCGATTTAGAAGTTTGCAAAACGAAGTATTGATAAAACTTTGGTTTGCACCAGAGTCAAATAATACTTTAGCAAAAACATCATTAACTAAAAACGTACCAGCTATCACGTCTGGAATCATCTTGGCTTCATCAGTAGTCAGAACAAATGCTCTAGCACTTTTAGTGTTCTTGTTGTTTGCAGCTGGGGCTAATTTTGGACAGTTTGGCCTGATATGACATTTTTCTCCACAGTTGTAGCATAATCCATTACTGGACTTCTTCCTGCAATTTTCTTCCTTGTGTCCTGGCATCTTGCAATAATTGCAAAGAGTGGAGCCTTTTCCTGAATGCTTTTTCTTGCAGACCTTACAGAAAGGTGCAGAGGTAGAACCCATATTCCTACGATTGTAATTCCCAGAACGGAATTCTTGAGTAAGCTTTTGGGTTAAGTTTCTCCTCTGTTCTTCTTCTCTAGTACGGATTAATTCATCTGTCAATGTATTTGTTAGTTCTACAGCTTCTTCTATGGTTTGAGGTCTAGCTGCTTTGACTACATGTCTAATATTTCCAATTAATCCCAAGATGTAACGGGAGATTAATACCGGCTCTGGTGATGCAAGGGTTGGTACTATCCTAGCATATTCAAAGAATGTGGTAGTATAACCCTTACTATCTACCCCGGTCATCCTAAGGTTCAGAAACTTATTAGCTATTTATTCCTTTTCATTGGGAGGGCAGAATTTCCTTTCTACCATATTCTTAAATTCCTCCCATTCCATGTTGTAAACATTATCACTTCCTCTTGACTGGAGGATAGTGTTCCACCATTCTAAGGCTGAGTTCTTAAATAAATTAGAAGCAAACATTATTTTATCTTCTTCAGCACATTTGCTTATTTTTAAAACAGCCTCAGTTTTCTCTATCCAGCGTAGGGCTGCAATGGGTCCTTCATTGCCCGAGAATTCTATTGGTTTACAGGACCAAAATTCCTTGTAAGAACAACCATAAGGCATGGTTCTTCTTCTTTTGGGAATGGGCGCTTGAAGTACGGGTCCATTGTTCACGCTGTTTTCTGGTTCAGTTGGTCGCTTACTGCTATGCTTACTTTTATTATTCGCTTCTTGAATCGTTTGAATAATAAATGGCATTGCATCTATGATTCCTTGTGCCACTATGTGTTGAACTGCACTATTATCCATTTGGTTTCTATTGTTATTGATGCTCGGATTCTCATTAACCACGTTAATGTTACTCTGGTTATCGTTATTCAGATTTCCTTGATTTCCTTCGTCGGCCATCTGAATTTTAAACATTTACCCCATATTAATATCACAAAATAATATTTCATATAGTCGTTCACATGACACGCAATTTAGCCAAAAGCGTCGATCATTGTGACTTTTACTCTATTCATATATTATTATGCATCTATTACATACCAGTACTGAAATAAAAATTACAATACCAACTGAAATAGAATTACACTAATAGTAATAGGCATCCGTACACACATATTTTATTTTATTTGATTTTTATTTTATTATTATTATTATATTATTACTATTACCATCTCACCATCACACTTACGGATATGGATTCATCCAAAAATCCATATTGCACTCATCGTATTTCCATACGAGACGCTCTCCCACCTGTCGCATTCTCTCACTGCTTTCTAAAATTTCCTCACCAAATGTCCTAAGTTCTTGTACGTTTTCTGCACTCATTGGGGGTGCAGGTTCTAGGACTGGGTTCGGAATCTAGGGTGTGGGTTCCTGGTATGGGGGTGAAAGTGCCTGAAATTGGTAAGGATCTTCTAAGATCTTCCTAATGTATTCGTCATGGTAATAGGGATCTAAAGGGTCCATACCTGGGTAGGTTCCTATGTTCTGCATGGGTGTGTCTTCATGTATCGGGTAACGTTGCACATAGTCCCTAACGTCATCCCACCAGGGATCGTAATTTGGGTCTAGGGGGTTTGGTGCAGGTACCCTAGGGATTTCTTCCGGATTGAAGTCATGCATCTCCACTTGGTTTTCAGGGTTTTCTATCTCCATGGGTTGGTCAGGGATTGGTGGCTGTGGTTGGGGTGCTATTATTTGTTCCAGATTTGGGTCAGCTGCAGTGGTTGCTAGTATGTGGATGTTGGCTATACCCCTATTTATCATATCCTGAGCATATGCATATGTCTCTCTCTTGGCTGCTGCTAATACCCTCTGATCTTCCAACTTTTTTCATACGTTTTCTACGCTCGTGTGCCCCTCTACTGAACCATCCCCTCTTTTTCTGAGGAAATGGCTCTTCTGATTGAGCCTTAAACACAAAGATTCCTTCTTCCGTATCAGCAGAGTACCCTGAGAGGGCAGGCTGAGAAGAGGAGGTGCCTTCGCTTCTAGGCGAACCAGACAATTGACGATACGCGTCAGATGGTCCTTGGTCGCTCATACTGTAAACTAACAGATAGTCAAATAACACATAACAATTAAATACAGTTATGCACGTATTTCCGTAATTTATTTCCTAACACAAAATTTAAAATTTAAGTGTCAGCAGAACACTTCTTTGGCTTAGACCAGTGGCTAGGCTCTGATACCACCTTCTTTCGCAACCCCCGATCCCTGATCCCCGGGAACGGGCGGCCGCGAGCCAATTTCGGTGGTATCGTGTATAGTCTAATTTGGCAGCAGAAATTTTTATCAGGACCGTAGTTAGGAAATGTTTATCAGAGTAAAACCACCATATTTGATATTAATAATTACATGGGTAAAACCCAAGTTTTTTTTATTACAATACGTTTATAGGGATAAACCCTATTTTATTTGAATTAAAACGCCTTCTTTATTTAGGTAACTTTTATAGCCACTTTTCCAAGCCTTCAGTGCTGTCCAGCTGGCTTCTAATTGGCTTTCACATGGTGTTACCTGAAACACGTTTTAAAAACATTTGTCAGTGGAAAATACTGGTGAGTGAATCCGAGTTTAATCAAGAAACAATAATTTAATTTAAACAGTATTGAGAGCGATCACATTGTTTATTTCTACACAATTACTCCTTTTAGTACTGTCAATCCTGACTTGTGGGTCATATTACACATTGGCTAACTCATTGTCCAATGGTAACGTATTGTCATCCCGACTTACTACTCACAGTGTAGTACATTTTGTATACAAAACCCCAACATATCGGCAGTAATTGAAGAATTACAAAGACTCAATCACTACTAAATTGCATTGTAAAATAGTTAAGGTTTTGTAAAAACTGTTAACAAAAAGGAGATTACTCACATTGTTGTCTTAGATTTTTCGTAAGGGTTTCCTGGTGATAATCTAAAATTTACACAAACGTACACGTGTTAGTATAATAACCCATTTTAACATTAGCAATACCCTCCCCGAGATGGCATTCCAATGACTACGTCGGGCAGAACCGCGACAGCCATTACGAAATCCTAGATCAATCGGGCAGCGTATCTAATACGTATCCAGGGGTTATAATACTTACAATGGAGCAGAACTTCGCTAATTAGGGGGTATAATGCCCGCTTATAAAGCCTAATATTCAGATTTTGAGACTGAGAAACGAATTGTGAGCGAATTCTGGTTGAACCCGATGGCCTTCTTATATAGGTGCTGAAACTGGTCCTCACGCGTCCCGCATAACACATGGGCTGGGCTTACGCGGCCCGCGTCAACCCTGGTCAACAGGGTAGCTTATCCGGGTCATCTACTAGGCTTGACACGATGATGACACGTGTCATCACCGGGCTGCGCCACATTTTGGGACTCTCGCGGCCCGCGTAAACTAATGGGGGTCTTACGCGGCCCGCTTGAACTTAAGAAATCAAACGGAATCAGGTTCTAACCTTCATACCGCCCGCGTAAGGTTTGGGGTGGGTCTACGCGGCCCGCCTCAACTTACAATTTCAGTTTTTAATTATTTTAAATACTATTTAATGTATTTTGGGCTTGGTTTTCTCTTACGGGGTGTATTTAAAGACATATTGGGTCATTTTACACTATATTAGGGTGTCGAAAATATTCGAGAGTGTTAGTTTTATTTGTGGATTGTTACAAGTGATTTCTTGAATACATGCAAACTAGGGATTGACTAGAAACTTCATGCTTATGAGTATTGTATGTATATGTATGCAATATGTATGTATGAATGCGGGGGGTATACATATGTGTATGTACATGCGCAGGCTAGAATAATTGTTGGAATGTATATACATGTGTAGATGTATGTTATCTGTGAAATCATGATTTTATGTAGAGGATGGAATGAATAGATTAAGGAGTATGCTATGTATGATCCTTGTTATGGGTTGTTATGTATGGGTGTGTTCATATGCATGAATGGTCATGGAATTAACATGCACTGTGCGGTAGGTATAAAAATATGTGTATGTGTATTAGTACATGATGACGAGTGAGTGTAAGAATGTGTATGTATGGGCGAGAATGTAATGTTATGTGTGGTTTGGATGTTGTGATGTATGTATACATGTGAAACCGTAAGAGGAAACCCTTGATGTGGAGGTGTGTATGCGATATGTATGTAGTTACATATATGTGTGTTATGTATACATGGGTAAGACTGTATGTACGTATGCATGAACAAAACTTGATGATGATATGATAACAAGAATGAGCATGTGCACGTGACAACCTGTATACATATGACTATGTCTTGGATTTTGTGTTAGGTTAGTGTGCATGGTAATACAGTTGTGATATATGAACACTGATTAGGTGCTTACATGTATGCATATTACATGATAGTATACTTGTAGAATCAATGTGACTTACGTGAATGATAGCTAACACTAAAACGGTAACCATATCGGGATGTGGTTGAGCACACCGACTATTAGTCACTATAATTCTAGCCAAGCAAATTAAAGGTGAGTTCACGGCCCCTACTATTTTAAATGTTTTTAAAACACATGGGGAGAAAGCATGCGCTACATTACGGTAAAGTAATGTCATAATGTTACGGTAAGGTAATGTCACAACTATTAGGGGTTTTGTTATATTAGTTATGGTCACAAAGTAGCATTTATCACATAAAGTCCTCACAAATTTTGGACCGTTAGTATTGGGTGCATAGCGGAGGAATTTTAAGTAGTACTACTGGGCTTGACAAGCCCCACTCGAGCTAGTCTCGCTAGCTAGACCGATAATGGTCAACAGGTGTAGAATTGGCCTAACTTATCACCATGGTCAGTGGTAGACCTCGCAAACAGAGGCAACAACACCCAGCTTCGGTTTCCAATTCTTTCGTGACGTAACTTAGTGATGTAGCAAGTGATACGATAATGAAGAACAAATCACGTTGATTTTACGAATACCCGTGACGATCTTCCCCAAACCCCTAAAATTCAACCCAAACGGTAAAGAATTTGAAGTGAAAATGGTTATTCTCAAATTGAAGTTTGACTATTAGAATTACAAGAGCAAGATATAAATAAAGACTGAAATTCAAAATGAGCCACAAAAAGGCCATAGGCCAAACACAATGTCATGGCCTCCAGAAATGTCATGGCTCGATCTTTTACACTTGGGCCTGCATCACTTAGGTTAGCTACACTACAACGTACTTTTTCGGGTTTGAAACAGTGGAAAACTCTTGAGAAACAATTTACTTTGTATCTGTAATTTAAAACCTATGAACTCACTCATCATTATGTGTTGACACTTGTTCTTGCATGTCTTTCTTAGGTTGATTGATAAGGTAGCACAAATCAAGACTAGGATGCATTATGGAGTTTCATCCATTTTCATTATATAGAATCCTAATAAAATATTTCAATGAAATTTTTAGAATGCCACAAATTCCTTCCTATTCAGAATTCCTTCGTTTGCCATCCCAATCATTTATATTAGTTCTTGTATTAAAAATGCTTTTATAAATCTTAATAAACTCAAGGGCTAAAAATGTAATTTACTCTCATAGTATATATACTATTGAAACCGGGGATGGATAAGATTATAAGAATCTATACTATATAATAAAAGAAACCTGTTTTGGGACACTTGTCATTCTCTTATTTAATTGATTAAAATTATTAATAATACTAATAATAATAATAATATTTAATCTAAATTAATACAAATTTTTATTATTAATTAATTTTATCAAAATTTTAAATATAATAGCATTAGTTACCTAATTATATAAATAATAGTTTCGATTACACTCAAAAACCCAATCGACTTCACAATAAAATTTTTAGATGTTTTATTATTATTATTATTATTATTATTTATTATTATTATTATTATTAGTATTTATAATTATTATTATTTATTATTATTATTATTATTTATTATTAGATACGGATTGGTTTTGTATCCATGATCTCAACGAAGTTATGAGGATGTTAGGGGACACTTGTCATTCTCTTATTTAATTGATTAAAATTATTAATAATACTAATAATAATATTTAATCTAAATTAATACAAATTTTTATTATTAATTTATTTTATCAAAATTTTAAATATAATAGCATTAGTTACCTAATTATATAAAAAATAGTTTCAATTACACTCAAAAACCCAATCGACTTCACAATAA
Source organism: Helianthus tuberosus (assembly GCA_030545235.1). Classification (NCBI taxonomy): domain Eukaryota; kingdom Viridiplantae; phylum Streptophyta; class Magnoliopsida; order Asterales; family Asteraceae; genus Helianthus; species Helianthus tuberosus. The sequence continues at coordinate 33,003,808 of CM060393.1, forward strand.
AATTTAGATGTTTTATTATTATTATTATTATTATTATTTATTTATTTATTATTATTATTAGTATTTATAATTATTATTATTTATTATTATTATTATTTATTATTAGATACGGATTGGTTTTGTATCCATGATCTCAACGAAGTTATGAGGATGTTAGGGTTTTCACAATGTGAGGCTGTTCCATATTTTTATTATCTGGTTCCTTGTAGTGAGATGTGTGATGGTCTTATGCCTTTAAAAACCATGTGTATTACACATATTAAATAAATGTAATTTTGTATACTAAATACTAAAAACGTCGTATATTTAAAAACCCCTGTATAGTCGGGTTGAATAAATCTACCAAATAATAAAAAAATTACATCCTTAAAACCCCGTATATTACACGTGTTGATTAGAACTTAAAAAGAGTTATATCTTTAAAAACCATGCGTATATCACATATTAAATAAATGGAATTTATATATTACATACTAAAAACGTCGTATCTTTAAAAACCCGTGTATAGTCAGGTTGAAAAATCTACCAAATAATAAAAAAAATTATATCCTTAAAAAACCCCGTGTATTACACGTGTTGAATAAATCTAATTTTACATAGCAAATGAAATTTTTATTATTAATAATATTTAATCAAATCTAAAATCTAATCTAATACAATTTTTTATTATCAATAATATTTAACCAAATCTAATAAGAATTCATACGAATTCCAAAGTTGATATTAACTTTCAAATAATAAAAAAAAAAAATCCACCTAACATCACAAATGTTTCCGTTAAATTCGATTAATTAATTTGTTCAACAATCACTATTATCTTTATCATTCAGTACGGTTAAGCGATTTATCATCATACAACCTCCCACCTATTCAATCATATGATTTTTCAATCTTATATTAACTAAATAAATAAAGATTAATATTCAATCTTATCCTACTTTAAATATAAAAAAATCCGTTAGTTCATATTAATATTCAATCTTATCCTACTTTAAATATAAAAAAATCCGTTAGTTTTTTTAAATATATATTTTTTATTATTTGGTATATAAAATCATATTTATTCAACCTATGTAAAACACGGGGGTTTTTAAAAAATATAACTTTTTTTTATTATTTGGTAAACAATATTACATTTATTCAACCCGTGTAATACAATGGTTTTAAAGATATAATTTTTTTATTATTTGATATATAATATTACATTTATTCAACCCGTACAATACATATGGTTCTTATAGATATAACTTATTTTATTATTTAATATATAAAATTACATTTCTTCAACCCGTGCAATAAAGGAGGCTTTTAAAAAGATAATGTTTTATTATTTGGTATATAAAATTCATTTATTCAACACGTGTAATACACGGGGTTATAACCTAGTAGTCTAATAAAGGTAACGTTGACAAGTGAATAACATGCCAAACACCCCCTATATCATATTCAAATATACCCGTTGCAAAATTACCTCCACTTTTCGTTGCAGTTTCTTCCTCTTTTCCATATATATTCCGTCAATGGCTTGACAGCTTAATCTCAACCACCCTGAAAGACTTTTATCAGTTACTTTCTGTGCACGTTATCTCAACAATGAACCTTCATAATCACATATTCCAGTTATCCGCAATGCTCATCTTCACATTTCCAATCATAAAACCCATAACATGCTTCCACCGTCGGTATCGGAGACTTTACACCGTCAGTTCTCACTCTCCGATATCAAATCCGCCACTAACAACTTCTCCGGTCACCTGATCATCGGTAAAGGCTCATTTGGAAACGTCTACAGAGCCAAAACTGTTACAGGAACAGTAGCAGTAAAACGGAGGGATATCGAGTCGAAGCAGGACCGAAAAGAGTTTCTAACAGAGTTGAGTTTGCTATCGGCGTTTCGGCATGCTCATCTCATATCTCTTATTGGATATTGCGATGATCTGGATGCGAATGAAATGATAATTGTGTATGAGTATATGGCTAATGGAACTTTAGCTGATCATATTTATAAAAAGAGTGGAAACTCTTGTTTTTTGAGTTGGGAGCAACGGCTCAAGATTTGCATAGGTGTTGGACGTGGATTGGAGTACCTTCACACGGGGACTGGGATTAATGAAATAGTTATACACCGTGATGTGAAGAGTTCTAATATATTGTTGGATGAGAATTGGGAACCTAGAATATCGGATTTTGGTTTGTGTAAAAAGTGTGTAGGTAATCAGGCTGATACGCCGATAGTTGCTAGTGTGAAAGGGACGCGAGGGTATATGGATCCTCACTATCGTAAGACGGGGGAATTGTCGACTAAGACGGATGTGTATTCATTTGGCGTGGTGTTGCTGGAAGTGCTTTGTGGTCGGCGGCCATTGGATTTTGTGGTGTCTGGTCGGCAAAAGTGGTGGGTGTCGTGGGCACAGCAATGTATCCGAGAAGGAGTTGCACACAGGGTTATTGATCGTGGTCTTAGGGGGAGAATTGCGGATGATGGATTGCGTATCTTTCAGGATATTACTCTGCAATGCTTGCATGAACGCCCTGATAAACGACCTACCATGGCTGAAGTGGTGGCCAAGCTAGAAGCTGCTTTGAAATCGCAATTTACCACGTATTCTTCTTCTTCGGAGGATGATGAGTTCATAAGGATATTCTTTGGCCAAGGTATGGATCAATAAACAACCTTAAACTGTACTATCTGTTTGTTTTTGGTATTTTGGGAAGTGCAGGATATGTTAATAATATTGCTTTTGTTTATTTTATTTTATTTCAGTTTCCAATTCAAGTTCTTATTCAAACTCAGATGCAGACTCACTTAGGTATCCTAGAGTTTATATCCCTTAATATTCCCTTTTGATGTGCCTGAATTTCACTATATTTTTGTATAATTTTTACAATTTTACTCCCCGACAGGCGCACAGTTGAGACAGGGTCGGGTAAGAGTGACACCACTAAACATGTATGTATTTCCTATCATCTTCTTGGTCCACCTTAATTTCTGTATATTGTATATAGTGATAGAATAGTTTGTACAGGATCCTGACTCAGAGTCAAACACCACCGCTGTAAGGAGGTCTAAATCATCGTATAAATACAGCGGTTTAGATGTACCTGGTGAACTCCGCAGCATTTCTGAAACATCTAATGGTGTTTCCGAGTTGGACAAACTGGCCAGGAGAATAAACCCACCCAGGTAACAAACTATTGAGATGCTCCTCTGTTACTTTTTGTTGAAACGATCTTCCATAGAGTTGCATATCCTTGAAATTTAAATATATTCAATCTCTTTGTCAGTGTTGTGGTTGATAATGAATCGTGCGAGAATGCTACTGTCATAGAGGTACTTGATAATGGCTATGACAATCCATGTACTTCAATATGTGAAGGATGAGAAACTAGCACAATTTGTTGCCTCCTCTGTCTATTAATCAAGATTTTTCATTGATATCTCCGTTTGTAGGTTGTTTTGTAACTTATTGGGCGACCATATTACTTGTTATGCAGGTTAATGGTGCTAGCACACTAGGAGTACTATTAGAACTTTTACAGGTTTTGACTGATTTTGATCTCAAAATCACTAAATTTTCCAGGACTAATGATGGATCTTGGTTTATGGATGGTATAACATGTTCTTTTCTCTTGACTCCTCGACCCATATTTGTTCTTGTTATACCCAACATTTGATTTGATGAGTACATTCTTGGTCCTTCAGTTTTCTATGTTATTGGTCATGGAGGGAACAAAATCACAGATGAAGACAAAATACAGAACATAAAGGAGGTGAGTTGTCTTTTGTTGTTTTAGATGAAACATAAAATGCTCTGGTATATGATTTACAAACATGTTTTTGGTTGATTGTTGTTACATATATTTTAATAATAGAGGGGCTAGAACTGTTACTATATATAAATATAGGGCCAAATATTTAAGTACTAAATAGCGGATTAACTTTTTAACTAATCTCTTAAAAGTAAGTTAAGCTCTTATTGTTGAAAACCACCTTCTTCAACTTAATCAAACAATGGATTTTACAAAAAAAATAAAATAAAAATCTCTTTGATTAAAATTGAAGGTACATAAATCCTTAACATATAATCCTGAACATCTTGAACAAGTAACTTACAGGAAACCAAATAAAATAAAACTAATATAAATCCTAACTCTTCCTAGTAAAATAAAATACACATAAAATAAACAAAATCCTCTAACTTTTGAATATTGACGAGATTAGTTCCAACAATCACCCCCTAATCATGTCAAGTTCCTCCTAGCTAGGTCTTGAATACCAAGTAAGACCCGAAGTTTTTCCACTTCAATACTCGGTCTCTTGTGTTCGCTTTGCGTCAACACCTTTGTTGCACCTGACACACCACCACACCCCTGTTTTCTCACTCATTTGGGATCGCATCCAAAACTTGTCCAAACATTTGAACCATTAACTACAAACAAAGCAACATCCTTTCTCTTCCACCTTGATCAAACCTGCTGCTTCACCACCTTTGAAGTTGATCCGATCTAAAACTGCACTACACCTGGGTTTTCACCCTCTTGCACCTGCAAACCTCCCAAATTTGATAAACCGCTCTAATACCAATTGTTGTTTGTTATTAATAAACAAAAAATAAACAAAGCTGACTTTATAAGGAATAATGGATTTTAATAATCCTAACTATTAGCCGTTGGCCGGCAACGATCCCAACTTAAAAAATAACCGGTGGTGGTCCCACTTTTTCATATATTGTAAACTAATGGACTTTTACTAAACCGGAAATGATAAGGGGACAAAAAGAAATTAAGGTTTTGTTAGTAAATGTCTATTAGTTTACAATATGTGAAAATGTGGGACAACCACTAGTTATTTTTGTAGTTGGGACCGTTGTCGGCCAACGGCTAATAGTTTGGATTATTAAAATCCAATATTTCTTTCTTTTTATTAGTTTAAAAACAACAGAAACAACACAAAAAACTTTTCTTTTGATAACTTTGAATTTGAGAATCACATTAAAGTGTAATGACCTTATCCTTAATTTCTTGATTCAATAATGACTTCAAATAACAAAAGCAACATGAAATCTGATTCTAATTAAACGTTCAATCCCAATTTGTCGCCGTTGGAATGGACTTAATTTGCCGATGCTTTTATTGAATGGGTTATTGGATTTTAATAATCCTAAATTTCACTAGTTGACCGATAATAATCCCAACTCTAAAAATTCCCTCCAACGATTCCAACTTGTAAGAATCGCCTGATGACGTCAAATATTCAATTGAACCTTCAATTGGTTGACAATCTGATCGATAATAACAAACCTCCCAAATTGATGAACCTGCTCTGATACCAATTGTTGGAAATGAGACCTTCTTCAACTTAATCAAACAATGGATTTAACAAGAAAAAACTCTTTAATTAAAATTAAATGTACATAAACCCTAAACATATAATCCCTATTTACACTGAACTTGAACAAGTAACCTACTCCTATAAGGAAACCAAATAAATAAAACTAATATAAATCCTAAATCTTCCTACTAAAATAAAATAAACAATTTAAATCATCCAACTTTTGAGTATTGACAAGATTAGTTCCAATAGTTACAATTGTACTTAAGCAAGGCCTAGCATGTACAATAGATTATCGATGAAATGTAATAACTTTCGCTATCTCTGTGTTTCATTCTCAAATTACTTGACATGCAAAAATTGTTCTTATATATGATTTACAGGCTCTTCGCGTATATTTGAGCTCCACGCCATCCAGAGGACGAAAGTGCAACGAGAGACCTATTCCATATGGCCACACAACATTAGAGTTAATAGGAAATGATAGACCCGGGTTAATTTCAGAACTAAGTGCTTTAATCAGTGATTTACAGTGTAATGTGGTGACTGCTGAAATATGGACCCACAACAATAGGCTGGCGGCAGTGATGCATGTCAGCGACAAACAGACCAAATCTGCCATTATTGAACCGGAGAAGCTTTCCAAAATCAAGAAAGTTCTGTTGATTGTTCTTCAGGGAGGTCATGATAACAGGGAAGCAATGATTCGAGACTCTAATGGGTGTACATGGATCGACAGAAAGCTTCATCAAATAATGTCAGCTGATAAATATTTTGAACCCGAACCAACCTTAAACGATAAAAGAAGCCATAAACTGGATGTTGCTAGCTGGAATGATGATAATTACTCAGCAATCAGTATTTGGTGCAAACACACGCCAAAGGTTTTATTTGATACAATTTGTACACTGACAGAACTCGGGTATTTTGTTTTTCATGGAAACTTTTATGCTGATGGGGCCAAAGCATACCAAATGGTTAGTCTTGTACAAAACCTTTTATTCTATTTATTCAAAATATACAGACTTATAAGGATTCTTGGCCACATATGTAGGAATTTTGGATCAGACATATTGATGGATCACCCTTCAAATCAGATGCAGAGACACAAAAAGTAATACAGTTTCTTGAAGCTGCGATAGAGAGAAGAGTTTCCACGGTAAGCATGATATGCATTATCTTTTTCAGTTGTATTTTTTCGTTTGGTTTGTTTGCTTTGATGTAAATTTATGAGTTAACATAGATTGTACTCGCGATACAGGGATTAAAGATAGAGATACGTACAAAAGACAGAGTCGGGTTATTATCTGATGTGACTCGCATCATGCGTGAAAACAGCCTAAACATCACACGAGCTGAAATTGCAACAACAGGTGACAAAGCTGTGTTCTCCTTTCACTTGGATGATAACCTGGGATATCCGGTAGATCCCAAGATTATAGATTATGTCAGGAAGGAAATCGGGGAGAATATACTTCAAGTAAAAGGTAACCGTAAAGGTTTATATCAAACCGCTGAGGAATCATTCACCCGGTCTTCATTTAAGGATGTTTTGAAAACTTTTCTCAGTTGGTTGAGATTCTCTGAAAATCAGGTGTCTTTCCTTCCAAGTTAGACCTATAACAATGTTACATGTAAATAGTCGCATGTCTATTTCAGGAATATGATGCATATATGTTGCATTTCTAGTAGTTTAATTAATTGTAATCCACATTCTTTGTGTACATAACATATTAAGCATCTCCGTTATGCTATCTTTCAATAAGGATAGATTTGGGCACATACTATTTCAGATATTAATGTTATAATGACTGTAAGTCCAAGATTCTTTGTTCCATTGATGCATACATGGAAAAAATATATAACACAGTTATATATGTGTAATGATCTACTCTATATATACAGGTATATGTAACCATATTATGAACATAGAATCAATATACATATACAATTCCTGGTTTAATTATGCCAAAAGTAGTTTAAAGTTTGGTCAAAGTAATAAAATCTTTACTCCTAAAATTGTCTGTTACAATCAGCATATGTTTCTGAAATGATATACAGAAAATGAAGATCGCAAAGTAAACTAAAAAGATGATGATCAAGAATGGATTAAAAATATTTTATACAGAAGGGTTAATTCTGGAAAACGGTTTAATTCCCAAGTTACTCATACGTCGTTCATAAGGAAACCTGAATTGACTGCCAAAGAGGAATCTGCTGGAAGGTTCTTGAGTTTGATTCAAATCTTGAGGGTTGTGTTTCACTTCGATAATTGTCGCCCCCATTTCTCTCCTAATTGAATGAATAATCTTTGAGTCGACGGTCGGTGTGGATAGCACCATGAGTGACCGCAATATTGGCTCCTACATCATCATTACTGATTACTGTGAGCACACTGGAAAGTTTTTTCTTTATATTATCGAGTCTAATGGGGTTGGTAACAGCTGCCCCTGATTCTTCATCAGTTAATAGAATAATGAATGCAGAAATTGTGTTGTGAGTCCATACGCTGAGCTTCACGACATTACACAGTAAATCTAATAGAATCGTGCACACTTCCGAAAGTAGTCCGGGTCTATCACTTCCTATTAACTCGATTACCGTGAGGTCCGCTGTGGTTGGCAACCCAATATACTTCATTGAGCCTGGAAAGCTAGTGCCTGAGCCAAGAACCTGAAACCATCTCTAAGCCATCAGGTTGTTTGAACTTTGAAGGACTTGTACCATACAGCTACTACATGTCAAAGGAATAGAATCGGTATAGAACAAGAATATAAATATTTGGATAACTCCCAATTGTATTTAACCAAAGCAACTAGCTCAAAAACTTGATTAACAATGATACCACAACTCGGTATATATAGACTAGCCTAGACTTGTTTATTACAACTCAAATCAAATAACTAGATTATCAAATTACGAAATTTTGGGATCCTAGACAACTTGTTATTGGATTCCTTAGCCGACACTCCCATCATCGACTTGCGATGCAAGGAATTAAACGTCAACCCAATGTATATGCAGGGAATTTGGGACGAAAATTAGGACCAAACATATCAACATAATATAAATAATACCTTTTGAATTTAATCCAAAAATTTTTCATCCATGACTTTGTTCCCTTCTGGATCAGTAACTGTGAAAACTGTCAAAATAACCAACACAGAACTCCAAGAATGAATACAATCATTTAAGCTACAATAAGTTCTGACAAACCATTTGGCACACACAAGAGAAGGATCTTTGATCAAACTTGATTTCCAACTGATTGAACAATACTAACAAAATATAAATTATCTGTCTTAGTTGGACCAAGAAGGTCAAAATAACACGCAGGAAATATGTTACAAAATAACCTCAACGGGAACTGCTAGACAAATAAGAGAATAGAACATATTATACCGTTCATGAACCATGATCCATCTGACGTTATTGAAGCTCTAGTAAATATGCAATCAATATCAATTAAAACCTGGACAACTTCTAATAGTACTTCTTGACTTTTAATACCATTAACCTGCAAAAGATGCACCAAAAAGTTAAAATAACTCACAAATAATGTGGAGAATATGCAGCCCAGTTTGCAATGGTTTTGGGTTCTTGAAATTGGCAAAGATTGGTACACAAACGAGTTAGACAAATTTGTGACCCAGAATGACTGCATCATGGGATCGATCGCTACAGACATCTCGCACCTACAAGACATGAAAAATAGTCACCCGCACGTACCTCTATGACTGTAGCATTCTTGCACGACTCATTATGGATCACAACGCTGTCAAAGAGAAGTTGAAAATGTTCTCAAGGATGAGTAACTTTGTTTAAAGCAACATTTTTATAAGAAAAAGAGAAGAATGTCTGTACCTGTGTTGGTTCACCCTAACCACTTGCTCATAATCATAATGAGACTTAGGTGCTGTTTGTTTTTTCTGCACGAAAACCTCTTCTGCTGCAGGCCACATCTGCAGGCATCTGCAGGAGAAGAGGTGGACTAAATGTCTTCAGTCTGCAAGGAGAAGAGGGTTTGTTTTTTTTTTATATAAAACCTCTTCACACACAAACACACACAGAGATCTCTCTCTACTCTCTCTCTACTCTCTCTCTACCACTGCCATCTTCACCACCGCCACCACTTCACCACCGTCATCATCACCACCGCCATCATCACCACCACTTCACCACCGTCATCATCACCACCACTTCACCACCGTCATCATCACCACCGCCATCACCACCACCACTTCACCACCACCATCATCATCACCACCACTTCACCACCGCCATCATCATCACCGCCATCAAAACCCACCGCCACCGCCGCCCCTTCTCTCTCTACGATCTCTCTCTCTCTTCGTTTTTAGGGTTTTCGATTTGGGGGTTTTCGATTTTAGGGTTTTCGATTTGGGGGTTTTGTTTGTTGATGATGATGTCGGAGGTGGTGGCGGAGTGGAGGTGGAGCAGATGTCGGAGGTGGAGCAGAGGTGGTGGCGGAGTGGAGGTGGAGGTGGAGAAGATTTGGGGGTTTTGTTTGTGACGTCGATTTGGGGCTGGAGCAGCGGAGGTGGTGGCGGAGTGGAGGTGGTGGTGGCGGAGCAGGGGTGGTGATGATGATGATGGTGGTGGCGGAGCAGGGGTGGTGGTGGCGGAGCAGGGGTGGAGGTGGAGGTGGTGCCAAGAAGAGGTAAACCTCTGCTTGGAGAAGCTTACCTCTCATCTCTTCCCCAAGAAGAGGTTGGGGAGAGGTAAAAAGCACTTCTCGAAAAAAAAAACAAACACTCTTCTGAGGCTAAACCTCTTCCCGCGTCTGCACGGTGCAGACAGAAGAGGCCAGGAAGCTCTTCTTCCAAAAAACAAACACCACCTTAGACCATGTAAAGTTTACTAAAAAAGATGGAGAAATTGACCCATTGCCTTTCACCTGAGTGCCTTGCAGGTCTATGGGTACTTCTAAACCATTGTTTTCAGAAGATGATTTCAACTCATTATATCTCCTAATTATGTGGACTCTGAGCCAGGATGCTGTACAGAATCATCCAGTTAGTGTTGGATAAAAGATTCTTGTTTTCATTGTATGCAGAACGAAGTTGGAATTGGAGGATACGAGTAGGAATAGTATAATATTACGAAAGACATGCCAGTTCGATGGTATAACTTTTACCTGACCCTGTCTCAACTGTATGTCTGAAAAATTCATCAAAATTTGGAATTTAGGAGACTGTAGAAAAAATAAAGGATATTGTATTCAAGATTACCTGGATGCGTCTACATCTGAGTTTGCAGAAGGGCTCGAATAGGCCATTTATCGGTCCTCACCTTGGTTAAAATGTTTATAGATTTCATCATCCACGGACGAAGAAGATGAATAGGTGGCATCTTGTTTTGTCAAAGCAATTTCCAGCTTCCCCACCACTTCTGCCAAAGTAGGCCTTTTCGAAGGTTGATTTTCAAGCATTTCAAAGTAATGTCCAGAAAAGTACGTAAACCATCATTAGCCAAGCACCCCCTAGACCTGGTTTGATGATTAAGTCAGGAGCTCCTTCTCTGACACATTTCTCAACCCACGACAGTAACCTCTTTTGCTCATCGGCTGCATCAGAATCAAATTGCCGCCTACCACAGAGCACTTCCAGCAGCACTACACCGAACCCATACACATCAGTCTTGGTAGATAATTCACGTGTCTTACAGTAGTGAGGGTCCATATACCCATGTGTGCCTTTTATGCTAGCAATGGTTGGAGTATCAGACTCATTGCCACTATGCTTTTTGCACAAACCAAAATCCGATATTTTAGCTGCCCAATCTTGTTAGAGAATGATATTAAGCTAGAATAGAATAAATTAGATTAGTTATAAACTATAGTTTTTATGTAGCATTATTATTTTTATAGTTATAACCTAAGTATTAGCGGTTATCTATATGTTAACCCTAATATATATATATGTAACAGACTGCACAATTTGTTCTTCACCAATTCAATCAAGAACACTAATTACGATTTCATCGAATAATCATTCTATCATTTACTACAAATTCATTCTGTTATTTACTGCAAATCCAACAAAGTGGTATCAGAGCCACCGATCCGCAAAATACAAAGCAAACTCATCCGAACAATTCTTTACAAACTCGTAATTCCTAAAAACGCTTTCCGATGACGACCAATGGAGGAATTCAAACCCAGATTCCAAAACTTCTGGGAAAAAATTACTATCATTGGCATATACAAATGAAGGTGTTATTGGAATCACAAGATTTATGGTCAATTGTTGAAGAAGGTTATGCAGAAATCGCCCCCAATGCATCAGAGAATGATCAGAACGTTTACAAAGAAAAAATCAAGAAGGATAAAAAGGCCTTACACATCATCTTTCAAGTAGTGAATGAAACAGTTTTTGAACGAATCGCCACATGCCAAAAATCTAAGGATGCACGGGATGTTCTTCACAAAGCCTACAGGGGAGAAAATAGAGTCAAAACGGTAAAACTTCAAACCCTACGTTGTGAATTTGATTCGTTAAGAATGAAAGAGAATGAATCGATAGAAGATTATGTTAACCGAACAACTATAATAGTCAATCAATTAAGATTAAACGAAGAGAAAATAGAGGAACAACGAATTGTTGAAAAGATCTTACGAAGTTTAACACGAAAGTATGAAGCAGTAGTAGTGGCCATAGAAGAATCCAAAGATTTACATATGATCTCTACGGATGAACTGCTGGGCATTCTTCAATCACATGAACTTAGATTAAAACAGTATGATGATGTGCCGACTGAACAAGCGTTTCAAATTCAAGGAAACAATTACGAAAGATCTAGACAATCTCGGTCTGAATACGCTGGTAGAGGACGTGGTAGGGGACGATGAAGATATAATGGTTCCATCCGATGTTACAACTGTCAAAAACTAGGGCATGTGGCAAGGTTTTGCAACAAGAAAGATGATAATGAAAGGATGAATAGTGCTCTAATGCACAAAGACGATACAGAAGAAGAGAGTGATGAAACTATGTTTATGATTTTTAATGTAGAGGAAGTAACCAAGAATGACTGCTGGTACCTGGATAGCAGGTGTAGTAATCACATGACAGGAGATAAGAACCTATTCGTTAATCTAAACGAATCAGAGAGAAGAGAAGTGAGAACCGGAGACGACAAACGACTCGGAGTATTGGGTTGTGGAGATGTAACCATCAAGGTTAAAGGTCAAGAGAAGCGGGTTCCGAATGTGTTTTATGTAGCAGGTTTAAAACACAATTTATTAAGTGTTGGACAATGAGTTCAGAAGGGCTATGAAGTAAAATTTAACAATCAAGGGTGCATGATCAAAGATTCAACTGGGGTTTATATTGGAACAGTCAAGATGACAGGAAACAAAATGTTTCCATTAAATCTGAACCAAGATATAACGCCCCGAGTATGTAATGTAACAATGACTGATCCATCCATGTTGTGGCATCGACGATATGGGCATTTGAATCTAGACACTTTATGTGATATGGGGATGAATGAAACCGTAAAAGGTCTGCCGAAGCTTGTTAGAACATATAATGTGTGTGAGGGATGCATTTTTGGCAAGCATGCAAGAAAGTCTTTCTCGAAACAGGCTACATGGCATGCAAGCAAGCCACTTCAACTTGTTCATACGGATATATGCGGTCCTATGAGGACTCAATCCATAGGGGGGATGTAAGTACTTCATTACATTCATAGATGATTTCACAAGAAAAACATGGGTATATTTCCTAAAGCTCAAGTCAGATGCATTGAGCCGGTTCAAAACATTTAAAAGACTCGTAGAAAATCAAGTTGATCACAAGATAAAGAGCATACGATCAGACAGAGGAGGCTAGTATTGTGGTCATGAATTTCAGAATTTTCTCAAAGAAAATGGGATACATCATCAACTTACTACAAGTTACACTCCTCAACAAAATGGAGTAGCCGAAAGGAAGAATAGGACGCTCATGGAATTAAGTAGAAGCATGCTGAAAATGAAGAACCTATCACATTCATATTGGGCCGAAGCTGTTGCATGTGCAACATATTTATTAAATCAGGCTATTACCAAGAATGTCCCTAAAATAACACCTCAGGAAGCATGGAGCGGAAGAAAGCCTAATGTGGAGCATCTCAAAGTTTTCGGATGTGTCGCATATGTTCATGTCCCAAAACCCCATAGAAGTAAACTAGATGACAAAACGGAGAAGGCCATATTTGTGGGATATAGCGAAAACAGTAAAGCATACAAACTATACAACCCAGCATCAAATAAAATGATCATAAGTAGGGATGTAATATTCAATGAAGATCAACATTGGGGAGCAAACAAGGAGGGTAAAGGAACTTTATCATACATCGATATCAGGAATGATGGTGATGACAGTTCACCTACAGCCGAAGATGATCATGAAACTCAATCTACAACAGAAGAAGTTCCAGATAACAAACATGAAAATGTGAGCGATCATAACATTTCAGTAGCGCCTGAGTTAAGCAACCAAAGTAATGGTCAACACAGTGAAGATGATGATGAAGAAAGTACTAACAATCACGAAGACTTAGAATCTTCATCATCATCCGAAAATGAAGTCTTAGAAGACCCGAAATGTTGCTGACGTGTATCAAAGATCACAAGCTTTAACGAAGGCACAAGTTGAAGAACTCTATAAGAAGGATCAACTCAATGCTGGAAGTTCAGCCCACTTCGTTCTCTTCACAAATGCAGATCCCACCTCATACATGGAAGCATGCAAGGAAACAAAATGGAAAGAAGCCATGGATATGGAAATGGAGTCGATACTCAAAAATGATACCTGGGAATTAGTGGATCCTCCAAAGGATCAAACTCCCATCGGCATGAAGTGGATATACAAGACAAAATATGATGAACACGGAAATATAAGTAAACACAAGGCACGTCTGGTAGTAAAAGGTTATAAGCAGAAATATGGAGTCGATTATCAAGATGTATTTGCTCCAGTGATAAGGTTTGACATAGTTAGACTTATCTTAGCTTTGGCTGCACATTATGGCTGGCATTTGCATCAAATGGATGTGAAGATGGCTTTTCTAAATGGCACATTAACGGAACAAGTGTTTGCCGAGCAACCGGAAGGGTATATCACAAAAGGGAAAGAAAAGAAGGTATGTCGGCTCAAGAAAGCTTTATATGGTTTAAAGCAAGCCCCGAGGGCATGGTACAGTAGAATAGAAGGTTACTTCACATCATGTGGTTTCAAGAAGTGTGCACATGAACATACTTTATTTACTAAGATTATTAAGGGTGTGAAAATAATAATCTGTCTATATGTGGATGACCTCATTATAGCCAGCAATTCTTTAAACATGATCCTTGAATTCAAGGAGTCCATGAAGAGAGAATTTGAGATGACCGACATGGGTGTCCTGCACTATTTCCTTGGAATGGAAGTGAAATACAATAATGGGAACATAATGCTGTCACAATAGAAGTATGCAACAGGTCTACTCAATAAATTCAAAATGATGAATTGCAAAGCTGTTTCAACTCCAATGGAATACGGTATATGGTTATCCAAACAAGATCCAGAAGAAGAAATGGATTTGAACGTGTACAGAAGCTTGGTTGGAAGTCTCATGTATTTAACAAATACAAGACTCGATATTATGTTTGCCGTTAACAAAATAAGTCAGATTATGGAACAACCAAAAAGAAGCCACTGGGAAGCAGGGAAAAGAGTTTAAAGATACATAAAAGGAACCCTAAATCATGGGCTTATATACTCCAAAGGAAGTAAAGGGACTTTAATCGGTTTCAGTGATAGCGATTATGCAGGAAGCATTGATGATAGCAAGAGCACATCTGGGTATCTATTTCACTTAGGATCAGTAGCTATAGCATGGCAATCAAAGAAACAAAAATGTAGTGGCGTTGTCATCAACAGAAGCTGAATATATTGCACTTTCCATGGCCGGATGTCAAGCTCTTTGGCTCAAAGGAATTCTGAAAGAATTGCAGGAAAGTGTTGATCACCCTCTCACAGTCTACTGTGACAATAAATCCACTATATGTTTAGCCAAAGATCCGGTATTTCATGGAAAGAGCAAGCACATAAGAGTTAAATATCATTTCATCCAAGATCTGGTTAAGAACAGTGAAGTAGAAATCCTATTTTACCCTACAAGACATCAGATAGCAGATATACTAACCAAGGCTCTTCAACCGAAAGATTTTGCACATATGAAGGATCTCATGAATGCTGCATTCTAGCTTACGGGAGGGTGTTAGAGAATGATATTAAGCTAGACTAGAATAAATTAGATTAGTTATAAACTATAGTTTTTATGTAGCATTATTATTTTTATAGTTATAACCTAAGTATTAGCGGTTATCTATATGTTAACCCTAATATATATATGTAACAGACTGCACAATTTGTTCTTCACCAATTCAATCAAGAACACTAATTACGATTTCATCGAATAATCATTCTGTCATTTACTGCAAATCCATTCTGTTATTTACTGCAAATCCAACAAATCTGCATCCAATAGAATATTGGAGCTTTTAAAATCACAGTGAATAACCAGTTAACTGATTCCAGTTCCCGTGTACAAGTAATCCAATGCACGTCCAACACCTACACAATCTTCAGCTGTTGTTCCCAACTCAAGAAAATAGATTTCTCATTGTTTTTTTAATTGTGATCAGCTATGGTTCAATTGGGCATGTACTCGTAAACGAGTATCATATCATTGCCATCTTGTCAACGCAATAGCCAATTAGAGAAATGAGATAAGAATGCCTGCACTGTGACAACAGTTTTACTTCGGTCCAAAACTCCTTTAAACCCTGCTTTAAGTCGAAACTCCTTCGTTTAACTGCAACAGTGGTCGTGTTTCCAGGTACGAGAACAGTCTCGCCTTTGTACACGTTTCCGAAATAGCCTTTTCTAATGATCAGGTCACTGGAGAAGTTGTTTGTGGTGGATTTGATATCGGATAGTGAGAATTTACAGCATAAAGTCTTCGGTAATGATGGTGTTGGCCCAATTGATCTTTGATCTCTAGAACCTGAATCGAACTTGAATATAAACCGAATGTTTTGTACATGTGATGAATATTTACAATTGAATCTAAACCCTATTTATAAGAAACGAAGAGGTGTGATCAAACATGCATGTCTCCTTGCGAATTGATGCGTCTCCTGATCTTGTGTGTGATGTTGGCGTCGCTTGTGAACAAGCATGTCTCCTCAAGGCGCCCTTTCAATAAGTTTGTAGGATACAAACTTTCATCTTGTCATCTTTGGTCCGCGCACTTCTACTCTAATCTAATTACATAACAAATTAAACTATTTACTAATTACCGAACAACCCTCGTACTTAGGATGTGTAGGGATTAGATCTTCATTCACCCCCTAATCACGAACATCCTAGAGTTGTTGTAGATCTTGAACTCCAAGCAGCTTTATTTTCTCGAATCTCCTCGGTATCCAACACTTCACATGGATCTTCCTATTCATGAACCTTGCTCCTAACTAACCATGTTCCTCACGAACCTTGCTTCACACGAACATTTTGTTTCACACTAGTCTTGACCGCACTTGATTTGTATCACACAAACCTCTTCTTGTGTAGTTGTCTCAACACAAACTCTACCCGGTCTTGATTAACTTGCCCATCATCATATCACTTGACTTGAATCCATCTCGCATAGATTTTTAAACAATCTGACCCAGTCAGATGTCTCTAGCGGTTGTATCACACACCAATTTCTCTACTAACCCAGTCATAGGATGATGCGTGTCCTTCACATGCATGTCTTCTCCTTGATATATCACAGATTTAATCTCCTCTTTCGGTTGTCTTTCACAACGGGTTCTTCATACTGATTGCTTCTCTCATAGATTCTTCCGCATCGCACGGTTTCTTTACTTTGATCTAGTCCACCTAATGGATTATTTATTGTACCTTTCACTAGTTATCTCCGCATCACACGGTTCTTCGTTCCTTTGACTCCTCACAAATCGACTACCCTCTTCAACACGGGTCCGAATCACACAACCCTTTTTTGATGTCTCACCAATAGTATTCACTGTTTCAATAACTTCAACTTTTTCTTCATTCAATGTTTCTAAATTTCCATTCACTGCACTTTTTTCTTTCACTCATAGTTATTAAAAGCGAGTGCCTCATGCGCCTAGGTGCATTTTCCAGGCGAGGCGCAGCCATACCGCCTTGCCTCCATCAAGGTGGCTCATACGAGTATTCTGGCCAAGTTCTGTTCAGATTCCGGCCAAATTCTGTTTAAATAGCTGGAATTTTGGGTGGAGGAGAAGAGATGGAGTAGAAGAGACATGAAAAGGGTGCTGTTCCCGTGAGCATCCGACCAAAAACGACTTTTCCGGCAAGTATTCGAGTCAGATTCCGATGAACTTTTGCATAATAATGCCAACTTTCGTCTTGACAGTTTTGTGGTTTTGGTTGCATCACAGAGAGCAGAAATTTAGAGAGAGAGAGAGAGAGAGAGAGAGAAGAAAGATGTGAAAATAAAAAGTTGAAAACTATAGACCTAGAACTTGGTTTAAAACAGTGACACCACGTAGTTTTGGTCCTTGTTTTGCAGAAAGAGTCAGAAAAGACAACAGTGCCACCACATAAGGTTCAAAATATTTTTTAAGTATTATAGTTATATCGACTATTTTACAAGGTTTAAACTTTTTTTTAATGCTAGTTAGATGATTTTAACATCTAATTATATTAGTTTTATAAAAAATATCTAGAGAGTAATGGAGTAATAGGATTATTCTCTACATATATTTATAAACTTATATAATTATCTAACATAATATATATATATATATATATATATATATATATATATAGGATTGCGCTAAAATAAGAACCACCTCGAGTTGTAAGAACCGTGAGAACGTTTTGATCCGGGCCGAGGTGGACCAATTTTTTTTTCATAAACGTAGATGCGTGTATTATAAACACATTTGTAAAAAAAAATTCAAAAAAAAAAAAAAAATGTCGTGTGTGTAGTTTTGAGCACCACAAGTTTGTGTTTACGGTACCCGTAAATTTTCCGGTTAGATTTACGGTACCCGTAAACACAAACTTGTGGTGCTCAAAACTACACACACGATATTTTTTTTTGAATTTTTTTTTACAAATGTGTTTATAATACACGCAACTACGTTTATGGAAAAAAAATTTGGTCCACCTCGCCCCGCACGGTGTAGTTCTCACGGTTCTTACAACTCGAGGTGGTTCTCATTTTAGCGGTCCCCTATATATATATATATATATTTTTTCATTTAAGTGGGCTTTATTTTTCTCAGGCCCTCGCTTTTTTTGCACTTTGCGCCTAGGCTCCAGGCGAGGCCTATGCAGCTTGAGTATGCCTACCGTCTTTGATAACTATGCTTGCACTCACT
Source organism: Helianthus tuberosus (assembly GCA_030545235.1). NCBI lineage: Eukaryota > Viridiplantae > Streptophyta > Magnoliopsida > Asterales > Asteraceae > Helianthus > Helianthus tuberosus. The sequence continues at coordinate 33,022,569 of CM060393.1, forward strand.
GCAACAATTTCTCTACTTGTTTCCTATATTCACTGCATCAATTTTCCTTTTTTTTTTGCATTCGCTGCATCACCGTGTTTCTTTGCATTTACTGTATCTACTATTTGTATTCTGCATAGCACTTTGTTTCTGATTGAAAAAACCCTCGTAACAGCCTTCACTAGGTAACAAGATTCTGCGTAAAATTGTTTAGCCTCTCGCCTTCGATTCCTATTGCTTTCGTACGAGAAAAGTAACCAAAACAATGATCACCGACTTCTTGATTCTTCCAACAACACACTTCAAATCACTTGAATGATCCCTTCTTCACTGGCTTCTTCTTTACGATCGACTCACTCGATCTTCTTCTTCCCAATTGACTCTCTTAATTTCCTTTTTCTATAATACGACTATCAATACGAATACAGAATTCAGATTGAGACAAACAAACTTGAATTTTCTGTTTCTTGATTCCTGTATTGATAAAATCTTGGTTCTTCGTATTCGATAACACCTTTTGGCCGTCACACCTTCACCCATGAATAGAACTAATCGTGTATAACCACCATTCTGATTCTTCCTGGCACTCCAAACGAAACAATACAACCCTGTTCTACGCTCATGTACTCGGTTCGATACACGAAACCTAATTTGATTACTAATTTCGAATTCTCACGACCTTTACTTTCTTGTTTCTAAAATTTCCTAAACACCAATACGAACCACTATACGGTAAAACTCTATTCCCTTGAATTCAATAAACTTTCTAATTCTTTATCCCACGAATAACCGAATCGCGTAATAGTAATACCGATAATTATAACTTTTTAATTCAAACTAAACCCCGAAATCAAAACCCTAGATTTCGAACAGAACTTGGTTCAACTCCCGAACCGAAAAATTGAAAAACTTGCAAATTGAAAAGTAGAGATAAAACCTGATTGCGAATAACCCTGCGATTTGATGCCTTGTGATTCCCGCATCTAGAGCCTGATGCTCTGATACCAATTGTTGGCCCCAATTGATCTTTGATCTCTAGAACATGAATGGTATTTGAATATAAACGGAATGTTTTGTACATGTGATGAATTATATACAATTGAAATCAAAATCCTATTTATAAGAAACAAAGAGGTGTGATCAAGCAGGCAAGTCTCCTTGCGAATTGATGCGTGTCCTGATCTTGTGTGATGTTAGCGTCGCTTGTGAATAAGTTTGTAGTTACAAACTTTCATCTTGTCATTTTTGGTCCTCGCACTTGTACTCTAATCTAATTACATAACATATTAAATTATTTACTAATTATCGAACAACCCTCGTACTTAGCAGGGCCGACCCTAGAGGTGGGCGGGGAAGACCACCGGCCAGGGCCCATGATTTTGTAGGGCACGTAATTTAAAAAAAAAAGGATATTATATATGTAAAAAAAATTAATATGGTCTAGCCAAACAAATACTAACATAACATAGGCCCACTTAAAAAAAATCATATGGTTTAGATTAGTTAGCCCATTGGGATTAGGTTAGTGAGCCCAATACCCAAATGATTTTAAAAACTAATAAAAACAATTAGTCCATGTTGGGTGGCAACTAATGCCCTGTAGATATTGAAACGTCTTATAGCAGGAGAGTAGGAGACAAACCTGGTTTGACGAAGAACTCAAAGAGTCTACACGCACAGAAGCCACAGAGTCTGCACGCAACCACGGGCCACTATGCATAGAGTCTGTTCGACGAACTTAGTCTCACGATCACGGATCACGTATTCAGGTAAACATCAAATCATCAATCGTCAATCGACCCTTGTTCAGTACTCCAGTTGTTATGTTTTATTTTTGGTCGAATTCACTCATTCAGGCCCTTACTAGTTATTAATTATTATGTTTCTGTCACACCCTGACTTTTGCGGAAGCGTGATTATGTGTGACTTGATTAATATCATTGCATTCAACCATAACAAACAACTATATGATAAAACCAAGATGTTCATCCATAGATAAGTTTTAAAACATTACAAACAACATTGTCTTAAAATCCAAACACAGACTTCATGTTAAAAATACAATACCAACATGTTTTAAGTTCCATAAGGACTTCACAAAAGACACTAATAAACTAGGTTTTGAACTATGTATCTTATCCAGGATAAGATACACAATCCAATCCCTTAGACACCGGATGACATCTTTTATTTCAAACAACCCTTGAAAACTTCCAAACGCCCGCCAGATCCACATTTAGTTTCCTGAAATACATGTAGTTTGAAAACATCAACAAAAGTTGAGCGAGTTCATGTGTGCACGAATAAACCTTGTAATCACTGAAAGTATGTATGTATTTGTAAACCCCGGTATGAAATCAACAAGGAAAACAGATCCATTAATGGTTTGCAAGGCCATTAATATGTGTGACGTGATGCAGGAAGGCTCAATCCTAGCAGATTTTGTACCGGGCTTCCGGCTGTAAGACATAGTCACCTCATGGGCCAAATCCCGGTCCTAATGGGTGGGGCTCGCAACACCCAAATAGATCTATCACTCATGTCCCTCGGTCCTACTACGAGGATTAATGGTCTTAAGCGTTGTACCCACCACTCACATGATCTAGCAGTACCTTCCTTAGCTAACCATACCATATGTAAACGTTTGTAAACAATTTGTAACATGTACTTCACCCCCGAAGTTATAAAACTGAAAACAGTTAAAAGAAAAGGGGGACATGAACTCACAATCTTGCGTCTTGAATCCAATGTAACCCCAAGCTGCTACTTGTGTGCACGACTACCTACAACGTACTACGGTTTATTAGACGGGCGGTTCGTGCCTTGACCTTAGTCTTAATTAGTGTCTTTGAGTTACGTTTCTTTGTGTCATCAATATTATTCTAAGTATATAATTATTTGTTGAAATAATGAATATTTTAACTTAAATTATTTTTATTAAATTTTGGAATAATTGTTAAAAGAATATATTTTAACTTGTCACTTTTATGTATTTGTACATGTTTAATTTCCCAAGGATGGGTGTATTCATACTCGTATTCTTAACCTTGTGTATTTTTGCCAAGTATCGGTGGTGTTTTCCGGTGTATTTATACGTAGAGGATACGTATTTTTATTGTGTTTATTAAGTATTCTTATAATTAATTTTTGTATTGATTTTTACGGAATAATATTTCTAATAAAATTCTCCAAAATATATTCTTAAAATAATATATATTTTAAGAAAACTTACATAGAAAAATTATTTATAATTTTTCCCTTGGCAAAAATATTTATATTTTCACATAAACCTCAAAAATAATATATTTTCAAGATTATCTTTAGAAAATATTTATAAATCTATTTTTCACCCAAAAAATAATATGTTACAAGTTTATTTAAGAAAATATATATTTTCTTCCAAAAATAATATATCTTCAAATAATTTCAAGGAAAATATATATGTTTTTTTTCCAAAAATAATGTATTTTCTTCTTGTATAAAATATGATATAATTTTATAGTAATTGTAAAAATCATATTTTTGTTCCCTTGGTGTCCAAAATACTAATTACCAAAATATACTTATGAATTTATTTTCGGAATATTTATGTAAGTTATATTCCTTTTTCGGTTTGTCCAATATTTTGGGTAAAAATTATATATTCATTTCTTGGAATTTTGGTAATATCTTGTATTGTAAATTTCTTGGTATTTTGGTGAGTTATATTATTTCAAGTCCTAAAATAATATAACTAATACACATAATATACAAATAATCACACACATGGTGACATCTAAATATATATTCTCCTAAATACATACTTAGTCACTTTTATTTACAAAAACCAACCTCCAATATTTTGTAATGTTTGTAACAAAAATTATGGCAACTTTATATGAAAATCATGGTTAAAATGTACTTGTAAATATTTGTTTAAAAATATTTTTCTAAGTGTTAGATTTCTAGAAAATTTTTGCCATAGTTTCCCCTTAAAAATGGGGGTTTCCATGCTTTCAAATCATATCATTTTCTTTTAAAAATCATCACAATCAACAACAAATCAACCAGTACTTACCAATTTTCCAAAATCAAGCTATTTATACTACTTCATGAACTTGAAAATTTATAAAAATTTGTAGTAACTTACTAGTGTGTTTAGTAAGCTTAGTTACCCTTTAAAGTGTATTTGTTTATTTAAAAACAACATTCTTGAAAAGTGTATTTGTATCAAGGATAAGATACACAATCCAAACCCTTAGACATCGGATGACATCTTTTATTTCAAGCAACCCTTGAAAACTTCCAAACGCCCGCCAGATCCACATTTAGTTTCCTGAAATACATGTAGTTTGAAAACATCAACAAAAGTTGAGCGAGTTCATGTGTTTTGAATGTGTGCATGAATAAACCTTGTAATCATTGAAAGTATGTATTTATTCATAAAATCACGTCCAATGATGTATTGACACGTGTAATAAACCCTAATAAAGACCAATGTTGAATTTAAGGGACTAATTTTTCGAAAATCAAAAACTTTGATAATAAAAGGACTGGAAGTGTTAGCATACCTAAAATAAGTTTCCAAACAACCTCTCACGATGATTATATTCACAAATGAGCCACTTGTCAATCGAGTGTAGCCGTTTGCACAATTAATTGGAAGTTTGCGCAATAAAGGGTTAAAAGTGTCAACATGTTAATTCTTACCTCTGAGTGACCATTCAACAAACCGGGAGCTTAATGATATTTGATTATACTCTCAGGAATGCCAAACATTGGTCGTTTAAGGTTTCTATGCCTATAAGTAAAGATACGCGCAACTTTGCAAGTTAGAGGGACTAAAAGTGTCAATATGTTTAATTATACATCTAAATGACCTTTTAGCGAACCTGAAGTATCGTGATGTTTAATAATACTTTCAAGAATGTCTAATATGGATTAGATGAGGCTTCAATGCTATTAAATGATGAAATGCGCAAGTTTGCGCAATAGAGGGACCTAAAGCGTCAACTTTTGAATCTACGCCATTCGGTGACCATTTAAGCAAACGGGATCATAGTAATATTTAAATATATGCTTGGTAATGATTATTATGGGCCATGGAAGGCTTAGATGTCATTAAACGGCATTTCGCGCCACTTTGCGCAATTAAGGGACTAATTACGTCAAACTGTAAAAGGAGGTCAAATCGTATGGTAACGGACCTTCCGGAATATGTCCATAAGTTAAACATACCCTATTTATACTTTATATAGCTTAGATATAGGTTTAGAGGTGTTTGATGCGCAAAAATAAACTTTTATGTCATCCAGGGACTAAAAGTGTCAAAAAGTGCACAAGTTTGCACTTTCGTGCATATCTCACATTCTGAATATCTTCGGACACCCAAAAATTTATGTAAGCACTAAAATATTTTATTTTAGTGATCGCCTTGATAAAATTCCACTCGTCGCATGATTTGGACCGTTTTTAGCGTCCGTCCGTGTTTCGTCGTAATTCGACACATAACGTGACCGCACGGCCAAACGAACCGACATCCGACATGTTTTTGAACATGTTTAATGTCCCCTATATTTAAACATCATATTGGAACCTTAATATGAGGTTAACGGGCCTTAAATGAGCCTAAAATGACTTTTATAGCTCACAGGGACCATTTCTGTCACTGTTTAGAAGCTGTTTGCTGTTATGGACTGTCACGCGGGCTGCGAAGACCTCAGGGGTCCCCTACGCGAGCCGTGAGACCTGCCCAGACGTGGAAAACAGCTGTAGACAGTCTGTTTACTGCTGGATGTTGTTCAAAACTGGTTCCTAGCTCATCAAACCGACTCTAGGGGCAGCCCATAGATTTTATAAATGGTTTTACACTTGTCATAATCTGGTCATGACCTCCCGACACTTGTCGCGATCTCGTGAGGTCCCGAAAACTATATAAAGGAGGTAAGTTCACTTGATACTTCACTTGCATTCTCAATTCTGGAGCTCTCTGGTCAGTAACAAGGATTCATTAGGCTTCCTAGTCGTGATTAGGACTCTTGTAAGTATTCTTAACCCTTTCTAATTCGCTTTAGCTTAGTTAATTAGCTATTAGTCAAACCGTCGTAATTTAAGTTTGACTTCGCGATTAAATGAAATCCGCTCAGTCATTTCTCGAATTGAAAGTACCTATAAGTAGGTATTTATGTGGGTAACAAACCCTTAAAAGGGTACTTTCAGATTCCTACTCTAACTATGTTAATTGTCGAGTCAAAGCTTACTTTAAAAAGTCAACAGAATGTGTATTTTCAAATTTAAGCATAATTAGCAATGTAGGGTACATGCAACCTGTTTGATCATTAAAATAACATGGTAACTAATGTAAGAACATGTTCCAACATGATCAACTCGACAATTTTCAGTTTAAACCCGGATCGGAACCGAAAGTCGCATAAATTGACTTTTGCTTTGACTATCAGTTCTGATCCGTTTGTGCATGTTTAAGATCTGCCTTAGAGCTTATTTTGGACCAGGTTTCATATAAGTATAACTCTCTGAGATTATACAACTTGGTTCAATACTTATCCGATTCACATGCATGTTTCCGATTAATGCTTAAATGTTGACTATTTATGCTCTTTTGACTATAAAACGTGATTTTTGAAAAAGTGAAAGAGTAGAAACCTTAGTTACTGAATTATAAACTTGCAACTAAAATTTGACATCAGTTTGAGGTCTAGATTAGGAGTTATGCTCATTAGCGTAATTTGAAAGCTTTATGTTACTTAAACGGCGTAATTAGCGTATAACCTATTTAAACCCACTTTTTGATATCAAACTTTTTACCCACTGATGTAATATAATATTTTGGGATTTTTGAAGATTTTTATTTAATTTTTGGCTGAGCATAACATAGGTCTCTAAGTTTAATTCGGTAAATACCGATTTTGCCCTTTTAGGCTATAAAATGAGTTTTACAAATCCTTTTGACCCCAAACCTTTTTCTAATGATTTAATATAATAAATAGAGTATTTTGAACCTTCTGGAATTATAAAAAATATCAGCTTTCTTTTGAAAACCCGGAAATAGCTCCAAATCGCCTTTTTTAAGCGTTTTTAACGCATAGTATATACTAAAACCATATTAAACATATAAGGTTGATACCTACTGATATTTTTAGTATATTTTTATATGTTAACAGTAAGTAAAAGTTTTTAAACTCAGGTTTCCAGTTTTGACCTTTTAAGCCTAAGTGAAATTACCAAAATACCCCTAAGGGGCATAGTTTGGTTTTAAATAATAAATTTCACATATAGGTCATACCCTACTTTTATAACTTATTAAATTAAGTGTATTTACTGAATAAATCAGACCTGTAACTCAGATCACTAATTAAACTCTTTTATAACCTTTTAAATGACCAAAATGCCCTTACAAGGCATAGTTTGAGTTTAAATCCATTACGGGCATAATAGAAGACATCTTACTGATGTCACAACATATTTAAGGCATATTAACTTAGGAAACCTGTTCATGACTCTTATGGTTACTCGTTACGCATTTTTCGCGTTCAGATCGGCTTATGTAACTAGTTTGCATAAATTAGCCGAAACGAGTCAAACCTTATCATTTTTATCTCAAAATCCAGAATGTGTTTAGTTTACCCTTATTACACAAGTATACAAGCTTGTCGGGTCTAAACCACATTCTAAACCGATCATCGCTTAATCGTGCGTTTTGAACCGTGTCTTCTTTTAAAAACTAACCGGTCTAAGCATAAGCTTAATTAAGACCCGTTAGGAATCTAATAGGTTATTAAAAACCTTCGTTCCAGATATAGGAGCCCAGTAAAAGCTATCTGTACTTGCTGATTTGATACGGCTGGGATTGAATTTATATTCAGCTCAGGTAAATACTTTTAACTTATTTTCCCTATACGGGCTTGGGGTACGGTATATAAAATACCGCTTGGTCCGGCATTGAATTCTTTAATCGAATAGAGGTTAAATTTATTGATATGCTATGTTTTGAATGTGTTTTGTTTGCTTAAAGCCTTTGGGGGGTTAATAACCATGTCCCGGATATCCTTGGCATCATCTTACGAGATGGCCACGACCTGAGCACGGGGTGTAGGCGTACACCTTTCAGTGCATAACTCAATAATGTGGTGTGTCTATTAATCTTTAACCCGGTCTACGGATCGGGCTATTGAACGCATAAGTAACATGTTATTCCCTTACAAGATTATATTACATAATTATCCCAAGTTATAAAATGTTTTGTGCCACGTGCATTCAAATCAATTTTTAAACCTTTTCAAAATGAGTCAGTTAAATTGTATTTACCAGTGTAAACGTGTAAACTGACGTATTTTCCCAAAAATGTTAAGTGCAGGTACTAAGCGTAATAGGCTGGCCTCTCCTTAGCGTCCACAATAAGTCTCGCAAGCTTGGATGCAATAAGTCTGATGAACTATGTTTTCTTTTTATTTGATCCGCCTGTGGATCCAACTTACATTCCGTTGTAATATTAAATATTACTTTTGAATCGGTTTGTAATATATTTATCTTTTGCTTCCACTGTGCATTTAAATATTGTGTTGTTTGACCATGATGATATCAACTACGTCACTATACTCCCCACCGGGCCCACCGGTAATACGTGGAAATATCGGGGTGTGACACATTAATATGTGTGACGTGATGCAGGAAGGCTCAATTCTAGCAGATTTTGTACCGGGCTTCCGGCTGTAAGACATAGTCACCTCATGGGCCAAATCCCGGTCCTCATGGTTGGGGCTCGCAACACCCAAATAGATCTATCACTCATGTCCCTCGGTCCTACTACGAGGATTAATGGTCTTAAGCGTTGTACCCACCACTCACATGATCTAGCAATACCTTCCTTAGCTAACCATACCATACCATGTGTAAACATTTGTAAAAAATTTGTAACATGTACTTCACCCCCGAAGTTATAAAACCGAAAACAGTTAAAAGAAAAAGGGGGACATGAACTCACAATCTTGCGTCTTGAATCCAATGTAACCCCAAGCTGCTACTTGCGTGCACGACTACCTACAACGTACTACGGTTTATTAGACGGGCGGGTCGTGCCTTGACCTTAGTCTTAATTAGTGTCTTTGAGTTACGTTTCTTTGTGTCATCAATATTATTCCAAGTATATAATTATTTGTTGAAATAATAAATATTTTAACTTAAATTATTTTTATTAAATTTTGGAATAATTGTTAAAATATTATATTTTAACTTGTCACTTTTATGTATTTGTACATGTTTAATTTCCCAAGGATGGGTGTATTCATACTCGTATTCTTAACCTTGTGTATTTTTGCTAAGTATCGGTGGTGTATTCCGGTGTATTTATACGTACGAGGATACGTATTTTTATTGTGTTTATTAAGTATTCTTATACTTAATTTTTGTATTGATTTTTTTCGGAATAATATTTCTAATAAAATTCACCAAAATATTTTCTTAAAATAATATATATTTTAAGAAAACTTACATAGAAAAATTATTTATAATTTTTCCCTTGGCAAAAATATTTATATTTTCACATAAACCTCAAAAATAATATATTTTCAAGATTATCTTTAGAAAATATTTATAAATCTATTTTTCACCTAAAAATAATATGTTCCAAGTTTATTTAAGAAATATATATTTTCTTCCAAAAACTATATATCTTCTAATAATTTCAAGAAAAATATATATGTTTTCTTTTTAAAAAATAATGTATTTTCTTCTTGTCAAAAATATGATATAATTTTATAGTAATTGTAAAAATCATATTTTTGTTCCCTTGGTGTCCAAAATACTAATTACCAAAATATACTTATGAATTTATTTTCGGAATATTTATGTAAGTTATATTCCTTGTTCGGTTTGTCCAATATTTTGGGTAAAAATTATATATTCATTTCTTGGAATTTTGGTAATATCTTGTATTGTAAATTCCTTGGTATTTTGGTGAGTTATATTATTTCAAGTCCTAAAATAATATAACTAATACACATAATATACAAATAATCACACACATGGTGACATCTAAATATATATTCTCCTAAATACATACTTAGTCACTTTTATTTACAAAAACCAACCTCCAATATTTTGTAATGTTTGTAACAAAAATTACGGCAACTTTATATGAAAATCATGGTTAAAATATACTTGTAAATATTTGTTTAAAAATATTTTTTTAAGTGTTAGATTTCTAGAAAAATTTTGCCATAGTTTTCCCTTAAAAATGGAGGTTTCCGTGCTTTCAAAGCATATCATTTTCTTTTAAAAATCATCACAATCAACAACAAATCAACCAATACTTACCAATTTGCTAAAATCAAGCTATTTATACTACTTCATGAACTTGAAAATTTATAAAAATTTGTAGTAACTTACTAGTGTGTTTAGTAAGCTTAGTTACCCTTTAAAGTGTGTTTGTTTATTTAAAAACGTCATTCTTGAAGGATTTAGATGTTTACAACTTGTAAATCATTTTTCTAAAAATATTTCTTCTTGAGTTTTTCTTGTTAAACACATGATTCTACACTTGATTAACCACTAAAAATGTGGTTAGTTTCCTTAAGAACCAAGCTTAAGTAAATCTTGTATTTTAACTTAGTTTCTTGAAAAATTATTCTTTGAAATCATCCATTTATATGATCTACATCACGCTTTGATCATTATTTTTCAAGAAAATCATTTAATCTTTCAAGTTCATGCTTTACATGAGGATGATCACTTTGATCTACAACATAATCATCCTCTCATCTTGCTAGATTATGTCTTTAATCGCCATCTATCAAGATCATATGATGTTTAACATCATAAACACAAACAATCATTAATCAAGAAGCATAACAAAACTTAACAACATGATTTCTTATGATTTTTAAGCTTATGTTTAAGTTTCATGTTCTTGATCATTAGTGTTCTTCATGTTAAGCTACTTGTATCATTCTTTAACCAACTACATAAGATGTAAAATGGAGTGTAGATGATCTTACTACTAGCTCAAGGCTAGGGATGATCACAAGAAGAAGATGAGATGGTTAAAAGCTTGTATGAGAGGTCCTTCAACTTCCAAGAGTTCCTAGCTTCCTTGTAGTGCTTCTTACACCTTTGTGTATGTAGAGAATGGATGGAAATTGATTGATGATGGTGGTGGTGTTGTGGTTGGCTCACGGCCGAAGACAAGGAGAGGGAGGGAGAGAGTATGGTGTTGGTGTTGTTGTGTAAACATGGAAGTGATGATCTAGTGGGTTTACTTATAAAATTTCATCAACAATTAATCTATTGGTTTATATGTTATAAAAGAGGAAACATAATCTTATAAAATATTCAAATAAAATCCACATGTGCGCCATGTATGTTGGCCGTAAATAGGTGGGGGGGGGGGGTCTAGATTAGGGGGTAAATGGTAGTTAAGTTATTTAGTTGAAATCCAAGTAATTTAGTTAGGTGTTTAGTTATTAGTATGTTATATAGTGTGTTACGATACTCGGGGACCATAACTAGCTCGGTAATGATAAAACAATGCTTCTAGTGAAAATTTGGTGTTTCGGGTAGTGTCCGGTTGTTCGGTTGGTTACCGGTTGGTTAAGGTGCTAAACTATGCAGTTTAGTGTGCTTTATGTTACTTTTTGTGACAGTTTTGATTCTCGACACTTAGGAAAGTATTCTGGATTATTTAACCATAATTCTGCATGATATTAAGTTGTTTAAATGCTGAATTCTGCAGAATTTTGCAGTTTATGTGAGTTTTAGGCACTTTCCGGCACTTAAACTATCACTAGGAAGGCAGTTTTATGATCCTTACTTCCCTACACACTATACTAGTGTAACTCTTGGTTTCTGGCTCATTCTGTGTCTCAATACCATGTCTGTCTATGTACTGAACTCTGTCAGCATTTTTCTGATTTTTCTGATTTGTCTGATAACTGAGCTAACTTTGTTTCGTGCATCATTTGAATCAATAAAGTTGGCATGCATTAATGATATGTCATTTGCAATATATGATGCACATATATGTATGATAACAATAATCAGAAAGCAGTTCATGTCATAAATTGTAAATCAGCACAGTCATTAAGCATTAATCATTGTCTAATTATTGTACGGATACATGCAAATTTTTACAATTGTCACATTCTCCCCCTGTCAAGAAAATTTCATCCTCGAGATTTAGACTACATTAACTCCTTAGGGTTACATTATGTGTAGATGGATATGAATAATACCAAAGTGATTAACCACGAAACCGAATCAAGACTTATTCGAATCAGGTGAATCCAGGGACATATTATAACAATGGGAACCCAGCGGTTAAAAGCTATGTGTTTTAGAATTTGATGTCAAAGGATACGAGACGTATAGATGTATAACTTAGTGTAACTTAGTTGATAGGGGTTCAACAAAAAAGGGGTTTCGACCGATAGAATTCCAAACGATTGTTTACAATATGCAAATGAGTTCTAGAAACAATAACATCCGCTAGATGAACTCAAAATCAACAAGCTCAAATGTAATAGTAACATGAAAATGTTCCGTCAACTTTCGAACAAATAAATGGATAAAATTAGTGTGTTGACATTATTGAATTGTGAGAATACACCGAAATGATATACAACCGAATCTGGTGTGTCATTATCTGAATACATAGTTGCATTAAGAGTGTTTAAATGACGAGTCAAACGTAAAATATACGTAGTTTCGTATGAAACGGTTGACCATGATTAGCACAAGCTGCAAGTTTAAACCGAAACCACAAGGTGTCGCAGTGAATGACATAATTTAATAATACCGGTGACCGAACAAGTTCACCGTGTTTGAACTCAAATGCAAGCGCACTGAAGCAAATCTGAAGATTTGACTTACACAACATCATAGGGTTTTCAATTGAATATGGAACATCAAAGAACTACTGCTTTCGGTCGAAGATGGAAAAGCAATAAATATCGCAAGGCATTCGATCGATATTGAAAGAACCGTTAGGTGGTACACTGGAATATAAATTGAATTTATGTACCGTTGTCTTATCACACGATTGCGTTAAGACTACTTTAACATGATAAACCAAAGCGGATTTAGAGCAAGTGAATAAATAAACAATTAAATCCATGTATGAGACGCGTAAACGAGATTAGTACAAGCTTCAATTTAGTGAAAGCATCACCACAAGGTGTCGAAACCAACAAACGATTTAATGGAGTAGCAGGCCGAACAAGTCTACTATGACTCGGAACAAAAGAAACACTTGTTAAAATGAATTTGAATATGATGCTTTCAATACATCATATGGCGTCTTGAATTGAATATGCGAAATGGACAAGTTCAAGCAATTGAACTTGGTTTCAACGCAATCCGACAATAAATACAGGTATCGACAAGGGAATTTCGGTAATGTTACAAAGATGAACCATGTATGTAACTAGAAGGAAAAGAGATTTCAAGAAAGTTTTGTTGTCTCGATATCAATGACTCAATACTTACAATAATGCAGATTATCCGAGTCACAAGGCAATAACTGGATATAGCAGAATGTTATTTGTAACTTTGACGAAAACGATTATTCGAAGGGAAGCCACATGCGTAACGAACGATGCATGTGTAATATATGAAATGATCAAGTACTGAAGCAAATGAGTTTTCGCTCTAATGAAGAAAATTGTCATGCTGCAACTACCATTAAGAGGAGTAGAGATGTAAAAATCTACTCGCTAGATGCAAAAGTGGGAATTTCAATAAAAGAAATTTGAGTACTTCACCTGTTTGGTTAACTAAAATAGCATACACGACAGAATATCGGTGTTTCCCCGAGTTAATAGACGTGGTTCCTAAGTGATAACCTTTAATAAGCTTCGACATAAGTTCCCGAAGGTCCTAAGTACATGTTTCCTAGATTCTCAATGTTTTGTATTTTGCATATGTTTAAAACAAATTGTTGACTCACTGTTCTTCGGTATACTTTCTTCCTGAATCCGTAGCTGGCGATAACCTGATCGAAGATCGATCTTGGATTGGTAGTTGGATCCTTGTAGTTGGTCGAATAAATCATTATTCCTCGGCAAGGGATACCGATTCTTGATGGTTAGCGCTTGTTCAGCTCCCGGTAGTCGATACACATTTGAAAACCACCGCCCTTCTTCTTGATGAACAGAACTGGAGCTCCCCAAGGCAAGAAGCTTGGACTTATAAATCCCTTGTCCAGTAGCTCCTGAAGCTGCGCTGACAACTCTTGCATCTCTGAAGGCGCAAGTCGATAAGGGGCCTTGGCTACAGGCGCAGCGTATGGAACCAAGTCAATGTGGCACTTGTCTTGTCATTGAGGAGGTAATCCTGGCAAGTCTTCGGGGAAGACTTCAGGATATTCCCTTACCACAGGGATATCTTCGAGCTTTGATTCTTCGGCCTCTTTGTCCACGACATGAGCTAAGAAGGCAACACATCATTTACGCAAAAACTTCCATGCCTTCCAACAACTGATAATCCGTAGAGGCGTATCCTGCTTCTCCCCATGAATAACGATCGTCTCTTCACTCGCCAACGGGATGCGGATAACCTTCTCATGGCATACAATCTTAGCTCTATTATTCGACAACCAATCCATCCCAACCACGACATCGAAGCTTCCCAATTCAACTGGCAGAAGATCTAATGAAAACTCACGCTCTCCAAGCTCTATAACACAGCCTCTAATCACTTCTTTGGCTTCTACTGGCTTTCCATTAGCTAGTTCTATCGAATACGGGATATCTAACTTACTTGCTACTAAACCAAGTATATTCTTAGACTCTAGAGATACGAAGCTATAGTCGGCACCGGTATCAAATAGCACAGATGCAAAATGTTGATTAATAGGGAACGTACCAGTAACCACGTTTGGATCCTGGCGTGCTTCCATAGCATTGTACGCTCTTCCACGTACCTGATTGTCTTTAGGGTAAGCCTTCCTGAAATGCCCTATGCCACCATAGTTAAAACAACCTTGACCTCGTCCATGATCATCACCATTTCCGCCTTGATAGTTGTTGTTGTCTTTTCCTCCGTGATTTCCGCTACCATCTTGACCTCCATTTCCACGTCCAGTACCATGCCAACACATCTCCTTGGCATTCCCCACTTTGCCACAGTTGTCACATTTTTCATATCTACATCTCCCAGTATGATAACGTCGGAAATTGTCGCACTTAGGCAGGGTACCCATATACCCACTTCCCTTTTTAGCATTGTTGTTGTTATTCGCCCAAGTACCCTTCTGGAAATTAGTGAGCTTCCTTTTGTTCTCCCCATATGACTCCGCATGAGTCTCCTTCTCCTTTTCAAAGGTTGAAAATTTTCCCAATTTAATCACTTCTTTAGTGAGAGCCACACTTAAGTCAATCACATCGATAATTGTTGGAGGCTTTGATGCTGTCATCAAGCTCAGAATCTAAGGCACCAATCCCCAGATGAATCGTTCTATCCTCTTAAACTCCGGTTCCACCAAATATGGAACAACTCACGACAAATCATGAAGTCTCTGCACGTATTCCGCCACCTTTGGACCTTCCATCTTCAGGTTCCAGAATTCAGTTTCCAACTTCTGGATTTCCGCCTGAGAACAATACTTCCTACGCATCAATTCGTTCAGCTTATTCCATGTCAAAGCATACGCAGCAGCCTCGCCCAATGTCTGAACCTGAAGGTTCCACCATGACAGAGCCCCATCTAGAAACAGCCCAGAAATGTACGGGACTTTTTGCTCTGGAGTACATATGCTCATTCGCAAAACAGAATCCGTATTCTCGACCCATCTCACAAAACCTACGGCACCTCCAGTGCCGTCGAAGTTCAGAGGCTTGCAGTCCAAAAACTGCTTGTAGGTACAGCCTGCAACCCAAGTAGCATCATTCACAGAAAGCATTAACAAAGCACACCGAAAATATCCAAACATATTGTAATGTGTCTTAGGTGACTTTAAACATTACCGTTAGGTGGGTTATTCCCTGAGGTACCTCTGCTGTGTTTGGAGCGAAGGGCCTCGTGCGGTGCGATGGCCTGTGAGATGCGCTCGTGTAATTCTACCTCGATCGTGGGTAGTTGATTGTTCCTTCGAGGAGGCATTCTCCTTCTTGTTAGAAGATTGGATTGCTCAGGTCTTATTTGTTAAGTAAATAAGTAATCGTCTAGAGGTCGTATGTACATATATATAAACACTCATCATATCAAACAATCATGCAATAACACAATTATAACATAAATTTGTAATCCAACAATATGTTTAGTGAGAACATGATTGTGCTTTCATTAATCATCAACCACAATTACATTATTTACAAGTTTATCACATCAAAAGGGACATAGGGTCACACTACCCTTGTTCAATAAGTCTGTTAATATAAAAAATCACATAGTCAAAAAGTGGTCTTCAAAAGGCTTCGAAATCTTGGCTCAATAGTGGTGCTCTCACCAAAAGTAATGCAATCTGCATAAGACCAAAAACCAACTATGCTTATGGTGGAGGAGGAGGATGTGACATCCTACATGGGTTGTGAAGGGGAACAAAGGCTTCCTCATAAGGGGTTGGATACCTTCACCATCATGACGCGTTTTGAAAACCGTGAGGGGCGGATGCCGAGTGCGTGCTGGCTGCCAAAGCGGACAATATCATGGTGCGGTTACGCTGGGCTGTTACAGATGGTATCAGAGCCAGGGCCGGACCGGTGGTGCTAGGTCCTGCGAGGATGCTGGACCCCTTAAGGGGGGTGGATTGTGACATCCCACATCGGTTGTGAAGGGGAACAATGGCTTCCTCATAAGGGGCTGGATACCTTAACCATCATGACGCGTTTTGAAAACCGTGAGGGGCGGACGCCGAGTGCGTGCTGGCCTCCAAAGCGGACAATATCATGGTGCGGTTACGCTGGGCTGTTACAGATGGTATCAGAGCCAGGGCCGGACCGGTGCTGCCAGGTCCTGCGAGGACGCTGGACCCCTTAAGGGGGGTGGATTGTGACATCCCATATAGGTTGTGAAGGGGAACAAAGGCTTCCTCATAAGGGGCTGGATACCTTCACCATCATGACGCGTTTTGAAAACCGTGAGGGGCGGACGCCGAGTGCGTGCTGGCCGCCAAAGCGGACAATATCATGGTGTGGTTACGCTGGGATGTTACAGAGGAGGAGGGAAGAAAAGCAAGCTGTGAACATGCGCAAGCTCCTCCTCGAGCCCATATACACGACGGAGCAAATAACTGATCTGCTGCTCAACAATAAGGAATCGAGCATCAAACTCTGGAAAAGGAGTAAGAGGAGCAGGTGGATGTGCAAAAGGAGACGGTGATGAACATGGGGGAACAAAAGTAGGCTGACAAGGACACGGTAGGGGACGTGGAGTCAGCTCAAGCTCCAAGACTCTGCGGCTCATATTCTCAAACTGAAGCTGAAGCGATAAAAGTAACTCATCCCGTGTATAGCCAACAAAATGAGAGGGATGATAGGGATCTGAAATCTGCGTAGAGTACGGTGGGAACCATCGGAATGGCTCATCAAGCTGTGAAGAGGTGAAGGGAGCAAACGGTGCAGCCTGAGGGATCTGAGGAAATGCTGCTGAAGCAAAAGGATCTTCACACGGGTGCTGACATGAAGTACCTTCCCCTGGACGGGGTGCAGGGATGTCCTGTAAGAAAATGATAGGTAAGTCGATGCGATGGACATCGGACTCTACAGGAGGGAGAGGAGCAACATCAACGGGTGTGGGTGGAGGAATAAATGGCTCAACAAAAGGAGGGTCAACAGGTGCAGGAACTGGGTCAGGGATAAGAGGTGCAATGTCTCGTAAACCGAAAGGAACATGGTCAGGGTCAGGTGTCGGCTCAGGATCAGCAGGTGCAACATCAGGCTGTCCAAGAGGATCAAGATCTGGCTCAGGACCATGCTCGGGGTCGTGTGGAGGAGATGGTGCAACAGACATTGCCGTGTCATCGTCAGAATCCGTAGCGTAACGCTGTAATATGACCGCCTGTAAAGCTGAAGATGTCACAGACTCGAAGGAATCTAAGAAAGAGTGCAAACTAGAATCAGAGGATAACTCAATAACATGAATCTCAGGAGGTGGGATAGCAACAACATCCTCGTCTATCTCTCCATCACCCTGGGCATCAACAGGAGGACCATCAACAAACAAATCAACGTCATCATCAAACAAATCGTCGAAAGGCCAATCCTCGGGGGGAATGACCACTAGAGGAATAGGATCGAGGATCGGAGCCATGATGTGCTCACCATCGGGATGACCAATGATGAGATGACCATGGACTGGAATAGGAATGACAAAAGGATCCTCGTCAGGAAAACCATCAGCAAGGGGTAAATCATCACCAAAGTCGGGCAATGCGAACGGCTGGAAGTCGTCCTCGTCATCTGATAGCATGTCAGGGTCACTCTCCGTGTCTGTCGTAAGTATCTCCGGCTCAGGTGCAATCTCACCATCTGAGACGATAGCCATAGGATCATCAGCATCTGATAATCCGCTCTCTGAAGAAGACATAATGCCTGTAACATAACAATCATAACATGTGCACATATATTAACCACTATCACTTAGTATGCAATCAAGACAGTTATCACCCAAACATGTGTTCACATTATCCTTCATGAAACCTTTTCTATCTTCCCTAGTCTACCCCAGACTAAACCACAAATGTGACCTTGCAATGTGTTCCTTGTCTTTCCTTTTGTAAAACGTTTGTTCCATGGATCTGGGCGTTTTGTGTATGCAATGAAAACATGTTGTAAAAATATTTTCGTGAGAGCCCTAATGATTGTAGTCTAGACTCGAGAAAGAATCCTAGTTCGCTACAATCAAAGCTCTGATACCAAACTGTCACACCCTGACTTTTTGCGGAAACGTGATTATGTGTGACTTGCTTAATATCATTGCATTCAACCATAACAAAAAACTATATGATAAACCAAGATGTTTATCCATAGATAAGTTTTAAAACATTACAAACAACATTGTCTTAAAATCTAAACACAGACTTCATGTTCAAAATACAATACCAACATGTTTTAAGTTCCATAAGGACTTCACAAAAGACACTAATAAACTAGGTTTTGAACTATGTATCTTATCCAGGATAAGATACACAATCCAAACCCTTAGACACCGGATGACATCTTTAATTTAAAACAACCCTTGAAAACTTTCAAACGCCCGCCAGATCCACATTTAGTTTCCTGAAATACATGTAGTTTGAAAACATCAACAAAAGTTGAGCGAGTTCATGTGTTTTGAATGTGTGCACGAATAAACCTTGTAATCATTGAAAGTATGTATGTATTTGTAAACCCCGGTATGAAAGCAACAAGGAAAACATATCCATTAATGGTTTGCAAGGCCATTAATATGTGTGACGTGATGCAGGAAGGCTCAATCCTAGCAGATTTTGTACCGGGCTTCCGGCTGTAAGACATAGTCACCTCACGGGCCAAATCCCGGTCCTCATGGGTGGGGCTCGCAACACCTAAATAGATCTATCACTCATGTCCCCCGGTCCTACTACGAGGATTAATGGTCTTAAGCGTTGTACCCACCACTCACATGATCTAGAAGTACCTTCCTTAGCTAACCATACCATATATAAACGTTTGTAAGCAATTTGTAACATGTACTTCACCCCCGAAGTTATAAAACTGAAAACAGTTAAAAGAAAAGGGGGACATGAACTCACAATCTTGCGTCTTGAATCCAATGTAACCCTAAGCTGCTACTTGTGTGCACGACTACCTACAACGTACTACGGTTTATTAGACGGGCGGTTCGTGCCTTGACCTTAGTCTTAATTAGTGTCTTTGAGTTACGTTTCTTTGTGTCATCAATATTATTCCAAGTATATAATTATTTGTTGAAATAATAAATGTTTTAACTTAAATTATTTTTATTAAATTTTGGAATAATTGTTAAAAGAATATATTTTAACTTGTCACTTTTATGTATTTGTACATGTTTAATTTCCCAAGGATGGGTGTATATATAGTCACAGACACGACGAAACTGAACAAGTCTCGATGAAACTGTTGTTGTCGACGAAACACATTAAAGTCGACGAAACAACAAAGTCGACGAATCACAAAGTCGACGAAACCAATGTTGTTTCATCGACATGCATGTGGACTAAAAGGGGTTCGGCCCAATTAAGTTGTATCAGCCCAAATGTAATTGTGATTGGTCCAATCATAGGTTTCGGCCCACATTAGTTTCAGCCCATGCATTCTTTACGTGAAACATGTTTCACAGAATTCATATTTAAAAGCTTAGTAAACATGTGACATCATCATGACATCAACATGGTGATGTCATGGTGATGTGGCGACGGGAAAGGTTTGCGGCTCTTCGTGCTTCGCGTGTCGATCTCTGGGGCGCACGACGGAGGAATGTTGCGACGTTGGGCTTGAGCCGAACCTAACCGAGTCGAACTGAACCGAATCGAACCGAACCGAGTCGCGTCCATATAATATGTATCAACAAACTCCCCCTTGGACGCTACTCGTGAGGTTCATCTTCCATGTCTTCCATGCCGGAGGATCTTCAAAGTCTTTATGCGTCGTAAGCAGAAAGTGTATCAACAAACTCCCCATTTCATTTAGGAAGTGCGTTAACAAACTCCCCCTTAAGATAAGCTCTCCTTTGAGTTATGCTAGTAAATATTTTGATCTTCAATACTTGAGATCCTTGTGGTGTTGATGATAGGTCAGCGGCAACTCGATCATCTTTGTCTTTTGAGTGCCTCCATGTCGTGTCTTCATTCCGAAGCTTGTCATCAAACATGTTCTCTTTGCCTTTAGCATTTGCACATGCAAGAAAGCTAAACGCGTAATGAGAACAACTGCTTAGAATATAGTTAACATTAAACAAATGACACACATGTGACCAATTCTTATTCAACTATCGTCCGACAGTTTAGTTTGAAAAGTTAACAGATTTTTCAATTTTGATTATTAACTTTCAAAACTTGCAAACTCTGACCGTTTATGAAGATTCAGTCGTTTTGGTTTTCATCAGATTTCAGGCAACGAAGACTTGAGTTCCAACATCGGTTAATCCAAACTAAAGCAGAAATAAAATCTTTTTGATTTTTATAAAGTTTATATTAAAACACACCTAAAATCTTTTTGGTATTTTGAATATTTCAAACTTAAAAACTGAAAGCAGTAAATAAATATATACAAAGATGCAGAGACTGAAAGCATTAAATAAATATTTACAGACATTCTTTTTGCGAGTTTCGAGGGTAAGAGAATCATATCAGTGTACGGTCATGCCAAAAACGCTCTTTTTGTTCTTTTTGTTAGCAGTTAAATAAACATCCTATAACGATTATCGATATTGTTATCCACACAAGCTCAACTTATCATATGTAATCATGGCGAGGGGATACGATTACTGTATGATTTATACTTACCGACCGGTGTTCATCCACATCACGACACATTCCCGTATCAAGGTATGCACGAGGGATCATCTTACTGGTGAGTATACCATTTATCATATGTTTTGACCGTATATGAAAATGTGAGAAACTCACTTATTTTGATTGAAAACAAGCCGTATGTGATAGAATCACTTATTGATGAGGAACTTGATTTTCAGATGCATGAAGGGCACAAGAGCAAGCCCGTGAACAGGTCAGTACTTTTGTACAGCAAAGAGACGAACTTGACTCCCGGATAAATGTGATATATTATCACTTGTTTTGTGGACATGTGATTGTTGATCACTTATTGAGGTCGTATGCAGTATGTACACGTATGTATGATATCATGGAAGATATAGACTTCGTCTCCATTTGTTTTTCGGTAAAAAAAACAACCATGATACCCAGATGATAAACAACATAAAGACCACATATCTCAGAACCTCGGCAATCTCTCAAACGAAATTTCGGTACTAAGACCATATGCCAATGAGTGGTTCCCACCTGGTCTTCAGTCGATTTAAGTTTATATCACCCTGCACACTTTAAGATGATTGTGAGCTTACCGATACAACTTATATAGAGCTGCTTAACATTTATCATTTTGCATTTCGGTTTAAAAAGGTTTGGACAGACCACTGATGTACTATCATTTTCTCTTTTGCTCGCCAGGAAACTCATTTTTGTTTTTCTATTGTTTTTGCGTTTTGAATTTTTTTTTCAAATTTTGGATTACTCCCCCTAAAATCAACAAACTTACAATAATTTAAAAACACAAGGATATTTACAAAAACGATTTTTCGATGCGGATTACTCTTGCTTGACCTTAATGCCGTTTACCAATAATAAAAAGTCAAATCTTGATTTATCAAATGCTTTGGTAAAAAGGTCGGCACGTTGGTCATCGGTATGGACTTTAACAACATCGATTAGCCTTTTATCAAAGCAATCACGTATGAAGTGATACTTAATTTCGATGTGTTTGGTCTTTGAATGCTGCACAGGATTTCTAGTGATAGATAAGGCAACAGAATTATCGACTAAAATAGGAGTAGTTAGGAATTCAAAACCATAATCGCGCATTTGCTGTTGTATCCACAGGACTTGGGAGCAACAACTTGAGGCAGCAATGTATTCAGCTTCACAAGTTGATGTGGCGACACAAGTCTGCTTCTTGCACTGCCATGTTATGAGGCGAGTTCCTAAAAACTGGCATCCAGCCGTTGTGGATTTGCCGTCGATTTTGCATCCGCCAAAATCAGAATCACTGAAAGCGATCAAGTCAAAGTTATCATCCTTAGGGTACCATAGACCGGTGTCTGGGCAACCCTTCAAATAACGAAAAATCCTCTTTATAGCTGCAAGATGTGAGGTCATCGGGTTCACTTGATATCTGGCTAGCAAGCATGTTGGATACATTATATCTGGTCTTGATGCTGTGAGGTACATAAGGGATCCAATCATCGCGCGGTAGTATGAAGAGCTAACAACTTCACCCTTCAAGTCTGGATTGATTCCGTGATTTTGCTGCAGTGGGGTACCAATGGGCGATGTGTCGGACATCTAGAATCGGCTCAAGATGTCTTGGACATACTTAGTCTGATGGATGAAAATCCCAGACTTCGTTTGTTGCACTTGCAAGCCCAAAAAGAAAGTCATCTCCCCCATAGCGCTCATCTCGAATTTATCCTGCATTACACGCTCGAAATCCCTACACATAACATTGTTAGTAGAACCAAATATAATATCATCCACATATACCTGTACCAGTAGAAGATCTCCATCTTGTTCTTTTATGAAGAGAGTGCAATCGATAAGACCTCTGCGAAATCCATTCTCCAGCAGATAATTAGATAAGGTTGCGTACCAAGCTCGCGGTGCTTGATGTAGACCATAGAGAGCTTTATTCAGCAACCAAACCCGATCGGGATGGATAGGATCTTCAAAACCTGGAGGCTGTTCAACATACACCTCACTAGACCATGTAAGAATGCACTTTTGACGTCCATCTGGTAAACCTTGAATCCTTTGAATGAGGCATAAGCCAGAAAGATCCGAATTGCTTCCAGACGTGCAACAGGTGCATACACTTCGTTGTAGTCTATCCCTTCAATCTGACGAAAACCTTGAACGACCAATCTTGCTTTGTTCCGAATAACGATTCCACGGTCGTCCTTTTTGCATTTATACACCCAACGGGTACCAATCTTCTTGTAACCAGCAGGTTTCTCTACGAGCTTCCAGACACCCAGTTTCTGGAATTGTTGTAGTTCTTCCTGCATTGCTTCAACCCAAGAGTTATCTTTCAAAGCTTCTTTCCAAGTTCTTGGCTCTTCCTGTGAGACATAACACGCGAAAGACCAATCGTTTTGTTGACCAGATTCTTGAATCGCCGCATACAGTCCTGCATTGTTGTTGTTTCGCAACATGTTTCTTATTTGTATGCCACTCTGTACATTACCGATGATGTTTTATTGAGGATGGGTATTGTGAATCCTTGTTTCTGGATTTTCTGGAACTGGAATGTTTGTACCCAGATTGTTGAGATTGAGATCAACAACTAATTCAATACCCAGAACTACCGAAGAGGATGATGCAGTAGCTTCAGCTGTTATAGGGGTATCCACTGGAGGTGTAGCCTCTGAAGTACCATGAACAGCTGATGTAGGAGCTTCTTGATCCGCATCTAGAAATTCTTCATCCTCTGAAGATTCGTTCAGTTCGATTGCATCATGAAAATCCTCATTGTCGAGAGCATTATTGTTCACTGAAGATGGTTCTTGATTGACAATAATTGGACGAACCAACGGTGATTCTGTTGCGTTGTCACTCTCGAAAAACATCCTTTTCGCAGCATTTTCTTCAACTGCTTCAACATTGATCGAATTGAAAAAGGCATCGTATTCAAACATCCATGGTTGACCTGGACATTTGACTAGCAAAGTGTGCCTTTGTACTCTGACTTCAGACCATTCCTCGACCCTTTTTGTCTCTAGATTCCAGACTCTTAAGTTCGGGGTGGCATAACCAAGAAAGTGACCTTCAATAGCTTTTGCCCTAAACTTTCCATTAGGATCGATCATTGTGCAAGGAGCTCCAAACGGTTCAAGATATGACAAATCTGGTTTCCGTTTGTTAAGAAGCTCGAAGCAGGTCTTGTTGTGTCTTTTGACTGTAAGAACTCGATTCATCGTGTAACATGCGGAGGCCACATCTTCACTCCAGAATGGAATGGGCAACTGCGATTCTACCAACATCGTCCTAGCAGTCTCGATCAATGTACGGTTTTTACGATCAGTGACGCCGTTCTGTTGAGGAGTATAAGCCGCACTAAATTCATGAAGAATACCTTTTGATGTGCAAAACTCCGCCATGGCATGATTTTTAAATTCAGTACCATTGTCGCTGCGTATCCGTCTAACCTTCAACTTATACAAATTCTCAATCTGAATGATCAAGTTTTTTATAATACCGAAAGTTTCACTCTTGTGAGCCATAAACGCCACCCTAGAAAATCTTGAATAATCATCAGTTATCACAAGGCATTATTGATCATTCCTGATGCTTTTATGCTTGACAGGACCGAACAAATCCATGTGCAAACGTTCAAGAGGAACTGCCACCGTGTTGATCTTCTTTGTCGGATGTTGTTTCTTAGTTTGCTTTCCTTTTTGGCATGAAACACAGACGTCTTGAAGATGGAAATTTTTAAGAAGAACACCATTCACTAATTCATTCGACACCAAATGATTCATTTTTCGTAAGTGAATGTGGCCCATACGTCTATGCCAAGAGATTGAGTCTTTTTCAGTGGCTTTTGTAATGAAACAAGTTGCTTGTGCAGTTGTTGTTATAGCTTGGCTCATATCAAGGACATACAAATCATTTATCCTTGGAGCAGATAAGAGAATCCATTCTTTTGGAATCTTGAAGCCGGGTTTCAGCACATAACATCCATTAGCGTCAAAGTGTACTGAAAACTGTTTATCACAGATTTGTGAAACGCTGAGAAGATTGTGATCAAGCTGTTGTACAAAGTTGATCCTGTCAAAACTTACAACCCCGTTGGATACCATTCCTTTACCAGTTATATAACATCCTTTATCTCCAGCAAAAGCAACATAACCTCCTCTAATAGATTTAACGTCGTAGAGAAGCTTCATGTCGCATGTCATGTGCCTGGATGCCCCACTATTAACAATCCAATGACTACTGACAGTTCCTCCTGGAACACCCTGCACATGTACTCACATGATTAGTTGGAGATGGGGACCCAAGCCGTTGTGGTCTTGGGTCTTCCATTTCATCAACGTAAGTTACTTGAACTTCTCGATGTTGTGGAAATTGTGATGTTCCCCCTGAATCAGTAACCGTTTTTGGTTTCCAGGTTTGTTTTGTTTTACCAGTTTTATTCTTTAAAATCTTAACTTCATGATTGTCTGAAGTTTTTGAATTGTCTGGTTTGACAGAAACAATTGTTTTGTTAACCACATCGGTTTTGATTGCTTTTTCAATTTTCTTAACCTGTTGGCGTTTCTGTTTCTTTTCCCTTTCTTTTACAAGACGGGGATCTGGTTTTGATGAAACAGATCGCTTGCGGTCAATTTGGTCACGGGGATCATCAACTTTGGCTTTTTGTTTATGAAGATATGGACAATTTCGAATGATATGTCCAAATGTGCCACATGAAAAACATGATCTTCGTTCTACAAACCCCGAAGTATCATGTGATTGTCTTTTCGATGAACTTTGTGATTCCGAGGTACTAGGTTTTGAACTGTTTGGTTCGTTTCTTTTCAAAGAATTAACTTGAATGACATGATCTAAGTTAGATTTATTGGCAAATGTTTCAAGTTTATCTGTTCCCTTCGATTTCACAAAGTTCACCCTTTTGTTCTTCTTTTGGGTCTGTTTCTTTTGACCTTGAGTCGGTGATTTATCATTTGGTTTGGTATGATTTTGCTGCTTTTTCACTGTTGGTAATTTCTGATTGCCACATTGTTTTCGAACTTCAGCCTTTGGGATAGGAGGACACTGTGTTACCACAACGTGTGATCCTGTCTTTCCCAAAAACTTACTTGTTGAATCCTCAAAAACTTTACTAATTAAAGATTGATTAACATTCTTAATAGGAAAATCTTTGTCAGAGTAGATTTTATCATCACCAATAAGGGTATACAGCAAACTCACACTCTCAGACTCTTTTGCAGACGTGGACTCGACCAGAACAGTCTTAGCAGGTTTTGCGGGAGGATCACATAGAATATGATTCTCAAGAGGTATGTCCTCTTCTTTGATTACCGCATCAGACTGTGCTGAGTCAGTATCATTAGATTCATCATCTGAAGAATCAACATCCTCAACAATAACTGGAGAATCCTGATTCTGTTCAGCAGAAGACACACTTGTATCTGCTGACACATCCGAATCTGATGATACTTCCGGTTTGTATCCAAGTCCAGTTGCAAATTCCTCAATGTCTAAAGGAACAGATTCCTCATAAAAGGTTCTATACTCCTCATCAGGCATTGCATCATAATTTTGTCTAACAGGTGGTGGACATTTCTTATATCCAATGCAAGTGACATCCTTTTTCTCCTTTTGTATGTCAATGATGTGATCCAGCATATATCTAGAGTTTGAATAACTGTCTAGCTTAAGCCGGATTGCCTCACTTTCACACTTAACAAAAGCTAACTCTTTTTGCATGATCTCAAGACGATCGATATAACAGTTTAGGTTAGTTTGTTTTCTTGAAACCATTTTTGTCAGCTCGGTTTTATCTTTTCTTAAATTTGCAACCACCGTTTTAAACTCCTTTTCATGATTTTCATAAAACATGTTAGCCTCTTTGCATTTCGAAAGATCCACTATCAACTTTTGATTGTGGATATTTGTCACTTCATATTTGTTTTGCAAAGCCTCATGTTTGCTTTGCAAATCAAACCATTTAGAATAAAAAGAAACATGTTTGTTTTGCAAGTCAGACAATTCAGCATTTAAAGCATCATGTTTGCTTTGCAACTTAGACATATTAGCATCTAAATCAGCACATTTAACACTTAAGCTAACACAATTATCACAATTAACGATAGTTGGTTCATCGACACATACCTGGCTTGATGAACTGCTGCCATTAGCCATAAAGGCTGAATGAAGAGAAGAAGAAGAATAAGCGGCTTGATCCACCAGAATAGATCTTCTATCATTCCTTGCTGCAGCTTCTCCTAACAATTCATCAATATCTGCATCGATTCTCCCACTAGATACATTGTCATCGCCTGGCGTTGAGGTTTCCTCATCTGAACTCCTTGAATAACCAGAACTTTCTTCATCTGAAGATTCACCACCACTGGTGGAAGATTCTCCACCACTGGCGTGCTTCAAATCCTTAGCAGCCTCAGCAAAACAAGCTGCTCCTCCCTGATCACCAATGCCCAATTGCATTGACCAGTCGCAACCTTCATCTATTTGCACCACAAGAGCTTGATTGGTGTTCGATGGTCCTGCTTGATTGTTTGCAGGGACCAAGGTGCGATCGTCATTCCTGATTTGATTCTGATTCTGTTGGTTGCCTTGACCTCTGAAAGGATTCTGGTTCCCATGCTGAGCTGGCTTTGTGCATTCACGCTTGAAATGACCACGTTTACCACAGTTAAAGCACTTGACGGATTGCTTGTCGAACCCATACTTGGTATCTTTCTTGCTTTCCAAACTAGTTCTACCCGTCCGTTCCATGAAGTCTTTAGCTTGCCTTACAGCACTAGCAAAAGCCCATTTGATGTCCATCATATCCATCTCTTCTTATCGATCTACTAATAATCTTCTTGAGTTAGATTGATGTTTCCGATCTGCCCTACAATCAACCCACAATACGAGCTCACCAATGTGTTTAGTATCTCCATATGATCTTTAGCTACTTCAACGCTAACTTTGGAGAAGTTTGACGTGTTAAGCCGTACTGTATTTGACTTCGATGGCTGACCAGCAGATGATGTGCTTCCATAACAAGCTTGCTGTTGTGGAGCTGGTGGTAGAGGATTTCCATACAAGTCTGTGCTTGGAGCTGGCTTTACAGGAACTTGTATCGTATTGCCATACAAATCTATGCTTGTGACAAACGCCGTCTGAAGTGGAGCATGTGAAGCAGGTCTTGCAGAAGTGCTAGAAGTTCCATAATACATTTCAGGATTTTGTCGCACTGGTATTGCAGAAGTGCTAGAAGTTCCATAATACATATCAGGATTTTGTCGCACTGGAACCCTTTTTTCCTTTAGGGTTTCTTCCTGATCTTTGTTCTCCAAGAGCTGGCAGAAGTCATTGATGTTTGTCGTAGCCAACGTGCCATTGTATTTCAAGATTTCCAAGAAACAATTCCATTGAGGTGGCAGTGCATCGGCAAACTTTGTGACAACCTGTGCTGGAGTTGTTTCTACCTCAAAGTTACTCAATTCAGTCAGCAAGTGATGAAATCGACTTGTCATATCTCCCAAAGATTCATTTTCCATACATGTGAAACCATCAAACTCCTTCTTGAGTAAATCATGTCACAATTGACGTGACTTTTCATTTCCTAGACCCCTTGTCTTCAATGCATCCCACAATCGCTTTGACGTTTTGAAGCTGACAAACTGATGATATATATCCTTACTCAACGCTTGAGTCAGAATAGCATATGCTTTCTTTTCTAAATCATATGTATTCTTCTCGTCTTCCGTAAGATCTGCATATGTAGCAGCAGTTGAAGCGGCAACCTCAAGAGCTTGATCGAAATCTGTAATAAAACATAACCACTCCGTGTTTTGCCCAAGGACATACGTATGAAATCTATCTACCCATCCAGGATATTTGTTTATGTGCATCAGTTTCGGTGGGCGATTTAGACTTCCGGTCTCGCTTTCGCTTAGGAGTATACTTTGAATACTTGGAGTTTGATTTGAAACAAACACCCATTGACCTGTCGACGTTGGATTCGCTTGCGAAGATGCAAGTGCGTGTTTGTATACTTACTTTCCGTATTAGATGATGGAGATAAACGTGTGTTTGTATACTTGCTCTCTGCAGTTGACGGAGTACCCCACCAATTCGGATTCATTTTGGATGTGTAATGACGAATACCTGATTGAATCACTCAAATCAAACCGTTAAATATGATTTGCAAAGCTTTTGTTAAAAATTTTAACAAGTTCGACGAAACTATATTACTCGACGAAAAAGTTAATGATAGACGAAACAGTTAATGAATGACGAAACAGTTAATGATCAATGAAACAGTTAATGAATGACGAAACAGGTTGATGATGATGTACGACGAAACAAGTACGACGAAACAAGTTGATGTGATGTCGACGAAACAAGATTGATCTTGATTGACATAAAAGGTTGATTGTGATGTCGACGGAACAGGATTGATCTTGATCGACGAAACAGGTTGATTGTCGAAACTGCTTGAGGGTTGTTTCGTCCAGCTTGATAATGTTAGCTGAAGTGATTTCGTTGACTAAAATGATCAAGTAACTTCAAAGATATTTTCACAATATTTTATATTATAAAATCTTATCCTGTCACAAAGTCTCTATTGTCAAAGACACCATACCCTTACACTTCGTTCAACAACTACTCATCATGCCTTTGTGTACATCATTTTCAAACAATTAATATTATAATCAATATCAATAATTCAACTAAATCAACAATGCAGACTTTAACTCAAATACCCAGATTATATGATGAACAATGAAGAACAACTTATGAACTCAGATGAGTTTATGAGTTTACCAGTGAAATATACGAGTTTACCTCAACATAACATGTATAACTGAGATCTAACAAGGTTTTGTATGAACTAATCAGCAAAACATCAAGATTTTCAAGATTTTAAACTGTTTTTCCAGAAAATATAAACTTCAAACTCAAGAAAAACTCATGAAAATCAACTTGGTTTTAACAAGGAATCGAGCCAATGCTCTGATACCAATTGTAGGTCCACCCAGAGGATCGAGTAACCTCTATTCCCTGTTTTCCGACAAACCTGAAAGTGCGGAATCCAAACGGGTAAGTTAAACCAAGTTCGAACACGTAAATGATAAACACGAGACTCAATGATTAACACTCCATTGTATTAATACTTGAAACGGTTACAATACAATGTTTACAAAATAATCTATGTAAACTCTCTCTGGTTCTCTCGTGTGTGTGTTCTGTGTTCTATTCTGAGTTCACTGAATATATATAGTCACAGACACGACGAAACTGAACAAGTCTCGACGAAACTGTTGTTGTCGATGAAACACATTAAAGTCGACGAAACAACAAAGTCGACGAATCACAAAGTCGACGAAACCCATGTTGTTTCGTCGACATGCATGTGGACTAAAAGGGGTTCGGCCCAATTAAGTTGTATCAGCCTAAATGTAATTGTGATTGGTCCAATCATAGGTTTCGGCCTACATTAGTTTCAGCCCATGCATTCTTTACGTGAAACATGTTTCATAGAATTCATATTTAAAAGCTTAGTCAACATGTGACATCATCATGACATCAACATGGTGATGTCATGGTGATGTGGCGACGGGAAAGGTTCGCGGCTCTTCGTGCTTCGCGTGTCGATCTCTGGGGCGCACGACGGAGGAATGTCGTGACGTCGGGCTTCAGCAGAACCTAACCGAGTCGAACCGAGTCGAGTCGCGTCCACATAAAGTGTATCAACACTTATGCATGCATTCCAGTATGCATTAAGACCTCATATTAACCCATTTGGTTTACTTAGCGAAATCCATCGCTTTTAAGTAACCAAACCTTTAATACTCTTATTATTTCAACTTGTTTGGTTTACTTAGCGAAATCCATCGCTTTTATGTAACCAAACCTTTATTAATCTTATCGTTTTGACCCGTTTGGTTTACTTAGCGAAATCGATTGTTTTTATGTAACCAAACCTTTCATAGATTCGTTATTTTGAGCTGTTTGAATGTTTTAGTGAAATCCATCACTTTCAAACATTCAACTTATTACCATTTTCTTATTTTGACCCGTTTGAATGTTTTAGCGGAATCCATAACCTTCAAACATTCAAACTTATCATTAGTTCATTATTTACACTTCCAGGTTCGTCCATACGAAATGCATCGTTTATGTACAAACCGAATTCTACATTAATTCTATAATAATCTATCATATGCTAATACAAAACAAACAAGAATTTCTACGAAGCATAAGCTACGTACCTTTAAAGCTTTCCTTTCAAGCGAGTGTCTGCTCCGTCTTGACCACTTGATGATTTTCCCAATTTGCGTATAGAGTTCAATCCGATTTATCGTTTATAACTCATTTTACAATATGTAACACGCAACTTGTCAAACTAGTCAATTATGTGATTCTTTCCTATTTCCACACTTCAAGATCACTTAGGCATTATATCAAGCATCTTGTGGGTAAGGTTCTAATACTTCTGTTATCAAGTTCATGACTTTACTATTAATCACGTGTTACCATTGTTTTCAAACCTCTATGTCTAGTGTGTGTGATTAACACCTAGAATTCAACATTTTACTATCAAGTTTAACCATTTCTCTACCACAATTCAAGTGTTCATAATAGTAATCAAGAACCCATTTAATATAAACATGGTTAGTCATTTAAACACTTAAATTATGGTATTAAATAACTAATTTCTCATCTAGGGTTTGTTCCTAGACTTGTATTCACTTCAATCTTGCTATAACATCTATCATTTATACTTGAATCACAATTATGAATGTTCATCACAAAATCACAACATCACCAAATACCAAAATTTAACATACCTTGTGATCTCCTAACTTGGGTGGCCACGAATTTAGCTTAAGCACTGATTTTCAACCCGATTTCATCTTTGATTTTGAAGGATTTTGTGAAATTAGGGTTTGAGATAATCTCCCCTGTTGTTCCCTGATTTAGTCGACCAGAACACACACTCTGTGTGTGTTTTGTGTCAAATTTTCTTTTTATTAATATTAGTTTTCAATTTGTCCATTTTAGTCCCTTAAGTTCTTAGGTTTTATAAAAAGGACCCCATTTCATATTTTTCATTAGTTAAGGACATATTATTAACCAGGTTACATGTTCCTAGTTATATTTCATAAGTTTATGGCCAACATATGTCTATTTATATATATATATATACATATACGTACATATATATACATATACGTACATATATATACATACGTATATATACATACATATATATATATACATATATATATATATATATGTACGTATATATATATACGTATATATATATACGTATATATATACGTATGTATATGTATATATACGTATATATATTTAGGTTGTTACAATTGAGTTTTTAGATTGATTATTAAAAAAATGAACTTTAATTGGTTACAAATAGTTACGTGAAGAATGATCAATTCTGGGTTAGGATTTGGTAAAACAACAATTAACCTAGTTCAACCTAGTGGGAAGTCATAATGATGACTATGTGCGTGATTTAATGAAATGATAGTAATTCAACCGAATATAATGGGTTGGTAAAACAACAATTTACCTAGTTCAACCTAGTGGGAAGTCATAATGATGACTATGTGTGTGATTTAATGAAATGATAGTAATTCAACCGTATTTAATGGGTTTATTCACACAACCACCAATTTAATTATGTGAAAACATAAACCAAGAAACAAGCCATTAATGATGTAAAGAAACCAGTTACAAGAACAATCAAGTGTGTCAGTTCTGATGAGAGAGGAAGAGGAAGGGCCATGGGAGGACCTCCATCACCACCGGAAGAGGGACAAAGACAAAAATAAGCAGGGCAACGAGAACATCACGAAATTCTTCGTGACCAATCTCCCTTAGGGCTGCACCCCCTAGGAGGTGTCAGAATTCGTTAAGGTTTTCGAAGAAGTTGCAGGAGTATACATTGCTGGAAGAAGGATAAAGTCGGCAACAGGTTTGGTTTTATTAGTTTTAAGAACATCTGAGATGTAAAGGATATGGAAAGGGCTTTGAATGGAACCAAAATGGGGAGCTCTAAGCTCAGGGTGAACGTGGCCAAATTTGCCGCTAAGAACATGGGTCTGTTTAGAAACACGATTTCAGAGAAGGCGAAAGGAGCGGAAGTTGATCATGGAGGGGTTGCTCAACAGTTCCATATCAAAAGTCAAGCTTACGTTTGCCAAGGAGGTGGGAAGCTTTTCAGTGATCTCTTTTCTAAGGAAGATGGTAACAAGGCCAGTACATTGGCCCCGGTGTTATTGGATGGTAAGTTCGTGGAGGTGTCTAATGGTATCTTGGCTTTTTAGGATCTGATTGGGAAGACTTTGGTTGGAAGGTGTGTGGATCTTGCTACTCTCAATAATCTAAACTCTCATATTTCCGACGCCGGAGTTAAGGATGTGAGGCTGAGCTATATTGGGGGCCTGTATTTGTTGGATAAGTTCTCTGATGAGGATCTGTGCAAGGAGTTGGCCGGTAACCAGGCTCTATGGCGGACATGGTTCTCCTCCCTAGATTCTTTGACTGGACAATTCTTCCCCTTTGAAAGGATTGCTTGGCTCAAAGTTCTTGGGGTTCCGGTGCACCTGGCAGTCGATAGTGTTTATAATTCTATCGCCAGTCGGTTTGGTAAGGTGCTACAAGCGTCACAGAGATCCTCGAAGGACAACGACTTGTCCGTTAATTGCATCGGAGTTCTGGTTGGTGACGGAGTTAGGATTGCAGAGCAGGTAAACCTAAAATGGAACGATAAGCAGTTTAGAGTTTGGGTGGAAGGAGACGACGGACTGGATTCCGGACAGCCTAGGTGATGGGGAGTCGTCGGAGGATGACGAACCATCATCCCATTTCCAGTTGGATGACGAATCGTTGTAGGTAGAAGACAGACCGACCGGCGTGTCAGGAGTTGGAAGCAGGAATGTCGGTACATTTAACGATTCGAATGTCAGAACTAATTCCAAGGTTATGGGTGGAACCGAGGTGACGCTTTTTTGTGAGGTGGGGTCTCATGTGGAGAAGCCCAATAACTTCTTTGCTTTTGACTCCCTAGAAAAGAATAAAAGGCCCATCCATAGACAAGCCATCCTTAGGTCCAATCAAAAGGAATAAGAAAATGGTGGGCAAAGCCCAATTCCTAAAACAGACGTAGGAAGAGATCTAGGGAAGTGGTTGAGGAGTCGGACTCATCTGTTTTTGTTGAGCCATTGGGATCAGGGGTTACAGCGACTCATCATACGGATAGGATTCTAGAGGAGGGAGAAATCTCTCATTCTCATCTCGTACATCCACTCGTCAATGAGAACCCTATCTTCGATCTTAATACCAGAGCTTCGTCAGAAGGAGATGGATCTGGAGAGTCAGTTGCTGCGGATGAGAGTAACAAGAATGAGGAAGCTGATTTTGTATCCGATTCCTTCGAGGTTAACAAGGATTTTGAGTTGGAGGCTACGTTGAGGATGGGGGCAATTATTGGAGCTCAACTAAACCAACATAGTGATCTGGTCAAAAATATTATTAGAGGGGAAGGCGATAAATGAATATCCTTTCCTTAAACATAAGGGGTATCAGTGGGGGGGGGGGGGAAGCAATTTAGGGCAGGAGTTTCACTTACAGTCGGGAGAATGGGAAGAAGCTTAGTAAAATTGATCGTTGTCTTGTGTGTGAAAACTTCTTCAATAAGTGGGCTGAAGCCTGTGTTAGAGTGCTGCCTGGTATTCTCTCTGACCACTGTCCGATCGTTTTGTCGGTGGTGGATATAAAGTACGGGCCACGGCCTTTCCGAGTTTATAGCTCTTGGATAGGTAGGACTGGATCTGAAGAGGCGGTTCAAAAGGCAGTGGAAGGTTTTTGCTCGTCTGATCCGCCGAATGTTTCTCTGACTAAGAAGTTCGCTTGCATT
This sequence comes from Helianthus tuberosus, assembly GCA_030545235.1. Classification (NCBI taxonomy): domain Eukaryota; kingdom Viridiplantae; phylum Streptophyta; class Magnoliopsida; order Asterales; family Asteraceae; genus Helianthus; species Helianthus tuberosus. The sequence continues at coordinate 33,057,890 of CM060393.1, forward strand.
CGGATGTTTATAAAAAAATGGCGTGATGAGTTAGTTGAGAAAGAGAATGAGCAGATTAGAGCAGCAGTGGCTGGGTTGGAGAGTCTAGAGGAAGAAATGGAAGATAGAGATCTATGTGAAGAAGATGAATGGATCCTGGCCGAAAACAGGAAGACAATTAAGGAGATTGAATCCAGGAGAAACTGTGACACCAAACAAAGATTAAGAATCAGGTGGGCTATAAACGGGGATGAGAACAATAACTTTTTCCATTATGTGATTAATAAAAGGAAAGCAACGAATAAGATCCATGGTCTCAATTTCGATGGAGAGTGGTGCACGAAATCGTCAAAAGTCAAAAAGCATATCTTTTCATTTTTTCAGGACAAATTTGTTGAACCCATGCCAGTCCAGCTGGATCATAGGTGTGACAACCTTAGGCAACTTACAAAAGAGGATAAGGATTACATGATTGCCCCTTTTTCTAGTGCAGAAATTAAGGAGGCGGCCTTTGGTTGCAGCGACGATAGGGCCCCCGACCCTGATGGCTTGAATTTAAAGTTTATCAAAGTGTTCTGGTCTCTCTTTGAAGAAGATTTTCGTAATATTTTTCAGCATCAGTTTCACAAAGATGGTGTTATTAACTATGGGGGCGGATCTTCCTTCATCACGTTAGTTCCAAAGATCAAAGACCCGGTCTCTCTTAACAATTTCCGACCCATCAACCTGGTGGGCGTGATTAGCAAGGTTGTCTCGAAAGCTATTGCGAACCGGATGAGGAAAGTTCTGAATGATGTTATCTCAGGCTCCCAATCGGCATTTCTAAGGGGGGAAGTGTATTTTAGATAGGCTTCTTATTATCAGTGAGATAATAGCTTGGCTTAAGAAGAATAAGTCGAAAGCGTTTTTCCTAAACATTGATTTTGAAAAAGCCTACGACAATGTCAACCGGAGGTTTGTGGTGTCTATTCTTCGTCAAATGGGGTTTCCTCAATGATGGTGCAATTGGGTTATGGGTATTCTAAGGTCAACCAAATCGTCGGTTCTGGTGAATGGTACGCCTACGTTCCAATTTCAATGTGGGAAGGGGATGAGGCAAGGTGATCCCCTCTCTCCATTCTTGTTTCTAACGGTTATGTAGGCGTTATCTAGTATGATTGACAAGGCTCTAACAGTGGAACCGATAAAAGGGATTAAAATGCCAAATGGTAGGCCGGTGGTTTCCCATCTGTTGTACGTAGACGACACAATTATTCTTGGTGAATGCACGAAAGAAGAGATTTTATACGTGCTCCAAATCCTTAGATGTTTTCACATCTGTTCGGGTATCAAGATAAATATCAAAAAATCCAACCTTTACGGGATTGGTGTGTCTTCGGATGAGGTGGGAGGTATGGCTAATGAGTTGGGTTGCAATCCGGATAGTACGCCTTTCAAATACCTTGGGCTCTCGGTTGGTGCCAACATGAACCGTGTTAATAATTGGCTTCCGGTTTATGAGGTGTTCCAAAGATGCTTGGCGTTGTGGAAATCCAAGACTTTGTCGATAGTTGGGAGGGTTACTGTCACACCCTCAAAATCCACAAGCGGAGTAATACCGCGAGGCGTGTGACTGACCAGGATCATACCACCAATCATACTGAACCATAAGTGAAATAAGTAAAACGAAGTAAAACAACCAATCAACGTTTAGTGTTTACGAAAACAAAAATCCCAAACCAAGTTTCAATGTTAGCGGAAGCGTAAAGTTTAAAATCCAATAAGTAAAGTAAAATTCATAATGTTTAACATTAGGAATCCAACAGTGGATTCCTAGCCACAACATCCACTCCTCGTGCAAGCTCCCTCCATGTACCTAACGACCTGCAAAGCATGCGGTAGTGTGTCAACAAAAAGTTGGCGAGTTCACAGTTGATTGTCCCTTTTAAAGTTGTTCCAAAAACCATAAGTGTTTAAGTTTCTTGTTCTTCATAAAACATGCCATGGGGAGCTACCCCACTCTTTTAAACCACTAGACCCGTTACCATATCGACTACTGACTTAAGTTATGTTGAGTGCCCCGAGTCAATGTCTATCATCATTGAATAAGTGTCCAAGTATATTAGTCCATGCCTGTCCTCTGCGGCACGGTGTGAGGCTAGTCAAACCTAATATCGCTATTTAACTAATAACCCGTTGGCCATTGGCCCGACGATTAAATCGATATAAAATATGGGGGACTTAAGATAGAGTTGTGTTCTAGCAAGCTTAAGACATGTATTATAATAGTTGTCGCCCTTCCCAAGGAGGGCGGAGGTACGTGTTATACCCAAGGAGAATACGTAGGTTGCATCCCACCCAAGGGGGATAGTTGTTATTTAACCCATTCCCAAACCACCGGGAATCCCATACTTTGATGAAAAGTGTGAACTCACCTCCGATTGCTTGGTTGGTCTCTTAAAATGGTTCGAAGTCAAGGTAGGTCAATCACGTCCTATTACGGTTACCATTTAGTTTGTTAGTGTGTTCAAGTAAGGCACAAAGCTCCTACACGTATCTAAAACGTACCATGCACTCACTTTGATAGTTTATGCACATATACATATTCCACATATAACTACTTATGAACAAGCACACAATACTTCACATAACACTTTCGTTGACATTAAACAAGTTGGATCATTATCAGACATCATAGACGACATTTAGATGCGCAAATAACAACTTATAGCGTGTTAGCTCTTACATCCAGAACTGGGCTGTTTTCGGGTATTTTTATAAAATAGTTATATTATCCCAAAAATTCTGAATAATTTACAAAACGTTCTAAGTGGTCCACATCACCCTGTGTAAAAATCTCAAGACCTAATTCATTACAGATTATTTAATAAAAATCATTTACTGGACTGCAATCAGATTTGTCACTTTCTGACTGCAGTCCACGGAACAATTCATTTAAAAATCATCGTCTGCCCAATTCATGAAATTCTAGCGGGAAATTTACGGCAACATCCGTGCCCAGCTACTGTACAAATTTCACGACCTAACTCTATCCAGATTATAAGTTATAATGAAAAGCATAACACGTATTTTCTGCAGAAAAATGCAGCTTTTGCTGCTGTGTAAAAACGGCTCTTTAAAAATAGTAAACGATCTCATAAAAATGTGATTCCAATTCCATTTGAAGCGTTTTTCGAAAACATATGATTTAGACTTCATAAAATCAATTTTTCGATCTATAACGATCCGCTTACAGCCAACTGAAGTTGGCTGTTTTCGCTAATCAGCAACCTGTTTTCCATTTAAACGATGCCAAAACGCATTTAAATGTTCACGACACTTCCTAATATCGACTAACAGCAGATTACCCCGTCAATTATCACCTAACCATATCAAGAATCACACAACCCTAGATATAAAACATCATGATTGTCGCAAAACGCAGCCTATGCTCGTGTATTCATGCATATAATCGATTATCTCAACAGTAATACGAAACTAATCATGCATCAACAAATACCTATCATAACAACTCAAGATCACAACCATGTCTACACAAAAACACACCATGAACCGCAATCTTAATCAAGAACACTAACCTTGGAGCGAAGAAGAAAGAACTAGAGAAGGTGAGAGGTGCGACCAAGAGAGATTGCGAAGGGGGGGGGGGGGAGTCTTCTTCTCCAGCCGTCGCGCACCAAGGGGGGGGGGGTTTGGTTTTTATTTTTTGCTCTCCATGCATATATGTACATAAATAAAACATAGGGGTGTTAGGGCTTAATTCCCTGCAAGGAACAAGAGGGTGCGGGTTGGGCTTGTTGTTTCGCACAAGGGGAAATGGGGTGGGGTTGGGCCGGTTTGTTGCGCAAAGGGGAAGGGGGTGGGTTTGGGTTGGGTTTATAAAGTGGCGGTTTCGCGAGTTTCGCAAAATAACTACTCAAGATGTTTCCCTTTGCAAAGTAACATACTACAATGTTTCGTTTCGCAAAATAACATACTAGAATATTTTAGTTTCGGGTTTCGGTTTCACATAATTCACATCGCACATTACCAAGTTCACAACCATTCAAAAAAATAATCAAACACCACATTCAATTCACATAACGCACCTGAAATTACAAGTAACGCGAAATGTAACAGGGATTTATACGAGTTGTCACAGTTACTTTAATTAAAGCGGTCTTGGAAAATATCTCGACATACTACTTCTTGTTATATAAAGCACCGAAGAAAGTCATCACGGATTTGGAACGTATGATGAAAAAGTTCTTATGGGGCGGGTCTAGTGAGGAAAGAAAAATACATTGGGTTGCATGGGACCGGGTTACTTCCTCCAAAAAAGACGGTGGGTTAGGTCTAAGCAAGCTTATGGACTTAAATGTGGCTCTTTTGTCGAAATGGGGTTGGCGGTACAAAACGGAAGGAGGAAGTCTTTGGAGGAGAATCATTGACGCGATTCATTGTAGTCGAGTGGGTTGGGAATGTATCCCGTTAAAAAAAATCCGCGAGTGGGACTTGGAGCAATATAGCGAAAGTCTTCATCAACATTAAAGTGAATCACGAGCCTCTTCGGAATTGCATCAAAGGGATAATTGGAAATGGTGAAGACATTGCGTTTTGGTTGGATCCTTGGCTTATCAATATGAGCCGTTAAAAAATAAATTCCCAGCTCTTTTCTTGTTGGAAGCTGATAAAAAAATGTAAGGTGAACGACCGTATCAGGCAAATGAATGAGCAGGAACTTGTGTGGAGTTGGAATGAGCAGCCAGCGACGCCAACTTTGGTTGCGACACCAACTTTGGTTGCTGATTTCCAGCAGCTTATTGGTCTTCTTGCTTCCGATCCCGATGGATGGGCTTGGATCTAGCGATAGGGATAGATACAAGTAATAGGTACGTTATGAGTTGGTGTAAATGGATTCCGTAAAAATGTAATATTTTTGCTTGGCGTTCCAAGATGAATAGAATTCCCACTGGTGTGGCCTTGAGGAATAGAAATGTTCCAATTGTTGACGTCTCGTGCCCTTTGTGCAATTCCGGAGATTAAACAGTTGATCATCTGTTCACATCGTGCTTGGTTATGTTTCACTATAAGGATTTTTTGAGGAGTTCGATTGATGGGATAATCTTGGAGCCCTTAGATATCACGAACATATGTAGAATGTATTAACATATTTGATTATGTAGGAATACATGTATTCAAACAATTTATTAAGTGCACACTGGCCACAAGAGTTGGAGATTTAGAGAGATTGAAACATTATCTGAATACCCGACTTAGGGTAAAGTGAGATATGCTCAACTGGTGCATGGACATAGTTTGGGGAGAGGGTGAATCTATAACGTTGTAAGATCATTGCGAGTGTTACTTTAGCTCCATATATCCCGAAATTGGAGCCTACACAGATTCGTGGCCCATAACCAAAAGGGAGGTATGCCCCTGGATTGTTGTTAACTGCATTGGCAATCCCTTCTGAGAATCTTTCTGGTTTGAAGAGATGAGCATCGTCTCCCCATATTCCAGGGTCATGATGAAGTGCTAATGTTGGTATTCGTAAATCTAAGTTTGCTGGAAGAACCAGATTTCCAACTTTCGTTTCCTTTGGAACATTTCGGGGTATTGCTATTGCAGGAGGGTATAGTCGTAATGTCTCATTGATTATCATGCCCATCTGTATGATGTGGTACAAAATGATAAAAAATTATGAAATGAATCTATAAAAACGAAAGTAGAAAATGAGATTGACAAATAATCTTACTTTCTTGAGTCTTGCTATTCCTTCTAATGATGGGTTTTGATTACCGAACACTTCTTGAACCTCTTCACGTGCTTTCTCTTGCCATTCGGTGTGGATTCCTAGAAGAAAAGTAGCCCATGAGAGCAAAATAGATATCGCTGAATGACCGGCACTGTAGAAAGTTTTGCAGTCATCAATAACATCCTGTATGGAGAGCTTGTAATTGCCATCATTGTCATGATGTGCCTTCAAAAGCAATCGGAGGAAATCAGTTGTGGAGATGTCTTCATCTCCTGAAATCATCATCTTTTCTTTGTTTCTTATCATCTGCATTATGAGATAATGCATGCCAGCTTGCAGCTTGTCGGATTCTACATCATCTTTATCTTTTAACAGCATCCTGTGAAGTTTAGAACATACTCCGTATATCATCATTTTATTGAGTTGTATTTGCCGATTAAAGTAAGATTAGTTAAATTTACCCAAAGCCAGGAAGCCTAGTCTTGTATGCGGTTTTGGTAACTAACAGGCGTAACGCCCCAAGCTTTTCGAAAAGTTGCTTCCCCACTTCATAATCACTGCCAAACGCGGTTCTTGAAATGACTTCTAATGCCATTATTTTGAACTCTTTATAGACTTCCATCTCTTTGGTTCCAGCATCTTTCCACCTTTCCAGCATCATTTTGACACTTTCAACCATTGCTGGAAGCATGTTCTACAGTTAGATGAAAAAAAAATGATTGTCAGGCTTGTAATATTTATCCTTTTCTCCTAACCAAGTACGTGCATGGGTGAAGTATAGAAGGGGCGGGAGTGTTGGTTCAGGCCCTGGTTATAAACACACACACTTGAACAAAGTGTTCGACTATTTTTGTATTAACTGAAGAATGATTATGAGAGCTACATCTATTAAGACGTGGACTTCAACTTAAATAGAAAAATAAACATGCAACAACTAGTCCTACATGTACGTAAAGAAAACAGCCTCCAAGTCTTCCACTATCCCATGTGTTCCCCAATTTACTTGCTAAATAAACGACCCATATTCCACCTAAATCGGCTGACCAATTCCTCACTTGACCCACGGTCATGTTTATATCCAACCCAGTTTAGATCTGGCCAGCTGACCCGTACCCGGTCGACCCATCACATTAAGATTATCCAACATTCACCCCCATAATCTTGATGTCGGTTTTTCTAGCTCTCGTTCATGCTTCTCTTTCTATCGGAATCATTGTGATTCTTTCTTGCTAATTGCTTCGAATCTCCTTGCTGACATGCTATTCGAACCACACGGGTCAGATTACTTGCTTAACTTGCTAACTTCTTGCTAAAACATGCCTGCCTCTTGCAGTTAGTTCTTGCTCTTCCTTGCTTTCATTTTCTTGCTAATGTTCGACTGGAATTTTCCAACCAACCTTTTGTTTTGTCGTTTCATGGCTATTACCAAAATTCAAATGAACTTTGATTTTTTTTCTTTTCATACAGCATACAAACACTACCATTGTTCTCCTTTGAAAACAATAGCACACATCAGCTACGTCTCTCTTTTTTATCTCCACCTCTTTGCATGTACCTTCTTCTTCTCAGTCTTCTTTCTTTGAAGGTTCGATCTGGCTTTTTCTCGAACAAACCGCGGTCACGGTTTTCTCCTACGGTCTTGGTATAAGCTTTCTTCTCGGTCTGATGTGAACTTCTTCAGTCTCTGACTCTCGATTCACGATTTCGGTCTAATGCTCCAAGCTTTCTTCCTGAAAGAAACGCTTTGTTTCGGTCTACGTTCTTTCTCTTCCGGTAAGAAGAACTGCTTTGATCTTGGCCGTTCGGTCTGTTACGGCTTTCGTTCTTCTTCTCCAGTAACGGTCTTCTCTTTCTTTTCACCAGCGAGTTCTTTGGTCTTTCTTTCAAGCCATTCGGTATATTACGGCTTCGGTCTTTTCTCACTGGTCTTTCTTTCTTGTGCCGGTATCTCCTTTCCGGCGATTGTCTCTCTCGGTCTTACGTTCTTTCGGTCTGGTCGGCAGCAGCCACTATCTTCTTTCTCTTTCTCGCGGCGCTGCTACGGTCTTCTTTCGCGTTCTTTCTTTCTGGCGACGACTCTTCTTTCTCACGTCGTTCGCGTTCTTTCTTTCTGGCGACGACTCTTCTTTCTCACGCCATTCGTGACTTCTTTCTTCTTACTTTGCTGATTTCAATCAGCCATTCTTTCTTTCTTTCTCTTTTTTTTTTCTTTCTTTCTTTCTTTCTTTCTTTCTGTTTCGCTGATCTAGAGCAGCCCTTTCTTTCTGAGGATTGAATCGCCTCTTTCTTCTTTCTTTTCGTTCAGCCCTATGTATTTCTTTCTCTGCAGTTTAGAGGGTTGCACCCACTTCTCCGAACACGACTCTCAAACCAGCACTCGTTTCTCAACCTCCGCTCTGATACCAAATGTTGGTTCAGGCCCTGGTTATAAACACACACACTTGAACAAAGTGTTCGACTATTTTTGTATTAACTGAAGAATGATTATGAGAGCTACATCTATTAAGACGTGGACTTCAACTTAAATAGAAAAATAAACAACTAGTCCTACATGTACGTAAAGAAAACAGCCTCCAAGTCTTCCACTATCCCACGTGTTCCCCAATTTACTTGCTAAATAAACGACCCATATTCCACCTAAATCGGCTGACCAATTCCTCACTTGACCCACGGTCATGTTTATATCCAACCCAGTTTAGATCTGGCCCGCTGACCCGTACCCGGTCGACCCATCACATTAAGATTATCCAAACAGGGAGGGGGCGCCCGACCCCCCGAACTTTTCGCTCAGTAGTGTTATATATGTAGTTTTCGTATCGAAATTTTTGGGTATATACGTTTTCGACCCCCCTGTTCTATAGAAATTTTTGGGTATATACATTTTCGACCCCCCGGTCATTAAGGTCAAGCTTCGCCACTGAGTAAGTGCCCTTTCCTGTGTTCAAGATTTATCTTTGCCACTCAAATTCTGAATCAGTATGAATCATTAACATCCTTTTATTTTAGCGTGTGTGCTCATTCATTATATTTGTTAGAGAAGTATATCAGGAACTGAATAGAGTATACGAGTTTCGAGGTTGAACTAGCTAGAGGTTATTCAACAAATGGATGCACATATGACATTCTCCATACGTCAGTAAAACTCACTGCCTTTTGCTAATTTATTTTACAACCAGAGGAGTAATTATCATTTATTTTTTGGAATACTGAATTTTAATTATCCAAACTATTCGCCGTTGGCCACCAACAGTCCCAACTTAAAAAATAACCAAAGGCAATCCCAGCTATTAACATATTGGCCTACAATGGACCCTGACTAACAGAACCAAAACGTCGTTAGTCTCCGATCGCGATCGCTGGAAAAACGTTTTTGGCCGGAAACTACTTTTTGGTTGGAAAACTGAACCTTTTTGTCCCAAACCTCTTTATAACCTTATTACGGACTTTTAAGAACTTTTTAATAGTAAAAGGCACAATTATTAAAGTCGTTGGAAAACTTCTTTTTGGCCAGAAAACTCAACTTTTTAGCCGGAAAACTCAACATTTTCATCTCAAACCTCTTTGTAACCTTATATTAGACCTTTAGGAACCTTTTTTTTTTTTTTTTTTTTTTTTTACCAAAAACAGTTTTCTGGCGACCGGAGATGAACGGCGTTAGGGTTCTGTTAGTCAGGGTTCATTGAAGACCAACATGTTAATAGTTTGGATTGTCAGTGGTTATTTTTGAAGTTAGAACTGTTGGCGGCCAACGATGAATAGTTGAGATTATTAAAATCTAATATTTCTATTGTTTTAGATATAAAAATATATTCATTCATTTGTCATAATATACTTGATACATTTATATACTGTTGAGTTATCTCAATAAGAGATTTGTAAGTGGCACAAGTGAACTTTCAATGCTTAAGTTAATACACTCATATAGATGGTAAGTTATACGGCCCGTATAGAATGTTTTTTAATAGGAAAATGCGCAGAGAATGTTTTTTTTTTTTTTACTATATACGGCCCGTATATAGTTATACGAGCCGTATATATGTGTATACGATTTGTAAAACGTATACGGCTCAGTGGATTTATTTTGTGAGGTTTTTGATGTTACCAAATGTATACGGGCCGTATAACTGTATGTGAAAATAAGGGGGGCAAAAAAAAATTTATTGTTAGGCTTGTAATATTTATCCTTTTCTCCTAACCAAGTACGTGCCCTTTCCTGTGTTCAAGATTTATCTTTGCCACTCAAATTCTGAATAGAGTATACTAGTTTGGAGGTTGAACTAGCTAGAGGTTATTCAACAAACGGATGCACATATGACATTCTCCATACGTCAGTAAAACTCACAGCCTTTTGCTAATTTAGTTTACAACCAGAGGAGTAATTATCATTTATTTTTTGGAATACTAAATTTTATATCCCAACTATTCGTCGTTGGCCGCCAACAATCCCAACTTAAAAAATAACCATTTGCAATCACAACTATTAACATATTGGCCTACAATAGACCCTGACTAACAGAACCCAAACGTCATTAGTCTCCGATCGCGATCGCTGGAAAAACATTTTTGGCCGGAAAACTACTTTTTGGTTGAACCTTTTCGTCCCAAACCTCTTTGTAACCTTATTACGGAATTTTAGGAACTTTTTTAAAGTAAAAGCCACAATTATTAAAGTCGTTGGAAAACTTCTTTTTGGCCAGAAAACTCAACTTTTTAGCCGGAAAACTCAACATTTCCGTCCCAAACCTCTTTGTAACCTTAGATTGGACCTTTAGGAACCTCTTTTTTTTTTTTTTTTTTACCAAAAACAGTTTTCTGGCGACTGGAGATGAATGGCGTTAGGGTTCTGTTAGTCAGGGTTCATTGAAGACCAACATGTTAATAGTTTGGACTGTCAGTGGTCATTTTTGAAGTTAGGACTATTAGCCGCCAACGATAAATAGTTGAGATTATTAAAATCCAATATTTCTATTGTTTTAGATATAAAAAAATATTCATTCATTTGTCATAATATACTTGATACATTTATATAATGTTGAGTTATCTCATTAAGAGATTTGTATGTGGCACAAGTGAACTTTCAATGCTTAAGTTAATACATTGATATAGATGGTAAGTTATTCAACACAACATTCATTTGTCAAGATTAATTAGTTTCCATTGTATTGTTATCATTCCTAGTATTATTTCATCATCTAGCTCCTTTACATAAAGACATATCTCAAATTATATTGAGCATGTCCTAACATATGGAAATTCATTGAAGAGAAAAGATGGAAGCCTCTTCATGAAGATATGCGAGACTAAGATCTTGAAAGGACTCAAAGAACACAGACATGTCTCAAAGCTACTTTCTGCCGGACAAAATGGATATGTTGTACCTTGTGCGTTGATATCGAATATTATTAGAAGACATGTATAATGCACTAACAGTATCTTTGTAGCATAGGTTCGCACCTTGGTTTAAAAAATAGCGCCTCGGGAGTGCCTGAGTTATGAGGCACTCCGGGCGATCAGGAAAACGCCTCAAGGGCTTGAGGTAGCGCTTCATGATATCTGGGTCAAAATTGGTCAAGATTGGGGTTCGTAGAAAGGTAATACGTAGAAACTTATAATCGTAATGAAAGCAATCTCCGAGTTCGGGTTCCATCAAGTAGTTTTAATTTTTGTTTATTAGTTTTAGTCATTAATGGGTTGAACAATGTTTAACTCTTTATTATTTTCTATTGGGTCGTAGGCCACATGTCATTGGGTCGAACTATCCGAGTCCATTTAGATTATGTATAATGAAGTGTGGCGACGATCTAGAATAACTGCATGACAGTTATTGCGGAACGGTACAGAGTGAAGAAGCACGTCCCTCAAGACGCAACGTTTCACTATCTATAAGTAGGGTTTGGTTATTCGGTTCTTGTAACATAACAATATACTGTTTCCATTCGAATTCAAGGTTGAAAGTTCATAAATTGTGTGCTTCGGTTAGTTTTCAGTTTGTTTCCTTTGTTTGTTTCAATTCAAGTATTCGATATGTATTGGTGTGAGGCATGCGGAGATTATCAAGAGGCGTGTTATAATCCATCTAGTCCTTGATCTTCGTCCTAGGAACCTGCAACTTTGACACCAACATTGGCATTATAGTCCAAGGTTCAAGTTCAATCAAAACTGAGGATGAGGGATTCAGAGATCGTCGTGAGATCTTCGTTTGAGGGATGGAGAAACAATTCGCTTGGCACCGATTCTAGCGACGCTAGTCTGAACCGGGGAAAGTGCAGCCAGGGTAGTGAAAAGGGTAAAAAGATCGCGCAGGGGAAGCCATCATCCCTGGAAGTCGCCAATAAGTAAGTTTCCCAAGATGATGATTCCCAAGAAATATTTCAAGAAGTTAAGCCTCAAAAGTAATGCCCCGGTGAGAAGACTTCGCAAGGAAGGGATCCGTTGTTTCAATCGAAAGCAATACGAACACATTGCTTCTATATACCCAAGTAAGTATATCAATCTTAGTCCTTTAGCGGAAGATAGTGATTATTTAGTAAATGATACTTGCAGAGGGGAGTGGGAAGCCATTTGGGTAGTTGGTCCTATGTTCAAAACACACATGATGGGTAACCAGAATTTGTTCAAAGTGTTCGATAGGCACTTTGGTGTCTTAACCGAGATAAACGGAAGGAGTTCCCGTTCATTCATGGTATAAGAGAGCTTAGGGTTCCGATTGACGGAAAGAACAAAACAATTCCTTGTGTGAATTATGTGCCAAGTATGAAGCGAAACGTTCTAAGTTTAGAACAACTATTACACCAAGGGATTAAAGTGGTTACGTCGAGTGATTCGTGTATTTTGAAAAAAAGATGTTTGCTGATAGAGAAAAAAGTGTAGATGTGTTTGAAAGCAAATCCGAGGAGGACTTGGAACAAGAATATTTAGATAAGTTCTACAAGAACTTAGATGTTGAAAACGAGTATCTCAACGAGAAGGAAAAGTTACAAGAGTACGTCAAAGATTTTTATGAAATAGAATTTGAAGTTGAAAGGCAAAAAAAAAAAAAAGGAGACATTTGGTGAGGGCACACCCGGTGCCAAGAAAAGAAAAGTAGTGTACTCTAAGAAGGTTTGGATGAGAATCCATTTGATTCACGTGATGTCTTACGTGAAAGAGCATCGTTCCTTGCACAAGATACAGAAGTGGTCATTGAGAATGACTTGATAATCAAGAGTTATTTGGACTTGAACGAATTGGTGATGATGCATGAATAATTGATCGGTCATGAATTACTTTATGAAGAAAGTTTTTCGAAGAACTCTTAAAGTGGTTTTTGCCGTGTCACCTTGGTATTTTTCAAGGAGGAAGAAATGCCTCCAACTTTACTCAACGACAAAGATGTGAACTTAATCATGCTTTACCGAGTTGTAAATGATCAAGGAGGGTTAAAGAAGCTTATTAAAGATGTCGCATGGAGAAAAATTGTGGTTCAATGCGGGATCGATTGTGATGATGCCCAAGAGGTAAAGATGGCTTATGTGAGGTACATTGATATCTTGGAGAGGTATTTCCAGGTTATGAAGAACAAACGAATGGAGAAAAAAAAGGGATGGGAGTAACAAGCAAGAAATCGGTTCAAGCAACACAAGAAAAGGTGCAAGTGTGAAGATTGAGGATAGTGATGAAGAACCTGACTTGGTGATCATTCTAGAGGTCACCGACAAGAAGAATGAATAGCAAGCCGTGAAGTACGACCGAAGATTGCTTAGATTAGGAAGGAGAATGATGATCATAATCAAAGCAATCTCGAGTTCGGGTTCCATCAAGTCGTTTTAATTTTCTGTTTATTAGTTTTAGTCGTTTATGGGTCAAACAATGTTTGACTCTTTATTATTTTCTGATGGGCCGTAGGCCATATATCATTGGGTCAAACTATTAGAGTCCATTTAGGTTATGTAAACGAAGCGTGGAGTCGAACTAGAATAACTGCATGACGGTTATTGCGGAACAGTACGGAGTGAAGAAGCACATTCCTCAAGATGCAACGTTTCACTATCTATAAGTAGGGTTTGGTAACTGGTTATTTGGTTCTTGTAACATAACACTATATTGTTTCCATTCGAATTCAAGGTTGCAAGTTTGGAAATTGTGTGTTTGGGTTAGTTTCCAGTTTGTTTACTTTGTTTGTTTCAATTCAAGCACTCAATATGTATTAGTATGAGGCATGTGGAGATTATCAAGAGGCATGTTATCGTCCCTCTAGTCCTCCATCTTGGTCCTGGGAACCCTACAACTTTGATACCAACAGAAACAACCAAAGGAAAAAGGGGATTATGAATGGTTTGCATGATAAAAAAAGCTGAGATGTAATAAAAGTTTGATAGATTTAGCTTTTGATTGTGCATAAGGCTTATTTGGTTGTAAATAGGGCAATGCCTCACGTACATGAGGCTCTTGCCTCATGCCTCATGATTCACACCTCAGCTTTGAAGGCGTAAACGCCTTAAAATACTTCACGCTTTTTAAAACCAAGTTTTACACGAGTAAGCACACAATGAAGTTCTATAAGCATCCGATGAAACCAATTTGTCTCAACAACAGCATCAAGGATCCCACCATATAGCGTTTGTGAGATTTCAAAACTTGAAACTATATTGAAGTTGTTTAACTTGAAAGCAGGAAAAAAAAAACAAACAAACGGAGTGATAAAAGTTTCATAGATCTATTAGTTGTTTTGCATGACATACTTCCGAAAGAAAGATAACGAGTTACCAGTTTCGTTTTACCAAGCCAAAAAATGATGAATCCAATAGGACTTGAAGTTGAAAGAATACATCATGCCCGAATGATTGCATCTTGTATAGAAATAAGTATGAGACCAGTCATAAATTTGTTGTCTGTGACGAATCTAGGTACAAGAAAAAAAGTAAAACAAGTGAATATCATAACGATGTGAAGAAAAATAGACCCCGGCTAAATTATTGTGGTATTTCCAATTATACCAAGACTAAAACGATTATTTTCAAATGAGAAAGAAGCAAAACTATTATGTTGGTATTCAAAGGAGCATATATAAAAGATGGGAAATTAAGACATGTGGCATATTCGCTTTAATGGAGAAATTTTGATAGGAAATATCCATAATTTGGAAACAGGGCCGGCCTAAAGGGTGTGCGGGATGGGCGACAGCTCAGGGCCCAAACTCATCGGGGGCCCAATTTTTTTTGTTTTTGTATTAGTTTTAAACTGTAAAGTTAGAATATATACGTAATGAATCAGAAAGATAACATCCTGAGGCACTTGTTTTGGTGGTTTGAAAATCACTTTAATAATAAGAAGACACGGGTTCTAATCCCGGCGTCCTCATTTTGTTTTTCTTTTCTTTCTTATTTATTTATTAAATGCAAGTGACATTAATTAACTAAATTTGTCAAGTTACATTAAATAATTGGTGTTGATTCAAATGATATTAATTCATTTTCATATATATAAATTTTTATATATATTCTTTTTAAAAATTTATATTTAAGATGCTCGTATTTTCTGTTCGTACTGGGCCTAAAGATTTCTGAACGTTTTCAGAGACGGCCCTATTTGGAAACATTGGTAGTCGTCATAGTACGTGGCCGGTTCTTTTTTGCATTTACAATCTTCCACCATTATTATGCATGACACGAAAACACTTGTATTGTTTCTATGCCATATACAATATATTTATAATAGTAATAGTTAACCGAATTGTTTATATGCAGTATACAATATATTTATAATAGTAACACTTAACTGAATATCATATTTTTCATGGCCAAATTTAACTTAAATTGTTGTTTCCAAATACGTTACAATAAATAGAGTTATTGTTTCATAAAAATTGAGTATACATACGTTGCATTATTCTTTCTCCAATCCCTAACAGGCTGACATTTCCTTATAGTAAAGAAGTCCAACATATAACTTCATTGTTGACGCAGATTTTGTGTCCGATGCTTGTCGAATAGATTAGATTTATTTTATGTTGATTATGTGATAGTTAGTGAAACGGTCAAACAAATGTGTATTGACCCGCTCGTTTGAAGTGGTCAAACGAGAGGGTTATGTGTTTGACCGTGTGTGTGTGCAAGTAAAATGGGTGTGGCTTTAAATACAAACCCTTTGGTTCATTTGCACTAGAGAGAGTTAGAGTGAGGGTGAGCTCATTGTGTGAGTTCCCTGTGATTTTTATGGTTTGGGGGGGGGGGGGGGGGGAGAGATCACCACTTGGTCTCTCCCCGGATGTATACTCCTTTGGTATTAGTTCGGTTATCTTGTAATCGGGCCGATTTGTGATGTTTTACTACCGATTAATCCAAAGAAGTTGTGTTTATCCATCTCTAATCTCTCCCGTCTTGAACTAATCTCACATTAATCACGGTTTCGGTCCCTAAACACCGTCCTACAATTGGTATCAGAGCCATAGTACCCGATTTAGTAAATCTAACAGTTTGCTAAGTCACATGTGCTCTAGATCTGTGATTTTAGTGATTTTTGTTCAAGATGTAAACATGGTGGAAAGATGAAGAAAACCCAGATCTGGACCGACAAATGGGTCTGAGCTGAAACGGATCACACCCGAGGTTTAGGTTTTCTGTTTTACACCAAACAAATCAAGTTTTCATCATCAAGTATCACTTTTGAAGTAATTTTCGTCAAATCTGGGAATGAACAGTGGATATCTTGTTAAGAAACTTTAGGGTTTCCTCATATCAGGTCCGACGAAACCCCCCCTCCCCCCACGAAACTCCTGAATATCTTGTTGTTGACGAAACTCCTGCTCTTCATGCCTTGACGAAACTCCTGCTGAAGACCTTGACGAAACACCTGCTGATGCTGATTGACGAAACACAGACTTTCGTCAGACATGAAGTTTCGTCGACTCCTTTAAATGTTCGTGGGCAGGGGCAGAAGCAATAAACGACGTCTGTTGTTGTGTATCTCAAAAGTGGATTTCAGTTGTTTGATGTCTGACTGGTTGGATTTGATCGGAGTTTGAATCTCCGATGAAGATGACGGCTGCTGTTAGATTAACAGCTGGGGTTTGATGTGCAGAGGATTACGGCCTGCTTTGTTTGAATCAAAAAGAGTAGAAGGTGGATAATAACATGTGATCGAAGAAAAGAAGTTGTTTGCTGTGAATATGTATATCGCAAAGAGAGGGAGGATGACAATTATGTTTGGTGGTTGTGCAATTGTTTGTCGGCTAAGGTTGATTTCTTATCCACAAATGTTATGTCGACATTGCAGCTAGGTCTTCTATTGGGCCCACTTGAAGTATTGGACTCACCATGAAGATAGTATGGGTAACATCTTAGATGTCAAAAGGATATAACAATGATTTTAGTTGGGCCCAGCACTTAATCAGGTATGATATTTAATTGGTGCCACGGTGAAATGGGTTTTCATATATGGGCCTCTTTTGAGTCTTTATTAAATCTGTATTGCAATTGGGCATGGGATTTGAATTTTAATCCAAGATTTGGGCTACCTAGTGGGATGAGGCTTTGCTTGGGTAAGGATTCTGGACCTAGGACGAGATAACTGTTTGTGGTGATCTTGTTATTGATGGGTCAACAACTTTATGGAAATATGGCAATTGTAATAGTGGATCAGGTGCTTAAAGTGTTTAAAAAAAATGAAGTCCAAGATATGATACGTTTCATCAAGTTTGGATTCTAGTTGGGCCGGGTCTTAAAAGTTTATTAGTGGGGATGGAATGTTGATCAGTTTTGGTCGGGTGTTTGCGAAGTTTAGCTGAACCGCGCTTCTAAATGTCAACGTCAAATTTGTACGGGTTCGGGAGCGCGCGGGATGATGAAGCTTGATGAAAACAAATGATTTATTTTGAATGTGGGGTAGTCACGGTTACCGATGCAAACGTCAAATTTTGGTGACTTGACTACTATGGGCCAAAAACCAAGAACGGTATGTTTACTTCCGTACGTCAATGTTTATGATTGTTATCGGTTATTCGCAAATGTTCAAAAGCATTTTGTTTATTGTCATATTCTCGCATTTGAAAACGAACGTATGAACCTGGAATGTCAATACCGGTCCTAATGAGTTCACAAAGTCTTTGGAGGGATACAAGTCGGATCCTACGAGGATACTAGGCGAAATTTCTTTATCAACTAGAATATGCAAAGAAGAAAGCTTTTTGTTTATTGTCATATTCTCGCATTTGGTAACAAATGAATGAACCTGGAATGTCAATACCGGTCCTAACGAGTTCACAAAGTCTTTGGAGGGATACAAGTCGGATCCTACGGGGTACTAGGGGACCTTCTTATTCAACTAGAATATGCAAAGAAGAAAGTCGTTTTCGTGATTTTTCAAACAACCGAGAACATTCAGTGAAGATTGACGACAGTTCCGCTCAGTGGAGGGAATTGGTGAACATTTTAAGATAAATTCTACTCAGTAGAGAGAATTTGTTTTGTGAAATTGACGATAGTTTCTTTGAAGTGGAGAGAATCTGTTAAGGTTTAGAGATCTTACCAAAGAAATGGGGGGATAATTTTTTTTTTTCATATGTTGAATTTCTTCGGTAAATTTCTAAACGCAATCACAGGTGGTAGAGTTTGTCTTATGACAGATCAAGACTTGATGCAGTTTTTAAAGAATGGAACCCTTATCAAATGCTGGTTGGAGTATTGGAAGATCAGAGGAAGATCGGTCAATTGAGCCTTGTGAGGAAATTGCACAACACCCAACACGGATACGCGTACTTTGAGGGGGAACTATTATACAAGGAGCGTCAAGATACTACTTACCTGGATCATCGGTCAAGGGGGAATTTGTTAACACAGAGAAGATAAATACTTGACTGAAGATTGATTGCAGTTGCATTTTCAGCATTCGACAGCAACGGACAAGGGGGAATTTGTTGATGCAGATTTTGTGTCCGATGCTTGTCGAATAGATTGGATTTATTTTATGTTGATTATGTGATAGTTAGTGAAACGATCAAACAAATGTGTATTGACCCGCTCGTTTGAAGTGGTCAAACGAGAGGGTTATGTGCTTGACCGTGTGTGTGTGCAAGTAAAATGGGTGTGGCTTTAAATACCACCCCTTTGGTTCATTTGCACTAGAGAGAGTTAGAGTGAGGGTGAGCTCATTGTGTGAGTTCCCTGTGAGTTTTATGGTTTGGGGGAGGGGGGGGGGGAGATCACCACTTGGTTTCTCCCCGGATGTATACTCCTTTGGTATTAGTTCGGTTATCTTGTAATTGGGCCGATTTGTAATGTTTTACTACGATTAATCCAAAGAAGTTGTGTTTATCCATCTCTAATATCTCCCGTCTTAAACTAATCTCACACTAATCACGGTTTCGGTCACGAAACACAGTCCTACATTCATGTATATATAATCTTTTAGAGAATTAAAGATCCTGTGGGGCTGAGAGAATATAGACCTATTAATTTGATTGGGGTGATAAGCAAAACTATTTCTAAGATTTTGGCTAATCGTCTTAAAATGGTCACTGGGTCTATTATCTCGGAAAATCAAACGGCTTTTCTGAAGGGCAGATACATCCTCGACAGTCCGTTAATGTTAAATGAGCTTATGGTTTGGATTAAAAATATAATAAAAAGGTTTTTCTGCTTAAAATTGATTTCGAAAAGGCTTTCGACAACGTCTGTTGGAGTTTTCTTTTGGATATCATGGGGCAAATGAGTTTTCCTGAGTTATGGTGTAAATGGATTAAAGGGATCCAAGCTTTGGCTAGATCTTCGGTGCTTGTAAATGGGTCCCCTACCTTTGAATTTAGATGCTCTAAAGGGATCAGACAGGGCAACCCTCTTTCCCCGTTTCTGTTTCTTCTGGTTATAGAAGCCCTGTCTAACATGTTGTGTAAAGCTAGGATGGAAGGTCTTCTCAAAGGTATTCAAACTCCCAATAATGGTCCGGTAATTTCTCACCTGTTTTATGCTTGTTTTATGCTGATGATGCTCTTGTTTTGGGGGAATGGGATATGGATAATGTTATGAATGTGGCAAGATGTTTGAGAATTTTTTACTTATGTTCGGGCTTAAAAATTAATCTTAATAAATCTAACTTATACGGGTTGGGTGTGGAAAGTGGGTCTGTGTATGATATGGCTAATGTGATTGGGTGTAAACCGGATTTTTTTCCCTCTTACTTACTTGGGAATTACGGTGGGGGGGGCGAATATGAACGAAATTAATAATTGGACTCCAATTGTTGAGATTTTTGATAAAAGATTGTCATTGTGGAAAGCTAAAACCTTATCAATGAGGGGGGGCGGGGGAGGGGGGGGGGGGAGGGGGAGGTTTACCTTGATAAATTCTGTTTTGGAAAGCCTGCCTATTTATTACTTGTCTTTATATAAGGCCCCTGTGGGTGTTTTAAAGGCCCTCAAGGCCAAGATGAGAAAATTCTTATAGGTTGGGTCTGGAAACATTTCTAAAATGAACTTGGTGTCTTGGGATTGGGTTACTTGGCCCAAGAAAATAGGGGGCTGGGTATCAGCAGGTTAAAAGAGGTCAATGAAGCCCTTCTTGTCAAATGGGGGTGGAGATATAGGGCTGAAAATCATAACCAATGGTGTAAAATGGTGGAAGCGTGTCATTTTAAGTTAAATCAAAGGAGCTTCCTCCCTCTTAACAATAATATACCGGGGTGCTAGAAAAACATTGTGAACCTGATTTCCAAAATGAAAATAAATGGGAAAGGTCTAAATCATCTTATCATGGGTAAAGTGGGAAATGGGACAGATATTCGGTTTTGGATCGACTCGTGGGTGGGCGATCTTCCTTTCATGGAAAGGTGGCCCCTTTTATTTGGTTTGGAGTTGTGTAAAGCGTGCAGGGTGGCAGATAGATTGGATCCAGGCAGCGGAATTGGAGTGTTCAAATGGCATTGGTCTAGTCAGCCTGAGTCCGAAGAGGAGCTTAAGGAATGGAAGGAATGTTGTGAGGTGCTTAATACGGTGAATCTTTCCAACGGTAAGGATACATAGGTTTAGAGAGGTGATCGGCAGAACGGTTTCTCGGTGAAGGCGGTCAAATCGGCTTTGATTACGGATAGAGGAAACTGTCACCCTCCAAATTTTGAATAGTGCAAATGGGTGCCCATCAAATGCAATATTATGAACTGCAGAGGCAATTTGGATAGGTTACCTATTAGAACAAACTTAAGAAGAAGGAATGTGGACATATCTTCAACGATGTGCCCTTTCTGCGATGAAGCCGTGGAATCGGTTGAGCATTTGTTCACCACTTGCGTGGTAGTGGTGAGGGTATGGACGGCGTTCAGCGTTTGGTGCAACATTCCGCCGCTGATTCTTTTTTACTTTAAAGACATATTAGAGATCCACAAATTCATTAAGCGAAGTAAGAAGGAGGAGAAGATCATTCACGGGTTGGCTATGATTACCTCTTGGTGCATTTGGAAAGAAAAGAATAAAGCGGGCTTCAAACAAAAAAGATGTATCCCCGCAAGATATCATAGGGGAGATGAAATCTAGAGGTTTCGCTTGGGTGAAAAATAGATCTACGTGTAAGTATATTAGTTGGACGGAAAGGTGTAAATACCCTCTGTATATGTTGTAATGTCCTTGCTTTTTGCCCTTTTGGGTCGGGGGTGTTGTTGTGTGTTTGGCCTTTTACCCGTTTGGGTCGTAGGTTGTTTTTAATAAAGTTTAATTTTCAAAAAAAATATATATATATATAATCTTTTAGAGTCACTACCGAGTCAACTCCAGTAGATTTTCTTGACTTATCAACAACCCCTTTCAACTCAAGAATCTATGAGTCGACTCGGTAGTAACTCAACTATTAATTAAATCCCAGAAAATATTGGTATCTATGAACTTACTTTCAACATCTCGCCATGGAAAGCGTGATTTGCTATTTTTCGTTGCTTTTTCCATTTATCACCTTGAGACAAAATTAGACCACCTCCAATTATCTTTTTGAAAACAGGGCCCGCGTCTGGTTTCGACATCGAAATCTCTGGAATGCTCATTATTGCTTTGAGGAGCTCTGGTTCTGTGACAACTAATTCAGCTTGAGGACCTTTCCAATACAGAATATTCTTCCCTGCATGAACACAAACAATTAAAACACACATATGTAAGCACTGAGTGAAATATGAATATTACTATACAAAACACACAAAACTGCGTATTTGCGACCAACCATATATGTGGAACCATGAATCAAAGTGAGGCTGAATTCGTGGGAATAAGTGGTGAGATATGTCCATGGTTGAGCTCATGGAATTCTTCATCATGTTGGAAATTTCCTTGAGGTTTCCATAGATGAAATGGTATGGAGGTCCACTTATCCCTTGTGAGCTCATTACATGCTTAATGCGCATTGGAACCCACCAATATTTGTGAAAGAACTTTAACAAAGCTAAGAGTATTATAGAACATAGTATTATCAAAACTCCCAAGAAAATCATCATTTTGGTAATAGAAGGTGAGCAATGTGGACTCTGGAATTTTATGTGCATATGATCAAATTTTTAAGGATATTAAGCTTTCATGATCAGGAATTGAAAGAGACTTCACACCTTTCTTTTTGCTTAAAAATATTTTATGTGCTCCATCCTGAGATATTGCAAATAATTTGGGCATTTAATGATAAGTATTGTTTAATCATTTCTTTTGGAATGATTAAATGTACATTATAATGTAGATTGAGATAAGATTTTATTCAATATGAAAATTGATACGTCAATAACATGAGCTTGACATATAACAAAAACATTAAAAAAAAAGTAATCAAACATGAAAACTTGGCCTGCTATCGGTCTCAATGATAATAAATGCAGACGATAATAAAAATGTCAAATAAAGTCAAGTTGCAACTCATCTCAATATCAAATACAAATTGGGATAACTTTGTTAAATGGTTATTGGATTTTAATAATCCTAACTTTAACCATTGGCCGACATTAATCCTAACTTAAAAAATTCACTATGACAATCCCAGCTTGTAAAAATTTGGTCCCAATGGATCCTTTTCTAACAGGGTTATAACGAAATTAGTTTTTTTGCTGACGTGTCAGCTTACGTGGCACAAACCTAGTTATTGGATGATGTGGCTGTTTATGGTGGCACAAACCTAGTTATTGGCGGAGGGTTAAACACCACCACACGCCAACACCGCCCACCACCCACCGTCCATGTCCACCACCCACCATCACCCACCGTCCACATCAACCACCCACCACCACCTGCACCCACCGTCAACGTCCACCACCCACCGTCTACGTCCACCACCACCGCCACCGTCCGTACACCACCAGCAGTATATTTTAGAAGTCTACATACATTAAAAAAAACAAGTAGTTCTCTTCTTGTAGACTGGAGAGGTTTATTTCACCTCTTCTTCTACAGATGTCTGCAGATGTAATTCATAGACTGCAGATATTTTACCTCGTAAAAAACAAATCCGTTGTAGCATATCATCATCCTACAGTAAAACTTTATCAAGTTGATCCGATGATGTGCTAAATCATAAACATCCTGTACACATACTATAGGTCCCCATGCATAAAAATCATACATAATGCATAAACGTAAAATCTTACATGCATAAATAAAGCCGTTTTCATATTGGTTTGTAAAAGTTAGACGCAACATACAAATGTAAATTCATCCATGTATTTGTAAAGCCTTTTTCATATAGATTTTTGTAATCATAACACTAATTTCACTAATCATATATATTAGCCTTATTACCTTGAAAACATTTTTTAGAACTCACCTGAATGTGTTGCTCGTATCACGAGAAGCTAGTATATCAGTAAGGACCAATGAACTCTAAATAAGTTTAATGATCTACATAATAAATATTGCGTAGACTTATATTGTAATCATCCTTTATTAAAATAAGAACTCATCGGCTTAATTACATGGCCTTTGCATGTTATCGTTTGCGTGTGTGTCTATATGATGTGCTATCTTGCCTATTTCAAGTTTTCACCAAATATAAACAATCATGATTTTTTTTTTTTTTTGCTCAAGAACAAACATACTTTAAATACAAAACAAATAAAAAAAATCTGATCAATTTAAATTTGGGTTATCAACGGTAATGTGGAAGAGAATAATATTTTGATGATATTAAGCATTAGTTTTACTTTTTTCACAACGTGAGTCATGCTAATATGTGATGGGGTCGTTTTCAAATATAATGTTATTTTATATATACGTCTTAATCTTAATGACTTGTCGATAAAATTATATGTGCTTTAATGATATTTTTTTTTTCACAACATGATTCATGCTAGTATGTCATGAGTATGTACAGGATTTGGGACTACTACATACACTGTAAGTATAACACATTATATAACGCACACATGATGTTCCTTACAGGGCCGTTCCAACGTTTTTGGAGACCCTAAGAGAACTACGAAGTGGGGGCCTTAATTTCACCTGTAAACTCTCCTCCAATCCCGATGGACCCGTCGCCATGGGTGATTACGGTTTCTTTTTTCGTCTGTTAATAGCGGATAGCCTAGAAATTAAAAGCAGGTTGTGATGGGAAGTGGGAACAATGATTGCATCTGTATTTTAGGGGGGCTTTAGGCGGCTGAATAATGATTATTAGATCGATGGTTGTTGTTGTTGTTGTGTTGTAATAGCTGGAATTTAATGCGAAATGGGCCTTGAAACCGGGCCTTTTTCTTTTGCTAAACAATATTTACTTTGGGCTCCTTCAATGAAAAACTAGTTTAATTTTTAAATAAACATATTTATTTGGGCCTAATGCATGTATTATATATAAAAACTTGGAGGCCCTTATTTTTTGGTGGCCCTAGGCCCGTGCCTAGGTTAGCAAGCTTATGGAGCCGACCCTGGTTCCTTAAACGACCCTATGCCCATTGGAACCTTATACTAATCTTTACTAGTTTATAAAGCCGTGTATTATACGAATCTAAATATAGAAATCATGTAACTTTACAATATCTGCACAAATTTACATAAGTGAATTATTTTTATACTTACATCAATTTACATAACTTAGTTATTTTTTTGTCTGCAAGTAATGAAAGTAAGTGATCATTTACTTTATGTACGACTTCGTTCGTAGCAAGTATGGCTGTCTTATGAAAATAGTCAGGTTTTTTGAAATATTGAAGAATAGTAGTGGCGGTATGGTATTTTATGGTATGTTAATAATAAAGGTAAACCGCTATACTTTGGTAAAGTTAAAATTGTTATTAGCGGTGATTTTATAGATTGCCATTTAGATGAACATGGATAGGTTGAGATTAACTATTTTTTTAAATTTTGAAATCATGATATGCATTTTGATAATAGATCTGGAAGTTAGAGTGATAAAAGCAAAGGTGGAGATGTTCTCCAATTGGATTGACCGAAGCCGTGAATGACCAAAATTAGGGACATGACATCATTTAAATATCGAAGTTTTATAATACAATACTACTATACAGTATAATATACTAATGATAATAAAATTATTAGATATTAATATAATAAATAATAGTATTAATAATAGTATTAATAAATTAATATAATTCATAACACATCTTAGAAAATCACTATGATTATTAATTATAACTAGGATTTTGCCCGCCGCGCGTTGCGGCGACGCGTGACGGGTGGAAACATATAGTAAGACAAAACACGATTTGTAAAACGCAGTGCGTAAAAGACAATTACAAAAAAAGGTGTAAATCACAAAGGCAGACACAAAGTGTACAACACAATGCCAAAGACATTCGAAAAACACAATGCATTGGCATTTACAAAAATAAGAGTTATAGTCTAGGGGTTACAATTGTAAATTTTTTAAAGTTTGGCGGGTGTAAAAATGGAGTAATAGTGCAAGGGGTAAAAAAGCAAAGTCTAAAGACAAAGTGTAAAAGTATAGGGGTGGTGGCGGAAATGTGTAAAAGATGAGGGGGTGTTGGTGGAAATATAAAAGAAAAGGGTTGGTGGCGTAACTGTGTAAGAGCTAAGGGGATGATGGTGAAAACCAAAGTAAAGGGTTGGTGCGCGCAAAGTTTGAAAGATAAGGTTGTGGTTTTGGAAATCCAAAGTAGAAGGTTTAGGGACTAAATTTGTCATTTTATGAAACTCTGAAGATACCAAAGTCAAGGGGATAAAATTGCAACATCGTGAAAGTTTGGGGGCAGGGAGGCAAAGCCGGTGAGAAACCCGCGCGCGTTGCGGCGCAAGTACATTGCAAACATCGAATAGATTAGTCGACGTGTTATGTAATGCGTTAAACATATGAAAACGCACATTTTGACGTATCCAATTTAACTCAATAGCATTGTAGCTGGATAAAAAAATGTAAAGTATATCGTATTTATATGTGACCCAACTCATACATAGGAAACGTACAAAAAACATAAAATGTGTATCAAGGGAAAACTAACACGTGTAGTCAAAAGTGATATTCATATCAACGGAAAAAGTTATACCCTTAGCGTGTTGCGGTAGGGTCGAAACATAGAATTGGAAACGTACATAAAACAATAAAAAACAAAATATATTTGACCTGACTTGTTCCCCAAAAAAGTTTACATCGAAACGTACACCAACTCGAATTTATACCGACACATAAATTTTAATATTCATTATACAACTCGCGGGCGATGCGTCGTAGGCACGTTGCAAACAGATTAATCCAAGCGCCATGTCATGCGCAAACCATGTGAAAGCGCATGTCTTGGCATATTCAGTTCAACTTAATGTATGGTTGAATCCACACGTTTAGTTTTTTAAAATAGAAATTAACGAACGAAAATAATTAAAGAAAGCAATAAGCTAAAAATGTTTAGATATACGGTATAACGATAAAGTTGAAACGTTATAAACTTTTGAGATTAAACCTCAATGGTTTAATATTGCAATGTAATTGAAGTTTAACTAGGAAAGGAAATTGACTCAAAACACAATTTAACAAAACTAAAAGCAAATGGCCAAAATGTATTTTACTCAAAGTATGGGTGAAAAATTGAAGTTTAACTTGGAAAGGAAAGAGACTCAAAACGCAATTTAACAAAACTAAAAGCAAGGGGTCAAAATGTATTTTACTCAAAGTATGGGTGAAAAGAGAAAATGTCGAAATGGACTCAAAACGCAATTTAACAAAACTAAAAGTAAGGAGCCAAAATGTATTTTACTCAAAAGATTGTGTGAAAAATGGAAATGACACATGCATATCGGTGGCGTATGCCACCGACTTTGTGTTTTAAGTAAGTTGATAATATTAGATACCCATTAGAATTATTGTAGAACTAATTATTATATTAATTATATTTAGCTAATATTATTATTAAGTTAAAGGGGAGAATGTTATTCACATAAATATTTGAACAACGAAAAACTATATACTTAATATTTATAATGTTTAAATATATTACATTTGCAATAATATAATTTATATTAACTGTTTTTATCGTTAATACTAATTTAGAATATTTTGTTATTCGTTCATTGAAAAAATCTAAAAATATTTTGAGTATACAAATAAAACTAATAAATAATATATTTGTTCATAATATATATTATTTATATTTAATATTTATATAAATAATATTATTAATAAATTAATATAACTCATAACACATCTTAAAAATGCACTACAATTGTTATTCATTCATTGAGAAAATCTAAAATATTTTGAGTATACAAATAAAACTAATTAATAATATATATGTTATAACATATATTATGATGAAGAGATTTATATTTAATATTAGTATTAGAAGAAGAGATTTGAGCATACTTTTAAAACATTTATTATTTTAGTGACTAAGATAAGGCTAAGTAATATTTATTATATATTAAATTAAAAACGATAAATAAAAATTGTGAGATTGAAGGAACAAATGTCATGTGGCATTATTATTACTAAGGTGTTGTCTGTTTTTTCAGAGGAAAAATGTCTGCGGTCTGCGGACCACATCTGCAGATATCTGTAGCAGAAGAGGTGGATCAAATCTCTACAGTCTGCAAGAAGAAGACTGATTGTTTTTTAAACCTCTGCAATTTACAATGAATATCAACAAATCAGAAAATAAATCAAACAATTTGAATCAAATCTCAGCTGTTACTAAACCGAGTACCGTAACTAAGTTTTAAACAATAACATAGGTGGATGATTACCCGAACACCATTCATGATTTTCAATTTCGGTATGTTTGCATAATTAGTATGGTATTCAGGTTATTATTTACATGACGATAAGATGTGAATCAGAACCTCAACTAAAACTGCATATGGAATCTATAACAACCCTCCTAAAATTTATTAGAACATCTCTATATGTCCTAAAATACACCCCGTATACGAAAAACGGCCGCGAAATACCTTTATTTAACAAAAATCAAATAAAACCAATATTTAATGCGCTCGTGGGGCGCGACAGCTTCAAGTAAGGCTGTCGCGGGGCGCGACAGCTTGGCCACCAGGCCGCACCCTGGGCTGCCACGTGGCATGTGCGTGTCGAGGCTACTGGGTCAACTCAGCAACCCTAGAGCCTACTCCTCCGAGCTCGCGGGCCCGCGAAGACCTTGTCTTCGGCTCTCGCGGGGCGCGACAAAGTGTCGATCAGACACTATAAATAGGGGATTTCAACTTCAGTTGCAAATCGTTCATCACACAACTTTCTCTCTAAATTCTGAATAGCAATTATAATTTCCGGGTATAACACCCCCCTAATTAGCGAAGCTCTGCCTCGTTATAAGTATTATGACCCCCGGTTACGTATTAGATACGCTTCCCGATTGATCTAGTGCTCCATAACGCATGTTGAGGCTCTGCCTAACTCAGTCGTTAGAGTTCTGTCTCGGGGAGGGTATAACTAATGTAAAATTGGGTTATTATATTAACGTGTGTGCATTGTTTAATTTATTAGATTATAACCAGGAAGTCACAAGGAAATACCTAAAATAGTAATGTGATTAATTCCTCTTTTCAAAAAGTGTTTCTACAAAACCTCAATTGTTTTAATTTATATTTAACAGTGATTGAGTATTTGTATTCTACAATTATCGTCGGTATGTTGGGGTTTTGTATACAAAATTTGTTACTACACTGTGAGTAATAACATTACCACCAGTCATGATTGAAAGTACCGTGGGTGGTAATTAAAGTAGATGTAAACAAATGTAATTGTTGGATTACCCTCAATGCTGTAAAATGATAAAACACGTTTTGATTAAACTGGGATTCACTCGCCAGTATTTCTTGCTGATAAAATGTTTTTAAACGCGTTTCAGGTAACAAAATGTGAAAGCCAATTAGAAGCCAGCTGGAGAGCACTGAAAGCTTGGAAAAGTGGCTATAAAAGTTACCTAAACAAAAAAGAAGTTTTATTTAAATAAATTAGGGTTTATCCCTAAAAACATATATTTGTAATGGAAACTTGGGATTATCCCAATATATTTATTATTACAAAATGTGGTGTTTTACTCTGATAAAATATTTCCTAACTACGGTCCTGATGAAATTTCCGCTGCCGAATTAATAAACACCGATACCACCGGCTCTGAGTAGGCCGCGACCGCCCGCCTCCCGGGGCAGGGGTCGGGGTTTGCGACAGAAGGTGATATCAGAGCTACAGCCACTGATTTCAGCCACAGAAGTGTTCTGCTGACACCAAAATTTTATCCATTATGTTAGGAAATAATCTATGTTATTACATGCATATTATTGTTTTGTGTTATTTGACAATTTGTTAGTTTACAGTATGAGTGATCAAGGTCCATCGAACGCCTATCGTCAATTATCTAGTTCTCCTAGAGATGAAGGAACTTCTTCCCAGCCTACTCCTTCGGGGTACTCAGCTGATACAGAAGAGGGAATTTTCATACTTAAGGAACAATCCGAAGAAGC
This sequence comes from Helianthus tuberosus, assembly GCA_030545235.1. Lineage (NCBI taxonomy): Eukaryota > Viridiplantae > Streptophyta > Magnoliopsida > Asterales > Asteraceae > Helianthus > Helianthus tuberosus. Next base: position 33,087,469 of record CM060393.1, read on the forward strand.
ATTCCCTACCAAAAAGAGATGATGGTTCAGTCGGGGAGCACACGAGCGTAGGAAAAGAATGAGAAAGTTACAGCAGCAACGGGCCTTAGCAGCAGCAAATAGGGAGATGAATGCCCAGACCCAGGACATAATCAATAGGCGATTGGCCAATTTTCACATATTAGCTACCACTGCCGCAGACCTAAACTTAGAACAAATCATTGCACCACAGTCACTACCACTGTTCCCAACCCAACCCATGGAAATAGAACCTAACCCAGGAGACCAAATTCCCATACCCGCCTTCGACCCAAACGAAATCCCTAGAGTCCCAGCACCAAACCCTCTAGCTTATGACCCATGGAATGATGAAGTTACAATGGAGCATATGGAACACTGTTCGTTTAATTACATCAAGCTTTCTAAAGTAAGTGTAGAAGTTACAAAGGATCATATGGAACTTCTAAACACTTTTGTAAGTGCATATTGCAGATTAGTTGCAGGTCAAATTGGTAATATCAATTTGACACATGAACATTACCATCAATTTGACAAAGATGAGATGGAATAGATGGACACCAAGTGGGCCTTTGCAAGCGCAATACGATGAGCAAAGGATTTCATGGAAAGAACAGGTAGAACGAGCTTGGAAAGCAAGAAAGATACAAAGTAGAGGTTTGATAAACAAGCAGTTAAATTCTTAAATTGTGGAGAGAAGGGTCACTTCAAACGAGAGTGTACAAAGTCGGAACAGCAGGGAAACCACAATCCATTTAGAAACCGAATAAATTAGTCAAACCAGTACACCAACCCTTACCTAGCCAACAATGCCGAACGTGCAATAATACCTGTTAATAATTCAAATCAAGCTGGATCCTCAAATGCAAACAAGACTAGAGCCTTGGTCGTGCAAGCGGATGAGAGTTGGGATTGGTCGGTGCAGCTAGATAGTGGTGGTCAAGGTGGAACAACATGTTGTGCTAAAGTGATTAAGCATATCAAGCATGTTTTATATGGTGATTCTTGAGAAGATGAAGAAAATCCCGGGTATAGTGGAAGCTCCGATGAAGAAAGTTCAAACTCAGGTGAAGATGGTCCAGAAAAAGCATCTAGGGAAATTATTGATGCAGATGTTGCAAAATTGTTGGATAAGGACGAGTAATGAATAGTAGGAGATCAATCTTGGTGACGAAATCAGCTGATGCTTCTAATGAATTATCAAGATGTGTCTCTATAGATGGATCGTTTTCTCATCATCCTGCTTTCATGGCTCACGTGGAAGGTCAATCAAGTCAAGTCAGGTAGGCATTGATCAATCTTAGTACTATATCACATGTAAGGTTTATGCAATTTTCCATAACATTGCTATCAATTGGCGAAATAAATATTCACCTAGGAATGGGTAATTTATTTGTTAAATAGTTATACCCTTAATTTGCCAAAAGTACCCAAACTCATGTTCTATCTAAAGTCATGTGCACGGTCGTCTCCGAAAATCACAAAAAAAAAAAAAAAAAAAAAATTGGCCCTGTGCGAGATAAATTTTTTTGCCCTTGAAGGGGTAAGGTCCCAAAAACCTTACTTCAAGTGCTTAGGACCATACCACAACCTCATCCTTTTAACCTTCTTTAGACCTTGCGCGGCCGCGCAATGGTCCTACAAAGAGGGCTTAGAAGGAAAACAGCAAAACAACACCTGCGCGCCAAAAGGAAACTAGCGAATCCTTGAGCCAACCTTCATGACAGATAAGGATAAAAATCCTAAACACTCCCGCATAAATAATATCCAGACTTGGATATTATTTACTCCACTGATGCCATACAGTAAGGAGCCACACAGGATTACAGCTGTAATCTTCTAGAAAGCTCCATCGTGCACCACCAGACGTGTCATCATACCAGGCTCTCCTTAAGTCACGATGATGGCATGGAATTGAAGAGAGATCTTCACTTGCCCACTTTCCACGTGGCAATACCCCAACCGTTGATCAAAGATCGCAATCCGTGTGCTCTCACATTCGCTAAGTGATTAACGGGGGGAAAAACAACCACCTACGAAGTTAGCATTTTCCGTCAATATTTCATCAACATGTTTTCCTGCCCAAACTTCGGCTATAAATAGAAGGATAATTCAGATATAATCTCCAAGTTACATTCACTTCACTTACACTTCTTCTTCTTCATAAAACCTGTACTTATTCTCACGCCGGAGGGTGGTCACAGAGAGAACCCCCATTCTCCCCGTGGTGAGTCTAACGGTGGTTGTTTTGCAGTTACTGTGAAGTGAAGAAGATCTGTCACCCATGAACCGAACGAGGAGAAACCAACCCTTTTATGCGGAACCGAACCCCCTGGTTTAGTTTATTCCGACCAATTAACCAGTTTTTCTTCATTGGCGCCCACCGATTTCTCTGTTTCATTCATTTCTTCTCGTTTTGATTCATTTTTTCTTCATCCTCTGTTTCATATGGCAGAGAACCCATCACTTCACCCATCAGGTCCTCGATCTAAATTTAAAGGTTGTGCAACCCGAGATATCCATATCGACATAATCATGGGCAACAAAGGAAGCAACAAAAGTCATTTGGAAGGAAATGATTCCCTGATACAAACGGGAGTTCATAACCATTCAGATCTATTACTGGAAAAAACTCCAGAGTACTGGTTCAACAGGTTCCAGATCACCATGAACCAAATTTTTGCACAAAATGCCAGATCCGAGTTGTTAAACAACAGATCTGATAATCAAGAAATAATTAAGGAAAAAATCGGCACTACAGTGTTGGACCCACAGTCAGCCTGTCGGTGGGACATCCAATCCAGTAGTCATAAAGAGATGATACGAAAATCAGAAGATACCAATCACCAGGTAGCCGAACCAAAGCAGATAAATATGGTACAAGGAGGTCCCTCACAAAGTCCGAACAAACGAAGCCATAATCAACATTGGAGAGAGCAACAAGTGGTATTCCCTGTTGTTCCCGGAGGTCCTCAGGAAGAGCGTCCAGTAATCATCACTGGAATCTCCGGCCACTACAGAACTGATTACATGTTCATAAATCCAGGAAGCTCGATGGATATAATCTATGAACAATGTTTCAAACAACTTGATCCAGAAGATAAAGCACGCCTAGAACCAGTTGATTTCCCTCTCACTGGTTTCTGCAACGAAGCTGTTTTTCCGCTGGGACAAATCGCGTTTCCTGTGACTCTCTCAGATGGCGAACACTCGCACAATGTCACAGTGAATTTCATGGTTATGCCAGCAACATCGCGCCATGACGTATTGCTAGGAAGACGATCTCAGAGAGAATTCAGCATGATCACCTCCATACCGCACCCTGCTTGCGGCTTTCCGATGAAAACCGGAGTAGCAATTCTGTATTCCAGCAAGGAAGTCATGTACGTGGATGACGAGCCACCAGCAAAGGTTGCCAAACCTTCGACGTTAAACGAACCGGAAAAATGGGTTCTCAATGAGGAGTATCCAGAGCAAACTATCTTACTAGGGCACGCCATTTCACATGCAATACGGATACAGTTGAAGGAACTACTTTCAAATAATAGAGACATCTTCGCCTGGTCTCCAGCGGACATGACTGGAGTACCACGAGACATAGCGCAACATTGTTTAAACGTCCGACCCTCAGCAGAACCCGTTGCGCAAGGAAGACGTAGTCTCAGCGCAGAAAAGGCAGAAGCGATGAACGAGCAAGTAACAGAATTACTTAACGCTGGGATCCTGCGCGAAGTACAGTACCAAACCTGGGTCGCCAACCCAGTAATGGTTCAAAAACACAGCGGCGGATGGCGCATGTGCGTCGACTTCAAAGACCTCAACAAAGCTTGCCCGAAAGATTGCTATGCGCTTCCGGAAATAGACAAGAAAGTTGATTCTCTAGCGTCTTTCCGGTGGAAGTGTTTTCTAGACTGTTACAAAGGCTACCATCAGGTACAGATGAAAGAGGAAGATGAAGATAAAACGGCCTTCTATACAGACAAAGGCATCTTTTGCAATACAAAAATGCCTTTTGGTCTACACAACGCCGGGGCTACTTACCAGCGCCTGATGGATAGAGTTTTCGGAGAAGACATTGGGAAAACAGTCGAAGTTTACATGGATGACCTCGTCATCATGAGCAAAGAAGAAGAAACCATGCTCACAAACATTCAGCGCACGTTCGATTCTTTGCGCAACGTCAATTTGAATTTAAACCCAACGAAATGCTCCTTCGGGATGGAGGAGGGCAAGTTTCTAGGGTTCATAGTCACCAGAGATGGCTTTAAGGTCAACCCAGAGAAGGTACAAGCAATTCAATCAATGCCGTCGCCAGCAACAGTTAAGGAAATGCAACGTCTCGCATGGCGATTAGCAGCACTAAACAGATTCTTGCCAAACCACGTCGCAAAATCTTATCCGTTCATTAGCACGTTGTGCAATTGCGCCAAAAAGAGCCATTTCCAATGGACGCCAGAAGCGGAGACAGAATTCAAACAAATGAAGGAATGTTTGTTCCAGCTACCAACTTTAACAGCACCGCAAGAAGAGGAGCCACTAATCCTTTATCTGTCCGCAGCAGAAGTAGCGGTCGGTGCGGTATTAATGGTAGAAAGAGAGGGCATCCAAACTCCAATATACTACATTAGTAAGATGCTAACTGGCCCAGAGACGCGCTACTCTATGATAGAAAAACTAGTCCTCGCACTAGTGCACGCATCACGAAGACTACGCCGGTATTTCTCTGGTCATGTTATTTCAGTACTCACTAATTACCACCTGGGTCAAATACTGTCTAAACCCGATGTCGCGGGGCGTTTGGCCAAATGGGCCATCGAACTAGGAGGATACAATATCCTATACAAACCCCGACTGGCAATCAAAGGGCAAGTATTAGCAGATTTCACCACCGAGGTTCCCGTCGATAAGATACAGGAGTGCGAGGCAGTTCAAAACCCTATTCCATTCTTCGACGATAGGGTTTGGACGTTACACACAGACGGAGCTTCTAACGACGACGGTGCAGGCGCGGGTCTTCGATTGGTCAGCCCAGATGATCACGAGCTCACATACGCAATACGCCTAGATTTCAAGAGTACAAACAACGAGGCAGAATACGAAGCATTTCTTGCGGGCCTTCGTTTGGCACTTAAGATGGGAGCAAAAAACCTCGAAGCACACGTCGATTCAAAGCTAGTGGCAGAGCAAGTCAATGGTCATTACAACGCTAAGGGCGAAGCCATGGCTTTATACCTGGAACAGGCACGAATGCTCATCAGCCAGTTCCAAACGTTCAAGATTGTTCATATAAATCGAAGTGAAAATAAACATGCTGACGTACTAAGCATACTAGCTGCCACCAGTTTCAAACATCTAGCAAAAGAGGTCCACATCGAAGTATTATCCAATCCGTCCGTCCCTCTATGGCAGGTAAACATCATCGAGGTCGGCAACCCATCCTGGATGTCCCCGATCATCATGTACTTACAGCACGGCATACTTCCAAAAGGAAAAGCAGGAGCGAGGAAGATCCAAAACAAAGTGCTAAACTACGAAATGGCGGACGGTATCTTATACCGGAAATCATTTATGGGTCCACTCCTACGCTGTGTCGATAAAACAGATGCGCAGTACTTAGTCAGAGAAATTCACAAAGGCTTATGTGGAATTCACGCTGGGCCGCGCATAGTAGTAATAAAGATAATGAGCGCAGGTTACTATTGGCCAGGGATGCACATGGACGCAGTGGAATTATTGCGCAAATGAACAGCATGCCAGCGTCATGCACCACAAACCCTACGTCCAAAAAATCCTCTTGTACCAGTCACCTCAGCCTGGTCTGTTCAACAATGGGGTATTGATCTCGTTGGTCCTTTCCCCGACGCACCAGGCGCAGTTAAATTCATCATTGTGGAAGTCGACTACTTCACTAAGTGGGTAGAAGCTAAATCATTAGCGTCAACCACAGCAATGGTAATCCGCAAATTCATATGGGAGCATATTATCTGCCGGTTCGGGTTGCCATTGCGCATTATTTCAGACAACGGCATAAATTTCGCCTCAGAAGACCTCCAGAAATGGTTCAAAGAAATGAAGATCGAGCACAATTTTGCCTCTGTGGCACACCCACAAGCAAATGGGCAGGTCGAAAGTGTAAATAAACAAATAGTAGACGGCATTAAGGCGAGATTAGGGACGGCACACAGAGGATGGGTAGATGAGCTCCCTAGCATCCTATGGGCCCATCGCACCATGCCCAAAACTAGTATAGGGGAAACCCCATTTAGTCTGGTATACGGATCGGAGGCGGTAATGCCAGCAGAAATAGGCCTCCTGTCGCTTCGCATGATTGCCATGGAGAAACAAGATAATGAAAAAGAACGAAGGATGGATCTGGATCTTCTCGAGGAAAGGCGCGAAAATGCAGCCATTGCAGAAGCAAGGTACAAATCCAAATTAGAAAAATACTACAACGCACGCGTTCGGGTGTGCACCTTCGTCCCAGGAGATTTCGTCCTGCGCGACAACGAAGCATCCAACGCAGAGAAACCGGGCAAATTAGCACCTAAATGGGAAGGACCGTACATTATCAATGAGGTCCTGGGCAAAGGGGCGTACACCCTAAAAAGACTCAACGGAACAACAGTTCCCCGCACCTGGAACGTGCAGCAGCTGCGCAGGTGCTACATATGACCAAGCCAAGCTATTCGCCACAAAAGGCCAGACTTATACAGGCAATGTATTTATTTTAATTATTTTACTTTGTATCTATTGGCCCTGTGCCTTATTAATACAAAGATTATCCTTGCACATTTTACTGTTTATTACAAATTGCATGTAATTCCTTTTGGTACGCGCGAAAACAATATGGTGAAACATCGAAAACCTCATAAACGGTCTAACGGGCGCAAGCCCCGCGCACAGCCCAGACCTACGTGAGCTCAATACCATTCTCATTCTCATTCGCTTTACCTAAACAAAGTAATTATACACATGCAACATATTGTAATTCAAACATAAACAAATATGCCACAAGCAACAAATACAAAACGTGTATGCATAACATTGCATCAAAAAGGAAAGTTACTAGTGCAGCAAAGCACTTTAACAACATTTACAGCAACAGTGCATCAAAACGTCATTTACAAAGTAAACAACATAAGCACCAAAAAACATAGTTGAAACCTCGGCAGAGGTATATAGTATTTCCCCTACCACCCTAACCGGAAGGATCAACAGTCAACTCATTCTCACCATCAGCAGCTACTGTCACCTGATTACCAGCAGGAGGTGCAGAGCAACACCTGTTCCGACGCCGTCGGTACACTATCAAACATTGACTCTTCCGATTAGCCGAAAAATGTTGCATCAGGGCATCAGCAGACAACCGGATGACCCCTTCATCACCAACATCCTTAGACCGAAGGAAATCACAACCGGTGCCCATAGATGTATGAGGAACAGAACCAGAAGGTCCATCATCTCCGGCGACCTCCTTCGACGGCGAACCAGTAAGAAGTAGCAAACCTTCAGCAGCTTCATAAACCCTCAAGACTTCCAAAAGTCTTCGAGAACGAGATGATCGTCTAGCTTTCATATCGCTAAATCTGGTAAAGGATTATAATTTCCACATGTATATATAATAAAGTAACGCCAGCATCGATAAGAGGGAAAGCAAAGATTGTAATGATTAACTATCAAATTGCTCCCTTTGAAACGGCGCTACCAGGGTAAACGTCATATCTCATTGAATGCATTCTGACAGCGTCTGCACATATCCCAAAGGAAGAAGATGAAAAGGTACTACATATATACATTTTTATTTATGAATGACGCAATAAAGGTCAGATCATGACTAAACAAGCTCAAAAAAAAATTACAAATCTTCTTCAGCAAAAAGTCAAGATTTTCAAAAATCAAAAAATAATATGCAAGAGTATCTTCTCCCAAAAGATTCTCCACTTTCACGCCAAAAACTCTACAGCAAAAGCATCTCTCTCATAGTCCAGTGCTCCACTTATTTGAATAAGAGTAACACTATACTGGGGGGACTTGAAGGGGTAAAGTCCCAAAAACCTTACTTCAAGTGCTTAGGACCATACCACAACCTCATCCTTTTAACCTTCTTTAGACCTTGCGCGGCCGCGCAATGGTCCTACAAAGAGGCTTAGAAGGAAAACAGCAAAACAACACCTGCGCGCCAAAAGGAAACTAGCGAATCCTTACGCCAACCTTCATGACAGATAAGGATAAAAATCCTAAACACTCCCGCATAAATAATATCCAGACTTGGATATTATTTACTCCACTGATGCCATACAGTAAGGAGCCACACAGGATTACAGCTGTAATCTTCTAGAAAGCTCCATCGTGCACCACCAGACGGTATAACCGTCTGGCCACGTGTCATCATACCAGGCTCTCTCCTGAAGTCACGATGATGGCATGGAATTGAAGAGAGATCTTCACTTGTCCACTTTCCACATGGAAATACCCCAACCGTTGATCAAAGATCGAGATCCGTGTGCTCTCACATTCGCTAAGTGATTAACGGAGGGAAAAATAACCGCCTACGGAGTTAGCATTTTCCGTCAATATTTCATCAACAGGTTTTCCCGCCCAAACTTCTGCTATAAATAGAAGGATAATTCAGGTATAATCTCCAAGTTACATTCACTTCACTTACACTTCTTCTTCTTCATAAAACCTGTACTTATTCTCACGCCGGAGGGTGGTCACGGAGAAAACCCTCATTCTCCTCGTGGCGAGTCTAACGGTGGTTGTTGCAGTTACTGTGAAGAGAAGAAGATCTGTCACCCACGAACCGAACGAGGAGAAACCAACCCTTTCAAATTTCTGTTTCTTTCTATTACCGCCCAGCAGCACCCCTCAATTCATTAATTGGGTTTTGAATTACTTTTGTTTATTTAATTTGGCCCGAGTTACTTTCATTACACATTCACAAGTTTGGCTTCTCAAAAGAATTTAGCCATTCAGACCCTTTACGAATTTCATGGACAAATTGGGCCACAAATCCAAAATTCTTAAATTGTTATGGGCCTTTAAGATTATATATATATATATATATATATATATAATTAGGTTCAAGAGTTAACACCAGTGTAGTTTGTGAACTGAGCGAACTAATCCTGGCCATACATGTGTGTAGATCAATGGCCAGGATTTGATGATGAAATACACTAGTGTATTTTACGATTTGATGATAAAATCCTAGCCATCCACATGTGTAAATCAATGGCCAAGATTTGTTCACTCAGTTCGTAAATACATTGGTGTTCACTCTAGAACCTCACCCTATATATATAGTGGACAATTCAAATGAGAATAATTTTTTTTTGGAAGAACAAAAACGAATAAATTTCAACCAATAGAATGCTTTATTTTACTTCATTTAATATAAGTATTTAATATTACTATAAGGATACATTGGTAAATCTACATAGGTCATTAGTTTGTAGTCTTCCTCTTTAATAGCTAACTACATTAAATTTTTTGTAACTTATTTTCAAAATATATATTTTTCAAAAAAATAAAATAAAATAATTTAAAGTGCAGGATAAATTACGAGTTGTGTAGCATAAATTTCAACGTGTAGGATGAATTTCAAAATATGTAAGATAACTTTTGATATGTGTAGGCAAAAAAAAAAAGTTAGTTTGAAGGATACTAGTCTTTATAACAAATTAATTAGTCAAAAATGATAATAAATGAGATAACTGAAAAAACTATTTAATGTTTTACAAAATTATCTTTTGTTCTTTTTCTTCTCAATTAAATTTTATTCTCAAATAAACATTCCCCTGTATATATATATATATAGGGGACCGCTAAAATGAGAACCACCTTGAGTTGTAAGAACCGTGAGAACTACACCGTACGGGGCGAGGTGGACAAAATTTTTGTTTTCATAAACGTAGATGCGTGTATTATAAACACATTTGTAAAAAAAAATCAAAAAAAAAAGTCCTGTGTGTAGTTTTGAGCACCACAAGTTTGTGTTTACGGGTACCGTAAATCTGGCCGGAAAATTTACGGTACCCGTAAACACACATTTGTGGTGCTCAAAAACTTTTTTTTTAATTTTTTTTTACAAATGTGTTTATAATACACGCATCTACGTTTGTGAAAAAAAAAATTTGGTCCACCTCGCCCCGTACGGTGTAGTTTTCACGGTTCTTACAACTCGAGGTGGTTCTCATTTTAGCGTGATTCTATATATATTAAATGAAAACCACCTTCAGTTGTGAAACCCGTGAGAATCACTTTTCAACCATTGGATCTTGGAGATGGATGGATGAGATAAAAAATAATCAAAACTAATATTTAATCCTTTTTGTCTTATTATATCTTTAATATTTTATTGTCAAAAGGGTAGTTTAGTAAATTTGTTTTTTTTTTGTTTTACTTGTATTTAATGTTTTATATTACTTTTTTGTCTCGTTATAATAATTGTTTCTGTTAAAAACAGGTTTTTTTATTAAAAAACATTTTCAAATCACTTTTTTTACAAAAAAAAAAATCTGTTTAAAGAATTTTTACAAAAAAAAACGTTTTTACGAGTTGTTTTTTTTATGCCCCGTTTTACGCCCCTTTTTTTACTCGCCGTTTTTACGTCCGGTTTTTTTACGCTCCGTTTTTACGCGCCATTTTTTACGCCTCGTTTTTAACGCGACGTTTTTTACGCGCCGTTTTTTACGCGTTGTTTTTTACTCGCCGTTTTTTACGCGCCGTGTTTTTTTACGGACAACATTTTTTTTTACGAAAAAACTTTTTTTCGAAAAGTTTTTTTTACGAAAGATTTTTTTACAAAGGACTTTTTTTACGAAAGTAAAAAACGAGGCGTAAAAAAACAACGCGTTAGAAAACGGCGCGTAAAACGAGGCGTAAAAAAGTCTCGTAAAAACCCGGGTGATAAAACGGCGCGTAAAAAACCGGGCAAAAAAACGGCACGCAAAAATCGAGGCGTAAAACGGCCCTCAAAAAAACCACGCGTAAAAACGGGGTGTAAAAATGTGGCATAAAAAAAACGGCTCGTAAAAACTTTTTTGGTACAAAAATCTTGAAAAAAATCTGATATTCAAAATTTTGTTTAATAACAAAATATGATTTTTAATAAAAACAATTAATGTAATGAGACAAAAAAGGTAATAAAAAACAATAAATATAATAAGACAAAAAAAATAAATTATGAGAGAAGAGAGAGAAACTGATTGATGTTGTTGATGTGTGATGGAGAGAGAAAGAGGGAAGATTCTAAAAGAGATTTGACATATTGAGTAAATTACTATATTACCCTTTATGTTTTAAAATAATAGTGTATATGTGTTATAGTCTGATTGGTGGAGGGGAGTTCTCGCGATTCTCATAACTGGGGATGGTTTTCATTTTAGTGGTCCCCTATATATATATAGGGAGCCGCTAAAATGAAAACCACCCTCAGTTGTAAGAACCGCGAGAACCACTCTCAACCAATCAGAAAAAGGGGTATTTTGGTCATTTACCCCATATGTCAAGTCTCCTCTCTCTCTTCATTTAAATCATTGACTTTTTAATTACCTCTTTCCTCTCTCCTCTCTCATTTCAATCTCTCATCTCTCATCTTTAAATCCTCTCATCTATCTCTCTCTCTCTCAGTACCCATCTGGATCTCCAAAGTGAAATCCCCTCCACCATCTTCATTAATGAAACCACCATCTCCGCCACCACAAGTACTCCTCCGCCGCCGCAACCGCCACAAGACTCCATCCCGACAGATCTTTCTCTCTCCCCTTACTCACTTGCCGGAATCAGATGTTACATAGGTGGTGGTGGTCGGTAAAGATCGGTGCCGGTGGTGGTGGTCGGTACAGATCGGTGCGTGGGAGGGAGACGAGCGAGTGGAGGATCTGTTGAGTTATAGTCAAACAAGGTAACACCCAACCCACTTTGCAACCTTTTACCCTATTTGTTGGGTTATTATATAGGATCATCCGGGCCTTTTTGGTTGAAGAACAAAAGATTGTGAAAAGGGTGTTGAAGATTCAATAGGCAAAAGAAAAGACTGCATCCAAAGCTTAGATTTTTCTCATGAGAGAGTAATTTTTGGGGTTCTAGATTTTGAATCTGTAATCTGGTTGTTTGATGTTTGAATCGGAGGTGGTGGGTGCTCGATGACGGTGGTGGAGTGTCGATGTCGGAGGTGGTGGGTGCTCGATGTCAGGTGGTGGGTGCTCGATGTCGGAGGTGGTGGGTGCTCGATGATGGTTTGAGTTGGGTCAGTGAAGGTGGGTTTTCAATTTTGTTTTGGTTGGGTTTCTTTGACTTTTTGTCTGATGATGTAACACCCATCTAATTTTACTTGATTTTGAAAAAAAAAAACAAGAGCTTTTACTATTTAAATTATAATATTGATTAAGTAACCTAAACGTTCATTACAGAAGTTCACGAGTAACAAAAACCATAGTCAACTAACGACTAAGATTGGAAGATTTCAAAATTTGATTAACAAACAGTTTACATCATAAATATCGTTTAACCGAGTCAATATGTGCGGAAGCTTCAAAGGTATGTGTTCGGTTTTTCAAAAGTTGCTTGATCATCATCCGTGAATCTTTGAGTACCTAAAACTGAAATGTTTGCATAAACATTTATGTTAGTATAATTGGAATTAATTACTTGAATGAAAACACAATTGAAAAGAATTTGAGGTTTTGCAATTGTTTACAAAATTTATAACTTTTCAGACTCTACCGTAACTTACGGTTCCACCGTAAGTTACGGTGGTCAATTTTTGTCAATATGGCTCACCGTAAATCAGAAGGTCCACACCGTAAATACCTGACATCTACCGTAAGTTACGGTGATACCGTAACTTACGGTAATCGCTGTAGCATTCTGATTTTGGTATTTTGTTTGCTTTGCCCAACCTTGTTCTCAATTTTCTTATTTACCTAGACCAATACTCTGATTTTTCATGATCACATAAGTCTTTTATGATTGATGACATAGACCAAATGAATGTACTACATTACATTCCATGCCTTGATTTGTCGTTTGACCCATATGGCTCATCTAAGGGATTTCCTCGAATTTTGATGAGAACCAATGAGGTCTAACAATTTCTTAGCCTATTATTTGAACTAACGAACACCATCGCATAATTCCAACTCGACTTTTATTCACCAAAGAATTACAAGCGTACTAGACAACAAAATTTAACTCAAATGTAACAAACCAAGTTACATACCTTAGCATACACCCTTCAACCGCGAATCACCACCGGCTTGTCCACTCGACGTCCCGGTATCTTTTCCTATAGAGTTCAATTCAAGACACGTTTAGAACTCTCTTTAGATTTCACTTCGCATAATATACCGAAACATCATAATTATGCGTTAAAGCTTTAAATTTCCATTTTTAAGCCTTCTTTGAGGCATTTTCACAAACACCTTAAAGGCAGATTTATCACAAGATTATATGACAAGTCCCTAGCTTGTCATTTAGCCCTAATTTCACTTCAATCAACATTTTACAAGATTGTTAGCTTCTAGATTTCTGAATTCACTTCCAAATCATCAAATTACACAAAATCAACAATCTATTTCCTAGTGTTCATCAAATTACACATAATTCACAAATCACCTACAATGGTGTTCATAGGTTTCACTAAAATTTCTTATGATTTCAACTTATATTGGTCTAGGGTTTGTCTCTAAACACTATAGTTGTTTCTTAATCATCATAACACATACATGCAAGCCTAATTTCAAATTTTTCCCAATTCATGAGAAATTCAAATTCAGAGTTTTCCTTGAATTTTACATACCTTGGAATCCTCTTGTGATGAGGATCAATAATCTGTGCTCGGATTTTGATTTGGGACAGGATTTAACCTTCAATTTGAGAGTTCTAGTGATTTTAGGTTTTGTGAGAGTGGGGTGTCGCCCCTGCTCTTCTCTTGTGCGACCAGACCCTTCAAAAATGGGGGTTTGGTTTGATTTTTATTAAAAACAATGTTATAGTTTCAGTTTTAACAACTAAGGCCCCTCTACTATGTTCAACATATAGTTTGGTAGCTTTTAACCTTGTAATAAGCCATTTCTAGATAATTAACTAGCTAGGTTAAAATTCCTAATTAGTAAATTATCGTTATTTATACTTTATAATTTTAATATAAAGTTTTATATTTTCGGGGTGTTACAAGTCCACCCCCCTTAAAAAGGGTTTCGTCCCCGAAACCGTAATACGTACCAAATAATGTAGGGTGGAGACGTCGCATCTCCTCTTCGGACTCCCACGTAGTGTCCGAACCTTTCCTATGCTCCCATTTGACTTTGACTTGGTTAATTTGTTTATTTCGTAAATGCTTGACCTTTCGATCTAAAATCTCCACCGGTCTCACCGCATAATTCAGACTATTATCCACTTCGATATCATCATAATGGATATAGGCCGTTTCGTCTGCTAGGCACCTTCTTAGTTGTGACACGTGGAACGTGCTATGAATTCCGCTTAGTTCCTCGGGTAACTCAAGGCGGTAAGCTACCTTGCTAACCTTTCCGATAATTTTAAATGGCCCAATAAACCTTGGGCTTAGCTTCCCCCTTTTTCTGAATCTAATAACACCCTTCCAAGGGGAAACTTTTAGCATGACCATGTCGCCAACCTGGAATTCGATTGGCCTTTTCCTTTTATCAGCATACGCCTTTTTTCTGTCTTGAGCCGCTTTCAAATGTGCTCGAACTATATCAATCTTTTCATTCGTAGCTCGTACTATATCTTGATGAGCGAGTTCACGTGGACCCACTTCCCCCCAACATACCGGGGTTCGACACTTCCTACCATAAAGCATTTCATACGGTGCCATCTTAATACTAGATTGATAGCTGTTATTATACGAAAACTCGACCAACGGTAGGTGAACATCCCAACTGCCTCCAAAGTCGATTATACACGCCCGTAGTATGTCCCCCAATGTTTGTATCGTTCTTTCACTTTGTCCATCCGTTTGAGGATGGTACGCAGTGCTAATGAATAATTTGGTCCCCATTTGCTCTTGGAAATCTCGCCAGAAATTCGAAGTAAACCGGGTATCCCTATCAGACACGATGGACACCGGCACCCCATGACGTGCTATGATTTCATTGATATAAACTTCTGACATCTTTTCTGACGTATAAGTCTCACGAATCGGAATGAAGTGAGCACTTTTCGTCAATCGATCCACCACTACCCATATGGCATCAAAACCACGATTCGTTTTAGGCAACTTGGTCAGTAGGTCCATTGTGATATGTTCCCATTTCCAAACCGGAATATCTAACGGTTGGAGTTTGCCGTATGGTTTCTGATGCTCCGCCTTGACTTGTAAACATGTCAAGCATTTTTCCACATACTTCGCCACATCCCTCTTCACTCCGGGCCACCAATAATTTTGTTTCAAATCATTGTACATCTTGGTCGCACCCGGATGAATTGAATAACGGGATTTATGAGCTTCATCAAGTAGAAGCGCCTTCACTCCACAAGTATGTGGGACCCATATCCTTCCGGATCGAGTTTTCAACCCATGATTCCCATCCGACAAATCTTTCAATTGACCAATTATTCTTTCTTTCTTCCAATTTTCTTCTTTTACTGCTTCTAACTGCGCCTCTCGAATACGTTCAAGTATACCCGAGGTCACCACGAGTTGCATCGACCTTACTCGTATCGGGACGTAGTCCGCTTTTCTACTTAGAGCATCCGCCACTACATTAGCCTTTCCGAGGTGGTAATGTATTTCACAATCGAAGTCTTTCACCGTTTCTAGCCATCTTCTTTGTCGCATATTTAACTCCTTCTGATCGAAGAAGTATTTTAAGCTCTTGTGATCGGTGAATATGGTGCACTTTACCCCATATAAGTAATGCCTCCATATTTTTAAGGCAAATACCACCGCAGCCAACTCAAGATCATGCGTGGGGTATTTCTTCTCGTGTATCTTTAGTTGTCTCGAGGCATAAGCTATAACTTTGCCCCGTTGCATCAAAACACAACCGAGCCCCGATAGTGAAGCATCAGAATAAACCACCATGTCTTCGACTCCGTCCGGCAATGTCAGTACCGGAGCTTGAGTTAACTTCGCTTTTAGTGTTTGAAACGCCTTTTCTTGATCTACACCCCAAATAAACTTTTCTTTCTTCCGGGTTAATTTTGTTAGCGGTGACGCAATCTTGGAGAAATCTTGAATGAATCTCCTATAGTATCCTGCAAGTCCCAAAAAGCTTCTAATTTCAGAAGGGTTCTTTGGGGGATTCCATCTTGACACGACCTCTATCTTTGACGGATCCACCAATACTCCGTCGGCACTTATGACATGGCCAAGAAATTGCACCTCTCGTAACCAAAAGGCACATTTAGAGAATTTTGCATATAACTTTTCTCGTCTAAGGGTCTCTAACACTTCTTGTAAGTGATGTGCGTGTTCAGCTTCACTTTTCGAATACACCAAGATATCATCGATAAACACGATGACCGACTTATCCAGCATTGGCTTGCAAACCCGGTTCATAAGGTCCATGAAAGCCGCGGGTGCGTTTGTTAGCCCAAATGACATCACGAGGAATTCGTAATGTCCGTATCTCGTGCGGAAAGCCGTCTTCGGCACATCTTCTTCTTTGACCTTTAATTGGTGATACCCCGATCTAAGGTCGATTTTTGAAAACCAGTTCGCACCTTGTAGTTGGTCGAATAAATCATCTATCCTCGGGAGCGGTTATCGGTTCTTTACCGTGAGTTTGTTTAACTCCCGGTAATCGATACACATGCGCATGCTCCCGTCTTTCTTTCTTACGAACAACACCGGTGCGCCCCAAGGAGACACACTCGGCCTTATAAATCCCTTGTCAAGCAGGTCTTGGATTTGAGACATCAACTCTTGTAATTCCGACGGTGCAAGCCGGTACGGGGCTTTTGCTACGGGTTTCGCGCCCGGAATCAATTCGATCCCAAACTCTATTTCCCGTTCAGGCGGTATCCCCGGTAAATCCTCCGGAAATACATCTTCATAATCACGTTCTACCGGTACATCTCCAATCTTTCGTGACTCTTTTTCGGGCTCATTAGCGTATATCATAAATGCCTTGCATCCTCGCTTCATAAGCTTGTGAGCTTTCAACATTGAGCATACTATGGGGTTGCCTCCTTTTTCGCCATAAATGGTGACGTGTTTCCCGCTCGGAGATGTTAGTTTTATCTCTTTACGAAAACACACGATCTTTGCATGGTGTTGAGATAGCCAATCCATCCCCACGACTACTTGAAATTCTCCCATTGACATCGGGATTAGGTTTATCAAATATTCTTCGTCGTTAATGCTCAGTTTACAGTTTTTACATACATCACAAACAATAAAGCTCTTGTTATTACCTATCTCTACTTCTAAGGGCACAGGTAATTTTGTTAGAACAAATGAAGGATGTCGAATAAATCCATATGAAACAAAGGATTTATTCGCACCCGTATCAAATAACACGCGTGCAGGAATCGAATTTACAGCAAATATACCTGAGACCACATCAGGTTCAACCTTTGCTTCTGCGGCAGTTAGTTGAAAAGATCTCGCCTTTGCTTTCGGGGCTTCACCTTTCGGTTCCTGCCCATCCTTCTTTCCAACCAGTTCCGGGAATTCCGACTTTTTGTGACCCGTTCGATAACAACTGTAACAAACCGTCACTTTCTCCGGGCACGATATAGCCATATGTCCCGTTTTCTTGCATATGGGACAAGGCTTATCCTTGTAACGGCATTCGCCTTTATGACCCTTCCCGCAGATTCTGCAACTTGGCGACCCGCCTTTCGTATCAGATTTCTTTGCGCTTTCGTTTGTTCGTGCCTTCTTAGTAGGGCTTGGATTCACATCTTGTGCCCTTCGTTCACCCCGTTCTATGCTCTTTTTCAGTTCGATCTCCCTTTCCCGAGCAGCATTGACAATCTCGGTAAGGGTCTCGTATTTTGAAGGGGTTATGAACTCTCTATACTCCGCACTTAGCATGTTATGGTAGTAATAGACCTTTTGTTCTTCATTTGTCACCAAATCATCACAGAACTTTATCTTGTCCATAAACATCCTCGTGATCTTGTCTATGGATTCACCCTTGTGTCTGAGTTGCATGAACTCTTCCTTGATTCTAGTTATGACCGCTTTGGGACTATGGTGTTTAAGAAACGGCGTCTTAAACTCCTCCCATGTCATGGCCTTAGCCGCTTCACTTCCAATCTCCTTCTTTTTGTTATCCCACCAGTCTTTCGCTTGACCTCTTAATTGACCCGTACCATAAGCTACGTAGTCATTTTCATCACAATGAGTTCTCTCGAATACTCCTTCGATATCACTTAGCCATCGTTGGCACACAATTGGATCAACCTCCCCATTATATAGTGGTGGTTTATAGGCCATGAATTCCTTGTATGAACAAGGCTTTCGTCCACCATGCTTTTCCTTTGCTACATTTGAATCATCTTCCAGTTTCTTGATTCTATCTTCTACTATTGATAAAACTGTGTTTTGAATCTTATCAATAAAGCCCGACAAACTGTTTTCAATCGCCTTTCCAACCTCTTCGGCAATCACTTCCCTCATTTGTTCGGTGACTCTTGGCACCGCATCATCATTACTTTTATCTGCCATCTCTATTTCTGAAATGTTTACATAAGTTGTTAAACATTCCATTTATAACACATGCTTTACTTGTTTTGATTCAATCAAGTTCATAACTTGATTTAATCGTTCTTGTTTTGATTCAATCAAGTTCACAACTTGATTTGATCGTTCTTGTTTTGATTCAATCAAGTTCACAACTTGATTTGATCGTTCTTGTTTTGATTCAATCAAGTTCATAACTTGATTTGATCGTTCTTGTTTTGATTCAATCAAGCTCATAACTTGATTTGATCGTTCTTGTTTTATGCATTTCTTGTATCTAAGTGAGCTTACACACTCTTTTCATGCATATTTATTCGTTTCTCATTCATTACATAATACATAATTTATTAACAAAATAAGTTAATTCTTACCGGACGATCGATCAAGCTTGAACCGAACACTTTGTTGACAACCTTAGGCTCTGATTACCAACTTGTAACACCCATCTAATTTTACTTGATTTTGAAAAAAAAAAACAAGAGCTTTTACTATTTAAATTATAATATTGATTAAGTAACCTAAACGTTCATTACAGAAGTTCACGAGTAATAAAAACCATAGTCAACTAACGACTAAGATTGGAAGATTTCAAAATTTGATTAACAAACAGTTTACATCATAAATATCGTTTAACCGAGTCAATATGTGCGGAAGCTTCAATGGTATGTGTTCGGTTTTTCAAAAGTTGCTTGATCATCATCCGTGAATCTTTGAGTACCTAAAACTGAAATGTTTGCATAAACATTTATGTTAGTATAATTGGAATTAATTACTTGAATGAAAACACAATTGAAAAGAATTTGAGGTTTTGCAATTGTTTACAAAATTTATAACTTTTCAGACTCTACCGTAACTTACGGTTCCACCGTAAGTTACGGTGGTCAATTTTTGTCAATATGGCTCACCGTAAATCAGAAGGTCCACACCGTAAATACTGACATCTACCGTAAGTTACGGTGATACCGTAACTTACGGTAATCGCTGTAGCATTCTGATTTTGGTATTTTGTTTGCTTTGCCCAACCTTGTTCTCAATTTTCTTATTTACCTAGACCAATACTCTGATTTTTCATGATCACATAAGTCTTTTATGATTGATAACATAGACCAAATGAATGTACTACATTACATTCCATGCCTTGATTTGTCGTTTGACCCATATGGCTCATCTAAGGGATTTCCTCGAATTTTGATGAGAACCAATGAGGTCTAACAATTTTTTAGCCTATTATTTGAACTAACGAACACCATCGCATAATTCCAACTCGACTTTTATTCACCAAAGAATTACAAGCGTACTAGACAACAAAATTTAACTCAAATGTAACAAACCAAGTTACATACCTTAGCGTACACCCTTCAACCGCGAATCACCACCGGCTTGTCCACTCGACGTCCCGGTATCTTTTCCTATAGAGTTCAATTCAAGACACGTTTAGAACTCTCTTTAGATTTCACTTCGCATAATATACCGAAACATCATAATTATGCGTTAAAGCTTTAAATTTCCATTTTTAAGCCTTCTTTGAGGCATTTTCACAAACACCTTAAAGGCAGATTTATCACAAGATTATATGACAAGTCCCTAGCTTGTCATTTAGCCCTAATTTCACTTCAATCAACATTTTACAAGATTGTTAGCTTCTAGATTTCTGAATTCACTTCCAAATCATCAAATTACACAAAATCAACAATCTATTTCCTAGTGTTCATCAAATTACACATAATTCACAAATCACCTACAATGGTGTTCATAGGTTTCACTAAAATTTCTTATGATTTCAACTTATATTGGTCTAGGGTTTGTCTCTAAACACTATAGTTGTTCCTTAATCATCATAACACATACATGCAAGCCTAATTTCAGATTTTTCCCAATTCATGAGAAATTCAAATTCAGAGTTTTCCTTGAATTTTACATACCTTGGAATCCTCTTGTGATGAGGATCAATAATCTGTGCTCGGATTTTGATTTGGGATAGGATTTAACCTTCAATTTGAGAGTTCTAGTGATTTTAGGTTTTGTGAGAGTGGGGTGTCGCCCCTGCTCTTCTCTTGTGCGACCAGACCCTTCAAAAATGGGGGTTTGGTTTGATTTTTAATAAAAACAATGTTATAGTTTCAGTTTTAACAACTAAGGCCCCTCTACTATGTTCAACATATAGTTTGGTAGCTTTTAACCTTGTAATAAGCCATTTCTAGATAATTAACTAGCTAGGTTAAAATTCCTAATTAGTAAATTATCGTTATTTATACTTTATAATTTTAATATAAAGTTTTATATTTTCGGGGTGTTACAGATGAACTCTGTGGACTATGTGGGTTTGATATGTGGACTATGTGGCCTGTGTTCTTGTTTATCTGGTGATTTTGATCAGTGGACTTTTGTGGGTTTGATATGTTGGATGGGGGCGGCGATGATGAAAAAAACGTCGATTTTGATGACGATGGCGGGGCAAGGACGGCGGAGGGTAGGTTTTTTAAACCTGCAACCCATCTTTTGCAGCCTTTTGATTATCAGTTAATCTGAGCCAAACCCCGTTTTTTTTTTCAAGATAGACTTTGTTTTGATGTTGTTGGTTTTTTATTTTTCCCCCCTAGTCGATGATGATAACGATATATCTGAGACATCTCCCGAGTTTGCAATTTCTGTGTGCGTTCGTTTTTGCGTAAAGAAGTTTTTGTAAAAAAAAAAAAGTTAAACCGTAAACTTTTTAACGTAAAACGTAAAAAGTTTCACGTAAAACGTAAAAACTTTTAAGTAAAACGTAAAACGTAAAAAGTTTTTCGTAAAACGCAAAAAGTTTTACGTAAAGCGTAAAACGTAAAAAGTTTTACGTAAAACTTAAAACGTAAAAAGTTTAACGTAAAACATAAAACGTAAAAAGTGTAAAAATCGGCGTGTTAAAAAAACGTGTGGAAAACGGCGCGTTAAAAAAACGACGCGTAAAAACCGGAGCGTTAAAAAAACGATGCTTGAAAAAGCCGGGCGAAAAAAACGGCGCGTTAAAAAAACGTAAAACGTAAAACTTAAATTGTAAAAAGTATAAAAAATCTTTTAAAAAAAAGAGTAACTTTATATTTTCGTCCCTGAGGTTTGTCCATTTTAACTAGTTTAGTCCAAAAATCTAATTTATAACAAAACCTTCCCTAAGGTTTGCATTTCTTAACGCTTATCATCCCTAAGGTTTGCATTTCTTAACGCTTTTCATCCCTAAGAATTAAATGAAAAAGCACCCTTAGGGACGAAAAGCGTTAAGAAATGCAAACTTTAGGGTTGGATTTGTTATAAATTAGATTTTTGGACTAAACTAGTTAAAATTGACAAACCTCAGGGACGAAAACAGAAATTTACTCTAAAAAAATCTGAATTTAAAAATGCTTTTAAGAAAAAAATTATGTTTAAAAAATAAAAAGTAATATAATAATACAAAAACTAATAAAAAACAATAAAGACAAAAAGACAAAATAGAGTCATTTTACTAAGTTACCCTTTTAGATTAAAAGATGAAAGACATAATAAGACAAAACGTATTTAATATTATTTTTAGTTACTTTTAATCTCATCCATTGATCATGAAGATCTAATGGCCAGAAAGTGGTTCTCTCGGTTCTTACTACTGGAGGTGGTTTTCATTTTAGCGGTCCTCTATATATATAATAGGGGACCGTTAAAATGAGAACCACCTCGAGTTGTAAGAACCGTGAGAACTACACCGTACGGGGCGAGGTGGACCAAATTTTTTTTTCATAAACGTAGATACATGTATTATAAGCACATTTTAAAAAAAGAAAATTCAAAAAAAAAATGTCGTGTGTGTAGTTTTGAGCGCCACAAGTTTGTGTTTACGGGTACCGTAAATCTGGCCGGAAAATTTACGGTACCCGTAAACACAAACTTGTGGTGCTCAAAACTACACACACGATATTTTTTTTTTTTGAATTTTTTTTTTTGAATTTTTTTTTACAAATGTGCTTATAATACATGCATCTACGTTTATGAAAAAAAATTTGGTCCACCTCGCTCCGGATCAAATAGTTCTCGTGGTTCTTACAACTCGAGGTGGTTCTCATTTTAGCGTGATTCTATATATATATATATGTGTGTGTGTGTGTGTGTGTGTGTATACACACACATATATATAGGGCTCGATTTCAAATGAGAACCACCACGAGTTGTGAGAACCGTGAGAATTTTTTCTTCCCGCGCGAGTTGGGCCAAAATTTTTTTTGCAGAAACGTAAATGAAAATATTATAAACACATCTGTAAAAAAATAAAAAAAAATTGTCGAGTCGGTAGTTTTGACTTATGCAAGTTTTTTTCACGCGCTGTTGTAAATTTTGTATGAAAATAAATATTTTTTTACGTCTCATGTAAATGTGGGTATGCGGCATTTTTTTATTTTTTTTGGTGAAACAAGTGATTTTTTATGACTTTTGAGAAAAAAATTCGGAAAAACCTTTTGGATGGCCTAGTTCTCATAACTTAAGTTGGTTCTCATTTTAACCCATCCCTATATATATATATATAATTAGTTTTAGAAAAAAAAATCGGCCCTATATATGGATTTGGGCCCTGAGCGGTCGCCTGCCTGACACTTGCTTAGGGTCGGCCCTGGTCATGTGGTACTTATTTACGCACAATACATATTGTTGCAGGATTTTATTCGTCCACATAAAGAACTAAAGACACTTAGGTGAAAAAATATGACATAAAATTACTATTTAAGATATGAACAATTTGATTTGTAGAAATAAAAGAATGTGAATAAATGGAGGGGGTAGAATGAAAAAGAATAGGGTTAAAGTTGTAAATCTTTGTAGGGTAACTAGACAATTACCTGGATGTTAAAATCGTGTTCGTTTGATGAACTTAGGCCTTCCGATATCGCAAAATCGGTGAGTGGTGTTTTTTTTGTTTACTCTTTTAATCAATTTTCTTTTTATAGCATATTTCAATTTTACCATGACCGTGAAATGCTAATATAGAATCGGTATCTTCATACAGGGTATTGAAGATTGATCGTTGACTGTTTATGGGATTTCGTAAGCCAATCTCGTTAGGTAACTGTTAATTAGTAAAGTTATGCATTCATCTTAGTTACCTCTTAAATTGAAATCTAGATCTAGTGCAAACGACATTTTTTAATTACATTTTGAGCCGATTGAAACTGTGAGACTTTTGACTAGGTTTCTTTGACTACCATAGCAATTCCAAAAACAATTACTCTTTATGTGTTTGTCAACCTATATAAAGACAATTTGGTGAAGATAAAAATGGATGATTCAAAATTCCTGTTTTTAAGATAAACAATTAGATTTTTAGAAATAAAAAAATAATAGTAAACAGAAGTGGCATAATGAAAATAATGGGGGTTAAAACTTTAAATCTTTAAATAGTAACCCGTTTATAAAACCCTGCTATTTTTGTTGTTCTTTCGTCAGGCTATACACAGACTGTCGCTCAGCCAACAGCCAACCTACATGGCTACTGCTTTTTCCTCCATGTTTGATAAAATCAGGCCTCCTGATATGCCAAAATCATCGGTGAGTGGAATTCGATTTTATACCCTTTTCTTTTTATCTATTTAGGAGTATGCGTTCGTGGTGATCAGGAACTTCTTCTGGTTTTATTTCATGACTTAAAATCGGTATCGTCATGCAGGGTGTTGAAGAACGAACGTTGACCCTTCACATAATTTCGTAAGACAATATCCTTAGGTAACTGCTAGTTAATTAAGCAATCAAATTTTGTATTCACTGTAGCTACCTCTTAATTAGATGTGTTACAAATGATGTTTTTTACTTAAATTTTGAGCCGATTTTGTGTATCTTAAATTGATTATTTCTAGAACCATCAACTTGTTGGTTTTTAATTGTGATATTCAAAATATGACAGGGCTTAATTTGATTTTTTTTTTTTTGGTAATAGCATATCTTAGCATTTTGATTTTGAAGAGCCATCAGTTTGTTGCTATTTATTCACATATACTGTGTAAAATGAAATTTCAAGGAAGACTGAAACTGAATAATAAATAATTGAGAAAAATGTCCGGATAGTCCCTGTGGTTTCGCCTTTTTTCACCTATAGTCCCTATCTTTCTAAAACTACTTGAATAGTCCCCAAGTTTTCGATTTTTGTTCTCGGATAGTCCCTGGGTCTAACTTCAGTTACTTTTCTCAGTTAAGTGGGTGTTGAAATGACCAAAATACCCTTTCCTTAAAAGGCCAAACCATAGGGACTATCCGGGCACCTTCTTCATTTTTATTTATAAAATCCCCCCACACCCACCCTTCTTCTCCACCTGTTGGATCTTCTCCATAGTTGTTTCATCTCCGGTGCCGACACCTTATCGGTGTTCAGACGCCGTCTTTTCACCACCATCTTTTACCATTGTTCAGGCGGGACACCAACACCATCTTTTAATCAGTCCGAAACTAACAATATTTGATCCGAAACAGATCAAATCAACTTGAAACTCTCTGAAAATCAATCGAAATCAGTTCGAAAAGCACATACGACACATCAAAATTTGTCTTAAATCAACCGAATTTGTCCGAAATTCAAACGAAACAATCTGAAACTAGATCGAAATACGAATCGACACCAGCTTCTTTCAGGAACTCAGATTCAGATCAGTTCGTTCAAATATAGTTGTTCAATCAGTATGTAAACAGTTTAAAATTGGCTTATAATTTTTTAAATCTCAAAACTTCGATCAAAAACACTGATTCACACAGAAACTTGAACAAATTTGATCCGATACAAACCGAATTAGTCCGAAACTCTTAATCAACAAACCGAAACAGTTCGAAAATCACCGAAACTCATTCAAATCAGTCCTAGACACGTTAAAAATCAATCGAAACTCATTCGATTTCACCGAAACAAAGTTCACTGATTATGTTCGAAAATTATGTAGAAACAACTTAGATTCGATTGTTTGAATGAAACAGTGATGTGTTTCAAATCTGAATTGTATATCAGATCTGAATGAAATCAGTTTGAATGAAACCGCCGCGACCCGCCGCCACTCACCAACCTCCGCCATCTCTCTCCCTCTCCTCGGTCTCTCTCTCTCTCTCTCTCTTCCTCTCTGTCTCTCTGGTTCCGCAGCCATCGCTCACCACCACCGGACGGTGGTGGTCCGTTTTGTCGACGAGGGGAGGTGTTTGGGGTGTCTTGCCGGCCGATTAACTAGTTAGACCCGTCACCGGAGTCCAGTCGGACTCCCTTGTGCTCGTCGGTAGGGAAAACAAGAGGCAGGGGGTGTTTGGTAGTGGATTTAAAGAGAAGCAGGGTGTGGGTATTAGGGTTTCTTAATGTTGAAGATGAAGGGTGGATGGGTTTTATAAAGAGAAGGTGCCCGGATAGTCTATATGGTTTGGCCTTTTAAAGAAAGGGTATTTTGGTCATTTCAACACCCACTTAACTGAGAAAAGTAACTGAAGTTAGACCCAGGGACTATCCGAGAACAAAAATCGAAAACTTGGGGACTATTCAAGTAGTTTTAGAAAGATAAGAACTATAGGTGAAAAAAGGCGAAACCACAGTGACTATCCGGGCATTTTTCTCTAAATAATTTCATAAAGTCATGAAGTAAACCTGTTTCATGTTGTTAAAAACCATCTTTAGCACCCAGTAATTATCGTTGAGGTTTTTGGTCAAATGTAGAGAATTGAAAAATTAAAAATTGATACGAGGGTACTAAAAGTTGTAAATCGATCCGTATGTAATGAATAATATATATGTTAAAAGTGAAAGCCGGTATATTGAAACTCGATAAGTCCATAGGCATAAATCTGAAGTAGGGATGAGCTCGGTACGGTTCGGTACCAACCGGTACTGGTACCGAAAGAACCGGTACCGAAAATCCTCAAAAGTGGGTACCGGTACCGGTACCGAATATACCCGGTTCGGTACGGTTCGGTACCGGTACCGGTTCGGTACCGGTATTTGAGGGTAAAAACGAGCAAAATACCGGTACCTAACCGGTACCGTACCGGTACCGAACCGGTACCGAAAATGTCAAAAGTGGGTACCGAATCGGTACCGAAAAGGTACCCGGTTCGGTAAATTCGGTACCGGTACCGGGTCCATTTTGCTCATCCCTAATCTGAAGTAAAAAATAAGTATGACCATAAAAGTCAAAATGTACCTACTTAGATAAAAAAACTCATTTCGTTACCTGGGATTCCTCCTGATTTAGAATTATCCAAAGACTCAACATTTGGCTCCAACTTTTAATGTTTTTCCAACATTATTAACTACATGATTCAAATTATTTGTCGGCGATTCAGGCTTTAAACACGGCAATTCCACCTGGAATAAAACTTTTTTTGCCAAAAAAACTCACCAAAAATTCTTGTTTCTCATCCATTTCGTTTATCAGAATCTTGACCACATTGACCACCAGTAGTGTTCTCAACAGCTACTGAACAGCCTGTCGATTTTGTAACCCTTTCAGATCTTTGACTTTGACCATAGTCGATGACAAAATTTCTATTGACTGATGATTGAGGGGAGACTACAAGACATGAGGACTGATCGTTAATCAACTATTTGTATAGATGCAGACTTTGGCATTGTAAATAACCATCAACGTGCTATGACCGCCCAATTGACCATAATTATCAGCAAGAACAGTTACAAGTTCCTTTCATGTTCTGAAAACCAGCCCATCATAAATTCATAATTATCAGTCTAAGGGTTAATTCCAACGTTCCACACATGCACAAGGAACACGAGCAGAAACAACCACTGCAATACGAATATAAGGCATCTAAGAAGGTTTTGACCACCGTTACATTGCTAATTGGGCAGATAAATTGAATTATGTGGAGGATTAATAAACTGGAATCAGGCGATTTAGGTGGTTCATGAACCAATAAAGCATACAAAAATATGAAAAAACAACCAATTCTGGTTCAGGACTTTCATCAAGCACCTTGCGTGCACAACCAATTCTACTTTCGCTGTTTGAATCTGCAATTTGTAAGCATGGTTTGCATGTGGTGGTGGTATGAAAGTACGATCTCTCTCACCGTTTTCAGATTTGATGATTCCCTCTCGAAATTGAACAAATAGGTATGGTGAACCATCACATTGTTTTCATTTTAGGTGGGTTGTGATATGCTTGCTTAGTTGTAGACACGTATGCTTCACTCTTACTACTTTTATTAATTTCATTGTTCTTTGCTTCTATTTGATCCGTATTATCCAATTTAGAGAGTTGTGGAGACTTTGTTTTTACCAACAACATGCCTACCAACTGATCGATGAATTGCTCACCACCAGGGGTAAATGATTAATTGGTTGATAAAATTAATGTAAGTTGTGGTAAATGATTCCACAACGTCAGAGCCAAATGTGTTGATTTTGTTTGCAGTTCCTGGAATCAGTATTTGAAGATATGTTTAGGAGTTATTTAGCATTTTTACCAGAAATTTTGGGTCTGAGTGACCAAAAATGATCAGTGAACCAGGGGTTTAGGGGATTACCACAATGGGCTTCGGACAATGGGTTTCCTCGGGAATGGTGGTGGGCCGGGTCAACAGCGTCGTCTGCGTTTGCGTTTGCGTTTGCGTTTGCCATTGAGTTTACCCAAGTGATCAGGCTTTTGTTGATCATTAAATAATATAATAATATATAACTAAATTATAAAACCATAAATACTTATTAGGGGTGTAAATGTCGAGCTCGAACTTGTTTAACTTATGAAAGCTCGAGCTCGGCTCGATTCTATCTTTGTTTCAAAATCTCATTTGACCTTCCAGAGTTAATATTATAAACAATTATGCCCCACAACTCCGGTGTGTCAATGCAATGAAACCAACAGTTGATATTCTGTAATAATGAACAGCTAAAGCAAGCACTAGCTAAATCTAAGAACAATTATCATAAAGCACATTTCTAATGTAGTTTGATCTTCACATGCTTTTGACCCAGAAATTCCAAGGTGATAATCATGAAATAATCCTGTTTCAAGTTGATAAAAACCATATTGAGCATTTTTTGTTGACTTATGAGGTCAATTGTATAGCTTTCAGTGTTCAAAACTGATACCAAGGGAATCGCAAATAGTAATTGATCTGATGTAGTAGAAACTATATGTTATATGAAAATGTGGTAACATGTTTTTTATTGTTTCAAACTATTAATCTATAAGCATATATCTAAAGTCAATGTATGTATGTATGACCATAAAAGTCAAAATGTACCTATTCAGAGAAGACACTCATCACGTGAAGATGTTAAAATGCCATGCTCATGCTCAACACCTTTAATCACAGTCTGTTTCCCTGTTAAAAGGTTCCACCACATCCTGCCTGGATGTGAAGCAATCACAATCAATGCACAGTGCATCAGGAACTTGTACGTAAATCAATTGTATCGAAACGGAAAAACCACAAGCAACAGTCTTTCACGCTGCCATTCACTATGTGGATCTGATAAATTAACCAAATTGGCCTCCAATGGGTTTGGTTACCATAATTATGATTCAGGGGATCAGGGCTAGTGTATTCTGTTGTGTTGCTCAAAACTGATAGGTTTGAACGTGCACACCAGCTGCTCGATGAAATGATTCAACTAATATTTATTTTAGTTCTTGTATGGGTACTGGTGTATCTAATCTCTCTTGTTGTGATCCCATCTGTGGACTGCTTCCTCTTGAGATTATCTTATCATTCTGAAAGTTGATTCACTATTTTTTAAAGTTTTTTTAATCATCATATTCTATAGTTATGATTTAAAACATATTTTGATGTAACAATATTTCATGACAAATAACACTCGGCTGCTAAGACAAGCTACATACATGACTGCTAGATGCCTAGAATTAGCACATTCAGGTGAGTTATCATTTGATAAATTAACTATGTTGGAGGATATTTAGATTCTATATCTGAATATGGATTTTATGTACACATGTAAGGTCTTATCTTACCCAGAAGCGTATATACATGAATGCATTCCATGCTTTGTATCCAATAATGTCTGCACAAGGAGTGTTGGCTCTTTAAAAAGGTGTTGGTCCCACTGTTGTAAGAGCGATGGTTTAAACATGGGAATGTTTGCTTCTTATGATCAAAATGTTGCCTTTTTAAGTGCAATTTGGGTTCTCGTGATGCTGCTACAATCATTTTTAAATCGGGGTATTCCTTTGAGTAAAATGGCAATTCTTTATTCTTTGCTTTAAATTCCGTCGGTAGTAGTAGTTTGGTTGACAAACCCATAAAACATAACATAAATCTATAGCAACACTTTTAGTGATCTTTAGTTCATGCATTGAGTGATAACATAAATGCATTTGTACGAGAGTTATATTTATTATTTCTAGTTTTGACAATTTTGTGACCTGGTGCTTAGGAACGTACTTCATTTGAAAACTTTCCTCCTCGGCGAGCAAGATTCAGTTGCAGTGATACCTTAAGCCAACCATAAACATTTTCAAGAGTCTCAAAGTAAGCCACCCTCCACCTCCTGATGAAGTGCAAACTTCCAAGTAGTCCCATGAATCCAACAAGAAACCCTGGGCCCATTCCTGCATAAAACCACAAGCCTTCATCATCACCTTGACCTTCATCCTCGCCAACACGATTGTATGGTACATCATTTCCCTTGCAGCTCATCGAAATTGGTGGCCCACATAGTCCGTTGTTCCCTTCATAAATAGATGGATCATCTAGAGTCCGGAGCTGATTTCCAATTGGAATTGGGCCAGATAAGTTATTGAATGACAGGTTCAAGTAGCTTAGAAATTGCAACCTAGTCAAACTCAGAGGAATCCGACCTGATAGCTTGTTCATGGACAAATCTAAAGATTCCAATTGCATTAGCTCTCCAATGTTCTGTGGGATCTGTCCTTTTAGAAGGTTTCCTGAAAGATTCAAATTTATGAGCCCGACAAGATTCATCAGAGCAGCCGGGATTTCTCCAACAATATTGTTGTTTGAGAGATCTAAGGATGCAAGATAATGTACTGTCGTGGTGTACAGAAACTCCCTTCCCTTCATAGAAGCCATAATATTTTCTTCATAGTCCACAGGAACAGCGTAGGTTTGCAATGGGTCGATCATTCCGCTTAAATTTCCAAAGCAATGAGGGATTGTTCCTGTTATGTTATTATGAGCCAAGCTTAAACATTGAAGAATGCTGAGTTGACAAAGCTGTAGCGGTATCTTGCCAGTAAACTTATTCGACTGGAGATTCAAAAATTGAAGGTATGATAGCTTTTCACCAATCCAGAAAGGAATGGTACCCGTGAACAAGTTATTCCCTAAATCCATAGTGACTAAACCCATCAAGTTTTGTAAGGAAATAGGGATATCCCCCTTGAATCTATTGTTTTGCAAATGCAACGACATTAGATCTTCTAGAGAACCCAATGAGCTTGGAATCACACCGGTTATATTATTACTTGAAAGATCAATCGCTTGCAAACTAGTCAAGTTCCCTAAGCATCGAGGAAGCCTTCCGGAAAACTTATTTTGTGATAAATCCAAAACCCAGATTGTAGTAATCTTGCATAAGTGTACTGGAATGCTTCCTCTGAAACGGTTTTTAGAGAGATTAATAACTTCCAAATTTGGGTTCATTGTTTCATCTGTTTGAGGAATATGTCCAGACAGTAAGTTATCTGAGAGATCCAAAAGTTTTACATTTGATGGAAATATAGCTAGTGATCCCTCAAATTTGTTCGAGTTCAACTTCAAGATCCTGTCCTCTATCTGGTTACTACTATTGAAACCAAACCGTGGTAGTTTGCCACTGATCTGGTTATTAGACAAATCCAAGTAAAGAAGATGATACAAGATGTTCTCAAACCACTTAGGTATTGTATCTCTAATACTCGAGTTAGAAAGATCTAATCTCTTAAGATTTGTCTGTGATTGAACCCATTGGGGAAAGTAGGGTCCAATGTAGCAGGAGCTTGCAAAAAATGAACGCAGTTGGAAGGGGGCAATCCATCCAGAACTGAAATTCAACGCTAATGAGTTACCTGACAACACCAAATTACGCAGATTCTTTAGCTTGGTGAAGTGGGATTCAGAAAGAACACCGACTAATGAATTGTGGGAGAGATCTAGATTTTTGAGCTTTGAAAGTTGCCAAAGACTCATGGGAATGTCCCCACTCAACTGATTATCACCAAGATCTAGGTCTTCAAGGCTCAAGAATAGTCCAAGGCTTGCAGGAATAGGACCAAAAAACATGTTCTGTGAAAGGTCCAGACGAATGAGGCTAGTAAGGTTTGATAACCACACAGGAACGGTGGCATCGATGTTATTCAAAGAGAGGTCGAGTGAATTAATAGACGTGAAATTGGCGAATTTAAGGGAAGGGATATTGATATCACACCTTGCCAGATTCAAGGTAAGCAAAGAAGGGAGCATGTTAACTGGAGTGAACCAATTAGTATGGTTACCAAGGTTTATCCCTGCTAAATCCAAGTACCTTAATGACGACAGTGAGGACAACCATCCCAAATCATCCACTTTAAGTTCATTATAACTTAGATCAAGATATTGTAACTTTGAGAGATTTACCAAATGATGAGGAACTACACCGCCAAAACTTGACCTTGACAAATTAAGGTATTCCAAATGTTGGAATGATCCTAAGAATTTAGGAATGTTACCTGAGAAACCGTTCATGCTCAAGTCCAAGTAACGCAAATGCTTCATGCTCTTTAACGAAGGACTCAACTCACCTTCGAGCCATTTTTCATGAAAATCGAGTTTGATAATATGACCATTTCGAGCGTCACACCCAACTCCATACCATTCACAGCATTCTACTCCTCTCCATGTTGACTGTAGATTATCACTCCTTGTGAGGGTTTGTTTGAATAGAAGAAGGGATTGCCTCTCCACTTCAATACATGTAACATTTGAAGAAGTCGTAACGATGCTTAATCCAAACTTTTGGAAGAAGAGGAATGTAAAAATGACAAGAAAATTGGCTTTCATTTTGGAGTAAGATAAAGTTCAAAGTCACGACAAGGAGAGGAAGATGTAGCGTATATTTAATCATTTTGTAATGCAAAACTAAATAAATAAATAATTGTTAATTTTTTTTTTACCAGATTGTCTATATCAAAACATAATTAATTCAGTTTAGATCTGAGTCCACTAGAATTTTAACAGCATATAAAATTAAAATCTTTCAAAAGTCAGTGTGGCAACTCACGATCATGTGGTTGTTGGTGGACTTTGACTTTTACGGTCAACGCTAGTTGGCGTTTTGCACCACTTACCAATAGCCAATTGCCTAATATTGGATTAAATAACATTTCATCATTAAGCTTACCGATATTTTTTTTACAAAAAGACTAACCGTATTAAAATCAGTACAAAATAACAGATTAAATATCTATAAAATTTAACTAAACTCTTAAATTTTTAATCATATAATTCGACAAATTCTTAAATTATAATCTTTATAGTGGCGGGTATAGATAGTATGTTAACCATTCTTAAATTCTTAAATGAACTCATTGATGATGTGACAACATGTACTTTAGACCCTAATCGTTGAGAGAAGGATATTTTATTATTATTATTATGATTTATTATTATTGTGGTTATTATTATTTTTATTATTATTATTGTCGTTTAGATAATAATAACACGCGACGAGAGAAACGAACCGTTTAACGGATAACCCGAATCAAGTAATATATAATTTAACGTAAACACGAGACCGTTATATTAACTGTTTAAATGAAACACGATAATTAGCGGGTTCCTACCCATGGGCAGGCCCAACCCAATAATCCTAAACTTTCACATCTTTCATTTTTCCCCTAAAGAAAGGGTCTACATATCCATACACCTTTTTGCCTATTTCCACACCCTTATAGACGCCTCGTATAGGCCTATACGAGGCGTCTAGGGTTCCTTTTCCCGACCAACTTCTGAACCTCGTACAACGTCACATCAGTCACATCAGACGGGGAGTCTAGGCCTGTACGAGGGACCAATACGAGGGTACTAAGACGCCTCGTATAGGCCTATACGAGGCGTCTTAGAGTTTGATTTGACTATGTGTCTGAGATTTGACTTAAAGCAATATGGGGCGTATAGAGTTATACGAGGCGTCTATATTTCATATAAAGTGCAACATACAGTGCATTGTTGGTCCACCCGAGCATTCAACATTCATTTCATTCTGTTTCTTCTACGAGCTCTTGTTGTTTGCATTTGTGTTCTTATCATCCCGAAGTGTTGAAATGTCATCATACTGGGACGGCAACTATGTCTTCGGGCAGTATTCTAGCGACAATTGGGTGCCCGAAAGCGTTCCGGTAACAGTTATTAGCTTAATTTTTTTAATTACTTGTTGTGTTAGTTTATTATTTACTAATGATGATACGGTCGTCTATTTTGGAGGAGTCTGGCGTTCCCGATTCTAATGAGCAAGAAGAGGTTGTGTCTAGTATACAAGGAAAACAAAACAGACCGTTTCTAGATTTGAACACGCATCCTCCTGTTGATGAAACAGCCCCTGTAGATGACTCATACCATGCTGGTCAACCAAGTTATCCGACGCAACAAGGGTATCCGGATTATAGATAAGGGTGTGAATACTCTTACGGAGGAGACGGTGGATATAGAGGAAACGGTGGATACGGAGGAGACGGTAGATACGGAGGAAACAGTGGATACGGAGGAGACGTTGGATACGGAGGAGACAGTGGATACGAAGGAGACAGTGGATACGGTGGATACGGAGGAGACGGTGGATACGGATGGGACAGTGGATACGGTGGATACGGAGGAGACGGCGGTTATCAACAATTCATTTCGCCAGGCACTCCTTACGTTCATCAAAACAATCCAGACGTTGGAGGATATGGTGGATATGGTGGTTATGGTGGATATGGTAGATATGGTGGTGAGGCACCTCCCATCCCGGACAATCCGTACTTAAAAAAGCAGGTATCAATTACTATTTTATTAATATTATTATTTTATTATTATTATTATTTATTATTTATTATTTATTAATATTATTATTATTATTAATATTGTTATTATTATTATTATTGTTATTATATTATTATTAATATTGTTATAATTATTATTATTATTGTTATTATTATTATTATTAATATTGTTATTATTATTAATATTGTAATTATTATTATTATTATTATTGTTATTATTATTATTGTTATTATTATTATTATTATTGTTATTATTATTGTTAGAGTCGCACCCCCCAGCTCAGCAAAAAAGCCTGATGTCAAAGATTAAAGCGGTGTTGACTCCAAAGAAATCTAGCAAGAAACCACCGGTTGTCCAACAAAATACTCGTGGCCGACCAACAACAAAGCAGGTACAACAAAGGTTGGACGAGGCCTCTCGTATAGATGAAGAATTGAGGAGAAGCTCATTCGGTGATGCAAACACGTGCTTTGAAGGTTCCCGACAAAGTAAGTACGATAAACCTCGTTACAGCTCGTACGTTCCGTCACAGGCCTCTCAACAGTCGGTTATAAGGTCCCAAAAACCCAAAGCGAGCCTAAGCCGTTCAAAGAGTTCTAAGAAGAAAGAGACACGAGATGATCACGGTTTTCCTTTAATCATTGGGGACGAATACGTAGGAATAATCAAATAGTTTAAGTCTGCCATTCCGTCAGTGTTTCATCCGTACGTCTCGTGCATACGAGATGTGATGCCGGACGGTCATTGTGGGTTTCGGTCTGTGGCTATGGGCTTAGGTATGGATCAGAGTTCATGGGGGCTCATTCGAAGGGACCTTGTCCAAGAAATGGATCAGAACGAATCGATCTGGTTCCCAATATTTGAAGCATGGGATAAAGGTTATTTTTACACGCATCGTCAGGGCCTAATTTGGGATTCAGTGTACGGCTGTGGGGAGGATCACTGGATGGACTTTCCCTTAGCAGGACTTCTTATTGCACAAACGTATGGTATCGGGGTGCTCCTGTTAACGAAAACCATGGGTGCGAGTTCCACTTTCTTCCCGATACTAAGTCCTCCGGCTAATCAACAACCATTATTCATAACGCTTACACATGTTAACGAGAACCACTTCATACATGTTAAGCTGGAAGGGGATTATCCAATGCCACCAGCACACGGGCTATGGTTGACCCACCGAACACCCCATACGGAACAATGGGAAGATATGTACTTGACACGTCTAGAATGGTATACATCGATAATGAATCCTTCGCCAAGATCAAACCCCAGTCTTAATTACATCGATAGTGATACGGAAGAATGATTTTTGTAATTAATAGTATTTTTTGTAACTAATAATATTTTTTGTAATTAATAGTATTTTTTTGTATTAATTCCTATAATTTTCTACAATTTCTATATTTTTTTTTATAATTTCTATCATTTTTCTATAATTAGAATTAATTAAAACAGGTTAATAACATTTTTATAAAAAATTATATAATTTTTTTATTTTTAGAATTGATTAAAACAATTTATTTGTAATTTTAAAAAAAAATTACAAATATACGCCTCGTATAGACTTAGACGTGTCGTATACGATTGGTCAAAAGACCATTTTGCCCCTGATATGCCCCCAATCTAGGCTTAAATCAGGGGCTAAAAGGTCATTTTAACAAACCTAGACGCCTCGTATAGAGCTGGATGGGTCGTCTGTTAGAGCGGGTTTTTGAAAATTTGAATTTCAAAATTTGAATTTATCAAAAAAGGACGCCTCGTATGGACCTGGACGGGTCGTCTAAAAGGGCGGCAACATTTCTTTTTTTTTTTTTTAATTTGAATTTTGAAAATCTTTTATTTAATTACCAATATACCCCTGAAAAGACCCCAGTATAGGCCTTAAACAGGGGCATAAAGGGAATTTGATAACCTAGACGACACGTATAGGTCTATACGACCAATACATGGTGGGCGGCAACTGTTTCACTTTTTCTTTTTTAATTATTAAAAAAAAGTTTATTAAATTACCATTTTACCCCTGTAAAGCCTCCAGTATAGGCCTTAGTCAGGGGTAAAATGGTAATTAACCATTCCAGAAATATCTTTTTGGATTGGTTAATTACCATTTTACCCCTGGTTAAGGCCTATACTGGGGGCATTACAGGGGCAAAATGGTCATTTAACAAAAAGGTGGGACGGGTCGTCTAGCTCTATACGAGGCATCTATGCCTCATATAACAGGGGGAGACCTAGACGACCCCTGTTATCACCCCAAACAAAAATACACACACATATACGGAGGACAGAGCTTTATACGCCCCGGATACGAATTTGGACCATATTTTCAAAGATTTGAAGCATCCCTGGTACGTATTTCAGCCCGTAGTTTAGTATTTTAGCCTCGTTTTTGCCTTTAGACCGTAGGTTTGCCCTGAAATTAGGCTTTTGTTGGGTTTGGGGGTTTGAATGTGAGGTTGAAGATGAAGCTGTAGAACAGGACGCCCAATATACCTCTATACGAGGCAGATACGAGGCACTGTTTTTTTTTTTGTTATTAATGTTATTAATGTTATTATTATTGTTATTATTATTGATTTTATTATTATTATTATTAGTGTTTTTATTAATATTTTTCTTATTATTATTATTATTATTAATGTTATTTTTTTGGGAAACGAGGGAAAACTCCCGAGCAAACCATTTATTAATGATGTTCAAAACGAGAATACAAACAAGGGCAAAAGGACAAGGCGACTCGCCAAAGACCAATCCCCAAAATAACAAAAACAAAAAAACGAAACCAACATACACCAAAAAAACAAACTAGAAAATAAAATAAAAGCTAAACTCCACAAACGATGTCTCTTGCCGACTCATCCGTTTCGGATTCAACATCTACTTCATCTTCACCATTTGTTTCAATCAAAGCTTCCTTCACCGGGTCAAACTTCGTAAGCATCACGTAATAAGCCTTCAATTTCTCCGACCATGAAGAAAATACATCGTTCGGTGGTTGCGTATTTGTCTCATAGAATTTACGAACCATCAACATTTCTTTCTCCCACAATCCATGCTCGGTATCAAAACAATCTTCCTCATTGCTAAGTGATTCAAACGCGTTTTTTGTATCAATAATCGGGTTTTGTTGAGGCCCAAAATTCTGTTTCGACACATCAAAAAACCCACTACCTTTCCGTTGGGCTTTAATTTCTGAAATAACAGGAACTCGAGTTGGGCCAGACATGATCGGACCAGTTGTATTGCGGTTTGGAGCTGAATTAATTGGGTCAGACCTGCTTAAAGGTAGGAATTGATCCATCGAAGGTGGGCCTGAATCCAAATCAGAACCTGCCGAGCCCAAACATACATCTGAAGCTGGGCCAGTCTCCTTGGCAGC
Source organism: Helianthus tuberosus (assembly GCA_030545235.1). Lineage (NCBI taxonomy): Eukaryota > Viridiplantae > Streptophyta > Magnoliopsida > Asterales > Asteraceae > Helianthus > Helianthus tuberosus. The sequence continues at coordinate 33,125,463 of CM060393.1, forward strand.
GCCCTTATTAAGCCCAGCAGCCTTATCGCTGGGCTTAATTGGGCCTGGACACATCTCTACATCACCTGTTGGGCCATCAGCACACTTCCGAGTCCCAGAAGGGCCTGCTCCATTGTTTTTTGGGCCATACACCAGCCTATCAACATCTGTTTTCTCCAAGGGAGCCCATTTTACTTTGGTCTTTTTCCGTTTGATTAAAGTAAACCCATCATCATGGACCACCGGCTTTTTCAAAATGGATTTATTAACCGGTTGCTCAACAACATTCTTTCCCTTCATTATAATTTCAACCGGTTTTTTAACTATCACATGGCTTGAGTCAATATGACCAAAAATTTTGCATTTTCCACATAGGGGTGGTTTCCATTTATAAGACAATTCAAGATAACCAACCTTGTTAGGTAGATTATTAAGAGAAGGAAATCGAACCTTGACACGGTTTGGAAGACCACATGTAGCATCCGCCCCCACTAACACACGAGCAAAGTTTAATGGACCTTTCTTAGAATCACACCGTAAATAAGTTGATTTATCTAACATAAGTGGTTTCCCCACACAACTCACAATTTATTATTAATGTTATTATTATTATCATTAATGTTATTATTATTATCATTTATTATTATTGTTATTATTTATTATTATTATTATTAATATTATTATTATTTATTAATTATTATTATTATTAATATTATTATTATTAATATTATTATTATTAATATTATTTTTATTTATTAATTATTATTATTATTAATATTATTATTATTATTATTTACATTATTTATTATATTATTATTATTATTATGGTTATTATTATTATTATTATTATTATTATCGTTATTGTTATTGTTATTATTATTATAATTTATTATTATTATTATTATTATTATTGTTATTGTTATTATTATTATTTATTATTATTATTTATTAATTATTATTATTATTATTATTAAAATTATTTATTTTTATATTATTAAAATTATTTATTTTTGTATTTTTATTATTATTATTTTTATATTATTATTATTATTTGTATTATTATTATTTTTATATTATTATTATTATTGTTATTATTATTATTATTTATTTATTTATTATTGTTTTTATACGTATACGGTATTTATTTGCAGATTGATTATGGAGGACATTCCGATTCAGGACGATGACATTCAGGTAGAACTTGATGGGTGTAACACCACGTAAAAACGTGTCCAATTATGTAAAGACACCTGTCCTAAACTCTAATTATGTGAAAGATTGGGTTTGAAGGATCAAAATTGTCAAACAGTGAAATTATGTGTCCGGAGGGACTAAAAGTGTCAACATGCCAAACTTGAGCCTCTGAATGACCATACGTGATGAATATATTCTTAAACGAGTGATTGATTGGATATAAGAAGCCGTTTATGAAAATAATCGAAAGATTATTAAACTACAAGGGTTAAACGTGTCAACATGTTGATTCTGACCTCTGAGTGGCCTCTTAACGAACCCGAGGCTTCGAAATATTCAAATATACTCTCAAGAATAAGTGGTATAAATTTCACGTGGTTTTAAGATCGTTAAGCATGTTTTCAAGACTTTGGGCTATAAGTGTGAATTTGACAAAACTTGCATTTATAGTGATAATTAACGAACCCGAGCCTAACGAAGTTTGTTTATACATCCTTGAGCCTCTATAAACTAACTACAAGGGCCTTACAAGTCAAAAAGGAGGTTAAATAGGGTTTAAATGGGCCAGGGACTAATTCTGCCATTTCAGAAAATAGTTTAAACTGGTTAACAGGTCTACGCGGCCCGCGTAAACCACCTCTTTGGTTTTACGCGGCCCGCCTGAAAACGCCCAGCACAGAAAAATGGACAGATGTATGTTATCAGTTGTTGCACCGCTTTAAACTCGAATGTATCGACCCTTGGGGCTCTTAATCGGTTTTATAAACCCACTAGGACGCCTGGAGTGATCCTAGGATGCCCCATAACAGCTGCAAGTGATCTAGGAAGTGGGATTTTAGTATAAAAGGAGGACTAGTGCTATGTTCTTATGCACATAAGTTGCAACAACTTCAAAGGGAATCATCTCTGGAGCTTGCAAGGATTAGGAGAAGATTTGGAAGTGTAGAAAAGATAGCAAGGACCACTAGTAAGAGTCTTAATCCCTGTTTAGTCGTCTTAATTAGTTTAATAACCGAAAAGTCAAACTTAACGTAATTTGACTTTGACTTTCGATTTAATCATATTTGGTCCAACCACTGATCAAAACGAAAGTGGTTATAAAACCATATTAATGTAGGTGATTAACCCTTAAAAGGGCACCTCCTAATTATTTCGTTTGACTAGTTAATTGTCGGGTCAAACTAGTTTGACAAAAAGTCAAACTGGACAGAATGTTTAAAAATAATAAAACAGAGGTTCTAAATTATATTTTAACATTATAATGACTTGGTAATTAATATTAGAAAATGTTTTATCAGTCCTAACCCGACAATTATTAGTCTAAGGTCAAATTATAACCGAAAGTCGCAAAAGCTTGACTTTTGCTTTGACTTTCAGTTCTGACCCGTTCAAGCTTAATTCTCCCATGTTTTAAGCTTCCATTAGGACCACATTACTCAGTAGTATAACCCTCTGGAGTTATAGTGCATGGTTCTTAGTGGTTTGAATTATATGCTCTTGATCGTTAATATGCTTATAAATGCCATAAACGCCCTTTTGACACACAAATGAGATTTTTAGAAATGTGAGAGGACAAACACCTATGTTACTGATTTATAAACTTTTCCTAAAAATTTGATATCAGTTTGAGGTCTAGATTAGGAGTTATGCTCAATAGCGTAATTAGAAATCTTTTTATTAATTAAACGGCGTAATTAGCATAAAGCCTATCTAAACCCAAATTTTGACACCAAACTTTTTACCCACTGATATAATATAATATTTTGAGTTTTTTGAAGATTTTTATTTATTTTTAAACTGATCATATCATAGGGTTCTAGCTTTAATTCGGTAATTGTCAGTTATACCCTTTTCTTGAATAAAATGAGTTTTACATAATATTTTGATACCAAACTTTTTGCTACTGATTCTATATGATAAATAAAATATTTTGAACTTAATAAACTGATCAAAAACCCAGATTTCCTATTATGACCCGAAAATCGCTTAAAATCGACTTTTACGCGTTTTAAGCGCATAGTATGGTTTAAAACTATTTTTAACATATAAGACTTGATACCTACTGATGTTTTTAATAAATTTCTATACTTTATCAGTAAGCAAAAGTTTTAAACTCAGATTTTCAAAATTGACCTTTAAAGCTTATGTGAAATTACCAAAATGCCCCTTCGGTGCATAAATTGGTTATAAATGATAAATTTCACATATAGGCAATACCCTACTGATATAGCTTATTAAATAAATTTTTTTTACTGATTTCAAAAGACCAGAACTTCAGTTTATTATAAAATCTCTTTTATAAGTATTAAAGTTACCAAAATGCCCTTTCGGGACTTAAATTGGTTTAAATTACTTTTTGGGCATATATGTTAACATCCTACTGATGTATTAACATATTTTAAGCATAATAACAATTAAGACATGTATATAATTTATTTGGTTACTCATTACGCGTTTACGCGTTCGGATCGGTTTATGTGACTAGTTCACGTATAATAGCTGAAACGGGTTTAACCTTATCATTAAATCCTCAAATTCCAGAATGTGATTAGTTTACCCATATTATACAAGTATACAAGCTTGTCGGGTCTAAACCACATTCTATTCCGGTCTCCGCTTAATCTAGCGTTTGGAACCGTAAAGTTTCTTTCTAGCTAGCCGGTCTAAGTCTTTGACTAAACTAAGGACCCGTTAGCATCCTAATAGGTTATTAAAACCTTCTATACAGATTAAGTATCATCCAGTAGAAGGTACCATCATAAAGCTTTAGGATTTACGGCTAGGTTATCTTCACTTTAAGCTCAGGTAAATACTTTTAACTTATTTTCCCTTATACGGGCTTGGGATATGGTATTATAATAATACCACTTGGTCGTGTATGAAATCATTTAATCGGATTATGATTGATAAATTTACATAACCCGTTTTAATCTGTCTTCTTTGATAACATAAGCGTTGGGGGTTAATTCGACCGTGTCCTGCATACACCTGACAGATGCAAATGCTCAAAATATAAACCCACATGTTGGGGATAACTCCTTTGTGGGTTCTATAAGTGGTGAGTCGGTTAATCATGACCGGCTTACAATCGGCCCCAATTGTATGACAAACATGTAAATCTGTATACAAGATTATCTTTAAATAATTGTCCCAAGTTATAAATGATTTGTACTATGTGCACCTAAATAAATTTTCATAAATGTTTTCAAAAGAGTCAGTTAATTGTATTTACCAGTGTAAACTGACGTATTTTCTAAAGACTGATATACAGGTACCTCTCGTAAATAGGCTGGAGCTATTTGGTGTTGAATAAGAGGATCTTGCAAATCCCTAAGATACCTGAAGTCTGTTATTTTGTTTCTTTGTATTTTTCATCACACACCGGTATGGGTTGTGTACTTATGCAGAAAGGCAAGGTGATTGCCTATGCATCACGACAACTAAAAGTGCATGAGAAGAATTACACCACCCACGATTTTGAATTGGGTGCCGTTGTATTCGCACTGAAGTTGTGGAGACATTATTTGTATGGAACTAAATGCGTGATCTATTCGGATCACAAGAGTCTCCAACATTTATTCAATCAAAAAGAGCTCAATATGAGATAGCGTCACTGGATGGAAACTTTAAATGACTATGATTGTGAAATTCGCTACCATCCTGGTAAAGCGAATGTGGTCGCAGATGCTCTAAGCCGAAAGGAAAGAGTCAAACATATCAGGATTAATGCAAAGAGCATTGAATTGAAGAATGGCCTGAATGAAAGGCTATTAGTTGCACAGAAAGATGCTGTTTTGGAAGCTAACCTTCCAGATGAAAAGTTAGGTGTAACTGTTTAACAGTTAACACCTGGCAAGGATGGAATTCTCAGACTGAATGGAAGAATCTGGGTTCCCATTCATGGAGGACTTCGAGATGTAATCCTCCAGGAAGCTCATAACTCCAAATATTCATTTCACCCTGGAGGTGACAAAATGTATCAGGATTTGAAAGCTAATTATTGGTGGATAGGGTTGAAGAAATCTATTGCCACCCACGTAGCTAAGTGTTTGACTTGTGCTCAGATTATAGCTGAACATCAAAAGCCATCAGGTCTACAACAACAGCCAGAACTTCCTACATGGAAGTGGGAGATGGTAACTATGGACTTTATAACCAAGTTACCCAAAACACGACATGGAAATGATACCATATGGGTCATAGTTGATAGACTGACTAAGTCAGCACACTTCTTACCCATTAAGGAGACTCATAATTCTGACAAGCTAGCTCAGCTTTACGTGGATAAGATTGTATCTCTTCACGGAGTGCCGGAGTCTATTATCTCTGATAGGGATACTAGATACACCTCTCACATTTGGAAAAGTTTCCAACAATCTTTGGGCACTTGTTTGAATTTTAGTACTGCATACCATCCTCAGACAGATGGACAAAGCGAGCGTACAATTCAAACCTTGGAAGACATGCTTCATGCATGTGTTATTGATTTAGGTGGTAGTTGGGATGACCACCTACCCTTGATCGAGTTCTCCTATAACAATAGCTACCATACAAGCATTCAGGCTGCGCCTTTTGAGGCATTATATGGTAGGAAATGCAGAACGCCTGTTTGTTGGGCGGAAGTAGGAGAAGCTCAGCTATCAGGACCTGATATAGTCGTTGAAATGACGAACAAGATTGTCCAGATTCGTGATCGCCTGAAAGCTTGTCACACCCTGATATTTCCACGTATTACCGGTGGGCCCGGTGGGGAGTATCATGACGTAGTTGATATCATCATGGTCAAACAACGCAATTCAAATGCACAGCGGAAGCAAGAGATAAATATATTACAATCCGATATAAAGTAATATCAAAGTATTACAAATGGAATGTAAAGGATCCACAGGCGGATCGAAAATAAAATGAAACATTGTTCAACAGACTTTAGGCATCCAAGCTTGCGAGACTCTTATTGATGCTAAGGAGTAGCTAGCCTATTACGAGTAGTACCTGCACTTAGCCTTTTTGGTAAAATACGTCAGTTTACACTGGTAAATACAATTTAACTGACTCATTTTGAAAACGTTTAAGAAAATTGATTTGAATGCACGTGGCACAAAACTTTTTATAACTTGGGATAATTATTTGAATATAATCTTGTAAAAGAATTACATGTTCCTTATGCGTTCAGTAGTCTGGTTTATGCTGGGTTAAAGATCAATAGACACACCACATTATTTGTTTAGGCACTGACGGGTGTACGCCTACACCCCGTGCTTAGGTCGTGGCCATTTCGTAAAATGATGCCAAGGATATCCGGGACACGGTCATTAACCCCCCAAAGGCTTTAAGCAAACAAAACATTTCAAAACGGAGCATATCAATGGTTTAACATCTATTCGACTAAAGATTAAATGCCCGACCAAGCGGTATTTTATATACCATACCCCAAGCCCGTATAGGGAAAATAAGTTAAAAGTATTTACCTGAGCTAAATATAAATTCAATCCCAGCCGTATCAAATCAGCAAGTACAGATAGCTTTTACTGGGCTCCTAAATCTGGAACGAAGGTTTTTAATAACCTATTAGATTCCTAACGGGTCTTAATTAAGCCTATGCTTAGACCGGTTAGTTTTAAAGGATGATACGGTTCAAAACGCATGATTAAGCGAGAACCGGATTAGAATGTGGTTTAGACCCGACAAGCTTGCATACTTGTGTAATAAGGGTAAACTAAGCACATTCTGGATTTTGAGATAAAAATGATAAGGTTTGACCCGTTTCGGCTAATTTATACAAACTAGTTACATAAGTCGATCCGAACGCGAAAAGTGCGTAACGGGTAACCAAAAGAGTCATGAACAAGTTTCCTAAGTTAATATGCCTTAAATATGTTGTGATATCAGTAGGATACCTTCCATTATGCCCAAAACGAATTTAAAACCAATTTATGCCCCGTAGGGGTATTTTGGTCATTTTAAAGGTTATAAGAGAGATTAAATATTATTCTGAGTTACAGGTCTGATTTAATCAGTAAATATACTTAATTTAATAAGTTATAACAGTAGGGTATCATATATATGTGAAATTTATTAATTATAACCATACTATGCACCGTAGGGGCATTTTGGTAATTTCACATAGGCTTAAAAGGTCAAAACTGAAATCCTGAGTTTAAAACTTTTCCTTACTGTTAAACTATAAAAATTTACTGAATATATCAGTAGGCATCAAACCTTATATGTTTAAAATAGTTTCGATACATACTATGCGTTTAAAACGCTTAAAAAGGCGATTTGGAGCCATTCCCGGGTTTTTAAAAGGGAAGCTGATGTTTTTATTATTCCAGAAGGCTCAAAATATTTTATTTATCATATTAGATCAGTAGAAAAAGGTTTGGCATCAAAAGGATTTGTAAAACTCATTTTATAGGCCAAAGGGGCAAAACCGGCAATTACCGAATCAAGCTTAGAACTCTATGTTATGCTCAGCCTAAAATTAAATAAAAATCTTCAAAAATCCCAAAATATTATTTTACATCAGTGGGTAAAAAGTTTGGTATTAAAAATTGGGTTTAGATAGGCTATATGCTAATTATGCCGTTAATTAATAAAAAGCTTTTCATTTACGCTAATGAGCATAACTCCTAATCTAGACAACAAACTGATGTCAAATTTTAGGGACAAGTTTATAAATCAGAAATAAAAATTAATGTCCTCTCACATTTTCAAAATTCTTGTTTTAGGGTCAGAAGGGCATAACGGTCAACATTTAGGCATTTAACGGAAAACATGCATGAACTAGGATTTCTATGGAACCAAGTTGTATAACCTCGGAGAGTTATACTAACTTATAATATGGTCCTAATGGAATCCTAAGGCATATCTAAACTAAGCTAAATCGGGCCAGAACTGAAAGTCAAAGCAAAAGTCAACCTTTGCGACTTTCGGTTCCGAACCGGGCCTATACTTAGAATTGTCGAGTTGAATCATGCTTAGGCATGTTCAACTAATATTTACCAAGTTATTAAAGTGAGAAAACTGATTTTATATTAATAGTTATGATTTATTTAAAACTACCCGTTTGACTTTCATTTGACCCGACAATTTAACTAAGTAAACGTGGTAATTAGGAGGTGCCCTTTTGAGGGTTTAATACCTACATAATTACGGTCACGTAGCCATGTTTGTTGGGAATAATGGCTCAACCATTTAAAAGTCAAAGCGTTTATCGAAAACGCTTGACTTTTCAGTCTAAATCGCTAAATAATTAAACCAAGCATGAAAGGTTACTTACAAGAGGATCTATGGACTGAAGGAGGTTCCTAATATGATCAGGATCCCCTTGAATTCAGAGAATCAAAGCAGAAAAGAAGTGAAGGTGTGAGGTGAGAGTGAAAAACCCACCTCTATATATAGTGTTCGGGATCTCCTAGGATCGCGACACGTGTCGGGAGGTGCAACCAGATCATAACACATGTTAAGTGGTTATATGATCCAATGGGCAGCACCTAGATTGATGTTTGTGAGAGGAGAACCTAGTTTTAATCAAAACCAGCAGCAAAACAAAGTTTCTGCAGCTGTTCAGGCCTCGCGGCCCGCATAGGAAGCCCAAGAAGGCTTCGCGGCCTGCCTAGCAGCCCAGTTTAGCTAAACACACTTCCAGAAGTGGAAGTTTCAGTCCCTGTGAGTACATAACTGCATATAACAGCCCTTTATAAACCCGTACATCTTATAAAAAGACATATTTAGTCCCTCTGACCTCTGAATCAGATGGTTACAGGTCTAAAACAACTTTTGAGGGCTGTTAAGATCAGAAACAGTTTGCTGAATTACAGTTTCACTCCTTGTATATGTTAAATGCCATTTCTGACACGTTTAAAGTCCGTTAAGCCATCTTCAAGGCTCCACAATGATGCCTCAACATAGGGGACATGAAACATGCTCAAAAACATGTCGGATGTCGGTCCGTTTGGCCGTACGGTCACGTTGTTCGTCTAATTACGACGAAACACGAACGGACGCGAAAAACGGTCCAAATTACGCGACGAATGAAATTTTATCATGGCGATCACTAAAATAAAATATTTTAATGCTTACATAAATTTTTGGGTGTCCGGAGATATTCAGATTGTGAGATATGCGCGAAAATGCAAACTTGTGCACTTTTTGACACTTTTAGTCCCTGGTGGACTTGAAAGTTTATTTTTGCGCACCAAACACCTCTAAGCCTATATCTAAGCTATATAAAGGATAATTAGAGTATTTTTAACTCATGGTCATATTCCGAAAGGTTAGATACCCCACGAATAGGTATACTTTTGCAGTTTGACGTAATTAGTCCTTTAATTGCGCAAAGTAGCGCAGAATGTCATTTAATGACATCCAAGCCTTCCATGGCCCATAATGGGCATTCCCAATCATATACTTAAATATTACTATGCTCCCATTCACTTAAATGGTCACCAAAAGGCGTAGATTCAAAAGTTGACGCTTTAGGTCCCTCTATTGCGCAAACTTGCGCATCTCATCATCTAATAGCATTGAAGCCTCATCTATTCCATATTAGGCATTCTTGAAAGTATTATTAAACATCTGCTTCAGGTTTGCTAAAAGGTCATTCAGAGGTATAATTAAACATATTGACACTTTTAGCCCCTCTAACTTGCAAAGTTGCGCGTAACTTTACTTATAGGCATAAAAACCTTAGACGGCCATTCTTTGGCATTCCCGAGAGTATAATCAAATATCATGAAGCTCCTGATTGGTTAAAAGGTCACTCAGAGGTAAGAATTAACATGTTGACGCTTTTAACCCTTCATTGCGCAAACTTTTAATTAATTACGCAAACGGCTACACTCGATCGATAAGTGGCTCATTTGTGAATATAATCATCATGAGAGGTTATTTAGAAACTTATTTTAGGTATGCTAACACTTCCAGTCCTTTCATAATCAAAGTTTTTGATTTTTCAAAAAATTAGTCCCTTAAATTCAATGTTTGACTTCATTAGGGTTTATTACACGTGTCACTATATCATTGGACGTGATTTTACGAGGTGTTACATCCTCACCCCCTTAAAAGAAATCTCGACCTCGAGATTTGCTAAAATGCTGGAAGTACTTTTTGTCGCATAATGGACTTAACTTCTATAGCATATCTGGAGCCTCTCCAAGCTCCCAAGTTGACCTCTATAATATGTACATGTATCCTTTTTGGAGCTTCTTAACCTGTCGATCCTTAATCGATACAGGTTTCTCATCATACCAAAAATCATCATTAATCTGCATATCATTAGGTGATAATGCTTCTTGACTTATTGGGGAAACATATCCTTAAACCATTAGTGTGGGTCACATTACGAGTTCCACCAAGCTCTTTAAATGGGTTTTAGCTTATGAGCTATTTGATCTAGATACATTCGATTCCCTCGAATGATGCTATATATATTCAGAGCTTAACTAGCCTGATAATTAACAGATTGGCACACCCTTCCAGGGTGATATCTTCTATTGAACCTTATTATTATTTTTTTTTTACAAGAACTTAGGAGGGTTGCTATTTTCATTAATTCTTGATTTTTCTGCCGAATACTGGCAACTTACAGATGATTATGGATTTGTTTGATCTTATTCGTTGTTTCCAAGGCGACTTTCAGATCCTGATAATTGGACTTACCAATCTTCTGTTTAACAATAGATGTTTAACATTTCATCTATGCAAGGTCTCCAAAGGAGCAGCCTTGATACTTATATGATAACTGTTATAGAAAAGCTTAATTTAAGGTGAGATGGTTATTCCATCCACTGTTTTAAACTAATATTAAGGAATAGCTAATCCTTGCCGTTAGTCGAATAAATCGACGATACTGGGCAACTGATGGCAATTTCTTAATTGTTTCCTAATTAGGGTTGAGGTAATCAATGCATAAGCAAAATGAACCGTCTTTCATAATTAACTATACCGAATTCTCAGAATATTGAGTTAGGCTATATGAATCCTCTATTTTAAAACTTACTTAATCAGGGTTTCGATTTCTCCAATGATGGTACTAGCCGTTTTGGAGATTTCATAATAATACAGCCCTAAATGGGATATAAATCTTAACTCTATTTGCCTCTCAGGAGGTAAACAGGGTAATCTTAGGAGAAGGTGATCAAAACACAAGGAGGTTACAGAGATTTTCCAAATCTCAGGCTTCAGTTCATCAATCATATTCTGTGTTAGATAAGTGACACATTTATGTTACGAGTCCACGAATTCCTTAATCGAAGACATTTACTTGGACAATTCCATTCTGGATATCTTCTTTGAATACCATTAGTTGACTTTAGTACCATATGACCATTGGGGTATCTTTGTGGTCCCATGCATTAAACCTCCATACTGATCAGGCATGGAAGCAATCTATGGAACATATTAAGATACACCAATCCTCTTATGGCGCTTTTATCATACTGTCTGGTATTCATAATCAATAGAGATCAAAGAGATATCAACTATGTATGTTGATGCACTTCCTTTAGAGAGAGAATACTTCTAAAATTCTACGCCTGAAGGCTTCTGACAGGAACATAAATGGTTCTTACGGGAAGATTTCTAAAATTTTTGCTAAGCTTATGATCTTATGAGAGACTTAGCAGCACCTGAACCCAAACGTAACTCTTAGCCATAAAATCACAATAAGGGTTTTATCTGGTGTCATTATTACGTGAACTACCTCTAGTCATCCATTAGGAGGGTTAAATGCCTCCATTCTTAATCTTTTTTAAACTTAACTGTAAAATCTTTGGCAAATTTTAGGGCAGACTCAGCTTGACTGGTTGTTTCTTAATCTATATAACGTGAGTGGCTGAGGTAGATCCATAATGGATTTACAATAAGCAGGCTTTGAAACCTTAATGTGCCCTCTTATTGCCGATGCTAACCACCAGTAATTATTTGCAATAAGCTTAGATTTTGGGTATATGGAATAGATTATTATCTTACCCAATGAATTAAAATTTGTGACATACTGTCGACAGTCTTGAACTTTTATGGTGAGAGCCAGAAATTTCTTATTCCATCTTTTTCCATTTCGAGATGCGGATAATAGGTTTTTCTAATAAGGCCCATAAAACTTGGACCATCCCATAATGTATAAGAGGATCTTTCTTGTGGATCTCATTAATGTCCTCACTAATTAAGGGTATTGCCATCGAACGACTGTGATGCATACCTCACCATGTCCTTTCCAGCATAACTGCTGATACACCTAATGGTTTCTACTTCATCCCACAATTTCCTGAAATTGATGGCCCCTTTTTACTATTGAAATCTCTCGACTTCCAAGCGATGAAGTACTTGTAAGTACATACTAAAAAGAAATGGGGCTCCTTGCCATCTATGATTTTGTTGGGTTGTTCTTCGTATTTGAAGTATGAATAAAGCTCTTCTTATGAGCAGCGACATGTGTTTTAGAGTAAGCAGTATTCAGCTTCTTGAACCTTTTCATGACTTTTCTCATAGCCTTTCTAACAGCTGCGTTAATTCACAGTTCTGAAGATTAACTCCATTAACATTGAGGTTCACATTTGACGCACCATTAACATTTGTCGCATCTCCAGCATTGCGACTGTTGTTTGTCTCTTCTGAGTTTTCCATACTCAAATCTTTCGGTATCAAATACCATATTCAACAAGTGCTTAGGCAATCCATACCCAGTGTCTCCTTGAATTGTCAAAGGCTCACCACAAGGAGTCTTGATAACTACTTGCTTCTTATCACATAAAGTATGGGCTTGGTTACAGGATGACCAATCCTATTTCTATTATTATATCGAGTCCCTCTATTTTAATGGAAACAAGGACAGCGAAAAAGAATGATTCCTAATGGATATAAAACATCCATCTAATATTGATGAAGCAGTCTCTGAGGTACTATCGACCAATCCTACTTTATACTTAACGCTTAGAGTTTTTAACAGGCAGATTTAATGATTTACAAAATCTATTGTCTACGAAAGACTTATGTGAACCTGAATCAAATAATACTCTAGCATGAGCGTTATTGATAAAGAAAGTACCTGTTGTGACATTGTCATCCTGAATAGCCTCTTGAGCGTCCATTTGAGAGCTTCCAGCTTTGGCCTTCTTAGCCTCCCCAGGCTTCTTGGTTTTATTTGGGCAATTTGTCTTGATGTGCCCTATTTCATTGCAACCATAGCAGGTTGCGTCCTTTATGCCTTGGCACTCCAAGGTCTTGTGCCCTTCCTTATTACAAATCCCACAAGGCCTAGCTTGTGACTCTAAAGTGCTATTTCCTTTAGTCGTCTTCTTTGGGCAACGGGTCTTTATGAGCCCCTTTTCACCACAACCATGACAGGTCGCATCTTCCAACTTCTTGCAATCCAAGGTTTTATGCTCCTTGGACTTGCAGATTCCACAAGGTGAAGGCTGAGATTCAAATCTGCATTTCCCGAGGTGGTATTTCTTACAGATTTTGCATCTGGTCTTTTCACCTGACTGCTGGTTGTCCTTCAAATCCTTGCATTCATGGGTCTTGTGATCCATCTCCTTATAGATGACACATCCCCTGGTCCGTTCATAGAAACATTCCCCGAAGTGCCTCTTCCTGCAGGTTTTACATTCGGGTTTTGCCTCCTTTGGCTTGGACTGGTTATAGTTTGAACCGGTCTTACCCTTTTTATAACCCTTATTTGGGGTATTATCCCACTTTCGCTTATGATCCTTCAACACACGGTCCACAGCGTTGTTTACGGCTGTATCTATCATAGCCTGTAGCTCGGTGCCCGTTAAGTTTAGTCTTGTATCATTATTCTGATCAACTGGATGATTGTGAGCTTCAGATGGGTCAGCCATGGTGAAACTTTGAAGGCTACAAACAAAGCAGTAATAATTTGTTTAATTACAGTGAATTATCGAACTTGATAATTAAATAGCCATGGTGCAAATGAACCATATAGGCCAATAGATAGTGTTAATTTATTTGATTATGTCTTGCCTAGGTTTTTAAACAATCCATCTTTGGCGCTTAAACTGAATATAATCCTTCACATTTATTAGACAGGGGACATAAATCACGACTGTCAATGTCGTACTGACATCTTATATAGCACAAGGGCTTATTCCAAAGGACTTTTGATGGCACAGAGGCCTTGTCACTAGGGAATTTCAAAACATAATCAATGATTCCTTTGGATCGGAAAATTTCATAGTTCATTGTCTTGACAAGAAGTTATGAAATAAAACTATCTTTTTTCATGTATACATCTTTGCCCGTAGGCATACATTCCAAAGGAATGTTTTGACGTATGCATCATGTTCGACTTTTATTAGCCATGATTCCTCTTGATCTTTAAGGCTAAACAAGGGGTTTGGAAAGTTCCTAATATAAAGATGACAAGTTTGATTTTATCGCATCACTGTTGTCGGGAGTGTTAATGTGTTTTCAGACGTTAACAAGGATCTGAATCTCTTTTTAAACATGTTTTACCATCTTTGCTAGGTCTTTTAATGACATTCAAGCTAGGTTATACCTTTCAAGATTCTTTTATATGAATACTGGCAAGAAGGGATGATATTTATTTTATTCAGGATTTTCATTATAATTATCCTAAATTTATTTATAATACGACTATGGCTCAAAAGGCCAAGTCACAAGGGCAACTTTAAATTATAAACCATGATTTTGTAGAATCAAGGTATTTAGGCTTGAACGTTGTTCATGCCTTTTCTTGACAGGGAGTTCTAGGCTACGACTGTCTTTTGTCTTAAATGACAATGAATACGGCCCGTAAGTATTATATCCCTAATGGATGCTTAAATCACAATTAAGAAAGGATTTTGGGAGAATCCAATATAAGGATGATTTATGCGATTGAATCACATTTGCCAGGAATGATAACAGGGATTTGAATCCTTTTGAATAGGTTCTACCATCTTGGCCTTGTCTGAAATGACATATAGGCTAGGTTGTACCTTTAAGATTATTTTTAATATTTAACGCAGAACAATCCTAAATTGAGATGTTAATAAGGATCTGAATCTAATTGAGGAATTGCCATCTTGGCCCAGTTCTTAAAATGACACATGGGCTAGGTCTTGTTCTTTTTAGATTTTGCCATTTTATTATAATGGTAGATCTTATAAAAGGAATGTTATTATTTCATATTTTATGTTCATATGCAATGATGAATAAATTTAGATAAAACATTCCAATGATTTTAAAAGAGGTACAGAATTGTCCTAAACGGGACTTGAAAGAAATGATGTTGTCCATGAAGGGACTGAAAGATAAGTATGCCCTTATAAGGACTTACTAAGGAAACGAACTTCAGCAAAAGGTGTTTCTTCTTCATTTTGTTTCTGAATGCTTTCTCCTTGGTTGCACGTTAATCCTAGTCGCAGTACGAAGCTCGGCCTTTCCTAGGTTTCAAATGGGGAGAATTTCCATTATGGCTTCTTTGCTTGGTGACATATTAGAACATATAGAATTGAAGGCAATAATTCTCCGAATAGAGCTGAGAGTATTCCTATGTTGAGTCTAGACTCAGAAGGTCAAGGAACGTGCTACTGTGTCATTGAGATTAAACACAAAAGGCTAGTGTTTAATTCACTCAATGTTGGCTCTGATACCAACCTGTCACACCCCGATATTTCCACGTATTACCGGTGGGCCCGGTGGGGAGTATCGTGACGTAGTTGATATCATCATGGTCAAACAACACAATTCAAATGCACAGCGGAAGCAAGAGATAAATATATTACAATCCGATATAAAGTAATATCAAAGTATTACAAACGAAATGTAAAGGATCCACAGGCGGATCGAAAATAAAATGAAACATTGTTCAACAGACTTTAGGCATCCAAGCTTGCGAGACTCTTATTGATGCTAAGGAGTAGCCAGCCTATTACGAGTAGTAACTGCACTTAGCCTTTTTGGGAAAATACATCAGTTTACACTGTTAAATACAATTTAACTGACTCATTTTGAAAACGTTTAAGAAAATTGATTTGAATGCACGTGGCACAAAACTTTTTATAACTTGGGATAATTATTTGAATATAATCTTGTAAAAGAATTACATGTTCCTTATGCGTTTAGTAGCCCGGTTTATGCCGGGTTAAAGATCAATAGACACACCACATTATTTGTTTAGGCACTGACGGGTGTACGCCTACACCCCGTGCTTAGGTCGTGGCCATTTCGTAAAATGATGCCAAGGATATCCGGGACACGGTCATTAACCCCCTAAAGGCTTTAAGCAAACAAAACATTTCAAAACGGAGCATATCAATGGTTTAACCTCTATTCGATTAAAGATTCAATGCCCGACCAAGCGGTATTTTATATTCCATACCCCAAGCCCGTATAGGGAAAATAAGTTAAAAGTATTTACCTGAGCTAAATATAAATTCAACCCCAGCCGTATCAAATCAGCAAGTACAGATAGCTTTTACTGGGCTCCTAAATCTGGAACGAAGGTTTTTAATAACCTATTAGATTCCTAACAGGTCTTAATTAAGCCTATGCTTAGACCGGTTAGTTTTAAAGGATGATACGGTTCAAAACTCATGATTAAGCGAGAACCGGATTTGAATGTGGTTTAGACCCGATAAGCTTGCATACTTGTGTAATAAGGGTAAACTAAGCACATTCTGGATTTTGAGATAAAAATGATAAGGTTTGACCCGTTTCGGCTAATTTATACAAACTAGTTACATAAGCCGATCCGAATGCGAAAAGTGCGTAACGGGTAACCAAAAGAGTCATGAACAAGCTTCCTAAGTTAATATGCCTTAAATATGTTGTGATATCAGTAGGATACCTTCCATTATGCCCAAAACGAATTTAAAATCAACTTATGCCCCGTAGGGGTATTTTGGTCATTTTAAAGGTTATAAGAGAGATTAAATATTATTATGAGTTACAGGTCTGATTTAATCAGTAAATATACTTAATTTAATAAGTTATAACAGTAGGGTATCATATATATGTGAAATTTATTAATTATAACCATACTATGCACCGTAGGGGCATTTTGGTAATTCACATAGGCTTAAAAGGTCAACACTGAATCCTGAGTTTAAAACTTTTCCTTACTGTTAAACTATAAAAATTTACTGAATATATCAGTAGGCATCAACCCTTATATGTTTAAAATAGTTTCGATACATACTATGCGTTAAAAACGCTTAAAAAGGCGATTTGGAGCCATTCCCGGTTTTTTAAAAGAGAAGCTGATGTTTTTATTATTCCAGAAGGCTCAAAATATTTTATTTATCATATTAGATGAGTGGAAAAAGGTTTGGCAACAAAACTCATTTTATAGGCCAAAAGGTCAAAACCGGCAATTACCGAATCAAGCTTAGAACTCTATGTTATGCTCAGCCTAAAATTAAATAAAAATCTTCAAAAATCCCAAAATATTATTTTACATTAGTGGGTAAAAATTTTGGTATTAAAAATTGGGTTTAGATAGTCTATATGCTAATTATGCCGTTAATTAATAAAAAGCTTTTCATTTACGCTAATGAGCATAACTCCTAATCTAGACCACAAACTGATGTCAAATTTTTGGGACAAGTTTATAAATCAGAAATAAAATTATTGTCCTCTCACATTTTCAAAATTCTTGTTTTAGGGTCAAAAGGGCATGACGGTCAACATTTAGGCATTTAACGGAAAACATGCATGAACTAGGATTTCTATGGAACCAAGTTGTATAACCTCGGAGAGTTATACTAACTTATAATATGGTCCTAATGGAATCCTAAGGCATATCTAAACTAAGCTAAATCGGGCCAGAACTGAAAGTCAAAGCAAAAGTCAACCTTTGTGACTTTCGGTTCCGAACCGGGCCTATACTTAGAATTGTCGGGTTGAATCATGCTTAGGCATGTTCAACTAATATTTACCAAGTTATTAAAGTGAGAAAACTGATTTTATATTAATAGTTATGAATTTATTTAAAACTATCCGTTTGACTTTCAATTTACCTGGCAATTTAACTAAGTAAACGTGGTAATTAGGAGGTGCCCTTTTGAGGGTTTAATACCTACATAATTACGGTCATGTAGCCATGTTTGTTGGGAATAATGGCTCAACCATTTAAAAGTCAAAGCGTTTATCAAAAACGCTTGACTTTTCGGTCTAAATCGCTAAATAATTAAAACCAAGCATGAAAGGTTACTTACAAGAGGATCTATGGACTGAAGGAGGTTCCTAATATGATCAGGATCCCCTTGAATTCAGAGAATCAAAGCAGAAAATAAGTGAAGGTGTGAGGTGAGAGTGAAAAACCCACCTCTATATATAGTGTTCGGGATCTCATAGGATCGCGACACGTGTCGGGAGGTGCAACCAGATCATAACACATGTTAAGTGGTTATATGATCCAATGGGCAGCACCTAGATTGATGTTTGTGAGAGGAGAACCTAGTTTTAATCAAAACCAGCAGCAAAACAAAGTTTTTGCAGCTGTTCAGGCCTCGCGGCCCGCATAGGAAGCCCAAGAAGGCTTCGCGGCCTGCCTAGCAGCCCAGTTCAGCAAAACACACTTCCAGAAGTGGAAGTTTCAGTCCCTGTGAGTACATAACTGCATATAACAGCCCTTTATAAACCCGTACATCTTATAAAAAGACATATTTAGTCCCTCTGACCTCTGAATCAGATGGTTACAGGTCTAAAACAACTTTTGAGGGCTGTTAAGATCAGAAACAGTTTGCTGAATTACAGTTTCACTCCTTGTATATGTTAAATGCCATTTCTGACACGTTTAAAGTCCGTTAAGCCATCTTCAAGGCTCCACAATGATGCCTCAACATAGGGGACATGAAACATGCTCAAAAACATGTCGGATGTCGGTCCGTTTGGCCGTACGGTCACGTTGTTCGTCTAATTACGACGAAACACGAACGGACGCGAAAAACGGTCCAAATTACGCGACGAATGAAATTTTATCATGGCGATCACTAAAATAAAATATTTTAATGCTTACATAAATTTTTGGGTGTCCGGAGATATTCAGATTGTGAGATATGCGCGAAAATGCAAACCTGTGCACTTTTTGACACTTTTAGTCCCTGGTGGACTTGAAAGTTTATTTTTGCGCACCAAACACCTCTAAGCCTATATCTAAGCTATATAAAGGATAATTAGAGTATTTTTAACTCATGGTCATATTCCGGAAGGTTCGATACCCCACGAATAGGTATACTTTTGCAGTTTGACGCAATTAGTCCTTTAATTGCGCAAAGTAGCGCGGAATGTCGTTTAATGACATCCAAGCCTTCCATGGCCCATAATGGGCATTCCCAATCATATAATTAAATATTAATATGCTCTCGTTCACTTAAATGGTAACCGAAAGGCGTAGATTCAAAAGTTGACGCTTTAGGTCCCTCTATTGCGCAAACTTGCGCATCTCATCATCTAATAGCATTGAAGCCTCATCTATTCCATATTAGGCATTCTTGAAAGTATTATTAAACATAACGATGCTTCGGGTTTGCTAAAAGGTCATTCAGAGGTATAATTAAACATATTGACACTTTTAGCCCCTCTAACTTGCAAACTTGCGCGTAACTTTACTTATTGGCATAAAAACCTTAGACGACCATTCTTTGGCATTCCCGAGAGTATAATCAAATATCATGAAGCTCCCGATTGGTTAAAAGGTCACTCAGAGGTAAGAATTAACATGTTGACGCTTTTAACCCTTCATTGCGCAAACTTTTAATTAATTACGCATACGGCTACACTCGATCGATAAGTGGCTCATTTGTGAATATAATCATCATTTGAGGTTATTTAGAAACTTATTTTAGGTATGCTAACACTTCCAGTCCTTTCATAATCAAAGTTTTCGATTTTTCGAAAAATTAGTCCCTTAAATTCAATGTTTGACTTCATTAGGGTTTATTACACGTGTCACTATATCATTGGACGTGATTTTACAAGGTGTTACAAAGCTGCCAGGGATAGGCAGAAAAGTTATGCTGACAAGAGGTGAAAACCTCTAAAGTTTGAGGTTGGTGACAAAGTCTTACTGAAAGTATCACCCTGGAAAGGTGTGATGCGTTTCGGTAAGAAGGGAAAGTTAAGCCCGAGGTATATTGGACCATTCGAAATTATCGAATGTGTCGGCAGTGTAGCTTATAAGCTAAACTTGCCTGAGGAGCTGAGTGGAATCCATGATGTGTTCCACATCTGTAATCTCAAGAAGTGTCTAGCTGATGAATCGCTAGCCATGTCTCACAAGGATGTACAGATTGATGAAACTCTAAGATTTGTTGAAAGACCTATATCGATCGAGGATCTTCAAGTTAAAAAGCTCCGAAGGAAGCATGTGCCTATAGTAAAGGTTAAATGGGATGCCCGTAGAGGTCCCGAATATACGTGGGAAGTTGAGTCCACTATGCGACAGAAGTACCCTCACTTATTCCAGTAAATCTCAGGGTCGAGATTTCTTTTAAGGGGGTGAGGATGTAACACCACGTAAAAATGTGTCCAATTATGTAAAGACACGTGTCCTAAACTCTAATTATGTGAAAAATTGAGTTTGAAGGATCAAAATTGTCAAACAGTGAAATTATGTGTCCGGAGGGACTAAAAGTGTCAACATGCCAAACTTGAGCCTCTGAATGACCATACGTGATGAATATATTCTTAAACGAGTGATTGATTGGATATAAGAAGTTTATTATGAAAATAATCGGAAGATTATTAAACTACAAGGGTTAAACGTGTCAACATGTTGATTCTGACCTCTGAGTGACCTCTTAACGAACCCGAGGCTTCGAAATATTCAAATATACTCTCAAGAATAAGTGGTATAAATTTCACATGGTTTCAAGATCGTTAAGCATGTTTTCAAGACTTTGGGCTATAAGTGTGAATTTGACGAAACTTGCATTTATAGTGATAATTAACGAACCCGAGCCTAACGAAGTTTGTTTATACATCCTTGAGCCTCTATAAACTAACTACAAGGACCTTACATGTCAAAAAGGAGGTTAAATAGGGTTTAAATGGGCCAGGGACTAATTCTGCCAGTTCAGAAAATAGTTTAAACCGGTTAACAGGTCTACGCGGCCCGCGTAAATCACCTCTTTGGTTTTACGCGGCCCGCCTGAAAACGCAAGCGTAGAAAAATGGATAAATGTATGTTATCAGCTGTTGCACCGCCTTAAACTCGAATGTATCGATCCTAGGGGCTCTTAAACGGTTTTATAAACCCACTAGGACACCTGGAGTGATCCTAGGATGTCCCATAACAGCTGCAAGTGATCTAGGAAGTGGGATTTTAGTATAAAAGGAGGACTAGTGCTATGTTCTTATGCACATAAGTTGCAACAACTTCAAAGGGAATCATCTCTGGAGCTTGCAAGGATTAGGAGAAGATTTGGAAGTGTAGAAAAGATAGCAAGGACCATTAGTAAGAGTCTTAATCCCTGTTTAGTCGTATTAATTAGTTTAATAACCGAAAAGTCAAACTTAACGTAATTTGACTTTGACTTTCGATTTAATCACATTTTTTCCAGCCACTGATCAAAACAAAAGTGGTTATAAAACCATATTAATGTAGGTGATTAACCCTTAAAAGGGCACCTCCTAATTATTTCGTTTGACTAGTTAATTGTCGGGTCAAACTAGTTTGACAAAAAGTCAAACTGGACAGAATGTTAAAAAATAATAAAACAGAGGTTCTAAATTATATTTTAACATTATAATGACTTGGTAATTAATATTAGAACATGTTTTATCAGTCCTAACCCGACAATTATCAGTCTAAGGTCAAATTATAACCGAAAGTCGCAAAAGCTTGACTTTTGCTTTGACTTTCAGTTCTGACCCGTTCAAGCTTAATTCTCCCATGTTCTAAGATTCCATTAGGACCACATTACTCAGTAGTATAACCCTCTGGAGTTATAGTGCATGGTTCTTAGTGGTTTGAATTATATGCTCTTGATCGTTAATATGCTTATAAATGCCATAAACGCCCTTTTGACACACAAATGAGATTTTTTGAAATGTGAGAGGACAAAAACCTTTGTTACTGATTTATAAACTTTTCCAAAAAATTTGACATCAGTTTGAGGTCTAGATTAGGAGTTATGCTCAGTTGCTTAATTAGAAAGCTTTTTATTAATTAAACGGCGTAATTAGCATAAAGCCTATCTAAACTCAAATTTTGACACCAAACTTTTTACCCACTGATATAATATAATATTTTGAGATTTTTGAAGATTTTTATTTATTTTTAAACTGTTCATATCATAGGGTTCTAGCTTTAATTCGGTAATTGTCGGTTATACCCTTTTCTTGAATAAAATGAGTTTTACATAATATTTTGATACCAAAATTTATGCTACTGATTCTATATGATAAATAAAATATTTCTAACTTTATAAACTGATCAAAAACCCAGATTTCCTATTATGACCCGAAAATCGCTTAAAACCGACTTTTACGCGTTTTAAGCGCATAGTATGGGTTAAAACTATTTTTAACATATAAGACTTGATACCTACTGATGTTTTTAATAAATTTCTATACTTTATCAGTAAAAAAAAAAGTTTTAAACTCAGATTTTCAAAATTGACCTTTAAAGCTTATGTGAAATTACCAAAATGCCCCTTCGATGCATAAATTGGTTATAAATGATAAATTTCACATATAGGCAATACCCTACTGATATAACTTATTAAATTAAATATTTTTACTGATTTCAAAAGACCAGAACTTCAGTTTATAATAAAATATCTTTTATAAGTATTAAAATTACCAAAATGCCCTTTCGAGACTTAAATTGGTTTAAAATACTTTTTGGGCATATATGTTAACATCCTACTGATGTATTAACATATTTTAAGCATAATAACAATTAAGACCTGTATATAATTCATTTGGTTACTCATTACGCGTTTACGCGTTCGAATCGGTTTATGTGACTAGTTCACGTATAATAGCCGAAACGGGTTTAACCTTATCATTAAATTCTCAAATTCCAGAATGTGATTAGTTTACCCATAATATACAACTATCCAAGCTTGTCGGGTCTAAACCACATTCTATTCCGGTCTCCGCTTAATCTAGCGTTTAGAACCGTAAAGTTTCTTTCTAGCTTGCCGGTCTAAGTCTTTGACTAAACTAAGGACCCGTTAGCATCCTAATAGGTTATTAAAACATTCTATACAGATTAAGTAGCATCCAGTAGAAGGTACCATCATAAAGCTTTAGGATTTACGGCTGGGTTATCTTCACTTTAAGCTCAGGTAAATACTTTTAACTTATTTTCCCTTATACGGGCTTGGGATATGGTATTATAATAATACCACTTGGTCGGGTATGAAATCATTTAATCGGATTGTGATTGATAAATTTACATAACCCGTTTTATTCTGTCTTGTTTGATAACATAAGCATTGGGTGTGAATTCGACCGTGTCCTGGATATCCTCGGCTCACTTCATTTGAAAATGGCCACGACCTATGCACGGGGTGTAGGCATACACCTGACTGATGTAAATGCTAAAAATATAAACCCACATGTTGGGGATAACTCCTTTGTGGGTTCTATAAGTGGTGAGTCGGTTAATCATGACCGGCTTACAACCGACCCCAATTGTATGACAAACATGTAAATCTGTATACAAGATTATCTTTAAATAATTGTCCCAAGTTATAAATGATTTGTGCTATGTGCACCTAAATAAATTTTCATAAATGTTTTCAAAAGAGTCAGTTAATTGTATTTACCAGTGTAAACTGACGTATTTTCTAAAGACTGATATACAGGTACCTCTCGTAAATAGGCTGGAGCTGTTAGGTGTTGAATAAGAGGATCTTGCAAATCCCTAAGATACCTGAAGTCTGTTATTTTGTTTCTTTGTATTTTTCATGATCCACCTGTGGATCTTATTACATTCCAGTCTGTATATTCTTTCGTCGAACACTCAGACATTATGGTTTGTAATAGTTTATTCACCAAGCCTTCCGCTGTGCTATTATATGGTGTGTATTGACTATGATGATATCAACTATGTCACGATACTCCCCACCGGGCCCACCGGTAATATGTGGAAATATCGGGGTGTGACAATGGAGCACCGCCGGGGGGTCAACTGGTTCAGCGGGGTCCACGACGGAGACGGCTACCGCCTCTGGATACGCTGCAGGGTCACCCGTATCTAGAGTTTCCCGACGGCACCCCTGCCGCCCGTCATTGCCAGAAGCTTAGGAGGATTCACATTGGATCGCATGCAGCGATCGACTGGGATGCGATAGATGAGATTAGTGAGACGGCTAGAGTGCGTCGGTTTATTCCTGTCGATTCGCCGTTGCATCGTCTTTTTGATTTGGCGCACACGCCGAGCTACAGGGAGCTGCTGGTCGAGTTCCTTTCGTCATTCACATTTCACCCTCCTGGGGTCCCAGTGCTGCTTCCGCACCCAGATGCTCCCCCTCCGCCTGAGGTTTCTTTCAGGCTCGCTGGCGTTTTGCGTTCGATGACGCTAGCAGAGTTTGCGGTGCATTGTGGTTTATACATGCAGGGGGAGATCGAGACTGAAGTTTACACAGCGGGGCTAGTGGTGGTTGACAGGCCCACTCTTTTAGGGTTTTGGCAGGTGATTGCGGGGCTAAATCATTGGGAGCACGGCAAGTCGAAGGGGAGGGTGTCGTTTATTAGGGACCCACTGTACAGGTACGTACGTTTATTACGGCAATTATTGTTATTATGTGTATTGTTTATTAATATCTGTTTCTATATTTCGTTAACACTATCTGCAGGTATATGCACCATATGCTCGCTACTTCTATTGCAGCGCGCGGCTACATCCGTGAGTGGTGTACGTCCACAGATCTTTTTTTCTTTTATTGTTTGTTGTACAGGAGGCCGTGCGCACTAGCACGCGGTCTAGCCCAGTACTACGCCTCCGCCCATCACCGGCAGGAGCGCAGATTTTTGTATGGTGGGGCGTACGTGACCGTCATTGCCCGTTCATTGGGCATCGTACTGCACCAGGACCCACATCTACGGACGCCGCCAGGCATGCCGACGCGGATGGGTTTTCCATCGCTGTGGGGGATGTCATTGATCAGGAGGTTCCCTGTTGGCCCGCGGTTTAAAAACCGTAACGGAGGCATATGGAGAGAGGAGCCCCTACCAGAGCAGTTCGAGCTAGTCTATCCTCCGACAGATCTTGCTGATGCAGTGCCCGTGGAGGACCCTCCGGTGGATTTAGACGGTGCAGCGATGCCACAGCCACCGCCACCTCCCGGGGCGCCTCAGTTTCCACGTCATGTTATTCCAGGCCATGCCCCAGGAGCTGCGCTACATCCGGATGTACGAGCCGAGCTTGACAGGCTCAAAGATTTGGTAGGTTGGTTGGTACGGGCCGAGCAGGATAGACGAGAGAGAGAGAGAGAGGGATTACCCCCGATACCGCTTCCACCAGCTCGAGCACCACATCAGCAGCAGCAGCCGCAGCAGCCAGATCCAGATTCGGATTCGGATGCATAGACCTGTTATTGTTTTTATTTTTGTTATGGATGTACAAACTTATCTTATATATTTTTGTTATGGGTGTACAAACTTATGTTATATATGTCATATTTATGTTTGTTTTCAAGTATTCGGTTACTTAATGATTGTTGTCTTAAATTGATATAATTCGGAAAAAATATATGTTTTGAATATAATACGGAAACAATATATCCCCTGAATATAATACGCAAACAATATTTGAACGAGATAAAATTTTAATCGGAAGAATAATATTTAAAAAAGTAAAATGTTAAAAACATTATAATATTTAATCGATATAATATATTTAAAGAGCCGATTTTTAAAATAGTTGATTTTTTTATAGTGTAAAAAACAAAAAAACAAAACTTTTTTTAAAACCAAAAATTTTTTCGCTAAAAAATCATATCTTCAAAAAATATAAAAAAATCATACCAAAACCCACCAAAACACCCCTTCTTTCAACAAAAAAAAAACCCAAGCCGTAGACACCTCGTATAGGGCTGTACGAGGCGTCTAGGGTTTCTTAAAATTTGTGCCTGACATCTCTGAAGACCACCTTGAATTCAGTGCCTAGACGCCTCGTATAGGGCACAAAAAGTGTCCAAATAGGCGCAGAAGGTGTCCGGATAGTCCTTGCCTAAAGAAAACCCTAACACATCCCAACACCCCTGCCCGTCACTCTCGTTCAAACCCTCCGGCGACCGGAGCCGGAGTTCCGGCCAGGATCTGGCGCCTTCTTCTATTTAGCAAAGCAACCTCCAACCCCCCTTCTTCTTACACTTTCACCCACACCCATCTAATCCCGAGAGAGAGAGGGAATCGGAGAGAGAGAGAGAGAGAGAGAGAGAGCCAGATGGTGTTCACCGGCCGACTAATCACCCACTGAAGATCCGATGAGGGTGTTCGGTTACTGTTATGGTTTCCGGCGGCGGTGGTGGTTACAAATAGACGCGGCAGCGTCCTGGTGGTTGAATGACTGTGCGAGTGACGACATCGTTGTGGTAATGACCGAGATGAAATCGGTAAGTCGTTTTGTATACTGGACGGTGGTGTTAATTAGTATTGTGCCTTCATTTCATCTCATAGTCTTGTGCTTAGTCCATTAGTTGCAAATTGTTTTAGATTATGTTGGTATTGACTCACATAAGCAGTTAACAGCTTGGTGTAGTGGGCGATTGACGCGTGTTTGCTGTTATAGTTGTATGTATCTTTTCAACTTTCACCGATTTTTACACTTCTGTGAAATTACGTTGTCATTCTCAAACTTCTGTTCTTGTAGTTTCAAGTTGAAATTTGTAATCATCAGATTAGGTACAACTAGTAAGTTTCACTAATTTGTAGCAATATTAGTTTTATTTACACATATGGCACTCTGTGTAAATAAAAGAAAAAGATTAGTTGTCATTTTAGTTTTTAGGTTTGGTTAAATTTGTCACTTTAGTCTAACTAGCAATAAGATCCGCGCGCGTTGCGGCGCGAGAACATCGCAAACATCGAATGGATTAGTTCAAACGGTGTGTGATGCGTTAACCATACGAAAACACGTGTTTTGACGTATTCGATTGAACTCGATATAACCTATATAAGAATTGCGATTTGATCAAAACGTACAGTAAATAGAATTTATTTGTGATCCGACTCATATAGAGAAAAGAAACTACAATTTGACTCCACACGGTTCGAAACAAAATTTACGAAACATACATAAAATACGAACGAATACATATGATACTTGTCATGACTCACTCCCAAATCGAAACGTAAACCAATTCAAATCTATAGTACATAAAAATATGCACGTAAAAATGTTTTTTTAATGAAACGTATTATATTTGATCTGACTCGTTTTGCAGAAAAAGTTTACGTTGAAACGTAGAGCAAATCATATTTATACCGACACGTAAATAAAAATTTGCACGTAAAAATAGTTTTTTAAGTCAAGGAAGTATACAGGGGTAAAATCGAAACAAAATATTAGTAAAAAACTTAATAGGTTAAAAACGTTCGTAAAACCGTGCCAAATGGCACCAATGCCCCACCACTGTTAGCGACCCCAACATTGGAAAAGTTCGTAAAAATAAAATAAATAAAAAAGGAAAAAATAACACCAAACGAAAAGCAGACGTAAAATCGTTGAACCACGCATGCCCATTGCGGTGCGTTAATGCGAAGAATTAGACCGAAACGTAAAACGTAGAAAAGAATAACTAAGTTGAATGGGGAAAAATAAACGTGTTACGACGGGCCTGTCAAATGGGAAAAGATATACCAAAAAATGGTGAACCCCACACGCACGTTGCGGTGTGTCTCGCAAAATTTAGAACGAAACGTAAAACGAATAACTTGTGAAAGATGAAAATTATGAGGGGCCAAAGATGAAAATAAAAAAGTGTTAAGATTAAATTGCAAAAAGAAAAAAAGAATTGGGTTATAAATGAAAAATCAATGTTTTTTTTTTTTTTTTTTTTGAAAAACTCTCCATATATGTGGTACAAGTTCATAAAGCAACATATGGTTGCTAATTTATAGTTTATAATAAAAATATTTAAAGAAACATCAATATGCTATTGTTACTAAAATTCTTGCATGCTCACAATAGTGTTAGTTCATCATTCATGAAATCAATTTTGTATATATAGGTGTAGAACATTTATCATTTAAAAGACACCTAAAGAACACACCTAATGGAAGAGATGAATCCTATACACGTGTGCAAAACTTGCACATTTAAGAACTTTCTACAACTGAAAAAAGCAATAATTAATAAACTGGCGCACATTTAAGAACTTTCTAAATTGTTGTGGCTAAACTTGAAAAAAGCAGTAATACACTGGCGCAAATGTATGTTAGTATTTGATATATATAATAATTTGTAATAGAGGAATTTATTGTTTGATGTTGATGAATTTTTTTGTAGAATAAACTAATTGTTTTGAAGGAATATGTTTTGGGGATAATAAGTCCCGTTATTTGTTAACTGTCTTGATGATATTTAGGACATAGCTTTGTTATATAAAAACTAGGAGTTGCTATGAAATTGAAAATTCTCTAAGATTGCTTAAAACTAGCGGTTGTTCTCATTACGCGTTTAGCTTTGTTGTGTGTGCAGATGTGGCATTCAAGCAAGCTAAAGGCAAGCAAAACGAGTTGTGGAGTGACGACACAACATGGATGCAATCAGTGGATCAAGATGATCAAGTTGAAGTTGACCATTCATCAACACCACAAGGAACTGAAGCTTTGAAAATCAAAGATTCATGAGCAACATCCAAGGGGGAGTTTGTTGATGCGCTTCCTGATTCTGACACGTGAACACTTTCTAAGATCTTGCAGCGTGAAGAACGAACCATCACCAGCGACATCCAAGAGTGAGTTTGTTGATGCACTTATGTGTGGATGTGGCTCGGTTCGGTTCATTTCGGTTCAAGACTGTGACATTCCTGCATCGTGCAACCCAGAGAACGACACACGAATGACGAAGACACGAGAACGAGATAGTTGGTTGATGACATCATCACAACATCATGATGATGATGATGTCACACTACTACAGAAATAGGTATTTGCTACGGCCAAATCCGTAGCAAATCCGTAGCAAACACCCTTTTTGCTACGAATTTGCTACGGATTTGGTTCGTAGCTACAAGTCCCGTCGCGAATTTATTTGCTACGAACTTTAGCTACGGAAATTATGTTTGCGACGAATTTAGCTACAAAAAATGTCGTCGGTATTTTAGCCACGAATTTGCTATGAAGAAGGTTGCTACGAAATTTCGCTATGGTTTTTTAGCTACGGAAACTTTTAGCTACGGTTGTTTTTAGCTACGGATACTTGTAGCTACGGAACATTTTAGCTACTAATACTTTTAGCTATGGTTATTTTTTAGCTACGGAACTTTGCTACCATTTTTTGCTACAGATTATTAGCTACGGAGTCTTTTTGCTATGGATTTTAGCTACGGTTTTTTAGTTACGGAACTTTGTTACCATTTTTATATTAAAATATATCCAAATTCACATAAAGATTTACAATCACAAATAAAACCTGAGTTTCTACAATTTGATAAAAATTATAAGATATATACAACGCAATAAAATATCATAAAATTCTACAATTATTCGAATACAACTTCTATATCCAAATGAAGAAAACAACACTACTTCATCCCATCAAGAACACAACTTCTTATGAATGCAACATAGAATATAATGTTTATAAACAGCACAGCTTTCTCTTGATCTTCATCATTTCAAGAACCTTCATTGCCATCTTTTCTAATCAAATGCTTCAAAGCACATGCATTTTAGAGATTCGAACCTGGGCAAAGACATAATTTAATTTATTAGTGTAATATAGGGGAATAACATTTGGTGTTCAAAAAAATGCTTCAAAGCAAATTATATGTCCAAGCATATACACCTTTGGCTCACAATAACTAATTTGTTTAGTTGTGAGCCTGCGAAGCATTAAGAACCATCCAAAATCTCAAAACCATCTTGTACAAATGGTTGAGAACAAAAACACAAGAGTATAAAAAATATATATTTAAATGGGATTCGTACTTAAATAATGCGAAGTGCACCTGGGACTTAAAAAACACATATTAGTGGTAATGATGATTAATTATAAAGAGAGATTAAAAAAATGAAATGATCGCATACCCCGTGATGCTGTAGTTTGAATGAGAAATTAGTTTGGGGGATGAATTAAGAAAATAAGTGTATTTTGGAAGAAAGAAACTTGAAAGATCGGATAATAGAAATACTTCTCTTTTCTCTTTTCAGTTATCTCTAATGAACTCCATAAACAATCAATCCCATATACATGAACCCTGTCATATTTCATATGCAATTAATTATTAACTTAGATAAAGAAATAAAATATAAAGAACATACCAAAGATTCAAAGAAGTCAAACCTTTATCCAACCATGGAGATGGAGATGTGTGGATTCTAACTGCATGATAGAAAACTTTCATTGACACTGATAATGGGATTTATTGGGATTACAGGGCGGGAATTTTAATTTTTCATGGTGCCGAATTATGGGGAAAGATGCAGTTGGAAGGGAAAATTAAGCGGGGAGGGAGTGGAGTTATGGGTGGGAATTTCAACTTTTGACTTTTTAAATTCACTTTTTAACAATTTTTGTAAATAAATTCTATAAAAATTATATAAATAATAAGTAGAAATTGTATAGAAATATATAAATTATTGTTACTTCTTAGAAACTATAGATAGTTAGTTACGTGTATTAATAGTTTAATATATAATAATTAATTTATAGTAATCAAATTGAGTTTTTATATATAATAGGTTAGTTCAAGTTTTAATGACTCATACATGTTTTACTAATCTATTGAAATTTAAGAGTATTGTTAATTCTTAGTGGGACCATCGGGTATGGTCAAGAGGAAATGAGGTGTAAAAACTTTTACTAGGGGTGTAAACGAGTCAAGTTGAGCCCAAGCTTCACTAGACTCAAGCTCGTTGTTTATTATTTAATAGATAATTTATATTAATTATAATTATTATTTTTTATAAATTCATATAACATGATAAATTTATATATTTAATACATCTATCATAATTTACAAACAAAATTAATTTGTATAATATATATATATATATATATATATATATTAAATAGAAATAGGCTCGTTTAGACTCACGAGCCGGCTCAAGTTCGATAAGTGAAACTTGGGCTCAGGGTCATTTACTAAAGAAACTTATTTTTAGGCTCGAGCTTGAGCTTTTTTCCACATTCACGAAATGTTTATATGTAGGTTAAAGAAATATATTACTTTTTTGTTTCCCTGTCATGGCTGTAGGACCACACCCCATCCCACGATGGTACATCCCTTGGTCTTGTGGCCCTTGATATGCCGATGTTAGACCTTAAATGGTCGATATGGTATGTAACGAGTCATATTATGATGTGATACGCTACAATATGTCATTCACGTCTTAACGGGTCACCTGATCTCTGAGAGCAATGATAGCTCGTTAACCAATACGTTGTAAAAGCCATTGACCGTGAGAAAAACGTTTATAAAACATATTAATTGAAAAAGTTCGTTAATATAATAAATCTAGTAACATGTATGAAAACATGTGAAAAACATGTATGCTAGCCCCGAAACATTTAAAAAAAAAGATTAGAGCTCACTAGTTCCGAAACTTTACTTCCACAAGCAAAGCGTCTAACGAATACGCTCCCAAACGCCAAACTCTCGTCGCACAAATCATCCCGATAAATCCCCATACCTCAAAATCACCAATACATTTATTCCAGATCCATGAGCTCGGGTTAAATCGCCCCAAACTGTATAACCGATGCGTCTAATCGCGTACAAAAACATCTAATTCAACGTTACTGAAAAAAATGTTCCTAAAAGTTGTCCCCTGAAGATTTTCCCACAACCCAAAATAGACTCCTACAATAAATATAGAGTTCTATGGGGTTATACATTTGCGTAGATGCCATCCTTCACGCGTTTATTCAGAGCTCCTGTAAAAAATACGAACAAAATTTTGTTTTGACCATACGAACTCCGTTTCGCACGATCCACCTATCCACACATTTGTCTCAACGTACTAAGCCTCTGAAAATGATCAACGTCGACTATCGACGATGTCACTGCTGCCATAACAAAGATCTAACTATTCGTGAGTTCAGCTTTGCGCGTTAACATTCGAGTAGACCAAAATCAACCTAAACGAACTCCAACTTAGGCAAATAATATGCCCACACATTTGTATCGACGAACCATAGGTTCTCCGCCGGACGCCGTCACCGAAAAATGCCGCTACAGTTGCCAATGTTATCGTCATTATTATTATATTATATATATAAAAATAAAATTTTGTTTGGGCTCGTTTAGGCTCGCGAGCCTAAACGAGCTTCGTATTTCAAGCTCGAGCTCGGGCTCGTTAAGGCTCGACTCGTTCGAGCTTTTAACCGAGTCGATCACGAGTAGCTCTCGAGCCTCTCGGCTTGTTTACACCCTTAACTACAACAATAAATACTCTGTGTGTTAATTGACTATGTGCCTAGACAACACTGATGCATACTTCTTTATGGCCACCTCTGAATAACTATCAAAGAGTGACTTTTTTTACCCCTATGACAAACAAAGAAACGAAACACAGAAACAAACACTACAGAAAAAAAAGTTCAAATCTTTTAACTGTGAATTTGCAATTTATAACCAGAAACCTAGAAGGAATACATTAAATCGTTTAAATTTTCAACGCTAAAATTACACACAATCAAATTGATACATAAATGTTAATCCATCATCTTGCTGTCAAATGCAAATTAACAAATAAAACAAATTCAATTTAAAACCTAACATATTTTGCAATGAGCTCAAAAAACCAATTTCTCCAATTCCATTGCCATCATCAAAATTCCGTCAAAGAACAGCCTCTCATTCTCCCTTTATGTATGAAAACCTTTCTTACTCTCCAAGTGTATCCCTAAAAATTACCAACCTAACACAAATGACCGACACAAATTTCGGATTCGAGTAAAAGGATTGATGATACCTGATGAAATAGCAGCGGCGGTGAAGACGCTGTCCGATTAAGGTTGGCTGGAACGAGATGTTGGTCACCGAACGGAACTAGAAGGTTGGCCGGCGGCTGGAACAAGAACACCGGCGAGTTTAAGGGTGCGGCCGTGGGCTGGAATGTGTGTTTTTTAGGATTGAGGGGGTATACAAGTAGTACAGGAAGTCAAAATTAAATTATACCAATTTAACAAATCTATTGAATTATACTTAGATCTGTGATTTAAAAAAATAGGAAATAAAATTGTTAAATAAACGTCTTTAAGAATCTTTGCAAAATTATATGAATAATTTATTAATATTACATACATATCTAAGTATTTATACATATTACATATGTATATAATATTAATAAATTAAATGAATTGTGGGAGTCGGTAGGAGTCGGTTCAAGTTTTTACCCAAATACCCAACTACCCGATTTCAACAAGGACTGGAACCGAGTTTTAGAAGTGGGTTTTTTTTCGGGTAGTGTACGTAGGTGAGGTCGGGTATCGGTTTGGGTTGGTTCTTGCTCGGGTCGGGTCGGGTTTTGATTTTTCTCACCCCTAGAAGAAATAGATTGAAAGAAATTGGAAGTGTACCTGAGTCACAAGAAATTAGACCTTGGAAATTAAAATTGAAGGTCGTGATTTCGGTGGAGTGGGCGGCGATGGTCGTGAACGGTGGTAGAGTAACTGGTTGCATATGAGAAAACCCTATTTTGGGGTTTAAGCTTTATTTACATCCAACTTTCTACAATTTTGCTACCAAGTTTATTTAACTTTTTTATTTAATTTTCAAACATTTCTTTTTGCTAGCGATTTTGCTAAGTTATTTTTTTATATTTTTTTCCTCAGATTTGCTACGGATGTTGCTACAACTTTTTTCTACGCTTGGTTTTTTTTTTTTTTTTTTTGATAAATTTTGCTACGAATTTTACTAGGCTTTTTATTTAATTATTTTTTAGATACTTATATTCTCAACTTTGCTACTGGTTTTATTTAACTCCTTTTTAGTTAATTTATAAGTATGTATTTTCTTGGTTTTGCTACGTTAGTTTTTAGATTTTTTCTAGATTTTGCTACCAATTTCTCTGCGGACTCCTTTTACTTACCGATTTTGCTACCATTCTTATTAAACATCAGTTAGTTAGTTTTTAATATTTATTTTTATGATTTAGCTATGGACTTTGCTACCAATTTTACTAAGTTTTTTTATTAAATTTATTTTCACATTTTTTGCTATCGATTTTGCTACAAATTTTATTTTACTTTTTTTAGTTTATTTCTTAATACTTATTTTCATGGTTTTGCTACGGATTTTGCTACCGGTTTTACTACATTATATGATTTATATTAATTTCATCAATTTTGCTATGGATTTGCTATGAGTTTTGCTACGAAATTCATTTGCGACGGAAGTTCGTACCTAATCCGTAGCTAATTCGTAGCAAAATGTGCTCGTAGCTAATCCGTAGCAAACTCGTAGCAAAATTTGCCACCTTTTTTTTCCATAGCAAAATTTCATAGCAAATGCCTCTTTTTGTAGTAGTGTCATCATGACGTCACCATGATGATGTCAACATTTGATTTCAAATGCGTGCATACTAACAATTCGAAAGAGAATGCATCGAAACTAAAAATATATCGAAATAGATTCCATTTTTTCGGTTTTTGTGTATCGAAATAGGCTTTAGTAATAGCCAAGTTCGATGTATTGAATATATATTTCGATGTGCATGTCTTTTTTATTGTATACGTCCTGTTTCGATGGCAAGCAATGTATTTCAATATATATTGATATGATTCGATTGTTTTAGTGTTGTGTCGATGTAAGGCACTGTTGGTTTAAGTATAAATACCAGCAGTTGTCACTATGTTTATAGAGCTTGCAAGAGCTAGAGAGAGAGTTTCAGAGTGCTTGTTTTGTATAATCTTGTAACGAAACTCTGCTCGAATCAATACGAACCCGTTAAACATTGAAATCATTCTTATTGCTTACTTCCCTCGCTTGGTTTGTGTCGTAACGAGAATTCCGCACTGGTTACGGCATCCAAAACAAGAAATCATCGTAGTCCGACGATCCGTATCGGGACCTACAATTCTTCATAGCTAGCTTTACGAAGAGGAATCATAGAAAACATAGTGCGAAATGTAGCATTAGGTTCGTTTGTAATCAAGCTACATGTGATCTTGTGCATGCCTTTTGCACGTAATACTGCTATTCAGTATATATTTGTATCATTAGTATTATATCACAACACATTAGTATTATATCATAACACGATAGGTTTATGTAATGTTTGTTAACATTGCTATCAATTGGTGAAATAATTATTCATTTAAGCATGGGTAATTCATCGTTAAATA
Organism: Helianthus tuberosus; assembly: GCA_030545235.1. Classification (NCBI taxonomy): domain Eukaryota; kingdom Viridiplantae; phylum Streptophyta; class Magnoliopsida; order Asterales; family Asteraceae; genus Helianthus; species Helianthus tuberosus. The sequence goes on from CM060393.1 coordinate 33,161,080, forward strand.
TTTAAACCCTTAATTTGTCAAAAGTACCCAAACTCGTGTTCTATCTAAATTCATAATATACACACAATATATATAGTTGCAGGATGTTTTATTCATCAACGTAATCCACATATAGAATTAAAGACACTTAGGTGAAAAAAAGGACATAAAATTACTACTTTAAGATATGAACAATTAGATTTGTAAAAAAAAAAAAAATTGAGAGTAAAGGGAGGGGTAGAATGAAAAAGAATTGGGTTAAAGTTAATCTTTGTAGGGTAACTAGTTTATAAAACCCTACTTCTTCTTTTGTCAGATTACAATATTACAAAGGCAGCCGCGCAACCATAGACAATTACCTGGATGTTAAAATCGTCTTCGTTTGATGAAATTAGGCCTCCCAATATCGCAAAACCGGTGAGTGGTATTTAATTTTATGTTTACTCTTTTCATCAATTTTCCTTTTATAGCATATTTCGATTTTTCCATGACCATGAAATGCTAATATAGAATCGGTATCTTCATGCAGGGTATTGAAGATTGATCGTTGACTGTTTATGGAATTTCGGAAGCCAATCCTGTTAGGTAACTGTTAGTTAGCAAAGTTATGCATTCATCTTAATTACCTCTTAAATTGTAATGTAGATCTATTGCAAACGACGTTTTTAATTACATTTTGAGCCGACTGAAACTGTGAGACTTTTGGCTTGGTTTCTTTGACTACCATAGCAATTCCAAAAACAATGACTCTTGTCATGTGTTTGTCCACCTATATAAAGACAATTTGGTGAAGATAAAAATGGGTGATTCAAAATTCCTGTTTTTTAAGATAAACAATTAAATTTTTAGAAATAAACAGATAATCGTAAACATAAGTGGCATAATGAAAATAAATGGGGTTAAAGCATTATCTTTAAACAGTAACCCGTTTATAAAACCCTACTGTTTTTGTTGTTCTTTCATCAGGCTATAATATTCCACATACGGCCGCTCAGCCATCAGACAACCTTAGATGGCCACTGCTTTATGGTCCATGTTTGATAAAATCAGGCCTCCTGATATGCCAAAATCATCGGTGAGTGGGATTTGATTTTATACTCTTTTCCTTTTATCTATGTAGGAGTATGTGTTCGTTGTGATCAGGAACTTCTTCTGGTTTTATTTCATGACTTAAAATCAGTATCGTCATGCATGGTGTTGAAGAACCAACGTTGACCGTTCATGTAATTTCGGAAGACAATCTCCTTAGGTGACTCCTAGTTAAGCAATCAAACTTTGTATTCACCTTAGCTACCTAATTAGATGTGTTACAAATGATGTTTTTTACTTAAATTTTGAGTTGATTTTGTGTATCATAAATTGATTATTTCTAGAATCATCAACTTGTTGGTTTTTAATTTTAACGAGTTGACGCAAACCCGCGCGTTGCAGCGGGAAGTTGATTATGAATTTATTTAATATCGCGATATGAGATGTGAAATTATTAAGCTTATGCAAAATATTCTTTTCTTATACTTTATTCCCGGTCTACAGTACCACACCAAAGCAATCAACTCAATATGTACACAACAAAACTATGTATTCTCATATTAAACCATTGACAAATATGGAATCCATTGACAATTTACATGTTTAAGCATCAGCACGGTGTCCAACTAACATTTAGACATCAAATTTAACAAAAGATTCATGGAAGAAAATTGGGATATCACCGAAATCGAATTACAATTTACACAAACCTACTTGCAACTTAAATAATTTTGACTTTTCTTTACCGTCAAAACTAATATTTATTAATCTTCCTTTAAAATCAAAACTTATTTTGATTTTATTTTCAAAACAAAACTTAGTATTTTATTTATTTTCAAATATTGAAATTTTGTTTTTGAAAAAAGGAATATAAAATATGACTGTTCTTATAACAATGATTATCCTAAAAAAAAATAGTTTATTATTGACTTTCCATTGAATCAATATAGTCAAAACAATCTGATTTTTATTTTTGTAGTAGCAGAATCACTTTTTTATTTATATAACACGAAATAATTAGTTTATTATCATAAATAATTTGATTACGAAAAGCTACTAAAACTACAACATTTGCAGCCTTCTTAAAAAAAATAATTTTCAAGTTTCTTTTGACGGTTATTAGGCGTGGAGATGATGTCATGGGACCTATAGTCGAATCTCCTGTGTGTTGCGACGGGAATCTGGCTGGTATCGATTTGGCTTGTCATAGTCCTCGTGTGCTATTGACATGGTTCTACACTTGATATAACAACCGAAAAAGGAAAACCCAAAACTTAATAAAGTCGTCATATGATAAAAAAATATTCAAACCAACAACATAAAAATCAATATCAATAGCAATAATTAAATGAATATCAAGAGCGAAAAACACAAAATGAGTACAACATTATCTAAAAAATAATACATATCCACGAAAGGGAAACGTGAGAGGAAAATAAAGAAGCGAAGAAAACAAAATACAATTTTAAATCGATGGTTTATTAGATATTGTATAGTATACATACAAATGAAACTATTTAATAGAGTTTGGATTTCAATGCCATTGAAATTTAATTTAACAAATTCTTGAAATAAAGTGTTGTGTTTGATACTTAAAAGAAAACTCGTGCATTTGAAATTTATAATAAAGTGTTGCGTTTAAGAGAAAAACTCTTGCATTTGAAGTTTATAAAACAATTATGTGTAAATTCTATTTTTTTTTTGGAGAATGAAATTAAACAGTATCAGTTACAACACCAAAAAAACCAACTTACATTTTCAAACCATATAAAGTAAAGATTTATAATAAAAAAACACATTGCATGGTTTCAAAGCATATAAAGATTTATAATCAGACTTGAAAATTATTTGAAAGAATATTGTTCTAAAATCAAGTTTTATGTAGAGCTTTCTGTTTATTTATTTCATTTCATATTAAAATTCATAATAACGTTATTTTAGTTAAACAATTGTATCTTTACTCTCTTTTTCTTTTTTCCTTCAAAACCAACGGACTACGGTTTTGAAAACCATCAACACCAGCATTTATAATACCATTTTCTACTGTAAAAGGTACACAACACACGCATGAAGACTTAGATTCGTATCAGTGTACACAGGACACACACATAAACACTTTAGAGAGAGTTCAGACATTTAGAGAGAAATCCGAGCGGTGGCGGCGGTCGTGCAATTCAGACGGCGACGAAAAGTTAAGACGACTCAGGCGGACGACAAAAAGTTCCGGTCTGACGACAGTGGCAGCGGCGGCGTTCAAAAGAAACAGAAAATATCATCAACACCTCCGTCCCTGCACAGATGGTTATCTGGCAATTGATTTGAAAAAAAATGCGTTGTTGGGTTTGGTTTATATTTTGGTGATGAAGAACACAACGTGGAGGGCATGGGAAGAAAATAAACAGGCGCGGTGGGTTGGTTTATAGATGGGTGCCGGTCCGTTCTTGCTGAAGAGATTTGTCTCCTTATTATCCCTTACATGGTTGGATATTGATCGCGTCGGTTTATTGACGGTAGATGAAACGGTTTGTGTTTGATAAAGGAACACGTGGCGGGAGAAAAAAAACCAAACGGTGTGAATTTTTTTTGAACAATGTTTTGTTAGATTTTGTGGCCTTAATTAACAGTTTGTTTGGAAAGAACGTGACGTATGAAATGCAACTCAATTTCATTATATATGTATGAATGAATCGGTGTCCTTTTTAATGAGTGGATGCCTTTTTTTAATGAAGGGTTGTGATGGTGTTGTGAGGCACCCTAAGTTACTTTTTGTATAGATGTATAATATTCAAAATATGACAGGGCTTAATTTGATTTTATTTTTTGGTAATAGCATATCTTAGCATTTTGATTTTAAAGAGCCATCAGTTTGTTGCTATTTATTCACATATCCCTGACTGTGTAAAATGAAATTTCAACGAAGACTGAAACTGAATAATAAATAATTTCATATTGATGTAATGTGGTCCAACCAACCGCCCTACTTCAATTCCAATGCTGGTAAATCTTTGCAAGCTTTTTCCCCGGAAATTTCAGAGATGAAAGTCATGAAGTAAACCTGTTTCATGTTGTTAAAAACCATCTTTAGCACCCAGTAATATTCGTTAAGTTTTTAGGTCAAATGTAGAGATTTGAAAAATAAAAAATTGATACGAGGGTACTAAAAGTTGTAAATCAATCTGTATGTAATGCATAATGTATGTTAAAAGTGAAAGCCGGTATGCTTGAAACTGGTTAAGTCCATAAGCATAAATCTGAAGTAAAAAATAAGTATGACCATAAAAGTCAAAATGTACCTACTTAGACCACCCGTAGTGATCAGGGCCGGTCCAATAGGTATAAAAGTAAGGCAGCCCCTTAGGGCCTCCGCCTCCAAGGGCCCCAAATTCCTTTTAAGATTTGATGAGTTGTCGTTGAAGAAATAGCAATTAATCTATCATTTGAGAGATAGTCGAACTCCGTTTGTAGTTGTAATCTCTAGTTTTTCAAACTTGTTTGCAAAAATTTTCATTTACATTTGATTACATCATGGCTTCATCAAGATTTTGTGAAGTTGATTAGTTAGATACTATAATTGGGTTTATGTGAGCATATATACTATTTTTTAATACTTCGTCAACTAAAACTTCTTAGTTTATTGCTTTCGGTCCCAAACCCGGGTAAAAGAGAAAGGTTTAGATAAAAAAAAAAAAAAAAAAAAAAAAAAAACTCTAAAAGGGCTCCAACTTTTTAGTTTGCTTAGGATCTCCAAAAAAGTTAAACCTGCCTTGGTAGTGATTAAGAAAAATAATGCCCACACCATGGGGCATTATCCGACACGTGTCATCCCAGTCAGCATGGGGCGTTATTGCAAAAGTGGTGTAGTGGGAATAATGCCTAATAATGCCCCTTCCAATCATTAAACAAAAAAAAAAAAAAAAAAAAAAAAGCAAACAATTGCTCATTGGCTAGTCAAACCTTGGACCACTCCCCATTGGCCACATGCAAAATCCATTTGATCACTTCAGGGTTATATTTAAAACGCTTGCATGCAATTTTTCCAAAAACAACGCCTTATAACGCCTAGTGTAGGGGGGGGGGGGGTTTGGGGCATTTTTTTTCAATTTTTTTTAAAAATATCGCCCCACTGCGGATGGTCTTAGAGAAAAAAAAACTCATTTGGTATAGATGCAGACTTTGGCATTGTAAATACCCATCAACGTGCTATGACCGCCCAATTGACCATAATTATCAGCAAGAACATTTACAAGTTCCTTTCATATTCTCAAAACCAGCCCATCATAAATTCATAATTATCAGTCTAAGGGTTAATTCCAACGTTCCACACATGCACAAGGAATACGAGCAGAAACAACCACTGTAATACGAATATAAGGCGTCTAAGAAGATTTTGACCACCGTTACATTGCTAATTGGGCAGATAAATTGAATTCTGTGGAGGACTAATAAGCTGGAATCAGGCGAGATTTAGGTGGTTCATGAACCAATAAAGCATACAAAAATATGACAAAACAACCAATTCTGGTTCAGGACTTTCATCAAGCACCTTGCGTGCACAACCAATTCTACTTTCGCTGTTTGATTCTGCAATTTGTAAGCATGGTTTGCATGTGGTGGTGGTATTAAAGTACGATCTCTCTCACCGTTTTCAGATTTGATGATTCCCTCTCGAAATTGAACAAATAGGTATGCTGAACCATCACATTGTTTTCATTTTAGGTGGGTTGTGATATGCTTGCTTAGTTGTAGACACGTATGCTTCACTCTTGCTACTTTTATTAATTTCATTGCTCTTTGCTTCTATTTGATCCGTATTATCCAATTTAGAGAGTTGTCGAGACTTTGTTTTTACCAACAGCATGCCTACCAACTGTTCGGTGAATTGCTCACCACCAGGGGTAAATGATTAATTGGTTGATAAAATTAATGTAAGTTGTGGTAAATGATTCCACAAAGTCAGATGCCAAATGTGTTGATTTTGTTTGCAGTTCCTGGAATCAGTATTTGAAGATATGTTTAGGAGTTATATAGCATTTTTTACCAGAAATTATGGGTCCGAGTGACCAAAAATGATCAGTGAACCAGGGGTTTAGGGGATTAGCACAATGGGTTTCCTCGGGAATGGTGGTGAGCCGGGTCAACAGCGTCGTCTGCGTTTGCGTTTGCCATTGAGTTTACCCAAGTGATCAGGCTTTTGTTGATCATTAAATAATATAATAATATATAACTAAATTATAAAACCATAAATACTTATTAGGGGTGTAAATGTCGAGCTCAAACTTGTTTAACTTATGAAAGCTCAAGCTCGGCTCGATTCTATCTTTGTTTCAAAATCTCATTTGACCTTCCAGAGTTAATATTATAAACAATTATGCCCCACAACTCCGGTGTGTCAATGCAATGAAACCAACAGTTGATATTCTGTAAGACCATGTGTAGTGGTTTAGCCAAATAATGCCCCCACCATGGGGCGTTTTGCGACACGTGGCAGTCCAGTCAGCATGGGGCATTATTGGGGGTTATTGCAAAAGTGTCGTAGTGGGAATAATGCCCAATAACGCCCCTTCCAATCATTAAACAATTATGTTTTTATAGAGAAAAGGATAAAAAAAAATAAGAAAATGAAACTTATACACTTGGACCACTCCCATTGGCCATATGCAATTCTCAGTTGGAGCTATTCAGCGTTATTATAAAACGCCTGAATCAATTTTTTGAATTAAAAAAAAAAAAACGCCCGGGTGTAATGGGTGGGGGGCGTTTTTAGGCGTTTTTTTTTTTTTGAATTTTTTTTAAAAAAACCGCCCCACTACGGGTGGTCTAATAATGAACAGCTAAAGCAAGCACTAGCTAAATCTAAGAACAATTATCATAAAGCACATTTCTAATGTAGTTTGATCTTCACATGCTTTTGACCCAGAAATTCCAAGGTGATAATCATGAAATAATCCTGTTTCAAGTTGATAAAAACCATATTGAGCATTTTTTGTTGACTTATGAGGTCAATTGTATAGCTTTCAGTGTTCAAAACTGATACCAAGGGAATCGCAAATAGTAATTGATCTGATGTAGTAGAAACTATATGTTATATGAAAATGTGGTAACATGTTTTTATTGTTTCAAACTATTAATCTATAAGCATATATCTAAAGTCAATGTATGTTTGTATGACCATAAAAGTCAAAATGTACCTATTAAGAGAAGACACTCATCACGTGAAGATGTTAAAATGCCATGCTCATGCTCAACACCTTTAATCACAGTCTGTTTCCCTGTTAAAAGGTTCCACCACATCCTGCCTGGAAGTGAAGCAATCACAATCAATGCACAGTGCATCAGGAACTTGTACGTAAATCAATTGTATCGGCTCTTCAGATGAAAAAACCACAAGCAACAGTCTTTCACGCTGCCATTCACTATGTGGATCTGATAAATTAACCAAATTAGTCTCCAATGGGTTTGGTTACCATAATTATGATTCAGGGCTAGTGTATTCTGTTGTGTTGCTCAAAACTGATAGGTTTGAACGTGCACACCAGCTGCTCGATGAAATGATTCAACTAATATTTCTTTTTAGTTCTTGTATGGTTACTGGTGTATGTAATCTCTCTTGTTATGATCCCATCTGTGGACTGCTTCCTTTTGAGATTATCTAATCGTTCTGAAAGTTGATTCACTATTTTTTAAAGTTTTTTTAATCATCGTATTCTATAGTTATGATTTAAAACATATTTTGATGCAACAATATTTCATGACAAATAACAGTCGGCTGCTAAGACACTGCTAGATGCCTAGATTTGGTACATTCACATGAGTTATCATTTGATAAATAAACTATGTTGGAGAATATTTAGATTCTATATTCGAATATGGATTTTATGTACGCATGTAAGGTCTTATCTTACCCAGAAGCATATATATATGAATGCATTCCATGCTTTGTATCCAATAATGTCTGCACAAGGAGTGTTGGCTCTTTAAAAAGGTGTTGGTCCCACTGTTGTAGGAGCGATGGTTTAAACATGGGAATGTTTGCTTCTTATGATCAAAATGTTGCCGTTTTAAGTGCAATTTGGGTTCTCGTGATGCTGCTACAATCCTTTTTAAATCGGGGTATTCCTTTGAGTAAAATGGCAATTCTTTATTCTTTGCTTTAAAATCCGTCGGTAGTAGTAGTTTGGTTGACAAACCCATAAAATATAACATAAATCTATAGCAACACTTTTAAATTTTAATGATCTTTAATTCATGCATTGAGTGATAACATAAATGCATTTGTACAAGAGTTAATATTTATTATTTCTACTTTTTGACAATTTTGTGACCTGGTGCTTAGGAACGTACTTCATTTGAAAACTTTCCTCCTCGGCGAGCAAGATTCAGTTGCAGTGATACCTTAAGCCAACCATAAACATTTTCAAGAGTCTCAAAGTAAGCCACCCTCCACCTCCTGATGAAGCGCAAACTTCCAAGTAGTCCCATGAATCCAACAAGAAACCCTGGGCCCATTCCTGCATAAAACCACAACTCCACAAGCCTTCATCATCACCTTGACCTTCATCCTCGCCAACACGATTGTATGGTACATCATTTCCCTTGCACCTCATCAAAATTGGTGGCCCACATAGTCTGTTGTTCCCTTCATAAATAGATGGATCATCTAGAGTCCGGAGGATTTCCAATTGGAATTGGGCCAGATAAGTTATTGAATGACAGGGTCAAGTAGCTTAGAAATTTCAACCTAGTCAAACTCAGAGGAATCCGACCTGATAGCTTGTTCATGGACAAATCTAAAGATTCCAATTGCATTAGCTCTCCAATGTTCTGTGGGATCTGTCCTTTTAGAAGGTTTCCCGAAAGATTCAAATTTATGAGCCCGACAAGATTCATCAGAGCAGCAGGGATTTCTCTAACAAAATTGTTGTTTGAGAGATCTATGGATGCAAGATAATGTACTGTCGTGGTGAACAAAAACTCCCTTCCCTTCACAGAAGCCATAATATTTTCTTCATAGTCCACAGGAACAGCGTAGGTTTTCAATGGGTCGATCATTCCGCTTAAATTTCCAAAGCAATGACGGATTGTTCCTGTTATGTTATTATGAGCCAAGCTTAAACATTGAAGAATGCGGAGTTGACAAAGTTGTAGCGGTATCTTGCCGGTAAACTTATTCGACTGGATATTCAAAAAGCTAAGGTATGATAGCTTTTCACCAATCTAGAAAGGAATGGTACCCGTGAAAAAGTTGTTCCCTAAATCCATAGTGACTAACCCCATCAAGTTTTGTAAGGAAATAGGGATATCCCCCTCGAATTTATTGTTTTGCAAATGCAAGGACATTAGATCTTCTAGAGAACCCAATGAGCTTGGAATCACACCGGTTATATTATTACTTGAAAGATCAATCGCTTGCAAACTAGTCAAGTTCCCTAAGCATCGAGGAAGCCTTCCGGAACACTTATTTTGTGATAAATCCAAAACCCAGATTGTAGTAATCTTGCATAAGTGTACTGGAATGCTTCCTCTGAAACTGTTTTTAGAGGGATTATGTAAGTGCAGCTCCTGCTGGTAACTGTGCTTTATCATTTCTGTGTAACGAAGTCAAAGCCCAAGTCAACGTTATTGATTAAATTCGGATGGAAGTGAGTTAATTGATTAAAGTCGGACAATATATGGTATGAAGGGTCCGAACTTGTGGACATGGATGCTCCGAATTTAGGGTTTTGCCCTAGCCTATATATATGGGAGTAAAGGTTAGAATTGGGTATCAATCCATCACATTCATTCATCCCAGTGAGAATGGATCTGAGTAATCAGCTTTGTGCAACCTCTCACACAGGGGCGGACCTATATAGAAAAGTACGGTTCCCAGGAACCCATTCGGTTTCGAATTATTAGTAGAAAACTATATAAAAAATAAAAAGTGAACCAATAAATAAATTATGTAGTGAACCCATAACAAAAAATGTCAAGTAGTCCACTGGTTTGGAACTCACTTTCCATTCTTGTGTTTGCAAGTTCAAATCCCGGCCCAAGCATAATATTTATATCTTTTTTGTAATAAAACCTGATTTATATCTTTTTTTGTAATAAAACCTGATTTATATCTTTTTTGTAATAAAGCCCGATTTATATCTTTCTTGTAATAAAACCTGATTTATATCTTTTTTTTGTAATAAAACCTGATTTATATCTTTTTTGTAATAAAATTTAGGTTTTTTATTCAAACAACTTGTGATTTGTGGTTTTCGTAGGATAGTTATTTGATTTGATATGAGCTTTGGCTCTTTAGCAATTTTAGTTTTTATGAAACCTGAATTTTGGACTAATGCTAATAGAAATTTGATATGAAATTTAGGTCGTTATTCTGTTCCGTGACCCAAACCCGAAAATTATAACGAATGTTGTGAAAATTTGACCACCCTAAAAAGTGAACCCATAGGAAAAAAATCCTGAATCCGCCACTCCTCTCACAAACCCTAAGGAATTTGTAACACCCACCCTGTAACCTGGGTGATTGTGCACAATTGATACACTTACAACGGAAACAAACTAAACTTTCATTAAAACTTATAATAGTATGAGTACAACACTTTATTTATTTACAAACTTTCGGCAACTAAGAACTCCTTGATCTTCTAAAACTCCACAACTGTCAAGTAGTTCCTATAGTTTTCCTCATGACTCACCTGAGATAAGTATACTCAAAACGACGTCAGATATATACTGGTGAGCTCATACTATACAATTTTTATAAAGACAGACCACAGTTTACATTATATGCATACACAATATGGGCGTGTGACCACATTATAGTCAGGTTGGGCCTCATTGAACCTTATAGGTCACATTTGACTTGTCACAAACCACCGTACAAGAGACATACTGGTCCTCCAGCTGTGTCCCCCTACGGCCGTCACATAGGTATGAGTGTGTGTCGCTGGACCTTATAAGCACGAAGTGCCTGTGGGTACAACACCTTATTACCCTTCCCAGAGTGACACACCTCATTAAGCATAATAGGATCCCATATACCCTTACTGGCACATGCATACTGCAGCATTCTCATTATTACCAGTTATGGACGAGTATACTATCACAGTTTAAAAGACAAGTATGATGACTCACCTGATTAGCAATTGCTTAACTGTCGCTAGTACGACTGGGTTATGTCTCAAGGTCCTGACACAATTACATAATCCTAGGTTAGGTAATTGTACACCTAACTAGTCATTATCATGGTTGGATATTGGTTAGTGCTGCCTTGTTTAAGCATGGGTGATCAGTCCATGCCTAACTAAGGCTAGGCTACCCAATAACCCTAGTACCTAAAAATAATACTAACACTACTACTACTAATATATTATTACTAATAATAAAACTAATATTAACTACTAAAAATAAATAATAAATAACTAAACATAAACTTAAATGAGAGTATACCTCAAAACTATCTACGGCACGTTGATGTAGAGTTTCCCTACTCCTGCTCCAAAAACGACTACTAACAACACCCAACGGGGTATCGTATACTCGGGATTCTCAATACTAGAGCGTTCCCGTTAAAATTTTGGTGTATCTAAAATCCTACAATTTAACTCCTATATATATGTGAAGCAAGCAAGCACCTCAATGGCTTTCTGGTCGATGTGGAACAATTGACGTGCTAGCTAGCTAGCTTGACGTGCTAGCTAGCTAGCTTAGTTATATTATTTCAGCTGCTTCACTCGTTTTTCTTGTATAACTTTTAAAATATGACGTTTTATAAAACGATGAATATGTCATTAGAATGAGCATATTTTTATCTACGTTTTAACCTAAGTTTCATTAAAAACGGAGTAAGGTCAAAAATAATATATTTAATTATTAATATTAAACGGTCTCCTATACTAGCTAAGGCTTGTCAAGATATTTCACCTTTCACACCATCATCTTAATCCTTTAACAATATATGAAATATAAATTACATATTTCATACGTTTATAAACAGTATATTAAGGTTCGGGGTATTACAGAATTCCTCAATAGTACATGCACATTTCTAGAGAGAGAGAGTGACTATGTGTTAGTGAGAGAGTGACTATGTGTTAGTGAGAGAAAGCTCGGTTTAGATCTTTGTGATCTAAGCCAGCTTGTAGGTGATGTATACTCTTTTGGTATGTAATCTGTGATGGCTGGTTCGTTAATAAAGAGATTCATCTTCTACATCTTTCTATCTTTTGTGTTTATGATTGTTCTTTATGTCTTGAATCAAGTGCAATGTTGATGTTCGTTATCGATCCGTTGCTTTAACAGTGGTATCAGAGCATGGTTACCGATTCGGAATGGTCTAACCGCCTTTCGAATCACCATTGCTACTTGGGGTGTGAAAGTGCTGATGTGTCGAGTGTGGGACACGGTACTGTGAACAGTCAAGGTTTCACTTGTGGGCTCAGTATAATTACATTGAATGTGCAAAACTTGAATTACGTTTACATTGTACGATAAAAACAGAAGTTGTGAAACTCGCCAACTATTTGTAGTTGACCTTTCAAAATTTTAACATGCGTTTCAGGTAACTTGAGACTTGTGTAATACCTGCATTTGCTATTCAAGATGTGCTTTGTAGATGAATATGTTTATAGAAGCATGCTATTTAGAAGATTAATGTGGTTCGAGGGAACATGTCGTTGTAACATACATGTAGTATGTAATCAATAGTGTAATCTAAAGTATAGTTGAATAATAGATATAGTATCTTTATAAACAATGTGCTTGTACCAGAGGTGTCTGTTGCATCCCATATTTTACTTCCGTTGCGAGTCAGGGTGTGACAGTATGAGTTTGAATTGAATCGCATTGAAATTGAACGGAATTTGATCGAACGAATGACCAAATCAGAATTCAAATCGAACGGCAATTTTTCCCCTGAATTAGGGTTTGAAATTGAGAGCGTCAAAGGATAAATCGCTCTGATACCAATGATAAGACCTAGAATTGAGCGAACTCAAGATTGTTGGTTGAGCTCAATTAGCGTTCAGGGAACTAAGATATCGAGCTATCTTTCGAGAAGTCGTTAATGGCGGTTAAGAGAGAGTGATTAAGAAGAGTTTGTTATTATTTTTCAAAGATACCCTACACTGTTACAACTTGACACTTTTATACTTAACTTCTCAACAAACCTTTCAACCCTCTAACAACAACTCACATACAACCTGTCATGCCTAACTAACTTCTTACCAACCACTTAACCATTTAGTTCGTATCAGTAGAACCCTTTGTCAAACAGTTTATTTGGTGGTGACAAGCCGATTTTACTGTTGAGTTTGAATAAACTAATAATCATGTGAGAATCCCAACATGATTGTTAAATAATATGACATAAGAGAAAGAGAGGTTTTAACTAAGTCAATTTCATGTGACGTTATAACAACCAAATCATGTAATAAAAAATAAATATAGTTTTCTTTTGACAATTCAAACAATGATACAATCAACTAACCACTAAAAGTTTGGTTCAGTTGTGACCAAGTCAAATCAGGTAACTAACTTTTAACTGAACCAATGGAACTTTTAGCCATGGGCATGAGATACCACCCCCGGGAGCTTTGGGCCAGGGGCGGATCCAGCCCACATTTGTGGGTTCCCAGGAACCCAGTGCGTTTGGAAAAAACGAAAAAAATTAGTGAGAACTTTGTATAATTTTGAAAAAAATAGTGAGAATTAATGAGAATTTACCAAAAGTAACCAATTAGAATAAAATCCTGTATCCGCCCCTGCTTTGGGCTAGTCACAATCATAGGATGAGGACAAAACTGAAAGAACGTTTTTTAGTCAACTAGTTTTTTTTACTGTTGCCGCGTTGCGGCGAACGTCTTTTGTTGTTTAGTCTATGTTTACATGTGTTTTGAAATCACTACGAGCGTGTTGTGCACGGAAACCGCTGACAAAATTAAAAAGAAAATATAAAAAAAAACACTAAAAGATAATCAAAAGAAAATCAACCAAAAAAGTTGTATGGTAATAATGTTGCTCGTATGAAACATGTGGTCAGAGATGATCAAATTATACTGGGTACCGGTACCGAATTTCCTAAACCAAAAGATCTTAAGTACCAATTCAGTACGACTTTTGGCGTTCCTGGTACCGGTTCGCTACCGTTTTTTACCTTCATATACCGGTACCGTAACTGGTATTTTCGGTTGCAGTATCGATTCGGTATTGGTTGGCACCGAGCTCATCCCTACCCCTGAAACTAAAAAAAAGAAATCATTAAAAGTTGAAGAAAATCAACAAAAAAAAGTTGCACGATACCGTTGTTGTTCGTACGACACCCGTGATCAGGGATGAGCAAATGGTACCGGGTAGCAATACCGAATTTCCCGAACTAAAAGATTTTCAAAATCAATTCGATACCGACTTTTGGTGTTTTCTGTACCATGGTGTCGGTTTTTACCTTAATGTACCGATAACCGTACTGGTATTTTCGATACCAGTACCGGTTGACACAAGCTTATCTAACTTAAAAAATAAAGAAGATAATAAAAGTATTAAAAAATAACTATATATTATTATAATCTTTTCTACTCTACTGTTCAAAACATCCTTTTATTAATATATAGGGCAATTAGCCTTGTTCTTTCATATGCATAAGTATATGAAAGAATGTTGATTGTGTTATATTTCTCAATATCCAAATTATGTAAACTCTTTTATAACACACACACATATATAAAATGAGATCTGACTTGAGACAACTACTGCACATATATAATAATAGTCTTTATAAACTAATTTAAGATGTTAATATTTTATTTCTAGATAGTTGAATTACTCTCTCAACTACTTTGATTTATTTTCTCCTTAAAAGATCTTTTATTATTCTGTTTTTTTTTTTCGTCTTTTAAGGATATATTATAGTTTTCTTATGCATAACCAATATAGTCTTTAAAATTCATGTAATATTTCATTATTTTTTATTATTAACTATGATGCCCTATGGTTTTTCTATCAGACCAACCAATAAGCAATAGTGCAGTCGATTCGATAACTGGTCCTATTTTCAAAACATTGCTAAAAGCGTTTGTGTGTAGAGGAGTATAACGGTGCATAAAACGGTTTTAAAGCCCAAACCTTTTCTATCAACAGAAGTCGTAACTGGTTCCGGTTCTAACTGGTTATTTAGTTAGTCTGGTTCCGATCTTAACCAGTTCCAACAAGGGGGTCACTGCATATATAGGTTAATCCAGTGGCGGAACTAGAGCTTTTCGACTGGAGGGTCAAAATAAATTTTTTTACATTCGCTAATTTTAAGTCAGCTCATTAGTTTTCAAACTTTTTTTTTTTTTATCATTATAGCTGTTGTTATTTAACAAGATGCCCCTCTTGGCCATATGTTTTGACTTTTTTTTTTTATAATATTTTTCTTTTTTCTAATGACTATAAAGTTTTTATTAAAATGTGAAACCTTAGCAAAGAAAAAGATTAAAAACAGTATTGTAAACTTTATAGCCTGCAACTTATAAACTTAATTATTACAATTTTCAAACATTACTATTAGTCAAATGGCTACATATTAAATAGCTACATTTGCATAAAAATGTAAATTTCATACTTTTGCAAACAGGAATGATTAAACAATACTATTAATCAAATGGCTACATTTTTGTCATCAGGATGTAACCACAAAGATTAAAAAACAGTAGCTTAATTTCTTTATATACTCATCATATGCACATAAATTTTCACACTGCACATCTTCGGTTACCAAAATGGTGACTTTCTTGAGAGTTTTGATAAGCCTACTATGTTCTATAGTCCTCTTAGCTCTATTCAAATTCTTTCACAAATTTTGGTGGGTTCCAATGCGCATAAATCGTGTAATGAGTTCACAAGGAATACGCGGACCTCCTTACAGTTTTATCTATGGCAACATGAAGGAAATTTCCATCATGATAAAGCAATCCACGAGCTTTCCCATGGACATATCACACGACATATTTCCACGAATTCAACCTCACTTTGATTCATGGTTGCACATATACGGTTAGTATTGTTCATGGTTCATTCAACGCGTGCGTGAATATACGCGCCACAAGTGTTTTACATGTCTGTTTTGATACAGGGAAGAATTTTCTATATTGGCAAGGTCCTCAACCTGAATTAGTTGTCACAGAACCGGAGCTCCTTAAACAAATAATGAGTGTCCGAGATCTTACGACGAGGATACAAGGCATGGGACCTGCATTTAACAAGATATTTGGAGGTGGTCTGATTTTTTCTCAAGGTGAAAAATGGACAACACAGCGAAAATTAGCAACTCACGCTTTCAATGGTGAAAGGTTGAAAGTAAGTTCGTACAAACAACAATTTATCAGGGAATTATTATGGAGTCACTACTGAGTCAAGCCACCGAGTCATGAGCATGTGTTGGTATGAGTTGTTATTGAGTCAAGAAAATCTATTGGAGAAAGAAAAAATAAAATTTTAATGAAACTTATAATGAAACTAATATGTATATACAGATTCCCCTCATCATTTGTCTTCATGTAGTATTAAAAATATCAAAGTCATAGTCAAAACATGTCATGAGAGTTTACTTATATGCATGTCTTATGTGCACATATACAAGAACTTATTCTTGTGAATACATATGTGTTTAAATACAAATAAGCATGGTCAGTACAGGATCAGTAATTAGTTCCTAGAGAACAAGATTATGCATGAATTTATGTGTTGGGATTAGTATACGTAAAACAATATTAGTTCCAAAGTATACTTGATCCATCGGATTTCCTGAATATGGGAAAGGACACTTGTTTCGGAACAAAACAAGAAATCTTTTAGGGACAACCAAAGTCATTTTTCTTGTTTGTTTGGCTATAGAACATGGTTCCAACAATGGTTGAAAGCGTTGACATGATGCTAAAACGGTGGAAAGATGCTGGAACCAAAGAGAAAGATGTCCATGAAGAGTTCAGAACAATGACATCTGAAGTCATCTCAAAGATCGTGTTTGGAAGTAACTATGAGGAGGGGAAGCAAATATTTCAGAAGCAGGGGGCGTTAACTGGGTTGGCTGCCAAACAGTTATCCAAAATTAGGCTTCCCGGTTTTGGGTAAATCTACCTTATCGTATATATACGATTACAAAACTTATAAAATGATATTAATGTTGAGATCTTCACAGGATGATGTTTAAAGATAAAGAGGATTTAGAAACCGACAAACTGTTAGCCAGCATTCAAGATATCATTACAAAGATGATAAGAAACAGAGAAAATATGATGGTTTCAGGAGATGAAGACAACTCCACGACTGATTACCTCGGAATACTTTTGAATTCGCGTGATGATGTCAATGACAGTTACAGGCTTTCCATACAGGATATTATTGATGAATGCAGAACTTTTTACATTGCTGGCCACGGAACGACCTCTCTTTTGCTCACGTGGGCTACTCTTCTTCTGGGAATCCACACCGAATGGCAAGAGAAAGCACGCGAGGAGGTTCAAGAAGTATTTGGTAATCAAAACCCATCTTCAGAAGGAATAGCAAGACTCAAGAAAGTAAGATTATTGATCTAACAATCTCATTTCTTTATTTATTTATTTATTTATTTTTTTTGTAATTGTGTGTTTTTCTCGTATCATACAGATGAGCATGATAATCAATGAGACACTACGCCTGTACCCTCCTGGAATATCCACATCCCGAAAAGTTCAGAAGGAAATGCACGTTGGAGATCTGGTTCTTCCACCAAACTTAAATTTGCAAATACCAGCATTACCATTTCATCAAGACCGTGGAACATGGGGAGAAGATGCTCATCTCTTCAAACCAGAAAGATTCTCTGAAGGGGTTGCCAATGTCGTTAACAGCAATCCAGGAGCATTCCTCCCTTTTGGTTATGGACCACGAATCTGTGTAGGCAACAATTTCGCGATAAATGAATCAAAGATAACCCTCTCGATGATCTTACAACATTACAGATTCACTCTGTCACCAAACTATGTCCATGCACCATATGAGCGTATCACACTTCGCCCAAAGTCTGGTGTTCAGATAATATTTCAAGCTCTATAAAGCTCCGCTTCTTGTGACTAGTGTGCACTTAATAAATTGTTTACGCTTCCACCTTTGATCAGGTCACATTTTCATTTACCTTAAACAATATATCTTGTCTATTTGTGTTTTTCTTCTAAGTACTACATCCAGAGAAGTAGTATGGATATAGACTTCTCTCTTTTCTTGCCTCATTTCTTTGTTTCTTAGAAATGAACCGAAATGTTCGTTTTATGGCCACATAGAGAGAAAACGGATATGTAACTTAATCTTGCAAAAAAACAATTTATATTGCACTGAAACAGTTTATGACTTGCTAGTTATGGTGTAATGAAACTATTGCATTAAACAAATTTAATGTATTAAAACAAAACCAATCTGGTCTAACAATTAGAGAAAGCTGGTTCGAAAACTGATTGAATAACAGCGCATCAACTGACTAAACAAAGTAACAGCTGACTGAAAAACATTACAGCAGGCAATAAGTGTGTCACAGCTGACGTGGATCGAGGCGTAGTGCATGATACTTTATTCAACACTTTTTAGTAATATCGATCTGTACATCAATTTATACATTGTGTGCTTCATCTGGAAAATCATTTGTGTATCTATTCAAACAGCATGATATGCTAGTGTAGGTGTTATTGGGTCAAACATTTTTAGATTACAAGTCAAAGCAGTTAATTTAGTAGCACAAAGTTAGAAAAAGGTAAATTTGAAAGTTCACAAATAACAAAAACAAAACAATGAAAAGAGTTAAATGCCATTTTAGTCCCTGTGGTTTGGGCCATTTTACCAGTTTAGTCCAAATGTTTCATTTTTCACCTGTGGGTCCAAAAAGGTTTCACCGTTGCCAATTTAGTCCACTGAGAGTTGAGACCATGAGTTTTGAATATAGTTGTGTTATCATTTGACCCGCTTTTATTTTGACTAAATCTTTGAATACAATCGGTTTAATAAGATAAAAATAAAGTATAACCGAAATTGATCCACTTACCCGTTGGGTTGAAATATTATATCTACCTCAAAAATATAATAGTTTAAAGTACACAATTAACAGGACAGTTGAAACACAAAACTGTTGAAATAAACAATTAATCCAGACTTATTTCAAATGTCACAATTTGTTCCAATCTACTGCTAAAAATGTACAACTTCCAACGAAGAATTTCGTCAGAATTTGCTGTGACATTTCGTCAAACAGGTGGAGTGCAATTTTATGGGGATATACAAATGTACTCTTTGCTGCTTTCTAACCGTTAATTCCGGAAACAATGAAGAAACGAGTGATAAGTCGATGCATGAAAAGGGTTATGCAGGTGGAAGAACCACTGACCTGTAGAGAATACAAACGAATTGTTGATGCACTTTTGTGGATGTAGCTAGTGTCGGTTCGGTTCGAGACCAGTCAACGACAGTTTGACTCAGAGAACGAAATACAAATGACGAGGATACAAGAACTACATGATTGCATGGCTGGGTAGTATAAATATTGTCCATGTCACTTGTAAAAGAGAGAGCTTAAAAGGGCTAGAGAGAGAGTATCAGATTGCTTTGTATGTTCGTAACTTGTACCCAAACTCTGTCACAAATACGCATTAACACATACACATGTGCGTGCGCGCACACACTATAACACATAAAGTCACACACATTATACATACAAACACATACACTCACTAACACATACTCTCAGTAACACATTAACACAAACACATACACTCACTAACACATACACATATGCATATATACGCACATTTTCATATGGCCCATTTAGCACTTCCCCTTGAGAGTCGCCTTTATATTAGAGCCTCAAAACCAACAACTAGATGATGATAACAAAAATATTTAGATACATTTTACAAAAATATAATCTTGATATTGGCAAACGGTTTAGTCATGCACTATATATGTTTCTTTCGTAAAGAAACATGAATAGACCACCAAAGAGGAATCTCTGTTGCATAATTCTTTGAGGGGTTGTCTTTCACATTAAGAATCTCTGGTCGATTTCCTAACAGACTAAATGAATAATCTTGGAGCCTTAGCTATCACAAACATATATAGAAAGCACTACCAAATTTGATTATCTATGAGAACATGTATTCAAACATTTCATTAAATGCATATTGACCCCAAGAATGAATCTGAGCTTTAGAGAGCCTGAAGCATTATCTGAACACCAAACTTTAGGCGAAGTGTGACAAGTTGAACAGGTGCATGGACATAGTTTGGGGAGAGAGTGAATCTGTAACGCTGTAAGATCATCAAGAGGGAGGAATGCTTCATTTATCGCGAAACTGGAGCCGACACAAGTTCGTGGTCCATATCCAAAAGGGAGGAATGCTCCTGGATTATTATTAACCACATTGGCAACCCCTTCTGAGAATCTTTCTGGTTTGAATAGATGAGCATCTTCTCCCCATATTCCAGGATCTAGGTGAAGAGCTAATGCTGGTATTTGTAGATTTAAGTTTGGTGGAAGAACCAGATTTTCAACTCTCGTTTCCTTCAGAACTTTTCAGGTTGTAGATATGCCAGGAGGGTATAGTCATAGTGTCTCATTGGTTCTCATATGAAAAAGAAAAAAAATACAAAATTACGAAATTAAATAAAAAAAAGGAACTAGAAAAGGAGATTGTTTGATAAATAGTCTTACTTTCTAGAGCCTTGCTATTCGTACTGAAGATGGATTTTCATTACCAAATACTTCCTGAACCTCCTCACATCCATTCGGTATGGATTCCTAGAAGAAGAGTAACCCGGGAGAGCAAAAGAGTGACCGTTCCATGGCCTGCAGTGTAAAAAGTTTTGCTGTCATCAATAATATCCTGCATGGAGAGCTTGTAATGGTCATCACTTTCAAGAAGCGCCTTCAAAAGTAATGTGAGGTAATCAGTCATGGACTTGTCTTCATCTCCTGAAATTATAGTCTTTTCTCTACTTCTTAGCATCTTCAAAATACTATCTTTAATGCCAGCTTGCAGTTTGTCTGATTCTACATCATCTTTATCTTTGAATATTGTTTTGGTCCAAAATTACCGAAGCAATTAAGTGATCAAATTAGTTAAGTGAGGTAGTGTGTGTTAGGGGTCATTTTCTTAACATATGTATCCTGACCAATATCCTGCCTTTGTTTGTTTGTGATCAGGATGCTGGAAGAGGATATTGCTAACATCTTGGGCGATATCCTGAGGCTTATTGAATTAACCACGTGCAGGTTAAGGGTTGAGACTTGCTAACGGTCAAGAGGACTTCTTCTCCACAAGACTCGGATGAATTTGTTGAGAAAGAGACGTTGAGCCCGAAAGACCAGGTCTACAACGTTCCAAGAAGGAATATTCGGTGGATCCCGCGAGTTTAGGGTAGTTAGTTATTTTATCTTTACTATAAATAGATGAGGTCGGATCAGCTTAGAACACAACAATTCACACTTACACTCTCGAACACTTACACTCTCTAGCTAATTGCAAACACCACACTTGTATTTCATATTCATTGTAACACTTAGTCGATCCGTACCACATCCCGCACTGTATCCTGATTTTTGAAGCAATTGAAGAACAAGGCAGCTGCGATTGTCAGCTCCCGAGGTTTTATGCCGGCGATCTAGATTGATCAAGGGCTTTCCTCGTACATCTCGTGTCGTTTACTTTATTTTTGCTCATTGTTTGATCATAGATACAGCTCAATATCCTGAGCCGTATCCTGAGTACTGTTTTTCCAAATAACTTAACAAGTATATTTCCAACACACTTTCTAGCACACTACCTCACAAAACTAATTTGATCACTTAATTGCTTCGGTAATTTTTGACCAAAACAATTTGGCGCCCACCGTGGGGCAAGTGGTGCTCTCTTTACTAAACTTTTTTGTCAAATCGCTAATCGGTTTTCTATTTTCAAAACTTTTTGCCACATTGTCCATAATGGCCTCAAGATCAAACATGAGTTCCTCTACTGTGTCTGCTATGACTTCTGCTACTACCGGTTCGGTGCTTCCACCACCTCCTCCAAGGATGCCAGCCTCTACACAATCTCAAGATGTTATCCCAACTCGGAGTGTCCAGGGATCTGCTCCCGTTTTAGCTTCTAATGATGAAATTTTAACCTTATTTGGAAGTGTGCAGGAACAAATGAGGCAGCAACAGGAAACAAACCAAATGCTTTTGAGGGAGATACAACTCCTGA
This sequence comes from Helianthus tuberosus, assembly GCA_030545235.1. Classification (NCBI taxonomy): domain Eukaryota; kingdom Viridiplantae; phylum Streptophyta; class Magnoliopsida; order Asterales; family Asteraceae; genus Helianthus; species Helianthus tuberosus. Next base: position 33,183,318 of record CM060393.1, read on the forward strand.
AGGCTGGCTCGAGCAGATCTGCGGAGGACAATGTCACTCCGTTACACCCCAGAGCGTTGAACTTTAGCTCAGCTGTGTATACCGAGGATAATAGGGGGAATATCGTGCCCAGTCTTCCTCAGAATCATACTCCTGAAATACCCTCCTCGATTAGGATGTCAACCATGAGGAGCTCAGGATATGCTTCAGGATATGGGCAAAATCCTCCAACGGGTAACGTGTCGAATAATAACAATACTCATGCTACTAACAGTGGTGGATCTTTACAGGATGCAGGTGTAACATCAGCACTTACCAGGGAACTTCAGAAGTTGAAAGACATGATATCTAGTGTACCTGGGGTGGTCCAGCCGATCCCCGAAGTATCTCAAGATAGCCACAAGATATCTCGTTTTGCATATCCTATCTGTGATGCTGAGATCCCGAAGAGATTCCAAACCCCCAACATGAAGCTTTATGATGGGACTACGGATCCTGAGGAGCATATTGCCCAGTATAGGGAAAGAATGGAGATTAACCCTATCCCTCCGGAGCTCAAGGAAGCGTGCTTGTGCAAGGGATTTGGTTCTACTCTAACAGGATCAGCCTTAAAATGGCTGTTAAACGTTCCTCCTCATTCAATTACTTCATTTGCTCATTTGGTTAATTTATTTAACAGTCAATTTTCTTGTAGTCGAAGTTTTGAGAAACTAACCAGTGATCTTTACAGGATAACCCAAGGGCCTCAGGAATCCTTGAGGGATTATGTGAACAAATTTAGTCGAGAATCCTTGGATATCCCACATCTTGATGTTGCAACAGCTGTGCAAGCTTTTAAGATGGGATTACAAAAGGATTCTCAGTTTTATCAGGATCTTGTAATGAATCCCTGCAGGAATCTCGATGAAGCTCGTAATAGGGCCTTGAGATATATCCGTCTGGAAGATGACAAGAAGATGCAAGAAAGGATGAACTCATCCAACACTTATGAATCGACTAATAGGAAGTCGGAATCCTCATTTAAGTCATATCGGCCTAAGCCATATGGTAGAAATGAAAACAAGAGAGTGAATGCTGTCGAAGATGAGGATCCTGAAGAGTATCCTGAATTGTCTGAATATTGCTTTTCTGTTAATATTCCTGAATTGATGTATGCTATGCAGGGTCTAGGAGACAAGGCTAGATGGCCTCGAAAGAATCAACAAAAGGCTGACTGGAAAGATAAGTCGAAATGGTGTGCTTTCCACGAAGATTTCGGACATATGACTGAGGATTGCATTGCTTTAAGGAAAGAAATAAGCTATCTTCTGAGCAAGGGATATCTGAAAGATATCTTAGGAAAAAAGAAGAATAAGGGTCAGGATACTGAGAAGGATCCTGAACGAGCAGCATCACCTCCCGCGGATGCCAAGATAATCAACTTCATTTCGGGGGGATCCGACATTTGTGGAACTTCGTATTCGGCAGCAAAGAGACATGCAAAGGAAGCCAAAGCCGAAAGGGGAGACAAACCTGTCAGGATGACTACACTCACAACTGACAAAGTGATCACATTTGATGCTGATGACAGGGATACTGTCCAGGATCCTCACCATGATGCTCTGGTAATAACGTTATATGTGGCTAACCATTTTGTATGCAGGATATTGGTTGATAATGGCAGCTCCGTCAACATAATCCAACTAGAGACACTTAAAAGAATGAATGTATCTCCAATGGATATCACTTCGAAGTCCACCGTGCTTGTTGGGTTCAGCGGAGAGGCCAGAAACACAGTGGGAGAGATAAAGTTGCCGGTGTACGTTGAAGGAGTCAACTCGATACAACGTTTCTGTGTGATGGACTCTCTATCCTGCTATAACATTATACTGGGAAGACCGTGGATTCACGATATGAAGGCCGTGCCATCAACATATCACCAATGCATCAAGATACCTACCCCTTGGGGAGTTGTTAAAGTTGATAGCGATCAGCAGGAGGCGAAAGAATGCTACTCTTCCTCGATGAAATCCTCAGCCAAAACTAGTGCAGCATAGCAATTAAAGACGCGGGCCCAGGATATCGTGGAGGATCCGGAGCAGGATGTGAAGAAAGTTATCCTGGACCAGGATAACCCCGATATTTCGGTGCTCGTAGGGACCAATATCCCTCAGGATATTGAAGAACAATTAATTAACTTTTTGAAATGCAGGATGTCTACGTTTGCATGGAAGCATGAGGATATGACAGGCATATCCAAAGATATTATCACTCACAAGCTTGGAATTGATAAATCATTCAAGCCTGTGCAACAAAAAAGAAGGAAGTTTGCTCCTGAGCGGAACGCGATTATCCAGGAGGAAGTTGAAAGATTATTAAAGTCCAGAATGATCAGAGAGGTTAAGTTCCCAAGGTGGTTAGCAAACGTGGTTGTAGTACAGAAGAAGAATGGGAAATGGAGAGTTTGTGTAGACTACACAGACTTGAACAAAGCTTGTCCTAAAGACCCATTTCCTCTTCCCCATATTGATGCAATGGTAGATGCCACTGCCGGGCATGAAATGCTGACCTTCATGGACGCATCCTCAGGATTTCAACAGATCCAAATGGAGCCTTCTGACCAGGAGGATACCGCCTTCATGACACCAACAGGTATTTATTGTTATACAGCTATGCCTTTTGGTTTAAAAAATGCAGGTGCAACATACCAAAGATTGGTGAACATGATGTTCAAAGACAAACTGGGGGACACCATGGAGGTATATATCGATGATATGGTGGTGAAATCTAAAAAGTCTGAGGATCACCTCCAGGATATCAAGGGAGCATTTGATATCCTGGATCACTACAACATGAAGCTAAATCCTGCTAAATGCCATTTCGGAGTGGGGGCAGGGAAGTTTCTTGGATATATGGTGACAAAAAGGGGGATAGAAGCAAGCCCAGAGCAGATCAAAGCTATCCTAGACATAAAATCACCCTCAAATATGAAGGACGTACAAAGATTAACAGGCCGGGTAGCAGCTCTAAACAGATTTATCTCAAGATCCTCAGAAAAATGCAAAGACTTCTATGATATCCTAAAGAAGAACAAAAGATTTGAATGGGGGGAAAAGCATGAAGCAGCCCTGCAGGATTTGAAACGGTATCTTTCAACCGCACCTCTATTGATGAAGCCCGAAAATGGTGAACCACTATCCCTGTACCTTGCTGTGTCAGGGAATGCTGTAAGTGCCGTTCTTATAAAAGACCATGAAGGTCAGCAGTATCCTGTTTATTATGTTAGTAAAAGTTTGTTAGATGCTGAAACTAGGTATTCTCATTTAGAAAAATTGATATTAGCTCTAGTCATGGCATCAACAAAGCTTAGACATTATTTCGAGACACATAGGATACATGTTAAAACGAATTATCCTGTCAAAAATGTGCTTAGGAAACCAGAGATGTCAGGCAGGATGGCCAAGTGGTCAGTAAAGTTGAGTGCTTATGATTTAGTATATGAACCTAGAAGTGCCATAAAATCTCAGGCTTTAGCTGACTTTGTGGCTGACTTTAGTAGTGACATTCAGGACGAGGTAGACCTAGAAGTTAAACAGCTAGGAGAATCCTCAGGATCCTGGATATTATATACTGATGGTGCATCTAATGTAAGAGGAGTAGGATTAGGAATACTACTAAAATCGCCACAGGGGGATATATTACCCCAGGCTATTAGGTGTGAATTTCCTGCTACTAATAATGAAGCAGAGTATGAGGCTTTAATTGCAGGATTAGAGTTGGCTAAGAGCATGAGTATCAAAAATTTGCAAGTGTATGTTGACTCTTTGTTAATTACTAACCATTTTAATGGATCCTATGCAGTTAAGGGTGAGAAATTAATCGAATATCTCGATATTCTCAAAAAATTAGCAGGATATTTCGATGTTTTTATACTTGAACAGGTACCAAGGGAAGATAATGCTGAAGCGGATGCCCTAGCAAATTTGGGATCATCGATCAGGATACCTGAAGGGACGCAAATACCAATATTACATGTCTTATATCCTGCAACGAATCCTCAGGATAAAGAAGTAACTAGTATACAGAATTCTGGAGCAGAATATCCTGAGGAGGATCCTGAATCCTGGACGGCTCCAATCATGAGATATCTCAAAGAAGGACACATCCCTGGAAATGAAAATCCTAAGGCATTTAGGATGAAGGTATCACGGTTCACTATTATAAATAATATTTTATACAAGAAATCTCTCGCAGGACCGTATTTGAGATGCTTGGAGGATCTTGAAGCCAAAGAAGTACTTCAGGATATACATGAAGGGGATTGTGGTAACCATGCTGGGGGCAGGTCGTTATTCTCAAAAGTATTAAGAACAGGATATTATTGGCCAACAATGAGAAAAGATGCCGCAGAATATGCTTGAAGATGTGACGCATGTCAAAGACATAGTAACATACTGCATCAACCGGCTGAACCATTATATCCTATTGTTTCCCCTTGGCCATTTATGAAATGGGGTATGGATATAGTGGGAAAGCTACCAAAAGCTCCGGGAGGAAAAGTCTTTATGCTTGCAATGACGGATTATTTCTCTAAGTGGGTTGAAGCTGAAGCATTTGTTCAAGTTAGAGACCAAGAAGTAGTATCCTTCATAAAGAGGAATATCCTGACCAGATTTGGAGTACCAGCTGAGATAATCTGTGACAATGGTTCTCAGTTCATAAGTAAGAGGACTACAGACTTTTGCAAGAGTTGGGGAATCAAAATGATCACATCTACTCCGGTACATCCTCAAGCAAATGGACAAGCAGAATCCTCAAACAAAATAATTGTCAATAACTTAAAGAAAAGGCTTGGAGCCAAAAAAGGAAGATGGGCAGAAGAATTACCCTTTGTTTTATGAGCTGATAGGACAACGGTAAAGAATGCAACAGGTCAAACCCCATTTTCGTTGGTGTTTGGAGCAGAAGCAGTGATTCCAACGGAGATGACAATACCTACTGCAAGAGCTATCTTAAGTGATCCTGAGCAGAATCCCGAAGCCTTGAGTCAGGATTTAGATACTATAGATGAAAAGAGAGATGCAGCGAGGCTAAGGATGGCAGCATATCAACAGAGAATATCCAGGGCATATAACAAGAATATTAGAACTAGAAGATTTAAGGTTGGAGATTGGGTGTTAAGAAAGGCTTTCCAAAATACTACTAATCCTGCCGATGGCAAGTTAGCTCCAAAATGGGAAGGACCATATGAAGTTGAATCAGAAGCAGGGAAAGGAGCATATAGACTCAAGAATATGGAGGGGGATATGCTACCGAGATCTTGGAATGCTATACACCTTAAGCTCTATTTCAAGTGAGTTAGAATTTAATTTCTAACTCAGGATGGTATGAATTCTACTTCTTTTAAACATGTTTGGTTTAATTTGTTCTTTGTAACCTGATACTGACTTAAGCATCGGAGGGGTGTTAGCCAAGCTAACACCCACCTTAGTTTACATTTGTTTTGCAAGATATGTTTCAGGATATAGCTCCAGGATATGCACTCAGGATAACTCAGAAGATTAGAGGATTGGCCCCCTCTCTCACGATTAAGGGATACTGATCCCTTCACAGGTTTAAAGGTATTCACCTTTCTTCCGAATTGGGTTTAAACACCCCACCTGGAACGCAAGTTATTCAGGGATAGTTCAAGGTGGCGGGACCAGTCCATGTAAAAGTGGCTGACAATTTCGTTACCATTGGCTATATCCTGAATCCTAACGGTATATGAGGACTGATCACCCTCTCTCACGAAAGGGTATTTTCATACTCTCTAAGGTTTAAAGGTTTTCACCTTTCTAAGTCTTGGAGTTTATACACTCCCGCCTGTAGCGCATGAAAAATTGGGATTTTCCCCAGGATACAAAGGATTTATCTCCAGTACATCCTTGGGTTATACCCTCGGGACGTGAAAAATTGCTTATGCCATGAAAACTGACATTAAGTAGATTTCTAAGATACTTGAAGACATTGTACACAGGGGACATCCCTGCCAAGATCATGGTGTAAAGCTAAAAGAATGAAGTTTGCGACTAATGCACTAAGTACCTTGCACTGGGGACATCTTCATTGGAAGAGTTGCAAAGGGATTGAAGTTCGGTAATAGGATTATATCCTATGTCTGGTATGATCTTTCCTTTGTAAGCCTCATTTAAGTTTTTGGTAACATTATGTTAAGTATCCTGGCATATATCCTCAAAGTCCTTTTAAGGATATTTGATTAGGATGTTTGAAACTAGTATTGGCTTGGAACTTTGATCATCATCAAAACTTGGTTTTGAAGAGATAAACTATTTTTTACTTTCTAAAGAAATTTTTATAAAGTTAAAGGAACGTCTGGAGGATCTATAAAAGGCTTCTGCAGTATGTTTTTAAGCATACTGGTCAGGATATTTTGTAAAATAACAGTATGAAATTTTTACAAAGCCAAGACTTACACTAAACAAAGCAAAGTAACAGAAAATAAGTCAAAAGATAGTTATATTATTAACAAGTCAAAAGTTGTGCTTTTGGTTTCACCTTAAACTAAGGCCCATCCGCCAAAAGCACAATTAGTTTTTACCATATTTGTGTAACGGTTGCAGGATCTGTCTCAAAACAGGACCCGTCCACCTACAACCGTTACTATGTTCAAAACAAGTTATACTAATCGATGACCAAGGGCTTCATCCTAAAACCTAGGACCCATCCACCTTTGGTCATCACATTGTTCTAGTGCAGGAAAAGTAAATTGTTCAAGGACAGGAAAAGTAAATTGTTTATGCAACCACAACCATGAAATTAAAAAAAAATGGGCTCCGGCCTTGGCACATACATCCATCATCGCCCATTTCGCCGCCTAAGATGCGGCACCTTCTTGATCAGCAACCTCCTTGCCAGCATTCGCCCCAGCATCACCCTCAGGATTCTTCTCAGCACCATCACCAGCATTGGCGACCTCCTCTGCCACCTTAGAAGGCTCTTCACCAGTATGTTTTGCAGGATGAGCAACGGGATGACCTCCGAGGCCCTGTAGTTTCTCCTCCTAAGCCTTTACATTCCAGGAAGGGCATTCAAAACCCAGATCCATGGCCTCATAAGCCATCCTTATCCTGGCTTGGAGAAGAGAGATGACCACCGAAGCTTTTAGGCTATCCCGGTATGAGCTCATATTCTGCTGATATTGGAGAAGAGCGGCGTCTAGCTTGGCTTGAGCATCCTCATTAGCTTTATGGAGGGCGGCTTGATGTTCCTGAGTCATTGCCTTATATTTGTCTTCATAGTGCTGGGATTTGGCAGCTGCAATGGTTCCTTGATCAGCTATGGTGGCTTGAGCTTTCTCCAGCTGAATCTGCAACATCTTGTTAAGACCGCTAGCATCTTCGTATAAATGCATGAGGCGATCCAGACCCTGTCGATAAAGACACAGGTATTAATGTGAAAAATAAGCAGGATAAAGACTAACATACTTGTACAGGATATCGGAAAGAAAATTCTACCTGCTTGAGGAATGAGGTGGCTTCGTTAAACCCATGATTCTCAAGGGAGAATGTTTCAGAAACAGCTGGGGAGTCAGTCTCCTTTCTCTTCCGAGAGCTGGATGCCCTGGTCCTGGATGCCGGAGGACCTTTGGGGGCTGAAACAGTCTTTGAGGAGGTAGGCTTTGGTGTAGCAGCTGGCTTTGTCTTGGATTCTTGTTTGATGGGTTCAAGGCTGGAGTAGCAATCTAACTCATCAAGTTCGAAACCTTCAAGGTTGACGACTGGTACTACATAAGGGAAGATATTCTTAAAACTCATCATATTTTTGAAAAATAATTAACATATGAAATTGTGCTTACTTGACATTTCTGAGCTTGATTTTTGATGAGGATCTGTGAGAGACAGGGAAAAAGTTCTTTCAATGGCAGGAAGACGGTAGATTTCCTTGATCTTGGATTCGGATTCTGCGCTAGGAGGCACTAAATCTCTGAAATTCGCTGCATAAAAACATCAGAATATAAGTCCGGGATACAGTTTGAAGATATGATTGGGGATATTCCTAAAACCCTAAATCCTACCCTTGGTTAACCATTTAACCGGTAGATCGAAACCCTTATCAATGGAGTCTCTTTTGACGAAAAAGAATTTTCGTCGCCATCGATCCTCATTCTTGGTGGCTTTAAGGACCAAAGGGTTCTTGATGGAGAACAGAAGATAACGGTGATTGCCATGAGATCTCAACCGGTATGCTACGGGAAGGTCCTCAACAAGTAGGTTAGGAAAATGACGAGATTTGATTTGATCCAACACTATCAAGATTCGCCAAACCATTGGCATAACTTGGGCATAACTAAGGCCGGTGAGGTCGAAAAAGCTGGAGATAAAGGGTGGAAATGGATACCGGAGTCCAAGAGAGAAAGGATAAGCGAAAAAACAAACCCACTCGTCGGATGCTACATCCGATCGGGCTTCCTTGTCAAAGGGGCGAAAGACCGTTCCGGTGGGAAAGGCACCGGAGTCTTTGAGAGCAGCAATATCAGCATTATTGAAGCAGCAAATCTCCTTTGCTGGATCGGTGATAAAGTTTTGACTTATGAGGGTTGAGGTTGACCGGTCTGAGCGGGATTTCGTTCGTGGTACCATTGAGCAAATTAAGAAAAATCAAAGAAAGGAGATTAGAAAAGAAGATACCTGGTGCTTGCTCGCAGATAAGGATAACCGAGACAAGGAGTCCCTCGGTTAATATAGGATGAATATAGGGGGGTAAAAAGTAAATAACGCCTTGGAAGTTGCACCGCTGTCATTTCAAGAGTCTAGTCATATTAATTACCTTAAGCCATGAGATAAGATTTTTGAAATATATCCGTTGGATTGGTATCCCAACCGATATATTTGGGGACAATTGTTAGGGGTCATTTTCTTAACATATGTATCCTGACCAATATCCTGCCTTTGTTTGTTTGTGATCAGGATGCTGGAAGAGGATATTGCTAACATCTTGGGCGATATCCTGAGGCTTATTGAATTAACCACGTGCAGGTTAAGGGTTGAGACTTGCTAACGGTCAAGAGGACTTCTTCTCCACAAGACTCGGACGAATTTGTTGAGAAAGAGACGTTGAGCCCGAAAGACCAGGTCTACAACGTTCCAAGAAGGAATATTCGGTGGATCCCGCGAGTTTAGGGTAGTTAGTTATTTTATCTTTACTATAAATAGATGAGGCCGGATCAGCTTAGAACACAACAATTCACACTTACACTCTCGAACACTTACACTCTCTAGCTAATTGCAAACACCACACTTGTATTTCATATTCATTGTAACACTTAGTCGATCCGTACCACATCCCGCACTGTATCCTGATTTTTGAAGCAATTGAAGAACAAGGCAGCTGCGATTGTCAGCTCCCGAGGTTTTATGCCGGCGATCTAGATTGATCAAGGGCTTTCCTCGTACATCTCGTGTCGTTTACTTTATTTTTGCTCATTGTTTGATCATAGATACAGCTCAATATCCTGAGCCGTATCCTGAGTACTGTTTTTCCAAATAACTTAACAAGTATATTTCCAACACACTTTCTAGCACACTACCTCACAAAACTAATTTGATCACTTAATTGCTTCGGTAATTTTTGACCAAAACAGTGTGCTAGAAATGAGTGTCAAAAATATGTTAATCAAGTTATTTGCAAAAACAGTTTCAGGATACGGCTCAGGATATAGAGCTGTATCTATGATCAAACTATGAGCAAAAATGCAAAGGGTGACACGAGATGTACGAGGAAAGCCCTTGATCAATCTAGATCACCAGCACAAAACCTCGGGAGCTGACAATCGCAGCTGCCTTGTTCTTCTATTGCTTCTAATATCAAGATACAGTGCAGGATACGATGCGGATCAACTAGGTGTTACAATGTAATTTGAGTACAAGTGTTTGTGTGTAGTGATTGCTAGTAATTGGAGAGCAAAGTGTGCGAATGAAAGCGTGTGCCTTAACTTGATCCGATCATACTATTTATAGTAAAACGAAATCAACTAACTATCCTATTAAACCGGGATGCTTCGAATATTCCTCAAGTTAACGTTGCAGTCCCTGGTCTTTTGGGTTCAACGTCTTTAATCTAACCGATTAGCCCGAGTCTTGGGGGGAAGAAGTCTTCTTGAACGTTGGAGACTTGCACCTCCTAATCTGCACGTGATTAATTCGGTCAATACCAGGATATCGTACCAGGATGTTACCAATATCCTGATTACAAGTAAACAATCAAAAGCAGAATATTAGTCAGGATATATGTTCAGAAAATGACCCATAACAATTGTCCCCAAAATATATCTGTTGGTATACCAGTCCAACGGATATATTTTAAAACTTTATCCTGCAAACCGAGGTAATTAAAATGAGGCGACGTTTGATGTAGCTTTATGCAACTTCCAACACGGTTTTTACTCAATGGATATCCACTATGCCCCTATATCTTCTCTCTTCTTGTTTGAAAATCAGATATCATCAACAGAGTCTCCAGGTAATCGCTTATTCCTCCTTCATTTCCTGTTAATTTTTCCATCCTTCTTCCAATGGCCACCAGGACCCATTCCCAAACTGGTGAATCATCGGGCACCTTTGTTCAGCAAAATCTTCTCAAAAATCCCGAGAGAGAGATCTGTGCTTTCGATAACGCGGATATTTCCGCGCTGAGGGCCTCCGGCGCTTTCCCTGATGGCACGATTTTCAGGCCATTTGACCGATCAATTCGGTCGGATGTTTCTTCTGCCGAATGGGTTTGTTTTCCAGCATACCCTTTCTCGTTAGGTCTTCGATACCCATTTCCTGAATTCATAATGCAGTTTTTTTCGAACCACTGGTATCTCCTTTGCCCAAACAATGCCCATGGTTTGGAGGGTTCTAATCGTGCTTAACAAAATCAAACATCTTCACTGTCCTGATCTCTGCATCGAAGATATCCCAATCGCTTACCGCCTCTGATCACACGGTTCCAGCCGATTCTTACTTTTTTCAACTTCCAGCAAACCTCTCATTCTTAAAGCCACCAAAAACGAAGATAGATGGCCACGTAAATTCTTTTTCGTCAAGCGAGATTCCATCGATGAGGGTGCTAGCCTTCCGGTGGAGTGGTTAACCACCGGTAGGGTTTAGGTATTCAAGAATATCCAAAGACACTTTCAGGCCTCTGTCTTGTGCTAATATTTTCTTATTTGGTCTTTCTTGCAGTGAATTTTAAGGAAGTAGCTCCCCCTACTGCAGAATCTGAAAAAAGGATCAAAGCAATTTACCAACTAGCAGAAGGTGACAAGAGTTTTTCCACACACCTCCCAAGCTCCAGCCAATACTCATCATCGGAGATGTCTGGTAAGAGTTATTTTACAAACAATTGATAATATAACGAAAGAGCAATAAAAGTTTAGAATTCTCCTTTTATGCAGCACCAGCAAAAATCCCTGAAGTTTTCGACCTCGAGGAGTTAGACAGTTACTCCGATCAGGTCCAGGTCAAGAAGGAGCCTAGTCCCAAAGCTACAACTACATCTAAGCCCAGCAGTTCCAAAGCCATTATCATTCCCAAGCCATCACCTGCTACTAAACCATGGAGTTCAAATTCCCGCAAAAGGAAAGAGACCGATTCACCTTTGATTTCTGATACATTTCCCTATGAAAATCATGGGTTTATCGAAGCGAGCGGGTTCATGACCTCTTTTCTCAACCAGGTATATAGTCTTATTCCTTATCCTGCACATATATGTCAAATCAATATCCTGGTTATTATAATACCTGTGCTTTTGGATGTAGGGCCTTGAACGTCTGGTTCATCTATATCAAGAATCCTGTGAACTCAACAAGCGACTTGAGTCCAAATTGAAGAAAGCTGAGGTCACCATTTCCGACCAGGGCGTGATTGCTACTGCCAAATCCTGACATTACGAGGATAAGTTCAAGGCTATGACCCAGGAACACCAGGTTGCGCTTAATAAAGCTACTCTCGAGGCCCAAGCTCATCTCGACGCCGCCCACGCCCAACATGAACGGGACATGATCACTTACCGGGAGGACCTTAAGAGCTCCGTCGTTACTTCCCTTCTTCAGGCCAGGCTAAAGATGGCCAATGAAGCCAAAGCCCTGGGGTTCGAATGCCCTTCTTAGGATGTCGACGGTTGGGAGACCAAGCTAAGGAGTCTCGGCGGTGATCCTGTTAAACCTGCAGCTGAAAGGCCTTCAAAAGCGGTTAAAAAACCAACTGGTGCCAACAACGAAGCTGAGACGGATGTTCAAGCTAATCCTGAGACGGATGCTGCGATGAACGAAGAAGGCGCTGCCTCCTAAAACTTACCCCTTTCTTTTCCTTAATTTTGATTGTTATGGTTTGTTAAACAATTTACTTTTCACGTCTTTGAACAATTTTCGTTTAAATTTCAACAGTCAGATAACCAAAGGTGGATGGGTCCTAGGTTCTAGGATGAAGCCTTCGGTTATCACCTAGTATTGCTTATAATATTACTTCCTTGTGTTTTACTTACTGTTGCCTTTTAATTTTTTGTCATGCATTACTTAGTTTAAATTTTAGCTTTGCAAAAATTTGCGCAATTATTTTTTGAAAATATTCTCATCAATATACTCAGTGATATTCTACGAAGACTTTCGTCAAATAGGACTTCTCAAAATCCACACAATTCAGACAAAGTTTCTAAAAATAGTTTATTCTTCAAAATCTCAAATAATTTAAATATAGTTTTCAAAGAAAAAAGATGGTTTACTTAGCATTTATAAGCAAATTCAACTCTGATTTTTAAACCCAAGTATTGTATCCCAAATATTCCAAACCAAACATCCTGAATCATATTTCGAGAATATATTTCGAGAATATAGCCTAAAGATATATCCTAATCAGGATACTTAAACTTTAAACATAGTTTCAAAAGTTCAAAAAAGTTGTGTAAGATTCACAAAGGAAAGATCATACCAGGAACAGAGTACAACCCTGATATTGGACTTTACTCCTTTTGCAACTTTTGCCACAAAGATGTCCCCAGTTCGAGATACTTAGTATCTTAGGTCCCAATTTGATTTTCTGAGCTCCACACAATCGCCATAGGAGGAATGTCCCCTGTGCACGAAATCTTCGAACACTTAGAAAATTTTTGAATTCAAGTTTTGACCGTATGGACAATTCTTGTGTTACCGGGGTAAAACCCGAAAGCATTCTTGAGATAAATCCTTAGTATGTTGGGGAAAATCCCATAGGTATCTTGGGGAAAATCCCAAATTTTCATGCGCTACAGGCGGGAGTGTATAAACTCCAAGACTTAGAAAGGTGAAAACCTTTAAACCTTAGAGAGTATGAAAATACCCTTTCGCGAGAGAGGGTGATCAATCCTCATATACCTTAAGGGTCCCGGATATAGCCAACAGTGACGAAATTGTCAGCCACTTTTACATGAACTGGTCCCGCCACCTTGAACTATCCCTGGACAACTTGCGCTCCAGGCGGGGTGTTCAAACCCAATTCGTGAGAAAGGTGGATACCTTTAAACCTGTGAAGGGATCAGGATCCCTTAAACGTGAGAGAGGGGGCCAATCCTCTAATCTTTCGAAGTATCCTGAGTGTGCATCCTGGAGCTATATCCCGAAGCATATACTGCAAAACAATCGTAAGCTAAGGGGCTAACACCCCTCCGATGCTTAAGTCAGTAATGGGTTCAAAATAGTAAATAATATTAAACATATTAAAAGAGATAAAATTCATACCATCCTGAGTTAGAAATTAAATTCCTAACTCACTTGAAATAGAGCTTCAAATGTATAGCATTCCAGGATCTAAGTAGCATATCCCCCTCCATATTCTTGAGTCGGTATGCTCTTTTCCCTGATTCTGATTCAATCTCATAGGGTCCTTCCCAATTTGGGGCCAGCTTTCCGTCAGCATGATTAGTAGTATTCTGAAAAGCTTTTCTTAATACCCAATCTCCAACCTAGAACCTTCTAGTCCTTATATTCTTGTTATATGCTTTAGATATCCTTTGTTGATATGCTGTCATCCTTAGCCTTGCTGCATCTCTTGTCTCATCAATAGTATCCAATTCCTGGCATAGGATTTCAGGATTCTGCTCAGGATCCCAGAGGCTGGATCTTGCTGTAGGTACTACCATTTCTGTCGGGATCACCGCTTCTGCTCCAAATACCAAGGAAAACGGGGTTTGGCCAGTTACACTTTTCACTGTTGTCCTATCAGCCCATAAAACAAAGGGTAATTCTTCTGCCCATCTTCCTTTTTTTTGGCTCCTAGTCTCTTTTTGAGGTTGTTGACAATTATCTTGTTTGAGGATTCTGCTTGTCCATTTGCTTGAGGATGTACTGGTGTGGATGTGATCATTTTGATTCCCCAACTCTTGCAAAAGTCAGTAGTCCTTTTACTTATGAATTGAGATCCATTTTCACAAATTATTTCAGCCGGTACACCAAACCTAGTCAGGATATTCCTTTTTATGAAGGATACCACTCCTGATCTCTGACTTGAACAAATGCTTCAGCTTCAACCCACTTAGAGAAATAATCAGTCATTGCTAACATGAAGACTTTTCCTCCTGGAGCTTTTGGCCGTTTTCCCACTATATCCATTCCCCATTTCATGAACGGCCAAGGGGATACAATAGGATATAATGGCCCTGCAGGCTGATGTAGTATGTTGCTATGTCTTTGACATGCATCACACCTTCGAGCATATTCTGCAGCATCTTTTCTCATGGTAGGCCAATAATATCCTGTTCTTAATGCCTTTGAGAACAACAACCTGCCCCCAGTATGGTTACCACAATCCCCTTCGTGTATATCCTGAAGCACTTCCTTGGTTTCAGGATCCTCTAAGCACCTCAGATATGGTCCTGCAAGAGATTTCTTATACAAGACATTATTTATAATAGTGAATCGTGATACCTTCATTCTAAAGGCCTTAGGATTCTCGTCCTTTGGGATGTGTCCTTCCTTGAGATATCTTACGATTGGAGCCATCCAAGACTTAGGATCCTTCGCAGGATACTCATCAGGATCCGGAACACTTAGAACTTCCTTATCCTGAGGATCCGTCGCAGGATATAGGATATGTAATATTGGTATTCGGGTTCCTTCCGGTATCCTGACTGATGATCCTAGATTTCCCAAGGCATCAGCTTCAGCATTATCCTCTCTTGGTACCTATTCAAGTGTACAAATATCGAAATATCCTGCTAATTTTTTAAGAATTTCGAGATACTCGATTAACTTCTCACCTTTAACTGCATAGGTTCCATTAAAATGATTAGTGATTAACAAAGAATCAACATATACTTGCAAACTCTTGATATTCATACTTTTAGCCAATTCTAATCCTGCAATTAAAGCTTCATATTCTACTTCATTATTAGTGGCAGGAAACTCACATCTAATAGCCTGGGGTAATATGTCCCCCTGTGGCGATTTTAGTAGTATACCCAAACCTACACCTCTTACATTAGACGCACCATCAGTATATAGTGTCCAAATATCTGAGTTTTCACCTAGCTGTTGCACTTCTAGGTCGGCTTCTTCTTGTAAATCATTACTAAAATCAGCCACAAAGTCCGCTAGAGCCTGAGACTTTATAGCATTTCTAGGTTCGTAAACTAAGACATAAGCACTTAATTTAACAGACCACTTAGCCACCCTACCAGACATTTGAGGTTTCCTAAGCACATTTTTAATAGGATAATTGGTTTTAACATGAATCCTATGTGTTTCAAAGTAATGTCTAAGTTTCGTTGAGGCCATAACTAGGGTTAATATTAATTTTTCTAAGTGTGAATATCTAGTTTCAGCATCTAGTAAACTTTTACTAACATAATAGATAGGATACTGCTGACCTTCGTGACCCTTTACCAAGTAATGACTTTATCATCCGTAAACATGGTCATCCTTGTGGGCTCATCTCCTATTTCCTCATTAGCCTTCCTGGCATGCCTCTTAGCTGTAGAGTAAGAAGTTCCACATATGTCAGATCCTCCAGAGATAAAGTTAATTATCTTGGCATCTGGTGATGGAGATGCAGCTCTCTCAGGATCCTGGTCAGTATCCTGAGCTTTCTTCTTTCTACCGAGGAATTCTTTCAAGTATCCTTTGCTCAGCAAGTAGCTTATCTCCTTTCTCAAGGCTATGCAATCATCTGTCATGTGCCCAAAGTCTTCATGGAAGGCACATTATTTAGATTTATCCTTCCAATCTGTATTCCTTGGATTCTTTTTCGGTCACCTAGCTTTGTCCCCCAGTCCCTGCATAGCATACATTAACTCAGGAACATTTACAGAAAAACAATACTCTGAGATTTCAGGATATTTTTCATCGTCCTCATCTTCAACAACATTCACTCTCTTATTATCGTTCTTAGCATATGGCTTTGAACGATACTATTTGTAGGAAGATTCTGACTTCCTATTTGTCAATTCATATGTTGAAGATGTGTTCATCTTCTCATGCATTTTGTTGTCATCTTCAAGCCTTATGTATCTCAAATCCCTATTCCGAGCTTCATCTAAATTCCTGCAAGGATTTATTACAACATCCTGATAAAATTGACAATCCTTCCGTAACCCCATTTTGAACGCTTGTACTGTCGTAGCAACATCAAGATTCGGGATATCCAGGGATTCTCTACTAAACATAATCCCTTAGGGATTCTTGTGATCCTTGTGTTATCCTGTAAAGATCACTTGTTAGTTTCTCAAAGCTCCTGCTACAAGAAAATTGACTGATAAACAAATTAACTAAATGAGAAAATGATGTAATTGAATAAGGTGGAACATTTAAAAGCCATTTTAAGGTCGATCCTGTTAAAGTTGAACCGAAGCCTTTGCATAAGCATGCTTCCTTAAGTTCTGGTGGGATTGGATTTATTTCCATCATTTCCCTATACTGGGCAATATGCTCCTCAGGATCTGTCGTCCCATCATACAACTTCATGCTGGGAGTCTGGAATCTTTTTGGAATTTCAGCATCACAAATTGGATGAGCAAATCGGGATATCCTGTGACTATCCTGGGATACTTCCGGTATAGGCTGCACTGCTCCAGGAACACTTGATATCATATCCTTCAATTTTTGAAGTTCCCTGGTCAATGCTGGTGTTACACCTATATCCTGCAAAGAATCAGAATTATTAGTAGCAGGGATACTGATATTGGCAAACATGTTACCAGCCTGTTGACTTTTGCCATATCCTAGACCATATCCTGGGCCATATCCTAGATCCCTCACGGTCGATATCCTAGCGGATAATGGTATCTCCAGCATGTTGCTCCGGGACTGACTCGGTATCATGTTGCCTTGATTATCCTCGGTAAATGTTGCTGAACTAAAGTTCAGCATCCTGGGTTGTTGAGGAGTAGTTGTATCCTCCACAGGTTTCCTGGAGTTTGACTTCAAGAGTTGTATATCCTTCATGATTGTCTGGTTAGTTTCTTGCTGCCTCTTCATTTGTTCCTGTATACTTACCAAACGAAGACAAAATTTCATCATTAGAAGCAAGGATATGGGTTCTCCCTGAATTTCCGGATCCAGAAACATTCTGAGCAGCAGGAATTTCTCTCGGTGGGTGGCTTTCATTTCTCCTCTGAAAAGTTTGAACTTGTGAAGGTGGAGGAGGTAATGAACCAGCAGCAGCAGAGGTTGAAACAGACATGGAAGAAGAGTTCAAATTCGATTGAGAAGTCATTAGAAATAGTTTTGAAAAGAATTTCGAAAACAGAAGACCGAGTAATGATTTTAACAAAGTATTGATTAAAAATAGCACCACTTGCCCCACGGTGGGCGCCAAATTGTTTTGGTAAAAAATTACCGAAGCAATTAAGTGATCAAATTAGTTAAGTGACGTAGTCTTCTAGAAATGAGTGTCAAAACTATGTTAAGCAAGTTATTTGCAAAAACAGTTTCAGGATACGGCTCAGGATATAGAGCTGTATCTATGATCAAACTATGAGCAAAAATGCAAAGGGTGACACGAGATGTAC
This sequence comes from Helianthus tuberosus, assembly GCA_030545235.1. Lineage (NCBI taxonomy): Eukaryota > Viridiplantae > Streptophyta > Magnoliopsida > Asterales > Asteraceae > Helianthus > Helianthus tuberosus. The sequence continues at coordinate 33,201,297 of CM060393.1, forward strand.
GAGGAAAGCCCTTGATCAATCTAGATCGCCGGCACAAAACCTCGGGAGCTGACAATCGCAGCTGCCTTGTTCTTCTATTGCTTCTAATATCAGGATACAGTGCAGGATATGATGCGGATTAACTAGGTGTTACAATGTAATTTGAGTACAAGTGTTTGTGTGTAGTGATTGCTAGTAACTAGAGAGCAAAGTGTGCGAATGAAAGCGTGTGCCTTAACTTGATCCGATCATACTATTTATAGTTAAACGAAATCAACTATCCTATTAAACCGGGATGCTTTGAATATTCCTCAAGTTAACGTTGCAGTCCTGGTCTTTCGGGTTCAACGTCTTTAATCTAACCGATTAGCCCGAGTCTTGGGGGGAAGAAGTCTTCTTGAACGTTGGAGACTTGCACCTCCTAATCTGCACGTGATTAATTCGGTCAATACCAGGATATCGTACCAGGATGTTACCAATATCCTGATCCGGTATCCTGATTACAAGTAAACAATCAAAAGCAGAATATTAGTCAGGATATATGTTCAGAAAATGATCCATAACAAATATCATCCTGTAAAGTTTAAACAATAATGCCAGCCATTGTTAAATAGAAGGAAAGCTCATGCGACCTTCAAGAGTCAAAAGTATAAACAATTATGCCCCACAACACCAATGACCAATGACCAATGTCTCAATACAATGAAAGCAACAGCTGATCTTCTAGAGCAACAAGTGCTAAATCTTGTTTCAGTTTAATAATAAAACAACTTCAGCATTCAGTATTTCGTGCTGACTTTTCAGATCAAATGTACAGCATTCAAGATTCAACATTTTTTTAAACGGTAAGACAATACGTAATTCGGATTAGGTTTATCGTTGTATGAGCTGCTTGTTGATATTGACTCCAAAAAAGAAACCGTAATCCCACAAGATTTTACCCTGAAAGTTGCATAAGTCTGCCACGTGCCTCTGTTTGTGCAGATAATATGAATTTAGTATTCTCCACAAATAGCAAAACATCCTAGGGCTGTTCACAAAGCTCGCGGCTCGCTCGAAAGAAGTTCGAGAAAAACTAGCTAAAAACTCAATTGGAGATGACATGAGCCGAGCTGGCTCATTTTGTGATTGAGCCGAGCTTGAGGCAAGCTCGGCTCGTTGGCTCGTTCTTAGGCTCGTTTAACTTTAAGCTAGAGCTCGAGCTGAGACAACTGATGAGTCGCCTTAATTAATTTCAAGCTTGAGCTCGATCTCAACATGGCTCGACTCGTTTAACAACCCAACCAACCAATTCTGGTTGAGGACTTTCATCAAGCACCTTGCGTGCATGCCCCAAAAACATCATACATGGAATAGAAATTGATCATCATCAAAGATTGGATGAAAATTAGAACGAAGGTTATATGTGTTAGCACTAACCATTTAGACCCTCTGGTACATACACCAACCACATGTTTTTGACTCAAATTATTGGGGTTAGGGTTTAAGGTGGAATATAGAACTCGATGATTAGAAAATTACACTGGAGAGAACACCGTCAGACCCTTCCCCGATGATGCTGTTGTAGTTGGATTGATCTGAATGGAGTTTCAGTAACCGCTTAGAATTGATGTTGGAATTGGGGTCACCTGCTCCTTTTTGGTTAAAAACAGGAGTTGTGGTTAGAATTGATCGATTACTTCTCTGGTGGTTCCTTGTCAAACATCGTAGTTGACAGATTCATTGTTTCAATAGTGAAGGATTGAAGGGGTTGATACCAACCGGTAGTAGCAACTCGTGGACAAGTCTGATTCTCTGTTTCCATTTTTGTTTTCTAATTTTTTTTTAATTTTTTTTTTGACAATTGCATATTTCCCTTCAAAAATCTGCTTAATTCCGTATTTACCCAACTTAAAATTAAAATTGCATATATTCTCTTCCTTAATTATTAAAATTGCATATATCCTCTTCTTTAACTAATATAATTGCAAATTTACCCATTTTGATTTATTTTATTAAAAACAAGTTATATAATAACTTTTTTACCCTTATTTTTACTAAAACTTAAAGTAATACAAATTTATTCATTTTACTAGTCTTTGTGGATTTTTCACAATTCTTTAAAAAAATACATATTTATTCACTTTTACTATTTTTACTAAAACTTAAACACTGAAATAAACCGCTAAATTAGTAAAAATCTACAAAACTAGTAAAAATGAATAAACATGTAATTTTTTAAGTTTTAGTAAAAATAAGGGTAAAAAGTCATTATATAACTTGTTTTTAATAAAATAAATCAAAGTGGGTAAATTTGTAATTTTATTAGTTAAGGAAGGGGATATTTGCAATTTTAATTTTAAGTTGGGTAAATACGCAATTAAGAAGTTTATTAAGGGGAAATATTCAATTGTCCCTTTTTTCACTATTCGAGGTGTGGTTCCATTTCGTCAATTATATATTTATTAAACCCATTAAGTCTGATCGTCTTTGAAATCGATATCCACCGTTGGATCTTGCTGAAATAAAATCTTGACCATTTAAACTCTATTTTTAACCGTTAACATGACTGTTCATGATAATTTTGTACGCTGTTAGTTAGCTTCCATCATTTTCGGTCCATCTTCTCCACTAAGCACGGTTGCTACAAAACAGGGACGTGGGTACCCTATTCTCTTAGACATCCAGAAAGACCAAATTACCGCTGGCTGTAACAACCCGCACTTTCGTGCGCTGTTACTACTCGCTATACTCGTTACGCCTAGCACCAGAGATTCGGATCAAAATGTGACTATATCGCTTACATCGCTATTTCGCAGTATAATCGCATATTACGCATGTTTTATCGCTATAACACATGGCATCGCACACACTAACGCTCACGATGACGTTGAGTGAGGACCTATTCTACCCTCCTCGATAGACGTGATGCGTCGCAGACTAACACATATTCGAAACAAAACGCGGTTATTGTATCACAACTTGGAAATATGAATGTTTATATACAACCCTTTATGACTAATTATAATAATAAGCATATATATATGTATGGTTATGAGTAAGCAAACTATCGCAACGCTTGGCGAACAAAACGAAACATCGAAACGCAATTCGTCGGAGACCACCGATCAAATGACCATTCGATCGGATGGCCATCCGATCGGGTGACCATCCGATCCATGGCACACTATCACCTTCTCGCCTCTTCACCTATAAATAACACTTGTCACATCACTTGAACAGTTTCTACCTCAAATCGCGATTCTTGTAAGTTTCTATTTCTCTCGATTACTCGCGATTCTTGTAAGTTTCTACCTCAAATCTTGTACTTCTATGATCTACACACACTTCTTCATCATTTTCACCTTTGAATCTTAACCTTTGACCGTGAAATCGGTAGATTTGAGGTGTTCTAGGGTAATGTCATCATGGAGTTCTTATGAACTTCAAGTGTTGGCCTCATTCCACCAAGAACAACTCGGATCTGAAGGATTTCCACATGATTATACAATACTATCGCATAGATCTGAACATTTTCAAGATTGAAATACGGTTTTCCAACTTTCTTTCAACTCTTTTACACTCAACGCACTCAAAACCGATAGAATCGGAGCTTGTTCTGATCGTCTACTCTTTCTTAGTAATGTGTTGGTCCAAGATCTGAATTCTATCCAAGAGACAACTGATTTCGGGTTAAACATGAACAACCGTCTCGAACAATTAACTGGTCGGACTAGGGTGATTCCTGTTCGATCGGATAACTTAGGTCATGATGGGGTTTTTGTTGTTTAACACGTTGTCATACCGTCTCGAGCAAACCGCAAAAACTCTCAGAATAATCAAGTGCCAAGACGATCAGGTCGTTTGGACGGATTGCCGTCCGATCGGATTGCACTTGGTCTCAGCACTTAAACTTTTTATTCAACTTTCAAAGATCTGAACGTCGAATGGATTGCCATCCGATCGAACGACCATTCGACCATGTGATATTTGGACTTCGACACTTAATCATTTTCTTAATTTTCAAGATCATCAGTAACTAACGGATTGCCAACCGATCGGATTGCTATCCGATCGAGTGACAATCCTGCTGTGAACTTGTTCTCAAACTAAAGTGTCCCGCCAATCGGATTGTTATCTGATCGAACGACCATTCGATCGACGACCTGAAAGGTAGAGATACTTCTCTGTTTTCAAAATGCTACAACAAAAACTTCAAAGCCATCATGCACAAACACATCCATCCCAAACGAATGTCAATCCGACCGAATGGCCATCCGAACGGATTGACATCCAATCGAATGACCATCCGATCGGATTGCCATCCGATCGGATTACCATTCGACACTTGGTTCACTCACCACCGTTTAACGCACCGTTCAACGCTTATCGCAATCATTCCGTAATCAGGCTAATCTCAGATGCGCTCCCTTCAATCCAAGATTGTGTTTACTTGGTGAACACGAACTGTGAGTATACTCGAACTCTTTTTATCGCATTTTGGGTGTAACATACGTTCCTATTAAATCGAATTTATCAAAACGAATTATTCAATCAAACTGTTTATCACTTGCGAATAACTGTTATGCATATTTACATGTGATGCTAGTTACATATGTGTTAGGACTTTTACTCGCGAGGTCCCGCCTTAACTAGTATAGTACTATAGCACCCGACGGGGTTTAGTTAGGATGAATAGCAATCGCAATCGCAGCTCGAGATACTTAGCTAGTAGTATCTGTCTAATATATGTGTTGAGGTATCTCGTTTATGTATGTGGTAATTCGCAGCACTTTTACCTACTATGTTTCGCTATCATAACTTGTATACTCGCCAATACTTTTGTATTGACGTTGTTTTTAACATATGTTGCAGGTTCAGTCGCAGTCTACATCAAATCAAGCTAGGAAGTCTAGAAACACACCTAAAATCTAGGTTTTCGGATTGTATTGTTTGAGAGAACATGAAATTCGTGACAGCTTATGTGATTGTAATTGTTTATTAGTATGGGATAATGAACGCATTAAATACTGTCGCAATATAGTTGTTATGGATTCTCTTGAGCAATCCGATTCGCCTAGTGTCGCGCCCCGATGATTCCGCCATCGGTTGGGATGTGACAGATTGGTATCAGAGCCATAACTATAGGGAATTAGGTCAAACTTGACCTAGTCCGGGTCGATGTCTTAGAAATGACCTAGTCTATAGTCTAAGTACCAACGGGCCGACCCGTGCGAACCCAGAAGGATTTGCACGGGCCTACTTGATACTCTCGTTCGAATCCGCTAAAAACTACAACTTCGCGTGAACACCGCATACTACAACTTCACACGAAGAGCCTTTCCTAAGGCTGGAATATTACTTAGCCTTTCCTAAGGCCAACACAATACACAGGTTTTCGAAAATACTCGCGTAACACAACCGAGTGGTCCAGTCGAGATCAGGCGTGAAAACCAAGAACTCTCGATAAGATCGCTCACTCGATGCATTTTTCCAAGCACGAGAACTTTCCGTTGAGCTAGGAGTGACATCCACATCTGAGCGAATGTCTCCATTTCAAAATCTAGTGGAACTCCCGAATTTATTCGATGAGCACAACCACCGCTAGGAACAAAGTTATTAAGTCAGGGGTGAAACCCGTATCTTAATAAATCGTTCCACTCTCTATAAAATGGTTTTCAAAAGCTCCCACCAAGGACTTGGCTATAACGATGACTCAAGCCACGTGATGACTAGGAGGACGAATGCCAAGAGCTGTATCCCAGTGGAAGCATAGTCTTCTAGGGCAACGCGCGTGCACGAACTTGTTGAGAATAGTCGAGTTACTTTGGGTAGTCGACGCCTAAACACCCGTGGCACTCTATCTACTTATTTTCTAACTTGCAATCACTGATTTTACGCTTCCTCGAACTCATTTACGCTTATGTGTCGACGGTTTAATTTTACGCTTAAACGATTTCTCTATGAAGGGGTAAGGTCCCAAAAACCTTGTAACAAGTACTTAGGACCATACCACAACCGGGTTGAATCAGCCCTTCTGACCTTGCGCGGCCGCGCACCGGTCCTATAAAGAAGACTTAAAAGACAGATAGCAGACAACACTTGCGCGCCAAAAGGAAATCATAAATCCTTGCGCTTTCCTCCATAAACAAAGGATGAAAATCCTAAGTTAAACACTTCCGCCTAACAGTATCTAGACTTGGTTATTATTTACCCAATTGGTGCCACACGATAAGGAGTCACACAGGATTATGGCAATAACCTTCTAGAAGGACCCAATCGTGCACCACTAAACGGTTACAACCGTCTGAACACGTGTCATCACCTCAGGCATCCCTGAAATCACGATGATGGCATGAAGTTGGAGAGAAAACTCCTCTTGATCACTTTCCACGTGGCAAACCCCCATCCATAGATCTAAACAGCGATCAGTGTACACTCACATCGGATCGAGAAGCTTAACGGAAGGAAATGTAACCGCTTATGGGGTTAGCATCTTCCGTCAACATTTCACCAACGAATTTTCCCGCCCAAAACTCTTGGCTATAAATATGAGAACAATTCAAGGTATGAAATTCAAGTTACACACACTTCGTCAATACCTCTTCTTCTTCTTCTTCTTCATAAACACATACTTATTCTCACGCTGGAGTCGGGTCAAGGAGAGAACTCATTTCTCCCCTTGACGAGGCTAACGGTGCTTTGTTTTGAAGAGTTTACCGGAGAAGAAGGTCAATTACATCGAATCAAACGAGAGAGAATGACCCCCCCCCCCCCTTTTATGCAGATCCAAACCCCCTAGATAATTTGATTCTGGTCAATTATCTAGTGTTTCTTCATTGGCGCCCACCGATTTCTCTGTTTCGTCCAATTTTCTCTCGTTTTTGATCTACCCAGTTGATTCCATCTGCATATGGAAGAAACGTCGTCTCATCGGCAAACCGGCCCTCGGCCGAATGTCGGAAACAACTTTCAGGTTGAAGGAATTCCAGAGGATGCCTTGGATGGCAACGAGGTTCAATCCAATCGAGGGAACGAACCTGTCACTCCAGGAATGCTACCAGAGAACCCTGTGCACTCAATTCTACCCCCAGGAGAAACTCCAATCTCCTGGTACGTCAGGTCTCAAGGGGCACTAAATGCAGTATACACACAACTGTGTGCACAGACTGCTCCCTTAACTCAGTCACGGAGACCAGGATCTCGTGCTAATGCTTCCCAACGCGAGGATCCATCTTACGAAAATACAGAGGTTTACTCTAAATCTACATCAAGATATGAGTACACCCAATCAGGAAGTCATCAGAGAGAATATCGAGATGAATCACACCCTCACCGAAGACAATCAGTTCACACTAGGTTGGGTCCTCAACGGAACACTCACACCGATGAATCTGATCCAACTTACCGTGTGGGTGAAAGTACCAGCGTGTTTAACCGATTGCAGCCCAATTACAACAAGTGCAGACCTCGTGCGGTTTACAACCCTGAGGCTGAGCACAATTACAATTTGATTTACCGCCCTGCGGAAGCAGCGGAAAATTCGAAGTTCATCATGGAGATAGCTCTAGCCCCGCTAGAGAAAGCAAAACTGCCGTCTAATGTGGGAAAGTTCAAAAGGCTGACAGATCCGGATGATGGTGCCATCTATTCGTACAGACCCTACCATTTAAGAGTGTTTACAAGCACAGGGTTGGTTGGGGGCTGGACCCTACCATTATGGTGCCATCTATTCGTACAGACCCTAACTGGCGCTGCGAGAATCTGGTTCGATAACTTGCCAATCGGGAGAATCACATCGTGGAAAGATCTGCGCGAAAAATTTCTGACTCATTTCAGCCAACAACGACGATCTATCCGCGATACATCTGATGTGATGAGCATTTGGCGTCATGACGATGAAAATCTGGAAGACTTTATCACCAGATATAATAAGGAGGTACTTGAGATTGGCGGCGTCCATGAGCAACTAATTCGCGCTCAATTTAAGTACGCAGTTCGGTGGGATGATATGATTAAAGTCCTATCTGGGACAGAAGGTCTCCCAAAGAGATTGGAGAAAGTGATGGCAGCGGCTAAGGTTTATGCTCAAATGGAAAAGAACCTTACCACAAATAGGCCACCGCCACCACATAATCGACCCGTGGATTTAAGCTCAACTGGCGGGAGGAAGTTCAAGAAAACATGGCGTGATTCTGGCTCAGGCAACCATTCATCTGAAGATGCTCGAGCAACAATCAACAAGCTTACCGCGCAGAGGGAAACCAAACAGGAGAATAGGGAGAGACAATGGACTCCCTTAACTAAGACCCCGGCAGAAGTTTTGAGCACCGAAGATTATCAGTTCAAGCCTCCAATCCCCATGAAAAACAAGCGTAGACAAGACCCTGCCTAGTATTGTGAGTACCACAAGGACAGTGATCATACCACTAACAATTGCATTTCCTTGCGCACAGAAATAGAAAAGGCCCTCAAAAGCGGCGAGCTCACACATTTGCTTCAAAATGTGCGCAAGGAAATAAAGCAGATAACTCGGGGAGAGGAGGGCCCGAGCAAGAGGGCGAAAACTTAAGAGGCAACTCTATGACTTCCCCGCGGGAAAAACACAGTTTATCAAGATACAGCGGGAAAATAGAGCATAAGTTAAGTTTCATATATTTATTAGCAAACTTTGTAATGGCCTCTGCGCCCTATCCCCAAATAAACAGCAAAGTTTCTATTATTCTTGTGTTTTTCTTACAAAGTGCATGCAATTTCTTTTAGTAAGCGCAAAAACATTATGGTAATTACAAAACAAAGCATCATGCACGGTCAGTGATTACGTCACAAACGACCATAAGTTCAAACATGAGCTTTATACCATCTTCATTCGCCTTACTCAAGCAAAGTAATTGTATTCATTCAAAATATTGTAAATTAAAAACACGACATACTATTCTTGGCGTATAAATACGCCTTAAAAACTATCAAACACGGTAGTGTTTTAGTTACTTGCGCAACAGCGCACCAACAAAGAAAGGGATATACATCCCAAATATTACAGAAAATTGTTCAATACAATTTCAAAAGAACCTACACTAAATCTTCACCCTCATCCGGAAAGATTTCCTTTAGTTGTGCCACGTGATCATCAGATTGCAGCGCAACATTTGTAAGATCCATAACGGGAAGCTGCAAGTTGTTAAATTCTGCCTTCAAAGTAGTAAGCGCAGCACCAGTGTTAACGCCATAAGTTGTGGATTTGCTGGTATCCCAATCGACCTTCAAAGCGCTATTCACATGATGAGAACACTCAGCATATCCTTGGGCATACCCGTCTTTTCGCGCAGCAACAACTAAACGCGCAACGGTTTTATCCAACTCTTCAGAATTCAACACTGATTCAACAACCTATGAAAACAAGAGGGTAAATAACAAGAAGGCACACAAACATTTCCACAACGAAAAATAAGAAGCAACTTACACAGGCAATTCCATGATCTTTCAGCCACGCCATATCACTCTTTAAAGGTTCAAGCTCGCTTTCCGCTGTGGCCCGCGCCGTTTCAGAATTCTCCAATTTTTCTTCGGTTTCAGTCAAACGGCGAGAGGTTTCAGCCCTTTCGGAATGCGCAAGTTCCAAATCCTTTTTAAGTTGTTCCTGGTCAGAAAGCAAAGCAGTAAGTTCTTCTAACTCTTTATCTCTAAGAGCAAGAGTAGCGCAAGCTTGTACCTTTCGTTGCTCACTGCGCTCCCTATGAGAACGCGCTTCTTCAAGCGCAGCTTCTGCATCAGCCTTCTCTTTCTTCAACTTTTCTACCTCTGCATCCTGTTTCTTCAGTTTTTCAATCTCAGCCTTGAGATTATTAATGATGTTGCGGAGATTTACCTTCTCAGCATTATCTTTTTCGCAAATTTTCTTCCAGTTTTTGTGTTCCTCGGAAAGTAGGGCAGCTTCGGCTTCCGCTTTCCTCTTCCAACCCGCAACAGACCGTTCCTCAGTTTTACGATCAGCCTCAAACTTGGCTTGATCAGCTTCCAATTTAGCTTTTAACTGAGCCAAGCGCCTTTCATCATTAGCAAACTTCTTTTGTGACACCCTGAAAGCCTCCCAATCTTTATGCATACTATGCCACTCACGCACTATGCGATGAGTGGTAGAAACATGAGAAGCAGTCTCCTCAAGGTAAGCACGATAAGTTTGTTCATGAGGTCGGCTTTCTTGAAATTTGATCTCCCCAGGTGGAAATATCCCCTGCAACCAATCTCGGCACACGCGCCAATCCAAGAAAGTATCACCTTTCTTCAAATTCCAAACAGGAGCATGAAGCTCGGAAGCATCCTTCTCCGAATAAGTTCTATAATAATCCCCCAAGGTTTCCTTTGGGCGGATTGGAGAATTTGTGCCAGCACCAGAAAATGAGCCTGGCTCCTCGACAGTAACTTTCTCAACACGCTCAGGCAAAACATCAGAAGGTTTGGGAGAAAAAGTTGAAGCGGGAGTTTTCTTAGCAGTTTTTTCTTTTTCCAAGTCTTGAGCAACAGTTTCAGGAGTTCGTGGATTACCAGCGCCATCCACAACCCCTGGACTAACAACCCTTTCAACTTCTGCAGTAACATCAACAGGCTTGTCAGCCTCAATAGTCCTCTCTGCACCACCCTCAGGAACCTCATAAGTTTTTAACTGATCAGCAGTGGAAGCATGCGGAGGAGAGGGTGGGAGTTCTTCATTAACCACAGGCGGCGGTTCTGTGGGAACAGGAGAAACAGGAACTTCTGAAAAAACAAAATCCGTAAATACCTATTGCGCCTGAGGAAAAAGAGCAAAGGAAACACTTACTAGGAGCAGATTCAGAAATAAAAGCATCCAGATTGCCTTTCCTGGTAATTTTCTTCCTCTGAATCTTCTTTGAGGGCTGACCCTCAGCTTCAGCATCAGTCTGTTTCCTTTTACCCGCCTTCTTTCGCACCAAGTGTTCGGGGCTGGACTCCAAGTCAATGGGCTCATCTGGGTTGGATGGAGGGATATCAGCAGTATCTCTCGGTTCAGGTTTCGGCCTCCTAACAGTAACTGCAGGCGCAAGACCCTCCAAAGAGTCAAAAACCACCATATAATCACACCAGGAGTCAGAAGAACGGCGCATACCTTTCTTCTCTCCTCCAACATTTTTAACTTTGGAGGATTGAGTTTTTTCAGCATCACTCTTTTTAGGCACAACATTACTAATCGTCGCGCATTTCTTCTTCTCAGGGCCTATGCCCAAATTTGACAACTCACCTACGGAAGCGCAAAGAACAATTTACTCAGAAGCGCACCAGAAAAAAGCAAGCAGTGAACCAATATGCACATAGCTTACCAGCACTAGCAGCAGGCTGAACAGACAGATCCGCATCCTGCGGAAGAACAAAGTTTTTTACGATTCTATGGTACCAAAGCTCTTCGTCGGGTCTCTTCTTAATGGTACCCATCTTTCCGCCTTCCCTCTTGAATGCAACAACATACAGCGAAACAACTACAAGGGAAGAAGGGCAGGTTCAAAAAAAAAAAAAAAAAGAAGGAAAAACCCCAATCTTACCATGACCATCCTCCATGTACACCGGCTTGTCATCCCGGTCCATTTTCCAATTCAAGCTCATACTGGCACCAACAAGGGCTTTCTCCGGTAGGGCGATATTGGGAACATCCTTCAGATCTTGATACCAGTTCTCGTCAACAGGGGTCTGAATCGTTTCAGTAGGAACATCTTCCTTTCCCCTTAAAACCATCCTCACCGGAATCACCCCAGCCTTGATGAAGAAAAATTTTTGCTTCCAATCATGGAAAGATTTTGGAGGATGCTGCAAAATCTTCTTTGCAGACGCCCTCTAAACAAACGAGTAGATCCCTTGGGTACATTGCATTTGGTGAAAAACCCTAAATCGAAGAACAGTCGGCTCAATGTGCATTGTCCGACACACAAACTCAAAGTGTCGAACCCTAACCATGCCAATAGGGTGAAGCTGAGAAATATGAAACTTGTAGTAACCGAAAATTTCGAGGAAAAAATTTGTTACAGGCAAACGAAAGTTGCCTTCACAAAAGAAATCCCAAAATAAAGTAATATACCCAGCCAGAGCAACCATCGCTGTCTGACCCTCCTCAGGGTACAAGGCACCCCAGGTCTCCGAAAATCTGAGATTTTGAATCAAGCCATCAAAAGTTGCCCTAGGCCACTTTAACGGTGGAAGTTCAGCAGACATTTCTTCGGATAAGTCTTCTTGGTGTTCTCCGGTTGACATAAGAGGAAGAAATGACAAATCTTTTCTTAACGGATAATGAAGGAAGGAAAGGGAAAAGTTTTCAACAAAGCAATGATTAACAGAAAGGGGCAACTCAAACAAACTTGTATACTCACCGCAATAAATAGCATCGATAACTGCCATAGCACCTTTTCCGGATATCACAGTTATCCAAGCGACAGAGCGAGTGAGAATCAACACAAACGCGAGTTCACGCGCGCGTGCAAAACACGGACAGTAAGGGACAACTGACAGTGACAGCCTGTCACTCAGTCTTTACTGTATCAGCCCCATCTAAAGTCAAAGATTTTCAAAAATATTCATAATAAGCAAAGTAAATCTTCTCATAGAAGATTCCCTACTTTCGTGCCAAAAAGCATTTCCCTCTCATAAGTCCAGTGCTCCACTAACTTGCATAAGAGCAACACTAGACTGGGGGGACTTGAAGGGGTAAGGTCCCAAAAACCTTGTAACAAGTACTTAGGACCATACCACAACCGGGTCGAATCAGCCCTTCTGACCTTGCGCGGCCGCGCACCGGTCCTATAAAGAAGACTTAAGAGACAGATAGCAGACAACACTTGCGCGCCAAAAGGAAATCATAAATCCTTGCGCTTTCCTCCATAAACAAAGGATGAAAATCCTAAGTTAAACACTTCCGCCTAACAGTATCTAGACTTGGATATTATTTACCCAATTGGTGCCACACGATAAGGAGTCACACAGGATTATGGCAATAACCTTCTAGAAGGACCCAATCGTGCACCACTAAACGGTTACAACCGTCTGAACACGTGTCATCACCTCAGGCATCCCTGAAATCATGATGATGGCATGAAGTTGGAGAGAAAACTCCTCTTGATCACTTTCCACGTGGTAAACCCCCAGCCATAGATCTAAACAGCGATCCGTGTACACTCACGTCGGATCGAGAAGCTTAACGGAAGGAAATGTAACCGCTTATGGGGTTAGCATCTTCCGTCAACATTTCACCAACGAATTTTCCCGCCTAAAACTCTCGGCTATAAATATGAGAACAATTCAAGGTATGAAATTCAAGTTACACACACTTCGTCAATACCTCTTCTTCTTCATAAACACATACTTATTCTCACGCCGGAGTCGGGTCAAGGAGAGAACTCCTTTCTCCCCTTGACGAAGCTAACGGTGCTTTGTTTTGCAGAGTTTACAGGAGAAGAAGGTCAATTACATCGAATCAAACGAGAGAGAACGACCCCCCTTTTATGCAGATCCAAACCCCCTAGATAATTCGATTCCGGTCAATTATCTAGTGTTTCTTCACTCTATTTATCGATTTTTGCTCCCTGCTTTATAAACACATAACTCGCACAGCCATCGCAATCAAAAACGAAAACCGAGTGTTCGCAACAAAACTAATGTCTAATTACTCGCTATCGCTCTCTCTCTCTCTCTTCGTCGCGTCCTCACGCATTCTACACCGTCATGTATGTGTGTAAAGAATAAACTACAACTATTTATATATATACAAAACAAATCAATTGTGTGAGAACTTAGGAATCTCGTGTCTCCTATGTGGCTCCTATGTGAAATCTACTATATTACTCGCAATAAGTTTTCATCGCGCTCAATCGCATCGCAAAACTCAAAAATCATTATTGTAGGACCGGTTTTGACTCCGAAACGATTGCGAAACGAACGTGAAACGTGCGGAATCCGTACACGAACGCGACCTAACACACGTGACGTAATATAAACGTGATTCTATTATAAATCTGATATTGTACAGCACCTTGAATCACAATGACAACACTTTCTCTCTCTAGATTCTCTCTCTAGATCTAGAAAGCTTCAAATTACAAATGTAGCAAAAGTCTCTAAACTAAACATAATCACCCTATTTATAGGCCTTGACTATTAATGAGATTTCTCATTAATTACAATTATGCCACCTTGCCTTTTTGACTAGCTATCACTAATATAACGACTCGTTTTCTTCTGTTTCTCGCTATTGCTCGGATTGACGAAGGCTATAGACATAAATGCACTAACAGACTCCCCCTTGGATATTGCCGAAGTCAATCTCGATCCTTGAGTCAAACTCGTAGCGTCTTCTTTTTCTCTCTCTCTTTGAATCTTCTTGAACAGAATCCCGGTGGATCTGTCTTCAGCTTCAGCTTCTTCTCCTTTCGGTAAACTCTTTTCTACATCAGGCTCCCCCTTTCGTCAAGCTTCCGTGCTTTGGGATCGACACCTTGCTTTCCGTATACAAGCTCCCCCTTGCTTTGAGCTCGTCTTCAGACTCCCCCTTAGACTCAGCTTCCGGGATCGTAGTCTGGAATCTCATCTGCAATCACTCAAACATTTATAAGTAACAGCATTTCAAATTTCAGCTATCCAGGAATTGTAACCTGGCTTACTTAACATTCTAAACAAACAATTTCCATGAATTTAGCAGTTTCATCGAATCGAATCGGAAACTAGCTCTATAACAGTATAAGCATCCAAATCCCTCACAGTTAATCAACCAAGTCCAAACTAATGACCTTGGAGATATCACAAACTGTTTTTGAAATTTTTGATTTTAAATCAAGTTTCAATATAATGAACTTGTTTTATTTTCAGAAACACAATCAGCTTACTTAGATTTTGAAACTCAGAATTTCAGATATCAGTTGTCGAAAATAAAGCAGAATAAAAAATCTTTTTGTATTTTCTGAAAATATAAAGCAGTAAAGAAATATGTACAAACATATTTACAGACAATATTTTTGTTTGAGTATGCGTCAGAGGATCATATCAGTTTTTGACAAGTCACAAGTACCGTTGAGCTTAATTTCACTTTAAGAATTAAACAATTCACTTAGATTGTCGATATACTGATCCACTTAAATTTTCATACAAAGTTCAACTGATTCAGGATACGAATTAGGTGTTTTAAGAACTTAAACTCATTCATGTGTCCCACCTCTTGAATATACTCCCATATCCAGATCCCAATAATCAGTCTTACAGGTGAGTATACTACAATGATATCTGTAGGGGTTAATAAATTATGAAGAATCATGAGAGCTCAGGTCAGAACCATCGTTCAGCAGAGAGATCATGACTCAACTTGGGTGTGTCCCCTTTAGAGGATCTTTTTTACAACAGCATTGCTAAGCAATTTTATTGTCTTATCATATATGCTGAGGGTGATGCTATGTTTCAAGCATTTGCGGAAAATATTATTCGAGGACTAGGTCAGAACTTCCATTCAGCAGAAGTCCCGGAATAATACCCCAGACATCATTGAATATAAAAACCTAGTATATCAGAATACGAGACCTTTCAAACGAGATTTCAGGGGTTACCTATATATCCAAGTAGTGTTCCCCACAAAATAAGCAAGTTTGAATTTAGGTTTATATCCCGAAAAAGTTTACTAAGTGTATAAAAACCTACCGGCATATCCACAGTGAGATCGTTTAACACATTTAAACTTTCCAATTCTTTAGCGTACTGTAACTGTCTACTGATGTACTATCATTTCCTCTTTTTACGCAAAAACTCAATTTTTGAATTTTATCATGTTTTTGACTTTTTCAAATTTTCAAATGTTTTTGTATTTTCTAACAATATTACTCCCCCTAAAATACAAAATCATATAAAGAAAATTTGACAACCAATACTGATAGCTTTGTCTCGTCATCCATTTTCTGCTAAAAATGCTCTGATTTGCAGAAAATCTAACATACCCCCATGATTTACAACACATTGATATTTACAGTTTGAAAACCGTTTTTCAATCTTGTGAAATTAATCATGTTTGTTCAGCCGTGAGGGTTTCGGCGTATTCAATCAACACATATTTTTGTATTTTTGAATATTTGACAAAAATTAAAAACAAACATATTTTTGGTTTTTCAAATTTTTCATTTTTTAGGGTTTTTGAAATATTGTTTATTTATTTACAGAAAACATATAAACTTCCTGTTCAATCAGAACAAGATCCAGCAGCCTCCTCTCCTCGTTGTGCCAGGCTGCTCCAATCTCCATTCTCACAATCTTTGAATTCCATGAGCACCTGCACAAACAAACTACTCAATTACTTGAACAATTTAGCCCAGGTCTGTTGAACCTTAGGCATTTCAACACAATAATTTTCATTCAATGCTGGAAATTCTTTGTCATTTTTCACAAAAACTTTATCAATTTTAACTTCAACTTTCTCATTTTTTACCAAATCAACATGTTTCTTAACACTCCATGTTTGACCTTTTGGTGTACCTCGTTTGTAAAAATGTGAATCTTTTTGAACATTTTGTTTTTGATCAACAACTTTTGGTTTCCAAAACTCTTGGGGTTTTGTCATATCAACTGTTGTTTTCCAACTTTGTGTTGTTCTAAATCTGGGTGTGTGAGAATTCCAAGTCTGTCTAGAATCGAACCTATACGGGTTTGACTTCCAATTTTGATTCGAAGCAAACTTGTTTGTGTTGTACCTCCAAGTTTGTTTTGAGTCAAATTTGGTTGACCTTTGTCTCACATTCTCAGATTTTTGTTTCTCAGCATCAATCTTCTTTTTGTCAACATCCACAGGTTTTGGATTAGGACACTTGCGTGCAAGATGTCCTTTTTGATCACATTTGAAACATGTTCTCATGGACACATCTTTGACTTGTGGTTGTTGCTTTTTCTTTTTAGCAAAGAACTCATCATTAGATTGTCTCATTTTGAGTTCTTTTTCTTTTTCTAAACTGCCTCCTTGAACAAAAGTCATTTTTGTCTGAAAATTCGGCATCTCATTTTTGTTTCTATTCTGTTTCTTCTTAAAACCCAACCCAGCCTTCATGTTCTTCTTTTTGAAACCAGGTTTGTTATACGAACCTTTATGACTCTTACCAACAAACTTTGAAATCTCAGACTTCTCAATCTCAACCATTTTGAAAACTTTATCAACCTTTTCTGAAATCACATTCTGAATCGGGAAAACAACATCTAAGAACAATTTGTCCGATCCAATCATGGTATAAACCAATCCTTTTGAATCATCATTCAAACTTTTCTCGGATTTTGTGTTTTTCAGATAACCATCATGAAGATTTCCTTCATCTTCATCCTGTGATTCAGATTTACCTGTATCAATCGACTCTTCTTTCAACACACTTTCAACGACTTTACCTACCACCTCTGAATCATGAGAATCATCAGATTTGGAATAGGTTATGTCAATGTTGTCTGGCAATTGGTCTACCATGTTGAAAGCTTTTTCGACCTTTTCATCATCATAAAATGCAAACTTTCCCGGTGGTGGAACTTGATGAAACTCTGAGCCAATGCCTTTCTTGTTCTGCTCAGACTCACCATCACCCGGTTTTATATTAAAAATTCGTTCAAGCACATATGATGACACGTGATAACTCTTTAACTTGTTGTTATCCTGTTCTAAATCAGCAATCTGTCGTTTCAACTTAGCAACATCCTCAATATAAGAATTAACAACATCTTGTTTTATAGCATACATTCGTTTAAGCTCTTTGGTTGTTTCAGAAAGATAATTCATTCTTGATTGAGCATATTTCATTTCGTCTTTTACTTTATCATATGACTCTTTTGTAATGTGATATGATAATTTCATTGAGTCATATTCCTTTTTCATTTCTTGACAAGCAATTTCTTTTTGTTCACATTCATTTGTCATTTTCAAAACATTTTCTTTCAAAACTTTATTTTCCTTTTCTAATTTGTTACATTTTTCTGAAAGTTTTTCATCATTTTCTTTAAAAACTTTTTCTTTTTCTAGCATTTCTTTGCATTTTTCTTTGAAAATCTTTTCAATTTTTGTGAACTCAAGATCTCTTGTTCTAAATTGCTCATCTTTTTCAGTACAAGCTCTGCACGGTTCCATGCATTTCTTGTACTAATCAATCAGTTTCAAGTTTTTAGAATCAGAATTTACCTCAGTGATTGGCACTTCGGTGTTTTCAGCAACCGCTGTCTGCTAAGCAACATTCTGCTTTTCTTCAACACCGACTTCATCACCAACATTATCAGCTTCCTCATTCTCATTCTTTTCTACTTTTTCTTCTTTCTTCACCTCTTCTTCAATCTGCTGTTCTTCAGTAACAGCTTTCTCAACCTCTTCATTCACAACAACGTCTTCACTTTTGATTTCCTTCACAGCTTCAACTTCAACAGTTTCTGCTTTAACCTCTTCAGCAGCTTTCTTCAGATTGTTTACCATTTCTTCAACATTCTTCTTCATTCTCTCCTCATCCCTTTTTCTCAGACATGATAACATGGCATATCTAATCTCCTTTTCAAATCTCTTAGCGTATGTGTCATCTTTCAACACATTTCTATAATATTCAGCTCTCAACGGGACTTTGAGAAGAACATCATCGAAAATTATGTCTTTCTTGGGAACAACCGGTTCTCCTTCTCTGTTGTAATAGCATTCTCTCTTTTTATCCCATCTTTTGCTACCGACAGCCATCTCATACTCCTCCTGCATGTCATCCATTCTGTTGTAGACCACGTTTCTTTCTCTGTAGGTCTTCTCACTCAAGATCTCTTCTCGAGTTTTCTCTTTGATCTCAACTTTTTCTTTACGGATTTCAGCAGTGTCTTTGTCTTTGTTTTCATCTTGAATCTCAGCAACAAAATTTTCTTCTTTGTTTTCAGCCATGATGTAAACCTTCGAACTGGTGAATATTCTGTGCGGACTGAAGGTTGACAGACTGTGCAGACTGAACTTGATGCGAACTGAAATTTAAGTTGTGAAACTGTACAAAGTGCTATGACCCGGATCAAATTCAAACGACCTTTTTCAAAGACCTGACACGGTTCAAATGAACTGGACCACCTCTTTTGAACTTATATGCTTTGAACTTGGGCCAATTCAATTAGTGGATCAACAAATATGATTTGCCAGCTAACAAACAACTTGAAATCTTATGTTTTTATTTATAACTCCTGACACCCGTTGACTTGATTGGATTTGATAGGGCCGCACCCACTAACCCAACAACATGATCGGGCCGCCAATTTGGGTCGACAAAAATGATAAGATTCAATTTTATAGGACCTCAAAAATTCACTTAGTTGACAATAACAATTGTTCAAATCAATCCAATTGGACCTCCAAGCCCACTAAACCGACAACATCAATAGTCACAATTCAATTTCACATGTAAACTGTCAATTATCTTGAATGATGTGCCAAGTACTCAAATCACATATACGTTGATTTTAATATCTTGATATACTTAATTCACAACCCAATGCTCATTGGACCTTAATGACCTTGAACTCCCAACTTGTGATGAACACACATGCAATGAATATTCAAACTGACTTTAAGAAACACGTGAACTGACTAGCTATTATTACTGAACTGTTCGATAATCTCAACACACCACACAATTCAGACCACTTTCTTTTGATTACAAATGGCCGACAAGCAAATCAGATTTCAACTGCGATACCCCTTGATATGATGTCACAAAAGCGAACCACACAAGCGAATCTCAAGAGCGAACCTACTGTTAATGTGACAAATGAGCGGACCTCAACTATTTTGTCACTAAAAGCGGACCTAATACTATCACATGAGCGGACCTCCTGCTATCCTATGAGCGGACCTCACAGAATGTTCGAATAAGCGGACCTGATTGTTACTATGAGCGGATCACAAATGATCTTTGGAGCGGACCAGAAAGATGTGTTGTTCAAGCGAACCGGACGAGCGAACCAGCAACCAAAACTGCCATTTTGAGCGAACCAGAATTACTTGTACATTGGAGCGGACCAGAAACGCGAACCTGCAATTTTGACAGCGAAATCGAACTGAAAATCTTCGATTACTCCTAAACGGCTATGAATTTGGATCTGAAACTTGGTAGGGTTATAGATCAAGTGTTTTCTCACAACATATCAAAAATTCAGACGATTTGGACCGTAAAATCCCGTTCAATTTGACGTTTTTCAGTAAAAAACGTGAAAAATATGAAAAAGATGAAGAAATAGATGAAATCGGATCTGAATCTGATGAAATCACGATCGGAAATGTGTGTTGGATCAGTGCAATCGAGCTCCTGCTCTGATACCACTTGTAGGACCGGTTTTGACTCCGAAACGATTGCGAAACGAACGTGAAACGTGCGGAATCCGTACACGAACGCGACCTAACACACGTGACGTAATATAAACGTGATTCTATTATAAATCTGATATTGTACAGCACCTTGAATCACAATGACAACACTT
This sequence comes from Helianthus tuberosus, assembly GCA_030545235.1. Classification (NCBI taxonomy): domain Eukaryota; kingdom Viridiplantae; phylum Streptophyta; class Magnoliopsida; order Asterales; family Asteraceae; genus Helianthus; species Helianthus tuberosus. Next base: position 33,221,742 of record CM060393.1, read on the forward strand.
TCTCTCTCTAGATTCTCTCTCTAGATCTAGAAAGCTTCAAATTACAAATGTAGCAAAAGTCTCTAAACTAAACATAATCACCCTATTTATAGGCCTTGACTATTAATGAGATTTCTCATTAATTACAATTATGCCACCTTGCCTTTTTGACTAGCTATCACTAATATAACGACTCGTTTTCTTCTGTTTCTCGCTATTGCTCGGATTGACGAAGGCTATAGACATAAATGCACTAACAGACTCCCCCTTGGATATTGCCGAAGTCAATCTCGATCCTTGAGTCAAACTCGTAGCGTCTTCTTTTTCTCTCTCTCTTTGAATCTTCTTGAACAGAATCCCGGTGGATCTGTCTTCAGCTTCAGCTTCTTCTCCTTTCGGTAAACTCTTTTCTACATCAGGCTCCCCCTTTCGTCAAGCTTCCGTGCTTTGGGATCGACACCTTGCTTTCCGTATACAAGCTCCCCCTTGCTTTGAGCTCGTCTTCAGACTCCCCCTTAGACTCAGCTTCCGGGATCGTAGTCTGGAATCTCATCTGCAATCACTCAAACATTTATAAGTAACAGCATTTCAAATTTCAGCTATCCAGGAATTGTAACCTGGCTTACTTAACATTCTAAACAAACAATTTCCATGAATTTAGCAGTTTCATCGAATCGAATCGGAAACTAGCTCTATAACAGTATAAGCATCCAAATCCCTCACAGTTAATCAACCAAGTCCAAACTAATGACCTTGGAGATATCACAAACTGTTTTTGAAATTTTTGATTTTAAATCAAGTTTCAATATAATGAACTTGTTTTATTTTCAGAAACACAATCAGCTTACTTAGATTTTGAAACTCAGAATTTCAGATATCAGTTGTCGAAAATAAAGCAGAATAAAAAATCTTTTTGTATTTTCTGAAAATATAAAGCAGTAAAGAAATATGTACAAACATATTTACAGACAATATTTTTGTTTGAGTATGCGTCAGAGGATCATATCAGTTTTTGACAAGTCACAAGTACCGTTGAGCTTAATTTCACTTTAAGAATTAAACAATTCACTTAGATTGTCGATATACTGATCCACTTAAATTTTCATACAAAGTTCAACTGATTCAGGATACGAATTAGGTGTTTTAAGAACTTAAACTCATTCATGTGTCCCACCTCTTGAATATACTCCCATATCCAGATCCCAATAATCAGTCTTACAGGTGAGTATACTACAATGATATCTGTAGGGGTTAATAAATTATGAAGAATCATGAGAGCTCAGGTCAGAACCATCGTTCAGCAGAGAGATCATGACTCAACTTGGGTGTGTCCCCTTTAGAGGATCTTTTTTACAACAGCATTGCTAAGCAATTTTATTGTCTTATCATATATGCTGAGGGTGATGCTATGTTTCAAGCATTTGCGGAAAATATTATTCGAGGACTAGGTCAGAACTTCCATTCAGCAGAAGTCCCAGAATAATACCCCAGACATCATTGAGTATAAAAACCTAGTATATCAGAATACGAGACCTTTCAAACGAGATTTCAGGGGTTACCTATATATCCAAGTAGTGTTCCCCACAAAATAAGCAAGTTTGAATTTAGGTTTATATCCCGAAAAAGTTTACTAAGTGTATAAAAACCTACCGGCATATCCACAGTGAGATCGTTTAACACATTTAAACTTTCCAATTCTTTAGCGTACTGTAACTGTCTACTGATGTACTATCATTTCCTCTTTTTACGCAAAAACTCAATTTTTGAATTTTATCATGTTTTTGACTTTTTCAAATTTTCAAATGTTTTTGTATTTTCTAACAATATTACTCCCCCTAAAATACAAAATCATATAAAGAAAATTTGACAACCAATACTGATAGCTTTGTCTCGTCATCCATTTTCTGCTAAAAATGCTCTGATTTGCAGAAAATCTAACATACCCCCATGATTTACAACACATTGATATTTACAGTTTGAAAACCGTTTTTCAATCTTGTGAAATTAATCATGTTTGTTCAGTCGTGAGGGTTTCGGCGTATTCAATCAACACATATTTTTGTATTTTTGAATATTTGACAAAAATTAAAAACAAACATATTTTTGGTTTTTCAAATTTTTCATTTTTTAGGGTTTTTGAAATATTGTTTATTTATTTACAGAAAACATATAAACTTCCTGTTCAATCAGAACAAGATCCAGCAGCCTCCTCTCCTCGTTGTGCCAGGCTGCTCCAATCTCCATTCTCACAATCTTTGAATTCCATGAGCACCTGCACAAACAAACTACTCAATTACTTGAACAATTTAGCCCAGGTCTGTTGAACCTTAGGCATTTCAACACAATAATTTTCATTCAATGCTGGAAATTCTTTGTCATTTTTCACAAAAACTTTATCAATTTTAACTTCAACTTTCTCATTTTTTACCAAATCAACATGTTTCTTAACACTCCATGTTTGACCTTTTGGTGTACCTCGTTTGTAAAAATGTGAATCTTTTTGAACATTTTGTTTTTGATCAACAACTTTTGGTTTCCAAAACTCTTGGGGTTTTGTCATATCAACTGTTGTTTTCCAACTTTGTGTTGTTCTAAATCTGGGTGTGTGAGAATTCCAAGTCTGTCTAGAATCGAACCTATACGGGTTTGACTTCCAATTTTGATTCGAAGCAAACTTGTTTGTGTTGTACCTCCAAGTTTGTTTTGAGTCAAATTTGGTTGACCTTTGTCTCACATTCTCAGATTTTTGTTTCTCAGCATCAATCTTCTTTTTGTCAACATCCACAGGATGGATTCTTCTGACGATTCCTCCGATGATTCTTCAGGTGAATCCTCGGACGAATCCTCTGACGACAACGCACCGCTTCAGGAAGCTCAGCATAGCCGCAAACGAAAGACCATGAGCCCAAACTCTTCAATAACTGAACTGTTGCAACCAAAACCTCTCCAAGCAGTTCCAGTTCGCTCGAAGCGCGCCTACAACGGAACTCATCAACTGTGTCTAACGTGTAGGTATCATCACCCGCCAGAAGCTAACTGTCGCTATTGCGCAAATTGTAACTGATATGGTCATCTTACCCAGCACTGTCGCACGGGGCCGCAGTCTTGGATGGATTTCAGCAACAATCGCAGTCTCCGCAAAAGTCCTCTACAGCAACATCAATGCTTCTAATGTTGTTGTAGTGATTCAATTTTCGCCGTCAATTCCTTTTATGTGTTGGACTTATTCTATTTCTAGACGCAACGTAGACTCTATTTTATCTCTCATTCTCCGTCACACCCCAACCGATGGCGGAAACATCGGAGTGAGACGAAATAGATTGCTCGAGACATCATAACACTAATAATTGTGACAAGTATTTAAATAATAAATTTCATTCCATTTCTAAAGAATCAATTACAATGATTTGAAGCAAAAACAACAACATGAATAATGAAATACAATACAATAGGAATACAAAATTTAAAGTGTGTATCTAAGCATCCTGCTAGATTCCATGCATCACCAACATCATCGCTAAACCTGCAACATGTTTTAAAAGCATAGTTCAATACAAAGGTATTGGCGAGTACACAAGTTTTAGACTCGTGTTATGTGTATAAAAGTATTTTCAATCCAACATAGCAATTGGTATACACGGTCAATCTATCATGCATAACAATATGTCAACTCTAGTGTCCACTAGTATTTAGCATCCCTCGACACAAAAGTGACGAGACCGTTATAGAATAAAGACTCAACAAAACCCCGTCGGGTGGTGTGCTACTCCTATAGCGCTATAATTGTTAAGCCGAGTTAACAAGTAGTATATATTCTAGCATGAACCTAAGCATAGCAAAGCATGTATAAGGATTGAACGAATAAAAGCATGTTTGTGAATCGTGCATTTTAACAAGTAAAACATGTTGCACCCAAAGTGTATTAAAAGGAAAATGGGTCAAGTGTACTCACAAATTTTCATATGCTTTCCGATTAACCCATGTGATGAAGTTGTTGAGACTAGGAAGTTGAATGTGTTTGATTTGGAGTTTAAGAGGTGTTTACATATGGTTCTAGGGATTTGGAGTTTAAATAACATTAAAAATAAACATATGAAAATAATCATCTAACACCTATGACACTTGTTCTTGACACTATGAAACTCTAAAAGAGTTTAAATGTTTTCATGGAACAAAGTTCCATTAGAATCGTGACAAGTTGTCAAGGCCTAAGATGATACAATCTACTAGGTTGACGAATTTCCATTAGTTTATCACCAAGAGTTCGATTATTTGGTTGTTACATAAGTATTACATCATATAAGTCAAGCATGAGGTAGAAGATAAAAGTCTTCATTTAGGCACCTCTAAGTATCATGGAATTCATACATGAGGTAGGAAGAACAAAGCTTCCATTTAGGTACCTCTATTGTTCACCACTACACTTGTTGTTATGAACAACAAGGAGGGTCATGAACTTACAAGAAACAATAGAATATGAACAACTAATCTATGAGAAAACATCAAGAAATGTGTGGATTTTCAAGTAGGTTAGCCCAAGCTAATCTTAAATCACACAATCATCAAGTCTTGAACTTGAGCATCACTTGTGGGTTAAAACCCTTGAACAAAACAGAAAGTTTGTGAGGTTTATACCTCTGATTTTGAATGTCTCAACCTTGTTTTTAATCCTAACTAACCATAGAAGTGGTTATAAGCATAAGGATATAGGTTTGAGATGAAGCTTAAACAAGTTTATCAAAGTTTGAAACAAGAACAGAAAAATCAGTCCACTTTGGAGCCCTTTTGGCAACATTCCAGGCTCTAGTTTTCCAGGGAAAACCCATGGAAACGCAGCTAAGGTCAATACAAAGTAGTAGGAAAAAGAATCTAGTGAATCGGATAAGAATTGAGTGAGTTATGCTCACTTTAGTGAAGTGGTATAAATCTACTCGAACTTCTGCAATCAGCTACGGTTTGGAGTGTTTGAGAGTGAATGGAGAGTGTTTAGAAAGTGAAAAATGCTTTGAGGAGGCTTGGGTTATATAGGGGAAGGATTAGGGTTTCATTGGGTTGGGCTTTAGAAGTGTTTAGTGGGCTAAATAACTCAAAACAAGGAAATTAAGTGGGCTGATGCAAGGCTGTTAACAGCCCTATAATTTTTATTTTATTTTATTTTTTTGACATTAGAAGATATATATTTGATGTTTAATAAAGTGTTACATGGTGTCTAGTATGTATGTAACTTGTAACAAGGTCCAAAATGCATAAATGACATGTTTTAATTTAGCAAAAAGTGTGATAACATAGGTGTGTATAACACATGAAATGTAACAAGTATGTATGGTTTATAGTTTGGTATGATCAAGTGAAACAAAAAACATACAACTTAATCTTATAATCGAATAACTAAGTGTTTAAATGTATTAATATTTAAGGATTACGAATACACGATCATTGCTTACGAGTTAAGCTTACGTTTATACGAATTACAAACCATGTATCAAACGAGTGCACGTATCAATGTATAAACATGTATAAACGATGTATAAAAGATTCGTTTCATTACACTCAAAGTCTCGGAGTTTACAATGATACAACGAAATACGATTACAAGGAATACAAGATTTCCAAAAAAAAATTTAGAATTTCAAGCAATGGTTTCTAAATATGGAAAGTATGAAAACGCAGGGCGTTACAGTCTCCCCTCCTTTAGGAAATTTCGTCCCGAAATTTATTCAAGAGGAAGACTTAAAAAAGTTTTGGCAAAAATTGAGACTAGGAAATTTTGAAACGGTTTGAAAAGTACGAAACTTTAGAGAACGACAAGGTAAATTTGTAAGGGAGTTCGTTGTCTAAAATAATTTGAGGTACCAAACATAGTTGAAAACGTGTAGGTGTGTATATAGGTAAAGTGAGTCTAAACAAGTTTGGATAACTTAAATTGGAGATGTATTAAAAATGGGACATATTAAGAAGGAAGATTTTGACAAATGGTTTGTATTTTGTGAAAGTGGAGTAGTTTGCATAGGAAGTTTTAAGGATAGTATAAAACCACATATTTATAAAAAATTGCTTTTTGAGAGGAATGAGAAAGTTTGATACTCTAAAATAAAGTAATAACGGTCAACTAAGTATGTTAGCACAAGAATAAAGAATAGAAGGAAAATTTTAGAGGTAAGAAGATAAGTTAAGATTTGAACGTTTAAACAGACTTGATTGTGTACGAGGTTCGTATAAAAGAAAAAGAATAATGGAGAATAATCGGAGTACGGAAGTGAACGATTTACTCTTAATGAATGCCAGTATATGATTGGCACAAGTATTGGATTGACAAAAGTAGTGTGCTAAGAATGAAGTCTCATCGTGGATAATCAGATATAATGCATGTGTGAGTTGTTTAAAGTTTGAATTAGGTCTGAGAGCTCTGTAAAACACCGAATTTCTCATGGCGCGTCTTACAAAAGTTTGGTAACATGGTGAAAACACTTATATATAGGAAGTACCAGAGGCGTATCCACCATGTTTTGACCATATTACGGACGTTTCGTATTCGGTGTCATGTTACGTTCCGTGTCTTACCATATACAGTAGTACACTCTATGGTTCTCATGCGCTTATCACTGTAATCCCGTGTGCACCCGCGATTATTTTGATCATCACATGATCCGCATAGCTTGTACTAGTTGTGTATGAATTTGGGTATACATAATTTAAAAGTAAGAACGTGTACGTATAAGAATGTAGCATATAAGCAAGTCCATGCTTAAGTACGTATGGGACCCACGTAAGCGAATCCCTCGGATTACGCTCGCGTACGGGTACGAATGTAGGAATCATGAATATGAATGAAAGTATAAGCATAAATATAAGTTTAAGTATGAATATGCACGAAAGTATGAGTATTGACATAAAACGTACAAGTAGTATGAGTATAAGTATAAGCATAAAACGTATGAGTATGAATGTAGGCATGATTAATAAAAATTGCGTATATAGTGTATGTTGAAGTATACCGAATTCGGGCATATAAAATGCTCGAGAAATTTGAATATGTAAAACGAATGATATGAGCGAACTCGTCGCGAGGAAGCGATTTAAAACGTGTATGATGATTTACATGTGTAGTTGGTTAAGCGAAATGTTGAGTTTATTGAATCAAAAGTAGATTGAGTTTGATTTGGAAGGTAGAATGTGGTTTGTAAATGTAGAGAACATAAATTACTCGTTGATTATGCATAATGTATTTTGTAATGAATGGAAATGCTACTTTTGTTTAAAAAGAGTTTACGTAAGTTGAAGACTGTTGGTCCCCATGTAGTCTTCTTGTCCACGTGTTTTGAATTTTGAATGACTAATTAAGCGGTGTAGAATAAATTTTTCAAAAATAATGGGTGTCACACCCCAAAAATACCACAAGCGGAAACCCCCGCGAGGCATGTGACGTACCAGGATCTAGCCACCAAATCACATTGAACCATAACATAGTATTAAATAAAAGTTTCCATTTATTTCATAAAGTAAATCCAAACACAATCTAAAACGAATACGTTCAGCGGAAGCATAAGGTAAATAGTCATTTCAAGTGTTTCAAAACAAGTGTGCAATAATCATTAAACTTGTATCCAAGAGCTACGACCCATGACCACTCCAGCACTCCCAGATAGCAAGTTCCAATCCAAGAACCTAAGGACCTGCAAGCATGCAGAAAAGTGTATCAGACAACGCTGGTGAGTTCACAGTTTGCTTTAACCATTTAATACCAAGTAGTGACTTATGATATGTTATGCTGATAATAACTCGATACCGCAGACAGCCCTTTTTGCCCTTCTCCAATGCTCTATCAAACATTGGTCATGATTTAAAGTTATTAGTTCACGCCCGTCCTATCCAGGTAGGTCGTGAGGGTGCCAAACCTAATAGCGCTATCAACTAATAACCCCGTTGCCCTACAAGAAACTAACCCGGTAGTATGATGGGACTTAAGTGATAGAGAGTGAGTGTATTATCCAACATCAACGTTTACTGAAAACCGTTGCATATCCCTTGCAAGGATATGCGTTTGTGAAATCCGCCTCACATCCCCTACAAGGATGTGGGTATTTAAAAACCGCCTCATATCCCCTACAAGGATATGGGTTTACGAAAATCCGTTTACAAGTTTTGTCAGTTTGATTGTTCCCACCGGACGCATGCTTGTTTTGAGAGAAGTGAACTCATATTGGTTTGCTCGGTATGACTAGATATTCATTCACACTTAATCAATCAAAGCCTACGGTATTCACGTATACGTAATCAGTTTACATTCGCATGGTTCACGTATAAATTACAAGCACAGCGTGCGTTCAAGCATCAATCACAGAATAGCGCATAACAGTTATTCAAACTCATACAATTCCACAATTCACATGTATGATTCACAATGGTACTTAACAGTTAAGTGTACTACCAATTTAGGTTTCCTCAGGCAATATTTATATCGTTATCAAGCAGTAACAGGGTTTCATCAACACAATCATTCACTATTATTCATGTTCTAACCACAGTCTGTTGTAAACTATCCTCCGGGTGGTGAACCTTCCAACGACGAACTACCAAGGTAGTTCGTCGGCATGGTGGGTGACGAAGCATCAAAGTATTTCGTCGACATGTGGGTGACGAAACACCAAGGTATTTCGTCGACATGGTAGGTGACGAAATATCTAGGTTGTTCGTCGATATGATGGATGACGAAATACCAGAGTTGTTCATCGACGGGGTAATTTCGTGGGGAGGAAGACCTTCGTCGTCATTCATATCAATTTTCAAGGTTTTGCCTAAATCACAGCAATCAGTTACGCTAAACATTTGAAACGTCTTCCCACGAATCATTAACAGCAATCACAATCAATTTACGTGCGACATAGATCAAAACATTAACCCTAATCATACCACTAAGAACCATAATCAATCAAACCACCATCATTAGCTATTCATCAATTCACTTGATTTCGTATTAGTATTGTCATGCGATGTTTACATATGTTCCAAACCAATCATACAACTAATCCCTGATCATGCTTCTATAACATTTTCAACAACAGGCTAACATAAGATGTTTCCTACAATTCCTTTTTATCATATAATCCAAACATGAATCATCATACTATGCTACTTTCCAATTATCACACTATGAAATCACATAACCAAGTATGACAAATAGATAGATAGAACCATGGGAATCATACACTAACCGTAATCAAGATGGAATCGAAGGAAACTCGGGTTGAGGATAGTTTGTCGTCGGGTTCGAAGGAAGAGAGGAGAGGTGAGTGAGGGCTTAGGGTTTGCTTAGGGTTTACCATCGGTTCGCAGAGAGAGTTCTAGGGTTTCGTTAATTATCACGTTACGTACAGTTATGTGGACACAAGGTTATTATAGCCAAGTCACGTTTGGGCCTCACTTGGGCCAAAAGCCCATCTCGGCGAATAACCTTACTTCGACGAAGACGTATTCTTCGTCGGCTAAAGGTGTGACGAACTTCCATTCTTCGTCGAGTGGAAGTGATGACGAATGTTCAATGGTCCGTCGAGTACGGTTTGTGGGGTTAAGTTTATAACCTTAAACAATTCAAAAGTTTTCATTAATTGACCGAACAATATAGCAATTCATTAATCATATAACAGAGGTGCACATAATATAACGCAACAAATTATGAAAACACAGTTGTGAAACAAGTAACGTGTTGAGGAAAGACCTTGGAAACTCAGGTTGTCACATCATCCCCAACTTGAAAGAAATTTCGTCCCAAAATTTGATAAGTAATCCAAAAGCGGCGAAGTGTCAAATCAGGATGACCGTGGTTTTCCTCGGGTACCACAATGGGTTTTTTTCATTTGCATCAAAACAAGAAATTTGAATTTTGAAGGTTCTTATGAAAACGTTGATCCTTAGAAATGGAATCTAGCAAAACGGACTTAGTGGTCATTGAAAAGGGTTTTAACAAATGATTTGTTGATGTTGAAAAGCGTCTTTGGTAAAACGTTCGTATAATATCAATAAGATCTTATAAGTATATGAGAAAGTTGATTTGAATTCCGATTGAGAATGAAAGTCTTTAGTATGGTGATATAATCGTGAGTGTGTGTTTTAGTGATTAAGTCGAATATGAAGTTCATGGGCAAGAGACTCATTGGACCAATTGAATTGATAGGTAGCATTTAATAAGGTTTTGAAATTTGGGTAATAAAACATTTTAAGACATGATTAAGAATCTCGTGTATATGAGTTGAGTGAAAATAGATTGTAGAATAAGAAGTACGTTTGATAAAACAATGTATTTTGAAATTGTTACAAGTAGGTATTTTGATTAATGATAAATGATTTAGGTATAAATCAAGATCAGGTTTGCATCATAAAATATTTTGAAGAAAAGTTTTGGTAACGATCACCTAGGTAAGGGAATCACCCCTAACTCGTTGGTGAGGTCGTTTTAAGGAAAAAGTGAGTGGAGTTAATCGTCAAGGTAAGGAAGTCACTCCTATCTCGATGATATGTCTCCATTTTTCGTTACAAGGAATATGAATTATATGAAATCATGCATATGTATAAATGTTTGAAAAGATTTAATTTGTTGTGTGAGTGAGAAGAAAATATCGAAAGTAGATTTTGAATTTGAAAGGTTACATCGTATAAGATAAACAATAGAAACACATGTTTGATTAAAGTTTGGATGGTTCCAAAACGGAACTTTGACTAACCAAAGTGGTCAAAAAGTCTTTCGTATTTGAGGAGCATGCTTTGGCCTAATAGGTGGAATACTCTCGCCGACAAGTCAATTAACGGTATTTACCCTTCCGGTTACTACATGTCCCAAATCAATCAAAATTTCGAGATTTAGCGGGATTTATAAAAAAATCAAGGAGTGGAACTAGTCGACAAGGTGCGGGTTTCACCCCTAACTTGATGGTTTCGGATCCTAAGTGTGGTTGGTACTCGTTGGGTCAAAATTTAATTTCAACACTTTGACGAGGGTCCACTAGAATTTTGAAATTTGAAATTCTCCATCAAGGTGAGGATTTCACTCCTAACTTGATGGTGAATTTCATGTAAAGAGGAAAAGTAGATGGATTGAGAGTTTTTCACCAAATTGTGGGTTTCACACCTATTTTGGTGAAGTCTTCTCGTTTGTGTAATACGAGTGGTTTCTATTTTAGTATAAACAAGTAAAAAGACGTATGGTGAAAATAATAATAACAAGTATAAGCACGTAAAGCATCTCAAGAAAATAGCACGTAAAGACATTTCAATAATAGCACATAAAGAATGGGACATTACAACAAGTATAAACAAATAATAAAGCAAGTATTAACACAAAAGTGACATATATGTTTAAAAGGTCAAGAGAAAATAAATAAGGTGCAAATAAAGTTTCATGCAAGTGGTTCAAGCAAAACATAAGAATAAAGCTCTAGAACTATAGACTAGGTAAAAAGCATGGCAATTTTTCCTAATTCCCTATAGTTATGGCTCTGATACCAATCTGTCACACCCCAACCGATGGCGCAAACATCGGAGTGAGACGAAATAGATTGCTCGAGACATCATAACACTAATAATTGTGACAAGTATTTAAATAATAAATTTCAATCCATTTCTAAAGAATCAATTACAATGATTTGAAGCAAATACAACAACATGAATAATGAAATACAATACAATAGGAATACAAAATTTAAAGTGTGTATCTAAGCATCCTACTAGATTCCATGCATCACCAACATCATCGCTAAACCTGCAACATGTTTTAAAAGCATAGTTCAATACAAAGGTTTTGGCGAGTACACAAGTTTTAGACTCGTGTTATGTGTATAAAAGTATTTTCAATCCAACATAGCAATTGGTATACACGGTCAATCTATCATGCATAACAATATGTCAACTCTAGTGTCCACTAGTATTTAGCATCCCTCGACACAAAAGTGACGAGATCGTTATAGAATAAAGACTCAACAAAACCCCGTCGGGTGGTGTGCTACTCCTATAGCGCTATAATTGTTAAGCCGAGTTAACAAGTAGCATGTATTCTAGCATGAACCTAAGCATAGCAAAGCATGTATAAGGATTGAACGAATAAAAGCATGTTTGTGAATCGTGCATTTTAACAAGTAAAACATGTTGCACCCAAAGTGTATTAAAAGGAAAATGGGTCAAGTGTACTCACAAATTTTCATATGCTTTCCGATTAACCCATGTGACGAAGTTGTTGAGACTAGGAAGTTGAATGTGTTTGATTTGGAGTTTAAGAGGTGTTTACATATGGTTCTAGGGATTTGGAGTTTAAATAACATTAAAAATAAACATATGAAAATAATCATCTAACACCTATGACACTTGTTCTTGACACTATGAAACTCTAAAAGAGTTTAAATGTTTTCATGGAACAAAGTTCCATTAGAATCGTGACAAGTTGTCACGGCCTAAGATGATACAATCTACTAGGTTGACGAATTTCCATTAGTTTATCACCAAGAGTTCGATTATTTGGTTGTTACATAAGTATTACATAGTGTATATTACATCATATAATTCAAGCATGAGGTAGAAGATTAAAGTTTCATTTAGGCACCTCTAAGTATCATGGAATTCATACATGAGGTAGGAAGAACAAAGCTTCCATTTAGGTACCTCTATTGTTCACCACTACACTTGTTGTTATGAACAACAAGGAGGGTCATGAACTTACAAGAAACAATAGAATATGAACAACTAATCTATGAGAAAACATCAAGCAATGTGTGGATTTTCAAGTAGGTTAGCCCAAGCTAATCTTAAATCACACAATCATCAAGTCTTGAACTTGAGCATCACTTGTGGGTTAAAACCCTTGAACAAAACAGAAAGTTTGTGAGGTTTATACCTCTGATTTTGAATGTCTCAACCTTGTTTTTAATCCTAACTAACCATAGAAGTGGTTATAAGCATAAGGACATAGGTTTGAGATGAAGCTTAAACAAGTTTATCAAAGTTTGAAACAAGAACAGAAAAATCAGTCCACTTTGGAGCCCTTTTGGCAACATTCCAGGCTCTGGTTTTCTAGGGAAAACCCATGGAAACATATCTAAGGTCAATACAAAGTAGTAGGAAAAAGAATCTAGTGAATCGGATAAGAATTGAGTGAGTTATGCTCACTTTAGTGAAGTGGTATAAATCTACTCGAACTTCTGCAATCAGCTACGGTTTGGAGTGTTTGAGAGTGAATGGAGAGTGTTTAGAAAGTGAAAAATGCTTGGAGGAGGCTTGGGTTATATAGGGGATGGATTAGGGTTTCATTGGGTTGGGCTTTAGAAGTGTTTAGTGGGCTAAATAACTCAAAACAAGGAAATTAAGTGGGCTGATGCAAGGCTGTTAACAGCCCTATAATTTTTATTTTATTTTATTTTTTTGACATTAGAAGATATATATTTGATGTTTAATAAAGTGTTACATGGTGTCTAGTATGTATGTAACTTGTAACAAGGTCCAAAATGCATAAATGACATGTTTTAATTTAGCAAAAAGTGTGATAACATAGGTGTGTATAACACATGAAATGTAACAAGTATGTATGGTTTATAGTTTGGTATGATCAAGTGAAAAAAAAAACATACAACTTAATCTTATAATCGAATAACTAAGTGTTTAAATGTATTAATATTTAAAGATTACGAATGCACGATCATTGCTTGCGAGTTAAGCTTACGTTTATACGAATTACGAACCATGTATCAAACGAGTGCACGTATCAATGTATAAACATGTATAAACGATGTATAAAAGATTCGTTTCATTACGCTCAAAGTCTCGGACTTTACAACGATACAACGAAATACGATTACAAGGAATACAAGATTTCCAAAAAAAATAGAATTTCAAGCAATGGTTTCTAAATATGGAAAGTATGAAAACGCAGGGCGTTACAGTCTCCCCTCCTTTAGGAAATTTCGTCCTGAAATTTATTCAAGAGGAAGACTTGAAAAAGTTTTGGCAAAAATTGAGACTAGGAAATTTTGAAACGGTTTGAAAAGTACGAAACTTTGGAGAACGACAAGGTAAATTTGCAAGGGAGTTCGTTGTCTAAAATAATTTGAGGTACCAAACATAGTTGAAAACGTGTAGGTGCGTATATAGGTAAAGTGAGTCTAAACAAGTTTGGATAACTTAAATTGGAGAGTTATTAAAAATGGGACGTATTAAGAAGGAAGATTTTGACAAACGGTTTGTATTTTGTGAAAGTGGAGTAGTTTGCATAGGAACTTTTAAGGATAGTATAAAACCACATATTTATAAAAAAATGCTTTTTGAGAGGAATGAGAAAGTTTGATACTCTAAAATTGTGACAACTGTCAAATTTGCGGGTATTCGTACAATTAATTAATATTTAATTTATGCTTAATGACTGTGCTTGATTACAACTGCTGAGTTAACTGCTTTCTGATTTCTGTTATATACATACATATGCATCACATTCATACTGTCACTCCATTTATTTCACACAAACTTTAGTGACAAATTGATGCACAAAAGCACAGTTAGCACAGCGAGCGGATAACCCAGAAAACATGCTGACAATGCCAGCACAAAGACATACAGTATTTTGAGGCCCAGTATGAGTCAGAAATAAAGTATCACACTAGGGTAGTGTGTAGGTGATGTGTGCAAAATGCAACATATAAATTACATCAAATATGGCATAAAACTAACCATTTTTAAGTACTAATATTGGAAAAAGAGTGTTTTTGTCTTCCTTTTGTATTTTCAGGATTAAATGAGCTCAAAAACGCAAAAGAAGCAAAAAGACAGCTAATTCCAACATAAATACAAGGAAAGGAACATAAGTGGACTGCCCGACCCCTCAACGGCACCTTCCAAAGCAAAATAGAGAAGACAGAAGGCTGAACACGCCCCGTGCTCAGCCAGCACAGGGCCGTGCCCAAGAAGCAGCAGAAAAGACAAACCTATAGAAGCTTCTATTGCCCACCACGGGGCGTGCCCAGCGGACACGGGGGCGTGTCGAAAGTACTGCAGGCGCATTAATTGTAATTGCGAATTACAATTAATGAAGAGAGAGAGTGTCAGACGGGCACGGGGCCGTGTTCAGCGGACACGGGGCCGTGCCCAGCTCTCTGTTCAGCCTATAAATAGGAGTGCTTGGATTCATTTCAACTCATCCCTTGGCACACCACCTCTCTCACACTTCATCCACCACCCACCACCATCACAACACCATCATCCACCACCATCATCCATTGTCCATCGTAGAGTGTGTGAGTCGTCTCGGGATCCAAGATTGATCGTAAGAGTTCTTGACAATCAAGGCCATGTTTGCCTAAGTCTCTTACATCACTTGGTGAAGACAAAGTGTCTAGTATAATACTTTTTATTTCTAATCTTTTGCACTTTTTATTTGGTTTTGTATTAATGACTTTAATAACTAGTTACTTATGTTGAAGGTGATCTTTCCTTATCGTTTGTCCGTGGTGTCTTGGCATTATTTTCCTGTCTATATAAAATAAAGGATTTTCACCATTCATATCTCCACGGTCTATATGGAGGTATGTTGGCTACCTGGTCGGGGGTTACGGGAACGGTTTGGTAAAGGTCTTGCCATTGTTCAGCGTTTAGAGGTCCTGCAATGGACCTGGGTCAAATTTAGTAGGACCTCCTTCAATGCTTCACGGTATTGGATGGCGGGGGTCCAAACTCTTTGATCCCCTCATAAGTTAACTACTATTAATACTATAACCCGGCTATTTAGGACTGTATCCCTGCTGACTCAGACTACTTAGCCGAGGGTAACGTAACCGCCAAAAGCGGGGCCTACCACAATACTGCATTAATAACTTAATTCATTATCTTCCAATAATCCACCCTTTTAGGATTGTATCCTTGCTGACTCAAACTACTGGGGTGAGGGTAACGTCACCTTCAAAAGAGGGGCCTACTACAATAACTAAGATAATCTCTTAATTATGTGCAAAAGTGCGGAAATAATCAAAGGTTATACTAGATACGAGTCGGAACCAAGTGATTCATCTTGTCTATCTGTTTTTATTTTTATTTTATTTTCAGCATTTTAGTTAGTTTTTATTTTTCTTAGTTTAAAACCTTTTTCTAAACTTTTATTTTGATTAGACGTTGAGGATAAACCGGTACTAAAAGCTCTTTTGTCCTTGGACGACCTCGGTATCTTACCAACGCTATACTACACTCAACGATGGGTGCACTTGCCCATATGTGTGTTTAGTGTTAGTGAAATATCGTGTTTTATAAATTTAAAACTTGGCTAAAATAAGTGTTAAAAAGGGCTTAAAATATACACCTAATATATACGACACTTTATCGCACATCAGTAGGGAAGTGAGGACCATAAAACTGCGTCACTAGGTGATAGTTATAGTGCCGGGAAGTGCCTAAAACATACTTTAACTGCAAAATTCTGCACTTTTAAATAAAATTCAGCATTTAGATATGCTAGTAATGTGCAAAAACTTGACAAAATGGTCCTAGATACTTTCCAAAGTGTGGGGAATTAAATGTGTCACAAAAAGTAATATAAAAGATACTTTACGGATTAATTAAACACTTTAACGGAACAACACCCAACCGAACAACCGGACTATACCCGAAACATAAAAATATTGCCAAACCCATTGTTTTTACTTTTCTGAGCTAGTTAGGGTCCCCGAACACCCTAACACACTTTATATTATAACAACACACCATAACCACTAACTAAACAATTTAAATCCAACTAGATGGTAACCATTACCATCACAACCCAACTAAACTAAAACCCCCTCCCAAAAATCGGTTATGGAGTGTCCCCACTCCTAGATCTTTTTTATTTATTTAAGTAGATCATGTTGGTGATTAGGAGACACTTTACACAAGGAATAAATGAAGGAGATGGTTTATAAAATGGCACATGGGACTTTCACACTTCATTTCAACACACAACAACATTTAGCAAACTCTCCTCTCTCCCTCTTGCTTGTTCAGCCGAGAACACAACCACAACCACCACCATCTTCATTCAAGTCTCTTCCAAGCAATCCACATACAACCAAAGGTGTTGGTGATCATACAAGTAAGCTCGGTGTGTTCGGAAGCTCAAGGACCGCTCTCATTTTCTTTTATCCACCACTTTTACACTCTTGAACTCCCCTAGCTTTGGGCTAGTTGTAAGCACTTAGATCCTTGTATTTTACTTGTTATTTAAGTGGTTAATGATGTTTAAAGAACAAAAACATAAGAACTCTAAAGAACCTTAAACAAAGTCTTGAACATCAACTAACATATAATGAAGTAGTGTTAAATGATGATGAAATCATGATAAATCTGAATTAATTGAACCATAACCTGCTGTAAACGACTTATGGTCTGATGTTAATCGTATTAGAAACTATGGCGATCGTATGTGTGCGTTTTAGTAACATTTAACCTATAAACAGCTTGCTGATTAGCGTTTTCAGCCACCTTCAACTGGCTGTAAATAGGTCAATACTTAATGAAAAACTGATTTTCTTGAGTTTATAACGTGTTATTATGAAATACGGTTCTAATGGCACTAGAATCATAATTTTTGGACTTCGTTTGCTATTTTTAAAGGGTCGTTTTCTAACAGCAACTAAAGCTGCATTTTTACTGCTGAAAATAGGTGTTATGTTTTTCATCATAACTTGAAATCGGTGTAGGATTAGGTCATGAAATTTGTACTATAGATGACCACCGATGTATTTGTAATTCTCTCACTGGAATTTCGTAAATTGGACTCTCGATGAATTTTAAATAAATTATTCCGTGGGCTGCAGTTAGAAAAAGATAAATCTGATTTCAGTCTGGAAAATGATTTTATATAAAATATTGGTGATGATTTGGACCCTGATATTTTTACACAATAATACTTGGATCGTATAAGACATTCTGTAAAAATTTGGGAATTTTTGGAATAAGATAACTATTTTATTAAAATACCCGAAAACAGCCCAGTTTTTGTATATTAAAACTGAAATGATATAAGTAGTATTTTGCATGTCTAAATGATGGGTTGATTATTTGAGAATGATCTAACGTGTTATATGTTAAAGAAAATGATATGCTATTTAGCATGGGCACCTCCATTTACAAAGGAGACTATGGCGAAATTTTCCGAAAATCATAACACTTAGTAAATATTTTTCTGAACGAGTGTTACAAGTATATTTTATAACTTGTGTTTCAAATATAAACTTCGCCATAAATTTTGTTACTAAATAAAAAGTATCGGAGGTTGGTTTTTCGCGAATAAAAATGGGTAAATATGTATTTAGAATATGTATTTCATACTAAGACACTTGTGTGATCATTTGTATATTTTTGTGAACTAGTTATATTATTTTAGGGTAAAATAATATAACTTACAAAATAACATGAAATTACAACTCCAAAATAATACCAAATTGCAAGGAATAAAATACTGAAGTTACACACGTAATATTATGAAACCAAACAAGAAAACATAACTTATGAAATATTCCGAGATATACCATTACACTATATTTTTGGTAAAATATTATTTTGGAAACTAAGGAAGTGAAAATATATTATTTTTGGGAAAAATACATATATTTTGGGAATACGTTATTTTGGACAAATGAGTTAAATGTATTTTTCTAAGTGGGACTTAATATATATATATTGTCAGAACTACAAGCATACATGTATAAATACCCCCATCCTTGGGAAGGGAATACGAATAACAACACTTGAGAAATATTATTACAAAAATATTGAAGACACTCTGAAACATAAGGCACTAATCAATACTAAGACAAGGCACGACCCGTTCGTCTAATAGATGTTAGACCATTGTAGGTAGTCGTGTTTGCCGCGGAGATTTGGGTTACAAGTATGAAGATGCAATACAGTGAGTTCATGTCCCCTTTTTCTCTTAACTGTTTTCCGTTTTATAACTTCGGGGGTGAAATACATGTTACAATTATTACAGACACTTTTATACATGGTATGATTAGCTGAGGAATTTACTGCTAGATCACGTGAATGGATAGGCTATTATCGTAAGACCATTAATCCTTGTATAAGGACCGAGGGGCATGAGTGATAGATCTATTGGGTGTTGCGAGCCCCACCCATGGGCCTGCGCGAGCCCCACCCATGGGCCTGCGTGTGGCTGCATGTGGTGACTATGTCGTTCCGCCGAAGGGGCCGGTACGAAATACGCATACAGGTTTGAGTGCTTCCTAGGCCATGTCACTTATTAATGTATTAGCTATACATTAATTGATCTGTTTTTCCTTATTGCTACATACCAAGGACATACATTTACACTGACACATTTTAACGATTCATGCAGACACACATTAACAATTTATACAAACTCACATACACATGAACTCGCTCAACTTTTGTTGATGTTTTTCAAACTACATGTATTTCAGGAAATTAAGTATGGATCTGGCGGGCGTTGGAGTTTCAAGTCATGTTAAGTATAAAGATGTCATCCATGGTTTTTGGGTTTGGCCAGTGTGTCTTAATCCTGGACGAGACACGTCTTCCAAACTTTGATTACAACTATTATCTTTGACGAGTCCTTAGCAAACTTTTACACAATTCATCTGGTTTGTAAAACTTAAATTTGAAGTCTACGTTTTAGACAATATTGTTATGTTTTAAACTCATTTTATGGATGACAAATCTTTGGTATTATCATATAGAGTGTTTGATATGGTTGAATGCAATGATAACAAGTAAGTCACACCATAATCACGCTTCCGCAAAAGTCAGGGTGTGACAAAAATAAAGTAATAACGGTCTACTAAGTATGTTAGCACAAGAATAAAGAATAGAAGGAAAATTTTAGAGGTAAGAAGATAAGTTAAGATTTGAACGTTTAAACAGACTTGATTGTGTACGAGGTTCGTATAAAAGAAAAAGAATAATGGAGAATAATCGGAGTACGGAAGTGAACGATTTACTCTTAATGAATGCCAGTATATGATTGGCACAAGTATTGGATTGACAAAAGTAGTGTGCTAAGAATGAAGTCTCGTCGTGGATAATCGGATATAATGCATGTGTGAGTTGTTTAAAGTTTGAATTAGGTCTGAGAGCTCTGTAAAACACCGAATTTCTCATGGCGCGTCTTACAAAAGTTTGGTAACATGGTAAAAACACTTATATATAGGAAGTACCAGAGGCGTATCCACCATGTTTTGACCATATTACGGACGTTTCGTATTCGGTGTCATGTTACGTTCCGTGTCTTACCATATACAGTAGTACACTCTATGGTTCTCATGCGCTTATCACTGTAATCCCGTGTGCACCCGCGATTATTTTGATCATCACATGATCCGCATAACTTGTACTAGTTGTGTATGGATTTGGGTATATATAATTTAAACGTAAGAACGTGTACGTATAAGAATGTAGCTTATAAGCAAGTCCATGCTTAAGTATGTATGGGACCCACGTAAGCGAATCCCTCGGATTACGCTCGCATACGTGTACGAATGTAGGAATCATGAGTATGAATGAAAGTATAAGCATAAATATAAGTTTAAGTATGAATATGCACGTAAGTATGAGTATAGACATAAAACGTACAAGTAGTATGAGTATAAGTATTAGCAGAAAACGTATGAGTATGAATGTAGGCATGATTAATAAAAATTGCGTATATAGTGTATGTTGAAGTATAACGAATTCGGGCATATAAAATGCTCGAGAAATTTGAATATGTAAAACGAATGATATGAGCGAACTCATCGCGAGGCAACGATTTAAAACGTGTATGATGATTTACATGTATAGTTGGTTAAGCGAAATGTTGAGTTTATTGAATCAAAAGTAGATTGAGTTTGATTTGGAAGGTAGAATGTGGTTTGTAAATGTAGAGAACATAAAGTACTCGTTGGTTATGCATAATGTATTTTGTAATGAATGGAAATGCTACTTTTGTTTTAAAAGAGTTTACGTAAGTTGAAGATTGTCGGTCCCCATGTAGTCTTCTTGCCCACGTGTTTTGAATTTTGAATGACTAATTAAGCGGTATAGAATAAAGTTTTCGAAAATAATGGGTGTCACACCCCCAAAAATATCACCAGCGGAAACCCCCGCGAGGCGTGTGACGTACCAGGATCTAGCCACCAAATCACATTGAACCATAACATAGTATTAAATAAAAGTTTCCATTTATTTCATAAAGTAAATCCAAACATAATCTAAAACGAATACGTTCAGTGGAAGCATAAGGTAAATAGTTATTTCAAGTGTTTCGAAACAAGTGTGCAATAATCATTAAACTTGTATCCAAGAGCTACGACCCATGACCACTCCAGCACTCCCAGATAGCAAACATTGGTCATGATTTAAACTTATTAGTTCACGCCCGTCCTATCCAGGTACGTCGTGAGGGTGCCAAACCTAATAGCGCTGTCAACTAATAACCCTGTTGCCCTACAAGCAACTAACCCGGTAGTATGATGGGACTTAAGTGATAGAGAGTGAGTGTATTATCCAACATCAACGTTTACTGAAAACCGTTGCATATCCCCTGCAAGGATATGCGTTTGTGAAATCCGCCTCACATCCCCTACAAGGATATGGGTATTTGAAAACCCTCTACAAGGATATGGGTTTACGAAAATCCGTTTACAAGTTTTGTCAGTTTGATTGTTCCCACCGGACGCATGCTTGTTTTGAGAGAAGTGAACTCACCTTGGTTTGCTCGGTATGACTAGATATTCATTCAAACTTAATCAATCAAAGCCTACGGTATTCACGTATACGTAATCAGTTTACATTCGCATGGTTCACGTATAAATTACAAGCACAACGTACGTTCAAGCATCAATCACAGAATAGCGCATAACAGTTATTCAAACTCATACAATTCCACAATTCACATGTATGATTCACAATAGTACTTATAAGTTAAGTGTACTACCAATTTATGTTTCCTCAGGCAATATTTATATCGTTATCAAGTAGTAACAGGGTTTCATCAACACAATCATTCACTATTATTCATGTTCTAACCACAGTTTGTTGTGAACTATCCTCCGGGCGGCGAACCTTCCAACGACAAACTACCAAGGTAGTTCGTCGGCATGGTGGGTGATGTGTGCAAAATGCAACATATAAATTACATCAAATGTGGCATAAAACTAACCCTTTTTTAGTACTAATGTTGGAAAAAGTGTGTTTTTGTCTTCCTTTTGTATTTTCAGGATTAAATGAGCTCAAATGAACAAAAGAAGCAAAAAGGCAGCTAAATCTAACATAAATACAAGAAAAGGAACAAACGTGGCATGCCCGACCCCCCGACAGCATCTTCCCAAGCAAAATCAAGAAGACAGAAGGCTGAACACGCCCCGTGCTCAGTGAGCACGGGGGTGTGCCCAAGTGTCAGCATAAAAGACAAAGCTGTAGAAGCTTCTATCACCCACCACGGGATCGTGCTCAGCGGACACGGGGCCATGGTCAACTCTAAGATTCGCAGAATCTGGGGAAATCTTGATAGTACAGATACGCTTCTGCACACGGGGTCGTGCCCAGCGGACACGGGGGCGTGGTCAACTAATGCAGACAAACTGCAATTAATGAAGAAAGAGAAGGAAGGTGGACACGGGGCCGTGCCCGAGCCTCTGTTCAGCCTATAAATAGGTTTGCTTGGCTCATTTGCAAACCATCCCTTGGCACATCACCTCTCTCACACTTCACCCACACTCCACCACCACCACAACACCATCATCCACCACCATCATCCATCATAGAGTGTGTGAGTCGTCTCGGGATCCAAGATTGATAGTAAGAGTTCTTGACAATCAAAGGCCATGTTTGCCTAAGTCTCTTACATCACTTGGTGAAGACAAGTGTCTAGTGTAATACTTTTTATTTTTAATCTTTTCGCACTTTTTATTTGGTTATGTATTAATGACTTTAATAACTAGTTTCTTATGTTGAAGGTGATTCTTCCTTATCGTTTGTCCGTGGTGTCTTGGCATTATTTTACTGTCTATATAAAATAAAAGATTTTCACCATTCGTATCTCCACGCTCTATATGGAGGTATGTTGGCTACCTGGTCGGGGGTTAAGGGAACGGTTTGGTAAGAGCCTTGCCTTGTTCAGTGTATAGATCCTGCAAGGACCTGGGTCAAATATAGTAGGACCTCCTTCAATACCCACCGGTATTGGATGGCGGGGGTCCGAACTCTTTGATCCCCTCATATGTATGCTACTATTAATACTTTGACCCAGCTACTTAGGGCTGTATCCCTGCTGACTCAGACTACTTAGCCTAGGGTAACGTCACCTTCAAAAGAGGGGCCTACCACATTATGCATTAATAACTTAATTAATTATCTTTCAATAATCCGACCCTTTAGGATTGTATCCTTGCTGACTCAAACTACTGGGTTGAGGGTAACGTCACCTTCAAAAGAGGGGCCTACTACAATAACTAAGATAATCTCTTAAAAAGTGCAAAAGTGCGGAAATAATCAAAGGTTACACAAAACATGAGTCGGATCCAAGTGATTCATCTTGTCTATCTGTTTTTATTTTATTTTATTTTTCAGCATTTTAGTTAGTTTTCATTTTTTCTAGTTTAAAACCTTTTCTAAACTTTTGAGTTGATTAGACGTTGAGGATAAACCGGTACTAAAAGCTCTTGTGTCGTTGGACGACCTCGGTATCTTACCAACACTATACTACGCTCATGATGGGTGCACTTGCCCATATGTGTGTTTAGTGTTAGTAAATATCGTGTTTTATAAATTTAAAACTTGGCTAAAAAGTGTTAAAAAGGGCTTAAAATATACATTAAAAACTAATAACACTCACGCACATCAAGTTTTTGGCGCCGCTGCCAGGGACACAAGGATTTTAAGAAAGCTTAAAATCGACGGCCTAATCAGTTTTTCAAAACCTTTTTAAAACGCGCGCATTTTTTTCTGCATTTTAGTTAGATTTGCATTTACAGTAGCCTGAACACGGGGCCGTGCTCACTGAACACGCCCCGTGCTCAACGAAACCAGTAACCTTAATTAAAACGCCCAGATACAGATTCTGTACACGGGGCCGTGTCCACTGAACACGGGGCCATGTCCAGCCTCTGCTTCCGTTTTTATTTTTGTTTTCTGGTCTCGAGACGTTGTTGTGGTCTGCTGAGTGATTCTTATGGATCAATACTCAGGAGGTTACAACTACACCTATGGGGAGGATGATATTAGGGAAAACTATTGCACTAATTGTGGTGACCCGCACTCGGTTCAATATTGTGACTTATTTCGACCATCCACTTCATACACTTACTATGAGGAGCCCAGGTACGAGCCATCAACTTCATACACATCCTATGAAGACCAAAGGTATGAACCTCCTCCCTCATACTCATATTTTGATGAACCAAGGTATGAGCCTTCATACTCATACTTTGAGGAACCAAGATATGAGCCACCACCTTCATATGCTTACTATGAGGAGCCATGGCGTGAACAACCCACCTCATATGAGTATTATGAAGAACAAAATTACGACCCTTATCCATCATATAATTACAATGAAGAACAATGGTGTGAAACATCTACTTCATATGGGTATTATGAGGAACAAAGGATCAGACAACCGGATTCGAGCTTTGAAAATCCCGATCCTTACTCTATCACCGACGTAACCAATAGGATATTAGAACACCTTAAAACTATCGAGCGCTATATAAAAGAATCTCGCGCAAGGGAAGAGGAGTCCCGCGCAAGAGAAGAATTAAATAAAGAAAAGATAGTTGAAAGTGTAAAAATGGAAGAACAAATAAGTGAAGAACCGATACATGAGTTAAACAACGAAAAAGGTGAGTCTGTTAACGTTAAATTTCAAGAAGAGTCTAATTTTGAAGAAATTAATCTCTTGTCACATTCTTTTGAAAATCATTGTTTAGTTCCCACTCATGCTAAGTTTTTAAAAGAGTTAAACACTAACACTAAAATTGACGAAACGGTAAGCATTAAGTTAACTAATGATCAAACTTCGCTAATAAAAGAAGACCCATTTGAAATCAACATCAAACCGGTTCCATGTTTTTTTCAAAATTCATTTATTAGTAATGTCACAATTGATAAAGATCTTTGTGTTAACATAATGCCCAACTACATTTTTGAAAAATTAAGTATTAGTGATTTTCCACTTCAAATACCCATTTTTCTATCTAATCGGAAAGTAATAAAATCAATCGGTGTAGTTGAGGATGTCTTGGTTCAAACTAATCAAATGGTAATCCCAACCGACTTTGTCATCCTCGATGACGCTCCTCTAGTGTTGGGACGACCCTTTGTAAAACCCACGAAGCTTTAAAAAACTGGAAGTACAACAATCTATCTATTCAATTAGGGGCATTTAAAAAGAGTATCGATCTTGAGCGGTCAATGAAATATCCATTCGGCAATAATGAACCCCTAATTGAAGATGAAGATGAACCACCCGATACAAGTGAAAAGATTGACCACTTTGTTGAAGTAGAGGTCGCCATAGAACAAAATTTTAAAGTTCTTGATCAAAATGAGCAACCCAATATGGAGTCTCCTAAAGACCCACCTCTTGAGCTCAAAGAACTTCCAAAAGGTTTGGAATATGCTTTTCTTGACAAAGATGGTAAATTACATGTAATTATTTCGTCTAAGTTAAGTAGTTTAGAAAAAGAAAAATTAATTAAACTTTTGAAAAAACACAAAAACGCGATCGCTTGGAAGCTTGTAGATATTAAAGGAATAAATCCTTCCATGTGCACGCACAAAATTTTAATGAACGATGACTACAAATTGGTAATACAACCACAACGCCGAGTAAATCCAAATGTACAAGAAGTGGTTAAAAACGAAGTCATCAAATTACTTGACGCCGGACTTATTTATCCTATCTCCGATAGTCCTTGGGTAAGTCCCGTTCAAGTAGTTCCAAAGAAAGGAGGTATGACGGTAATAACTAACGAAAAGAATGAATTAATACCAACGAGAACCGTCACAGGATGGAGGGTATGCATAGATTATAGACGATTAAATGAAGCAACGAGGAAAGATCAATTTCCTTTACCCTTCATTGATCAAATGTTAGAAAGATTATCCGGTCATAAATTTTACTGTTTCTTGGATGGTTTTTCAGGTTACTTTCAAATCCCGATAGCACCCGAAGACCAAGAAAAGACAACCTTCACATGTCCATATGGAACTTTTGCTTATCGACGCATGCCGTTTGGTCTATGCAATGCCCCCGCAACATTCCAACATTGCATGGTAGCCATCTTCCATGACATGATAGAAAAGACAATGGAAGTCTTCATGGACGACTTTTCTATCTTTGGGGATTCATACGACCAATGCCTCGATAACCTTGAACGAATGCTATCCCGATGTGAGGAAACTAACCTTGCCCTTAACAGGGAAAAATGCCATTTCATGGTAACGGAGGGAATAGTACTCGGTCACAAAATCTCAAGCGAAGGAATGGAGGTTGATCGAGCTAAAATAGACACTATTTCTCGATTACCACCCCCATCCTCCGTTAGAGCTATCAGAAGTTTCTTAGGGCATGCCGGATTTTATAGGCGGTTTATCAAGGACTTTTCTAAAATCTCAAGACCTCTAACAAAACTACTTGAAAAAGATGCTCCTTTCATCTTTGACAACGATTGCAATCAAGCATTTCTAACCCTAAAGGAAATGCTAGTCAATGCACCTATCATGATAGCGCCTGATTGGAAATTACCTTTCGAAATCATGTGTGATGCAAGTGACTTTGCATTTGGAGCCGTCTTGGGACAAAGAAAAGAAAAGCATTTTCACCCAATTTATTATGCTAGTAAAAACACTTAACGATGCACAAGAAAATTACACAACAACTGAAAAAGAATTACTAGCTGTGGTATTTTCTTTTGATAAATTTCGTTCTTATCTTGTTCTTTCTAAAACAATAGTCTATACAGATCATGCAGCCATTCGATATCTCTTCAAGAAACAGGACACTAAACCACGTTTGATTCGGTGGATTTTGCTCCTCCAAGAATTTGATATTGAAATCAAAGACAAAAGAGGAGCAGAAAACACCGCAGCGGATCACCTTTCGCGCTTAGAAGACCCAGCTTTGGAGGCAACCAGGGACGAGCAAATTAATGAAAAATTTCCAGCAGAGTCCCTAGAAATGGTGGAATACAGAGAAGAACCATGGTACGCCGACTATGCTAACTACCTAGCTAGCGGTATAGTCGCAAAAGGTTGGACACATCATCAAAGAAAGAAATTCTTTGCTAATGTGAAGCATTATTTTTGGGAAGATCCTTATCTTTTCAAAATGTGTGCCGACCAACTCATCCAACGGTGCGTACATGGTAGCGAAGCACGAAGAATTCTCCGCCATTGTCATGAAGGTCCATACGGAGGACATCATGGTGCCACTAGAACCGCACGAAAGGTATTTGATTCAGGGTTTTATTGGCCAACCATTTACAAAGACGCCCAAAGTCTTGTCAAGACATGTGATGCTTGCCAAAGAACAGGTAATATTTCTTCCAAAAACGAAATGCCACAAAATGGCATTCTTGTTTGTGAAATTTTTTATGTGTGGGGACTCGACTTTATGGGACCTTTCCCACCGTCAAAAGGAAACAAATATATACTTGTGGCAGTAGATTACTTGTCCAAATGGGCCGAGGCCGAGGCACTTCCAACAAATGATGGAAGAGTCGTGGTAAGATTTCTGAAAAAATTATTCTCTCGTTTTGGAACACCTAAAGCATTAATAAGTGATAGAGGTACCCATTTTTGCAACCATCAACTCGAAAATTTTTTAACAAGATATGGGGTCTATCACAGGGTCTCTACAGCATATCACCCTCAAACAAACAGACAAGACGAAGTGACTAATAGAGGTTTAAAACGAATACTCGAAAAAACCGTAGGGTTAAATAAAAAGGAATGGGCTGATAAATTAGATGATGCTTTATGGGCTTTTCGAACTGCTTATAAAACAACAATAGGTACAACCCCATATAAGCTCGTCTATGGAAAAAGCTGTCATTTGCCAGTAGAAATTGCACACAAAGCCTACTGGGCGATTAAAAATGTAAATTTAGATTTAGAATTTGCCGGTAAAAATCGATTCTGTCAACTAAATGAATTAGACGATTTAAGGAATTATGCATACTCTAACTCTGAAATTTATAAGGAAAGAATGAAAAACTTGCATGACAAACACATTAAACCTAATGAATTTCGAGTAGGAGATCAAGTTCTTTTGTTTAATTCACGACTTGGATTGTTTACTGATAAATTAAAGTCTAGGTGGTCAGGACCTTTTTCCATCACCCATATTTTCCCACACGGTGCAGTAGAAATTAAATCTCGGAATGGAATTCCATTCAAAGTCAATGGTCAGCGGCTGAAGCTCTATCAAGGATTCATTGAGGATGAGGAGGAAGAAATCTCGCTTCAAACGGTCGAAGAATAAAAGCATCAACATCATACCTGGTAAGTTACGAACAAACGGGTTGACATCTAAATCGGTAAGTCTTCTAACCGAGTTTTTGGGAAATAAGGGCACTCACACGAGCACTTAAAAAAAATTAAAACTTTGCTCGGCATGAGGCCGTGTCCGCGCAACTGTCGGGATAAAACTTCTTTTCAACACAGTTTCTTCATTTCCACACGCCCCGTTTCCCCGAAAACGCTCTGGTTCAGGCGATTTTTCTGCAAAATTTCGATGTATCCTCTACTTCTAACAACATCAAGGTATGATTCTATCACTATTAGTAGTTAGATTAAGCATTTGCATGTAGTTAAAACATCAAAAATTTGGGGAAAAATCTAGGGTTCTTGAACTTCATCCGGATCGAACCTCAAATTTTTGCTTAAATTTGTTAGCATTAGTTTAGATTCATGTTATAGGAAGTAAATCCACTTGTATTGTTCATAGATTTGCCCGATTTCTCACAAAAAACCCAAACCCTTGTTTTTGAACCGAAAAAGATGAAATTGAAGAGGTAAACGGTTTGTTTTGGGAAAAACGGCACTTGGGGTTTCATTTTCGGGGAAAACCGCCCCTACTGGACCAAAAATTTTCAAGTTTTCAGGACCGGGTCGAAAAATGGGATTTTTGGGAAACAGACGTCTGGGCACGGGGACATGCTCGCTGAGCACGGGGGCGTGTCCAGCTATTTTTTGACCGACATGGGGCGTGTCCTCTGAACACTGGGTCGTGTTCAGCCGACTGTTTTCACTTTTCTCCGAAAAATTTCACTGTTTCGTGCTAATTATTTGGTGTATTCTTTCAGATGTCCAAGAAATTCACAAGGTTCAATGCAACTGAGCTGGATGCTAAAGCAAGATACGATGTGCTTCGAACCAGACCGGAGGAATACCCACGACAAGCGTGCATGGAACTTTTAGCAACAGTGAACCAACTTGACCGGTTTAACAACCTCGTTACCGGCCCACTAAGAGTCGCCCTAACCACTTGACATCGCTCAGTTCACGAGTATAATCTGGAATTCTACAGCACATTCATGTTCAATTCAAGGTGCGACCCCTTTGATGAGGATGGGGTAGAGTTCCGATGTGGGGGGACTAGGTATTCGATTTCGATGGCACAATTTGGGTCGATAGTTGGGCTGTATGCGGAGGAAGATGCGGGTAATGAAGAGAACACCGGAGGGGTACGAGAGTTGGATGAAAACGAACGCCAAGCCGCTTGGGCTCAGATAGGAGAAGGACACTACAACCCAAGCAGCACTAAGAGCAGTAAGCTGAGGGACCCTCTTTACGGTTACATTCATAGGGTCCTCACTTACTCTCTTAGCCAAAGGCATGACAGCAGTGGCGTTGTTGGGTTGAGAGATCTGATAGTCCTTCATTGCATTCATACCCTCAGACACCTCGATGTTCCGTACCTCCTGCTCCGAAACATGCATTGGAACCGGCTTGCTACTCCACCAACCCCTATCTTCTTCGGGGGGTGGATATACCGTCTATTCAAGCATTTCGTGAACATGCCTAGGTCTTTCGAAAAGAGCCCATGGTCGGGAAGAGTGGACCTACACATCTGCCGCTCCATGAACCTGATTTATGAGGCCGAACACGGGACAGTTAGCTTCCAAAGAGTCCAGGGGCATGCATGGAACCCGCAAGAGGCACTCGTCCTTCACGCTCCACGCTCCACGCATCCAACCACCTCCCCAGTACCAGTACCAGCCCCACGGTGATCTGGGCCAATCCTTCTCACAAGGAGGCAGTTTTCCTAATTTTCAAAGCTTACATGACTTATTGCAGGAAAACCTCATGTGCACCAGGAACACCTATAACATGGCGAGCAACACGTACACCCGGGTCGGAGCAATTGAGAGAAACATCTCTGACATTCAGGATGACATTGGAAACATCCGGGAGTACATGGTGGGGCACGGAGGAGGAGGAGGTGATGATGAAGACGAGGACATGGACTAGGCGGGAGGAGAGGAGGCAGGAGCAGCTGGTTGGTGATCCCACAGGTTAACCCTCTTTTCTTATGAACAATTTCCAGCCTGCGTGCCGTGTTTTGAACAATTTGCTTCCTTTAACTCTTTTTATTTTCTGCATTTTTTTCTTTTTAACTTTGTGATGTGGATGTTTTGAACTATGGTAATTTAGGATGCTTCTTATGGTTTGGTGTAGTGTTTACTGATAAAACAGGTACATACGAGTCTTAGAGCACTAAATATTAGTGCTACTAAAGCCGGAGCAGGAAAAACGAAGCCAGAAATCTGTTTTTCACCTTTGCAGATTTTCTACACGGGGACGTGTCCAACCGACACGCCCCCGGGCCCATAGCCCCAGACCTGCTGTTTGTTAAAAATCTGCAGATTTATGTCAGACACGGGGTCGTGCTCAGCCGACACGCCCCCGTGTCCACCTTCTGTAAGTAATTGTTCTGGCACTCTGACCACGGGGTCGTGTCCATCCGACACGGGGCCGTGTCCAGACGCCCAGTAACATAATTTTTTGCTTTTTCACACCTTTTTACACATACAATCAACCTAAAAACTTATTTTTGGGATACATTGAGGACAATGTGTAACTTAAGTGTGGGGGGAATGCTAAAACTTTGAATCTTGCAAGTCCTAATCAAAAGCCTTACACAAAACTCTATTGGAACCGCTAATCACCCCAAATTTTTTTCAAAAAAATTTTCATTTTTTTTACTTGTCTAGGTTTAACTTGGGAATTTCAAGTTCTAAAAAGGTTATATTTTTAAAAATTTACAACCGATAGCGTCGTGATAAAAAGAACCAACATAAGAAAATTATGAAACGACATGACAAGCTTAGTTAAAATTTGATTATATATACTTGATCACATAAAAACCCATTCCCACAAAAAGTGAGTTTTGAGCCTTTATTGAGCATACAAATACATATCTTTATACTAAATGCTCATTTTTTCGTTTCTTGTGTGAATAGCCGCTTGGTTCTTACAACTCTAGAACTTGCCACGACGATACATTCCCGGTCCTTACCAACTTAAACCCGAGTAAGTAAATGACGGAGGCATTAGGACTAACCCTTTTATTTTCTACACCATTATTTTTTCTTTTTTTTTACCACCTACCCAAAATCCCCCTAGTTAACCCCTTTGAGCCTAAGCCTTTTCATTTCTTAACCCAAAAACAAACACCCTTTCACCCACCAAAACCTTTTTTATTTTTAACCCCTTGTTTTAGTAACAAGCTCGGTTTTTCGTATGACTTTTCAAAAAAAAATGTTGATGATGAAGCAAAAGAGAAATAAACAAACAAGTTTATCAAAAAATAACTTTGTTTGAATAATGGCTTCACCAAAATAAAAATTGCAAAAAAAAAAGTCTTATGAAAGCCGACGCTTTTTACGCCTTTCGCCCTTTTACTAACCACTAACCCAACCACCTACCTTTAACCCAAGCCTAACCCTTCACCCAAAAAGTCCTCTTGATATTTACAAAGGTATATAGTTAAAAAGGAGGAGGATTGATTGCTTGGCAAGCTTATGGTAGGAGTAAGTTCCATGCCGCTCTCGAGTGATTCACTAAAATACATATTCGGCCGAGTGTTGAGTGATCCCCCGTGAGGTATGTGAAGATGTATATAAATGGAATTTTAAAAAGGCATGTTATGCCCTAATAAGTAATTTATCTTATGTAATGTTTTAAATAAATCATGACGAATAGGATTTTAAATAAATAAAAATAAAACTGAATAAAGAATCTTGGAAATCCCGACACTCTATGACAAGCCCACAAAACCTTCTCTTCTACCCATTCACAATGGTACTTAACAGTTAAGTGTACTACCAATTTATGTTTCCTCAGGCAATATTTATATCGTTATTGTTGGTGCATCTGTCTGTCGACTTCGTCTTGTATCGAGTCTTGTATTGTTTTAGATAGATCAGGGCACGTAGTACGAGAAAAATGTCAAATATAGGATTAGAGGTAATTTCGCACGGAATTAGAATTGATAATTCCGCTCGAAATCATCATGGTCCAGTTCAAACGAAATCACTAATTCCGCTTGAAAGTGATTCCGCTTGGGCAGGTTCAAGCGAAATCACCTTGCGTATATATAGGTGCTTTCTGATTTCGTTTGAAGTAGTTCTAAGATTCCGGTTTGAGAGCCGAAGTGCTGCCGAAGTGTCTACTCGCTGTAAATCTTTGTCAAATCAATCAAAAGACAGTTTAAAGTGAATATCTAGCTGAATTGAACTTGATACGTCAGTTTCCGCCTTTCGTATCGAGCAAAAACTCTTCTGATCGACTCATTCGGGTCAGAAAACGATCCTACAAGTGGTATCAGAGCTCAGGAGGAAGAGTTCATACCAATTCAGCTGCAAATTCTGATTTCTCCACCTTCTTTTTCAAAATTAACAAGTTTTCACGGTCAAAATGTCTTGAATTTCACATATTATGTGCGCAATTGTATTTTAACAAAGCCTTGAAAGTTTCAGATCTAAAATCGGACTAAAACCTACTCAATTTTGACAAAAACAGCTCGAGATGATGATGTCAGCAGCATTTCACACGAAATTAGACCTTAATTCCGCTTGAAAGTTGTAATTTTGCTTGAGTGATTCCGTTTGAAATCATTATTTTGCTCCAAAACTGTGATTCCGTTTGAAGTATTTCACACGAAATTAGGGATTCCGTTTGAAAAGGTCTCATTTCACACGAAATCAGTTATTCCGTGTGAAAAGAGTTTATTCCGCGTGAAAAGGTATTCCGCTCCAAAGGGTATTCCGTGTGAAGTTGGTATTTCACTTGAAGTTGTCTTGTAGTTGATTCCGTTTGTAAGGGTAATTTTGCTTGAAAAAGTAATTTCGTCTGTAAGTTAATTCCGTTTGAACATTCTGATTTTTGAGAAATTGCAAACCCAAAACATGGAAGAGGAATTTTACAACGCATTTGCTACTCCGAGTACCCCGAATACTCTTGCACAGAACACAATGTTAGAAAATGAAACGGGCACTATGCAAAAACCGCCAAAACTTATGAACATTGAGGAGTATAAGGGTTGGGAGGGACGATTTGAGAATTGGGTACAAGCAAATTATTTAGATGCTTGGGAATGTGTTGAGATGAAATATGTTAGACCGATGACTGATGATGAGGAGATTATTGCTATTAAAGATCTAAGTGCTGAAGATAGAAAGAAATACAAAGATGAGAAAATGATGACGAGTTTATTGCATCAAGCTGTTAAGGAAGATATCTTGGTTTTATTGCAACACAATGGAACTGCGTATTCAATTTGGAGAGCCTTAAAATCTAAGTTTGTTGGAAGCAAAGAAATGATCAAGAACAAGAAATCGCTTTTAAAGAAAGAATTTGATCTATTTCGTGGGTTGAGAACTGAGAGTACTAAGCAGATCATCGAAAGATATTGCAATCTGTTAGTCAGCATGAAGAGGGTGAGCATCACAAAAGATAATGAAGAATTGATTGAGAAGTTAGCTGATGCATTGCCACATGAAACTTGGGGCACATATCTGATGATGTTGAGAAATAAGAAAGATTTTAGCAATCTGACACTAAGCAAGTTCATTGAAAAACTTGAAGCTCAGGAAATGGAACAAAGGAAGATCTCGAGAATGAAAGATTTTGATGGTGAACAAGATATCGGTCTTTATTACAAAGGAGGTATCAGTGACAAGACTAATATGTCACTAAAAGTTGAAACTGCTTTCAATGCAAAGAGTTCGTCTGGAGGATCATCTAAAGGATCAAGCAGTAAAACGAGTTTTTCTTCATATCCATCATGTGATCCAAACTTTTTCTACAACCAAGAATGGCAAGAGATTGCAATGCAACATTGTTTTAAACCTTGAGAATGATGAAAATTTCTCGGAAGAGGTTGCTAAAAGTCACATGTCTTTTTTAGGAACAGTTTTAGAGTCATATGGGAGCTTAGTCGCAGGAAGGATCGGGAATCCAATGTTGACAAAAGAGGATTACGATCAAATCGATGCTGAGGAGATGGAGTTAATGGATATAAAGTGGTGTTTGGCGAGTGTGTTGAGGAAAGCCGAAAAGTTTAAACAAATTACGGGAAGAGATGATTTCCGTGATGCAAATGTTTCTACTTTAGGATTTGATAAATCTAAAGTTACTTGTTTTCATTGCAGGGAAAAGGGACACTTCAAGAGAGAGTGCAAGAATCACGAAGCAAGTGGAGCTCAAAATCCGTTCAACAACAACAATGACTATTATCGGAAAGCGATTTATCATCAAGTTACTCAATAACCACATCAACAACAACCACAAACTGCTCATGCCAGAAAGGAAATTGAAGAATCATCAAAGAGAGCATGTATGGTGAATCAAGAGGATAAAAAATCATCAAAAGGTTTCAGTTGGGACAAATATGTTTCAGCTGATAGTAAAGCATGTCTGATAAATCAAGATGATGAGAAAATACCAGAAGGGTTTAGCTGGGCAAATTTCAGTTGGGATAATTATGATCCTAACAAAACTTCAAATCACAAAGCTTTTGTTGCTCGAGTTGCTGAAGATAGTGATAATGATGATGATTATTATGCAAGGAGAATGGAAGCTCATTTAAAAATCCCGGAAGAGAGTGACAGTGATGATGAAAAAGCTAAAAAGAAAAAGAAGAAAGTTAAAAAAACCAGTCAGCAGTGATGATGAAGAAGTTCCCGTGATAAGGAAGAAAATAAAAGATATTCCAGCTTTCAAAGTTGATGAAGAAGCTAATGCACAAAAGGTTCCTGTGAAATGTGAAAACTGTGAAGCAGTAAAGAAGCAGAACAGTTCATTGATTCATAACATGAACATATTGAAGGAATCTTATGATGTTCTGAACAAAGCAATGAATCAATACAATCTATCTAGCACTGAACAAGCAACGGCTATGAAGACACTTCAAGGAGCTTTCATGACAAAGCAGAAGGTCGTTAACAATTACATTGAGAAGTGTGCCATTCTGGAACAAAAACTGGAAACTCAGAGAATTGAAACAGAAAGAGTAAACCGTTTGTTAAAAAGTTACTCATGTACTTCTTATGTTATTGACAGGATTTATCCAACAGTGGAAGGCATGAAGGCATTTGATGAAGACGAAGTATCTGAAGACAAAAGTTCTGAAAAGAAGAAGGATACTGAAGTGAAAGATTCTGGTAAGAAACAGAGTGTCAGTTACAAAAAGTGTCCACCCCCGCTTGAAAATGGATATTCTCCACGAAATCCAAATTCAGAAAGAGTCAAAAAGGCAACAAACTTACAGTGGGAGTCTGAGTCTTCAGAAAATTTGCCAGAAAACATTAACGTCACTTTCACATCGTCTGACACTGATCATGAGTCCGAATTAATAAAGAAAGTGGTTGATCAGGTGTTGGATAATGATGAAACCGAGGAGTCAAAGTCGGAGTTAAACTCAGAGTCAAAGTCTGACAAGTCAAAGTCAACAGTCAAACAGGGCAAAAGAGTTTATAATAAAGAATTTTTGTTATCCAAATCTAATTTGAATGACGAAACATTCAAAGTAGCTTATACTTTGAATGATTCTGACAAATTATATTACAGATGAGGAATTTCCAATAAGAGGTGTTAAAACTGAAATGATTAAAAAGATTTTCAAACTAACACAAATAAATATTTCTGAAATAAAAGATGTAAATCTTTCTGAAAAACCTAAACCCTACACCTCAATAGTTCAACAACGTTTAAACAAGAAAAAAGGTTACAGTTCTGGTTCTGGTTATCAAAGGAGACCAAACCATAACGGTAATTTCAAAAAGAAAGGTCTTGGATTTATTCCACCAGAAAATCATAAAAATGAGAAAACTTATAAACCAAAAACTGTGTTTGTTTCAGGAATATCATCTGAAGAAGAAAAAGAAAAGTTGTTCAGGAGTCAATCAAACAAAGAATTCCTTGCTAAGAAGCAAGAGGAAATGAAGAAAGAAATTGTTCAGAAGAAAGAAACGAGAACCTGTTTTCAATGCAAAACGGTTGGTCATATTGCCAAGAATTGTTCAAAGGCAATTCAAACAAAACAGGGAGTTTCTGATAAACTGAAAGAAAAGATGGTTGAGAATGAATCACCAATCAAACAATTCAAAGTTTTCAACTAATTCAACGTTTGAGATTGGTGAATGTTCAAAGAGGTTTTACAAGAGAAGGGTGAATCTTAACAATCACAAATGGGTTGTTAAGAAATCTGAAGATAGTTCTGGCGATGAATCTGATTCCACAAAGTCAGAGGAGCCACAAGTTGAGTTAAAATTGGAAACATCAGTGCCGCCAATGGATGATGTCAATTTTCCACCATTGCGGGCTGAAAATTTTAAACAAAAAGTTGGCAAAGTTGAGATTTCAAATCAATTTTTCTTTGAAAAGAAAGAATTTGATATTGAAAAGGCATTTAACCCCAAAGTTCAAAACATTTTTGGAAAAATGGTTGACGGGAAGGTCAAATGGGTAAAGGAATTTTACGAGAAGAAAATGAAGAAACCAGGTAAAGGTGGGACATCCCAGGTTTGTGACTGGGATGGAACCTATTATGATGATTAAAACCCTGGACTTGCCGGAGCTCCCAAGTTGGTAATCGTGGAGCAGGAATCGGCATCTTTCTTGACAAATTCACGTTTGTGATATTTCGACTTACAAGTGGTAAATCAGGGACATTAAGTTGTACTTGATTTTCTACAAGTGGTATTGGTTGATAAAATCCAAAATTGTTAAATTTTTCAAAGTGATATTGTGAAAAACAAAGTGATGAAGTGAACCCCATTCTTACAACTGGTAAAATCAACAAAACTTATTTTCCGGAAAAACCATTTGATTAAAACAAACTTAAGTGTTTTGAAATCATAATGGGAAAATAGTTTGTTGTCAGGGGGAGTTCTGATTGTTTATGCCGAGTGGATGGCGATTTGAAGCAATTCACAACAGTTGTCACTTTACTTGTATAGTTTGTTTTCAATTTTCTTTAAATGATTTTGCATTTTAGGGGGAGTATGAATTTCAGAAAATCCAAAAACATTAGAAAATTTGAAAAAGGCAAAAACATGATAAAAACAAAAAGAGTTTTGTTGTATAAAAGAGGAAATGATAGTACATCAGTAGACGATCACAGCATGCTAAAGAATTGGAAAGTCAAAAATGTGATAAACGGTCTCACTGATGATGTGCCAGTAGGTTTTTGCACATTTAGTAGATTGTGACGAGATATAAACCTAAATTTCAAACTTACTTATCTCGTGGGGAACATCTCTCGGATATATGGGTAACCCCCGAAATCTTGTTTGAAAGGTCCCTCTTTCTGAGATACTAGGTCTTTATGCTTAGTGATATCTGGGGTATTATCCCGGGACTTCTGATTTTGCGAAAGCAATGGCCTAGTCCCCGTATAATATTTTCTGCTTGCTTGAAATATAGCACCTCCCTCAGCATAAAAAATGATGAAACATTGAAAAATGCTAATCATGTGCTGTTGAAGAAAAGATTCTCTAAAGGGAACACACCAAAAGTCGAAGCCGTCATCTCTCTGATTTTGCGGAAGCAATAGCCTGAGCTCTCACGGCCCTCGCAATTTAGCCCCTTACAGATATCATCTAGGTATACTCACCTGTAAGACTGAATATTGGGATCTGGATACGGGAGTATATTCTGAAGTGGGACACGCGAATAAGTTTAAGTCTCTAAAACATTAATCTCGTATCTCGAAACAGTTGAGCTTTGTGTGAAAATTTAAGTGGATCAGTATACTGACAATCTAAGTGAATCATTTAGAACTTAAAATGTTTAAAGCTTAACGGTGTTGGTGATTTGTCTCAAAAACTGATATGATCCTATTACACAAACTCACAAAAAATATTGTCTGTAAATATTTCTTTATTACATTTCGTCTAAATTCAGAAATCCAAAAAGATTTTCGGAGTGTTTTAGCATAAAATTTTGAAAATACAAAAAGATTTTCGACAACTGATGTTGGTGAGCTGATTTTCAAAATTCCAAGTGCTAAACATGATGAACAAATGGTTTGGGTGAATTTGTTTGAAGATGTTTGAGATGAAAAATGGTTTGAAAAAGAAAAATGGTATTTCTTCAAGTGGTTCATCAGAGTTTAACATTGTTAAATCATTTTGAGATAATTCTACAAGTGGTAATTTCTAAATTTGTAAAATTTTAAATGTGTGAAATTTGTTTTTGGGTAGAGATTGTGCAGGTACGCCAGGTTTCGATCCTGAGCAGGATGTGAGCCAGGTCACGATCTTGAACCTGTGAAAGCGAGATTTCGATCCGAGCACAACTCAAGGGGGAGTTTGATAGCAAAGGGGAGTCTGAATGGCAACGAGCCAGGTTCTGATCCTGAGATTCTTTCTAGTTGCTGATGCTGATAAACTTAAGGAATCAAGAGATTTGATCAAGAGAAGATAGAGCCAGATTGCGATTCTGGAATTGAAGATTAGATCAACATCCGAGGAACAGATTGAGATTAGTTGAGAGAGAAGAGAAAAGAGATGGAAGATACTTACATTGTTAGATACTTCGGAAGAGATCGAGAGGACTGATAAAGACTAAAGATGCGAAGACTCGACACTGAAGACTTCGTCAACATCCGAGGGGGAGTCTGTTGGTGCATCCGTCTGTCGACTTCGTCTTGTATCGAGTCTTGTATTGTTTTAGATAGATCAGGGCACGTAGTACGAGAAAAATGTCAAATATAGGATTAGAGGTAATTTCGCACGGAATTAGAATTGATAATTCAGCTCGAAATCATCATGGTCCAATTCAAACGAAATCACTAATTCCGCTTGAAAGTGATTCCGCTTGGGCAGGTTCAAGCGAAATCACCTTGCCTATATATAGGTGCTTTCTGATTTCGTTTGAAGTAGTTCTAAGATTCCGGTTTGAGAGCCGAAGTGCTGCCGAAGTGTCTACTCGCTGTAAATCTTTGTCAAATCAATCAAAAGACAGTTTAAAGTGAATATCTAGCTGAATTGAACTTGATACGTCTGTTTCCACCTTTCGTATCGAGCAAAAACTCTTCTGATCGACTCATTCGGGTCAGAAAACGATCCTACAGTTATCAAGCAGTAACAGGGTTTCATCAACACAATCATTCACTATTATTCATGTTCTAACCACAGTCTGTTGTGAACTATCCTCCGGGCGGCGAACCTTCCAACGACGAACTACCAAGGTAGTTCGTCGGCATGGTGGGTGACGAAGCATCAAAGTATTTCGTCGACATGTGGGTGACGAAACACCAAGGTATTTCGTCGACATGGTAGGTGACTAAATATCTAGGTTGTTCGTCGATATGATGGATGACGAAATACCAGAGTTATTCGTCGACGGGGTAATTTCGTGGGGAGGAAGACCTTCTTCGTCATTCATATCAGTTTTCAAGGTTTTGCCTAAATCACAGCAATCAGTTATGCTAAACATTTGAAACGTCTTCCCACGAATCGTTAACAGCAATCACAATCAATTTACGTGCGACATAGATCAAAACATAAACCTTAATCATACCACTAAGAACCATAATCAATCAAACCACCATCATCAGCAATTCATCAATTCACTTGATTTCATATTAGTATTGTCATGCGATGTTTACATATGTTCCAAACCAATCATACAACTAATCCCTGATCATGCTTCTATAACATTTTCAACAACAGGCTAACATAAGATGTTTCCTACAATTCCTTTTTATCATACAATCCAAACATGAATCATCATACCATGCTACTTTCCAATTATCACACTATGAAATCACATAACCAAGTATGACAAATAGATAGATAGAACCATGGGAATCGTACACTAACCGTAATCAAGAAGGAATCGAAGGAAACTCGGGTCGAGGAGAGTTTGTCGTCGGGTTCGAAGGAAGAGAGGAGCGGTGAGTGAGGGCTTAGGGTTTACCGTCGGTTCGCAGAGAGAGTTCTAGGGTTTCGTTAATTATGATGTTACGTACAGTTATACGGACACAAGGTTATTATAGCAAAGTCACGTTTGGGCCTCACTTGGGCCAAAAGCCCATCTCGGCGAATAACCTTACTTCGACAAAGAAGTATTCTTCGTCGTCTAAAGGTGTGACGAACTTCCATTCTTCGTCGAGTGGAAGTGATGACGAATGTTCAATGGTTCGTCGAGTACGGTTTATGGGGTTAAGTTTATAACCTTAAACAATTCAAAAGTTTTCATTAATTGACCAAACAATATAGCAATTAATTAATCATATAACAGAGGTGCACATAATATAATGCAACGAATTATGAAAACACAGTTGTGAAACAAGTAATGTGTCGAGGAAAGACCTTGGAAACTCGGTTGTCACATCATCCCCAACTTGAAAGAAATTTCGTCCCAAAATTTGATAAGTAATCCAAAAGCGGCGAAGTGTCAAATCAGGATGATCGTGGTTTTCCTCGGGTACCACAATGGGTTTGTTTCATTTGCATCAAAACAAGAAATTTGAATTTTGAAGGTTCTTATGAAAACGTTGATCCTTAGAAATGGAATCTAGCAAAACGGACTTAGTGGTCACTGAAAAGGGTTTTAACAAATGATTTGTTGATGTTGAAAAGCGTCTTTGGTAAAACGTTCGTATAATATCTATAAGATCTTATAAGTATATGAGAAAGTTGATTTGAATTCCGATTGAGAATGAAAGTCTTTAGTATGGTGATATAATCGTGAGTGTGTGTTTTAGTGATTAAGTCGATATGAAGTTCTTGGGCAAGAGACTCATTGGACCGATTGAATTGATAGATAGCATTTCGTAAGGTTTTGAAATTTGGGTAATAAAAAATTTTAAGACATGATTAAGAATCTCGTGTATATGAGTTGAGTGAAAATAGATTGTAGAATAAGAAGTACGTTTGATAAAACAATGTATTTTGAAATTGATACAAGTAGGTATTTTGAATAATGTTAAATGATTTAGGTATAAATCAAGATCAGGTTTGCATCATAAAATATTTTGAAGAAAAGTTTTGGTAACGATCTCCTAGGTAAGGGAATCACCCCTAACTCGTTGGTGAGGTCGTTTTAAGGAAAAAGTGAGTGGAGTTAATCGTCAAGGTAAGGAAGTCACTCCTATCTCGATGATATGTCTCCATTTGTCGTTACAAGGAATATGAATTATATGAAATCATGCATATGTATAAATGTTTGAAAAAGATTTAATTTGTTGTGTGTGTGAGAAGAAAATATCGAAAGTAGATTTTGAATTTGAAAGGTTACATCGTATAAGATAAATAATAGAAACACATGTTTGATTAAAGTTTGGATGGTTCCAAAACGGAACTTTGACTAACCAAAGTGGTCGAAAAGTCTTTCGTATTTGAGGAGCATGCTTTGGTCTAATAGGTGGAATACTCTCGCCGACAAGTCGGTTAACGGTATTTACCCTTCCGGTTACTACATGTCCCAAATCAATCGAAATTTCGTGACTTGGCGGGATTTATAAAAAAATCAAGGAGTGGAACTAGTCGACAAGGTGCGGGTTTCACCCCTAACTTGATGGTTTCGTATCCTAAGTGTGGTTGGTACTCGTCGGGTCAAAATTTAATTTCAACACTTTGACGAGGGTCCACTAGAATTTTGAAATTTGAAATTCTCCATCAAGGTGAGGAGTTCACTCCTAACTTGATGGTGAATTTCATGTAAAGAGGAAAAGTAGATGGATTGAGAGTTGTTCACCAAATTGTGGGTTTCACACCTATTTTGGTGAAGTCTTCTCGTTTGTGTATTACGAGTGGTTTCGATTTTAGTATAAACGAGTAAAAAGACGTATGTTGAAAATAATAATAACAAGTATAAGCACGTAAAGACATTTCAATAATAGCACATAAAGAATGGGACATTACAACAAGTATTAACAAATAATAAAGCAAGTATTAACACAAAAGTGACATATATGTTTAAAAGGTCAAGAGAAAATAAATAAGGTGCAAATAAAGTTTCATGCAAGTGGTTTAAGCAAAACATAAGAATAAAGCTCTAGAACTATAGACTAGGTAAAAAGCATGGCAATTTTTCCTAGTTCCCTATAGTTATGGCTCTGATACCAAACTATCACGCCCCAACCGATGGTGGAAACATCGGAGTGAGACGAAATAGATTGCTCGAGACATCATAACACTAATAATTGTGACAAGTATTTAAATAATAAATTTCATTCCATTTCTAAAGAATCAATTACAAGGATTTGAAGCAAATACAACAACATGAATAATGAAATACAATACAATAGGAATACAAAATTTAAAGTGTGTATCTAAGCATCCTACTAGATTCCATGCATCACCAACATCATCGCTAAACCTGCAACATGTTTTAAAAGCATAGTTCAATACAAAGGCATTGGCAAGTACACAAGTCTTAGACTCGTGTTATGTGTATAAAAGTATTTTCAATCCAACATAGCAATTGGTATACAAGGTCAATCTATCATGCATAACAATATGTCAACTGTAGTGTCCACTAGTATTTAGCATCCCTCGACACAAAAGTGACGATACCGTTATAGAATAAAGACTCAACAAAACCCCATCGGGTGGTGTGCTACTCCTATAGCGCTATAATTGTTAAGCCGAGTTAACAAGTAGTATGTATTCTAGCATGAACCTAAGCATAGCAAAGCATGTATGAGGATTGAACGAATAAAAGCATGTTTGTGAATCGTGCATTTTAACAAGTAAAACATGTTGCACCCAAAGTGTATTAAAAGGAAAATGGGTCAAGTGTACCACAAAGTTGCATATGCTTTTTGATTATCCCATGTGACGAAGTTGTTGAGACTAGGAAGTTGAATGTGTTCGATTTGGAGTTTAAGGGGTGTTTACATATGGTTATAGGGATTTGAAGTTTAAATAACATGAAAAATAAACATATGAAAATAATCATCTAACACTTGTGACACTTGTTCTTAACACTATGAAACTCTAAAAGAGTTTAAATGTTTTCATGGAACAAAGTTCCATTAGAATCTGACAAGTTGTCAAGGCCTAAGATGATACAATCTACTAGCTTGACGAATGTCCATTAGTTCATCACCAAGAGTTCGATTATTTGGTTGTTACATAAGTATTACATAGTGTATATTACATCATATAAGTCAAGCATGAGGTAGAAGATTAAAGTCTTCATTTAGGCACCTCTAAGTATCATGGAATTCATACATGAGGTAGGAAGAACAAAGCTTCCATTTAGGTACCTCTATTGTTCACCACTACACTTGTTGTTATGAACAAAAAAGAGGGTCATGAACTTACAAGCAACAATAGAATATGAACAACTAATCTATGAGAAAACATCAAGCAATGTGTGGATTTTCAAGTAGGTTAGCCCAAGCTAATCTTAAATCACACAATCATAAAGTCTTGAACTTGAGCATCACTTGTGGGTTAAAACCCTTGAACAAAACAGAAAGTTTGTGAGGTTTATACCTCTGATTTTGAATGTCTCAACCTTGTTTTTAATCCTAACTAACCATAGAAGTGGTTATAAGCATAAGGACATAGGTTTGAGATGAAGCTTAAACAAGTTTATCAAAGTTTGAAACAAGAACAGAAAAATCAGTCCACTTTGGAGCCCTTTTGGCAACATTCCAGGCTCTGGTTTTCCAGGGGAAAACCCATGGAAACGTAGCTAAGGTCAATACAAAGTAGTAGGAATAAGAATCTAGTGAATCGGATAAGAATTGAGTGAGTTATTCACTTTAGTGAAGTGGTATAAATCTACTCGAACTTCTGCAATCAGCTACAGTTTGGAGTGTTTGAGAGTGAATGGAGAGTGTTTAGAAAGTGAAAAATTCTTGGAGGAGGCTTGGGTTATATAGGGGATGGATTCGGGTTTCATTGGGTTGGGCTTTAGAAGTGTTTAGTGGGCTAAATAACTCAAAACAAGGAAATTAAGTGGGCTGATGCAAGGTTGTTAACAGCCCTATAATTTTTATTTTATTTTATTTTTTTGACATTAGAAGGTATATATTTGATGTTTAATAAAGTGTTACATGGTG
This sequence comes from Helianthus tuberosus, assembly GCA_030545235.1. Lineage (NCBI taxonomy): Eukaryota > Viridiplantae > Streptophyta > Magnoliopsida > Asterales > Asteraceae > Helianthus > Helianthus tuberosus. The sequence goes on from CM060393.1 coordinate 33,266,266, forward strand.
TCTAGTATGTATGTAACTTGTAACAAGGTCCAAAATGCATAAATGACATGTTTTAATTTAGCAAAAAGTGTGATAACATAGGTGTGTATAACACATAAAATGTAACAAGTATGTATGGTTTATAGTTTGGTATGATCAAGTGAAAAAAAAACATACAACTTAATCTTATAATCGAATAACTAAGTGTTTAAATGTATGAAGATTTAAGGATTACGAATACACGATCATTGCTTACGAGTTAAGCTTACGTTTATACGAATTACGAACCATGTATCAAACGAGTGCACGTATCAATGTATAAACATGTATAAACGATGTATAAGAGATTCGTTTCATTACGCTCAAATTCTCGGATTTTACAACGATACAACGAAATACGATTACAGGGAATACAAGATTTCCAAAAAAAATAGAATTTCAAGCAATGGTTTCTAAATATGGAAAGTATGAAAACGCAGGGTGTTACATTCTTGCACTCGCACATGGACTATATACTAGCACTATGTACAATATAATGCGTTTTACCCCTACTATGCGTCTTTGAAACAAGGTACGATAAACGTGCAATGATCAAATTAATCACGGGCCCACACGGGATTACTATGGTTAGTGCACGGAGATCGTGATAAGTTTCAATGATGCCATAACGTTAAAAGCGTGATTAAGCGTGGTAGATACGCCGCTGGTACTTCCTGTATATAAGCGTCTTGACCATGTCAACACAGTGTGACACCTATTCATGGGGCAGAGGCGTGTGGTTGAAGCATGGTGGATACACCGCTGGTACTTCCTATATATAAGTGCTTCGCCATGCCAACCAATGTCTTGTGAAGAAAGTGCCATACAAGTGGAATGTTATTAGACCAAGTATACTATTGAATCTATTTTCGACACACAACACTACATCGCAAGGCGTAACAATCTCAATCGCAACTCAAGAGCGTGTCATCGCTAGGCTTTTCGTAAGTCAACACGCTCGCAATCGCATTATCGCTGGGATCTATCTCGCACTCGCTAACACTTTTTGCTTAACGCTTAAACGTTTTATCATGCTCCTATCGCTTATCACTCAATCACTTATCATGGATCGCTTGACGCGTATCGCTCATCACTCGTCGCTTTTCGCTTTGACGCTTTCGCATCTATCTCATCACTTCGATACTCTTATTTCCTGACGCTCATCGATTATCTGTGTTATATTGGCACGCATGACCTCGTTTCACGAGACGAAACTGGTAGGGTTAAAGCATGGTGGATAAGCCCCTGGTACTTCCTATATATAAGTGTTTTAGCCATATCAGCAGACTTTCGTGGAAAAAGGCCATGTGGGGCTTAATGTTAGTTAGAATTTGTGGCGCTGTTCAATCTAATCAAGTCGCATGTCCCCACCGCTTGCAATGCAACGACCGTCGCTTATCGCTCGACGGTTGTCGCTGTTGCTCGTCACTTTTCGCTTTTCACTTATCGCCGCCATTATGTTTGTGTTGTGCTATCGATTATCTCATACCGTTTGTCGCTAATCGCACTCACTCGTGTCGCTAAACTGAGTTCGAAAACGACTTCATCACTCAGTTTGCTCAAAACTTGGTCCGACCATTCTTCGCTTGGACCGAGGAAATCGAAATCGATCAGTACTATGTCGACACACATGACACTGCTTCATGGAACGGAAGCCATATGGCTAAAACATGGTGGATACGCCGCTGGTACTTCCTATATATAAGTGTTCTAGCCATATTGTTGAACTTTCGTGGAAAAGTGACATGCGGGGCCGACTTTAAATTTAAAATTTTGATATTATTAAAAAAACCTTTTTGTAAACGAAGCTTTTCTTACAAAACTTTTTCTAAAATTTAATCAAAACCTTTGAACAAACAAGACTTTCTTGTAACAATGGTGTGACAATCGACTCAAGTTAATGCCGCGTGACAGGAAAATTTTGTAAAGCAAGTTTCAATCACCCTAAAATCTTTTAGTAACCTAACAAAAAATCTTCGCATGGTGCTGGTGTGAACACCGATACGGTTAAACGTCGCACCATGAGAAGATTTTCATAAACAAGTTTTCTCTAAACCTTTCAAATTAATCAACTTTTCGAGAATTCGAAACACTTCTGGATCGCCTTTCGTGTGTTGCCATCTTTTGTTATACGAATCGTTTTACTCGCCGCCGTCACCCATTCCTCGCAATGCTCTCGCTCGTCGAATTCCAATTGATCGCTTGCTTACTTTGACGTTTTATCGCTACTCTCACTCGCATCAATTCTCGCAACCCTTCTTGTGGATTAATTTCGGGACGAAATTTCCTAAAGCAGGGGAGACTGTAACAACCCGCACGTTCGTGCGCTGTTACTACTCGTTATACTCGTTACGCCTAGCACCAGAGATTCGGATCAAAATGTGACTATATCGCTTACATCGCTATTTCGCTGTATAATCGCATATTACGCATGTTTTATCGCTATAACACATCGCATCGCACACACTAACTCTCACGATGACGTTGAGTGAGGACCTATTCTACCCTCCTCGATAGCCGTGATGCGTCGCAGAGTAACGCATATTCGAAACAAAACCCGGATATGGTATCGCAACTTGGAAATATGAATGTTTATATACGATCCTTTATGACTAATTATAATAATAAGTAAATATATATATATATATATATATATATATATATATATATATATGTATGGTTATGAGTAAGCAAACCATCGCAATGCTTGGCGAACAAAACGAAACATCGAAACGCAATTCGCCGGAGACCACCGATCGAATGAACATCCGATCGGATGGCCATCCGATCGGGTGACCATCCGATCGGATTGCCATCCGATCCATGGCACACCATCACCTTCTCCCCTCTTCACCTATAAATAGCACGTGTCACATCACTTGAACAGTGATGTGACAGCTTTCGTTCGACCAGCGCACTTTTGGCTCTATTTCTCTCGATTACTCGTGATTCTTGTAAGTTTCTACCTCAAATCTTGTACTTCTATGATCTACACAAACTTCTTCATCATTTTCACCTTTGAATCTTAACTTTTAACCGTGAAATCGGTAGATTTGAGGTGTTCTAGGGTGATGTCATCATGGAGTTCTTATGAACTTCAAGTGTTGGCCTCATTCCACCAAGAACAACTAGGATCTGAAGGATTTCCACATGATTAAACAATACTATCGCATAGATCTGAACATTTTCAAGATTGAAAGATGGTTTTCCAACTTTCTTTCAACTATTTTACACTCAACGCACTCAAAACTGATAGAATCGGAGCTTGTTCTGATCTTCTACTCTTTCTTAGTAATGTATTGGTCCAAGGTCTGAATTTTATCCAAGAGACAACTAATTTCGGGTTAAACATGAACAACCGTCTCGAACAATTAACTGATCGGACTAGGGTGATTCCTATTCGATCGGATAACTTGGGTCATGATGGGGTTTATGTTGTTTAACACGTTGTCATACCATCTCGAGCAAACCGCAAAAACTCTCAAAATAATCAAGTGCCAAGACGATCAGGTCGTTTGGACGGATTACCATCCGATTGGATTGCCATCCAATCGAACAACCATCCGATCGGATTGCACTTGGTCTCAGCACTTAAACTTTTTATTCAACTTTCAAAGATCTGAACGTCGAACGGATTGCCATCCGATCGAACGACCATCCGACCATGTGACATTTGGACTTCGACACTTAATCATTTTCTTAATTTTCAAGATCATCAGTAACTAACGGATTGCCAACCGATCGGATTGCTATCCGATCGAGTGACAATCCTGCTGTGAACTTGTTCTCAAACTAAAGTGTCCCGCCAATCGGATTGCTATCCGATCGAACGACCCTTCGATCGACGACCTGAAAGGTAGAGATACTTCTCTGTTTTCAAAATGCTACAACGAAAACTTCAAAGCCATCATGCACAAACACATCCATCCCAAACGAATGTCAATCCGACCGAATGGCCATCCGATCGGATGACTATCCGAACGGATTGACATCCGATCGAATGACCATCCGATCAGATTAACATTCGACACTTGGTTCACTCGCCACCGTTTAGCGCACCGTTCAACGCTTACGCAATCATTCCGTAATCACGCTAATCTCAGACGCGCTCCCTTCAATCCAAGATTGTGTTTACTTGGTGAACACGAACTGTGAGTATACTCGAACCCTTTTTATCGCATTTTGGGTGTAACATACGTTCCTATTAAATCGAATTTATCAAAACGAATTATTCAATCAAACTGTTTATCACTTGCGAATAACTGTTATGCATATTTACACGTGATGCTAGTTACATATGTGTTAGGACTTTTACTCGCGAGGTCCCGCCTTAACTAGTATAGTACTATAGCACCCGACGGGGTCTAGTTAGGATGAATAGCAACCGCAATCGCAGCTCGAGAGACTTAGCTGGTAGTATCTGTCTAATATATGTGTTGAGGTATCTCGTTTATGTATGTGGTAATTCGCAGCACTTTTATCTACTATGTTTCGTTATCAAAACTTGTATACTCGCCAATACTTTTGTATTGACGTTGTTTTTAACGTATGTTGCAGGTTTAGTCGCAGTCTACATCAAATCAAGCTAGGAAGTCTAGAAACACACCTAAAATCTAGATTGTCGGATTGTATTGTTTGAGAGAACATGAAATTTGTGACAGCTTATGTGATTGTAATTGTTTATTAGTATGGGATAATGAACGCATTAAATATTGTCGCAATATAGTTGTTATGGATTCTCTTGAGCAATCTAATTCGCCTAGTGTCGTGCCCCGATGATTCCGCCATCGGTTGGGGTGTGACACTGGCTCTGGCTGCATATAGCCTCAAAAGAGGGGCAAATAGGTAAAATGGCACTTCGTATACGCGTCGTAGGGTTCTATACGATGCGTATAGAACAAGCGGACAAATTCCCCCCACAACTTAGCTTTTAAAAATTGGTAACTATGAAATTACTATTATACCCCTGGATCAACCCTCGTATAGACCCTTTCTAGGGGTATAATGGTAATTCTCCAGGGTCAAAGCATCGTTAACTTTCTGGAAAATTACCATTATACCTGTCACACCCTGATATTTCAACAACACCTGGTGGGCCCGGATTAGGTATACGTGACGAGATTAATATTAAATACACAATATAGCACAACAGAAGTCTTGGATTTAAAATACTATTACAAATATAATTTTCCGAGTGTTCAAAATATAATACAGACGGATGTATCAAAAGATCATCAGGCGGATCCTAAATATACAAAATGAGATAACAGACTAATAGGCTTCTTATGCAAAGGAGTTGCAAATTCCCCTTATGTCACGGCCCCCGACCCCACCCTGGAAGCGGGAGCCGTGAGCCAGTCAGATGGTATCGGTGTTTATTAATTACGCAGCGGAAAATTTTTTCATCAGAATCGTAGTTAAGAAATAATTTCAGAGTTTATAAAACACCGAACAAATGGGCTAAAACTCATATTTAATTCAATTGTTTTTATAGGGATAGATCCAAATAAATAAAACATAAATTTCTTCTTTTATTCAGGTATTTATAGCCACTTTATTTAAGCCTTCAGTGCTCCAGAGCTGGCTTCTTGCAAATTACCTGAAACACGTTTTGAAAATATTTTATCAGTAATAAATACTGGTGAGTTCATTCCATTTTTATAAAATATATTGTTATACTTTACAGCATCAAGGTTTTTATATTTATTTATATTTACCCAACTTAATCAGTATTTGTCACATGGTGGCAGTTCCGATGTGACAGTGGTCATATCACTCATTGGCTCACATTCGTCCAATAGTGAATTTATCAAGTAATAGATATACTTATAGTATATCTTACTATTATATTGGTCACTAGGCGATTCCTGTGACGGTGGTCAAATTACTATTGATCATTCTTTCAACTAGTGACTCGGGTCATATTACTGTTGATCATTCTCTCAACTAGTAATTGTGGTCATATCACTGTTGATCGTTCTTTCAACTAGTGACTCGGGTCATATTACTGTTGATCATTCTATCAACTAGTAATTGTGGTCATATCACTGTTGATCGTTCTTTCAACTAGTGACTCGGGTCATATTACTGTTGATCATTCTCTCAACTAGTAATTGTGGTCATATCACTGTTAATCATTCTTTCAACTAGTGACTCTGGTCATACCACTATTGATCATTCTCTCAACTAGTGACTCTGAATTTAGTAGTGTCCCATGACATTACTTTTTCAAATATATTTTCTATGGCACAAAACCAATTAGCCCAGAAAATGAAATATATCATTTTCTGTCACATTAATAGCTATAACTTTATCAAATATAATATATTAATTAAATAATTTTAATTTATTATTTATTTTATTAACATGACTAAGATTAAAATACAATGCCCGAGATATATCTTAATATATTAAAAGTTAAATATATAATTGACATATATCGTTTAAGATATACATTAAGGTTTATAGTTTATAATACACATTAAATCTTTTATTACTTAGAATATATTAAATATTTATATTAAATATTACAGAAGTAATACCATGTGTGTCATATACGTATTTACAATAATATTAATTAAACCTACTAGTGTTTAATATCTACCATATTATTAAAGTTACACCATTTATTTTTTTCTTACAATTTATATGTGTATAAATATCGTGAATAACAATACCACTAAATACATATATAGAAAAAAATGGTATCATATCAAAACTGTGGAATAGATGGTATCTGTGTAAAGTATACAATAGTAGATTATATTTTCTTTAATATAACTAATATATTTTAATAATGATTAATAAAGCTCTATTTTATATACACACCATTTGAATGTATTTCAATCATACATTAAATTTATTAATTATTTAATGTAAAAATAATATTAATTATAGGCTATGGCCACTGGGGCACAATTTCCCCCGTGCTTGGGGTCATGCGACTATTGGCTAACTTTTTGGCCAATAGTAACAAGGGTCAAGTAATGTATAAAAACCCCACATACCGGCAACTATTGCAGAATATAAAAACTTAATCACTGTAAGTATAACCGATAGACATTTAGGATTTTTGTAAAACATTTTTAAATATAACTGTATCACAAAAAGGTGATAAAAGTGTGAGAAAAGAGAATAGACTGACTTTGTAACTTTAGGGTTCAACTAGAAAGCCTCCCGGTAGAATCTTGAGTATAACTTCTGAGCTATTTTAAAAAAAAATATATATATATATATATATATATATATATATATTTGCACTCGTGTTAAGTATAGTAACCCTAATTCAACCTTATCCCTATGTCACGAGACAGAACCCCAACGAACTTAGTCGGGCAGAGCCTTGACATGCGTTATGGGGCTCCAGGTCAATCGGAAAGGGTATCAGTGATCGGGAGTTAAAACACTTAAAGCGGGGCAGAGCTTTATTATTATTAGTATAATATAAAAGAAAAAATTAAATTTAAAGAAAGAGATGGGAAAGTTGGCGAGACCAGAGGGTAGAAAGAAAGGAAAGAAAAAAGCAATTGTGAATGACCCTTTGTGTCCCTATTTATAGTGTTTCCTCAAGAAACTTGAAGTGTACATCAAAGTGGACACGTACCACTTGTGCAATAAATTTCTTCTTATCTATGTTATTCACATGCACACACTTGAACGTGTGTTTTCATTTCAAGTATTTTGTTTTATATATATATATATATATATATATATATATATATATATATATATTATAATTAATTCAGCTGTTTCACTTATTTGGCGCTTAAAACTTATAAAATATGACGTTTTATCAAACAATAAATATGTTATTAGAACGAGAATAATCTTATCTACATTTTGAACCAAGTTTCATTAAAAGCGGAGTAGGTTCAAATATAATGTATTTTTATAATTTAATTATTAAACGGTTCCTAGGCACATCTAGGTACTTCATATTTCTAATAGTCAACTTACCCGTAATCTACCCGTCTAATAATATAAGCTTTATTTTAATAAAAAGATCACCCATATACAGGCCAATTAATTAGTATAACATTCCAACCAAATATATATAAAATAGTTTTTAAAACTATATGGGTTGAATAATTGTTTTAAAAATAAAACTAGTTACTAGTGGTTAACAAATTTAAACAACCTATAACTCTTATATGATAAAAATGGATATGTTACACCTTAAGCATTACCGGCACTTCCAGCCTATTTCGTAACCTTGCAACCTGCCACTTAGTCATTTGAAGATACGTTAGTTTACACTGGTAAATACAAATAACCGACACATTTTGAAAATATTTCAAAAAAATTTAAGTGCACAAAGGCACATGTATTTTATAAATAACTTGGGACAATAATAAATATCTTTTATACAGTTTTACATGCCTGCCAATACATATGGGGCCCGGTACAGAAACCGATAACATGATTAACCGACACGCCATTTTTAACCCATAAAGGGTATCCCCAATATGGGTAGAAAATATTTTATATTAGCATTAGCATCTGTTAGGTGTATGCGTACACCCCGTGCTTAAGTCGTGGCCATTTGGAATTTAAATGAGCCGAGGATTTCCAGGACACGGTCGCGTTAACCCCCAATGTTTAAGTTATCAGACAAAACAGATTAAAACGGGTTATGCGGATTTTCTAGTCATAATCCGACATATGATCCCATACCCGACCAAGCGGTAATAATTTACCGTATCCCAAGCCCGTATAGGGAAAATAGGTTAAGAGTATTTACCTGACTTAAACAAGCCTTACAATGCAAGAAAATATAATAAGCACAGCCGTTAATCAATTAACTAAGCTTGGTTGCAATCTACTGGAATGCCTTAGTCTGGAATGAATGGTATAATAACCAATTAGAATGTTAATGGTGTTGGATCGTTCGGTGACCCTAAACAGTCAGTATGAGCAGTTCATCATCAAGTACAAAGGCGGAATCAATGTAAAAGATGTCAACACAGCTTGTTCCTTTCTAATTATCCTTTTATTGATCAATCCTGAGCTTTTTACACGTTCAAATGACAAACGGACAGCACCTCGACTCAGAGCATATGATCAGATTCCGCTCCAAATGAACACAGCACACACATATATATAGTGTTGAGATTCCGCTCCAAATGACATGTCTGTTTCAAGCGAAATCACATGAGTTGATTTCGCTTGAACTGCACATGGACACTTTCAAGCGGAATCACCTACATTTACATGTAAATCCCTAACTTCAACCCTCTTGTGTGCTCGTTTATCCTATCTAGACATTAAACTTGATTAAGATGAAGTTAACAGACACTAGATGCACCAACAAATGGGTCTTATTCAAGTCATAGACTTAAACCGGTTAACTTAAAATAGTAAAAACGATACGATACGCTAGATTAAGCGATGATCGGATAGAATGTAGTTTAAACCCTCACAAGTACTAAGACTTTTATAATGTGGGTAAACATGTTTACATTCTGGAATTTGAAATGAATATGAAAAGATTTAACCCGTTTCGGTAAACTTACGTAAACTAGTTACATAAGCTAACAGTACGCGCCTAGGCGGTATCGGGTGACCGGATGAGTTATAAGCAAGTTCAATATGCCAAAATACTTTAATTATGTTGTAACATCAGTATGTTATCAACTTATATGACCAATATGGTTTTAAAATCAAACTATGCATCATAAGTGCATTTTAGTCACAATGGGACATAATTTAAGAACTTGCATAAAAATCTAAGTTATGAACAACTTCATTCTGTTAAAACAAGTTAATTATATTACCATATCAGTAGGTAACCAATTTCATAGGATCTTTATTGATTAAAACCAAGTTGTGCACAAAAAGGGCATTTTGGTCATTATTAGGCATATTATAAGAACTTGTGTAAAAACTCAGAATCTGATTATGATCAAGTAGTATAACCACAGAGGGTTATTTTACACTATAATATGATCATAATGCAACTTAGAATCAATAGCTAAAGTTGCTAAATCGGGTCAGAATCGGAAGTCAAAGCAGAAGTCAAACTGTTTGACTTTCGGTTGCAAATCGACACCGGAAATAACGGGCTGAACATGTTCATACATGTTCTAATATTAATTACCAACTAATTTAGTGTTAAAAATATGAGTTAAAACAATTACAAATTCATGTTATAAAGTTTCCGAAAATCTATCATTTGACATTTTATTTAACTTAACTTTGACCCGTCATTTGACCAATTTAACGTGATTTCCAGGAGGTGCCCTTTTGATAGATTAACACCTACCTTATTACGATCACGTAGCCATGTTCGATTCGAATAATGGCTGGACCATAATGGTCTAAACCGAAAGTCAAAACAAAAGTCGATTTGCTTGACATTCGGCTTATAAAAGCCTTTATAAAATGAAAAGAGCAGAGATGGAACACTTACAAATGGCCCAAGAAAATGTTTAGAACTCAGAGGGGGCTTCCTTTGTGATCAGGAACTCCAATTTAAGCAGATGAGAAGAGAATGGGAAAGGTGCAAGGAAATGAGTTCACATAAGGTGTTTATTTATACTAGAAGAGGTTGGATTAGGATCATGATAGGTGTTGGAGTTGATGTAGGATCACTCCAGGTGTTATTGGACGTGTCATGAGCAGCTAGAAGGTGGCATGGTGCGAGATAGGTGGCAAAGTTGCAGAGAAACTTGGCCTCCAAACAAAACTGCCACCGGCAGTTGCTTGCGGACCGTATGGCCTTCTGGCTTACGGTCCGTAAGCTATGTAGGCGCACACAAAATTCATCGCCCTTACAGACCGTAAGCCATAAGGATTTGCGGCCCGTATCCGCTGCTCAGAAACCAAATTAAATCAAGCTTGCAGTCCGTAAGCACCAAGACTTACGGTCCGTAAAGGGTCACTCAGAGGCCTTGAATTGGCATGTTGAAACCTTTAGTCCCTCCACATTCAAAGTTTATAATTTGACAAAATTAGTCTCTCTCGTCCAATTTAATAGGCATATTTGAGAGTGGACACGTGTCTTCAAATAATTCGACACGATTTTACGAGGTGTTACATCCTTACCCCCTTAAAAGAAATCTCGACCTCGAGATTTTATTAAAAAAGATGGGGGTACTTTTGTCTCATAGTGGACTCAACCTCCCATGTATACTCGGGGCCACGACGGGCATCCCATTTGACCTTTACAATAGGTCTTAACTTCCTTCAGAGCTTCTTAACCTGTCGATCCTCGATCAAAATCAGTTTCTCAATAAACCTCAGGTTTTCATTAATTTGCACACCGTGATGCGACATTGTTAGCGACTCATCGGCTAGAATTTCTTTAAGCAAATGACCATCTGTTCCGACACGGATCCGGGTTTTATAGAAATTTTTTGATATATAGTTTTTCGACCTCTCGTCGAAAACGTCAAGCTTCACCACTGCATTTAGAGAAATGTGTCTTTTTTAGAGATGGGGTTAGATAGTGGGATGGGAATGCTATGAAGCATCATAGGAAGAAAAAAAAGTGACTTTAGTGATAAAGCGCGACCCAACCCGACCCGACCTGTAAATTCTAATGTCGAGTTAACCTAAACTAAATGGTGAACCCAACGAAAAAAAATTCATGTGTTTGTATTAAATTTTGTGCTTTAATATAAATGGCTAACAAGCCAGCTTGCCTTGGCTCGGGCTTGGTTAGTTGACAAACCGAGCCGATTTTGAACGAGCCTCAAGCCACGAGCTTTTTTAATGGCCCTTATAGTGTTAGGCTGATTAAAGATCCTAAATAAGATAATTATAGTATGTTTATAGTTAATTAGGCACTAGGGGTGTTCAATAAACTCGTGGCTCGCAGCTCGCTCGAAACTCGCTCGAAAAAAGTTCGAAAATAGCTCGGCTCGAAATTGGCTCGGTTGTAAACGAGCCAGCTCGGCTCGGCTTGGTTTGTAAACGAGCCAAGCTCGAGCTTGGCCTGGCTCGGCTCGTGAGCTCGTGAGTCAGCTCGATAAGGTTTACATCATTCATTTTTTTTGTCCCGCATTGCTCAGAAGACAAAAACTAAGGGAGTATCTCCCCTATAAAAGAAGGTAAAGAAAATTTACAAAATGAGTTAACTATTTATACTTGCATTGCAATTATGTCCCTTAGTCTATGAAAAGATTCATTTTTAGGGCTTTTTAAGTAGTAAATTTTGCGATTCTTTGTTAGTTCGAGCTAGATTGAGACGAGCCGAGCCAGCTCGAATTGAGTTCGAGCCGAGCTCGAGCCGGGTCGAGCTCGGCTGGTTTACAGCCCTATGTTAGACTGATTAAAGATCCTAAATAAGATAATTATAGTGTGTTTATAGTTAATTAGGCATAAATACATAGTGTTAGGGATCCAAAATAAGATACCATAAGTATTTTTTAATCACATTGCAGGTCACTATCTACGCAAGATATCCATACTGGGTGTCCAAAATAAGATACCATAAGTATTTTTTAATCACATTGCAGGTCACTATCTACGCAAGATCGATATCCATACTGGGTGTCCTAATATTAACCGAAAGACTATTAATTCAGGGAACATTTAAGAGCACATTTATAAGTATTTTTTAATCACATTGCAGGTCACTATCTACGCAAGATATCCATACTGGGTGTCCTAATATTAACCGAAAGACTATTAATTCAGGGAACATTTAAGAGCACATTTACAGCTAGATGAAGGAGACGTAAGTTATTTTGGTACACCATTTTTTTCGTATTAAATTAGTTTACACATTAAAAAAACATGTATTTGATTTTGGTTTATCTACATTTTGAGTGTAGGTATGTGGTACATGTGTTTTCCGAGGATCATGTGATGCTAAAAGAAAATGAAGCGGATGCAAGAACTATAGATAATGTGCACGTTTTATTAATTTATGCCCTTGATCCACCTGTTGATTCTGATAAGAAGCCTTCATGGGATTGGCTAAACTAGGATTAGACCACATATGTAAAAATAATTAGGCTTACATTTTTTCTTAGAGACGAAAAAGTTTGCATTAAACTATGTATAAAAAATCTTTGGGGCCCCAATAATTTGGCGGCCCTAGGCTCAAGCCTACGAACTCACCACATAGAAGCCGCCCATGCATGAGGGAACACTTGACGAGTTTTAAAATTAAGTACTCTTAATACAGACGAGTTGTAAACCAGCCTGATTTTATTTTCCTTGGGCTCAAACTAGTTTGGCCCAAACCAGTTCATGTTAATAATCCATTATAGGTTTTAGAGTTAATTACTGTTTTCGTCCCTGTGGTTTGTCAAAAATCACTATTTCAGTCCATTAGTTTAAAAATTGTGATTTCAGTCCCTGTGGTTTCACTTTCATAACCATTTCAGTCCACCTCGTAACCATTTCAGTCCCTGTACTAACAGAATAAATGGATTGAAATGGTTACAAAAGTGAAACCACAGGGACTGAAATGGTTACTAAAGTGAAACCACAGGGACTGAAATCGCAATTTTTAAACTAATGGACTGAAATAGTGATTTTTGACAAACCATAGGGACGAAAACTGTAATTAACTCTAGGTTTTAAAAACCCAACCCACCCAAACTGATTTGTATCGGGTTCAAAACTAGTTTTAGTTTATAAACCGGTTATTTTGGCTACAAAATCGGGCTATAAACCGGTTCTTCAGGCCCAAACTGGTTTTTTTTACACATCTAATACTCTAATAGAAGGAAGCAATTATGTGGATACAATTTGTTTTTCGTTTCGGCCTTTCTTTGTTTCTGGCTTCATGATTGACGTGCCAAGTTAGGGCTTTATATGTTAATTCTAATGGGCTTGACATAATCTGCAATGTGGATCTCGATGGATTAAAGACAAAAGGTATTCAATTTGTGGGCTTAACTGCCTAAGGATATGCACAAGTATATATTTTTTTAACTATATATTAAAAGAAGATTTTTTCGACTCTAAACAACTAAATATACTAAAAGATTTTTTTATAAAATTGAATTTAACATATTGCTTACCTTGAATAAGGGATGTCAAGTAACAATTAAAATTTAAAAGGATTTGCGCCATTAATATGTAAAGTAGCTATGACTCTCTATGACCCCACCATAGTTGTCGATAGCGAATAGCGACAAGGCATGGCTAGGCTATGTAGCGAATAGCGACAAATAGCGACGGCTATTTTATAAATAGCGATTACACTAGAAAAAGATTTTGAAAATTTTTATATGTGTATTACATCAAAATACCCTTGTATATATGTTATTTTACATGTATATTTAACAAAAACTAATAGTTAGTAGCAAAGGACTTATATGTTGGGTGTGTGAATGAAAGTCTCAAAAGGTGGTAAATACTTTGTCCCACATTGGTGTGTTAACAAAGCTAGTGGTTGTTTATAAGGTAAAGTCTTTACTACTCCATTGTAGCTTTATGACATGTTTTACCACAAGTCCTACCCGCGCGCAGGGGGGTGCAAAAAATGAGTTTCTGAATTGAAATTTAATTGAACTCGTGCATGCCCGCACGTCCTGCGGACACGAATGCAGTCCGAAAACCCCAGCCACACGTGGGCCAGTTTTTGCATTTAACCTTTATTTATTATTTTTTTTTTTTGTATTAAAACCCAGAGGTGAGGTGAGAAACTTAAAAAAAAAAAAAAAAAAAAAAGGCTAAGGTCGCTAGTCATCGCCATGAGCAACATAGCGACACTTAGTCGCGTCGCCATAAAGCGCGCTATAGCGACCGCTATGGTCGCAATTAACAACTATGACCCCCCACCACACCCAAGGATCCTTTTTTTTTTGAAGGGTGACTTTCTATGTACAGGACCTTAGTGGTCATCGGGTTTCTATGTACAGGACCTTATGTACTTTTTTTTACATAAGGTTGCTCAAAGGTGTATAACATATTGTAAAAAAAAATGGGGAATATAACTATAGATTGTGAGGTGAAGGTTTTATGTACAATAAAATTAACAAAAAAAATATCCACTGGGAAGTGAAGGATTATAAGGTGCAGGATAGAAGAATGCAATTTTGTGGATGATATTTGTGCATTGATTTTCCACAAAGACTTGCAACGTCTTCCATGGGCCATTAGCTCCCGTCAAGATATCTATACAACCATTACTTCACGTAGTTTGTTCATCATAGCAACTCATATTTCGTCTTATTTTTCTTAAAAGTTGAAGTTGAATCATGGGAAATCAGTGGGTTTGGGGGCTTCATCTCGTTTTCTTAAGCATGTTTTTGGTTGCAACCAAACATACTTGTCTGGGTGCTCAAAATTCGACAAGAAGCTGCCATGAACGAGAGAGACTAGCACTACTCGAGTTCAAACACAGCGTCAAAGATGACTTTGAAATGCTCTCATCATGGGTTGGCATCGATTGTTGCTCATGGAAAGGAGTCCGTTGCGACAGTGCCACCGGAAGAGTTGTCGGTCTTCATCTCAGAGGAAATTATGCCGACTCCTACGAATTCGAAGATGATTACTATGAAGAAGTTTACTACTTAGAAGGTGATAAGATGAACGCATGTTTGGCTGAGTTAAGACATCTGCAACATCTGGATTTGAGCGGAAGTTATTTTAAAGGAAGTCAGATTCCGGAATTCATTGGATCCTTCAAGCAGCTAAGTTACCTCAATCTCTCTTATGCATCTTTTAGTGGTATTATTCCCCATCACATTGGAAATCTCTCCAATTTGAAGGTTCTTGATCTTGGTTCAATTTATATGCTCACGTCAAATGATATGGCATGGGTTTCTGGCCTTTCCTCACTTGAGCATCTTGACTTGAGTGATGTGGATCTTTCTCAAGCAAACAATGTTGATATGGTATTTTACATGATTCCTTCATTAACATATTTAAGTTTGAGAGGCTGTAGACTTTCTAATTCTGATCTTGGTCTTCATCTTAATTCAAGTAAAAATACTTCCCAACATTGAACATCTGGATCTTAGCCTCAACAATTTTGAAGGTCAACTCCCTCACTTTTTTCAGAACTTGACATCCTTAACATTCCTTGATCTTAGCTCCAACAGCTTTGAAGGTCAACTCCCTCACTTTTTTCAGAACTTGACATCCTTAACATTCCTTGATCTTAGCTCCAACAGCTTTGAAGGTCAACTCCCTCACTTTTTTCAGAACTTGACATCCTTAATGTTCCTTGATCTTTCATACTATAATCTTAGTCTGGCATGGAACTCTCTGCTAAACATGATCCCTTCTTTATCTGAATTGCATTTGTCAGGGTGTGGGCTTCACAATGCCCCCTTTTCACCCACTTATTTGAATTCCAGTGCCCATTCCAACTTACAATATCTTGATCTTAGCGGTAATTCAATTGGTGGTAGATTTCCATATGAATTAATGAACATCACTTCCTTAAAAGTCCTTGACCTTTCAGATAACAGTTTGAACTCATCAGTTCCTGTCATGCCTAACCTTCTAAAGCTCGATGTTTCTTTGAATAAGTTTGTGCACATCGAGCTTGTTGGGATTTGGAGACAATGTCATCTGAAGGAATTGAGCTTATCAAATAATAATTTTGGAGGAGGAATGACAGGTCCATCATCAAACATGTCTGAATGTTCCCACTATGCTTTAGAGGTGTTGGAATCAATCGGAAATAGATTCAACAGTTCGATTCCAGAATCTGTTGGAAAACTAAAAAATTTAAGAGTCTTAAGTCTACCCGATAACACTTTAACCGGTCCAATCCCAGAATCATTGGGAAGATTAACAGGTTTAACTAGTTTAAGTCTGCAATCAAACCTGTTAACAGGTCCAATAGGTCCAATCCCAGAATCATTGGGAAGATTAACAGGTTTAACTCATTTAAATCTGCAATCAAACCTGTTAACAGGTCCAATCCCAGTTACAGTTGGGCAACTCACCAAACTCGTTGACTTAGATGTCTCTGAAAATTCTTTAGAAGGAGTAGTTATGGAAGCCCATTTTGCTAACCTCTCGATGTTGAAGTGGTTGGATACAAGTGCTAATCATAAGTTGATTTTTAATGTCTCACATGAGTGGATACCTCCATTCCAACTGAGGATTGTTCAACTTAGTTCTTGCAAGATTTTAAATGGATTTCCACACTGGTTGCAAAATCAAAGGAAGCTTGAGAGTCTGAAATTGTCTAATACGAGCCTATATGGACTTCTACCAACTTGGTTGCGGAATATGTCCATGATTGATAGATTAGATCTCTCTAACAACAAACTAACTGGATCTTTGATAAACCTTCAATTAAGCGAATATACCAGGATTATACTTCTACAAGACAACCTTTTCAATGGGTCAATTCCAAGGTCAATGTGTAGAAGAACAATCTTGGAAATTCTCGATGTTTCCAGCAATCGGTTATCTGGAAATATTCCTGATTGTGTAGGCAATCTACAAGTCATGTGGATGCTTATACTTAGTTCAAATGGGTTGTCTGGAGTCCTCCCAAGTTCTCTAGGAAATATTTATAAATCATTGGAATGGTTAAAACTGAATGACAATAACTTCAATGGCCAAATACCACAAGACTTGGGAAAGTTGGGATACTTAAAAGTTTTGGATTTGGGCAATAATGAATTCTCAGGAAACATACCAAAATGGATTGGAGAAAAACTTTCAGAATTGAGGATTCTCAGGTTGCATAAAAACAACTTCACAGGAGGTATTCCTCATTCTTTGTGCAAATCATATCTTCATATTTTAGACATCGCACACAACAACTTAATAGGATCCATCCCTCATTGTTTTGGAGAGTTGAGCAGGATGGTTGAAGCATTTTATTATCTACAGAATGACAAGGAGATGTTAAAGTTGATTGATGTGATTCAAGTCATTAAAGGAATTGAGCTTGAATATACAACAACGTTGGGTTTAGTTGTTAACATGGACCTTTCAAGCAATAAACTTACAGGAGAAATCCCTGTAGAGCTAACTGCACTTGCTTCATTGATGGGTCTCAATTTGTCTCATAATCACCTGAGTGGGAGTATTCCAGATACCATTGGAAACATGAAGGCCTTAAATTCTCTCGATTTCTCAGACAACCAATTAACCGGGACAATCCCTCCAAGCATGGCAGCTTTGAACTTTTTGAGCTCGATGAATCTGTCACACAACAAATTGTCAGGAAGAATTCCAACCGGAAATCAATTGCAAACACTTACCGACCCATCAATATATGCTGGTAACAGGGATCTCTGTGGTGCACCTCTGCCAAATAATTGTTCCAATCCTGAAAACCCACCAGCCACAACAAGCAAGAAGAAATACAAAAAGGCTAATGGGCTAAGGAAGGTATGGTTTTACTTGGATGTAACGTGTGGATTTGCAACAGGTTTTTGGGGTATTATTGGAGTCTTGGCATTCAAGAAGCAATGGAGAAGGAAGCTTTTTATGATTGCAGAGGTAACCATGGATAAGGTATATGTGGCGGTTGCAGTGAAGATTTCCAAGATTAAAAGAGGCAGAGAAGCCTAATAGATTCTTATAGTAGACAATATTTGTAAAATTGTTGTTTTGATTTAAAATACTCTGTTGTGTAATATATTTAGACCATGGGTGTGTTTAATACAAATAAAATTATTACAATACACGAGATAGAATACAGGTGACAGATTACAGAAGAAGTTGACTGAAGATTATGTTGGGTAATCTTAATGTTGCGGGTCAGTTCGGGTTCGAATACGGGAGTTTTCGATTCGGTGTTCGGGTTATCGGAACGAGTCAGAAAGTGGATCATGATTTGACCGAATATTGGGCATCTAGAACGTTGATATGTGGAAGAATTGGTCCAAGAATTGACCGACTTTCTAGCACTAAGAAATGGTGAACGTTGTTGATTGAAACAATCGTGGACAGCATGTGTATGTTTAGTTGATTTTCTCTTATAAATTAGGAGTGTTAGCAGTAGGTTTAAATGTACTCTCAATTTATTTTATAACAAGAAAGTTTGCAAGCAAATTGTTCTTTGATTCATATTTTGTTAGTAGTTTGATCCTTGGCCTGAACCAACAGATTAGACATGTAAAAAGCAACAACAGGAGCAATGATGATTACCGAGAGAGAAACAATCCAAAAAGAGGTATATTTTTCGTTCTTTAGATTCTTTATCGTTCTGTAGTGTTTCCTGCAAAATCTTTACAGAATACAAAGTCATTAGAATCTGCAAAACCTATACATAATACAAAGCTACGTAGAATTGATAGACTGTAAGTTCCAAAAGTCTGGGATAAGGAGTTTACTTTGTTTAAGGAATCTGCATCACTTAATGGACTCGTTTAAGGAACCAGCTGGCATTAGAATATGAAGCATATTACTACCTTTGTCTAATCTTGGTTTCGGTTGCAACTAAATATCAATATACTATAGTGGGTTGCTATGAACAAATGAGGCTAGCTCTGCTCAAGTTCAATTATACAGATAACGTCAAGTTAGTTGCGATAGTTTCACTGGTAGAGTTTGCTTAGTTGATGAAGAGTACTTCATAAGTTAGTTGATGAAGAGTACTTCATAAAATCAACTGAATTGCTTAAACCGAAGCCAGTCATCCGGTTTAAGGATTCATACGATTAGGGTTTGACGGTTTAACAGTGTCAGTTTAAAATTTGGAATAGGCCATTTAAACATTTCTAATTATTATTTTGAATTTTAAAATATGCAGTTATCAATATGTTTAATATCAGCATCATTTTAGAAAGCACAAACTAACAGAGTTTTAAGACAAGAATCCAGTTCAAACCATTTTGGTAAACAGACACAAAAAAAAAATTGTAGCCACAGTTATCTTTCAGTAGGAATAAGCAAATGTTACCGGGTACCGATACTGACTTTCGACATTTTCGGTACAGAGTGCATCCCTATCCTAATTGATCATCAAGAAGTATCCACTCATTCACAAACACAATAAGATTATATAGATAATGAAAAAAAAAAGCTAATTAAAAACCGTATCAACTGAATTGTAATAAAATTTGCTTAACTACAATGATTTTAAAATAAGTATGCACATAAACAACTTATCAATCTCCTTATTCTGAAATAAATCTTCAACCTTTAAAAACCACTTCATTTGGAGAGCAAATTCATATGAAAACCCAGCAACCACTGCCAAAGGGAACACATCCCAAATCCCAATATCCATTTACGAAAACACCAGCGGCTGCAACTTATATCTCGCAACAGTTTCACTAACTTCCTCTGGGTCACAAGCGGTCAAAATCAACCCAACTTTGCCGCTAATATGAGGAATTGCGCCAACAAAAGCAGGTTTTCCGGTTGACGGGGCATGGATCTCGAGTGAGCGCCTCATGAAAGAATTCTTAACCATGACGACAGATGAGTGGGGTCGCAGTCCTTGCCTTATGGCCTGAAGTAAATAAAAGTAAGAATAAGACAGATGAGTGGGGTCGCAGTTCACACAAAGAGTGTCGGCACTCACGATGACGAGATGTTTGTTATATTTTCACTCCGCGTCACTACTACTACGTAAAAATGAGCAATCACTAATTTTTTTCATGTTTGTATGTAATGGTGTAACAAATTTTAACTACTTATTACCCATTAAAATAATATATAATTTATGTAATTAAAAAAGTGTGTAAAAATATTATTGGTGGAATAAAAAAAGATGGTACGTTTGTTTTTTGTGTAATTGGTTCTCCTAATTAATTCACATACTTCAATTGTTGGAAAGTGGGTTGAGAGAGCCAGTGAGGCAACGCCCAGGAAATTCATGAGCACTAAAATGGAGGTTGGGTGGTATTAGGGCGTGAAGGGGTCTAGGTGTTGGTTCCGTAAAACATAGACTAAATAAGTTGTATAATAGGAATTGGAACTCATACTAATTTGTGAGAGGCAATCATTGATGCCTTGAACAACATGAGGTGATCCGGCTTCACCAAACCTACCTTGACGGATAAAAATCGAACTTCATTCCTCACATTCGTTTGTTTCTCCATGGATTTTTGTGAATATCCAACTCTGCGACCACTATTTTCAGGTCCTTCACCGGACTAAAGGATTTTATACGTATTTGAATGTAGAAAGACAAAGGTTTGAGGTTGTTTAACTACTTGTATATGTAAATAACTAAATATTACAATTATCGGTCAATTTTCATCTTTAAACAGAACATTTAAAACACATAAAAGTAGTTAAAGATCAACTCATTCCCTTTTGTTAAGACGATGAAAAAACCTAGGGTAGCGTTTGGTATGAAGGAAAAAAAGGTGGAATGGAATGGATCATTCTGATAGAATGAAAAGAAACATGTTTGGTTGTCATATGGTAATGAAATGGAGTATTCCAAATGAATGTAACTCCTTTCAAATATAATAATTTTCATTCATTGGTATGTAAGGTAGTTTTTGGTACGAAGGAATAAGAGGTGTAATGGAATGGATGATTACGAGGGAATCAAGAAAAGGGTGTTTGGTTGGTCAATGGAATGGAATCACTCATTCCAAAAGGCATTCCATTCCCTCAAAATCATTCCTTCCACCCCCATGTTTTTTTTTCCATTCCATCCCCTCTTGCACCATTATTCAACAACACCAAAACCCACCACCTTCGTCACAACCCACCACCACCCACCACCGACGCCATCGCCGCCACCCCGCCACCACCTCACCCAGACAGCCACCGTCACCGCCGCCACCCACTCGCCACCGTTATCAGCACAGCCGCGACAAACCGCCAACGCCACTCGTTGCCTCCGCCCACCACCATCGTCGACGCCACCACCACAGCCACCACCACCGCCACCACCAACCGCCGATGCCGCCCACCGCCACCTCTGCTGCCACCCACCACCAACGGCCACCTTGCCGCCACCACCACTCGTCGTCACCGCCGCACCACCACTCGCCGCCTCCACCACCACCCATCGCCGCCGCCGACACCCACCACCGCCACCTATAACCACTCACAATCACTACCACCGACTACCACCACTCACCGTTGATTTTATTACTTCATTTTTCTTGCCTACCGAACAATATACAATAATAACTAGTTTAATACCCGTCCGGTGGACGGGTACTTTAAAATAATAATCGGACAAAGCTAACGTTTTATAAAGTGTACACAAAATTAGACGGTGTGAAAAAAAAAAACAAAAAAGAAAAAAAAAACTCTCTGAATCAAATGCTTAAGCTTGACACAAGAAATTTTCAAGACTCCATTCAACCATATGTTTCATAATCAACATGAATTGCTTACATCTTAGTGTCAATTTCTCTCATCTTCTTTTAAAGAACTCCCAACTAACTTTCTTTATCTGGAGAATGATGGAGGCATCCTGATGTGCTTGGCTCCGTGGCGCCAGCGGCTCCTGGACTTGTCTCTCATCCCCATTCTAATTGGTCCCTACGATTGAGTCTTTAATCTTTTAACACATCAAGAGTTTCACTTACTTTTGAACCCTTTTCACCTACAAAATCAATCAAACAACGTTAATAGAAATTTGTGGCTTATTAACCCTGAGTAATTTTCGATATGGGTCAAAATGAGTAGATCGGTTGCCGAATACAAATTTTGGCGAATTGAAATGGAAAAACTAACTTTACTTGAACTTCAAATGGTGGTAGGAATTCAATTTTCCAGCCAACTACAGTATTAAAAGCATTAAAATGAATTTTGATTCCACTGGCCATGTGCTTAAGAAGTAATTGTCCCCAAATATCATCTTTGGAAAGTGAGATGTCTAGAGCTTTTGTTCCCATCTGATTAAATAAAAAAACAGATTCATTAACTCTAGTTATAGATAGATATCTCAATATCACTGTTATATGCCAACCAATTAATCAAACATTCAGTAAGTATCCTAGTATAATATTCACTGTCACCAATTACATATTGCATATAGTGCCTCAAAACGTCAAAGAAATTACATGTTATAACAATGTGACGACAACTTCAATTTTCTAAAATGGCTTAATAGAAGAGAGCTTTGGATAGTATATCATTCACTAAGTTAGTGTTTGGTATATGCAGGAATGAGAGGTGGAATGGAATGAGTGATTACGCGGGAATGAAGAAAAGAGTGTTTGGTTGGTCAATGGCACCCCCCATGTTTTTTTTTCATTCCATCCCCTCTTGCACCATTCATCAACAATACCACAACCCACGACCTACGCCACAACCCACCACCACCACCCACCACCGACGCCATTCATATGGTAACCAAACAAGACATGGAATGGTAATGATCCATTGCATTCACTCGTCCATTCATTCGTTCGTCCATTCCATTCATTCGTTCATTCTATTACCCCATACCAAACAGACCCTAATTCTCAAATCAATTAGAATTGCAGTAACATTCTAAAATATAGGATTAAGAAAAAAACAATTAAAATCAAGGAAACAATTCCTTACGGCTTTAGGAAATTTATAAATATCTGAACTTCAGTTTTTAATGACAAAGAAACAGAACCAAAAAGAAAAAAGATATTTTTACCTGGTAACACAATAGCTTCACATAGGCCATAGGCATCCTCTAAATTTTCTTGTTATAGTGGCTAAAAACACTCGGCCATCTATCTAAGCATCTAATATAAATTAAATACAAATGCATCCAATAACAATGGGTGGCTAGAGACGGCAGAACAAGCCGGTCGAGTTAGGTAGGGTGACGGGTCAGGACAGGTCGTTTTAAAAACACATCTTGGTTCGGGTGAGAACATGTTTCAGCAGAAGTCAGTACGAGTCAGAACGGGCTGTTTTGAACAATGGATGGAGGAACCAAACCTGCTCGTTAAAGAGAACAACAACATTCCTGCATTCTCTAATCTATCACGTTTTTTCAGTACTTTTTCACAAAATCATCAGATCTAACTTAGCCAAGATTCTTAAAAATTCAATTGAAAAAAAAAACTTACGATATTAAAGATTAAGTTTACAGATTTCAAGTTGAAAGAATACAGTTTTAACTTGCATTTAAAATTACTCTTTTTTAACCTAAAAAAGGATTAAAGAAAGTGTTTGCATGTTGGCCCAACTCGACCCATATCGTTTTGACCCGCATTTAGAATTACTCTTTTTTTACCTCTATGAGGTTGTATTTTTGCAATGAAAGATTACCTGTATTCGGATCACGTTTTTTCTTGATAAAATTGATAAAGAAAATGATTACCTGCCGGAAGAATTCAGTGATCAGAAATGAGTGAGTAAGAGTTTTCCTACTTTTCATCATCCGAACAATAGCAACATCAACCTACAATACATCCAAAAAAGTTGTAATCAAGACTTTAGTATGCATGATGATTTTCATAAGATAAAGAGTAGTAGTAAACCCGTCATTGAACATGAATGAGTCATAATCATCCACTTCCCTTCCCTTTGATATCTAGAAAAACATCAAGACCGGTTAATTCTTTTAAGGCTAGCAAAAGAATTGTAACGAAACTAAATTTAATTGAAGTTTATTAAATTAAACCTAAAAAACACCATATTAAGGACATGGACTTTCCACAAGCGACTGCAGAGTTCTCCTTAGTCCCTAATTCTCAAATCAATTAGAATTGCAGTAACATTCTAAAATATAGGATTAAGAAAAAAACAATTAAAATCAAGGAAACAATTCCTTGCGGCTTTAGGAAATTTATAAATATCTGAACTTCAGTTTTTAATGACAAAGAAACAGAACCAAAAAGAAAAAAGATATTTTTACCTGGTAACACAATAGCTTCACATAGGCCATAGGCATCCTCTAAATTTTCTTGTTATAGTGGCTAAAAACACTCAGCCATCTATCTAAGCATCTAATATAAATTAAATACAAATGCATCCAATAACAATGGGTGGCTAGAGACGGCAGAACAGGCCGGTCGAGTTAGGTAGGTGACGGGTCAGGACAGGTCGTTTTAAAAACACATCTTGGTTCGGGTGAGAACGTGTTTCAGCAGAAGTCAGTACGCGTCAGAACGGGCTGTTTTGAACAATGGATGGAGGAACCAAACCTGCTCGTTAAAGAGAACAACAACATTCCTGCATTCTCTAATCTATCAGGTTTTTTCAGTACTTTTTCACAAAATCATCAGATCTAACTTAGCCAAGATTCTTAAAAATTCAATTGAAAAAAAAACTTACGATATTAAAGATTAAGTTTACAGATTTCAAGTTGAAAGAATACAGTTTTAACTTGCATTTAAAATTACTCTTTTTTAACCTAAAAAAGGATTAAAGAAAGTGTTTGCATGTTGGCCCAACTCGACCCATATCGTTTTGACCCGCATTTAGAATTACTCTTTTTTTACCTCTATGAGGTTGTATTTTTGCAATGAAAGATTACCCGTATTCGGATCACGTTTTTTCTTGATAAAATTGATAAAGAAAATGATTACCTGCCGGAAGAATTCAGTGATCAGAAATGAGTGAGTAAGAGTTTTCCTACTTTTCATCATCCGAACAATAGCAACATCAACCTACAATACATCCAAAAAAAGTTGTAATCAAGACCTTAGTATGCATGATGATTTTCATAAGATAAAGAGTAGTAGTAAACCCGTCATTGAACATGAATGAGTCATAATCATCCACTTCCCTTCCCTTTGATATCTAGAAAAACATCAAGACCGGTTAATTCTTTTAAGGCTAGCAAAAGAATTGTAACGAAACTAAATTTAATTGAAGTTTATTAAATTAAACCTAAAAAACACCATATTAAGGACATGGACTTTCCACAAGCGACTGCAGAGTTCTCCTTAGTCCCTAATTCTCAAATCAATTAGAATTGCAGTAACATTCTAAAATATAGGATTAAGAAAAAAACAATTAAAATCAAGGAAACAATTCCTTGTGGCTTTAGGAAATTTATAAATATCTGAACTTCAGTTTTTAATGACAAAGAAACAGAACCAAAAAGAAAAAAGATATTTTTACCTGGTAACACAATAGCTTCACATAGGCCATAGGCATCCTCTAAATTTTCTTGTTATAGTGGCTAAAAACACTCAGCCATCTATCTAAGCATCTAATATAAATTAAATACAAATGCATCCAATAACAATGGGTGGCTAGAGACGGCAGAACAGGCCGGTCGAGTTAGGTAGGGTGACGGGTCAAGACAGGTCGTTTTAAAAACACATCTTGGTTCGGGTGAGAACGTGTTTCAGCAGAAGTCAGTACGCGTCAGAACGGGCTGTTTTGAACAATGGATGGAGGAACCAAACCTGCTCGTTAAAGAGAACAACAACATTCCTGCATTCTCTAATCTATCACGTTTTTTCAGTACTTTTTCACAAAATCATCAGATCTAACTTAGCCAAGATTCTTAAAAATTCAATTGAAAAAAAAAACTTACGATATTAAAGATTAAGTTTACAGATTTCAAGTTGAAAGAATACAGTTTTAACTTGCATTTAAAATTACTAAAGAAAGTGTTTGCATGTTGGCCCAACTCGACCCATATCGTTTTGACCCGCATTTAGAATTACTCTTTTTTTACCTCTATGAGGTTGTATTTTTGCAATGAAAGATTACCCGTATTCGGATCACGTTTTTTCTTGATAAAATTGATAAAGAAAATGATTACCTGCCGGAAGAATTCAGTGATCAGAAATGAGTGAGTAAGAGTTTTCCTACTTTTCATCATCCGAACAATAGCAACATCAACCTACAATACATCCAAAAAAGTTGTAATCAAGACTTTAGTATGCATGATGATTTTCATAAGATAAAGAGTAGTAGTAAACCCGTCATTGAACATGAATGAGTCATAATCATCCACTTCCCTTCCCTTTGATATCTGGAAAAACATCAAGACCGGTTAATTCTTTTAAGGCTAGCAAAAGAATTGTAACGAAACTAAATTTAATTGAAGTTAATTAAATTAAACCTAAAAAACACCATATTAAGGACATGGACTTTCCACAAGCGACTGCAGAGTTCTCCTTAGTCCCGCTCCTCAATGCTAGTAGCATCTTTAATATCTTAAAACTAAGCGATTGCGCATTGTTGAACATCAGAACAACGCTCGCTTTAAAAAGATGTATTAACCATTTATCAATATAAAAAATGCTTCGACTTCACCCTTTAGGCAATGTGCATGACCCGTTGACCCACTCATTTTGCCACCTTTAACCCGAACCTACTATGCAATGTCAGAGGTGAAGGCCAACTTGAAATTAAAGTTCCACCACCGGTGCTTTTTTTCCCTTTGGAAATTCTACTTTCAAGACATAGTGACCTAAATAATTTTGCCACATTGATCGCCTTATTTGCTCAAGTAGAACTCTATAAAAATGTCCTGCAACATTGTACAAATTCTTGTAAAATCAATAAAAATAAAATAAATAAAGATAAGAAAAACTGATAAACATAACAAAATCACCTTCCCTTCATGCCATACCCGATAAACATGCAATTCATGGGTATGTGAACATCCAATGGTAGTTATGTAGGCCAGTAACTGTATCGAAAACCATGTTAATCTAATTGGCTGCAGAAATTAGATTTTTAGTTATTGCCCAAAGAGCTCGGAATGGTAAAACATACGCGGTTGTTAACACATGAACACTTCAGTTGATCAATAGTTGTAGACAACTCCTCAACACGCTTGTCTTTTGCAGACTTGATAACACGCTTATGCATGTCCGATACATCGCCCAACCCGTACACAAGTCACCAGTAACAACCAAATCAACCTAACAGATTCTAATGTTTCAACATTGTATCCATCGAATTTGTTAATTAATCCATCCATGAAATATATCAACGATCCATTCAGATCAGATCTTTGATAGACGATTATGCAATTCTTACATAATAAAAGGACAATAAATTACCTAATCGTGTTGCTGCTTCATCCAATCCAACAATAACAATTCCATCTCGCTGTTCGAGTAGTCCCTCAACTCTTACACAACTGCAAAAACCTACTAAGCATTTAATCAAACACCTTACCTACATAAACATGAACATTTTTAACTTCTCACTTTTTTGTGCCTTGCTCATAATTTGTCATGAATGCTCAATTTAGGGTTCAAATTAACTGCTATATTTTCAAATTGATCAAAAGTTATCTTTTTTTTTTTGTGCACAATTTCGCAATCAGAAACCTAGAATTCCATCAATTAACTTGGAAAACTAAACAAAATGTATAATACAAACATAAATGAAGCAACTTACGTGCTCCCATTCAGAGAAGGACATGGGTTGCGGATCACACAAATTGCTAGCAAATGAACTTCCCGATCAGCCGTAGTGTTGAACCAAGTAACCGAGATTCAGGTTTTGAGATAGTGTGGAGTAGAGAAATGTGATGCATTCAATTTATGCCACAGTGGTTCTGGTAGGTTATGAACCTGCTAGAGAAATCAGAGATCATTGGAACTAAAATCAAATAGATAAAGAGAAGAAAATCATGTTGCAATCCCAACCCCCAATCTCCAGTCTACATTTAATTTCTTCAAATCCAAATTAGGTTAGTAATCCTGACGACTGGTTGTGATATAAAAGTAAGATGCAAGCAGTTGAGTTGGGGTAGCAAGAAACCAGGAGAAAAAGAGAGGGGAGTGGGGTTGTTTAAGGGAAGTAGTAGAGGAGTGGGGAGTTTATAGAGAACCGATTAAATCTGATCAATAACTTCCAGTAAACGTGGGTTGAAGGCAGAAGAAACTGCTGATAACTGCTGAGATAGCAGTTAAAAATAGGAGTTTAAAAGGTTGAGATTTAATCTCAGCAAGATCCAATGGTCATGGTTGATTTCAAAGTTGGTTACACTTAATGGGAACCATATATATATATAATTCATTCCATTCACACATGGTAACCAAACAAGACATGGAATGGTAATGATCCATTGCATTCCCTCGTCCATTCCATTACCTCTTTCATTCCATTCCTTCGTCCATTCCATTACCCCATACCAAACATACCCAGGTGTTTTTTTTTCCATTCCTTCAAGGAATGGAAAGAAATATGTTGTTATTTATATTTATATTTATACTTATACTTTTATTTATATCCGTATTTATTAATATTCATACTAATATTAATATATATCAAAAATCTATTATTAATTTTTTATCATTAATATATTATTATTATTATTATTATTATTATTATTATTATTATTATTGAGGCAATTATATTTTTGTTGTTTTTAATACAGTTGTGTTTCGTTACTTCATCTTTTTTTGTTTATCAAATTGTACAAAGTAATAATTCATTCTATTCACATATGAGTAACCAAACATCACAATGGAATGGAATGATCCATTTCATTCCGTTGTCCATTCCATTACCTCGTCAATTCCATTCTTTCATCTATTCCATTACCCCATACCAAACAGACCCGGTTTTTTTTTTCCTTCATGAATGTCGCCTTGAAGATCTTGACATTACATATGGAATAAAATGCACCTACATGACGAAGAATCCCAGTTAATTAAACAAAACCAGAAAAGAAAAAATAATTTTTAGATGATGCAACACAGTCATGACAAAACCCGATTAAGCAGCAAAACAAAATATAATTGATGCAAGTTACAAGTACCTGGGAGTGATTACGTATACCATGATCTTGAAGATATGTAGGCTTTTCATTGTGGTATGAGAGACTAATGTTTTTGCCACACATGCTCCCTGAAAACACAACCAAGAAATGGAAGCTCTAAAATGTAAAAGCTATTTTTTTTCAGAAATTTTTCAAAAAAAAAAAAAATAATCATTCGAAAAATATATATTTTTGAATAAAAATAATAATAAGAAGCATAGTATTCCCAAAACACATGAGAAATAGCAAGTAATTCATGGTACCAAGTCATGACTAAACCAGAAAATCATAACTAGTATACATAAAGGTAGCAAATTCAAGCCTTTTAATGAAAACCCGTTAATACAGATTGGATTTGATTGATAACGGGTCAAACAGATTAATCATACAAAATAACCTAAATACGAAACCAAACTAACCAGTTATGACACACGTATATAAAGGTGACCTATTTTGACCCAATACCCGAACTGCCCGTACCACCGTTGCAAATGTCCAAGCTTGATCAAGAATGACGCAAGCACGGACGAAAAAACAACCAGGTAACAGAAAACAAAGAGAAATACCAAGAAATAAGGCGATGACCCATCTTTGACTGCTTCATTTCATTGACTTTTTTTCTCAACAGCAATTTTCAAATCCTTGACTGTTGCAGAATTCATCACAGCAACATCTGTGTCCAATACAAGCAACCAACGATTCATTAATGATATGCTAAGCTGAAAATAAAAAACCAAGCAAGCTTTGGAAAAAGTATTTACTCTTGAAAACCGGTTAATACGGGTCGGATATGATTGATAACGGGTCAAACAGATTATGTATACAAAATAACCTAAAAACAAAACCAAATGTATATGTCCACTTAAGTTGTTTGTAATCACATTCAATACACTGAACAGTTACGAAATAAAAAAAAAAATGGAACACAAAGCATTAGCTGGTCCAGTTAAAACACGTGGATAAAGGTGACCGTTTTGACCCAATACCCTACGTGCCCCATCACCATTTCAAATGTCTAAGTTTAAACAAGAATAACTCAATCACAAATGAGAAACAACTAAGTAACAGAAGGGAAAAAAGGAGAGAGAGAAATAACAAGAAATATGGCGATGGCCCATCTTTGACTGCTCTATTTCATTGACTTTTTTCTCGACAACTAGTTTCAACTTTTTAAGTGTAGCAGAATTCATCACAGCAACATCTGTGTCCCACACAAGAAACCAACTGTCATTATTGACATGCTAAGCTGAAAATAAGAAACTAAGCAAGCATAATCAATTAATCACATACCAAAAGATGTGCAATCCCAAGTTCCAAGCTGATCAGGGTGTCAACATCTGATAGAGTTGGTTTCTTTGGTAGATCTGCAAGCACATGATCATCGAGGAGTGAAGCTAGTGTTGGATTGAGCCCTGCTTTCTTGACATTGTTACCATTTTACTCTAGGACCACGTTATCATCCTCATAGACACCAACGAACGTTGGTTCAGGCATTTACCTCCTATCGAAGAGATACAAGAAAATTGTTTCATATAACTTCAAAGGCAATAAAACAAACATTTCAATGTTTTCAATCGTAAATACATGACAATATCCGCGTACATGTTTTTAGACCTACTCCTAGATCTACACCAACGTCCACCAAGGGACACCTTTATATCGCTATCCTACAAGCCCTTTGGTATCCGCCTACATGAGAATCACATTTTCAAAATCAGAACTACTTATAAACCTGACTCCAAATTCATTATTGGGAAGAGGAGAATTCATATTATTGATAAACAAATGAACCAAATCCAAAAAATAACATATTGGGCATCGGGCATTGGGGCTATTTTTACTTCAAAACGATGCCATACGCTAAGAAACTCAGTAGGGCAATACATCAAACACCTTATGTGCATGAACCACAACAATTACCAAACCGTTAAAAGGACTCAATCAATTCAAGTTACACATTCAGGAATCAGAACTGACACCATAAAGAGAACAATTTGGCAAATATAGCATATCAATTTTAATTATATGTCACATAGGTCCCGGCTCAAAGTAAAATAGCTTAACCAGTAGTTCAACTCCTTCGGCTTCACCAAAAACCTAACTTGACAGATAAAAATTTAACTTCTTTCCTCCATTCGTTTGCTTTTCGATGGATTTTTGTGACTTTCCAACTCTGCGACCATTATTTCAGGTCCTTCACCGAATCACGGGACCAAATTGTTTAACTTCTCGAATACTTGCAGAATTATATAGAGGTCCTCAAACCATGTCTGAGTTATATATTTAGGGGGTGTTTGGGTTAGCTTATTTAAGTTAAAAAGGACTTTTTGTGAGAAGGACTTATTAACTTATGACTTTTTGAGAATGACTTTTTAAAAAAAATGTTTGGGTTAGCTTATGAGCCAATAAGTCAATAAATAGTTTTTTTAAAAGGTGTTTGGTTTAACTTATTCATGTAAAATGACCAAAAAGGGCATCCTTTAAAATGTGTTTGGTTTAGCTTATTTAATTTTTTTTTTCTCTCTTGCATATTGAAAAACAACTTCATGAAACATATAACATAAAATTTCTTTACATATAGTTTAAAATTTCTTAATTAGAACATAATAATATTACATTCAGATTGCTAAAAAACACGAAAAAAATGTACAAGAATAACAAACTAATGTCATACTATGTTCTTCTTCGTGATTCCATTACATCTTGAGCAATCGCATCTCTTATCGCTGCCATTAACATACCATCATCATCCGTACGATTTGTAGA
This sequence comes from Helianthus tuberosus, assembly GCA_030545235.1. NCBI lineage: Eukaryota > Viridiplantae > Streptophyta > Magnoliopsida > Asterales > Asteraceae > Helianthus > Helianthus tuberosus. Next base: position 33,298,517 of record CM060393.1, read on the forward strand.
CGGAACTTCTTCATGAAGTTCATCACTAGTACCGCGGGGATTGTAAGATTCTTGTTGGGCTGTGTTAAATGCTTCATCAAACATACCACACTTTTTGACAAAGTTATGGATCGCCATCGATGCTATCACAATACTCACTTGATGCTCGTATGTGTAATTAACATGCATATCTCTCAATAATGCCCACCTAGCTTTCCATACTCCAAAGGTTCGTTCAATGATATTCCAAAGGTTCGTTCAATGATATTCCGCAATAATGCCCACCTAGCTTTCCATACTCCAAGCTTACTAAAGCTTGTACCAGGTCTATTCCCTCTATTAAATTCAAGCAAGCATGCATCGACAAACAGCTTGAACGTAAAATCATCCCACAATAATCTCGCTTTGTTCTTGTTAGATGATGTTTCACAACCAACGAATTTTTGGCGGTTTTCATCCATTTACTGAATGCCAATAAACATCAGATAAAAGGCAGATATATTTAAAATTTAGTAAGAACAGGAAAGGATATTATGGAGGTTTCATGACTGGTAAATAATAACTCAATGTGCTTTCATGTGTATATATTTGACGGCTTGTTTACTACACTTTTCTTTTTCTCAAATGTGTTATGACAATCGTCTGGTTCAATTTTATATAACTTATTTGAGTTCGTATCAGCAGCATACAGTATGAATGGGGCTTAAACATTTCTAGAAATTACCAGTTACTAATTTTCATGTTTATTAAAAAACATCAAGCAACCGCAATGGTTTTCTTTGAAACCTTAAGTCAACTACAACACTTAAAACTTCGATACTTAAATCATACCGATACCATCTATCACGTCAATATTCTTGACGAAATCATTTAAAGATCACAACTAAAGTAGAAACAAATCGTTTATTAAGGAGAATTGCAGGCTAAAATTTTAAATTTCAAAGGGAATACCCAGATTTGACTTAACAATGGATGTAGTTCTACTATGGACTTGACTTAACAAATATTACTAACTACAGAATTTTTGCAAAGAAACAGAGAGGTAAGAGATTCCAACCTTCGATTAGAATCAGTTTGCATCCGCCAACTGATTAGAGTTGTAACAGATCCGAAATCCAGGCTCAAACCTTCGTTGAGAAGTAAAGGTTTGATGGTAGATATATAAGGGGCAGATGGTAGATATCGAAGCTGGCATGGTAGATGGGGGTAATTGAAGGCGGTAGTTGGAGGATTAATGGTGCTAGCATTAACGAAGCCTTTATGTTTTGCTGCAGGTTATTGAAGGCGGCAGATGAAGCTGGTAACCTTAATTGATGAACAGAGATTCTGGTGTCTTAATTGATGAACAGAGATTCTGGTGTAGTAGTCGCTGGTAGATGAACAGAGAGATGGAAATAATGACATAAAGGGGAAAGCTGGTAACCTAATTGATGAACATATGGAGAAAGCTGCCTTTAATTGTTGGGTAGTTGGAGGATGAATGAAGATGTTGGCGGCAGATGAAGGTTGTTGTGGAGGGTTAATGGGGAATTTGTCCCTAAAAAGGACTTTTGGGTTTTGAGAAGTAAGAAATTGATACTTCTCAAAAACCCCTTTATCAAGTGAAAAGCATAAGTTATTTTAAAAGTCCTTCTCCATTTGCCAAACACTTTTCTTCAACTTATTCACTGTTAAAAAGTCAATAAGTTAAAAGTCATGGCAAAATAAGGAATCCCAAACACCACCTTATCCCAAATTTTATCTTGTTTTTTTTAGTAGTACACGCACCACGTGTGATCTTGTGATAAAATCTTGATTTTTTTTAATTGGTAATTCATGACTTTACTGGGCATCCCCGCAATAATTCTATTTTTAACATTCTACTATTATCAGTAACTAGTTTTCAAGCCCCGCGTTGCGGGCGCGTGTAGGGTCGTTGGCAGAAACTTTTTCCTACGGGTTCAGAAGTTTCCAGGATTCGATTTTAAAATTCTACGGGTGTAACACCCCGAAAACGGGTTTGGTAATTAAACCACGTTAATAATAATGAACGGATAAAATAGCGTTAGTGGTAAAATTTACCCGGTGAATATTAGGACTTAGACAAACAATCCTAATATTAGTTATAAAAATTTAATAAATGCTTGAGAAAACAATGTTATAAGAAGCCCGAGTTAACGGGACTTAAAATAAAACGGGTTATGACTTCCCGAACCCATTAAGTTAACTAGGGATAATTAACCTAGTTAATAAGAGGGACTTTTACTAGAAATAAGTGGGTTGTAGCCTACTTAATAACAAACCAAAACGTGAGGGACCGAAGTTGTATAACTTGAAAAAGGGTTTTATAAACAAAAAAAAATAACATAACACACACCTAAGGTGTGTGTGTGCATGTCTGGAGATCGACCAGGAGGGTGCTCCCAAGAGCTCAAACCCTAGAACTCAACAAATCATCAAATTGAAGCCTGATTCAAGGTCAAAATCGATGCATGAATACATAGAAACGATCACCTAGTCGTGGGGATCGTAAGGTATGTCAAATTTTTGATGTTTATGAAGTTGAGATTTTTGATGAACTTGTGAAAATCGAAATTCAAACTTGAATGATTGATGTTTGGGTGAAACTAGGATGAAATTCATGCTTAGAAACAAACCCTAGTTGAAAACTTGAAGAATTACTACTAAAACTAGGAATTTGATAATTACCCTCTTATGTGCTAAGTGGGTTTTGATTTTGTAGTGAAGATGATGATATGTTTATGCTAGAAATCATCATAGTTGATAGTTGATGCAAGATACTTGAACAATTTCCAAGTTTGAGTGTTGATCATACATGACTTGAAAAATGGGTTTTTGGATGATTTAATGAAATTGATGTGGTATTGGTGTTTATAAACACCATACTAACTTGTATGAATGAACTACTTGAACAAAATGGGGAATTGTTAAGAGTTCATACTTGATTTGAAGTGGGTCTTGATACAAGAATTAAACTCATGATTTATGATTTAGTCCAATAAGAAAAGTAGTCAAAGATTCATAAGGTGTGAAAGTCATGATTTAGAATGACTAATCTAACAACCTTGTGAATGATAAATGATAGTTGGCTCTTAACAAGCTAGGTGAAGCTTGGGATGGAAGCGGGTCAAACGAGTCAAGCATAAAGGAAAAGCGTATTCGGGATGCAAGGTAAGTGTAATTTACACACTTATGTAGAATACTCGTTTATTCGATACGTTGTAAACGTGATAATGATATTATTGGAAATATGGAAATTTGTCAAGTGTCGACTAATGTAAATCAAGGATAAAAGGATACCCATGATGTAAGCCGAAATGGGTTGAAATTGTAAGAAAAGAGTGTAAAAGAAAAAGGGTATGGTTATAAAATTCGGGATGGGATGGATGTATGAATTGGAAATCAAAAACGATGTTTTTTATTAAATAAATAATGTTGGGCATATAGTCCAAACGGGTCGAATGGTGGTGATAACACCATTTGACAATATCGACTAATGTGGTTGTCAAGTCTTATGTTAACAGGACCGATTAGTAAATCGGATAATTGCGTCACCATTGATGGTGTGATAATGAAAATAAGGTATAAATCGGGTCTACTTGTTGATCCGGGCCAGGTACGCGTAATTATGTTGTAGTTAAAAGTGCTATTTTGGTCGAATAATTTGAGAGAGAGTCCTTAGTCATAAAAGGACTAAAATCGACCAAAACGCCCTTGTAGGCTAAATGGAACAAACGATCCTTAAAGGTTGTTTGGAAACGAGTTTTATGATTAGATAAATACTTAGAATAAGTATAGAAGCTGAAAGAGGTATTTTATTAGTCATGTGGCACTATTTGAGTTTTTGCCGTAAAATAAAGATTCTAGAGGTAAAATTTGGTTTTTATAGATCACCACATTAAACCCACCATAAATACAGTTGTGGTGGGAGATTATAGGATAAGAAATGTGGTGATGGAATGCTAGAAGCAATCGAATGCGATTTTAGGCTCGAAAGTGCTTAAATACCCTTAACGGGTCAAAATAGAAGTATTAGCGAAACGGGTTAAGAATGTGTAATAACCCGTGATTTGAACCTTGTGCAATAGGAAATAATCATAATAATTTGTTTACAAAAGAAACAAGGGCCATAAACAAGTTTGTTAGATGAAATCACGAACGGGTCAAAATTTGGTAAAAAAGGGTAATAAGCGGAAGACTTAAAAGTCTTAAATTTTGTTAATCCGGATGTTGGATTTTAACTCCATTTGATGGGGGATCAAATTACAAACACGTAGGAAGAAACGGTAGGTCAAACGGATAAGCGGATTGAAAGATACGAAAGTTTTCGTGTCAAATAACGGCAAAATGGAAAGGTTGGATGCAGGGGCCACCGTAACTTACGGTGCCACCGTAAGTTACGGTGGAGCTAATATAGTTACGGTAGTTTCCCCTGGGTTACGGTGGGGAAATTCTCAAACAGAGACCACCGTAACTTACGGTGTCACCGTAAGTTACGGTGGAGGCCAAAGTGAGGTTATTGTTTTTGGATCAAGAGATTTACATTGTGATTTCTTTCCATTATCATTTATCTTGTCTTGTACCGTTATTTAAATTGTCAAAACTAACTTTTAAGTTGGTTTTGAACACAGGTGTATATCGAGAGCCCGGATGAAGATCAAGCGTCGAGCAAGAACCGAACACGTGTTAAATAAAGCTTCCGCAAGTTGTTCCATCGTTATTCTAAAGCGGCGAATTAATTCATATTATGTTATATCACTTTAAATTGTAAAAGTTTTTAATAAACCCGTATTTTTATAGCATGTGTAGTCTTAACTATACATCTAATCTTTGGTATTTTCATGTAAAACTGTTAATTATTAACTTGGGTGTTACAACGGGTTTGATGACGAAATTTCTATTGGTGCGATGTCGAAATATACCTATATATATCATTAAAAAAATTTAGTAAGGGTTTGGCCGAACCCGTACCCTTCAATGTACCTACGCCCCTCGGCGCGTAAGCAGTAAATCGTGCTAAGTAGTAAACAAACGACCGCTAATCTAGGGAAACTCATTAAAAAACGTGAGTCTATACCGCCATCGTGTTGAAGTGATCCCTGGTCGCTAGTCGGGCGGTGGGGTGGGACTAGCGATTAATCGGTGATTAATCGGCGCCTAGTCGGGATTTTTACAAACATGCCACCATGTGACATAAAACGCAGGGAAGAAATCGTAAAACAAAAAAAATGTGAGTTTATGCCGCTACATGACGTAGAACGTAAGCAAAGATAAACGCGAACTTATACCATGAGCTGACACAAAACGAAGACAGATTAGAATTTATATAAAAAGGCAAAACTTGAGACCTGAAAGTGAAACAACAATCCCTATATGTTTTTATAAATTTCTAGAACCTGTAAGTTACAAACATGTTAGATATTATGTCCGGTTCGATAAGTCAACGCTGCCGACCGGGTCTTGACCCGTAAGAGTTACACCGTGGGCAACGAACTAAAAATCCACTTAACCTGTGTCACACCCCCAAAATACCACGTGCGGAAACCCCAGCGAGGCGTCTGACATATCAGGATCCAAGCCACCAATCACATTGAACTCATAATTATAATTAAATAACACTTTCATTTATTAACACAAAGCGTTACAATCGTTACATATCATTCATTGTACACAGCGGAAGCATAAATCATTTGTTAAGTGTTTAGTAAACCAAGTGTACATAAACCATTGAGCTTGTATTGAGATTCCATGTATCTCGACCCATGACCAATCCAGCCTCCCAGACAGCAAGTTCCAAATAATATAAGCATATAGTCCTTCAAGACATGTAACAACGAGTCAACAACAAAGTTGAGCGAGTTCACAGTTGGTTGTTCGTTTTAAGCTGTTTCAAAAACATAGTTTTTCTTTAGCTGGCTTACTTGCCGTGGGGGTTACCCCATAGTTGAAAATATGATTAATCGATTCCTTCTTTCCCAAACCATAACCAGTGGGGGCTTCCCCATGTGAACCACTAGACCGTTACCATATCGACAACTGACGAACAATAGTTGTGCCCTAAGTCAATGTCTATCATCATAGACTAAGTGCCCAGATCCATTAGTACACGCCCGTCCGAACGGCACGGTGTGAGGCTTGTCAACCCTAATAGCGCTATTAACTAATGACCCGCTCGCCATTGGCCTGGCGATTAGGTCGATATAAAAATGAGGGACTTCATGATAGAGTTTTGTCTAGTAAGTTAATGTTGTCGTCCTTCCTATGGAGGAGCGGAGGCACGTAATCTACCCAAGGAGATTACGCAGGTTCAACGTTGTCGTCCTTCCTATGGAGGAACGGAGGTACATATTCTACCCAAGGAGAATATGCAGGTCCTATTTAGTTTCTTAACCCATTCCCATCCACCGGGAATCCCATGCCTTATACAGAGTGTGAGCTCACCTTGGTTTGCTCGGCAGATACACGAAAAGGTCACTTGAGCTATATGTGGTCAACCACGTCCTAGCATGGTTACCATACAAGTCAGGTCTAGGTTCAAGTAGTGCACATAAATTTACACAGAATTAACAAGTCAACAACACGTAATGATCATCGCATACACATGGAACATGTTAAGCAAATCAGTTAAACACATAAAGCCCAAACTTGTGCGATCAGGATGTATTGGGCTGAAGTAACAGTGTAAGCCCAATAGCATCTTGTACGGTTGGATAGCTGAAACCCAAACTTCTACCCGGCCCAACATAATAAGCAGTCCAGCAGCTTGTGCGACCCAACAGCTTGCTAACTTGTGCGATCTAAGTGAACTTGTGCGATTGAGCTTTGGGCTTTAAGGTCCAAAGTCATAATAAGGTTTAAACGGTTGTGTGTGGCCCAAGGCTTGTGCGATCGGCACTGTCTTGTGCAATCCACAAGTCTTGTGTGATCATGCATATCCCAGTTGTACCCTGTGCTCTAATCCGCTGCACTCTAGCTTGTGCGACTGTATTGTGCGATCCATCCCTTGTGCGATCAAGGGTGGATCTTGTGCGATTCCACAAGCTTGTGCGGTCCGTTGAGAAATCCCGTAATTGTAGCAATTCGGTTGTCAAATTTATTTTACCACTTAAATTCTATCAGTTTCCAAATATTGCATTATCGATCAAAACATGATTTCCTTGATTGCTGCCCATTATTTCCGTAATGATAGTTAACAAGTGTTGTCTATTTTTAAGGAACTTTTCCGGATCGGGCGGTTCCTTACTGGATAGAACAACCCCAAAGTGCCTAAGATACCTTAATTGTTCTAGATTAAGACGAGAACGCAAGAGGTTGCCGGTGAGGGTGATTCCTATGCTATATGTAGGTGGACAAGTCCAACCCTTTCCTGGGCTCTCGTTAAAGAAGGTGTATGCCGAATCGCTCAGGTCTATGTATGCATCGAACGAAGTCGATGGGGAGTCCTTCACGGCACAATCGACACAGGGACGACTATCATTCAAGTCCTCACTAGAGTTAGAAGTATCGTCGGGGACAACGAAGTTGTTTGAATGCGATCCCAACTTTTCTTCTTGGTTATCGTCTTGAGATAAATTATTGAAATCTATCCTAAGTTCTTTTAACCAATTAAGAATTAGATCTTCTAATGGAAATAGTTCATCAAGAAGCATTTCTCCTAGAAAATCCGGTTGAGAGCATTCGAGGGAGAGATATGGATTATTTTTACTTTCGCCCCTCTTAAGGATACAGGGGAACGATGGATCTATATAGTGGATTTATAATTTAGAAAATAACATTCTAATTCCTCATGGGTACCACCACATATTTGACACCACGTACCATAAGAGTGCCGAAAGTAAAAAGTATCAGTATCACTCATGTTTGTGTCAGAAATTACCAACCGTCGGGATCTTACGGTTCTGTTTTCAGTAACTGAATCTTGGGCACGGGGCGTGTTGAGTGGGCACGGCCCCGTGTTCAGCTTACAGTCTGACGTAAAACAGGATTGCCAGTTCCAATGATTGGGCACGGGGCGTGTTCAGCGGGCACGGCCCGTGCTGAGTTCTGCAGAAGCTGAAAACTAAGAAAAATCCTAAAAAAAATAGAAAAATAAGAAAAAAAATGATTAGGCCGTTGATTCCTAACTTTCTTAAAATCCTTGTGTCCCCGGCAACGGTGCCAAAAACTTGATGCGTGTGTGGTGGTATATAGATTTAAGTATATTTTAAGCCCTTTTTACACGTTAGTCAAGTTTTAAATTTATAAAACACGATATTTTACTAACACCAAACACACATATGGGCAAGTGCACCCATCGTGAGCGTAGTATAGTGTTGGCAAGATGCCGAGGTCGTCCAAGGACACAAGAGCTTTTAGTACCGGTTTATCCTCAACGTCTAATCAAATCAAAAATTTAGAAAAAGGTTTTGAAACTAAAAATAAAAACTAACTAAAATGCTGAAAATAAAAATAAAAGAAAAACAGATAGACAAGATGAATCACTTGGCTCCGACTCGTGTTTAGTGTAACCTTTGATTATTTCCGCACTTTTGAACTATTTAAGAGATTATCTTAGTTATTGTAGTAGGCCCCTCTTTTGAAGGTGGCGTTACCCTCAACCCAGTAGTTTGAGTCAGCAAGGATACAATACTAAAGGGTCAGATTATTGAAAGATAATGAATTAAGTTATTAATGCATATTATGGTAGGCCCCTCTTTTGAAGGTGACGTTACCCTCGGCTAAGTAGTCTGAGTCAGCAGGGATACAGTCCTAAGTAGCCGGGTTAAAGTATTAATAGTAGCTTACATATGAGGGGATCAAAGAGTTTGGACCCCCGCCATCCAATACCGTTAAGTATTGAAGGAGGTCCTACTAAATTTGACCCAGGTCCTTGCAGGATCTATACACTGAACAAGGCAAGACTTTTACCAAACCGTTCCCTTAACCCCCGACCAGGTAGCCAACATACCTCCATATAGACCGTGGAGATATGAATGGTGAAAATCTTTTATTTTATACAGACAGTAAAATAATGCCAAGACACCACGGACAAACGATAAGGAAAAATCACCTTCAACATAAGAAACTAGTTATTAAAGTCATTAATACAGAACCAAGTAAAAAGTGCGAAAAGATTAAAAATAAAAAGTATTACACTAGACACTTTGTCTTCACCAAGTGATGTAAGAGACTTAGGCAAACATGGCCTTGATTGTCAAGAACTCTTACGATCAATCTTGGATCCCGAGACGACTCACACACTCTATGATGGACAATGGATGATGGTGGTGGATGATGGTGTTATGGTGGTGGTGGGTGGTGGGTGAAGTGTGAGAGAGGTGGTGTGCCAAGGGGTGGTTTGAGCTTGAGCCAAGCACTCCTATTTATAGGCTGAACAGAAGCTCGGGCACGGCCCGTGTCCAGTGGGCACGGCCCCGTGTCCACATACTTCTCTGTCTTCATTAAATGCAGTTTGTTTGTATTAGTTGACCACGCCCCCGTGTCCGCTGAGCACGACCCCGTGTGCAGAAGCATATCTGTACTATCAAGATTTGCCTGGATTCTGCGAATCTTATAGTTGACCACGGCCCTGTGTCCGCTGAGCATAGCCCCGAGGTGGGCGATGGAAGCTTCTACCACTTTGTCTTTTCTGCTGAAACTTGGGCACGCCCCCGTGCTCAGTGAGCACGGGGCGTGTTCAGCCTTTTGTTCTCTTGTTTTGCTTGGGAAGATGCTGTCGTGGGGTCGGGCATGTCACGTTTGTTCCTTTTCTTGTATTTATGTTAGATTTAGCTGCCTTTTTGCTTCTTTTGTTAATTTGAGCTCATTTAATCCTGAAACTACAAAAGGAAGAAAAAAGCACACTTTTTCCAACATTAATACTAAAAAAGGGTTAGTTTTATGCCACAATTGATGTAATTTATATGTTGCATTTTGCATACATCAAATACCCCCACACTTGAATCTTTGCTTGTCCTCAAGCGAAACTCTTTATAATGTGGCTTTGCACTCCCAAATGGAATGGGTAGAAGAGAAGGTTTTTGGGCTTGTCATAGAGTGTCGGGATTTCCAAGATTCTTTATTAAGTTTTATTTTTATTTATTTACAATCCTATTCGTCATGATTTATTTAAAACTTTTCATAAGATAAATTACTTATTAGGGCATAACATGTCTCTTTAAAATTCCATTTATATACAAGTTCACATACCTCACGGGGGATCACTCAACACTCGGCCGAAGATGTATTTTAGTGAATCACTCGAGAGCGGCATGGAACTTATTCCTACCATAGGCTTGCCAAGCAATCAATCCTCCTCCTTTTAACTATATACCTTTGTAAATATCAAGAGGACTTTTGGGTGAAGAGTTAGGCTTGGGTTAAAGGTGGGTGGTTGGGTTAGTGGTTAGTAGAAAAGGGCGAAAAAGCATAAAAAGCGTCGGTTTTCGAAAGACTTTTTATTTTTGCAATTTTTATTTTGATGAAGCTATTATTCAAACAAAGTTATTTTTGATGAACTTGTTTGTTTATTTCTTTTGCTTCATCAACAAAACATAATTTTTTTTTTCAAAGTCAAACGAAAAACCGAGCTTGTTACTAAAACAAAGGGTTAGAAATAAAAAGGTTTTGGTGGGTGAAAGGGTGTTTAGTTTGGGTTATGAAATGAAAAGTTTAGGCTCAAAAGGGGTTAACTAGGGGGATTTTGGGTAAGTGGTAAAAAAAATAAATAAAAAAAAAATAATGGTGTAGAAATAAAAAGGGGTTAGTCCTAATGCCTCCATCATTTACTTACTCGGGTTTAAGTTGGTAAGGACCGGGAATGTATCGTCGTGGCAAGTTCTAGAGTCGTAAGAACCAAGCGGCTATTCACACAAGAAACGAAAAATGAGCATTTAGTTTAATGATATGTATTTGTATGCTCAATAAAGGCTCAAAACTCACTTTTGTGGGAATGGGTTTTTATTTGATCAAGTATATATAATCAAATTTTAACTAAGCTTGTCATGCTGTTTCATAATTTTCTTATGTTGGTTCTTTTTATCACGACGCTATCGGTTGTAAATTTATAAAAATATAACATTTTTAGAATTTGAAACTCCCAACTTAAACCTAGACAAGTAAAAGAATGAAAAATTTTGAAAAAAAAATTGGGGTGGTTAGCGGTTCCAATAGAATTTTGTGTAAGGCTTGTAATTAGGACTTGCAAGATTCAAGGTTTTAGCATCCCCCCACACTTAAATTACACATTGTCCTCAGTGTGTCCAAAAAATAAGTTTTTAGGTTGATTGAATGTGTAAAAAGGTGTGAAAAAGCAAAAGTTTGTGTTACTGGGCGCTGAACACGGCCCCGTGTTGTCCGGGCACGGCCTCGTGTTCAAGTGCCAGTAACAAAATTGAAAAAGAGAAACAGAAGTCTGGACACGGGGCGTGTTGGGTGAACACGGCCCGTGTCCAGTTTACCTGAACTGGGCGTTTCCTGCAGACTGTGCAGCACGAGGCCGTGTTGGGCGGACACTGCCCGTGCTGAACTTACTGTTAATGAAGAAAATTGTCGGATGGCCCTGTTTTCCTGCATGGGGTGCTGGTTCAAGTTTCCCTTGTTTCATTTGCCATCCCGAGTGTGTTTTATTCATTTCAACACCATCCAAACACCAAATTAACTAAAACCATCATTCATTAAGTCATAGAGAGAATTACATAATAGTTCCAAAAGTTAAATTCCTAGATAAGTAGGTCAAAGAAACACAAGAAATCCAAATCGAGAAGTTCTAGACTAAACTTTATTTTACTAGCAAAATTTCCAAAAAGATAATTCTCTTGGTTAGATGCGGCATGAAAACTTCTTTTCTTTGGGCATGGGATCCTCACACGTCGGCGAGCCACTCCTCTATCTCCCTTGGGAGAAGAAAGGCGGGCTCATTGGCATTGGTTTGAGGAGGTGCAATCTCCACCGGGACTTCTTGTAGATCTTCAAGGGGAGGTTCCGCTGGAAGTTCATCCCATCCAGTAGGATTGTGGATTCCAAGTGCTAGGTTCTAATCCTCTTGAGGGAGGATTGGTTCCATGGGAGGTGTTACAAGAATGTTTAACCTTTGGTGCAAGAGGTTAATTTCTTGAAAACTGTTTTCCAGCCCTACCGTAAGATAATTTATACGGTCTATTAGGACCTCCTCTACCGAAGTCATCTCGTCAAGAGCTTCACGTAACGCCATTACGTATCGTACAAGAGTTGTTTCGATTGATGACCTTCTTTCCCTTCGACTGTTTCTGGAGTGCGCAGAAGAGGTTCCACTGTTTTGGCTAGACATTCTACGAAAACAAACCAAAAATAGTTCATTTTAATGAAACAGTACCACGGACACGGCCCCGTGCTCAATGAGCACGGCCCCGTGTTCACCTTTCTGCAGTTTTTCAGAACAAGGAATCTTGGAGTTTCAAATTATTTTCCCAACTTATGAAGCATTTTTGAACAGAAATAACTTAAAACAATGTTATGTAACTTATTTTTAACAAGATTCCTTGAACAAAATTTTAACAAACATCACAATAAAGCTTAGAATCAAGCTTCAATGGAGGTGTTGTTGCAAGAAAGATGAAGAAGAAGGTAATGGATAAAAGAGGAAAGGACAAGATGTTTGTTAGAACCTTCTTTTTGAACATACCTAGGATGGTAGGTTAGAAAATCCTTTCAAATCTCTGTCCCTGGATGGTCCAAATGTGCAGGATTCTTGGCTGCATTTATAGAAAACGACAGCATGCTGGACACGGCCCCGCGTCGGCTGGACACGGCCCCGTGTGCAGGCAAGATCCTGACACGTTTTGTCCGTATTCTGACAAAAAGTCAGAAGGGAATCTTTTGGTGGACACGGGGGCGTGTTGACCTGGGCACGGCCCCGTGTCGAAGGGCTGTTTATGAAGTTTGTCTATTTTTAAGGAACTTTTCCGGATCGGGCGGTTCCTTACTGGATAGAACAACCCCAAAGTGCCTAAGATACCTTAATTGTTCTAGATTAAGACGAGAACGCAAAAGGTTGTCGGTGAGGGTGATTCCTATGCTATATGTAGGTGGACAAGTCCAACCCTTTCCCGGGCTCTCGTTAAAGAAGGTGTATGCCGAATCGCTCAGGTCTATGTATGCATCGAACGAAGTCGATGGGGAGTCCTTCACGGCACAATCGACACAGGGACGACTATCGTTCAAGTCCTCACTAGAGTTAGAAGTATCGTCGGGGACAACGAAGTTGTTTGAATGCGATCCCAACTCTTCTTCTTGGTTATCGTCTTGAGATAAATTATTGAAATCTATCCTAAGTTCTTTTAACCAATTAAGAATTAGATCTTCTAATTGAAATAGTTCATCAAGAAGCATTTCTCTTAGAAAATCCGGTTGAGAGCATTCGAGGGAGAGATAGGGATTATTTTTACTTTCGCCCCTCTTAAGGATACAGGGAAACGATGGGTCTATATAGTGGGTTTATAATTTAGAAAATAACATTCTAATTCCTCATGGGTACCACCACATATTTGACACCACGTACCATAAGAGTGCCGAAAGTAAAAAGTATCAGTATCACTCATGTTTGTGTCAGAAATTACCAACCGTCGGGATCTTACGGTTCTGTTTTCAGTAACTGAATCTTGGGCACGGGGCGTGTTGAGTGGACACGGCCCCGTGTTCAGCTTACTGTCTGACGTAAAACAGGATTGCCAGTTCCAATGATTGGGCACGAGGCGTGTTCAGCGGGCACAGCCCGTGCTGAGTTCTGCAGAAGCTGAAAACTAAGAAAAATCCTAAAAAAATAGAAAAATAAGAAAAAAATGATTAGGCCGTTGATTCCTAACTTTCTTAAAATCCTTGTGTCCCCGGCGACGGTGCCAAAAACTTGATGCGTGTGTGGTGGTATATAGATTTAAGTATATTTTAAGCCCTTTTTACACGTTAGTCAAGTTTTAAATTTATAAAACACGATATTTTACTAACACCAAACACACATATGGGCAAGTGCACCCATCGTGAGCGTAGTATAGTGTTGGCAAGATACCGAGGTCGTCCAAGGACACAAGAGCTTTTAGTACCGGTTTATCCTCAACGTCTAATCAAATCAAAAATTTAGAAAAAGGTTTTGAAACTAAAAATAAAAACTAACTAAAATGCTGAAAATAAAACTAAAAGAAAAACAGATAGACAAGATGAATCACTTGGCTCCGACTCGTGTTTAGTGTAACCTTTGATTATTTCCGCACTTTTGAACTATTTAAGAGATTATCTTAGTTATTGTAGTAGGCCCCTCTTTTGAAGGTGACGTTACCCTCAACCCAGTAGTTTGAGTCAGCAAGGATACAATACTAAAGGGTCGGATTATTGAAAGATAATGAATTAAGTTATTAATGCATATTATGGTAGGCCCCTCTTTTGAAGGTGACGTTACCCTCGGCTAAGTAGTCTGAGTCAGCAGGGATACAGTCCTAAGTAGCCGGGTTAAAGTATTAATAGTAGCTTACATATGAGGGGATCAAAGAGTTTGGACCCCCGCCATCCAATACCGTTAAGTATTGAAGGAGGTCCTACTAAATTTGACCCAGGTCCTTGCAGGATCTATACACTGAACAAGGCAAGACTTTTACCAAACCGTTCCCTTAACCCCCGACCAGGTAGCCAACATACCTCCATATAGACCGTGGAGATATGAATGGTGAAAATCTTTTATTTTATACAGACAGTAAAATAATGCCAAGACACCACGGACAAACGATAAGGAAAAATCACCTTCAACATAAGAAACTGGTTATTAAAGTCATTAATACAGAACCAAGTAAAAAGTGCGAAAAGATTAAAAATAAAAAGTATTACACTAGACACTTTGTCTTCACCAAGTGATGTAAGAGACTTAGGCAAACATGGCCTTGATTGTCAAGAACTCTTACGATCAATCTTGGATCCCGAGACGACTCACACACTCTATGATGGACAATGGATGATGGTGGTGGATGATGGTGTTATGGTGGTGGTGGGTGGTGGGTGAAGTGTGAGAGAGGTGGTGTGCCAAGGGATGGTTTGAGCTTGAGCCAAGCACTCCTATTTATAGGCTGAACAGAAGCTCGGGCACGGCCCCGTGTCCACATCCTTCTCTGTCTTCATTAAATGCAGTTTGTCTGTATTAGTTGACCACGCCCCCGTGTCCGCTGAGCACGACCCCGTGTGCAGAAGCATATCTGTACTATCAAGATTTGCCTGGATTCTGCGAATCTTATAGTTGACCACGGCCCCGTGTCCACTGAGCACGGCCCCGTGGTGGGCGATGGAAGCTTCTACCACTTTGTCTTTTCTGCTGACACTTGGGCACGCCCCCGTGCTCAGTGAGCACGGGGTGTGTTCAGCCTTTTGTTCTCTTGTTTTGCTTGGGAAGATGCTGTCGTGGGGTCGGGCATGTCACGTTTATTCATTTTCTTGTATTTATGTTAGATTTAGCTGTCTTTTTGCTTCTTTTGTTAATTTGAGCTCATTTAATCCTGAAAATACAAAAGGAAGACAAAAGCACACTTTTTCCAACATTAGTACTAAAAAAGGGTTAGTTTTATGCCACAATTGATGTAATTTACATGTTGCATTTTGCACACATCAATAACAAATCAACACTCCAAAACATAGAATCGGACCATACACATTAGTAATATCGATTACAACCTGAAATCCCTAAATCCCATGCGCATCAAACCAACAATACATCACATCTCATATTCAAGAATTATCACTCCGTTAACATACATTCGGACCTCGATCACATCCATAGCATACAAAGCATATCATCATTAAATCATGAAATCAGCAATATCAAGTTCATGCATAAAATCATACTAAGCGTCTCATTAACACATGCCTGAACAATCACAGAATATTAGCCGAAACTAAACTAGGGACTAACCGGTAACTCGTATGCCGACAAGTGTGCGGTCGAGAGGGAAGGAGAGTGCCGCGTTCCGTGTGTCTTTGATGGTGATTAGGCTGCCGACGAGTGGGAGAGGAAGAGAAGAGGAGAGCTAGGGTTTGATGTATGCTTTCTTGGTTGCAAATTATGAGGAAACCAAAACCCCATAAGGTTATGTGTATGCTTATAAAAGGGGAGTGGGCCGAACCCAATTATTGGGCTGTCCTTAGTCACGGGTCAAACAAAGTGGGGTTGGGCCGAGAGGAGTAGTGCGAGTAGAGGTACGGCCCAAAGGGTGTTGTGTGATTTGATCATGCAATAAGATAACAACTAATATGTAACACGTATCCACAACAAACTCATAACATTCCATAAAATCAACATATCAAACAGTCGCATAATGTTTACACATGTTACCTCAAGTGCAAAAACTGGTTCTAAATTTTGAGTTGTCACATCATCCCCAAGTTGAAAGAAATTTCGTCTCAAAATTTAGCACGTAGTCACTGAGGAAGCTAGTTAGATTGCGTGGTTTTCCTGGTTTCCTGGGGTGTCACATCCTTCCCCCGTTGGTTTGGAATTTCGTCCCGAAATTCCGCAGTAGCTTCAGCCTCAGTAGCGGTTTCATCTTTCTCAATAACTGGGGATATTTGCATTTCATTTGGTTTTCTCGTTCCCAGGTAAACTCTGGGCCACGACGGGAGTTCCAACGAACTCGAACAAGGGGTATTCTGGTACGTTTGAGAATCTTGACCTCCCGGTCTAAGATTTCCACTGGTTCTTCGACAAACCGAAACTGATCGTTGATTGTGAGCTCCTTGAAAGGAACTATTAGGGTTTCATCTGACAGACGCTTCTTCAGATTCGGCACATAGAATACGTTGTGAACTCCACTGAGTTCTTCGGGTAGATTCAATCTGTAGGCCTTCTCGCCAATTCTCTCCGTGATTTCGAAAGTTCCAACATCTCGAGGTTTGAGGTTGCCTCGTTTACCAAAACGAACTACACCTTTTCCAAGGTGAGACTTTTAAGTAGTGCTCGATCCCCATCCTGGAACTCGAGTGGTTTCCTGAGCTCATCAGCGTAGCTTTTCTGACGGTCACGAGCCACCGCCATTTGTTGTCGTATTTGAGCAATCTTCTCTGTTGTATCTACGACGAGCTCTGGGCCAGTGATTTAGTTGTTTCCAAGTTCTGCCCAACAAAGAGGTGATCGGCACTTCCGTCCATACAATGCCTCGAACGGAGCAGCCTGGATGCTGGGGGGGTAACTGTTGATATACGAAAACTCCACTAAAGGTAGATGCCACTCCCAGCCATTACTAAAGTCGTTTACACATGCTCGAAGCATGTCTTCAAGAGTTTGGATGGTGCGTTCAGTCTGCCCATCCGTCTGTGGATGATATGCTGTGCTCATGTCTAGATGTGAGCCAAAAGGATTTGTGCATCGTTTGCCACAAATCAGATGCAAATCGTGAGTCACGATCAGAGATAATGGAGGTTGGCACCCCGTGTCTAGCAACCGCTTCTTTCAGGTAGATGACTGCAAGTGTGGAAAATTTATCCGTTTCCTTGATGGCTAGAAAGTGTGCTGGTTACGTGAGACAATCAACGGTCATCCAGGGGATATTGTTTCCGTTTCTAGTTGTAAGTAGACTAGCGACCAAATCCATGGCAGCCTGTTTTCGCTTTTGATATAGGTGTTTCTGGTTGTTAACACTTCACTTTGACTTTCCCACAAGTCAACATCATTCCCATACCTAGCTAGGTGGGTCTTCATGCCCGTTTACCAGTACAAGGTTTATAGAACCTAGTATCTCTCATCAAAACCCAGATGACTAGAATATCGAGGCCGATGTGCTTTGCTCAATACGAGTTCCCTACAGTAGTCGTATAGCGAGATCCACATTTGTTCCATGAGGTAGCGAACATCGTTCGACCTGTCAAAGGTTGCTTCTCCATGCCCCGCATGGGTCCAACTTGAAAATCCTCTGCTTTCAGTTCTCCAGTTTGAACAGAGCGAGTCTGATCGGGTAAGTTAGAGTCGATAGTGAGCTGCAAAGCTCGTGCACGTTCAAGTTTCATAGCTGCAATCATCCTAAGGTTCCCTCCAGTGATGCCATTAATTGATTTCGTTCTGTCGAAGCCAAAGTATGCGGGAGGCTCTTGTGATCGGTCTAAATAACGCATTTGGTACCGTCCAAGTAATGCCTCCATCTAAAATCCCAAGGCCACGGTTTTCACTGTCAGTCGTGTCTCGTGCGGTTTCCCCCTTGTAACTCCATCACGTAATTCATCACTCTCTTGTGTTGCGTCTGTGTGTAACCGGGATTCTGATTCGGGCCATCGCGGTATACCACTAAATCACCCGCACCCTCGAGCAAAGACGATGCTCGGTTCATTGCAGAGTTGGGACTCGAAAGCTGAAAAGACGTCCTCCTGTTTCGTCTTTCACGAACACAGTATTCTACTGTGCTAAATGGATTTTAAGCTACGCGATCTTTGAAAACCCTGTAGGTAAGCTGTGATGGTATCTAACGAAAAACGAGTAATTGCTGCATCCCCGAAGGAATCTTTGGTGTCGATCCGTTTCTATCTCAGCGAGGTCCACGTGTATTCCCACTCCGTTGGTTACGTGATCAAAATGCATCTCTCGAATCTAGATGTGGCATTTAGCAAGACTTCGCACGTAATGGCTCCTCCCACGGAAGCGCTGAAATAGAACACATATGCCACCCATGGTGTTCCTTTCTCCTGATCATGATTCAGATCATCATCGGTAAATACAGTCGATCCATGTGATCCCTAAGGCTGCTCTGATCATGGTGTACAAAGTTGAAATGACTGCATTGCGTTTGACATGCTGTTCTAGGGGCATTCTCCTCTTGGAATTCCATCTGATGATAGTTCGTTCGCTAGACAATCCTCGAATGGGAACTTGTTCCTTGCAACTGGTCGACAGGTGGCCAATACATGGTCGAGATAAGCGGTTCCTAACTACCACCTTACTAAGTTCTCGATAATCAGTACACATACAAAAATTCATGGATCTAACTGGGGCTCCCCAAAGCGAAAAGCTAGGTTCGACAAAACTCCTGTTCAACAATCCCTGTAGTTGGTTAACACAGTTCTTGCAACCCTCCGAGAAATCAGGGCTGCCTCTGACCCGATACTGTTCTGATACTCCTCCGGTCGATGTGAGGGTATGACGTGACCGTGTCGTCCCGATCAGTCAAAAACCCAATTAAACCTAGGTAGCTAGGGTAAGTCGGGTATCGAATCCACGAAGAGCAGGTGGTCAGTATTGCACGACCCGTTCGATTAGTTAGACTATTTACAAATAATGTACAAGATGATTATGAAGATTGCTATTTTTATTTATTTGTTTGGTTTTAAAAATAAATCGGAATGAACCAACAAATTGATGTTATCGAAAACAATGATTTATTAACTAAACTTGTAAACTAAACTACTTAATTGAAAATAGGAATTAAGAATACGGATCACACCCGGTTTCGGTAATTGTAAGTCCTAGGGTTCCTACATGTTTTAATTCAACTCAATTGCATACGATTAGCGGATTTAGTGTACCGTGACTTAGGTGCCAATAACTATCAACGTCCCGAAGAATGGACAAGAATGCACTTTGTAATCAACACAAGTAAATCCTAACCACGACAACGCATAACTACACATAAACATTTCGCAAAGTCATAACTTTTAACATCGTTCGACAATTTACGAATACGAAACAAATGTAAACTATTGTCAATGGTTTCAAAAATCAATACAAGTTGTCACAAAGTTGAATCAAAGAACAAATGCATAAACCCTAGAAAATACAACTACCTACACCGGGGTGAAACCGAAGAGACTAGCCACGCATCACCTTCAAAGCAATTATCATATTTTGTTTTTGTGCTTCTCGATCCCTGTGCAAAGCAGCCAAGGGCTGTTACTTGTGCGACCTCCTGTTCGAACCCATAACCGTCCCCCCATCACGTGATGTTGACTGCCTCTTTTTCGTAATGGTGGTTGCTTTCGTGGATCCCCAACAAGCCCAAGTCCACGTGAATGTTTATGGCCCACTTGTGATGATTCTTTTCTTTAATCAAAAGTCCAAAACCCTCCAAAATAATTGTGTCTTTCACGTGAGTAGGCTGCCCACATGTGCTGCCAATATTTGTATGATGATGATGATGAAAATTAATTGCTCTCCATAATTCTTTCACCTGTTGTTGACTTTCAATTCCTTTGATTCCGTAAACTCCAATACCTCAACGTAAACCTCATGTTGATGTTACTGTTTGTTTGTCTTGTGTTTTGAATCAAAAGTCAACACACTTATCCAATAAGGGATCGTCCAACATATGCAACATGTATTAAATGCTATTGCCAACGAGTGGGAGAGGAAGAGAAGAGGAGAGCTAGGGTTTGATGTATGCTTTCTTGGTTGCAAATTATGAGGAAACCAAAACCCCATAAGGTTATGTGTATGCTTATAAAAGGGGAGTGGGCCGAACCCAATTATTGGGCTGTCCTTAGTCAAGGGTCAAACAAAGTGGGGTTGGGCCGAGAGGAGTAGTGCGAGTAGAGGTACGGCCCAAAGGGTGTTGTGTGATTTGATCATGCAATAAGATAACAACTAATATGTAACACGTATCCACAACAAACTCATAACATTCCATAAAATCAACATATCAAACAGTCGCATAATGTTTACACATGTTACCTCAAGTGCAAAAAAGGTTCTAAATTTCGAGTTGTCACAACATGTCTAACTGGTAATTACGAACGACATACGAGACAGATCATACTTATATTTATGATCATACGCGGGTATTAACTGAGAGACGGGTACATGGACCGAGTGAGACAAGAGCACTCTTCTACGCCACTTGTCGCGCATGCACTCTTGCATTGCCACTTGTCGCGCACCTACATCTCAGCCAATGGCATTACATGCACTATGGATGTCCGCCACTTGGCAAACATGCATAGATCTTCATTCTCTATTTAAGGATGGTTGGTCTTGCATTTTGAGGTTGGATGAAAAAAATAAGAAGGCTCTCATAACACCACAACCACAACCGGCCAAGACCGCCGCCGGCCAGAACCGTCGGCCGCCGCTGCCGCAAGACCGCTGGCCACCTCCGCCTCTGCCCTGCCGTCGCCGATTGCCGTGGCTGCCGCCGCGTGGCGCCACCTCCCTCGTCGCGTTTCGTTGGTTCGTTTACTAGCACTTGTTCGTTGAACCTCGGTGTCTCGACCGGTTAGTCATTAACCGAGGTATATCTTTCTCATCGGTAGTTAAATATATTTCACTGTGTTCGTATTTTCATGTAACCGGATCCTGTCGGGTTTCATTTCCGTTGATCATTAGTTTATATTTCCGCTGCGTTTTATTAATTAACTCGTTTAATTAATTAACTATTATTTATTGAACCGGGTTTTTTGATAAATAAAATTTTGAACGATCACCACGGAAACCCAACAGTGGTATCAGAGCCTTGGTTACAACATACGAGTCGGTACCTGTCTTTTAACCAGAATTAGAACACAAAGTTTATTTATTTAAAGTTTCTGATCTAAGTATTTTTTAAGGGCACTTTATTTTGGTCAATATTTTATTTGTTTTGCTTGAACAAAACATTGCCCGGTTTATTTTGTGATTGTTGTGCGATGTGTAAATCCGGCCCGGCCTTTTTTTTTTGTAGTTGTATATTTTATTCGGTTTTGTAATTATTATTTTTGGCCACCGAGATGGTTCAAAGTTGTAATAGATTAGTTTATGGTTTTGGCCCGTCTTGTGGTTCAAAGTTGTAATAGATAGGCCTTTTGTCTTTGTTGTATTTACTTGTTAAATATTGTTGATACGAAGACCCGAAGCAAAACCGAATGCCAAGAGGAGTCTTGGAGTTAGTGGGAGTTACTCAAGACAACAAGATGCACTCAAGTCCATCCTTGTGGTTGTTTGTGTGTTGTGACCCCGTGACCCGTTTGATCTTGCTATTAGGCTCTAGCAAGATTGAACAATTTTGGCCATATGGATTTACATATTTATCTTGCTATTGTGGTTGCTTTTATCTTATAAATTGTTATAATGTAACCAACCTAAATACAAACATGATTTTAAAAGGAGTTTTAAAATATTAAAAACAATCACATTAAAACAAGTTCTAAATTGTTTTTATAACTTGTTAAAGTTTTGTTATAAAACAAAGGTTGTTTTTGAAACAAATAATAACCAATTAAGTTTTGCAAATTAAACTAGTTTTTATTTTCCAAAACTATTAACTTAATAGTTTTCTATTAACTTAAAATTGGTTATTCCAAGTCGCGACAAACTTAGTTTTATAGGTTATCTAAAACTAATTGTCCCGAGAGGTGAAAGGGTCCTTTTGGTTATGTCGCAAATTTAATATCTAAATTAAAACCAACTATAACGACCCTATTTGATAAAAATTAAAATCAATAGTCTATGACATCCTACTACTAGTAACACTTGGGGCATAATGCGAACCATCAGTGTTGGAGCTACAGCACAACACTTGGTGTCTAGTTTATCCTTCCAAGGTGCAAGGGCTTCGTCGACACATCTGACCCTTCCACATGTGACCGTTTTAGGACGACTGTTACTTTTCTTCTCATGTTACGTGCCCCAGCTGTCTCGAGAACAAAAGTAGCATAGATGAGGCCAAACGTATCAATGCAAGGACAATAGGTTATCCTCGCAGCCACATAAACCCCGGGAGTTGTGCTTTTCTCACAATTGACAATCGTTGTCAGTCCGCTTGAACCTCTTGCTAATGTTGCATGCCCCAGCTGCCTTTAGAAAGAGTTTATAACCGGATTCTCATTCCTTATCATCTCACCTCACGATATAAGGAGATATACATCGAAAATACTAATCACCTTGCTTATATATAACAGATGTCTAATGAAAACAACTCCTTCATTCTCAAGTCTATACTTGAAAGGAAATAAAAATTTGAATAACACCAACCTTCTCGAATGGCACCGAAATCTGAGAATAGTTCTCAAGATGGAGGAAAAGTTGTATATCTTAGATGGTCCAGTCCCTACCGAGCCTGAAAGTAATTCTATTACTACTCGCAAAGCACTGGAGAAACATAACGAGGATGTCGTTGAGGTAGCCTGCCTTATGAAAGCCACCATGTCTTCTGAACTTCAGAAGAACATGGAAGATAAGGATGCTTATGACATGATCAAGCAACTGAAAGGCATGTTTCAGAAACAAGCCCGACAGGAGCGATATGACACCATGAAACAGCTCATAAGCTGTAAAATGCTAGAAGGATCATGTATCAGTACTCATGTGCTAATGATGAAAGGATAAATTGACCAACTGAACAAACTTGGTTATTCCACAAAACCAACCAAGTTCTAATGGTCAGGTATGGTGGTGTTAAGAAGCCCACTAACAAGAAAAGGAAACATAAGGGCAAAGGCAAGAGAAAAGTTGTTGTTACTGCCAGAAATGCCACCAACAACAAGCATGTTGCAAAACCACACCCTCCTATGAGCGGCAGTGCTTTGAATGCAACCAAATGGGCATTGGAAGGGAAACTGCCCACAGTATCTAGCCAAGCTGAATATGAACAAGGCCAATAACATTCGCACTTCTTCTGATATTCTCATTTATGTTATCAAACTTTTTACTGTTTCTAACAACACATGGGTATTTGATACCGGATGTGGTTACCACATCGTTAATGTCTTGCAAGAGCCTGAAAAGTGAAAGAAACTGAAACAAGGACACCTGGAAACTCATAGTTGGTAATAGAAAGAGAGTTCCAGTTCTTGCAATTGGAACATTTTTGTTTTTCATGTTCCCCTGGCCTTGTAGTTACTTTAAATAATTGTTTATATGCATCTGGTTTGACCACAAACATTATTTCAGTTTCGTCACTGTTTGAACAAGGATTCAATTCAAGTACGTTTTAAATGGTTCTTTTATTATAGCCTACTTGAATGATGTCCTTTATTTTGAGGCTAAACCTCGAAATGGTATTTATGAGATTGATGTTCAAACAAGTAGTAACATATATCATCTTTCTAAGCGTAACAAAGCTGGAATAAATGAAACATATTTATGGCACTGCAGACTTGGCCACATAAGTAAGGCACGCATAAAATGGCTCCAGTCCAAGGGGATTGTTGAATCCACTAGACAGGACTCCTTTGATGATTGCGAATCTTGCTTAGCTGGCAAACTCGCAAAGCACCCTTTTACCGATGTTGGTGAACGGACCAATGGTTTTCTAGAACTCATTCACATGATTTATATGGCCCTTTCAGAACCATGACTAGAAACCATGACTAAAAACCAGCTTTATAGAAAGATAAAAATACTTCGATCAGATCGAGGTAGTGAATATCTCAGCTTTGAATTTCTCAGTCATCTAAAAGAGTGTGGAATAGTCTCACAACCCTCTCCACCTAGCACATCCCAACTTAATGGCGTGAGTTAAAGGTGAAATCGAACTCTACCTGATATGGTTCGATCGATGATGTATAGAACTAACTTGCCTCACTCCTTTTGAATCATGCTCTTATGACCGCTACCCGCATTGTCAATTTGACTCCGACTAAAAGGTAAACAAAACCTCCATATGAGATATGGCATGGGCGTAAACCCGATTTGGAATACCTTAGAGTATGGGGATGTGATGCATACATCACAAGTGATTCTGATGATAAGCTCGATCCTCGATGCGAAAAGGTTGTTTTCGTCAAATACTATAAAAGAAGCGGATATTATTTATACCATCCTGATGCAAATGTGATTGCCATCAAACAGAAGGGACACTTTCTCGAGGAAGAACTTCTTAATCAAGAAACTGGAAATAATGTGGTTGATCTTGAAGAAATTCGAGAACCACAAACAACAGCTAATGTAGTCGGACTGTCTGATCAATAAGTAGTTGTTTCCAATGAATCAGACATAAAACACAAGCGTTTGCAGAAGTAGTAGAATTCACAAGAATCTGATAGATGTCTATGGCATCTAAAAGGTCCCGAAGTCTTATTAGTAGGTGAGTCTAATGACGAACCTGCTAACTACAAATCTGCAATCTTAGATTCAGAATCTGAGAAATGGCAAGAAGCCATGAACGTCGAGATGCAGTCTATGCATAACAATCAAGTATGGGACTTAGTTGAGCTACCCCCCGAATCTCGGGCAGTAGGGAGCAAATGGATTTTCAAGAGAAAAACCGATATGCATGGAAATATACACACCTACAAAGCACAGTTAGTTGCGTAGGGTTTCACTCAAACTCAAAGTATTGACTATGATGAGACCTTTTCGCCCGTTGCTATGATTAAATCAATCAGGATATTGCTTGCCATAGTTGCGTACTATGATTACAAAATATGGCAAATGGATGTCAAAACCTCCCTTCTTAATAGACATCTCTCTGAAGATATCTATATGGTTCGGAAAAAACGTCATTCGGAAAAAACCCTAACTCCGTTCTGATCAAAAGCCCTAAAACGTCAGTTTGTAATTCGGAAAAAAACCTTAACTCCGTTAAGTTTTTTTTAACTGAGGACCGATGGAGGAAAAATAGTTGAAAGGTGAGACTGTCAGGGGGAATAAAAAAAGGTGGGACTGCCAATGGCCAATGACGTCTAGTATGAATTATTAAAGGCCAATATCCCTTAATATTTGAAATAAATTGCTTGCGGTATGTGGATACGGAAACATTTCAAAAGCAATCGTACGCTTCATCATTTTCCACGAATTGGGGTGTATCCAATGTGCGGTAACGCAAAGGTATGATTCGGGTAAACCATGTGGTGCCGACCAAACATCGCAAGGTAAATTTACATCGGTTTCTAAATTTTGAAAACCCACAATTAAATATGTTTTTGCCTTTTTCCACATTTTAAGACATTCTCGTCTAAGGGTCGTGCGACTTACGTGATTATAACGCGGTTGTAGTGTTTTTTTGGATGAGACGCGTCAAACAAGGGTTGTCGAAGTGGTCGAATGGCAAGCTCTCTTGAATCATGAACTTTCCCATGCCTTCTCGAACCGCATCAACATCGGAACGCCAAATATTTCCGTCAGTTGCCATTGTTGTTTTACCTTGATCCGGTGCGTTTTTCAACACCTTGCAAAACATTTCTAGATGTTTTTTTTCAAGGTAGAGTTGGACTCCGATTTTAACGTAGTGTTAGATATTTTAGTGTAATCGGGATTGACTTGGTGATCAAAGCGAATAATAATATACATCAAGCAAGTTAGGAGGTGCGGGAGTGCACGCTTGTTTGAGTTATTATAATTCGAAGTGTACGGGCGGAGCCCGTACTCTACGGGGGTTCCAAGGGAGCAGCGCCCCCTTGGCGGGGGTCCGGGGGCAACGCCCCTGGGAGCAGGGTCCAAGGGGCGGCAGCCCCTGGCGGAGTCCAAGGGGCAGAGCCCCTGGCTGGGGTCGAGCTGCGAAAATCCCAAAAATCCGTATTCAGTTTTTGGTCACTATTCTCTGGTTCAATCAATTT
The DNA here is from genome assembly GCA_030545235.1 of Helianthus tuberosus. Lineage (NCBI taxonomy): Eukaryota > Viridiplantae > Streptophyta > Magnoliopsida > Asterales > Asteraceae > Helianthus > Helianthus tuberosus. The sequence goes on from CM060393.1 coordinate 33,324,929, forward strand.
CGCAGACAAACATACCCTGGTTCAATTTCTCAAAATCAGAGTTGTATCCGATTGAATTATTCGGGTGAACTACCGAAATAATTTGATCTGAGAGTGATTACACGCCTCTCTGATCATCCGGTTTCTGAAATTTCCCCAACACATAGCACCACAATGAATGCACCGAGCTTTGTTTGGACCAGACGACATTTTACATAACTCAAACGCCGCCCAAATAACTTTGTTTCTCGTTGTAGAAAGAAGTTCCACAACGGTTGGTTTGCTAGGCTAGAACCCGCACATTGAAAAGAGGTAGCACAATTGGAAGCCATTTTCGAGAGTATTTGAGAACGTTTACGGTGAGCTTTTGAGATTTTTTGCTTTCTTGAGTGTTATGATTAAACCCTAACATCTAGTAATTATTTATAATAAGTTATGAGGGGCTAATGGAAAAAGAAAAAGAAAATAAACTAACGGTCCTAAACCTCTAACGGCTATGTAGTCCTCAAATTTTAGAATCTTGGTTTAAATCAAAATTGGAATCTTCATTTAGAATGTTCAATTCAAGATCAATGTGAAAATTTTGAATGTCGGTGCCTCGTGCCTCGATGGAGTTGAATATTATGAATTAGTGTTATACATGCTTATAATGATTCTTTACATTGAAGTAAACAAAACTACAAGAAAAAAAAAATGATTGTATTTTTAAAGTATATAATGATTCTTTACATTCAAGTAAAATGAGTTTAGACCCATATTATAATATATATCGGGTATTTAAAATCCATGTACCCGGTTTTAAAAAAACCAGTTCCGGTTCCAGATATTGAGATAAAATAGCATACCCTACCCTACGGGTAGAGTCGGTTCCGATTTCGGATATAGAATACCCGGGTATAAAAAAACTGGTTCCGGGTTTTTTTTACCGGTTTTGGTTTCGAGTACAGTTATTTTGTACACCTCTAACTGGAACTGAGACATGTTTGGACCAATCAGCACTGACCTTCTAAAAATAAATCTTAATAATAAAATATTTTCAAAAATAAAAGATTACATGTGAATAGATATTGGTTAAATAAATATACAAATAGAAAAAAAAAAGTATAACATGTACTTTTTTACAATTTAACAGGTCATGCTCCTTGACCTTATTCCTTGAATTTGTTTACAATCAAAGGATAGAAATCCTATCATGAAACCAAAACATTTGAGGAAGTTAAACAAACCAACCATCGTATTAACAGAGACGATGCTCGTTTTGTGCGTCTTCCAACTTCAAGCGCAGCTCGGTATCGCTTTTCACAGGAATGTGTCAAAGTACTTTCACGGAGCGTGTCAGCTCAGCGCCCCACTGCAAACATGGACAAATCATACACAATACATCAGAATGCATTTTATCTAGTAGTTGATAAATATAGAGTACAAAATATTTCAAGAAGTTTGGTAACCCATTATTACCTGGATATGTATGTCAATCCAGTATGCCCCTTGTGTACCATTTTCATGGTAACGTTTCCATAGCTGTTACAATAAGACATGCCACGGAATGTTTAAAAAAAAGAAAGAAAACAATAGATAATTCTTTAGGTGAAATTAATTAGAACTCACTGGGTGTCATTTGCTAATTCGATTACTTATGTTTTTACTCCAATTTGCATGCTTGTCTATATCACACACAAACATAAACAAATAAATAAACACAGGGAATATTGTATATAACATGTTCTATCACCACTACATACTTACATGCAGTGTAAGGCGAGAAGTTGCACTGGAAGATAAAGTTGATATGCCACCAGACCGACCTTCTTGACAATCCGATAAGGTCTGAATACCCGAGGAGCTAATTTCTGAGACAAGCGCCGACCCATGGAAAGCTGCCGATACAGTTGCCGCTTGACGTATACAAAATCTCCCATCTCGAACGACACATCCCGTTGATGTTTGTTAGCCTGAAGTTGCATGGAGTTTTGAGCTTGCTGAAGATTATCTTTTAAAATAACCGAGCGGTCATGAAGATACTGATCCACCGCCTCCACATTAGAGGTACCTGCTTCATAAGGAAGAAGACGAGGTGGCGGAGTACCATACACAACCTCAAACGGAGAAATCTTTGTGGCGGAACGGATGGAGGTGTTCATGGCCGCCCTGGGGGTGGGCGGGGAGGACCACCGGCTAGGGCCCGATATTTTGAGGGGCACGTTTTTTATGAAAAAAACCCGATATGTATATGTAAAATATTTTTTTAATCGGGTATATCCATACAAACACCAACATAGGTCCCCTTACAAAACTATTCTTATGGTTTAGATAGTTATTAACCCCTTTGGCATTAAGTTTAGACCTTTAATGAGCCAAATACCCAATTTCGTTAAGGATTAAAGGCACATTTTTTCGAGCTCGAACGGGGTACACGAATTCTCAGGGCTGGCCCTGGAGGTGTTGTAGCTATACTCGGGTCATGGTAACCAATCCACCCATGATCGTGGCTGTTCTCCTGCAATGCATCTAAGATATTGCTCCAATGTTCGGTTTACCACTTCCATTTGCCCATCGGTTTGTGGGTGGTAGCTTGAACTTAAATTCAAGGAAGTACCCTGCAGTTTTAAAAGGGTCTGCCAAAAGGTGCTCACAAATACCTTATCCCGATCACTAATAGTCGAGTGAGGTACCCCATGAAGTCGTACGACTTGTTGAACAAAGACCTTAGCAACAGGGGCCGCAGTGAAGGAAAGTTTCGTAGCGATAAAACGGGCGTACTTGGAAAGACAATCCACCACGACAAAGATGATGGTATACCCATTGGAAACCGGCAATCCTTCTACGAAATCCATTGAGATGTCGGTCCAAATACGATCAGGAATGGGAAGAGGTTGCAATAGCCCGGCGGGTTGCATTGTTTCAGTCATACAACGTTGACAAACTGCACATTCCTTTACAAAACTCTTAATTGACTCACGTAAACCAGGCCAGAAGAAGCTTTGTTTGACACGGCCCATAGTCTTTTGATACCTGAAATGACCACCACTGTCTCGGAGATGAATGGCATTCATGAAGTATGATGGTAACCAATGGTGAAGTTGGACTCAAATAAATTCGGTTCTGATAGAAGAGAACCCCATCCTTAGCGTGCAACTTTTGACCCATGGAAGAAGTTTGAAGCTGTTGATAAAACGGGTCAGAAATTACTTCAGCTTTGAGCTTAGACCACCATTCCGGTTGCGGGCAAGAGCCTGATTTGTACTCGATGCGATAATCATACCCAAGTAACTTTGGAAGCCAACGGGTTTGAAACATATGGTCCAAGTGACCCAAGTGCTCCACCCATGGGCCATGATCTTGAATACACCAATATATCGTCAAAAAAAACGAGAATAAACTTACGTAAATACGGTCGAAAAAAGTCATTCATTAAGCCTTGGAAAGTTGCTGGTGCGTTGGTGAGGCCGAATGGCATAACCGTGAACTCGTAGTGGCCTTCATGGGTTCGAAAGGCTGTTTTAGGGATATCCTCATCCCAAACCCGGATTTGGTGGTATCCCGAGCGTAAATCAAGCTTAGAAAAAACCCGCGCCCCATGTAATTCATCCGAAAATTCATCAATAACTGGAATTAGGTATTTGTCTTTAACAGTGAGATCATTTAAGGCACGATAATCAACACAAAAACGCCACGTACCGTCATGCTTTTTAACGAGTAAAATTGGTGAGGAAAATGGACTTCGACTTGGCCGAATTACTCCCGATTCAAGCATCTCATGCACCATTCGCTCCATCTCAGTTTTCTGATGATAGGGATACCTGTACGGGCGGACACTGACGGGTCCGGTACCTGGCTTCAGCAAGATGACAACAGGTCTGCTCTATTTGAGTCCATTCATTTTTCTTGAGTCCTGAAAAGAGATAAAGAAGCAACAACAGCAACAGTGGTGATGACTGAGAATCAATCTAAATTCCAAAAAGAGGTATGCAACAACTATTATTCAAGAAGTGATAAAAGTAAATATTCAGAGAACCAATCTCTGATTCTTGATAGTTCTTTAGTTTCATTATCTAAATTTGTCCTGCAAAATTCTATAACTCATGAAAGCATATTTCTCTATGTCATTTCATCAAACACCCTGTGTGCCTCTTGAAACCATTAATTCACAGTGCCTTTCCTGAGATAATTAAGGTTGAATGAGGATAAACATTAAAATACAAAAAAAAAAAAAACAAACTTTTTTATTAGATTTCTAGTCTGGTCTGCAATTTGGAACTTCGAATAGGCCATTTAAACTTTTTTATTTAATTCTCTTTTAGCTTTTAAAATATACAGTTATATATGTGTATCATATTCATAATCATTTTGAAAAAGTTATGTATATGTATTATATTAATCATCACTTGTTAGCAATTAGTATGCTGTAGTTTATCTGTACATATCCCTAGTTGATCATTCAAGAAGTACCTGTACCTGTTTAACAAATAATATGTAAATAACTACTGTTTATGCGTATTAAATTACTAAAATAACTATTAGGTTCACAATTGAAGTTTTCCCCATTATTTACCAGCTAAAACTCGTCCTTGAAACCTCTTCTTCGAATGGGTTGCTAACATATCAAAAATCGCTTTCTTATCAGTAACACCTGATGTGGACAACAAAGAACACTAGGCGAATTATGTCACTTTTTTTTAAAAAACGCTGATAAAGGTCACCCGTTTTGACCCATTACCCTCTACCTGCCCCTATCACCATTTCAAATGTATAAGTTTAAACAAGAATAACTCAGTCACAAATGAGAAACAACTAAGTAACAGAAAAAAGAGAGAAATACCAAGAAAATATGGCGATGGCCTCATGGCTCATCTTTGACTGCTCCATTTCATTGACCTTTTTTCTCGACAAAAGGTTTCAAATCCTTGATTGTTGTAGAATTCATCACAGCAACATCTGTGTCCAATAAAAGCAACCAACAATCATTAGTGATATGCTAAGCTGAAAGTAAGAAACCAAGCAAGCATAATCAATTAATTAATAATATAGCAAAAGATGTGTCGTCTAATTTATGTACAGAAACACGCATAGCACTACCGAGTTCCAAGCTGATCAGGGTGTTAACATCTGATAGAGTTGGTTTTTTCGGTACATCTGCAAGCACAGGATCAACGAGGAGTTAAGCTAGTGTTGAGTTGAGCTTTGCTTTCTTGACATTGTTAGTGTTGTACTCCAGGGCCACATTGTCATCCTCATTGACACCAACTGATGTCTGTTCGGACATTCACTCATTTGCTTTTTAGGGAAGAGATACAAGAAAATTGTATCATACAATTTCAAAGGCAATGAAAAAAGTTTTTCGATGTTTCCAATCAGAAATAGATGACACTAATAACCACAGGATGCATTTTGACATTTATTAACCAAACAAACAATATCCGCGTATATGTTTTTAGAATGTCTAACTCCCAAACCCTCTAGACCTACCTCTAAATCTACATGAGAATCACATGTTCAAAAACAGAACTGCTTATAAACCCGACTCCAACTTCATTATTGGAGAGATGATAATTCATATTATTGATAAACAAATGAACCAAATCCTAAAAATAACATATTGGGCATCGGGCATTGGGGCTGTTTTTACTTCAAAACGATGACATAAGCTAACAAACTCAGTGGGGCAATACATCAAACACCTTATGTGCATGAACCACAACAATTACCAAACCGTTAAAAAGACTCAATCATTTCAAGTTACACATTCAGGAATCAGAACTGATAAAAAAAGAGAACAATTTTACATATATCGCATATCAATTTTGATTATATGTCACATGGGTCCCGGCTTCACCAGAAGTGAACCTACCTTGAAGGATAAAAATCGAACTTCTTTCCTCACATTCGTTTGTTTTTCGATGGATTTTTGTGAATAACCAACCCTGCGACCACTATTTTCAGGTCCTTCACCGGACTAAATTGTATGACTTCTCCAATAGTTACAGAGATCCTCATATTATGTCTAGAGTAAACTTCCGTTTTGTTCCCTGTGGTTTGGTCAGTTTAACGGTTTTGCCCCAAACCTTTCAAAATAGCCATTTTGCTCCCTGATCTTTGAAGGAAATCTCCAGTTTGCTCCTCAGCTCTTAACCTCATCCATTTGTGCTGTTAACTTATGTCACGTTCAAATCACCTGAGGGGCATTTTAGTCTTTTCCTATAATTAATTATTTATTAATTTATATGTATATATTTATATAAACCAGAAAATCATTCAAACATTTCATTTCATCTCTCTCAACCCCAATTTCGTCCCAAAACCCTCACACCACCGTCACCGCACCACCACCATCCACCTCCGGCACCGCCACCACCACTCACCAACCACCTCTCCACACCCCCCTAACCCATTCCCCCAAACCAATTCCACCCAATTCTTATGCTAGGGTTTCAAAATGAACAATTTCGACCACTCAGGCTCCAAATCAATCAACGAATCAGTCAACGGGAATTGATGATTACAGAACAGATCGAAGTAGTGTTGGTGGAATCCACCTGCTGCCCGTAAACTCCGACTTATCTTGTCGCCGGTTCAAAAAGTGCCTGTTGGACCATCGCCATCCGCCGCTAATATCAGTAAACTAGGTAAACTTCATCTTCAATCTTCAAACTGGAACATCAATCGGTTCAGATCTGAAAAGGGGTAAGGGGCGGCGGCTAGGGTTTCCACGCGAACCACGTTGATGATGACGATGGGGATTTAGGTTCCGGTGAGGTGGCCACGTTGATGATGACGATGGGGAGACGGTTGTGATGGTGGTCGGCAGGTGATGGTGGTTGTGGGTGGTGTCAGCAGGTGGTGGTTAGTGGGATGGTGGGTAGTGTTGGTTAACTTTGGGTATTGATTTGTGTCGGGATCGGTTCACCATACAAGCACAAGACCGATGAAGTTCTTTAAAGTTCAAATCTTTATGGTAAATTCAGCTCTAAAGTTAGTTTCAAAGAGAAACCAGTGATTTCAGTCAAGTAAGTGTAGAAACAGTTTTGCATTTTACAACTTAATCGTGTGTAGGTGGTGGTTAGTGGGTGGTGTTGGCATGTAGTGGTTAGTGGGGTCGGGTGGTGGTCAGAGATAGAAGGATGAGAGAGTGTAGAGAGAGGGTAAAGATTCCTTCAAAGATCAGGAGTTTTGATGATGAAGATGATGATGTTATATATTATTATTATATATAATCTTTTATTTGTAGTTTTACTAAAATACCCCTACTTTTATACTTGAAGTTACCAAAATACCCTTTTAGATAACAGACAATTTAACTGAGTTAGAGTTGAGGAGCAAACTGGAGATTTCCTTCAAAGATCAGGGAGCAAAATGGCTATTTTGAAAGGTTTGGGGCAAAACCGTTAAACTGACCAAACCACAAGGAGCAAAACGGAAATTTACTCTTATGTCTAAGTTACAGATTTAACCCAAATGTAATTTTGTTTTCAATAGTAGTACAGTAGTACACACGCCTCATGGCTCATGTGAGTGATCTTGAGATAAAATCTTGATTTTTTTAATTAAAGAAATCATTATATTATTTTGGGTAAATTACATTTTTCGTTCTTTATGTTTGTATTAGATTGCAAAAGATAATCTTTAATTTTAATAATTAAAGTAACAGTCTTTTATTTGCAAAACTCATTAAACTCTACGTCCTTTGGCTCTGACCAGGTTAAAATTTTAAGTTAAGTTTATTCACTTAAGGGTATTATAGTCAATTCATTTTTTTAATTAAGTGTTTAATAAATAAAATAAAAAAGATTGCGCATATATATATATATATATATCATCTTTCCCAATTCCCTAACCCTAAAACCCTAATCACCTCCACATCTTGCCACCACCACTACATCCTGCCGCCACCACTTTACAAAATAAGTCACAATCTGCAACCCAGCTCCCATGTCGGATCCTAACCACCACATCTCGTCATATCTGTAACCCAGCGTCGGCCACCATCAAATCTCGTCACCACTACCACTCTGGCCACCGCTCAACAGTCGGGCCACCACCACGTCACACCCACCGCCCCTATCACGGTTTTGCAAGCCTTGTTAACCATCGATTCAGATCTCTAAGGCCACTATGTTCTCTCTCTCAGGCCATCAACACCGACACCACCTTAGATCGGAAACACGGTTAAGGTTCATGGTGGTTGGAGAGGTTGGCGACGATAGTAAGAGCTGCGATTTTAAGGTGGAAATGGTGTGCTGGTGGTGGTTTAAATGTTAGAGTGTTGAGAAAACTCGAATGTGTAATATCCCCAAAAGTAATAAAGAAACAAATATGAAGAAGATAAACCTGTTTTTTTGGTGGATCTGTGTGCGTGATCCAGATTCAGGAGTTTGAAAGTGTTGGTGAAAAAGAATGAATTTGAAGAAGATAAAAGTGTTGGTGATGTGCATTGTGAAACAGGTGGTGTGTATAGTGAGTTGAGATTCAATCTGGTGGAAGAAATCACTATTTTTTGTAGAGAATTTGTTTTTTTTTTTTTTTTTTTTTTTTTGAAGGGTGACTTTCTATGTACGTGACTCAGTGTCACCGGGTTCTTGTCGAAGACAATCCCCCATTAGCTCCGCCCTCCGGCGCGATGTTCGATTGGGCCCCGGCCGTCTCGTAAGCTGACCTTCGCCCGGAAACCAGTTAGGCAGAGATGTTGACTCTTGAAGATGATAAAATTATTATTGTTTATTGATACTAAAATACAAATCATGTTTTGAGATAAATAAATGACTAAAATTACCAATCGACCCTCATGTGTAAGGCACATGCCATACTTAATTGAAAATTTTAACTTAGTTAAAGCTAAAGGACGTAGGTTGAAATGAGTTTTGCAAAAACTGTAACTGTAATTATTGAAGTTAAAGGTCATCCGTTGCAATCCGATACAAACATAAAGGACGAAAGGTGTAATTTACCCTATTATTTTTATTGGGCATCAATAATTAATTATAGGGTTGTAAACGAACTCAACGAACACGAACAAGGCCTTGTTCATGTTCGTTCTTTAAGGAAATAAATGTGTTCAAGGACGGTAATGAACACATACCGAACGAGATTTTATGTTCGTGTTCGTTCATTAAAGAAATAAGCGTCTTCACGAACGGTTCACGAACACAAGACTATAAATTTTACCATTTTCATTCGGTAAATAATATTTAAGTATTTGAAAAATCTGTTTTAGTTTTTCAAGTTGCAAATAGTTTGTTACCAAGAACTGATTATGGGTTATTAAATGGGAAAATAAATCGAAATGATAAATTAGAAAGCATGCTCCTAAGGGGCCAATGAATTCCTAATTGGAATTAGGGGGTCCTTTTTTATTGATTCTTTTATCACATCGGGATATTTTACATCGTTAAATGGGCCTATTCGAGAACAATTAGATGATGATAAACTTATCAAAGATTGAGATTCCTTATTTCAATTCAACAATGTATGAATAGTTCCTTGATTTGCATTAAGGGATTCTTGAATCACTGCCTTAGAATAGGAATAAATGGAAGAAAACGGACTGCCATTAGTGCGATCTGATCCATTATCAGAGATCAATCCTGAACTCGGCAGATCGTTCCTTTTCCAGCATATGAAATAGAGTCGATTTGGGTGAACGCGACGAAGGCTAAAGGTGGATGGCTAGAGAGTAGCAACGCGACGAAGGCTAAAGGTGGATGGCTAGAGAGTAGCACTAGAACTTGAAGCCCTAATTGTGAAACGGAGGTCGATTATATTCATCGATGTAAATAATGAGAAAGGAACTGGGAATGATGCATAAACAAAGTGGAAATTGGGTTTACAAGTTTAACTGTTAGGGTAATAAATTAAATAATATAGAAAGTATAGATAAATATATGAAAGTACAAAAATCTTTAATTAAAACACAAGTTAGAGTTAAAATCATAGGTAAAAATATATTAGTTTGTCTATTAGTCTGCCACAAACCCATCCTAAACCCTAGTTGTCACCCACAAAATAACCCCATATAAACATCCACAAGAAGTTCAAGTAAAACAAGATTTTGCGTCTTTTCGGTCGTCAGGCCTCCTTGCAGACCTTATAGAAATTTCCTTGTGGTCTGCAAGGCCCTAAAAAAATCATTTTAGGCCCTTATGGTTAGGTTTGGTCGCTATTTGGGGCCATAAACGTATATTTAGACATGTTTTGGACATTTTAAGGTGTAATTAAACATGTGGAATGTATGAACATGTTTGAAACATAATTCTTAGAAATTATAATCTCGTTGTATGGCTTGGTTTTAAATATAAATGCGTATTTCATGATTGTTTTGCGTATTGTGCATGCATGATTACACAAGTATGATATAAAAATGCGATTTCCATTATGATCAAGTATCGAATTAAAAGGATTGAAATGAAAATATGAATTACAAATAATTAAAAAGAAACAAAAAATACGAAATGTTACACAGAGAGTTACATAGGTTTGTGTTTGTGATTTCTCAAAGAGGAAGAATGAAAATGCTATTTGGGTCTCTGACATGCTTTGCGATAATGAAAATTGAAAGTCAAACTAAATCAAATTTAATAAACCTTTGAGATTTCGTTGGAGATATTAATCCTACTAGTAGATAGAGAAATGGGTGAGAAAGGAATGGTGGTTTATGGTGGTGAGAACTAGAACGAGAGAGAGAGAGAGAGAGAGAGATGGATTGATTTATTTATCTGTTTAGATATTTTTAATATCTCAATTTTTTGTAGTTTTATTTATTAAATAGATTTTAAATAAATAAGTAAAATTACCAAATCTACCTTGATTTAACCATGATTACTAACCGAGATAGGTTTAAAGGATATAACATGCAAGGGTTTGCAAACATTAAGTATGTTTTTTGTAATTTTTAAAAACAAATGACACACTTTGCAACATAGTGTAAACATAAAGAACAATTTTTTTTTTTTTTTGAAATTTACTCTAAATTTTAAAAAATAAAAAAATATGATGTAACGGTTATAAATGCTCTGATACATTATAAAGCAAATTGAAGGAACAATATGAGCACATATCCTGTACAAAAGAGAATTCATGTACGAAGGATAGGTGACAATGTGAGCCATTGATCTCCCAAGATCAGTGGCTCAAAACTAGGTGGTGTCATTTTCGTAAATATGAGTTTCAAACAATTGAAGAAATAAATAGAGAAAGTGTATTCTGGTCCTTTCTCACTTGAACTCCCCCTGATTTTCAAATGGATGTTAACTTTTTCATACGTTATTATTAAAAAAAATACACAAATACAAGCATTCGTAACGCCACCACATGATGCATGATTAACCATCCCACTCTTTTAACATTATGTTCACAAAATTAGTAAAATAACGCTAAAAATTAGTGCACTTTCACTCCCCCCCCCCCCCCGAGCGGTCCACACATATATAGACTATATGCGCATACCGCAAACGGGACGTTACACACACACACGTATATATATATATATATATATAGGGAGAAGATCATGCGAGAACCACCTCTTATTGCGAGAACCAATGTGAACACAACCAAAAATGCCTAAAAAATAGCTAAAAATCACACAAATTTTTTTTTTAATATTTTTTATAAAAAAAATCGCTACTTTTCGAAGCAAAAAAAAAAAATTATATTTTTTTTTTTTGCTTCTAAAAGTAGCGATTTTAACATAAAAAATATTTAAAAAAAAAATTTTTGATTTTTTTTTTTATTTTTTTAGGTTTTTTGGGGGTTTAGTTTTTTAGCATTTTAGCTTGGGGGGGGGGTTTAGGTTTTTTGGGGGGTGGGGGGTTAGGTTTTTTTTTTGGGGGGGGGGGGGGTTAGGTACTTTTATTAGGTTTTTTTTTTAGCTATTTTTAGGGTTGTGTTCACATTGGTTCTCGCGGTTCTCACAATAATGGTGGTTCTCGCATGAGAATAATGGTGGTTCTCGCATGAGCTCCTCCATATATATATATATATATAGGGGAGGGCTATATAGAAAACCCTTATGTTTTTAGAAAACTCTGGAAACTCAAAGCTCCCGGCATTTTTTTCAAAGCTCCCGACATTTATTTTTTTTGAAAAAAATAACACATGTAATATACATGTTTTTAAGAGTTTTGGGCCAAAAAAAACAAAAAAGCGCCGAAGGGATGTTTTAAAAAAAAATAAACAAATTTCAGCAAACTTCGGGTGACTAACATGTGTTAGGCAAAAAAGGCTGAAACTTGCTGAAATTTGTTTTTTTTAAACATTCCTTTGGCGCTTTTTTGTTTTTTTTTTTTTGGCCCAAAACTATTAAAACATGTATATTACATGTGTTATTTTTTTCAAAAAAAAAAAAATGTCGGGAGGTTGGGTTTTCTAGGGTTTTCTCAAAATGGAGGGTTTTCTACCTAGCTTTAGCCTATATATATATATATATATATATATATATATATATATATATATATATATATATATATATATATAGTGTGAGGTTCATTGGGGAACACTAAAAAAGTGGGGAACAGTGGGGAACCGACTCAAATGAACTCCGATTGGACTCATTCCAGCGGCGTTGGAACCGTCTCGTCGAACCCTAACTAGGATCTCTTAACCCTAAACCCTAATTCATAACCCCTAAACCCTAAATATATTAGGGTTTGGCTTTTAGGGTTTTAGCTTTAGGGTTTAGAGTTTAGCTTTAGGGTTTAGGGTTTAGATTTAGGGTTTAGCTATAGGGTTTAGCTTTAGGTTTAGCCTTTAGGGTTTAGCTTTTAGGGTTTATAGTTTAGATTTTACGGTTTAGCTTATGTTTTAGCCTTATTTTTTAGCTTTAGGGTTTAGAGTTAGGAGTTAGGATTTAGGGTTTAGGGTTAAGAGATCTTAGTTAGGGTTCGACGAGCCGGTTCCAACGCCGCTGGAATGAGTCCAATCGGAGTTCGTTTGAACCGGTTCCCCGCTGTTCCCCACTTTTTTAGTGTTCCCCAATGAACATTCCCCTATATATATATATATAAGATCCGTTTATGGCCTGCTTAAAAACATGTCTAGATGGTTCAACTTGCCTAATATGTTCATGACATGTATAACACCTTTAACTAATTGTGTTAACTGGGTTATCAGGTTATCACGACATGTTTAAGAGCCGTTTGACTAATTGTGTTACGGATTGTTCTTTTAAGGATTTTATGGCTTGAGATCTTTGGTAGCCTTTTCTTAATCATGTTAGTTATTTCTTATTGTTTAATGTTTATTATCCATGTTTAAGGGGGTTATGGTAATAAGCGAAACATGTGTTGTTCATGTTATTGAACTGCTTTATTTAGTTGTGGTAAACACATTGGGTTCGGTGGGGTCGCCTTATGTCATTTATGTTATTAAACTGGTTATATTAAATCGTGTTAAACGTGCCATGCAACCCGTTCATTGAACTGCCAATATCTAATGTATTTTATTGAATTTGGGAAAGGTGTGATTTAATCAACTGTGCCAGAAATTTTGTCGATCGTAAGTGCAATGGTGAAAGGCCCGAAGATGCAGGAGCTAAATATCAAGAACAAATGTGGAGGAAATCGTAACTTCTAGTGGGTCAGAGTAACTGGAGGAACACCATGTAATTGTAACATCATAAAGTTGCATTTAATTCTTATGCTAAAAAGGTAAAAAGTAGAAAAGAATTCACAAAAAATAGTGTGTTCAGTACGGGGAAATAATCAAATTGTTTGATTGCGCATTGGTTTTCACAATTTATGAACACTCTTTCTGGCTCGATATTCCCACGAGTTCCCTACAAGTTACAAACCTTCCATAGTTGATCAGCCTACGGCGGCAATACTCAAGAGTATAAAACCGATAAACGCTTCATAACTAAGGTAACCGAAGAATCAGATTTTCATCGAGCTGTAATCAAAGACTCTATGCGTGTTCAAAGGCGTAAAATGGTTATTTGGGGACCGTCTCAAGGAAATCCTCATTCCCTCTTTTTTCTTTTGGAAAAATGGAAGATTTTCCTTTTCCTATATCCGACGTGTTTCGGTGATGAAATGAATTAACCAAACCGATCCATTAGGGTGGAGGGTGTCATCCCACCTATACCGCCATCCTGAAGGTTTGGAAATGGTTCCCCGCTTTTCAACGACCCCTTTCCTTCATTGCATGAGCTCAAATTCGGAAGAGGTATCGTGTCCCCCCCCCCCCCCCCCCCCAATCCATCCCTAGTGTCACGTCAGCAGTGAAATGGTGTTCCCCGCCGGTATCTAAGGCACCACATGTCCACATCAGCCCTTCCTGCAATCATGCCAGTTCCACACCCTCCACCCTTAGTACCTAAATATCTATTAATTTTTATTGAAGTCCTCTAATTTTATCAGACTATTCTTTATTACTCTTGTCTCAACTGACTCTAACCTAGAACTAAAGGCAATGATCATTAAACCAAACCATATCTAAACCATCTTATATGAATAACCGATACCTGAAACCATAAATTAATCTTCTTGCTTGGTTTTACATTTTCAATAAAAGAAATATTTGGTTTCGGTTGAAACCAAACTTCCTGTGAGAACATAAGTGTGTGTGATTGTACGAGACTAAAGTAAGTGCACATAGAAGAGAGAGAGAGTGAGCTGGTGACTCTTACATACGACTTAAATTCTGAAAGTGCACAAACCAGTTTTTGGGCCCAAATCAGTTTGGGTGGAGACGACAATTTGAAAAGGATCGGTTTTGAAACCAGTTTTTAGGGGGAAAGGATCGGTTCAGTTTGAAAACGCTTTTATTCAACTCGGTTGGGTTTTGACTGGTTTCAATGGAGGTTTATCCAAAATGGTTTAAAATCAGTTTCGGCTCAGTTTACGATCCACTTTCAGTTCACAAAGCGGGTCGGATGTTCACCTCTAGTTAACTCTCCTTATATAAGGAGAGTATCTGGGCTTTGTCCTAATGAACTTATAATTGGTGGGCTAACTTTTAATGAGTTATACATTCATGTACCCATCTCTTTGATTTTTAATGGGCTAAGCCCATATCAAGGGTATTTATTCAAACAAATAACATCTTTTGTAATTTAAATTACGATGAAGCCTCCACATATTACATTTCAACTTATACTTGTTAATACGTATTCCACTAGTTCACTAAAATCTAAACTTTGTTTATAATAATTAAATATTGCTTAATCAACCAATACACCGTACAAACCATATAGACATATATCAATCATCAAACAATTCACTTAAAAAAAAAAAAAAAAAAAAATCTAAGAAGCTAGTAAATATTTTTTTTATCACTTAATGCATTATGTATGTGTGTGTGAGAATAGCGGTAGGGATTGGTAAAAAGAACCGAGCCCGATGTGTATACCTGAAACATATGGGACGGGTATACTCGAAACCCGACATGTATGAGACTGTATTTGGGATTAGTTTTAAAATTTTCTGCGGGTATGGGAGTAAGTGATAGCCGGCCTGATTACCCGAAGCCACATACCCGTTACCCGAACTATATACCCCAATCATATACCCGATTTTTTTTTTATTATTTTCTCTTTACTCTTGTCTATTTTAGTAGGATCATTATGCGAAAACTAAATCATTCCTTATACGATACTGGGCTAAAATACGTTTGGGAAGTGAGTTCCATATAAGAGCTACTTGGTTATCATTACTCTTGTATAAGACCGTGGGGTATGGTGGGGCGGGGGTTTGGGGCATGGGTTGACACGTGGAACTTGAAGAACTCAATACACAAACCCAAGTTGTAGGGGGTATGGTGGGCGTGGCTGGGCTGGCGTGGCCAAGCCACATCAATTTTTTTTAACATATTTATATATATTTATAACCATTAAAAACTACATAAACATACATAATAATTATCAAAATAAAAAACAATCATTCTTCGTCGTCTTCGTCGGTTTCGAACCAAGGAATCGTTGAAACATGATCCACCAAATCAGATCGAAGGTTGTGATGTATATCCCTTGACTTGATCAAAAATTCATTTGACGCTTTATCTTCGTCTGTAACTGTTACGTTACCTGGTTGGGGGTCATCGTTATCATAGTAGGTAACGACCGCTCTACCTTCATCCTCCAAAATCATGTTGTGAAGAATGATACATGCGTACATCACGTTTCCAATCTGATCCTTGTCCCATAGTCGACAAGACATTGCCAATATTTGCCACATTTTCTTCAAAACACCGAATGCTCGCTCGACATCTTTACGTGCAGCCATTTGGACCCTGTTAAACTTTAATCTCTTTGGATCTATGGTACCGTGTCTTGTGAGCGATTTTACAAAAACCCCCCACTCTGGGTAAATCCCATCAACTAGGTAGTACCCATACACGTACTCAACCCCGTTTACAAAGAAAGTTCATTTGGGTCCTATACCATTTATCCGATATTGAAAAGGGGCGAGTGGTTTATGATGGTAATATCATTATGTGAACCTGGTATACCGAAGAACGCATGCCATATCCAAAGATCTTGGGACGCAACCGCTTCAAGCATGATGGCTGGCATCCCGTGAAATCCACTCGTGTGAGCGCCTTGCCTTGCGGTAGGACAAAGTTCCCAAGACCATTTCATACAATCTAAACTACCTAGCATCCCGGGTAGCCCATGATAATCTGCGTGATGTTCCAATATTTGTTGCATGTTACTGAACGAGGGCTTTCTCAAATATCTTTTCCTATAAAGTTCTAAAATACACGAACAAAAGTTGTGAAGACTTTCTCTAGCTACACGTGCGGACATTTTTAAATAGTCATCCATAATGTCCGAACTATTGTCGTACGCTAACTGCCTAAGTGCGGCCGTGACCTTTTGCCACATACTAAATCCTAATTGCCCGGTTACATCCGGTTTTTGTTGGAAATAAACATACTTCTCCTCAAGATATCTAGATATCCTAAAAAATAAGTTTCTACTCATACGAAAACGACGCCTAAACATTTTTTCATCATACTTAGGTTCCGCTGAGAAGTAATCGCTTACCAACAAATTGTTAGCGGTGTGCCGTTCACGAGCGATGTACCTCATCCGTTTAGGTGGCGGAGTCACTTCCTCATCGTCTTCCACGATAACTTTCACCACCGTCGTGATCGTTTGTAGAAATATTTCCGCACCATCGTCAGATGATGATGACAATTCACTTGAACTTGAAGATCTCATGGCAAGATTGTGTTTTATGTGTTTGATATTGTGTGAGAAAAATGTTAAATATGGTACGGTATTTATAAAGGATTTTTTTTTTAAATGCCCCAACGGCTAGTTTGGTTTGGCCATTGAGAGCCCGCCATGTCATATTCATAGACCCGCCCCACGCCCGGCTTTAAACTCCCGCCCCTTGGGCCACGCCGAAATCCAAGCCCACCCGGGGTGGTGGCTTGGGCGTTTTCAGCCAACCCACGCCCCATACCCCACAGTCTAAGACAATTCTCCAACAATCAACAGTAGCAAATCATTGATTTTTTTTAAATAGCAAAAGAAGATAATTCTCCAACATCATTTCCCGCCTAGATTTTATATTTACATACTGCTTAGTTTTTGGTCTGATATGTTTATTGAAATCAAGTCATTTAAAAGTTGGTTTGTTTCTCCAAAACTATAA
This sequence comes from Helianthus tuberosus, assembly GCA_030545235.1. Lineage (NCBI taxonomy): Eukaryota > Viridiplantae > Streptophyta > Magnoliopsida > Asterales > Asteraceae > Helianthus > Helianthus tuberosus. The sequence continues at coordinate 33,342,496 of CM060393.1, forward strand.
TATTATTATTCATTTAGGCTAAAACTATCCACACACCCTATTTGTCTATTTAGACACCCTTTGCCTCGTATATGTCTCGTATAGGCCCATACGAGGCTTATAGGGTTACATCAAATTCAGTGTCAGACTCATGTCAGTTCTGGTTTGACTGCTCCTATATGCCTCGTATAGGCCTATACGGGGCATATAGGACCCCTCGTATAGGTCTCATATATGACCCATGTCCCATATATACCACGTATAGGCCTATATGGGGTATATATAAGGTTTTTTTTTTAAAACAAACATTTTATACAATATTAATCGTTTTAGCAAACTTTTATACAAAAACAAGTTTTCTATTTTAAATAAATAAAAATAACAAGTACATGATATGATACAACACCTGTATAGGCCCATACGAGACCTAAACCACACCTATAGTCCTATGCGAGACCTATACTACACCTACAGGCCTATACGCGTTATTATAATTAATATGAGTTTTTTATAATTTATATTAGAGTTATTATAATTAATATGAGTTTTTCATAATTAATATTAGTGTTATTGATATTAATATGAGTTTTTTTATAATTAATATTAGTGTTATTATAATTAATATGAGTTTTTCATAATTAATATTAGTGTTATTGATATTAATATGATTTTTTATAATTAATATTAGTGTTATTGATATTAATATGAGTTTTTTATAATTAATATGAGTGTTATTATAATTAATATGAGTTTTTCATAATTAATATTAGTGTTATTGATATTAATATGAGTTTTTGATAATTAATATTAGTGTTATGGATATTAAAAAGAGAAAAACAAAAAAAAATTAAAAATATATGCCCCATATAGGGCTAGACTGGGCGTATAGTATGGTCCAAAAGACCATTATAGCCCTGTTTTGCCCACAGTCTAAGACTAATTCAGGGGTAAAATCGTAATTTGCATTATATATATACGCCTCATACAAGCCTATACTAGGCATATAAGAGAGGCAAAAAAGACCAATTTACCCCCAGTCTAGGCCTAACTTAGGGGTAAAATTGTCTTTTTCATCTATACGCCCCATGTAGGCCTATACGAGGCATATAAGACAAAATATGACATAATCAGAGATTCTCTTGGAAATTGAAAAAGGTTATACACTACGTATAAACCTATACGAGGCGTATAAAGGGCGTGTAAATAAGGACTAGGGTGTGTGAATATGTAGACCCTTCATTTATGATAAAACTTGTATGTATGCAATGTATCATATTTCAATTTATAATAATTGTTATATAAATAAAATTTACATAACAATTATAATAGTAAATAAGAAATATACTTGAAATCTCAATGAGCATCTTTTAGCAAACTAACAGGTATACCCGACACTCGATTACCCGACGGGTATTGGGCCAGGTATTTTACAACCGGGTATGGGTATGAGATTACCAATACCCTGCCCAAAACAGGCCCATTGCCATCCCTAGTGTGACTGTTTCAACTATATGAAGACCCTATCCAGCTGCAGTAGGGCTAAACCATGCAGGAGGCGTTTTGACTTCACTTGGAAGCAGGGGCGGACCCACATTGGTGCCACCGGGGTCCCCGGACCCCAATCTTTTTAAAAAAAATAGTAGATTCGGTATATTAAATTGTATATGGACCCCATAAATACAATTAGGTGGACACCATAGAAATAAAAAGAAAGTTGGTGTAGTGGTAAATCTCCCTCTTTTCCACCAAGAGGTCATGGGTTCAATCCTTGATAAGCCTATTTTTCTTATTTTTTTTTAAAATCTAGTTCAAACCTCACTTTAACTCGACCCGAACGAGGACCGACCCGAAAATGGACCCCATTGAAATAAAATCCTGGGTCCGCCACTGCTTGGAAGTCTTGAGTGAACATGAACAGCCTTTGCATTTCAACACACACAAATATACAGAGAGAAACACATAATATAAATACTAGTATACATAGGTTGGAATAATACGTTAATAATTTCAGGAGAAAATAAAAGGAAGCCCACTGATCATTCACGACGACTTGGAAAGTCTTTCATGGGCCATAAGGTCCCATCCATCTAACCCATTTATTACTTCACAATTATTACTTCAATAGTTTCTTCATCATTGCAACTCATATTCTTCTCATATTCGTGTTATTGAACAACTTATACTTAGTTGTGCTAAACATGTTGGGTTGGGTCGGGTCGGGTCGCTTTGTGTCATTCATGTTATTAAACTGGTTATATTAAAAATCATGTTAAACGTTCCATCAGCTATGTAACCCGTTCATTGAAGTGCCCATATCTAATGTATCTTTTATTGAATTTGGAAAAGGTGTGAATTCTTCAACTATGCCGGAAATTTTGTCTGTCGGAAGTGCAATGGTGAAAGGCCCGAAGATGCAGAAGCTAAATATCAAGAACAAATGTGGAGGAAACCGTAACTTCTAGTGGGTCAGATGTAACATGACCACCAAGTAACTGTAATCAAATTGGACATAATCAAATTGTTCGATCGCACAATGGTTTAGTTCACAATTTACGAATACTTACTTGCACAATCTGCCCACAACGATAATCAAACCTTCCATAGCTGATCAGCCCACAACGATATTCAAGAGTATTAAAGACGAAACCGATAGAAGCATCATAACCAAAATCTCGTCTCAACTAACTGGAACCTGGAAGGCAGTGGTCATTTAACGAAACCATATCTAGCTGCCCAACGATCTTTAACATAAATGGTAAGTACCTTTAATATAAAAAAGAACCCTCAACTTTGATTTATATATAAAGTAGTAACAAACTTTACTTAAAGTTTAGCCCGTTCACATTTTTTAACTCAATACGAAAATATGTACAAATATTTTTGGCAATAAACTTGGTAGGGGCGGAGGAATTTTAGGCAAAATAATTGGCTGGGGCAAACGTATATAATTTTAAAAATTTCGGACCAAAAAACGAAAATATTGCACTTCTAACCGAAACATACGGGGGCGGGTGCACCCCCGGTCCTTATAAGCTACGCCACTGTCAGGCTGCGTTTGACCGAACCATAAGTTGGGCTATCCGGGATGCATTAAATAATTAAAAAAAAAAAGAAGAAGAAAGCAGTGCTTGCGAAACTCAGACCATTGACTACCTAATGCTATAACCAAGAGTTTACCACTAGGACATTGAAATTTTTATTAGGGTGAACGGGGCGGGTGCGGGGTGCACCAGTTTCACCCCTATGGGGTCACTTTTAAGATTTATTATGGGGTCGCTCAAAAGTTCGGTTATATACGTTGTTCTACTAAAAACTTTAAAATCAGTGGGGTCCCGCCTAGAGGTGTACAAATCGGTTAATCGGTTATTAAAAAACCGGTTTAAAAAAAAAAACCGTTTTTTACACCCAAAATAAAAACCGGTTTTTTCTATAACCGGTTCCGGTTACTAACCGGTTTTTGAGGTCCAAAACAATAACCGGTATAACCGGTTGGGACCGGTTTTTTAATAACCGGTTCGGTTAATAACCGGTTTTTGCAGTCAGGAATAGTAACCGGTATAAAAACCGGCGGTTAAAAAAAACCGGTTAAAAAAAACCAGTTTCGGTTTTTTTTCCGGTTTCGGTTCTAAAACCAGTTTTTTTGTACACCTCTAGTCCCACCCTTGTGTATGTGTGTAGGCTGGAAATAATTTCAGGAGAAAATAAAAAGAAGCCCGTGATAGAAGGAAACAATTATACAATTTGTCCAGTGATTTCCACAACGACTTGCAAAGTCTTTCATGGGCCATAAGGTCCCATCCATCTAACCCATTTATTACTTCAAGTAGTTTGTTCATCATTGCAACTCACATTTCATCTCATTTTTCTTAAAAGCTGAGGTTGAATCATGGGAAATCAATGGCTTTTGGGGCTTAATCTCGTTATCTTAAGCATGCTTTTGGTTGCAACGAATTATACTTGTCTGGGTGCTCAAAATTCGACAAGCAGCTGCCATGAACGAGAGAGATTAGCACTACTCGAGTTCAAACACAGCGTCAAAGATGAGTTTAAAGTGCTCTCATCATGGGTTGGCATTAATTGTTGCTCATGGAAAGGAGTCCGTTGTGACGGCGCCACCGGAAGAGTTGTCGGTCTTCATCTCAGAGGAAATTACTATGGTGATTACTATGAAGAAGATTCCTACTTAGAAGGTGACAAGGTGAATGCATATTTGGCTGAGTTAAAGCATCTGCAACATCTAGATTTGAGCGGAAACAACTTTGAAGATAGTCATATTCCTGAATTCATTGGATCCTTCCAGCTGCTAGGTTACCTCAATCTCTCTTATGCAGGTTTTCATGGTATTATTCCCCATCACATTGGAAATCTCTCCAATTTGAAGGTTCTTGATCTTCGTTCCTATTCAGTTTTTGAAAAGCTCAGGTCAAATGATATGGCATGGGTTTCTGGCCTTTCCTCACTTGAGCATCTTGACTTGACCAACGTACATCTTTCTCCAATTTGAAGGTTTTTGATCTTAGTTTAGATGAGGGTTGGCTAATCACGTCAAATGATATGGCATGGGTTTCTGGCCTTTCCTCACTTGAGCATCTTGACTTGAGTGATGTGGATCTTTCTCAAGCAAACAACGTTGATATGGTATTTTACATGATTCCTTCATTAACATATTTAAGTCTGAGAGAGTGTTGGCTTTCCAATGCTGGTGTTGCTCTTCATCTTAATTCAAGTAAAATACTTCCCAACATTGAACATCTGGATCTTAGCTTCAACAGCTTTGAAGGTCAACTCCCTCACTTTTTTCAGAACTTGACATCCTTAACGTTCCTTGATCTTTCATTCTATAATCTTAGTCTGGCATGGAACTCTGTAAACCTGCTAAACATGATCCCTTCTTTATCTGAATTGCATTTGTCAGACTGTGGGCTTCACAATGCCCCTTTTCACCCACTTATTTGAATTCCAGTGCCCATTCTAACATACAATATCTTGATCTTAGCTGGAATTCAATTGGGGGTAGGTTTCCATCTGAATTAATGAACATCACTTCCCTAAAAGTCCTTGACCTTTCAAGAACCAATTTGAACTCATCAATTCCTGTCATGCCTAACCTTCTAAAGCTTGATGTTTCTGATAATAACTTTGAGCACATCGAGCTTGTTGGGATTTGGAGACAATGTCATCTGAAGGAATTGAGCTTATCAGAAAATTTTATTGGAGGAGAAATGATAGGCCCATCATCAAACACGTCTGAATGTTCCCACTATGCTTTAGAGGTGTTGGAAGCAGATGAAAGTGAATTAAACGGTTCGATTCCAGAATCTGTTGGAAAACTAAACAATTTAAGAGTCTCAAGTCTCTCTTCAAACAGTTTTACAGGTTCAATCCCTAAAGCTTTGGAGAGATTAAGATCTTTAGAAGTATTACATCTGTCTTTTAACAAATTAACCGGTCCCGTCCCGACATTCCTTGGAAACCTTACTGAACTTGACCTTTCTTTTAATCAATTTAGTGGTTCTATCCCAGAATCATTGGGAAGATTAACAGGTTTAACTCATTTAAATCTGCAATCAAACCTGTTAACAGGTCCAATCCCAGAATCATTGGGAAGATTAACAGGTTTAACTCATTTATATCTGCAATCAAACCTGTTAACAGGTCCAATCCCAGAATCATTGGGAAGATTAACAGGTTTAACAGATTTAAATCTGCAATCAAACCTGTTAACAGGTCCAATCCCAGTTACAGTTGGGCAACTCACCACACTCGTTGACTTATATGTCTCTGAAAATTCTTTAGAAGGAGTGGTTATGGAAGCCCATTTTGCTAACCTCTCGATGTTGAAGTGGTTGGATATATCTTCAAATCATAAGTTGATTATTAATATCTCACATGAGTGGATACCTCCATTCCAACTGAGGAATGTTCAACTTAGTTCTTGCAAGATTTTAAATGGATTTCCACACTGGTTGCAAAATCAAAGGAGGCTTGAGATGTTGTTGTTGCCTAATACTAGCCTATATGGACTTCTACCAACATGGTTGCGGAATATGTCCATGCTTGATTTATTAGATCTCTCTAACAACAAACTAACTGGATCTTTGATAAACCTTCCATTTAGCAAGGGTCAATTCCAAGGTCAATGTGTAGAAGTACAAGCTTGGTAATTCTCGATGTTTCCAGCAATCGTTTATCTGGAAATATTCCTGATTGTCAAGAGAATCTACAAGACATGAGGATGCTTATCCTTAGTTCAAATGGGTTGTCTGGAGTCATTCCAAGTTCTTTAGGAAATATTAATTCATCATTAAGATGGTTAAAACTGAATGACAATAACTTCAATGGCCAAATACCACAAGACTTGGGAAAGTTGAGATACTTAGAAGTTTTGGATTTGGGCAATAACGAATTCTCAGGAAACATACCAAAATGGATTGGAGATAAACTTTCAGCATTGAGGATTCTCAGGTTGCATAAAAACAACTTCACAGGAGGTATTTTAGACATCGCACACAACAACTTAACAGGATCCATCCCTCTTTGTTTTGGAGAGTTGAGCGGGATGGTTGAGGCAAGAGATGCATTTAATTATGGAGTGCGTAACTTTGAGTATAATCTGATGGATGTGATTCAAGTCTTTAAAGGAAGCGAGCTTGAATATTCAAAAACGAGATATATAGTTGTTAACATGGACCTTTCAAGCAATAAACTTACAGGAGAAATCCCTCCAGAGATAACTGCACTTGCTTCATTGATGGGTCTCAATTTGTCTCATAATCATCTGAGTGGGAGTATTCCAGATAGCATCGGAAACATGAAGGCGTTAGCATCTCTTGACTTCTCAGACAACCAACTAAGCGGGACGATCCCTCCAAGCATGGCTGCTTTGAACTTTTTGAGCTCAATGAATCTGTCACACAACAAACTGTCAGGAAGAATTCCAAGCGGAAAACAATTGCAGACACTTATCGACCCATCAATATATGCTGGTAACAGGGATCTCTGTGGTGCACCTCTGCAAAATAATTGTTCCAATCCTGAAAACCCACCAGCCACAAGAAGCAAAAACAAATACAAAAAGGCTAATGGGCTAAGGAAGGTATGGTTTTACTTGGACATAACGTGTGGATTTGCAACAGGTTTTTGGGGTATTATTGGAGTTTTGGCATTCAAGAAGCAATGGAGAAGGAAGCTTTTTATGATTGCAGAGGTAACCATGGATAAGGTGTATGTGGCGGTTGCAGTGCAGATTTCCAAGATTAAAAGAGGCAGAGAAGCCTAATAGATTCTTATAATTGACAATATTTGTAAAATTGTTGTTTTGATTTAAAATACGCTGTTGTGTAATATATTTATACCATGGGTGTGTTTAATAGAAATAAAAATATTACAATACACGAGATAGAATACAGGTGACAGATGATGACAGAAGAAGTGGACTGAAGATTAGACATGCCAATGGGTAGAAAATCAAGTGATGGCAGCAGGTTCGCTCTATGTTCAAATGGCTTTCTCTATTTGAGTCCAGTCACTTTTCTTGTGTTTTCCAAAATTATAGTTTCAGTCTGATTTAGAGACCCGATTAAGCAGCAAAACAAAATATAATTGATGCAAGTTACAAGTACCTGGGAGTGATTACGTACACCATGATCTTGAAGATATGCAGGCTTTTCATTGTGGTATGAGAGACTAATGATTATAGAATGAAAGATAAAGGTAGCAAATTCAAGGTTTTTAATGAAAGCCCGTTAATACGGATTGGATATGATTGATAACGGTTCAAAGTTCAAACAGATTAATCATACAAAATAACCTAAAAACGAAACCAAACCAACCAGTTATGACACGCGTATAAAGGTGACCTGTTTTGACCCAATACCCGACCTGCCCGTACCACCGTTGCAAATGTCTAAGCTTGATCAAGAATAACGCAATCACGGATGAAAAACAACTAGGTAACAGAAACAAAGAGAAATACCAAGAAATATGGCGATGACCCATCTTTGACTGCTCCATTTCATTGACTTTTTCCTCAACAGCAATTTTCAAATCCTTGACTGTTGCAGAATTCATCACAGCAACATCTGTGTCCAATACAAGCAACCAACAATTCATTAATGATATGCTAAGCTGAAAATGAAAAACCAAGCAAGCATTGGAAAAAGTATTTACTCTTGAAAACCGGTTAATACGGGTCGGATATGATTGATAACGGGTCAAACAGATTAAGTATACAAAATAACCTAAAAATAAAACCAAATGTATATGTCCTCTTAAGTTGTTTGTAATCACATTCAATACACTGAATATTTACAAAATAGAAAAATAGAACGCAAAGCGTTGGCTGGTCCAGTTAAGACACGTGGATAAAGGAGACCCATTTTGACCCAGTACCCTACCTGCCCCTATCACCATTTCAAATGTCTAAGTTTAAACAAGAATAACTCAATCACAAATGAGAAACAACTAAGTAACATACGGAAAGAAAAGGAGAGAGAGAAATACCAAGAAATATGGCGATGGCCCATCTTTGACTGCTCTATTTCATTGACTTTTTTTCTCGACAACTAGTTTCAAATCCTTAACTGTAGCAGAATTCATCACAGCAACATCTGTGTCCCACACAAGAAACCAACTGTCATTATTGACATGCTAAGCTGAAAATAAAAAACTAAGCAAGCATAATCAATTAATCACATACCAAAAGATGTGCACTCCCATGTTCCAAGCTGATGAGGGTGTCAACGTCTGATAGAGTTGGTTTCTTTGGTATATCTGCAAAGCACATGATCATCGAGGAGTGAAGCTAGTGTTGAATTGAGCCCTGCTTTCTTGACATTGTTACCATTTTACTCTAGGACCACGTTATCATCCTCATAGACACCAACGAACGTTGGTTCAGGCATTTACCTCCTATCAAAGAGATACAAGAAAATTGTTTCATATAACTTCAAAGGCAATAAAACAAACATTTCAATGTTTTCAATCGTAAATACATGACAATATCCGCGTACATGTTTTTAGACCTACTCCTAGATCTACACCAACGTCCACCAAGGGACACCTTTATATCGCTATGCTACAAGCCCTTTGGTATCCGCCTACATGAGAATCACATTTTCAAAATCAGAACTACTTATAAACCTGACTCGAAATTCATTATTAGGGAGAGGAGAATTCATATTATTGATGAACAAATGAACCAAATCCAAAAAATAACATATTGGGCATCGGGCATTGGGGCTATTTTCACTTCAAAACGATGCCATAAGCTAAGAAACTCAGTGGGGCAATACATCAAACACCTTATGTGCATGAACCACAACAATTACCAAACCGTTAAAAGGACTCGATCAATTCAAGTTACACATTCAGGAATCAGAACTGATACCAAAAAGAGAACAATTTTGCATATATAGCAAATCAATTTTAATTATATGTCACATAGGTCCCGGCTCAAAGTAAAATAGCTTAACCTGTAGTTCAACTCCTTCGGCTTCACCAAAACCTAACTTGACGGATAAAAATCGAACTTCTTTCCTCCATTCGTTTGCTTTTCGATGGATTTTTGGGACTTCCCAACTCTGCGACCATTATTTCATGTCCTTCACCGAATCACTAGACCAAATTGTTTAACTTCTCAAATAGTTGCAGAATTATATAAAGGTCCTCAAACTATGTCTGAGTTATATATTTAGCCCAAATTTTATCTTGTTTTTTTTAGTAGTACACGCACCACGTGTGATCTTGAAATAAAATCTTGATTTTTTTTAATTGGTAATTCACGACTTTACTGGGCATCCCCACAATAATTCTATTTTTAACATTCTACTATTGGCAAAAACTTTTACCTACGGGTTCAGAAGTTGCAGGCGCGTGTAGGGTCGTTGGCAAAAACTTTTACCTACGGGTTCAGAAGTTTTCCAAATAGTCATTGTTTATCTCTAGAGGAAAAGGGTATGGTGCAGGGAATGAGTATTTGTATGATACATGATGGTGGTTTGGTGTATTAAAAACTAGGTTATAAACACGTGTATTACACGGGTTAAATAAATAAAAAATCAAATAGTTAACAACGAAGATTTAACAATTATAAAACCATATTTTTAAGACACTTTTCTGATATCCGAACAAAATTTTGTGTCATGTATGATCAAAACTTGTGATGTTTGTCAAGTTTATAAATATGAAAGCATTCGAACCATCGATAAGAAGACAAACTGTATTATCAACGTTCTCACGAGTTTTAACAGTCATGTGAACATACATTTAATAACCTAAGTTTTATTTAAATAATAGTGGTCTTAATTTACTAGTTCTAAAAAATGTTGAAATGTCCATATTAGGCATATAGCAATTAGCCAATTAGATAAACTTATATAAAATAATAATATTTAAATTTAAATTAATTAGATAAATATAAATTATCAGTAATTATTAAACTATATAACTTTAAAATTTGAATTTATTAGTATGATGTAGTTATTATTCTTTTTTCATTTTAAACATATATTAAATTTAAAAATTTAAATTAAATAATAATTATCTACAATTAAGGAATTAAGATATAATTTCTAACCTAGTAATTAATATAAATAAATAATAAGATATTTTATAGAATTCTATCGGTAATTTCTTAAATGTTAGAAACATATTAAATTTAATAATTTAAATTAAATAATAATTAAATACAATTAATGATGATCTAGAATAATGACAAGCGTCCCTTGTTGGTTCTTTGATTATAGAGTATAGATAGAGGGACTGGCTTTGAATGGAGTGTGTAACGCTAATGAGTTTTTTGGATTAAAACAGAATGGGTTCGACAATTGATGCCAGGTTCGTAAAAAAGGCCCAGTAAGTATGGTAATTGGGTTAAGCACATCAATAAATGGTATGGTAATAAAAGGGTGGATTTATTAAATCGTTGGGACATGGTATTAGTTAGAGATGGGCATATCGGGTTTTTTTTATACCCAGAACCGGTTCTTAACCATACCCGGTTCTTGATTGAGTGTGAATGGAACCCGTTCTTGCAGGAACCGGTTCCAGTTCCTACCCGGTTTTAGACCATAAATACTGGAACTGATATTAAACGATTCCGGGTAGGGTTGTAACCGGTTCCTCGGAGGAACCGATTTCTTCGGGTATTTCACAGAAAAAGCTGCAACTGTTGGAATCAATTCCAACGGCTATAATGCCGTTAGAAATCAATTTATGGCTGTTAAAATCGGTTTCTACTATATATATAACTTAAACCTTCAAACATAACTTACACCTACTCCAAAACTACATAACCTTCAATCGGTTTCTATATCTTCAAAGCTCGTTATGGCGTGCAACGATGAGGTTGTTATGGTTTTGGAAACCAAGAGAAACCCACAAGTTTGGAAGCACTTTGATTTGTGCTTAATGAGCGATTGCCACGAGATGGCACGGTGCAAAGTTTGCGGCAAGTTCATGAAGGCTACGGCCAACTCGACGTTAAAAAAACACACCGGTCGTCATTGTCCAATTACGAAGACCAAAAAAAATGAAGACGGTGTAGCATCCGGAACCGATTCTTCTAATGTTTAGTGTTTTATGTAATGTAGGATTTAGTGTGTTTTATGTTAAATAAATGTTTAGTGTTATCATGCAATATAACATGTTTTAATAAAAACTTAGTGTTGTATGAAAACCTTGGTTGGTTATGGAAGAAACCGGTTCCAGATCGGAACCGGGTACAGACCAATTAAAAAAAAAGTGGAACCGGGTAAGAACCTACGGGTTTTTTTAACCCGGAACCTGTTCTTTAATCATGCGGGTAGGAACTGGAACAGGTTCCAGGTCAGGTCTACCAGGTCGGGTTTGGAACCAGTTATTATGCCCATCTCTAGTTTTAATAGGGTGGTCTTGGGTCCAATTTTTTTCTACCAAAATCTAACAAATAGGCGTTATATTGGTGGGGCCAGCTGAGTATTTTTTTTGGAGGTGCAGTGTATGGCTTTGGCTGGAATTTATTGTAATGGTGTAAAGGCCCACTTAAAGGGCCCAGCTGATGAGGTTCTTAATGTCCAGCAAAGGCATGTATATTGGGCTGAAGTCATTAAAGGGCAGGTAGTTTTTTGGATCTGGTGGGCCTCGATTATTATGTCAGGTCTGTTGGGCCCCATTCATTTTCATGTGGCAGCCCAAAGTCTTGGACCCCTTGTGTATTTGGTGTTTGAAGGCCCATAAGCATACAATAAGCATACAATGAAGGTTGAATTGATTAATAACACTATTTGGACCACTATGAATAGGGCTAGCCCTAGGGAGGTATATGTTGGTCAAGGATGGAGTTGCATCAAGAAATGGGGATGGATCTTTTCTATTGGGCGTGAATGGTTTGTTTTGGAGAAACTGGACATTAGAAGACTATATGGAAATTTTCAGCTGGACCAAGACATAATCAGAAGGAATTTGTTTGCACTCGTAAGATGTATAGGATCTGTTGTTCTTACAATGGGTTTATTGTATTTTTTGTAGTTTTTGAAATTTTTGCTATAGAATTTGGGGTGTATGTGATGGGCCTTTCTTTGCCTTTAGGATTTAGAAATGGGCTTAAGAGATTTGTAATGTATAGACTAGCCCAACTTTCTTTTCCTTTTGGAACTAAGGTAGATCTTGGGCCTATGGGGGTGTTTGGGATTCCTTTTCAATCCTCCTTATTGACTTTTGCAATAAAAGTTAATAAGTTAATAAGGAGTTTCAATAAGCAATCCCAAACATGCCCTATATCCTAGGTCTAGTTTAGTTTAGTTCTTTGCTCGTATTCTTTCCTTCTTTTCTAATAAATGTTTGCCTGGGGATTCCTCGTTTCTAAAAAAAAAACACAGTGTGTAGTGATCCAGCTTCACCGGAAGCTGCCAGCCAAACTTTTTAGTCATTACATGTATCCTTACCCGATTGCGAGTCATTATAAGCTGGACATGGTAATGAGGGGTTTCATCAACAAGAGTATCATCTTCCTCCTACCCATATATGAACACCATAAAAAGTAGCTTTAAATGAAACAAACATACTAAGTTACTAAAGTAACTAGAAAAACAACAAACAAACTTGCTTGATTAGAAGGCGGCCCTTTCAAAGACGTCATTTGGATTCTTGATATGAGACTCAACCTGATGAAAAAAAAGAATCTTTTTTAAACAATCTTGAGTCCAATATCTAAAAAGGTACTTGTGGAGTATGGAATATTATACAATAATCATTTTCAAGTTGCCACACTTAGAAACAATAATCAATTCACTAGGGAAACTTTTGGTGTAGGAAAAGATCAAAACAAATTTTGCTCTTGCAGGTTAGTTTCTCGCATAAATCCTATCCTAAATATGAGAGTTAGATTGTACCTTGATTTCTTCTGTAATTTAGAATCAAAATTAGGGCTTTATAACGACCAATAGCCCACCAATGTAGTCCACCGCGAACAAGAACAGTTCAACCACCACCACAGAAGTCCTACCCCCTTAATATTTTCACTTCTGAGTTTCGATCAACGCAACAACGAAGTTCCAATCAAGGTAGCAACGTGTAATTTAGTGGGTGTTTGGGTTAGCTTATTTTGGAGCTACTTTTAACTTATTGACTTATAAAAAGTTAATAAGTCCTTTTGATAATGTTTGGATAAAGGTTGAGATGGAGTTTTATGCTTGAAAAAGAATAAAATGAGAAGTTGGAATTTCTAACTTCTGACTTATAAGAAGTTAATAAGTCATAAGTTAAAAGGAATCTCAAACATTACCTTAGGGTTGGAAATTCGGAATTTGGGAGCGCGATATTGCTTCTGATGTTTTGATTTGATCATATCGTAGCGTACACTCAACGTGGGATATGAGAAGACTAGTCTAAAAAAATACTAAGGCTATTGGGTGTCGTCCGTTTTCTCCGGTTTTGGAACGCCACATCACTATTTTCCACTTTTTTCTCAGATTTCTTCAAACTACACAGTGTTGTTCCTGATTTACCTAATTTTCCCAAAACCAAATTACTTGAATTAAACTTAAAAACAATTTAAATATTTAATGTTCTAAATATAAATTAAAATAAAAGATATATAAAAAAATAAATAAATCAAATTTGAGTATATTTTAGTTATAAACTAAAATAAGAGATATGTTTTAAATATAAAGTAAAATAAAATATAAACATTAACAAAATACAAAAGAAAAAACAAAAACAAAAACAAAAACAAAAGAAAACCTGCAACTTCCTTCTTCCTTCTTCCTTCACCTACAAAAAAAAAACACATCTCTCTTACACACACAAACACAACACGTACACACACCAAACATAAAAAAAACCTCAATCTCCAACATACCCTGTCGATTTGGTGCTAGGTCCCCTTTTATCAGGGTAAAATTTGTCATTAGAACTGGGTGCAGTGTTCCCAGACAGGGCCGGGCTTCACTGAGCCTTTCTGGCTCCCACACTGCATGCCCTAAAGGGAATTTGGTACCGGGTATCACGGTAGATGACTATGTATAGTATATTGGTTCCAATTCGTATGATAATTAATCGGTATTAATTAAAAATACCGGTATCGATCCTGAATTTCTCGATAAATGTAAATTTCAATACCAATAAATGTAAATTTGAATACCGAGACCGATATCAATTCTCATAGTGTGCAAGTTAATCGTTAAAAAAACTAGTTTAAAACATTAAATAAAAGAGTATAACTTTAACATTTTTTATTGTTAGTTTTAATAGTGGGCCTGGATTACTTAAAAAAAGCCCAAACATAGAAACTAGTGATGGAAAAGGTTTATCGCTTCTTTCTTCTTTCCGTCACAGGATGTTGAAGCCGCCGGCTAGAGCTGCCGGAGAAAACTCCGATGATGCATCATCACTCTTCTTACTCCACTTTGACGACTCATAATCCCTTTTAGAGGGACAAACTGTTAAAAAGCTTCTCCATGGAATAAACCCTTTTCGTATCCAACCCTACGCGACGCTTACTCATCATCCTCCGTTTCTGTAATAACCGATGACCGTCAGCGCCGCCGTTGGTGAAACAATCCGAGAATCTCAACTCTCAACATCTGTGGTCTCATTGGGTGACTTTCGTTGACCCTTTTGTTTGAAGTCAGAAGGGTACATTCATCAAGAAGCTGGAACTGGTATAAAGATATGAGTGTTTTGAAGGAAGCTTGCCTCTATTTTGGTTTGATTTGTTCATGTAAGATATTGTTCATCTCTTGGTTTAATTACCTGTTTGATAATGATAGTGAATGCTAATGAACATTATAAAAATTACAGATTGATGAATCTCAATGTATCTTATTTTGTAGGCAAATTTGGATTATTATATTTATTTTGACCCATTGTGTGTTATGGGCAATCCCACTCTCATAATTGTCATAGATTTACACTTAGTTTCCGCTTAATTTAGCTCGTAAGGATAATTATGAGCAAAATGGGAAATGTAGCTTCTGTATGAATGAAATCGGGTCGAATATATGTGTAAAGCTATGATAAGCTTGTGAGATAGGCTTTGACGGAGAAAGTGAAAGTTTGGAGTATTATCCTTCAAATTGTCGATATGGACTATTATTATTAATATCGGTTAATGAGTCATAGTTTGGATTATTAAAATCCAGTTTTCCTATTTTGTAAAAAGAAACATCATGCTCTAAAATTCATTGATCCTTTGTAGTTAAATTGGACATAAATACATAGTGTTAGGCTGATTAGATTGCTAAATAAGATAGTTTTGGTATGTTTATAGTTAAATAGGCATATATATATATATATATATAGAATCACGCTAAAATGAGAACCACCTCGAGTTGTAAGAACCGTGAGAACTACACCGTACGGGGCGAGGTGGACCAAAATTTTTTTTCACAAACGTAGATACGGGTATTATAAACACATTTGTAAAAAAAATTAAAAAAAAAAAAGTTTTTGAGCACCACAAGTGTGTGTTTACGGGTACCGTAAATTTTCCGGTAGGATTTACGGTACCCGTAAACACAAACTTGTGGTGCTCAAAACTACACACAAGACATTTTTTTTGAATTTTTTTTTACAAATGTGTTTATAATACACGCATCTACGTTTATGAAAAAAAAATTTGGTCCACCTCGCCTCGTACGGTGTAGTTCTCACGGTTCTTACAACTCAAGGTGGTTCTCATTTTAGCGATCCCCTATATATATATATATATATATATATATGGTTAGGCTTAGGGGAGGCGGGGTGGTAAACAGTTTGCACGTGATGGCCCTTGATAACGAGTGATGGAAATGAACACACCACCCCCACCTCTCAATTTCCACGCGTGAAACTTAAGTAGCGTGATAAACTTCACGCGTTATGGCCCATTCTGTGATAAATGGATGTGAGGGGGTGTGAGGGTTTATTGTTGGGTGTTGTGAGTGATGACCATTGCCACTAAAAAATGTTGTGAGTGATGGAATAATGTTGATGACATGGCGGATCTTGATTGGATGTTAAATGCGATGGGTATATATACTTCGATGGTAGGAGAGGTTTGCACATTCGTTTCTTTGCATTCTCTCTCTTCCCTCCTTGATCTTCAAGTTGGTTCTTCAAATCTTCAAGATTTTTCTTCAAATCTTCAAGATTTTCTTTTATTATTCTTCGAGTTTTTCCCATAAGTTAGTGAATTGTTATACTCAACTTATGGCTGAAGAAGAATCTGTGCAAGTCGAAGAAGGTCCAGTCCCCGTTCTCAAGTGGGATCAGGGCTTATTCGAGCAAATCACGAGGGGTTTCCAGTTTCCACCAGAGTGGGATGCTCAATATCCACGGCAAGGTCAGACGGCCGCCGACGCACCACCGGGATATATATAACTTTGTTCGAAGATTTCTTCCTTCAGGGAAACTTCCGGTTGCCGGTGACTCATTTCATGGCATCTATTCTGCACTTCTACGGCTTTCATATATCTCAGATGAGTCCCATGGGCATGGTTAGGGTTCGACACTTTGAGTTCTTATGCCGATCTCAGGGACAGGAACCCACTGTCGAGAAGTTCCGGGCCTTTTACCAATTGATCAGGAATATAGGCTTTTATTCCTTCGGCAACCGAGGCTCTGCAAAGAAGATTCTGATAAACCCTCCAAAGAGTTTTCATCACTGGAAGATGAAGTTCTTCTTTATCAGGGAGGAAGTTATGCCGATCGCGATGATCTTTCGCGAGTCAGACAAGGTTGAGAAGGAGGAACTCCCCATCCCCAAAGGTGCTGATTGGTATCTGAATCTTGTTGCGACGCCAAATCATATATTTGGTGAGCAGGTGTTAGTCGCGGCGGGTATGAGCGATAAATGGCCGGAGCTTAATGAGGATGTTCCTGTTTTAAGGCTTAATGACGAAGGTATGTGTTATTTCCTATTCCTTTTCTTGAAATATACTTGTGCTTGACTGTTGTTTTTTATCATATAGGTGCGACTTTACCAAGCAGCCTTTCCTGCTTTTGGTGGGTCTATGGGCGTGCACCCACTACGGTCTGGAGAGCCCTACTGGTATGAACAGATAAGGGGCAATTTCATCTTTCCTCCCGCTGGAGTCTTTGCCAATCCTCCTTCTGCGACTAAAGGTTCGCTACTTCCAAAACAAAGGCCCTTGCGCGGTGTGACCACTGCTGGAAAGAAATCTTGTTTCTTTCCAGTGAAGAGTCCGTAGGCTCGTCGCAAGAAGAGTTGAGCTCATGGTCTAACATCTTTGTAGGTGTATTGCGCGACTTGGGGATAGACCCCGAAGAGAGAGCAAAGAAGGCTCCTACCAAGAAAAAACCAAAGAAGGTGACCGTTGATACTGGTGCGACCAGTAAGAAAGGCGGGAGTAGCCGCACTCCTGTTGATAAAGGTACTATTTGATTTCGGCAGAGTAACCTCGAGGACTATGTAGTCACGAGTGACTCACTAGAGGGTTTGTCCCGTATAGGTGAGAAGAAGAAAGGCAGCGCGACCGATTCTAAGAAGAGGAAGAAGAGGAAGAACATAAAGAAGAAGCTGCTGCTAAGCTGGTGACCAGGAAAAGGTCGAGAGAGGAGACTGCCGCTGGAGCTGGGCCGACGCAGAACGCTGGAGAGGGCCCAGTGATAGGAAAGCAAAGCAGGTTGCGCTCCCTCTACAAGTTTTCCCCAGGTTAGTGTTATGACACTCATGTTTTATGTTAAACTCTTCCTTAGCAGATCTTCTGATACTTAACTTCTGCAGAGGCCTTGAAGAAAACGCCTGAAAAGGTTAAGGGTGTTGAGGTGGAGAAACCGAAGGAGTCGGCGGCGAAAATGACAAAATTTATCATCAAGCCTCCAAGAACAAGTGAGAAGGAGGTTGGGTAGGTGATTGAGGAGCCCGCGGGTGATGTGCTTTCCAAAAAGGAGAAGTCAAAGGAAACCGGGACTGCTGCTGTCACTGATTATGATAAAGCGCAGGGTCCGGAGGTCGTGCGCATCATCGAGCTTGACCAGCCCTTAAAGAGAAAAGAGGCTGAAGTTGTTAAGCCAAAGGAAACTGAGGTCGTTAAGCCCACGGAACCTACGCAGCGTGATGCCCCCACCCAAACCGTACAAGTGACATCTGTTGCTGGGGGATCAGCTGCTACCGTAATGGAGCAGGTCGCACATAAAGATACTTCTGTTGCTGCGGGTGATGCAGGTGCTGGAGTTTCTGGGGGTGCTGGCGCGGCTAGTCAGAAGGGTGAAGGTGGTAAGTGGTCAATACCACAAACTCCCATTGGCCTGAAGGATACCTTAGGGGATATCTACTACAAGACATACACTGAGGAGGCTCGCGGCACTGCTCCCCACCAACCTGTTTGGGGTTTAAAACAGAAGGATACATTTGTTGAGTTCGGAGCTTTCCGAGACTGGTTCTTAGGCTTTTTTCCCCTGGCCAAGTAAACCGTCAAAGGGCGCGAACTAATGAGGGTTTGTATCGCGCCTGCATTATTGGGGAGGCCAACGCTAGCTCAGCTAATCATCAGATTGTGCGCGAATGGCGTACAATGAATAAAAAGCGAACTGATTGGGAGAAGTATCGGGAGCGTCTTGTGAAAGAGGTCCGGGATTTTGAGCAAATACGAAATAAATTTGCTGAAGAGAAGGCCGCCTTCGAGGCGGAGAAGAAGTCAGAAGAATGGGGGCGCGAAGGTTTGAAGAGCAAGCTCCAAGCTACTGAGGAGCTGTTGTCTAAGGAGCGCGCCGAATGGGTAAAGGTCTGTGAAAAAGACAACCAGCGTATGTACGCTGCACGTTCCAAGATTACTGACCTTGAGACTGATATTGCCACCCAGAAAGGGAAGGTTGAGGAAGTTAAAGCTGACAAGGAGCGTGTTGAGGTTCAACAGACTTTAACTCTTTTTCCTCTTATATTGTTTTATTTGTCAAGATATTTCTAACTCTTTGTTTGAACACTTGCAGGCTGAGTTGAATGCGCATGTTGCAAGCAAGGATAAAGATTTGGCTGCAAAGGACGTGGAGATAGCGGAGCTTAAGCATCGATTGTTTGAGGCCCATGATAAGAATGAATCTTTAGAGATAGACCTCGAGGCCGAAAGGGTGAAGGCTGAGACCGCCGAGGAAGCGAAGAAAAGAGCCGAGGAGGCGCGTGATATCAACACTTCTGCCTTGAATGTGGCTCAGAATAATTATGCTGAGACCCAAACAATCGTTGACACGCTTGTTTCAGAGGCCGAATGGATGCGCAATAGAGGAGTAGCTGCGGTGAGTTTCTCATCTCTTTGCCTTAGGTTTTATTTATTGTTAAACCTGTTTTCATGACTTTCATCTTTTGTATAGATCGCAAATTCCATATTAAATGTTACTGAGCTGGATACAGCTGTTGCCGCTCTGATAGATGCCTCACGTGCTGCCGGGCATCATGGTGGCTATCTAGTGTGCGCTCAACATGTTGAGGAGGTATATGGCCAGCAGTTCAATACTCATCACTGCTCGGTGACTGATCAGACTGACGCCATACTTTCTCGTGCCGAAGAAGTTTACGACCACCTTTCACTACCCATTGTGGAATTGTTTACTGATGCTTTGAAGCATGATGATTGGAATGCGCGGCTCAAATCCATCATTGACCCTCCGGAGACTGTGGAGTTGACAGATGAGGAAGGGGAAGCCGGCGGTGATGGTGATGGTGATGGCTATGAATAGGTGGTAGGGTTTGTAGGCTGATGCCTTGTAATTTTTCATGTTTTTAGCGTATGTAATCGTCGCACTGTTGCGCGTTTCGAAGGGAATGTTAAGTTTGACTCTTATTATTTTCCCAAGTTACAATTATTGCATTGTTGTTAGAAACTTTGTTTAAGTTAGTGCGAATAAATGTAAGTGTGGCTCGTTTATGAGTGTTATTTCCCGGTCTCGCGCTATGTTCGAGGAGGACCTTGGAGGCATAACTCAGGAGCTCGTAATATACTGAAGTGTTTCATGCTAATCAAAAGTTTACATGCATTTGTAACGTAGAAGACATAGGATGATAATCATAAGGCACATCCAACGTTTGTATTAAGTAGCTGGAAACAGGTGCAAGGCCATCATATTGAAAAAGAAAAGGAGCGTGGCCAACACAGATAATTAAAAGGCGTGTGGCTAACATAAATAAATAAAAAGGCACGTGGCCAACATCACTAAGTGAAAAGGCGCATGGCCAAGGGTAATCACATGTAGCACTTGCGCAGTTGTTGTGCGTTCCATGTGCTTGGGATAATGTGGCCATCCAAGGTGCGCAGCTTGTATGCCCCTTTCCCTAGTACCTCATGTATCAAGTATGGGCCTTCCTATTTTGGTGCTAGTTTTTCGGGGCGTTCAGCATTGGAGGCTTCGTTGTCCCTGAACACGTCTTCTCCTAGAGTGTAGGTACAAATGCGCACCCTTGCATTGTAGTCCCTCTCCAATTGCGTCTTATACTTGGCCTCTTTGATTCGCACTATTTCACGCCTTTCTTCGAGCAGGTCCAAGTCTAAGCGGCGCTCCGCCTCGTTATCAATCTTGTTGACTGCTGATAAGCGCAGCGAGGGGAGGCCTATTTCAGCTGGGATAACTGACCCTGAGCCATACACAAGGCTAAAGGGGGTTTCGCCATTGCTCGTTTTTGACATGGTGCGATGAGCCCACAGTATGCTGGGGAGCTCATCTACCCAGCCTCTACTTTTTGTGCCCAGTTGGGCCTTTTCCCTTCAACGATGCTTTTGTTGACATTTTCTACTTGACCGTTGCCTTGAGGGTGCGCAATGGAAGAGAAGGTGTGCTCAATGTTAAGCTCTCTCATCCATTCCTAGAGGTCTTCTTAGGCGAAATTGGTGCCGTTATCAGTAACGATCTTGAGTGGGAGGCCAAATCTGCAAATGATGTACTCCCAGATGAATTTTCGCACCATCATTGCGGAAGTTGAGGCAAGGGCCTTAGCCTCCACCCACTTGGTGAAGTAATTAACGACAACAATTATGAACTTTACAGCGCCTGAGGGTCAGGAAATGGACCCACCATGTCTATCCCCCACTGTTCGAAAGGCCAAACTGTTGATACAAGGATCATATCGTTTTTTTGGGGCAGGGTCTTTGGCACGTGCCTCTGACAAGAGTCGCAATTGCGCAATTCTTTCAAAGCGTCGACGTGCATCCCTGGGCTCAAATGTGATCCAATCTTCCTGCAAAACAGCAACACTATTAGCTCGTTAAGAGGGGAATATGGGGGTTTCCCTCTTAACCGGACTCCAGCGTGAGAATAAGTAACCGGTTTGAGGATAATAAAGTGTGTGTTAAGAGTGAGAGTAGAGAGAATGGAATCTTTAAGCTGTGGTATGAAGGTCCCTATTTATAGCCGGAGTGGTGAAAGAGGAGATGGGCTTATGGGCCTTGGGCCGGAAGGCGACGACAAGGAATATCCTCTTTGTCTCACTGGTATCGACCGTTAGTGGCTTCTAGAAGATCTTCGGTGTTGGCGCACCTTGATTGGAGCCACGTGTCCAAGTTGTTGTCCTTGTCGCCCTTCTGACATCAGCAGGTGAGTGGAGGTCATGGGGCTGTTGTCGCCGCCCCCTGATTGGTGCCACGTAGGCGTCCTTGTGTACCTTTTGGTCTCCTGCACGATTGTTAATCGTGGAGCACGATATAGTACATCCTGTTAGACGCTGATTGGCTCGCTTCTCTGCCACTTGTACCTTTGATGCTCCTTGAAGTGGCCCTACGCCGCTTCCCTCTCGCGACCTTTGGTGTGTGTCCAAGTGGTCGGCGCAAGGCTCAGGGATTGAGGACCTTTATTCAGGATGCTAACGGTAGAAGCTGACGTTATGCCTTGCTTGCACCTCGCGCGCGGCCTTGATGTTGATAAAGTAGCTCACGCAAGGTATGCAAAATACTCAGTTTATAGAATAAGGAGTATTGTTCAGCGCGCGACCTGCAACATGATCTAAGGACAGACCGACAGCTGCAGTTACTAATTCTCCTACCTGGACGAATAACGGCGCACCACGTCATCCACTATCCTGGCCACAGCAGAAGAGACTAAGAGGATTTCCCCTTGGTTGAACAGCTGGCGCCCAGTGACAGCTGGCAAGGTCTCTCCTCCCTCCTTCATCCTTCGGCTATAAATAGGACCCTTCCTCATTCAGGTAGAACATTCTGCTCTCCTCACTTTTCACCTACAACACACACTATTTCTCCTCAAAATTGTACTTATTCTCACGCCGGAGGGTGGTCACAAGGAGAACCCCCCTATTATCCTCCTTGTGGCGAGTCACCGGTGTTCTGTTTTGCAGGATTCAGGTAATCAGCGGGTGGAGAAAGAGATGGAACCCCACATAAGAGACGACCCAGCTGGTTAACCCAAGTGTTAACCAGTGTTTCATCATTGGCTCCCACCGCATCTTTTGCAAACCACTTTCATCTCTTTTCTCTTCAAAACACACTCTCTGAATAGCTGAAACAAACCCTTCTCTTCATGTGGACGGAGAAAGCTCTTCCTTTGAGTTGCACACGGACACTGCTCACGTGAATAACGAGATACCTAAACTCTTTGGAAGCTCCTTCAGAGTTATCAACCAAACCCCAAACGGAGCTAATCTCCAAACACCTCCTGGAATAGTCAACCAAGTGACTCCAGGAACCCAAACGCCAAACCATGGTGCTGGTCCTTCAGCACCATTGGCTCAGGCACAGTTGAACTTCTCAGCACTCTTAGGGCTACCCGAAGGAGAAACTCTGGCCTCCTGGTGTGCCAAACAAATGGCGTCTTTGAACCTGGTCTATGCGTAGTTAGGCGCACAACAAGCACTGCTTCAAGCGCAAGCTACCCAGTCTGCTTTCGTTACTCCACCTCAAAGACACCAAGTACTCAGATTCCTCAACAAGCGCACGCGCATGGGCACGCGCGGACCCAACAACATTCTAAGCAACACACCATCAGGAGACAAAGCGTGCAGGAGACGCGCGACACCTATGGTCACACCGAAAGCAACTATGAACATCACCCTCACCAACAAAAGAAGTCAGTGCACAGTCGCTTGGGCCCGTGCAACATAAACAATGAGTGGAACAATTACAACGAGGATGACGACACGACTTACAAGCAAGAAAGCACGGTATTCAGCAGACTACCACCAAATCACATGGCATACAAGCCCCGCGCACGCGCGGGGTACAACTTGAATGCTGAGCATGATTACACGTTAAGCTACCACCCAGAAGGCATAGCTGAGAAGTCAAAATTTATCAGAGAAATTGCAACGGTTGATATTGACAAGACGAAACTGCCACACAATGTGGGTAAGTACAATGGCTTGATAGATCCTGACGATCACCTTCAAGTGTTTACCGGCGCAGGGGTAGTAGGTGGTTAGTCATCACCCACGTGTTGTCATCTGTTTGTGCAAACCTTTGTCGGCACGGCGCGCGCATGGTTTGACAGCCTACCAGAAGGAAAGATCAAAAATCCTGGATGGATTTCCAACACAAGTTCCTAGCACACTTTTCTCAGCAACAAAGGCACACAAAAGACCCAGCAGATTGCTTGAACATCTGGAGGAACGATAACAAAAGCATCGAAGATTTTATCACCAGATACAACAAAGAGTGCCTAGAAATTGGAGATGTAGGAGAAAAGATGATGCGCGCGCACTTCATGCGAGCTGTCAAGTGCGATGATCTAATCAAAAGAATCGAGGGTAGAGATGGAGGTCCCAAAGATTGGGACACTTTCATTGAAGCTGCAAAAACTATCGCAAGGACGGACATGTAGCTGACCGGCGAGTACAACCGTCAGTACAACTATATCCAGCATGGCAACGACAGACGCAATAAGAAGGGCAAGGGTCAGCCCTGGAAAACATCTGGCTACAAAGAAAGAAGTCCACCAGCGAATGACGCGTGCGCAACCATCAACCAAATAAGTTACCGCAAGGAAGTCAAAGAATAAAATAGAGAAAAGTAATGGACACCTCTGACGAAAACCCCTTCTGAAGTCTTGTCAACGGAAAATCATCAATTTAAAGCTCATTTGCAAATGAGAAACAAGAGGGGGCAAGACCCAAACCTCTTCTGCGAGTTTCACAAGGACATAGGTCACCTTACGGATGACTGTATCAGCCTAAGGCAGGAAATAGAACGAGCTTTAAAAAGCGGCAAATTTACCCACCTGGTCAAAGGGGGAAAAAGGGACAATCGTCAAATCCAGCGAAGGGAAGAGGGTCCAGACAACAAAAAACCTCAGGAAATTGGAGACTCACATGATTCAAGGAGGTTAGAGAAGACCAAGAAAAAACTATAACAAGCGCGCGCAGGATGACTCTTGGTGCAAAAGGCAAGTCGTGTTCCCAGTAGTTTGAGGCGACCCAAGGGAAAGAAGACCCATCGTCATCCCCGGTGTATTTAGCCATTACCAGACCGATTACATTTTCATCGACCCAGGGAGCACAGCAGATATCATATACGAACAATGCTTCAATCAATTAGAATAAGAAGATAAAGGTGCGCTTAGAGCCAGTCGACTATCCACTCACTGTTTTCTGTAACGAAGCCGTATTCCCTCTCGGTCAGATATCTTTTCCAGTAGAACAGAAGAAGTCATGTTTATGGTTTTACCAGCAAATTCAAGGCAAGATATTCTATTGGGAAGAGAATACCAGGGAGATTTTAGCATGATTTGTTCAGGGCCACACCCAGCAGTTGGCTTCCCAAGAGAGGCAGGGATAGCTATAATCTATGCAAGTAAAGAAGTTCTTGTGATTGACGAGGTCAGGCCTGCAAAAACAAGCAAACACACGCCGTGCGAAGAACCTGAGAAATGGATCCTAAATAGAAAATATCCAGAGCAAACGGTCACTTTAGGCCCAGCAATGTCAGAACTCACACGCACATCTCTCAAGAAGTTGTTTTCAAAAACATGGATGTCTTTGCCTGGACACCAGCAGACATGACAGGCGTTCCACGGCATATAGCTGAGCACAGGCTGAATGTTGCTGAAAATGCCAAACCAGTTGTGCACACCAAGCGTCATTTGGGAGACATAAAACACGAAGCTATGCAGGAGCAGATCACAGAACTACTGAACGCTGGTATAATCAAAGAAGTGAGATACCAAACCTGGGTAGCCAGCCCAGTAATGGTTCCGAAAGGAAACGACAGCTGGAGAATGTGTGTGGATTACAAGGATTTGAACAAAGCTTAGCCGCGCGATTGTTTTGCCTTGCCCGAAATCGATGAAAAGATTGATTCATTAGCGTCCTTGCAATGGAAATGCTTACACGAGTGCTACAAAGGATACCATCAAGTGCAGATGGCAATCCAAGATGAGGATAAAACAACATTCTGAACACCAACAGGGCTATACTGCAATACAAAAATGCCATTTGGATTGAAGAATGCTGGGGCAACATATCAGAGACTAATGAATGAATCGTTCAGTGACGCCATCGGGAAATACATCGAAGTTTACATGGATGATCTGGTCATCATGAGCAAAGAAGAAGACTCAATGTTTGTAAACATTCAGAAAACTTTCGACATGCTGCGGGGGGTGAACATCAAGCTAAATCTGGCGAAGTGCTCCTTCGGAATGGAGGAGGGCAATTCATTGTTACTAAGGATGGATTCAGAGTCAACCCCGACAAAGTGCATGCCATAGAACGGATGCCCTCCCCATCAACAATAAATGAGATGCAAAAACTGGCTGGGCGATTAGCAGCACTAAATCGTTTACTTGCAAATCACGCAACAAAGGCTTTTTCCATTCATTAAAACCCTCCGCAACTGCGTCAAGAAAAACCAGTTCTCATGGACTCCCGAAGCAGAGACCGCATTCAGAGAAATGAAAGATTGTTTAATCCGCTTACCAACACTGACAACCCCAATGAAAGATGAACTCTGGTCATGTACCTATCTGCATCAAAGAAAGCAGTGGGAGCGGTTCTTTTGGTTGATCGACAGGGCATACAAACACCAATATATTACGTATCGCACACTTTGAATGACCCAGAAACAAGATATGCCATAATGGAAATGCTGGTGCTAGCACTGATCCACGCGTCTAGACGATTGCGCAGGTACTTTGCTAATCATGTTATCCATGTTCTGACAAATTACAACATTGGTAATATCCTAGCAAGACCAGAAATATCAGGGAGATTAGCAAAGTGGGCTATCGAATTGGGAGGCCATAACGTGGTTTCTAGATCAAGACCGACAATCAAAGGTCAGGTACTAGCTGACTTCCTCACAGAAGTACCTGATGACAAAGATAGAGAATGCAAAGCGATGGAAAAGGCAGAAAAACAATACTCAGAAGAGCCGTGGCTGCTGTATACAGACGGCACATCCAATAAGGATGGAGCAAGTGCAGGGCTAAGGTTGGTAAGTCCTGAAAAGCACAAATTCACATACGCCATCCGTTTTGACTTCAAAAGCACTAACAACAAGGCCGAGTATGAAGCTTTTCTTGCTGAATTACGGTTGGAAGTCAAGATGGGGATCAAACACATAGAAGGGCACATAGATTCAATGCTCGTGTCAGGGAAAATTAACGGGCAATACGACGCCAAAGGGGATGTCATGGCATTGTACTTAGAGCAAGCAAAAACCCTACTCCAAAGCTTCGATTCTTACAAGGTACACCACATCAATTGAAGCGAGAAAAAGCCAGTAGACGCACTGATCAAACTCGCGTCGACCTGCTTCCAACATCTGGCTAAAGATGTGCGCATCGTGGTGCTAAGCAACCTTCCAGTCCCATTAAGGCAGGTAAACGTCATCCAACTGGGGACGACATCCTGGATGACTCCGAGAACAAGGCCGAAGCAAGAAAGACATAGTACAAGTCCGAACACTACCAAATGTCCGACGGCATCCTATATAGGAAGTCATACCTCGGACCATTGCTACGTTGTGTGGACCCAGAAGATGTCAACTACTTAATTCGCGAAGTACATGAAGGAATCTGTTGTATTCATTCAGGACCAAGAATGGTAGTGGTAAAAGTAATGAATGCAGGCTATTATTGGCCAGGAATGCACCTAGACGCAACCAAAGTTATAAGGAAATGTAGTGGATGCCAGAGGCACGCTCCTAAAACCATGCGCCCGAATAACGAACTGGTTCCCGTCATAACGTCTTGGCCATTTAAACAATGGGGAATCGACATGGTTGGTCCTTTCCCGTAAGCCCCATGAGCAGTAAAGTTTATCATAGTCGCGGTAGACTATTTTACCAAGTGGGTGGAAGCAAAAGCATTAGCATCAACAACGTCTACAGTGGTTCGAAGGTTCATTTGGGAGCAAATAATCTGTCGTTTTGACCTACCCCTGAGAATCATAACCGACAATGGAACAAACTTCGCCGCTGAAGACCTACAGAACTGGTTCAAGGAGCTGAACATTGAACATACCTTTTCCTCGGTGGCACACACACAAGGAAACGATCAAGTAGAAGCGGTGAACAAAAGCATTGTAGACGGTATAAAAGCAAGGCTTGGGACGCAGCGAAGAGGTTGGGTTGACGAATTATCCAGCATCTTATGGGCACATAGAACAATACCAAAGACAAGTAACGGCGAAACACCGTTCAGTCTGGTCTATGGATCTGAAGCAGTCATACCTGCAGAAATCAGACTGCCATCTCCAATGATGTTGTCAATGAACGCCATCAACAACGAAGAACAAAGAAGGTTGGATCTGGACCTTCTAGAGGAAAGAAGAGAGATGACATCAATTAATGAAGCAAAGTACAAAACCAAGCTGGAGAAACATTACAACAGCAAGGTTAGAATCTGCACTTTCAACCGCGGGGATTACATCTTGAGAGACAATGAGGCATCTAACGCTGAAAAACCGGGAAAATTGGCCCCAAAATGGGAAGGGCCCTATGTGGTAGACAAAGTCCTTGGGAAAGGAGCATACAAGTTGCGCACACTTAAGAACAAAGAAGTCCCCAGGACTTGGAATGCTCAGCAGCTCAGGAAATGTTATATGTAATAGGCCGATGATGTTTTTCCTTAATGTATGGCCATGCGCCCAACACAGTCATCTTTAATACAAGAAGTGTTAGTTATCTTATCCTCTGTGATTTTTTGTTACAAATGCATATATTACTTTGGGCATACACGAAAACACCAATAGCTTAACGTCAGAAAACATTGTAGACCTCCAAGGCTCGTCACGACTAAGTGCACAACCGGGTCAAGAATACACAGTCAGAACCTGTCAGCCAATCACTACTTCGTGCCCACCTATACACAAAAGCATCGTAGACAGGATAAAATAAACATTGTAGACCTCCTAGGCTGAACACAGCCGGGTCACCGAAACACAATAACCTGTTAATCGATCACTTCGTACACGCGAATAAACTATGCGCATAACGACATAAAAACATTATAAATTCATTCCAGCTTAACACAGTAACGTGTAAGGCTAAAGTGACCAGCACACTATAACCTGTCAAATCCATCATTCATTCACGATACCTAATCAAAGCAATTGAACATATGCACATATTGTAACTGAAACAAATTCAGAATAAACAAACCAACAACCTACGGTTAGCATCATATATATCAAAATTGTGAATTAAGTATCAACAACCACAGGAACAAAACAGTAAATTGTTCACAAACATAACAGGTAATAAATTGGTCGAAGATTACAAGGCCAGTAGGCCCGTACATGGCATGCAAGCCGGAAACCATTAATCAAACTTAGTGACTGGTACCAGCACCCCCAGCCTCAGGGTCCTGGTCACCAAGAGCTTTCTTCAAAACTTCAACAGCATTAGTCTTCCTGGATAACTTCCCAACACCCTTCATGAAGGCAAACTCGAGAAACTCGTACTCTAGACGCTTGGAGGCATAGCGAGCTGCGCAATCATTCTTATAAAGATCAAAATGATATACCTTCTCATTCGCTACAACAGCCGCCCTCCCCTCACCATAACCATCTTTACGGCCATTGTCATAAGCAGCTTCACCGAGCTCGAACATATACTTGGCCAGTTCATCCGACTTCACAATACGATCAGCAATCTGCAAAAAAAAAAAAACAAAAAACAAAATGAACATACAAAACGTGAAACAAGATAGAGAAAAGCAAAACACAGAGAAAACATACCAAAGGAACGCCGCGCGCGAGTAGCCACTTGCAATTCGCGGTTGCCTCTTCAGCTAGAATCTCAGAGGCCTCACTCCCTGCAGTCTTCTCAGCAACAATCTTTTCCAACTAGGCGATGCGTTGGATATATTCGTTTTCTATTTTTTGATATAAGGCGACAGCCTGTTCATGCTCGTCACTCATTTTTGTTTTCTCACCCTTCAATCTAACTATTTCATCGCAAGTAGCTTTCATCTCATTGTTGGTCCGCTCACAGGCAGTCTCCCACTCTCTTTGCTTATTTACATTAAATTGTTTTTCCTTGGCGAGTTTATCCTCAGCATCCGCAACCCTCCATGATAAGCCTTTCTTCTCAGCATTAAATTTTTCCCTCTCTTCAGCAAGTTCTTTCTTGGCAGCCTCAAATTCTAACATATCCTCCCCTGTCAGCTTCCACTCTCTAACAATCTCTTGGCAGGTGGCATAAAGGTTGACACCGGCATGGATGTGATCATCCAATAGATCCATGCGGTGATGTTTTTTTTTTCTGAAAAAGCCCCTCAGTAGGGGGGAGGGACAATGAATAAAACTCGCGACAATTAGAGAGGTCATTCATCCTGGAGCCTTGAGTTAAAGTCCAGTGAGGCGCGTGGGGAAGATCATCACAAGCAGGGTTCTGGGTAGTCCACGACCCACTCTGAACACGATGATATTCCAGACTTTGGTGAGTGCCAGATGCACCATCTCCCCCGGAACCCCGCACACGCTTTGTATAAATAGTGCCTTGTGGAGTAGCCTCACTAGATTCAGCTTCAGTCTCAACACCTTCAGCATGAGCCTCACCTCTCCCAACACCAGCAGCAACATCTTCAACCACCTTTTCTACCTGCTCAACCTCATCCTCCTTCCCCTTCCCCTTCAGGTCCGGATTGGGAGGAGATAAATCCAAGAGGTTTAGACGGAGGAGAGGCAGGTAGAGTGATCTGGGAAATATCAATCTTTCGCACAGAACGGCCAGATTTGGGAGCTGTTGTAATAAAACGTAAACAGTCAAAGAAAGAAAAACATACAAACAAAAAACATACACAGACAGAAGAAGGCATACCACGAGGACTGGAAGCATACTTGAACATTTTTTCCAACTGATTACCGGTCTTCTCACTAAAAACACCCAAGTCAATCTCTGACTCAGATGGTGCGGCAGCAGTCTCTTTCTGTAGTTTGGACTTTTTCTCGGCCAAAGTAGCGGCAGCTTGCGCGTCAAGCTCTTTCTTCTTCTCCTCAAGAAGTTTTCTCTTCTTCGTCATCTCAGTCAGGGTGGAATCATCATCAGGATCACAAGAAGGCCGCATAACTCCTGCGTCTAAACCAGTTAGCGTGTCAGACAGGACAACATAGTCTAACAAGGAGGAGGTAGAAGGACGCTTACGGGGTGTTCCAGCCACCAGCTCCTCAGCCTTCTTCCCCTCGGTCTTATCTCATTTCTTTTTCTACCTGGTTTCCACCTGTTCAGCAGTCCCAGCCTGTAGATCCACAACAGGAGTATCAATGTCATCAGCGGCAGGTTCTTCAGAGGGTCCCCGTTGTGGACCTACACGGGACGAATGGCGTATCAAATGGAATGAAGGATCATCAGACTCCTCACTCAAAAGGATAATGGGTTCCTCTCGAGTAGGGTTAACATCAAAGTGCGTATCACCTTCACCATCACCACCCAGAATGGTGTTAGCATAGGCCGCGAGACTCTCATTGGAAGGGTGTAAAAAATTATCCCTTATCTGCTCAAGCCACAGAGACCTACCCTCAGGTAAAGAAGCCACAACCATAGTGTCACACCCCAACCAATGGCGGAAACATTAGGATGAGACGAAGTGTGAATATTACTCGAGACATCATAACGCTATTTGTGATAATATTTAATAATTTGATTTCATTCCATAGAGTAAATTGTCAACATTACAAGAAATTCAAATACAACAAGTTCAAAGGAAATACATGGCAACATAATCAAAAGTGATATAACATATTAAACCTAAACGTCTATATGTGTATCTAGGTATCAACACTACTTCTTTTCATAGCATCGTCATCATCAACCTGTAACATGTTTAAAATACAATTCAATGCAAAAGCAAAGGCGAGTATACAAGTTTGGTACATACGAATCAAAAGATAAGTTTAAACTATTCCATGTGGCAAGCTCTTAATACGAGATAAACAATAAAATTGGCATGTGTTAATCATATCAAACCAATAATGAGACGGAATATGCTCATGACATAACTACAAGTCTACGGGTGGGTCGTCAATCCTATAGCGCTACATATGTCACGGTTAGTCTCGTACGAAGTTAATGATAAGTTCAACACATAAAGTCTCACCCAAGTTTAAAGTATCAAGTAATCAAATAAGCATGCGTGTAATAGGAATGTTTATGTATCATGATAAAGTTTCTGTGTAAGTTTATAAATAACATGTTACACCCCAAAAAGTGGTAAACGAAAAAGGGGGTTGCGAGTATACTCACAATATTGCATATGCTTTCCTATTATCTAATGTGACTAAGTTGAAGAGGTTAGAAAGTTGAATGTGTAAGGGTTATACTTCAAGTATGTTTAGAGTCGAGATTCGGACAAAGGTTTAAAGAATGACAAAGTATGTATTAGGAAAATATTCACTATGGTATTAGCACTTGTCTTGACACTATAGTAATCCTTAAGAATTGTATATGATTTCATAGGTTCAAGACCTATTAGAATCGTGACAAGGAACTACACACATAGTGAGAACTTATTAACTTGGTAGTAAATTTATATAATCACTATCAAGGGTTCTGTTTATAATATATATATACATAAAAATATAGTTAGTCATGTAGGAGGCGGGAGGTTGAACCTTCCACTTTGGTACCTCGAATGATATGTTACAGAAATGAAAGGTACAATTACACTAAACAAAACATCAAGTGATGTGTGGACTTGTATGTAAGTTAGCCTAAGCTAACCAAGTAGTCACACCATCTTCAAGTTCAAGACTTGGCACCACTTGTGAGTTAATAACTCGATTAAAACAGAAAGTTTGGAGTGTTTAGACACCCCTATTTAAGTGTAAAACAACCTTGGTTTGGCTTTACTAATCATAAAATAGACTAGAAGCATAAGAACACAAGTTTGTTTGAAGTAAACAAGTGTTTAGAAAGTTTCAAAACACAACAGAAAGTTTATGGACATTTTCAGGGCAATTCCAGGTCTGATTTCTCCAAGGGGAAGTCAAGGAATCAAACCCCATGATTATACAAGCAAGTAGGAAAAAGAATCAAGTAATTTGGTTGAGTTTTGAGCAAGTTATGCTCATTTTTGTGAAGCTTGGTACTTCTACTCGAACCTGAACTTTCAGCTGCGATTATGGGAGTTTGAAAGAGTTGTGGGAGTGATTCTAAAGTATAAAAGACTTGGGTGGCCTTGGGTATTTATAGGGAAGTGTTTGGGGCTGGTTTGGAGGTGTATTAAATGCTCAATTCCCGTCCAAAGTCCAAAAATGCATTAATTACGTTCAAATTCGCGAAGCTGAGCATTTAGTTCTGATCTGGTGAGTCTAGGCGGCCCGCGTAAGAACACATAGGTAGTTTACGCGGCCCGCGAGGGTGTGTAAGCTGAATTTTCACTTAATTGCATTTTAGTCCCTGTAGTTTGTATTTTAGGGTTTTTAATGTATTTTAAGGACTAGATTTTCCATTTAAGCATAGTTTAAGGTACAATAAAGTATGAAGAACATAATCAAAGTATAATTTAGCGTATGAAGGTCGTATTCAAGTATCGTTTATGTTCGAAATACGTTTTATGCATATGTTTCCCGTATTTACAAGTTTAGCACATAGTTTCCAAGAGTTACGAATAAGCATCAATTGTTCCACGAAATTGAACGTATGAGCATATATAAAGTATGTATAACATGTAATTAACAAAATACGAGTTTTATTCATGATCCAAGTCTCGGATTTTACAACGGTTACAAAGAAAGAACCATTACAAGAACACAAGGTTTCCAAAAATAGAGTTTCAAGCAATGGTTTCTAAATATGGAAAGTATGAAAACGCGAGGCGTTACACATAGCACCACCAGCTTTGGAGTCAAACACATTCATTAAACTGTACCCTGCTGCAAGCATACAAGGGAATATAAAGGGACAAACAAGGAAAAAACATGTAAGAACCAACAGACAAGTAGCGGTACCTTTGCCTTTATATCCATAAACCGGAAAGCCCCTAGGGTTCTAAGGAGCCCACATCATGCTCATCCCAACCGCCACTAGAGCCCTTTCCTCAAGCTGGATAATCGAAGTAACCTTCCGAGTCAGAACGATGTACCACTCCTGCTCGGTAAAATCTATCGACACATTCACCTTAGGAATGCCCTCACTCTCAAGACGGTAATGCATTTCTATCGGAACAACACCGCGGCGAATATAGAAGAATTTCTATTTCCAATCATGCAAACTCTTCGGTGGGTCTCGGCTACAGGGCTTGACACCACCGGTACGAGAATTGAAGGAATAAAAACCACTAGTATAGGTCACAGAGTAGAAAGTTTTAAACTTTTCAAACGATGGCTCCACACGATTAGCCCAGCAAATAAACTCAAAATGCATGAGGCGAGGCAGCCCTAGAGCATTTATCTGAGAAATGTGCAATCCATAGCCGGTCAATACCTCACCAATAGACTTTGACATTGGGAGGAGAAAATTTCCTTCCCGGAAGAAATCGACATACAACGTCATGTATCCTGGAGGGGCGTCAAGAGCAATGGAGTTGGGAGTCGGAAACTGGATGCCCCAATCAGAAAAAAGACCAAAGTTCTGGACTAGATTGTTGAGTTCATCTTCTTTCCAACCAATAACTGCCTGATCTGGCCCTGGATGATTCTTTGGCTTATATTTCCTCTTCTTAGTAGTGGTGGTAGATTTCGGAGCAGGAGTCATGTTTTAAAATGGAGGAAAAAAGAAGAAGATTTGAAGAAGAATTGAGAGAGAACGGAGTTCAAAATTTGAAAGTGGAGAGAAAACTGTTGGTATGATGATAACCGTCTCCTATTTAAACCCATCGCATTAAATGCAATGGGTAGTGGACCGTCAGGAAGGCGGGGAGTCATCCAGTCGAATGTCGACACGTCAGAAGAGAGAGAAAGAAACGTCGTCCTGCCTGACAAACGGCGAGAATGTGCCTGACACCCCTGGAAAAGCAAATGTTCACGTCTCTAACAAGACAGCCACCTCAGACGGAACGTCAGTCACATCAGTTATCCCAATCTCCACAAAGAAACTTCCCTTAGAAGAAACCTCCAAAAAAGTAAAGTTACCTCCATGCGCCTTGCGCGATTTTGGCTCAACTTTGCAAAGTCACCTTCATGCGCCATGCGCCATTTTGGCTCAACTCTGCAAAGTCACCTTCATGCGCCTTGCGCGATTTTGGTTCAACTCTGCAAAGTCTCCTTGATGCGCCACGTGCCATTTTGGCTCAACTCTGCAAAGTTACCTTCATGCGCCTTGCGCAATTTTGGCTCAACTTTACAAAGTTACCTTGATGCGCCATGTGCCACTTTGGCTCAAGACGCAAACTTCAAGTAAAATCAAACAACAGAACCACTACCCTTATGAGTCCAGAATCCCTCCTAGACGATAAACTCAACTAGAAGGCACACTGGACTGGGGGACTTGAAGAGCTATGGTCCCAATTCGATGCACACATGGCAGGGGCCACACCACCTTTTATCCGACATTGCGCCTACATCAGCAAGCGTATCCAGAAGCTTCTAGAAACTATCACATGTGACACCAAAAATGCTCTTCCAGACAAAAAGGACAACACGTGTCACCAATGATCAGACGCCATGTGGACCTGCAACACGATCTAAGGACAGACCGACAGCTGCAGTACTAATTCTCCTACCTGGATGAATAACGGTGCGCCACGTCATCTATTATCCTGGCCACAGCAGAGGAGACCAAGATGATTTCCCCTTGGTCGGACAGATGGCGCCGGTGGCAGCTGGCAAGATCTCTCCTCCCTCCTTCATCCTTCGGCTATAAATAGGACCCTTCCTCATTCAGGTAGAACATTCTGCTCTCCTCACTTTTCACCTACAACACACATTATTTCTCCTGAAAACAGTACTTATTCTCACGCCGGAGGGTGGTCACAAGGAGAACCCCCTATTCTCCTCCTTGTGGCGAGTCACCGGTGTTCTGTTTTGCAGGATTCAGGTAATCAGCGGGTGGAGAAAGAGATTGAACCCCACATAAGAGACGACCCAGCTTGTTTCATCACACATTTATATTTTTTGTATTGGTTAAATCTAAATCAAGTTTAAGAGGAATTATTAAGTTTAGTAAAAGACAGTTGGTATTACTTTTCACTTGATGCATGAGGTTTATCATTTATAGTTGGTGTAGTGATTGTATATTTAACAACAAAATGTTTCTTTTTTTGCAGATGCAATTTTTTTTTGAATTTTTCCAGAAATATTCGGTGCCTGAAATTCAAATCCGAAGGATTTAAGAGGGTTGGAACAATGATGTTGAAATGAAGAAAGGAGCTGGAACTGCCCACAGTAACAAACTCATGCATCTCTCTCTTTACACAAACACACGCCAATGGCTCTCTCATAGATAAAAACTGCAACAATTGATTCTTTTATCGGGTTCTCAACCATTAATGCTATTGGTTTCATTGTGATGTGGCGTCATTTGTTATATACATATAGTTTTTAAGCTATGAACTTTCTAGACGGTTCAACTTGCCTAATATGTTTTTGACACAAATAACACATTTAACTAATTTTGTTAACTGGGTTATCAGGTTGTCACGGCATGTTTAAGACCCGTTTAACTAACTGTGTTATGGATTGTTCTTTAAGGATTTTGTGACTTGAGATCTTTGGTAACCATTTTTTTTATCATGTTAATTATTTCTTATTGTGTAATGTTTATTATACGTGTTTAAGTGAGTTATGGTAATAAGCAAAACATGTCATGTCATTCATGTTATTGGGTTTGGTGGGGTCGGGTCGCTTTGTGTCATTTTTGTTTTTAAACTGGTTATATTAAATCATGTAACATGTTCATTGAAGTGCCTATATCTAATGTATCTATTATTGAATTTGGGAAAGGTGTGATTTCTTCAACTATGACGGAAATGTTGTATGTCGGAAGTGCAATGGTGTAAGGCCTAAAGATGCAGAAGCTAAATATCAAGAACAGACGTGGAGTAAACTGTAACATCTAGTGGGTGAAATGTAACAAATGCACCTGTACTACCAACACGAAGGCGTGGTAGTGGTAATGGTGTTCCCACTTCTCTATCCCGCAACACCACTTTCCTTCTTTGCTGCAGCTGAAGTTCGGGAGAAGTATCCCACTTTTCATCACGCCTCCTCCATCCCAAAGGAACCACATCAGCCCTTCCTGCCGGTTTGATTTTGACCAGTTTCAAAGGAGGGGTTTACAAACTGCCATTTCGGTTCCGTTGATGGGTTCCAAACTGGTTTTGAAATTCAGTTTAGGTTCGGTTTATGAATGGGTTTTGGTTCACGAAATGTGCACCTCTAGTCGACTAGTCTAACTCCTTTTATATGGAGAGTATTTGGGCTTTGCCGTCATGGACTCATAATTAATGGGCTAGCCTCTATTGGGCTAAACATTGGTGGAACCAACTCTTATGTATTGATTACATCAAATTTTTTAAACTACAATGAGCCTCCACGTATTAAATTCAGCTTATTATACTTGGATGATACTTATTCCAGTAGTTCACCAAAATCTAAGCTTGGATTACAATAATAATTAAATATTGCCTTATCAACCAATTCAATGTACTATAACCATATAGCCATAGATCAAAAAATCATCAAACAATATACTTAAAAATTAAACAAAAAACATATAAAATCTAAGAAATTACTAGTCACTGTTTATTATCACTAATTGTATTATAATATGTGTGACTGTCCATACTTGATTTATACGATTTACATATAACATCGACTATAATTGCGTATTTACGATTAAACATACACTTGAAAATATGAGTTTGTTAAACATTTTAAGAAATAAAACATTTTAACAACTTATATATAAATTCGCGGTTTTAAAACGTGCCGACGAATCATTACGCGGAAGCTTGAATATTGATCGTGTTCAGTTCTTTGTCGAGCTTGATCGCTCATTTCTTATTTGCATCATAATTCCACATTTCCATATTGATTAGTCTTCCACCACAACTATAATTGTGGTGGATTTAATGTGGTAGACTACTTATTCCGAGTTCTATCCCTCGGTTTGTCTTTTTACGACAAAGACGCATTTTAAGGCATTTGTCTTACAAGGATCATGCCTTTCGCTTTTACATTTATCCTAATGATTTACTTGATCAAAATGCTTATTTCTAACCAACCCGTAAGGGTCGTTTGCTTGATTTATCGATCAAGGGCGTTTTGGTCCATTTTAGCCTTTCATTTACGATGAAGGACTTTTAAAGGCATGTTTGACCAAAATCCCTATTTTTAACTATGATCTTGTTTGAAAAGTCATTATGTTTTCAGAACAAAATGACTATAATTTGAATCATTCGGTTTACCTATTAAAGTAACAAATGTCTATTTTTTTTGACTTTGTCTAACTCTCATAGAACTTCAAGTTCTAAATGAGTAATTAACCTATTACACATACCTGGCTCGGATCAATATATTGACCCGTTTTATACTTTGCTTTAATAACCGCTAATTACTAGCGACGCGAATATCCATTAGATATTTTCTCCTGTAAGCACATAACTCGACAAATAGTCATTAGTCGATATTGTCAAAGGGTGATATCTTCACCTTTTGACCTGTTTGGTCTAAGTAATCGTTTATATTTACGAGATGTTATTTATTACTGTCTCATCTACATGACTCGCTCCGGTTTACACCGTATGGTCATTTTACTTATAAACCATTTCCTAACTCTTTTGACCCATTAGGGATTACGCCATAAAGTGTCTTTTCAAAAACTAACGGTTATTGTCAACGCGTGACCGAATTACCGTTTTACCCTTATTATTTATTTAGGTTTACCCTATAAGGTAACCATTCTAAACTCCTTATGTATTTGTCATTGTATAACCAATTAATCGTATTATTCTCTTTTTAACCATTTGCATGGTTTCTTATCCTTTTCCTTTATTTCGTTTCGTACGACTGTACGTCGGAACATCACTTTTCAAATGTTTATCCATTTTATTCGTAATCAATCAGATATATTCTATGAATTAACAAGAGTGTAAGCTTTACTTACCTTGCATCCAAATTATGCTTTTTTTCCTTCTTACTCGATTCGTTTGACCCGCTTCCTTCCTAAGCTTCCACCTAGCTTGTCGAGCGTCAAACTATCATCATAATTCGTAAGATGGTTAGCTTAATCATTATTAATCATGACTATTCCATCTTATGGGTTTTGTGTCGAATTTATCATTCGATCGTATAAATGGTCGAATTTATCATTCGTGGTCATGCCTTTTGGTCTCACCAACGCACCCGCGGTCTTCATGGATCTGATGAACCGTGTGTGTAAACCTTTCCTTGATCGCTTCGTTATTGTGTTCATCGATGATATCCTTATCTACTCGAAGTCGAGAGCCGAACACACGCAGTATCTTCGTTTAGTTCTCGAGCTTCTCCAAGGAAATCGCCTCTACGCCAAGTTATCCAAATGTGAATTTTGGCTCGAGGAGATTCAATTCCTCGGTCACATTGTCAACAGTCAAGGAATTCACGTTGATCCCGCGAAGATAGAAGCCGTCAAGAGTTGAATTACACCGAAAACCCCGTCCGAAGTTCGCTATTTTCTCGGATTAGCGGGCTACTACCGTCGATTTATCGCTGATTTCTCTAAGATCGCTGTTCCTCTCACCGCCTTAACGCACAAAGACAAGCCTTTTGTTTGGGAAACTGAACAAGAGGATGCCTTTCAAACTCTTATGTGTATGCTTTGCGAGGCTCCCGTACTCGCACTTCTTGACGGAAACGACAACTTTGTTGTTTATTGCGATGCCTCCAACCTGGGTCTTGGATGTGTCCTTATGCAATGAGACAAGGTTATTACGTATGCATCTCGACAACTCAAGGTCCACGAGAAGAACTACACAACCCACGATCTCGAACTCGGTGCAGTTGTTTTTGCGTTAAAGATTTTGCGACACTACCTGTAGGGTACCAAGTGTACGGTCTTTACCGACCATAAGAGCCTACAACACGTATTGAACCAGAAGAACTAAAAATGCGTCGACGCAGATGGGTTGAACTCCTCAACGATTATGATTGCGAGATACGCTACCACCCAAGCAAGGCAAACGTCGTCACTGACGCTCTTAGCCGATGAAGCTATTTACATAGCGTTCGAAATGTTCAAGCCCAACACAACCTCAAAGCCTTCATTCGCGATGCCCAACACGCTTGTTTTCTCGAGAACACTTTGAAGGAAGAAAGAATCTGTGGAACCAAAAACCAGTTAGTGAATAAACTAAATGGTATTTTTCACTATCTT
Source organism: Helianthus tuberosus (assembly GCA_030545235.1). Lineage (NCBI taxonomy): Eukaryota > Viridiplantae > Streptophyta > Magnoliopsida > Asterales > Asteraceae > Helianthus > Helianthus tuberosus. The sequence goes on from CM060393.1 coordinate 33,382,620, forward strand.
GACCGTATTTGGATCCCTGGTCGCAATAATCTCCAAGAGATTTTGCTAACTGAAGCCCACAAATCCCAATATTCCATTCACCCCAGTGCCAAAAAAATGTACCACGACCTTCACTACAGGTGTTGGTGCCCAGGAATGAAGAAAGATATCGCTCTATATGCTTCAAAGTGCCTAACTTGCTCGAAGGTTAAGGCAGAACATCAGCGACCCTCTTGCTTACTCGAACAACCCGAAATCCCTATGTGGAAATGGGAAAGTATAGCTATGGATTTCATTACGAAACTCTCGCGCACTCCATCAGGTCACGATAGTATTTGGGTTATCGTTGATCGTCTTACGAACTCCGCTCAATTTTTACCGATACGAGAAGACTTCAAGGTAGAACGATTAGCACGAATCTATACCGACGAAATCATTTGTTTACACGGGACGCCTCGTGACATCATCTCTGATCGCGATGGTCGATTTACCTCACGCCTCTGGGAGACTTTTCAGTCTGCTCTCGGTACGACCCTCAATCTCAGCACCGCATTTCATCCCCAGACCGATGGTCAGACTGAGCGCACGATTCGCACCCTTGAAGATATGCTTCCTTCGTGCGTTATAGATTTTGGTGGTAATTGGGATTTGCATTTACCTTTAGTAGAATTCTCGTACAATAACAGTTATCACGGTAGTATTCAAATGGCACCCTTTGAGGCATTATATGGAAGAAAATGTCGATCGCCTATCGTATGGCACGAGATCAGAGACATACAAATCATCGGTCCCAAGTTATTACAAGAAACGACTACAAAAAAATCCTCCAAATACGAGACAATCTCTTGAAAGCTCGGAGTCGTCAGAAGAGTTACGACGATAAACGCCGCAAGCCCCTTGAGTTTGAAGTTGGTGATCATGTACTCCTAAAAGTTTCACCTTGGAAGGGGGTGATCCGATTCGGCAAGAAAGGAAAGCTAGCGCCACGATACGTGGGTCCCTTTAAGATTCTAGAATGAATTGGCAAAGTGGCCTACCAACTCGAATTACCGGAAGAACTCAGCAACGTACACCCGACTTTCCACGTCTCGAACCTCAAAAAGTGTCTAGCTAAGGAAAATCTTCACGTACCTATTGAAGATTTGCAAATAAATGAGACCCTACACTTTGTGGAAAAGCCAGTAGAAATCATGGATTGAGAGACCAAGAAACTTGGACACTCTCGCATTCAAATAGTGAAGGTTTGTTGGGAAGGCAGACGCGGCGCTGAGTTCACTTGGGAACTCGAAAGTGACATGAAAGCTAAATATCCACAACTCTTTGCTACGTCTACTACTTAATTTCGGGACGAAATTCCCTAAAGTAGGGGAGACTGTAACAACCCGTGCTTTGGTTGTTCTTACGGTGATCGTATTTCTTTCGTAAACGCTTGTACTCTTGGGATTTGATTAATGCTATGGGTTAAACTATGTTTTCAAACGCATTTTATCGCAACTTACATCGCTATTTATAACGCTTATACTTAAACGCTATCTCAAAGCAAACTCAACGCAGACTCGAAATGTGGATTTATTTTAATATGTGTATTAATTGTGTGGTTAATTGTTGAATGTTATGTGGTTATCAACGCAACGCTTATACACTTAAACGCTCACTCGCAGCTCAATTAAACGCAAAACAACGCTTAACAAGTGAACCAAAGTTGGAAAACCAACTTGCGCAAACACGGCCGACCGAATGGCCGTCCGCCCGAATAGCCATCCACCCGGATGACCATCCGTCCGGATGGCGCCATCCGGACACCACCCCTCGCGCACCACCTTAGTTCCTCACCTTTCCCTATGCATACCCGCCGTACACCCTCATTTCAAGACTTTGACACTCCCATCCGCTCCCAAGTCTCAAACGTGATTCAAGGCCTTTTTGTAAGCTTTTTCTCTCAAATCTTCTTCAATCCTCATTCTAAATCACTCCTACTCCATCTTCTTCATCAAAATCACACACACACACTAACTTTTTCTCGAAATCATCTGATTTGGACTTCTTGAAGGTGGATTCCACTTGTTCTACTTAGGAAAATTGTGATGGAGCATTATTTAATCGAGATTGGTCCAAGATCTAAAGGATTTCACACTTTTCAACATCAGTTATGAAAGATTTCAATACTTTCTCAACTAGTTTTGAACTTTTCTTCGGTTTTTACAATATTGATGGAATCTGGACTCAATCAGACTCTCGACTCGTTCCTTAGTCGAAAGTCGACTTGAAAACGGATTTCCACCAGGGATATGGATCGATTAACGGGTTAGACATGAATCTTCATCAAGTACAGCTCGTTTGTCCGAATGGGCGAGACCCATCCGACCGAGGGAACTGGATTTGGTGTATTCTGTTGTTTGCCACTTTTAAACGGCGAATTTATACAATGTTTTAAAATTTTAAAATGTTTTAACAAACTCGTATTGTAAGTATATGTTTAACTGTAACTACACTATTATAGTCGGAATTTATATGATAATCGTATAAAATGGACTAAGGGTCTTACAAGTTGGTATCAGAGCTCCAGGTTAAGGAGTAAAGTGTTCGGTTCGAGACTTGATCGCAAAATCCGGTAAGTATTCAATACATTAACGGTCTAGCATGTAAAGTGTTAAAAACAACACATAGGGATAACGTGTAAAACATGTTACCCCAAATAAAGCGATAAAAGACCGATATAGTTAAACGAATTACGTGTGTTAACACGTGTTGTAGAAAGCATTGTATTATAATACGGGTGCTTGTTAATGTCAACGTTACTAACAATTGTAGACGTTTTAAATTAAAGGATCCTCGCATCTGAAGATGACGAGAGCCTAAGGATCTATCGATATAATGAAGATATGATCTAAAGTATGACAAGTAAGTCATATATGTCAAAGACATGAATCAAGAAATGGTCTCGAAGGAGAGATCGAACAACAAGGAAAGTTTATCAGGGCAAGTATCTATAAGGTACACGTCTTAAACTTATAGTGCAAACAGAAATATGCAACAAACACATAGTGAGTGACAGTTGCATATAGAATATGAAACTTGGAAAACCTGGATAGGTTACCTATCCAAGATGACGTTTCTGTAACGCCCCAAAAACGGGCTTGGTAATTTTAAACCCGGTTTATATAAAGGAACGGTTAAAGTACCATTAGTGGTAACATGAATATAAGTAACAAGATATGAGTTTTAGTCTCATTTATTATCAAACGAAAGTTGAGGGACCAAAATCGTTAAAAGGGAAACAATAATTTTAATAAATAGAATTAAAACACAACACACACACATAGTGTGTGTGTGTGTGTCGACTTCCAGGAGAAACAAGAACAAGGGTTCAAACCCTAGATCATGAAGTAGTTACAATTGAAGGAAAATTTGGAGCTTAAACATATGATTGAACACGAATTAATGACCACCTACACAAGGGGATCATGAGGTATGTCTTAAAACTTAGATTTGGTGATCTTGAATGAAGTGGGTTTTGTATAATCCGTGAATTAGGTTGAAATTAGAATGAATATTTGTTAATACTATCATGTTGAAATTGCATCATGGTTAAATTTTAGTTATTTGGATGAATTAGAATGAAACCCATTGCATGAGTGAGAAGAAGATAATCATGATGAACTTTTAGGTGTTATATTGTGATTGTGTAATGTATAAGGTGTTATTTGATAGATTATGATAGATAAACTTGATGTGGAATTGATGATTTTGGGATTTTGCTTGAATGTGATGGTTCATGAGATGAAATTGGGAAGAACATGCTTGAAACCCTTGTACATTAGGCTAAGATGTTAGTACGTACACAAGGTGTATGATGAAATGTCTAGGTGAAGTTAGAATGAGAGATATTTAGAAAAGATTTGGTGAAAATTAAATCTGTCCAGAAAGTTATAGCCTAATGTAATTGACTGTAACTGGGTCAAATCTTGTCAAAAGGTGATGGTTATTGAGTTTGTGATGAACTCCCAGGAAAAACCTTTCAAACCCAACTAGAATTGCATTTTTTTGACGAAAAATGAACGTTTTATGAATTTTTCCGTATTGAAGGTTCAGGCTGCGTTTTCTGGCAGAATTTGCAGCCCATTACGAATGTCATAACTCAATTTAGGAATTGACTTATTACCTCAAATTTTTACTGTTGGTAGCTTCAGGTGATTTAAAAAATCTCCAACTGGAATTTCGTCAATCGGATAAACGAGAAATTTAAAATGAATTTTTCCGTAAGCTGCAGTCAGAAGTGACGAATCTGATTGCAACTTAGTAAATGAATTTTTATAAATTTTTGGTAGAGAGTTAGACTCTAAAAATTTACCACAATGATAAACCCTCCGAGGGGCACGTCACATAAAAAGATTGTAATTTTTACAAACTCATAAGTACAGTAAACGGACGTCGCAAAACAGCCTATTATGATATCATGAGTATATGAGATTAACCAGAAAGTTAAAATGATAAAGCGTTGACTCTGAAAGTCAACTACGCATAAGGAACATCAACTAGACTTGTTGTTGTGATTATAAGATTATAGATAACCGTATGGTACATGGTATATAAATATGTGATAAATAGAATAACATTATGGATTATATGGGTTTGAAAGGATGTGAAATCGGGTACATGTTGTATGCTTGTTAGGAATGATTAATGCAAGTTGAATGTGAAATTATGCAAATGTATGCTCGTTACCAAGTACAATGATGTATGCTAACAAGAATGTGTTGATGATAACTTGAAAGCGTAGGAGCCATGTCAACATGGAAACGAGCATGGAAGGGCAATGGGTTAAAAGTAAATACGGAAGCTATGCACGAACTCGGACGCACGAGGTAAGTGATTTCTGAAATCACTTCTTAGTTGTTTAAGTAAGGTAACGTCTAGTTTATTAAACATATTAACGATTGAAGTTAAATATGGCTTTTGGTTGTATGAATTCGGAAATTTTAGCTAAGTAGACCAAACGGGTAAAAAAATGAGATCTTATCGATATGAGGGAATGATGCTTAAATAATTGCTACGGTATTATAACCGGGTAATAAGTATAATTGTATATTAGTTCGCTAATTGAGAAACAGAGGTGCGGATTAATAGTTAAAAGACTTGGTTGTGAGTTTTAAGTATAAAAGAATGAGTTGTTTGGTAGGACATGAACGGGTCAAATAAGTAGTAAATGAATGTCAAAGTCGAAAACGTATAAGTTAAGAATTTCTTTAGTTCGGATATTAGATATTGAGTCCATACGTTAGAGGACTGAATTACGATCGCGTAGGAAGAAACGGATTGTAAAACGGATAAAAAATTGAGGGTGTTATGAACGTTTCCATGAAAAATGGTATTACTGGGAATATGCAGCTCCCAGCTGCAAACTTTCTGTCGAAATAAGACTCTCGCGCCCCGCGATGGATAAGCATCATTTTGGTCGCGGCCCGCCGGAGGGCTTCGCGCCCCGCGAAGCAAAAGCTACAGGCAATAAAGCAGGCAATTTGATTCTTTAATCGTTTGTTTTAATATACGGGCTTATCTAGATATGTTTTAAACATTATACAACTAAAAGCATTTCATAATATATAAATATGTACAAAATTATATAATGGAAAGCTGCGAATATGACGTGTTGGAATAAGTACATGAAAATTTAAGTGGTAATTAAGAGCTCGTAAGTATGTATAAATGTAGTACTATATGCATGTATGAATGTAATTCCCTATGTATATACGTTGGAATGATTTCAATACGTTTGAGTATTGACGAATACTAATGATGTGTTTTGAGATTGGAATGTATTGTAGGTATGAGAACATCCGGTTCATGAGGTAACGATGTCAAACTCGGAAAAAGAAAATATGAGAGGATAGTAGAATGAATCTAATCTTCTATTGTTAAATGTTATGCAATATTAAACTATATAAGAACTTTTAAGGACCCCCATAGTTAACTTTTAAGGACCTTGAGTAACAAACTAACTCCGTTAAGCTCCCGGTTAGTCGTATGATCACCTGAAAAGTCTTGTTATCATCGAAACTCCACAAAATTAATATATAATATTCTTTCATTTATTACATTTTGGACCCCCATAGTTAACTTTTAAGGACCTTGAGTCACAAACTAACTCCGTTAAGCTCCCGGTTAGTCGTATGATCACCCGAAAAGTCTTGTTATCATCGAAACTCCACAAAATTAATATCTAATATTCTTGTGAATGAAATATTAAATTACTTACAATGTTTTTGGGTTCGTTAAAGGTCACTCAGAGGTAACTTTAACATGTTGACACTTTTAACCCCTATGCTTTGCATGATCCTTATTTTTAACACAAACGACTTCCAATATTCGATAAATTATTCGTTAAAGAATACGAACATCGTGTGAGGTCAATTAGAGGCACAAGAATGGCATGTTGACACTTTGGATCCCTTTATTCACATATTTACATTGTTTGACAATTTCAGTCCCTTCAGATCAATCTATTACACATTTAAAGTCCATGATACGTGTCTTCATTATATTGGTTACGTTTTTACGAGGTGTTACAAATATGTTTAAGTATTGACGAATACTAATGATGTGTTTTGAGGTTGGAATGTAATGCAGGTATGAGAACATCGGGTTCATGAGGTATCGATGTCGAACTCGGAACAAGAAAATACAAGAGGATAGTAGAATGAATCAATCTTCTATTGTTAAATGTTATGCAATATTAAACTATATAAGAATCATGTCTTATGATATTGTTAACGACTAATGGTTAAGTTGTATGTGATGTCCACAGGTACTACACGGAATTCTTCTACCTCTAACGAAGGGAAGCGGACATGGATCGAGTCGAGAACAAGGATTCTACGGAGAGAATAGTCACATAGTTTTAATTATGTAACGCCTTAAAGTGTTAATTAAAAGTGAATGTTGTATATTTCTTTTAGTTAATTTTGACATTTCGTATTTGAGCTGTCATGTGAGTAATGTGTCTAATAAAGAAATAAATTTTTAAGGCACTTTTTCCGTTGCGCCGTTTGTAAGATATTATGTGTTAGGGTGTTACAAGTTGGTATCAGAGCCCTAGCCTAAGGGAAATCACGTATGAGGAGGTAAATACTTGAACTCAAACCTGTGTGTTCTTGTGACAAGTAACCCATACAATACAAGACTCGATCAAGATCTAAAGGTAGAAGCGAATGTAAGTATGTATTTAAGTATGTATATGAAGAAAACTAACAGTATGTTATGTGTAAGGTAAGCATAGTTGTTTGGAGAGTATAATCCGCGAATGCGGTCTAGGACCGACATTAAGGCATGTAATAAGACAAATTGACCTCAGGTACGTAAATTTAATATGTGGGTGCATGTAATGGTAAAACCTATCAAGGGAAGGAAAATTTTAAATGAAAGATAATAATGGAATCGTAATAAAGTTTTGAAAATGTTACACGTGCTGAAACCAAATTATTCGGACATAAGGTGAGGATTACACGAAGACACGAAACTAGTATGTGGATGGTGTACCTGGCCAGTACATAAGAAACATATGACGTTCCTGAGACCGTGATAAATGCTACAGGTATGTCCGTTAGGAATAGGGAGTAGGTGGACGTGAGGGTGAAGGGAAATGTAAGACTCTCAAGAAATTGAGAGTACCAAATACTAAAAAGAAGTATGAATGATATGTTTGAATCCACGAGACGGATTCAAAACATTGAAGTAATGGAAAGTGTGAATGATATGTTCGAATCCGCGAGACGGATTCAAAACATAGAAGGAATGAAGGATGTGAATGATATGTTAGAATCCGCGAGATGGATTCGAAACATAGAAGGAATGAAGGATATGAATGATATTTTAGAATCCGCGAGACGGATTCGAAACATAGAAGGGAATGAATGATAGAATGAAAAGTTTGAATTCGTAAGTAGGTACGAATCAAATAAGTAAGAATGAATGATAAGAATGAAAGGTTCAAATTCGTAAGTAATTACGACCAAACAGGTAAATATTCTTTAAAAGTGGATATTATCCAAGTTATGTTTTAAACTTTTATCTATATAAATATATTTATGTGAATACGGTGTATGCAAAATGGTTGAAAGGACAAATGAGTTATGCGGGTCAAATGGTGATTACCATTTGCACCCGGTATTTAATGTTTGAAATGGTCAAGTCACATAATTGTAGGTGAGCATAGTGTATGGTCATGCAATGTCACAAACTGGAAGGAAATAATGAACGCAAGATATGGATAATGAGTCAATGGATTTGACTTGCGCCATGTATGTATAAAGGTTATGCTTTTAATGGGAGCTTATAGCTCGACACGAGAGGGTTGTGTCAGAACTGGGTAATTGGTAAACATAGGTCAGAATGTACTTACAAATGGACTTCCGAAAGGTCAAACAAAGTAAGTTGATAATTATTAAGCAAGTAATTGTAAAATAGCATGAAGTATTTGATTCACTAAGTAGGTAAAACCGATGAAAGCTATTGTAGTAGCAAGAAACCTTAGTTGAAAGAAACAAGCTTTGAACCAGTTACGTGTTAGATATATTACTAAATGACTCTTGCGTGTCAAAGTGAATGACGGGTTACGACCCGGACGGAAGGCTTAAGTTTTAATGTAAAGGATGAGTATTTGCAAGAAGCACTGAGACATGAAGCGATGAAATTGTATGCATGCTTAAATTGACGAGAAGTACAAATGTGTACTTCGTTATGGGTATATATAATAAGAAAGAAGTGGTAGATTGACTTTGAAAAGTCAAACTTCAGAAGTTGACAAATAAGCTAAAGAATTGCGAAAGAAAGGTTAAGTATCGACCCGTCGTGAATGGGTCAAACAACGAAAATGATATGTTAAGGAAATGGTCACGTATTGACCTGTTTTGAACAAGTTAAACGCACTAATGTTAAAAAAAAGGAATCCAGAAAGGATTAATATATAAATAAGGAGATGTAATAAACATCATGTCTGAATGAAATCGAATGAATTGTGTAAGCCCCTAATCTTATAATGAGAATGGCAGGGATCATGATGTGATAAACCTATCAAGGACGGTGAAAGAATGCTCATGAGCGGAAGCTCATCACACAAATGAATGAGGTCAATCCAGAAGATAATATGAATGGTAACGAAGAGGACAGGTTCCTTGCTTCATATCGAAGTACTACACCCAAGTAGTAAGGTTAGCGAATTGTTAATATCTGAATGTAGAATTGTAGCTATGGCTGAAAAGTACTTCCGTACGAATTATTGACAGCGCAAAATGTGATATGATAAGGAAGGTTTGAATCTAGAAGTTGACTAAAAGATAAGTTTTAGATCAGGCTTAAGTAGTATGTAGAGCGGGTATGAATAAGAAGACAGGAATAAAACTCCAGGTATAAATGAGATTATTAGATCTAATACTAACGGTGAAATGTATTAGTAAGTTCATATAAACTCATTTTTTCTATGTTGTAAATCATGGCATTAGACTCTTTAGTCTGTTACAAGCTTGCGCACACTCTAGTTTAAGTACAGTATCGCGATGAGCTGAAAAATTTAAAAGAAATTGTTAAAGAAAGGAAACATAAGGTGTGTATGTTGACCAGTTACGAACGGTTAATGTGATGCAGAAAGCGTAATAAGGAATGTGCGAAAGTAATGATTCGATGTAACGGATAGCAATGGATGAAAGTGTGATAATGATCACTAAAGACCAACCCAATGGTAGGAATCCGAAATCTAAGGAAATAAATTTTAGGGGATGTGCCCTTAACATGCCGGTAGATGGGTTAATAATAACCAGAAAACTAAGGTAGGTATTGTTTAATAGGGATAGAACGTACAATTATGTTTATATTTGCTATAAACTAGTATTAAATAATGAAAACGAGACTGTTAAGAATTCTGGGTCGGGCTCTCATGGTTAGAGATCGTCACCGGAATGGATTCACCTAGTTAATGGGGCGGGAAGAAAAGATATTAAATGTTAAGAGGAAAAGAACAAGGTTTCAGGGTCGAAACCTCCTTTAAGGGGGCTAGACTTGTAACGCCCCAAAAATGGGCTTGGTAATTTTAAACCCGGTTAATATAAAGGAACAATTAAAGTATCGTTAGTGGTAACATGAATATAAGTAACAAGATAAGAGTTTTAGTCTCATTTATTATCAAACGAAAGTTGAGGGACTAAAATCGTTAAAAGGGAAACAAGAATTTTAATAAATAAAATTAAAACACAACACACACACATAGTGTGTGTGTGTGTGTGTCGACTTCCAGGAGAAACAAGAACAAGGGTTCAAACCCCAGATCATGAAGAAGCTTCAATTGAAGGAAAATTTGGAGCTTAAACATATGATTGAAGACGAATTAATGATCACCTACACAAGGGGATCATGAGGTATGTCTGAAAACTTAGATTTGGTGATCTTGAATGAAGTGGGTTTTTGTATAATCCGTGAATTAGGTTGAAATTAGAATGAATACTTGTTAATACTATCATGTTGAAGTTGCATCATGGTTAAATTTTAGTTATTTGGATGAATTAGAATGAAACCCATTGCATGAGTGAGAAAAAGATAATCATGACGAACTTGTAGGTGTTATATTGTGATTATGAAATGTATAAGGTGTTATTTGATAGATTATGATAGATAAACTTGATGTGGAATTGATGATTTTGGGATTTTGCTTGAATGTGACGGTTCATGAGATGAAATTGGGAAGAACATGCTTGAAACCCTGGTAAGTTAGGCTTAGATGGTAGTACGCACACCAAGTGTATGATGAAATGTCTAGGTGAAGTTAGAATGAGGGATATTTAGAAAAGATTTGGTGAAAATTAAATCTGTTCAGAAAGTTGCAGCCGAATGTAATCGGCTATAATTGGGTCAAATCTTGTCAAAAACTGATGTTTATTGAGTTTGTGATGAACTCCCAAGAAAAACCTTTCAAACCCAACTGGAATGGCATTTTTTCGACGAAAAATGAACGTTTTATGAATTTTTCCATATCGAAGGTTCAGGCTGCGTTTTCTGGCAGAATTTGCAGCCCATTACGATTGTCATACTCTATTTAGGGATTGAGTTATAATCTCAAAATTTTACTGTAGGTAGCTTCAGGTGATTTCAAAAATCTCCAACTGGAGTTTCGTCAATCGGATAAACGAGGAATTTTAAATGTATTTTTCCGTAAGCTGCAGTCAGAAGTGACGAATCTGATTGCAGCTTAGTAAATGAATTTTTATAAATTTTTTGTAGAGAGTTAGACTCTAAAATTTTAACACAATGATAACCCCTCCAAGGGGCACGTCACGTAAAAAGATTGTAATTTTTGCAAGCTCATAAGTACAGTAAACGGACATCCCAAAACAGCGTATTATGATGTCATGAGTATATGAGATTAAGCCGAAAGTTAAAATGATAAAGCGTTGACTCTGAAAGTCAACTACGCATAAGGAACATCAACTAGACTTGTTGTTGTGATTATGCGATTATAGATAATCGTATGATACATGGTAGATAAATATATGATAAATGGAATGACATGATGGATTATATGGGTTTGAAAGGATGTGAAATCGGGTACATGTCGTATGCTTGTTAGGGACGATTAATGCAAGTTGAATATGAAATTATGCAAATGTATGCTCGTTACCAAGTACAATGATGTATGCTAACAAGAATGTGTTGATGATAACTTGAAAGCGTAGGAGCCATGTCAACATGGAAACGGGCATGGAAGGGCAATGGGTCAAAAGTAAATACGGAAGCTATGCACGAACTCGGACGCACGAGGTAAGTGATTTCTGAAATCACTTCTTAGTTGTTTAAGTAAGGTAACGTCTAGTTTATTAAACATATTGACGATTGAAGTTAAATATGGCTTTTGGTTGTATGAATTCAGAAATTTTAGCTAAGTAGACCAAACGGGTAAAAAATGAGATCTTATCGATATGAGTGAATGATGCTTAAATAATGGCTACGGTATTATAACCGGGTAATAGGTATAATTGTATATTAGTTCACTAATTGAGAAACGGAGGTGCGGATTAATATTTAAAAGACTCGGTTGTGAGTTTTAAGTATAAACGAATGAGTTGTTTGGTAGGACATGAACGGGTCAAATAACTAGTAAATGAATGTAAAAGTCAAAAACGATAAGTTAAGAATTTCTTTCGTTCGGATATTATATATTGAGTCCATACGTTAGAGGACTGAATTACGATCGCGTAGGAATAAACGGATTGTAAAACGGATAAAAAATTGAGGGTGTTATGAAAGTTTCCGTGAAAAATGGTATTGCTGGGAATCTACAGCTCCCAGCTGCAAACTTTCTGTCGAAATAAGACTCTCGCACCCCGCGACGGATAAGCATCATTTCAGTCGCGGCCCGCCGGGGGGCTTTGCGCCCCGCGAAAGCATAAGCTAAACCTGTCGCGGCCCGCGACAAGCAATAAAGCTGGCAATTTGATTGTTTAATTGTTTGTTTTGATATACGGGCTTATCTAGATATGTTTTAAACATTATATAACTAAAAACATTTCATAATATATGAATATGTACAAAATTATATAATGGAAAGCTGCGAATATGACGTGTTGGAATAAGTACACGAAAATTTAAGTGGTAATTAAGAGCTCGTAAGTAGGTATAAATGTAGTACTGTATGCATGTATGAATGTAATTCGCTATGTATATACGTAGGAATGATTTCAATACTGTCACACCCGGTATTTCCACGTATTACCGGTGGGGAGTATCATGACGTAGTTGATATCATCATAGTCAATAATCATAGTTTAATGCACAGCGAAAGTCTAAAAGTAATAATATTACAAACCGAATGAAAGTAACATGAGTATTACAAACGGAATGTAAAAGGATCCACAGGCGGATCAAAACAAAGGAAATATTGTTCAACTGATTTTAAAGTGATAAAGCTTGCATAACTCTTTATTTAATTCACTCAGGAGTAGTCAGCCTATTCCGCCCAGTACCTGCACTTAGCCTTTTGGAAAATACGTTAGTTTACAATGGAAAATACAATTAACTGACACTTTTGAAAATGTTTTAAGAAAATTGATTTAAATGCACAAAGCACAAATAATCTTTTATAACTTGAGATAATTATTTAAAAATAAACTTGTAAAAGAATTATATGTTCGTTATATGTTCAGTAGCCCGGGCTGAATACCGGGTTAAAGATTTATAGACACACCACATAATATATCCCATGGCGAGTTATTCTCGAACAGGCGGGTACATTATTTTACATACGCACCGGCAGGTGTATGCCTACACCCCGTGCTTAAGTCGTGGCCATTTCAGTGTAGTGAATGAGCTGAGGATATCCAGGACATGGTCATTAACCCCCCAAAGGCTTAAAATAAACAAAACAGATTAAACGGGTTATCTCAATGATTTAACCTTCATACGATTAAAATTTCAATACCCGACCAAGCGGTATTTCATATACCGTACCCCAAGCCCGTATAAGGGAAAATAAGTTAAAAGTATTTACCTGAGCAAATTATACAAATGTATCCCAGCTGTATACAATCAGCAAGTGCAAATATCTTTTACTGGGCTCCTAAATCTGGAAAGAAGGTTTTAATAACCTATTAGATTCCTAACGGGTCTTACTTAAGTTTAAACTTAGACCGGTTAGTTTTAAAGGAAGATATACGGTTCAAAACGCAAGATTAAGCGAAGATCGGATTAGAATGTGGTTTAGACCTGACAATTATGAAGACTTGTATAATATGGGTAAACTAAACACATTCTGGATTTTGAAGTAAAAATGATAAGGTTTGACCCATTTCGGTCAATTTATGCAAACTAGATACATAAACCGTACCGAACGCGAAAAACGCATAACGGGTAACCAAATGAGTCAAGTACAGTTTCCCTAAGTTAATATGCTTAAAATGTGTTATGATATCAGTAGGATACCTTCCATTATGCCTAAAACGGATTTAAAATCAATTTAAGCCCCATAGGGGTATTTTGGTCATTTTAAAGCTTATAAAAGAGATTAGATATTAATCTAAGGTTCTGGTCTTAAATGATCAGTAAAAGTATTTATTTTTGCAAGTTATATCAGTAAGGTATTGCATATATGTGAAATTTATCATTTATAACCAAACTATGCGCCGTAGGGGCATTTTGGTCATTTCACATAAGCTTTAAATGTCAAATTTGGAAATCTGAGTTCAAAACTTTTACTTACTGTTAAAGTATAAAAATTTACTTAAAACATCAGTAGGTATTAAGTCTTATGTGTTAAAAATAGTTTTAACCCATATTATGCGCTTAAAACGCGTAAAAAGTCGGTTTTAGGCGATTTTAAGGTTATATAAGGAAAGCTGATATTTTTATCAGTCCAGAAGGCTTAAAATATTTTATTTAACATATAAAATCAGTAGCAAAAAGTTTGGTATCAAAATGTTATGTAAAACTCATTTTATTAGTAAAAAGGGTATAACCGTCAATTACCGAATCAAAGCAAGAACCCCATGTTATGATCAGTCTAAAAATTAATAAAAATCTTCAAAAATCCCAAAATATTATATTACATCAGTGGGTAAAAGGTTTGGTGTCAAAATTTGGGTTTAAATAGTCTTTATGCTAAATATGCCGTTTAATTAATAAAAAGCTTTCAAATTACGATATTGAGCATAACTCCTAGTTTAGACCTCAAACTGATGTCAAATTTTTAGGACAAGTTTATAAATCAGTAATAAAGTTTTTATCCTCTCACATTTTCAAAAATCCCGTTTTAATGTCAAAAGGGCATAATGGTCAAATTTAAGCAATTAACGGAAACATGCAAATGAATCGGATAATTAAGGAACCATGTAGTATAACCTCAGAGGGTTTTACTAACTTTTAATATGGTCCTAAAGAAACCTTAAGGCATATCTAAAACAAGCTAAATCAGGTCAGAACTGAAAGTCAAAGCAAAAGTCTTCTTTTCCGACTTTCGGTTCCGAACCGAGCCTAAACTCAGAATTATCGGGTTGAACATGCTTAGACATGTTCTTACATTATTAACCAAGTTATTTTTGTGTTAAAACATGTCCCATAACCTCTACATTATCAGTTATGTGTTTATTTGCAAAAATAGCTTTCTGTTGACTTTTTAATATTAAGTTTGACCCGACAATTGACCAAGTTACAGTGATAATCAGGGGGTGCCCTTTTAAGGATTTATTACCCACATAATTTACCAACTCATAGCCACTTTCAATTCGAATAATGGCTGGACCATTAGTGGTTAATCACTAAGTCAAAGCTTAAATACGACGGCTATGACTTTTGGTCATTAGGCTAATGAAACTTGAACTAGAGAAGCTAAGAATGCTTACAAAGGCTCTTAGCATGAATTAGGAGCAGAGGGAAACTTACTTGAAGTCCAGAGAGCTCCAGAGAGTGAGTTTTGAATAATTTTTGAAAGGTGCAAGTGAGCTAGCAAACAAGATGGCTTTATATAGGAATTAAAACATCACAAGATCCTTCCACACAAGTCTATACATGTTTCCTAATCATCCCAGGTGTCCCTTATGCATGAAATACCATTGGTTCAGTCCCTGAATTCGAAAACCAGCTTTCTAAGGCGGTGCAACTGGCTATACATGCAGCTGTCTTTATTTTCTGCATCTGATAGGTCTACGCGGCCCGCGTAGGATTCTTAAGGATCCTACGCAGGGCGCGACGTCCCTGTGTAACCGGAAATCATCTTTCAGCATTTGCAGTTTCGGTCCCTGGTCCATATTATGTTTATATAACTTTCGTTTATTACATTTTGGACCCCCATAGTTAACTTTTAAGGATCTTGAGTCACAAACTAACTCCGTTAAGCTCCCGGTTAGTCGTATGATCACCCGAAAAGTCTTGTTATCATCGAAACTCCACAAAATTAATATCTAATATTCTTGTGAAAGAAATATTAAATTACTTACAATGTTTTGGGGTTCGTTAAAGGTCACTCAGAGGTAACTTTAACATGTTGACACTTTTAACCCCTATGCTTTGCAAGATCCTTATTTTTAACACAAACGACTTCCAATGTTCGATAAATTATTCATTAAAGAATACGAACGTCATGTGAGGTCAAATCAGAGGCACAAGAATGGCATGTTGACACTTTGGATCCCTTTATTCACATATTTACATTGTTTGATAATTTCAGTCCCTCCATATCAATCTATTACACGTTTAAAGTCCATGACACGTGTCTTCATTATATTGGTCATGTTTTTACGAGGTGTTACAAATACGTTCGAGTATAAACGAATACCAATGATGTGTTTTGAGATTGGAATGTAATGCAGGTATGAGAACATCGGGTTCATGAGGTAACGATGTCGAACTAGGAACAAGAAAATACGAGAGGATAGTAGAATGAATCTATTCTTCTATTGTTAAATGTTATGCAATATTAAACTATATAAAAATCATGTCTTATGATATTGTTAACGACTAATGGTTAAGTTGTATGTGATGTCCACAGGTACTACACGGAATTCTTCTACCTCTAACGAAGGGAAGCGGACATGGATCGAGTCGAGAGCAAGGATTGTACGGAGAGAACAATCACATAGCTTTAATTATGTAATGCCTTAAAGTGTTAATTAAAAGTGAATGTTGTATATTTATTTTAGTTAATTTTGACATTTCGTATTTGAGCCGTCATGTGAGTAATGTGTCTAATAAAGAAAGAAACTTTTAAGGCACTTTTTCCGCAACGTCGTTTGTAAGATATTACGTGTTAGGGTGTTACAAGTTGGTATCAGAGCCCGGGCTTGAGGGAAATCAATTATGAGGAGGTAAATACTTGAACTCAAACATGTGTGCTCTTGTGAAAAGGAACCCGTACAATACAATACAAGACTCGATCAAGATCTAAAGGTAGAAGTGAATGTAAGTATGTATTTAAGTATGTATATGAAGAAAACTAACAGTATGTTATGTGTAAGGTAAGCATAGTTGTTTGGAGAGTATGATCCGCGAATGCGGTCTAGGACCGACATCAAGGCATGTAATAAGACAAATTGACCCCAGGGTACGTAAATTTAATATGTGGGTGCATGTAATGGTAAAACCTATCAAGGGAAGGAAAATTTTAAATGAAAGATAATAACGGAATCGTAATGAAGTTTTGAAAATGTTACACGTGCCGAAACCAAATTATTCGGACATAAGGTGAGGATTACAAGAAGACACAAAACTAGTATGTGGATGGTGTACCTGGCCAGTACACAAGAAACACATGACGTTCGTGAGACCGTGATAATTGCTACAGGTATGTCCGTTAGGAATAGGGAGTAGGTGGACGTGAGGGTGAAGGGAAATGTAAGACTCTCAAGAAATTGAGAGTACCAAATACTAAAAAGAAGTATGAATGATATGTTTGAATCCGCAAGACGGATTCAACATAGAAGTAATGGAAAGTGTGAATGATATGTTCGAATCCACAAGACGGCGCGGATTCGAAACATAGAAGGAATGAAGGATGTGAATGATATGTTAGAATCCGCGAGATGGATTCGAAACATAGAAGGAATGAAGGATATGAATGATATTTTAGAATCCGCGAGACGGATTCGAAACATAGAAGGGAATGAATGATAGAATGAAAAGTTTGAATTCGTAAGTAGGTACGAATTAAATAAGTAAGAATGAATGATAAGAATGAAAGGTTCAAATTCGTAAGTAATTACGACCAAACAGGTAAATATTCTTTAAAAGTGGATATTATCCAAGTTATGTTTTAAACTTTTATCTATATAAATATATTTTTGTGAATACGTTGTATGCAAAATGGTTGAAAGGACAAATGAGTTATGCGGGTCAAATGGTGATTACCATTTGAACCCGGTATTTAATGTTTGAAATGGTCAAGTCACATAATTGTAGGTGAGCATTATGTATGGTCATGCAATGTCACAAACTGGAAGGAAATAATGAACGCAAGATATGGATAATGAGTCAATGGATTTGACTTGCGCCATGTATGTATAACGGTTATGCGTTTAATGGGAGCTTATAGCTCGACTAGAGAGGGATGTGTCAGAACTGGGTAATTGGTAAACATAGGTCAGAATGTATTTACAAATGGACTTCCGAAAGGTCAAACAAAGTAAGTTGATAATTATTAAGCAAGTAATTGTAAAATAGCATGAAGTATTTAATTCACTAAGTAGGTAAAACCGATGAGAGCTATTGTAGTAGCAAGAAACCTTAGTTGAAAGAAACAATGACAGGTTACGACCCGGACAGAAGGCTTAAGTTTTAATGTTAAGGATGAGTATTTGCAAGAAGCACTGAGACATGAAGCGAAGAAATTGTATGCATGCTTGAATTGATGAGAAGTACAAACGTGTACTTCGTTATCGGTATATATAATAAGAAAGAAGTGGCAGTTTGACTTTGAAAAGTCAAACTACAGAAGTTGACAAATAAGCTAAAGAATTGCGAAAGAAAGGTTATGTATTGACCCGTTGTGAAGGGGTCAAACAACGAAAATTATAAGTTAAGGAAATGGTCACGTATTGACCTGTTTTGAACAGGTTAAACGCACTAATGTTAAAAAAAAGGAATCCAGAAAGGATTAATATATAAATAAGGAGATGTAATAAACATCATGTCTGAATGAAATCGAATGAATTGTGTAAGCCCCTAATCTTATAATGAGAATGGCAGAGATCATGATGTGATAAACCTATCAAGGACGGTGAAAGAATGCTCATGAGCGGAAGCTCATCACACAAATGAATGAGGTCAATCCGGAAGATGGTATGAATGGTAACGAAGAGGACCAGTTCGTTGCTTCATATCGAAGTACTACACCCAAGTAGTAAGCTTAGCAAATTGTTAATATCTGAATGTAGAATTGTAGCTATGGCTGAAAAAGTACTTCCTTATGAATTATTGATAGCACAAAATGTGATATGATAAGGAAGGTTTGAATCAAGAAGTTGACTAAAAGTTAAGTTTTAGATCAGGCTTAAGTAGTAAGTAGAGCGGGTATGAGTAAGAAGACAGGAATAAAACTCCGGGTATAAATGAGATTATTAGATCTAATACTAACGGTGAAATGTATTAGTAAGTTCATATAAACTTGTTTTTGCTATGTTGTAAATCACGGCATTAGACTCTTTAGTCTGTTACAAGCTTGCGCACACTCTAGTTTAAGTACGATATCGCGATGAGCAGAAAAATTTAAAAGAAATTGTTAAAGAAAGGAAACGTAAGGTGTGTGTGTTGATGAGTTACGAACGGTTAATGTGATGCAGAAAGCGTAATAAGGAAAGTGCGAAAGTAATGATTCAATGTAATGGATAGCAATGGATGAAAGTGTGATAATGATCACTAAAGTCCAACCAATGGCAGGAATCCGAAATCTAAGGAAATAAATTTTAGGGGATGTGCCCTTAACATGCCGGTAGATGGGTTAATAATAACCGGAAAACGAAGGTAGGTATTGTTTGATAGGGATAGAACGTACAATTATGTTTATATTTGCTAGAAAATAGTATTAAATAATGAAAACGAGACTGTTAAGAATTCTGGGTCAGGCTCTCATGGTTAGAGATCGTCACCGGAATGGATTCACCTAGTTAATGGGGCGGGAAGAAAAGATATTAAATGTTAAGTGGAAATGAACAAGGTTTCGGGGTCGAAACCTCCTTTAAGGGGGCTAGACTTGTAACGCCCCAAAAACGGGCTTGGTAATTTTAAACCCGGTTAATATAAAGGAACAATTAAAGTACCGTTAGTGGTAACATGAATATAAGTAACAAGATAAGAGTTTTAGTCTCATTTATTATCAAACGAAAGTTGAGGGACCAAAACCGTTAAAAGGGAAACAAGAATTTTAATAAATAAAATTAAAACACAACACACATACGTAGTGTGTGTGTGTGTGTCGACTTCCAGGAGAAACAAGAACACAGGTTCAAACCCTAGATCATGAAGAAGCTTCAATTGAATGAAAATTTGGAGCTTAAACATATGATTGAACACGAATCAATAATCACCTACACAAGGGGATCATGAGGTATGTCTTAAAACTTAGATTTGGTGATCTTGAATGAAGTGGGTTTTGTATAATCCGTGAATTAGGTTGAAATTAGAATGAATACTTGTTAATACTATCATGTTAAAGTTGTATCATGGTTAAATTTTAGTTATTTGGATGAATTAGAATGAAACCCATTGCATGAGTGAGAAGAAGATAATCATGATGAACTTGTAGGTGTTATATTGTGATTATGTAATGTATAAGGTGTTATTTGATAGATTATGATAGATAAACTTGATGTGGAATTGATGATTTTGAGATTTTGCTTGAATGTGATGGTTCATGAGATGAAATTGGGAAGAACATGCTTGAAACCCTTTTACATTAGGCTTAGATGGTAGTACGCACACAAAGTGTATGATGAAATGTCTAGGTGAAGTTAGAATGAGAGATATTTAGAAAAGATTTGGTGAAAATTAAATCGGTTCAGAAGGTTACAGCCAAATGTAAT
Organism: Helianthus tuberosus; assembly: GCA_030545235.1. NCBI lineage: Eukaryota > Viridiplantae > Streptophyta > Magnoliopsida > Asterales > Asteraceae > Helianthus > Helianthus tuberosus. The sequence continues at coordinate 33,403,142 of CM060393.1, forward strand.
CGGCTGTAACTGGGTCAAATCTTGTCAAAAGCTGATGTTTATTGAGTTTGTGATGAACTCCCAGCAAAAAAACCTTTCAAACCCAACTGGAATGGCATTTTTCTGACGAAAAATGAACGTTTTGTGAATTTTTCCGTATCAAAGGTTCAGGCTGCGTTTTTTGGCAGAATTTGCAGCCCATTACGAATGTAATAACTCAATGTAGGAATTGAGTTATGATCTCTGAAAGTTAAAATGATAAAGCGTTGACTCTGAAAGTCAACTACGCATAAGGAACATCAACTAGACTTGTTGTTGTGATTATAAGATTATAGATAATCGTATGATACACGGTATAATAATATATGATAAATGGAATGACATGATGGATTATATGGGTTTGAAAGGATGTGAAATCGGGTACATGTCGTATGCTTGTTAGGAACGATTAATACAAGTTGAATGTGAAATTATACAAATGTATGCTCGTTACCAAGTACAATGATGTATGCTAACAAGAATGTGTTGATGATAACTTGAAAGCGTAGGAGCCATGTCAACATGGACACGAGCATGGAAGGGCAATGGGTCAAAAGTAAATATGGAAGCTATGCACGAACTCGGACGCTCGAGGTAAGTGATTTCTGAAATCACTTCTTAGTTGTTTAAGTAAGGTAACGTCTAGTTTATTAAACATATTGATGATTTAAGTTAAATATGGCTTTTGGTTGTATGAATTCGGAAATTTTAGCTAAGTAGACCAAACGGGTAAAAAATGAGATCTTATCGATATGAGTGAATGATGCTTAAATAATGGCTACGGTATTATAACCGGGTAATAAATATAATTGTATATTAGTTCGCTAATTGAGAAACGGAGGTGCGGATTAATAGTTAAAAGACTCGGTTGTGAGTTTTAAGTATAAACGAACGAGTTGTTTGGTAGGACATGAAATAACTAGTAAATGAATGTAAAAGTCGAAAACGTATAAGTTAAGAATTTCTTTAGTTTGGATATTAGATATTGAGTCCATACGTTAGAGGACTGAATTACGATCGCGTACGAAGAAACGGATTGTAAAACGAATAAAAAATTGAGGGTGTTATGAAAGTTTCCGTGAAAAATGGTATTGTTGGGAATCTGCAGCTCCCAGCTGCAAACTTTCTGTCAAAATAAGACTCTCGCGCCTCGCGACAGATAAGCATCATTTCGGTCGCGGCCCACCAGGGGGCTTTGCGCCCCGCGAAAGCATAAGCTAAACCTGTCGCGGCCCGCGACAAGCAATCAAGTTGGGAATCTGATTGTTTAATTGTTTGTTTTGATATACGGGCTTATCTAGATATCTTTATGTAACCATCTTGGTTTTCATACATGTATTTGTTTATGGTATTGTAACACTTATCACTTAATAAAGAGCAATTTCTTTGATACATGCTTAGTTTTATGCTTTTACATGATTTACCGTCTCAAACACGTGAATATTTACAAATTTGATTGAGTTTCATACTTATAAACAAGGCTACATTAATCAAAAGGGCCTAATACGTCATTATGTGAAAGTATAAGTTAAGGGACCTTTTTGTCATTTCTTAAAACTTGTCCAAAAACTTTGATTTTAAGTCCGAGGACTAAAACCGTCATTTTTAGAAAGTACAAAAGTCCGGGGACTAAGTTGTCATTTCTGAAATCTTATAAGTTTGGGTTAAAAATGTAATTTTTGAAAACTTAAAGTTTAGGGTCTTTTATGATATTTTTGAAACTTATTTTACAAATAAAATATATATATATATATATATTGAATTAAAAAGTATAGGGTCCTTATAGTCATTTTGTGAAACTAGTACTTCAGGGACCAAAATAGTCATTTTAGAAACTATTTTAACCGAATAGTTCTAACCGGGTTAATTGTTATATAAGGAATTCTATTTAAAAACATAACCTAGTTAGTTATTTAACTAAACTATAAGGGACTAACCAGTCATTTTATGAAACTTGAACTTTAGGGACTGAAATGGTTATTTCTGAAACTTATTTAACCAAAATAACTAACTGGGTTAAATTTTACAAAAGGTTTCCATGATTAAAGACTAACCCAGTTAGTGGGTTTAACTATATAAGGGACTGTTATGCCTTTTTCTAAAACACAGGGACTAAAGTGTAAATTTTGAAAATAAACACAAAAATGAAAAAAACCGGTCACACGGGGTGGGGGGGGGATCGAACTCGGGACCTTTCGCTTAACAAACGACATCGTGACCGGTCGGGCTAAGCCCTCATCCGGTAATATCATGGATTTATATTATATATATAATCACTTGAATATTTAATTATTATATATTTAAACCTGCAACCCGCTGTGTTGCCGGATTTCGACCAAACCACGTGTTTGGTGGTTTTCACTGCCCGATATCCTTGCACGCGGAATCCTACATCGAAACTTACTCCCCCACGCGTTTAGTTTTACCCAAGAACATGCCTGACATCGCATGATCGGAATTTTTAAAAAAAAAAATTCAAGTGAGTTTAATCCCACTGTTATTTGTCGATTCCTGGTCGAATTGAAGTGTTATAAAGAATCACTGAACTCCTACGAATCCTCTACACCCCTCAAACTCACTTAATCAGCTCGAAAATACTGGAATTCGAACCTGCTACTCTCGCCGGAATTGTCACTCGCCGGATTTAGTCGAACCACCACTTCAATCAATACCGGTTCGATTTTCCTGCTTCAATTAGTTCAATTATGTTTATATATTGATTCCTCAAAATTAATTTGAATATAAACATGGTTTTAATCGAAATCGGAAGGGTTTGACTTCCGGGTTGACTTATTTGGGGAAGATGACTGAAATTCTTATATTTTTTTATTATTTTTTTTAAAAACAATTTATTCTTTAAAAATTCATAATAAATCGATTTAATTATTTAAAATCTAAAAAAATTCAGTATAATTATTTTAATTACTGATCTTTCTAAAAATATTACTTTCACAGTTATTTTGTATAAATTCAGATTTTATATGATATAGATCAGTTAAATCACTTAATTTCATAATGCATACTTAATTCATATTAAATCAAATTTTTAGAAGTAAATTCTGAAATTTTTATGATAATTATATTAAGTGATAAACTTTACAAAAATAATTTTGTTACTAATATTTTATATAATTATGATATTTATATAAATAAATCAATATTTACACTTAAAAGTATAGTTTAATTTAATATATTTAGATTATATAACTATATAATTTTTGTCCAAAATTATTTTTATGATATTATATGCATTATTCTGACTTTACATAAATTTAGTTACTGTCTGATTATTTACAGATTATTTTACATAATTAAATCAGTTGAATCACTTATTTATGTAGTTAAATTTAATTAGATTAAATTAAATAACTATATATAAATTTTTTTGCCTGAAAATACTTTTGTAATAAAATATGCACTTTTCTGAGTTTGTTAAAATTCAGAAACTGATTTATTTATGTTACTAATTTATTTAGACAATTAAACTTTATAAACTTGTTTACTGATATTTTAACCATTTTTCCATTTATTCATATAAAATTATTCAAAGGCCAAGATAATTATTTTTAATCATTAATATTTATGTCCAGTAATTGAAGATGTTATCCTTAATTTTTCTGACTTAAATTAATTATTTAGGTAATTAATTATATAATGGCAATTTTTGAGTTAAATATATATATATATATATATATATATATATTTGTTTTAATTATACAAATATTATTTCTATGTCCATTATTTATATAACTTAATTATTTGTGTAAAAGATATTTTCTTAAATAATCCCTTAAATTATAACCATACTTCCTTGTCTTCACCAATTAAGATTCTTTAAACCCGTAGTTACCAACCTAGTCAAACCGTTCGAACACGATAAACAAAGTTTCCCGTTTATACAGTTGCACATGTTACCCATTATTGATGCCAATTTCCGTGTTTCGTGCATGTTCAAATACAATTAGAGTGACGTGGAAATCTTGTTCCCGCAAAACTCTTACCATTACTTGTTTGGAAATTATTCGCAAACAAGGTGAGTTCATAGTCCCCATTTTCTTTTACAATATTTTTGGGATGAAACATATGAAATAATGTGATACAAACTAATTTACATTTTGTGGCTATCTTGATTGTTTCTTGCAATTGCTTGATACTTGTTGCTTAACACATTACATTCATTAACTCCGTACAAGCCCAGCGGTAATATTATAACGCTATAGGTGTGACGCCCCATCCTAACTTCCAGATCACTTGTTGTTGTTGTTGTTCGCATTTTTGCAAATTCGGAAGTTTGGATGATAGATCCGTGTTTACGTCTACAAGGTTTGAATGTTCCACCAAGCATACTTGTATTACTCATTTTGCTAAGATATATCAAATTCCATATGGTTAAACATTTTATTTCATTATCACATTATTTATTTATTTCCAAACTAACCAAAACCTATGAATTCACTCAACCGTTTGTTGACCCAAGTTGTTTTTAACATATGTTTCAGGTGAAAATGTTTGAAGTTAACTTTTGCAATGATTACATAGGATTGCTCAAGACAAGTGCCTTAGCTTAAATAAAAACAAAGACTTTTGTGAACAATGTGTTGTATTTGTTTTGTACTAGTTTGGATGTGAATGCAATCCTATCAACCAACTTAATTATATTTCAACTTTAATTAAATCACCATGTGCTTCTATGCATTCTACCAAGTTTCGTGATGACCTCGACGTTTCCGCCTCCGGTCAGGGTGTCACAGGTTGGTATCAGAGCCATGGTTATAGGGAATTAGGTTATTAGCAATGCTTGAACCTAGACTATAACTTACCTAGGACACCTATCCACTAGATACTCTGTCCGCTTCCTTGTCCTTATCCCTATCCTTATTCTTTAAAACCAAAGCCTCGTCACCACGGATTTCCCTCATTAAACTATTAGGATATACATTTATTCATCATCTGTCCTCAGGTGATTTAAAAATCTTTTTCAAAACCTCCTCTGATTTTTATTCTCGTCAAAGCCTTGGGTTTTAATAACGAACTCGTGCAATCTGGAAGGGTGGGTGCCTGTATTCTGAGTTTTCTGTCTAGGCAAGCACTTCGTATAAATCTCATCAGACGCGAGACCAGTTGTGCTTACCTGGGAATTCTCGGGATGAGTGTCCACTTATAGGCTAAAGCATGACTTCATTAAGTTATAAGGACCCAACTACTTTGATTAGTCACTGATATTGTTTATTCGTGGAATAAACGATGTCCATCTTGTTATGTATTTTCTCTCGCCTTCATTGATTTTAAATGATTTTATTCAAAAGTATTCCGTTCTAATCCTATGTTTTTCCTCTTATAGATGCCTCCACGTCGTGACCCAAATGCTGAGATGACTGCCCTTGTTGCTCAACAGATTGCTGCAGCGCTACCTAATATCTTTGCCCTGTTCAACCAAGCTGTTCAAAACAACAATCCCAGTCCTCCCTGCACTTTCAAGCAATTTAATTCCTGCAACCCTGCTAAATACTCTGGAAGTGAAGGTGCCACTGCCCTCCTACAGTGGTTTGAAAGTATTGAGAACACGTTTAGACACAGTCTGTGTACCGAGGCCCGAAAGGTAGAATTCGCAACCAGTTATTTTCAGAAACGAGCTTTAACCTGGTGGAATGGTATTATGAGGGACCGAGGTGATGAAGATGCTATGGCCCTAACATGGGAAGAATTGAGGGCCCTTATGATGAGAGAGTTCTGTCCTCGCAACGAAATGCGAGCACTTGAAGATGAATTTCATGAACTAGAGAACAGTGGGGAAAACCGAGCATATATCGATCGTTTTGAAGAGCTGTGTATTCTCTGTCCCAACACCTTGACAACCCCGGAACGCACCATCGAAAAGTTTATCGATGGACTACCCAGCTGTATTAAACACATTGTGACTGGGAACAAACCAACCACAATTCGTGACGCGTTCGAACTTTCTACCATTCTCACTGATGCTCTTGTCAAGGAGGGAGTCCTGACTCGTAAGGGTGATAGTAAAACGTCATCAAAGGGTTCGTCTAGTTCGACCAAGGCAGTTAACGCTAGGGCTCAGTCTTCGAGGAACGCCAAGAAGCGAAAGTCAGCTCAGAATTTCGCTACCACTACACCTGCTCCTGTTAACCAGACTCCTCCTCCGCCAGCAAAACGGCCCTATGATGATAAAGCACCTTTATGCAACAACTGTAATTATCATCACTCTACCCGTTTTCCTTGCCAGAAGTGCACAAGATGTGGAAAATCAGGTCACTTAGCAGCCACTTTCCGTTCTCATCCTGCACCTAATCAAGCTGCTACTCCTCCCGCTCAGGCTGCCGCTCCTCGTTTTCCTCTGGGTACTTGTTTTAATTGTGGGGACCCGAATCATTTCAAGAAGGAATTCCCCAAGCTCGCCAATGCACCAACAGCTCGGGGTCGTGCATTTAACATCAATGTCAACGAAGCACGCGCCGCCAATGATGTGGTTAACGGTACGTTTCTAGTAAACAACCATTATGCATCTGTTTTATTTGACCCTGGTGCAAATAGAAGCTTTGTTTCATTAGAATTCGAACCCTTGCTTGCTATGCCGCATACGAAGTTAGCTGAACCATTTGAAGTTATTGTTGCATCTGGAGCCCATTCTGTGTTGAATTCTGTTATTGCTAATTGTAAACTCGAGCTACTCGGTCATGTCTTCCCGATCGATCTTATTGCCATGAAGCTTGGATGTTTCGATATTGTCGTGGGCATGGATTGGCTATCTCCTAATCATGTTGAAGTTGTGTGTTATGACAAATTCGTTTGTGTGTCTCTACCGTCTGGTGAAGTTCTAGAAGTCTGTGGGGAAAGACCATCCAAGGGTATTAACCTCATATCTTGCATACAGGCTCAGAAATATTTACGCAAGAACTACGTGGCGTTTCTAGTCCACATTGAAGAGAAGAAGGAGAAGAACAAGAACCTACAAGACATTCTAGTTATTCGAGACTTTCCTGAAGTTTTTCCTGACGATCTGCCTGGTTTGCCTCCTGTACGTCAAGTTGAATTCCGTATTGATCTTGTTCCTGGTGCAAAGCCTATTGCCAAATCCCCTTATCATCTTGCACCTTCTGAGATGCAAGAACTCGCTAACCAACTTCAAGAGCTTTCAGATAAAGGTTTCATCTGTCCCAGTTTCTCTCCTTGGGGAGCCCCGATCTTATTTGTCAAGAAGAAAGATGGTTCTTTTCGCATGTGCATTGATTATCGTGAGTTGAACAAACTCACAATCAAGAACCATTACCCCTTGCCTCGCATTGATGATCTTTTCGATCAGTTACAAGATGCTTCCTGCTTCTCAAAGATCGACTTGCGCTCTGGTTATCATCAGTTACGTGTTCTTGAAGACGATATTCCGAAAACAGCTTTCCGCACGCGCTATGGTCATTATGAATTCACAGTCATGCCTTTTGGTTTGACAAATGCTCCTGCTGTTTTCATGGATTTGATGAATCGTGTCTGCAAACCATATTTGGATAAGTTCGTCATTGTCTTCATTGACAATATCCTTATCTATTCTAAGACCAAATCCGATCATAAGGAACACCTTCGTTTAATCCTAGAGCTCCTGAAAAAAGAACAACTTTATGCCAAATTCTCGAAATGTGAATTTTGGCTCAAGGAAGTTCAATTCTTGGGACACATCGTAAACGACAAAGGGATTCATGTGGATCATGCGAAGATAGAAGCTGTAAAGAATTGGAGTGTCCCTACTACCCCAACTGAGATTCATTCTTTCCTTGGTCTTGCTGGCTATTATCGTCGATTCATTGCCAACTTTTCGAAGATTGTTGTTCCGCTCACGTCCTTAACCCAAAAGGGTAAACCTTTCGAGTGGGGACCTAAACAAGAGGAAGCCTTTCAGACTCTTAAGCAGAAGCTTTGCAACGCTCCTATTCTAGCTCTTCCTGATGGCAACGATGATTTTGTGGTATATTGCAACGCTTCTAAACTTGGCTTAGGCTGCGTTCTTATGCAACGGGGAAAAGTTATAGCCTACGCTTCACGTCAGCTGAAAATCCACGAAAAGAACTACACTACCCATGATCTCGAATTGGGTGCTGTGATTTTTGCCCTTAAAATCTAGAGACACTATCTGTATGGCACGAAATGTGTGATCTTTACTGACCACAGAAGTCTCCAGCATATCTTCGATCAGAAGGATTTGAATATGCGTCAGCGTAGGTGGGTTGAACTTCTAAACGACTATGATTGTGAAATTCGCTACCATCCTGGAAAAGCGAATGTTGTTGCTGACGCCTTAAGTCGTAAGGAACGTATCAAGCTCCATAGCATCCAAATCCATTCTGATGTCCAAGCCCGTATTCTTCAAGCTCAGCAAGATGTGGTGTCCAGTGGTGATTTACTTGTTGAACTACCCCACACAATTGATCCTCTCCTCGAGATCAAAGATAATGGCTTGCGACACTTCAAGAACCGTTTATGGGTTCCAAAACGTAACAACCTTCGTACTCTTTTGATGGACGAAGCCCATAAATCCCGATATTCTATTCATCCCAGTGCTGATAAAATGTATATGGATCTTCGGAACCTTTATTGGTGGCCATGAATGAAGAAGGATATTGCTCTTTATGTGTCCAAGTGCCTCACATGTTCGAAGGTGAAAGCTGAACACCAACGACCTTCTGGTTTATTGGTACAACCCGAGATCCCTGTATGGAAATGGGAGAACATTACCATGGATCTAATTACCAAATTGCCACGCACTTCCCGAGGACATGACAGTATCTGGGTGATTGTTGACCGTTTGACTAAGTCCGCACACTTTTTGCCTATTCGTGAGGATTACTCTGTTGCCAAGATTTCCAAACTTTACCTTAATGAGATTGTTGCTCGTCATGGTGTGCCACTAAACATCATTTCTGATCGTGACAGTCGTTTCACTTCGCGCTTATGGAGGACTTTACAGTCTGCTTTGGGTACTCAACTCAATCTTAGCACCGCTTATCATCCTCAGACTGACGGTCAGTCTGAACGAACTATCCAAACACTTGAGGATATGCTACGAGCCTGTGTCATAGACTTTGGTGGTAATTGGGATTCTCATCTGCCTTTAATCGAATTCTCTTATAACAACAGTTACCACTCTAGTATTAAAATGGCGCCTTTTAAAGCACTCTATGGTCGCAAGTGTCGTTCTCCTATCTGTTGGAACGAGATTGGTGAAGCTCAAATCACTGGTCCCGTATTGATTCAGGAAACGACAAACAAAATTTTAAAATTCGTGACAACCTTTCTGTAGCTAGGAGTCGTCAGAAGTGTTATGCTGATAAAGGACGCAAACCCCTGGAATTCCAAGTCGGCGATATGGTTCTTCTTAAGGTTTCTCCTTGGAAGGGTATCATACGCTTTGGGAAGAAAGGTAAACTAGATCCTCGTTATGTTGGTCCTTTTAAGATCATCCAAAGGATTGGTAGAGTCGCTTACAAACTTGAGTTGCCTCCCAAACTCAGCAACATTCATCCCACTTTTCATGTCTCAAATCTCAAGAAGTGTCTTGCCGACGAAAGCCTCCACGTACCACTCGACGATATTCGCATCAATGATTCCCTGCACTTTGTTGAGAAACCAGTTGAAATCATGGAGCACGATGTGAAGAAGCTAAGACGAAAATGCATAACTATCGTTAAGGTACGTTGGGAATCCAAACGTGGCCCAGAATTCACTTGGGAAAGCAAGGCTGATATGAAGACCAAGGGGCTGTTTGGTAGCCTCTGAATGATCATTAAGAGGCTACCACTTAATGGAACTATTAAGAATTTTACCAATGAGAAGGTAGAAGAATGTGACATGTGATGATTTACCATTCAGAAGTTACCTCTTAACCATTCAGACTTGAGGTTACCTCTTATTCATTCAGATGTTTTAAACCATTAAGAGGTAGCATCTGAATGGTGATTAAGAGGCTACCAAACAACCCCCAAGTATCTGCATCTTTTTCCTAAAGAGTCTCCTAAGCCAATTTCGGGACGAAATTCTCGAAAGAAGGGGAGACTGTAACCATCTTGGTTTTCATACATGTATTTGTTTATGGTATTGTAAGACTTATCACTTAATAAAGAGCAATTTGTTTGATACATGCTTAGTTTTATGCTTTTACATGATTTACCGGCACAAACACGTGAATATTTGCAAATTTGATTGAGTTTCATACTTATAAACAAGGCTACATTAATCACAAGGGCCTAATACGTCATTATGTGAAAGTATAAGTTAAGGGACCTTTTTGTCATTTCTTAAAACTTGTCCAAAAACTTTGATTTTAAGTCCGAGGACTAAAACCGTCATTTTTAGAAAGTACAAAAGTCCGGGGACTAAGTTGTCATTTCTGAAATCTTATAAGTTTGGGTTAAAAATGTAATTTTTGAAAACTTAAAGTTTAGGGTCTTTTATGACATTTTTGAAACTTATTTTACAAATAAAATAAATATATATATATATATATATATATATATATATATTGAATTAAAAAGTATAGGGTCCTTATAGTCATTTTGTGAAACTAGTACTTCAGGGAACAAAATAGTCATTGACGAGGTATGACCCCAATCGGATAATCCAACCCGGTCATTACCTATTATTTTATTATAAATAAACAATTATAAATATTTGTTCTAGAATATTCCATTCTGTACGGATAGGATACGCAACTAAATCTCCAACTTTTTGGGAACATCATGCAAATCCCTAACTTATAGGAGCTCACCTAAGTTAAGGGAAACCCTAATCATAAACTATAAATAGAGGTAAACGTGTAAGGTACAGATCATCGAACTCTCAAACAACTTCTTTCTCTCTTCATACTTTTATACTCCCAAACCCGAGACTTATTCTCACGCCGGAGGGTGGTTACAGGAATAACCCCATTCCTGTAACGAGTCCTAACGGTGTTTCTGTTTTGCAGTTTGCCCGTTCGGATCATTGATACTTGAAGTCTTCATCGGATACTACCGTAAGGTCAGTGTTTCTTCATTGGCGCCATCCGTGGGACCTTTTCGGTAACAATCAGTTCGAACCCCATGGCCAGTGATCTGAACGCAGCAGTCACCCCAAGCCAAGTAGCTACAAATAACAACCTGGGGGTAGGAACAGGCCCCATCACCACTACTCCGGTTTCACCGGTCGTCACCAGGTCGCTTGATTTGGAATTTGAGGCGGAAGGACCACCACCAGGTTTTTCGGGGAATGTAGTCACTGCCCCTGGAACAACTGGAGTAGATGTACTTCCATACACCTCCCTGCGGTTACAGTCCATGGAACCAGGAGTAACTGGTATCAACATGTTCACCCCTGTGGCAACCACTGGTGCACAGACATCGCGTTTTAACTCTATGCCAGTTATTACGTCGGCAAGCCCGAGCACTATCATGCCACAGGCGAGCATGCCTCAGTATTATCAACCATCTGCCACTTACGCCATGCCACCCTTGTACACAGCAGCGCTTACAGCTGCACTGTCTACGCCGCCGCACCAGCCAGTGGTCATGCCGGCAGGAATCATGAACGCCCCAGTCACACCCGGAAATCAACCTTATTTCCCCGGGTACTATTACGCACCCCCATATGGATACTTACCTCCATATGGTAACTCAGCATACACACCCCAGGGAACCACACAGAGTCATGTTCAACAATCGCCATATGCGGCTTATATGCCGCCATGGTGGAGCTTTCCTACTTCGCAACCGGTTTACACCCCAGCTCAGTCAACAGTGGAACCCGCCTATGACAGAGGGAACGCATCCAGACCCAGATTTTCCCCGGGCAGAGGCCCCAGCTCTATGCTAAACAGCACTTCAGCGCTACCCACCTCTACTCAGGGTATAAGCCAGGGCGGAGTCATTCCTTCGGTACAACCTATCAATATGGAAGAAGACGAGCTCACTAGACCTTATAAACTAGTAGATGCAACTTTCAAATCCAAGTTCACCAGAAGAATAGCGGAAGCTCCTATCAAGGAGAAACCCAAAATGCCTCAAACAGTAGGCAAATACGATGGTCTAGGGGACCCCGATGACCATCTTAACCTATTCAAAAGCGCGGGGGAAGTAGCATGTTGGCCTATGCCCCTATGGAATGAAATATAATGTTGGCATAATAAGCCTAGTCACGTAGACAAATTTCTAAATTACAAATTTAGATCTTATAGGATTAAAGTTTGAATATATAAGTCAAATCAATCCTTTACTTGGCAGGGAGTTTATAAACTACGGCTGCCTTTTGTTTTATATGACATTTATTATAACCCGTAGGCATTATGTCACAATTAGCTATACATAAAAATATAACTTTGAATAATTTATTAAAAAGGTGACATGTGTGATTTTGCAGATCACAGTAGTCAAGAATGTTAACATGTTTACAGATGTTAACAGAGATTTGAATCTTTTTAAACGGTTCTACCATCTTGGCTAAATTTATGATATCATAACAGCTAGGTTTTACCTTTTTAAGATTCTTATTATTTTATCAAAATGGTATATCAAAATAATATAAGTTATTTTCCATTTATTTATACATTATGTTTATGCGCATAATTTTAAAAGTGAAAACTTAAATCAACCATTCAAATAAAATAAATCAGTACGAGTTGCCCGAAAAGGGACTTTTACATAAACCACATGCCCACGCAGGGGCCAAACAAATAAACAAACAAACCCACGCAGGGGTCAAATAAAGAGATATGCCCACGCAGGGGCAGAACACAAGAAACACCCACGCAGGGGTAGAGTACAAAGATAAATAAATGTCCACGCAGGGACATGAGTACCACACTAAAACAACCAACAAACAAAGGATTCAATGGTCCTTCTTGTTCTTCCCCTTAATCAGATCTGCTAACTTCTTAAACATCCCATGTCTACGCCTCCGTTCATGCTGCAACCCATCCCGAATTTCGTCCCGCACCCCATGTATCTCATGAATGATCTCTTGAAATTGGGGCGGTGACATCACCGGCGTTTGAGGTGGTTGCTGGAAATGCGGTGGTTGAGGCGGCTGTGGTTGGTAAAGTGGAGGTTGAGAAGGCTGTGCCTGCTGATACCCATATGGTGGATACCCATAGGTCGAGGGTCCTGTAGCCCAGGTACCTCCATAAGAACCTCCCTGTTGGGGAACGTTGAAGCTTGAGGCTAACCAATAGGGGTCTTCCGAGAAGTTGTAACCCGTGGGGAACTGCTGCTCGAAGGGGTTGAATGCTGCAGCACTGGTATAAGCGGGTATTGGGTCTCCAAAACCCACTGGTTGTTGTGGCGCGACTGGCGCTGAGGCTACTTCAGAGACTGGGTGTGGAGATTCTCCCATCTCTGATTCTTCATGAACAGGTGAGTAACGGCTGCCACCTGTATGTGGAGGGGTGCTGATGCGTATTCCCCCTCGTGCGGATATTCGCACGGTAGTTCTCCTTCGCCTTGGGGGCGAGGGAGGCTGAAGTCTAGGCGGTGGTGGCGGTGGAGTGACCGCTACAAGTCGAGAATCCTCGGAAGGATTCTGTTGCTGCTGTGGCTGCTCCTGCTGGTGAAAAGGAGAGTGGTGAGGCAGGTGCAGGGAAGAGTTAGGATGGTGGAATGGAGAGCTATGGTATGATTGGTGAAGAGGAGAGTTATGGTAAGATGGGTGAAGAGGAGAGTTATGATAGCTGGGAGTAAAAGCCCAGTCATACTGTTTAAAGTTTTCCTCAAAACTATCGGGACCATTGTAAGGCGATCCCATGAATGGTGACCCATCAGAAATCTCGATGGGGTGGTTTGGAGTTCCAGACGGTGGCATAACAGGATCAGTATCCTCGTCAATATCCATAGGGTTGCCACCAGAGAAGTGGTCTTCCGGTCCGAGTGGGTTAAAACCCACTGCTGCTGCTAGGTAGTCATCAGGGTTGAACTGACCCTGAAAGACTGGTGAACGATGGTCAAATGGTGACTGGTGTCCTTGTAGAGGTATAAAGGACTGCTGAGAGTGTTGGGGCTCATGTTCAGAGTAAGGCCCAAATGAATGTGGTATGGACGGGGAGGTACTCAATGAGACTGAGCGCCTCGCTGGTTCAGTAAAGGATCTCCAAAGATCCTGAGCATCCGTGTTGCGAGAATCCGAAGGTGTCCTCCGGTGTGAGGGTCCAGCCTCATGGTCATTTGGAGCTACAAATGCTCCATTTCCTCTTCCTCGGCCTCTCATTTGTGGCGGCATGATTAAATCCTGTAAAACAAAAACAAATGATACAGCAAAATATAATTAAGACAAAGTTAGAAAATTTAAACAAAAATTTGGAAATTTGGAAATTTCCTAAGTTCTTTGTCTAGACTCGAGAATCGAGGATTGTGCAATTGTGTAACTGAGATTAAACACAAAAGGCTAGTGTTTAATTCACTCAGAGTTGGCTCTGATACCAACCTGTCACACCCCTAATTTCCACGTGTCACCGGTGGGCCCGATGGGGAGTATAGTGACGTAGTTGGTATCATCATAGACAAACCACACAATATAATAATGCACAGCGGAAGCAAAATAGATTCATTTCAACTTTAAATCAAATGTAATATAAAATATCACGAATAGTTGAAACGGATCCACAGGCGGATCAAAATAAAATAAGATAATTGTTCAACAGTTTATTATCGTCCAAGCTTGCGAGACTTATTGCGGACGCTCCAGGAAACAGCCGGCCTATTACGTTGAGTACCTGCACTTAATCTTTTGGGAAAAATACGTCAGTTTACACTGGTAAATACAATTCGACTGACTCATTTTGAAAAGAGTTGAAAATTGATTTGAATGCACGTGGCACAAAATATTTTATAACTTGGGATAATTATGCATTATAATCTTGTAAGGGATTTACATGTTACTCCGCGTTCAGTAGCCCGATCCGTAGACCGGGTTAAAGATTAATAGACACACCACAATTATTGAGTTATACACTGACGGGTGTACGCCTACACCCCGTGCTCAGGTCGTGGCTATCTCGTAAGATAATGCCAAGGATATCCGGGACATGGTCATTAACCCCCCAAAGGATTCAAGCAAACAATACACATTTAAAACATAGCATATCAATGAATTTAACCACAATTGGATTAAAGAATTCAATGCCGGACCAAGCGGTATATTATATACCGTACCCCAAGCCCGTATAGGGAAAATAAGTCAAAAAGTATTTACCTGAGTATAGTATAGTTCACGATAAGCAAGTGAAGGTAGCTTTTACCGGGGCTCCTAATCTGGAACGAAGGTTTATAATAACCTATTAGACTTCTAACGGGTCTTTATTTAAGCTTAAGCTTTGACCGGTTAGTTTTTAAGAATGAAACGGTTCATACGCACGATTAAGCGAAGACCGGATAGAATGTGATTTAGACCCGAGAAGTTTGAATACTTGTATAATATGGGTATACTAATTACATTCTGGATTTTGAGACAAAAATGATAATGTTTGACCCGTCTCGGTCAATTTATGCAAACTAGTTACATAAACCGAATCGAACGCGAAAAGAGCGTTACGGGTATCCGTAAAGGTCATATGCAAGTTCCCTGAGATAATATGCTTTATATATGTTATAATATCAGTAAGATATCTTCTATTATGCCCGAATTGGATTTAAACACAACCTATGCCTCATAAGGGCATTTTGGTCATTTAAAAGTTTATAAAAGAGTTAAATCAGAAATCTGAGTTACAGGTCTGGTTAAAACAGTAAATATACGTAGTTTAACATATTATAACAGTAGGGTATGACCCATATGTTAAATTTATCATTTAAAACCAAACTATGCACCGTAGGGGTATTTTGGTAATTTCACAAGGGCTAAAATGTAGAAATTGGAAATCTGAGTTCAAAAACTTATACTTACTGTTATTATATGAAAATATACTAAAAACATCAGTAGGTATCAATCTTATATGTTTAATATGGTTACAATACATACTATGCGTTAAAAACGCTTAAAAAGGCGGTTTAGAGCCGTTTCCGGGTTTTTAAAGGAAAGCTGATATTTTTATATTTCCAGAATGCTCAAAATAATTTATTTATCAAATAAAATCAGTAGAAAAAGGTTTGGGGTCAAAAGGATTTATAAAACTCATTTTATGGCGTAAAAGGGCAAAATCGGTATTTACCGAATTAAGCTTAAAAACCTATGATATGATCAGCCAAAAATTAAATAAAAATCTTTAAAAATCCCAAAATATTATATAACATCAGTGGGTAAAAAGTTTGATATCAAAAAGTGGGTTTAAATAGGCTTTACGCTAATTACGCCGTTTATGTAACATAAAGCTTGCAATTTACGATAATGAGCATAACTCTTATTCTGGACCTCAAACTGATATGAAATTTTCGGTGCAAGTTTATATATCAGTAACAAATGTTTCTACTCTTTCACTTTTTCAAAAATCACGTTTTATAGTCAAAAGGGCAAAATAGTCATATTTAAGCATAAACCGGTAACATGCATATGAATCGGATAAGTGTTGGACCAAGTTGCAAAATTCCAGAGAGTTAAACATATATGAAAGTTGGTCCAAAATATGCTCTAATGCAGATATTAACATGCATGTATGGATCAGAACTGAAAGTCAACTAAAAAGTCAATTTATGAGACTCTCGGCTCCGATTCGGGTTTAAACTGGAAATTGTCGAGTTGATCAAGTTGAAACATGTTCTTACATTATTTATAAAGTTATTTTGATGATCAAACAGGTTGCATGTAGCCTACATTACTGATTATGCTTAAATTCGTAAAAACACTTCCTGTTGACTTTTTAAGAAAAGCTTTGACTCGACAATTGACATGTTTAGAGTGTGAATCTGAAAATACCCTTTTAGGGGTTTGTTACACACATAAATACCAACATGTAGGTACTTTCAATTCGAGATTTGACAGAGCCAATCTCGTTTAATTATAAAGTCAAGTCTAAAATACGATAGTTTGACTTTTGGTGGAAATACTAAGCTAGAACGAATTAGAGAGTGATATAAACACTTACAATGGTCCTAAACCAGCTTAGAGATCCCTATGTGTCTGCCTTGTCGATCAGAAATGCTCCAGAAAAGTTCTTGTGAAGTTTGAAAGTGCAAGTGTTCTTGGTTTGTTACTACAAGTGACTTATATGCAGATTTAATCTGATTTGGATGTGTTGTGAGGCTGCCACAGGGTTATACAGGTGTTATAAGACCTGCACAAGTGTCCCTCCTTGCATGAAATTCGATTGGGGAAGCTTTTGGGTCGATTACAGCTGCAAACAACTCACAAACAGCCAAGAACTGGCAGCTGCGCAAATATTCTGCGCTGGGCGCTTGGTCGCGGGCCGCGACAGGCCCCTCGCGGGCCGCGTACGAGTGGTCGACCTGTTTAATAAGTTTCAGCCATATTACCATTCAGCCCCTGATCTTTGTAACATTGTTTTGTTCGTTTATTTAGCACTCTAGACCCTTATGTCTGACTTTTATGAACCTTGGGACTTTTATAAACTTGGGTGTGTCCTCGGTTAACTTTGCGCTTACCCGAAAAGTCACGAAATCAACGTTAACGTAATTAACCTTTCGTGTACGGTTTTAATCATAACTTTCTCATACGTTCACGAAACTTCATGAAATTTTTATCACATAATCTCGTGAGTATATTTTATCATTACAAAGTTTCGGGTTTGCCAAAAGGTCACTCAGAGGTATAATTTCAACATGTTGACACATTTAGCCCCTGTAGTTTGTAATTCCTCACTTTCTTTCATTTTTCGCTTCGCATGATCCATGATTCACCCGTTTAAGATTATAAACATCATGTAGGGTTATTGTAGAGCCTACTTATCAATTGTTGACATTTTGGACCCTTGAGATCACATAGTTTCACTGTTTGTCAACTTTAGTCCCTCTAAAGTATGTTTTCGTATATCCAAAGCTTATGACACGTGTCAAGACATTATTGGACGCGAATTTTCGAGGTGTTACATCCTCACCCCCTTAAAAGAAATCTCGACCTCGAGATTTACTGAAACAAATGAGGGTATTTCTCTTTCATCGTGGATTCTACCTCCCATGTGTATTCGGGACCTCTACGGGTATCCCATTTGACTTTCACAATAGGCACATGCTTCCTTCGAAGCTTCTTTACCTGTCGATCCTCAATCGACAATGGCTTTTCCACAAATTTCAAGCTTTCGTCTATATGTACATCCGTATGCGGTATAACTAGCGATTCATCAGCGAAACACTTCTTCAGGTTACAGATGTGAAAAACATTATGTATAGCACTAAGCTCTTCAGGCAAGTTTAGCTTATAAGCAACTGACCCGACACGTTCGATAACCTCGAAAGGTCCTATGTATCTCGGGCTTAGCTTGCCTTTCTTACCAAATCGCATCACCCCTTTCCAAGGTGATACTTTAAGAAGTACTTTGTCACCTACTTCGAAGTGAAAAACTTTACGCTTTGGATCCGCATAACTTTTCTGCCTATCTCTGGCAGCTTTCAGACGATCGCGAATCTGGACAATCTTGTCCGTCGTTTCAAAAACTATTTCTGGTCCTGATAGTTGGACATCTCCAACTTCCACCCAACAAATAGGCGATCTACACTTTCTACCATATAAGGCCTCAAAAGGCGCAGCTTTTATGCTGGTGTGGTAGCTATTGTTGTAGGAGAATTCAATTAGTGGTTGGTTCTTATCCCAACTACCACCTAAATCGATCGCACATGCACGTAGCATATCTTCCAATGTTTGAATAGTACGTTCACTCTGTCCATCAGTCTGAGGATGATAAGCCGTACTAAAATTTAAACGAGTGCCCAATGATTGTTGGAAACTTTTCCAAAATTGTGACGTGTATCTAGTATCTCTATCAGAGATAATAGACACAGGTATTCCATGCAAAGCTACAATCTTATCAACATATAACTGGGCTAACATATCGGAGCTATAGGTCTCCTTGATGGGTAGAAAATGTGCTGACTTTGTCAGTCTATCCACTATAACCCATATGGTATCATTTCCCTTTCTCGTCTTTGGCAACTTGGTAATGAAATCCATCGTTACCATTTCCCATTTCCATGTGGGAATTTTGGGTTGTTGTAATAAACCTGATGGTTTCTGGTGTTCAGCTTTGACTTGCGCACAAGTCAAACATTTAGACACATAAGCAGCTACGGACTTTTTCAAACCAATCCACCAGTAGTTTGCTTTTAAATCCTGGTACATCTTATCTGCTCCAGGATGAACAGAATATTTGGAACTGTGGGCTTCCTGGAGGATAACATCTCGAAGTCCTCCAAAAATTGGAACCCATATTAGTCCATTCAATCGTAGCATTCCGTCTTTGTCATGGGACAACTGCTCCTCAGTTACTCCCAACTTTTCTTCAGGATAATTAGCTTCCAACACAGCTTCCTTTTGTGCAGCTAGTATCCTTTCGTTCAAATCATTCTTGACTTCAATGCGCTTGGCATTGATTCTTATCGGTTTAACCCTTTCTTTTCTGCTTAAGGCGTCGGCAACTACATTTGCCTTGCCCGGATGGTACTTTATTTCACAATCATAATCATTTAGAGTTTCCATCCAGCGTCTTTGTCTCATGTTTAGGTCCTTCTGATTAAACAAATGTTGAAGGCTCTTGTGATCTGAATAGATCACACACTTGGTACCATATAAGTAATGTCTCCATAATTTCAATGCAAACACAATGGCACCCAATTCCAAGTCGTGGGTGGTGTAGTTCTTCTCGTGTACCTTTAACTGTCGTGAAGCATAGGCAATAACTTTGCCTTTCTGCATGAGTACACAGCCCATGCCAGTGTGTGATGCATCACAGTACACCACGAATTCATCTATACCATCTGGCAATGTCAACACCGGTGCATTACTTAACTTTTCCTTCAGAATGTCAAAGGATTCCTGTTGCTTAGGGCCCCAGTCAAACTTAACCTTCTTACGTGTCAATGACGTTAGGGGCGCAGCAATCCTTGAAAAGTTTTCGATAAAGCGCCTATAATTTCCCGCTAGACCTAGAAAACTGCGAATCTCAGTAGGCGTCTTTGGCTCTTGCCAATTCATAACTGCTTCTACTTTAGCGGGATCCACCTGGATACCACGCTCACTTACCACATGTCCAAGAAATTGGACTTTTCGAAGCCAAAACTCGCACTTTGAAAACTTGGCGTAGAGTTTCTCTTGATGTAGAAGTTTGAGAATACAACGAAGGTGTTTCTCATGGTCAGCTTGGTTCTTCGAATAAATAAGGATGTCGTCAATGAAGACGATGACGAATTTGTCTAAGTAAGGTTTGCAAACGCGATTCATGAGATCCATGAATGCGGCCGGTGCGTTAGTGAGCCCGAAAGGCATCACTAGGAACTCGTAATGTCCATAACGAGTCCTAAACGCTGTCTTGTGTACATCTTCATCCTTGACCTTCAACTGATGATAACCTGACCTCAGCTCTATCTTTGAAAAGTAGCTTGCTCCCTGTAGTTGATCGAACAGATCATCGATCCTGGGCAAAGGATACCTATTCTTGATAGTGACTTTATTAAGCTCACGGTAGTCGATGCATAGACGCATCGATCCATCCTTCTTTTTGACAAACAAGATCGGCGCTCCCCAAGGAGACGAACTAGGTCTAATAAAACCTTTGGCTAGCAAATCATCTAACTGCGTCCTTAATTCCTTCATCTCCGTTGGTGCTAATCTATAAGGTGCTCTCGCTACTGGTGCAGCACCAGGAATGATGTCAATTCGGAATTCTACTTGTCTATCTGGTGGTAAGCCAGGTAGCTCTTCGGGAAAAGCTTCGGGGTATTCCGAAATGATAGGGATGTCTTCAATCTTAGGCTTAGGCTCATCGATAGTAACTTGTGCCATATAAATGACACAGCCCTTCTGCATACATCTGGATGCCTTGAGCATGGACACTTGCTCAGGCAATCCATGCTGAGTATCCCCTTGGATAGTAAGTGATTCCCCTGACGGGATTTTGACTACCACTTGCTTCCTATTGCACATAATCTGGGCTTGGTTATGCGATAACCAATCCATTCCTATGACTATATCAAAACCGGCTAGCTTAAAGGGAAGTAAGGATAAAGGAAACGAGTGATTCCTAATGGATATAACACATCCATCTAAAACAGTTGAGGCTGTTTCTATGGTTCCATCAGCTAATTCCACCTCATATTTCACACTTAAGGGTTTTACAGGTAATTTCAACAAGTCACAAAACTTATTATCTACAAAAGATTTATCTGCTCCAGAATCAAACAGTACTCTAGCAAAAACATCATTTACAAGAAAAGTACCTGTGATCACGTTGTCGTCTTGGACTGCTTCCTTAGCGTCCATCTTAAAGACTCTTGCGTTTGTCTTCTTCCCATCTTCGGCTTTCTTGGTATACTTTGGGCAATTAGGCTTAATGTGCCCTTTTTCATTGCAACCAAAACAGGTTGCATCCTTTAGGTTCTTACATTCCAAAGTCTTATGGTTAGTAGACTTGCAAATTCCACATGGTCTCTGTTGAGACTGGGATTTGGGTTCAAGACGGCACTTCCCAAAGTGATTCTTCTTACAGGTCTTGCATTTGGGCTTATCCCCTGATTGTTGCCCGTCTTTCCTAGATCCCGACCCTTTTCTGTGGTCGTCATTCCCTCGGTGTTTCTTTCCAGATCTTCGTGAGGTATCATCCTCACGTTTCCTTTTGTTCTCCTCTGAATTCTTGAGGGCTCTCAATCTGACTACATCCAAAGTCAGAGCTAGGGACAGATCAGCTGCTGATCTAAAAGTTGCAGGCCTCGAGGCTTTAACACTTGGTTTAATTTCAGGAGCCAAACCCCCAATAAAGCGAGCAATCCTTTTCGGCTCCGGGGTTACCAAGTATGGCACCAACCTTGACAAGGTGTTGAAAGTGGTGAGGTATGCCTGGCAGTCTAAATTTTTCATAACCAAGGATACGAAGTCTGACTTGATCCTTTCAACTTCATGTTGTGGGCAAAAATTTTCTTTAATAAGGGCCTCGAACTGTTCCCATGACATACTGTACAGTGTGGCCTTTCCGGCAGCTTGTATAAGAGATTTCCACCACGCCAGAGCGTCTCCTTTGAATGATTGGGAATCGTATTTCACTACATCTCTTTCAGCGCATCCGCTGATGTCTACTACAGTATCCATTTCGTCCAACCATGTCATGCAATCGACCGCTCCTTTTTCCCCTGTAAAGTCTCTGGGTTTACAAGACACGAAGTACTTGTAAGTACATGATTTGGTTTGAGGTTTAGCATCAAACTCTTTCTTCTTTGGTGGAACACTATTTTGATTCGACGAATGTCGATCATCATCCTTTTTGGGCTCAACTTTCTTAGGCTCAACTTTCTTGGAAGGCGGCTTTCTATGAGCCTCTGAGTGTGTTCTCGGCTTAGAACATGATGCGGTTCGGGTCCTACTTCGGGTCCCGCTTGCTTCACTAAATTGTCTGTTTAGTGCTTCGACTACAGCATCATTCACTAGTGCTTTCAATTCTGCACCAGTTACTAATATCTGAGCATTTTCAGGGTTTTGTGCCGGTCGACTGTTTAACTCTTCAGACTTAGCCATGGTAGTCTTAATTTGCTACATAAAAATATGGACAATGTCTATTTAGAAATCTAAACAGTATTATCGTTTCTTGACGATTTATTAACCATGGTAAATAAAAGCCATATTAGTTAATTTAATAATTTCATTCAGGATTTTTACTAGTAATCTTTTTGGAATGAAATATAATGTTGGCATAATAAGCCTAGTCACGTAGACAAATTTCTAAATTACAAATTTAGATCTTATAGGATTAAAGTTTGAATATATAAGTCAAATCAATCCTTTACTTGGCAGGGAGTTTATAAACTACGGCTGCCTTTTGTTTTATATGACATTTATTATAACCCGTAGGCATTATGTCACAATTAGCTATACATAAAAATATAACTTTGAATAATTTATTAAAAAGGTGACATGTGTGATTTTGCAGATCACAGTAGTCAAGAATGTTAACATGTTTACAGATGTTAACAGAGATTTGAATCTTTTTAAACGGTTCTACCATCTTGGCTAAATTTATGATATCATAACAGCTAGGTTTTACCTTTTTAAGATTCTTATTATTTTATCAAAATGGTATATCAAAATAATATAAGTTATTTTCCATTTATTTATACATTATGTTTATGCGCATAATTTTAAAAGTGAAAACTTAAATCAACCATTCAAATAAAATAAATCAGTACGAGTTGCCCGAAAAGGGACTTTTACATAAACCACATGCCCACGCAGGGTCCAAACAAATAAACAAACAAACCCACGCAGGGGTCAAATAAAGAGATATGCCCACGCAGGGGCAGAACAGAAGAAATACCCACGCAGGGGTAGAGTACAAAGATAAATAAATGTCCACGCAGGGACATGAGTACCACACTAAAACAACCAACAAACAAAGGATTCAATGGTCCTTCTTGTTCTTCCCCTTAATCAGATCTGCTAACTTCTTAAACATCCCATGTCTACGCCTCCGTTCATGCTGCAACCCATCCCGCATTTCGTCCCGCACCCCATGTATCTCATGAATGATCTCTTGAAATTGGGGCGGTGACATCACCGGCGTTTGAGGTGGTTGCTGGAAATGCGGTGGTTGAGGCGGCTGTGGTTGGTAAAGTGGAGGTTGAGAAGGCTGTGCCTGCTGATACCCATATGGTGGATACCCATAGGTCGAGGGTCCTGTAGCCCAGGTACCTCCATAAGAACCTCCCTGTTGGGGAACGTTGAAGCTTGAGGCTAACCAATAGGGGTCTTCCGAGAAGTTGTAACCCGTGGGGAACTGCTGCTCGAAGGGGTTGAATGCTGCAGCACTGGTATAAGCGGGTATTGGGTCTCCAAAACCCACTGGTTGTTGTGGCGCGACTGGCGCTGAGGCTACTTCAGAGACTGGGTGTGGAGATTCTCCCATCTCTGATTCTTCATGAACAGGTGAGTAACGGCTGCCACCTGTATGTGGAGGGGTGCTGATGCGTATTCCCCCTCGTGCGGATATTCGCACGGTAGTTCTCCTTCGCCTTGGGGGCGAGGGAGGCTGAAGTCTAGGCGGTGGTGGCGGTGGAGTGACCGCTACAAGTCGAGAATCCTCGGAAGGATTCTGTTGCTGCTGTGGCTGCTGCTGTGGCTGCTCCTGCTGGTGAAAAGGAGAGTGGTGAGGCAGGTGCAGGGAAGAGTTAGGCTGGTGGAATGGAGAGCTATGGTATGATTGGTGAAGAGGAGAGTTATGGTAAGATGGGTGAAGAGGAGAGTTATGATAGCTGGGAGTAAAAGCCCAGTCATACTGTTTAAAGTTTTCCTCAAAACTATCGGGACCATTGTAAGGCGATCCCATGAATGGTGACCCATCAGAAATCTCGATGGGGTGGTTTGGAGTTCCAGACGGTGGCATAACAGGATCAGTATCCTCGTCAATATCCATAGGGTTGCCACCAGAGAAGTGGTCTTCCGGTCCGAGTGGGTTAAAACCCACTGCTGCTGCTAGGTAGTCATCAAGGTTGAACTGACCCTGAAAGACTGGTGAACGATGGTCAAATGGTGACTGGTGTCCTTGTAGAGGTATAAAGGACTGCTGAGAGTGTTGGGGCTCATGTTCAGAGTAAGGCCCAAATGAATGTGGTATGGACGGGGAGGTACTCAATGAGACTGAGCGCCTCGCTGGTTCAGTAAAGGATCTCCAAAGATCCTGAGCATCCGTGTTGCGAGAATCCGAAGGTGTCCTCCGGTGTGAGGGTCTAGCCTCATGGTCATTTGGAGCTACAAATGCTCCATTTCCTCTTCCTCGGCCTCTCATTCGTGGCGGCATGATTAAATCCTGTAAAACAAAAACAAATGATACAGCAAAATATAATTAAGACAAAGTTAGAAAATTTAAACAAAAATTTGGAAATTTGGAAATTTCCTAAGTTCTTTGTCTAGACTCGAGAATCGAGGATTGTGCAATTGTGTAACTGAGATTAAACACAAAAGGCTAGTGTTTAATTCACTCAGAGTTGGCTCTGATACCAACCTGTCACACCCCTAATTTCCACGTGTCACCGGTGGGCCCGGTGGGGAGTATAGTGACGTAGTTGGTATCATCATAGACAAACCGCACAATATAATAATGCACAGCGGAAGCAAAATAGATTCATTTCAACTTTAAATCAAATGTAATATAAAATATCACGAATAGTTGAAACGGATCCACAGGCGGATCAAAATAAAATAAGATAATTGTTCAACAGTTTAGTGTCGTCCAAGCTTGCGAGACTTATTGCGGACGCTCTAGGAAACAGCCGGCCTATTACGTTGAGTACCTGCACTTAATCTTTTGGGAAAAATACGTCAGTTTACACTGGTAAATACAATTCGACTGACTCATTTTGAAAAGAGTTGAAAATTGATTTGAATGCACGTGGCACAAAATATTTTATAACTTGGGATAATTATGCATTATAATCTTGTAAGGGATTTACATGTTACTCCGCGTTCAGTAGCCCGATCCGTAGACCGGGTTAAAGATTAATAGACACACCACAATTATTGAGTTATACACTGACGGGTGTACGCCTACACCCCGTGCTCAGGTCGTGGCTATCTCGTAAGATAATGCCAAGGATATCCGGGACATGGTCATTAACCCCCCAAAGGCTTCAAGCAAACAATACACATTTAAAACATAGCATATCAATGAATTTAACCACAATTGGATTAAAGAATTCAATGCCGGACCAAGCGGTATATTATATACCGTACCCCAAGCCCGTATAGGGAAAATAAGTCAAAAAGTATTTACCTGAGTATAGTATAGTTCACGATAAGCAAGTGAAGGTAGCTTTTACCGGGGCTCCTAATCTGGAACGAAGGTTTATAATAACCTATTAGACTTCTAACGGGTCTTTATTTAAGCTTAAGCTTTGACCGGTTAGTTTTTAAGAATGAAACGGTTCATACGCACGATTAAGCGAAGACCGGATAGAATGTGATTTAGACCCGAGAAGTTTGAATACTTGTATAATATGGGTATACTAATTACATTCTGGATTTTGAGACAAAAATGATAATGTTTGACCCGTCTCGGTCAATTTATGCAAACTAGTTACATAAACCGAATCGAACGCGAAAAGAGCGTTACGGGTATCCGTAAAGGTCATATGCAAGTTCCCTGAGATAATATGCTTTATATATGTTATAATATCAGTAAGATATCTTCTATTATGCCCGAATTGGATTTAAACACAACCTATGCCTCATAAGGGCATTTTGGTCATTTAAAAGCTTATAAAAGAGTTAAATCAGAAATCTGAGTTACAGGTCTGGTTAAAACAGTAAATATACTTAGTTTAACATATTATAACAGTAGGGTATGACCCATATGTTAAATTTATCATTTAAAACCAAACTATGCACCGTAGGGGTATTTTGGTAATTTCACAAGGGCTAAAATGTAGAAATTGGAAATCTGAGTTCAAAAACTTATACTTACTGTTATTATATGAAAATATACTAAAAACATCAGTAGGTATCAATCTTATATGTTTAATATGGTTACAATACATACTATGCGTTAAAAACGCTTAAAAAGGCGGTTTAGAGCCGTTTCCGGGTTTTTAAAGGAAAGCTGATATTTTTATATTTCCAGAATGCTCAAAATAATTTATTTATCAAATAAAATCAGTAGAAAAAGGTTTGGGGTCAAAAGGATTTATAAAACTCATTTTATGGCGTAAAAGGGCAAAATCGGTATTTACCGAATTAAGCTTAAAAACCTATGATATGATCAGCCAAAAATTAAATAAAAATCTTTAAAAATCCCAAAATATTATATAACATCATTGGGTAAAAAGTTTGATATCAAAAAGTGGGTTTAAATAGGCTTTACGCTAATTACGCCGTTTATGTAACATAAAGCTTGCAATTTACGATAATGAGCATAACTCTTATTCTGGACCTCAAACTGATATGAAATTTTCGGTGCAAGTTTATATATCAGTAAAAAATGTTTCTACTCTTTCACTTTTTCAAAAATCACGTTTTATAGTCAAAAGGGCAAAATAGTCATATTTAAGCATAAACCGGTAACATGCATATGAATCGGATAAGTGTTGGACCAAGTTGCAAAATTCCAGAGAGTTAAACATATATGAAAGTTGGTCCAAAATATGCTCTAATGCAGATCTTAACATGCATGTACGGATCAGAACTGAAAGTCAACTAAAAAGTCAATTTATGAGACTCTCGGCTCCGATTCGGGTTTAAACTGGAAATTGTCGAGTTGATCAAGTTGAAACATGTTCTTACATTATTTATAAAGTTATTTTGATGATCAAACAGGTTGCATGTAGCCTACATTACTGATTATGCTTAAATTCATAAAAACACTTCCTGTTGACTTTTTAAGAAAAGCTTTGACTCGACAATTGACATGTTTAGAGTGTGAATCTGAAAATACCTTTTTAGGGGTTTGTTACACACATAAATACCAACATGTAGGTACTTTCAATTCGAGATTTGACAGAGCCAATCTCGTTTAATTATAAAGTCAAGTCTAAAATACGATAGTTTGACTTTTGGTGGAAATACTAAGCTAGAACGAATTAGAGAGTGATATAAACACTTACAATGGTCCTAAACCAGCTTAGAGATCCCTATGTGTCTGCCTTGTCGATCAGAAATGCTCCAGAAAAGTTCTTGTGAAGTTTGAAAGTTCAAGTGTTCTTGGTTTGTTACTACAAGTGACTTATATGCAGATTTAATCTGATTTGGATGTGTTGTGAGGCTGCCACAGGGGTATACAGGTGTTATAAGACCTGCACAAGTGTCCCTCCTTGCATGAAATTCGATTGGGGAAGCTTTTGGGTCGATTACAGCTGCAAACAACTCACAAACAGCCAAGAACTGGCAGCTGCGCAAATATTCTGCGCTGGGCGCTGGGTCGCGGGCCGCGACAGGCCCCTCGCGGGCCGCGTACGAGTGGTCGACCTGTTTAATAAGTTTCAGCCATATTACCATTCAGCCCCTGATCTTTGTAACATTGTTTTGTTCGTTTATTTAGCACTCTAGACCCTTATGTCTGACTTTTATGAACCTTGGGACTTTTATAAACTTGGGTGTGTCCTCGGTTAACTTTGCGCTTACCCGAAAAGTCACGAAATCAACGTTAACGTAATTAACCTTTCGTGTACGGTTTTAATCATAACTTTCTCATACGTTCACGAAACTTCATGAAATTTTTATCACATAATCTCGTGAGTATATTTTATCATTACAAAGCTTCGGGTTTGCCAAAAGGTCACTCAGAGGTATAATTTCAACATGTTGACACATTTAGCCCCTGTAGTTTGTAATTCCTCACTTTCTTTCATTTTTCGCTTCGCATGATCCATGATTCACCCGTTTAAGATTATAAACATCATGTAGGGTTATTGTAGAGCCTACTTATCAATTGTTGACACTTTGGACCCTTGAGATCACATAGTTTCACTGTTTGTCAACTTTAGTCCCTCTAAAGTATGTTTTCGTATATCCAAAGCTTATGACACGTGTCAAGACATTATTGGACGCGAATTTTCGTGGTGTTACATCTGGAATCCAAGTTCATCTTGCAATTCAGCCAGCAGCGCAGGCACACTAAGGATAGAAACGAGCTTCTCCATATCCGCCGGCGAGACAATGAGACGGTGGAAAACTTTATCGTTAGATTCAACAAGGAAAGTTTGGCAATCCCAGGCGTGACAAACGATCTAGCCTGTGGAGCTTTCCTACAGGGAGTGAACGATGACGAGTTGTTAAGAACCCTCCATGGGAGGGATGGCGTGCCACCCACCATTGATGAAATACTTCGGATAGCTAAGGTATATGTCATACAAGAAAAGGCCGTAACCGCCAGTCATGCAGCCAATAGGAAGAAAGAGGCTCTCAAAAATCAAGAAGATAGAGAACAGCGGAATGTCAAAGGTAGGGGTAGAGGAGACCGATACCAGAGGAATGACAAGACGGATTCACGGTACGACCGACCAAGAAATACCTACTCAAGGAACGAGTCCTAGAAACCTCGATCTGACTACCCTAACCTAAGCAAGACGCCGGCAGAAATCCTAGCCTCAGAAAACCTCAAGTTTAACCCTCCGAAGCCGCTAAAAGATAACCCAAACAAAGACACAAGTAAATACTGTGAATACCACAAAGGGAGCGGTCATGACACAAACGACTGTTTTCAGCTGAAAAAGCAGATTGAATATTTTGTGAAGGCGGGTAAGTTGGCACACTTAGTAAGGGACATCAAACAAGGTCCACCAGTCGTGAAGGAAGAAAACGATAAAGCGGCGGGCAAAAGACCGCGAGAGTTGAATATGGTGCACGCTGACAAAGGAAAAGGGGCAAAACGGAGTTTCTCCACGCTCGAACCCTGGATGCTAGCTACCATGACAATCGAACCACGCATAGAAGACCTGCACCTCACTACAGGAGCCTTAATCATATCCGCTGCAGTAGGGGATTACCGCATAAGGCGAATTCTGGTCGATACCGGAAGTTCAGAAGACATCATCTATGAACACTGTTTCAATAGAATGCAACTGGAAGACCAAAGGTTGCTAGAATCGGTACACGCCCCCATTAAAGGTTTCACAGGAGAAAAGGTTGACCCTATTGGTCAAATTACTTTCCCAGTCACATTTGGACAAGAGCCCCAAGAGCCCCGGGAAAGAACCATACTCCTAACATTCCTGGTGGTACGCGCTGAGTCATACCACAATGTGATTATTGGAAGGTTCACCCTGGGTAAGTTAGACGCTATAGTCTCAACGGTGCGAGGTTTCATGAAGTTCCCCACTCCGCGGGGCATTGCAACAGTATATCGAGACAAAATAGGGGAGGTACTAAGCACCAAGAAGTGTCGCCAAGGCCCCACTGGAGCTATCGGTCCAGAAAGGTGGGTGTTGAGCACACGCCACCCAGACCAAACGGTTACCATTGGAGACAGCCTCTCCCCAGAAGTTAAAAACGACTTGAAAGCACTGTTGAAAAGGAATGTTGACGTTTTTGCCTTCGAACAATCCGACATGACAGGAGTTCCCCGCGATAAGGCGGAACATAAGTTAGCAACACTCCCAGGCGTTAAGCCGGTCGCGTAAGGCAAACGCAGTATGGCCCCAGATCGAAAAGCAGCAGTTGTCAAAGAGGTACGAAAATTGGTGGAAGCCGGAATCCTCAGAGAAACGCAGTATCACACATGGGTGTCAAATCCGGTAATGGTAAAAAAGCCAGATGGTACATGGCGAATGTGCATTGATTTCAAGGACCTGAATAAAGCATGCCCCAAGGACGTATACCCGTTACCTGAGATGGACTTCAAAGTTGATTCTCTGGTCCCCTATAGGTATAAATGCTTCCTGGATGCCTATAAGGGATACCACCAAATCAAAATGTCCAAGGAAGACGAAGAAAAGACAGCGTTTCATACTGACGTGGGCATTTTTTGTTACACAAAGATGCCTTTTGGTCTGCAAAACGCCGGGGCAACATACCAGCGACTCATGGACAAAGCTTTCGAAACCCATATCGGCAGAAATCTGGAAGTGTACGTAGACGATCTTGTGATCAAGAGTAGGGAGGAGAAGCAAATGTTGGAAGACATCGAAGAAACCTTCCAAAAGCTTAGAGAATACAACATAAAGCTCAACCCCAAGAAGTGTTCTTTTGGGGTAGAAGAAGGAAAGTTCTTAGGCGTGATAGTCACCCGGGAAGGCTTCAAAGCTAACCCGGATAAGGTAGTTGCTATAAGGCGAATGCCCTCCCCTAGAACGTTGAAGGAAGCCCAAGCGCTAAACGGGCGTTTAGTGGCGATCAATCGATTCTTAGCAAGACACGCAGAAAGATCTTTACCGTTCATTAAAACATTAAAAGACTGCCTCAACAAAAAGAATTTCAAATAGACTAGTGAAGCTGAAGAAGCCCTGCAAGATATGAAGCGTTTTATCGAAAAATTACCCGTGCTTACAGCGCCATCTCCCAATGAAGTACTAAAAATGTATTTGGCAGCAGCCCATAGCGCAGTGAGCGCGGTACTCATGGTGGAAAGAGATGGGAAGCAAACTCCCATATATTACATAAGCCGAGTACTGGCGGGACCAGAAACGAGGTATCCAACCTTAGAAAAATTGGTCCTGGCCCTAGTACACGCCACTAGGCGGTTGAAAAAATATTTTCAAGCACATCGCGTGCAAGTCTTGACAAATTACCCGCTACAGCAAATTCTGCATAAGCCAGAAATCTCTGGAAGATTGGCTAAATGGGAAATTGAGATAGGCGCTTTAGATATTGAATACAGAAAACGAACAGCGGTCAAAGGGCAGGTTATCGTCGACTTCTTAGCGGAAATCCCTGATGGAGAAACCATATTGGATCCCGCCATCCGGGACATCCCGGAATCTAGCACCGCCAGACAGACCTGGAAACTTTACACTGATGGGTCGTCGAGTGAGAAAGGATCTGGGGCGGGTTTAATGCTGATAAGCCCTGACGAGATTAGACTAATGTACGCCCTACGTTTTGACTTCGAATGCTCCAACAATGAGGCAGAATACGAAGCGCTGCTTGCTGGTTTAAGAATGGCCCAATCTATGGGAGCTACACGGGTCGAGGTGTATGTTGACTCCTTGCTGGTTAATAACCAGGTTAATGAGACGTATGAAGCTAAGGATGAATCGATGGAAAGATATCTAGCAAAAACAAAGGAGCTCATGGCTTCTTTCGAAAATGTCACACTCAACCACGTTCATCGGGGAAGAAACCAGATAGCTGATGCTTTAAGTAAGCTCGCCACTTCAGGCATGGAAAAAGAAGTGAAAATAGAGACGTTACAAATGCCTTCAATCAAACCACGGAATGTCTCCGCAGTAACAGCGGAGGAACCTTGTTGGTATACTCCAATGTTAAAGTTCCTTACTAAGGGGGAGTTACCCCCCGGTAAAGGCGATGCTCAGAAAATACAAACAAAGGCGTTACAATATGAAGTAAATGGTGGCATTCTATACCGGAAGTCATATTTGGGTCCACTTCTACAATGTGTTTCCCCGATGGAAGCCAAGTACCTGATTCAAGATATTCACGCAGGCATATGCGGCTTCCACGCCGGACCCAGGGCAGTTGTAACCAAAATCCATAACGCCGGGTACTACTGGCCCGGGATGCATGAAGACGTAGTACAGGAGCTCAGAAAATGTCGTAGCTGTCAGAAATTCGCTCCCCAAACATTTAGGCCCAAAAACAACCTAATCCCGGTCACCGCAGCTTGGCCTTTTCAGAAATGGGCGGTGGATATCGTGGGACCATTCCCGTTGGCACCCGGAAGGCTAAAATACTTAATCGTGGCAATCGACTACTTTACCAAGTGGGTAGAGGCCAAACCTTTGGCTAAGATCACGGCGGATAATGCCAAAAAGTTCCTTTGGGAACACATAGTATGCCGGTTTGGATTGCCACTATATTTGGTAAGCGACAACGGTACACAGTTCACCGACAAAGTTCTGCAAGAATGGTGCGCTGAACTCCAGATACAGCAGATTTTCACATCTGTAGCGCACCCTCAAGGAAACGGCCAGGTAGAGCGGGCGAATAGAAGTTTGCTAGATGGCATAAAGAGAAGATTGGACTCTGAGGGGAGCTCCTGGGTTGAAGAACTGCCAAACGTCCTATGGGCGCACCGAACAATGCCCAAGACTAGTAATAATGAAACACCCTTTAGCCTAACCTATGGTATGGAAGCGATGATACCCGCTGAGGTGGGGTTGCCGTCACTACGTCGCCTCACCGCGGGTGATAACAACAACGATAGGCTGCTGAGGGAAGGTCTGGACTCACTTGAGCAAAGGCGTGAATCCACCGCTATCAACGAAGCAAAATACAAAAAGACATTGGAAAAGTACTACAACAAACGCGTGGCACAGCATACATTCAAAGAGGGCGATTATGTCATGCGAGACAACGAAGCCAGTAGGGCGGAGCCCACAGGAAAACTAGGACCCAACTGGGAGGGCCCCTACGTCATTCAAGAAGATCTGGGCAAAGGGGCCTATCGATTGTCCAGGCTAGATGGAACCGCCATACCCCGTAGCTGGAACATCGCTCAGTTAAAAAAATGTTACCTGTAACGTCCTGCTCCTAACAGCAAGATCAAATTTTCCTTTTCTTTTTTAATAAACAAGTGTAATCCATCCACAGCGATGTCGCTTCTTTTCATTTAAGTTGTGAGTTTAATAAAAGTTGTTTCCTTTTATCTCATTACGAAAGAATATAATAAATTTATCATCGCAAGCAAATTGCACAAAACTATAAGCAACGGTGCCCTTAAACACGAAACTATTTTCATACACATAAGTCATAGGGTCAAAATATACAGCGCTGAAAGCGGGTATCTTGGTAATAGATGCAATAACCGCTACCAAAAGATAGGTATTTTAACAAAACATACATACAAGCTATCTTATACAAAACCAAGTACTTGTCCCTATTGTTAAAAAGCCAACATATGGGAACCAAAAAAGGAAAATGTTCTAGCACCTACTTGTGGGAACAGGTCGCCATCACCTCTGCAGGGGTATGCTGCACCTTACCACAATCCAGCACAAGGGGATCAATGGTCAAGTCATCAGCTAATCCTCCAATCACCGGTGGGGATATCACCCCCGGGTTATCAGCATGATTTTTTCCAACGCGACCACCACGACGACGCTCGTACACCAAAGGGCAATGTTGAACACGGTTGGCCGAAACGAGTTGCACCAGATCATCGGCTGATAGTGACGCCATGTCAGTGTCAGCTGTGATAGCATCCTCATAAACAATACTCCGGCATGCACGATTCGCCCGGGTAGGAACGACATTAGGTCTTCTTCTCCTCCGAGTCATTGATTTCGTCACCAGAGTTTGTAGTTGAACCAAGCCATCGGCAGCATCTAATCGACGGAAAATATCAGAGAGTCTTTGCTTATAGCTTCTACGACTCATATCTTTGAGTTACCAAATTTAGAAAAAAGAAACAAAATTTATAGAAGGGCAAACAGTTTTGACAGAGATGACGACAGCAGTATTAATGGCAAATGATCATTACAGGTCAAATCGCCGTATTTCAGAAGAAAGGTGGCTACATGCATCATGAGTTAGCATTTAATACCTGACAAATTACGTGGATAGGTTCACAAAAACCAAGGCTAAATAGTGTCATTACAAAAGCCACAAAAGTTTAAAACACATGAGCAAAATAAAAATATTTATGCTTCCTCAGACTCTTCCGCAGGGTCCAGCATCATACGCAGAGATTCTATACCCTCCTCATTCACCTTATTCACTAAGTCAGCATACACAGACAGCGGCTCGTTGTATACCGTCTCCAGTGCATCAGCCATTTCACCTTCAAATTTGCCCCTAGCCACATGAAAGTCAGAAGACATCCTATCTGATTGTTTACAATCGAAATATCCTTGGTAAACGCCATTGTGGTGACCAGACTTATAGGCAGCGGCGGAAAGACGGTCTATCAGAGAGGTAAAGGGCGCTGATTGGCGACAATACTCAAACGCTCCTACGAGCCCGGTGGTGATCAGCCAATTTATGTCGCCCCATAAAGCGGCCAGTTGACTGGTCAATCCCTCCACCTCAACATTTGCTTGATCCAAAGCACTCTCCACCTCCTTTAGGCGTGTGGCGGAAGATCGGTCAAGGGTATTCCATTCAAGCAGAAGGGAATCACAACGCTGTTGGAGTTCTCTAAGTTGCCCTTCCCGCTCTTCCAACTCCGCTTGTCTTGCCTGAGCTTTGGCTTTCAAAGCCTCTATCTCAACGGTCAACGCTTGATAGCGTTCCTGCACCTGTGACACAAAATCAGTGTCAATTCGAAATTTATCCACAAGAGCAGTCATTTCGGATCTCACCTTCTGAGCCTCACTAACAGCTTTACGCTCTAGCTCCTCCTGCACGGTTTTAGCATGAGCAATAACCCGGTCCTTCTCCGCTATATCCCGGGCCCACACAAGCCGCTCTTCGACAAGGTGGGCAGTAACCCTCTTTAAATCATCCTCGGCCTTGTTTTTCTCCGAGACAAACCGACTCTCCCTCAGTCCAGCAGCCTGAAGTTGACTCTCCAGACGGTATTTCTCATCCTTCAGTTCCTCAATAGCGGCTTGGGCTCGGTGGAGCTCATTATTGTCATGCATCCACCGACGTCGGATCTCCGTAAGCCTCCTGGGTTGGCTAACAGAATCCACAATAGCGGAATTCATCAAGTTCTCGTTGTTCAGCCCTTCTACATATGCCACCTCCGCCGGAGGCTAAGCCTGCTCAACCCAATGTTGAACCACCGGAGGGAAGATTAACCTGGACGATTCCGCAATTTTCCACTGAGGTTGATAGCGTTTGTCCCGGTTGTTGGGATCCCAGTTGATGGTAGGTAAGTATAGATCATCTCCCAGGCGGGCCCCATCGTCGGCAATGCCACTGCTTGACCCGCCAGTATCACCAGCGGCACGGTCCCCAGCACTTGTCGCCTCATGAGTAGAGGATGTAGCAGGAATCTCTTTCCCAACAGTTGAAAAAATAGTCAAAAGAGAGGCAAACACAGGGGAAAGAGTGACACTGGAGGTTAGCGGTGTGGAAGCAGGACTCGCTGTTACAGTCACAGCAGCGGTAAACGTGGGCGGCGGCATAGCACAGCTAACGGCGACAGACGGACTCACCGATGGTGTGGGTTCCGTTTGGTTGCTATCAGTGGGAATTACCGCCTCCATAGATGACAGGGGCATGGCTGTCACAGGGGAAGTCTGAACCGCGCCAGTAGTCCCTGTATTAAAAACACATTTTAGTTGCATAAAGCATCTAATTAATAAACCAAAGGTGTAAAACTTATACCAGTTGGTATGGCATAGGCGGCCTGCGCGGCTTCAAACGCCGGCAGTTTCGGAGCGTGAAATGTCTTTCGTTTTTTCAATGCATGGGTAGGGCTGGTGATTTCAGTTGTAGTAACCATTTCACCCTTGGTAATCGCCGCACCACTAGCAGATGACATGGTCATCCCAGTCGCTATATATTTCCTCCCGGTAATCTTTATCCGGGTGGGTTTTTTCTCCGGATTCACAACGTCAGTATCCCCGCCGATGCTAGAGGAGGCAAGGTAGGCAGTAGGATCCGCAGGAAGGGCGGGTAACAAAAATTGATCAAGGTGAATTTTTAACACATCCGGCTCTTGTTCACTAAGTACGTGGTCGGCGTCCCTCAATGCCAGGTGCCGCGGAGGATCGACAAAGTCAAATAAGCTCCATTCTCCTGAAAAGGGCACATTTAAGCAAATGGTAATATACAAGATTAACAAAGCATCAGGCATACCTTCATCATCCCTTTGAAATGAGGGATACTGTTTGATATCACGCCACAACAGACTCATCCCCGCCATTACCAGGGCCCCTTCCATAATCAGTGTACATTCGAAAGGGCGATCACACAATCTTGTATATAGGGCATTTGCAATATAAGCATCTTCAGGAGGACTGTCGTCCTTAACTTTGTCCTTCGGCCCCATGTTTCTCCAATACATGTCGCCAGGAATCACAGAGCTGTCAATGTAGAAAAATTTCTTTTTCCGATCTTTGTCTCTGGAGCTGGTAGGGATTTCCCTCAGACAAGAAGCCTCAGTGTCTCTTCGATCGAAAGTAAAGAAGGGGGGTTTCCACACAAGCACGAAGAAAGCCCTAAAAACGATGAGTTCCGGTATGTGCCCTAAAGCCACACACGCAAATTCAAATTGACGAAGTTTCACTAACCCTAGCGGATGTATTTAGGAAATGTGAATGTGGTAGTAATCAAGCACGGATTTGAGAAATTTAGTGATGGGCAACCGGAAATTGCAGAATTTGAAAAAATCACTGAATAATGTGATTTTCCCCTTTCTCAGTGGAAAGGCTGTGTCCGTTTTTGACGGTAATAAGGGATTCCACTCAGCCCTGATCCCATAATCTTGCACAAGGTTGTTGTAGGATACAACTCCCCGTTTGCATAATAGGGTTTCGGAGCCCGCGGAGGCAGAGGAAGAAGATTCAACATTCTTAGAGGCCATTTCGTTTGAAAGAGGGGAAGTGAAAGAGGGTGTTCTAGAAATTGGAACCCAACCCTCGTCAAAAGGGATGCTATTTATATGATAACTTTACAAAATTCAAAATGGAAAATGTACAGACATACGCGTCATAACAGGGTAACCCAAGTTGTTACCCCAATGATGGCTTAACTGTCACATCCTGTCACATCGCCGCCATTTTCTCATATCGCATTTATGGCACCATAAGTTTTCCTTACATAGGATATACTTTCTTTTTTTTTCTCTAGTCCGATTTCATGAATTACATTTCATAACTTCGGATTGGGGGGACATGACGAGGTATGACCCCAATCGGATAATCCAACCCGGTCATTACCTATTATTTTATTATAAATAAACAATTATAAATATTTGTTCTAGAATATTCCATTCTGTACGGATAGGATACGCAACTAAATCTCCAACTTTTTGGGAAGATCATGTAAATCCCTAACTTATAGGAGCTCACCTAAGTTAAGGGAAACCCTAATCATAAACTATAAATAGAGGTAAACGTGTAAGGTACAGATCATCGAACTCTCAAACAACTTCTTTCTCTCTTCATACTTTTATACTCCCAAACCCGAGACTTATTCTCACGCCGGAGGGTGGTTACAGGAATAACCCCATTCCTGTAACGAGTCCTAACGGTGTTTCTGTTTTGCAGTTTGCCCGTTCGGATCATTGATACTTGAAGTCTTCATCGGATACTACCGTAAGGTCAGTGTTTCTTCAGTCATTTTAGAAACTATTTTAACCGAATAGTTCTAACCGGGTTAATTGTTATATAAGGAATTCTATTTAAAAACATAACCTAGTTAGTTATTTAACTAAACTATAAGGGACTAACCAGTCATTTTATGAAACTTGAACTTTAGGGACTGAAATGGTTATTTCTGAAACTTATTTAACCAAAATAACTAACTGGGTTAAATTTTACAAAAGGTTTCCATGATTAAAGACTAACCCAGTTAGTGGTTTTAACTATATAAGGGACTGTTATGCCTTTTTCTAAAACACAGGGACTAAAGTGTAAATTTTAAAATAAACACAAAAATGAAAAATAACCGCTCAAACGGGGGGGATCGAACTCGGGACCTTTCGCTTAACAAACGACATTGTGACCGGTCGGGTTAAGCCCTCATCCGGTAATATCATGGATTTATATTATATATATAATCACTTTAATATTTAATTATATATTCAGACCTGCAACCCGCTGTGTTGCCGGATTTCGACCAAACCACGTGTTTGGTGGTTTTCACTGCCCGATATCCTTGCAAGCGGAATCCTACATCGAAACTTACTCCCCCACGCGTTTAATTTCACCCAAGAACATGCCTGACATCGCATGATCAGAATTTAAAAAAAAAATTCAAGTGAGTTTAATCCCACTGTTATTTGTCGATTCCTGGTCGAATTGAAGTGTTATAAAGAATCACTGAACCCCTACGAATCCTCTACACCCCTCAAACTCACTTAATCAGCTCGAAAATACTGGAATTCGAACCTGCTACTCTCGCCGGAACTGTCACTCGTCGGATTTAGTCGAACCACCACTTCAATCGATACCGGTTCTATTTTCCTGCTTCAATTAGTTCAATTATGTTTATATATTGATTCCACAAAATTAATTTGAATATAAACATGGTTTTAATCGAAATCGGAAGGGTTTGACTTTTGGGTTGACTTATTTGGGGAGGATGACTGAAATTCTTATATTTTTTTATTATTTTTTTTAAAAACAGTTTATTCTTTAAAAATTCATAATAAATCGATTTTAATTATTTAAAATCTAAAAAATTTCAGTATAATTATTTTAATTACTGATCTTTCTAAAAATATTACTTTCACAGTTATTTTTTATAAATTCAGATTTTATATGATATAAATCAGTTAAATCACTTAATTTCATAATGCATACTTAATTCATATTAAATCAAATTTTTAGAAATAAAATCTGAAATTTTTATGATAATTATATTAAGTGATAAAGTTTACAAAAATAATTTTGTTACTAATATTTTATATAATTTTGATATTTATATAAATAAATCAGTATTTACATTTAAAAGTATAGTTTAATTTAATATATTTAGATTATATAACTATATAATTTTTCTCCGAAATTATTTTTATGATATTATATGCATTATTCTGAGTTTACATAAATTTAGTTACTGTCTGATTATTTACAGATTATTTTACATAATTAAATCAGTTGAATCACTTATTTATGTAGTTAAATTTAATTAGATTAAATTAAATAACTATATATAAATTTTTTTGCCTGAAAATACTTTTGTAATAAAATATGCACTTTTCTGAGTTTGTTAAAATTCAGAAACTGATTTATTTATGTTACTAATTTATTTAGACAATTAAACTTTATAATCTTGTTTACTGATATTTTAACCATTTTTCCATTTATTCATATAAAATTATTCAAAGGCCAAGATAATTATTTTTAATCAGTAATATTTATGTCATGTAATTGAAGATGTTATCCTTAATTTTTCTGACTTAAATTAATTATTTAGGTAATTAATTATATAATGGCAATTTTTGAGTTAAATATATCTATATTTGTTTTAATTATACAAATATTATTTCTATGTCCATTATTTATATAACTTAATTATTTGTGTAAAAGATATTTTCTTAAATAATCCCTTAAATTATAACCATACTTCCTTGTCTTCACCAATTATGATTGTTTAAACCCGTAGTTACCATCCTAGTCAAACCGTACGAACA
Organism: Helianthus tuberosus; assembly: GCA_030545235.1. Classification (NCBI taxonomy): domain Eukaryota; kingdom Viridiplantae; phylum Streptophyta; class Magnoliopsida; order Asterales; family Asteraceae; genus Helianthus; species Helianthus tuberosus. The sequence continues at coordinate 33,443,121 of CM060393.1, forward strand.
CGATAAACACAGTTTCCCATTTATACAGTTGCACATGTTACCCATTGTTGATGCCAATTTCCGTGTTTCGTGCATGTTCAAATACAATTAGAGTGACGTAGAAATCTTGTTCCCGCAGAACTCTTACCATTACTTGTTTGGAAATTATTCGCAAACAAGGTGAGTTCATAGTCCCCATTTTCTTTTACAATATTTTTGGGATGAAACATATGAAATAATGTGATACAAACTAATTTACATTTTGTGGCTATCTTGATTGTTTCTTGCAATTGCTTGATACTTGTTGCTTAACACATTACATTCATTAACTCCGTACAAGCCCATCGGTAATATTATAGCGCTATAGGTGTGACGCCTCATCCTAACTTCCAGATCACTTGTTGTTGTTGTTGTTCATGTTAGTACATACGTTTGTAGCTTCCGTCAGCATGTAGTCATGTTTTGTGTTTGTGTGTCTTTGTAAAACAATATGTAATGAATATGTGTAGATAAGGACGACAACTCAGGAAACGGGACTTTAATGTAAAGTGTTGGTTTTGTTATATAGTGTCATCCGATCGGATTACCATCCGATCGGACAGCACTCATCTGACCGGTTAGCTTGTTATCCGATCGGACAGGATGTCATCCGAACGGATAGCTTGCTATCCGAGGGGACAACACTCACCACTTCCTGAGTTGCCTATATATAGCTCGTCCGGGTATCTCATTTAGAACTTTTTGACTCGAGCTAGAACCGAATCAGTGTGTCTGACTTCTACCAGAACTGTATAACTTTCAAGAATGACTAATAGAAAGATCAGACTGTGTTTAAACGTTGAATTCTGTGTTGAACAATATGTGATTTGTCATAATGGATTCCGCACATTAGACAAAGACGATTCATCCAGTTCCTCAAGATCAGATCCTGTGCAAAGGGACCTACAGTTCACATTTTTGCAAATTCGGAAGTTTGGATGATAGATCCGTGTTTACGTCTACAAGGTTTGAATGTTCCACCAAGCATACTTGTATTACTCATTTTGCTAAGATATATCAAATGCCATATGGTTAAACATTTTATTTCATTATCACATTATTTATTTATTTCCAAACTAACCAAAACCTATGAATTCACTCAATCGTTTGTTGACCCAAGTTGTTTTTAACATATGTTTCAGGTGAAAATGTTTGAAGTTAACTTTTGCAAGGATTACATAGGATTGCTCAAGACAAGTGCCTTAGCTTAAATAAAAACAAAGACTTTTGTGAACAATGTGTTGTATTTGTTTTGTACTAGTTTGGATGTGAATGCAATCCTATCAACCAACTTAATTATATTTCAACTTTAATTAAATCACCATGTGCTTCTATGCATTCTACCAAGTTTCGTGATGCCCTCGACGTTTCCGCCTCCGGTCAGGGTGTCACATTTTAAACATTATATAACTAAAAACATTTCATAATATATGAATATGTACAAAATTATATAATGGAAAGCTGCGAATATGACGTGTTGGAATAAGTACATGAAAATTTAAGTGGTAATTAAGAGCTCGTAAGTATGTATAAATGTAGTACTGTATGCATGTATGAATGTAATTCACTATGTATATACGTAGGAATGATTTCAATACATTTGAGTATTGACGAATACTAATGATGTGTTTTGAGATTGGAATGTAATGCAGGTATGAGAACATCGGGTTCATGAGGTAACGATGTCAAACTCGGAACAAGAAAATACGAGAGGATAGTAGAATGAATCTAATCTTCTATTGTTAAATGTTATGCAATATTAAACTATATAAGAATCCTGTCTTATGATATTGTTAACGACTAATGGTTAAGTTGTATGTGATGTCCATAGGTACTACACAGAATTCTTCTACCTCTAACGAAGGGAAGCGGACATGGATCGAGTCGAGAGCAAGGATTGTACGGAGAGAACAGTTACATAGCTTTAATTATGTAACGCCTTAAAGTGTTAATTAAAAGTGAATGTTGTATATTTCTTTTAGTTAATGTTTGACATTTTGTATTTAAGCCGTCATGTGAGTAATATGTCTAATAAAGAAAGAAAATTTTAAGGCATTTTTTCCGCTACACCGTTTGTAAGATATTACGTGTCAGGGTGTTACAGTTTCCAAGAGAAATTCAGTAGAGATATATATTATTCACAGTCATGAATAATAAGATAATAACTGAAATTAGTTAAATATAAACTTGGACGAAAAGAACCATCCAAGTAAGTATTCTCAATAAAGATTCAATTGAGAAAAGTAATGATCACATCGACGAATGTGATTGTATAAATGGTTATAAAAAGGAACATTGTAAGTGTTCAAGGATAAAACAGGTAAATCTGGTAATTGTTAATTGGCAATTAAATAAAGTTTTACCAATTGAAATAAATCGAGAGATTACTTACATGGGACGTGAGGTGGTAATTATAATAAGGTCATGTGTACCATGTGTTGATCGCTTACTCTGGCCAAGTAAGTAGTGAACACATGATATCATGAGCTTCTTATAATAAGCACAGTTATGTCCGATGTGGTAAGGTCAAGACGAATGAAAAAAAAAGTTAGAAGAACCTTGGGGTCAAGAAATCTTATGGGCATCTTCGTATAAATGTTTTCCGAGTGAATCATAAAAACGATGTATGGCGCGCATAGAAATAAATGACCTAAGGGAATTCTTGAAATAGGTCATTATGGACGAAAGAGCCATGGTTGACAAAAAGGGCATGTAAAACCAAATTGTAAATGACCCGCGAGGTCATAGAAACGAAGGTATTGCCAATACACAAAAACGATCGAAGTCATTGACTTTGGTCGTACTAAAGAAAAGATGATAATGTTAATCATCATTCAGAATCTATAAGACCGTAAAGCATGGTCACATTAAGAATAAAGGTTTGGTTAAATAAAGCGATGGATTTCGCTAAGACAACCAACCAAGTCAAAATGAAGTCTTAATGCATACCTAAATGGTTGCATTAATAATGACTTCGGCAAATCACTCGGTTGATGGGTAGGAAATTAAACACATGCGTAAACCAAGAGATGGGAATACGGATTGAAAGTCAAAGGACTTGGATAATGAGTTATGACTAAAAGACTATAAAATTTCACAAATAGATATTTTGAATAAAAAAATGTTCAACTATTTTGAGGTTGAACGGGTTGAATAAAGAAGAAAGTTTGATTGTTTAAAAGTGATGGATTTCACATTAACAAGTCAAACGGGTTGAATACAAGATAATGCCGGATGGCATAAATAATCGCAAGCCGGATAACGGTAGCGTTAAACGCAAAAGAATAATGAGCCCGGTAATGGGTGTAACACCCCAAAAACAGGTTCGGTAATCAAACCCCGTTAATACTAAAATGTGACAACCCGAGTTTTCAAGGTCTTTCCTCGCAACTGCGTTTTCTTAATTCGTTGCGTTCTTTTATGTGCACCTTGTTATTTGATTGTAAATTGTTGTTTAAGTGTTAATTGATTAAATGTTAAACATGGACTTTGTGAAATATGTGATATGCTATCATATATATGTTTTCATGTACATGACGAAATCTGTGGGGGATTTCGCCACAACATGTCTCGACGAAAACCCAAGGGTTTTCGCCATGGCCATCACGACGAAATCTAGGATTTCGCCGGTCCAGATTTTGTCGAAGCCCATTAAGGGCCCAGTTCATTCAAGTGTGTATATATTACGTGAACTGTTACATTCGTGAAACAACTGGCCGAATAGAAAACCCTAGAGCACCTCTTTTCCTGTGCGACGGCAACTGCAACCTTCAGAGCCTTTCTTTCCGATCAATCCATTAGTTTTTCTATCCCGGTTAGTATTTAACCCTTGCATGATTGTTTGCTTGAAATCTTCATTAACTGTTTAATTGAAAACACTGTTTGCGGTTGCGAAGTAATGCGTAGATCATGTTCGATTTGATGATATATATATATATATATATATCTGAATGTTTAAGTGAATGGATGATATAGTTTGTATGAATCAACAATCTGATAACATGTAATATGTGGCTAGGGGTGATGATTGAATGATGATTCTGATTGTATGATGATTGAGTAATTTATGTGATTGTATAAATTAATCTGATTGGGTGATTGATTGATGAGGTCGACGTAACTGTTAAACGATAGTAAGGGTTTCTGAGTTGCGTACTGTTGATGATGATCATGCTTTGCCCGACGAAAACCCTGTCCCGACGAACATTCAATGACGACGAAAACCCTTTGAGATTTCGTCGCTCAAGGGATTTCGTCGCCTGGGGGTTTTCGCCGATGGGAGTTCGCGACGAACAGGGATGTTCGTCAAGTTGGGAAACAATCACAGTAACTCAGTTAAGTCTATTAAGTCTGTTAATGGATAACTATGTTAGAATAGACTGAGAAATCAATTATGTGAAGCATGAATTGTATGAAGTTGAAATAACTGTTTACGTGTTACATGATGTTAACTGCCAAGCACACTTTGTGATGTTAGATTGCATGTGAGTCATTACGAACATAAACTGATTGTGTATACGTGCATACTATAGGCTTTGACTGAATTGTTTGTGCACAAGTAGTTAAGCATAATGAGCAAACAGAGGTGAGTTCACACTCTTTCTAAAGCATGGGATTCCCGGTGGTTGGGAATGGGTTAAAGAACTAAAACGGAACCTATATATCCTCCTTGGGTAGGATATGTACCGCTATCCTCCAAGTGTAGGATGCCAATATTAATCCTGTGTATTCTCCTTGGGTAGAATACGTACGTTCGTCCTCCTTGGGTAGGACAACAACCTTAAACTTACTAGACAAAACTCTATCATGAAGTCCCTCATTTTTATATCGACTTAATCGTCGGGCCAATGGCGAGCGGGTCATTAGTTGATAGCGCTATTAGGGTTGACAAGCCTCACACCGTGCCGGTAGGATGGGCGTGTACTAATGGATCTGGGCACTCAGTCAATGATGATAGACATTGACTTAGGGCACAACTTACTTTCGTCAGGTCAGTTGTCGATATGGTAACGGTCTAGTGGTTCACATGGGGAAGCCCCAACTGATTATGGATATGGTTTGGGAAACAAAGATACTGGTTAACTCGTGGTTTACGAAGCAACTTATGGTTTTCAAAACAAACTTTTAAAACTAAACAACCAACTGTGAACTCGCTCAACTTTGTTGTTGACTCGTTGTTACTTACCTTGCAGGTCGTTAGGTATTTATGGAGCTTGCACGAGGATAATTGATCGTTGTGGGGCATGGACAGTGGTGTGCCATGTTAAACATTTGAAACATTTAGACTTACGCTTTGGTTTTCAACATTTTGCTTCCACTTACAACTTAACTATGTTTTGATTGGACACCAATTATATTGTGTTGGATTTTATATTTACGTACATGCTTTGTTTAATATGATTGGTGGCTTGATCCTGGTCATGTCACGCCTCCAAGCGGTGATCCTACTCTCAGCCGCTCAGGCAGGAGGTATAACCTTCCATTGCAGCTTACTCTAGGATCTTTAGATCCTACTCTCATGAACCAACACTTGTGCTTATTTTGTCTCTTCTTACTCGCACGTCAGGTCAACATGCTCAGCCTCCTGTGTGTACTTTCAAAACTTTTATGGACTGCCGACCTACTACTTTCAACGGCACTAAAGGAGCTGTAGGCCTCCTCCACTGGTTCGAGAAGCTCGAATCTGTCTTCGAGATGTGTGAATACCCTGAGGCTCGTAGGGTGAAGTATGCTACTGGTACTCTCGAAGGTGTAGCACTCACGTGGTGGAATGCTCAGGTCCAAATGCTGGGGTTGGTTGTTGCTAATGCCACCCCATGGAATGACTTCAAGGATTTGATCAAAGATGAATACGGAAATCGTGATGACATCCACAAGCTGGAAGTGGAGTTCTACAACTTAAAAATGACGGGGTCTGAAATAGAGGCATATACGAAGAGATCGAACGAGCTGGCTATCTTGTGTCCTACTATGGTGGATCCTCCTATCAAACGTATCGAGCTGTACCTTAAAGGTTTAGTGCCTGAGATCCAGAGCCTAGTGGCTGCAGCAAACCTCGCCTCTATCCAGCAAGTTATTCGTTTGGCTCATCGTCTCACTGATCAGGCAGTTGAGCAAAACAGGCTGCCGAAGCATATTGGTGCTACTACTACTACTTCTGATGCCCCCAACGACAACAAGCGTAAATGGGATGGAGCCTCCAACAAGGGTTCGACTTTAGCTCAGTCTCAGCAGCGAAGGACTGATGACTACAAGAGCCCTGGTCAACAATCTTCGGGTAGTCAGGGGCAGGGTGGATACAGAGGAAACCACCCCAAGTGCAACCGATGCAACATGCATCATAGTGGGCCGTGCAATAAGGGTTGTTGTCAGAGGTGTAACAAGCTTGGTCATGAAGCTAAGGATTGTAGGGGTGCACGACCGGCAAATCAGAATCGTCAACAACAGCCACCAGCTCCACATAATCAACAGCAACAACAACAGGGTAACAGGGGATGCTATTAGTGTGGTGCTGAAGGTCACTTCAAGAGAAACTGCCCCCAGTTGAACCAGAATCATAACAACAACAATAATCAGGGGAACGGGAACAATAACGAGGGTAACAATGATGGCAACGGTGCCAGGGGACGTGGCGCTATTTTGATCGATGTCGTAAGGTCGGTCAAAAATATAATTAAAAAGTGTCCTATTCACCTTTTACTAGTAAAGGGCAAGTAGGGTGTCGAATCCACGGGGAATCGATGGAAAGTGTAAAAGTTTGTTGTTTTAATTATCATCTATTCTAAACTATTTGCTTTTTGCAGTTGAGAATGATTGCGAAAACAAATGTAAATTAGAGTTGTAAACAATTATGAGAAAATGACCAATCTCCGGGTTTTCAGGTTATGTAGAAAATCGGTTTATTTAGTTACCACTATTTGTAAATCACATAGACATGATTTGATAAACGTGTTTTGATAAATAATTAATGGACAATAAATTTGATTGCAATGATCCACGATCGAAACCGAAAGATTGATGCAAATAAATAGTAGTCCAATTAATTACCAATTTTAGATTTCATAAACATAATAAATTCAATGATTAAAGATTTAAAACAATGACAATCTAGAATTTAATCCCGATCGTTGATGAACAAACCAAATAATTGATGAACTCAAATGATTACGATAATAAAATATTGTTTAATCAAAACAACAAACAATAGAAACGACTAACCGAATGTTTAATCGAATCCGAATCCAAAAAGTCGTAACAATAAACAACCCAACGTTTCGTACATAAACCCTATTCTCGGAGACGGTCACGGGACAACTAGCAGCTCATGATGCTCGAACAACCTTCAATGGCTTGAACGAATAATGAAATGGTAGTTGATTGTCGGAGGATGATCGATGATGATTAAATGTTGATGTGTGTCCTCATTTGAGAGCTCCCACTTTTCTTTTTATAAGGCCATCCGTAGTCATAACGCCCTTTTGTGGGCGTTATGCGACACGTGGCGCGCCACGTCAGCGTGTGGGCGTTATGGGGCCTTATGCATTTAAGCCCGTAGTCATAAAGCCCATACCCATCATTACCTATTTAATCATTTTCAGTTTTATTAATTATTTATAAAAAAGTTTGCTTGTTTCTGATTGGTCCAATTTTGAAAAGCATCTCCATACCGCCCCCACTCCCGCGCGATAATTATAGCGCTGCCCCCAATTTTCTGAAACATGGCGCCCGGCGTTTTGGTGTTCCGGGGCGTTTTCCGGTCATGGCGCCGGGCATACCGCCCACTACGTATGCTCTAATGTCCAAAACGTGGTATTATGAAAGCATTAATTGTGTTCACATTTAAAGGTTACACTTTGCACCCTTTGTATATTTGTGATGTTAGTAATATGGCCCCCAAGAATCGAGTGTATGGAAGTCTTTATGGCTGCCCAATATTCGATGCTAAGTAATGATGAAATTCCCAAAAGTCTTTTATGGCTTCCAATACTTCGTGTAGCCTTCAATATCAATTGCCTTTTAATTACCCACTTCCTTTGTAGTCTTCGTTGGTCCTTCACAATTGAATGCAATGCAATTTAATTCACGTTCAACATTGATTTAATTAAAAAGTAATTAAGCACATTTATTTCCATTAAATTATTTGATGCAAAATTTACGAATCTTTTATTTTGTATTTTGACAAATTGTATCCTTTTTATATTATCATTTTTTTCTCTTATTAATAGAATCACTTTAACTCAGTTTCCACCTCGTTGAATACCTATGAAGCACAAAAACACCAATACTCGATAAACAAATAACAAATAATAATTAACATACTTAACACACCTAAAACCGACTCAAACTAATGTAAACTACTACGTATTTCGACTCTACATCAGACGTGCTTTCGTGCTGGGTCAAGGTGACGCGAGGAACGATCCCAACGTGGTGATGGGTAAGTTTCTTCTGGATGACTTCTTTGTTACTGTTTTATTTGATTCGGATGCTGATACTAGTTATGTGTCCCTAAAAGTTAGTCAACTGCTTAAGCGTACCCCAACACTTTTGAACACCAAGCACATGGTAGAACTAGCAAACGGTAAAAGTCTTGAGGCCACACACATAGTTAAGGGTTGTAATCTCGTCTTAGCTGGTCAGACCTTCTCTATCGATCTTATCCCCATTATTCTTGGTAGTTTCGACATTGTTATTGGAATGGATTGGTTATCCCAACATCGAGCAGAGATCCTTTGCAAGGAGAAGATCGTCCGCATTCCTCGTTCAGGTGAAGAGCCTTTGGTGATTCATGGCGACAAGAGTGGTGCTGTGGTGGGCATCATCTCTTTCCTTAAGGCCCAGAAATGTTTGCGAACTGCTATTTTAGCCCTCGTTACTGACACCTCAAAGAAAGAGAAGAAGGTAGAAGATATTCCGATTGTACGTGACTTTCCTGAGGTGTTTCCTGAGGAATTACCTGGTCTTCCGCCTCATCGTCAGGTTGAATTTCAAATCAAGCTAGCTCCTGGAGCAGCACCCATAGCTCGAGCACCTTATCGTTTAACTCCATCAGAACTTGAAGAACTGTCCGCACAACTACAAGAGCTCTTGGACAAGGGTTTTATTTGTCCAAGCTCTTCGCCTTGGGGAGCCCTAGTGCTATTTGTGAAAAAAAAGACGGTACCTTCAGAATGTGTATTGATTACCGCGAACTCAACAAGGTGACCGTGAATGATCGCTATCCTCTTCCACGCATTGATGACTTATTCGACCAGTTGCAAGGGTCGAGTTTCTACTCAAAGATTGACCTGAGGTCAGGCTACTATCAACTTAGAGTCCGAGACGAGGATATCTCTAAGACAACATTCAGGACTCGTTATGGGCATTACGAGTTTCTGGTTATGCCTTTTGGATTGACAAACGCACCTGCGGTCTTCATGGATCTCATGAACAGAGTGTGCAAGCCTTACCTGGATAAGTTTGTTATTGTTTTCATCGACGACATTCTGATATACTCGAGGAGTCAGGAGGAGCACGAGCAACACCTGAGGCTTATTTTGGAACTTCTTTGAACAGAGCAGTTGTATGCCAAATTCTCGAAATGTGACTTTTGGTTACATGAAGTCCATTTCCTTGGTCACATGGTAAACAAGGATGGGATTCATGTTGATCCATCCAAGGTAGACTCGATCAAGAATTGGCCTGCACCCAGTACACCAACAGAAATCCGCCAATTCTTGGGTTTGCAGGGCTACTACAGAAGGTTTATCAAGGATTTCTCCAAGATTGCGCAACCTCTCACCTCACTAACTCAGACAGGTGTCACCTATCGTTGGGGTGATGCACAGGAATCTGCATTTCAGCATTTAAAAGATAGACTTTGTAGCGCACCAATTCTCTCATTGCCTGAAGGCACAGATGATTTCGTGGTTTATTGCGACGCGTCCATCCAAGGACTTGGTTGCGTGTTGATGCAACGTGACAACGTCATTGCTTATGCGTCGCGACAACTTAAGGTTCACGAAAAAAACTACACTACTCTCGATCTGGAGCTGGGAGCAGTTTTTTTTGCTCTTAAGATATGGAGACATTACCTGTATGGTACCAAGTGCACCATTTACACCGATCACAGGAGTCTCGAGCATATCTTCAAGCAAAAGGAGTTAAACTTGCGACAACGTCGATGGGTCTTGCTCTTGAATGATTATGAATGTGCTATCAAATACCATCCGGGCAAGGCCAATGTTGTGGCCGACCCCCTCGGTCGAAAGGAGACTACACCTAAGTGAGTGCGTGCGTTACAACTTACCATCCATTCTAGTCTTCCTACTCAGATACGAGATGCTCAGGTTGAAGCATTGAAAGCGGAGAACATCAGGGCGGAGTCCCTACGAGGATCGAGGAAACGGTTAGAGCAAAAGGAGAACGGCGCCTACTATGTAAACGGGCGCATCTGGGTTCCACTTTATGGAAATTTACGCGAACTGGTGATGGATGAAGCACATAAGTCTCGTTACTCAGTACATCCTGGTTCGGATAAGATGTACCACGACCTAAAGACTACATACTGGTGGCCTAGCATGAAAGCCAACATAGCAACTTATGTCAGCAAATGTTTGACTTGTGCGCGAGTCAAGATCGAATATCAGAAACCATCAGGCCTACTTCAACAACCAGAGATACCAATATGGAAATGGGAGCAAATTTCCATGGATTTTGTTACTGGCCTACCTAGATCACAACGAGGAAACGATACTATTTGGGTGATAGTGGATCGATTGACTAAGTCTTCGCACTTTTTGGCTATAAAAGAAACAGACAAGTTTTCTAGTTTAGCAGACGTTTACTTAAAGGAAGTGGTTTCGAGGCACGGGGTGCCAACCTCTATTATTTCCGATCGAGATGCACGTTTTACTTCCGAGTTATGGCAAGCTATGCACAAGTCCTTTGGCTCACGTTTAGACATGAGCACCGCTTATCATCCACAAACGAATGGGCAGTCTGAGCGCACCATCCAAACCCCAGAAGACAAGCTTCGAGCGTGTGTAATTGATTTTGGCAATGGTTGGGAAATACACCTCGCTTTGGTGGAGTTTTCGTATAACAACAGTTACCACAGCAGCATCCAGGCTGCTCCGTTTGAGACATTGTACGGGCGTAAATGCCGATCACCTCTTTGTTGGGCAGAGGTTGGCGACAGCCAGATCACAGGTCCAGAACTCGTCGTCGACACGACAGAAAAGATTGCTCAGATACGACAACGAATGGCGGCGGCTTGTGACCGTCAGAAAAGCTACGCTAATAAGCGTAGGAAACCCCTAGAATTCCAGGTCGGGGACCGACTTCTACTTAAAGTCTCACCCTGGAAGGGTCTGGTTCGTTTTGGTAAACGAGGCAAGCTAAACCCACGTTATGTCGGACCTTTCGAAATCACTGAACGAATTGGAAAGGTCGCTTACAGATTGAATCTACCTGAAGAGCTCAGTGGAGTTCACAACGTATTCCGCGTGTCAAATCTGAAGAAATGTCTATCAGGTGAGACCCTCATAGTTCCTTTGAAGGAGCTCACAATCGACGATCAGTTGCGATTCGTCGAGGAACCAGTAGAAATCACAGACCGAGACGTTAAGATTCTCAAGCGCACCAAAATACCTTTTGTTCGAGTTCGTTGGAACTCCCGTCGTGGCCCAGAGTTTACCTGGGAACGAGAAGACCAAATGAAACTCAAGTATCCCCAGTTGTTCAAGAACAATGAAACCACTACTGAGGCTGAAGCAACTGCGAAATTCTGGGATGAAATTCCAAACCAACGGGGGGATGAAGTGACACCCCAGGAAACCACGCAACCTATCTAGCCTCCTCAGTAACTACGTGCTAAATTTCGGGACGAAATTTCTTTCAAGTTGGGGATGATGTGACAACCTGTGTTTTCAAGGCCTTTCCTCGCAACTGCATTTTCTTAATTCGTTGCATTCTTTTATGTGCACCTTGTTATTTGATTGTAAATTGCTGTTTAAGTGTTAATTGATTAAATGTTAACATGGACTTTGTGAAATATGTGATATGCTATCATGTATATGTTTTTATGTACATGACGAAATCTGTGGGGGATTTCGCCACAACATGTCTCGATGAAAACCCAAGGGTTTTCGCCATGGCCATCACGACGAAATCTAGGATTTCGCCGGCCCAGATTTCACCGAAGCCCATTAAGGGCCCAGTTCATTCAAGTGTGCATATATTACGTGAACTGTTACTGTAACACCCCATGTTTTCACGAGTGAAAGTCAAAGTCAAAGTCAAAGTCAAAGTCAAAGTCAAAGTCAAAGTCAACGACCGATTTCGCGCAACTTGACTCGTAGAAATGTTTTTATGTTAATTATATTATGTGGAGTAAGTGTTGTTACTTGCAATAATCGAATCGTGTTAATCGTATTTCAATCGACCCACGACTGTGAATCATAGGCAGTAACAATGCGATAAAGTTAATCAACCGAGAATCAAGCTATGCTAATCAAATCGACATCGAACCGTAACTCGAACTGTGTATTTTACCTGATTGTTTATACGTGTGTGTGTGCCTTACGTGTTACCTGTGCATGTTTATTTTATGTTATGTTGTGATAATCAAGCGAACTCAATCGAAACTCGAAGTCTAACTCGAAGGTAATCGAACCCGAACCCGAATCCCGATCTGGAATCCTACCCACAAGACACCGATTACGAGATAAACCGGAACGACCATTCTGAGCCATCGACAGGTCGAGTTAGGGTGGTTCCTAACCGGCTTGGTCAGTCGGGTAAGAACGCGATTCCAAGTGGTTGCCACGTAATCAGAACGTCTCGATAAAGTGACCACAGAAACCAAGAGTAGACGGATGGAACAACCAGAACGAGAGGCTGTCCGCACGGACTAGCTGTCCGCACGGACAGGCTATACGGACGGGTTGTCACCCGGACGAGCTACCCTTGGGACCCACTTTCCAAACAAGGTTTGAGTATCGACGAATGAGCAATCCGGACGGACGACCTCTGAATGGATTACTCTTCGGATCATGAGATACTAATGCCTTAAAGCCAACTCCAACATGTTCATCCGCACGGACAAGTTGCCCGTACGGACAGACTATCCGGACGGATGGTCACTGTCCGCACGAGCAAGCTATCCGGACGGATTGTCACTATCCGCACGGATTACCATCCGGGCGGATTACCTAATCCACTTAGTGACTCAGCCTTAAAGACGTTGTCCGTACGGACTGCCATCCGGACGGATTGTTGTCCGCGCGACCGGCTTGAAGGGTAGAGGTACTTAGGTGTTTTCTAAATGCTACAACGAAAACTTCAAAGCACAAGCCATCATACACAAACACATCTCACACTTAGGAAGAAACAATCCACTCGAAAGGATATCCGCACGAGTAAGTTGTCCGTACGAATAAGTCACCCGCACGAGTAAGTAATCCGGACGGATTACCACTCGCACGGATGACCAATCCGGACAGACTCCCACTCGCACGGATAACCAATCCGCACGAGTAGCTAATCCGGACGGAATGCCAACCGGACGGACAACTCACTCGCACGGGTGACATACTCGGACGGATAGTTGATCCGCACGATCAGCTATCCTACCCACTCCCATTCTGTATTGTTTGCGTGCCACTTATCGTTACGTTATCGAATCTATTCAGGCTAACCGAACTCGCTGATAAGCGCTCCCTTCAATCCATATCGCTGTGAGTATACTCGAACCCTTTTTGCTTTTAGCACTTTTGGGTGTTACATACGTTACGAATATTCAACTACAATTATCACACTACTCAAGCTATTTTAACGCTAACCGTTAATGCATGTTATACGTGGCTTATGAATGCTTGTTTGTTATGTTTACACATGGAATGCTGTCTACCTGCCTTAGCAACGATAGTACTATAGTTTGGACTCAGCACCCGTTCACACGGGGGTTGTTAAGTATCTCTTACTTGCATGGATTACGGTGGTAATCATGTATTGCGAACTGCCTCGGGCAGTCAACCCGCAGTCATTGGTATCGATGGATCTATGTCGATAACTAACGTGCTTCATTTCACTATGTGTACGTGCTGGTTATGCGTAAACGAATTCAAACTCTATATGCTATTATCAAACTTGTATGCTCACCTTTACATTTTATGTATTGACTTTATTTTAACGTATGTGGCAGGTGCCTAGGTTGCTTATATGCTTCTCGGGCTGTGATGAAATTGAAGCTAGGAACTGGAGTCCTAGAAACCAACGAATAATTTTAGTTATGTTTAAATCTGAGTTGTCGGAACAGAATATTTGTCTTGATGTTTATCTGTAATAATTATTTAACTATTTGAGATACGGTATGGGATGTATTATATAATTGAATGGTAATGATAGTTGTTATGGAAACTTCTGGACAATCTGTTTCGCTCAGTGCCGCGCCCCGATGATTCCGCCATCGGTTGGGGTGTGACAGATTGGTATCAGAGCCATAACTATAGGGAATTAGGCAAGACTCGACCTAGTCCGGGTCGAAGTCTTAGAGACCTAGTCTATAGTCAGGAACCCGCAGACCGACTCGAATACATCACTACTAGATAGCGTACGAGTTCATTCCTCACTATTTTCATCTACCTACACTATCACTGCATTCAAATTTTCAAGTTATGAATAGGTAATGAGGCCGAGAATAGGTGTGAAAACCGCAAACTCTCGACTAAAGTTGCCTAATCAGCTTGCATTTTAACTACAAACAAGGAGAATCATACCAAATTAGGAGTGAAATCCATATTTTGATGAATAATCTCCTCAATTTTATTAAGAATAAGGACGAAGTTGTAAGCTAGGGGTGACACCCTAACCTTGACGACTTGTCCTGCTTTTATACAAAAACTCCCACCAAAGTTTCGACGGACTCCAACGAACTAAAGACACAATATAACCAAAGGGAATTGCGCCCACGCCCAAGATTCGAGGCAAAGGCATAGTCCTGAAGGTAATTGTGCACACAGAATCCTTGTGAATAGTCAAACCACTTTGGTTAGTCGAAGTCTACTAAGCCGCAGACAATCCCTTCTCGATTTTATGTGTTTCAAGTTTTCGTCGTTTTAATGGGAATTATGTGTTTTATGCTTATTTGTTCACGTTTTGAGATACTACCGATTTCAAATCTAATGCTTTTGGCCTTGCTACACACCCAACACACTACACATCGTTAACAAATCGTTAAATTATGGGCGACTTACGCTGCGATACACGCTTGTACCGCACTATTCTCGAATGATCGCAGACTTAAATGACAGGTTTCTGTTTTCTGAATACCACTAGTGACTAAGGCGTAAGTGTTTCTTGCTATTATACTTATGTGTTTAGGAATTTTGTGATTATGTGCCCTATGTGCTTATGTGATTTTGTGAAATTCTGTGATTCTGTGACTATATGCGTTTACATGGTACGTGTTACTGAGCTTTAGTAGTAGTAGACGTGTGAGGTGAGATTCGAATACATGTGTTGAGTTCCGTGGCGATGTCTATTGCAGACAATGTCGTCTGGATCCCGTCATGCTCTTTCTCATCAAGAAAAGAGAGACAAACGCCTTGCTTCCATTATCGCGAGAAGTGTGGCTAAAGCCGTGAGTGATGTTTACGAGAATGCCAGCAAATCATCCGAGGAATCGAGAACCGAAGCTCCGAAAGCTAACGCCAGGCCTTTCAGTTTTAAGCAATTCAAGTCGTGTGGGCCGAAAGAATTCACAGGCGAAGGAGGTCCTACTACACTATTCCACTGGTTTGACTCTATCGAGGTTACTTTGCGACAAAGCGGTTGCCCTGATGACCTTCGAACTCTGAACGCTACCGGCATCTTTCAGTCCCGTGCTCTAGACTGGTGGACGGCCGAGAGGAACAAGCGAGGGAATGATGCAGCTTACGGTTTGTCGTGGGACGAGCTCAAGGAAGTCATGCTAGAGGAATTATGCCCTCCTCACGAACGTCAAAAGCTTGAAGATGAATTTTGGCACATACACCAACACGAAGGCGACAATGCTGCTCTCACTGCCCGCTTCAAGCAGCTCAGCATTATCTGTCCTGATCAGGTCAAGACTCCCGAGATGACAATCAAGAAGTACATCCGAGCTTTGCCCGACTGCGTCGCTGATTTCGTGTAAGCGGCTAAGACAACAACGATCGAGGAAACTTATTTGTTGGCCGCTGAAATCAATGACAAAAGGGTTAAAGCTGGTTTTTGGGATAAAACTTCCAAGCGTCTGCATCAAGCTACCACTACCACACCGACTGTTGAACCCACCTCATCAAGCAACAAGAGAAAGAACAAGAGAAAGAGCAACTCCACCAACAAGAACTGTGCAATTACTGCTGCACCGATTCAAGCTGTGCCTGCCCAATAGCGTCAAGTGGCAGCGCCTGTGGCCAATGCACCGCCTACAAAGCGTGCATATACTGGACCACACCCGCTCTGCCCTACTTGCACCTATCATCACCCGACTGCTATCCAATGCCGCTTCTGTGCTCATTGCAACGTGTACGTCCACTTTACTGCTAACTGCCGTATTCGTCAAGCTCCTGCCAATCAAGCTCTACTCGCTGCTCCACAGGGTCAACAAGCTCCTCCGGCACCCGCAGTCAAAGCCAGAGCCTGCTTCTCATGTGGCGACCCGAACCATTTCGCCAACATGTGCCCAAACAGGGTTGTGAAACAAGAGCCTCAGCCACAGCAGCCACAGCCGCCACAGCAGCAACAACAACAGCAACAGCAACAACAGGCAGCACGCGCCAGAACTTTCAATCTTAACGTGCGTCAAGCCCAGGCCGACAACAACGTGGTCAATGGTACGTTCCTTGTGAATGGTATTTATGCATCATGTTTATTTGATACTGGAGCGGATAATTGCTTTGTGTCGTTCGAATTCGAGAAACTCCTTAATCGTAAACGTTCCTGACTCTCCTCTGCGTTCGATGTTGAAGTCGCTACGGGAAGAACTGTCGCTGTTAATTCCGTTATCCGTGATTGTACTCTTGAGCTCAACAATCACATCTTCTCAATTGACTTTATTCCGATGAAACTCGGAAGCTTTGATGTCATAGTAGGCATGGATTTTCTTCGAGAAAATCATGCTGAAGTTGTGTGCTTCGACAAGATGATTCGTTTCTCGCTCGCAAATGGTGACTCGTTATGTGTTTACGGTGATACTACTTCAAGGGGTCTCAAGCTTATGTCATGTCTTCAAGCTAGCAAGTATCTCCGCAAGGAATACAGAGCTTTCTTGGCTAACATTGTAGCAGTGGAGAAGGAAAAGAAAGAGAAGAAGGAAGTAAAAGACGTTCCCGTGGTTCGGGAGTTCCCTCAAGTTTTTCCAGAGGACCTTCCCGGACTACCTCCAAAATGTGATATCGATTTCTGTATTGACCTCATTCCAGGAGCTAACCCTATTGCCAAAGCTCCTTATCGACTCGCGCCATCCGAAATGTGCGAACTCTCAACCCAACTCCAGGAATTACTTGAGAAAGGCTTCATTCGCCCGAGCACCTCTCCTTGGGGCGCACCAGTCCTTTTCGTCAAAAAGAAGGATGGGTCGTTCAGGATGTGCATCGACTACCGGGAATTGAATAAGCTAACTATCAAGAACCGCTATCCTTTACCCCGCATCGACGATTTGTTTGACCAACTACAAGGTGCTACGTGTTTCTCGAAGATCGATCTACGTTCCGGATATCATCAGCTGCGTATACAAGAAGAGGATATACCCAAAACCGCATTTCGTGCTCGTTACGGCCATTATGAATTTGTTGTCATGCCTTTTGGCCTAACAAACGCACCAGCAGTCTTCATGGATCTGATGAATCGCGTGTGTAAACCATATCTCGACCGTTTCGTCATCGTATTCATCGACGATGTCTTGATCTATTCCAAGACGAGAGCAGAACACACGCAACATCTACGTTTGGTCCTCGAGTTACTCTAGGGGAACCAACTCTACGCCGAATTCTCCAAGTGCCAATTTTGGTTGGGGGAGGTTCAGTTTCTGGGTCACATTGTAAATAGTCAGGGTATCCACGTCGATCCTGCAAAGATTGAAGCTGTCAAGAGCTGGGTTACGCCTAAGAATCCGTCTGAAGTCCGTTCTTTTCTCGGGCTAGCGGGCTATTATCGACGATTTATCCAAGGATTCTCAAAGATTGCTGTACCACTTACCTCTCTTACTCATAAGGACCAGCCTTTTGTCTGGGGAGCCAAGCAAGAGTCTGCCTTTCGAACCCTCAAGTACATGCTTTGCAATGCTCCTGTTCTCACACTACCCGACGGAAACAATGATTTCATTGTCTACTGTGATGCTTCCAACCTTGGTCTTGGTTGCGTTCTCATGCAACAGGACAAGGTTATAGCTTACGCATCTCGACAGCTCAAAATCCACGAGAAGAACTATACAACCCACGATCTCGAGCTAGGCGCGGTTGTTTTTGCATTAAAGATTTGGCGACACTACCTGTACGGTACAAAGTGTACGATCTTCACCGATCATAGGAGCCTACAACACATCTTTAATCAGAGGGAACTAAATATGCGTCAACGCCGATGGGTAGAACTTCTTAACGATTACGACTGTGAGATCCGTTATCACCCAGGCAAAGCGAATGTTGTTGCCGACGCACTTAGCAGACGGAGCTATCTGCTTAGCACTCGTAATGTTCAAGCCCAGCACAATCTCGAGACCCTCATCCGCGACGCTCAACATGCATGTTTCAACGAACGCACTTTGAAGAAGGAACGAATCTACCACGATGGAGCCCAACTTGTGAGTAAATCGAACGGGATATATCACTTTTTAGACCGAATTTGGATTCCCAAGCGAACCGATTTACGACAGATTATCATGGACGAAGCCCACAAATCCTGCTATTCTATTCATCCCGGAGCTGACAAGATGTACCAGGATCTTCGCTATAGGTACTGGTGGCCGGGTATGAAAAGGGATATCGCTCTCTACGTTGGAAAATGCCTAACCTGTGCTAGAATCAAGGCTGAACATCAAAGACCCTCTGGCTTGCTCGAACAACCACCAATTTCTATGTGGAAATGGGAGAGCATAGCCATGGATTTCGTAACCAAGCTTCCAACCACGTCATCAGGTCACGACAGCATTTGGGTTGTTGTTGACCGTTTGACTAAATCAGCTCACTTTCTGCCCATACGAGAAGACTACAAGATGGAACGATTAGCCCGAATCTACACCGACGAGATCATTCATAGTCATGGGACGCCTCGTGACATCATCTCTGATCGTGATGCTCGGTTTACTTCACGATTGTGGGAAACGTTTCAATCGGCACTCGGTACAACGCTTAATCTAAGTACCGCTTTCCACCCACAAACCGACGGTCAGACTGAAAGAACGATCCGTACCCTTGAAGACATGCTTCGTGCGTGTGTTCTAGATTTCGGCGGTAATTGGAATAAACACCTGCCGCTAGTCGAATTCTCGTATAACAACAGCTATCAGGCCAGCATTCAGATGGCACCTTTCGAGGCTCTATATGGAAGAAGATGTCGATCGCCTATTGTGTGGCACGAGATCGGTCACTCGCAACTAACCGATCCGGAGCTACTACAAGAAACGACAGACAAAATTTTCCAAATTCGAGACAACCTAGCGAAAGCTCGGGATCGACAGAAAGTTTACGCCGATAAAAAGCGCAAGCCCCGTGAATTTGGCGTTGGTGACTACGTACTCCTAAAGGTATCACCTTGGAAGGGTGTAGTCCGATTCGGCAAGAAGGGAAAACTCGCGCCTCGATATGTTGGACCTTTTAAGATTCTGGAGAGAATCGGAAAAGTCGCCTACAGACTCGAATTACCGGAAGAACTTAGCAATGTCCACCCGACTTTCCACGTGTCAAACCTCCGAAAGTGCATCGCCGACCATGACTTACATGTCTCTTTAGATGATCTACAAGTGAACGAAACATTACACTTCGTGGAAAAGCCTGTCGAAATCATGGATCGCCAAACCAAGCAGCTCAGGCGCTCACGCATTCCTACTGTGAAGGTCCGATGGGAAGGCAAGCGAGGCGCGGAGTTCACTTGGGAACTCAAAAGCGACATGAAGGCAAAGTATCCACAGTTGTTTAATGAGTAAGTATTATCTAGTTAAGAAAGGCAAGGTGGCCTAATTGTAAATAAGGGAAGATTCCTTATTCCCTTGGCCTATAAATAGGAGCCTTAGTGTTTCAATTAGGGACTTTTGCTCTTTTGTACGATTTCGGATCTGATTAATAGAATCATGATTAAATTACATTCTAGTGTGTTTGATCTGAGCAATCGAGCACCTGCTCAGATACCACTTGTAGGATCAGTTTTGACTCCGTTACGATTATGTTTAGTCACACGCGTTCACGGATTCCGCACGACTTAGAGTCAACAATTGTCCCTGCATATAAGCTAGTCAACAAAAGTCAACACGGATTTGTTATCCGCACGGATTGCCATCCGTACGGTGAACATCAACAGCAACATTCAACATTTTTCAACAAAAACACAAATTTCTCACAAACGGTTTCGGAGCAAGATTTGAAACTTTGTAGGCTTATAGATCAAGTATTTTCGCACAACATATCCAAAAATCAGAAATTTTATCCGTAAAAAGTCGATTGATTTGACAATTTTCAGTGGTCCAAACGAAGAACTCTCACACGTGATTCACGGTTAGTTACGGCTTTCAGCTTAATTTCGGGACGAAATTCCCTAAACAAGGGAGGCTGTAACACCCCGTGTTTTCACGAGTGAAAGTCAAAGTCAAAGTCAACGACCGATTTCGCGCAACTTGACTCGTAGAAATGTTTTTATGTTAATTATATTATGTGGAGTAAGTGTTGTTACTTGCAATAATCGAATCGTGTTAATCGTATTTCAATCGACCTACGACTATGAATCATAGGCAGTAACAATGCGATAAAGTTAATCAACCGAGAATCAAGCTATGCTAATCAAATCGACATCGAACCGTAACTCGAACTGTGTATTTTACTTGATTGTTTATACGTGTGTGTGTGCCTTACGTGTTACCTGTGCATGTTTATTTTATGTTATGTTGTGATAATCAAGCGAACTCAATCGAAACTCGAAGTCTAACTCGAAGGTAATCGAACCCGAACCCGAATCCCGAATCGAACCATATACGAAGTAGTTGGGACTGAAAGTAATTTGACTAGGAAACCCTATCGAATCGTTCGCAATCGACGCCGAAGCGTCATCGCACCGAACACACCAAATCAGGCGACATCCGAACGGATGGTCAATCCGGACGGATGACCAATCCGGACGGATAGCCTATCCGGGTTACGTGCCATCCGCACGGCTCACCCTTTCCCCTTTTAGCATCCTATAAATACACGGGTCACTCTCTTACCTTTCCACTTTTGGCAAGTGACGTCCGAACCGCACGCATTCTTCACCTTTTCTCAGATTTCTCTCAATCCAGGTAAGATCTTGCTCTAATTCTTGTACATTCTTGATCACTACACGATTCTACACCTTTCCATCTTTCAAATCTCAACTTTTAACCGTGAAACCATCAAGATTTGAGGTATTCTCGGGTGACGTCACCATGAAGTTCTTATGAACTTCAAAGCTTGACTTCATTCCATCAAGAATGACTTAGATCTGAACGGTTTCCACAAGATTCCATGACAATATCACCTAAATCTAAACTTTTCAAAGGATAAAAGAGTTGAAAGAAGTAAACCTAAGTTCTCTCCTGCTTTTACCCTTAAAATCGGTACGAATCTGATCGGTTCTAGTCTCTACTCGATAGTAGTGATGCACTAGTCCTAGATCTGGAATCCTACCCACAAGACATCGATTACGAGATAAACCGGAACGACCATTCTGAGCCGTCGACAGGTCGAGTTAGGGTGGTTCCTAACCGGCTTGGTCAGTCGGGTAAGAACGCGATTCCAAATGGTTGCCACGTAATCAGAACGTCTCGATAAAGTGACCACAAAAACCAAGAGTAGACGGATGGAACAACCAGAACGAGAGGCTGTCCGCACGGACTAGCTGTCCGCACGGACAGGCTATACGGACGGGTTGTCACCCGGACGAGCTACCCTTGGGACCCACTTTCCAAACAAGGTTTGAGTATCGACGAATGAGCAATCCGGACGGACGACCTCTGAATGGATTACTCTTCGAATCATGAGATACTAATGCCTTAAAGCCAACTCCAACATGTTCATCCGCATGGACAAGTTGCCCGTACGGACAGACTATCCGGACGGATGGTCACTGTCCGCACGAGCAAGCTATCCGGACGGATTGTCACTATCCGCACGGATTACCATCCGGGCGGATTACCTAATCCACTTAGTGACTCAGCCTTAAAGACGTTGTCCGCACGGACTGCCATCCGGACGGATTGTTGTCCGCGCGACCGGCTTGAAGGGTAGAGGTACTTAGGTGTTTTCTAAATGCTACAACTAAAACTTCAAAGCACAAGCCATCATACACAAACACATCTCACACTTAGGAAGAAACAATCCACTCGAAAGGATATCCGCACGAGTAAGTTGTCCGTACGAATAAGTCACCCGCACGAGTAAGTAGTCCGGACGGATTACCACTCGCACGGATGACCAATCCGGACAGACTCCCACTCGCACGGATAACCAATCCGCACGAGTAGCTAATCCGGACGGAATGCCAACCGGACGGACAACTCACTCGCACGGGTGACATACTCGGACGGATAGTTGATCCGCACGATCAGCTATCCTACCCACTCCCATTCTGTATTGTTTGCGTGCCACTTATCGTTATGTTATCGAATCTATTCAGGCTAACCGAACTCGCTGATAAGCGCTCCCTTCAATCCATATCGCTGTGAGTATACTCGAACCCTTTTTGCTTTTAGCACTTTTGGGTGTTACATACGTTACGAATATTCAACTACAATTATCACACTACTCAAGCTATTTTAACGCTAACCGTTAATGCATGTTATACGTGGCTTATGAATGCTTGTTTGTTATGTTTACACATGGAATGCTGTCTACCTGCCTTAGCAACGATAGTACTATAGTTTGGACTCAGAACCCGTTCACGCGGGGGTTGTTAAGGATCTCTTACTTGCATGGATTACGGTGGTAATCATGTATTGCGAACTGCCTCGGGCAGTCAACCCGCAGTCATTGGTATCGATGGATCTATGTCGATAACTAACGTGCTTCATTTCACTATGTGTACATGCTGGTTATGCGTAAACGAATTCGAACTCTATATGCTATTATCAAACTTGTATGCTCACCTTTACATTTTATGTATTGACTTTATTTTAACGTATGTGGCAGGTGCCTAGGTTGCTTATATGCTTCTCGGGCTGTGATGAAATTGAAGCTAGGAACTGGAGTCCTAGAAACCAACGAATAATTTTAGTTATGTTTAAATCTGAGTTGTCGGAACAGAATATTTTTCTTGATGTTTATCAGTAATAATTATTTAACTATTTGAGATACGGTATGGGACGTATTATATAATTGAATGGTAATGATAGTTGTTATGGAAACTTCTGGACAATCTGTTTCACTCAGTGCCGCGCCCCGATTATTCCGCCATCGGTTGGGGTGTGACAGTTACATTCGTGAAACAACTGGTCGAATAGAAAACCCTAGAGCACCTCTTTTCATGTGCGACGGCAACTGCAACCTTCGGAGCCTTTCTTTCCGATTAATCCATTAGTTTTTCTATCTCGGTTAGTGTTTAACCCTTGCATGATTGTTTGCTTGAAATCTTCATTAACTGTTTAATTGAAAACATTGTTTGCGGTTGCGAAGTAATGCGTAGATCATGATTAGATGATGAGATTATTTATAATGGGTTGTTAGTCAATTGGGTTAATGGGTAGGATTTGATGATTCTATTGTAAATCGTTCGGACTAGACCTGATTGTTTATGCCTACTACTCATGTTCGATTTGATGATATATATATATATATATATATATATCTGAATGTTTAACTGAATGGATGATATAGTTTGTATGAATCAACAATCTGATAACATGTAATACGTGGCTAGGGGTGATGATTGAATGATGATTCTGATTGTATGATGATTGAGTAATTTATGTGATTGTATAAATTAATCTGATTGGGTGATTGATTGATGAGGTCGACGTAACTGTTAAACGATAGTAAGGGTTTCTGGGTTGCGTACTGTTGATGATGATCATGATTTGCCCGACGAAAACCCTATCCCGATGAACATTCAATGACGACGAAAACCTTTTGAGATTTCGTCACCCAAGGGATTTCGTCGCCTGGGAGAATACGCCGAAGGGAGTTCGTCAAGTTGGGAAACAATCACAGTAACTCAGTTAAGTCTGTTAAGTCTATTAATGGATAACTATGTTAGAATAGACTGAGAAATCAATTATGTGAAGCATGAATTGTATGAACTTGAAATAACTGTTTACGTGTTACATGATGTTAACTGCCAAGCACACTTTGTGATGTTAGATTGCATGTGAGTCATTAAGAACATAAACTGATTGTGTATACGTGCATACTATAGGCTTTGACTGAATTGTTTGTGCACAAGTAGTTAAGCATATCAAGAAAACCAAGGTGAGTTCACACTCTTTCTAAGGCATGGGATTCCCGGTGGTTGGGAATGGGTTAAAGAACTAAAATGGAACCTGCATATCCTCCTTGGGTAGGATATGTACCGCCATCCTCCATGGGTAGGATGTCAATATTAATCATGCGTATTCTACTTGGGTAGAATACGTACGTTCGTCCTCCTTGGGTAGGACAACACCCTTAAACTTATTAGACAAAACTCTATCATGAAATCCCTCATTTTTATATCGACTTAATCGCTGGCCAATGGCGAGCGGGTCATTAGTTGATAGCGCTATTAGGGTTGACAAGCCTCACACCGTCCCGGTAAGACGGGCGTGTACTAATGGATCTGGGCACTCAGTCAATGATGATAGACATTGACTTAGGGCACAACTTACTTTCGTCAGTCGTCGATATGGTAACGGTCTAGTGGTTCACATGGGGAAGCCCCCACTGATTATGGATATGGTTTGGGAAACAAAGATACTGGTTAACTCATGGTTTACGAAACAACTTATGGTTTTCAAAACAAACTTTTAAAACTAAACAACCAACTGTGAACTCGCTCAACTTTGTTGTTGACTCGTTGTTACATGCCTTGCAGGTCGTTAGGTATTTATGGAGCTTGCACGAGGAGACGTGATCATTGTGGGGCATGGACAGTGGTGTGCCATGTTAAACATTTGAAACATTTAGACTTACGCTTTGGTTTTCAACATTTTGCTTCCGCTTACAACTTAACTATGTTTTGATTAGACACCAATTATATTGTGTTGGATTTTATATTTACGTACATGATTTGTTCAATATGATTGGTGGCTTGATCCTGGTCATGTCACGCCTCCAAGCGGAGATACTCCCCTTGTGGATTTTGGGGGTGTGACATAAAAGACGGGTAAAGTACCGTTAGTGGTACAAGTAACCCGGTAAATATTAGGATTTAAATAAATAATCCTAATATTAATTAAAAAGCAGATAAGAAATTTCAAGAAATAAAATGGATAAAAGGTCCGAGTTAACGGAACTTAAAATAATCGGGTTAGAACTCCCGGAACCCATTAAGATAACTAGGAACAATTATCCTAGTTAATAATATGTAATAAAGTGATAAATAGTGAGTTATGGCTTCAATTGATCAAAATAATACAAGAGGGGCTAGTAGGGCCAAGCGGGCAAACTTGTTTTAATAGAAAAACAAGAAATAAAATACCACACACACACTAGATGTGTGTGTTCGTACGACCAGGAAGGGGAAAAACAAGGGTTCCACCATTGTTCAAGCTAAAAACCCCAAATTGAGGATCAATTCAAGACCAAATCAATGCATGAACACGTATAAACGATCACCAAGTCAAGAGGATCGAAAGGTATGTCAAATTTTGTAATTTGGTGATGTTTTAAATTTATGATGAACTTATGAAAATCGAAATTCAAGCTTGAATGATTGTTGTTTGGGTGAAACTAGGATGAATTTATGTTTA
This sequence comes from Helianthus tuberosus, assembly GCA_030545235.1. Taxonomy (NCBI): domain Eukaryota; kingdom Viridiplantae; phylum Streptophyta; class Magnoliopsida; order Asterales; family Asteraceae; genus Helianthus; species Helianthus tuberosus. Next base: position 33,469,243 of record CM060393.1, read on the forward strand.
GAAACAAACCCTAGTTGAAAACTTGATGAATTAGTGTTAAAAACTAGAGATTTGATGATTACCCATATGTGTGCTAAGTGGGTTTTATGATAAAAAGATGAACACTTGAATTTGGGTCTTAAATGGATGAACACTGATGTTGTGATGCTAGTTCTAGGTGTAGTTCATGTACACCAGACATAGAGGCTTGATTTTGATATTAAAACTTGATTAAAACGATGACCATAATTAGATAAAATATGCGTATAAAATCTCGCCTACAAGGTGTTTGTTAAAATGCCCGAATGAATATTGATAAGAAGAAATTATGAAAGAAATGCGTAATTGGCTATTTTGACTAATTACGTGAAATATGGGTTAAAGCGGGTTCTAATCATAATGTTGATTTGACTTAATTGTGTAAACCATGTGATCGAAAAGTAGTTAACTTTTGATAAGTTAAGTTAACTAATGATGAAGTCGAATAGTTGTTTGGACATAGAAAATAAGTAAGGTGGAATAGTCGTGATTGTTAATAACTGATCTAACCGCCATGTTAATGATGACGATAGTTTGACGCTTAACGAGCTACGTGGCGGCTTGGGAAAAGAAGCAAGTCAAATGGATCAGGTGCGTGGAAAAGAGCATAACCGGATGCAATGTAAGTAAAGCTTACACCCTCTTTTGTAAGTTATGTATTTATTCATAGGTTGTAAATACGACAAAAACTATATGCGAAATATGGTTCCAACACGAAATGAAACGGGTTGGAACATATAAAATAATGATAAACCATGTTAATGGTAAAATGGGTGAAATGTTAATTGGTCACGAGATGACATATATATAAAATGAGTTTTTGAACGGCTATTATTAAGATAAGCCTAAACGAATAAAAAGAGTAAAACGGCGATTTAGTCATGTGTAGACGAAAAAGAGTTGAAGTTTAAAACGACACCATATGGCATAAGCCATGTTGGGTTAGACGTGTAAAAAAAGTATTTAAAAGACATAACTATATGGTGAGATATCCTAGATTAGTTAGTTAATGAAATGGCGAATAAATACCATTTGAATATAAGTGCAAAATGTTTGGCCGTTTAGACCAAACGGGTCAAATGGTAATGTTAATACCATTTGACACATAACGACTAATAAGTGCTTGTCGAGTCTAATGCTCACAGGGTAAGACGGCTTATGGAAAATTGCATTTGATATGAATTAGCAACTTAATTGATGCGGTAATAAAACGGGTCTTAGCTTTGACCCGATCCAGGTACGCTTAAATGAATTTTTAGTCAAAAGTGCAATTTTGGTCAAATAGATAGTGATGGTCCTTCGCCGAAAAAATGAAGGAAATAAATTGACCAAAAAGCCCTTGATGGGTAAATCGGGAAAACGACCCTTAGAGGTTGTTTAGGAACTTGCGTTATAATTGTGGAATCATTAAATATGAATAAAAGTTATAGATATTGTTGGTGCACTACATCTGTTGATTTCGTCTTGGATCGAGTTATACATTGTTTTGTATAGTTTAGGGCATGAATTACGAGAAAATTTGAGATTGTATGTGTTTAGTGTGTTAGGTCCGCTCATATGGACATTTGTGAGGAGATCCGCTTATGTGTACATATGAGGTCCGCTTATATGTACATATGTCACATAAGCGAACCTCCAAGCCTATATATAGTGGTCCATTCGAGTGAACCATAGAGGAATTGATTGTATTCCATGCCGAAATTATGCCGGTGTGATGTTCGAGCTGTATTCATTGTCAGATCAATAAAATCAGTAGATTAAGTGAATTGCAAGCTGTCTCTACCTCCGTTTCTTGTTATTCCGCACCTGAAACGAAGTTGAACGCCTCTGAACGACTCAATCGGGTCAAAACACGATCCTACAAGATTCGTCGTCAATCAACAATTTACATCTGTTGATTTCGTCTTGGATGGAGTTATACATTGTTTTGTATAGTTTAGGGCATGAATTACGAGAAAATATGAGATTGTATGTGTTTAGTGTGTTAGGTCCGCTCATATGGACATTTGTGAGGAGATCCGCTTATGTGTACATATGAGGTCCGCTTATATGTACATATGTCACATAAGCGAACCTCCAAGACTATATATAGTGGTCCATTCGAGCGAACCATAGAGGAATTGATTGTATTCCACGCCGAAATTCTGCCGGTGTGATGTTCGAGCTGTATTCATTGTCAGATCAATAAAATCAGTAGATTAAGTGAATTGCAAGCTGTCTCTACCTCCGTTTCTTGTTATTCCGCACCTGAAACGAAGTTGAACGCCTCTGAACGACTCAATCGGGTCAGAACACGATCCTATAATTGGTATCAGAGCTTCAGGAGGAGGAGTTCTGCAGAGAATAGCTGGATTTCATCATCATTCCTTGTTTCTACACCTTCTTTCATTAATTCAGAAAATTTTACCGGCCGAAATTGTCTCAAAATTTCTCAGACTGTGTGCAATCACATAGACAAACCCTGGAAAGTTTCGGACCAAAATGCGGACTAAAAATGGATGAAATGACCTTCGAACTAGGTTCCGCTTTTACGGACATTTGGTAGATCCGCTCCAAATTGCATTAGGTCCGCTTCAAATTGCATAAGGTCCGCTCCAAAGATCAATTAGGTTCGCTTATTCGGACACATTTTGAGTAGATCCGCTCAAAAGATAGTTCAAGTCCGCTTGTAAGACCATTCAAGTTCGCTCCAGTGTCACTTAATTTGTTAGGTCCGCTCCAAAGACAATCAAGTCCACTTCAAAGGTTAAGATCAAGTCCGCTTCAAAGGTTAAGATCAAGTCCGCTCCAAAGGTTAAGATCAAGTCCGCTCCAAAGGTCAAGATCAAGTCCGCTCCAAGTGCAATTCATAGATCCGCTTTTCTGATCATCCTGGTTTCGCTTATTTGTCAAGTACCTTGGAAAACGTGCTAAGTCATTATGGATACCGAATTTTATAATGCGTTTGCAACACCGTCTACTCCAGCTGCGATTGCTCAGGCCATGAACTTAGAGAACGAGACGGGAACCACCCAAAAGCCCCCGAAATTGATGAGTATCGAAGAATATTATGGGTGGAAAGATAGATTCGAGAACTGGGTTCAGGAGAATCATCTTAGATCATGGGAATGCATATTGAAGAAATACGTGTTGCCTCGAACAGATTTACAAGTTCTTAAAGAGTTATCTGAGTTCACGGATCAGGAAAGGGTTATGTATAAAGCGGAGAAAATGATGATCAGTCTATTGCAACAAGCGATCAAAGAAGACATATTCATTCTGTTACAGCATGATAAAACTGCAAAGTCAATCTGGGATGCACTTAAAGTCAAATTTGAGGGAAGCGAGAATATGATAAAGAGCAAGAAAGCGCTGCTAAAGAAAGAGTTTGATCTGTTCAGCTGTCTACCGGGTGAAGACACAAAGAAGCTGATTGAGAGATACTGCCACCTTGTACTATCAATGTCAATGTTGAGTATTACTAAAGATCGTGAAGAATGGGTAGATAAGCTTGCTGATGCACTGCCACAGAAAGAGTGGGGAACATATCTGATGATTCTGAAAAACACGGGTGTTTATGATGGGTTAACGATTTCTCAGTTTATCGAAAAGATCGAGAGTCAGGATCTGGAACAGCAGAAAATCGCCAGGATGAACAGTCCGAGTGGTCAACAGGATGTGAAGATGTACTACAAGGGTAGCATTCCAGTTCCAGAATCTGAGAGAAGTCCAAAAATCCAAACTGCATTCAGTGTTGGGGATTCATCAGAAAAAGCTGATCAGGGTTCAGGCAAAAGCAGCAGCGGATTCTCATCATTTCTGAGTGTTAATCCTAAAGAGTCAAATTCAAGTTTTCAGTCACAAAGCACAAAAACAGGAAATGGCTACGTGATTCAGTGTAACATCGCTCTAAATCTTCCAGAAGGTCAAAGTTTCTCAGAAGACTTTGCTAAAGACCACATGGCTTTACTTGGTTCCGTGTTGTTATCTTATGAGGGTCTAGTAGCTGGTCAGATCGGGAATCCCATGCTCACCAAAGAGGATTATGATCAAATAGACGCCGAAGAGATGGAACTAATGGATATCAAATGGTGTCTAGCTAGTGTTCTTAGACGAGCTGAAAAGTTCAAAACAATTACCGGGAGAAATGACTTTCGTGATGCTCATGTATCTACTTTAGGTTTTGATAAATCTAAAGTTACTTGTTTTCGATGCAGGGAGAAAGGCCATTTCAAACGGGAATGCAAGAATAGAGAAGCTAGTGGAGCTCAAAATCCTTTTGGAAAAGATGATTATTACCGGAAAGCCATTTATCAACAGGTTGGTCAATCACAAGATTCACAGACAGATCATGGTAGAAGAATCGAGGATTCAAAAAGAGCGTGCGTGGTGGATTTTAACTGGAACAATTATATATCTCCTGATAGCAAAGCATGCATAGTCGATCAAGATGATGAGAGGCTACCTGAAGGCTTCAGCTGGGATATGTTTGCAGATGAGAATGGGAATTTTAAAGCTTTCATCGCTAAGATTGTCAGAGAACCAGACATGTTTGCCACATGGATGAAGTCTATTGGAGTGACTATAAAGAGTGTGGATGAAGAGTCTGTTGTTTCTGTTGAAAGTTCAGAAAGTGCTGATGAAAGTCTACAAAGTTCAGATGGGAGTGTACAAAATGTTGTTAGTTCAGAAAAGGAAGTTATCTTTGATCAAACACCATCTGATTCTGGTTTATCAGATGCTGATTCTAAAAAATCTGTAAAATTTAATCAGTCACCAGTTGATAGTAGCAGTGATGATGAGGAAGAAAAACATATCAATATTGCAAAATCTCATCTTTCTCCTGAAAGTTTTCATTTCTATTTTGCAGAACGCTTGGAGAAACTGAAGGAGAAAAGAGCTGCTAAAGAACAACAAAAGAAATCTGAAGATGATGTTCAAAAGGTTGAAAGTGTTGCAGAGAAGATTACTGAAGTTGAGAAAGTAATTGAAGCTGAGAAGGTGAAAGAAGAAGAAAAGGTGATTGAAGTTGTGAAAACAATCGAGGTTGAGAAAATTGTTGAAGTTGTCAAGCCTTGCATGAAGTGTTTGGAAGCTTGCAAGGAATGTGCAGCAAAAGACGACATCATTGCTGAGTACGAGAAGAAGAAGGAACAGTTGCTGTTCAACCTCAATTATGTGAAAGAATCCTATGATGTCTTGAACAAAATAGTAACTGGTCTCCAAAAGACAAACTCAGAGAGAGAACAAGCATTAACGATGATGAATGCAGTCATGATGACAAAGCAGAAAGCTATCAACTTTTACATCGAAGAAAGTGCTAAATGGAAGCAAGAGTTGGAGACCGAAAAGATTGAGAATGAGAGGACTAGACGTTTATTGCAATGTTATTCTAGTTCTGATTATCTCATTGATCGTATTTACCCAACTGTTGCAGGTATGGAAGCTTTTCAAGACGAGAAGCAAAAGAAGAAGAAAGATTGTGGTAAGAAACCGACTGTTAGCTATAACAAGTGTCTGCCTCCAATTTGGGAAGGGTATTCTCCTAGAAAACCAAACGAGGAGCAACTTGAGAAAGCAGTCAATATAAAGCTAAAAACCGACACAACTGACGTTTTACCAGATAACATTGATGTCATGTTTACCTCGTCCGATACCGATCATGAGTCTGAGTTAATTAAAAAGGTGGTCGATCAGGTGTTGGATACCGAAGAGGAGTCCGAGACAAAATCTGGGTCTGAAGGGTCAAATTCATCAGTCAACAGTCAAAATTCGTCGGTTAAACGGTCTTATAGTAAAGAATTTTTGTTATCAAAAGCAAATTTGGATGATGAAACATTTGAAGTTGCATACACTTTGAATGATTCGGACAAATTATACTATGATAAAGAATTTCCAATAAGAAGTGTTCCTTTTGACATGATCAAAAAGGTTTTTAAAATGATAGAAATTAATATTTCTGAAATAAAAGATTTAAATCTTACTAAAAAAACTAAAAAGTACACTTCAAGAGTTTAACAACGTTTAAACAAGAAAAAGGGTTACAATTCTGGTTCTGGTTTTCAAAAGAAACCTAACCAAAATCATAGTTACAAAAAGAAAGGTTTAGGATTTATTCCACCAGAAAATCATAAAAATATGAAAAATTTTAAAACAAAAACAGAATTTGTGTCAGGTGGAAGCGCTGAGGAGGAACAGAAGAAACCATTCTGGAGACAGTCAAATCAAGAGTTTCTTGCTGAAAAGAAGAAGAATGGAGTTGAAGTGTTTTACTTAAAAGAAACTAGAACCTGTTACAAGTGCAATGAAGCTGGTCACATTGCATGGAACTGCCAGAAAAATGCCAAGTCAAAACAGGGAGTTTCTAACAAGTTGAAAGGAAAAGTTGTTGATAGTGAACCACCAACCGAAAATTTTAAAATTTTTGAAAACTCAACTTATGAGGTTGGTGAGTGTTCTAAAAAGAATTTTTATAGAAAGAAAGAGAATGACAACCAAGTGTGGGTTGTTAAAAAGAATGATGAAAATGTCGGCGATGAATCTGATTCCACAAAGCCAGAAGAGCCACAGGTTGAGATGAAAATTTCAGTGAATGATGTTGAGTTTCCATCACTGAAATTTGAAGAAGTTAAACAGAAAGTTGGTAAGGTGGATATCTCGAATCAGTTTTACACAGAGAAAACTAAGTTTGATGTCGAGAAAACATTCAATGGAAGTGTTAAGAAAATTTTTGGGAAAATGTTGAACGGGAAAGCAAAGGGGGTTAAAGAGTTTTATGCAACTAAAAAGGCAACTTACAACCCTACTGCGCAAGAGTTGAAAACCATCAAGTCTAAAAAGACTTGGATGGAAGTCTGTTTCCCATGATGTCTTAGGACTATGCCGGAGATCCCAAGTTTTTATCGTGGATCAGGAATCGGCATCATTCATGTTTTTGATGGTTTTTGTATGAAAATTTTTGATAATGTTTGAATGTTTACAGGTGAAAGGAGTACGCCGGAGTTTCCAGGTTGGTAATTGAGAAGCAGGAATCGGCATCTTTCTGAATAATCTTACAAGTGGTAAAGAGGTTTTTGTAGATGTCTCATCCCTACAGAAAAAACTACAAGTGGTATTCGTTGGGTTTACTTACAAGTGGTATTTGTTGGTTATACTTTGAAGAGATTATGTTTACTAGTGATACAGAGGTTTCTGAACTGCAAATGGTAAATCAGGGACATTATGTTGTACTTGATTTACTATTCATACAAGTTTGATAAACAAGATGATGAACCATATTCCTATGTTTCATAAGTGGTAAACTTAAAAGTGGTAAAAACAAACTCATTTTTCGGAAAAATCATTTTGTTTAAAACAAACTTAAGTGTTTTGAAATCTAAATGAGAAAATGGTTTGTTGAAAGGGGGAGTTCAGATTGTTTATGCCTAGTGAATGGAGAATTGATGTGATTCGATGTCAGTTGTCAAGTTTATGTACAGTTTGTTTTATGTTTCAAGTGGGTCAAGAGCTTAGGTAGTTTTCAAATTTTCTTTGAAATGTGTTTGTATTTTAGGGGGAGTATAATTTTCAGAAAATCCAAAAACATTTGAAAATTTGAAAAAGCCAAAAACATGATAAAATGAAAAATGAGTTTTGTTGTATAAAAGAGGAAATGATAGTACATCAGTGGACTGTCATAACATGCTAAAGAAATGGAAGGTATAAATGTGATAAACAATCTCACTGTGGATATGCCAGTAGGTTTTTGCACATTTAGTAAGTTGTGACGAGATATAAACATAAATTTAAACTTGCTTATATCGTGGGGAACAACTTCTTGGATATATGGGTAACCCCCGAAATCTTGTTTGAAAGGTCCCTCTTTCTGAGATACTAGGTCTTTATGCTCAGTGATATCTGGGGTATTATCCCGGGACTTCTGCTGAAAGAAATTTCTGATCTAGTCCCCGGAGAATACTTTCCGCATGCTTGAAATATAGCGCAACCCTCAGCAAATTGATGAAACAATAAAATTGATAGTCATTGTTGTTGTAATTCAAAAGATCCTCTAAAGGGGACCCACCAAAAGTCGAAGCCGTCATCTCTCTGCGTATCGAAAGATCGACCTGAGCTCTCACAGCCCTCGCACTATAATTTATTCCCTTACAGATATCATCTGTGGTATACTCACCTGTAAGACTGAATACTGGGATCTGGATACGGGAGTATATTCAAGTGGTGGGACATGCGTTTGAGTTTAAGTGCTTAAGACATTAATATCGTATCTCGAAGCAGTTGAACTTTGTGTGAAAATTTAAGTGGACAAGTATACTGACAATCTAGGTGAATTGTTTAGAACTTAAAATGAAATGAAGCTTAACGGTGTTGGTGATATGTTTCATAAACTGATATGATCCTCTTACACGAACTCACAAAAATATTGTCTGTAAATATTTCTTTACTGCATTTCATTCTATTTGAAAAATTCAAAAAGATTTTGTGTGTGTTTTAGCATAATTTTTTTTAAAAAAAAAGTCAAAAGATTTTCGACAACTGATGTTGGAAAGCTGATTGTCAAAATTCTAAGTGCTAAACATGATGGCATTGTTGTGAGAGGGAGTGTGTCTAAATTGTCAAAATATGTTTTTTAATCAACAAATGGTTTATCATACGTTTGTGATTTGAGAGAGAGTGATTGTTGGTGCATACATAGTGTTAAATTTAGAAAATTTACTTTTGGGTTAAGAATGTGCAGGTTTAGCCAGGTTCCTATACCTGAGGACTTCTGATTGAAGAAAGTCAAGTTTCGATCTTGGAAATCAATCTTGAACCTGTGAAGGCCAGACAACGATCCTGAAGATGTTGCTGAAGAACAAAAGAATGCCAGCAAATCGAGAGGGGGAGTCTGAAGACAGAAAGAGAGAATAGCCCAGAGACTGATCAAGACTGAAGATGTGAAGACACAGCATGGTCGTGACCAGATGAACGACTCCATCAACATCTGAGGGGGAGTTTGTTGGTGCACTACATCTGTTGATTTCGTCTTGGATCGAGTTATACATTGTTTTGTATAGTTTAGGGCATGAATTACGAGAAAATATGAGATTGTATGTGTTTAGTGTGTTAGGTCCGCTCATATGGACATTTGTGAGGAGATCCGCTTATGTGTACATATGAGGTCCGCTTATATGTACGTACGTCACATAAGCGAACCTCCAAGCCTATATATAGTGGTCCATTCGAGCGAACCATAGAGGAATTGATTGTATTCCACGCCGAAATTCTGCCGGTGTGATGTTCGAGCTGTATTCATTGTCAGATCAATAAAATCAGTAGATTAAGTGAATTGCAAGCTGTCTCTACCTCCGTTTCTTGTTATTCCGCACCTGAAACGAAGTTGAACGCCTCTGAACGACTCAATCGGGTCAGAACACGATCCTACAGACATGCACACTCGTGGGTCAAATGCACAAAAATGGTCATTTGCGTAAAATGACTAGTTGAAGGGTAAATTTGTGTAAAGGGGTTTATTATGCTAAATCCACCACAAAAATAGTTGTGGTGAATTATTAGTAGTTATTTAGATATGAGAATGCATAGTGTAAAAGGGGGAAAAGCGAGTTGATGCTTAAATGTACATAAGTCGCTCTAAATAGGTCAAAAGAAGTATGTATGCAAAATGGGTTAAGGTTGCATAAGAAACCTGTAATTTAACTTTGAAAATTAATAAACTGATATAACATGATGTCCATGGTATTTTAAAGGTAATAAACAAGTTTGTTGATTAAATCACAAACGGGTCAAAAAGTGTCATAATTGAATTTCAAGCCAAGAGCTTGAAATCGAAAATTTTGAGAATTCAAATGTCGGGTATTTACTCCATGAGATGGAGAATTAAATTACTGTCGCGTAGGAAAAAGAATCACGCGAATCGGGTAAGTAGAACAAAAGTTATGCACGTTTAAAGTTTGATTTTTTTAGAAAAACTGGTGCTGGGCAAAAATGCTGGTGCAGAAACAGAACTGCTGGAAAACACGTTTCCCCGCGACACGCGCCAGGGTGCTAAGGTGCGGGCGCGACATGCGGGAGCGCTCACGGCCCGCGAAGGATTGAACTAAGTCTATCGCGTGGCGCGACAGACCCAATTTCGAGATTTTTATTTGTTTTGATATCCGTATGATACCCGAACTTGTTTATCCATATTATATTGTTGTCAAAACTAATAATTGTTATGGTTTTGACCTTAGGAGATGTTTGTCTCGTTCCAGATGTCGATCAAGCAAGAATGTAAGAACCGAACACAAACATTTGAAGCTTCCGCGCGAATCAAATATTATTTTAAACATGTTGTCATGTAAACACTACTTAATGTTGAATGTTTTAAATCATAACCATGTAATCTTAGTTCTAATAACTAAGTATTTGAAAATTGTGCATTTTGGGTTTTAAAAATCCGTGTTTTAGATTATAATCTTAAATAGATGAGACGGGTGTTACAAGTTGGTAATCAGAGCTCAAGGTTAAAAGGATAAAGTGTTCGGTTCGAGGCTTGATCGCAAATCCGGTAAGTACATGTATGTTAATGGTCTAGTATATTAAAGTGTTATAAACAACACATAGGGTTATCGTGTAATACACGTTACCCCAAGTAAATGATTAATATAGTTAACGAAATTACGCGAGTTGACGCGTATAGTAGAAAAGCCTTGTATTATAATACGGACAATTATTGAAGTTGATATTACTAACTCTTGTAAATGTTTTAGTAGGTGGACACTCGCATCTGAAGATAGCGGGAGTCTAACAAATTACGGATTTGACGGAGGAACGGTCCAAAATATGACAAGTAGAACATGCTCACCAAGGACCTAAATCGCGTAACGTTCGCGAATAAATTAATGGCAAGGAAGGTCCGTTAGGGCAAGCATTTACCAGGTGCACGTTTTAAATTCATTGCACGAATAGTAATATGCAACAAATACGTAGAGACTGACAGTTTCATATGTAGATTAAAACTTGGAAAACCTGAATAGAATACCTATCCAGGATATTGTTTCCAAGAGAAATAAATAGAGGCATTACTTACATGGGGTGCAATGTGAAAATTATAAAAGGTCATGTATGCCAGGTGTTGATCGCTTACTCTGGCCAAGTAAGTAATGAACACGTGGTACCATAAACTTTTTATGATGGACATATTTACATCCAATGTAGTAAGGACAGGGTGAATGGGACGAACTAAAAAGGTACCAAAATAAATCAAATAGGCAACATATTTAATAATAAACGTAAACGCAAGTCGGACGACGGAAGCGTATTACGTTAGAATAACGAGCCCGAGTGAAGGGGCAAAGATTAAAGTAAATGAAGATACAAATCAACTGATGAGAACGCTAAGGCATAGGGGATAAGGTTTGACTGTCATAGGTGATGAAGTTCACACGGACAACTCGAACGAATTAAATAAAGAATAAAGGACTTGATTGAATAAAAGCGATGGTTTTCGCTAAGACGACCAAATAAATTAAAACGAAGTCTTAATACATACCGGGACGGTGGTTTTGATAATGACTTCGGTAAAATGCCCGATAGATGGGTAGGATTTTGAGAGTATGCGTAAACCAAGAGACGGGAACGCGAAATAGAAAGTCAAAAGACTCGGATTATGAGTCATGACTAAAAGACGATGAGAATTTGCAAACAGAAATTTTGATAACTATGTTCAACTATTTTGAAGTTGAACAGGTTGGATAAGGAATGAAGTTTGACTTTCACAAATAATGAAATTTCACAAGAACAAGTTAAATAAAGAATAACGTTTGCTAATGTAAGTAAGCGTGAACCGAATAAATAAAAGCACGAAATATTAAGATAAAAGAACCCGGGTAATGGGTTGTAAATAAATATAGGAATAAACTCGATAACAATAAGCGGAAAACAAACCGACTGTAAATGACATAAGAAGTCATAGAGTGATAGGATTAGTTTAAAATGGAAGCGGACGTAGCCTTAGACTACGGTCAAGGTCCATAGAATTCAAGAACGAAAATGAATGATTTCTAAACTTAAAAAGGGTGTCTTGACACCGAAAGAATATTTTAGAACGACATGAGTAAAAGATTGAATCTACGGGATCATCACAACCTTCAGGATTTATAAGTAATGTTAAGGTCTACGAGACCGAAAAGACCTTTGGGTCAGAAATAGAAAGAAACGCATTGTAGGATCTCATGTTAAAAAGGTGGAAATCTAAAGAGATAGTCTATGGGACTAAGTGAAAGAACCTGCGGGTTATTTGAGTAAAGCGTGGAAAATTGGTTACAGTCCTCCATGTAAAATAATAACGGTTAGGAATAAAACTTAGACGGAAATTCCTAGACATGAGAGAAAAAGACGTAAGACAGAGAAAACGTAAACTAAAAAAAAATAGTTTTTAGTCAAAAGCAACGTTTTAACGAACATAAGTAGTATGAGGGGATTTAGAAAATCTTAAACACACATAAGGCCGAAGATAGCAAAATAGTATACCCGGATAACAGGGTATGAAGTGACGGCGACTAATTAGGCTAGCCGGTAAAACTATTCAAAGTTAGGAAAATGTCATGACAAATACAAAGCGCTTGTTAATATAAGACAAGCACGGGATAAACATGTTAACAAACTGATGAGACTAAGTGGTCTAGTGACAAGTCAGTCAATAAAGATAAAGGATATAAGCTAAAAATAACGGCCCGCGAGGCCTTACACACGAAAGACGTACGCGTCAATATAAATGAAAACGTTAGATAAAAAAGGAACGAATGAATGTCTTGAAAATGAAACTAAGTTCGTTAAGTCTAAACTAAAAGAAATACGTAGATAAGGTTTCGGGGACGAAACCTCTTTAAGGGGGGTAGACTTGTAACACCCCGAAAACAGGTTCGGTAATCAAACCCCGTTAATACTAAAAGACGGGTAAAGTACCGTTAGTGGTAAAAGTAACCCGGTAAATATTAGGATTTAAATAAATAATCCTAATATTAATTAAAAAGCGGATAAGAACTTTCAAGAAATAAAATGGATAAAAGGCCCGAGTTAACGGAACTTAAAATAAACGGGTTAGAACTCCCGGAACCCATTAAGATAACTAGCAACAATTAACCTAGTTAATAATATGTAATTAAGTGATAAATAGTGAGTTATGGCTTCAATTGATCAAAATAAAACAAGAGGGGCTAGTAGGGCCAAGTGGGCAAACTTGTTTTAATAAAAAAAAAAAAAAAACAAGAAATAAAATACCACACACACACTAGGTGTGTGTGTGTTCGTACGACCAGGAAGGGGAAAAACAAGGGTTCCACCCTTGTTCAAGCTAAAAACCCCAAATTGAGGATCAATTCAAGACCAAATCAATGCTTGAACACGTATAAATGATCACCAAGTCAAGAAGATCGAAAGGTATGTCAAATTTTGTAATTTGGTGATGTTCTAAATTTACGATGAACTTATGAAAATCGAAATTCAAGCTTGAATGATTGATGTTTGGGTGAAACTAGGATGAATTTATGTTTAGAAACAAACCCTAGTTGAAAACTTGATGAATTAGTGTTAAAAACTAGAGATTTGATGATTACCCATATGTGTGCTAAGTGGGTTTTATGATAAAAAGTTGAACACTTGAATTTGGGTGTTAAATGGATGAACACTGATGTTGTGATGCTAGTTCTAGGTGTAGTTCATGTACACTATACATAAAGGCATGATTTTGATATTAAAACTTGATTAAAACGATGACCATAATTAGATAAAATATGTGTATAAAATCTCGCCTACAAGGTGTTTGTTAAAATGCCCGAATGAATATTGATAAGAAGAAATTATGAAAGAAATGTGTAATTGGCTAATTTGACTAATTACGTGAAATATGGGTTAAAGCGGGTTCTAATCATAATGTTGATTTGACTTAATTGTGTAAACCATGTGATCGAAAAGTAGTTAACTTTTGATAAGTTAAGTTAACTAATGATGAAGTCGAATAGTAGTTTCGACATAGAAAATAAGTAAGGTGGAATAGTCGTGATTGTTAATGACTGATCTAACTGCCTTGTAAATGATGACGATAGTTTGACGCTTAACGAGCTAGGTGGCGGCTTGGGAAAAGAAGCGAGTCAAATGGATCAGGTGCGCGAAAAAGAGCATAACCGGATGCAATGTAAGTAAAGCTTACACCCTCTTTTGTAAGTTATGTATTTATTCATAGGTTGTAAATACGACAAAAACTATATGCGAAATATGGTTCCAACACGAAATGAAACGGGTCGGAACATATAAAATAATGATAAACCATGTTTAATGGTCAAATGGGCGAAATATTAATTGGTCACGAGATGACATATATATAAAATGAGTTTTTGAACGGCTACTTATTAAGGTAAGCCTAAACGAATAAAAAGAGTAAAACGGCGATTTAGTCATGTGTAGGCGAAAAAGAGTTGAAGTTTAAAACGACACCATATGGCATAAGCCATGTTGGGTTAGACGTGTAAAAAAAAGGCTTTAAAAGACATAACTATATGGTGAGATATCCTAGATTAGTTAGTTAATGAAATGGCGAATAAATACCATTTGAATATAAGTGCAAAATGTTTGGCCATTTAGACCAAACGGGTCAATTGGTAATGTTAATACCATTTGACACATAACGACTAAAAAGTGCTTGTCGAGTCTAATGCTCACAGGGTAAGACGGCTTATGGAAAATTGCATTTGCTATGAATTAGCAACTTAATAGATGCGGTAATAAAACGGGTCTTAGCTTTGACCCGAGCCAGGTACGCCTAAATGAATTTATAGTCAAAAGTGCAATTTTGGTCAAATAGATAGTGATGGTCCTTCGCTGTAAAATGAAGGACATAAATTGACCAAAAAGCCCTTGATGGGTAAATCGGGCAAACGACCCTTAGAGGTTGTTTAGGAACTTGCGTTATAATTGTGGAATCATTAAATATGAATAAAAGTTATAGATATGCACACTCGTGGGTCAAATGCACAAAAATGGTCATTTGCGTAAAATGACTAGTTGAAGGGTAAATTTGGGTAAAGGGGTTTATTATGCTAAAACCACCACAAAAATAGTTGTGGTGAATTATTAGTAGTTATTTAGATATGAGAATGCACAGTGTAAAAGGGGGAAAAGCGAGTTGATGCTTAAATGTACATAAGTCGCTCTAAATAGGTCAAAAGGAGTATGTATGCAAAACGGGTTAAGGTTGCATAAGAAACCTGTAATTTTAACTTTGAAAATTAGTAAACTGATATAACATGATGTCCATGGTATTTTAAAGGTAATAAACAAGTTTGTTGATAAAATCACAAACGGGTCAAAAAGTGTCATAATTGAATTTCAAGCCGAGAGCTTGAAATCGAAAATTTTGAGAATTCAAAAGTCGGGTCTTTACTCCATGAGATGGAGAATTAAATTACGGTCGCGTAGGAAAAATAAACACGCGAATCGGGTAAGTAGAACAAAAGTTATGCACGTTTAAAGTTTGATTTTTTTTTAGAAAAACTGGTGCTGGCAAAAAATGCAGGTGCAGAAACAGAACTGCTGGAAAACACGTTTCCCCGTGACACGTGCCAGAGTGCTAAGGTGCGGGTGCGACACGCGGGAGCGCTCGCGGCCCGCGAAGGATTGAACTAAGTCTGTCGCGTGGCGCGACAGACCCAATTTCGAAATTTTTATTTGTTTTGTTATCCGTATGATACCCGAACTTGTTTATTCATATTATATTGTTGTCAAAATTAATAATTGTTATGGTTTTGACCTTAGGAGATGTTTGTCTCGTTCCGGATGCCAATCAAGCAAGAATGCAAGAACTAAACACAAACATTTGAAGCTTCCGCGCGAATCAAATATTGTTTTAAACAATGTTGTCATGTAAACACTTCTTAATGTTGAATGTTTTAAATCATAACCATGTAATCTTAGTTCTAATAACTAAGTATTTGAAAATTATGCATTTGGGTTTTAAAAATCCGTGTTTTAGAGTATAATCTTAAATAGATGAGACTGGTGTTACAATGGGACATAATCAAATACGAATATATGCAACCTAGATAACGGTGAGCATAAGATGAACCGACGCATAAATGACGTGAGAAGTCATAGAGTCGGGAGAATGATCCAAAATAAAACGATTGTAGTCACGAACTACAGTCAAGGTTAACGGATCTTAAACTTGAAACCAAATGATTTTCAAACATAACGGACCTTAAACGCGACGGGTGTTAAACTCAGCCAAAGTTGCTGAAACTTATAGTTATTGTTCGTTTTGACGTGTAGAACTTCTTTAAACACGTTTTAAACACGATATAACTAACTCATTTCATGTCTTATGAAATGTAGGTATTATGTAAAGTACCGGAGGACGATCAAGCTCAACGAGGAACCGAAAACGATCAAGAATCAAACTTCCGCGAAATGTTTCGTCGTCACTTTTAAACGGCGAATTTATACATGTTAGGTTAAAATGTTTTAACAAACTCGTATTGTAAGTATATGTTTAACCGTAACTACACTATTATAGTCGGAATTTATATGATAATCATATAAAATGGACTAAGGGTCTTACACCAGAGGGTGGTTGTTGATGGTGAGGGTGAGGGTGAGGGTGGGTTGGGGGTGATGATGAATGGTGGGCCCCACTTGATTTAAATATATTTCTTTTCATATTTAAGTTTTTTTTAATAACAAGGGTATTTTAGTAATTTCACATTCACTTAACATCAAAAACTAACCCACATCCGCGCCAGGGACTATCCGGGGACGAAATTACAAAAGTTATGGATTATAGCTCTAATTTTAGATAGTTAGGGACTAAAGGTGAAAAATTGGCAAACCACAACGATTATCCGAGCATTTTTCTCTTTTCGGATCCTTCACCGAGCCAAAATGTACAAATTCTCCAATAGTTGTAGAGATCCTCATACTATGTCTAAGTTGTAAATTTAACCCAAATGTTATTTTGTTTTCAATAGTACACATGCCTCATGTGAGTGATCTTGAGATAAAATCTTGATTTTTTTAATTAAAGAAATCATTATATTATTTTTATTGGGCATCAATAATTAATTATAAGGTTGTAAACGAACTGAACGAACACTAACAAATCATTCGTTAAGGAAATAAATGTGTTCATGAACGGTTCATGAACATTTACCGAACCAGATTTTATGTTTGTGTTCGTTCATTAAAGAAGTAAGCGTCTTCAAGAACGGTTCACGAACACAAGATTATAAATTTTACCATTTTCATCCAGTAAATAATATTTAAGTATTTGAAAATTTTGTTTTAAATTGTCAAGTTGCAAATAGTTCGTTACCAAGATCTGATTATAGGTTATTAAATGGGAAAATAAATCGAAATGATAAATTGGAAAGCTTGTTGCTAAGGGGCCCAACGAATTCCAAATTGGAATTAGGGGGTCCTTTTTGATTAATTCTTTTATCACATTGGGATATTTTACATCGTTGAATGGGCCTATTCGAGAACAAGTTGATGATGACAAAATTATCAAAGATTGAGATTCCTTATTTGGATTCAACAATGTATAAATAGTTCCTTGATTTGGATTAAGGGATTCTTGAATCATTGCCTTAGAATAGGAATAAATGGAAGAAAACAGATTGCCAATAGCGCGATCTGATCCATTCTTAGAGATCAATCCTGAACCTGGCGGATCGTTCCTTTTTCTGTTATATGAAATACATAACTTCGCTAAGTCGATTTTGGTGAATGCTACGAAGGCTAAAGGTGGATTGCTAGAGAGTAGCACTAGAACTTGAAGCCCTAATTGTGGAATGGATGTCGATTACATTTATCGATGTAAATAATGAGAAAGGAATTGGGAATGATGCATAAACAAGGTGGAAATTGAGTTTACAAGTTTAACTGATAGGGTAATAAATTAAATAATATAAAAAGTATAGATAAAAATATATTAGGTTGTCCGCATATAAACATCCACAAGAAGTTCAAGTAAACAAGATTTTGAGTCTTTTCTGTCGTCAGGCTTCCTTGCAGACCGTATAGAAATTTGTTTGCGGTCCGCAAGACCCTAAAAATTAAAAAAAACATTTTAGGCCCTTATGGTTAGGTTTGGTCGCTATTTGGGGCCATAAACTTATATTTAGACATGTTTTGGACATTTTAAGGTGTAATTAAACATGTGGAATGTATGAACATGTTTGAATATAATTTTGAGAAATTATAATCTTGTTGTATGGCTCGGTTTTAAATATAAATGTGTATTTCATGATTGTTTGCGTATTGTGCATGCATGATTAAACAAGTATGATATAAAAATGCGATTTCCATTATGATCAAGTCTCGAATTAGAAGGATTGAAATGAAAATACCAATTACAAATAATTGAAAAGAAACAAAAAATACGAACTGTTACATAGAGAGTTACAGAGGTTTGTGTTTGTGATTTCTCAAAGAGTAAGAAAGAAAATGCTATTTATGGAAACTCGTATACGTATCACGTTTGTATTCCATTGCCAGTTATATAATTTGAGACTTTAATCATAACAAAACTCGCATTTTATACATATTTGTTATTCACGCAACTAATCAATTAAATACATGTTTACTTGCAAACCGACACTTGTTATACCTATAATTATTCATACATACGTTCACGATACTCGAAGTATACTTACGTATGCTTTTTCTGCTTAAAAACATGTCAAAATACAAAGTTATGGCTTAAAATAATAAGAATATCAAAGTTATGGCTTAAGAGAGGGAGAGAAAGAGAGAGGGATTGATTTATTTATCTGTTTAGATATTTTTAATATCTCAATTTTTTGTAGTTTTATTTATTAAACAGATTTTAAATAGTAAAATTACCAATCTACCCTTATTTAACCATGATTACTATTACTAACTGAGTTAGGTTTAAAGGATATAACACGCAAGGATTTGCAAACATTAAGTATGTTTTTTGTAATTTTTAAAAACAAATGACACACTTTGCAATATAGTGTAAACATAAATGACATTTTTTTTTATTTTGAAATTTACTCTAAATTTAAAAAAAAAATATGATGTAACGGTTATAAATGCTCTGATACATTATAAAGCAAATTGAAGGAACAATATGAGCACATATCCTGTGCAAAAGAGAATTCATGTACGAAGGATAGGCAACAATGTGAGCTATTGATCTCCCAATATCAATGGCTCAAAACTAGGCGGTGCTATTTTCGTAAATATGAGGTTCAAACAATTGAAGAGACAAATAGAGAAAGAGAATTTTAGTCCTTTCTCACTTGCCCCCCCCCCCCCTCCCCCCCCCCCTGATTTTCAAATGGATATTAACTTTTTCATACTTTAATATTTATAAAAAATTACACCGTATTATCGAGCATTTGTAACGCCACCACATGATGCATGATTAATCATCCCCCCTTTTAACGTTATTTTCAAGAAATTAGTAAAATAACGCGAAAATTAGTGCAATTTCACTTTTGCCCCCCGTGTTGGTGCACACATCTGTCGTCTTCGTCTTATATCGAGTCTCAGATACGTTACGTTACGGTTCGGATCAAGCATGATGTCATCATTAATGATGATGACATCATTTCATTGACATCATCTATGACATCATGTGAAGACTACATGCACAAATGGAATTCAATTATCAAGTCAGAATGTTGTATGACCGCTTGAAGACAAAATACAATCATGGTCGCTTGAAATGTCATCATATATAGTTCGCTTGTATTGTAATTGTTTTGTTCGCTTGAGTCTGATCGCTTGAACATGTGCATGTTCATTTCAAGCGATCAAGCTAGTACTATATATAGGCTTCATGTCATTTCATTTCAAGCGAACAGACCAGAGGTCTTAGAGAGTGTACCAAAGTGCTGCCGATATAACTTTTGATTGTAATCGCTGTTAGATCAATACACAAGTTGTTTAAAGTGATATTCAAGCTGTTTCTACATTCGTTTCTTAGTTTCCGCCTCTGAAACGGATTGAATCTCTTCTGAACGACTCGTTTGGGTCACAAAACGATCCTACAAGTGGTATCAGAGCTCAGGAAGAAGAGATCTTGTCAAAACAGCATGTTTTCGTCACTATTTCTGATTTCTACACCATTCTTTTCAAATTTAAAAATTTTCACGGTTAAAAACGGCTGAAACTTTCACATATTGTGCATAATCATGTATTAACAAATCCTGAAAAGTTTCAGCACTAAAATCAACTTAAAAACCAGTTAAAATCATCTGCTCATTTGAATTTTTGTTCGAAGTTGCTGACGTCATGGACTGATCAAGCGAACATAACGTCGTGTGTTCGCTTGAAACTGGTATCTAGCTTGAAATTGACTGGTCGCTTGAAAAAAATTCAACCTTGTCCGCTTGAAATAGTCTGCTCGCTTGATAACGTCTGATCGCTTGAAACACATCGCTTGAATCACGTGTTCGCTTGAAAAGTGCATCGATTTGTGACACTTTAAACAAGGATTGTCAGCTAGTTGGTAAATGATATCATGTGTCTTGGATAAGTCTACATATGTGAACGGTCCAATCAAAATTGATTAATATCAAAGTTGTCGGCTATTAAGTCAAGTTACAAAGTATCGAGATTTATAGAATCAGTTTGCATGTGATATGCATTATTGTGTCAGCCCACTATTCTATATTGCGGCCCAATGAGATACATCTTAATTCAGTTGTGCATGTGATTGTGTTGGAAAGAATTAATCATATAAATGTGTTTCACTTGGATTGTCAGATTATTTTAAAGTCAGGATTGTCGGTTCATTAAAGTCTTTTTGTGACACATTGTTGGCATTTGGGTTCAACTTCCGATACAATACATGTGAATGTGATCAAACAAGATTGCATGTGATTTTTAAAGAAATGTTTGTCGGATTATTTTAAAGTCAGTGAATTGTTTACAGCTCAATCAGACTAAAGTGTTCTTGGCTCATGTGACTTGAATTTGATCTATACAAAGTTGAATTCAATCCAGTTGAATCAGTTATTTTTTAGTACATTCAAATCAGATCACATGATTTGATTTCAGTTTGCAAAATCATTTGAAAGGGTCAAGGTCGTGTGTTTTAGTCAGGTCATTGGAAAAAGGTCGTTTGTATTTGATCCGGGTCATAGCAGTCCGCACAGTTTGTCAACCTTCAATCCGCACAGAATTATCACCAGTTCGAGTATCAGTTTTATTCTGTTAATTGATAAGTTTTTAAACTGATTGTTTGTTTGTCTGTTTCAGGTATTTTACGAGGTGAACCAGTTCGTTTGAAAGCTTGTTTGAGAAACATGGATTCTGAATTTTACAACGCATTTGCTTCAACCCCGACTACTCCGGGTGACATTGCTAAGAATATGAACATGGAGAATGAAACCGAAACAATGCAAAAACCCCCGAAACTTATGGGAATTGAGGATTATCACGGGTGGAAGAAACGGCTTGAGAATTGGGTTCAGGCGAATCATCTAAAAGCTTGGGAGAGTATCAAAACTGAATATGAGAGGCCAAAGAATACAATGGGAGCTGATAAAATCATTTCTGAATTTACTGAACAAGAGAGGGAAAGTTATAAAGGAGAGAAAATGATGATCAATTTGTTACAACAAGCGGTAAAAGAAGATATATTTGTGTTGCTTCAACATGATGAAAATTCTTATTCTATCTGGGAAGCTCTTCAAAAGAAGTTTGAGGGAAGTACTGAGATGTTACAAAGTAAAGCAGCTTTGTTGAAAAAAGAGTTTGAATTGTTTACGTGCATGCCTGGTGAAACAACAAAGAGTCTTATTGAAAGATACTGTCATCTTGTACGCACTATGTCACAGTTGAAGATTACAAAAACTCCAGCAGAATGGGTTGAAAAGCTTGCTGATGCGTTACCACAACAGGAATGGAGTACATATCTGATGATATTGAAAAATTCCGGACAGTTTAGAAGGTTATCGATTGCACAGTTTATAGAGAAGTTGGAGGCACAGGATCTGGAACAGCAGAAAATTGCTAGAATGAACAGTTCTACTCATCAACAAGATATTAAATTGTACTATAAAGGAAATGTTCAAACTGCTGAAGTTAGTCCAAAGATACAAACTGCATTTAGTGCTGGAAATCAGTCTACACCTAGCAGTCAAGGATCAGTCAACACTAGTGGGTTCTCAACGGTGAATCCTCCAAGTGTTCAAAGTGCATCTGCTGGAAATGGGCATTCAATTCAGTGTATTGTAGCTCTACATCTTCAAAACGGTCAAAATTATTCTGAAGAAGTTGTAAAGCATCATATGGGATTATTGGTCACTGCATTAGAGTCTTATGAAGGGTTGATTGACGGAAAAATTGGCAATCCAATGCTCACAAAGGAAGATTATGACCAAATCGATGCAGAGGAGCTGGAACTGATGGATATTAAATGGGCTTTAGCTAGTGTTTTGAGGAGAGCAGAAAAGTTTAGATTGGTTACAGGAAGAAATGATTTCTTCGATGCGAATCTTTCTAATCTTGGATTTGATAAATCTAAAGTTGTCTGTTTTCGTTGCAGGGAGAAAGGTCACTTTAAAAGAGAGTGCAAGAATCAGGAGCCGAGAGGAGCAAAGGAGTCGTCTGGGAAAGATGATTACTATCGGAAGTCTATATATCAGCAAATCACTCATCAACCACATCAACAAAAAGAGCCACAAACAGCTCATGGAAGAATGATCGAAGATGCAAACAGGAAAGCTTACCACGGCATCGTTGATCAAGATGATGAGAAAATGGTTGAAGGATTTAGCTGGGACAAGTACATTCCAGCTGATTCAAATGTTGGATCGTTTATTGCTCATATTATTCGAAAGCCGGAAATGCTGAAGGAATGGATGGAAGTGTTATCTGATGAAGAGAAAAGTGAAAATGAAGAATCTGTTTCATCAAAAAACAGTTCATCAGAAACAAGTGATAGTGATGAAGAAATTGAACAGATTAATATTGGAAAAACTCACTTATCTTCTGATAGTTTTGAATTCTATTTTGCAGAAAAATTGAAGAAACTGAAAGAGGAGAAAGCTGCAAAAGATTTGAAAAAGTCAAAGTGGTTGAGAAGATTGTGGAAGTTGAAAAGATAGTTGAAGTTGAGAAGATCGTTGAAATCATAAAACCTTGTCTTACATGTTTAGAGTCTTGTAAACAATGTATAGAAAAAGATGAGAGGTTTAGTGAGTCAGAAAAGATGAAAGAAAAGTTGTTGTTTGATGTAAAGAATTTGAAAAAGTCGTATGATGTTTTGAACAGAACTGTAAATAATCTGGAGAAGACTAACTCTGAAAGAGAGAAAGCTTTGAAGATGCTGAATGCAACAATGATGACAAAGCAGAAAGAAATAAACTTGTACATTGAAGAGTGTGCTAAATGGAAACAAGAAGTGGATACTGAAAAGAATGAAAATGAAAGAATCGGAAGATTGCTGCAAAGTTACAAAGGTTGTGACTACATAATTGATAGAATTTATCCAACAGTTGAAGGTTTTGAAGCGTTTAAAGATGAAGAAACAAAGCCAAAGAAGAAGAAGGATACTGGTAAGAAACAGGGTGTTTGTTATAATAAGTGTCCGCCTCCGATTTGGGAAGGGTACTCGCCTAGAAAACCTAACGAGGAAGAACTAAAACAGGCAGTCAATATTAAGTTAGAATCCGAGTTAACCGATGTTTTACCAGAAAATATTGATGTCACGTTCACAGCATCCGACACAGATCATGAGTCAGAACTGATAAAACGAGTGGTCGATCAGGTGTTGGATAAGGATGAGGAGTCAGAGTCAAAGTTCGAGTCCGAAAGTTCGTGTCAGTCAGTCGGGAGTTCGAGTTCGTCCGAAAAGAGTTCAAAATCATCGGGAAAACGGGTTTACAGTAAAGAGTTTTTGTTGTCAAAATCTAATTTGAATGATGAAACATTTGAAGTTGTGTATACTTTGAATGATTCTGACAAATTATATTTTGATAAAGAATTTCCAATAAGAAGTGTTCGATTTGAAAAGATCAAAAAGGTTTTCAAAATGACAGAAATTAATATTTCTAAAGTAAAATATCTTAATCAATCTGAAAGACCTAAAAAATACACTTCAAGAGTTCAACAGCGTTTAAACAAGAAAAAGAATTACGGTTCCGGTTCTGGTTTTCAAAAGAAACCTAACCAAAATCGTAACTACAAAAAGAAAGGCTTAGGTTTTACTCAAACAGAAAAACAGAAAAATGAAAAATATGTTCGAGATTTTAAATCAAAAATGACATATGTTGCAGGAACTAGCCATGAAGAAGAATCAAAGGGCTCATTCTGGAGACAATCAAATCAAGAATTTATTGCTGAGAAGGAAAAGAATGGAGCTTATCAGAAGAAAGAAACCAGAACCTGTTTTAGATGCAATGAAGTTGGTCACATTGCATGGAACTGTCCAAAAGCGACTAATACTAAACAGGGAGTTTATGGAAAACTGAAAGAAGTTATTGTTGATAAAACCGAACCACCAACTGAGAAATTTAAGATTTTCAAAAATTCTACATATGAAGTTGGTGAATGTTCGAAAAGATTTTACAGAAGAAGTGTGAAATCTGACAACCAAACTTGGGTTGTTAAGAAATCTGAAGTAAAATCTGGAGATGAATCTGATTCCACAAAATCAGAGGAGCCACAGTTTGATGAGAGTGATGAAAACTCAGTTCCTCCAATGGATGATGTTCATTTTCCACCATTGAAGACTGAGAATTTTAAATCAAAAGTCGGGAAAGTTGAGATCTCTAATCAATTTTATTCTGACAAGAATGAATTTGATGTTGAGAAAGCTTTTAATGGGAATGTAAAGAAAATTTTTGGAAAAATGGTTGATGGAAAGGTGAAAGGGGTAAAAGATTTTTACGCTACAAAGAAGGCAACTTACACCCTAACTAAATCTGAATTGAAAACACCCAAGGCTGGTCAGGCTTGGGTGGACATTTTCTTTCATTGAAAAACCTGACTTGCCGGAGATCCCAAGTTTGTAATCGTGGATCAGGAATCGGCATCATTCTTGTTAAGTTTGTTTTTGTGAAAGATTTTAAAATTGTCTACATTTTTACAGGATAAGTGTGGCTTGCCGGAGCTTCCAGGTTGGTAAGTGTGAAGCAGGAATCGGCATCTTGATTGGTAAAATGGTTTGTGTAGATGGTTTATTCCTACATGTGTTGTAAATGTTGGATATACTTACAAGTGGTAAGAGGTTGATTCTGACAAAGTGATTACTCAAGGTCATTAGTTTGAACTTGATGTAATCCTGATACAAGAGATTGAATGGACAATATGATGAACCATACCCCTAATCTACAAGTGGTAAAACCAACAAAACTTATTTTCCGGAAAAATCATTTTGGTTAAAACAAACTTAAGTGTTTTGAAATCATAATGAGAAAATAGTTTTGTGTAAGGGGGAGTTCTGATTGTTTATGCCAAGTGGATGGCGATTTGAAGCGATTCGATATCGGTTGTCAATTTTATTGTATAGTTTGTTTTCAAATTTCCTAAAATGTGTTTGTGTCAAAGAAGAGGAAATGATAGTATATCAGTAGACAGTCACAGTATGCTAAAGAAATGTAATGATTAAATAGCGTTAAACGATCTCACTGATGATATGCCGATAGGTTTTTACACATTTAGTAAACTTTTTCGGGATATAAACATAAATTCAAACTTGCTTATTTCGTGGGGAACACTACTTGGATATATAGGTAACCCCTGAAATCTCGTTTGAAAGGTCCCTCTTTCTGAGATACTAGGTCTTTATGCTCAGTGATATCTGGGGTATTATCCCGGGACTTCTGCTGAAAGAAATTTCTGACCTAGTCCCCGGATAATGCTTTCTGCTATGCTTTGAAATATAAGCGCCGCCCTCAGCAAATTGATGAAACAATAAAATTGATAGTCATTGCTGTTGTAATACAAAAGATCCTCTAAAGGGGACCCACCAAAAGTCGAAGCCGTCATCTCTCTGCGTATCGAAAGATCGACCTGAGCTCTCACGGCCCTTGCACTATAATTTATTCCCTTACAGATATCATCTGTGGTATACTCACCTGTAAGACTGGATATTGGGATCTGGATACGGGAGTATATTCAAGAGGTGGGACACATGAATGAGTTTAAGTCTTTAAAACATCTTAATCATATCCTGAATCAGTTGAAATTTGTGTGAGAATTTAAGTGGATCAGTGTATTGGCAATCTAAGTGAATTGTTTAATTCTTAATGTGTAACTAAGCTCAACGGTACTTGTGACTTGTCAAAATCTGATATGATCCTCTTACACAAAACTCACAAAAATATTGTCTGTAAATATTTTTTTTACTGCATTTCATTTCTTAATATCTTAAAATCCAAAAAGATTTTCGACAACTGGTGTTGAAGAGCTAATTTTCAAAATTCCGAGTGCTAAACATGATGATCAAATGGTTTGGGAGAGTGTATTGTGTTTGAAATGAAAATGATATTTCTGCAAGTGGTTCATCAAAGTCTATAAACATTGAATCATTTTAAAATTTGCTTTTCTAGTTATCATCAGAAAATTTACTTCTAGGTTAAGAATGTGCAGGTGTAACCAGGTTTTGATCTTGAACCTGAAGATAGAGAGACAGGTTCTAATACCTGAGGTCTATGTGATTTCAACAAGCCAGACTGCGATCCCAGCATATCGAAAGGGGGAGTCTGAAGACATCCAAGTAGAGATTGTTCGTGAGCTGTTAATGCTGAAGAGGAGAAGACTGATAAAGACTGAAGATTGTGCAGACTCGATATTTAAGACTCGTCAACATCTGAGGGGGAGTCTGTTGGTGCACACATCTGTCGTCTTCGTCTTATATCGATTCTCAGATACGTTACGGTTCGGATCAAGCATGATGTCATCATTAATGATGATGACATCATTTCATTGACATCATCTATGACATCATGTGAAGACTACATGCACAAATGGAATTCAATTATCAAGTCAGAATGTTGTATGACCGCTTGAAGACAAAATACAATCATGGTCGCTTGAAATGTCATCATATATAGTTCGCTTGTATTGTAATTGTTTTGTTCGCTTGAGTCTGGTCGCTTGAACATGTGCATGTTCATTTCAAGCGATCAAGCTAGTACTATATATAGGCTTCATGTCATTTCATTTCAAGCGAACAGACCAGAGGTCTTAGAGAGTGTACCGAAGTGCTGCCGGTATAACTTTTGATTGTAATCGCTGTTAGATCAATACACAAGTTGTTTAAAGTGATATTCAAGCTGTTTCTACATTCGTTTCTTAGTTTCCGCCTCTGAAACGGATTGAATCTCTTCTGAACGACTCGTTTGGGTCACAAAACGATCCTACACCCCGAGCGCCCACACATATATACATTATATGCGCATACCGCAAACGGGTCGTTACACACACACAGACACACACACACAAACACACACACACACACATATATATATATATATATATATATATATATATTTAAGACCCGTTAATGGCCTGCTTAAAAACATGTCTAGATGGTTCAACTTGCCTAACCTGTTCATGACACGCATAACACCTTTAACTAATTGTGTTAACTGGGTTATCAGGTTGTCAAGGCATGTTTAAGAGTCGTTTTACTAATTATGTTACGGATTGTTCTTTTAAGGATTTTATGGCTTGAGATCTTTGGTAGCGCTTTTTTTAATCATGTTAGTTATTTCTTATTGTTCAATGTTTATTATCCATGTTTAAGGGGGTTATGGTAATAAGCGAAACATGTCATATTGTTTGTGTTATTGAACTGCTTTATTTAGTTGTGATAAACACATTGGGTTGGGTGGGGTCGCCTTATGTCATTTATGTTATTAAAATGGTTATATTAAATCGTGTTAAACGTGTCATGTAACCCATTCATTGAACTGCCAATATCTAATGTATTTTATTGAATTTGGGAAAGGTGTGATTTCTGCAACCATGCCGGAAATGTTGTATGCCAGAAGTGCAACAGTGAAAGGCCTAAAGATGCAGGAGATAAATATCAAGAACTTCTAGTGGGTCAGAGTAACAACAGGAGGACACCATGTAACTGTAACATCATAAAGTTGCATTTAATTTTTATGCTAAAAAGTAAAAAGTAGAAAAGAATTCACAAAATATAGTGTGTTCAATATGTGGACCTAATCAAATTGTTTGATTGCACATTGGTTTAGTTCACTATGAACACTCTTTCTGGCTCGATATTCCCATGAGTCCCCTACAAGTTACAAAACTTCCATAGTTGATCAGCCCAAGGTGGTAATACTCAAGAGTATAAAACCGATAAACGCTTCATAACCAAAATTACCCAAGAATCGGATTTTCGTTGAGCCGTAATCAAAGACTCTATGCGTGTTCAAAGGCGTAGAGGAAATCCTCATTCCCTCCTTTTTTTTTGGAAAAATGGAAGATTTTCCTTTTCCTATATCCGACATGTTTTGGTGATGAAATGAATTAACCAAACCGATCCATTAGGGTGGAGGGTGTCATCCCACCTATACCGCAATCCTGAAGGTGTGGAAATGGTTCCCGCTTTTCAACGCCCCCTTTCCTTCATTGCATGAGCTCAAATTCGGAAGAGGTATCGTGTTTCCTGCCCCCCTCTCCATCCCTAGTGTTACGTCAGCAGTGAAATGGTGTTCCCGCCGGTACCTAAGGCACCACATGTCCACATCAGCCCTTCCTGCGATCATGCCAGTTCCACACCCTCCACCCTTAGTACCTAAATATCTAGTAATTTTTATTGAAGTCTTCTAATTTTATCAGACTATTCTATATTACTCATGTCTCAACTAACTCTAACCTGGAATTAAAGGCAGTGATCATTAAACCAAACCATATCTAAACCATCTTATACGAATAACCGATACCTAAAACCATAAATTAGTCTTCTTGCTTCGTTTTACATTTTCAATAAAAGAAATATTTGGTTTCGGTTGAAACCAAACTTCCTGTGAGAACATAAGTGTGTATGATTGTACCAGACTAAAGTAAGTGCACAGAGAAGAGATCCACTACTAGAACATGAGGCAATAGCAACCAAAATTTGCTACGGGAACAAATGGTAGCAAACTTTGCAACTATTTTCCCACGGAAACCAAAGCTACGGTAACTAAGCACTTAGAACACAGCGAAAATGGGATAATTTTGTGACCGTTTTACGGTAGCAAAATGAAAATCCAAATTAGCGGACCAATTTTATCATTAGGGTTTTTTATTCAGTCAACTTCTCTCCCCCAAATTACTCATCTGATCGAAAAACTACTCGTCTGCTCTCATTCAGGTAACATCTTAACCCTAATTTCTATGTAGTTCATCTTCCGGTCGCGATCTAAACCTTATATCTATATTGATTCGATCTATGTCATTCATGTCAACTCACAAATTCGTTACGGTTCAAATTCATTACACTCGATTCGTTATCATTCGATTTCACTGAATCAAAACCTCAACAATCGATCATATAACTTTATGTTTACAATCGAATTCGCTATCCTTCGGTTTGTGTATAGGTTATGAATGTCAAATTGATCATTATCTTATGCAGAAGACGTGTTCATCTATCTCAAACCTGCAATTTGGGGATTTGAAGGAGGAGGAGCAAGCGAGCACATCTGACTTTGATTTTTCGTAGTTATAAATACAGGTTCGATTTACCCGTTACCCGAACTATATACCCCAATCATATACCCGAATTTGATTTATTATTTTCTCTTAACTCTTGTCTATTTTAGTAGGTTCATTATGCGAAAACTATATCATTCGTTACGATACAAGGTTAAAATACGTTTGGGAAGTGAGTTCCATATAAGATATAAGAAAACATATCCAAGCTACTTGGTTATCATTACTCTTGTATGAGACAATTCTCCAACAATCAACAGTAGCAAATCATTGATTTTTTTTAATAGCAAAAGAACACAATTCTCCAACATCATTTCCCGTATAGATTTTGTATTTACATACTGCTTAGTTTTTGTCTGATATTTTATTGAAAGAGTAAACTGCCATTTTAGTCCCTGAGATTTGGTCACTTTTGCCACTTTAGTCCAAAACTCAAATCTTTTGCATTTGGCTCCTTGTGGTTTCAGTTTTATTGACATTTTGGTCCAAAAGTACAATCAGGTCATATTTGTCTTATAAAATCCTGCTATTTTGTCCTTTTCCTCAGGGGCAAAATGATCATTATACCTTTATTATAACAAATTGTTAATTAATAAAATTAAATATGTTAATTTTAACCATAGCCAACAACATAAAAATTCCTCCAACAGCAACCCAGTAGAGAGAGAGAAGGGGTTGCGGTTATTGTTTCAGATTTACAAGCGGCGACAATATCCGGTGGCGACGATGGAGGTAGATGAAGTAATCGACAGTGGTACGACAATGGTAGCCACCAGCATCAGCACCGGCGAGGTGCGTAACTGGGGTGAGGAGGCAGGTCAGAGGCCATGGCGGCGCCTCCTCCGTTTGCCTACCGGCTCCTCCTCCGTCTGCCTTTAGGGTTTCATATTTACAAGCGGAAATGGTACCCAGCGGCGGCGATGGAGGTAGATGAACTAACAGACAGTGGTACGACAATGGTAGCCACCATCACCATCACCCACCAGAAACACCATCACCCACCAGTGGTACAACGATGGAGGTAGATGAACTAACAGACAGTGGTACAACAATACCCGCCACCATCACCCACCAGAAACACCTAATACCACCTGTCAAACACCACTTTTGATCGGAAACCTGGATACCCCTCTCACATAACATCCGTCACCATACCCCTCCGCCACCGCCTCCTTTAAACACCTCCGCCACCGCCTCAGGTTTAACACCTCCTCCGCCACTGCCTCACCACGAGTCCGCTGTGATGGTGCCAACGGAAGAGTTGCCGGTCTTCATCTCAGAGGAAATTATGCTGGGTATGAGTTCTATGAAGACGGAGATTACTACTTAGAAGGTGACAAGGTGAACCCATATTTGGCTGAGTTAAGACATCTGCAACATCTGGATTTGAGCGGAAATAATTTTAAAGATAGTCAGATTCCTAAATTCATTGGATCCTTCAAGCAGCTAAGTTACCTCAATCTCTCTTATGCATTTTTTAGTGGTATTATTCCCCATCACATTGGAAATCTCTCCAATTTGAAGGTTCTTGATCTTGGTTCAAATTATATCACGCCAGATGATATGGCATGGGTTTCTGGCCTTTCCTCACTTGAGCATCTTGACTTGAGTTATGTGGATCTTTCTCAAGCAAACAACGTTGATATGGCATTTTACATGATTCCTTCATTAACATATTTAAGTTTGAGAGGCTGTCATCTTTCTAATTCTGATCTTGGTCTTCATCTTAATTCAAGTAAAATAACTCCCACCATTGAACATCTTGATCTTAGCTTCAACAGTTTTAAAGGACAACTCCCTCACTTTTTTCAGAACTTTACATCCTTAGCGTTCCTTGATCTTTCAGACTATAATCTTAGTCTGGCATGGAACTCTGTAAACCTGCTAAACATGATCCCTTCTTTATCTGAATTGCATTTGTCAGACTGTGGGCTTCACAATGCCCCCTTTTCACCCACTTCTTTGAATTCCAGTGCCCATTCTAACATACAATATCTTGATCTTAGCCATAATTCAATTGGGGGTAGATTTCCATCTGAATTAGTGAACATCACTTCCCTAAAAGTCCTTGACCTTTTTGGAAACAAGTTGAACTCATCAGTTCCTGTCATGCCTAACCTTCTAAAGCTCGATGTTTCTGATAATAACTTTGAGCACATCGAGCTTGTTGGGATTTGGAGACAATGTCATCTGAAGGAATTGAGCTTATCAAATAATTATTTTAGAGGAGGAATGACAGGTCCATCATCAAACACGTCTGAATGTTCCCACTATGCTTTAGAGGTGTTGGAAGCACATGAAAGTGAATTAAAGGGTTCAATTCCAGAATCTGTTGGAAAACTAAACAATTTAAGAGTCTTAAGTCTACCCAATAACGATTTAATCGGTCCAATCCCAGAATCATTGGGAAGATTAACAGGTTTAGCTCATTTAAATCTGCAATCAAACCGGATAAAAGGTCCAATCCCAGAATCATTGGGAAGATTAACAGGTTTAACTCATTTAAATCTGCAATCAAACCTGATAACAGGTCCAATCCCAGAATCATTGGGAAGATTAACAGGTTTAACTGATTTATATATGCAATCAAACCTGTTAACAGGTCCAATCCCAGAATCATTGGGAAGATTAACAGGTTTAACTCATTTAAATCTGCAATCAAACCTGATAACAGGTCCAATCCCAGAATCATTGGGAAGATTAACAGGTTTAACTGATTTATATATGCAATCAAATCTGATAACAGGTCCAATCCCAGAATCATTGGGAAGATTAACAGGTTTAACTCAATTAAATCTGCAATCAAACCTGTTAACAGGTCCAATCCCAGTTACAGTTGGGCAACTCACCAAACTCGTTCGATTAGATATCTCTAACAATTCTTTAGAAGGAGTGGTTTTGGAAGCCCATTTTGCTAACCTCTCGATGTTGCAGTGGTTGGATACAAGTGCTAATCATAAGTTGATTTTTAATGTCTCACATGAGTGGATACCTCCATTCATCCAATTGAAGACTGTTCAACTTAGTTCTTGCAAGATTTTAAATGGATTTCCACACTGGTTGCAAAATCAAAGGATGCTTGAGAAGTTGTTGTTGTCTAATACAAGCCTATATGGACTTCTACCAACATGGTTGCAAAATATGTCCATGATTGATAGCATAGATCTCTCTAACAACAAACTAACTGGATCTTTGATAAACCTTCCATTTAGCGAATACGCCCAGTTTTTATATCTACAAGACAACCTTTTCAATGGGTCAATTCCAAGGTCAATGTGTAGAAGAACAAGCTTGGTAATTCTCGATGTTTCCAGCAATCAGTTATCTGGAAATATTCCTGATTGTGTAGGCAATCTACAAGACCTGTCATTGCTTATACTTAGTTCAAATGGGTTGTCTGGAGTCATTCCAAGTTCTTTAGGAAATATTAATTCATCATATTTAACATGGTTAAAACTGAATGACAATAACTTCAATGGCCAAATACCACAAGACTTGGGAAAGTTGAGATACTTGAAAGTTTTGGATTTGGGCAGTAACGAATTCTCAGGAAACATACAAAAATGGATTGGAAAAGAACTTTCATCATTGGAAATTCTCAGGTTGCATAAAAACAACTTCACAGGAGGTATTCCTCATTCTTTGTGCAAATGTTCACATCTTCATATTTTAGACATTGCACACAACAACTTAACAGGATCCATCCCTCATTGTTTTGGAGAGTTGAGCGGGATGGTTGAGGCAAGTGATGCATTTGATTATCAACTGCCTTTGAGGGAGGAGACTAAGATGATGGATGTGATTCAAGTCATTAAAGGAATTGAGCTTCAATATACAACAACGAAGGATTTAGTTGTTAACATGGACCTTTCAAGCAATAAACTTACCGGAGAAATCCCTCCAGAGATAACTGCACTTGCTATGTTGATAGGTCTCAATTTGTCTCATAATCATCTGAGTGGGAGTATTCCAGATAGCATCGGAAACATGAAGGCCTTGACTTCTCTCGATTTCTCAGACAACCAATTAAACGGAACGATCCCTCCAAGCATGGCGGCTTTGAACTTTTTGAGCTGGATGAATCTGTCATACAACACCTTGTCAGGAAGAATTCCAACCGGAAATCAACTGCAAACACTTACTGATCCATCAATGTATGCTTGCAACAAGGATCTCTGTGGTGCACCTCTGCCAAATAATTGTTCCAATCCTGAAAACCCACCAGCCACAAGAAGCAAGAACAAATACAAAAAGGCTAATGGGCTAAGGAAGGTATGGTTTTACTTGGACATAACGTGTGGATTTGCAACAGGTTTTTGGGGTATTATTGGAGTTTTGGCAATCAAGAAGCAATGGAGAAGGCAGCTTTTTATGATTGCAGAGGTAACCATGGATAAGGCATATGTGGCAGTCGCAGTGAGGATTTCCAAGATTAAAAGGGGCAGCGAAGTCATATAGGTTCTTAGCAATGGAGACGGAAGCTTTGTATGATTGCAAGATAACCATGGATGGATAAGGTATTTGTATAATTATATTATATTGCTTTTCTTTTCAAGACTTATGTTGTGTTATATATTTGTACTACGGGTGTGTTTTATATAAATAAAGATTCCGGTTTTTAAACTAATTTATGGGTTTCAAATAAGAAGAAAACACAAAAGGATAAATAATTTTAGAACTAGCAGACACCATTTTTAATAACCACCAAATTGATACCTACAAATTTTCTGAGAATCATTTTATGCTTCAAAGAAGACTGATATTATAACTTTAGCCCTTCATCTATAACTATTCCATATTTAATCCTCCCCAAAACCAACAGTTTAATGCAACTCAATGACCAAAAATGATAAGCCCAATAGAAATCAGTTAGCCCAGTAAGCATCCAATAGCCCACATATGTAACATCTGTTGGCAACCAAGATCCCATGGTTTGCTTTGTTATTCTTTTGTTTGTTTCTTTCTTGTCTTTTCTTTTGTTTTCTTTTCTTTTCTTTTGGTTTTTCTTTTGGGAAAATTACGAAATTGTCTTTTGACCAACATGGTTTTCAATTTTGTCACTCTCATGCGTCCTTGGAAGGACATCTGAGCACGGGAGTGGTCCGCGACGCACGGGAGTGGTCTGTCGGTCTGTCCGAAGAGTCAGCCAAAATGGGAGTGGTCCGCCGACGCACGGGAGTGGTCCGCCGACGCACGGGAGGGGTCCGCCGACTCACGGGAGTGGTCTGCCGACGCACGGTAGTGGTCTGCCGGACACATGTCAGCTCTAGGGACATGGACGCATCAACATAACATACGGACTCTTCCCGTGCTAAGTGGTCCTTCCAAGGACGCAGGGGGGTGACAAAATTAAAAACCCTCTTGGTCAACCAACAATTTCGTAATTTTCCCTTTTCTTTTTGTTCATATGCTGCTTTTTTATGTATTTGTTATTACTTTATTTCTTTTATTATATAGCTAGATAACAAATAATATGTTTATGGATTAGAATCAAATCCATAAACATATTATTTTATCAAAACATATAACACAATTTATGGCACAATGGAGATTGTGTTATATTTGAGTTGGGTTCTAATTATTGTGTTTTTGTTTTGTTGTTCATTGTGTTTTAATCTCTGTTCATTGTGTTTTATTATGTTGTTCATTGTGTTTTAATTTGTTGGTCATTTTGTTTTTGGTCTATTGTTTATTGTGTCAATTCAAAGGTAAGTTAACGACAGATTTACAGCTCAAAGCTTCTGCAACATTTGAATTGACAAAAATGCCCTCATGTGCAAAGCACATGACCAAATTTAACTGAAAAAACTAACTGGGTTAGGTTTAAAGGACAAAACGTGTATGATATGAAAACGTAAAGGACAAAACTCGTCAATTTTGAACATAAAGGACAGCGCCTGAAAATGGGTATAAAGATAAAGGACAATCCTTGAAATTCACTCTAATAAAATATTTTCAAAAATAAAAGATTACATATGAATAGATATTGGTTAAATAAATATATAAATAGAAAAAAAAGAAAGTATAACATGTACTTTTTAAAAATTTAACAGGTCATGCTCATTTGCCTTATTCCTTGAATTTGTTTACAATCAAAGGATAGAAATCATATCATAACCATGAAACCAAAACATTTGAGGAAGTTAAACAAACCAACTATCGTATTAATATAGAGACGTTGCTCATTTTGTGCGCCTTTGTCGCTTTTCAGGGATGTGTTAAAGTACTTTCACGGAGCGTGTCAGCTCAGCGCCCCACTGCAAACATGGACAAATCATACACAATACATCAGAATGCATTTTATCTAGTAGTTGATAAATATAGAGTACAAAATATTTCAAGAAGTTTGGTAACCCATTATTACCTGGATATGTATGTCAATCCAGTATGCCCCTTGTGTACCATTTTCATGGTAACGTTTCCATAGCTGTTACAATAAGACATGCCACGGAATGTTTAAAAAAAAAAGAAAGAAAACAATAGACAATTCTTTAAAGAAAATTAATTAGAACTCACTGGGTGTCATTTGCTAATTCGATTGCTTCCTTATCTTTTTACTCCAATTTACATGCTTGTCTATATCACACATAAACATAAACAAATAAATAAACACAAGGAATATTGTATATAACATGTTCTATCACCACTACATACTTACATGCAGTGTAAGGCGAGAAGTTGCACTGCAGATTCGTCAATTAGACCAGAAGCAAACAAATGTAAGTCGTGCATCAGAATGACAAACATTATTATTATTCATAAAAAAACAGGAGATAATGAAAATTTCCCAAATGGATAAGTCCATCGAAGAAATTAAATTCACATAAATCAATAGCGGTAATCTCAGAAATAACAAAGGGGCGTTTGGATGTGTGTAATATTAAATAACTATAATCAGATGAGCAATTATAATCAAAATTTGCTATAAAAGATGGTGTTTGGATAATCCGATGCTTTAGTGTTGAGCAATTACAGATTGGTTAAGTAAATAATAGCTAAAATGACCATAAAAGAGTGTATTTAAAATAAAAAGGAGCAGACATTTTGTGAAATGAATGTAAACGCCCCTCAAATTTCCTATGCACTATCCTATAGAACACTTTTAACATATTTATTATATTATTTTGTGGTCAATAATAACAAATTAACCCAAGATCTCCAGGTTCACCATCTACAATTGTTTCACCCTCTTCATAGAAGACCACTTTCTTGGTGGTGCAAAATCATCAAAACCATATTTAAAATGGTAAATATCAGAAACCTACTCGTATAGTGTAGCAAATGGTAAATATTAAAAATGTTCTTCAGGCATTTCATCGAATAACATGTATGCACTTTCCTAGTCACAAGATTTACCAAAAACCCCCTATCCCCATCACATTCCCATCAATCTAACTACATTTAGGTTTTAGAAACACATATAAATAACCCAAATTAAATAGGTTTCAGTGACCATACCACTCAATGTCTCTAAACACATATCTGACGATATTTTAGTCAGACAGCAGGAGCTAACAAAATCACACAATTACAAACAGATCAGAAACCTACCCACAGAAAGATATAGTCACCAGAGATCAATATTGGCGAGAAAACGTAATTCCGGTGCTTCGTAAACAAATTAACAAAAGAGATTTCAAGCACACAGTTTATAGCAATTTTGGCCC
This sequence comes from Helianthus tuberosus, assembly GCA_030545235.1. NCBI lineage: Eukaryota > Viridiplantae > Streptophyta > Magnoliopsida > Asterales > Asteraceae > Helianthus > Helianthus tuberosus. The sequence goes on from CM060393.1 coordinate 33,506,571, forward strand.
CCGCAGGATATCTCTAAATCACTGCACTGCACTGATATCTTAAACCAAATTCATTAGAGTTAGCTACTTAAACCTGTTTCTGAATTCAACAATAGTTAAGTACTTAAGCATCAATATATAACAAATCCAGAGACTAAATTCAAGCAGAAACAATCATATAGAGTTTCTAGACTCTGTTACCTACTTGTAATCAAACAGAAACATTTAATTTGACACAGTAAACCTAACATTAGTAAACATCAACCAAACCATATCCAAAACATAAATTAGGACTAATCATAAACAATAAATTTACATCAAAATCTAAACAGAAACCAATACCTTGACATTGATCATATCATTAAACCAAAGAAGCATCTGACTCGCGGCGTCTTTTGTGTTACACAGTCGTGATGAACTCCTCGAACAACTTTACGCTCCAACGCTATTGCTTGAGCAGCTGCCTCTTCTGCTGTATATCGTTGTATTCAGAATCATCTATGCGTCAGCCTTCTTCAACGCCTCTGTTTTCTCCAAAAAGTTCAAAAGACTTGAATTCACAAATCGAGCTCCATTGAAAACTCTCAAATTACACACAAACAGAGGAAAATATGTGTATATACAATATGTAAAAAAAACCTATACAGTTCAGAACAAAACTAGAAAAACCCTAAAAATTAGTTATACCTTGATGAGATTAAAAAAAAACCTCAATCGTACATCAAGCACTGTACCGAAATTAATGGGCCAGCTCCGCCACTGGTTCTCCTGCTTCGTAAACAAAAGAGATTTCAAGCACACAAATTATAGCAAGTTTGCCCCCTGCAGGATATCTCTAAATCAATGCACTGCACTAATATCTTAAACCAAATTCATTAGAATTAGTTACTTAAACCTATTCCTAAATTCCACAATAGTTAAGTACTTAAGCATCAATATGAAGCAAATACCGAGCCTAATTTCAAGCAGAAACAATCACATAAAGTTTCTAGACTCCATTACCTACTTGTAATGAAACATAAACATTCAATTTAACACAGTAAACCTAACATTTAGTAAAAATCATCCAATCCATATCCATATCCAAAACATAAATTAGGACTACTCACTAATCATAAACGATAGATTGACATCAAAATCTAAACAGAAACCAATACCTTGACATCTATCATCTCACAAATTCACAGTCGTGTTGAACTTTAGGCTCCAACGCCATTGCTCGAGCAGCTGCCTCTTCCGCTGTATTTCCTTGTATTCAAAATCATCTCTACGTAAGCTTCTTCAATGACCATCGCCTCTGTTTTCTACAAAAAAGTTTAAACGACATGAAATCACAAATCGAGCTCCGATGAAAACTCTCAAATTACACACAAACAGAGGGAAATATGTGTATATACAATATGTAAAAAAAACCTCTACAGTTCAGAACAAAACTAAAAAACCGTAAAAATTAGTTACCTTGATGAGATATAAAAAACCTCAATCGTACATCAAAGCGAATGAACCAAGAAAAGCTAGATTGTACAAATTAAGAGAAAACATAAAATAATCATGAACAAATTCAGAAACAAAATCGAATCATCAATTTTTTAATCACAACAGATGAACTTGAAACCCCCAAATCCTACGAAAGTGATAGAAAATCGAACAACAATCATTAACATACCTGATGAAAGTAAATCACAGTGGAAGATATTGGTGGTGGAGATTGTTTATCGGCGGTGAAAGTAAATCCAGAGTTGGTGATTTGTGTTTGAAGAGGCCGATAAAGGGGTTTTCAATTATCTGATGAGAAAAGTGCCCGGATATTCTCTGTGGTATACTACTCATTTTTCACCTTTAGTCTCTGCATTTTTTTAAATTACATTCACAGTCTCCAATTTTGGTAAAATCATTCTTGGATAGTCTCTGACGCAGCAGATGTGGATTAGTTTTCTCAGTTAAATGAGTGTGAAATTACTAAGCTGCCCTTAATATAAAACAAAATAAAAGTTAATTAAGGATTAAAAAAATATATATATTTATGGAACCCACTGTGTAATAAAACAAATAACCCCACCCACCCCATCTTTCTCTCATTCTTTCTTTTTGTTTCTGCAAAAAAATAAAACCACCATCAACGACCAATCACCACCACCTTTCACCACTATGACACTATCGAACCATTGAAAAACCCAACCACCATTGAACCACCGAAAAACCGACCAAGCACCACCGCCTTTCACCACCATTATACCACCGAAAAACAAAAGTGTAGCAGGGTAATCTGACTGTTTCCACGGGGACTTGCAGAGGGCGACGCTATTATTTTAAGGTGAAACAAGAACCCGACAGTAGCACCGCCGGAAGTGGTAGCAGTGGCGGAGAGAGTACCAGGAGTGGTAGCTCTGGCACTAGCACAACCTCCACCCCTCAACCACCGCCTCCACCCTCCACCTCCTCCAATTACCGCTTCCACCCTTATGCAATATATATGATTATCATCTACATAGAGGGTCACCACAACCACCGCCACAGTCATCATCAACAATGGACCATTCAGATTACTCCGTTGCCACCATGTAAAATCCCGGAAAAACGAGTGTGTGTAACCAGATATGGGACCCACCACCAACCCACTTCATCTTCCCCACTCTAAAAACCGAATCAGGACTGGAGCTGCTCCGGGAACCAAAAACCGACGGGTGGTTGAGATAACTTGGAGAGAAACAAGTGGGCGACGGAATGGCTGCACTAGCGGACAGGGTGGTGGTGGTGGTGGGAACGTTTCACGTCAAGAAGTTGAAGGGTGGGTGTGACAGTGGTGGTTGTGGTGGAGGGTGGTTGTGGTAGTGGTGGTCGTTGTGACGTGGGTGGTTGTGGCAGTGGTGATGGTGGTGGTGGCTGAGTGGTATAGCAGTGGTGGAGGTGGATGTTGAGTAGAGGTGTGTTTGGATTGAAAATGATGATGATATATATTATATATTAAAGAAGTGGGTCCCATATATATATATATATAATTAAGCGTATTTTTGTCATTTCACATCCACTTTACCGAGAAAACTAGCCCACTTCCACACCAGGGACCATCCGAGAACGTTTTTGCCGAAGTTGGGGACTGTGGATGTAATTTTTAAAATGTAAGATACTAAAGGAGAAAACTGGGTATACCACGGGGACTATCTGGGCACTTTTCACTTATCTGAATAAGGATATCACATTAATAGAGCATCACCAATAGAGTCATTTTTAGTCATTATTAAAGAGAGAGAAAATGATGTGGATGAGAGAGATGATAAGTTGGAGGAGAGAGTGTGGATGTGTATGTGAGAAAAAATGAGAAAAAAATGAGTTATGAGAGTGAGGAGTGAGGAGAGAGGAGAGAGAATGGTTTTTATTGGTGGAGCAAGTGCCTATATGGCATCTAAAAACATCACCTAAATATTTATCTATTAATAATAGTCTTAGGAATACAAATAGTCACTTGTCTTCTTTTACCTTAGGGTGTAAGGAGTGGTTAAACACTTTGGAGTGGCAAACCAAAAAACCGACCAATCAGAGCGCGCCATGTCAATGAGTCAAAAGTGTTTAAACTTTGGTGAAAAGTGTTGGCAATGGTTTAGACACTTGGTGAAGTGGTAAACTATTTAAAAAAAAAAGGAAAATAGTTGTGATTGGTTGAGATAGGAATGGACCCCACCCACAATACCCCCCCCCCTCTCTCTCTCAATCACCTTCCCCGCATCGGCAAGCCATCCCCGCACCACATGCTTCACCGTGTCGGCAAAACCTCGGCGGCGGTGTTTGCCGCTCGGCAAAGAGGTTTGCCGACGTTTGCCGCATCCCACTCCGCACACCCTTATAAAGTAAAATGGATGCCATGTGTATAATTATTTATCAATTGTTAAAACACAATATATTCCCATGTTACTTTATTCTTATGTATTATTACAAGATTTTGTTCGGCCCGCATTGCGGGACACTAAGCCGAATATTTCTCTCTCATAACATGTATGTTTGTGTTTCGGTTACTTGTACATACAACTAATACCACAATCTCAAAAAATTGCATTGAGTCAACCAATTAAAATAAAACATTATCATACGTTTGCTTAAAAAACGATTGAAAAACTAAAACTTTAAACTAGGGCAAAATTGTAAATTTTCAAAACAAATGTGCGTGTGTCAGGACACCGACTCAACCAATTAAAACAAAACACTACCACAGTTTTCTCAAAAGAAATAAAAACTAAAACAGTGGCATGACTGTAATTTTACATTGGGGCAAAATCGTAATTTGACGCGGAAAACAAACAAAAACGATGGAGAAAATGTAAATTTAAGTTGAGGGCAAATCGTAATTTGGATGTGAGAAAAAAACAAAACTAATGATAAAACTGTAAATTTAAATGGGGCAAAAGGATAATTTTATTTTAAACTGGAGAATAAGCGTAATTTTGAACTGATGGCAAAATCGTAATTTTAAAGCGGGGATAAAATCGTAAATTAGTTGGACCAAAGGGGGAGTGCCAGGAAACTGCCTAACACTATTCCCCTCCATTGGTTTTGTATGTATTGAAAATGAAAATTGCAACTAATGACAAATTCATTGCGGATGGGGAGGTTAACCGAACTTTTAAGGAGAGTGATCTGGATTTTGTTTACAAAATACGATAAACTTTATAAGGGGGCGTCCCCCACCTCCACACACCCTTACATGTGGCTTCGTCACTTATTGCGGCAGGAGCTCCGTACATGTACAAAAGAGATTATATTGGCAGAGTAGACAATCTAGAGCTTTGTAATCATTTTTCATTAATTTTTGAATCATGTCGTTTTTCGTTAATTCTAATTAGATATATTTTATTTAAAACAGTATTAATGGAATAAAAATTACAAAGACACCTTGAGATCTCTATAAAAAAACACCACGACTACGGCTAGGGTTGGCAAACCCCCCCCCCCCCCCCCCGAGCTGACAGGTGTACCCAAAACCCAAAAAGTACGGCTTGGGTATACTCGAAGCCCGACGGGTATGGGATCAAATATAAAAAAAAATCAGGTACGGGTATAGGATTTAGTCCCAACCACCCGATACCCGGCCTGTTTACCCGAATAATATCCGAAAAGTATTATATTTTAATTTTAATTTCCCATTTAATTAAACTTATAAACCTAGTACATACAGTTACTACTCTACTTCTCTAGTATCACTCAGGCTACTTCCATAATTGTTCACAGGTGATCTCTAAGTTTATATTTCTAAGAAAAGATTAGAGATAATTAATATCCAAATTTCCCCACTAACTGCCATGTGCATCATCCACTATACTGAAACTGAATCATTCTATTATGTATGATTCTTTGGATTTATTCATAGATATTGCTTTGTTGTTTGTCTTCAAGACTTTAATATATACATACACGATTTATGTTTACTTATGTTGTTTCTATGCAGATTAGAGAGTTAAATAACACTTAATGTGTGTTAGTTTTGAGATTTTCTAAATACATTTCAAGTTGTCAGGGAGATTACATGAGTCATTCTTACTTATCTACTGAACTGGTTAAATGCTATTATTTTTCATGTTTGGTGTTTGATTAAATGCAACATACATAAACTAACATTGTGTATCCCAAAGTAGTAGTACCGTTAATCACGTAAATATATGTTTCAAATATGCATTCCAATATCATATATGTATGTATGTTATTGGTCTTGTTTTCCTTTGTTGTAGTTATTAAAATAGTAAATTGTATAAACATTAGAGTAAAAAATGCACATGGGAGTCCCAACGGGTTTCTTTTAACAAGAGTAAAATGTCATGATGCTCCCCGTGGTTTGGTAAAATAACACCTATAGTCCTCAACTTTTTTGGAAATTACATCCATGTTCCCTGTGGTTTGCCGTTTGTTACTCGAATAGTCCCTGAAGTTGATGGACGTTGGTTTTCTCAGTTAAGTGAATATGAAATGACAAATTTGCCCTTAATAATAAAAAGCAAAAAAAAATAGAAATTGATTAGGGCCAACACATTTTATATTATTTTATTGTAAACCCCCACCACCACACTTCATCTTCAACCTCCATCCACCACCATCACCTTACAATCATCGTCGTCACCCCCCCCCCCTAAACCTCCACCATCACCATCACCACCAGTATCACTCTCCACCATTTGTGGACTAAATATCCCACCATCACCCTCTACCATTTAACACTAAAAAGTAAACAACTTTTTGAGCCTAAAATCTGCAACTTAAATAACATAAAAAGAACCCACTAGCACTTTCCACCATTTATGGACTAAAGATCCCACCATCTCTGTTTAATTTAAAAAGACGAAACAAAATCATGAAGAATCCAACTAAGATAACATAAACCAACGAATATACCTTAAACATATATATAATTTGAGCCTAAAATCTGCAAAACCCTCGTTTATACCCTAAACAGGTTTCCCGGATTTCTCTTAACATATCTAGCCAGAAATCATTGGTTTACCTTGTTGCCGGAAATTTTGTCTGAACCACCGGATATCCACTTCACCATAAAACCCACCATGGAACACCACAACATTAATCTCTTTGTATTGTTGCATCGTCGTCGTCACAATAACATCCCTCACCGAAAACGCATAACAATACCACTAGGACCCATTATCACCGGAACCCCTACAACCCAAACCACCGTCGTTTCTAGTAACTGCTAATGACCAACACCACGGTGGTCGGATCTCTTCCATTCATTCTCCTCTCTTTCTCTCCCTGAGAATTGATCTGGTGCGAAGTCATGACGATGATGGTCAGATCTCTTCCGTTCACGCAACATTGACACATACCTCTTGGGAGTTGGGTTCGTCAGAAGCGAGTGCCTACTCCACCTACCAACAACAATACCGCAACCTCACAATCTTTACTCAACATCAAGCTCGAGCCTGTGGGCCTCGCGTGAGGTGTGCGTTGAGGCAGAATTATTTGCATCCTCAACAATTGGAGGATCCGGATTTTTCAATGATGTTGAATCATTAGCCTCGACTGATTGACTTTGACTCAAGGATTCACATTTCTTAAAACCGAGACCTACTGCAAACTTTGCATGGTCTACAGGTATCGTCGGTTCAAAATGTGGCATGTCCTCGTCATCGGCCAACTTGGTGTAGTTGTGTCTCATCGGAGGAGGGCAAGACTGATAACCGATAAACTTTATATTTCCTTTCTTTTTCTGTTTATGGATGATTTCGAGTTGGAATAACTATCCAACTTTTGTTTGATTGATTCATAATCACATCTTGCAATGGCTAGCTCTTTCTTTGTTTCCTCAACGATATTAATGTAATTATTAATACTGGTTTGTTTGTTTAAAACCATTTTCTTTCGTTCTGAAAGGTCTTTTCATAATGTCTCAATTGTGGTTTTAAAATCCTTTTCATTTTTCTTTAAAACCATGTTAGCCTATTTGCATGTTGCAAAATCAGCAATCCAATCTGTAACACCTCGAAGATATAAATTTTATATTAAAAATTTAATATTGATAATAAACAAGATAAAGTAACTATGAATAAATAACCCAGTTAGTCATAAGTCTTGTAGTCATAAGTAAATTTGGTTAAAACACACTAGATGCAACATGGGTAAAGTATAGGGGCCAAATGTGACAAACTTGAAACAAGTTTTAATTAAATAAAACACTAAACACCAAAACACACACTCTAAGCATGTGTTCTGGTCGAAAATTCCAGAGGAGCCAGGAGCTCTCATCTTCAAACCCTAACAAGCTAAATTCAAGCAAATTGGCAAGGCAAATCCCATCCAAATTGAAATTCAAACACGAATTAGTGATCACCTCAGTGAAGTGATCATAAGGTATGTCAAAATCCACCATTTTGTTCCATCTCAAATTCTTGACGAACACTTGAAATTCAAAATTTGAGCCTGAATGATGGTTATTTGGGTGAAATTAGGATGAATGTGTGATTAGAAACAAACCCTAGTTAATAAACTATTGAATTTATGTTCATGTTGATAAAACTCATAATCACTCTTTAGGTGTTTAATGGGGTTTTAAGAACGATGAAGAACACTAGGAATTTGATTATGTAAGGAGTGTTATTGATTACATGAAATAAATCCAGAATGTGATGTGAAAAATTAGATATATGAACTTGAGAAAAATGCTTAAAATTGGCTAAATAATTAGTCATGAAACTTGATTGTTGATTTAGTGAAATTATGCCCTTTAGGTGTTTGTTGAAATACCTAAAAGAAAGTTAAATGTTGAAATTCTGAACGAAACGCATATTTGAATGATGTTGTGAATTATGCGTTATATGACATGAATGGAGTTCTAAACGAATCGTTGATTGAACTACATATGCAAAGGAATCAAGTCTTCAAGCGGACAAGCCAGAGCGGACACGCGCTTGAAGGGAATGCTCTAAAGGTACGTACCTATGGTTTCGTAAAATTATGCTTGAATATTGATTATAGTTAGTTAACTTGAATTTAACGTTATAAATGAATGTGGTATGTGTTGAAGTGACGAAATTCACTAAACAAACAAAACGGGTCAAAGGATTGGATAGAGTATGTTTGGTATGTCGTTGAAATGGTGGTTTCCATTAGACAACCAAACGGGTCAAACAATGGTTAAATTGGTAGTATTGAAGTGACTTAAATGTCACTTGATGATTTTGGATTATGAAAGCGTAGAACCATGGAATGGTAATGATACATCAAAGTTCACAAGCCCGAGGAATGGGTAATTACGTCTAAAAATCACAATTGATGAATAATGTAAAGTATGATATAAAACTAAATGGGTCGAATAAATAAAAGGGGGATTTAAAGGCTATCAGCTTATAATCTGAAGTTTTATGCAAACAATGATAGAGAACGTGTTCGTATTTAAATTACGAACGCGTAGGAAAAAGAATTTCATAAAACGGGCTATTAGAACGAAAGTTATGGAGTTTTAAAGTTAGAAATTGGTTAGAATTCGGAGCTGGGCATTTGCAGCTCAAATAACCAAAACCTTCTGTGAAAAAGAGGTTGTCGTGCCCTGCGACGGAGAACGTAAAGTCTGTCGCGCCCCGCCATGGCCCGTGGCAACCCGCAAAGGCTGAGGCTAAATCTGTCGCGGGCCGCGACAGACTACAGAGCTGGCATTTTTTTTATTTTGTAAATCTTGCATTTCGGACTTGTTTAAACCTGTTATTTGACCATCAAAACTAACTTTTATGCTGGTTTTGAATTTAGGTGATCATAGTTGCATCCGGATGATGATCAAGTCAAGTATCAAGAACCAAACACTCATCTTTTGAAGCTTCTGCAATGATGTTGTTTTGTTTATGTTTCAAACAACTTATGTAAACAGTTGTTACTATCTTTTGAATGTTTTAATCATGTATGAATGATAACTTATAAAAGTTTTTGAAAGGTCGCATTTTCGTGTAAAATGCGTAGTTTATTAATATAATGCGTAGTTTATTAATATAATCTTGATAAATTAAAACGGTCTTATAAGTTGTTATTCAGAGCTCAAGGTTGTCAACAAAGCGTGTTCAGTTCGAAGCTTGATCAAACATCCGATAAGAATTAGTTATTTAGTAGATTTTAGTAGAACATTAGAAAAAGAAATTTGATTTGATGTGCACGGGAAGAGTGTGTTAGCACACTCAAACCCGAAAAGTGCACTAAACATGAATGGTTTAAACAAGTGGTGAACTTTGCTAAACCAAGGCAATGATGTAAATAATATAGAATGAAATGTTTAATAATTAGTATAAACATTTCAGATTCAAGATGGCCGATGGGGGAAATGATGATACGGTGCCGATAGTCACTGAACAAATGAGAGAAGTGATTGCCGAAGAGGTTGGAAAGGCAATCGAGAATAGTCTATCCAGTTTTATAGACAAGATTCAAAACACGGTGCTTACTGTAACAACCCGACTTTATGAAGTCAAAGTACAAGTCAAAGTCAAAGTCAAAGGAAGAAAAGATTGCTAATTGCGAACTGTCACTCCTTGCTTAATTACTGATTTGTGTGCCTCGACTCGTAATCGAATTCTATTAATTGTTTGCTTTAGTTGTATTATGTGGAGTATCTATAACAAATCGAGATTTAATCGCATGTTTAATTGCTAATCGACTTATCGCTATCGCATCACAACTCGAATTATGTGTTCTGAATATTGTTTTACGTGTGTGTGTGTGCTATTATGTGTTACTTGTGCATGTTATGTTTATGTGAGGTGATTAATCTCAATCGCAATTGCAACTCTATTGCAACGCAGTCTAATCGCAAACGCTAAACACAAGTTATTTATGATGATTGTATGTTAGATATAGTAGTTAGGTTATTTGTGTAACTAATGGGTAATACTATCGCATCGCTCGCTCGAAACGCATCACAACGCTCAACACGCAAAACGAAACGCCAAAAATCTAACTCGTCGGACCGCTCGATCGAATGACCATTCGATCGATGTGCCGTCCGATCCGTTCCGTGTGCCACTTTCCTCTTTTGGCAACCTATAAATACCCCTTGTCACATCACAACAGTGATGTGACAGCTCTCTCATTCGACCAGCGTGCTCAAGCCCTCTTTTCTCTCGATTTCTCGCGATTCTTGTAAGTTTCTACCTCAAATCTTGTACTTCTATGATCTAAACGCGCTTCTTCATCCTTTCACCTTTGAATCTTCACTTTTAACGTGAAATCAACGGATTTGAGGTGTTCTAGGATGATGTCATCATGGGGTTCTTATGAACTTTAAGTTCTGGCTTTATTCCACCAAGAACAACTCAGATCTACATGATTTCCACATGAATCAACATTATTTTCATCTAGATCTAAACTTTTTCATGGTTAAAAGGATTGAAAGATGGTTTCACAACTTTCTTTCAACTCTTTTACACTCAAAGCACTCTAAACAGATAGAATCGGAGCTAGTCTGGGCCTTCTACTCGTTTATAGTGATGTGTCGGGTTGAGATCTGGTTCCTATCAACGAGACAACCGATTTTGGTTGAACATGAACATCCATCACGAACAGTTAACGGATCGGATTGGGGTGATTCCCGTTCGATCGGATAACCTGGGTCTGATGGGGTTCCTGTTGTTCAATACGTTGTCATGCCGTCTCGATCAAACGGCAAAACTTTCGAAATATTCAATTTCAAAACGATCAGGTTGTTGGACGGATTGCACTTGGTATCAACACTTAACATTTTTCATAATTTTCAAAGATCATCAATTTCTAACGGATTGCCATCCGATCGGAAGACCATCTGATCGAATGACAATCCTGCTGTGAACTTGTTCTCTGAGAAATGTCTAACCGATGGATCGCCATCCGATCGAACGACCGTTCGACCGGGCAACCTGAAAGGTAGAGATACTTCTCTGATTTTAAAATGCTACAACGAAAACTTTAAAGTCACATCATACACAAACACATCCATCCTAAACGAATGCCAATCCGACCTATGGCCATCCGAACCGATGACCATCTGAACGGATGACCATCCGAATGGATTGTCATTCGATCGAATGACCATCTGTTCGGATCGTCATCCGATCGGATGACCATTCGTCACTTGGGTTGTTTTTCACCATTTAACGCACCGTTCATTCGCTTATGCTATCATAAACTGTTCAGGCTAATCACTCTAGCGCTCCCTTCAATCCATTAACTACCATCGCTGTGAGTATACTCAATCCCTTTTTGCTTTTAGCACTTTTGGGTGTTACATACGTTATCTATATCAAATCACAACGCAAACACTTTTATATTCTGGCCGCTTACATGTTTACGTGTTACTCGATGAATGCTTGTATGTTATGTTTACACAGTGATTGTTGCCTGATACCTTAGCAATGATAGTACTATAGTTTGGACTCAGCACCTGTCGTGGACAGGGGTTGTTAAGGGCTTTACTTCACGTGTCCCAGTGGGGATATGTGTTATGCATTCTACAACTCGCAGTCACGTCTGTGCATATTTCATTGTCGATAACCTACTAGCTTCACTTTGCTACATGTTACATGCTGGTTATACGTAAACGCTTTTGAATTCTATTATTACTATTAAACTTGTATGCTCACCTTTACACTATGTGTATTGACCTCTATTTTAACGTATGTGACAGGTGTTTGAAATGCTAGGATGTTGCTTTCTTTAATGGAATCGAGTAGGAGAGTCTAGAAGCAAAGACATTTTATTTATTTGAGTTGTCGGAACAATGATTTGCCTAGAGATGTCTATGTCTGTAATAATTGAATTATTTGATGGGTTATGGTATGGGACATAATATTAACTATTCGGTAATTTAGTTGTTATGGAATTTCTCTTGGACAATCTGTTTCGTGCCCCGATGTTTCCGTCATCGGTTGGGGTGTGACACTTACGGTAGTTGAAGAACGGATCAAAAGGTTGGAAGATAATGCCAACCAAGCAAAGGAAAAGTCGAGAGAACGGAAGGGTTGTTCATATAACAAGTTCATGGCTTGCAAACTGCCAATTTATAATGAAGAGGTTGATCCGATAATATGTCAAAGATGGTTAAGTGACATGGAAGGAGTGTTTGAAAGGACCCACTGTGATGTTATTGACTTCGTAGCTTATGGTACGGGTCAATTAAGAGGTCAAGCGAAGGATTGGTGGGATAATAAGAAGAAAGAGATTGGAAGTGAAGCGGCTAAGGCTATGACATGGGATGAGTTTAAGCCCCCGTTCCGTAAACTTCACAGTCCCAAGGCGGTTATCAACAAGATCAAGGAAGAATTCATCCAAATGAGACAAAGGGTTGAATCGATAGATAAAATCACGGGCATCTTTCTTGATAAGTTAAGATTTTATGATGAGCTGGTGACGAATGAAGAGCAGAAGATATATTATTATTACAACATGTTGAGTGCCGAATATCGGGAGTTCATGACTCCCTCAAAGTATGAGACTCTCACCGAGATCATAAACATTGCTCGGGAACGAGAGATTGAGCTGAAAAAGCAGATAGAGCGGGGTGAATGAAGGGTGGTAGATGTTAACCCAAGCCTTACAAAGAAGGCACTAATCGGAATGTCGCGCTCCGGTCAAAGATAATATTTATAAGCCCTATTTACCCTTAACAAATAGCTAGTGGTAGCAAAGGGTCGAACCACGAAGTGTATGTGGTTTGCGAATGGATTTGGACGAATTCTCAAAAGATGTCACAATTATGAAGCTTGCTATCTTGTTTTTGTGTATTTTTGTTTGATTGAAAAGATATGAATTAAACTTACTAAAGTAATTGAGTTAATAACTATGAATGATTAACAATTGCAAGAACGTAATTAAAGGTTGAAACAAGATAGAGAAAACAAGGCTCACACCCGGTTCGGTAATTGCTATCCTAGGGTTCTTACACGTTTTAAATTTGATTTACTTGAATATGTTATTAACGGATTTCTATCATCAAAGCGTAGGTGCCAATTGCTACCAACGCCGTGAATGACGGACCACAATGCACTTCGTTACTTCGGACAAATAAAACCTATCGAATGACAAGGCATAATTGCACAAACTTGTTTCGCAAAGTCAAATTTCATAACTCACTCAACAATTCACAAATATAGTTCAAATGCAAGACAATTATCAATCAATTCAAATACAATTCAAGTTGTCACAAAATCAAACTAAAACATTGTTCAAACCCTAGACTTACAATAACCTACATTAGGGTGAAACCTCTAAGAAATTAGCCGTGCATGATCGATAGGACTTGATCACCGAATGAAGAGAGCTTGAACATCATCATCTTGAAGCTTGAATATGGATGAATGGATGCATGGTTAGGGTTGTGGATGGTTGGTGATGGTGAAGTGAAAGATGAATGGAATAGTGATGAATTAGGGTTTTGTGAATGAAGGTGATAATGATAATGATTCGGATGATGATTATGATGGAATGGAAAATGATGTTGGTTGGTGAGAGAGGCTCCAAGATCAAATCAAAACTCAAAAACAATCTGTAACTCCCGAATAATTATGACTAAAATGTTTTTAGATCATTCAAACACCCAAGGAACCAAAAATGCGCGTTGTCAACATTGGGAAGTCGTCGCCGACGGCTTGAAGCCCCGTCGGCGACGGTGCGTGTTTGTTTAATTGTGGCCGACGGCCTAGATTGCTGTCTACGGACTTTTGGAGCGACGGATAATTGCACGGGGCATCGCTGACGGGCCTTTTGGGCGTCGGCGATGGTGCCTAAATGTTTCACTTCCTTTTTTTCGCATTCCTTGCTCCCGGTTGACCCGCCTTGCTTCCCGGTGGCTCGTTTTTCATCCCGGTGACCCGAAAAGCTCCTTTAACTCCGCTAGACCTGCAAAATACATATCTAATCAAAAGTAGGCTATTCGAAATTAAAACTTGTGTAAAAACATCAAATTAAGCAATTACGATCACCGGTTTTTGACCACGTATCACATCCCCACACTTGTCTTTTGCTTGCCCTCAAGCAAATCTGTTTTTCACTTTCACGTGGGTCGAAAAAAGAACACACTCCCCATTCCCGAGACAAAGGTTAAGGTCTATTGTCATGTTAAAGTTCAAAACTCTTTACAATTTTCACATATTTAACGGTAAGGTGAATTCACATATAAAATGGTTATCCAAGTTTAACCCGCCCGTGAACCCAACAATTCATGCACATCCCTCATAATGTTCTCTCCACTCGGTTTATAAATTGGCTAATTTTCGTAATATATTAGCACTTCAAAGAATAATCGCTCAAAACCGATTAGAACACGTACCCGCATAGGCTTGCAAGTCAATCATTCTCCACCACCGAACACGAATACTAAGCACAAGTCATAAGGTCTTTGTAAGGGTTGTAACGGGGCTAGGCTAAGGGTAGGGAATAGGATATTTTAAAGTGGCTAAGGTGATGAAAATTCAATTTTTATTACAAAAGACTACTTTAAACAAGATTAAACTATAAACATCAACTACAAGGCAACAACTTTAGCCTTTTATTCAACAACCACTAACTTCATATTTTTGTTCTTTTCTCAATGATTTTCAATTCTTTTTCATAACATTTTCTGATTCTTCTCTTTTTTTTATAATCAATCAAATACAACTATACAAACTCAACTCCTATAATTGAATTTCCATCACACGGGTTTAAAAGAAAAAAAAGGTTTAAGGTTATGGGCTATAGGGTGGCAAAAACGAAAGGATTAGGCTCAAAATTGGCTACTAGGGGATAAATTTTTGGGTAAGGATATAAAAATGGTGTAAAATGGAAAAGGTTTACCTAATGCCTTAATCATTCTCGTGCTTGTATTCGGTCTATGGTCTCAAACATATCAAAAATTGCAAGTTCTACAATACATGACTAATGGTCCACTCAAACAAAGAAACATAAGTATGTAATCTATGATGTAAAAGTGGCTCAAAACCTCACATATCTAAAGGGTACAGTATGTGACATGCATAAAATGCTAGTTTCTTAAGCGGATTATTCCCAAATAACCACCCGCTAAATACCCGTCATGCTATTAATTTGAACTTGACCATGACAAAAGACCAAATGGGTCGTGACATCCCTCGTTGACTTAGTTACTTATGCTTTAAGATCGCTTTCGAAAAAAAGATATTTTTGAAAATTTTTTGAAATTTTCCCCCATCCCCACACTTGAGGTAAGCATTGTCCTCAATGTGTAGTGTTTAAATGAACGGGTCAAAATCGAAGACTTTTACTACTCCCCCATCCCCACACTTTAGGTAAGCATTGTCCTCAATGTGTAAGAACTAGAGTTTTTTTTTTTTTTAAATGCACAAGGGATGTGACACGACTAACTTCCCCAAAATTTCACCTCGGAAAATAACATACAATTACAATCCACTTATTACTAAACTAAAAATCAAGGTAAAAAGGAAACACATGCACCTGATTTTTTTTTGTTGCTAGATGCTCCTGTTTTCTTCTTCTCTTCACAAAATGGTCTTCCCGCGAACATGGTGTACCTACAAATCTAAACCCTTGTGTAGAAGCATGCTTCTCACAATCATTGAAATTTGTTAGGTACTTAGTTCTACCATTTTTATGAAAGTGTTACCAGATCATGCGTTAATTACCTTGACTTTTGTGGAAAAATAATGTACAACAATAACAAACCTAACTCACTTTCGTAGGAATCACGGTTGCATTTAGCTTATGCAACAAGCCCTTTTAAACCCCCCCCCCCCCAATAACTTGGGAGGACGAGAGGTCTCGTGAGGGTTATATAGGGAACACACCCACAACGTTCATTTAACTAGTCAAAAAGAAATAATAACGAAACGGAAATAAAGAAACCAAAATATACAACAACAACAACACAAAACATACCTTTCCCTCACCGCTGATATCTCTCGTTGGAGTTAACTGGCGAGTTTGGCTGGTATGGATAACCAGTGAGGGCCTCAAACATCTCCCTGTAGTTATCGAGGGGCCCTTGCTCTCCTTGAGGTGGTGGCTGGTAGGGTATCGGAATGAAGCTGGACCCAACTGCCTCGGGCCAGTGAGGGGATGGATCGGATGGGCCTCGTGGAACGGGGAGGTTGGGGTAGTCGGTCCACCCTGAGTGTTCGGCATAAGGAAGGCCGGCTTCATAGTCTCTTTGATGTCGCTCCTGATCATGGAGGACCTTGGCATTATTATTAGCCATTTGATTAGAAACATATAAAGCGCTCCATCGGTGTCGTTCCAATTCATTGCACTCGTTTTGACGCCTTTCCTCGTCTACCTCCCATGCCCTTCTTCGGGCCCTATCTTCCTCCTGCAATTGTAACAAGCGTTCCATTTGTGACCTTTGGAGCGCTTGCTGCAATTGCTGCTCTTCCATCTGTTTTTCCATCCTCTCTCGATGGACTGCTTGTAGAGCCCATTGTTCTTGCATCTGGCCCCCAATCATCTCTTCCCATGCCTTCCTTCTTACCTCATATTCCCTTCCTTCGCCTATACATGCCGACACATTATCATAAACCGCATGTTGCCTGCGGTTAAAATTCCTGTACGTCGGCCCCTGTCTTTGGTTCACAAAATCTGCTACATCAGCAGAAATTTCCCGATGTTTCCGCCTGTATCTCTGCCTTGGTCCCCGTGGACCGGGAGGCTCCGTCTCATCCTCCATATCAACCATCTCCTCATCTTCATCACCCTCTTCATCATCACCCTGATCAGTGTACATGTAACTGTTTCCTTGTTCATCCTCCACTGTGTGAAAAGATGACCAAAGACCTTAACCATTATCTTCCAATGCCGCTTCATTAAGGCGAGGTTAAACTGATCGATGGGTTTAGAAACCCGCAGTGATTCCTGAGGCAATGTGTTTTGCTTCAAAATCATCACACTGATCAACCTCACGTAGGGGATCATCTTCCGTTTGAACGACTCCCTTGTATCCCATGTGTTTATCATCACGATTTGACGCCATGATAGCCTTGGCATCCCATACAACAACGAATGTAAGACCCGACAGTCGGGTGCCTTCACTGTCCCGCGGTCTCCGAATAGCACCATAACATTCTACAACGAAATGCCTTGTAATATTTTACCCTCCAAGGACAAATCGTTCCTAGATTCCCCCGCACCCCCAGAACCTGGCAATACCGACGCTAGCATTTGATCCGGATCAGCAGTGTTCATTTTATTATCCAAAAAATGATCATAGTCATAATAATCATAAGCTTCAACAACCAATGAATCAAATCTCGCGATGGCATTCATGTGCTCAAACGACATAATCATCTGATTCTTGCCAATTAACTGCCACGTAGGAGCCGGCCCATCTGAATTTTCAAACCTTAAAGTGGACAACCATTCACAAACCGCAGCCAAGTAGACTCGTGTGGTGATATCCTCACACCAATCTAGTACTTTTTCCCACCCGATCTTCTCAAACCTTTGAGTTATGCCAATTGTGCGAAATTCCTCGACATTCACCGCACGTTCACGTACTACTCTATCGGGTACAGCCTTTGAAACACCCGTAACCATTTTCATCTTCCACATCTTTGCCTCTAATCTTTTGTTTTTGTACCGGGAAAGAGCCTTCTGCTTTTCGTCTTTCCATACTGAGGCCTACCGACTATTCTTAGTCTCCTCCCAATCCCAATCCTATCGATAGAGTTGCCCATCATCTTCTTCCACATTGCTTAACTGTTCCCATCGTCTTTGAAAGTGACCCGAGCCTAAACCGGCTCCAGAAGATGAACCTTGTCCAGAAGTTTTTTATCTCTTTCTTCCTCCAAACATAGCTACAATCAAAAGATAAAAGAACAATTAGCACACCCAAATCTTCAAACAATCTCAAACTTTGAACATAATATGCAATGTTGAATTTCAATCAATAACTAGATGTAAAATCGCCTTTTTAAACTTCCAAAGTGGCACATTTTATCATCTACATATCAACTAAACATGTTTATTCACAAAATTTCTCAAAGTTTTATGGTTTCAACAATATTCAACATCATAACTATGCTCAATCATGCAACTAACTAGTGTAATCACATCACTAAGATTATAGCATGTTCAAATCCCACCCAAATCAAGTAATCATTCTTAAATTCATGCTAAAACATCATATATTATGATAAACAACCTACTCTTAAACAAGAAGCTTAAAAATTTCAGAAGAAGTCAACAATCCATATGATAATTATGCATAAATTGAATGAAATTCCATACCTTTGATGTAGATGAACAAGAGAAACTAAGAAAAAGTGCAAAGCAAGAAATTTGATGAACACTATTCAAAAACTCTAGAAATCACGCCCAGAAATCTTGCAAACGAGCAAGAGTTGATGAAAACCGTGATAGGGGTTTTGTTCCTCTTGAAAAAAATACACGAAATAGGCTCAAGAATCACTGGATTTGGTGTAGATTCGAAGAAGTTATGAGAAGAGAAAGGATTAGGGTTCTTGGTGGGAGGTTTGGGGAAGATGAAGATGAAAGAGAGAGAAACGTGGAAGTTAAACTGATTGGATGATGTTCTCTGGATGTTTTGGGAGAGTGTGGGGGTATGCGGGTCATAGGAATGGTTACAAACATGTTTTGTTTGGGTTTGAAATGAGTTAAATGACATTGGGTTCGATCTAGGCTCATTACAACAATTCTGCGTCGGCTGATGTTTGGCGATCCGTCGGCGTCGGAGTGTATAAATGCTCAAAGTAGGCGACGGCCTAACTCGCTGCTTACGGAACTTTTTGGGCGATGGATGTTTTTTAGCGGCCGTAGGCGACGAGGAACACTACCGTCGGCGACCGTGTGTATATTTGATCGGAATGTCGCGCTCCGGTCAAAGATAATATTTATAAGCCCTATTTACCCTTAACAAATAGCTAGTGGTAGCAAGGGGTCGAACCACGAAGAGTATGTGGTTTGCGAATGGATTTGGACGAATTCTCAAAAGATGTCACAATTATGAAGCTTGCTATCTTGTTTTTTGTGTATTTTTGTTTGATTGAACAGATGTGAATTAAACTTACTAAAGTAATTGAGTTAATAACTATCAATGATTAACAATTGCAAGAACGTAATTAAAGGTTGAAACAAGATAGAGAAAACAAGGCTCACACCCGGTTCGGTAATTGCAATCCTAAGGTTCTTACACGTTTTAAATTTGATTTACTTGAATATGTTATTAACGGATTTCTATCATCAAAGCGTAGGTGCCAATTGCTATCAACGCCGTGAATGACGGACCATAATGCACTTCGTTACTTCGGACAAGCACTTCGCTAAACAACTTTTTGTGATTTTTTATAAGTTAAATTTTTAAAACGCGAAAACCGTTAACGGCCCTACCACCCCCCGAAAAGTCGTGTATTGTCCCTAATACACACAAATAAGTCTAAGAACATACCTTTCGTCTTTAAGACCCGTTCATGATATCCGAACTTCACACAATCAAAAGGGTTAGTACAAAATGAGAACGATTAACATAAAAATACTCAAACAATTGAATAAATTGTACATAACTTTAGAAAACTCATTACCGGTCCTTTCAGTTGACCTCATAAGTTGGCACACTTACCAAGAAGTTCACCAACTCCACATTCTCATCCTTTTCCTCATTGTTACTATCAAGGAACGGTTTAAGGCGATGCCCATTAACCGTTTGCTTTGACCCATCCTTCGGGTCCTTGATTGTAACATCTCCAAGTTTCCCGACCTGTGTAATCACGTACGGGCCCATCCATTTGCTCTTGAGCTTACCGGGGAAGTATTTAAGCCGTGAATTGTAAAGCCAAACCTTTTGACCCACCTCGAACTCTTTCGGCTTCAACTTCGCGTCATGTGCCTTCTTCATGTCATCCTTATATTTTGAAGCACACTCATACGCTTCTTCCCTAAGCTCTTCCAACTCGCAAAGCTTGAAACTTTTGCTCCTTTCCTGCATCGTCATATTTCATGTTAACCTCTTTGATAGCCCACCAAGCACGATGCACAAGTTCAACCGGTAAATGATAATTTCGCCCATAAACTAAGCGATAAGGTGTAGTTCCAATAGGTGTTTTATGAGCCGTTCTATAAGCCCATAAAGCATCATTCAACTTTGTCGACCAATCCTTTCGATCGGGTCGAACGGTCTTTTGCAAAATTTCTTTTATTTGCCTATTGGAAACCTCCACTTGACCGCTTGTTTGTGGGTGGTAAGGGGTAGCGATTCGATGGTCAACACCATACCATTTCAAGAGTTTGCCAAAGTTAAAATTCTTAAAGTGAGATCCCCCATCACTAATGATCACTCGGGGAATTCCAAATCAAGAAATTATGTTTGTTTGTACAAAATTGCAAACAACGGTATGGCCATTCGTCTTGGTGGCAATCGCTTCAACCCATTTGGATACATAATCGACCGCCACCAAGATGTATAAGTTGCCATGAGAATTAGGGAATGGGCCCATGAAATCGATCCCCCACACATCAAAAATATCTACAATGAGGATTGGTTGCATGGGCATTTCATCCCTTTTAGAAATACCCCCGAACTTTTGACACTCGACACAGTTCTTAGCAAAATTAAAAGCATCCTTAAAAATAGTCGGCCAATAAAGACCGCTACTGAGCACTTTGTGCCCAGTTTTGTGACCACCGAAATGGCCCCCACAAGCAAATGAATGCAAGTACATCAAGACACTAGTAATCTCCTCATCGGGTATGCATCTTCGAACGACTTGATCCAGACATATCTTGAATAAGTCCGGTTCTTCCAACGTGTAGTACTTGATTTGAGAAAGGAAGTGCAACCTCTTCCTTCTTTCCCAATGAGCCGGCAAGTCACCTGTGACCAAATAATTAACAATATTAGCATACCATGGTAATATTGAAACTTTTAAAATTTGCTCATCTGGGAAGCTCTCATTAATCTCTTCACGGGAAGAATCCTCCTCCACAACCAATCGAGACAAGTGGTCCGCAACTACATTCTCACTCCCTTTCTTGTCCCTAATTTCCAAATCAAATTCTTGTAGCAAGAGAACCCATTGGATTAATCTCGGCTTTGCATCCTTCTTGTCCATGAGATACCTAACTGCAGAATGGTCAGAATATACAATGACCTTAGTACCCCATATATAAGCACGAAATTTATCCAACGCATATACCACCGCAAGTAACTCTTTCTCGGAAGTTGTATAATTTAATTGTGCATCCGAGAGAGTCTTACTTGCATAGTAAATGGCAACCAGTTTCTTGTCTACCCGTTGGCTCAATACGGCCCCCACCGCATAATCACTTGCATCATACATGATTTCGAATGGTAAAGAGCAATTCGGTGATTGCAAGATTGGGACCTCAACCAACTTTTGCTACAAAATGTTAAAAGCGTTTTGGCAATTTTTATCAAAATCAAATGTTTTATCTTTTAACAATAAATTACATAGGAGTTTTGTTATATCACTGAAGCTTTTTATAAACCGCCTATAAAACCCCGTGTGTCCCAAGAACGACCTAATACCCTTAACACTTGTGGGATAAGGCAAAGTGGATATGACTTGTACTTTTTCTCTATCCACCTCGATCCCGCGACTCGAGACGACATGCCCCAACACAATCCCTTCTTGAACCATAAAATGGCTCTTTTCCCAACTCAAAACTAAATTTTTGTCAACACATCTTTTTAAAACTTTTTCGAGTTGGTCAAGGCATGTATCAAATGATGACCCAAATATTGAGAAATCATCCATGAAGATTTCCAAAGACTCCCCCACCATATCTGAAAAGATACTCATCATACACCTTTGGAAGGTGGCGGGGGCATTACAAAGTCCAAAGGGCATTCGCCTAAATGCAAAAGTACCGTATGGACAAGTAAAAGTAGTCTTTGCTTGGTCTTCCAGATGTATAGCAATTTGATTGTATCCTGAATAACCATCCAGAAAACAATAAATTTTTTGTCCGGCCAATTTCTCAACAATTTGGTCAATAAATGGCAAAGGGAAATGATCTTTGGAAGTTGCAACATTTAACTTCCTATAGTCAATACAAATACGCCACCCGGTTACCGGCCGAGTGGCGACCTCTTCACCTGCGTCATTTGTGACGACTTAAATGCCCGCTTTCTTAGGAACTGTTTGTGTCGGGCTTACCCATTGGCTATCCGAGATAGGGTATATTATACCCGCATCTAGCCACTTCAGTACCTCCTTCTTAACCACTTCTCGCATGTTCGGACTTAGTCTCCGTTGTGTATCGCGAGAAGGACTCATACCATCTTCCGTGATGATCTTGTGCATCACAACCGAGGGACTAATTCCATTCAAATCCGCAATGGTCCACCCGATAGCGGCTCTATGAGTGACCAACACTTTCAACAACTTCTCTTCTTGCTCCACGGTCAAGTTAGATGCAATGATAACCGAGAGCGTGCTACCCTCACCCATATAAGCATACTTAAGATGCTTGGGTAGCGCCTTCAACTCTACCACCGAAGGCTCTTCCAATGATGGCTTTAACTTTGTGTCGATGCTTTCCAGAAGGCTTTCCACTTGATGTGTCCAAGTGGGCCTTCCTTCCCTAGCCGCTAATACATCCAACTCTTTCACTTCCTCATCCATGCTCCGATTTGTCTCTCCTTGTAACCTGTCAAACATGAAACATTCCTCTATTGTGTTTTCCTCTTCGACACTAATGTCGCATAGAGGTATACACTCGTCAACGATGTCCGCCATATAGCATTCACCGCCAACTAGAGGATCCGTTAATCCTGAAAAAACATTTAACCGCAACCGACGGTTACCAAAAGTCATGTCGACCGTGCCCGATTTGCAATTAATTTGGGCATTCGATGTTGCCAAAAATGGTCGACCGAGGATCACCGTTGGTTGCTTGGTTCGGTCCAAAGAAACATAATCTAATACAAGAAAGTCCACCGGATAGTAAAAGTCCTCGACCTTGACTATTACATCTGTGACTATCCCACGAGGTAGTTTATGGGTCAAGTCGGCTAACACCACGGTGGTATTCGACACTAGAAGTGGACCAAAATCATATTGGTCATATAAGCTACCCGACAAGATACTCACACTTGCCCCAAGATCCAAAAGTGCCCGGGTCATTTTAAATTCACCGACTTGTATTGAAATAATGGGCGCCCCCGGATCTTGAAGTTTTGGTGGAAGTGCACCCGAAAGAATCGAACTCACATTTTCAGTTAAATCAAGTTTCTTAGGAAACTTGTGAGTCCGCTTTTGGGTGCATAAATCTTTCAAGTACTTAGCATATGAGGATACTTGCTTAATTGTGTCTAAGAGTGGTAAATTGATTTTAACATGTTTAAAAATTTCCCACATCTCTTCTTGTTGTGGGCCTCGTTTATTTACCACTTTCTTAGCTGGTCCCAATAAAGCTTCAGGATAAGGGGCGATATTAACCTCCACACCCTTTTCCTTAGCCTTTGGGACGGGGACGGTCACAACGGGTGTATTTTTATTAATTTTCAAATCATTTTTATTTTGACCCGTTTGACCATTATTACCTTCATCATCGCTCGCATCTTCCACCACCCCTTCAACAAACTTGGGCGGTGGTGGCTCAACACCACTATCTATGACTCGACCGCTACGTAAAGAAATTTTATTTATTGGTACCTCACGTGTGTTCCTCTAGTTCGACCCTTGATGCTTAGGGTTCACCGTGGTGTCACTTGGGAGTCCTCATCCACTTCCACGAATGTGAGCCATCTCTTGAGCAAGTTGTCCTACTTGCTTCTCCAACGCCTTATGAGATTTATCTCTTACTTCAAACTCTTTCTTCATTTTGGTTTTGATCTCTTGATGTGAATTAGTGAGAGCTTGATGTGAATTAGTAAGGGTACTCATAGCATTCATAAGGGCATCAAATTTAGAATTTATCGAGTCATCACCTTGAGAGTTTGAAGCACCACCCCCATTTCCACTTTGGTTGTAACCACGTTGATAATTACCTTCACGGTTTTGATACCCTTGGTTACCCCCTTGATTGTAATTCCTTTGGTAACCCCCTTGGTTACCACCTTGACGATTGTTATAAGAGGAACCGCCTTGACCACCTTGATTACCCGATTGAAAATTCGGGTTCATTTAATTCGAGGCATTACCATACCGAAAGTTAGGGTGATTTCTCAACCACGGATGGTAAGTGTTGGAATTCATATCTTATTGCTTTCGATCCCCATACACTTGATTTACCTCCTCGGTGTACTCACCCGGTCCCGTTGGACATTGATCGGTCCTATGGCCGATATCCCCACAATCTTCACACACCGCGAATTGTACCGCATTCACCTCCTTCTTTTTCATACGAGCCATCTCCCGTTCCAAATTAGAAATTCGATCCTTAGAATCAAGATCGGGAAACGAGATGTTTCTTAGCTTTATCGGCTGATTCCTTTTCCTTTAACCGCTTGCTCATCCGCTCGAGAAATTCCCAATCATCATCTTCATGATTGCTCAATAGAGTTCCGTTGCTCGTTGACTCGAGGCGATTCCACGTCTCAACATCTAAACCCCGTACAAAACACTTAACCAATTCCCACTTCTCTATTTGGTGATGTGGGCATTTCCGAATCAATTATTAGTATCGAGTGAATGCTTCATGCAACGTTTCGCTTGATAATTGGCGAAAAGATCTAATTTCGTCTCTAGCGTCATCGGTCTTCGCCATCGAATAGTACTCATCAAGAAAAACTTGTTGCATCTCACCCCATGTTCGAATACTATTCGCCGGAAGTGTAAGAAACCATTGCTTTGCTTTATCTTTGAGCGAAAACTGAAATAATCGAAGCTTGACTTCCTCTAATGCAAAATTATGCCCCCCGATAGTGCTACAAATGGAGGGAAACTCCGCCAAATGAGTGTAAGGTTCATCATTAGACCTCCCATTGAAATGGGGAAGTATATTGATGTAGTGAGGCTTACAATCGAACATTCTCCTTTCACAAACTATTGGAGAGTCATTATCAGTAACTACCGATCTAAAACGGTCATTTACTCCCCGTGGAGGTTGTTGACGATGATGCGGACCGTTAACTTCTTGATCCACCGGCCTTCGATTATCCCTTCTATCACCTCCCCTATCACCTCTTCGGTTTCCACCTTGGTTACCACTTTGATTACCCCATCCCATGAAACGAGGAATCCGGTTAGGGTTAGCATTGTTGTTGTTATTGTTGTTGTAAAACCCATCATTCTGGTTCCTTTGGTTGTTGTTTCGTGGTTGGCGGTTGTTTTCGTAACCGTCATTTCTCACATTCCCATACCCGTAGTCATCGTTCCCCACAAAGTTGGCGTTTTGGTAGCCAAACTCATCATCTTCAAAACCTCTAGCATTATAGACGTTACCCCTATTCACATACCCCCAATATTCATCATCATTAGCCCGATCATCGTAATATCCCCCATCATCCGAATATTCCGTATGAATACTCACATGTTCCGGCGATTGGTAACCGGGAACACTAAACAGCTCATCATCGGGGATGGCGTTTCTCAAATCGTCTATATTAAAGAACGGGTCCCCATTTGCGGGATTGCAACGATCTCGATTGCCTCTACAGTCGGAATTGACATTCCGATCATCGAGGTGAATGGGTAAGGAATTTTGTCGGTGAAGGTTTTGTTGTTGGGGTGTTCTTTGCTTGTTGTTGGGATTTTGGTTTCGGAAAGATGGTGTGGGTGGTCTAGAGTTTGTGTTACCACCCGGTTGTTCTTGAGGTATAGGTTGAACATTTTGGGCGGGATTGAAGTTGCTTCGGTATTGGAATTGGTTCGGGTTTTGGTTTTGGTTGAGGTTTTGGTTTTGGTTTGAGTTTCGGTTCGCCATTGAATCGGTTTCAATGGTTGGTGTGAATTGTGGTGTTTGATTGGTTTGATTAGAAGCAAGAGTTTCTTCTAACTGGCTTGCTAAGTTTCTTCCTGTAACTCTTTTGATTTCCGGTTCGTAGACTAACGGTGAAGTCCTCCTAGAGTTTCGCATATGCATGCACTACCTGTAACCTGCACAAGTAACACACCCCGCGTAACAAGGAAAAAGACAAAGTACAAGAAAAGAAACTATGCAAATTAAACAGTTAATCACACAAATTCAAACAATATCCAAACACAAAGCGCACGCACTCCCCGGCAACGGCGCCAAAATTTGATCGGAATGTCACGCTCCGGTCAAAGATAATATTTATAAGCCCTATTTACCCTTAACAAATAGCTAGTGGTAGCAAGGGATTGAGCCACGAAGAGTATGTGGTTTGCGAATGGATTTGGACGAATTCTCAAAAGATGTCACAATTATGAAGCTTGCTGATGCGTGTGAAGTGTCGTATAGTTTTTAATATATATTTTAAACCCTTTAACACTTTTTAGCCAAGTTTTAAATTTATAAAACACGATATTTACTAACACTAAACACACA
Source organism: Helianthus tuberosus (assembly GCA_030545235.1). Lineage (NCBI taxonomy): Eukaryota > Viridiplantae > Streptophyta > Magnoliopsida > Asterales > Asteraceae > Helianthus > Helianthus tuberosus. The sequence goes on from CM060393.1 coordinate 33,533,451, forward strand.
TATGGGCAAGTGCACCCATCGTGAGCGTAGTATAGTGTTGGTAAGATACCGAGGTCGTCCAAGGACACAAGAGCTTTTAATACCGGTTTATCGTCAACGTCTAATCAAATCAAAAGTTTAGAAAAAGGTTTTTAAACTAGAAAATAAAAACTAAAATGCTGAAAAATAAAAATAAAAACAGATAGACAAGATGAATCACTTGGATCCGACTCGCCTTTAGTGTAACCTTTGATTATTTCCGCACTTTTCAAGAGATTATCTTAGTTATTGTAGTAGGCCCCTCTTTTGAAGGTGACGTTACCCTCAACCCAGTAGTTTGAGTCAGCAAGGATACAATCCTAAAGGGTTGGATTATTGAAAGATAATTAATTAAGTTAATAATGCATAATGTGGTAGGCTCCTCTTTTGAAGGTGACGTTACCCTCGGCTAAGTAGTCTAAGTCAGCAGGGATACAGTCCTAAGTAGCCGGGTTAAAGTTTTAATAGTAGCTTACATATGAGGGGATCAAGGAGTTCGGACCCCCGACATCCAATACCAGCGGGTATTGAAGGAGGTCCTACTCAAGTTGACCCAGGTCCTTGCAGGATCTATACACTGAACAAGGCAAGACGCTTACCAAACCATTCCCTTAACCCCCGACCAGGTAGCCAACATATCTCCATATAGACCGTGGAGATATGAATGGTGTAAATCTTTTATTTTATATAGACAGTAAAATAATGCCAAGACACCACGGACAAATGATAAGGAAGTTTCACCTTCAACACAAGAATTTAGTTATTAAAGTCATTAATACATAACCAAATAAAAAGTGCGAAAAGATTAAAAATAAAAAGTATTACACTAAATGCTTGTCTTCACCAAGTGATGTAAGAGACTTAGGCAAACATGGCCTTTGATTGTCAAGAACTCTTACTATCAATCTTGGATCCCGAGACTACTACACAAACTCTATGATGGATGATGGATGATGGTGGTGGATGTGGGTTGTGATGGTGGTGGTGGTGGTGGATGGGTGAAGTGTGAGAGAGGTGGTTTGTCATGGGATGGTTTGCAAATGAGCCAAGCACACCTATTTATAGCCTGTACAGAAGCCCGGACACGACCCCGTGTCCATTGGGCACGGCCCCGTGTCCATTGGGCACGGCCCCGTGTCCACCTGTCTTCTCTTTCTTCATTAAATGCAGTTTGTCTGCATTAGTTGACCACGCCCCCGTGTCCGCTTGGCATGACCCCGTGTGCAGAAGCGTATCAGTACTATCAAGATTTCCCTAGATTCTGCGAATCTTAGAGTTGACCACGGCCCCGTGTCCGCTGGACACGCCCCTGTGGAGGGTGATAGAAGCTTCTACAACTTTGTCTTTTCTGCAGACACTTGGGCACGCCCCCGTGCTCATTGAGCACGGGGCGTGTTCAGCCTTCTGTTCTCTTGTTTTTGCTTGGGAGGATGCTGTCGAGGGGTCGGGTATGTCACGTTTATTCCTTTTCTTGTATTTATTTTAGATTTAGCTGCCTTTTTGCTTGTTTTGTTCATTTGGGCTCATTTAATCCTGAAAATACAAAAGGAAGACAAAAACACACTTTTTCCAACATTAGTACTAAAAAGGGTTAGTTTTATGCCACATTTGATGTAATTTATATGTTGCATTTTGCACACATCAAATTCCCCCACACTTGAATCTTTGCTTGTCCTCAAGCAAAACTCTTTATAATGTGGCTTTACACTCCCAAATGGAATGGGTAGAATAGAAGGTTTTTGGGCTAGTCATAGAGTGTCGGGATTTCCAAGATTCTTTATTAAGTTTTATTTTTATTTATTTACAATCCTATTCATCATGATTTATTTAATACATTACATAAGATAAATTACTTATTAGGGCATAACATGCCTTCTTAAAATTCCATTTATATACAGGTTCACATACCTCACGGGGGATCACCCAACATGTCACGACCCCCGACCCACCCTGGACGGAATCGGGAGCCGCAAACAGCCAAGTGGTACCGGTGGTTATTTTGAAAAACATTGCAGCGGAAATTTCATCAGGACCGTGAGTTAGGAAAAAAATATCAGAGTTTTAGAAACACCGGATTTTATTTATTAAATAGATGGGATAAAACCCAAGTTTTACAAAGGTAGCTTTAATACGGGATAAACCCAATTACATAAAACAATATTTCTTAATTTGATTTAATTAATAAAATAAGCCACTTCTTGAAGCCTTTCAGTGCCGTATCCAACTCTTACTCCAATCTACTGTAATTACCTGAAACGCGTTTTAAAAAGGTTTTGTCAGCAGGAAATACTGGTGATTTCATTCGTTTTGTACTAAAACATATTTGTTATAATCTACAGTATTAAGGAAATACTGGTGATTTCATTTCATTCGTGCCGTATCCAAAGTAATGTATACAAAACCCCACATACCGGCTGTACGTTTGGTGATTACAAAGACTTAATCCCTGTAATTATAACTTTGAAAATAAACATGTTTTTGAAAGTAATTTGATAAAAAGAGAATGACTCACATTATAAGCATGCAGATTTATATGGGCAGAGTTTAGCCTACTGATTAGCCTTGATATTGCAGATTTATGCAGGCAGAGCTTAGCCTATTGATTAGTCTTGTAACCTAGTGCACACGAACTAGGTAAGTAACTAATACAGCATTTACGATAACTCACGAGATTAAAACCTTCACAACGAATGACAAAGTGCAATACTTAAACATCGATCGAATTAACGACGAATGACAAAGCATAACCCAAGTTTGAGCAGCACTTAAACATTCATCGGATAGTTTCAATCGATCGGACATTGAATCGTAGCAGCGATCGAGTTAATACCCGGTATCGTAGCAGCACCTCACTAATTTGAAAGTAATATTCGAAAAGAATTATAGAGAGTTTGAAAGTTTCGTCGACACCATCGAACTGCTCAGGAGCCAAGCTATTTATAGCTGAAATTGGGTTCTCTCGCGCCCCGCGTAAGCCATGGCTTATGCTTACGCGGCCCGCGTAACCACCCAGTATATGCGTAGGGTTGCTGGGTCATCAGTAGGTGTGCCACGTGGATGACATGTGGATCTGGAACGCTTATCCGGTCAAACATGAGTTGACGCGGCCCGTGTGACCTCCTGCCTATTCTTTACGCGGCCCGCCTGAGAACCAGGAATCTTGATTTCTTGATTTTTGATATGGATTGGGGTTTCAGGGGTCCGGGTTTTTAGCTAGGGATCGTTTTGGAGAATTTTTAAATGTATTTATATCATAAAAAGGGAATAAAACGGTGAGAAAAGGGAATAGACTCACTTTGTAACTTTAGGGTTCAACTAGAAAATCTCCTGGTATAAATCTTGGGTATAACTTCTGAGCTATTTAAAAATATATATTTGTAATTGTGTTAAGTATAGTAGCCCTAATTCAACCTTATCCCGATGTCCCGAGACCGAATCCCAACGAACTTAGTCGGGCAGAGCCCTGACATGAGTTATGGGGCTCAGATCAATCGGAAAGGGTAGCGGTGAACTGGAGTTAAAATACTTAAAACAGGGCTGGACCTTATTATTATTATAGGGTGAAAAATAAAATTTAAAAGAATACAAATATAGAATTTCGAGAGAGAGAGAGAGAGGGGTCGCAAGAAGTAGAAAGGGAAATTAGCAAAGTTCTTTGAAGTGGTACTGTCCTATTTATACTGAATTTTCGAAAGTCTTGGAGGCACACGTATTACTTGTGACAACCCTCACCAAACCAGGTATCCGTACGAATTAATTAATAGTTAATTAATGCTTAATTACTGTGCTTACTTACAATTGTGGTTGAACTGCTTCTTGATTTCTGATACATACATATACATGCATCATACTTTATTACTGTCACTCCATTATTTACACAGAACTATAGTGACAAACTTGATGCATAAAAGCACAGTGAGCACACTATATGGGATACCCAGTAAACATGCTGACATTGCCAGCACTAGACAGTTACTGTCTCTGAGGCCATTATGAGCCGGGAATAGTTTACTACACTAGTAGGGAGTGTAGGGAGGTGAGGATTGTAGAACTGCGTCACTAGGTGATTGTTATAGTGACCGGATGTGCCTAAAACGTACTTTAGGTACAAAATCCTGCACTTTAATGCAAAAATTCAGCATTTAAATTAACTAGTAAAGTGCAAAAACATGGGAAAATAATACTAGACACTTTCCAAAGTGTCAGGAATTCTTTGTGTCACTAAAACAAATATTAACGACACTTTAAATGCTTATTTAGCACTTTAACGGATTAATATCCAACCGAACAACCGGACTTTACCCGGAACATAAAAATATTGTCAATGACATTGTTTTTCCTTTTCTGAGCTAGTTAGGGTACCCGAACACCCTAACACCCGTTATATAACATAACACACTAATAACTAAATTAATTACTTAACTAAACAAACTAGAGCACTAACTAGATGGTTAGAATCTAACCATATAAACCCCCCCCCCCCAACGATCGTTTCCCCCAAGGGGACACATTCCATCAACTTTTGATTATTTTATTAGCCCATGTCTAATATCACAAAGACATTTTATACATTGGATATTAGTGGATGATGATTATAAGAATACATAGAGGTTAACACATTCATTCACTTCACAAAACACTACAACAGTTTTCACTCTCTCTCCCTCTTGCCAATACTCTCGGCCGAACACCACTAGCACCATCCCACCATCATTCAAATTTGATCAAGACATTTTACATACCTACAAGTGTGCTAGAGTTCATACGAGGAAACCCGGTGCTTACGGAATCACAAGGACCTCTCTACATCGCTATTAACCACTTTGTTTTCGCTTTGATTCTTCCCTAGCCTTGAGCTAGTTGTCGTCACGCAGCAGGTTGATTTGGGGATTTACTATTTTGAGACGCACTTCAGTGAGTTCATGTCCCCCTTTTCTCTTAACTGTTTTCAGTTTTTATACTTCGGGGGTGAAATACATGTTACAGTAATTACGAATGGTATGGTCATCTAAGGAAGGAACTGTTAGGTTTTGTGATTGGGTAGGAGGAATCTTAAGACCATTAGGCCTCGTAGTGTGATTAAGGGATATAAGGGATAGGTCTATTTGAGCATAACAAACATCACCCATGCGCCCTCAGGTTGGACCATGTGGTGACCTGGTCTTAACACCACCCATGCGCCCTCAGGTTGGACCATGTGGTGACCTCGTCTTAACACCACCCATGTGCCCTCAGGTTGGACCATGTGGTGACCTCGTCTTAACACCACCCATGCGCCCTCAGGTTGGACCATGTACCCATGCGCCCTCAGGTTGGACCATGTGGCGACCTCGTCTTAACACCACCCATGCGCCCTCAGGTTGGACCATGTGGCGACCTCGTCTTAACACCACCCATGCGCCCTCAGGTTGGACCATGTGGTGACCTCGTCTTAACACCACCCATGTGCCCTCAGGTTGGACCATGTGGTGAATACAACTTAACACCACCCATGCGCCCTCAGGTTGGACCATGTGGTGAATACATTTTAGCCTCACCCATGCGCCCTCAGGTTGGACCATGTGGTGACTCAGTCCTATCCCCTCCCATGCGCCCACAGGTTGGACCATGTGGTTACACATTATCTGATATGTTTTTCCTTATTTGCTTTCATACCAGAGTTTACAAAACATACATACTTACAATGATTATAAAGGTTTATTCGCGCGCACATACTAAACACATGAACTCGCTCAACTTTTGTTGATGTTTTTCAAACCACATGTATTTCAGGGAACTAGAAGATCTGGCAGGTGTATGCATGTGTCATCAAGCTGCATTTGAATAAAAGATGTTATCCATGGTTGTCGAGTTTAGAGGGTGTATTCCTTTCCTGGATGGGATACATGATTCTAAACTCAGGTTTTATTTAAGTACTTTTGTTGAGTCCTTGTGAACTCATTTAAACATGTCATGATTTGTAACTATTTTGGTATTATGTTTTCGAAAAACAAGTATGTTATGGTTTTCTAAAAGTTATTAACGGATGAACATCTCATGTTTTTATCATATAGCATTGTTATGATTGATTGCTATGGTATTAAGAAGTCACACCAGAAAACCACGCTTCCGCAAAAGCCAGGGTGTGACAGCTTGGTATCAGAGCCTCGATCATAGCGAACTAGGATTCTTATCGAGTCTAGACTATGATCACCAGGGCTCTCACGAAAACGTTTTCAAACATTTTTACATTGCATACACAAAACGTCCAGATCCAGGGCACAAACATTTTTAGCAAAAAGGGCACAATACACTTTTCAAAAATTTATAGTTCAGTCTGAGAGGCTGAGAAGTTAGTCTAGTGGGACTAGGAAGTTCAGTCTGAGAGGCTGAGAAGTTAGTCTAGTGGGACTAGGAAGTTCAGTCTGAGAGGCTGAGAAGTTAGTCTAGTGGGACTAGGAAGTTCAGTCTGAGAGGCTGAGAAGTTAGTCTAGTGGGACTTGGAAGTTCAGTCTGAGAGGCTGAGGGAGTTGTCTAGTGGGACTAGGAGGCTCCGTCTGAGAGGCTGAGGGAGTAGTCTAGTGGGACTAGGAGGCTCAGTCTGAGAGGCTGAGGGAGTGGTCTAGTGGGACTAGGAGGATCAGTCTGAGAGACTGAGGGAGTAGTCTGAGAGACTAGGAAGTTCAGTCGGGGAGACTGAGAGGATAGTCTAGGGTAGACTAGGATGATTTCTTGTTTGCTTATTGGTGACTAACATGTTTATATGATTATATGATTGACTGTTGTACATATGTGTGTTTGTGTTACAAACGTCATGCCTTCATCAGGTACTGGAGAGTCGAACACTACAGATCCCATGGCCATAGTATCAGACGACATAGTTTCATCGGAGCACGAGGTGTACATTTCCGATACTACCAGCACAGACGATGACGACTTCCAGCCTTTTGTGCTGCCTGATGTCGTAGCAGAGCCTGCTGATGGTCATCTTGTTGGGGATTTGCCACTCGCAGTGATCCCTGCTCCTGTGCCCCTTGCCGCTTATCCCGTTGTTGATATGCCCCTCGACGTTGTCTCTGACGACGATGTCGATCTATTAGAGGAGGACCCACTTGAGGGCGAGGCCCATATTGCTGCCAGTGATATTCTACTCATTGCTGACGCTCCTGCAGAGGAGGCTCATGCTCATTCACCTTTCCCAGACTCATTTGAGTCTGTGGCGTCCGCATCTTTGCACACACAGGGAGTGCAGCATCACTCTCATGACGCCGACCCAGACAGTGTCCCCTCCTTGATTGATCATCTGCTTGGACGAGAGAAAATTTGGGGTAACTGTGCAAGACAATTTATTATTACGGGGGCCCACGTAATAACGACTTGTAGTGCACAGAAATCCTGGTGGACTCTGCGAGTCAAGCTAATGAAAACCACACAAAATTAATCTATAGGTGTCCTCACCTTCATCTGGTAGAACAATTCATAGATCAGTGCTTTAGCACGTTAGAAAGTAGGAAGCCTGTCTTAGCCTACTTCGTGACTGACACTTCTACCTGCATACGAGGCGTTTGAGGAAACGACATTTAAGCAAGTGAAGAGGAGTATCATTCAGAAAGGGTTAGAGACGATACACTCTCTATCACCCCTACACGAACAACCCCATCTAAGGGAAAATATACGCACCAGTAAAGCTAAAGACCTAAGAAAACCAATGTAGCGGAAATAACTAAAACACGAATGACCAAGGCGATGTAGCCTCGAGTTCATTCTATCACAAACAACAAGCCAATTTGGCAAGCCTATGTGAAGGCTCAGAAATTATTTCCTCGCTCATACATTGAGTATATATACGTGTGAAATTGGGTGATTACATGATGGCTTATGGTGCTATGTATCTCATAGACAATTGAAATGTTGTCTAACCCACTTCATACCACTTCGACAGAGGAGGAAGTCCTCAAACCTAAAGAAGAGCACCCAAGTCAACTATGGAAGCTCTAAAGCAAACAAAAGGAAGAAAGTGAATCCGCCGCATGGCAGGAAGACTGCTAGAACCACTAATAAGGTTGGTTCAGCAGGACGCATTAACGCGTCGTATCCAGGCTTTGGAGTCAGCCCTACACCCACCTTGTCATTGTCGATCCCCATTTGCAGCACCACATCCTCCACGTCCACTTTCACCTGATTCTGCCACCCGCTTTTGGACTCCTGAGCAGCAGATAGCATACTTGCTACGCGCCTAACGCGCTATGGAGGAGGACTGGCTACATATGCGTCGCTTGTTCTACTCTCATTTTCCTCCTCCTCCGCCGTCATCAAGAGAAGGATTATCTTAGGTGCCTTTTTATAAACCAAATCAAGCTTTTATCCATCAAGCGAAAGTTTTCAAACCTCAAGCAAGGAACCAGCCATGTAAGCAAGAAGGGCGAGTCAAGCACACCGGTCCAAGCTGCAACCGGTGCTGGGAAGAAAGGAAAAGGCTATATGGGTTCACTGCCCAAGTGTAACTCCTGCCAACGTCATCATTCTGGCCGGTGTGGGCCAAAAGTATGTGAAGCTTGTGGAAAAGTTGGCCACTTGAAGGATTCTTACTGGGCTAGTGCTGGCCGGGGAGGCCAAGGAGGTTTTGGTAATCGGAACAATAATCGTGGTGGCAATGGTAATCGTGTACAAGGTAATAATGGAGGTAATGGAAATCGAGGGAACAATGCAAATCAAGCTGGGGATGTGAATCGAAATCAAAACAACAATCAAGCGGGGAACGGAGGTGGTAATGATAAAAAATTGGGTTGTTTTAACTGTGGTGACATTGGGCACTTTAAGAGGGATTGCCCAGGATTGAATCAAGCCTGCGGAAGAGTGTTTAACATTGAGGCGAGGGAAGCGCGCCAGGATCCCAACGTTGTTACTGGTACGTTCCCTATAAACCAACGCTTTGCATCCGTTTTGTTTAATACTGGTGCGGATTATAGCTTCGTGTCATTAGAATTTAAGAATATACTTGGGTTGACGCCTAGTAAGTTAGACGTTCCGTACTCCATCGAATTAGCAAATGGGAAACTAGTTGAGACTAGTGAAGTTGCCCGAGGATGTGTGATTGAACTAGGAGGGCACGAGTTTACGCTAGACTTACTACCTGTCGAGTTGGGAAGCTTTGATGTGGTAGTAGGAATGGATTGGCTATCGAGTAACAAAGCCGAGATCATTTGCCATGAGAAGACCATCCGCATCCCATTGATGGATGAAGAAACGATCATAGTGCACGGAGAGAAGCATGATACACCACTAAGAATTATTAGCTGTCTGAAAACTAGAAAGTGCTTGAAGAAGGGATGTGTTGCATTCTTGGCACACATCGTGGATAAGAAAGCTGCTGAGCCGAAGATCGAAGACATTCCAGTCGTCAAGGAATATCCGGAAGTCTTTCCAGAAGACTTGCCAGGATTACCGCCTCAAAGGCAAGTTGAGTTCCACATTGATTTGGTTCCAGGTGCCGCGCCTGTAGCCAAGGCACCCTATAGACTTGCGCCATCAGAGATGCAGGAGTTGTCGACACAACTCCAGGAACTGTTGGATAAAGGATTCATCAGACCAAGCTTCTCACCTTGGGGAGCTCCAGTACTGTTCGTTAAGAAGACGGACGGTAGTTTTCGTATGTGCATAGACTACCGCGAGCTTAATAAGTTTACTATCAAGAACATATATCCCTTGCCGAGAATCGATGATCTCTTCGACCAACTGCAAGGTTCAAGCTACTACTCGAAGATCGATTTGCGATCTGGTTACCATCAACTGAGAATACAAGAGGAAAGTATTCCTAGAACCGCTTTCAGAACTCGCTATGGACACTACGAGTTCCTAGTTATGCCGTTTGGGCTGACCAACGCACCTGCAGTTTTCATGGACCTAATGAACCGAGTCTGCAAGCCATACTTGGATAAGTTTATGATCTTATTTATTGACGACATTCTGATTTACTCGAAGACGAAGAATGAACATGAACAGCACTTAAGAGCTATTCTAGAGCTACTTAAGAAGGAAAAGTTGTATGCCAAATTCTCGAAGTGCGAGTTTTGGCTACGCGAAGTCCAATTCCTTAGACATGTGGTTAATGGAAATGGAATCCATGTTGATCCCACAAAGATCGAGGCGATCAAGAGTTGGGAAACCCCAAAGACGCCAACCGAGATTCGACAATTCTTAGGTTTGGCTGGCTACTATCGAAGGTTCATTGAGGATTTTTCTAAAAATCGCTCAACCTCTGACCGCGCTCACACAGAAAGACAAGAAGTTTGATTGGGGAATCAAGCAAGAAGAAGCGTTTCAGTTATTGAAGAACAAGCTTTGTGACGCACCGATTTTATTACTACCCGAAGGAACTGATGATTTCGTGGTGTATTGTGATGCCTCGCGTCAAGGTTTGGGTTACGTGTTGATGTAACGCCAGAAAGTTATAGCTTACGCTTCACGCCAATTGAAAGTTCATGAAAAGAACTATACCACGCATGATTTGGAACTAGGCGTAGTGGTATTTGCGTTGAAAATCTGGCGACATTATTTATATGGTACGAAGTGTACAATCTTTACGGATCATAAAAGTCTACAGCACATATTCGACCAGAAAGAGTTAAACATGAGACAAAGACGCTGGGTAGAGCTGTTGAATGATTATGATTGCGAGATCAAGTATCATCCAGGGAAAGCAAATGTGGTCGCTGATGCCCTGAGTCGAAAAAAAAGGATCAAGCCCATAAGGGTTAGGGCTTTAGAAATGATTGTACAGACAGACCTCTCTCTGCGCATTCGTGCCGCCCAGAGAGAAGCTTTGAAAGAAAGGAACATTGAAGAGGAATATCTCCGTGGGATGGAGAAGCAATTAGTGCCAAACGAGGAAGGAACGCTATGCTTCATGAAAAGGATTTGGGTTCCTCTGTTTAGTGGTTTGAGGAAAGTTATCTTTGATGAAGCCCACAAGTCTCGGTACTCAATTCATCCCGGTGCGGATAAGATGTACCATGATCTTAAGGATTATTATTGGTGGCCTAGGATGAAAGGCGATGTTGCTGTTTATGTTAGCAAGTGTTTAACGTGTGCCAAGGTGAAAGCTGAATACCAGAAGCCTTCAAGACTTCTGCAGCAACCTGAGATTCCCAAGTGGAAATGGGAACAGATTTAAATGGACTTCATAACTAAGCTGCCAAAGACGCCCAGAGGTCATGACACTATTTGGGTAATAGTTGACCGTCTGACAAAGTCCGCACATTTCTTGCCGATCAAAGAGAAGGATAACACTAGTAAACTTGCGAAAATATACATGCGAGAGATTGTTGCACGTCATGGAGTGCCTCTCTCGATCATCTCTGATAGAGATGGACGCTTCATATCAAGGATTTGGCAATCCTTCCAAGAAGCTTTTGGCTCACAGTTAAATCTGAGCACTGCGTTTCATCCGCAAACTGATGGCCAAAGTGAAAGAACTATTCAGACTTTGGAGGATATGCTGAGAGCATGTGTAATGGACCTAGGTGGTAGCTGGGATAATCATTTACCATTGGTCGAGTTTTCATACAACAACAGCTACCACACAAGCATTGGAGCCGCGCCATTTGAAGCTCTTTACAGACGCAAGTGTCGATCATCACTATGCTGGGCTGATGCAGGTGATAGGCAGCTTGTTGGTCCCAAAATAGCCCAAGAGACGACAGACAAGATTGCGCAGATTCGAAAACGCATCGAGGCGGCTCGCGACAGACAGAAAGCCTATGCAGATCCAAAGAGGAAACCTTTGGAATTTCAAGTTGGGGATATGGTTTTATTGAAAGTTTCACCCTGGAAGGGTGTGGCATGCTTTGGAAAGTGTGGGAAGTTGAATCCGCGTTACATTGGCCCTTTCAGAATCCTGCAAAGGATTGGGCTTGTAGCCTACAAGTTGGACCTACCTGCTGAACTCAATGGTGTTCACGATACATTCCATGTATCAAATTTGAGAAAGAGTCCAACACAAGAAACGGTGATCATTCCTGCTGACGAAGTTCATATCGACGACATGCTCCACTTCACTGAAGAACCTGTTGAGGTCACGGATTGGAAAATTAACAAAACTCGCAGGAGCAGTGTCAAACTCGTCAAAGTTCGTTGGAATGCAAGGCATGGACCTGAATTCACGTGGGAACGTGAGGATCGTATGAAAGAGAAATACCCCCATCTATTTCCTAAGACCCCTGCAACTAGAAGCAGAGCCTAAAATTTCGGGATGAAATTTATTTAACGGGGGGAGAATGTGACAACCCTCACCAAACCACGTATCCGTATGAATTAATTAATAGTTAATTAATGCTTAATTACTGTGCTTACTTACAATTGTGGTTGAACTGCTTCTTGATTTCTGATACATACATATACATGCATCATACTTTATTACTGTCACTCCATTATTTACACAGAACTATAGTGACAAACTTGATGCACAAAAGCACAGTGAGCACACTATATGGGATACCCAGTAAACATGCTGACATTGCCAGCACTAGACAGTTACTGTCTCTGAGGCCATTATGAGCCAGGAATAGTTTACTACACTAGTAGGGAGTGTAGGGAGGTGAGGATTGTAGAACTGCGTCACTAGGTGATTGTTATAGTGACCGGATGTGCCTAAAACGTACTTTAGGTACAAAATCCTGCACTTTAATGCAAAAATTCAGCATTTAAATTAACTAGTAAAGTGCAAAAACATGGGAAAATAATACTAGACACTTTCTAAAGTGTCAGGAATTCTTTGTGTCACTAAAACAAATATTAACGACACTTTAAATGCTTATTTAGCACTTTAACGGATTAATATCCAACCGAACAACCGGACTTTACCCGGAACATAAAAATATTGTCAATGACATTGTTTTTCCTTTTCTGAGCTAGTTAGGGTACCCGAACACCCGTTATATAACATAACACACTAATAACTAAATTAATTACTTAACTAAACAAACTAGAGCACTAACTAGATGGTTAGAATCTAACCATATAACCCCCCCCCCCCCAACGATCGTTTCCCCCAAGGGGACACATTCCATCAACTTTTGATTATTCTATTAGCCCAAGTCTAATATCACAAAGACATTTTATACATTGGATATTAGTGGATGATGATTATAAGAATACATAGAGGTTAACACATTCATTCACGTCACAAAACACTACAACATTTTTCACTCTCTCTCCCTCTTGCCAATACTCTCGGCCGAACACCACTAGCACCATCCCACCATCATTCAAATTTGATCAAGACATTTTACATACCTACAAGTGTGCTAGAGTTCATACGAGGAAACCCGGTGCTTACGGAATCACAAGGACCTCTCTACATCGCTATTAACCACTTTGTTTTCGCTTTGATTCTTCCCTAGCCTTGAGCTAGTTGTCCTCACGCAGCAGGTTGATTTGGGGATTTACTATTTCGAGACGCACTTCAGTGAGTTCATGTTAGGGATGAGCATATGCCACCGAATACCGATCCCATACCGATCCCGTACCGATCCCGATCGGTATCCACATTTTGGCGTTTTCGGTATCGGTACGGTATGGTACGGTATCGGTATTATACCGATACCGACCCTCAAAATACGGTATAATACCGATACCGTACCGTACCGATACCTAACCGACATGTTTCGGTATCGGTACCTAGTTTGGGTGAAATTCGGGATCGGTATTAGGCGGTATCGGTATCGGTTCGGTATCCGATACCGATATGCTCATCCCTAGTTCATGTCCCCCTTTTCTCTTAACTGTTTTCAGTTTTTATACTTCGGGGGTGAAATACATGTTACAGTAATTACGAATGGTATGGTCAGCTAAGGAAGGAACTGTTAGGTTTTGTGATTGGGTAGGAGGAATCTTAAGACCATTAGGCCTCGTAGTGCGATCAAGGGATACAAGGGATAGGTCTATTTGAGCATAACAAACATCACCCATGCTCCCTCAGGTTGGACCATGTGGTGACCTTGTCTTAACACCACCCATGCGCCCTCAGGTTGGACCATGTGGTGACCTCGTCTTAACACCACCCATGCGCCCTCAGGTTGGACCATGTGGTGACCTCGTCTTAACACCACCCATGCGCCCTCAGGTTGGACCATGTGGTGACCTCGTCTTAACACCACCCATGCGCCCTCAGGTTGGACCATGTGGTGACCTCGTCGTAACACCACCCATGCGCCCTCAGGTTGGACCATGTGGTGAATACAACTTAACACCACCCATGCGCCCTCAGGTTGGACCATGTGGTGAATACATTTTAGCCTCACCCATGCGCCCTCAGGTTGGACCATGTGGTGACTCAGTTCTATCCCCTCCCATGCGCCCCCAGGTTGGACCATGTGGTTACACATTATCTGATATGTTTTTCCTTATATGCTTTCATACCAGAGTTTACAAAACATACATACTTACAATGATTATAAAGGTTTGTTCGCGCACACATACTAAACATATGAACTCGCTCAACTTTTTTTGATGTTTTTCAAACCACATGTATTTCAGGGAACTAGAAGATCTGGCAGGTGTATGCATGTGTCATCAAGCTGCATTTGAATAAAAGATGTTATCCATGGTTGTCGAGTTTAGAGGGTGTATTCCTTTCCTGGACGGGATACATGATTCTAAACTCAGGTTTTATTTAAGTACTTTTGTTGAGTCCTTGTGAACTCATTTAAACATGTCATGATTTGTAACTATTTTGGAATTATGTTTTCGAAAAACAAGTATGTTATGGTTTTCTAAATGTTATTAACGAATGAACATCTCATGTTTTTATCATATAGCATTGTTATGATTGATTGCTATGGTATTAAGAAGTCACACCAGAAAACCACGCTTCCGCAAAAGCCAGGGTGTGACATTACTTCTTAAAACTCTTGGAGCACAACACGTATATACTTGAATGAAGTACATGCATTTATAATATTCTAATTTCTATGCACATATTGTTTAGATTTTAATATTTAATATTTTATTATTATAATGTATAATAAACGTAACATATTAAGTTTTAGTTATTTTTATTATATATATATATATATTATAATTAATTTAACTGCTTCACTTATTTGGCGCGTATATCTTCTAAAATATGACGTTTTATCAAACAATGAATATACCATTAGAATAAGAATAATCTTGTCTACATTTTGAACCAAGTTTCATTAAAAACGGAGTAGGTTCAATTATAATGTATTTTTATAATTTTAATTATTAGACAGTTCATGGGTCCGTCTAATTACTTCATATTTTTAATCTTCAACTTACCCGTAATCTACCCGTCTAATAATATAAGTTTTTATATACTTCTATTTTATTTAGAAAGGTCACCTATATACAGGCCAATTAATTAATATAATATTTCAACCAACTATATAAAATAGTGTTTAAAACTATTTGGGTTGAATATTTATATTAAAAATAAACTAGTTACTAGTGGTTAATAAATTTAACCAAACCTATAATTCTTATATAAAAATAGGAATGTTACATCCTTCCCACCTTGTTTTAAATCTCGTCCTCGAGATTTGGGTTACGATATTTCTTTTAGACTTATGTCATATTTTAGTCAATAAAAACAATATTAAGGTAGATGACATAGAATTTAAAACATCAAATTTTGTGAATACGAGTTGTACAATTAGTAGGATTCAATGGTTCAACTGAATTAGTTCAAGAAATCGATGACAAACGAATGAGATGAAATGATATAATTTGTAAGGTGACTAGGATCAAGCCAAAAGATATATGATCAATAGATATTTAAAATGAATGTGATGGACTTTTAGAATCAATAAAATTCTTTGTCAAAGGAAAGCTTACTTTGATTGGCAACTGAGGGAAACTTAAAATCGACAGGTTCAAAATGAAATAAAAGCATGAAAATGATTTGTCAAATATTGAATTATGATATGAGAAAATCAATGTGCTGAGATGAGTGAATTGTAAGGATACACGAAAAGACAATAGAGTTAGTGTATCATTGTCTTAATACATAATTGTATTAAGACTTTTTGCGTTCGTACCTTAAGCGATAATCGTGAGATAACAGATTACGTCTAGACGATCGTAAGATCCTATAATATTGTTATAACCATATTTAGATATGTTAAACTCTAATTAGTACTTTGTTCATTTATTAAATTTCCGGCTACCTTAAGACTAAAATTTTAATTGGCTTGTAAACATTAGTTTCACACAATTAATACGAGTCCTATGCGAATTTTATAATAAACTTAATATAGTAAGTCATATGAACTAAATCTGTGAAGGTAACAAATTTATTAAATTTATGTATACGCACACTAAACCATATGTATAACTAAAAAAATATACATATGCTGAAAGTTATACTTAGATAATTTATTCTTATTACTATATAATAGAATAGAAAAAAAAATATGTTAATAGTAACTATACTCATAAAAGTAAATTTGAAAATCTAAACATAAGTTTATCAAATATAAAATTCCTTTTATGTAATTTTATCAAAATTTAACTTTTTTTTTAAAGATTGGAACTTTAAAAGACAATAAGAATCCTTATAAACTTTTATGTGATACTATATTTATCTTATTTACTTTAGATAGTAATTTATGTGTATGGTTGTAAAATAATAATATATAAAGTAATTCTACTACACATGTAACTTTCATAAGCTGAATATAAGAAAACTAAAACAAAATTTAGTGTTATTATTATCCTTTTTAACATGAGCTACACGTTTATACTAATACCGCAAGGTGTCGTAATGATTGAAATAGTTTAATAATTATGGTGATTGAATAAATTCACCGTGTAATCATCTGAAAGCTTTTAATGAAAACTCTAGGGGTTTATGTCTCTGATCTGCATAACTCTTTTGTCGATCTTGATACATAATACTTTTATAAGTATTTAATAGTTGTGGAATATAAGATGAATAATTTCTTATAAGTATAAAATGTCTTGTCCATGAATACTTAGACAATTATTTATATAATTTTATTCATCCCACTAATTCTTGTATTGTTTTATGAAAATATGTCTTCTCCTTACAGTACAAAGTATATAAAAAAAAATTTTATATATAATTAAAATTTGCTAAATAAATATGATGACTTAATTTATATACATTAACTAGTCATTATCATGGTTGGATATTGGTTAGTGCTGCCTTGTTTAAGCATGGGTGATCAGTCCATGCCTAACTAAGGTAGGCTACCCAATACCCGTCCCTGCCAATAATCCTAGTACCTAAAAATAATACTAACACTACTACTATTAATATATTATTACTAATAATAAAACTAATATTAACTACCAAAAATAATTAATAAATAACTAAACATAAACTTAAACGAGAGTATACCTCAAATATAATTTTATACATATATAAAAATATAAATTCTTCACCTCAATGGTTTAACAAGAATTTTAAATATAGGAATACTATATTGTAAATTAGGTAATTACTTATGTAAGTTTCCATATATAATCAATTAAATTTATATATAATGTTTTTCGATCAAAGATGATAAAGCAATAAATATCACGAAAGGCTCGATTGATGATGTAAGAACTATTAAGAGATACACTGAAATATGAAATGAATTTGTGTATCGTTATCTTAGCACATGATTGTGTTAAGATTGCTTGTATAGAATAAATCAACAAAGCGGATTCAATATAAATAAATAAATAAATAATTAAATCCGAGATTAGCGCAAGCTTCAGATTTTGTGAAAATGTCACCACAAGGTGATCGTGATCAAAGAAATAATTCAGGGAAGTCGAAGGCCAAGCAAGCATGTTATGGTTTAAAACAAATGAAGTGCTTGTTGGTACTATTTTGAATATGATAGCTTCAATCCATCATATGGGATTTTGAAATGAATATGTAATGCGAGCAAGTTCAAGCAATTGAACTTGGTTTAAACAAAACGAGTTCATGTATTAATAAGAAAGTTCTGACATGGTCACAACAAAAACCATGTATGCCAAAGGAAATTGAGATTTTTAAGAAATTCATTGACTCGATATCAAAGAGTTATCGTTTTGCAATAATGCGGTTCATAGTGCAAAAAAAAAATCAAGTATAGCGAAATGATATTTGAGTTTGGATAAAACAATAAATTGGAAGGAAGTCCTCCAATGGTCTTCATAAATCAAACGAACCATATGCGCAACAAATAGTGCATGTGTAATGTGTGGATTTACTAAGAAATAAAATAGACAATATTTGCTACTTAGGAAAGAAATCCTCATGGTATGATGACCATTAGGGGAAGTAAAAGTCTATTCACAGAGGTCAGAATTTTAACAAAAGAAATTTAAGAAATTTATCTGGAAATTTTGGGTGATAACCGTTGTTAAATGACATTACCAGGGAATGTCAATAAAATGAAATAGGGGAGTTGCAAAGGTATGTGACTCCTTTTTCAGTGCCAATAATTTATGAGTCCGATTAGACTATGCACCGATTATTGTGAAAACCTTGTTCTATCGTACCTCAGCGATATTCATGTCGTTTGTAGGATCACGTGGCAAAGTGCCGCTTTTTGATTTGTAGTTCTCCCACTGTCGGGATCCACATTAGTGTCGTTATGCCCAATTATATTTTCCAAATGTCTTGCCTTGAAAGTCGGGTGTGATATACTTTAATGTTTGTGGACATATATTTCATGTGTTTTCTTGTGCACTAGCACAACTTTACATGTTTTCCACTTGCGTTAATAGTCTATGATAACGCATTGGAAATTCTTATACTTTTGATGGCGTCCCAACTTAAAGGGTTTTCCATTGTTTTATATTGTTGCACGAGTTACGAGGTAGATGATCAAACGAAATAATGTTTGATATCGGAATTAAAGAGATTCTTGATAAAGAAAACTAGACACATATGCTTGTGCTTTATTCCAAATTGTCAATCGTTATGACTTTTGAAATTTCTTATAGATATACATATCTATATAATCATATATTTCACATGTTGTAATATACATACCCTTAGTAAGGTTAATGTATTTACCAGATTCATATTTCCAAAAACAAATCAGATGTTTAGGTCATAATACTATTTAGGGAAATCTTGTTACTTGTTTGACATATTATATACCCCGTCTTATCCGGTTCTCGCCGGAGAGGTAACCTCAGTATATCCGGACAAGCTGGAGAGTCTGCTACACCATACCCAGTCTTGCTGGAGAAAAATTTGTATATTCCCATAAATAGTATTTTTAAAAGTGCCTCTTTTATTAGGCTTTCATCTAGAATTAGGGAAATTTGTATTCCCATAACATATCTTATTCTAGTCCAAGTAGTATCAATAATCAAGAATTGACAGCAGTTAAGTGTTATTGCCTGAAATGTTCTAATTGTCATTCTTACAGAATACCAAAACCTATCATACTTTATTTACAAAAGTACTTAGCTTATGTCGAAGCTTATACTAAGGCATCTTTTCTTAAGTTCAAGTCTAAATGCTATCCTGTGTGCTACCAGTTAATAGAAATCTCCTAACTCTTTTATATAAGCTTAGGTATTATTATCACAACACCTATAGGCTTAAATCAGTGGCTCTGATACCACCTTCTGTCACGACCCCCCGACCCACCCTGGACGGAATCGGGAGCCGCGAACAGCCAAGTGGTACCGGTGGTTATTTTGAAAAACATTGCAGCGGAAATTTCATCAGGACCGTGAGTTAGGAAAAAAAATATCAGAGTTTTAGAAACACCGGATTTTATTTATTAAATAGATGGGATAAAACCCAAATTTTACAAAGGTAGCTTTAATACGGGATAAACCCAATTACATAAAACAATATTTCTTAATTTGATTTAATTAATAAAATAAGCCACTTCTTGAAGCCTTTCAGTGCCGTATCCAACTCTTACTCCAATCTACTGTAATTACCTGAAACGCGTTTTAAAAAGGTTTTGTCAGCAGGAAATACTGGTGATTTCATTCGTTTTGTACTAAAACATATTTGTTATAATCTACAGTATTAAGAGCGATTACAATGTTTCCTGATATCAACCAACTACCCACGGTATTTGTCACTCGACCATCCATTGGTAACCTCTTTGTCCAATGGTGTCTGTGACTATGGTCATATCACCCCTTGGCTAACCCGTTGTCCAATGGTGACGGTTATCAAGTAATGTATACAAAACCCCACATACCGGCTGTACGTTTGGTGATTACAAAGACTTAATCCCTGTAATTATAACTTTGAAAATAAACATGTTTTTGAAAGTAATTTGATAAAAAGAGAATGACTCACATTATAAGCTTGCAGATTTATACGGGCAGAGTTTAGCCTACTGATTAGCCTTGATATTGCAGATTTATGCAGGCAGAACTTAGCCTATTGATTAGTCTTGTAACCTAGTGCACACGAACTAGGTAAGTAACTAATACAGCATTTACGATAACTTAAAACCTTCACAACGAATGACAAAGTGCAATACTTAAACATCCATCAAATTAACGACGAATGACAAAGCATAACCCAAGTTTGAGCAACACTTAAACATTCATCGGATAGTTTCAATTAATCGGACATTGAATCGTAGCAGCGATCGAGTTAATACCCGGTATCGCAGCAGCGCCTCACTAATTTGAAAGTAATATTCAAAAAGAATTATAGAGAGTTTGAAAGTTTCGTCGACACCATCGAACTGCTCAGGAGCCAAGCTATTTATAGCTGAAATTGGGTTCTCTCGCGCCCCGCGTAAGCCATGGCTTATGCTTACGCGGCCCGCGTAACCACCCAGTCTATGCATAGGGTTGCTGGGTCATCAGTAGGTGTGCCACGTGGATGACACGTGGATCTGGAACGCTTATCCGGTCAAACATGAGTTGACGCGGCCCGCGTGACCTCCTGCCTATTCTTTACGCGGCCCGCCTGAGAACCAGGAATCTTGATTTCTTGATATTTGATATGGATTGGGGTTTCAGGGGTCCGGGTTTTTAGCTAGGGATCGTTTTGGAGAATTTTTAAATGTATTTATATCATAAAAAGGGAATAAAATGGTGAGAAAAGGGAATAGACTCACTTTGTAACTTTAGGGTTCAACTAGAAAATCTCCTGGTATAAATCTTGGGTATAACTTCTGAGCTATTTAAAAATATATATTTGTAATTGTGTTAAGTATAGTACCCCTAATTCAACCTTATCCCGATGTCCCGAGACCGAATCCCAACGAACTTAGTCGAGCAGAGCCCTGACATGAGTTATGGGGCTCAGATCAATCGGAAAGGGTAGCGGTGATCTGGAGTTAAAACACTTAATACAGGGCAGGACCTTATTATTATTATTATAGGGTGAAAAATAAAATTTAAAAGAATGCAAATATAGAATTTCGAGAGAGAGAGAGAGGTCGCAAGAAGTAGAAAGGGAAATTAGCAAAGTTCTTTGAAGTGGTACTGCCCTATTTATACTGAATTTCCGAAAGTCTTGGAGGCACACGTATTACTTCTTAAAACTCTTGGAGCACAACACGTATATACTTGAATGAAGTACATGCATTTATAATATTCTAATTTCTATGCACATATTGTTTAGATTTTAATATTTAATATTTTATTATTATAATGTATAATAAACGTAACATATTAAGTTTTAGTTATTTTTATTATATATATATTATAATTAATTTAACTGCTTCACTTATTTGGCGCGTATATCTTCTAAAATATGACGTTTTATCAAACAATGAATATACCATTAGAATAAGAATAATCTTGTCTACATTTTGAACCAAGTTTCATTAAAAACGGAGTAGGTTCAATTATAATGTATTTTTATAATTTTAATTATTAGACAGTTCATGGGTCCGTCTAATTACTTCATATTTTTAATCTTCAACTTACCCGTAATCTACCCGTCTAATAATATAAGTTTTTATATACTTTTATTTTATTTAGAAAGGTCACATATATACATGCCAATTAATTAATATAATATTTCAACCAACTATATAAAATAGTGTTTAAAACTATTTGGGTTGAATATTTATATTAAAAATAAACTAGTTACTAGTGGTTAATAAATTTAACCAAACCTATAATTCTTATATAAAAATAGGAATGTTACACAACACTCGGCCGAAGGTGTATTTTTGTGAAAACTCTCGAGAGCGGCATGGAACTTACTTCTACCATAAGCTTGCCAAGCGATCAATCCTCCTCCTTTTTAACTATACACATTTGTAAATATCAAGAGGACTTTTGGGGGAATGGTTAGGCTTGGGTTAAAGGTAGGTGGTTGGGTTAGTGGTTAGTAGAAAAGGGCGAAAGGCGTAAAAAGCGTCGGTTTTCGCAAAACAATTTTGTGACTTTTTATTCCAATGAAACATTATTCAAACATGCATTCTTTTGATGAGCTTTGTTTGTTTATTGCTAGCTTCATTTTTCTTTTCTAAATTTATGATTTTTTTATAAGGAATTCACAAGAAAACCGAGCTTTGTTACTAAAATAAAGGGTTTAAAATGAAAAAGGGTTTTCGTGGGTAAAAGGGTGTTTGTTTTGGGTTAAGAAATGAAAAGGTTTAGGATCAAAGAGGTTAACTAGGGGGATTTTGGGTAGGTGGTAAAAAAAAAAAGAAAAATAATGGTGTAGAAATAAAAAGGGTTAGTCCTAATGCCTCCATCATTTACTTGCTCGGGTTTAAGTTGGTAAGGATCGGGAATGCATCGTCGTGGCAAGTTCTAGAGTCGTAAGAACCAAGCGGCTATTCACACAAGAAACGAAAAATGAGCATTTAATTTAAAGATGTGTATTTGTATGCTCAGTAAAGGCTCAAAACTCACTTTTTGTGGGAATGGGTTTTTATGTGATCAAGTATATATAATCAAATTTTAACTAGATTTGTCATGCCGTTTCATAATTTTCTTATGTTGGTTCTTTTTATCACGACGCTATCGGTTGTAAATTTGTAAAAATATAACCTTTTTAGAACTTGAAATTCCCAAATTAAACCTAGACAAGTAAAAAAATGAATTTTTTTTTTTGAAAAAATTTGGGGTGTTTAGCGGTTCCAATAGAGTTTTGTGTAAGGCTTGTAATTAGGACTTGCAAAATTCAAGGTTTTAGCATCCCCCCACACTTAAATTACACATTGTCCTCAATGTGTCCCAAAAATAAATTTTTAGGTTGATTAAATGTGTAAAAAGATGTGAAAAATCAAAAATTTATGTTACTGGGCGTCTGGACACGGCCCCGTGGTGTTCGGGCACGGCCCCGTGTTCAGATCGCCAGTAACAGAAAATAAAATGATGTAACAGAAGGCTGGACATGGGGGCGTGTTCAGTGAGCACGCCCCGTGTCCAGGTACCTGAACTGGGCATTTTTCTGCAGATGGTTGAGCATGGGGCGTGTTGGATGAGCACGACCCCGTGCTGAGCTTGCTGTAATGAAGAAAATTGTCGGGTGGCCCTGTTTTTGTGCATGGGGTGTTGGTTCAAGTTTCCCTTGGTATCCTTCACCATCCCGAGTGTGTTTTGACCATTACAACATTATCCCAACACCGATTTATCAAAACCATCATTCATTCAGATAGAGAAAGTTACATAATAATTCTAATAAACTAAAATTCTAGATAAATAGGTCAAAAGAAACACAAGAAGTCTAAACCAAGAAGTTCTAGCCTAAAGTTTATTCTATTAGCAAAATTTCCGTAAAGATAATTCTCTCGGTTGGATGCGGCTCGAAAAAACTTCTTCCTCCGGATATGGGTCCCCCATACGTCGGCGAGCCACTCCTCTATCTCCCTTGGGAGAAGAAAGGCGGGCTCGTTGGCATCAGTTTGAGGGGGTGCAACCTCCACCGGGACTTCTTGCAATTCGTCAAGAGGAGGCTCCGCTGGAATGTCATCCCATCCGGTGGGATTGTTGACTCCAAGTGCTAGGTTCCAATCCTCTTGAGGGAGGATTGGCTCCATGGGAGGCGTCACAAGAATGTTCAACCTCTGGTGCAAGAGGTTGATTTCTTGAAAACTGTTTTCCAACCCCACTGTAAGATAATTTATACGGTCTATGAGGACCTCCTCTACCGATGTCATCTCATCAAGAGCTTCACGTAATGCCATCACGTAGCGTACGAGAGTTGCTTCGATTGAGGACCTCCGTTCTCTTCGACTGTTCCTGGAATGCGCTGACGAAGTTCCACTGTTTTGGCTCAACATTCTACGAAAACAGACTGAAAAGATTTCATTTTAATGAAACAGTAACCTCGGACATGGCCCCGTGCTCAATGAGCACGGCCTCGTGTTCACCTTTCTGCAGGTTTTGGAACAAGGAATCTTGGGGTTTCAAATTATTTTTCTAACTTAAGGAGCGTTTTTTAGCAGAAACAACTTAAAACTATGTTGTAAAACTTATTTTTAACAAGATTCCTTGCACAAAAACCTAATAATCATCACAATAAAGCTTGGAATCATGGTGACCTCAAGCTCTAATGGAGGTGTTGAGGTAAAAATGAAGAAGAAGGGAATGGACAAGAGAGGAAAGGACAAGATGGTTGTTGAGAACCTTCTTTTAGAAAATACTTAGGATGGTATGTGTGAAGATCTCACCAAATCTCTGTCCCTGGAATGGTCCAAATGTGCAGGATTCTTGGCTGCATTTATAGAAAACGACAGCACGCTGCACACGGCCCCGTGTTGGCTGGACACGGCCCCGTGTGCAGGCAGGATCCTGACACATTTTGTTCGTATTCTGACAAAAAGTCAGAAAGGAATCTTTTGGTGTACACGGGGGCGTTCTGACCTGGACACGGCTCCGTGTCTAGAGGCTGTTTATGAAGTTTCATCTATTTCTAAGGAATTTATCCGGATCGGGCGGTTCCTTACTGGATGGAACAACCCCAAAGTTCCTGAGATACCTTAATTGCTCTAGATTAAGACGAGAACGCAAGAGGTTGTCGGTGAGGGTGATTCCTATGCTAAATGTAGGTGGACAAGTCCAACCCTTTCCCGGGCTCTCGTTAAAGAAGGTGTATGCCAAATCGCTCAGGTCTATGTATGCACCGAACGAAGTCGATGGGGAGTCCTTCACGGCACAATCAACACAGGGACGACTATCGCTCAAGTCTTCGCTAGAGTTAGAGGTAATATCGAGAACAACGAAGTTGTTTTTATTCGAATGCGGTCTCAATAATTCTTCTTGGGTTTTGTCTTGAGGTGAACTAATGATATCCATCTCAAGTTCTTTCACCCAATTAAGAATTAGATCTTCCAATTGAAATAATTCACTGAGAAGCATTTCTCCTAGAAGGGTTGATTGAGAGTATTCGAGGGAAAGATAGGGATTATTTTTACTTTCGCCCCTCTTAAGGCTACATGAAAACAATGGGTCTATGTAATGGGGCTTATAATTTAGAAAATAACATTCTAAATCTTTATGAGGGCCGCCACATATTTGACACCACGTACCATAAGAGTGCCGAAAGTAAAAAAATCAGTATCACTCATGTTTGTGTAAGAAATTACCAACCATCGGGATCTTACGGTTCTGTTTTCAGTAACTGATACTTGGGCACGGGGCGTGTTGAGTGGGCACGGGCCCGTGTTCAGCTACTGTCTGACTTAAAACAGGATTGCTAGTACCAAAGATTGGGCACGGGGCGTGTTCAGCGGACACGGCCCGTGCTGAGCTCTGCAGAAACTGAAAAATTAAGAAAAATCCTAAAAAAATAAAAAAATAAAAAAAATGATTAGGCCGCTGATTCTTAACTTTCTTAAAATCCTTATGTCCCCGGCAACGACGCCGAAAACTTGATGCGTGTGAAGTGACGTATAGTTTTTAATGTATATTTTAAGCCCTTTAACACTTTTTAGCCAAGTTTTAAATTTATAAAATACGATATTTACTAACACTAAACACACATATGGGCAAGTGCACCCATCGTGAGCATAGTATAGTGTTGGTAAGATATCGAGGTCGTCCAAGGACACAAGAGCTTTTAATACCGGTTTATCCTCAACATCTAATCAAATCAAAAGTTTAGAAAAAAGGTTTTTAAACTAGAAAATAAAAACTAAAATGCTGAAAAAATAAAATAAAAACAGATAGACAAGATGAATCACTTGGATCTGACTCGCCTTTAGTGTAACCTTTGATTATTTCCGCACTTTTGCACTTTTCAAGAGATTATCTTAGTTATTGTAGTAGGCCCCTCTTTTGAAGGTGACGTTACCCTCAACCCAGTAGTTTGAGTCAGCAAGGATACAATCCTAAAGGGTTGGATTATTGAAAGATAATTAATTAAGTTACTAATGCATAATGTGGTAGGCCCCTCTTTTGATGGTGACGTTACCCTCGGCTAAGTAGTCTGAGTCAGCAGGGATACAGTCCTAAGTAGCCGGGTTAAAGTTTTAATAGTAGCTTACATATGAGGGGATCAAGGAGTTCGGACCCCCGCCATCCAATACCAGTGGGTATTGAAGGAGGTCCTACTAAAGTTGACCCAGGTCCTTGCAGGATCTATACACTGAACAAGGCAAGACGCTTACCAAACCATTCCCTTAACCCCCGACCAGGTAGCCAACATATCTCCATATAGACCGTGGAGATATGAATGGTGTAAAGCTTTTATTTTATATAGACAGTAAAATAACGCCAAGACACCACGGAAAAATGATAAGGAAGTTTCACCTTCAACATAAGAAACTAGTTATTAAAGTCATTAATACATAACCAAATAAAAAGTGCGAAAAGGTTAAAAATAAAAAGTATTACACTAAATGCTTGTCTTCACCAAGTGATGTAAGAGACTTAGGTAAACATGGCCTTTGATTGTCAAGAACTCTTACTATCAATCTTGGATCCCGAGACTACTACACACACTCTATGATGGATGATGGTGGTGGTGGGTGGGTGAAGTGTGAGAGAGGTAGTTTGTCAAGGGATGGTTTGCAAATGAGCCAAGCACCCCTATCTATAGCCTGCACAGAAGCCCGGACACGACCCCGTGTCCACCCGTCTTCTCTTTCTTCATTAAAAGCAGTTTGTCTGCATTAGTTGACCATGCCCTCGTGTCCGCTGGGCACGACCCCGTGTGCAGAAGCGTATATGTACTATCAAGATTTCCCTAGATTCTTCGAATCTTAGAGTTGACCATGGCCCCGTGTCCGCTGGACACACCCCCGTGGTGGGTGATAGAAGCTTCTACAACTTTGTCTTTTCTGCAGACACTTGGGCACGCCCCCATGCTCATTGAGCACAGGGCATGTTCAGCCTTCTGTTCTCTTGTTTTTGCTTGGGAGAATGCTGTTGAGGGGTCGGGCATGTCACATTTATTCCTTTTCTTGTATTTATGTTAGATTTAGCTGCCTTTTTGCTTCTTTTGTTCATTTGAGCTCATTTAATCCTGAAAATACAAAAGGAAGACAAAAACACACTTTTTCCAACATTAGTACTAAAAAAGGGTTAGTTTTATGCCATATTTGATGTAATTTATATGTTGCATTTTGCACACATCACTTGCTATCTTGTTTTTGTGTTTTTTTGTTTGATTGAAAAGATGTGAATTAAACTTACTAAAGTAATTGAGTTAATAACTATGAATGATTAACGATTGCAAGAACGTAATTAAAGGTTGAAACAAGATTGAGAAAACAAGGCTCACATCCGGTTCGGTAATTGCAATCCTAGGGTTCTTACATGTTTTAAATTTGATTTACTTGAATATGTTATTAACGGATTTCTATCATCAAAGTGTAGGTGCCAATTTCTATCAACGCCATGAATGACGGACCACAATGCAC
Organism: Helianthus tuberosus; assembly: GCA_030545235.1. Taxonomy (NCBI): domain Eukaryota; kingdom Viridiplantae; phylum Streptophyta; class Magnoliopsida; order Asterales; family Asteraceae; genus Helianthus; species Helianthus tuberosus. Next base: position 33,561,233 of record CM060393.1, read on the forward strand.
TTCATTACTTCGGACAAATAAAACCTATTGAATGACAAGGTATAATTGCACAAACTTGTTTCGCAAAGTTAAATTTCATAACTCACTCGACAATTCACAAATATAGTTCAAATGCAAGACAATTATCAATCAATTAAAATACAATTCAAGTTGTCACAAAATCAAAGTAAAACATTGTTCAAACCCAAGACTTACAATAACCTACACCGGGGTGAAACCTCCAAGAAATTAGCCGTGCATGATCGATAGGACTTGATGACCAGATGAAGAGAGCTTGAACATCATCATCTTGAAGCTTGAATATGGATGAATGGATGAATGGTTAGGGTTGTGGATGGTTGGTGATGGTGAAGTGAAAGATGAATGGAATAGTGATGAGTTAGGGTTTTGTGAATGAAGGTGATAATGATAATGATTCGGATGATGATTATGATGATTTGATGGAATGGAAAATGATGTTGGTTGGTGAGAGAGGCTCCAAGATCAATTCAAAACTCAAAAACAATCTGTAACTCCCGAATAATTATGACTAAAATGTTTTTAGATCATTCAAACACCCAAGGAACCAAAAATGCGCGTCGTCAACATTGGGAAGCCGTCGCGATGGCTTGAAGCCCCGTCGGCGACGGTGCGTGTTTATTTAATTGTGGCAGATGGCCTAGATTGCTGTCTACGGGACTTTTGGGCGTCGGCGACAGTGCCTAAATGTTTCACTTCCTGTTTTTTCGCATTCCTTGCTCCCGGTTGACCCGCCTTGCTTCCCGGTGGCTCGTTTTTCATCCCGGTGACCCGTAAAGCTCCCGAAAAGCTCCTTTAACTCCGCTAGACCTGCAAAATACATATCTAATCAAAAGTAGGGTATTCAAAATTAAAACTTGTGTAAAAATATCAAATTAAGCAATTACGATCACCGGTTTTCGACCACATATCAGGCACGCACGACTGAATCGGCAAAGAAGCCGGATGTGAAGGGCGGATCGCCGAGTTGTAAGGTATGCGGATAAGGGGCATACGAGCGAGTGTCGCTTTAAGGATAAACCGTGTCCCATATGCGGGAAGACAGGGCATACGACTTCGCTATGCCCCGAGGAAGTTTCGGTTTGTTACAAATGTTATCAACCGAGCCATAAGAAATCAGAATGCCCGGAGTTGATCGGGAAAAAGAACGAGAAGGATGTGCAGATGGAGGCATAAAAGGCAAAGGCCAGATCTTTCCAATTAACCACAGCCGAAGCAAATATAGAACCCGATGTGGTCTCAGGTATATTCGCGGTAAACTCAATTCCCGCACGTGTGTTATTTGATACGGGTGTGAATAAATCCTTTATTTTACATGGATTTATTCGACATCCTTCATTTTTATTAACCAAGCTACCTATGCCTTTAGAAGTAGAAATAGGTGATAACAAAAGCTTTATAGTGTGTGATGTATGCCAAAACTGCAAATTGAGCATCGATGGCGAAGAATACTCAATAGACTTGATCCCGATGTAGATGGGAGAATTCCAAGTGGTTGTCGGGATGGATTGGTTATCCCGACATCACGCGAAAGTCATGTGTTTCCGTAAGGCGATAAAACTAACGTCTCCGAGCGGAAAACACGTTACTATTTATGGTGAAAAAGGGGGTAATCCTGTAGTGTGTACAATGTTGGAAGCTCACAAGCTTATGAGGCGCGGATGTAGAGCGTTTATGATATACGCAAGCGAACCGGAGAAAGAGACACCGAAGGTTGGAGATGTACCGGTGGTACGTAATTATGAAGATTTGTTTCCGGAAGACTTACCAGGAATACCACCAGAACGAGAAGTTGAATTCGGAATCGGATTGATTCCGGGAGCAAAGCCAGTGGCTAAGGCGTCGTACCGGCTCACGACATCGGAATTACAAGATTTGATGTCTCATATTCAAGATTTGCTCGACAAGGGGTTTATAAGGCCGAGTGTGTCTCCGTGGGGTGCACCGGTATTGTTCGTGAAGAAGAAAGATGGGAGCATGCGAATGTGTATTGATTATCGGGAGTTAAACAAACTCACGATGAAAAATCGATACCCGCTCCTGAGAATTGATGATTTATTTGACCAACTACAAGGTGCGAGTTGGTTTTCTAAGATTGACCTTAGATCGGGATATCATCAGGTAAAGGTCAAGAAGGATGATGTACCGAAGACGGCCTTTCGTACACGGTACAGACATTACGAATTCCTTGTGATGTCCTTCGGGTTGACAAATGCACCTATGGCTTTCATGGACCTCATGAGCCAGGTTTGCAAACCGATGTTAGATAAGTCGGTGATAGTGTTCATCGACGACATCTTGGTGTATTCAAAGAATGAAGTTGATCACGCGTATCATCTACGCGAAGTATTAGAAACGCTTAGACGGGAAAAACTCTATGCAAAATTCTCGAAATGCGCCTTCTGGTTACGAGATGTGTAGTTTCTCGGACATATAATTAGTGTTGTCGGAGTGATAGTCGATCCGTAAAAAATAGAAGCCGTGTCGAAATGGAACCCTCCGAAAAATCCTTTGGAAATCAGAAGCTTCTTGGGGCTTACAGGATATTATAGGAGATTCATACAAGATTTCTCCAAGATTGCTACGCCGTTGACCAAGTTAACTCGTAAGGAGGAAAAATTTGTATGGGGTGTGGATCAAGAAAAAGCGTTCCAAATGCTCAAAGAAAAGTTAACCCATGCTCCGGTATTAACTCTGTCGGACGGAGTCGATGACATGGTGGTTTACTCAGATGCGTTCACATTCGGGACTCGGTTGCCTTTTAATGCAATGAGGTAAAGTTATAGCTTAAGCTTCAAGGCAACTGAAGATGCACGAAAAGAAATACCCTACACACGATTTTGAATTGGCGGCAGTGGTATTTGCGCTAAAAATATGGAGGCATTATTTATACGAGGTGAAGTGCACTATATTTACCGACCACAAAAGTCGAAAATACTTCTTCGATCAGAAGGAGTTGAATATGAGGCAAAGGCGGTGGTTGGAAACGGTGAAGGATTATGACTGCGAAATACATTACCATCCTGGAAAAACCAACCTAGTGGCAGATGCGTTGAGCCGAAAGGCAGATTATACTCCTATACAGGTACGATCGATGCAGCTTATAGTGACATCAGGTTTACTTGAACAAATCCGAGAAGCACAGGTTGAAGCAATGAAATAAGAGAATTGGAAGAAAGAAAGAATAGTTGGCCAACTGAGAGATTTAATAGATGGTAACAACGGATTGAAAACTCGCTTCGGTAGAACGTGGGTTCCTAACTCGTGTGGAGTTAAAAAGCTTCTACTTGACGAAGCTCACAAGTCCCGTTATTCCATTTATCAGGGGGCGACCAAGATGTATAACGACTTGAAACAAAATTATTGGTGGCCCGGAATGAAAAGAGATGTAGTAAAGTATGTGGAGAAATGCTTGACATGCTTGCAAGTCAAAGCGGAGCACCAAAAGCCCTACAGTAAACTTCAGCCGCTGGATATCCCGGTTTAGAAATGGGAACAAATCACCATGGACCTATTGACCAAACTACCAAAGACGAACCACGGATTCGATGCTATATGGGTGGTTGTTGATAGGCTGACGAAAAGTGCTCACTTCATTCCGATACGTGAGACTTATACGTCTGAAAAGATGTCAGAGGTGTATACTAATGAGATAATGGCACGCCACAGAGTACCGGTATCCATCATGTCCGATAGGGATACCCGGTTTACTTCAAACTTTTGGCGTGATTTCCAAGAGCAAATGGGGACGAAATTGTTCATTAGCACTGCATACCATCCTCAAACGGATGGACAGAGTGAAAGAACAATACAGACATTAGAAGATATGCTACGGGCGTGTATTATTGATTTTGGAGGTAGTTGGGATATTTATCTACCGTTGGTCGAATTCTCATATAACAACAGTTACCACGCTAGTATTGGTATGGCGCCGTACGAGATGCTCTACGGAAGAAAGTGCCGAACCCCGGTGTGTTGGGGCGAGATGGGACCACGTGAAGTCTCCCATAAAGATATAGTTCGAGCCACTAATGAGAAAATTGATATGGTTCGGGCTCATTTGAAAGCAGCTCAAGGTAGGCAGAAGTTGTATGCTGACAAGAGACGAAGACAGATCGAATTTCAGATTGGTGACAAAGTTATGCTTAAAGTATCTCCGTGGAAGGGGGTTATTCGGTTTAGAAAAAGAGGAAAGTTAAGCCCGAGGTTTATTGGGCCGTTTAAAATAATCGAACGGGTTGGTAAGGTCGCATACCGCCTCGAACTACCCGAAGAATTGAGTGGGATCCATAGCACGTTCCACGTATCACATCTCCGAAAGTGCTTAGCCGAAGAAATGACTTATATTCACTACGACGACATTGAAGTGTATAATAGTCTTAATTATGCGGTGAAGCCGATTGAAATTATGGATCAAAGGGTAAAGAGCTTACAAAACAAGGAAATTGACCAAGTGAAGGTCAAGTGGGAGCATAGAAAGGGTTCGGATACTACATGGGAATCCGAACAGGAGATGAGACGACTCTACCCAACATTATTTGGTACGTATTTCGGTTTCGAGGACGAAACCCTTTTTAAGGGGGGTGGACTTGTAACACCCCGAAAATATAAATTTTTATATTAAAAATTTAATGTCGATAATAAACAAGATAAAGTAACTAGGAATAAATAACCTAGTTAGTCATAAGTCTTGTAGTAATAAGAAAATTTGGTTAAAACACACTATATGCAACATGGGTAAAGTATAGGGGCCAAATGTGACAACTTGAAACAAGTTTTAATTAAATAAAACACTAAACACCAAAACACACACTCTAAGTGTGTGTTCTGGTCGAAAATTCCAGAGGAGCTAGGAGCTCTCATCTTTAAACCCTAACAAGCTAAATTCATGCAAACTGGCAAGGCAAATCCCATCCAAATTGAAATCCAAACACGAATTAGTGATCACCTCAGTGAAGTGATCAGAAGGTATGTTAAATTCCACCATTTTTTTCCATCTCAAATTCTTGATAAACACTTGAAATTTGAAATTTGAGCCTGAATGATGGTTATTTGGGTGAAATTAGGATGAATGTGTGATTAGAAACATACCCTAGTTAATAAACTATTGAATTTGTGTTCATGTTGCTAAAACTCATAATCACTATTTAGGTGTTTAATGGGTTTTTAAGAACGATGAAGAACACTAGGAATTTGATTATGTAATGAGTGTTATTGAATTACATGAAATAAATATAGAATGTGATGTGAAAAATTAGACATGTGAACTTGAGAAAAATGCTTAAAATTGGCTAAATAATTAGTCATGAAACTTGATTGTTGATTTAGTGAAATTATGCCCTTTAGGTGTTTGTTGAAATACCTAAAAGAAAGTTAAATGTTGAAATTCTAAACGAAACGCATATTTGAATGATGTTGTGAATTATGCGTTATATGACATGAATGGAGTTCTAAACAAATCGTTGATTGAACTCTATAGGCAAAGGAATCGAGTCTTCAAGCGGGCAAGCCGGAGCGGACACGCGCTTGAAGGGAACGCTCTAAAGGTACGTAACTATGGTTTCATAAAATTATGCTTGAATATTGATTATATTAGTTAACTTGAATTTAGCGTTTTAAATGAATGTGGTATGTGTTGAAGTGACGAAATTCACTAAACGAACAAAACGGGTCAAAGGATTGGATAGAGTATGTTTGGTATGTCGTTGAAATGGTGGTTTCCATTAGACAACCAAACGGGTCAAACAATGGTTAAATTGGTAGTATTGAAGCGACTTAAATGTCACTTGATGATTTTGGATTATAAAATCGTAAAACCATGGAATGGTAATGATACACCGAACTTTACAAGCCCGAAAAATGGGTAATTACGTCTAGAAACCACAATTGATGAATAATGTAAAGTATGATATAAAACTAAATGGGTCGAATTAATAAAAGGGGGATTTATAGGCTATCAGCTTATAATCCGAAGTTTTATGCAAACAATGATAGAGAACGTGTTCGTATTTAAATTAAGGACGCGTAGGAAAAAGAATTTCGTAAAACGGACCATTATAACAAAAGTTATGGAGTTTTAAAGTTAGAAATTGGTTAGAATTCGGAGCTGGGCATTTGCAGCTCAAATAACCAAAACCTTCTGTGAAAAAGAGGCCGTCGTGCCCCGCGATGGAGAACGTAAAGTCTTTCGCGGCCCGCGAAGGCTGAGGCTAAATCTGTCGCGGGCTGCGACAGACTACAGAGCTGGCATTTTTTTTTAGTTTGTAAATCTTGCATTCCGGACTTGTTTAAACTTGTTATTTGACCATCAAAACTAACTTTTATGTTGGTTTTGAATTTAGGTGATCATAGTTGCATCCGGATGATGATCAAGTCAAGTATCAAGAACCGAACACTCATCTTTTGAAGCTTCCGCAATGATGTTGTTTTGTTTATGTTTCAAACAACTTATGTAAACAATTATTACTATCTTTTTAATGTTTTAATCATGTATGAATGATAACTTATAAAAGTTTTTAAAAGGTCGCATTTTCATGTAAAATGCGTAGTTTATTAATATAATCTTGATAAATTAAGACAGGTCTTACATAATCAAACTCTTATTGTGACATTTTGTAAGTTCAAATTTCTCCTCTAGTTCTAAGCATTTATCACATTCGTTAGAATTAGGTTTACTGAAATATACCTGACTGGATTAACCATCTAGATGAGCCATAAGTGCATTATGATACGTGAAAGATCCATCCTCTAAGTAAAACTTTAAGAACTCCTTACATGAACCATCTGCTTTTCAAACCAACAAAGACTTTTGACTCTTTAAGAATTCAGCTTTAGGCAGCAATTCGTCAACCTCAGCATCAATGGCTTCCGTTGATAAACCTTCTGATCCATCTTTACCTGAACTGGGACCTTCTTCAACCGAGCTTCCACTATACCCTGAACTATCTTCATCTCCGAAAGAATCCCCGTCACTAACAGTTCTTACAATCTCGGCATAACATGCAGTTCCTCTTCATCTCCGAAAGAATCCCCGTACTTTGAATCCTTATTGCTTTCCAAACTTGTTCTTCTTGTCCTTTCCATGAACTTCTTTGCCGTCCTCATTGCACTAAGAAAGGCCCACTTAACATCTATCATTTCCATCTCCTCTTTGTCTATTTGTTGATAGTCTTCATTGGTCAAATTGATGTTTCCGATCTGACTATCCAATAGACCACAATACAAACCTTCTAGAGTGTTTAGAAGTTCCATGTGTTCCTTTGCAACTTCTACACTCACTTTGGTAAAGTTTTACACTCACTTTGGTAAAGTTTGATGTATCTAGACTAACGATGTTTAGATTAGATGTTGGGCTAACGTTGAAGGTTGAAGAGTTGTTACCATAGCAAGCTTGTTATGTCTGGTTTTCTGGGTTAAGGAAAGGTGGAGGTATAAAGGTTGAAGTAGGGGTTGCACAAGATGTGACTGTAGGTTGTAGATGAACGAAAGGATTGGCGTTTGAAACGAATGCGGTTTGAAGCTTAGCATGTTGTGAGGGTTAACTTGTACTACTACTCCCGCTGCTAATCCTAAATACATCTCAGGATTTTATGGCATTTGAATTCTCTTTGCCTTTCTCAATTCTTCAACATCCTTGTTTTCTAACTTTTGTACAAACCCATAAATGGTGAATCTTTCTAACTCTCTAAACTCCTTAAGAATTTCCATGTATCCACTCCATTTAGCCAGTATAGCATCTGCGAATCTTACCACAATTTCTTGAGGAGAAGCAGCCACATGGAAAGAAGATGTCTCACTTAGAAGATTGATGGGATCTTGTAGCCATTTCACGTAAAGATTCGTTCTCCATGCACATGAATGCTTCGAATTCTTTCTTGAAAAGACCGTGTTTGATCTTTCTCATTTGTGCATTGCCTTCACCTCTTGCTTTTAAAGTATCCCACAAGGTTTTCGTCGTTGTACAAAAGTTAAACTTATGCATGATATCTATTGTCAATTCCTGTGAGAGAATTGCAAACGCTTTCTTTTCAAGATCGAAAGCTTTCTTATCAGTTTCCGAAAGCTGAGCAAGAGTAATAGGATTTGATCCAGCTTCTTCGAGTGCTTAGGTAAAAGGAGTAATAAAACACGTCCATAAGTTGGTATTCACTCCAAGAACGTGTGTTCTGAATCTACCACACCATCCCGAATAATCATCCAAATGAAGAAGCTTAGGAGGACGGTTTTTACTTCCTGTCTCATTCTCATTTATCAATTGGATGTTTGTGACTAAGATTTGTTAGTATAATTATATAGGAATGTAAGTGGTATGTAAGAGCTTGGATATGGAGGTATGCATGTATGTGTGTATGTATATATGTATGTATGTACGTTTGTATGAAGTGGGATTTTATTGTACACGAAAGAATAGGGCTTGTATATATGTATACATGGCTTCAGTACGTTTGAGTAGTAATGTTACTAATCATGTGCCTTGAGAATGAAATGAAAGTGCAGGTATACTATTGTTGACCTTATGAAGATTTGTCATTGAGATGCAAGATTGTACTCGAAAAGATAATCGAAAGGATTAACATAAGTGGAAAGAATATGGCGTGGTCATTTAATTACGTATGTTTATATCATGTATGTCGTCACCAAATATTAATGATTCGGATGTATGTGGTGATTGCAGGTTGTACGGAATTATCATCATTATGGAGTCTAAGTGGTTGAAGATCAAGTCAATGAACATGGATTGTACGGGAGCGAGGTCGTATAGTTAATAAATGTAGATTATGCTTTATCTTTTAAGTAAGAATGATGGACGCAATTTTTGTAAAAAAAAAAAGATTATCCTAAATGTTTCCAGTATGATAAAATGTTTATTAAGAAAGAAATTTTATGGTTCGTATTTCTGATGCGTACTTTTTGTTAAAAATGGTTTAGGGTCTTACAATAACTTTTTCTTAAACTTAAGTATGTAGTTATGATTGATTTTTTCCCGGACATTCCGTTATAAGTTTTGTTAAAAACGAAATTGTACTTATAATAAAGTATTTATTTGGTATTATAAAACAGTACGATGATAAGCTAAAACGTTCTAACGGTTTATCTTTCTAAACAACATGCCTTATTTTCAAATCATGTTTGTTTACATTATCATTTGATCGGTTTCGTCGCAACGCGCGACGACAAAAAAAAACTAGTTAAACTTAAACTTTAAAACAATTTAAATATTTAATGTTCTAAATATAAATTAAAATAAAAGATATATAAACAAAAAAATAAATAAATCAAATTTGAGTATATTTTAGTTATAAATTAAAATAAAAGATATGTTTTAAATATAAACTAAAATAGAACATAAACATTAACAAAATACAAAAAGAGAAAAAAAAAACATGCAACTTTATTCTTTATTCCTTCTTCATCTTCTTCACCTACAAAAAAAAAAACACATCTCTCTTACACACACAAACACAATACGTACACACACGAAACATGAAAAAAGACCTCAATCTCCAACATACCCTGTCGATTTGGTGCTAGGTCCCCTTTTACTAGGGTAAAATTTGTCACTGGAACTGGGGGCGGTGTTCCCAGACAAGGCCGGGCTTCACTGAGCCTTTCTGGCTCCCACACTGCATGCCCTAAAGGGAATTTGGTACTGGGTATTACGGTAGATGACTATGTATAGTATATTGGTTCTAATTTGTATGATAATTAATCGGTATTAATTAAAAATACCGGTATCGATCCTGAATTTCTCGATAAATGTAAATTTCAATACCAATAAATGTATATTTGAATACCGAGATCGATATCAATTCTCATGGTGTGCAAGTTAATCATTAAAAAAAACTAGTTTAAAACATTAAATAAAAGAGTATAACTTTTAATATTTTTATTGTTAGTTTTGATAGTGGGCCTGGTTTACTTAAAAAAGCCCACAAACATAGAAATTAGTGATGGAAAAGGTTTATCGCTTCTTTCTTCTTCCCTTCACAGGATGTTGAAGCCGCCGGCTAGAGCTGTCGGAGAAAACTCCGATGATGCATCATCACTCTTCTTGCTCCACTTTGACGACTCACAATCCGTTTTAGAGGGTCAAACTGTTAAAAAGCTTCTCCATGGAATAAACCCTTTTCGTATCCAACCCTACGCTACGCTTACTCATCATCCTCCTCCGTTTCTGTAATAACCGATTAAACAAACGACCGTCAGCGCCGCCATTGGTGAACAACCGGTGAATCTCAATTCTCAACATCTGTGGTCTCATTGGGTGACTTTCGTTGACCCTTTCGTTTGAAGTCAAAAGGGTACATTCATCAAGAAGCTGGAACTGGTATAAAGATATGAGTGTTTTGAAGGAAGCTTGCCTCTGTTTTAGTTTGATTTGTTCATGTAAGATATTGTTCATGTCTTGGTTTAATTGCCTGTTTGATAATGATAGTGAATGCTAATGAACATTATAAAAATTACAGATTGATGAATCTCAATGTATCTTATTTTGTAGGCAAATTTGGATTATTATATTTATTTTGACCCATTGAAAGATAATAATAGATTTCAATAATTTGACAACACTCCTAACTTTTTCGTTTGTGTGTTATAGGCAATCCCACTCTCATAATTTTCATAGATTTACACTTAGTTTCCGCTAATTTAGCTCGTAAGGATAATTATGAGCAAAATGGGAAATGTAGCTTCTGTATGAATGAAATCGGGTCGAATATAAGTGTAAAGCTATGATAAGCTTGTGAGATAGCCTTTGATGGCAAAAGTGAAAGTTTGGAGTGTTATCCTTCAAATTGTCGGTATGGACTATTAATTATTATTATCATCGGTCAATGGGTCATAGTTTGGATTATTAAAATCCAGTTTGCCTATTTTGTAAAAATAAACATCCTGCTCTAAAATTCATTGATCCTTTGTAGTTAAATTGGACATAAAATACATAGTGTTAGGCTGATTTGATTGCTAAATAAGATAGTTTTGGTATGTTTGTAGTTAATTAGGCATAAATATATATATGGTTAGGCTTATTAAGGATCCTAAATAAGATTTTAATAAGTGTGTTTGTTTAATCACATTGCAGGTCGCTATCTATGCAAGATATTCAGACTCTTGTAGACAAGGGTTGTCCTAATATTAACCCAAAGACTGTTAATTCAGGGAAATGTTTGAGACCACATTTACAGCTAGATGAAGGAGACGTAAGTTATCTTCATACACCATTTTTTCGTATTAATTAGTTTACGCATTAAAAAACATTATTTTTGTATTTGATTTTGGTTTATCTACATTTTGAGTGTAGGTATGTGGTGCATGTGTCTTCCGAGGATCATGTGACAGGGCCTATGTGATATTAAAAGAAAATGAATCAGATGCAAGAACTGTAGATATTGTGCGCGTTTTATTGAATTATGCCATCGATCCAGCTGTCGATTCTTCACGGCCGGAAGCAGTGGCGGATCTAGGATTCCGACCAAGGGGTAACGTGTTATAAATAAGCCGTAACGAAATCGAAAAAACGTCAAATTTTTCCAAAATTTACACTAATTTTTCCAATTTTTTTCCGACCAAGGGGTAGCGGAGGTTACCCCTACCAAAGAGGTAGGTCCGCCCTTGGCCGGAAGTTGCTTTTGGAGATGACCGAGCTTAGTGACACAAAAGTTGACCCTGAATTGCAAAAACCAGCTGCAACAGTTGCTAGAGGAGATTGGTTGTGTTCCAAGTGAGTATATGTTGAAATCTTTCTTTATAGTTAAATAATTTTATATTATATAATTAGAGGCACCTGAAAATAGAAAATATTAGTGTTGCTAGTTTATTGGGTTTAAGCATTTATCTATCTACACTGAGCTACATAATTTCATAACTTGTTTAGATTTTGTTGTAGGTGCAATTTCTTGAATTTTTCAAGGAATAAAAAATGTTGGGAATGCAACGAAGATGGTCTTCAAAAAGCTGGTGGTGATGATGCTGAAATGAAAAAAAGCGATTGGTATTGTCGTCGGTAAGTTTGTCAAATGAGGTTTTGTGGTTATAAAGCTTTCAAGTTTAGTTTTATCACTTCCCACATTTATATTTTTGTATTGGTTAAATCTAAATCAAGTTTAATAGGAATTATTAAGTTCAGTAAAAGACAGTTCCAATGATTTTTCACTTGATGCATGAGGTTTATCATTTATAGTTGGTGTAGTGATTGTATATTTAACAACAAACTGTTTATTTTTTTGCAGATGCAATTTTTTTAATTTTTCCAGAAATATTCGGTGCCTGAAATTCAAATCCGAGGGATTTAAGAGGGTTGGAACAATGATGTTGAAATGAAGAAAGGAGCGGGAACTGCCCACAGTAACGAACTTATGCATCCCTCTCTTTACACAAACACATTTAGAAACAATAATCAATTCACTAGGGAAACTTTTGGTGTAGGAAAAGATCAAAACAAATTTTGCTCTTGCAGGTTAGTTTCTCGCATAAATCCTATCCTAAATATGAGAGTTAGATTGTACCTTGATTTCTTGTGTAATTTAGAGTCAAAATTAGGGCTTTATAACGACCAATAGCCCACCAATGTAGTCCACCGCGAACAAGACCCCTTAATATTTTCACTTCTGAGTTTCGATCAACGCAACAACGAAGTTCCGATCAAGGTAGCAACGTGTAATTTAGTGGGTGTCTGTGTTAGCTTATTTTGGAGCTACTTTTTAACTTATTGACTTATAAAAAGTTAATAAGTCCTTTTGATAGTGTTTGGATAAAGATTAAGAAGGAGTTTTATGCTTGAAAAAGAAGAAAATGAGAAGTTAGAATTTCTAACTTCTGACTTCTAAGAAGTTAATAAGTCATAAGTTAAAAGGAATCCCAAACATTACCTTAGGGTTGGAAATTGGGAATTTGGGAGCGCGATACTGCTTCTAATGTTTTGATTTGATCAGATCGTAGCGTACACTCAATGTGGGATATGAGAAGACTAGTCTAAAAAGATACTAAGGCTATTGGGTGTCGTCCGTTTTCTCCGGTTTTTGAATGGCACATCACTATTTTCCACTTTTTTCTCAGATTTCTTCAAACTACACGGTGTCGTTCCTGATTTTCCTAATTTTCCCAAAACCAAATTACTTGAATTAAACTTAAACTTTAAAACAATTTAAATAATTAATGTTCTAAATATAAATTAAAATAAAAGATATATAAACAAAAAATAAATAAATCAAATTTGAGTATATTTTAGTTATAAATTAAAATAAAAGATATGTTTTAAATATAAACTATAATAAAACATAAACATTAACAAAATACAAAAAGAAAAAACAAAAACAAAAGAAAACCTGCAACTTTATTCGTTCTTCCTTCTTCATATTCTTCACATAAAAAACACATCTCTCTTACACACACAAACACAATACGTACACACACGAAACATGAAAAAAAAACCTCAATCTCCAACATACCCTGTCGATTTGGTGCTAGGTCCCCTTTTACCAGGGTAAAATTTGTCACTGGAACTAGGGGCGGTGTTCCCAGACGAGGCCGGGCTTCACTGAGCCTTTCTGGCTCCCACACTGCATGCCCTAAAGAGAATTTGGTACTAGGTATTACGGTAGATGACTATGTATAATATATTGGTTCCAATTCGTATGATAATTAATCGGTATTAATTAAAAATACCGGTATTATCCTGAATTTCTCAATAAATGTAAATTTCAATACAAATAAATGTAAATTTGAATACCGAGATTGATATCAATTCTCATGGTGTGCAAGTTAATCGTTAAAAAAACTATTTTAAAACATTAAACAAAAGAGTATAACTTTTAACATTTTTACTGTTAGTTTTGATAGTGGGCCTGGATTACTTAAAAAAGCCCAAACATAGAAATTAGTGATGGAAAAGGTTCATCGCTTCTTTCTTCTTCCCTTCACAGGATGTTGAAGCCGCCGGCTAGAGCTGCCGGAGAAAACTCCGATGATGCATCATCACTCATCTTACTCCACTTTGACGACCCATAATCCATTTTAGAGGGACAAACTGTTAAAAAGTTTCTCCATGGAATAAACCCTTTTCGTATCCAACCCTACGCTACGCTTACTCATCATCCTCCTCCGTTTCTGTAATAACCGATGACCGTCAGCGCCGCCGTTGGTGAAACAACCGGAGAATCTCAGTTCTCAACATCTGTGGTCTCATTGGGTGACTTTCGTTGACCGTTTGAAGTCAAAAGGGTACATTCGTCAAGAGCTGGAACTGGTATAAAGATATTAGTGTTTTGAAGGAAGCTTGCCTCTATTTTGGTTTGATTTGCTCATGTAAGATATTGTTCATGTCTTGGTTTAATTGCCTGTTTGATAATGATAGTGAATGCTAATGAACATTATAAAAATTACAGATTGATGAATCTCAATGTATCTTATTTTGTAGGCAAATTTGGATTCGTATATTTATTTTGACCCATTGAAAGATAATAATATATTTCGATAATTTGACAACACTCCTAACTTTTTCGTTTGTGTGTTATGGGCAATCCCACTCTCATAATTGTCATAGATTTACACTTAGTTTCCGCTTAATTTAGCTCCTAAGGATAATTATGAGCAAAATGGGAAATGTAGCTATGATAAGCTTGTGAGATAGCCTTTGACGGCGAAAGTGAAAGTTTGGAGTGTTATCCTTCAAATTGTCGGTATGGACTATTAATTATTATTATCATCGGTCAATGGGTCATAGTTTGGATTATTAAAATCCAGTTTGCCTATTTTGTAAAAATAAACATCCTGCTCTAAAATTCATTGATCCTTTGTAGTTAAATTGGACATAAAATACATAGTGTTAGGCTGATTTGATTGCTAAATAAGATAGTTTTGGTATGTTTGTAGTTAATTAGGCATAAATATATATATGGTTAGGCTTATTAAGGATCCTAAATAAGATTTTAATAAGTGTGTTTGTTTAATCACATTGCAGGTCGCTATCTATGCAAGATATTCAGACTCTTGTAGACAAGGGTTGTCCTAATATTAACCCAAAGACTGTTAATTCAGGGAAATGTTTGAGACCACATTTACAGCTAGATGAAGGAGACGTAAGTTATTTTCATACACCATTTTTTTCGTATTAATTAGTTTACGCATTAAAAAACATTATTTTTGTATTTGATTTTGGTATATCTACATTTTGAGTGTAGGTATGTGGTGCATGTGTCTTCCGAGGATCATGTGACAGGGCCTATGTGACATTAAAAGAAAATGAATCAGATGCAAGAACTGTAGATATTGTGCGCGTTTTATTAAATTATGCCATCGATCCAGCTGTCGATTCTTCACGGCCGGAAGTTGCTTTTGGAGATGACCGAGCTTAGTGACACGAAAGTTGACCCTGAATTGCAAAAACAAGCTGCAACAGTTGCTAGAAAGGCACACTCTTTTGAAGTTCTGGAGTGGGATTCGTCACGATCATGGAATGTTGAAATGAAAAGAGGAGATTGGTTGTGTCCCAAGTGAGTATATGTTGAAATCTTTCTTTGTAGTTATATAATTTTATATTATATAATTAGAGGCACCTGAAAATAGAAAATATTAGTGTTACTAGTTTAGGCAAAAGATCAAATACAAATAAACTTAACCTACTAAACATACAAATTGAAGGAAAAGTCAAAAAGACAAGGTGACATTTTTGTAATTACCACCAACTATCAAAGTTACTATACAAATGTGAACTCAACCAAAAATACCTAGAAAACACAAATTTTTTTTTTAATATTTTTTATAAAAAAATCGCTACATTTTGTTACAAAAAAAAAAAAAAATTGCTACTAAAAGTAGCGATTTTTTTTATAAAAAATATTAAAAAAAATTATTTTGTGTGTTTTTTTTATTTTTTTAGGTTTTTGAGGGTTTAGTTTTTAGCATTTTAGCTTTGGGGGGGGGGGGGGGGGGGGGGGTTAGTTTTTTTTTAGGTTTTTTAGATACATTTGTAGAGTAACTTTCATAGTTATAGATAATTACAAAAATGCCACCTTGTCTTTTTGACTTTTCCTTCAATTTGTATGTTTAGTATGTTAAGATTATTTGTACAAGAACTTTCCCCTACTAGTTTATTGGGTTTAAGCATTTATCTATCTACACTGAGCTACATAATTTCATAACTTGTTTAGATTTTGTTGTAGGTGCAATTTCTTGAATTTTTCAAGGAATAAAAAATGTTGGGAATGCAACGAAGATGGTCCTCAAAAAGCTGGTGGTGAAGATGCTGAAATGAAAAAAAGGCGATTGGAATTGTCCTCAGTAGGTTTGTCAAATGAAGTTTTATGGTTATAAAGCTTTCAAGTTTAGTTTTATCACTTCCCACATTTATATTTTTGTATTGGTTAAATCTAAATCAAGTTTAAGAGGAATTATTAAGTTCACTAAAAGACAGTTCGAATGATTTTTCACTTGATGCATGCCATGAGGTTTATTATTTATAGTTGGTGTAGTGATTGTATATTTAACAACAAAATGTTTCTTTTTTTGCAGATGCAATTTTTTGAATTTTTCCAGAAATATTCGGTGCCTGAAATGCAAAACCGCATGTAGCCTAACAAACTTATGCATCTCTCTCTTTACACACATACACACCAATGGCTCTCAGATAAAAACTGCAACAATTGATTCTTTTATCAGGTTCTCAACCATTAATGTTATTGGTTTCATTGTGATGTGACGTCATTTGTTATACACAGTTTTTAAGCTATGAACTTTGATATACTTGGTTTAGGTGTCAGTTTATGAATTTTTCCAGCAAACACAAAGTGTTTACGATGCCGAGAGCAACGTCCCAACAGGCAGCTAAATCCTGAAAAGTGGGAGTTGACGTGACCGTGTCGTCCCGATCAGTCAAAACCCCAATTAACCTAGGTAGTTAGGGTAAGTCGGGTATCGAATCCACGAAGAGCATGTGGTCAGTATCGCACGACCTGTTCGACTAGTTAGACTATTTACAAAGAATGTACAAAGTGATTATGAAGTTTGCTAATTTTATTTGTTTGTTTGATTGTAAAAATAAGTCGGAGTGAACCGACAAGTGGTTATTATCTAAAACAATGTGTGATTAACTAAAATTGTAAACTAAACTAAAAAGTTGAAACAAGAAATTAGAATACGGATCACACCCAGTTCGATAATTGCAAGACCTAGGGTTCCTACATGTTTTAACTTGATTCAATTGCATATAGTGATTAACGGATTACTATCACCAAACTTAGGTGCCAATTGCTATCTACGTCATAGACAACGGACCACAATACACTTCATTACTTCGGACATGTAAATCCTAACCTAAGATAAGGCATAATTGCACATAACCATTTCGCAAAGTCATAACTTTATCATCGTTCAACAATTTACGAATTCGAAACAAATATTCAAATACTAAACAATTTGTCACAAAATCAAATCAAAATACAAATGCATAAACCCTAGAAATCTTACAAAAATCTACACCGGGGTGAAACCGAAGAGACTAGCCGCTCATGGTTGAATGGACGTGATCACCGAACGACGAACACGAGCACCACACCATGATCTTTGAGTCTTGGAGGAATTATGGAGATCAGGGTTTGAAGGTGAAGGTGGAAGGATGAAGATGATGGTGATGATGATGGTAGAATCGATTAGGTTAGAGATGATGGAGAACGGTTATGTTTTAGGTTAGAGGTGAAGGTTAGGAATGAATTAGGTAATGGATTAGATGTTTTGGAATGGGTTAGATGATGTTTAGATGATCCCTCATGGTGTTTTTATCATTCACAACTCGTAACCCCCGAAAACTTGGTCAAAGATGGTTTTAATTCGTCCCAACAACCAAGAAACTCAAATTTCACGATAGCAGAATCTAGGGGGCATCGTCGACGCCATTTAGGGCGTCCCCGACGGCCCCTAGATGTTCCAAGTTCGCCCGACGCACTAATCCACTGCCTACGAACATTTTTTGCCGACGGAGGGTTCTGGAGGGCGTCGCCGACGCCCCCCCATGCGTCGCCGACGCCTCCTGGTTTTGCTGGTTTCCTACGAAAACTGTTTTCTTCATAACTTCTTCGTTATAGCTCCGTTTTACTCACCGTTTTCGCCCACGTACTCGTAATTCAGCCCTCTATCATGCCATCTTCCAATATCTTCATTTTAAATCCATTAACATCCCCCCAAAACTCATCCAATCTTCATGGTTAACCCAGTTTTGTTCATTTCACATCCCCTGTTGACCCGATTCGCATCCCGGTGCTCCGTTTAGCCCCTGATTAGCTCCTTAAACTCTTTAGACCTGTAAAACACAAATCCCATTAAAAGTAGGCTATTCAAGATTAAAATCTACATAAAAACATCAACTTAAGCATAAACGATCACCGGTTTTCAACCACGTATCACATCCCCTCACTTGTCGTTTACTTGTCCTCAAGCAAATCTGTTTTTTACTTTCACGTGGGTCGAACGAGAAACACACGTCCCATTCCCGAGACTAAGATTAAGGTCTAAAGTCACACCTGGTTCAAACTTTTTACAATTTACAAAATATCTAACGGTAAAGTGAATAATCACATATAAAATGGTTATCCAAGATTAACTCGCCCTTGAAACCAATAAATCATGTACATCCCTCACAATGTTCTCTCCACTCGGTTTAAAATTGGCTAATAATTGATGTCTTAGCGCTTTTGAAATAATCACTCAAACCGATTAGAACACGTACCCGCATAGGCTTGCAACTCAATCATTCTCCACCACCGAACACGAATACTAAGCACAAGTCAAAAGGTCTTTAAAGGGTTGTAACGGGGCTAGGTGAAGGGTATGGAATAGGATATTTTTAAAGTGGCTAAGGTGATGAAACTCGATTTTTATTACAAAATCACTATGCTAAACACAACTATCTACGACATCGAGCTAAAAGGCAACACTTTTCGCCTTTTATTCAACAAACTAAAACACATATTTTTTTGTATTTTTCTCAACAACTTTTCTCTTCTTTTTTTCTTTCTGATTTTTTTTTCACAAATAAATAAATAAATCACAACTATACGAACATATACTCCTACAATCGAATTTTCATCACACGGGCTTAAATAGAAAAGGTTTACGGTTATGGGCTAATTGGGTTGGTCAAACGAAAGGTTTAGGCTTAAAGTGGGCGACTAGGCGATTTATTTGGGTAAAGATAGATAAATGGTTTTAAAGGAAAAGGTTCACCTTATGCCTTAATTATTCTCGTGTTTGTATTCGGTCTATGGTCTCAAACGTATCAAAAGTCGCAAGTTCTACAATACGTGACTAATGGTCCACTCAAACAAAGAAACATAAATAAGTAATTCTATGATGTAAGAATGGCTCAAAACCTCACATATGAAGGGTATGGTATGTAACATGCATGATATGTTAGTTTCTCAGGAGAATTATTCCCAAATAACCACCCGCTAAATACCCGTCATGCTATTAATTTGAACTTGACCATGACAAAAGACCAAATGGGTTGTGTCATCCCTCGTTGACTTAGTTACTTGTGCTTTTAAGATCGCTTCAAGCAAAGACATTTTGAAAATTTTTTGAAAATTTCCCCATCCCCACACTTGAGGTAAACATTGTCCTCAATGTGTAGTGTTTAAATGAACGGGTCAAAAATCGAAAAACTTTTACTCCCCCATCCCACACTTGAGGTAAACCTTGTCCTCAATGTGTAAGAACTAGAGTTTTTTTTTTTAAATCGCACAAGGGATGTGACACGGCTAACCTTCCCTAAAATTTCACCCCGGAAAATAAAATACAAATTACACTCCACTTATTTGCTAACTAAAAATCAAAGGTAAAAGGAAACGTATGCACCTGCTTTTTGAGCTCATTCCTCGTGTGCTCTTCATCTTTCAACAAAGTGGTCGTCTCACGAACATGGTGTACCTACAAATCTCAACCCTTGTGTAGAAGAATGCTTTTCACAACCATCAAAGTTTGTTAGTTACCTAGTTCTACCACTTTTATGAAAACATTACCAAACCATACGTTATTTCACTTTGATTTATGTGGAAAAATAATGTACAATACTACAATAACAACAAACCTAACTCACTTTCGTAGGAATCACGGTTGCATTTAGCTTATGCAACAAGCCCTTTTAAACCTCTCGATAGCTCGGGAGGACGAGTAGGTCCCGTGAGGGTTATATAGGGAACACACCCACAACGTTCATTTAACTACTAAAATAAAATAAAACGAATAATAATACAAACTCTACAACAATCATAGCTGATTTGCCTCTCATGGTGGTAGAAGTGAACATTTGCCTACCAAGTTTCCAACATATGCTCGGCAGTTGGCATGCCGAATCCACTCTCTTTTTCTTTTACGCGGCATGCGTACAGTACACTTTCGGGGTCGCTTCTTATCAAACCGGCCAATGTCTCGCAACGCCACCCTTCGAATCCTTATACCCGAACCCTCATCCCCAACTTTGTTGGTTGGAGTGACAAGTATGGGAGAAGGATCGATATGAACGAGGGCTTCTTTTGGTTCTAACCCGTCTTGTGGTGTTATGTCTTCCGCTCGGTTCAAACATTCAGTTTCTTGCTCTGTAAGATCTATAGCCTCTTCCACCACATCACCTTCAACCATGGTACCATTAGCCAAAACATCCCGCTCACGTTTAATTTGGGCTATTTCCTCCGCTAATTGACCCACTTGCATCACCAATACTTCATGGGCTTTATCTCTCACTTCATTCGCTTTCTTCATATCTTGGATATCCTCGTGATATCCTTTCACCATGTTTATGAAAGCATCGAGCTTGGAATGCATCGACTCTTGTGGTTTCTCGTATGCCGGTTGAGGGTATTCATTATAATAATCATCATACTCCTCCTCCCGGTAACTTGAGAAATGTGTCAATTCGGGTTCATAGTAGTATTCTTGATAATGTGGTGGTGGTGGATTACCGTATGGATAATATGAGGATGGACCATTGAAATCTTCATAATCCGCCCTCCCATAACCGTACAATCCACTGATGTAGTCTTCCCGATCCTTGTAAGCTTGAACCTTCTCGTAGAAAACAGAGCAATCCTGTAATAGCTGCTCTCCGCTTCCGCAACACTCACACGGATCATCATCTACCAAATTCATATTGAAAGATGGTGCCTGTAAAACATGTACCTACACAAACAAGCTCGACCACCCAAAGTAAAATCACAAAAATACAAGAAAGAAAACTAACACTAAAATCGTACAAGTAACGAAATACTAAGCGCACTAGCTCCCCGGCAACAGCGCCATTTTGACGTGACCGTGTCGTCCCGATCAGTCAAAAACCCAATTAACCTAGGTAGTTAAGGTAAGTCGGGTATCGAATCCACGAAGAGCATGTGATCAGTAGCGCACGACATGTTCGACTAGTTAGACTATTTACAAAGAATGTACAAAGTGATTATGAAGTTTGCTAATTTTATTTGTTTGTTTGATTGTAAAAATAAGTCGGAGTGAACCGACAAGTGGTTATTACCTAAAACAATGTGTGATTAACTAAGATTGTAAACTAAACTAAAAAGTTGAAACAGGAAATTAGAATACGGATCACACCCGGTTCGATAATTGCAAGACCTAGGGTTCCTACATGTTTTAACTTGATTCAATTGCATATAGTGATTAACGGATTACTATCACGAAACTTAGGTGCCAATTGTTACCTACGTCATAGACAACGGACCACAATACACTTCATTACCTCGGACATGTAAATCCTAACCTAAGATAAGGCATAATTGCACATAACCATTTCGCAAAGTCATAACTTTATCATCGTTCGACAATTTACGAATTCGAAACAAATGCAAGACAATTATCAAAGGTTTCAAATACTAAACAATTTGTCACAAAATCAAATCAAAATACAAATGCATAAACCCTAGAAATCTTACAAAAATCTACACCGGGGTGAAACCGAAGAGACTAGCCGCTCATGGTTGAATGGACGTGATCACCGAACGACGAACACGAGCACCACACCATGATCTTTGAGTCTTGGAGGAATTATGGAGATTAGGGTTTGAAGGTGAAGGTGGAAGGATGAAGATGATGGTGGAATCGATTAGGTTAGAGATGATGGAGAACGGTTATGTTTTAGGTTAGAGGTGAAAGTTAGGAATGAATTAGGTGATGGATTAGATGTTTTGGAATGGGTTAGATGATGTTTAGATGATCCTTCATGGTGTTTTTATCATTCACAACTCGTAACCCCCGAAAACTTGGTCAAAGATGGTTTTAATTCGTCCCAACAACCAAGAAACTCAAATTTCGCGATAGCAGAAACTAGGGGAGTCGCCGACGCCATTTAGGGCGTCCCCGACGGCCCCTGGATGTTCCAAGTTGGCCCGACGCCCTAATCCACTGCCTACGAACATTTTTTGCCGACGGAGGATTCTGGAGGGCGTCGCCGACGCCTCCTGGTTTTGTTGGTTTCCTGTGAAAATTGTTTTCTTCATAACTTCTTCGTTATAGCCCCGTTTTACTCACCGTTTTCGCCCACGTAATCGTAATTTAGCCCTCTATCATGCCATCTTCCAATATCTTCATTTTCAAATCCATTAACATCCCCCCAAAACTCATCCAATCTTCATGGTTAACCCAGTTTTGTTCATTTCACATCCCCGGTTGACCCGATTCGCGTCCCGGTGCTCCGTTTAGCTCCTGATTAGCTCCTTAAACTCTTTAGACCTGTAAAAAACTAATCCCATTAAAAGTAGGCTATTCAAGATTAAAAGCTACGTAAAAACATCAACTTAAGCATAAACGATCACCGGTTTTCCACCACGTATCAGGAGTGCCCCTCGTAAGTCTCATTTTTTTCACAACAATGCATTTTTAATAATTTTATAAAATTTAATTGCTTAGTTACAAAGAATTTGCTAAAAACACTACTGGTTAACAACTAGAGCCAGGAAGTTTTGACACACCTGTTAACAACACGACATGACTCGACACGAAGTTAAATGGGCCAGGGTCATAAACTAGTCAAACACGTTAATGGCCAGCTTAAAAACATGTCTAGACGGTTCAACTTGCCTAATATGTTTATGACTCGCATAACACATTTAACTAATTATGTTAACTGGGTTATCAGGTTGTCACGTCATGTTTAAGACCCTTTTAACTAATTGTGTTACAGATTGTTCTTTAAGGATTTTGTGACTTGAGATCTTTGGTAACCATTTTTTATCATGTTAATTATTTCTTATTGTTTAATGTTTATTATACGTGTTAAGTGAGTTATGGTAATAAGCAAAATATGTCATGTCATGTCATTCATGTTATTGGGTTGGGTCACGTCGCTTTGTGTCATTCTTGTTTTTAAACTGGTTATATTAAATCATGTTAAATGTGCCATGTAACATGTTCATTGAAGTGCCTGTATGTAATGTATCTTTTATTGGATTTGGGAAAGGTGTGATTTCTTCAACTATGACGGAAATGTTGTATGTCGGAAGTGCAATGGTGAAAGGCCTGAAGATGCAGAAGCTAAATATCAAGAACAGACGTGGAGGAAATGCAACATCTAGTGGGTCAAATGTAACAAATGCACCTGTACCGCCATCACCAAGGCGTGGTAGTGGTAATGGTGTTCCCACTTCTCTATCCCGCAACACCACTTTCCTTCTTTGCTGCAGCTCAAGTTCTGGAGAAGTATCCCACTTTTCTTCACGCCTCCTCCATCCCAAAGGAGTCACATCAGCCCTTCCTGCCGGTTTGATTTTGACCAGTTTCAAAGGAGGGGTTTACGAACTGCCATTTCGGTTCGGTTCCAAGCCAGTTCATCCAAACTGGTTTTGAAATTCAGTTTAGGTTTGGTTTATGAATGGGTTTCGGTTCACGAAATGTGCACCTCTAGTCGACTAGTCTAACTCCTTTTATATGGAGAGTATTTGGGCTTTGCCGTCATGGACTCATAATTAATGGGCTAGCCTCTATTGGGCTAAACATTGGTGGTGGAACCAACTCTTATGGATTGATTACATCAATTTTTTTAAACTACAATGAGCCTCCACGTATTAAATTATTCTAGTTCACTAAAATCTAAGCTTTGATTATAATAACCGGCCTATATCTATACTTCTATACTATATTATAATGCATGAGTGAGGAGTATTTTAAGATACCCAAAAAATAAGAACTTTTCCCCCACTTTATTTATAAAAAGACCCCTAAAATGCGGGTAGTTTAGTCTTTTAAACACTATTTATTTTTTAGCTCCTAAACTTATTACATTTAAATCCCTAAGATTTTAACAAAATTATAGATAATTAGTTACAATTCACCCATCCACAACAAACTGATAATTTTTTTACATATTCTTGACGTATCTTATAAACTATACTTTTAAAAAAAAATCCAAAGATAGCATGACGACCTACGCATTTTTGTCAACGTTTCGGTAGTTGTCTTTTTTTGGGTAAAGGTTTCAGTAGTTGTCTTGTTCAATATAGACGCACAAATTAAAAGGTACAAGTCCATAATGCTTTAATGTACAACTAATTAATACTTGTGATCTAATGCGCCTAGATGGCTCCATCTATGTAAACAAAAACAAAAAGAATTAAAAGTTACGTAACATAAAATGAAGAGAAAAATGCCCGGATAGTCCCTGTGGTTTCACCTTATTTCAGCTATAGTCCCCATCTTTCTAAAACGACTTGAATAGTCCCTGTGGTTTTCCGTTTTGTTCTCGGATAGTCCCTGGGTCTAACTTCAGTTACTTTTCTCAGTTAAGTGGGTGTTGAAATGACCAAAATACCCTTTCCTTAAAAGGCCAAACCATAGGGACTATCCGGCCATCTTCTTCATTTTTATTTATAAAACCCCACCACCACACCCTCCTCCACCCTCCACCCTCCACCGTGCCGCCGCCGGTCTCCGCCGCGCAGAACCACCGTCTTCTTCAACCAATCATCTTATTCCAAACAAAACACTCCCAAATCACTAACCCACAACCCAGCTCTAACACTTTCCAAAATGCACAGGTTACCAAACCAGATTGATCATCGAAACTAAAATACATGGATTTACATGACTACATAGGCTAGGAAAGTCAAACATATGTGCAGAAGCAATCAAGATTCATAAAATCCACTGCCTTTAAACTCCCAACCAAACTACTGAACTAATTCAATGTATGTTATGAACACCAATGGCAACACAGGTCCCGAACTAACCACAACAGCAGATACGGGTCAAGTACAACAGTGATCAAATTCAACCAATGAGCCACTCGATTGTTTGACAGTCGGACTTGTGACCGAGCGCACGAGTGAGCTTTGTGCTTCCATTTTCTTTGAGAGAACGTCACCACCGCCGCGACCCGCCGCCACTCACCAACCTCCGCCATCTCTCTCCCTCTCCTCGGTCCCTCTCTCTCTCTCTTCCTCTCTGTCTCTCTGGTTCCGCAGCCATCGCTCACCACACAAGCTCCATAACCATCAAAACTTCAAAGCCCTAAATCACATAGAAAAACAGCCGACATCTCACTTTGTCTCTTCTCTTCACACTTCCTGCGATTACACTTTCAAGGAACCCTAAACTTCATCTTTCTTATCTAATGAAACCCCAAATTTAATTTCTGAAATCAAACATTCAGTCTATAATCATCGCTAACAACTGTAAACCCTGCAACAATCACCACACACCACCGAGCACTGTTCTGATTGGAGCTTCTCCGGTGACAAATCAACAACCACTGCCGGTTCATAATTGAACTCTGAGGTGTTTTCTATTTAAGCTGAATCGAAGGTTATTCGTGACTGAGTTCAGCAAACAACTTTCTTTTCTTCGATGAACAGTAACAGCAGCCGACATCACCTGTTATTATCCATCTTCTACCCTGTTCGACGAAACATGAAGCCGACGAAACAGGATATTCAGGATTTTCGTCAATCAGCATGTAATGTGAGACCCGTCACCGGAGTCCAGTCGGACTCCCTTGTGCTCGTCGGTAGGGAAAACAAGAGGCAGGGGGTGTTTGGTAGTGGATTTAAAGAGAAGCAGGGTGTGGGTATTAGGGTTTCTTAATGTTGAAGATGAAGGGTGGATGGGTTTTATAAAGAGAAGGTGCCCGGATAGTCCCTATGGTTTGGCCTTTAAGGAAAGGGTATTTTGGTCATTTCAACACCCACTTAACTGAGAAAAGTAACTGAAGTTAGACCCAGGGACTATCCGAGAACAAAACGGAAAACCACAGGGACTATTCAAGTCGTTTTAGAAAGATGGGGACTATAGCTGAAATAAGGTGAAACCACAGGGACTATCCGGGCATTTTTCTCTAAAATGAATATATTATGTGTTACATACTTACATTTTATTTTATTAAAACTGATTAATATCTGTACTTAAATATATCTTATAAAAACTTAAAACTAACTACAACAAACTTCCTAAATAAAGGGGTGTCAAATCTAAAATTAAAACATAATGCACTTCTATAGTTACTACTATAAATACATAGCAAGACACCCCTATATCTATTGCTAAACAAAGTTAAAAAATGGATCCAGTTCTGAATTCAATTGTTGCGCAAAACCAAGCATGTGGGATTGAAAATTCTAAGGTCGGTTCTATTATATCGCAGCAGTGAATAATTGTTTTCTTTTATTTACTTTTATGTGAATGTTAACTTATTTGATTTTTCCGATTCAGTTGCATGATGAACATGCCAATTTAAACAACCCATTTGTCGAACATGCTTCTAAGCTATTAATTTTGCTGGTTTTTAAGTATTATTTTTGCGTATATCTTTCATATTAACACGTTCATTATGTTATTATATGTGTGTTTTATTGCAGGATGATGGTGATAAAAGTGTAGATATTATTTTTTATGGTGCAATGTTTAGTCCATACAAGTCTAATCTTTAACGTGAATTTAGTGAAGAGGTAATTTTAAGGTTTATTTAATCTTTTTTAACTTTTGTGTTCAATTTTTGTCCTTTTTAAGGATCGAAAGTTTGAGACTTAAAGGAAGAGATCCAAGAGACTCTCTTAATGGAAATGGAGCGAGGTTACTAATTTAGACAATTTCGAGGACAATGACAAAGAAGAGGAATTAGAAGATATTGCCGATTCAAGCACAAATCAAAAAACCCGATTAAAAATACCTCGAGTGTCAATTCAGAAGCGGAACAGATTTCATGCAGCCTAATATGAAATCTATCAAGTGTTTTTATGTTTTTTTTTTCATTTTCAGCTGTTATGTTTGATCTAGACGTATGAATAAAATTTATTTTATATTTGAACTTTATTTTTTGTGTTAATATAATGCAGTTATTGACCATATTAATAAAGTTCAAAATAAAGTTAGTATCCTAAATTTAAAAGTCAACTAAACTTATATAAGTTAATATCCTAAAGTTGCAATAAATAGATATTGCATTTAGATATAGTCAAGCTGAAATTATAAAATATTGCAGTTATTCTTAAATATTAATATAATAATTTGTATTTCTTAATTAAAAAATGATAAAGTAATAAACGTTAAAGCTAAAAAAAACAACAACTGAACTTACTATGATATAAAGTTAATAAAGATATTAACTCTTAACATCCTATTTTTTACAAAAACTGTTTTTAAGATTTTATAAAAATATAGATTATATATATATATATATATATATATATATAGGGTAGGGTTATATAGAAAACCCTATTTATATAGAAAACCCAACCTCCCGACATTTTTTTTTGAAAAAAATAACACATGTAATATACATGTTTTTAAGAGTTTTGGGCCAAAAAAAATAAAAAAAGCGCCGAAGGGATGTTTTTAAAAAAAAAAATTCAGCAATTTCTGTCTTTTGTGCCTAACACATGTTAGGCGCTGAAATTTGTTTATTTTTTTTAAAAACATCCCTTCGGCGCTTTTTTGTTTTTTTGGCCCAAAACACTTTAAAACATGTATATTACATGTGTTATTTAAAAAAAAATGTCGGGAGGTTGGGTAAAAATGGGTGGAGATTTGAGTTTCCAGAGTTTTCTATATAAATAGGGTTTTCTGTCTAGCATTACCCTATATATATATATATATATTTTCTGTCTAGCATTACCCTATATATATATATATATATATATATATATATATATATATATATATATAGGGTAATGCTCCATAGAAAACCTTAGATTTTTAGAAAACTTTGCAAACCCATCTAATGGCCTACATGTTGCCACGTGTCCCAGCCACCTTCATATCCTTTTTAGCTTTTGAGGGCACAATGGTAAATTTACATATTCATACCCCACTCCCAAGATATTTTGACCAACCTGATTTGACACTATCATCCATCACATCATTCTCACCCATCATCCTCCAATTTGTTTACTTTATTTCAAATTAACCAGTTTTTTTTTTCAAAATATGTTAATCTTCTTAAACCACTCATTTCACACAAGATCCGCCATTAATGCACTATGGAGCATCCATCAACAATGGTAGATCTAAAGGAAAATTGAGGATACTCTGATGTGCTCGACCATGAAAACCCAAAACATCTTCATTGACAACGATGATGTGTTCTACAATGAAGATAATGTTCCAGGTTTTCTCTACAATCTTCATCATGTTTATCAAGAACACCAAGAACACATAGAGAGAAGCAAGTTTGAAGATCTTCAACGTGTTCATCGCATGGTTCTAGATCCGGTAAGTGTTTTAGAGAGAGAGAAAGTTGTTGTTTTAGAGAAAGAAACAACAATCTCTTGAGTATTTTATTTTAAAAAATCATTTCACACTTGATGTTTTTGTTAAAATGGTTATTAATAGGTTTTTGTGTAATGGCTGTTTTAGAGATGAAACATGATTTTTTTTTTGTTAAAATGGTTCTTAAAAGGGGCAAATATTTATGTAATTTGCAGGTTTTTATTTTTGTGTTAAAAAGTTGTGCTTGGTTTGGTTGCTTGTTTGGGCTTTTGATCTGAATAGTAACTGTTTTTTGTTGGTTTGGTTGCTTTGTTTGGGGCTTTTGATCTGAATAGTAACTGTTTTTGTGATGTTATTTGTGAAAAAAAGATTTTCTGGCTATGAATGTGTTAATATTTATGTTTGGTTAACGACTTAACGGTTATCTTATCTTTTTGTTATTAGGACGGTGATGGATACAAGGGAAATAAGATCCAATTCTCGGGACCGTTGGTTTCGTCAAACGTGGATAAGATGCTCAAGGATCATGACCATGTTTATGTTACAGCACAACACAACTAAGGGGCTGTTTGGCAACATCTGAATCAATAAGTGCTGAATGAATAAGAGGTCTGAATGGGTAAGAGGCTCTGAACCACCAAGTGCTGAACCAGTAAAGTGCTGTTTGGTTGCACATCTGAATGACTGTGTAAAATGACATTTTTACCCCTTTTAATTAAAAAACCATTTTATTATTAAAGAGGCTTGGTGGCATCTTCCATAGTGGGTACAGGTTTCTTCTTTCTAGGCTTTCACTTTCACCTTTTCTTCGTTTCTTTTCTAATTTTTCTTCTTATATTCAACTATCTTCATTTCTTTTCTTTTGGTTCTCCACAGTGCCGTACAACACCCACCACCGCTTCACCATGGTAACATCATCATGGTAATAAGTCACACAAACTCCGGCTAGATGCAGGTGTACAGGGGTTCCGGTAAGTGTCGTTTACGGTGGGGGGAGAGCGCCGGAGATAAAGGCCGCCGGAGATGGAGGGTGTCGCTCGGTCGACGTTGTTATTGATGATGGTGGAGGGCTGCATAACGTGGGAGGAGGTCGAAGAGGGCTGTGGAATGGACAGGTCTGGAGAGAGATGGAAGGCGGCACTGTATGTCACGAGGGGTAATCAAGTCACAATTTTCATTCAGCTACTTTTACATGCTGAATGGTTCAGAGCTGAATGATTTCATTCAGAGGGGAAGCTTTTGTGCACCAAACAGCCAAACCTCTGACCGATTCAGAGGTAGGCTCTGAATGAAATCATTCAGATGTAAACAAACAGGCCCTAACACGTGTTATAGCTTGAACTTCTCAGACATGCATGTGTTACATGTGACATGAAACCCATGTACAACGTAACACGTGTTACGTGTGACATGAAAACACATTTTTATAACTTCCCTGGCATACACACACCCACATGTTTACAAACCGTTTCAAGACCGACCCAAACAAGCAAGGGTAGCCGCCGAAAAGCTAAGGCAGCAAAGGTAGCCGCTGAAAAGCTAAGGCAGGCTGTCAAAGGAAGCTCCACCATTTTCTTAGTGCTATGTATTTTCGTTTACTAGTAATATGTAATGTGAGACTCTTATTGTTTTGTCTAGTACATGATGTTAAAACGGTATGGACTTAACACATTCTGGAAGTCTTAACACACGTTATAAAAGAGGCTTAACACACGTTATATCAGGTATACTATGTTGTTATTAAGTTACTATTGGAGTTTATGCATCCATTCTGGAAGTCTTAACACACGTTATAATAGAGGCTTAACACACGTTACACATGTTATAGTATGTATATACAAATCATGGTGTTTTGGAAACCACTAGCTTATACATGACACCATGTTGGCTTAAACCAAGATTATAACAGAGGCTTAACACATGTTATCCCAGGTATACGGTGTTACAATATTAACTTGTATGTTCCATATTAACTTGTACACGTGTTACGATCAGTATATGCACATCATGGTGTTTTGCAAACCACTTTCATATACATGAATACAAGTCGGGTTATAATGGATGCTTACATGTTATCATATGTATACAAGTGGGGTTACAACAAGATTACGATATTGTACAAGTGGGGTTACAACAAGATTACGATATTAACTAAGCTCACCATTAAACTCATCGCCCCCGTCGACTGTTTTCACCCTTGTCACATGTTAAGCAATTACATGTTCCGAACAGACAAATTGTAACACATGTTAGATCAGTATATACACATCATGGTGTTTTGTAAACCACTAGCTTATACATGAATACATGTCAGGTTAGAAAAAGATTATAACAGAGGCTTAACACATGTTATACATTCCAAAATGTGCAAAACAAATGACCCGTTTCATATTATATATTCCAAAATTACCGGTACATGTGTTACCATAAATGGCTCGTTTCATATTACACGTTACATGCTAACTTGTACATTTATTACTTGTATAAGTTTTGCGCTCAGTATCCACATTATCGGATATTTTAAACATCAACAAAAATAAAATAGATATTACTTGTTTTTTTTAATTAACAAAAGGTTAACACACGTTATATATCATTCTAACAGGGGCTTAACACATGTTATACATGAACACATGTCAGGTTACATCATGGTGTGCTGTTACAGCATGAACCACCAACACATGTTATAAATGAACGAAGACTTCTTTTCCAAAGGATGTGACTTATTCAATGTCCTCACATTATCGTCGCCTACATCCATCCAGCTTGTCAATTGAATATCTTTTATGGATCTGTTTCTGTAAATCAACACATGTTATATATCATTCTAACAGGTGCTTAACACATGTTATGGGTCTGTCTCTGTAAATCAAGCAACCCAACAAAAAAACAATTATTGTTAAGATCAAAAGCCCTAAACAAGCAACCAAACCAACAAAAAAAACCCGTTCAAAATCTCATCCTAAAGTTTTGGATTTATTTAAAATACATGAACATTAACCATTACTAGAACACGCATTAACTTCGCCTACATCCATCCAGCTTGTCAATTGAATATCTTTATGGGTTTGTTTCTGTAAATCAACACACGTTATATAACATTCTAACAGGGGGCTTAACACATGTTATGGGCCTGAGTCTGTGAATCAAGCAACCAAACAAAAAAACACTTACTGTTCAGATCAAAAACCCAAACAAGCAACCCAAACCAACAAAAAACAGCTACTGTTAAGATCAAAAGCCCCTAACAAGCAACCAAACCAACAAAAAAACCCGTTCAAAATCTCATCCTAAAGTTTTTGATTTATTTAAAATACAAAATCATATTAACAGCCATTACTAAACCACTTTCAGCACACAAAAACATATTAATAACCATTTCAACAAAAAAATCAAGTGTGAAATGATATTTCAAGAACACTTACCGGATCTATAACCGTCCGATGAACACGAAGAAGATCTTCAAACCTTCTTCTCACACACACACTCGTGCGTGTGTCATCGTTCTCTCTCTAAAACAACATACTTCAAACTTCTTCTCTCTCACACACTTGTATGTGTGTTCTTGGTGTTATAGATGAATATGATGAAGATTGTTGTTTCTCTCTCTAAAACAAAAAAATTCATCTCTCTAAAAACCTTCATCCTGCCGTCGTTCTCTCTCTAAAATAACAATCTTCAAACATTTTCTCTTTCACACGATGTAGATCTGAACTTGAAGATCGAAACTTGTGTTTGGTGTTCATCATGATCTTGATTGAAGAGAGAGGAGAGAGGAGAGAGGAGAGAGAGATAACATGTGTGTGTAAGAGAAATAAAGTTGATGTGTGTGAGAGAAAAGTCAGATTTTTCAATACCTTAAATGCCCTTCTCCTTTACTTGTTTATAATTTATGGTTTTATTTAAATGTAAAAGACACCAAAAAAAGCTCAACCATTGATCTACTTGGATGAAACAAAATCAATGGATGAGGTTGGGTTTCCAAGGTTTTCTAAAAAAGATGGGGTTTTCCATATAACCCAACCCTATATATATATATATATATATATATATAAACGAAATTTAACAATTAAAGTTAAAGGTGTAAAACGTACTTATGAGTCAACTACTATTTTTTATTTTTATAAAAACAAAAATTTTAAACTTAAAGTTTATTGGATGAGTACCATGTGGATATTTAGAAAAAGTTATGAACTTTAAAGAATAAAATTATAACTTTATCATTTAACCAACAAAATAAACTTACTTTACAACTATAACAACTTATCTTTTATTTTTTGTCATTTAATTGATTATCATTTTTTATAAAAAACGAAACTTTACATGTGTAAAACATTTTTTTACTTTATTTATAAACAAAACATTTTGTTTTTTTAAATAATTTCTTTTATAAACATTTTTTTGTAACAAGTAAAATAAATAAAATACTCCAGAAATTTACAATCTTTACTAGACAAATACTAAACTGTGTTGCAAATTTTTAGGAATTATAAGTTCAACTATATTGTTCTAGATAATATTAGTCAATTTTATAAGAATTCTTTACCAACTTGACTAGATACATAGTAGATTGTGTTGCATATTTTTAGGGATTATAAGTTAAAAGTAGACTCATATAGATAAGATTAGTTAGGAACTAAAAAGCTGAACTTAGTATGATATAAAGTTAATAAAGATATAAACTCTTAACGTTCTATTTTTTATAAAAACAGTTCTTGAAATTTTATAAAAATATAAATTTTTTATATCTGTAAAATACCAAAATTTAACAATTTAAGTTAAAGCTCTAAAACGTGCTTACGAGTCAAATACTATTTTTTATTTTTATAATAAGGAAAATTTTAAACTTAACGTTTATTAGATGAGTACTATGTGGATATTTAAAAAAAAAGTTATGAAGTTTAAAGAATGAAATTATACTTTATAATTTAGCCAATAAAATAAACATACTTTACAATTATAACAACTTATCTTTTATTTTTTTCTCTTTTGACTATTAATTTATATAAAAAAACAATATTTTTTGTCTTTTGATTATTACTTTTAACAAAAAAAAAAAAAAAACAAAACAAAACTTTACATATGTGTAACACTAATGACATATATTCATCACAATAACGTTATCATAAATATTATACGAAACAAGGGCATTTCTAAATGGCGATTTAGAAGAAGAAATTTACATGGAACAACCTGAGGGTTTTTCCGCCCCTGGAAACAAGGGCAAAGTATGTAAATTGGTCAAGTCTTTGTATGGCTTGAAGCAAGCTCCAAAACAATGGCATCAAAAGTTTGATCATGTCATGATTGACAATGGTTTCAAAATAAATGAGTGCGACAAGTGTGTTTATTTTAAAGACACACCAAGAGGTTATGTGATTTTATGTCTTTATGTAGATGATATGCTTATCATCGGGAGTGATGATAACATGATCAAGTCAACGAAAGACATGTTGAAAGCGAGGTTTGACATGAAAGACATGGGTCTCGCGGATGTGATTCTTGGTGTAAAAATCACTAGAACCCAAAATGGTCTTGTGTTGAGTCAATCTCACTACGTGGAAAAGATCCTTGGGAAATTCAATTCGGACGATACGAGTATAGCTCGATCTCCAATTGATAATACCCAACGCCTAAGGAAGAATAGAGGCGAGAGTGTTTCTCAGTTAGAGTACTCAAGGATCATTGGTAGTCTCATGTATCTAATGACATGTACTAGACCCGACTTAGCATATGCAGTGAGCAGGCTAAGTAGATACACCAGTAATCCGAGCGAGGATCATTGGAAAGCTATCATGAGGGTGC
Organism: Helianthus tuberosus; assembly: GCA_030545235.1. Lineage (NCBI taxonomy): Eukaryota > Viridiplantae > Streptophyta > Magnoliopsida > Asterales > Asteraceae > Helianthus > Helianthus tuberosus. The sequence goes on from CM060393.1 coordinate 33,595,739, forward strand.
TTAGATACATAAGATACACGAGAGACTATGGATTGCATTATACCCGTCATCCAGCAGTGATCGAAGGATACACTGACGCGAACTGGATATCGGATATAAAGGATCACAGATCCACAAGTGGTTACGTGTTTACACTTGCTGGCGCAGCTATAGCTTGGAAGTCTTCCAAGCAAACGGTTATAGCGAGATCCACGATGGAATCCGAATTCGTCGCTTTAGATAAGAGCGGGGAAGAGGCGGAGTGGCTACGTCAATTTGTGGAAGATATTCCGAGATGGCCAAAGCCGTTGACGGCGATCTGCATACATTGTGACAATCAGTCTGCTCTTGCTAGAGCACAAAACATGATGTACAATGGCAGATCAAGGCACATTCGACGTAGACACAACACGGTACGACAACTTATCTCAACGGGTGTTATCTCAGTTGACTATGTGAGGTCAAATGAGAACATTGCGGACCCGTTAACGAAAGGCTTAAGCACAGATAAGGTGTATAGGTTGTCAAGAGGAATGGGACTAAAGCCCATAGATGAAGGGAATATGAGGGAAACCTAACCTAGTTGACTGGAGATCCCAAGATCTAGGTTCAATAGGCAAACTTAATCATAAACCCAAAGGGAGTCACTGTGGGGGGTGCCCCAAAAATCAATAAAGGGAGTTGTATACTTCCTAGTCCATTCCAATCAGTGACATGAAGGAAAGGTTAAGCATGTTGAGGTTAAGGATTTTGAGGAAATCCAAATTAACCATGATGCTTTTAATGATTCAGAGGAATCACCTATGTTAGAGAGAAGTGGGGTCATTTCGAATGGATTTGTGGGGAGGCGCAAATCCTAGAGCTCTCGCAGAACCAGGAACGTGTTCCATGACCATGAACGGACACAACCATGAGGTCTTAACTCGACTAGGGAGAGTATTGTGTGAATGTATATTGTCGCCTACATATGTGGGGGATTGTTCAAAGACCCCGCGTCTACAAGACCCTAGGAGGCTAAGTATGCTTCACAAAAGAAGGTTCAAAGGTTGCACCTACCTATCTTGCAATGCTCAACTGTTGAACGTGTATCGTTGAAACTTGATAGATTGATTTCTATTCATGTGGGGGATTGTTGGAAATTTTGTGAAAATAGCATTTTTCACAAATATAGGAAAATGATTTTTTCCTATTTTGGACTAGAAATAAATATAATAAAATGAGCGGGTTTTATATATTTATTTGTGGGTTTGTGTTCTATGTCGGAAGGGCTTCGCAACGAACTAAACCACGTCCAAAACGGAGCTAAGATGAATGAGATATCGATGCTCAAAGTTTGGTGTTTGAAACTTGAATGCTGAAAAAGTGGGAAAGTGGCACCTTGTCCCACATCGGATGAGAGATGGAACTTAAAGGGGTATTTAAGTGGGAACTCTCCATCCTTATTGTTTCATGGAAGCACTCACTAGTGTACTCGCGAAGGGTGCGGAGCACCCTAACTCGCACTCGCACACGCGCGCGCGCGTGGCGTGGGCGATGAGGCGCAATGTGGCGCTTTGATGGCGCACTTTGCACTTCGCGTGGTGGATCACAGAGGCTGCAAGGACCAGGTGGTGTGAAGGTTCGAGGTGCGTGACGTGGCAGTCCGCGCGCGAGTACACATGGCATGGAGGCGCATGATGCATGGGCCTGATGTGACGTGCGCGGCGCACCAAAGTGAGCCAAAACGACGCGACTGTGTGGCGTGCTCGTAGAGGCTCACAGGTGACGTGGCACACGCGCGCATGGACCTGAGTGAGTATGGCGCACGCGCGCATGGCAGTGAGCCAAGTGGACGCACCGCGCATGGAACGTGCAGACCTGGGCACGCGCGCACCAGTGTGACTTGCGCGCACGCGCACCAGTGTGACTTGCGCGCACGCGCACGCAGAAGCTTCCAGCAGCAGTTAATGCTGTGCAGTTACATTTCAGTATTCGAAACTGACAAAGTTAATGCGTTTGACTGAGAATTAAGTGACGAATTAAAATGCATTAAAGACGTCTAATGCAGTTTAATTCTCCCATTTAATTTATTTTTCAGTTTCGAGTTCAACCTGGTGTATAAATAGGAGGCTCCTTTCACCAGATGAGATACCCCGAAAATTACCAGCTATCTCTTTTCTCCACTGCAGAATTCTTCATTTTCTTTCAAGCTTCAAGGTATACCTTCGGGTTGGAGTCAAGACCGGCAGTGCAACTGCTTGCGGCTGTTGTATCCTGGAAACAAACGTGTTCTCCTGGGAGACACGAAATTTGTTTTAAGGGACCCGTGTTTAACACGATCCTCAGCCAAGAACAGTTTCGTCTGTTCGTGTTTTTTTTTCTATTCTTGTATTTCTTTTCAGTTGTATTAGTATTGTATTTACTTTGTTTCTGTTTAATTCTTGTAATTCAAGTTAATAAAGGAATTTTTTATTTATTTTACACGAACGGATTCCTACAAAGGATGTATTCGGGTACATGAAGTGGGTCAGAGGAATTATATATTACTTTCAAGAACAAATGGTATTTTTGAAAATGTTATAAATATTGTTGTTCTTTGTTTGTGGATTATGCATTGGACTGGATTTTTAATAACAGTCAAGGTTCCTGGAGGATATTGGTTTGGTAGGAAGGAAGTTGTTCAAAAAGATTTCATATTACTTCTGCCTAAAACAGATCAGGGGAATTTTGGGTATTTTGAAGTTTTTTGGGACATCCAGAATGTCTTTCAGATAGGGATTTGGCATTACTTTGATGAGGAGTGGAGTTACTGGATTATCTTAAGCACCTTATGGATTTGGGAGAGTTTTTTTGGCATATAAAAGACACTGGAAACATGGTCTCCGCTACAACTGGACATTTAAGTGTGAGATATTATGTATGTTGTTCACAGGTCTAGTTAAAAGGCTGGGGAAAATATGGTGTCAATGTGGGATCTTTATAGTGTTTATCTCTAGAGGAAAAGGGTATGGTGCAGGGAAGGAGTATTTGTATGATACAGGATGGTGATTTGGGGTATTAAAAATAGAGCGATTGGCTTTGAATGGAGTGTGTAACGCTAACGAGGTTTTTGGATTAAAATAGAATGGGTTCGACAATTGGTGCCTGGTTCGTAAAAAGAGGCCCAGTAAGTATGGTAATTGGGTTAAACGCATCAATAAATGGTATGGTAATAAAAGGGTGGATTTATTAAATCGTTGGGACATGGTATTAATAGGGTGGTCTTGGGCCCAATTTTTTTCTACCAAAAGCTAACAAATAGGCGTTATATTGGTGGGCCATCTGAGTATTTTTTTGGAGGTGCAGTGTGTGGGTTTGGCTGCAATTTATTGTAATGGTGTAAAGGCCCACTTAAAGGGCCCAGCTGATGAGGTTCTTAATGTCCAGCAAAGGCATGTATATTGGGCTGAAGTCATTAAAGGGCAGGTAGGTTTTTGGATCTGGTAGGCCTCGATTATTATGTCAGGTCTGTTGGGCCCCATTCATTTTCATGTAGCAGCCCAAAGTCTTGGACCCCTTGTGTATCTGGTGTTTGAAGGCCCATGTTTGGGTTTACATATTTGTAGGTGGCGGTGGTGCTCGAAGCCCAAATAGAAGGCCAATATTTTTTGGGTTATGGATTTTACTAATTAGCATATAATGTTTAGATATTAGTTCTTGGAGAAATTGGGCTATAGAAAGCATTGTAGAAATATTTCTTTGAGCCAAGACAAGAAAGGAGGAATATCTAGGCTATTGGTTGTGGATTTATGTGGGTTTCAAGTATAAGCTGGGAGATTGAATTAATGGACAAGGGTCTTTGGGCTTTCAGGTTGTTTTGTGGGCTCATAAGCATACAATGAAGGTTGAATTGATTAATAACACTATTTGGACCCCTATTGGTCAAGGATGGAGTTGCATCAAGAAATAGGGCAGAATCTTTTTTATTTGGCCTGAATGGTTTGTTTTGAAGAAACTGGACATTAGAAGACTATATGGAAATTTTCAGCTGGGTCAAGACATAATTAGAAGGAATTTGGTTGTACTCGTAAGATGTATAGGATCTTTTGTTCTTACGATGGGTTGTTGTTTTTTTTTTTTTTTGTAGTTTTTTTTTTTTTTTTTTTTTTTGTAGTTTTTGACTTTTTGTTATACAATTTGGGGTGTATGTGATGGGCCTTTCTTGGTCTAGGATTTAGAAATGGGCTTAGGAGATTTGTAATGTATAGATTAGCCTAACTTTCTTTTCCTTTTGGAACTAGAGGTGTTCAAAATAACCGGTTAATTAACCGTAACCGGTTATTAACCGAAACCGTAACCGGTTAATAACCGATTTAGGAATAACCGGTTAGTGGTTATTTTTAACCGTAGGTTAGTAACCGGTTACAAGTTTTTAGTATAATAACCGGTTATTAACCGGTTTTTTTAAACCGGTTTTTTAACCGATAGACCGGTTAACCGAAAAAATAACCGAAAAATTCAAAAAAAAGGCAAAAAAACCGGTTTTTAACCGAAAATAACCGGTTAATTAACCGGACCGGTTAAAGTAATTAACCGGACCAGTTAATAAAATAACCGGTTAAAGTAATAACCGGTTAAAGCATTAACCGGTTAAAGTCAAAAAGTCAAATTAACCGGTATAACCGGTTAACCGGTCCGGTTATTAAAATTAACCGGTTTGTGCACCTCTATTTGGAACTAAGGTAGATCTTGGGCCTATGGGGGCGTTTGGGTTTCCTTTTCAAACCTCCTTATTGACTTTTGCAATTAAAGTTAATAAGTCAATAAGGATTTTCAATAAGCAATCCCAAACATGGCAACATGCCCTATATCACAGGTCTAGTTTAGTTCTTTGCTTGTATTCTTTCCTTCTTTTCTAATAAATGTTTGCCCGGGGATTCCCCGTTTCTAAAAAAAAACACAATGTGTAGTGATCATGCTTCACCGAAAGTTGCTAGCCGAACATTTTAGTCATTACATGTATCCTTACCCGATTGCGAGTCATTATTAAGCTGGACATGGTCATGAGGGGTTTCATCAACAAGAGTATCATCTTCCTCCTACCCATATATGAACAACATAAAAAAGTAGCTTTAAATGAAACAAACATATTATTTTACTAAAGTAACTAGAAAAACAACTAACAAACTTACTTGATTCGAAGGCGGCCCATTCAAAGACGTCATTTGGATTCTTGATATGAGACTCAACCTGATGAAAAAAAGAACCTTTTTAAACAATCTTGAGTCCAATATCTAAAAGGGTACTTGTGGAGTATGGAATATTATACAATAATCATTTTCAAGTTGCCACGTTTAGAAACAATAATCAATTCACTAGGGAAACTTTTGGTGTAGGAAAAGATCAAAACAAATTTTGCTCTTGCAGGTTAGTTTCTCGCATAAATCCTATCCTAAATATGAGAGTTAAATTGTACCTTGATTTCTTGTGTAATTTAGAGTCAAAATTAGGGCTTTGTAACGACCAATAGCCCACCAATGTACAGTAGAAACTTTATAAAATAATATACTTGGGACCACCAAAATTTATTAATTAAAAGAGTTATTAATTAATCGATAAATTAATAATTATTAATTTATATATTAATTAATATTTTATTAATTTATAGTAGAATACTTAGTTTACAAACACCTTTCAAGCTTCCACTTAATTATTGTATACAATGCATGTATATCAAATGAACGACCCAATTTGAAAAAAACCTTCAATCTCCCACCTTATTATGCTTCTTGTGTTCAATGTATCACTTTATGGACATTAAAAATATTTTCTATATAAATACAAGATCAAAATAGGTTAACACAAACAAATCATACACACAACATGGCTTCCCATCTTAAAGGTGTGAAAAAAACAACAATGACAGACGAGATTTGAAGAGAAAACAACACCAGAAGTTCTTACCATGCTAAGGAAAATTAGAGACGAGATTCAAGGGGAAATTGATTTCAACAAAAATCAAAAGACAATTGAGTCATTTTTCAAGAAACCTTCATAAATCATTCATGTAATATGCTATATATAAGGAATTATTAATTTATATTTTATATAGGGTCTAAAGAAATAATCAAAAATGTATTATCTTATAATTTTAGCGAATTATTAATTTAGCACCCTATCCCCGAGTCGGGACCGGCAAAAAATATTATCTTAGAGAGTTTATTAAATAATCGAGTATTAATTTATCGAGTTTCTACTGTAGTCCACCGCGAACAAGAACAGTTCAACCACCACCACAGAAGTCCTACCCCCTTAATATTTTCACTTCTGAGTTTCGATCAACGCAACAACGAAGTTCCGATCAAGGTAGCAACGTGTAATTTAGTGGGTGTTTGGGTTAGCTTATTTTGGAGCTACTTTTAACTTATTGACTTATAAAAAGTTAATAAGTCTTTTTGATAATGTTTGGATAAAGGTTGAGATGGAGTTTTATGCTTGAAAAAGAATAAAATGAGAAGTTAGAATTTCTAACTTCTGACTTATAAGAAGTTAATAAGTCATAAGTTAAAAGGAATCTCAAACATTACCTTAGGGTTGGAAATTGGGAATTTGGGAGCGCGATACTGCTTCTGATGTTTTGATTTGATCATATCGTAGCGTACACTCAACGTGGGATATGAGAAGACTAGTCTAAAAAAATACTAAGGCTATTGGGCGTCGTTCGTTTTCTCCGGTTTTTGAACGCCGCATCCCTATTTTCCACTTTTTTCTCAGATTCCTTCAAACTACACGGTGTCGTTCCTGATTTTCCTAATTTTCCCAAAACAAATTACTTGAATTAAACTTAAACTTAAAAACAATTTAAATATTTAATGTTCTAAATATAAATTAAATTAAAATAAAAGATATATAAAAAATAAATAAATCAAATTTGAGTATATTTTAGTTATAAACTAAAATAAAAGATATGTTTTAAATATAAACTAAAATAAAACATAAACATTAACAAAATAAAAAAGAAAAAACAAAAACAAAAGAAAACCTGCAACTTTATTCTGTTTTCCTTCTTCATCTTCTTCACCTAAAAAAAAAACCCATCTCTCTTACACACACAAACACAACACGTACACACACGAAACATGAAAAAAAAACCTCAATCTCCAACATACCCTGTCGATTTGGTGCTAGGTCCCCTTTAACCCGGGTAAAATTTGTCATTGGAACTGGGGGCGGTGTTCTCGGACGAGGCCGGGCTTCACTAAGCCTTTCTGGCTCCCACACTGCATGCCCTAAAGGGAATTTGGTACTGGGTATTACGGTAGATGACTATGTATAGTATATTGGTTCCAATTCGTATGATAATTTTCCATTCCTACAAAACAAAGTGTCGGCGGGAACAGTTTTTTTTATGTGGTTGGCCAAAAAGTGGCGGCCACTTTTGTCTGTTTTTTTTTTTTTTGTTTTTTTTTTCCTTTTTCATATAATAGTTATTTATAGGTCATGTCAAATTACAATTTTATCTCAAGTGTAAAATTACGTTTTTGTCCCTGGTTTAAAATAAAATTTTGCTTTTGCCTCCTGTTTAAATTTACGATTCTGCCCTCAGTTAAAAATACAATTTTGCCCCCAGTTCAAAATAAAATTATGGTTTTGCCCTCAGCTAGAGTTCTGCCAAATTACGATTTGGTTCCCAGTTTAATTTACGATTTTGCCCCAAGCTAAAAATTACGATTTTGTCTACAGTTAAAATATTATTTTACATCCATTTTAAAATTGCGATTTTACCTCAGCTAAAACTGTTAGGGGCCAAAAGGGTTAGGAAAAAAGACGTTAGGGGCCAAAAAAGTTAGAAAAAAAGAAGTTGGGGGCTCAGATGTTAAAAAATTCTTTTTTGAGCTAAAAGGTTAAAAGTGATATAACCACAGGGGCCAAAATCATAATTTACTCTAAAGAAAAATAATGTTAGGGATACAGATGTTAAAATATTTGTTTTTACTCAAAAATATATATAAAACCAATTTGTCACGTCAGTGTCAAACTTTTAGTCAAAATGTTTGAAAATCTTGTCAGCGTTTTTTTTTTTTCAAAACCATGGTAGTGCTTTATTTTACTTGGTGGACTCAATTTTGTTTTTATTCATGCCAAACAGCTGCCTAGCACTCATTAATTGGTTCTGACAAATTATTGTTTTGCCCCAAATTCTAAATTACCCACTCGCCATCGTTTTAATTGTAAAACCTGGAGTCCTGGAGCCTGTTGAAGTACCGCTGAGGCAGGAGGCCGTTAGGGAAAATAAGGGTTGGATTGGTCCCTTGCAGAAAAATTAGAAACAATCAAGAAAAAGATACAAGAAGAAGAAAGGTATAAAATTTTATTTCAAACTGTTAAATTACTTCAAGATTGATATTTCATATCTCTCCTTAAAATCTTAAAAAGAATTTAATTCAACACAAAAAACTAAGATTTTGATTAAATCAAAAAATGATGTTTATAAACAAAAACAAAAAGAAATCGATTAACAACTATCGAAACAAATGATTTTTCAATCTAAAAAATTTAGTCAAAATATGACTACAAAAAATAATGAATTTTGTAAATTCAAAGGATTGATTCCACAATTAAACAATTTCAAAATTGTTTATATTAGTCTACGTTTGTCGGCTAATAATTTCATATTCAAATTATCTATCGATTGCTTTAAATCGATTAATAATTCTAATATGAATATTATATTCAATAAATTGAATTCTAAGAATTCTATCGATTGAATTCAATAAATTGAAATCTAAGTTATCAATCGATTATTTTAAATCGATTAATAATAATGAAAGATTCTTTTCAAATAAATCTTTAGAATATTATATTCAAAGTACTATGCATATTATGCATCTTTTTCTTTTTAATCGACTAAAAAGAAAAGAAATACTGTGCATCTTTTTCAAAAAGATTCATTTAATGAATTTTATATTCTATAGCCTATTAATTGGGCAAGTTGGTATCATAGCTTTTGCTAAAATACCGTCTACAAAAAATGATTTTTAATCTACACAAAGGATTTTTAATCTACAAAAAAATGATGAGTCTTAACCAGATCACAAAACTCCTAAAGGACTTAATGAACCCTTTAGTTGAATTTGTTATAAATTCTGAAGTACCTCCGCAAGTGGACTCAATTTTGTTTTTATTCATGCCAAACAGCTGCCTAACACTCATTAATTGGTTCTGACAAATTATTGTTTTGCCCCAAATTCTAAATTACCCACTCGCCATCGTTTTAATTGTTTTTTTTATTATTCAACATATACAAAGAGAATGGCAGGGAATAGTGTTTCCATGCCATTGGTCGAAATGGGTGGCCGACCCTTCTCTATTAGACCAACCATTTTATTATTTTATATCCACTTTAAAATTACGGTTTTGCCCCCAGTTTAAAATTACGCTTTTCTTTAAACTAAAAAATATAATAACCCTTTTGCCAGCAGCTTAAAATTACGATTTTGCCATAGGTTTAAAAATTAAGATTTTACCCTCAACTTTTTATTTTACACCCGATTTAAAATTACGGCTTTGCCCCCATTTTAAAATTACGTATTCGCCCCAAGTTCAAAATAAAATTATGCTTTTGCCCCCAGCTCAAAATTACGATTTTTCCTCAGTTCAAAATTACGATTTCACCCTCAATTTAAAATTACTTTTTTTGCCCCAGCTAAAAATAAAATTATCGTTTTCCCCTACCTCAAAATTATGATTTTACCCTTGGTTCAAAATTATGATTTTCCCCCAGTTCAAAATAAAAATATGACTTTACTCCCAGCTAAACCGAAAATACGATTTCGCCCTCGGTAAAAAACAGCGAAAATTACGTTTTCGCCCCAATTCAAAATAAAATTTTCTTTTTCCCCCGGCTCAAAATTACGATTTACACCAGTTTATTATTTTATACCCAGTTTAAAATTACAGTTTCTCCCCCAGTTTAAAATTACGTCTTTGCCCTCAGTTCAAAATAAAATTATTCTTTCGCCCCCAGCTAAAATTTACGATTTTCCACTCGGTTCAAAATTACGATATCACCCTCAATTCAAAATTATGTATTTTTGCCCCCAGTGCAAAATAAAAATACGGTTTTCCACTAGCTAAAAATTAGTATTTTACTCTCAAGAAAAAAATTTGATTTTTCCCCCAAGTAAAAATAAAAATATGACTTTGCCTCCAGCTAAAAATCATGTCAAGGAGCTGACTAACTCTCTTTTTACTTTTTCTTTTTAGCAAAACTATGGTACTGTTTTTATAATTGGTTAAGAATTATTCGGCCATCGCCCCGCAACGCGGGCAGGGCAACACCTAGTTAATCAGTATTAATTAAAAATACCAGTATCGATCCTGAATTTCTCGATAAACATAAATTTCAATACCAATAAATGTAAATTTGAATACCGAGATCGATATCAATTCTCATAGTGTGCAAGTTAATCGTTAAAAAAACTAGTTTAAAACATTATATTATATATCTATTAAAAGGCTATGTCGGTGCTCAATCCATGAGCCCAACTTTCACCCCTCAACTTTTCCTTTTAGCATGTTTAGTCCCTTTTCTTCATATATCCCCTTTACCTTTAGGGGCTGTTTGGTAGAGGGAATTGAGGGGTGAGAAATGGAATTAGAAAGAATTCTCTTGTTTGTTTGTGAAAGAAAGAGGTGAGAAATGGAAATAAACCATTTCCTTTTCTCTCATTTTGTTTCTCTAAAAAAAGCAGAGAATTGGATTTCTAGGGTTTCATTTCTCAGCCTCACTCTCTCATCACGTTCCATTTCATCACAGCCCTCCTTCTCGTTCCACCACCACCGCCCTCCCTACCGTCCCTCTCCCTCCCTCTCGGCCACCACCACCGCCCTCCCTTCTCTGCTCCGACGATTTTTGGGAGAATTTCAAGCATTTTCCCCAAACTGCTCGATCTTTGCTCGGAACCCTAATCGCCCCATCGTTCGTTTTTTGGGAGAATTTCAAGCATTTTCAGGTACGTCCTTCGATTCCTTTTATCAACTGGTGTAAATTTCATGTTTTTACATACCCTTGCTCATAATGCAAAGAATAGGATACTAGTCAACAGATTTAATCGGTCCGGGGAAACTGTAAGTCGGTATTTCAAGTTAGTCTTAAATGCTATATGTCGATTACACAAAGAACTCTACAAGTCACCCGTGCCAGTGCCAGAAAATGAAACTGATGAAAGATGGAAATGGTTTAAGGTTAGTCAAACACATTTTTTATTAAAGATATTTTTTGCTAACATAAATTAGTAAGTAATGTTTTCTTTTAACTCAGGGTTGCTTAGGAGCATTAGATGGAACATACATTAAAGTTAAAGTCCCTGCTATTGATAGAAAACCTTATCGGACAAGAAAAGGGCAGATTTGTACTAACGTACTCGGAGTATGTACGAGAGACCTTTTATTTACGTATGTCTTAGCGGGATGGGAGGGTTCTGCAGCTGATAGTAGAGTTTTGCGTGATGCAATCAGTAGACCCAATGGTCTTAAAATAACTCCAGGTAAGTGATAGACAATTTTCAAAGAATATACATAGATTTAAGTATGATAATTAACATAGAGTTTATGGTTAATTGTAGGAACATACTACCTTTGTGATGCCGGTTATACAAATGGTGAAGGATTTTTAACTCCATATCGAGGTCAACGTTATCATCTTAACGATTGGTCTCGTCCTCCTACGAATGCTAAGGAGTTCTTTAATATGAGACATTCATCGGCCAGGAATGTTATAGAAAGATATGGTGCATACAAGTGGGTTTGGTTGGGATGAACAAAAATGTTGTATTATTGCCGATGATAGTGTTTGGAATGAATACGTGAAGGTATATTCTAAAAAATATATTTTTTAGATTTTAAAATTTTAGTCTAATTTATTTGTAATTGTCTTGTAGTCTCACAAAGGTGCTGTGAATTTTCGTGACAAGGCATTTCCTTTCTATGACAAATTGTGTACCATATTCGGTAAGGATAGAGCTACTGGTAGTAAAGCAGTTGACCTTGGAGAAGAAGATGTTGTTCAAGAGACGCAAAAAAGCTCACCTGTTGATATTGAAGACTTTGATTTTTTTGATGAAGCCGTTCCAAATGTTGATAGATCTGAAGGACAAACAGGAAGTGTAACAAGCAAGCGCAAAAGAGGTAGAAGAATGGATGCAGATGAGATATATCGAGAGTCTTGCAAAGATATCAAGGAAGTTTTGCTTCGATTTGGGGAGATGGTGGGTGAACAACTTAGCAAAGAAGGTATGGAGGCTCGTGAAATCTATGAAAAGGTTAGTGATGAGTTGAAAGCTTTACCAGGTATCACTACGAAAAAACGGCTCAAAGCAGCTCATTTGATTGGTAAAGATGTGGATCTAGGACGTTCTTTTCTTGCGTTGACAATAGAAGAGAAAATTGAGATGGTCGAGTTGTATACCGATGGTTCAATGGGATAGTTGTGTATGGTTGAAGTAATTTTTTTTGTTTCACCGTGGTTGTTGAAGTACCCTTTTTGGTTTCAGCATGGTTGAAGTACTTTTACTAGTAACTATGGTTGATGTTTTTTTGCTTAAAAACTATGTTTTGTATGTGAATTGGTTTTATCAATGCATATTTTGGTTGGAATTTATGCATCTTTGTATATGTTTTTTATTTTTTAATAAATATTTGTTATGAAAAAAAGACTTGTGCTAATGATAAAGTTGATATAATTCTCTGTTTATTTCCTATGTACCAAACAAGAGAAATGATTCTCAGCTATATTTCTCTACTGTCATCTCTATACTACCAAACAGAACAGTCAATTCTCATTCTCCAGACCAATTCCCTTTCTCTGCAATTCCATTTCTCTATTCCATTTCTCTACAATTCCATTCTCTGTACCAAACATCCCCTTACGTCTTTCCTTCCTGTAATCCGCCCTACCCCTTTACTTTATTCAGCAATTAGCTCAACCCCTTTTCTCATCTTGCAATCCATCACATGCCTATTCTTATTTATAATAAATCATCATGATTTCACTTTCCCCATTGCCCTCTTTGTAGATCAGGTAACCCCTTTGATTTTCTTCATTGCATGTTTCTGTTTTCATTGCTAATTTGTTAGATCTTATAATAACTATTGATTGATTAAACATGGTTAAAGATTGTTAAAGGTTGAGTCTTTTTGGGATTTAATATGGTTTAATGTTGTTCTTGCAGAAGTTTAATCAAGAATAGTTGATTTTAAAGAGGGGTTTTGAGTTTTTGATCTTCTCGGTGAGTTTTCAGATCCTTATTTTTTCAATTATTGTTTGGATCTGTGTGTTTTTGTTGAAGAGTCAAAGATGGAGCCTATGGATATTGTTGGTGTCTCCTCTTTTTGCCAGACACAGTAGATTCCATCTCTATCTTCGTCTTCCTCTTTCCTTTCTTTCCAGCAACTCTAATCAACAACAAATGTGGATGATGATGATTGTTATTTGTATCTGCTTGCCGCCGCCGCCGTCGTCCTCCTCGAGCAACCAGTTGACGGCGGAGCAACCATGGCAGCTCCGGAAGCTCCTCTCTGTTATGTCGGCGTGGCCCGAAAGTCCGCCGCTTTCCGCCTGATGAAACAAATGGTTAGTTTATGTTCATAATTTGCTTTCATCTTAACCCTTATATTATGATCTGGAAACTTTAATGTTGATTATAAGATTTTGTTTGATTTATGGGTTGTGTTTGAGTTTTGTAGGGATGGGAAGAAGGTGAAGGGCTTGGGAAGGAGAAACAAGGGATTAAAGGTCATGTTAGGGTTTCCAACAAACAAGACACTGTTGGTAAGATTATTAATTTCTAATTAATCTATGTTTTATTGTTAAATGATTGTTTTATGTTTTAGGCTAAGAGAACTGTTAGTACTTTGATCTTAAGGTAAAGAGAATGTTACCCAACTATTCATCAAGTATGTCCTACGATTATTTGCCGATTTGTGTGATTCGATAGTGTGTGTTGATGTTTTAGATCTGGTTTAATAACATTTTTTTGTCTTTTGCATGATCACAATAACAGATAACCCAGTCGGGATATGGAACTTTTCTTCTGTGTACGGTCTTGATATGTTCGAGGCAAAAGTTCGTGGTGAATTCGGCATCGGATTGAATATTCAGCTTTTGGATGATGTTAAGTTGAATGTCTTTATCTTACATGAATTTGGACAAGATAGAGATAGTTAACGTTCCACCACGTTTGGTGTATGCATGTTCGAAAGCGAGTCGGATCAACAAATATAATACATTTTCATTTGATGGCGACGTAATTTTTTTTTTTCAAAAATGAGTCGTGTCAAATATAGCGTATAATTCCGAGTTACTATAACTTTTGACGCCGCCGCAACGCGCGGCGGGTCAAAATCCTAGTTAAATAAAAGAGTATAACTTTTAACATTTTTATTGTTAGTTTTAATAGTGGGCCTGGATTACTTAAAAAAGCCCAAACATAGAAACTAGTGATGCAAAAGGTTTATCGCTTCTTTCTTCTTCCCGTCACAGGATGTTGAAGCCGCCGGCTAGAGCTGCCGGAGAAAACTCCGATGATGCATCATCACTCTTCTTACTCCACTTTGACGACTCATAATCCAATTTAGAGGGACAAACTGTTAAAAAGCTTCTCCATGGAATAAACCCTTTTCGTATCCAACCCTATGCTACGCTTACTCATCATCCTCCGTTTCTGTAATAACCGATGACCGTCAGCGCCGCCGTTGGTGAAACAATCGGAGAATCTCAATTCTCAACATCTGTGGTCTCATTGGGTGACTTTCGTTGACCCTTTCGTTTGAAGTCAAAAGGGTACATTCATCAAGAAGCTGGAACTGGTATAAAGATATGAGTGTTTTGAAGGAAGCTTGCCTCTGTTTTGTTTTGATTTGTTCATGTAAGATATTGTTCATGTCTTGGTTTAATTACCTGTTTGATAATGATAGTGAATGCTAATGAACATTATAAAATTACAGATTGATGAATCTCAATGTATCTTATTTTGTAGGCAAATTTGGATTATTATATTTATTTTGACCCATTGAAAGATAAGAATAGATTTCAATAAGTTGACAACACTCCTAACTTAGTTTACACTTAGTTTCCGCTTAATTTAGCTCGTAAGGATAATTATGAGCAAAATGGGAAATGTAGCTTCTGTATGAATGAAATCAGGTCGAATATAAGTGTAGA
This sequence comes from Helianthus tuberosus, assembly GCA_030545235.1. Lineage (NCBI taxonomy): Eukaryota > Viridiplantae > Streptophyta > Magnoliopsida > Asterales > Asteraceae > Helianthus > Helianthus tuberosus. The sequence continues at coordinate 33,610,899 of CM060393.1, forward strand.
GCTATGATAAGCTTGTGAGATAGCCTTTGACGGCGAAAGTGAAAGTTTGGAGTGTTATCCTTCAAATTGTCGGTATGGACTATTATTATTATTATTATTATTATTATTATTATTATTATTATTATTATTATTATTATTATTATTATTATTATTATTATTATTATTATTATTATTATCGGTCAATGGGTCATAGTTTGGATTATTAAAATCCAGTTTGCCTATTTTGTAAAAATAAACATCCTGCTCTAAAATTCATTGATCCTTTGTAGTTAAATTGGACATAAATACATAGTGTTAGGCTGATTTGATTGCTAAATAAGATAGTTTTGGTATGTTTGCAGTTAATTAGGCATAAATATATATATGGTTAGCTTATTAAGGATCCTAAATAAGATTTTAATAAGTGTGTTTGTTTAATCACATTGCAGGTCGCTATCTATGCAAGAAATTCAGACTCTTGTAGACAAGGGTTGTCCTAATATTAACCCAAAGACTGTTAATTCAGGGAAATGTTTGAGAGCACATTTAAAGCTAGATGAAGGAGACGTAAGTTATTTTCATACACCATTTTTTTCATATTAATTAGTTTACGCATTAAAAGACATTATTTTTGTATTTGATTTTGGTATATCTACATTTTTGAGTGTAGGTATGTGGTGCATGTGTCTTCCGAGGATCATGTGACAGGGCCTATGTGATATTAAAAGAAAATGAATCAGATGCAAGAACTGTAGATATTGTGTGCGTTTTATTAAATTATGCCATCGATCCAGCTGTCGATTCTTCACGGCCGGAAGTTGCTTTTGGAGATGACCGAGCTTAGTGACACGAAAGTTGACCCTGAATTGCAAAAACCAGCTGCAACAGTTGCTAGAAAGGCACACTCTTTTGAAGTTCTGGAGTGGGATTCATCACGATCATGGAATGTTGAAATGAAAAGAGGAGATTGGTTGTGTCCCAAGTGAGTATATGTTGAAATCTTTCTTTATTGTTAAATAATTTTATATTATATAATTAGAGGCACCTGAAAATAGAAAATATTAGTGTTACTAGTTTATTGGGTTAAAGCATTTATCTATCTACACTGAGCTACATAATTTCATAACTTGTTTAGATTTTGTTGCAGGTGCAATTTCTTGAATTTTTTCAAAGAATAAAAAATGTTGGGAATGCAACGAAGATGGTCTTCAAAAAGCTGGTGGTGACGATGCTGAAATGAAAAAAAGTGATTGGTATTGTCGTCGGTAAGTTTGTCAAATGAGGTTTTGTGGTTATAAAGCTTTCAAGTTTAGTTTTATCACTTCCCACATTTATATTTTTGTATTGGTTAAATCTAAATCAAGTTTAAGAGGAATTATTAAGTTCAGTAAAAGACAGTTCGAATGATTTTTCACTTGATGCATGCATGAGGTTTATCATTTATAGTTGGTGTAGTGATTGTATATTTAACAACAAAATGTTTCTTTTTTTGCAGATGCAATTTTTTTAATTTTTCCAGAAATATTCGGTGCCTGAAATGCAAAACTGAGGGATTTAAGAGGGTTGGAACTATGATGTTGAAATGAAGAAAGGAGTTGGAACTGCCCACAGTAACAAACTTATGCATCTCTCTCTTTACACACACACACTCCAATGGCTCTCTCATAGAGAAAAACTGCAACAATTGATTCTTTTATCGGGTTCTCAACCATTAATGCTATTGGTTTCATTGTGATGTGACGTCATTTGTTATATACATATAACTTTTAAGCTATGAACTTTGATATATTTGGTTTAGGTGTCAGTTTATGAATTTTGCCAGCAACACAAAGTGTTTACGATGCCAAGAGCAACGTCCCAACAGGCAGCTAAATCCTGGAGAGTGGAAGTGCCCCTCGTAAGTCTCATTTTTTCACTACAATGCATTTTTAATCATTTTATAAAATTTAAATTGCTTAGATACAGAGAATTTGCTAAAAACACTACTGGTTAACAACTAGAGCCAGCAAGTTTTGACGCACCTGTTAACAACACGACATGACTCGACACGAAGTTAAGCGGGCCAGGGTCATAAACTAGTTAAACACGTTAATGGCTCGCTTAATAACATGTCTAGACGGTTCAACTTGCCTAACATGTTTATGACACACATAACACATTTAACTAATTGTGTTAACTGGGTTATCATGTTGTCACGGCATGTTTAAGACCCGTTTAACTAATTGTGTTACAAATTGTTCTTTAAGGATTTTGTGACTTGAGATCTTTGGTAACCATTTTTTTTTATCATGTTAATTATTTTTTATTGTTTAATGTTTATTATACGTGTTTAAGTGAGTTATGGTAATAAGCAAAACATGTCATGTCATTCATGTTATTGGGTTGGGTCGGGTTGCTTTGTGTCATTCTTGTTTTTAAACTGGTTATATTAAATCATGTTAAATGTGCCATGTAACGTGTTCATTGAAGTGCCCATATCTAATCTATCTACTATAATAAAAGAAATAAACTTTTGGACACGTGTCATTGATTGAAGGTGTCCTCAATTAATATTAAATCATATCATACTTTAATAAAATATTATCCTCAAATCTAAATTGTTAATTTAATATATTTTTAATTAAAACAAATACATGTCTTTCCTACTTATCTTATATTAAATAAATAAATAATAAATTAATATTAAATGTTATCCTAATTTATTAAAAATATAACTTTTTTATTATTTGGTATACAAAATTATATTTATTCAACTCGTGTAAAACGCGTGGTTTTTAAAAATAATTTTTTTTTATTATTACTATTCAAAGTTACTTTTGTATAACCCGTGTAAGAGCATTCACATCCTGGGAATCAAAATCTATGTATGGGATTTTTAAAGGCTCATTCTATACACCCCCCCCCCCCCCCCCTTGTGAGAGGAAAACTGTCGGTCCCACGCAGGCCCCACCTGTAAGTATGTGAGAGGAGGGGGTGAGAAAAGTAATTAGGGGGTGAGAATAGTAGCACCCTTTTTAAAATATAAATAGTATAAAAAGTGGTTGTGAGAGAAAATGTTACTGTTCATCTGTATATTTGGGGGGACACTGTTCATCCACTATAATTTTTTAATATATATTAAAAGTGGTTGTGAGTGAAGGAGAGAGAAAAATGTAATGATAAATGTATAAAAATATTATTTAATTGAAAAGGAGAAAGAAAAAGTATTTGTTTTTAGTGGAAATATATTGATATATGAGTTGTCTTTTAGTAGAATGTATGTATATTTTTAGGGTGAAGGGAGTGGTTAAACAGGTTAAAGTGGCAAACTTTAAAATGGACCAATCAGAGAGTGTCACGTCAGAGAGGGTAAAAAGTTTAAACTTTGCTGAAAAGTGTTGGCAATGGTTTAGACACTTGAAAGTGGCAAACTTTTTTTTTGTTTTTTTTTAAATTATATGTTAAATAAAAACAAACAAAACATTAAATTAATAAAAAAACAATTACATTAAAATGAAACTTAAAAAAAAAAACATAAAATTCATAAAAATTACACGACACTAAAACAACGCAACGACTCAAAAAATTAAAAATCACACGGCCATCCATACTTTTCGGCTATCTCGCGTTTTCGTGCGAGCATGATCTCCAACATTGCTGGGGAACATTGTCGTGAGGCCGGTTGTACGTCTTCAAGTCCTTGTCGAATTTAGCCTGGCGCATATTTTCGTCTTGCTTTTCGGCCAACGCCAAATATTTTTCCTCTCGCACCCTTTTGATATCCATCAACTCTTTTTTCATCGCCCTATATTCTTCAAATTTAGTGGTTATGTCTCTTGGATCGTCGCTTGAAGAAGGGGCGACTTTGGTTTTTTTATCCCTCCTCTTTTGTCTTCGTGGCGAGGGATCCACGTTCATGTCGGGGATAGTTTGATGGCCACTCGTGAACTCGGCATTCGGTGTATCCGGATGGTAATTACCCGAGTCCGACGACTTTCTTTTTGAACTCGAGCCCGAGCTTTCGTCTTCACCCAACAACGGAACTTGGCTATATTTTTCTTGACTTCGGACGACCTCCCACGCCGCCATATGAGCAAACTCATGACGTTCTTTTTCTTTGTAATCCTTAAACGCTTGCTTCAAGACCCAAGAATCGTCGGATCCGCTTGGACGTAAACGGTCCTAAAATAATAAATTACAGAAAAAAAATAAGTATTTTTTTTGGGTAAAAATTAAACGTATGAATATTAAATAGTTTACCGCTTGCTGATAAAACCCGTTGAATAATTTCAACTTTCCGTGCATGGTAATCATCTTGGAGCGGACCTGATGTTGGGTTCGGCTGCTTCCTCCGATCGTGTTGTTGAAGTGCTTAAGAATTTTGCCCCAAAAACTCTTCTTCTTTTGTTGGTTGCCATTTCTTTTGTCTAAAGGTGCAATGAACCCAAGCCTTGGCCAATGCCTCCTCTTGTATAGGAGTCCAATTTTCCCGTTTCGCTTTACCACTCTTCCATCTCGGCTCGTTTGCGGGTTCTTCTTGATGGTGGCCTTCGTCTTCGTCATGATATTGCTCTTGAGTTTCCGCCACAAATTCTTCGTCGTCTTCATCTTCCACATCGGCTCGTTGTGAGGATGGGGTTTGAAAACCAAACGGGTCAAAAGTGTTTTGGTCGTCTAGGGAATCATAAATATTTGGAGCAACCGTGGTCGGACCCTGTGGAAAATAGTTATGCGGCGAAAAATTATACTGGGGTTGGGTGTTGAACCCGTAAGTCGGTTGCATGCCTTGGCTATAAAAAAATGGAGGTTGGCTATGTGTGGCGAAGCCTAGTTGCGGATGATACGGCGGAGTTGAACCACTCGAGCCGCCCCGTTGAGTTGGCACACTCGTCCTCGAGCCGCCCCGTTTAGTTGCCTTGCCATCGCGTTTGCTTGAGCCTTCCATTTGCAAAAAGAGAAGCAGAATGTATAATTTGGTTGATTGTTTGGAGAAGGTTTGGAGAAATGTTGGGTGTAAAATGTTGATTTATATTAATAAAATTTTTTTTTTTTTTAAACGGCAATAATGCCGTTACACACACACAAACCGAGGTTGTCGGCTAGCCTTTGTCGATCGGTGACCATATACCGATTCTTGAGTTTGCCGATCGGTTTATAAGGGGTGGCGGCGGTGTTCCCGATCGGCATTCTCCTTTGCCGATGGGTTTGCCGTGCCACTCCCTTCACCCTTAGGAACCTGGATGTGAATGCTCTAATACACGAAGTTTTTAAAGATATAACTTTTTATCAGTTGCAATATAAAATTAGATTTTATTCAACACGTATAATATACGGGGTATTTTAAGGATATAATATTTTTTTTTTATTATTTGGTAGATTTTTCAACCCGACTATACACGGGTTTTTTAAAGATACTACGTTTTTAGTATTTAGTATACAAAACTACATTTATTTAATCTGGTGTAATACACATGGGTTTTAAAGATATAACTCTTTTTTAGATCTATTCAACACGTGTAATATACGGGGTTTTTAAGGATGTAATTTTTTAATTATTTGGTAGATTTATTCAACCCGATTATACACGGGTTTTTTAAACATACGACGTTTTTAGTATTTAGTATACAAAATTACATTTATTTAATCTGTGTAATACACATTGTTTTTAAAGATATAACTTTTTTTGTTATTTGATATATAAAATTACATTTATTTAACCCGTACAATATACAAGGTTCATAAAAATATAACTTTTTATTATTTAATATATGAAATTACATTTATTTAACCCGTGTAATACACAGGGTTCTAACCTAGTGTATCTTTTATTGAATTTGGGAAAGGTGTGATTTCTTCAACTATGTCGGAAGTGCAATGGTGAAAGGCCTGAAGATGCAGAAGCTAAATTTCAAGAACAGACGTGAAGCAACACAAAGTGTTTACGATGCCGAGAGCAACGTCCCAACCGGCAGCTAAATCCTGGAGAGTGGGAGCAGGGCTGGCAGTTTTACACGAATACACGACACGAACCTACACGAAGTTAACAGATATCGTGTATGGCCTTAACAGGTATCGTGTACCAAACAGGTAGACACGAGATTACCTGTTAATTTTCGTGTATTAACAGGTTAAATACCTGTTTACCCGTTAATACCCGTTAAGAAATTAAATTAAATAAAACTCATCAGCCATGTGCGTGTGGGAACCTTAATTCCTTTCTATTTTCATTCGACATTCAATTCATAAAAAAATAAAACCCTAAACTCCCTCTGTAACTCTTAGATAGCATGTCGTGTTCCTATTTTTGTTCGTGTTAACTGGTATTAACAGGTAATTTTCGTGTATAACAATCGAACAGTCGTGTTAACAGGTAATTTTCGTGTATATCGTGTCGTGTTCGTGTTCGTGTTTGAAAAAAGGACACGATAAGTTATCGTGTCGTGTCTTATCGTGTACGGGTATACACGATATGCCAGCCCTAAGTGGGAGTGCCCCTCGTAAGTCTCATTTTTCACAACACGACATGACTCGACACGAAGTTAAATGGGCCAGGGTCATAAACTAGACAAACATGTTAATGGCCCGCTTAAAAACATGTCTAGACGGTTCAACTTGCCTAATATGTTTATGACACACATAACACATTTAACTAATTGTGTTAACTGGGTTATCTTGTTGTCACGGCATGTTTAAGATCCGTTTAACTAACTGTGTTACGGATTGTTCTTTAAGGATTTTGTGACTTGAGATCTTTGGTAACCATTTTTTTATCATGTTAATTATTTCTTATTGTTTAATGTTTATTATACGTGTTTAAGTGAGTTATGGTAATAATAAGCAAAATATGTCATGTCATTCATGTTATTGGGTTGGGTCGGGTCGCTTTGTGTCATTCTTGTTTTTAAACTGGTTATATTAAATCATGTTAAACTAGCCTTAAGTTACCCGCGTTGCGGGTGGGCATAAAAATGGGCTACCAGCGTTGAGGGGCGGAGACGTAAAATATGCTAAGTAGTAACCAAATGTCGATCAAAACCGGGAAAATGCGTAAACACATGAATTTCTAACACCAAATGACTTAGTAACGTAAAACGTAGACGGAATCGAATTTATACCAATACTTATTAGTAAGTGGAGAGGGTAAAAAAACATAAGAGACCAAATTTGACTACCAATCACTGTGCTAAGTAGCAACCGAATAAAAAAACAACCCAAGGGACCAAATGTGACTATCAAACACCATGCTAAGTAGCAACTGAACGACGAACAAATCTGGGAAAAACGTATAACAAAAAGTAATAAAAAACTAAACTTATTTAACTTTTGTGACACAAATTAGTTGAGCGACCAAATGTGACTATCAAACACCATGCCAAGTATCAAACAAACGACGAACAAATCCGGAAAAAGCGTATAACAAAAAGTAATAAAAAATCTAAACCTACTTATCTTTTGTGACAAAAATTATAAAAAACTAAAGTTTTGTTATAAAATGAAAAATCATTAAATATAGTATAAAACAGGAAAAAAAAAGACACTCACAAAAGACAAAATATATACTGTTCCTCAATGTGTTATGTTTTAATACATATATATGAATGTGTCATGTAACATGTTCATTGAAGTGCCTATATCCAATGTATCTTTTATTGAATTTGGAAAGGTGTGATTTCTTCAACTATGACGGAAATGTTGTATTTCGGAAGTGCAATGGTGAAAGGCCTGAAGATGCAAAAGCTAAATATCAAGAACAGACGTGGAGGAAACTGTAACATCCAGTGGGTCAAATGTAACAAATGCACCTGTACCGCCATCACGAAGGCGTGGTAGTGGTAATGGTGTTCCCACTTCTCTATCCCGCAACACCACTTTCCTTCTTTGCTGCAGCTCAAGTTCGGGAGAAGTATCCCACTTTTCATGACGCCTCCTCCATCCCAAATGAGCCACATCAGCCCTTCCCGCTGGTTTGATTTTGACCAGTTTCAAAGGAGGGGTTTACAAACTGCCATTTCGGTTCGGTTGATCGGTCCCAAGCCAGTTCATCCAAACTGGTTCTGAAATCCGTTTAGGTTCGGTTTATGAATGGGTTTTGGTTCACGAAATGTGCACCTTTAGTCTAACTCCTTTAATATAGAGAGTATTTGGGCTTTGCCGTCATAGACTCATAATTAATGGGCTAGTCTCTATTGGGCTAAACATTGGTGGAACCAACTCTTATGGATTGATTACATCAAATTTTTTAAACTACAATGAGCCTCCACGTATTAAATTCAGCTTATACTAGATGATACTCAGGGCCGGCCCGAAGGGTGTGCGGGATGGACGACGGCTCAAGGCCCAAACCTATCGGGGGCCCATTTTTTTGTTTTTGTATTAGTTTTACACTGTAAAGTTAGAATATATATGTAATGAATCGGAAAAATACCATCTGGAAGCACTTGATTTGGTGGTTTGAAAGTCACTTTAATCATAAGGAGACACGGGTTCTAATCCTAGTGTCACTAATTTTGTTTTTCTTTTTGTTCTTTTCTATTTATTAAACGCAAATGACATTAATTGTCTAATTTTATCAAGTTACATTAAATGATTGGTGTTGATTCAAATGACATTAATTCATTTTCATATATTAATTTTTTATATATATATTCTTTTTAAAAATTTATATTTAAGGGGCCCGTATTTTCTGTTCGCACAGGGCCTAAAGATTTTCGAAGACGGCCCTGATGATACTTATGACTAGTTCACCAAAATCTAAGCTTTGATTATAATAATAATAATAATTAAATATTGCCTTATCAACCAATTCAATGTACTAACCATATAGCCATAGATCAAAAAATCATCAAACAATACACTTAAAAATTAAAAAAAAAAACATATAATTTCCGAGAAACTAGTCACTATTTATTATCACTAATTGTATTATAGTATGCATGACTGTTTGAACTAAATGAAGTCCTAATCTAGCTGTATGACTAAATCATGCATGAGGTTTTGACTTCACTATCTTTACTTCGAAGTCATGAGTGTTCACTAGCGAACAACCGCTTTTGTGGATACATTATGTATATATACTTCGGAAATAATAATTTAATATTTTTGGGAGAAAATTAAAAGAAGCCCAGGATAGAAGGAAGTAACTTTGTGGATACAATTTGCCCACTGATCATCCACAACGACTTGCAAAGTCTTCCATACATCTACTGATCTACATAATTAATACTTCATGTAGTTTGTACATCATTGCAACTCATATTTCATCTCATTTTTCTTACAAGTTAAGGTTGAATGATGGGAAATCAGTGGGTTTGGGGGCTTCATCTCGTTTTCTTAAGCATGTTTTTGGTTGCAACCAAATATACTTGTTTGGGTGCTCAAAATTCGACAAGAAGCTGCCATGAACGAGAGAGACTAGCACTACTCGAGTTCAAACACAGCGTCAAAGATGACTTTGAAATGCTCTCATCATGGGTTGGCATTGATTGTTGCTGATGGAAAGGAGTCCGCTGTGATGGTGCCACCGGAAGAGTTGTCGGTCTTCATCTCACAGGAAATTTCGAAGAAATTACAGAGGACTACCTCAAAGAAAATTACTACTTAGAAGGTGATAAGGTGAACGCATGTTTGGCTGAGTTAAGGCATCTGAAACATCTGGATTTGAGTGGGAATAATTTTTTTGGAAGTCGGATTCCTAAATTCATTGGATCCTTCAAGCAGCTAAGTTACCTCAATCTCTCTCATGCAGAGTTTAGTGGTATTATTCCCCATCACATTGGAAATCTCTCCAATTTGAAGGTTCTTCATCTTGGTTCAAATTTTATGCTCACGTCAAATGATATGCTCAGGCTAAATGATATGGCATGGGTTTCTGGCCTTTCCTCACTTGAGCATCTTGACTTGAGTGATGTGGATCTTTCTCATGCAAACAACGTTGATATGGTATTTTACATGATTCCTTCGAGTAAATTGCCATTTTAGTCCCTGAGTTTTGTCCAAATTTGCCAGTTTAGTCCAAATAGTTTTTTTTGTGCATCTGGGTCCCTGACTTTTACATTTTGTTGCCATTTTGATCATTTTGTCTAACTCCATCCAAAAACCCAGTTTGTAACAGTTTGTACTTAATCACTAATGTTTTTCAGTTGCCATTTTGATCCAATTCCAAAAAATCAAAAAAATTCCAAAAAATTCAAAAAAATCTAAAAATCAAAAAAATTCTAAAAAATCCAAAAATCATTAAATGTTTCGGCACGAACCGTTTCGAACCGAACCGTTTCGACCCGTACCGTATCGAACCGAACCGTTTCGACGCGAACCGTTTCGAACCCGTACCGTATCGAACCGTACCGTTTCGACCCGTACCGTTTCGAACCCGAACCGTTTCGAGCCGAACCGTTTCGACGCGAAGCGTTTCGAACCGTACCGTTTCGAACCCGAACCGTTTCGAGCCGAACCGTTTCGACCCGAAACGGTTCGACCCGTACCGTTTCGAACCCGAACCGTTTCGACCCGTACCGTTTCGACCCGAACCGAACCGTTTCGACCCGTACCGTTTCGACCCGAACCGTTTCGGGTTCGAAACGGGTTCGGTTCGAAACGGTTCGCGTCGAAACGGTTCGGGTTCGATACGGTACGGTTTCGAAACGAACCGTTTCGAACCGTACCGTTTCGAACCCGAACCGTTTCGAAACCGTACCGTATCGAACCCGAACCGTTTCGACCCGTACCGTTTCGACCCGTACCCTTTCGACGCGAACCGTTTCGAACCCGAACCGTTTCGAAACCGTACCGTATCGAACCCGAACCGTTTCGACCCGTACCATTTCGACGCGAACCGTTTCGGGTTCGAAACGGGTTCGGTTCGAAACGGTTCGCGTCGAAACGGTTCGCGTCGAAACGGTTCGGGTTCGATACGGTACGGTTTCGAAACGGTTCGGGTTCGAAACGGTACGGTTCGAAACGGTTCGTGTCGAAACGGTACGGTTCGAAACGGTTCGGGTTCGAAACGGTACGGGTCGAAACGGTTCGTGTCGAAACGGTACGGGTCGAAACGGTTCGGGTTCGAAACGGTACGGGTCGAAACGGTTCGGCTCGAAACGGTTCGGTTCGATACGGTACGGGTCGAAACGGTACGGGTCGATACGGTACGGGTCGAAACGGTACGGGTCGATACGGTACGGGTCGAAACGGTACGGGTCGAAACGGTACGGGTCGAAACGGTTCGTGCCGAAACATTTAATGATTTTTGGATTTTTTAGAATTTTTTTGATTTTTTAGAATTTTTATGATTTTTTAGAATTTTTTTTATTTTTAGATTTTTTTGGATTTTTTAGAATTTTTAAGATTTTTTATAATTTTTTTTATTTTTATATTTTTTTAGAATTTTTTTGATTTTTTGGAATTTTTTTGATTTTTTGGAATTGGATCAAAATGGCAACTGAAAACATTTTTTAAGGAAATCCCCAAAATACCCCTGTTACAAACTGGGTTTTTGGATGGAGTTAGGCATTGTGATCAAAATGGCAACAAAATGTAAAAGTCAGGGACCCAGATGCACAAAAAAAACTATTTAGACTAAACTGGCAAATTTGGACAAAACTCAGGGACTAAAATGGCAATTTACTCTGATTCCTTCATTAACATATTTGAGTTTGAGTTGGTGTGGACTTATTAATGCTGATCTTGGTCTTCATCTTAATTCAAGTAAAATACTTCCCAACATTGAACATTTGGATCTTAGCTCCAACAGCTTTGAAGGTCAACTCCCTCACTTTTTTCAGAACTTGACATCCTTAACGTTCCTTGATCTTTCATACAATAATCTTAGTCTGGCCTGGAACTCTGTAAACCTGCTAAACATGTTCCCTTCTCTATCAGAATTGCATTTGTCACAGTGTGGGCTTCACAATGCCCCCTTTTCACCCACTTATTTGAATTCCAGTGCCCATTCCAACATACAATATCTTGATCTTAGCTGGAATTCAATTGAGGGTAGATTTCCATCTGAATTAATGAACATCACTTCCCTAAAAGTCCTTGACCTTTCAGATAACAGCTTGAACTCATCAGTTCCTGTCATGCCTAACCTTCTAAAGCTCGATGTTTCTGATAATAAGTTTGAGCACATCGAGCTTGTTGGGATTTGGAGACAATGTCATCTGAAGGAATTGAGCTTATCATATAATCATTTTGGAGGAGAAATGATAGGCCCATCATCAAACACGTCTGAATGTTCCCACTATGCTTTAGAGGTGTTGGAATCAATTGGAAATGGATTCAACGGTTCAATTCCAGAATCTGTTGGAAAACTAAACAACTTAAGAGTCTTAAGCCTCCAGTCAAACAGTTTTACAGGTTCAATCCCTAAAGCTGTGGAGAGATTAAGATCTTTAGAAGCATTAGGTCTGTCCCATAACCAATTAATCGGTCCTGTTCCGACATTCCTTGGAAAACTTACCGAACTTGACCTTTCTAATAACCAATTAATCGGTCCCTCCAGAGATAACTGCACTTGCTATGTTGATGGGTCTCAATTTGTCTCATAATCATCTGAGTGGGAGTATTCCAGATAGCATCGGAAACATGAAGGTGTTGGTATCTCTTGACTTCTCAGACAACCAACTAAGCGGGACGATCCCTCCAAGCATGGCTGATTTGAATGATTTGAGCTCAATGAATCTGTCACACAACAAACTGTCAGGAAGAATTCCAACCGGAAATCAATTGCAAACACTTACCGACCCTTCAATATATGCTGGTAACAGGGATCTCTGTGGTGCACCTCTGCCAAATAATTGTTCCAAACCTGAAATAAACCCACGAAGCAAGAACAAATACAAAAAGGCTAATGGGCTAAGGAAGATATGGTTTTACTTGGACATAACGTGTGGATTTGCAACAGGTTTTTGGGGTATTATTGGAGTTTTGGCATTCAAGAAGCAATGGAGAAGGAAGCTTTTTATGATTGCAGAGGTAACCATGGATAAGGTGTATGTGGCGGTTGCAGTCAAGATTTCCAGGATTAAAAGAGGCAGAGAAGCCTAATAGATTCTTATAATTGACAATATTTGTAAAATTGTTGTTTTGATTTAAAATACTCTGTTGTGTAATATATTTAGACCATGGGTGTGTTTAATACAAATAAAAATATTACAATACATGAGATAGAATACAGGTGACAGACGATTACAGAAGAAGTGGACTGAAGATTAGACATGCCAATGGGTAGAAAATCATGTGATGGCAGCGGGTTCGCTCTATGTTCAAATGGCATTTGAGTCCAGTCACTTTTCTTGTATTTTCCAAAATTATAATTTCGGTCTCACCCCATTCTCTATTTGAGTCCAGTCACTTTTCTTGTGTTTTCCAAAATTATAGTTTCGGTCTCACCCCATTCTCTATTTGAATTAGATCTTCCAGTTGAGTCCAGAAAAGAAATAAAAAAGCAACAACAGGAGCAATGATGATTACCGAGAAACAATCCAAAAAGAGGTATATTTTTCGTTCTTTAGATTCTTTATCGTTCTGTAGTGTTTCCTGCAAAATCTTTACAGAATACAAAGTCATTAGAATCTGCAAAACCTATACATAATACAAAGTCACTAGAATGAATAGACTGTAAGTTTCGAAAGTCTGGGATAAGGAGTTTACTTTGTTGACTTCAAAAGCGTATGGACTCGTTCACCAATAGAGTTTTCCAGTTTTCATCTCTCGGGGGAAATGTAAGGGGACTTCATAAAATCAACTGAACTGCTTAAACCGAAGCCAGTCATCCGATTTAAGGATTCATACGATCCGGGTTTGACGGTTTAACAGTGTCAGTTTGAAATTTGGAATAGGCCATATAAACATTTCTAATTATTATTTTGATTTTAAAATATGCAGTTATCAATATGTTTAATATCAGCATCATTTTAGAAAGCACAAACTAACAGTTTTAAGACAAGAATCCAGTTCAAACCATTTTGGTAAACAGACAAAAAAAATATGTATCCACAGTTATCTTTCAGTAGGAATGAGCAAATGGTACTGGCTACCGACTTTCGACATTATCGGTACCGAGCTCATCCCTATCCTAATTGATCATCAAGAAGTATCCACTCATTCACAAACACAATAAGATTATATAGATAATGAAAAAAAAGCTAATTAAAAACCGTATCAACTGAATTTTAATAAAATTTGCTTAACTGCAAAGATTTTAAAATAAGTATGCACATAAACAACTTATCCATCTCCTTATTATTCTGAAATTTATCTTCAACCTTTAAAAAACCACTTCATTTGGAGAGCAAATTCATATGAAAACCCAGCAACCACTGCCAAAGGGAACACATCCCAATATCCATCGACGAACAAACCAGCGGCTGCAACTTATATTATGGGCATGTTTGGATGGGCTTCTCAAAACAACTTATTGGCTTATTGACTTATCAAGAAGCCAATAAGTTGTTTTTGAGTTTGGATAGACTAAAAGGACTTTTGGAAATAGCTTTTTGCAAAGAAGGAAAATGAGATTTTGAAAAGCCAAGATTTCATGACTTTTGGATCCAAAAGTGACTTTTCAAAAATGAAATTACTAAATTACCCCTTCTTTACCCCCTTATATATAAAAGAATGCCCATTTTAGTCATTTTACACCAATAAGCTAATCCAAACACTTTTTTTAAAAACTCCTTTTCAAAAAGTCCTTTTCCCAAAAGTCCTTTTCCCAAAAGTCCTTTTTAACTCTAATAAGCTTAGCCTATATCCCGCAACTGTTTCACTCACTTCCTCTGGGTCACAATCGGTCAAAATCAACCCAACTTTGCCGTTAATGTGAGGAATTGCGCCAACAAAAGCAGGTTTTCCGGCTGATGGGGCATGGATCTCGAGTGAGCGCCTCATGAAAGAATTCTACCCCATGACTTATGGCCTGAATTTGGCTCACACGAAGATTGTCAGCACTGAAGGTGACAAGGTGGGTGTTGTTGTCTTTGAGGTGGTTGTGTAGCTTCTCGAGGTTTATTGCCTTCCTTGCTGCGTTGGAAGGACGATGAGAATGGAGGTTTGGGTTAGGTCAGGGTTCTTGTGTTCATGATTTAGCGGTCCAGTGTGGAACCCCATCAAGTAAAAGTAAGAATAAGACAAGGCAGAATTTAATACCAACATTTGGTGGGTTTCTTTTGTGTAAATTACACTTTTGGTCCTTTATGTTTGTATCGGGTTGCAATGGATGACCTTTAATTTTAATAATTACAGTCACAGCCCTTTATTTGCAAAACCTTTTACACCTTAGGTCCTTTGACCCTAACCTGGTTAAAACTTTCAGTTAAGTGAGGTCATGTGCAATCCATGTAAGGGCAAAACAGTCATTTAATAAAAATAAAAGAAGGTCAAATTCAAAATTCACTGTTTTCACCTCTCCCAAATCTCTCTCTGTATCGTCTTCTTCATTTCCCCTGAACCTCACCGAGATCTGAATTACACAAGTTATCAGGTAATTTACAGCTTTATTTTCTAGATCTATGAAAAATCGAGCTTTTATGTACAACAATTTAGGTTTATATGTTCCAATTTATTTGCATTTGTATGTTTTAGTTGAATAACCCTAGGTTCACTTATTCATAGATTACGTGTTGTTGAATTGAATTTGTTTACATATATTATCTCATGGTCATCGATTGTTTGCTTGTTGATATATATACTGTATTCAATTTGTAGTTGAAGTTGAACGATTGAAAATGTCGGAATTAAGAGATACTATGAGAAATGGAGATTTTATGTGAAACAATTTAGGTTTATATGGTTTTAATTTACGGCAATAATATGAATTTCTTTGAGTTGCATTTGTATCTTTTTAGTTGAATTCAAAACCCTAGGTCAACTTCTGGATAGATTATGTGTTGTTAAATTGCAATTTTTCACAACTTCTGGAGGTGAATGGTGATGGTGATGATGTCGGTGGTCGACGGTATTGGTGGGCGGTGGTGTAGGTGGTGGTGGCCTGATGATGATGGTTGTAGAAGTGGTATGTAGAGAGAGAGATAGAAAGAGAGAGATAGAGAGTACAGGGGAGAAAGAGAGTACAGGGGAGATTTTTTTTGAAAGATGAGAGTTCAGGGGAGATGGTGATTATGGTTTAGGTTTATAATTTTTATATAAGTTTTTTAATTTTTGATATTCTGTTTTTTCGTATTAAATGACTGTTTTGCCCTCACATGGGTTGCACATGACTTCACTTAACTGAAAGTTTTAACTAGGTTAGGGTCAAAGGACCTAAGGTGTAACAAGTTTTGCAAATAAAGGACTGTGGTTGTAATTATTAAAGTTAAAGGTCATCTATTGCAACTCGCTACAAACATAAAGGACGAAAAGTGTAATTTATCCGTTTCTTTTCTTCTTTCTTTTTTATTTAATTTTTTTTACATTTATACCGTATAAGGTCAAAAGATTATGGTTTTATACTTTTTGACTCCACACCATACAAGGCTATCGGGTGTACTTTATCAGGACACGTCAGCGTCATGTCAGATCCATGTCAGCCGGGGGCTTTATCATGCCTTTCCTTAACTCGCAGGTAGGGGTGCTAAACGGGTCGGGTTCGCGGGTTGGCGGGTTCAACCTGAAACATGTAAATTAAAAATAGTAACGATGTAAATTAAAAATAATAACAATGTAAATTTAAAAAATAATAACAATAAGAATAAAAATTACCTTCACAAAAATTTTCAAGAGAATCACGACACATTCTTGACGACATCCTTAAATATTCATCCCACGCATCACTCGATATGACATACGCTAGTTGCCTAATTGCTGTTGTACACTTTTGTATTCCAGAGAAACCAACTTTGTGACTAGCACTTTCTCTTTGCGTGAAAAAAGGGAATTTGCCTGCAAGATCATTAGAAATTTTAATGAAAAGATGATGGCTCATAGGAAATCTACGCTTAAACTGAACATCATCGTACAACGGATTTTCACAAAAATAATCTTGCATTAGACGTTCATGAGCACCTAACCTATCTCGTTCAAGAGCCGGTTATCTGGTACGCGATGTAGAAGATTGGGCTTCTTCTCGCAAATAATTAATCGTCTCTTGCGTAATTGCGATAATCATATCGTCAAGAACACCGTCGGATGAAGAGCTCGAAGAATCGAATGACATTTTTTAGTTGTGATTGGTGTGTGTTTTAGTTGTGTTTGGTGTATGTTTTAGTTGTGATTGATGTGTGTTTTAGTTTGGGATAGGTTTGTATTTATATTTGAATAAAAAAATACTTTTTTTTTTAAATATGAACTTTGGCCAACGGTTATGTTGACCAACTTACCTAGATCGTCCCAAATTCAATTTGTTACCATGCTGGCGAGTCCCTTATAGCGCCCCTTCTTAATTTCGATGGTGTGGGGTGGTGGCGCCCCTCAGGCGCCATTAATGTTGAGGTGGCTAGGGTGACACCTCCACACCCTCCGGCCTAAGGGCATAAGACTATATGTTATGGTTTTATACTTTTTGACTCCACTTCATTACTACGTAAGCATGAACAATTATTAATTTTTCTTTTATGTTTTGGTGTAACGGTATCACAAGTTTTAACTACTCATTACTCTATTAAAATAATATAGAATTTATGTAGTTAAAAAAGTGTGTGCAAATATTATTGATGGAAGAAAAAAAGACGGGACATTTTTTTTTTTAATTGGTTCTCCTAATTAATTCACACACTTCAACTGTTGAAAAGTTGGTTGAGAGACATTAGTGGGGCAACACCAATGAAATTCATAAGTGTTAAAATGGAGGGTGGGTGGTATTAGGGCGTGAAGGAGTCCTATGTGGCAATGAGCGGCAACAAAGACAACACCCATGAATTGCCATTAATTAGAACTCATACTTATTTGTGAGAGGCAATCATTCATGCCTTTAAATTCAAAGGCTATAGGCAAACATTAGTTAGTTGTATATTGTAATCCTGTTCTTCATAATTAATGAAAATATTTTGCTCGTGTCACTTTTTAGTGTTTCTTCACACTTATGTTTCTGTTTCTCTCTCCTGTTAAATTATAATAATAAATTAAAATTTCCTGCATTCTCATCTATTAAATAATAATATGGGCAAATTACTTTTTGAGTCCCTATGTTTTATAGATTTTAACCACTTGAGTCTAAAATCAAAATATTTAACGTCCTGAGTCCCTATAGCCACTTTTCTTAACCATTTGAGTCTAAATTTCTAACACCATCCACAAAGTTTGTTAACTACAAGGGCAATTTAGTCATTTACACACAAAGTACAACTCTTATATGCACAAGAGTATAAGGAACAAGTGTCTAATGCATAAATATTTTAATATTATATATAAAATAAATTATATATACTGTTATACACACTAAACACACAAACATTTCACACACACCTCACCTGTCCATCCCTCATCTCTCTCTCTCATCTAGACCTCTACCACCACCATTAACACCGCTGCACCACCACCGTCCCCACCGCACCTCCACCACTATCACCACGTTGCGTTGACCGTCAACCACCACCATTGAGATCACCATAAACAGACGAGACGACCACCACCTACACACCCCCGCCGCCACACCGACCACCACCGCTTCCGCCGCCACGACAGCCGGAGAATGTCACCGTCGCCTCTCCCTCTCCACCTATCCAACAAAATTTCAACGAAACCCTAGAAAAAGAAAAACTAATTTCTGATTTTCCCCAAATTGGATCGCACGATTACACCTTTCTGCTTTCGGATGAATAATTACCTGATCTGTTGGGAGATCCACAGCCCAGACTTTACGAAGAAGATCCACAGTTTTGTTGAACTCAGTTACCGAAGATGTACCTTTGGTAAGTTGGCGACCAAATAAATGCCAACAGAAATTGGTCATACCTGTTACTTAATTGTATTTTGTGAAAAAAGAAGAGTACTTATTGAGTTCTGTATAAAAATTAGGCATTCAAGTTTAATTGAGTAAGTATAAATATGCTTTATTGTCTAATTCCTAAACCTTGTATAAGATGCCTTATTTGGTACCTTTTGTATTGATTTCGATGCTTTGTTACCGAACAGTCTTGATTTGGTACCTGTTAGTGAAGTAGATTTAGGGCTGCAAAGTCGGTGTAGTAAGTACCTGAAACTACAGAGGCTTTTGGTTGCGAATTGCAGTATTATAAATAAATTTTAATACTTTAACAGTAAGTATAAGTCTTGAACTCAGATTTCCAATTTTGTGTCGCAACCCCGCCCCCTATCTGTCCCGGGAACGGGCGGCCGCGAGACCAGTTGTGGTGGTATCAATTTTTGTTTATCATTATTCAATTTGGCAGCGGAAAATTCATCAGGACCGTAGTTAGGAAATATTTATCAGAGTAAAACCACCATATTTTATATTAATAAACACATGGGTAAAACCCAAGTTTCTTATTACAACATGTTTATAGGGATAAACCCTATTTTATTGAATTTAAAAGAGTAAATTGCCATTTTAGTCCCTGAGTTTTGTCTAAATTTGCCACTTTGATCCAAATAGTTTTTTTTTTGCATCTGGGTCCCTGACTTTTCCCTTTTGTTGCCATTTTGATCACTTTGCCTAACTCCATCCAAAAACTCTATCTTTAACCAGGGGTATTTTGGGGATTTTCATTTTAAATGTTTTTAATTGCCATTTTGATCCAATTCCAAAAAATCAAAAAAATTCCAAAAAATAATAAAAATTCTAAAAAATCATAAAAATTCTAAAAAATCCAAAAAATTCTAAAAAATCCAAAAAATCCGTTTCGGCGCGAACCGTTTCGACCCGTACCGTTTCGAAGCTGAACCGTTTCGACGCGAACCGTTTCGACCCGTACCGTTTCGAAGCCGAACCGTTTCAAGCCGAACCGTTTCGACCCGTACCGTTTCGAACCGAACCGTGCCGTATCGAACCGAACCGTTTCGAGCCGAACCGTTTCGACTACCGTTTCGAGCCGAACCGTACGGGTCGAAACGGTTCGGCTTGAAACGGTTCGGCTTCGAAACGGTACGGGTCGAAACGGTTCGGCTCGAAACGGTACGGGTCGAAACGGTACGGGTCGAAACGGTTCGCGTCGAAACGGTTCAGCTCGAAACGGTTCGGGTTCGAAACGGTTCGGTTCGATACGGCACGGTTCGGCTTGAAACGGTTCGGCTTCGAAACGGTACGGGTCGAAACGGTTCGCGTCGAAACGGTTCAGCTTCGAAACGGTA
Source organism: Helianthus tuberosus (assembly GCA_030545235.1). NCBI lineage: Eukaryota > Viridiplantae > Streptophyta > Magnoliopsida > Asterales > Asteraceae > Helianthus > Helianthus tuberosus. The sequence continues at coordinate 33,631,074 of CM060393.1, forward strand.
CGGGTCGAAACGGTTCGCGCCGAAACGGATTTTTTGGATTTTTTAGAATTTTTTGGATTTTTTAGAATTTTTATGATTTTTTAGAATTTTTATTATTTTTTGGAATTTTTTTGATTTTTTGGAATTGGATCAAAATGGCAATTAAAAACATTTAAAATGAAAATCCCCAAAATACCCCTGGTTAAAGATAGAGTTTTTGGATGGAGTTAGGCAAAGTGATCAAAATGGCAACAAAAGGGAAAAGTCAGGGACCCAGATGCAAAAAAAAAACTATTTGGATCAAAGTGGCAAATTTAGACAAAACTCAGGGACTAAAATGGCAATTTACTCTTTTAAATTCAATAAAATAGGGTTTATCCCTATAAACATGTTGTAATAAGAAACTTGGGTTTTACCCATGTGTTTATTAATATAAAATATGGTGGTTTTACTCTGATAAATATTTCCTAACTACGGTCCTGATGAATTTTCCGCTGCCAAATTGAATAATGATAAACAAAAATTGATACCACCACAACTGGTCTCGCGGCCGCCCGTTCCCGGGACAGATAGGGGGCGGGGTTGCGACACAAAATTGGAAATCTGAGTTCAAGACTTATACTTACTGTTAAAGTATTAAAATTTATTTATAATACTGCAATTCGCAACCAAAAGCCTCTGTAGTTTCAGGTACTTACTACACCGACTTTGCAGCCCTAAATCTACTTCACTAACAGGTACCAAATCAAGACTGTTCGGTAACAAAGCATCGAAATCAATACAAAAGGTACCAAATAAGGCATCTTATACAAGGTTTAGGAATTAGACAATAAAGCATATTTATACTTACTCAATTAAACTTGAATGCCTAATTTTTATACAGAACTCAATAAGTACTCTTCTTTTTTCACAAAATACAATTAAGTAACAGGTATGACCAATTTCTGTTGGCATTTATTTGGTCGCCAACTTACCAAAGGTACATCTTCGGTAACTGAGTTCAACAAAACTGTGGATCTTCTTCGTAAAGTCTGGGCTGTGGATCTCCCAACAGATCAGGTAATTATTCATCCGAAAGCAGAAAGGTGTAATCGTGCGATCCAATTTGGGGAAAATCAGAAATTAGTTTTTCTTTTTCTAGGGTTTCGTTGAAATTTTGTTGGATAGGTGGAGAGGGAGAGGCGACGGTGACATTCTCCGGCTGTCGTGGCGGCGGAAGCGGTGGTGGTCGGTGTGGCGGCGGGGGTGTGTAGGTGGTGGTCGTCTCGTCTGTTTATGGTGATCTCAATGGTGGTGGTTGACGGTCAACGCAACGTGGTGATAGTGGTGGAGGTGCGGTGGGGACGGTGGTGGTGCAGCGGTGTTAATGGTGGTGGTAGAGGTCTAGATGAGAGAGAGAGATGAGGGATGGACAGGTGAGGTGTGTGTGAAATGTTTGTGTGTTTAGTGTGTATAACAGTATATATAATTTATTTTATATATAATATTAAAATATTTATGCATTAGACACTTGTTCCTTATACTCTTGTGCATATAAGAGTTGTACTTTGTGTGTAAATGACTAAATTGCCCTTGTAGTTAACAAACTTTGTGGATGGTGTTAGAAATTTAGACTCAAATGGTTAAGAAAAGTGGCTATAGGGACTCAGGACGTTAAATATTTTGATTTTAGACTCAAGTGGTTAAAATCTATAAAACATAGGGACTCAAAAAGTAATTTGCCCATATTATTATTTAATAGATGAGAATGCAGGAAATTTTAATTTATTATTATAATTTAACAGGAGAGAGAAACAGAAACATAAGTGTGAAGAAACACTAAAAAGTGACACGAGCAAAATATTTTCATTAATTATGAAGAACAGGATTACAATATACAACTAACTAATGTTTGCCTATAGCCTTTGAATTTAAAGGCATGAATGATTGCCTCTCACAAATAAGTATGAGTTCTAATTAATGGCAATTCATGGGTGTTGTCTTTGTTGCCGCTCATTGCCACATAGGACTCCTTCACGCCCTAATACCACCCACCCTCCATTTTAACACTTATGAATTTCATTGGTGTTGCCCCACTAATGTCTCTCAACCAACTTTTCAACAGTTGAAGTGTGTGAATTAATTAGGAGAACCAATTAAAAAAAAAAATGTCCCGTCTTTTTTTCTTCCATCAATAATATTTGCACACACTTTTTTAACTACATAAATTCTATATTATTTTAATAGAGTAATGAGTAGTTAAAACTTGTGATACCGTTACACCAAAACATAAAAGAAAAATTAATAATTGTTCATGCTTACGTAGTAATGAAGTGGAGTCAAAAAGTATAAAACCATAACATATAGTCTTATGCCCTTAGGCCGGAGGGTGTGGAGGTGTCACCCTAGCCACCTCAACATTAATGGCGCCTGAGGGGCGCCACCACCCCACACCATCGAAATTAAGAAGGGGCGCTATAAGGGACTCGCCAGCATGGTAACAAATTGAATTTGGGACGATCTAGGTAAGTTGGTCAACATAACCGTTGGCCAAAGTTCATATTTAAAAAAAAAAGTATTTTTTTATTCAAATATAAATACAAACCTATCCCAAACTAAAACACACATCAATCACAACTAAAACATACACCAAACACAACTAAAACACACACCAATCACAACTAAAAAATGTCATTCGATTCTTCGAGCTCTTCATCCGACGGTGTTCTTGACGATATGATTATCGCAATTACGCAAGAGACGATTAATTATTTGCGAGAAGAAGCCCAATCTTCTACATCGCGTACCAGATAACCGGCTCTTGAACGAGATAGGTTAGGTGCTCATGAACGTCTAATGCAAGATTATTTTTGTGAAAATCCGTTGTACGATGATGTTCAGTTTAAGCGTAGATTTCCTATGAGCCATCATCTTTTCATTAAAATTTCTAATGATCTTGCAGGCAAATTCCCTTTTTTCACGCAAAGAGAAAGTGCTAGTCACAAAGTTGGTTTCTCTGGAATACAAAAGTGTACAACAGCAATTAGGCAACTAGCGTATGTCATATCGAGTGATGCGTGGGATGAATATTTAAGGATGTCGTCAAGAATGTGTCGTGATTCTCTTGAAAATTTTTGTGAAGGTAATTTTTATTCTTATTGTTATTATTTTTTAAATTTACATTGTTATTATTTTTAATTTACATCGTTACTATTTTTAATTTACATGTTTCAGGTTGAACCCGCCAACCCGCGAACCCGACCCGTTTAGCACCCCTACCTGCGAGTTAAGGAAAGGCATGATAAAGCCCCCGGCTGACATGGATCTGACATGACGCTGACGTGTCCTGATAAAGTACACCCGATAGCCTTGTATGGTGTGGAGTCAAAAAGTATAAAACCATAATCTTTTGACCTTATACGGTATAAATGTAAAAAAAATTAAATAAAAAAGAAAGAAGAAAAGAAACGGATAAATTACACTTTTCGTCCTTTATGTTTGTAGCGAGTTGCAATAGATGACCTTTAACTTTAATAATTACAACCACAGTCCTTTATTTGCAAAACTTGTTACACCTTAGGTCCTTTGACCCTAACCTAGTTAAAACTTTCAGTTAAGTGAAGTCATGTGCAACCCATGTGAGGGCAAAACGGTTCAGCTTGAAACGGTTCGGGTTCGAAACGGTTCGGTTCGAAACGGTACGGGTCGAAACGGTTCGCGTCGAAACGGTTCGCGTCGAAACGGTTCAGCTTCGAAACGGTACGGGTCGAAACGGTTCGCGCCGAAACGGATTTTTGGATTTTTTAGAATTTTTTGGATTTTTTAGAATTTTTATGATTTTTTAGAATTTTTATTATTTTTTGGAATTTTTTTGATTTTTTGGAATTGGATCAAAATGACAATTAAAAACATTTAAAATGAAAACCCCCAAAATACCCCTGGTTAAAGATGGAGTTTTTGGATGGAGTTAGGCAAAGTGATCAAAATGGCAACAAAAGGGAAAAGTCAGGGACCCAGATGCAAAAAAAAACTATTTGGATCAAAGTGGCAAATTTGGACAAAACTCAGGGACTAAAATGGCAATTTACTCAATTTAAAACATCGTCGTTTAGGTAACTTTTATGCCCCCATTTTTCCAAGCCGTCAGTGCTCTCCAGCTGGCTTTCTTCTAATTGGCTTTTACATTTTGTTACCTGAAACGCGTTTTTAAAAACATTTGTCAGTGGGAAATACTAGTGAGTGAATCCCAGTTTAATCAAGAAACATCTTATCTTTAATAGTATTGAGAGCAATCACATTGTTTATTTCTACACAATTACTCATTCAGTATTGTCAATACTGACTCGTGGGTCATATTACACATTGGCTAACTCTTTGTCCAATGGTAACGTGTTCCACATTTTGTATACAAAACCCCAACATACCGGCAGTAATTTAAGAACTACAAAGACTCAATCACTGCTTAATAGCATTGTAAAACATTTAAGGTTTTGTAAAAACAATTTACAAAAAGGATTACAAAAAGGAGATTACTCACATTGCTGATTTAGGTTTCTTCTAAGGTTTCCTGGAGATTATCTATAATTTACACAATGTATTCGCGTTAGTATAATAACCCTTTATATTTACATTAGTTATACCCTCCCCGAGACGACATTCCACCGACTACGTCGGGCAGAACCTCGACAGCCGTTACGTAACTCTGGATCAATCGGGCAGCGTATCTAATACATAACCGGGGTTATAATACTTACATTGGGGTAGAACTTCGTTAATTAGAGGGGGTATTATGCCCGGAAATTATGCTATCTATCAGAAAGTTCGTAAGAAAGAAAAGATGTGAGCGATTTGAGACTGAAGCCCGAGCTCTCAATTTATAGGGCTGTAATTCGACTATCTCGTGGCCCGCGTAGAGGTAAGCTTCGGCTTATGCGGCCCGCGTCGTAGGATAATAGGGGCTAGGGTTGACTGGTCATCACAACTAGCTGTGACACGATGTTGACACATGGCAGCACCGGGGCTCGCCTGACCCTAGAGCTGTCGCGGCCCGCGTAAGCTCAAGGGGTGGCTTATGCGGGCCGCCAGAACCCCATTTTTCTTATTTTTATTTATTTTTAATGGCGTAATGTATTTTGGGCTCAGTTTTCACATACGGGGTGTATTTTAAGACATTTGGGGGTATTTTAAAATATATTAGGGCGTCAGAAAATATTTTGGAGGGTTATTATATTTTGTCCTTAAAACATATGTGAAATGACCAAAATGCCCTTACGGTGCATAAATTGGCCATAAATGTGAACCTCACATATGTATGATATCTTACTGATTTAATATCATAAAATAAATGTTTTTACTGAATGATTTAGACCAGAACCACAGTTTATGTTTAAACCTCTTTTATAAACTTTAAAATGACCAAAATACCCTTACGGGACTTAAATTGGTTTTAAATTCATTTGGGGCATAATTGTTGATATCCTACTGATATCACAACATATTTTAAGCATAATAACTCATGGAACTTGTACTTGACTCATCCGGCTACCCGTTATGCTTATACGCGTTCGGTACGGTTTATGTAACTAGTTTGCATAAATTGACCGAAACGGGTCAAACCTTATCATTTTAACTTCAAAATCCAGAATTTATTTAGTTTACCCATTTTATACAAGTCTTCATACTTGTCAGGTCTAAATCACATTCCAATCCGGTCACCGCTTAATCTAGCGTTTCGTGCCGTAAATCTTTCTTTAAAACTAACCGGTCTAAGTTACAACTTAAATAAGACCCGTTAGGAATCTAATAGGTTAATAAAACCTTCGTTCCAGATTAAGAGCCCCGGTAGAAGTTATTTGCACTTGTTTGAGTAGAATATACGGCTGAGAATACTAAACTTGCATTATAAAGCTCAGGTAAATACTTTTAACTTATTTTCCCTTATACGGGCTTGGGATACGGTAAATTATTACCGCTTGGTCGGGTGTAGAAACCTTTATAATCGGATATGATTAAATTGTATAATCCCGTTTTAATCAGTATTTGTCACACCCCGATATTTCCACATATGACCGGTGGGCCCGGCGGGGAGTATCGTGACGTAGTTGATATCATCATAGTCAATACACACAATATAATAGCACAACGGAAGTCTTGGTGAATAAACTATTACAAACCATATTGTCTGAGTGTTCGAGTTTATGAATATACAGACTGGAATGTAATAAGATCCACAGGCGGATCATAAATGTACAAAGAAACAAAAACAACAGACTTCAGGTATCTCATGGATTTGCAAGATCCTCTAATGATACCCTATAGCTCCAGCCTATTTACGAGAGGTACCTGTCAATCAGTCTTTAAGAAGATACGTCAGTTTACACTGGTAAATACAATTAACTGACTCTTTTGAAAACATTTATGAACATTGATTTAGGTGCACATGGCACAAATCTTTTATAACTTGGGACAATTATTTAATATAATCTTGTATACAGATTTACATGTTTGTCTTACAATTGGGGCCGGTTGGAAGCCGGTCGTGATTAACCGACTCACCACTTATAGAATCCACAAAGGAGTTATCCCCAACATGTGGGTTTATATAATATTTTAGCATTTGCATCTGTCAGGTGTATGCCTACACCCCGTGCATAAGTCGTGGCCATTTTCAATGAAATGAGCCGAGGATATCCAGGACATGGTCAGATTAACCCCCAATGTTTATGTTATCAAACAAGACATATTAAAACGGGTTATGAAAATTTATTAATCACCATTCGATTAAATGATTTCATACCCGACCAAGTGGTATTATTATAATACCATATCCCAAGCCCGTATAAGGGAAAATAAGTTAAAAGTATTTACCTGATGCTAGCAGTAAAATCCTAAAGCGTTTTGAAGGCACCTTCTACCGGAAGCTATTTAATCTGTATAGAAGGTTTATTAACCTATTAGGATGCTAACGGGTCTTTACTTTAGTCAAGGACTTAGACCGGCTAGTTAGAAAGAAACCTTACGGTTCTAAACGCTAGATTAAACGGAGACCGGAATAGAATGAGATTTAGACCCGACAAGCTTGGATACTTGTATAATATGGGTAAACTAAACACATTCTGGAAATTGAGGATTTAATGAAAAGGTTTGACCCGTTTCAACTATTTTATGTAAACTAGTCACATAAGCCGATCCGAACGCGTAAATGCGTAACGGGTAACCAAATAAATTATATACAGGTCTTAATCATTATTATGCTCAAAATATGTTAATACATCAGTAAGGTATTAACATATATGCCCAAAAACTAATTTAAACCAAAATAAGTCCCATAAGGGCATTTTGGTAATTTTAATGTCCATAAAAGAGTTGAATTATGCAACTGAGTTTCAGGTCTGATTAAATCAATAAAAACATGTATTTTTATAATTTATAACAGTAGGATACTTTATATATGTAAAAATTATCTTATATAGCCAAACTATGTCCCGTAGGGGCATTTTGGTAATTTTTACATAAGCTTTAAAGGTCAAAATAGACTTCTGAGTTTAAAAACTTTGACTTACTGTTTAATTATATAAATTAACTTAAAACATCAGTGGGTACTAAGTTTTATATGTCAAATATGGTTTTAACTCAAACTAGGTGCTTAAAACGCTTAATAGTCGGTTTAAAGGGGTATTTGGGTTAAAATAGGAAATCTGAGTTTTTGATTAGTTTATAAAGTTCAAAATACTTTATTTATCATATGAAATCAGTAGCAAAAGGTTTGGCACTAAAAAGTTATGTAAAACTCATTTTATGCATGAAAAGGGTAAAACCGACATTTACCGAAATTAAGCTATAATCCTAAGTTATGCTCAGCCAAAAAATAATTAAAAATCTTTAAAAATCTCAAAATATTATTTTACATCAGTAGGTATGAAGCTTGGTGTCAAAAATCGGGTTTAGATAGACTTCATACTAATTACGCCATTTAAATAACAAAAAGTTCCATAATTACGCTATTGAGCATAACCTCAATTCTAGACCTCAAATTGATGTCAAACTTTTAGGACATGTCTAAATATCAATAGCAAAGGTGTTAGTCCAATAACATTGTTAAAAATCTCAGTTGTATGTAAAAAGGGCGTTGATGGCATTATTAAGCATAATTACGATCAAGTGCATATAATTCAAACCACTAGGCACCATGCAATATAACTCCAGAGGGTTATACTACTAAGTAATGTGGTCCTAATGGAAGCTTAAAACATGGGAGAATTAAGCTTAAACGGGTCAGAACTGAAAGTCAAAGCAAAAGTCAAGCTTTTGCGACTTTCGGTTATAAACTGACCTTAGACTATTAATTGTCGGGTTAGGACTGATAAAACATGTTTTAATATTAATTACCAAGTCATTAGAATGTTAAAATATAATTTAGAACCTTTGGTTTATTAATTTTAATCATTTGCAAATATTCTGTCTAGTTTGACTTTTTGTCAAACTACTTTGACCCGACAATTGACTAGTCAAACGAGATAATTGGGAGGTGCCCTTTTAAGGGTGAATCACCTACACTAATGTGGTCTTATAACCACTTTCGATTTGATCAGTGGTTAAGCCACATGTAATTAAAACGAAAGTCAAACTAATTTTACGATAAGTTTGACTTTAGAGTAATTAAACTAAATTAAACAACTAAACAAGTAATTAGAGGCTTACTTAAGGTCCTAGCAAACTTTTCTACACTTCAAAGTCTTCTCCTTGTCCTTAGCAAGCTCCAGATGTTGTTGGGTAGCAATTGTTGCAAATGTGTGTCAAGAACACATGAACTAAGCTATCTTATATAGTGAATTAAATGGTCAAGGATCACTTCCAGGTGCTATTGGAGGCTCTGAGATCGACCCAGGTGTCCAAGCTACTGAATTAAACCGACTTACAGCTCCCTAGGTCGATACAACCTAGACTAAGGCGGTGTAACAGGCCAAACCCGCACCTGCAGGTGTTTTCCTGATCTGGGCATGCTGAGGCGGGCCGCGTAAGACTTAAGGGTGTCTTACGCGGGCCGCTTGGACCGGTTAAACTGGCAAAACAAGTTTCCTTGTTGGCAGATTCAGTCCCTTGACATTTTTAACCCTTTTTAACTTTATTTTTTGCCATAGAGACCCTTGTAGTTAATTTCTTGAGGCCCAAGGATGTACAAACAAACTTCGTTAGGCTCGAGTTCGTTAAATATCACTATGAAAGCAAGTTTCGTCAAGTTGACACTTTTGGCCCAAAGTCTTGAAAACATGCTTAACGATATCGAAACCACGTGAAATTTATACCACTTATTCTTAAGTGTATATTTGAATGTTTCGAAGCCTTGGTTTCATTAAAAGGTCACTCAGAGGTCAGAAATGACATGTTGACACGTTTAACCCTTGTAATTTAATAATCTTCCGATTATTTTCATAAACGGCTTCTTATATCAAATCAATCACTCGTTTAAGAATATATTCATCATGGAAAGTCATTCAGAGGCACAAGTTTGGCATGTTGTCACTTTTAGTCCCTGTGGTTTCACAGTTTCACCGTTTGATAACTTTGGTCCTTCGAACTAAATCTTTCACATGTTTAGAGTTTAGGACACGTGTCTATACATTATTGGACACGTTTTTTTACATGGTGTTACATCCTCACCCCCTTAAAAGAAATCTCGACCCCGATATTTACTGGAATAAGTGAGGGTACTTTTGTCGCATAGTGGATTCGACTTCCCACGTATACTCAGGACCTCTACGAGCTTCCTATTTGATCTTTACTATAGGTACATGCTTTCTTCGGAGCTTTTTAACTTGTCGATCCTCGATCGATATAGGTCTTTCAACAAATCTCAATCTTTCATCAATTTGTACATCTTTATGAGACATAGCCAGTGATTTGTCGGCTAGGCATTTCTTGAGATTACAAATGTGAAACACATTATGAATTCCACTCAGCTCCTCAGGCAGGTTTAACTTATAAGCTACACTGCCGACACACTCGATAATTTCGAATGGTCCAATATACCTAGGGCTCAACTTACCCTTCTTACCAAAACGCATCACGCCTTTCCAGGGTGATACTTTCAGCAGAACTTTATCGCCTACTTCAAACTTTCGTGGTTTTCGCCCCTTATCTGCATAACTTTTCTGCCTATCCCTGGCAGCTTTCAGGCGATCCCGAATCTGGACAATCTTTTCTGTTGTTTCAAGGACTATATCAGGTCCTGATAACTGAGCTTCTCCTACTTCTGCCCAACAGACAGGCGTTCTGCATTTCCTACCATATAATGCCTCAAAAGGCGCAGCCTTAATGCTTGTATGGTAGCTATTGTTATAGGAGAACTCGATCATTGGTAGGTGGTCATCCCAACTACCACCTAAATCAATAACACATGCACGAAGCATGTCTTCTAAAGTTTGAATTGTACGCTCACTCTGTCCATCAGTCTGAGGATGGTAAGTGGTAGTAAAGTTCAAACGTGTGCCCAAAGATTGTTGAAAACTTTTTCAAAAATGAGAGGTGTATCTAGTATCTCTATCCGAGATAATAGCCACCGGTACGCCATGTAGAGCCACAATCTTATCTACATACAACTGGGCTAACTTATCGGAGCTATGAGTCTCCTTGATGGGTAAGAAATGTGCTGACTTAGTCAGTCTATCAACAATAACCCATATGGTATCATTTTCGTGCCTTGTCTTGGGTAACTTGGTTATGAAGTCCATAGTTACCATTTCCCACTTCCATGTGGGAAGTTCTGGCTGTTGCAACAGGCCCGATGGTTTTTGATGTTCAGCTTTGATCTGAGCACAGGTCAAGCACTTAGCTACATGGGTGGCAATAGATTTCTTCAACCCTATCCACCAATAATTAGCTTTCAAATCTTGATACATCTTGTCACCTCCTGGGTGAACTGAGTACTTGGAGTTGTGGGCTTCCTGGAGGATCATATCACGCAGTCCTCCTTGAATAGGAACCCAAATCCTTCCGTTCATTCTGAGAATTCCATCCTTCCCAGGTGTTACTGGTAAAAAATTATACCTAATTTTTCATTTGGAAGGTTGTCTTCCAAAATTGCATCCTTCTGTGCAGCTAATAGTCTTTCGTTCAGACTATTCTTCAACTCAATGCTCTTGGCATTGATCCTAATTGGCTTAACTCTTTCCTTTTGACTTAGCGCATCTGCGACCACATTCGCTTTACCAGGATGGTAGCGAATTTCGCAATCATAGTCATTTAAGGTTTCCATCCAACGGCGCTGTCTCATAATGAGCTCTTTTTGATTGAACAAATGTTGGAGACTCTTGTGATCAGAAAAGATCACACATTTAGTTCCATATAAATAATGTCTCCATAACTTTAATGCGAATACCACGGCACCCAATTCTAAATCATGGGTGGTGTAATTCTTTTCATGCACCTTTAGTTGTCGTGATGCATAGGCAATCACTTTGCCTTTTTGCATGAGTACACAACCCATTCCGGTGTGTGAAGCATCACAGTATACGACAAACTCTTCAATTCCATCAGGTAGAGACAATACCGGAGCATTGCTCAACTTCTGCTTAAGAATCTCAAAGGATTCTTGTTGTTTTGGACCCCAATCAAACTTAACATTCTTACGAGTCAAAGAAGTTAATGGTGCAGCTATTCTTGAGAAGTTCTCAATGAACCTTCTATAATACCCAGCTAAACCCAGAAAGCTACGTATTTCGGTTGGAGTCTTGGGTGCTTCCCAATTCATTACAGCTTCTACCTTAGCGGGATCTACTTGGATACCTTGCTCACTGACAACATGTCCAAGGAATTGGACTCCGCGAAGCCAGAATTCGCATTTGGAGAATTTTGCATACAACTTCTCCTGTTGAAGCAATCCTAAGATACATCGAAGGTGCTTCTCATGATCATCCTGATTACGAGAATAGATAAGTATATCATCTATGAAGACGATGACAAACTTATATAAGTATGGTTTGCAGACTCTATTCATGAGGTCCATGAATGCTGCCGGCGTATTAGTGAGCCCGAAAGGCATCACTAAGAACTCAAAATGTCCATATCTCGTTCTTAAGGCCGTCTTTGGTACATCTTCAGTCCTAACCTTAAGTTGATGATACCCAGACCTTAAATCAATCTTCGAGAAGTAGCTTGCCCCTTGGAGTTGATCGAACAAGTCATCGATCCTGGGCAAGGGATAACGATTCTTGATCGTTACCTTATTTAGTTCACGATAATCAATGCATAGACGCATTGATCCGTCCTTCTTTTTCACAAATAGTATTGGAGCTCCCCAGGGCGAAGAACTAGGTTGTATGAAACCCTTTTCCAATAGGTCATCTAATTGAGTTCTGAGTTCTTTCATTTCAGTAGGTGCTAGACGATAAGGAGCTCATGCTATAGGTGCTGATCCTAGAAGAATGTCTATCCTGAACTCTACTTGCCTCTCAGGAGGTAATCCAGGTAATTCGTCAGGAAAAACATCAGGATACTCAGAGATAATCGGAATATCTTCAATTTTAGGCTTAGGATCATTCACAGTCACTTGTGCCATGTAAATGACACATCCACTTTTCATACACTGTGACAACTTAAGAATAGACACATTGCTGGGCAATCCGTATTGCGTATCTCCCTGAATGGTGACTGATTCGCCAGAAGGGGTTTTGATAATGACTAGCTTTTTATCACAGGCAATTTGGGCTTGGTTATGCGACAACCAATCCATGCCTAAAACTATATCAAACCCAGCCAATTTCATTGGCAAGAGAGATAGCGGAATATAATGATTCTTAATGGATATAGAACATCCATCAAGAAGAGTGGAAGCTGTTTCTAAGGTACCATCAGCAAGTTCTACCTCGTATTTTATGTCTAGAGTCTTAATAGGCAGATTCAATAACTTACAGAACTTATGGTCTACAAAAGACTTATCAGCACTGGAATCAAATAAGACTCTAGCATAATTATTATTGACGAGGAAGGTACCTGTTATGACATTCTCGTCATTCACCGCTTCCTTCGCTTGCATCTGGAAAACTCTTGCATTGTTTTTCTTTGCCTCCTCGGGCTTCTTTGCATTCTTGGGGCAATTGGTTTTAATGTGCCCCTTTTCATTGCAACCATAGCAAGTTGCATCCTTTATATTTCGGCACTCAACAGACTTGTGCCCTTTCTTTTTACAGATCCCACATGGTTTAGCCTGTGGGTCTTGGTTGCATTTTCCAAAATGCCTTTTGTTGCAAGTCTTACATCTGGGCTTGTCACTTGACTGCCCCTTTTTGGAACCAGAGTTCCCCTTTCCTTTCTTGTTTGACTGAGGAGACTTATCTTCCTCTCTCTTCCTCTTTCCATCATCAGTGGTCTTCTTTGCCCTACTCCTCACAACATCCAGAGTGAGGGATAAGGATAGATCCACAGCGGATCTATAAGTGGCTGGCTTTGAGGCCTTAACATTTCCCTTTACTTCAGGGGCCAAACCACCAATGAAACGCGCGATGCGTTTGGGTTCAGGAGTTACTAAATATGGTACCAACCTTGACATTGAGTTGAAACTAGTCACATAGGATCTACAATCCAGATCCTTCATCACTAAGGTGAGGAAATCTGATTCAATCCTCTCAACCTCGTGTTGAGGGCAGTAAGTGTCCTTTACAAGATCTACTAACTTCTCCCAAGAAAGATTATACAGGTGAACCTTCCCGGTAGACTGCACTAGGGCTTTCCACCATGTGAGAGCATCACCCTTGAAAGACTGTGATACAAACATAACCACATCCTCCTTAGCACATCTGCTAATGTCTATTATAGTCTCCATCTCATCTAACCATCTCATACAATCAATCGCCCCCTTTTCTCCAGTAAAATCCCTAGGCTTACAGGAGACAAAGTACTTGTAGGTACAACCCTTGGCGTACCTAGGAGTCGGCTTGAGGACTAACTGCGTCTTGGGTTCATTACCCTGGTTAGATGAATGCTGAGACTCACTTTTCTTATTAGTGTGGGGTTGAGATTGGGATTTTGAATGAGTTTGAGACTTAACAATACTAGGCTCTTTAAACTTAGCATCTACCGCTTGAGAAACTGCTGCGGTGATCATTGCCTGCAGTTCGGCACCAGTGATGTTAATCCTGGTGTTGTTGCCTTCTGTAGGATGACTGCTTGCTTCATCCGAGCCAGCCATTTCTAAATACTATATCAAACATAGATGATATATTTAAATTATATATTAGATCATCGCATTGATGACTAGATGGTCATGGTATTATTTAAACCATATTGACCATATAGAAATAATTAATCTAAAAGATAATAATATTACACAAGGTTCGTCTCAAAAGACATTTAAATAGCTTAGAAAGCTTGTCACATGGACGATTAAAATATAACCAACGATCCTCTGGATCAGTGATCATTTAAGGGTCGAACAAAGTTCATCGCCTTTTTGACAAGAAGTTATAAATAGAACTTTCATTGTCTTTATTACACCTTTGCTTATATGCATACATCTCTAATGGATGTTGTGGTGTATATATCATATTGATGTTTATTAGCCATGATTCATGATGATCATATAGGCTAAAAATAGTGGCTTGGAAAAATCCAAATATATTAGGAAGATTGTGTGATTTCTCGTATCGCACAATTCAGGATTGTTAACATGTTTTCAGATGTTAACATAGAGTCATTATCTTAAAAAGGTTATACCATCATAGCCATTTAATATTTTGGCTAGGTTATACCTCTAAGAGTTTCTTAGGCGGATTAAATAAAATTTGAAATGAAGTAGCATGATATAATAAATCACCTATTTAAAATCAAAATAACTTCATTAAAACCATGAAACGATTACAACGTTGCCCGAAAAGGGACTTTGAGAAAACGACACAAACTACCCACGCAGGGGCTACTGAAAACACTACCCACGCAGGGGCATACTGAAACAGAAATAAGTCCGCGCAGGGACTTGGTACATGAAAACAAAATAAAAGTCATTGCAAGGACTTTATTACACAACAAACAAAACAACCCAACATCACCCTATTTCTTCTTGCCCTTGAGAAGGTTCATAAGGCCCTTGACAAAACCATTGTGCTTTTTCTTATTTTCATGAGCCTTATGTTCAACCCTCTCTAATCTCTCTAGAATCTCTTGAGTTTACTGCTGCTGATACGGAGGAGGTTGTTGATATGGCGGGTATTGTGAATCCTGCGCCGGGTATCCCGTGGGATAGAGTGGAGGGTAAGAAGAAGGGTAAAGATGATGGTATTGTGCAGCTGTAAGGTACGGATCCTGAGTCCCATAGTCGGATGGGTATCCAGACGGATTATACCCAGATGATCCCGGGTATGTCGGGATAGGGTTGTCGAAACCCAACGGTGGCTGAAGTGGAGCGTGTGAAACTGTCGGAAGGTTAACTTCCGGCACCGTGTGTGATGACTCACCCAACTGAGGGTCTTCTGGGATATGAGGATACGAATTTGAGCCACGAGGAGATGCAAACTGTGGTCCCCCACGTACGGACAACCTAGCATTCCTCCTTCGTCTTGGAGGCTCAGGGGGCTGTTGAGGTGGATCCTCAACTGGCAAGGGTGGTGGGGTAACCACTCGAAGCTGTGGTTCATCCAAGGGAGGTTGGACATGTGAGGTATGGTATGAAGGTGTGAAGAACCAGTCATACTGACCCATCCTCTCCTGGAATGAGTCGGGCCCATTGTACGGTGATCCCTGAAATGGGGAACCGCTAGAGATACTTATCGGGTGGCCAGGTGTTCCTGTTTGCAAATCCGGGTCTGGGTCGTCATCCATCTCCATTTCCTAAGAAAAGTGATCCTCAGGTCCCAAAGGCTTGTAGCCCAAAAAGTCATTAACATAAGCGTTGGGATTAAATTGTGTTGCGGAGTAAGTGGAATCTGAATGATGAAAAGGATGAGATTGGAAAGAGTGGTGTGATTGGTTGGATTGATGAGTTCCTAACGAAAGGGGAGAATGATGGGGTTCGATCGGAATGGGCATCCCAAAATAAGGAGGGTCTGATGGTGAGGACCCCAGCGAGACAGAATGTCTTGCTGGTTGAAAGCTATGGCTCCAGTTATCCTTGGAGTCGGAGCCGGAAAGCGAGTCAAATGGTGTACGCCTGTGGGAGGGTCCAGAGCTGCCAGACGGACCTCCACGCATGGGTCCTTTGCCTTTTCCTCGAACTCGTGGTGGCATTTTCCTGTCAAAACAAGTAAATATAATAAAACAATAAAAGGAAGGTTAAGAGTAAAATCCTAGGTCATTTGCCTAGACTCGAGAGTCTAAGGAATGTGCTTATTGTGTCATTGAGATTAAACACAAAAGATTAGTGTTTAATTCACTCAATGTTGGCTCTGATACTGTTTTGGTCAAAAATTACCGAAGCAATTAAGTGATCAAATTAGTTAAGTGAGGTAGTGTGCTAGAAATATGTGTGAAAAATGTGTTAACCAAATTAGATATGAAAACAATTTCAGGATACGGCTTAGGATATAGAGCTGTATCTATGATCAAACAATGAGCAAAAAAGTAAAGGTGGACACGTGATGTACGAGGAAAGCCCTTGATCAATCTAGATCGCCGGCATAAAACCTCGGGAGCTGACAATCGCAGCTGCCTTGTTCTTCTATTGCTTCAAATATCAGGATACAGTGCAGGATATGATGCGGATCAACTAGGTGTTACAACGTGATTTGATTACAAGTGTTGGTGTGTAGTGATTGCTAGAAGCTAGAGAGCAAAGTGTGCGAAAGAGAGTGTGTGGAAAAAGTTGTGTTTGCCTATGATCCGATCGCTCCCATTTATAGTAACAAAAACTAACAAACTATCCTATTATTCCGGGATACTTTGGAATATTCCATTCTGAACGTTGGGGGACTGCTTTTACTTGTTTTCCACGTGCTCATTGACTATAAAACCGGGTCTTCAGCTCATATGACCGTTAGCATTGACCAGCATCCGATATTCTCGCGGAATATGCCTTTCTTCTATTCTGACCTTTACAAGACCCATTCTTCCACCATCAACGTCCATTTTTCAACCACCTTGAGCGAATCTTCAGGTAGATCAAGTCCTTTAACGTTGGTACCTTGCAACCAAAGAAAATCGTTAATAGAAAGCAGGATACCCCCAGAGGATGTTACCAATATCCTGGTTCAGTATCCTGGCCGCAGCATCAAGCATATAATATCAGGATATGCTTAAGGATATAAACTTGAAATTCCACCCATAACAATCGTCCCCAAAAATATATCTGTTAGGATCTTGAAATCCAAACGGGTATATTTTTCGTTGTGTTGTTCGATGCACTTAATGGGATGTAGATGTTGATGTGACTTCACGCAACTTCCAAGGTTATACTTTCTCATAGCTAGGTAGTCTTCTGGCATGTCTGGTAAGGATATCTATTTCGAACATTCCTGCATATGTTTGGTTAATTAGCATATAATATGATAAGACTGAAACTACTCCCTTTTCTGTAGACTCTGCTAAGGTCCCTGTTGTCTTCGATCTTGAGGAGCTTGACAGTTACTCCAAGCCTGTCCTGGTAAAAAATCATCTGTTGCCACCTGCTCTAAGCCCTCCGCTATTGCTGCCGAAAGTTTCTGTTATGATGACCTTGGCTTCATGGAATCCATCGAGCCCATGAACTCCTTCCTTAATAAGGTAAATATCCAAATCCTGTATCCCGTACACATATACTGAACCTGTATCCTGGTTAGTTTGTCTTTAATGATACCTGTATTTTGCTTTGTAGGGTTTGAATCATCTGGTCGTCCTGTACTTAGAACAATTTATATTTCCTGCACTTAAGACAATACGATGGCCAAAGGTGGATGGGCCCTGAGTTTCAGGATGAAGCCGTTGGTCATCAATCAGTATGGTTTATTTTGAACAATATAACAGTTGAAGGCAAATGGGTTCTCGTGTTTTCAGGACGAAGCCTTCAACTGTTTATGTAAATATACTTTAAAAACTTAATTGTGTTCTTGGTGGATGGGTCTCTTTTTGAGATGAAACCAAGAATACAATTAATAATAAACTAACCTTTTAGCCTTACATGTTGTTATTTGTTATGCATTGCTTAGTCTGAATTCCATTGTTCCAAACTTAGTGCAATTATTACTTTTTATGAAAATATCTTGATCAGTATACTCGCAAATATCCTACTAAGACTTCCGTCAAATAGGGTTCTTACAACTCAAACAATTTCGATAAAGTTTTCAAAGAAAAAGGATGGTTCATTTTTATTTTGCAAAGCTTGTTTTGATAACAGTAGTTTGATTTGAATATAGTTTCAATTTTCAATCCAAGTATCCTGAAGTATATCCTGAGAATACATCTTGAGAATATATCCTGAGAACATGTCCCGACCAGGATACTCATAAGTGTTATAGTTTCAGAAATTTAGACAATCTAGATAAGGTTTTTTAAAGAACAAAAATAGGAAAGATCATACCGAAACAGAAGACATCTCAATCCTTTCATTCCAGTCCTTTCGCATCCATTCCACCGAAGATGTCCCCAGTCCAGGATACTTGGCGAATTATGCCCAAACTTGATCCTTTGAGTTCCTCACAATGCCTTTGTGGGATATAATGTTGGCATAGGTTTCCTTCTTGCTCCAGCATAAATGTCCCCAGTAGGATATAGTATCAGCATGCGTCATGTTCTATCACGGATGTCCCCTGACTGTGCAGGACCAGTATGTTGTACCAGGATATGATCCTTTAGCAATTCTTCAACCAGTTGTTTAAACTTAGCAATCTTTTTTCAAAAATTTATGTAGACTTGTAAATGATTATGTTTTTTGAAAATATACTTTGGGATTATCCAAAAACTTTGTATTTTATTGGGACTAAACCCATTTTCCAGGCATTTAAGCCGGAGTATAAGAACCTCAAGACTTGAAAAGGTGAAAACCTTTAAGTCTTTGAGTTTTGCTGGGGATTTTACCCACGTTTCGTGCGCTACAGGCGAGGGTGTGGAAACCCCAAAACTTAGAAAGGTGAAAACCTTTAAACCTAGGGAAATTCCCAAATTTTCATGCGCTACAGGCCGGAGTGTATAAACTCCAAGACTTAGAAAGGTGATAACCTTTAAACCTTAGAGAGTATGAAAATACCCTTTCGTGAGAGAGGGTGATCAATCCTCATATACCTTAAGGATCCAGGGTATAGCCAACAGTAACGAAATTGTCAGCCACTTTTACATGAACTGGTCCTGCCACCTTGAACTATCCCTGGATAACTTGCGCTCCAGGCGGGGTGTTTAAACCCAATTCGGAAGAAAGGTGAATACCTTTAAACCTGTGAAGGGATCAGGATCCCTTGTACGTGAGAGAGGGGGCCAATCCTCTAATCTTTCGAAGTATCTTGAGTGAGCATCCTGGAGCTATATCCTGGAGCATATACTGCAAAATATCCTTAAACTAAGATGGGTGTTAGCTTGGCTAACACCCCTCCGATGCTTAAGTTAGTATTGGGTTACAAAGAACAAATTAAACCAAACATATTTAAAAAAGATAGAATTCATACCATCCTGAGTTAGAAATTAAATTCTAAACTCACTTGAAATAAAGCTTAAGGTGTATAGCATTCCAAGATCTCAGTAGCATATCCCCTTCCATATTCTTGAGTCTATATGCTCCTTTCCCTGCTTCTGATTCAACTTCATATGGTCCTTCCCATTTTGGAGCTAGCTTGCCATCGGCAGGATTAGTGGTATTCTGAAAAGCCTTTCTTAGCACCCAATCACCAACTCGAAATCTTCTAGTCCTTATGTTCTTATTATATGCTCTGGATATTCTTTGTTGATATGCTGCTATCCTTAGTCTTGCTGCGTCTCTTTTTTCATCTATAGTATCCAAATCTTGACATAAGACTTCAGGATTCTGTTCAGAATCCTGTAGGATAGATCTTGCAGTAGGTATCGTCATTTCTGTTGGAATCACTGCTTCTGCTCCAAATACCAAGGAAAACGGGGTTTGGCCTGTTGCATTCTTTACCGTTGTCCTATCAGCCCACAAAACAAAGGGTAATTCTTCTGCCCATCTCCCTTTTTTGGTTCCAAGCCTCTTCTTTTAGTTATTGACAATTATCTTGTTTGAGGATTCTGCTTGTCCATTCGCTTGAGGATGTACTGGAGTAGATGTTATCATTTTGATCCCCTAACTCTTGCAAAAGTCAGTAGTTCTTTTACTTATAAATTGAGAACCATTATCACAGATTATCTCGGCTGGTACTCCAAATCTGGTCAGGATATTTCTCTTTATGAAGGATACAACTTCTTGATCCCTGACTTGGACAAATGCTTCTGCTTCAACCCACTTGGAGAAATAATCCGTCATTGCCAACATGAAAACCTTTCCTCCTAGAGCTTTTGGAAGCTTTCCCACTATATCCATACCCCACTTCATAAATGGCCATGGGGAAACAATAGGATATAATGGTTCAGCAGGCTGATGCAGTATGTTACTATGTCTTTGACATGCGTCAGATCTTCGAGCATATTCTGCGGCATCTTTTCTCATCGTTGGCCAATAATATCCTGTCCTTAATACTTTCGAGAACAATGATCTGCCCCCAGTGTGATTACCACAATCCCCTTCATGTATATCCTGAAGTACTTCTTTGGCTTCAGGATCCTCCAAGCACCTTAAATACGGTCCTGCAAGAGATTTCTTGTATAAAACGTTATTTATAATAGTGAATCGTGATACCTTCATCCTAAATGCCTTAGGATTTTCATTTCCGGGGATGTGTCCCTCTTTGAGATATTTCACAATTGGAGCCGTCCAGGATTTAGGATCCTGCTCAGGATATTCCGCTCCAGGATCCTGAATACCCGCTACTTCTTTATCCTGAGGATTCGTTGCAGGATATAAGACATGTAATATTGGTATTTGGGTCCCTTCCGGTATCGAGGTATTCGATTAACTTCTCACCCTTAACTGCATAGGATCCATTAAAATGATTAGTAATTAATAATGAGTCAACATATACTTGTAAATTTTTGATACTCATGCTCTTAGCCAACTCTACTCCTGCAATTAAAGCCTCATACTCTGCTTCATTATTAGTAGCAGGAAATTCACACCTAATAGCCTGGGGTAATATGTCCCCCTGTGGCGATTTTAGTAGTATTCCTAATCCTACTCCTCTTACATTAGATGCACCGTCAGTATATAATGTCCAGGATCCTGAGGATTCTCCTAGCTGTTGAACTTCTAGGTCTACCTCGTCCTGAATGTCACTACTAAAGTCAGCCACAAAGTCAGCTAAAGCCTGAGATTTTATGGCATTTCTAGGTTCGTATACTAAATCATAAGCACTCAACTTTACTGACCACTTGGCCATCCTGCCTGACATCTCTGGTTTCCTAAGCACATTTTTGATAGGATAATTTGTTTTAACATGTATCCTATGTGTCTCGAAATAATGTCTAAGTTTCGTTGATGCCATGACTAATGCTAGTATCAATTTCTCTAAATGAGAATATCTAGTTTCAGCATCTAGCAAACTTTTACTGACATAATAAACAGGATATTGCTGACCTTCATGGTCTTTTATAAGAACAGC
Organism: Helianthus tuberosus; assembly: GCA_030545235.1. Taxonomy (NCBI): domain Eukaryota; kingdom Viridiplantae; phylum Streptophyta; class Magnoliopsida; order Asterales; family Asteraceae; genus Helianthus; species Helianthus tuberosus. The sequence goes on from CM060393.1 coordinate 33,652,631, forward strand.
ACTTACAGCATTCCCTGATACAGCAAGGTACAGGGATAGTGGTTCACCATTTTCAGGCTTCATCAATAGAGGTGCGGTTGATAGATATCGTTTCAAATCCTGCAGGGCTGCTTCATGCTTTTCCCCCCATTCGAATCTTTTGTTCTTCTTCAGGATATCATAGAAGTCTTTGCATTTCTCCGATGATCTTGAGATAAACCTGTTTAGAGCTGCTACTCGGCCTGTTAATCTTTGTACGTCCTTCATGTTTGAGGGTGATTTTATATCCAGGATAGCTTTGATCTGCTCTGGGCTTGCTTCTATCCCCCTTTTTGTCACCATATATCCAAGAAACTTTCCTGCCCCCACTCCGAAATGGCATTTAGCAGGATTCAGCTTAATGTTGTATTGATCCAGGATATCAAATGCTCCCTTGATATCCTGGAGGTGATCCTCAGCCTTTTTAGATTTCACCACCATATCATCTATATATACCTCCATGGTGTCCCCCAGTTTGTCTTTGAACATCATGTTTACCAATCTTTGGTATGTCGCACCTGCATTTTTCAGACCAAAAGGCATAGCTGTATAACAATAAATACCCGTTGGTGTCATGAAGGCAGTATCCTCCTGGTCAGAAGGTTCCATTTGGATCTGTTGAAATCCTGAAGATGCGTCCATGAAAGTCAGCATTTCATGCCCGACAGTGGCATCTACCATTGCATCGATGTGGGGAAGAGGAAATGGGTCTTTAGGACAAGCTTTGTTCAAGTCTGTGTAGTCCACACAAACTCTCCATTTCCCATTTTTCTTCTGTACTACAACCACGTTTGCTAGCCATCTTGGGAATTTAACCTCCCTGATCATCCTGGATTTTAATAATCTCTCAACTTCCTCCTGGATAATTTTGTTCCGCTCAGGAGCAAATTTCCTTCTTTTTTGCTGCACAGGCTTGAAGGATTTATCAATTCCAAGCTTGTGAGTGATAATATCTTTGGATATGCCTGTCATATCCTCATGCTTCCATGCAAACGTAGACATCCTGCATTTCAAAAAGTTAATTAATTGTTCTCCAATATCCTGAGGGATATTGGTCCCTACGAGCACCGAAATATCGGGATTATCCTGGTCCAGGATAACTTTCTTCACATCCTGCTCCGGATCCTCCACGATATCCTGGGCCCGTGTCTTTAATTGCTATGCTGCACTAGGTTTGGCTGAGGATTTCATCGAGGATGAGTAGCATTCTTTCGCCTCCTGCTGATCACTATCAACTTTGACTACTCCCCAGGGGGTAGGTATCTTGATGCATTGGTGATATGTTGATGGCACGGCCTTCATATCGTGAATCCACGGTCTTCCCAGTATGATGTTAGTGCAGGATAGAGAATCCATCACACAGAAACGTTGTATCGAGTTGACTCCTTCAACGTATACTGGCAACTTTATCTCTCCCACTGTGTTTCTAGCCTCTCCACTGAATCCAACAAGCACGGTAGACTTTGAAGTGATATCCATTGGAGATACATTCATTCTTTTAAGCGTCTCTAGTTGGATTATGTTGACGGAGCTGCCATTATCAACCAATATCCTGCGTACAAAATGGTTAGCCACATATAACGTTATTACCAGAGCATCATGGTGAGGATCCTGGACAGTATCCCTGTCATCAGCATCAAAAGTGATCACTTTATCAGTTGTGAGGGTCGTCATCCTGACAGGTTTGTCTCCCCTTTCGGCCTTGGCTTCCTTTGCATGTCTCTTTGCTGCCGAATACGAAGTTCCACAAATGTCGGATCCCCCCGAAATGAAGTTGATTATCTTGGCATCCGCGGGAGGTGATGCTGCTCGTTCAGGATCCTTCTCAGTATCCTGACCCTTATTCTTTTTTCTTCCTAAGAGATCTTTCAGATATCCCTTGCTTAGAAGATAGCTTATTTCTTTCCTCAGAGCAATGCAATCCTCAGTCACATGTCCGAAATCTTCGTGGAAAGCACACCATTTTGACTTATCTTTCCAGTCAGCCTTTTGTTGATTCTTTCGAGGCCACCTAGCCTTGTCTCCTAGACCCTGCATAGCATACATCAATTCAGGAATATTAACAGAAAAGCAATATTCGGACAACTCAGGATATTCTTCGGGATCCTCATCTTCGACAGCGTTCACTCTTTTGTTTTCATTTCTACTATACGGCTTAGGCCGATATGATTTAAACGAGGATTCTGACTTCCTATTAGTTGACTCATAAGTGTTGGATGAGTTCATCCTTTCTTGCATCTTTCTGTCATCTTCCAGACGGATATATCTCAAAGCCCTGTTACGAGCTTCGTCGAGATTCCTGCAGGGATTCATTACAAGATCCTGATAAAACTGAGAATCCTTTTGTAATCCCATCTTGAAAGCTTGCACAGCTGTTGCAACATCAAGATGTGGGATATCTAAGGATTCTCGACTGAATTTGTTCACATAATCCCTCAAGGATTCCTGAGGCCCTTGAGTTATCCTGTAAAGATCACTGGTTAGTTTCTCAAAACTCCGACTACAAGAAAATTGACTGTTAAATAAATTAACCAAATGAGCAAACGAAGTAATTGAGTGAGGAGGAACGTTTAATAGCCATTTCAAGGCCGATCCTGTTAGAGTAGAACCAAATCCTTTGCACAAGCATGCTTCCTTGAGCTCCGGAGGGATAGGGTTAATCTCCATTCTTTCCCTATACTGAGCAATATGCTCCTCAGGATCCGTAGTTCCGTCGTAAAGCTTCATATTGGGGGTTTGAAATCTCTTTGGGATCTCAGCATCACAGATAGGATATGCAAAACGAGATATCTTGTGGCTGTCCTGGGACACTTCTGGGATCGGCTGGACCACCCCAGGTACACTAGATATCATGTCCTTCAACTTTTGAAGTTCCCTAGTAAGTGCTGATGTTACACCTGTATCCTGCAAAGATCCATTATTGTTAGTAGCATGAGTATTATTATTATTTGACACGTTACCCGTTGGAGGGTTTTGCCCATATCCTGAAGCATATCCTGAGCTCCTCATGGTTGACATCCTGACCGAGGAGGGTATTTCAGGAGTATGATTCTGAGGAAGACTGGGCACGATGTTCCCCCTGTTATCCTCGGTATACACAGCTGAACTAAAGTTCAACGCTCTGGGGTGTAATGGAGTGACATTGTCCTCAGCAGATCTGCTCGAGCCAGACTTCAGGAGTTGTATTTCCCTTAAAAGCATTTGGTTTGTTTCCTGTTGCTGCCTCATTTGTTCCTGCACACTTCCAAATAAAGTTAAAATTTCATCATTAGAAGCTAAAATGGGAGCAGATCCCTGGACACTCCGAGTAGGGATAACATCTTGAGATTGTGTAGAGGCTGGCATCCTTGGAAGAGGTGGTGGAAGCACCGAACCGGTAGTAGCAGAATTCATAGCAGACACAGTAGAGGAGCTCATGTTTGATCTTGAGGCCATTGTGGACAATGTAGCAAAAAGTTTTGAAAATAGAAAGCCGATTAGCGATTTCATAAAAATTTTTAGTAAAGAGAGCACCACTTGCCCCACGGTGGGCGCCAAATTGTTTTGGTCAAAAATTACCGAAGCAATTAAGTGATCAAATTAGTTAAGTGAGGTAGTGTGCTAGAAATATGTGTGAAAAATGTGTTAACCAAATTAGATATGAAAACAGTTTCAGGATACGGCTTAGGATATAGAGCTGTATCTATGATCAAACAATGAGCAAAAAAGTAAAGGTGGACACGTGATGTACGAGGAAAGCCCTTGATCAATCTAGATCGCCGGCATAAAACCTCGGGAGCTGAAAATCGCAGCTGCCTTGTTCTTCTATTGCTTCAAATATCAGGATACAGTGCAGGATATGATGCGGATCAACTAGGTGTTACAACGTGATTTGATTACAAGTGTTGGTGTGTAGTGATTGCTAGAAGCTAGAGAGCAAAGTGTGCGAAAGAGAGTGTGTGGAAAAAGTTGTGTTTGCCTATGATCCGATCGCTCCCATTTATAGTAACAAAAACTAACAAACTATCCTATTATTCCGGGATACTTTGGAATATTCCATTCTGAACGTTGGGGGACTGCTTTTACTTGTTTTCCACGTGCTCATTGACTATAAAACCGGGTCTTCAGCTCATATGACCGTTAGCATTGACCAGCATCTGATATTCTCGCGGAATATGCCTTTCTTCTATTCTGACCGTTACAAGACCCATTCTTCCACCATCAACGTCCATTTTTCAACCACCTTGAGCGAATCTTCAGGTAGATCAAGTCCTTTAACGTTGGTACCTTGCAACCAAAGAAAATCGTTAATAGCAAGCAGGATACCCCCAGAGGATGTTATCAATATCCTGGTTCAGTATCCTGGCCGCAGCATCAAGCATATAATATCAGGATATGCTTAAGGATATAAGCTCGAAATTCCACCCATAACAGATACCAACCTGTCACACCCCGATATTTCCACATATGACCGGTGGGCCCGGCGGGGAGTATCGTGACGTAGTTGATATCATCATAGTCAATACACAAAATATAATAGCACAGCGGAAGTCATGGTGAATAAACTATTACAAACCATATTGTCTGAGTGTTCGAGTTTATGAATATACAGACTGGAATGTAATAAGATCCACATGCGGATCATAAATGTACAAAGAAACAAAAACAACAGACTTCAGGTATCTCATGGATTTGCAAGATCCTCTAATGATACCCTATAGCTCCAGCCTATTTACGAGAGGTACCTGTTAATCAGTCTTTAAGAAGATACGTCAGTTTACACTGGTAAATACAATTAACTGACTCTTTTGAAAACATTTATGAAAATTGATTTAGGTGCACATGGCACAAATCTTTTATAACTTGGGACAATTATTTAATATAATCTTGTATACAGATTTACATGTTTGTCTTACAATTGGGGCCGGTTGGAAGCCAGTCGTGATTAACCGACTCACCACTTATAGAACCCACAAAGGAGTTATCCCCAACATGTGGGTTTATATAATATTTTAGCATTTGCATCTGTCAGGTGTATGCCTACACCCCGTGCATAATGTAACACCCGTTCTTATAAATCAAGGTTTAACGTATATTTTGCGAAAATAATCATGTAATTAATGATTATATATACATCGGAAATACGGGTTTGTTAAAAACTTTTACAATTTAAGTGATATACATAATGTGATTTAAATTCGCCGTTTAGAATAACGACAAAACAACGTTGCGGAAGCTTTGTTTAATGTGTGTTCGGTTCTTGCTCGATGCTCGATCTTCATCCGGGACTCTCGACATTCACCTGTGATCAAAACCAACTTAAATGTCAGTTTTGATAATTAATTAAACTAATACAACGGGGAAATTAGGAAAATCCAACATGGATATCTTAAACCCAAAACAAAAACTCATTTCTGACCTCCACCGTAACTTACGGTGTCACCGTAAGTTACGGTGGCCTCTGTGTTTCAATTATTCAACCGTACAACAGTAGGCATTTACCGTAACCAAATCATGTCCACCGTAACTTACGGTGGCACCGTAAGTTACGGTGGCCCCTGCATCATTCCTTTCCTTTTTGCCGTTTTTGACACGAAAACTTTCGTATCTTTCAATCCGCTCGTCCGTTTAACCTACCGTTTCTTCCTACGTGTTTGTAATTTGATTCTCCATCATATGGAGTTAAAATCTAACATCCGGTTTAACAAAATTTCAGACTTTTAAGTCTTTGGCTTATTACCCTTTTTGCCAACTTTTGACCCATTCGTGATTTCAGCATCAAACTTGTGTATTTGACCTTTATATCTCATATACTTCTTCAACTTAATGTTATTTACCATACTAGATTATAATCCCTGGTTTATTACACAAATTAAACCCGTTTTCGTTTGTATGCTTATTTTGACCCGTTAAGGGTATTTATGCACTAAGGTCCCATAACATCCCTTTTATACTTATCTTAAGGATTTAATCTACCAAAACACTTATTTCCAACAACCTTTAAAGGTCGTTTGCCCGGTTTACCCAACAAGGGCATTTTAGTCAACTTTAGCCCCTCATTTACGACGAAGGGCATTTGCTACTTATTTGACCCAAAAAAAATGTATGTTTAACCACAATCGTATTTATACGTACCTGACTCGAGTCAACCTAGTGACCCATTTCAACACCTTGCTTTTATTACCGATATTCTATGGCGACGCAATTATCCAAATTACTATTCGCTCCTGTAACACATGACTTGACCACCACATTAGTTGATTTTGTCAAATGACGTTATTCCCACCATTTGACCCGTTCGATCTATATAACCCAACATTTTCATATGTAACAAAAACATGGTTTTTATTTACAAATCACACATCCGAACCATTTCGGATTTTCTCACTAGATCCCTTTCTTTCTAAAGTCAATTTCCTATATTTTTAACCCATTCGGCTTATGCTATGGGTGTCCTTTGAAACTTATTTTACTTTAGTCAATACTTGACTAAATTTCCATTTTTACCCATTTTCCATTACTAGTTACGCTATAAGGTAACTTTAAGAAAACTCTTAAACTATTAACCAATTCATGAATGGTTTACCATTTTGCCCTTTTCACCATTAATCATGGTTTAAAATGTTTCTATTCGTTCCAACCCAATTCGTTTCGTGTTGGAACCTATAATTCGAACCAAATCCTTTGTTGTATTTATCGCCTATAAAATAAACACGTATACTACAAGTAGGTGTAAGTTTTACTTACCTTGCATCCGAAACATGCTTTTACTTCTTATTTGCTTCGTTTGACCCGCTTCCTTTCCAAGCCTCCACCTAGCTTGTCAAGCGTCAAACTATCATCATAATTCGTAAGATGGTTAGTTTAGTCATTTTCACTTACGACTATTCCATCTTACAAACTCTATGTCGGAACTACTATCTGACTTTAATATTGGTTTCTTTGACTTTCGATAGTCAACTAACTTCAATCATATTACACGCACAATAAGTTCAATCAACATCAAGTTTAGAACCCATATTATTCCGTATTACACGTAGTTAGTCGAGTTAGCCAATTACGCGTTTCTTTCATCATTTCATTATGTCAACATTCATTCGGGCATTTTAACAAACACCTAATGTGCATAATATCACTTATTTACTAACTAGTTCATAACTAGTTATCTTTACCAAGATTTACCTCAACATATTCAAAACTCTAAGTCTAGTGTTCATGAACTACATCAAGAACTTATATCATAACCTCAATATTCATCAATCTTACATTCTAATCTGAGTGTTCATCATCTTAACATAAAACCCACTTAGTACATAATAGGGTAATTACCAAATCCTTAGTTTTGACAACAATTCATCAAATTTTCTGCTAGGGTTTGTTTCTAAACCAAGATATAATCACAATAACACTCATAGATTCAACATTCATTCCAAAATTTCTACTAATTAAACTTTACCCAAAAATCAAACATCACCGAATCTGAAATTGCAACTTACCTAATCTTAGACAAGTGTAGGTGATCAAGATTTTTGATTCATGCAGCGATTACATGCCCAATTCACCCTTCAATTGATCAAATTAGATGAAATAAGGGTTTGGGGGTTCTTCCCCTCTCCTGGTCGCTCCCATCCACGCACACACTGATGTGTGTGTGTGTGTTTGATTTATTTTATTTTTTATAAAAATCTTGTTTGGCCACTTATACATAATCAACCCCTTTAGTTTATCTTTTTAGACTATTTGCACATCAAACTAACTTCTTTCATTTAATTACAAGACTTGTACTAAGTTATTTATTTCCAAGTTACTTTATCTTGTTCACAACCCGTTTTATTTTAAGTCCCGTTAAATCTCGGGCCTTTTTATATACTTTGCTTTCTCAAAGTATTTCTCCTCCTTTTGATATATATTAGATTTATTTATTTAAATCCTATAATTTACCGGGTAAGTTTTATCACTTACTGTATTTTACCCGTCGTGTAGTGTTAACGTGGTTTGATTACCAAACCCGTTTTCGGGGTGTTACAAGTCTACCCCCCTTAAAGAGGTTTCGTCCTCGAAACCTTTTCTTACATAATTCATTGAGTTTAAACTCAATGTATTTGAGCCGAGAATTCTTTTAAACATTACTTATACTTTTATCCAATTGTTAGTATTACCAGAAAAGTATGGTAACATCTTTTTGGTTATTATTTGTCTACGTATCTCATACGACACAGTGCAACTCGGAATAACGTGATCTCGTTATTTCCACTAGTTTAGTTGCTTAGCGATATTCATCACTTTCATATACTATCGAATTCTTTATGGATCCGTTACTTTGACCCGTTTAAAAGGTTTTTAGTGAAATCTTTCACTTTTAGCAACAATTTCTTTTGTTTTCAAATTCATTTATTCGGTTCAGTTATACCGAATCCACCTCTTACAAGCAACCAACTTACTTAAATGACCTTAACCGGTCTCACTAACTAGACTTATTAGTCCAGTTGCTTGTTACCGCTCACTTGGTGATAATGTGATTCCACTTCACATTGCATTTCTTGACCGTGATCGTGTCACATCATGTTTAATTTATATCAACCTTTCATTTTCGAAAATACCACTTTTTCGAATATATCGTCTTGCACCTATCGATGTTAAGACCCATACTCTTTGATATTTGTTATTTCCAAATTCGTCTTATAGTATTCATATTTGTTAAAACGTTGTTTCTTACTAAAACTGAATTTTAGTTTAACATTTTTCCTTTTAACTATGTCAATTACTCATATTAAGGAAATTGACAACCCATAATTTATTCTTTTCCGTTCTCATTTTACGTGGGGAATCATGACTAGTTCCCTTGCTTTACACTATTGACCCGTAAGTTCTTTCACTTAGCCTCATAGGCTATTTCTTTAATTTTTTTTTATCAAAATTTATGTTTGCGAAAATTCTTGTCATCTTTTAGTCATGACTCATATTCCGAGTCTTTTGACTTTCTATTTCGCGTTCCTGTTTCTCAGTCTACGTATGCGTTTAAATCCTTACCCACCAACCGGGTGTTTTACCGAAGTCGCTATTATTGCAACCCTCCCGGTATGCATTAAGACCTCGCTTCAATCTTACATTCCGACTTTGTCTTTAAGTTTGACGTTTTACAAAAACGACTCGTTAAGGGACATATTTTGCATTTTCCGAGTTCGAGTGTAAGTACACTCCCTCCCAATACTTGTCTAAATCATTTTACAAGCTTGCGTTTTCTGGGTTCGAGTGTAAGTACGCTCCCTCCCAATACTTGTCTAAATCATTCTACATGCTTGCGTTTTCTGGGTTCGAGTGTAAGTACACTCCCTCCCAATACTTGTCTAAATCATTTTTCATGCTTGCGTTTTCTGGGTTCGAGTGTAAGTACACTCCCTCCCAATACTTGTCTAAATCATTTTACATGCTTCTTTGTCCCTTCACTCGGGCTCATTATCCTGATGTAATACGCTTCCGTCACTCGGTTGTGCGTTTACATTATTATCAAATATTTTGCTTATCCGATTCATTTGGGTACTTTTTAATTAGTCCCATTCACTCCGCCCTTACTACATCAGATGTAAATGTGTCCGCCATAAGAAATTCATGGTTTCATATGCCACTACTTACTTGGCCAGAGTAAGCGATTAACACATGACACACATGACCTTTTTATAGTTTTCACATCACGCCCTATGTAAGTAACGCCTCTATTTGTTTCTTTTGGAAACAATATCCCGAATACTTTCTCTATTCGGATTTTTCCAAGTTTTTCAATCTACATATGCAACTTTCAATTTCTAATTATTTGTTGCATATTACTATTTGTGCGATTATTTAAAATGTGCACCTGGTAATGTTTGCCCCAACGGGCGTTCCTTGCCATTAACCTTGTTCGCGGTCGTTACGCGATTTAGTCCTCGGTGAGCATGCCCCTCTCGTCATACTTCGGACCGTTCCTCTATCATTTCCTTAATTTGTTCAACTCTTGTCATCTTTAAATGCAAGTGTCCTTCAATCAAGATATTCACAAAAGTTAGTAATATCAACTTCAATAATCGCCTGTATTATAATACAAGGCTTTTTCTACTGTACGCGTCAACGCGCGTATTTTTTGTCAACTATATCAATCATTTAATTGGGGTAACGTGTATTACACGGTAACCCTATATGTTGTCTACAACACTTTAATACGCTAGACCATTAGCATACATGCACTTACCGGATTTGCGATCAAGCCTCGAACCGAACACTATTCTTTGTCAAGAGCATAAGGTTTAAGTCCAAGCATGGTTCCTCCCCACCATACTCGAATCTCTTAAACCAAGGCTCTGATACCAACTTGTAACACCCGTTCTTATAAATCAAGGTTTAACGTATATTTTGCAAAAATAATCATGTAATTAATGATTATATATACATCAGAAATACGGGTTTGTTAAAAACTTTTACAATTTAAGTGATATACATAATGTGATTTAAATTCTCCGTTTAGAATAACGACAAAACAACGTTGCGGAAGCTTTGTTTAATGTGTGTTCGGTTCTTGCTCGATGCTCGATCTTCATCCGGGACTCTCGACATTCACCTGTGATCAAAACCAACTTAAATGTCAGTTTTGATAATTAATTAAACTAATACAACGGGGAAATTAGGAAAATCCAACATGGATATCTTAAACCCAAAACAAAAACTCATTTCTGACCTCCACCGTAACTTACGGTGTCACCGTAAGTTACGGTGGCCTCTGTGTTTCAATTATTCAACCGTACAACAGTAGGCATTTACCGTAACCAAATCATGTCCACCGTAACTTACGGTGGCACCGTAAGTTACGGTGGCCCCTGCATCATTCCTTTCCTTTTTGCCGTTTTTAACACGAAAACTTTTGTATCTTTCAATCCGCTCGTCCGTTTAACCTACCGTTTCTTCCTACGTGTTTGTAATTTGATTCTCCATCATATGGAGTTAAAATCTAACATCTGGTTTAACAAAATTTCAGACTTTTAAGTCTTTGGCTTATTACCCTTTTTGCCAACTTTTGACCCGTTCGTGATTTCAGCATCAAACTTGTGTATTTGACCTTTATATCTCATATACTTCTTCAACTTAATGTTATTTACCATACTAGATTATAATCCCCGGTTTATTACACAAATTAAACCCGTTTTCGTTTGTATGCTTATTTTGACCCGTTAAGGGTATTTATGCACTAAGGTCCCATAACATCCCTTTTATACTTATCTTAAGGATTTAATCTACCAAAACACTTATTTCCAACAACCTTTAAAGGTCGTTTGCCCGGTTTACCCAACAAGGGCATTTTAGTCAACTTTAGCCCCTCATTTACGACGAAGGGCATTTGCTACTTATTTGACCCCAAAAAAAATTTATGTTTAACCACAATCGTATTTATACGTACCTGACTCGAGTCAACCTAGTGACCCGTTTCAACACCTTGCTTTTATTACCGATATTCTATGGCGACGCAATTATCCAAATTACTATTCGCTCCTGTAACACATGACTTGACCACCACATTAGTTGATTTTGTCAAATGACGTTATTTGATGCGTGGTTGGAAACAAGTGATCGTTATCGTATAACTTGATGATTTTATGTACGTTTTAAGTTCGGATAGCCTACTTTTAATCTAAAATATGTTTTGTAGGTTTGACAACATTAAGGAGCTTTTTGGGAGCTTTACGAGTCATCGGGTCAAATAACGGTGCACCGGAACGCATTACGGATCAACTGGAAGCACAAAATGGAAAAACGAAAAAAGCACATCAGGAGAGCCCGTCGGCGACGGGCATGCTAGCCGTCGGCGACGGGCACCAGAAAACCACTCCGGAACTTTACTTTCTTGGATGCTTTTCAATGATTGATAAAGTCAATGTTTGGTAAAAATACGGGTTTTGAGCATATGGGAGGTTATTATATTTGACTTGGAGAAATTTTGGGAGCACTTAATCAGCTCCAAAGCTCAAGAACTTTCAAGTCTTGCATAGAGACCATCAACAAGATGAATCAAAAGTCTTCAAGGAACACTGCTCCATGTCTTGAGGAAGTAGTGAAGGCTCCAAGTTCTTCCATGGCTATAAATGAAGATCATCATCAAGGAAGAAAGACACCCCGATATCCAGGTTCAAGTCCAAAAATTCACCATTACGTACTTACAATTTTCACCATCATCTTCTTCAAGCTATCATCTTGCACCAAGAATACTCTTCATTTTCTATCCGTCAAGCTTCAAGATGATGTTCATGGTGTTTTGTTCATACGGTGATCAAGCTTCTTTATCCATAAGTGGCTAATCATCTTGGTTTCACCCCGGTGTAGGTAGTTGCTTAACTTATGGTTTTGAATTGTTCTTGCTTCAATTTGTGACAATTTGTGTGTGATTTTAGAAACCTTTGACAATAAGCTTACATTTGTTTCGTATTCATAAATTGTCGAGCGATGTTAAAAGTTATGACTTTATGAAATGGTTATGTGTAATATGCGTTGTCTTGGTTAGGATTTACATGTTTTGATAACAAAGTGCATTCTTGTCCGTTCATTGAAGCGTTGATAGTTATTGGCACCTAAGTCATAGTACACTAAATCCGTTAATTGTATGCATTTAAGTTGAAGCCTAAAACTTGTAGAAACCATAAGTTAGCAATTACCGAAACCGGGTGTGATTCCTTTACTTATTATTGGTTAGAAACTAAATATTCATTACAATTGTTAACTAGGAGTTGTTATCCAAGTAAGTATTCATATTTAACCAAAACGAAACTTTCACAAACTAGGCACCTAGCTCAGTTGGCTAGGCGCGCGAAAGGGTGCGGCCTAGACCCGGGTTCGAATCAGGGGACGGCTAATTTCACCATTTTTTGTATCTCATCAGTTTAGTTAATTTGGTTCAACATCTTTTCAACAATGAAAAATTATAAAAACAAGTTAGCAAGCTTCATAAATTGTGACAACCATTTTAGTTTTAGCAAATCCATTCGCAAACCACATACACTTCGTGGTTCTACCCCTTGCTACCACTAGCAATTTGTTAAGGGTAATTTGGGCATATAAATATTATCTTTGATTGGAGCGCGACAATCCGATCAAATTTTGGCGCCGTTGCCGGGGAGTTCGTGCGCTTTGTGTTTGGATAATTGTATAATTTTTGTGATTAACTGTTTAAAGTGCTTTGTTCTTTTTGCTTTTTTCTCTATTTTTCTTGCTACGCGGGTGTGTTACTTGTGCAGGTTACACTTACAAGTAGTGCATGCATACAAGGAATTCCGGTAGAACCTCACCACTAGTGTTCGAACCGGAGGTTGAGCGTTTAGTTCGAAGAAACTTAGCCACTCGGTTAGAGGCAACACTTGCTTCTAATCAACCCAACACCAATTCACCATCTACACCATCCGTTGGTCCTAGTCAAATGGAACCTCAAAACCACAATAACAACCAACAACCACCCACACCACCATTTCAAAACCTTGACCCACAAAACCCGTTACCACCCAACTTAAACAACCGAAATGCTCACACCAACCGTGGAACTAACCAAGTTCATGGCATTCCCATGAATGAAGCCCATTTTCTCAATCTCAACGAATTGAGGAACGCCATTCCCGATGACGAACCACCTAGTGTTCCCGATTATCAATCGCCGGAGCATGTGAGTGTTCATACGGAACATTCGAATGACGGGGGCTATTATGATGACGAAGATTGGGGGTACGTGAACCAGGGCAATATTTACAATAATCCAAGATTTGAAGGTGAGGAGTTTGACTATCAAAATGCCAATTATGTGGGGAGGAATGATGGGTATGGAAATAACCGCCAACCACGAAACGAAAATCAAAGGAACTGAAATGATGGGTTTTACAACAACAATAACAACAATGGTAATCCTAATCGGATTCCTCGTTCCGTGGGGGGAGGTTATCAAGTAGGTGACCAAGGTGGAAACCGAAGAGATGATCGAAGAGGTGATAGAAGGGATAATCGAAGACCGGTCGACCAAGAAGTTAACGGTCCACAACGTCATCAACAACCTCCACGGGGAGTGAATGACCGTTTTCGACCGGTAGTTACCGACAATGACTCTCCTATAGTGTGTGAAAGGAGAATGTTTGATTGCAAGCCTCATTACATCAATATACTTCCCCACTTCAATGGGAGGTCTAATGATGAGCCGTACACACACTTGGCTGAATTTTCATCCATATGTAATACCATTGGTGGGCACAACTTTGCATTAGAGGAAGTCAAACTTCGCTTGTTCCAATTTTTGTTAAAAGACAAGGCGAAGCAATGGTTTCTCACACTTCCGGCAAATAGCATCCGAACATGGGAGGAAATGCAACAAGTCTTTCTAGATGAATACTATTCAATGTCGAAGTCCGATGATGCACGGGATGAAATAAGGTCATTTCGGCAACTATCGAGTGAACCGTTACATGAAGCATTCACTCGATTCAAGGAATTAATGCGGAAATGCCCACATCACCAAATAGAAAAGTGGGAATTGGTGAAGTGCTTTGTACGGGGGTTGGATGATGCTACTTGGAATCGCCTCGAGTCAACAAGCAATGGGACTCTTTTGAGCAATCATGAAGATGACGATTGGGAATTTCTTGAGCGGATGAGCAAGCGCTCAAAGGAAAAGGAGTCGGCCGATAGAGCAAAGAAGCATCCCGTTTCCCGTTCGCTTCCCGATCTTGACTCAAAGGATCGGATTTCTACCTTAGAGCGGGAATTGGCTCGTATGAAAAAGAAGGAGGTGAATGCGGTCCAATTCGCGGTATGTGAGGATTGTGGAGAAATTGGCCATAGGGCCGATCAATGTCCAACGGGGCCTAGTGAGTACACCGAGGAAGTCAACCAAGTGTTCGGTGATAGAAAAAATAATGACATGAATTCGAACACTTACCACCCGGGATTGAGAAACCATCCCAACTTCCGATATGGGAACGCCGCAAACCAAATGAACCCGAATTTTCAACCGGGTAATCAAAGCGGGTCATCATATCCTAATCGCCAAGGTGGTAACCAAGGGGGTTATCAACGTCCTTACAACCAAGGGTACCCAAGTAGAGAGAATGCTTACCAAGGTAGAGATAATAATTATCAAAGTGGGTATCAAAGAAATTACAACAACCAAGGCGGTAATGGAAGTGGGTCAAACAACCAAGGGGGTGGCAATGATTTGAATGCGAAGTTGGATGCTATGCTTTCAATGATGCAAGAGTCCAAGAAGGGGAATGAGATTCGGGACAAGGCACATGAGTTGTTAGCGAAACAAGTAACCCAACTAGCGGAGGAAATGGCTCAAGTGAGGGGAAACGGAGGAAAGCTTCCAAGTGACACCACGGTAAACCCCAAACATCAAGGGTCAAGCTCAAGGAACACACGTGAGGTACCAATTAATAAACTTACTTTACGTAGTGGTCGAGTAGTGGATAATGGTGTCAAAACACCACCACCCCAATTTGTTGAAGGGGTGGTGGAAGATGTTAGTGAGGATGAAAATGAGGATGGTCAAACGGGTAAAAATAAAAATGACTTGAAAAAGAATAATAACACTCCCGTTGTGACCATACCCGTCCCTAAGGCTAAGGATGTGGAGGCTAATACCGCCCCTTATCCCGAAGCATTGAAGGGACCCGTGAAAAAGGTTGTAAACAAAAGAGGTCCACAACAAGAAGAGTTGTTGGAGATTTTCAAACAAGTAAAAATAAATTTACCTCTTTTGGATGCAATTAAACAAGTACCATCTTATGCTAAGTATTTGAAAGATTTGTGTACTCAGAAGCGAACTCATAAATTTCCAAAGAAATTAGATTTAACCAATAATGTGAGTTCGATTCTTTTGGGTGCACTTCCACCTAAGCTCCAAGATCCGGGTGCGCCTATCATTTCAGTTCAAGTAGGTGATTTTAAAATCAATCGGGCACTTCTAGATCTTGGTGCTAGCGTGAGCATTTTACCGGGTAGTTTGTATGACCAATACGAGTTCGGCCCCCTTAAGCCATCAAACACCACCGTGGTGTTAGCCGACTTGACACCCAAACTACCCCGTGGAATTGTTTCGGATGTGATAGTAAAAATCGAAGATTTTTACTATCCGGTGGACTTTTTAGTACTTGATTATGTGGCCAAGGACCCAACCAAGCAACCTACGGTGATTTTGGGTCGACCGTTCTTAGCAACCGCAAATTCTCAAATTGATTGCAAAAAGGGAACGGTTGACATGACATTTGGAAACCGGAGGTTGAGGTTGCATGTTTTTTCCGGACTTATGAACCCTTCAGTTGATGATGAATGCTATATGGCGGACATCGTTGACACGTGTATACCTCTTTGCGATACAATCGTGAACGGGGAAAACACAATGGAGGATTGCTATATGTTTGACAGGTCACAGGTGGAAATGGAAAGGAGCATGGATGAAGAGATGAAAGAGTTGGAGGTCATGACGGCACAAGAAGGAAGACCCACTTGGACACACCACGTCGAAAGTCTTCCGGAAAGCATCGATACAAAGTTGAAGCCATCATTGGAAGAACCTCCGTTGTTAGAGTTGAAAGTGCTACCCAAGCATCTCAAGTATGCTTATGTAGGTGAAGGCAACACACTCCCGGTTATCATTGCATCAAACTTAACCAAGGAGCAAGAGGAGCAATTGATGGGTGTTTTGCTCGCCAATCGGGCAGCAATTGGATGGACCATTGCTGATTTGAAGGGAATTAGTCCTTCGGTAGTGATGCACAAGATCATCACGGAAGATGGTATGAGTCCTTCTCGCGACACACAAAGGAGACTAAATCCAAACATGCGAGAGGTGGTCAAGAAGGAAGTACTAAAATGGCTTGATGCGGGTATCATTTACCCGATCTCGGATAGCGAATGGGTGAGCCCAACACAAACAGTTCCTAAGAAGGCGGGTATTCAAGTCGTCACAAACGACGCAGGTGAAGAGGTAGCCACTCGGCCGGTAACCGGGTGGCGTATTTGTATTGATTATAGGAAGTTAAATGCTGCAACTTCCAAAGATCATTTCCCTTTACCATTTATTGACCAAATTGTTGAGAAATTGGCCGGACAAAAATTTTATTGTTTTCTGGATGGTTATTCAGGTTACAATCTAATTGCTATACATCCGGAAGACCAAGCAAAGACTACCTTTACTTGTCCATACGGTACCTTCGCATTTAGGCGAATGCCCTTTGGACTTTGTAATGCCCCCGCCACCTTCCAAAGGTGTAGGACGAGTATCTTTTCAGATATGGTAGGGGAGTCTTTGGAAATCTTTATGGATGATTTCTCAATATTTGGGCCATCATTTGATACATGCCTTGACCAACTCGAAAAAGTTTTGAAAAGATGTGTTGAGAAAAATCTAGTTTTGAGTTGGGAAAAGAGCCATTTTATGGTTCAAGAGGGGATTGTATTGGGGCATGTCATCTCGAGTCGTGGGATTGAGGTGGATAGAGCAAAAGTGCAAGTCATATCCACTTTGCCTTATCCTACAACCGTTAAGGGTGTTCGGTCATTTTTGGGACATGCGGGGTTTTATAGGAGGTTCATAAAAAGCTTTAGTGATATAACAAAACCCCTATGCAATTTGTTGTTAAAAGATAAAACATTTGATTTTGATGAAAATTGCCAAAACGCCTTTAACATTTTGAAGAAAAAGTTGGTTGAGGCCCCAATCTTGCAATCACCGAATTGGTCTTTACCATTCGAAATTATGTGTGATGCAAGTGATTATGCGGTAGGGGCCGTATTGGGTCAAAGGGTAGACAAGAAACCGGTTGCCATTTACTACGCAAGTAAGACTCTTTCGGATGCACAATTAAATTATACAACTACCGAGAAGGAGCTACTTGCGGTGGTATATGCGTTGGATAAATTCCGTGCTTATATATGGGGTACTAAGGTCATTGTATATTCTGATCATTCTGCAGTTAGGTACCTTATGAACAAGAAGGATGCAAAACCGAGATTAATCCGATGGGTTCTCTTGCTACAAGAGTTTGATTTGGAAATTAGGGACAAGAAGGGAAGTGAGAATGTGGTTGCGGACCACTTGTCTCGGTTGCTTGTGGAGGAGGATTATTCCCGTGAAGAGATCAATGAAAACTTTCCCGATGAGCAAATTTTAAAAGTTGACATATTACCATGGTATGCTAATATCGTTAATTATTTGGTTACAGGTGAATTGCCGGCTCATTGGGATAGAAGAAAGAGGTTGCACTTCCTATCTAAAATCAAGTACTACACGTTGGAAGAACCGGACTTATTCAAGTTTTGTCCGGATCAAGTAGTTCGAAGATGCATACCCGACGAGGAGATCCTTAGTGTCTTGATTCACTTGCATTCATTTGCTTGTGGGGGCCATTTTAGTGGTCACAAAACCGGGCACAAAGTGCTCAATAGCGGTTTTTATTGGCCGACTATTTTTAAAGATGCTTTTAATTTCGCTAAAAACTGTGTAGAATGTCAAAAGTTAGGGGGTATATCAAGAAGGGATGAAATGCCCATGCAACCGATCCTCATTGTAGACATTTTTTATGTGTGGGGGATCGATTTCATGGGTCCATTCCCTAATTCGCATGGCAACTTATACATCTTGGTGGCGGTCAATTATGTATCCAAATGGGTTGAAGCAATTGCCACCAAGACAAATGACCATACCGTTGTTTGCAATTTTGTACAAACGAATATAATTTCTAGATTTGGGATTCCTCGGGTAATCATTAGTGATGGGGGATCTCATTTTAAGAATTTTAACTTCGGCAAACTCTTAAAACGGTATGGTGTTGACCATCGAATCGCGACCCCTTACCACCCACAAACAAGTGGTCAAGTGGAAGTTTCCAATAGGCAAATAAAAGAAATTTTGCAAAAGACTATTCGACCCAATCGAAAGGATTGGTCAACAAAGTTAAACGACGCTTTATGGGCTTATAGAACGGCTCATAAAACACCTATTGGAACAACACCTTATCGCTTAGTTTATGGGCGAAATTGCCATCTACCGGTTGAACTTGTACATCGTGCTTGGTGGGCTATCAAAGAGGTTAACATGAAATATGATGATGCAGGAAAAGAGCGAAAGTTAAAACTGTGCGAGTTGGAGGAGCTTAGAGAAGAAGCGTATGAGTGCGCCTCGAAATACAAAGATGATATGAAGAGGGCACATGACGCCAAGCTGAGAAAGAAAGAATTTGAGGTTGGCCAAAAGGTATGGCTTTATAATTCAAGGCTCAAGTTCTTTCCCGGAAAGCTCCGGAGCAAGTGGATGGGACCCTATGTGATCACCCGGGTCGGACAATTGGGTGATGTTACGATCAAGGACCCGAAGGATGGGTCAAAACAAACGGTAAACGGACATCGCTTAAAACCGTTTCTTGATGGTAACGAAAACATGGACAAAAACAGA
The DNA here is from genome assembly GCA_030545235.1 of Helianthus tuberosus. Lineage (NCBI taxonomy): Eukaryota > Viridiplantae > Streptophyta > Magnoliopsida > Asterales > Asteraceae > Helianthus > Helianthus tuberosus. The sequence continues at coordinate 33,672,075 of CM060393.1, forward strand.
GAATCGGTAAGCTTTGTGGTAAGCATTCCGATTTAGGAAGTCAATTAAAAGGACTTGTACCATTGTAGTTAGAATTGTATATAGTTTTAATTTTTTTTTGTGTATTTTAGATATAATCGTTCTCGTTTTCTACTAATCTTGTTTGAATGTGTGAAGTCCAAATATACCGAGTGAGTTTTGAAGACGTAAGGTATGTTTTTAGAATTTATTTGTGCATTGAGGACAATACACGTTTAATTTAGGGGGTGGTAGAATCGTTACGATTTTTCGTATGTTTAATTTTAATTTTTAAGCTTATAATAAAAATCACAAAATTTTTTTTCATAATTTTTAGGAATTTTTATAGTATAAAGTCCCTTTATTAAAAGTCCATAATTTTAAACATATTTTTCGAAAAAAAAAAATTGAAAAATTAAAGCCCGTCGGCGACGGGGCTTCAAGCCGTCGCCGACGACCTCGGGAAATAGCCCGTCGGCACACAATGGTCGTATCCAGGAAGTTAGGCCGTCGGACCAAAATCAACAAACCACAACCCGTCGGCGACGGGTAGGGTCCCCGTCGGCGACGGGCAACCAAATTCACTCCGGGCTGAATTGTTTTTCGGTGCTAAGACTCGAACCCAATCTCATTTTTTCTTCATAAAACATGTTCTAAACCCAATTTTGACCACATAAATCAATCCACATTCACCCCATATCAGTCAACACTCCTAAAATCCCTGCCTACACTCACCTACCATTATCATCTTCACCAAAAACCTTCAAGAACATTCAAAACTTGAACTTCTCATAACTCCTTCAATCCTTCACCAAATCATCCGATTCTTGGGTCCATTTTGCGTATTTTTTCGAGAGGAACAAAACCCCCAACACGGTTTGCATCAATTCTTGCTAGTGTGCAAGATCTCTGGACGTGTAATTTAGGGTTTTTGAAAGGGTGTTCATCAAATTTCTTGCTTTCATCTCTTTCTTAGTTCCTTGTATCTACAACATCAAAGGTATGGATTTCCTTTAAAAATTATGTTTGAGTATCATATGTGTATGGTTTTTCTTCCGAAATTTTAGACTTGTTTGTTTAAGAGTAGGTTGTTTAAACAATGTATGATGATCTAGCATGATTTTAAGTTAGATTGGTTGTTTTGGATGAAATTTGAGCATGTTAGCCATAGTAAAGTGATTACACTTGGTATGAACATGATTGAACATGAAGATGATGTTGGAATTTTGTTGAAATTATAAGAAATTGTAAGATTAACAAGAAATTGATAAGTTTATGACAAAATAAGCAACTTTGGAAGTTTAAAATGGCGATTTTGCATATGCTTGTTAGTTAAAAATTCAACATCATACATCATGTTCAAAGTTTGAGGATTTAGTAAGGTTTGGGGTCATGTTGATGATTTGTTGTTGTTGTGATTATAGTTATGGCCGGTGGTGGAATGAAGCAAAAGACCATAGCACAAGGTTCATCAGCTGGGGCAGGGTCTTCTTCAGGTTTATTACCGAGGAAATGGGAGCAATTAAGTTCCATTGAAGAAGGTGATCCGAGACTATTTCGACAAGACTGGGAATGGGCAAAGTATCGAGATAGTCAAAATGCAACGGTATGGGATAATGAAAAGAACAAACCTCTATCCAGGTACAATGATAGGAAGCTAGAGGCGAAACTTTGGAGATGGAAGATGGTCACCAAAGTTAGTACTTCAATTCTGGAAAGGGTGTTGTGTGAAAGGGTGGTTAATGTGGAAGAATTCAAGCAAATCGGAATCACCCAAATGTTTGAAAGGTTGGGTTGGGAAAGAGTGCTAGACTGGTGCGAAGATAACACTTCGCGAATTTACTTATCAGAAGTTTGTGAATGGTTGTCGACATTGCGGTTTGTGGATAAAGATAAGCACCCTTCTGAATGGAAATTGGTCGGGAAAATAACTCGAGGGACAATGACTATGTCCTTCGAATCAATAAACTGCATCGCCCGTTTTGACTCATTGGGGGGTGCAAGCATATGATTATCCGAACATGGAAAAATTTGTGGATAGTCATGTGAATGAAACCGACCCGGATCAGATGACCGCGGTTCTTTTACCTTACCATGACGGAGGAGAAGCTAAAAGGAAACACATGTCGATTGAGGGAAAGATTCTCCAAGGGATTTCTGTTGAGAACATTTTGGTGAGGTTTGGTGATCGTGGAAGTGTTAAAGCAGGTGACTTTAGGGTGGTGCATTCTTTGATATATGGAACCCCTGCATTGTCATGGAGACACATAGTGATGATGAATACGTGGAATACTCGGGAGTCATCCCAGAGGCGTTTTATTCCATACGCACGCCTCATTAGTGCCATGATTGTTCAACAAAACTGTTTGCCTCCGAATTCGCTTTGGGTGACCAAACCCCTTGAGGAATTTGACCAATCATCAATAAGAAAGAATTGGGGAATAACTGTAGAGCTGCATGGAGACGATTACGTAGTGACCGACAAATTGGGTCATAGGTACGACTTCCCTGATCCAAATCCTTAAGGGGCTGGGGGAGATGAAGAGATGATGGAAGAAGAAGAAGAAGCTGGGCCTTCTGGTCCCCGTCAACCACGACGAAGGTACATGAGGCCACATAGAGAAATCAATGCAGATGTGGCTAATTTTGTGAAGCAACGACGGGTACCAACGTATGGGAACTTCACCCAGGGGGGAACAAGCAAACTATGACAATATTTCGGCTTGCATAGGTGAAGGCCGAGAATACAACCGAAGGAGAGAAACTTGGGAAGGATCGGAAGGAACTTACTTGCATCAACAATGGGATTCCCAAGCGGCCTATCGTGAGCGAATGGATAAATTCATGGAAGAGCAACAAATATAATAAGCGCTTCAACGATCGCAAATGGAGCATTTGATGCAGTTGCAAGAAGAAGATATGGCTCGAAGGCGGGCATGGGAAGAAGCAGAGGAAAGGCGGCTAAATGAAGCAAGAGAAATGGAGCAACGTCGATGGAGAGCTTTAGCTATCTCTTATGAAATGGCTCTTAATAACGCCAAGGTGCTCCACGATCAAGAGCGCCACCAAAGAGACCTCCTAGTCGGCCTTCCATATGCCGAACACTCGGGGTGGACCAATTACCCCGACCTTCCCCATCCATTGGGTCCATCCGACCCGATTCCTCATTGGCCCGAAGCGGTAGGTTCAAGCTTCATCCCCATTCCCTACCAACCACCACCACAAGGAGAGCAAAGCCCGCTCGAGAACTTTCGGGAGATGTTTGAATCTCTCACTGGTTATTCATACCAACCGAACCCGCCAGTTGATCCTAACGAACGATATCAGCGGTAAAGGTGTGGTATGTTTGTTTTTGTTGTTGTTGGTTATTTTATTTTGTGTGCTTTATTTTCATTTCGTTTGTTGTTCCACATAAATAAAGGTAAAATAATGCATGGCTTGGTAATGTGTTCATAAAAATGGTAGAACTAGGTAACTAACAAGTTTTAATGGTTGTGAGAAGCATGCTTCTACACAAGGGTTAGAATTTGTAGGTACATGATGTTCGTGAGACAACTATTTTTATGAAGTGAAGAAGGAGATATGAACATCAAGCAACAAAATCAGGTGCATGCGTTTCCATTTTACCTTGTTTCTTAATAATAAGTGGATTATTTGTTAAATGTTTGAAAGCCGGGGTGAACTTTGGGAGGGTTAGTTGTGTCACATCCCTTATGCGTTTTAAAACTCTAGTTCTTACACATTGAGGACAATGTTTGCCTCAAGTGTGGGGATGGGGGAGTAGTAAAAGATTTTAGATTTTGACCCGTTCATTTAAATACTATACATTGAGGACAATGTTTACCTCAAGTGTGGGGATGGGGGAGTAGTAAAAGATTTTAGATTTTGACCCGTTCATTTAAATACTATACATTGAGGACAATGTTTACCTCAAGTGTGGGGATGGGGGAAAATTTCAAAAATTTTTCAAAAGTTTCTTGTTTCAAAAGCAATCTTAAAAGCACAAGTAGCTAAGTCAACGAGGGATGGCACAACCCATTTGGTCTTTTGTCATGGTCAAGTTCAAACTAATAACATGAAGGGTATTTAGCGGGTGGTTATTTGGGAATAATTCGTCTAAGGAACTAGCTTTTGATGCATATCACATATCATACCCTTATACGTGAGGTTTTGAGCCACTTCTATATCATAAAAAAATACATGTTTCATTGTTTGAGTGGACCACTAGTCGCGTATTGTAGAACTTGCAACTTTTGATACATTTGAGACCATAAACCAAATACGAGCACGAGAATGATTAAGGCATTAGGTGAACCTTTTCCTTTTACACCATTTTTATACCCTTACCCAAAAAATTATCCCCTAGTAGCCAATATTGAGCCTAAACTTTCGTTTGACAACACCCTTAGCCCATAACCATAAGCGTTTTCGTTTAAACCCGTGTGATGGAAATTCGATTGTTTAGGAGTCAAGTTTGTGTATTGTTTGTTTGGTTGTAAAAAAAAAAAAAAAAAAAAAAAAAAAAATCATTGCCTTATAGTTGATGTTTGTAGTTTACTTGAGCTGGAATAGTTGTGTTGTAATAAAAAATCGAAATTTTCATCACCTTTGCCACTTAAAAATATCCTATTCCCTACCTTTAGCCCTAGCCCCGTTACAACCCTTTCAAAGACCTTATGACTTGTGCTTAGTATTCGTGTTCGGCGGTGGAGAATGATTGAGTTGCAAGCCTATGCGGGTACGTGTTCTAATCGGTTTTGAGCGATTAATTGTTGAAAGGCTAACACATTACATATTAGCCAATTGTTAAGCCGAGTGGAGAGAACATTGTGAGGGATATGTATGATTTGCTAGTTTCACGGGCGGGTTAATCTTGGATAACCATTGTATATGTGCATGTTCACGTTATCGTTAAATATGTTGAAAATGGTAAAAGGCTTGAACTTTTGTATGACATTAGACCTTAACCTTTGTCTTGGGAATGGGAAGTGTGTTCATTGTTCGACCCACGCAAAAGTGAAAAACAGATTTGCTTGAGGGCAAGCAAAAGACAAGTGTGGGGATGTGATGCGTGGTTGGAAACAAGTGATTGCTATCGTATAACTTGATGATTTTATGTACGTTTTAAGTTCGGATAGCCTACTTTTAATCTAAAATATGTTTTGTAGGTTTGACAACATTAAGGAGCTTTTTGGGAGCTTTACGAGTCATCGGGTCAAATAACGGTGCATCGGAACGCATTACGGATCAACTGGAAGCACAAAATGGAAAAACGAAAAAAGCACATCAGGAGAGCCCGTCGGCGACGGGCATGCTAGCCGTCGGCGACGGGCACCAGAAAACCACTCCGGAACTTTACTTTCTTGGATGCTTTTCAATGATTGATAAAGTCAATGTTTGGTAAAAATACGGGTTTTGAGCATATGGGAGGTTATTATATTTGACTTGGAGAAATTTTGGGAGCACTTAATCAGCTCCAAAGCTCAAGAACTTTCAAGTCTTGCATAGAGACCATCAACAAGATGAATCAAAAGTCTTCAAGGAACACTGCTCCATGTCTTGAGGAAGTAGTGAAGGCTCCAAGTTCTTCCATGGCTATAAATGAAGATCATCATCAAGGAAGAAAGACACCCCGATATCCAGGTTCAAGTCCAAAAATTCACCATTACGTACTTACAATTTTCACCATCATCTTCTTCAAGCTATCATCTTGCACCAAGAATACTCTTCATTTTCTATCCGTCAAGCTTCAAGATGATGTTCATGGTGTTTTGTTCATACGGTGATCAAGCTTCTTTATCCATGAGTGGCTAATCATCTTGGTTTCACCCCGGTGTAGGTAGTTGCTTAACTTATGGTTTTGAATTGTTCTTGCTTCAATTTGTGACAATTTGTGTGTGATTTTAGAAACCTTTGACAATAAGCTTACATTTGTTTCGTATTCATAAATTGTCGAGCGATGTTAAAAGTTATGACTTTATGAAATGGTTATGTGTAATATGCGTTGTCTTGGTTAGGATTTACATGTTTTGATAACAAAGTGCATTCTTGTCCGTTCATTGAAGCGTTGATAGTTATTGGCACCTAAGTCATAGTACACTAAATCCGTTAATTGTATGCATTTAAGTTGAAGCCTAAAACTTGTAGAAACCATAAGTTAGCAATTACCGAAACCGGGTGTGATTCCTTTACTTATTATTGGTTAGAAACTAAATATTCATTACAATTGTTAACTAGGAGTTGTTATCCAAGTAAGTATTCATATTTAACCAAAACGAAACTTTCACAAACTAGGCACCTAGCTCAGTTGGCTAGGCGCGCGAAAGGGTGCGGCCTAGACCCGGGTTCGAATCAGGGGACGGCTAATTTCACCATTTTTTGTATCTCATCAATTTTGTTAATTTGGTTCAACATCTTTTCAACAATCAAAAATTATAAAAACAAGTTAGCAAGCTTCATAAATTGTGACAACCATTTTAGTTTTAGCAAATCCATTCGCAAACAACATACTCTTCGTGGTTCGACCCCTTGCTACCACTAGCTATTTGTTAAGGGTAATTTGGGCATATAAATATTATCTTTGATTGGAGCGCGACAATCCGATCATTATTCCCACCATTTGACCCGTTCGATCTATATAACCCAACATTTTCATATGTAACAAAAACATGGTTTTTATTTACAAATCACACATCCGAACCATTTCGGATTTTCTCACTAGATCCCTTTCTTTCTAAAGTCAATTTCCTATATTTTTAACCCATTCGACTTATGCTATGGGTGTCCTTTGAAACTTATTTTACTTTAGTCAATACTTGACTAAATTTCCATTTTTACCCATTTTCCATTACTAGTTACGCTATAAGGTAACTTTAAGAAAACTCTTAAACTATTAACCAATTCATGACTAGTTTACCATTTTGCCTTTTTCACCATTAATCATGGTTTAAAATGTTTCTATTCGTTCCAACCCAATTCGTTTCGTGTTGGAACCCATAATTCGAACCAAATCCTTTGTTGTATTTATCGCCTATAAAATAAACACGTATACTACAAGTAGGTGTAAGTTTTACTTACCTTGCATCCGAAACATGCTTTTACTTCTTATTTGCTTCGTTTGACCCGCTTCCTTTCCAAGCCTCCACCTAGCTTGTCAAGCGTCAAACTATCATCATAATTCGTAAGACGGTTAGTTTAGTCATTTTCACATACGACTATTCCATCTTACAAACTCTATGTCGGAACTACTATCCGACTTTAATATTGGTTTCTTTGACTTTCGATAGTCAACTAACTTCAATCATATTACACGCTCAATAAGTTCAATCAACATCACGTTTAGAACCCATATTATTCCGTATTACACGTAGTTAGTCGAGTTAGCCAATTACGCGTTTCTTTCATAATTTCATTATGTCAACATTCATTCGGGCATTTTAACAAACACCTAATGTGCATAATATCACTTATTTACTAACTAGTTCATAACTAGTTATCTTTACCAAGATTTACATCAACATATTCAAAACTCTAAGTCTAGTGTTCATGAACTACATCAAGAACTTATATCATAACCTCAATATTCATCAATCTTACATTCTAATCTGAGTGTTCATCATCTTAACATAAAATCCACTTAGCACATAATAGGGTAATTACCAAATCCCTAGTTTTGACAAAAATTCATCAAATTTTCTGCTAGGGTTTGTTTCTAAACCAAGATATAATCACAATAACACTCATAGATTCAACATTCATTCCAAAATTTCTAGTAATTAAACTTTACCCAAAAATCAAACATCACCGAATCGGAAATTGCAACTTACCTAATGTTAGACAAGTGTAGGTGATCAAGATTTTTGATTCATGCAGCGATTACATGCCCAATTCACCCTTCAATTGATCAAATTAGATGAAATAAGGGTTTGGGGGTTCTTCCCCTCTCCTGGTCGCTCCCATCCACGCACACACTATGTGTGTGTGTGTTTGATTTATTTTATTTTTTTTATAAAAATCTTGTTTGGCCACTTATACATAATCAGCCCCTTTAGTTTATCTTTTTAGACTATTTAAACATCAAACTAACTTCTTTCATTTAATTACAAGACTTGTACTAAGTTATTTATTTCCTAGTTACTTTATCTTGTTCACAACCCGTTTTATTTTAAGTCCCGTTAAATCTCGGGCCTTTTTATATACTTTGCTTTCTCAAAGTATTTCTCCTCCTTTTGATATATATTAGATTTATTTATTTAAATCCTATAATTTACCGGGTAAGTTTTATCACTTACTGTATTTTACCCGTCGTGTAGTGTTAACGTGGTTTGATTACCAAACCCGTTTTCGGGGTGTTACACATAAGTCGTGGCCATTTTCAATGAAATGAGCCGAGGATATCCAGGACATGGTCAGATTAACCCCCAATGTTTATGTTATCAAACAAGACATATTAAAACGGGTTATGCAAATTTATTAATCACCATCTGATTAAATGATTTCATACCCGACCAAGTGGTATTATTATAATACCATATCCCAAGCCCGTATAAGGGAAAATAAGTTAAAAGTATTTACCTGATGCTAGCAGTAAAATCCTAAAGCGTTTTGAAGGCACCTTCTACCGGAAGCTATTTAACCTGTATAGAAGGTTTATTAACCTATTAGGATGCTAATGGGTCTTTACTTTAGTCAAGGACTTAGACCGGCTAGTTAGAAAGAAACCTTACGGTTCTAAACGCTAGATTAAGCGGAGACCGGAATAGTATGAGATTTAGACCCGACAAGCTTGGATACTTGTATAATATGGGTAAACTAAACACATTCTGGAAATTGAGGATTTAATGAAAAGGTTTGACCCGTTTCAACTATTTTATGTAAACTAGTCACATAAGCCGATCCGAACGCGTAAATGCGTAACGGGTAACCAAATAAATTATATACAGGTCTTAATCGTTATTATGCTCAAAATATGTTAATACATCAGTAAGGTATTAACATATATGCCCAAAAACTAATTTAAACCAAAATAAGTCCCATAAGGGCATTTTGGTAATTTTAATGTCCATAAAAGAGTTTAATTATGCAACTGAGTTTTAGGTCTGATTAAATCAATAAAAACATGTATTTTTATAAGTTATAACAGTAGGATACTTTATATATGTGAAAATTATCTTATATAGCCAAACTATGTCCCGTAGGGGCATTTTGGTAATTTTTACATTAGCTTTAAAGGTCAAAATAGACTTCTGAGTTTAAAAACTTTGACTTACTGTTTAATTATATAAATTAACTTAAAACATCAGTGGGTACTAAGTTTTATATGTCAAATATGGTTTTAACTCAAACTAGGTGCTTAAAACGCTTAATAGTCAGTTTAAAGGGGTATTGGGGTTAAAACAGGAAATCTGAGTTTTTGATTAGTTTATAAAGTTCAAAATACTTTATTTGTCATATGAAATCAGTAGCAAAAGGTTTGGCACTAAAAAGTTATGTAAAACTCATTTTATGCATGAAAAGGGTAAAACCAACATTTACCGAAATTAAGCTATAATCCTAAGTTATGCTCAGCCAAAAAATAATTAAAAATCTTTAAAAATCCCAAAATATTATTTTACATCAGTAGGTATGAAGCTTGGTGTCAAAAATCGGGTTTAGATTGGCTTCATACTAATTACGTCATTTAAATAACAAAAAGGTCCTTAATTACGCGATTGAGCATAACCTCAATTCTAGACCTCAAATTGATGTCAAAATTTTAGGACATATCTAAATATCAGTAGTAAAGGTGTTAGTCCAATCACATTGTTAAAAATCTCAGTTGTATGTAAAAAGGGCGTTTATGGCATTATTAAGCATAATTACGATCAAGTGCATATAATTCAAACCACTAGGCACCATGCAATATAACTCCAGAGGGTTATACTACTAAGTAATGTGGTCCTAATGGAAGCTTAAAACATGGGAGAATTAGGCTTAAACGGGTCAGAACTGAAAGTCAAAGCAAAAGTCAAGCTTTTGCGACTTTCGGTTATAAACTGACCTTAGACTATTAATTGTCGGGTTAGGATTGATAAAAATGTTTTAATATTAATTACCAAGTCATTAGAATGTTAAAATATAATTTAGAACCTTTGGTTTATTAATTTTAATCATTTGCAAATATTCTGTCCAGTTTGACTTTTTGTCAAACTACTTTGACCCGACAATTGACTAGTCAAACGAGATAATTGGGAGGTGCCCTTTTAAGGGTTAATCACCTACACTAATGTGGTCTTATAACCACTTTCGATTTGATCAGTGGTTAAGCCACATGTAATTAAAACGAAATTCAAACTAATTTTATGATAAGTTTGACTTTAGAGTAATTAAACTAAATTAAACAACTAAACAAGTAATTAGAGGCTTACTTAAGGTCCTAGCAAACTTTTCTACACTTCAAAGTCTTCTCCTTGTCCTTAGCAAGCTCCAGATGTTGTTGGGTAGCAATTGTTGCAAATGTGTGTCAAGAACACATGAACTAAGCTCTCTTATATAGTGAATTAAATGATCAAGGATCACTTCCAGGTGTTATTGGAGGCGCTGAGATCGACCCAGGTGTCCAAGCTACTGAATTAAACCGACTTACAGCTCCCTAGGTCGACACAACCTAGACTAAGGCGGTGTAACAGGCCAAACCCGCACCTGCAGGTGTTTTTCTGATCTGGGCATGCTGAGGCGGGCAGCGTAAGACTTTAGGGTGTCTTACGCGGGCCGCTTGGACCAGTTAAACTGGCAAAACAAGTTTCCTTGTTGGCAGATTCAGTCCCTTGACGTTTTAACCCCTTTTAACTTTATTTTTGGCCATAGAGACCCTTGTAGTTAATTTCTTGAGGCCCAAGGATGTACAAACAAACTTCGTTAGGCTCGAGTTCGTTAAATATCACTATGAAAGCAAGTTTCGTCAAGTTGACACTTTTGGCCCAAAGTCTTGAAAACATGCTTAACGATATCGAAACCACGTGAAATTTATACCACTTATTCTTAAGTGTATATTTGAATGTTTCGAAGCCTCGGTTTCATTAAAAGGTCACTCAGAGGTCAGAAACGACATGTTGACACGTTTAACCCTTGTAATTTAATAATCTTCCGATTATTTTCATAAACGGCTTCTTATATCAAATCAATCACTCGTTTAAGAATATATTCATCATGGAAGGTCATTCAGAGGCACAAGTTTGGCATGTTGACACTTTTAGTCCCTGTGGTTTCATAGTTTCACCGTTTGACAACTTTGGTCCTTCGAACTAAATCTTTCACATGTTTAGAGTTTAGGACACGTGTCTATACCTTATTGGACACGTTTTTTTACGTGGTGTTACAGTATTGCTTGATAACATATAACATTGGGGGTTAACGACCGTGTCCTGGATATCCTTGGCTTATTTAAAAAGCATAAATGGCCACGACTTAAGCACGAGGTGTAGGTATACACCTGTGTGTTGCGTATGTAAAAGATATGCTCATTTGCTGGGGTGACCTGCCGTGAGTTTATATTCGTGGTGTGTTGTTTAATCTGGTTTGGTTTATCTATACCGGCCCTAAATGTTGGACAAACGTGTAAATCTGATACAAGATTGTTATTAATATAATTGTCCCAAGTTATAAAAATATTGGTGCCTTGTGCATTTAAATCAATTTTCATAAATGCTTTCAAAAGAGTCAGTTAATTGTATTTACCAGTGTAAACTGACGTATTTTTCAAAAAGACTAAGTGACAGGTACTGTACGTAATTGGCTGGGAGCTCTAGGCGTTTGTTAAAGAATCTTGCAAGTTCTGAAAGCTTAAAGTCAGTTGAACAATATTTTATATTTCTGTTTTAGATCCGCATGTGGATCCTCTTACAACCGTTTGTATAATATTTATTTATACTTTGAATTTCGGTTTGTAATATTATTTTCTACCAAGACTTCCGCTTTGCATTAAACTGTGATTATTTGACTATGATGATATCAACTACGTCACGATACTCCCCGTCGGGCCCACCGGTAATACGTGGGAATATCAGGGTGTGGCGATTAACTATCCAAGAGTTTATTTAAACACTAAAAGGTATTTTTATTAAATAAACATGGGGGAAATTATAAGCAACCAATAAATATAATTTATGGAGAAAATTATATATACGATTTAAATACCTTAGTTGGTGTGTAATACGTGCGTATTATGTGTATGTATTAGTGATAGGAAATACAAACCAAACGCATAAATACCTTTCACAAAAGCAATACATGAATACTTGAAAATACACCAAATACATATACATGAACCACACATATATCACAACCACGAACGAACAACCGGACAAAGGATAAGCGGGCGAACGGACATCGGACGACTTAACTTATAACCATATGTACTAACATGACAATATATATATATATATAAATATTCGAACCGACACAAAATATATAATAAACGCTCTATCGAATGAAGCGCGTCGTCATCGGCAACGTTCACCCTAGTGTCTCGACACGGAGCGTGCATACACCACGGACGACATATTGTCACTTCCGACACGAAAACAGACATACTTGGCACTACGACGAAACTCTTAAAAATAATATATATTTATCGACAAGAGAAATATAAATATATGTTAACACTTATAAAAATCCGGAAAGTATAAAATGAATATTACTAAGTGTAATATACATGTGAGTATACAAGTATAGTAATACGTGTAAAATACGCTCAAAATACACTTGTGAAAGTATAAGAATACTTGGACTTATAATGGGCTAGAAAAGGCCCATTTCCCTAAAATACTTATAAAAGCCCACTTACAATACTAACATGGGCTAGGCCTAATAACGTATAGAACTTGGGCTAGGCCCAAATGCCATAAATATGGATTAAGCCCAAAACACTAAATTGTGGACAAAGCCCAAAGTAAAATACATGTATATTTTTATAAATATATAATGTAAAAGTACATTATAATATGGTATACCTACACGTATAATACGGTATACCTACACGTATAAATACTGTGACAACCCGAACTTTTAAGGTCAGTATCTCTTAGTCACGCGATCCTGTTTCTCGTTATTCTTCTTTCACATTCCTTACGACGATAAAAATTAATAAACACTTGTGACGGTAATGATGTTACTAAATGTTTAATACGTACGAGTATGTGGATGAGTGTGTATAGTGGGCCGATTACTTGGATTTTATTTATCCACACACCAAAATCATATTGGGCCGAGTGAAGCCCAAGTAAACCAATGGGTTGTTTTGTTTGGGGGGTCGGTTATTGTAGGATATAAACAAGGAATTACGTAGATTATGAGCACAACACATTCAAACCCTATATCTCTCAAGAAAACAAACCTTACTCTCCCTTCAAATTACGCACGACAGTGGAGCACACCCCCCCCCCTCTCGTGAGATATCCTACTGTTATCAAGGATCTTGGTTAGTAAATCTTAAGTGTTAAAGCTATGATTAATTATTAGTTGATGACATGTTCATGTATAATCTTAATCGTTAAAATTATTGCTACATGTTATAAGCACCTGGCCGTTTCTTGAATTTAGGTTGAGTAATGATGCATGAGCCAATCGGCTATTGATTGCCAATATTAGATTTTATTATGCTAATAATATTGGTTAATGATGTGTGGAACAATATGACATGAATCTGATTAATTGTTATTCGATGATATGGAACTGGTAACATAGGTGTATTGGTGATTTGGTATTGCATAACTATGTTGATTGAATAAAAGTTGCTAAGTAGATGTTGGGCTGCATTCAGGAACAGTGGGTTAATCTTTGGATTATGCTACATCGGCTTGGGCTGGGAAAAACAACAGGCCACACACATATACACTAAATAAATTAAGATGGGCCGGTCATAACTGGGCCTGTTCTGCTGGGCCATTCGAGGTAGCTGAAACGTAAACAGTTTTGGGGCCGGTGGTTTGGGTCGTACACGCTAACTGGGCTGCATGAATAATTAGACGTATATTGATATGATTGGGCCGCATATTCTGTTTTACTCGGGCTGTAGGTTTCACTAGTGGACCAATTGTTTTGCACTGCCCACTATTATGAGTGCTATAATGAATTGTCAGGTTGTTGCTGTCTTGTATGCATGTCTTATGAAATAGTTGGTGACCCAAATGAAAATTGTACATTATGAGATGATTTTATGATATTGAATATATGAAGTGTTTGCTTGAAATACTAACTGTCAATGGAGATGGGCTCGGTTGGTTTGGGCACAAAAGGGATGGCCACAAGTTAATTATAAGGAATATATTATCAGCACAGGTTGCACCAAGTTTAGGTGAACCATTTACCTAGTTAATTCACATATTTATTTGTATTGAAAAGTTAAGTGTATGAGCCTTGTAAACATGAAATCTGGGAGTGAATCTGCTTTTGAACCAACTTCATGCTAAGTGACTACTTGATGATATTAGACCGATGTGTCAACTGATTATGAATTGAACCATATGAGTGCTACTTGTGCAATAATTAAGAGGTGTGTGAACTAGGAATACATAAATTGATGGCATGTAAAATATGTGGGTTATGTGCACTTGAAACTAATAGTTGTCGGTACCCATGATAGGACGTGTTTGAACAACTGTTAATCAAGTAGATAATCTTACCGAGCAAACCTAAGGTGAGTTCACTGCTCTTTTCCAAGCATGCATCCCGGGGAGGGATATCGGATAACATTCCGGGGAGGAACGTCAGGTTAACGGGATGTTTGTTATTACACTCATTGTCTATCACATAAGACCCCTTACATCTACCGATAGTTGCCGGGGAGGCAACGAGGTTATTAGTTGATAGCGCTATTAGGTTTGGCACCCTCACACTGTACCAGGGAGGACGGGCGTGAACTAATTTCCTTAAAGCATGACCAATGTTTTGATAGAGACATTGGGGATGGGCAAATACATCTTGTAGCAATTGCGGTAATCGAGTTAATAACAACATCAAATCAAATTGTTAAACTGTTTTATACATATATCTGGTAACTAAACTCGTTAACAAAACTTTGAACTCACCAGCGTCGTCTGACACACTTGTTTGCATGCTTGTAGGTCATTAGATGTCTTGCATTGGAACTTGCTGTCTGGAGTAGCTGGAGTGGTCATGGGTCGACTGGAAGGATTCGTGTGATTGATTATTGACAGTATACATTGGTTTTGAACAATTTAACTTTGGTTTACTATTCGCTTCCACTGAACATGTTGGTTTTCATTTAAACTTGTTGATGGTATTTTTATTAATAATTGAGAACTTTATTTTGAAACTTGTACGGGTTCAATGTAATTAGTGGCTCGTTGTTGGTACGTCACACGCTTAACAGGGACTTTCCCTAGGTGGTATTTTGGGGGTGTGACAGTTTGGTATCAGAGCCACTGGTTATAGTGAACTTGGTTTTAAAACATTTTTATAAAACCAGACTATAACCGAATAACTACGAAAATCGACCATGATACTTAGCTCCAGATTATGCATTACTTGTTTAGTAATCACACACTCACAACTTACATGAAACGACATACTAGATGTTATGGTGATTTGATAGTATAATACTACTCTTCGACTTTTGTGAATCATAATCCTGTAGTACCCTCTGCTTTGCTATTTGAATGCGGGGAGAAACTTCTAGCACAAGTTAAGAGGCACTGAGATAAGCATGCAAACTGCTTTATTATTATGGTGCACACATAATAATAACGTGAGGTGCATGCAAGTCCCAGTGAGGCTTAACGAGCGTGAGAAGGGTTCTGCCCTATTGTGTGTTAACTTGGTAGTTTGTAGATTTCAACGTGATACTTGATTTTTACCCCGTTTCGACTCTTAAATTTGTTCCCTCTCCTTATATAGAATCATGAGTGGACGAGGACATGGACGTGGTCACATCGCGATGACCCAAGCTGAGCTGACAAACTTAATCAACACACGTGTGGCTGAGGCTCTGGCAGTCTACCAAGCTGGTACGAAATGTGCCAAATACTCTTTAATCTCGTGTCACATACGCAATT
The DNA here is from genome assembly GCA_030545235.1 of Helianthus tuberosus. Taxonomy (NCBI): domain Eukaryota; kingdom Viridiplantae; phylum Streptophyta; class Magnoliopsida; order Asterales; family Asteraceae; genus Helianthus; species Helianthus tuberosus. The sequence continues at coordinate 33,688,124 of CM060393.1, forward strand.
CTTACCCCTGAGTTGTATTTTCTTTCGTCCATTAGGTCAACCAGTGCATCAAAACAATCCACCTGCCTGTATGTTCAAGATGTTCATGGACTATAAGCTACAAACCTTCAGTGGGACCGAAGGGGCTGTAGGACTCCTGCGATGGTTTGAGAAGGCAGAATCGGTATTTGCAATGTGTAACTGTCCTGCTGGTGACAGAGTGAAGTATGCTACGGGCACACTCGAGGATGGTGCCCTGACATGGTGGAATGCCCAGGTTCAGATGTTGGGTATCGAAATGGCAAATGCCACCACTTGGGATAACTTTAAGGAGTTGATAAGGGAGGAGTATTGTCCTCGTGATGAGGTTCAGAAACTGGAGAACGAGTATTACAATCTGAAAATGGAGGGATCTGAGATTGAATCATTTACGAGGAGGTCTAATGATTTAGCAACTTTGTGCCCTAACCTGTCTCGACCCCTACATCGGTGAATCGAGTTGTATCTCAAGGGTTTAGAACCAGCTGTTAAGGGGTACGTTACTGCTGCAAACCTAGACAATCTGCCCCGTATCGTCCGTTTGGCACATAAGATTACTGACCAAGAGGTCGAACATGGCAACTTGCCGCCACGTGTTTCTGCTACTACCTCGACTGCTACAGCTACTACACCTGCCAGTGATAACAAACGCAAGTGGAACGATACTGAAAAAGCAACCAATGCAAGTCAATCTCAGAAAAGGCATGATAATAGCCACAACTGCAGTTTCAATCAGTCTTTTTCAGTTAATCAAGGCCAGGGCAGGAATCAGAATCAGGGCTCTTATGTTGGAAAGAAGCCACAGTGCAACAAGTGTGGCTATCATCACTATAGGCAGTGTGTCTGGATTTGCCGTAGATGCGAAAAGGTGGGCCATGAGGCCAAAGACTGTAGAGCCCTACAGCCAAAGCAGTAGCAACAGCAAAATCAGCAGCACCAGCGACAGCAAAGGCAACAACCTCAGCAGAATCAGGGTTTTAAGAAAGGGTGTTTCCAGTGCGGAGATGAGGGCCACATCAAGCAGGATTGCCCTCAACTGAATCAGAATGCCAATAATAACAACAATGCTGGGAACAATAACAATAGGAACAACAACAATGGGGGCAATGGGGGAAATGGTGCACACGGGAGGGTGTTCACTATTGGAGCTGGGGAAGCCAGGAATGATGATAACGTAATGACTGGTACGTTTTCGATAAATGATTTATTTGATTCTGTTTTATTCGACTCTGGTGCCGATTGGAGTTATGTGTCCTTGGAGTTCTGTCGTCAATTAGGGTTGACTCCCACACCTCTTGTAAATAAGCATGTAGTAGAATTAGCTGATGGTAAATCGATAGAGGCTTCTCATGTTCTGTTTGGTTGTAAACTCGATCTCATGGGTCAAGTGTTCGACATTGACCTACTCCCTGTTACTCTTGGAAGTTTTAATGTGGTCATTGGCATGGACTGGTTGTCCAAGCACCAGGCGGACATTCTCTGCAAGGAGAAAATCGTGCGCATTCTTCTCCCTAGCGGAGAATCTTTATCGGTTCAGGGTCATCATAGTGGTGCTATGGTTGGTATTACCTCTGCGATGAAGGCTCAGAAGTGTCTGCGTAAGGGCTACCCTGCTATTTTAGCTCTTGTTACTGACTCGCAGACTGATGAGAGAAGGATCGAGGACCTTCCAGTGGTTCGTGAATTTCTCGATATATTTCCTGAAGAACTCCCTGGTTTACCTCCACATCGTCAGGTGGAATTTCAGATTGACCTTGCGCCAGGAGCAGCCCCGATTGCTCGTGCTCCTTATCATCTTGCGCCAGGTGAGTTGCAAGAGTTGTCAAACCAACTCCAAGAGCTGTTGGAAAGAGGTTTTATACGACATAGCTCTTCACCTTGGGGTGCCCCAGTGCTGTTTGTGAAGAAGAAGGATGGGTCCTTTCGGATGTGTATAGATTATCGTGAGCTCAACAAGGTGACAGTCAAGAATCGCTACCCTTTACCACGCATTGACGACTTGTTTGACCAATTGCAAGGGTCAAGTTTTTATTCGAAGATTGACTTAATATAGGGATATCATCAGGTGAGAGTCAGAGAGGAGGATGTCCCAAAGACGGCTTTTCGAACGTGTTATGGGCATTACGAGTTTTTGGTTATGCCGTTCGGATTGACAAACGCACCCGCAGTCTTCATGGATCTCATGAACCGCGTGTGCAAACCGTATCTCGACGACTTTGTTATCGTTTTCATCGACGACATCTTGATCTACTCCAAAAGCAAGGAAGACCACGAGCGGCATTTACGTCTTATCTTGGAGCTCCTGAGGAAGGAGCAGCTTTACGCAAAGTTTTCTAAGTGTGATTTCTGGATTCGGGAAGTATACTTTCTTGGGCACATTGTTAATGAATTGGGAATACACGTGGATCTAGCTAAGGTTGATGCTATCAAGAATTGGGCCCCACCAAAGAATCCTTCAGAGGTGCGACAATTTCTTAGTCTCGCTGGGTATTATCGAAGATTTATCAAGGATTTCTCGAAGATCGCTCAACCTCTGACCTCATTGACATAGAAAGGCGTGGTATATTCTTGGGTAACAAAGCAGGAGGATGCGTTCCAACTATTGAAACAGAAACTTTGCAGTTCACCAATCTTGTCTCTACCTGAAGGCACCGAGGATTTTGTGGTTTATTGTGATGCTTCCATTCAGGGTCTTGGTTGCGTGCTGATGCAACGCAACAATGTGATAGCTTATGCTTCTCGACAGTTGAAGGTTCATGAAAGGAATTACACGACTCACGATTTAGAATTGGGGGCTGTGGTTTTCGCGTTGAAGATCTGGAGGCACTATCTGTATGGTACCAAATGTACCATATACACCGATCACAGAAACCTTCAGCATATCTTCGACTAGAAGGAATTGAATATGCAACAGCGTCGCTGGGTAGAACTACTGAACGACTACGATTGTGCCATCAAGTATCACCCTCGGTAAAGCTAACGTTGTAGCTGATGCCCTTAGCCGAAAGGAGATGAAACCCAAGCGTGTGCGAGCATTGCAGCTCACTATTCACTCAAATCTTCCTGATCAGATTCGTTCGGCTCAGACAGAAGCATCGAAGGAAGAAAACTATGAAGCTGAATACTTACGGGGTATGGAGAAACGACTTGAAAAGAGATCTGATGGTATTCTCTACTGCATGGAACGGATATGGATTCCTTTGTTCGGTAACCTTAGGGCACTTGTAATGGATGAAGAGCACAAGTCTCGATACTCTGTTCATCCGGGGTCAGATAAGATGTATCAGGACCTCAAGGTTTTGTATTGGTGGCCAAAGATGAAAGCTGACATCGCAACGTACGTGAGTAAATGTTTGACCTGTGCGAAAGTCAAGGTGGAGTATCAGAAACCTTCAGGCCTGCTGCAACAACCGGAAATACCCATGTGGAAATGGGAGCAGATAGCAATGGATTTTGTCACTGGTTTACCGAGAACTCAAAACAGAAACGATACCATCTGGGTGATCGTTGATCGTCTCATGAAGTCAGCACATTTTCTAGCAATCAAGGAAACGGATAAATTCTCTCAATTGGCTGTTGTTTATCTGAAAGAAGTGGTTTCTAGGCATGGAGCACCAACTTCTATTATCTCTGATCGTGATCCTCGTTTCATATCTGATTTATGGCAGTCAATGCATAAATCGTTCGGCTCACGTCTTGACATGAGTACTGCATATCACCCACAGAAGGATGGTCAGAATGAGCGAACCATCCAGACACTTGAGGACAAGCTGCGAGCATGTGTGATTGATTTTGGTAAGGGCTGGAAGAAACATCTGCCGTTGATCGAGTTCTCCTACAACAACAGTTACCACACTAGCATTCAGGCAGCTCCGTTTGAAGCATTATACGGTCGGAAGTGTCGTTCTCCTCTTTGTTGGGCTGAGGTGGGTGACAGCCAAATCCCGGGTCCTGAACTTGTGCTTGAAACTTCATAAAAGATTGTTCAGATTAGGGATCGTATAGCGGCAGCGCGTGATCGTCAGAAAAGCTACGCCGACAAGCGTAGAAAACCTTTGGAATTCAATGTTAATGATCGTGTCATGTTGAAGGTCTCACCCTAGAAGGGTGTGGTGCGTTTTGGGAAACGCGGCAAGCTTAATCCATGTTACATTGGGCCATTCAAAATCCTGGAGCGGATCGGTAAAGTGGCTTACAAGCTAGAGCTACCTGCTGAGTTGGGTAATGTTCACGATGTCATTCACATTTCGCAGTTGAAGAAGTGTTTGTCTGATGAAACACTGATTGTGCCGTTTCAAGAGCTGAAAATCGACGACAAGTTGCAGATTGTCGAAGAACCTATTGAAATCATGGATCGAGAGGTCAAGGTGCATAAACATAGTCGTATTCCGATTGTGAGAGTTCGTTGGAACTCAAGACGTGGACCGGAGTTCACGTGGGAGCGAGAAGATCAGATGAAACTCAAGTATCCTCAACTTTTTCCTCATGACATGTCTAAATCTGAAGAAGCTGGTGAATTTCGGGACGAAATTCCTCTTCAAGTTAGGGATGATGTGGCACCTGGGGAAAACTTGCAACAATCCTGATTTATCCTTTCACTCCTCCGTGCTTACTTGTCAAATTTCGGGACGAAATTTCTTTCAAGTTGGGGATGATGTGACAATCCGAACTTTTAAGGTCAGTATCTCTTAGTCACGCGATCCTGTTTCTCGTTATTCTTCTTTCACATTCCTTACGACGATAAAATTTAATAAACACTTGTGACGGTAATGATGTTACTAAATGTTTAATATGTACGAGTATGTGGACGAGTGTGTATAGTGGGCCGATTACTTGGATTTTATTTATCCATACACCAAAATCATATTGGGCCGATTGAAGCCCAAGTAAACCAATGGGTTGTTTTGTTTGGGGGGTCGGTTATTGTAGGATATAAACAAGAAATTACGTAGATTATGAGCACAACACATTCAAACCCTATATCTCTCAAGAAAACAAACCCTACTCTCCCTTCAAATTACGCACGGCAGTGGAGCACACCCCCCCCCCCCCTCTCGTGAGATATCCTATTGTTATCAAGGATCTTGGTTAGTAAATCTTAAGTGTTAAAGCTTTGATTAATTATTAGTTGATGACATGTTCATGTATAATCTTAATTGTTAAAATTATTGCTACATGTTATAAGCACCTTGCCGTTTCTTGAATTTAGGTTGAGTAATGATGCATGAGCCAATCAGCTATTGATTGCCAATATTAGATTTTATTATGCTAATAATATTGGTTAATGATGTGTGGAACAATATGGCATGAATCTGATTAATTGTTATTCGATGATATGGAACTGGTAACATAGGTGTATTGGTGATTTGGTATTGCATAACTATGTTGATTGAATAAAAGTTGCTAAGTAGATGTTGGGCTGCATTCAGGAATAGTGGGTTAATGTTTGGGTTATGCTACATCGGCTTGGGCTGGGAAAAACAACAGGCCACACACATATACACTAAATAAATTAAGATGGGTCGGTTATAATTGGGCCTGTTCTGCTGGGCCATTCGAGGTAGTTGGAACGTAAACAGTTTTGGGGCCGGTGGTTTGGGTCGTACACGCTAACTGGGCTGCATGAATAATTAGACGTATATTGATATGATTGGGCCGCGTATTTTGTTTTACTCGGGCTGTAGGTTTGACTAGTGGACCAATTGTTTTGGACCTTCCACTATTATGAGTGCTATAATGAATTGTCAGGTTGTGGTTGTCTTGTATGCATGTCTTATGAAATAGTTGGTGACCCAAATGAATATTGTACATTATGAGATGATTTTATGATATTGAATATATGAAGTGTTTGCTTGAAATACTAACTGTCAATGGAGATGGGCTCGGTTGGTTTGGGTACAAAAGGGATGGCCACAAGTTAATTATAAGGAATATATTATCAGCACAGGTTACACCAAGTTTAGGTGAACCATTTACCTAGTTAATTCACATATTTATTTGTATTGAAAAGTTAAGTGTATGTGCCTTGTAAACATGAAATCTGGGAGTGAATCTGCTTTTGAACCAACTGCATGCTAAGTAACTACTTGATGATATTAGGCCGATGTGTCAACTGATTATGAATTGAACCATATGAGTGCTACTTGTGCAATAATTATGCGGTGTGTGAACTAGGAATACATAAATGGATGGCATGTAAAATATGTGGGTTATGTGCACTTAAAACTGATCGTTGTCGGTACCCATGATAGGACGTGTTTGAACAACTGTTAATCAAGTAGATAATCTTACCGAGCAAACCTAAGGTAAGTTCACTGCTCTTTTCCAAGCATGCATCCCGGGGAGGGATAGCGGGTAACGTTCCGGGGAGGAACGTCAGGTTAACGGGATGTTTGTTATTACACTCATTGTCTATCACATAAGACCCCTTACATCTACCGATAGTTGCTGGGGAGGCAACGAGGTTATTAGTTGATAGCGCTATTAGGTTTGGCACCCTCACACCATACCGGGGAGGACGGGCGTGAACTAATTTCCTTAAAGCATGACCAATGTTTTGATAGAAACATTGGGGTTGGGCAAATACATCTTGTAGCCATTGCGGTAATCGAGTTAATAACAACATCAAATCAAATTGTTAAACTGTTTTATACATATATCTGGTAACTAAACTCGTTAACAAAACTTTGAACTCACCAGCGTTGTCTGACACACTTGTTTGCATGCTTGTTGGTCGTTAGATGTCTTGCATTGTGATGTGCGTGAGTGTTATTAGTTTTTAATTTATATATTAAGCCCTTTTTAACACTTTTTAGCCAAGTTTTAAATTTATAAAACACGATATTTACTAACACTAAACACACATATGGGCAAGTGCACCCATCGTGAGCGTAGTATAGTGTTGGTAAGATACCGAGGTCGTCCAAGGACACAAGAGCTTTTAGTACCGGTTTATCCTCAACGTCTAATCAAATCAAAAAGTTAGAAAAAGGTTTTAAACTAAGAAATAATAAAAACTAACTAAAATGCTGAAAATAAAAATAAAAATAAAAACAGATAGACAAGATGAATCACTTGGTTCCGACTCGTGTTTAGTGTAACCTTTGATTATTTCCGCACTTTTGCACTTTTTAAGAGATTATCTTAGTTATTGTAGTAGGCCCCTCTTTTGGAGGTGACGTTACCCTCAACCCAGTAGTTTGAGTCAGCAAGGATACAATCCTAAAGGGTCGGATTATTGAAAGATAATTAATTAAGTTATTAATGCAAATTATGGTAGGCCCCTCTTTTGAAGTTGACGTTACCCTCGACTAAGTAGTCTGAGTCAGCAGGGATACAATCCTAAATAGCCGGGTTATAGTATTAATAGTAGTTTAACTTATGAGGGGATCAAAGAGTTTGGACCCCCGCCATCCAATACCGTTAAGTATTGAAGGAGGTCCTACTAAATTTGACCCAGGTCCCTTGCAGGATCTCTAAACGCTGAACAACGGCAAGACTCTTACCAAACCGTTCCCTTAACCCCCGACCAGGTAGCCAACATACCTCCATATAAACCGTGGAGATATGAATGGTGAAAATCTTTTATTTTATATAGACAGTAAAATAATGCCAAGACACCACAGACAAACGATAAGGAAGAATCACCTTCAACATAAGAAACTAGTTATTAAAGTCATTAATACAAAACCAAGTAAAAAGTGCGAAAAGATTAAAAATAAAAAGTATTACACTAGACACTTTGTCTTCACCAAGTGATGTAAGAGACTTAGGCAAACATGGCCTTGATTATCAAGAACTCTTACGATCAATCTTGGATCCCGAGACGACTCACACACTCTATGATGGACAATGGATGATGTTGGTGGATGATGGTGTTATGGTGGTGGTGGGTGGTGGGTGAAGTGTGAGAGAGGTGGTGTGCCAAGGGATGGTTTGAGCTTGAGCCAAGCACTCCTATTTATAGGCTGAACAGAAGCTCGGGCACGGCCCCGTGTCCACATCCTTCTCTTTCTTCATTTATTGCAGCTTGTCTTTATTAGTTGACCACGCCCCCGTGTCCACTGAGCACGACCCCGTGTGCAGAAGCATATCTGTACTATGAAGATTTGCATGGATTCTGCGAATCTTATAGTTGACCACGGCCCCGTGCCCGCTGAGCACGGCCCCGTGGTGGGCAATAGAAACTTCTACCACTTTGTCTTTTCTGCTGACACTTGGGCACGCCACCGTGCTGGCTGAGCACGGGGCGTGTTCAGTCTCCTGTCTTCTTGTTTTGCTTGGGAAGATGCTGTCGTGGGGTCGGGCATGTCACGTTTGTTCCTTTTCTTGTATTTATGTTAGATTTTGCTGTCTTTTTGCTTCTTTTGTTAATTTGAGCTCATTTAATCCTGAAAATACAAAAGGAAGACAAAAGCACACTTTTTCCAACATTAGTACTAAAAAGGGTTAGTTTTATGCCACAATTGATGTAATTTATATGTTGCATTTTGCACACATCAAATACCCCCACACTTGAATCTTTGCTTGTCCTCAAGCAAAACTCTTTATAATGTGGCTTTACACTCCCAAATGGAATGGGTAGAAGAGAAAGTTTTTGGGCTTGTCATAGAGTGTCGGGATTTCCAAGATTCTTTATTAAGTTTTATTTTTATTTATTTACAATCCTATTCGTCATGATTTATTTAAAACTTTTCATAAGATAAATTACTTATTAGGGCATAACATGCCTCTTTAAAATTCCATTTATATACAAGTTCACATAACTCACTGGGATCACTCAACACTCGGCCGAAAATGTATTTTAGTGGATCACTCGAGAGCGGCATGAAACTTACTCCTACCATAGGCTTGCCAAGCAATCAATCCTCCTCCTTTTTAACTATATACCTTTGTAAATATCAAGAGGACTTTTTGGGTGAAGGGTTAGGCTTGGGTTAAAGGTAGGTGGTTGGGTTAGTGGTTAGTAGAAAAGGGCGAAAAAACGTAAAAAGCATCGGTTTTCGTAAGACTCTCTAATTTTCAACTTTTTTTATTTTGATGAAGCCATAATTTCAAACAAAGTTATTTTTTATGAACTTGCTTGTTTATTTCTTTTGCTTCATCATCAACACATTTTTTTTAAAGTCATCCGAAAAACCGAGCTAGTTACTAAAACAAAGGGTTAAAAATGAAAAAGGTTTTGGTGGGTGAAAGGGTGTTTGGTTTGGGTTATGAAATGAAAATGTTTAGGCTCAAAGGGGCTAACTAGGGGGATTTTGGGTAGGTGGTAAAAAAAAGAAAAATAATGGTGTAGAAATAAAAAGGGTTAGTCCCAATGCCTCCATCATTTACTTACTCGGGTTTAAGTTGGTAAGGACCGGGAATGTATCGTCGTGGCAAGTTCTAGAGTTGTAAGAACCAAGCGGCTATTCACACAAGAAACGAAAAATGAGCATTTAATTTAAAGATTTGTATGCTCAATAAAGGCTCAAAACTCACTTTTGTGGGAATGGGTTTTTATGTGATCAAGTATATATAATCAAATTTTAACTAAGCTTGTCATGCCTTTTCATAATTTTCTTATGTTGGTTCTTTTTATCACGACGCTATCGGTTGTAAATTTGTAAAAATATAACCTTTTTAGAACCTGAAATTCCCAAGTTAAACCTAGACAAGTAAAAAAATGAAAATTTTTGAAAAAAATTTGGGGTGATCAGCGGTTCCAATAGAGTTTTGTGTAAGGCTTGTATTTAGGACTTGCAAGATTCAAGGTTTTAGCATCCCCCCCACACTTAAATTACACATTGTCCTCAATGTGTCCCAAAAATAAGTTTTTAGGTTGATTGAATGTGTAAAAAGGTATGAAAAAGCAAAAATTCTGTGTTACTGGGCGCTGAACACGGCCCCGTGCCTGGCGAGCACGACCCCGTGTTCAAGTGCCAGTAACGAAAACTTACAGAAGGTGGACACGGGGGCGTGTTGGCTGGGCACGACCTCGTGTCTGTCAAAGTCTGCAGAATTAAAACAAACAGCAGGTTTGGGGGAGTGGGCACGGGGGCGTGTCGGCTGGACGCGGCCCCGTGTGGACAATCTGCAAGGTTGAAAAACAAGTTTCTTTCTTTGGTTTTCCTATCCTGGCTTTAGTAGTACTAATGCTTAGGACTCTAAGCCTTGTATGTACCAGCTTAATCAATAAACACTATACCACACCATAGCAAACATCCTAATTTACCAAGTTCAACATCCATGTCAACAAAGTTAAAAGAAAAATAAATGTAGAAAATAAAAGAAGTTAGGGAAAGTAAATTGTTCAACACTCGGCACGCAGGCCGGAAATTGTTCAAGATAAAGTGGGGTTAACCTGAGGGAACTCCAACCAAATGCTCCTTCCTCCGCTCCACCCGCCTAGTCCATGTCCTCGTCCTCATCGTCATCATCTTCTCCACCGTGCCTTGCCATGTACCCCCGGATGCTCCCAATGTCATCCTGAATGTCGGATATGTTTCTTTCAATAGCTCCGACCCGGTTGTACGTGTTGTTGGCGAGGTTGTAGGTGTTCCTAGTGCACATGAGGTTTTCCTGCAACAAATCATGCAAACTTTGGAAGTTAGGAAAACCGCCTCCTTGTGAGGTGGATTGCCCCGGATCATCGTGGGGTAAGTATTGGTACTGATGATGATGTGGAGCGTGGAGGACAAGTGCTTCTTGCGGGTTCCATGCAAGACCTTGCATCCTTTGAAAGCTTACCGACCCGTCTTTAGCCTCATAAATTAGGTTCATGGAACGGCAGATATGAACATCCACCCTTCCCGACCATGGGCTCCTTTCAAAGGACCTAGGAATGTTGGTGAAGTGTTTGAAGAGCCGGTATATCCATCCCCCAAAGAAGATAGGGGTTGGTGCAGTTGCAAGCCTGTTCAGATGCATGTTTCGGAGCAAGAGATATGGAACATCGAGGTGTCTGCGGGTATGGATGCAGTGAAGGACTAGCAAATCTTTTAACCCAACAACGCCACCGCTATCGTGCCTTTGGCTAAGAGAATAACCGAGGAGCCTATGGATGTATCGGTATAGCGGGTCCCTCAGTTTAGTACTCTTAGTGCTGCTCGGATTGTAGTACCCTTCACCAATCTGAGCCCACGCGGCTTGGCGATCGTTTTCATCTATCTCTCGCATCCCTCCAGTATTTTCATCGTTACCTGCATCTTCTTCCGCATACAACCCGACAATAGACCCAAATTGTGCCATAGAGATCGAATACCTAGTTCCGCCACATCGGAATGCTACCCCATCATTGTCGAATGGGTCGCACCTTGAGTTGAACGTGAAGGTGCAATAGAATTCCAAAATGCATTTGTGGATAGAACGGAGTCGAGTTGTTAAAGCGACTCTTAGTGGTCCTGTGACAAGGTTGTTGAAGCGGTCGAGTTGGTTCACCAATGCTAACAAATCCGTGCATGCTTGCCTTGGGTATTCCTCCGGCCTTGTTTGAAGTATTTCGTATCTAGCCCTAGCATCGAGCTCATTTGCGTTAACCCTTGTGAACTTCCTTGCCATCTGAAAGAATACACCAAAAGTTAGCACGAAACATTAGAATTTTCGGATAAAACTGCAAACAGGGTGCTGGACACGACCCCGTGTTCAGCGGACACGGTCCCGTGTCCAGGCGTCTGTTACACAAAAATTCCATTTTTTGACCCGGTTTCGAAAACTTGAAAATTTTTGGTCCAATAGGTGCGGTTTTCCCCGAAAATGAAACCCCAAGTGCTGTTTTTCCCAAAATAACCCATTTACCCATACAATTTCATCTTTTTCGGTTCAAAAACAAGGGTTTGGGGGTTTTTTATGAGAAATCGGACGAATATATGAACAATACAAGTGGATTTACTTCCCTTAACACTAATCTAACTAATTGTAAACAGATTTAGGCAAAAATTTGAGGTTCGATTCGGACGAAGTTCAAGAACCCTAGATTTTCCCCAAATTTGTGATGTTTTAACTACATGCAAGTGCTTAATCTAACTACTAATGGTGATAGAATCATACCTTGGTGTTGTTAGAATGATAGGAGACGTCGAAAATCTATGGAAAATCGCCTGAAACCAGAGCGTTTTTGGGGAAACGGGGCGTGTGGAATGGTGTAACTGTTATGAAAAAGGGGTTTTATCCCGACTGCAGCGCGGACACGGCCCCGTGCCGAACAAGGTTTTGAAATTTTTTTTAGTGCTCGTGTGAGTGCCCTTGTTTTCCCAAAACTTGGTTAGAAGACTTACCGATTTAGATGTCATCCCGTTTGTTCGTAACTTACCAGGTATGATGTTGATGCTTTCATTCTTCGATCGTTTGAAGTGAGATCTCCTCCTCTTCATCCTCAATGAATCCTTGATATAGTTTCAGCCGTTGGCCATTGACTTTGAATGGAGGTCCATTCCGAGATTTAATTTCTACTGCACCGTGTGGGAAAATATGGGTGATGGAAAAATGTCCTGACCACCTAGACTTTAATTTACCAGGAAACAATCGAAGTCGTGAATTAAACAAAAGAACTAGATCTCCTACTCGAAATTTATTAGGTTTAATATGTTTATCATGCAAGTTTTTCATTCTTTCCTTATAAATTTCGGAGTTTGAGTATGCATAATTTCTAAGTTCGTCTAATTCATTGAATTGACAAAATTGATTTTTACCAGCAAATTCTAAATCTAAGTTTACATTTTTAATTGCCTAGTAGGCTTTGTGTGCAATTTCTACTGGTAAGTGACAACTTTTTCCGTAGACGAGCTTATATGGGGTTGTACCTATTGTTGTTTTATAAGCAGTTCGAAAAGCCCATAAAGCATCATCTAATTTATCTGCCCATTCCTTTTTATTTAACCCTACGGTTTTTTCAAGTATTCGTTTTAAACCTCTATTAGTCACTTCGGCTTGTCCGTTTGTTTGAGGGTGATATGCTGTAGAGACCCGGTGATAGACCCCATATCTTGTTAAAAAAATTTCAAGTTGATGATTGCAAAAATGGGTACCTCTATCACTTATTAATGCTTTAGGTGTGCCAAAACGAGAGAATAATTTCTTCAGAAATCTTACCACGACTCTTCCATCATTCGTTGGAAGTGCCTCGGCCTCGGCCCATTTAGACAAGTAGTCTACTACCACAAGTATATATTTGTTTCCTTTTGATGGTGGGAAAGGTCCCATAAAGTCGAGTCCCCACACATCAAAAATTTCACAAACAAGAATGCCATTTTGTGGCATTTCGTTCTTGGAAGAAATATTACCTGTTCTTTGGCACGCATCACAAGTCTTGACAAGACTTTGGGCGTCTTTGTAAATGGTTGGCCAATAAAATCCTGAATCAAATACCTTTCGTACGGTACTAGCGGCACCATGATGCCCTCCGTATGGACCTTCATGACAATGGCGGAGAATTCTTCGTGTTTCGTTACCATGGACGCATCGTCGGATGAGTTGGTCGGCACACATTTTGAAAAGATATGGATCTTCCCAAAAATAGTGTTTCACATTGGCAAAGAATTTTTTCCTTTGATGATGAGGCCAACCTTTTGCGACTATACCGCTAGCTAGGTAGTTAGCATAGTCGGCGTACCATGGTTCTTCTTTGTATTCCACCATTTCTAGGGACTCAGTCGGAAATTTTTCGTTGATTTGCTCGTCCCTGGTTGCCTCCAAAGCTGGGTCTTCTAAGCGCGAAAGATGATCTGCTGCGGTATTTTCTGCTCCTCTTTTGTCTTTGATTTCAATATCAAATTCTTGGAGGAGTAGAATCCACCGAATCAAACGTGGTTTTGCGTCCTGCTTTTTGAAGAGATATCGAATGGCTGCATGATCTGTATAGACTATAGTTTTAGAAAGAACAAGATAAGAACGAAATTTATCAAAAGCAAATACCACAGCTAGTAATTCTTTTTCAGTTGTTGTGCAATTTTCTTGTGCATCATTAAGTGTTTTACTAGCATAATAAATTGGTTGGAAATGCTTTTCTTTTCTTTGTCCCAAGACAGCTCCAACTGCAAAGTCACTTGCATCACACATGATTTCGAAAGGAAATTTCCAATCAGGCGCTATCATGATAGGTGCATTGACTAACATTTCCTTTAGGGTTAGAAATGCTTGATTGCAATCCTTGTCAAAGATGAAAGGAGCATCTTTTTCAAGTAATTTTGTTAGAGGCCTTGAAATTTTAGAAAAGTCTTTGATAAACCGCCTATAAAATCCGGCATGCCCTAGGAAACTTCTGATAGCTCTAACGGAGGATGGAGGTGGTAATCTAGAAATGGTGTCAATCTTGGCTCTATCCACCTCCATTCCCTCGCTTGAGATTTTGTGACCGAGTACTATTCCCTCCGTTACCATGAAATGGCATTTTTCCCAATTAAGGGCGAGGTTAGTTTCCTCACATCGGGATAGCATTCGTTCAAGGTTATCGAGGCATTGGTCGTATGAATCCCCAAAGATAGAAAAGTCGTCCATGAAGACTTCCATTGTCTTTTCTATCATGTCATGGAAAATGGCTACCATGCAACGTTGGAATATTGCGGGGGCATTACATAGACCAAACGGCATGCGTCGATAAGCAAAAGTTCCATAGGGACATGTGAAAGTTGCCTTTTCTTGGTCTTCGGGTGCTATGAGGATTTAAAAGTAACCTGAAAAACCATCCAAGAAACAATAAATTTTATGACCGGATAATATTTCTAACATTTGATCAATGAAGGGTAAAGGAAAGTGATATTTTCTTGCTGCTTCATTTAATCGTCTATAATCTATACATACTCTCCATCCTGTGACGGTTCTTGTTGGTATTAATTCATTTTTTTCGTTAGTTATTACCGTCATACCTCCTTTCTTTGGAACTACTTGGACGGGACTTACCCAAGGGCTATCGGAGATAGGATAGATAAGTCCGGCGTCAAGTAATTTGATGACTTCGTTTTTAACCACTTCTTGAACATTTGGATTTACTCGACGTTGTGGTTGTATTACCGATTTGTAGTCATCATTCATTAAAATTTTGTGCATGCACATGGAAGGACTTATTCCTTTAATATCTACAAGCTTCCAAGCGATCGCATTTTTATGTTTTTTCAAAAGACTAATTAATTTTTATTTTTCTAAACTATCTAATTTAGATGAAATAATTACAGGTAATTTACCATCTTTGTCTAGAAAAGCATATTCCAAACCTTTTGGAAGTTCTTTGAGCTCAAGAGGTGGGTCTTTAGGAGACTCCTTATTTGGTTGCTCATTTTGATCAAGAACTTTAAAAGTTTGTTCTATGGCGACCTCTTCTTTAGCAAAGTGGTCAAACTTTTCACTTGTATCGGGTGGTTCATCTTCATCTTCAATTAGGGGGTCATTATTGCCGAATGGATATTTCATTGACCGCTCAAGATGGACACTTCTTTTAAATGCCCCTAATTGGAGAGGTAGATTGTTGAACTTCCGGTTTTTCAAAGCTTCGTGAGTTTTTACAAATGGCCGTCCCAACACTAGAGGAGCGTCATCGAGGATGACAAAGTCGGTGGGAACTACCATTTGATTTGTTTGAACCAAGACATCCTCAACTACACCGATTGATTTTATTACCTTCCGATTGGATAGAAAAATGGGTATTTGAAGTGGAGAAAAACCACTAATACTTAATTTTTCAAAAATGTAGTTAGGCATTATATTAACACAAAGATCTTTATCGATTGTGACATTACTAATAAACGAATTTTGAAAGAAACATGGAACCGGTGTAATGTTAATTTCAAATGGGTCTTCTTTTATTAGTGAGGTTTGATCATTAGTTAACTTAACACTTACCGTTTCGTCAATTTTAGTGTTAGTGTTTAACTCTTTTAAAAACTTAGCATGAGTTGGAACTAAACAATGATTTTCAAAAGAAGGTGACAAGAGATTAATTTCTTCAAAATTAGACTCTTCTTGAATTCTAACGTTTTCGGACTCACCTTTTTCGTTGTTTAACTCATGTGTCGGTTTTTCACTTATTTGTTCTTCCATTTTTACACTTTCGGTTATCTCTTCTTTATTTAATTCTTCTCTTGCGCGGGACTCCTCTTCCCTTGCGCGAGATTCTTTTATATAGCGATCGATAACTCTAAGGTGTTCTAATATCCTATCGGTCACTTCGGTTATAGAAAAAGTATCGGGATTTTCAAAGCTTGAATCCGGTTGTTCGATCCTTTGTTCCTCATAATACCCATATGAAGTAGATGGTTCGCACCATTGTTCTTCATTGTAAGCATATGATGGATAAGGGTCATAATTTTGTTCTTCATAGTACTCATATGAGGTGGGTTGTTCATGCCATGGTTCCTCATAATAAGCATATGAAGGTGGTGGCTCATATCTTGGTTCCTCAAAGTATGAGTATGGAGGCTCATACCTTGGTTCATCAAAATATGAGTATGAGGGAGGAGGTTCATACCTTTGGTCTTCATAGGATGTGTATGAAGTCGATGGCTCGTACCTGGGCTCCTCATAGTAGGTGTATGAATTGGATGGTTGATATGAGTTACAATATTGAACCGAGTGCGGATTACTACAATTAGTGCAATAGTTACTCCTATAATCATCCTCCTCATAGGTGTAGTTGTAACCTCCTTAGTATTGATCCATAAGAATCACTCAGTAGACCACAACCAAGTCTCGAGATCAGAAAACAAAAATAAAAAACGGAAACAGAGGCTGGACACGGCCCCGTGTACAGAATCTGTATCTGGGCGTTTTAATTAAATTTACTGATTTCGATGAGCACGGGGCGTGTTCAGTGAGCACGGCCCTGTGTTCAAGCTATTGTTACTGGGTGTTTTATGAAAATGTGCAGCACGGCCCCGTGATCAGTGAGCACGGCCCGTGTTCAGGTTACTGTAAATGCAAAACTAAACTAAAATGCAGAAAAATGTGCGCGCATTTTGAAAAGGTTTTGAAAAACTGATTAGGCCGTCGATTTTAAGCTTTCTTAAAATCCTTGTGTCCCCGGCAACGGCGCCAAAAACTTGATGTGCGTGAGTGTTATTAGTTTTTAATGTATATATTAAGCCCTTTTTAACACTTTTTAGCCAAGTTTTAAATTTATAAAACACGATATTTACTAACACTAAACACACATATGGGCAAGTGCACCCATCGTGAGCGTAGTACAGTGTTGGTAAGATACCGAGGTCGTCCAAGGACACAAGAGCTTTTAGTACTGGTTTATCCTCAACGTCTAATCAAATCAAAAAGTTAGAAAAAGGTTTTAAACTAAGAAAAAATAAAAATTAACTAAAATGCTGAAAATAAAAATAAAAACAGATAGACAAGATGAATCACTTGGTTCCGACTCGTGTTTAGTGTAACCTTTGATTATTTCCGCATTTTTGCACTTTTTAAGAGATTATCTTAGTTATTGTAGTAGGCCCCTCTTTTGGAGGTGACGTTACCCTCAACCCAGTAGTTTGAGTCAGCAAGGATACAATCCTAAAGGGTCGGATTATTGAAAGATAATTAATTAAGTTATTAATGCAAATTATGGTAGGCCCCTCTTTTGAAGGTGACGTTACCCTCGACTAAGTAGTCTGAGTCAGCAGGGATACAGTCCTAAATAGCCGGGTTATAGTATTAATAGTAGTTTAACTTATGAGGGGATCAAAGAGTTTGGACCCCCGCCATCCAATACCGTTAAGTATTGAAGGAGGTCCTACTAAATTTGACCCAGGTCCCTTGCAGGATCTCTAAACGCTGAACAACGACAAGACTCTTACCAAACCGTTCCCTTAACCCCCGACCAGGTAGCCAACATACCTCCATATAGACCGTGGAGATATGAATGGTGAAAATCTTTTATTTTATATAGACAGTAAAATAATGTCAAGACACCACGGACAAACGATAAGGAAGAATCACCTTCAACATAAGAAACTAGTTATTAAAGTCATTAATACAAAACCAAGTAAAAAGTGCGAAAAGATTAAAAATAAAAAGTATTACACTAGACACTTTGTCTTCACCAAGTGATGTAAGAGACTTAGGCAAACATGGCCTTGATTGTCAAGAACTCTTACGATCAATCTTGGATCCCGAGACGACTCACACACTCTATGATGGACAATGGATGATGTTGGTGGATGATGGTGTTATGGTGGTGGTGGGTGGTGGGTGAAGTGTGAGAGAGGTGGTGTGCCAAGGGATGGTTTGAGCTTGAGCCAAGCACTCCAATTTATAGGCTGAACAGAAGCTCGGGCACGGTCCCGTGTCCAGTGGGCACGGCCCCGTGTCCACATCCTTCTCTTTCTTCATTTATTGCAGCTTGTCTTTATTAGTTGACCACGCCCCCGTGTCCGCTGAGCACGACCCCGTGTGCAGAAGCATATCTGTACTATGAAGATTTGCCTGGATTCTGCGAATCTTATAGTTGACCACGGCCCCGTGCCCGCTGAGCACGGCCCCGTGGTGGGCAATAGAAGCTTCTACCACTGTCTTTTCTGCCGACACTTGGGCACGCCCCCGTGCTGGCTGAGCACGGGGCGTGTTCAGTCTTCTGTCTTCTTGTTTTGCTTGGGAAGATGCTGTCGTGGGGTCGGGCATGTCACGTTTGTTCCTTTTCTTGTATTTATGTTAGATTTTGCTGTCTTTTTGCTTCTTTTGTTAATTTGAGCTCATTTAATCCTGAAAATACAAAAGGAAGACAAAAGCACACTTTTTCCAACATTAGTACTAAAAAAGGGTTAGTTTTATGCCACAATTGATGTAATTTATATGTTGCATTTTGCACACATCACATTGGAACTTGCTGTCTGGAGTAGCTGGAGTGGTCATGGGTCGACTGGAAGGATTCGTGTGATTGATTATTGACAGTATACATTGGTTTTGAACAATTTAACTTTGGTTTACTATTCGCTTCCGCTGAACATGTTGGTTTTCATTTAAACTTGTTGATGGTATTTTTATTAATAATTGAGAACTTTATTTTGAAACTTGTATGGGTTCAATGTAATTAGTGGCTCGTTGTTGGTACGTCACACGCTTAACAGGGACTTTCCCTAGGTGGTATTTTGGGGGTGTGACAAATACGGTATACCTACACGCATAATACGGTATACCTACACGTATAATACGGTATACCTACATGTATAAATACGGTATACCTACACGTATAATACGGCGTACCTACGCGTATAATACGGTATACCTACACGTATAAATACGGTGTACCTACACGTATAAAGCGCGAAAATACAAGTATACATACGGTATATGTATATGTATAAAAGACTCTAGTACATGATGATATACTCATATACACTTGTTGAAGTGTACTCTCTCACTAATGTGGTACACATACGACAACGTATTTCGATGTTAAAAATAAATATTTTCAACACTTTTAGCAATTAAAGATATACACTTATATTTGTGTAACAAATATAAAGTCGCGAATCAAAGTACACCAGGAACAAATGCCAACATATTATTAAATTACACAAGTGTTCCAAAAACGAAATTTAAATAACAAACGTTCAAGATGAACAACGAGTACAAGGTCTAGGAAAGACTGACGTGTCTAATGAGTTAGAACCCTTATAGGTTGACTCGCGTTTACGGAACACGTTGCTAGAATATCTCTCTCTCAGGAACGCAAAGCTGTGAGTTCATGTCCCCCTTTTCTCTTAACTGTTTTTGGATTTAACTCTCGGGGGTGGAATACATGTCTCAATGGTATGGTTTAGCTAGGGAATGAACTATTAGATCATGTGAGCGAACAGTAATCTCTCTTAAGTGCCATTAATCTTGTATAAGACCGAGGGCAAAAGTGGTAGATCTATCGGGTGTAGCAAGCCCCACTCTTGGGTCCTTGTGTGGCCCATGTAGTGCTTTTGTTGTTTTGACCGGGTGGACCGGAGGAAATTCGCTAGGGTTGAGTGCTTCCTATGTCGCCACACATATTAATGTCCTTGCAAAACATTAATGATCTATTCATAGATGCTATACATACCTGTTTGTTATAAAAGATCTCTCACATATTTAAAGGTTTAATTGGAGCTCACTCAAAACACATGAACTCGCTCAACTTTTGTTGATGTTTTCAAACTTACATGTATTTCAGGAAACTAATGGGATCTTGGTGCTGGTGTTTACTATGAAGCTTTTGGATTACAAGTTATCGATGTCGTCCCTTTTGGAGGGTTTTGGTCCATATATCTCATCTTTAATGAGATATAGGATGCAAAGCCTTATGTTTTAATCTTATGTCAAACTAGTCCTTTTGTAAAACTTAAAACTTATGTCAGTTTGTATCCTAAACAACTTATGATGTATAATATTTTAAATTATGTAAATGGATGAACATCGTTTGTTTTAATCATGTAGTTGTTTACTTAAATCGTATGCAATGAAAACTAATCAAGTTCACACCGCGCGCTTCCGCTAATGAACGGGTGTGACAATCACCACGATGGTGTTGCCCTTTCCAAGCGGTTGGAGATGCCGCCCAATCCCAGTGCATGCAATTAAGACTACTCAACATCCCAGGAAATCCGTGTATCCGCTGATGGGCCTCGTATAAAAGTGGAACGTTGGCAGCGGTTGGCATCCTCAAATATCGCCTCCTGTACAAAAAGATAACACCTAATAAAATAGTGTTAATAAAAAAATAATAAAAATAACTAAAAACAATAAACTGTAAATTAAAATAATAATAATAATAACAATAAATATAATAAACTGTAAATTAAAATAATGATAATAATAACAATAAATAAAAAATACCATCACAAAAATTTTCAAGAGAATCACGGCACATTCTGGACGACATCCTTAAATATTCATCCCACGCATCACTCGCTGTGCCGTACGCTAGTTGCCTAATTGATGCAGTACACTTTTGTATTCCAGAGAAACCGACTTTGCGACTAGCACTTTCTCTTTGTGTAAAAAAATGAAATTCTCCCGCAAGATCATTAGAAATTTTTAGGAAAAAAACGATAGCTCATACGAAACCTACACCTAAACTAGACATCATCATACAACGGATTTTAACAAAAATAATCTTGCATTAAACGTTCATGAGCACCTAACCGATTTCATTCAAGAGCCGGTTGTCTGGTACGCGATGTAGAGGATTGGGCTTCTTCTCGCAAACAATTAATCGTCTTCTGCGTAATTGCGATAATCATATCGTCAAGAACACCATTGGATGAAGAGCTCGACGAATCGGGTGACATTCTTAAAAATGATTGGATAGAATTTATGTGTTTTTTGTGATTGATGTGTGTTTTAGTTTGTGATTGGTGTGTGTTTTAGTTAAGGATAGGTTTGTATATATATTTGAATTAGAGTTAGATTTTTTTTTTTAATCCGAACGTTAAACAACGGTCATTTTGACCAACTCCCCTCGATCAACTCAAAAAACATTCATTAACATGTTGGCGAGAGATGGATGGCGCCCCCTTTAATTCGTGCGGTGTGGATGGTGGCGCCCCGGGGGCGCTATCGATGATGATTTGGCGGGGTGGCGCCATGCCACACCCACTGGCCTTAGTATTAGATTGTTTGATTTAGTATAAACATAAATTATTGCTTGTTTATTGTATTTAGTTAACTTATTACATTATTTGTTTAGGTCTTATGGTTTAGTGACTAATGGTATTGGTGACTCCTCTCACAAATATGATGCCGGTTCAAATTTTGGCCAAGTTCAAGCTGATTAGATGATATCTATAACTAAAAAATGTTGTTAAAAACTAATACATTATTTAATGTAATGTAAATGCATTTTTTATATTAACCTTTCATTAAAAAAACTCAAAACAAATAATTTTTACGTAAAATTGTCTAGCCTACTCTTAGCAACTTAAAATTATTGTGTTGGTCATAGTACATCAACCGAAAAGAAAATGATTAATATATGTTGGGGTATGTAAAAATTAGGGATTTTTACATATTTCCCCCCTATTAAGAGCGTCTATTACATATTTACCCAACTTATAAAATCAATTACATATTTCTCTTTTTTATGAAATTATCCACTTACCCTTTACCATTATTGTAATTTAAAGAATTCCAACACCACCATCAAATCCCATGAGAATAGAGATTGATTTCAACCATCCTTGAAAAAAATCAAATCTCATTAAACCTCGTTAAAATCATTGTAATTTCCCCAAAATCTGGTTCTTTCGCATACTAATATATATACATAAACAATAACTCATCTTTCTGTTCTAACATATGCACCATTGTTACTCACGGATAGAGATATGCATGGAACCTTGATTTACTTTGTATTAATATGAAGCATATATAATAAACTTTCAACTGTAAATGAGAGATATACGTGGAATTTAAATAAGATATACAAGGAATATTAACTTAATTAAATATAGTTTAGTCTCCATCTTTAACACTCTCCTTCAAATCAAACACCACTGCAACTCCGCAAGCCATCATTGCCACCCTGTGTAAGCAGCCACCGCTCGCCACCGTGAACCAGAAAGGGGGCTTCGCCGCCCGTTTCCGTACACGCCGCCGCTGGTTTCAACTACCGGTCGCCGCCCTTGTTTGCCAGAGGTGAAAACCCACCTGAAATCAACCGTCATCGTCGACGCTTTGCACCACCAATCGCCGCCCTTGTCTGCATATGTTCTTTTTCCCGGTAGGTTTTCCTTTTGGGGTGTGCTGGTGTTAAAGAGAAGAGAGAACCTTAGGGTGTCTGCAAGTTATGTGGTTATGATATGATTTTAAGAAAAATAAAATAAGAAACCACTAAGCAGTACAACAATTTAAATTAACTAGGTTTTTACTATCGCCACGTTGCGGCGAACGTCTTTTGTTGTCTAGTCTGTGTCTACATGTGTTTTGAAATCACTACGAGCGCGTTGCGCACGGAAACCGCTGACAAGAATAAAAAGAAAATATAGAAAAAACACTAACACTCTGTTCCCGAGTCTCATTTAACAGGGGGAGGGGAGGGGAGGGGAGGGAAAAAAGATGAAAATATGAAAAACCATGTTCCCGAGTTTCATTTAACAGGGGGAGGGAAAAGGGAAGAAAATATGACCAAATATTCATCCTCCCAAATTGGAGAGATTAGGAGAGAAAATTTTCCTTCCCCTCCCCTCACCTCCCCCTGTTGAATGACTCGGGAACATAGTGTAAAAGATAATCAAAAGAAAATCAACCAAAAAAGTTGTATGGTAATAATGTTGTTCGTATTAAACCTGTGGTTAGAGATGAGCAAATGATACTGGGTACTGGTACCAAATTTCCCGAACTGAAAAATCTTAAGTACCAATTCGGTATGACTTTTGGCGTTCCTGGTACCGGTTTGCTACCGTTGTTTAACTTCGTATACAGGTACCGTAATTGGTATTTTCGGTACCAGTACCGATTCGGTATTGATTGGCACCGAGCTATCCCTACCCCTGAAACTAAAAAAAGAAATCATTAAAAGTTGAAAAAAAAAGTTGCACGATACCGTTGTTGTTCATACGACACCCGTGACCAGGGATAAGCAAATGGTACCGGGTAGTGGTACCGAATTTTCCGAACTTAAAGATTTTCAAAATCAATTCGATACCGACTTTTGGTGTTTTCTATACCAGGGTGGTGTCGGTTTTTACCTTTATGTACCGATAACCGTACTGATATTTTCGATACCAGTACCGGTTGACAAAAACTTATCTAACTTAAAAAGTAAAGAAGATAATAAAACTATTAAAGAAAACCATATATATTATTATAAGTTTTACTGTTCAATGCATTCTACTATTGATATATAGGAGAATGTACAAACGATTAATATTAATTTTACAATTTAATTATAAGTTCATTAAGGGTAATATAGTAATTTAATATGAGTAATTTTAATAAAATGGATAAATATGTAATATATATAGTTTAGGAATGAGAAATATGTAATATATATATAGTTTAGGAAGGGGAAATATATAATTGATTATAAAGACTGGGTAAATATGTAATAAACGATCTTAGCAGGGGGATATATGTAAATGGCCCTAAAAATTACACTGGGAATAGTTATTTAGTTGGGTGTTATTTGGCGTTAAATCTTGATTTTTTAGGTGTTATTTGGCATTGTTTGTCAATTATTTAGGCGTTAACTTAATTGTTAGAAACTTTGTTGATTATTTTGGCATTAATGGCTCCTAAAAAACTTGTTTACATTATATATTGCGTTAAGGCTTAAGAACACATTTTTTCGAGCTTGAACATAGTACATGAATTCTAAGGACCGGCCCTGCATATACCAATACTCTTGTATATTCTGCTAAAGAACTTCAAATTTATTGCACTTAAATTGATAAACCAAATTGTTTGAGAATTATTTTGAGTTACGTTAAAACTAGGGGTGCAAACGAGCCGAGCCCGAGCTTGACCAGGCTCGAGCTCGAGCTCGATTAACTTATGAGAGCTCGGGCTCGAGCTCGGGCTCGAGCTCGAGCTCGATTCGAGCTTTGTTTTCAAAGCTCGAGCTCGGCTCATTTGTATTTCCTCAAGCTCGAGCTCGGCTCGGGCTCGGCTCGTTTATTATCTATTAATTAGTATATTAAACAAAAATAATATAAATAATAGACTTTTTAGGCTCGCGAGCTCGATAAGTGAAGCTCGGGCTCGAGCTCGTTTACTAAATAAGCTTATTTTTAGGTTCGAGGTCGGCTTGTAAACGAATTTAAATAAGCTCGGCTCGACTCGGCTCGTTTACACTAAGGCTCGATAAGGCTCGACGAGCCTAACGAGCTTCACATGTGAGGCTCGAGCTCGGGCTCGATAAACAAACGAGCTTTGTTTTGAGGCTCAAGCTCGGCTCGGGCTCGATAAGGCTCGGCTCGTTTCGAGCTTTTTCTCGAGCCGATCTCGAGTAGCTCGGCTCGTTTGCACCCCTAGTTAAAACACATACATAACTTATTTAATTCCTCGTTAAGACACATGGGTAATAAAAAACCCAGTTCCGGGTATTTATAAAACCCGGTTCCGGGTATTTATAAAAACCGGTTCCGGGTATTTATAAAAACCGGGTTTCGGGTATAAACCGGGTATAAAAAAAACCCGGTTCCAGTTTCGGGTTTTAGATCAAATATGAATACCCGGTCCCTACCCTATGGGTAGGGTCGGGTTCAGGTATAAAAAAACCTGGTTCCGGGTTCGGGTATTTTGTGCACCATACGATATATATGAGGCCGGAGAGTATTTGACTACACATTAATAATGGGCTCATAACTTGTGGGCTAGCCTTTAATGGGCTAAACAACATTCATGGATTCATATCTTATGGATTGATTATTAATAGGCTAAGCACATACTAAGGGTATTAATCTCCTATATACAACCCCATGAGGGGCAATAGTTCCCTTTTGCAATTGGTCAGTATTGGCGGCAACATGCATGGAATTGGATAATAGTGGCGGCTAGCCACTTTGTTTGTTTTTTTTTCTTTTTTTTTTTGGCTTTTCTTAAGTGGAATTTATATATACTACAAAAAGGATAAAGGGTATGATCGAATAGCGTCAGGTTGCTGCCTAGCACTTCTCTATTGGCCTAGATAGATTACGATTTTACCCTTAGTTAAAAAAGGGTGTGGGGAATAGTGTCAGGTTGCTGCCTAGCACTCCACTATTGGCCCAGATGAATTACGATTTTATCCTCATTTTAAAATTACAAATCCGCCCCTGTTCAAAATTACGATTTTCCCCGGTTAAAAACTACGTTATTGCCATAGCTTTAACTTTTAACAACTTACGATTTTATTCCGGTTCAAATTTACAGTCTTGCTATCGGTTTAGTTTTTTTTACAAAACTATGAAAATGTTTTGTTTTAACTGGTTCACTCGAATTAATTTTTTTTTGCATATCAGGAAGGAAGCTGCTTAACACTCGCTCATTGAACCTGACAAATTACAGTTTTGCCCCTAACCCAAATTACAGTTTTGCCAATTTTTTTTTCTAGCTAAGCTGTAATAATGTTTTTTAATTAGTTGATAAATATTCGGCCTACACCCCGCAACGCGGGCGGGGCATCCACTAGTTTACTACATATACAACTTCAAGTTGAGGGAATAGTGCCAGGCAGGCACTTCCTTATTGGACCAACCTATTTTTAATTTAATTTTATTCCTAGTTTAAAATTACGCTTTCGTCCTTCGTTTAAAATTACGTTTTTGCCCTCAGCTCAAATTAAAATTATAACTTTGCCCCTAGGTCAAAATTACGCTTTTGCCCTCGGGTCAAAAACTCATTTTTAATTTTGTTCCCAGTTTAAAATTACGGTTTCGCCCTCCGTTTAAAATTACGTTTTTGCCCCCAGTTCAAAATAAAATGTTGTTTTTCCCTCTACCTCTAAATTACGATTATGCCCTCAGCTCAAAATTACGTTTTTGCTCACAGTTCAGGTATTTTCAAGTTGAGGGAATAGTGCCAGGCAGCTTGCATGGCACTTCCCTATTGAACCAACCCATTTTTAATTTAATTTTATTCCCAGTTTAAAATTACGCTTTCGTTCTTTTGTTTAAAATAACGTTTTTGCCCCCAGCTCAAAATAAAATTATAATTTTCCCCTAGCTCAAAATTACGCTTTTGCCCTCGGTTCAAAAACTCATTTTTAATTTTGTTCCCAGTTTAAAATTACGGTTTCGCCCTCCATTTAAAATTACTTTTTTGCCACCAGTTCAAAATAAAATGTTGTTTTTTCCTCTATCTCAAAATTATGATTCTGCCCTCAGCTCAAAATTACGTTTTTGCCCACAGTTCAAAATAAAATTATGTTTTTCCCCTAGCTCAAAATTATGATTTTGCTCTCAGTTTAAAATTATAATTTCGCCTCCAGTTCAAAATATAATTACGATTTTGCCCTCTTTATAGACATACATGTTATGAGAGTAATATTCGACTTATTGCCCCGCAACGCGGGCAGGGCAAAAACTAGACCAACCCATTTTTTATTTAATTTATTCCCAGTTTAAAATTACGCTTTCGTCCTTCGTTTAAAATTTCGTTTTTGCTCCCAGCTCAAAATAAAATTATAATTTTGCCCTTAGCTCAAAATTACACTTTTGCCCTCGGTTCAAAAACTCATTTTTAATTTTGTTCCCAGTTTAAAATTACAGTTTCGCCCTCCGTTTAAAATTACATTTTTGCTCCCAGTTCAAAATTAAAATGTTGTTTTTTCCTCTAGCTCAAAATTACGATTCTGCCCTCAGCTCAAAATTACGTTTTTGCCCACAGTTCAAAATAAAATTATGTTTCCCCCCTAGCTCAAAATTATGATTTTGCTATCAGTTTAAAATTATAATTTCGCCTCCAGTTCAAAATATAATTACGATTTTGCCCTCTGTACAGACATACCTGTTATGAGAGAGAAATATTAGGCTTATTGCCCCGCAACGCGGGCGGGGCAAAAGCTAGTTATACTATACAACCTATAAATATACTTTTAGTAATATGCACTTTAAACAAATAGTTTTATTCCATCTTATAACTTTCCTTAACTTCTTTTTAGAAAAGGGTTGCGCTTTACTTTTCTTTAAGTTTGATTATTGTTTTCGAAAAACCCTCACTTTTTTACACAGACTTTACTTATATCATGCAACTTTTGTTTAATTTGTTTAATGAAACCATTGTATAATTTATTTTTGTATAGTCATGAAAGGGGAGCCTTACAAATTTTACCGCTAGAACACGTATTACAAATTTTAAGATCCCCACCGCGACACACGTGTTATGAATTTCAGAATTGTTTAGTTACTTTTTTCTCCAACTAACCGAACATGTATAGATATTGTTTTGGTTATGTTATAACTTTCTTTTCTCTTTTGCTTACGATAGCATGTGTAAAGCATGTGTTGTAGTGTTGGTACCATAACGAACCGAACCCCCACCAATTGATTTCCTGTTGCATCCTCACGGCAGCATGCGGTTGAATCCTGCTACACATTAATGCATCATATGTTTTTAAAACTACAATAAAGCCCCCACGAATTAAGTTTTAGCTTATACTTGGATGATACGTATTCTATTAGTTCACCAAAATATAAACTTTGATTATAATAATTAAATATTGCCTATTCAACCAATACAAAGTACTAACCATAGAGCCATAGATCAGTATATTATCAAACAATTCACTTAAAAAACATACAAAATCTTAACAAACTAGTCAATATTTAATATCGCAATATGTATTATATCTGTATATGTATGTATGTGTGAATGTTTGAGCCAAATGAAGCCACTATTGAGATTAAGTACTGTCGGGGTTGAAAGTAAATCAATGGAAGACTTGCAAAGTCTTCTATGGGCATGGGGTCTCATATCCACTATGACTTGCAAAGTCTTCTATGGGCAGTAAGGTCTCGTACATCTACATAATTAATACTTCATCTAATTTATCATATCAATTTCATATTTCATCTCACTTTTTTTTGTGCAAAGTTGAGGTTGAATGATGGGAAATCAGTGGGTTTTGGGGCTTCATCTTGTTTTCTTAAGCATGTTTTTGGTTGCAACCAAACATACTTGTCTGGGTGCTCAAACTTCGACAAGAAGCTGCCATGAACGAGAGAGACTAGCACTACTCGAGTTCAAACACAGCATCAAAGATGACTTTGAAATGCTCTCATCATGGGTTGGCATCGATTGTTGCTCATGGAAAGGAGTCCGTTGCGACGGTGCCACCGGAAGAGTTGTCGGTCTTCATCTCAGAGGAAATTCCAACGGGCATGGGTTGTATGAAGATGGAGATTACTACTTAGAAGGTGATAAGGTGAACGCATATTTGGCTGAGTTAAGACATCTGCAACATCTGGATTTGAGTGGGAATAATTTTCAAGGATGTCGGATTCCTAAATTCATTGGATCCTTCAAGCAGCTAAGTTACCTCAATCTCTCCTATGCAGTGTTTAGTGGTATTATTCCCCATCACATTGGAAATCTCTCCAATTTGAAGGTTCTTGATCTTGGTTCAAATTATATCACGTCAAATGATATGGCATGGGTTTCTGGCCTTTCCTCACTTGAGCATCTTGACTTGAGTGGTGTGGATCTTTCTCAAGCAAAAAATGTTGCTATGGCACTTTACATGATTCCTTCATTAACGTATTTAAGTTTGAGAGGCTGTGACCTTTCGAATTCTGATCTTGATCTTAGCCATAATTCAATTGAGGGTAGATTTCCGTCTGAATTAATAAACATCAGTTCCCTAAAAGTCCTTGACCTTTCATACAACAGTTTGAACTCATCAATTCCTGTCATGTCTAACCTTCTAAAGCTCGATGTTTCTTTCAATAAGTTTGAGCACATGGAGCTTGTTGGGATTTGGAGACAATGTCATCTGAAGGAATTAAGCGTTTCTGGTAATTATCTTAGAGGAGAAATGATAGGAAAATCATCAAACACGTCTGAATGTTCCCACTATGCTTTAGAGGTGTTGGAATCAATCGGAAATGAATTAAACGGTTCGATTCCAGAATCTGTTGGAAAACTAAACAATTTAAGAGTTTTAAGTCTCTCGGAAAACAGTTTTACAGGTTCAATCCCTAAAGCTTTGGAGAGATTAAGATCTTTAGAAGCATTAGATCTGTCTCATAACCAATTAACCGGACCCGTTCCGACATTCCTTGGAAACCTTACCAAACTTAAACTTTCTTATAATCAATTTAGCAGTTCTATCCCAGAATCACTGGGAAGTTTAACAGGTTTAACTTGTTTAAGTCTGGAATTAAACCTGTTAACAGGTCCAATCCCAGAATCATTGGGAAGATTAACAGGTTTAACTGATTTATATCTGGATTCAAACTTTTTAACAGGTCCAATACCAGAATCATTGGGAAGATTAACAGGTTTAACTCGTTTAAGTCTGCAATCAAACCAGTTAACAGGTCCAATCCCAGAATCATTGGGAAGATTAACAGGTTTAACTCATTTAAGTCTGGAATTTAACCTATTAACAGGTCCAATCCCAGAATCATTGGGAAGATTAACAGGTTTAACTCATTTAAATCTGGATTCAAACCTTTTAACAGGTCCAATCCCAGAATCATTGGGAAGATTAACAGGTTTAACTGATTTATATCTGGATTCAAACCTTTTAACAGGTCCAATACCAGAATCATTGGGAAGATTAACAGGTTTAACTCATTTAAGTCTGGAATTTAACCTATTAACAGGTCCAATCCCAGAATCATTGGGAAGATTAACAGGTTTAACTGATTTATATCTGGATTCAAACCTTTTAACAGGTCCAATACCAGAATCATTGGGAAGATTAACAGGTTTAACTCATTTATATCTGCAATCAAACCAGTTAACAGGTCCAATCCCAGAATCATTGGGAAGATTAACAGGTTTAACTCATTTAAGTCTGGAATTTAACCTATTAACAGGTCCAATCCCAGAATCATTGGGAAGATTAACAGGTTTAACTGATTTATATCTGGATTCAAACCTTTTAACAGGTCCAATACCAGAATCATTAGGAAGATTAACAGGTTTAACTCATTTATATCTGCAATCAAACCAGTTAACAGGTCCAATCCCAGAATCATTGGGAAGATTAACAGGTTTAACTCATTTATATCTGCAATCAAACCAGTTAACAGGTCCAATCCCAGAATCATTGGGAAGATTAACAGGTTTAACTCATTTAAGTCTGGAATTTAACCTATTAACAGGTCCAATCCCAGAATCATTGGGAAGATTAACAGGTTTAACTCATTTATATCTGCAATCAAACCAGTTAACAGGTCCAATCCCAGAATCATTGGGAAGATTAACAGGTTTAACTCATTTAAGTCTGGAATTTAACCTATTAACAGGTCCAATCCCAGAATCATTGGGAAGATTAACAGGTTTAACTGATTTATATCTGGATTCAAACCTTTTAACAGGTCCAATACCAGAATCATTGGGAAGATTAACAGGTTTAACTCATTTATATCTGCAATCAAACCAGTTAACAGGTCCAATCCCAGAATCATTGGGAAGATTAACAGGTTTAACTCATTTAAATCTGCAATCAAACCTGTTAACAGGTCAAATCCCAGTTTCAATTTGGCAACTCACCAAACTGGTTGAATTAGATGTCTCTAAAAATTCTTTAGAAGGAGTGGTTTTGGAAGCCCATTTTTCTAACCTCTCGATGTTGAAGTACTTGGATACAAGTGGTAATCATAAGTTGCTTATTAATATCTCAGATGAGTGGTTACCTCCATTCCAACTGAGGAGTGTTGGACTTGGTCCTTGCAACACTGTAAATGGTTTTCCACAGTGGCTGCAAAATCAAAGGAAGCTTCAGGAGTTGGTGTTGTCTAATGCTAGCCTATATGGTCTTCCACCAACATGGTTGCAGAATATGCCCATGCTTAATAAATTAGATCTCTCTCACAACAAACTCATTGGATCTTTGATAAACTTTCCATTTAGCGAATATACAATGTTTTTATATATACAAGACAACCTTTTCAATGGGTCAATTCCAAGGTCAATGTGTGGAAGAACAAGTTTGGTAATTCTCGATGTTTCCAGCAATCGTTTATCTGGAAATATTCCTGATTGTCTAGAGAATATACAAGGCATGACAATGCTTATACTTGGTTCAAATGGGTTGTCTGGAGTCATTCCAAGTTCTTTAGGAAATATTAATTCATTAGAATGGTTAAAACTGAATGACAATAACTTCAATGGCCAAATACCACAAGACTTGGGAAAGTTGGGATACTTAGAAGTTTTGGATTTGGGCAATAATGAATTCTCAGGAAACATACCAAAATGGATTGGAGATAAACTTTCAGAATTGAGGATTCTCAGGTTGCATAAAAACAACTTCACAGGAGGTATTCCTCATTCTTTGTGCAAATGTACAAATCTTCATATTTTAGACATCGCACACAACAATTTAACAGGATCCATCCCTCATTGTTTTGGAGAGTTGAGCGGGATGGTTGAGGCAAGAGATGCATTTGATTATAACCTGCTTTTCATGGAGGAGGTTGATCTGATGGATGTGATTCAAGTCTTTAAAGGAAGCGAGCTTGAATATACAAAAACGATATACATAGTTGTTAACATGGACCTTTCAAGCAATAAACTTACAGGAGAAATCCCTGTAGAGCTAACTGCACTTGCTTCATTGATGGGTCTCAATTTGTCTCATAATCATCTGAGTGGGAGTATTCCATATAGCATCGGAAACATGAAGGCGTTAGCATCTCTTGAATTCTCAGACAACCAATTAAACCGAACGATCCCTCCAAGCATGGCTGCTTTGAACTTTTTGAGCTCGATGAATCTGTCACACAACAAATTGTCAGGAAGAATTCCAACCGGAAAACAACTGCAGACACTTATCGACCCATCAATATATGTTGGTAACAGGGATCTCTGTGGTGCACCTCTGCCAAATAATTGTTCCAATCATGAAAACCCACCGGCCACAACAAGCAAGTACAGACATAAAAATGCTAATGGGCCAAAGAATGTATTGTTTTACTTGGACATAACATGTGGATTTGCAACAGGTTTTTGGGGTATTATTGGAGTTTGGCATTCAAGAAGCAATGGAGAAGGAAGCTTTTTATGATTGCGGAGGTAACCATGGATAAGGCATATGTGGCAGTCGCAGTGAGGATTTCCAAGATTAAAAGGGGCAGAGAAGCCATATAGGTTCTTAGCAATGGAGACGGAAGCTTTGTAAGATTGCAAGATAACCATGGATAAGGTATTTGTATAATTATATTATATTGCTTTTCTTTTCTTTTCAAGACTTATGTTGTGTTATATACTTGTACCATGGGTGTGTTTTATATAAATAAAAATTCTGGTTTTTAAACTAATTTATGGGTTTCAAATAAGAAGAAAACACAAAAGGATAAGTAATTTTAGAACTAGCAGACACCATTTTTAATAACCACCCAATTGATACCTACAAAATTTCTGAGAATCATTTTATGCTTCAAAGAAGACTGATGTTATAACTTTTGCCCTTCATCTATAACTATTCCATATTTAATCCTCCCCAAAACTAACAGTTTAATGCAACCCAATGACCAAAAATGATAAGCCCAATAGAAATCAGTTAGCCCAGTAAGCATCCAATAGCCCACATATGTAACATCTGTTGGCAACCAAGATCCCACGGTTTGCTTTGTTATTCTTTTGTTTGTTTCTTTCTTGACTTTTTCTTTTGTTTTCTTTTGGTTTTTCTTTTTGTTCATATGCTGTTTTTTTATGTATTTGTTTTTACTTTATTTCTTTTATTATATAGCTAGATAACAAATAATATGTTTATGGGTTAGAATCAAATACAAAGTGGAAAATAAATAAGAAGGATAAGAGAGATTTTAGTCTATTGATCTTATATTTGGATGGTTGAGATTAGTTTTAGAGAGGAGAAGATAGTGGAAAGGTATAAAAGGAATCCTAGACTTTCTCTCTCCAAACATGTCAATTCCCCATCAATTTAAAACGTTCATGACTTTTTCATAAGACATTTAACAAAATCACCATAATAACAAGCATTTTTTAATCTTTAATATGAGTATGATATTACTATATAAAAATAAAACAAAAAAAAATATTTTTACTGGGTTTTCTTGCATTGTGTTATTATCAAAACTTATAACACAATGTTCAGGTCATTGTGTCTTTCAACTGGATTTTGGTCATTACATTTACTAGGGTTTCTATATATTGTGTTATCAAAACTTATAACACAATGTTAATTTGGGTTCTTGCATTTGCGTTTTTATCAAAACATATAACACAATTTATGGCACAATGGAGATTGTGTTATATTTGAGTTGGGTTCTGATTATTGTGTTTTTGTTTTGTTGTTCATTGTGTTTTAATTTGTTCATTTTGTTTTTAGTCTATTGTTCATTGTGTCAATTCAAAGGTAAGTTCACAGATTTACAGCTCAAAGCTTCTGCAACATTTGAATTGACAAAAATGTCCTCATGTGCATAGCACATGACCAAATTTAACTGAAAAAACTAACTGGGTTAGGTCTAAAGGACAAAACGTGTATGATATGAAAACGTAAAGGACAAAACTCGTCAATTTTGAACATAAAGGACAACGCCTGAAAATGGGTATAAAGATAACGGACAATCCTTGAAATTCACTCTAATAAAATATTTTCAAAAATAAAAGATTACATATGAATTGATATTGGTTAAATAAATATATAAATAGAAAAAAAGAAAGTATAACATGTACTTTTTAAAAATTTAACAGGTCATGCTCATTTGCCTTGTTCCTTGAATTTGTTTACAATCAAAGGATAGAAATCATATCATAACCATGAAACCAAAACATTTGAGGAAGTTAATCAAACCAACTATCG
The DNA here is from genome assembly GCA_030545235.1 of Helianthus tuberosus. Taxonomy (NCBI): domain Eukaryota; kingdom Viridiplantae; phylum Streptophyta; class Magnoliopsida; order Asterales; family Asteraceae; genus Helianthus; species Helianthus tuberosus. Next base: position 33,722,484 of record CM060393.1, read on the forward strand.
TATTAATATAGAGACGATGCTCATTTTGTGCGCTTTCCAACTTCAAGCGCCAGCTCGGTATCGCTTTTCAGGGATGTGTCAAAGTGCTTTCACGGAGTGTGTCAGCGCCCCACTGCATACATGAACAAATCATACACAATACACCAGAATGCATTTTATCTAGTAGTTGTTAAATATAGGGTACACAATATTTCAAGAAGTTTTCTTAACCCATTATTACCTGGATATGTATGTCAATCCAGTTTGCCCCTTGTTGTGTACCATTTTCAAGGTAACATTTCCATAGCTGTTACAATAAGACATGCCACGGAATGTTTAAAAAAAAAAAGAGAAAACAATAGACAATTCTTTAAAGAAAATTAATTAGAACTCACTGGGTGTCATTTGCTAATTCGATTGCTTCCTTATCTTTTTACTCCAATTTACATGCTTGTCTACATCACACATAAAACATAAACAAATAAATAAACACAAGGAATATTGTATATAACATGTTCTATCACCACTACATACTTACATGCAGTGTAAGGCGAGAAGTTGCACTGCAGATTCGTCAATTAGACCAGAAGCAAACAAATGTAAGTCGTGCATCAGAATGACAAACATTATTATTCATAAAAAAAGAGGAGATAATGAAAATTTCCCAAATGGATCGAAGAAACTAAATTCACATAAATCAATAGCGGTAATCTCAGAAATAACAAAGGGGTGTTTGGATGTGTGTAATATTAAATAACTATAATCAGATGAGCAATTATAATCAAAATTTGCTATAAAAGATGGCGTTTGGATAATCCGATGCTTTAGTGTTGAGCAATTACAGATTGGTTAAGTAAATAATAGCTAAAATGACCATAAAAGAGTGTATTTAAAATAAAAAGGAGCAGACATTTTGTGAAATGAATGTAAACGCCCCTCAAATTTCCTATGCACTATCCTATAGAACACTTTTAACATATTTATTATATTATTTTGTGGTCAATAATAACAAATTAACCCAAGATCTCCAGGTTCACCATCTACAATTGTTTCACCCTCTTCATAGAAGACCACTTTCTTGGTGGTGCAAAATCATCAAAACCATATTTAACAGTTATTTGCAACCATAACATGAGTCTTTTATTAAAATGGTAAATATCAGAAACCTACTCGTATAGTGTAGCAAATGGTAAATATTAAAAATGTTCTTCAGGCATTTCATCGAATAACATGTATGCACTTTCCTAGTCACAAGATTTACCAAAAAAACCCCTGTCCCCATCACATTCCCATCAATCTAACTACATTTAGGTTTTAGAAACACATATAAATAACCCAAATTAAATAGGTTTCAGTGATCATACCACTCAATGTCTCTAAACACATATCTGACGATATTTTAGTCAGACAGCAGGAGCTAACAAAATCACACAATTACAAACAGATCAGAAACCTACCCACAGAAAAATATAGTCACCAGAGATCAATATTGGCGAGAGAACATAGTTCCACTGCTTCGTAAACAAAAGAGATTTCAAGCACACAAACTATATCAATTTTGGCCCCTGCAGGATATCTCTAAATCAATGCACCGCACTAATATCTTAAACCAAATTCATTAGAATCAGTTACTTAAACCTGTTCCTAAATTCAACGATAGTTAAGTACTTAAGCGTCAATATTAAGCAAATCCCAAGCCTAATTTCAAGCAGAAACAATCACATAAATTTTAGTAAAATCATCCAATCCAAAACATAACTTAGGACTACTCACTAATCATAAACGATAGATTGACATCAAAATCTAAACAGAAACGAATACCATGACATCTATCATCTCACAAATTCACAGTCGTGTTGAACTCGAACAACTTTACGCTCCAACGCCATTGCTCGAGCAGCTGCCTCTTCCGCTGTATTTCGTTGTATTCAAAATCATCTCTGCGTAAGCTTCTTCAATGACCAACACCTTGTTATCCGCAAAACGTTCAAACGACATGAAATCACAAATCGAGCTCCGTTGTAAACTCTCAAATTACACACAAACAGAGATAAAAAAAAAAAAAAAAAAAAAACCTATACAGTTCAGAACAAAACTAAAAAACCCTAAAAATTAGTTATACCTTGATGAGATTAAAAAAAACCCCAATCGTACATCAAAGCGAATGAACCAAGAAAAGCTAGATTGTACAAATTAAGAGAAAACATAAAATAATCATGAACAAATTCAGAAACAAAATCGAATCATCAATTTTTTAATCACATCAGATGAACTTGAAACCCCCAATTCCTACGAAAGTGATAGAAAATCGAACATAAATAACAACAAGCATTAACATACCTGATGAGAATCACAATGGAAGATATTGGTAGGGGAGATTGTTTATCGGTGGTGAAAGTAATCCAGAGTTGGTGATTTGTGTTTGAAGAGGCCCATAAAGGGGGTTTCAATTATTTAGGGCCAAACTATTTGCATACCTTGGTTGGCTATCTAGGGTTTACCTACGTTGCGTATAGGTCTATACGCAGCGTATAGGTTTACCTCTATACGCTGCGTATAGAGCTATACACAACGTATATAAACCATGTATTTATTTAACATTGAAAACTCTTTTTTTTATAAAATTTACTAAAACCATTAATATATAAATTTTTATAAAAAACCATTTATATACGCTGCGTATAGGTCTATACGCAGCGTATATAGTATAAAAAGACCATTTTACCCCTGCATTGGGGGCTATACGCAGCCAAAAACAGGAGTAACATTGTCTTTTTGACCCTTTATATACGCTGCGTATAGGTCTATACGCAGCGTATTTAAACTTTGTGAAAAAATGATCCCTCAAACCTACCAAAGTGACCCAAAAAATCTAATGGTTTATATACGCTGCGTATAGACCTATACGCAGCGTAGATAACCCTTGTTTTCTGTGCAATGATTGCTGATAAGGCTCTTGAATTCATGGTTTATATACGCTGAGTATAGCTCTATACGCAGCGTATAAAGGTAACCCTATACGCAGCGTATAAAGGTAACCCTATACGCTGCGTATAGGTCTATACACAGCGTAGGTAAAGGTAGGGTAGGGGCGAGCAAAAATAGGGCCGACCCGAAAATACCCGAGAACCGACCCTATTATTACCCAAAACCGACCCTATTATACTTATGTAGGTTCTTTTTCGGTTCTTAGAATTTATGGTTTTCGGGTATCGGGTCGGTTCCGGGTCAGACCACATAAGAACCGAGATGTACCTACTTTGGACCGAAATTAATAAGTACTACAATGAAACTGGGCCAAAGCCCAGCAGCTATAATTAATAAGTACTACAATGAAATTCAGTATGTGGCTGCCTACAATGTAAATCGAATGAAATGGAGGGGTTGCTCAAATATGTTGGGATCTTGAACCTAAATGAATCACAAAAACACCAGCAGATTCAATTTTTTTATAATAAAAAGCATGATTAGCCAATAATTAAGCACAAATTGGAGGGCATTTTCGTCAACCCAAATCTCATATCAGACACAATTTAACCGTGAAGATAAAAAAAAAACAGCATACACAATTACACATAATCCTTTTTTTCATGATTTCAACTTTTTTATTTTGAAAATACTCATTCAGGACTGGGGCTGAGCATTTGACAGTAAATCAGATTGTGATTTACTCTGAAATCAGATTGACACTTGAGAAGCACCGAAATAGATAGCAGTAACTCTGAAATGGAATGGATGTAACTATGATTTATCGGTTTCGGGTATTACCTAGGAACCGAGAACACCGAGACCCGACTATCATCTAGGGTACTATATTCGGTTCCAGTTTTATGCTGAAATCGGGTATCGGGTCGGGTCGGTTAATTCACGGGTCAGTCCGGTTCCTGTCAAATGCTCAGCCCTAAGGTAGGGTTTGGTGTGCAAATAGTCATGTTGGTGTGCAAATAGGTAGACCCTTATTTTAAGAGAAAATGCTCGGATAGTCATAGTGGTATACCCAATTTTCACCTTTAGTCTTTATATTTTCAAAATCACATCCACGGTCTCCAACTTTGGCAAAATTGTTCTCGGATAGTCCTTAGCGTGGATTAAAGTTAGTTTTCTCGGTTAAGTGGATGTGAAATTACTAAGTTACCCTTAATATAAAACAAAATAAAAGTTAATTAAGAATTAATATATATATATATATAGGGGGCCGCTAGAATGAGAACCACCCCGAGTTATGAGAACCGCGAGAACCACACCATCCGGGGTGAGGTGGACCAAAATTTTTTTTTTACAACTAGATGTGTATATTGTAAACACATTCGTAAAAAAAATTTTAAAAAAAAATGTCGTGTGGGTAGTTTTTTACACCACAAGTTTGGTGTTTTTTGTTTTTTTTTTTACACCAAACTTGTGGTGTAAAAAACTACCCACACGACATTTTTTTAAAATTTTTTTTTTTACGAATGTGTTTACAATATACACATCTAGTTGTAAAAAAAAAAATTTGGTCCACCTCGCCCCGGATGGTGTGGTTCTCGCGGTTCTCATAACTCGGGGTGGTTCTCATTCTAGCGGCCCCCTATATATATATATATATATATATATATATATTTGTGGAACCCATTGTGTAACAAAACAAATAACAACCCTAACCCCACCCCACCCCCACCTTTCTCTCATTTTTTCATTTGTTTCTGTAAAAAATAAAACCACCATCAACGACCAATCACCATCCCCTTTCACCACCATCGAACCATCGGAAAACCCAACCACCATTGAACAACCGAAAAACCGACCAAGCGCCACCGCCTTTCACCACCATTATACCACCGAAAAATAAAATGGTAACGGGGTAATCTGACTAGTTTGACGGGGACTTGCAGAGGGCGGCGTTATTATTTTAAGGTGAAACAAGAACCCGGCAGTAGCACCGCCGGAAGTGGTAGCAGTGGCGGAGAGAGTACAAAGAGTGGTAGTAGTGGTACCTCCGGCAGTAGCACCGCCTCCACCTCCTCCAATTACCGCCTCCACCCTTATGCAATATATATGATTATCATCTGCACAGAGGGTCACCACAACTACCGCCACCGTCATCATCAACAATGGACCATTCAGATTACTCCGTTGCCACTATGTAAAATCCCAGAAAAACGAGTGTGTGTAACCGGATATGGGACCCATCACCAACCCACTTCATCTTCCCCACTCTAAAAACCGAATCAGGACTGGAGCTGCTCCGGGAACCAAAAACCGACGGGTGGTTGAGATAACTTGGAGAGAAACAAGTGGGCGATGGAATGGCTGCACCGGTGGACAGGGCGCGTTGGTGGTGGTGGTGGGAACGTTTCACGTCAAGAAGTTGAAGGGTGGGTGTGGCAGTGGTGGTTGTGGTTGTGGTGGAGGGTGGTTATGGTAGTGGTGATGATGGCGGTGGTGGTGGTTGTAGCAGGGGTGGTTGTGGCATTGGTGATGGGGGGTGGTGGCTGAGTGGTATGGCAGTGGTGGAGGTGGAGGTGGATGTTGAGCAGAGGTGTGTTTTTGATTGAAGATGATGATATATATTATATATAGGGAGAAGATCATGCGAGAACCACCTCTTATTGCGAGAACCGCGAGAACCAATGTGAACACAACCAAAAATGCCTTAAAATAGCTAAAATCACACAATTTTTTTTTAATATTTTTTATATAAAAATCGCTACTTTTTGAAGCAAAAAAAAAAATTAAAAAATTTTTTTTGCCACTAAAAGTAGCGATTTGAGCATAAAAAATATTAAAAAAAAATTAGATTTTTTTTTATTTTTCTAGATTTTTTGGGGGTTTAGTTTTTAGCATTTTAGCTTGGGGGTGGGGGGGGGTTAGGTTTTTTTTAGCTATTTTAGGTTGTGTTCACATTGGTTCTCGCAATAAATGGAGTTCTCGCATGAGCCCCCCTATATATATATATATATATATATATATACACTTAATTAATTTACTTTGTTTTACATTAAAGACATTTTTGTCATTTCATATCCACTTTTTTTTTTTTTTTTTTTTTGAACGGCAAATTTGGATCACTGACGGACCACTGGAGTATCATCGTGCCACCAGCGGACCCACCCGATCATATCCATCTCCACTAGGCAATAATGCCCTACACCAATTCAGGAGGGAACCCAATAAATCTGGGAAAACCCCCCTTGTGAGAATCGAACTCATGACCTAATGGTCATAAGCCTTATCCCACCACCAAGATACCACTAGGCTATAATGCCATGGGTCATTTCATATCCACTTAACTGAGAAAACTAATCCCTATCCATGCCAGTGACCATCCGAGAATGATTTTGCCAAAGGTAAGGACTGTGGATGTAATTTTGAAAATGTAGGGACTAGAGGTGAAAACTGGGTATACCACAGGGACTATTTGAGCACTTTTCTCTTATTTGAACAAGGATGTAACATTAATAGAGCATCACCAACAGAGTCATTTTTAGGCATTTTTAAAGAGAGAGAAAATGATGTGGATGAGAGAGATGATAAGTTAGAGGAAAGAGTGTGGATGTATATGTGAGGAAAAAATGAGAAAAAATAAGTTGTGAGAGTGAGGATTGAGGAGTGAGGAGAGAGAAGAGAGAATGGTTTTTATTGGTGGGTGGGGCAAGTGCATATATGGCATTTAAAAACATCACCTAAATATTTATCTATTAATGATGGTCTTCTAGGAATATAAATAGTCACTTGTCTTCTTTTACCTTATAAATAAAATCTATGCCATGTGTACAATTATTTATTAATTGTTAAAACACAATATATTCCCATGTTACTTTATTCTTATGTATTATTACTAGATTTTGCCCGGCCTGCGTTGCGGGACACTAATCCGAATATTTCTCTCTCATAACATGTACGTTTGTGTTTCGGTTACTTGTACATACTACTAATAACACAATCTCAAAAAATTACATTGAGTCAACCAATTAAAATAAAACATTATCATACATTTGCTTAAAAAAACTACCGAAAAACTAAAATTTTAAACTGGGGCTAAATTGTAAACTTTTAGAACAAATGAGCGTGTGTCAGGACACCGAGTCAACCAATTAAAACAAAACACTACCACAGTTTTCTCAAAAGAAATAAAAACTAAAACAATGGCATAACTGTAATTTTACACTGAGGCAAAATCGTAATTTGATGGGGAAAACAAACAAAAACGATGGAGAAAATGTAAATTTAAGTTGAGGGCAAATCGTAATTTGGCTGGGAGAAAAAAACAAAACTAATGATAAAACTGTAAATTTAAATGGGGCAAAAGGATAATTTTATTTTGAACCGGAGAAAAAGCGTAATTTTGAACTGATGGTAAAAGTGTAATTTTAAAGTGGGAATAAAATCATAAATTAGTTGGACCAAAGGGGGAGTGCCAGGCAACTACCTGACACTATTCCCCTCCATTGGTATTGTATGTATTGAAAATTGCAACAAATGACAAATTCATTTGGGGATAGGGAGGTTAACCGAACTTTTAAGGAGAGTGATCTGGATTTTGTTTACAAAATGCGATAAACTTTTTAAGGGGGCGTCCCCCACCTCCACACACCCTTACATGTGGCTTCGTCACTTATTGCGGCAGGAGCTCCGTACATGTACAAAAGAGATTATATTGGCAGAGTAGACAATTTAGAGCGTTACATTAAATTTTGAATCATGTCATTTTTCGTTAATTCTAATTAGATATATTTTATTTAAAACATTATGAATGGAAAAAAAATTACAAAGAGACCTTGAGATCTCTATAGAAAACACCACGACTATGGCTAGGATTGGCAAAAAAACCAGAGCCTGACGAGTGTACCCAAAACCCAAAAAGTACGGCTTGAGTATACCCGAAGCCCGACGGGTATGGGATCAAATATAAAAAAAATCAGGTGCGGGTATAGGATTTAGTCCCAACCACCCGTTACCCGACCTGTTTACCCGAATAATATCCGAAAAGTATTTTATTTTAATTTTAATTTTAATTTCCCATTTATATAAACTTGTAAACCTAGTACATACAGTTAGTACTCTACTTCTCTAGTACCACTCCAGCTACTTCCATTATTGTTCACAAGTCATCTCTAAATTTATATTTCCAAGAAAAGATTAGAGATAATTAATATCCAAATTTCCCCACTAATCGCCATATGCATCATACACTTTACTAAAACTGAATCATACTATTATGTATGATTCTTTACATTTTTTCCATTGGATTTATTCATAGATATTGCTCTGTTGTTTGTCTTCAAGACTTTAATATACACATACAAGATTTATGTTTATTTATGTTGTTCCTATGCAGATTAAAGAGTTAAATAACACCCAATGTATATTAGTGTTGGCATTTTCTAAATACATTTCAAGTTGTCAGGGAGATTACATGAGTCATTCTTACTTATCTACTGAACTAATTAAATGCTACTATTTTTTTCATGTTTGGTGTTCGATTAAATGCAACATACATAAACTAACATTGTGTATCCCAAAGTAGTAGTACCTTAAGGCTAGAGGGTATGGTGATGGTCCTCCCTTGGAGGATGATCCGTCACGTAGGCGCCACATCATAGTTCTCCCAAGGATGGTCCATCCCACAAAACTAGAGGGTATGGGAGGATGGTCCTAGATGATCCTACCCCACCACTTTTATATATATTTTTTTAATCTTCTACTTTTTTTAACATTTAACAAATAAATTAACTAAATATTTTCATTAATATTAAAAACACATTACATAAACTTAAAAAAGAAAAAAAAAACTTAAAAAATAAAAAAACTACTACCCACAATTGCAATATCTTGCATCCTAACTCATAAATATACGAACATCGAGATCTTAAGTCCACATGAGCACCATCAGCCCCAATTTCTTCTTGAGTTCTAACATGGAAACAGATACATGATCAGATTTTTTTTTTTTTTTTTGAAAGGCAGCCTTATATTAACAAGAACCAGGCCAACAGGCCATACAACCAAGCAAAAAAATTACATATAGAAGCTAAAGTCTAGGTTCTACCTGTTTAAACAAAGATATCAGCATTAGAAAAAAGATCTTTTTCAACATATCAAAATGAAGATTATTAAAATTTACCCTGTTTGTGTCATTGGATTCAAACAAAGCAATTCCATTTACCGCCTCCAAGAACACTGCTGGAACAAGCTATGAAAAAAAGCACCATTTTAGACTTATAATTTATAACCTTTCTTTAACTTTGACTTTGACTTGTACTTTGACTTTGACTTCGAAAAGTCGGGTTATTACAGCCTCCCCTACTTTAGGAAATTTCGTCCTGAAATTTAAGGCGCAGGCGTAACGAATAGTTGTGGATACTTAGCCTTCATATCACTCTTGAGTTCTCAGGTGAACTCGGCGCCGAGTTTGCCTTTCCAGCGAACCTTCACAATGGGAATGCGTGAGCGTCGGAGTTTCTTGGTCTCTCGGTTCATGATCTAGACTGGCTTTTCCACGAAGTGTAATGTTTCGTCCACTTGTAGATCCTCAAGAGAGACATGTAAATTCTGGTCGGCTAGACATTTTTTGATGTTCGAAACGTGGAAAGTCGGATGTACGTTGCTAAGTTCCTTCGGTAATTCGAGTCGGTAGGCCACTTTGCCAATCCTTTCCAGGATCTTAAAGGGTACAACATATCGAGGTGCTAGCTTTCCTTTCTTGCCGAATCGGACCACCCCTTTCCAAGGTGCAACCTTTAGGAGTACGTGATCGCCAACGTCAAATTCAAGGGGCTTGCGGCGTCGGCGTAACTCATTTGATGACTTCGAGCTTTCAGGAGATTGTCTCATATTTGGAGGATCTTGTCAGTCGTTTCTTGCAATAACTCAGGATCGGTAATTTGCGCATCCCCGATCTCGTGCCATACAATAGGCGATCAACATTTTCTTCCATATAATGCCTCAAATGGTGTCATTTGAATGCTAGAGTGATAACTATTATTGTACAAGAATTCAACTAAAGGTAAATGCGAATCCCAATTACCACCGAAATCTATAACACACGAGCGAAGCATGTCTTCAAGGGTGCATATCGTGCGTTCAGTCTGACCGTCGGTCTGGGGATGGAAAGCAGTACTAAGATTAAGAGTAGTACCGAGTGCAGATTAAAAAGTTTCCCAGAGGCGCGAAGTTAATCGACCATCGCGGTCAGAAATGATGTCACGAGGCGCCCCGTGTCAACAAATGACTTCGTCGGTATAGATTCGTACTAATCGTTCTACCTTGTAGTCTTCCCGTCTCGGCAGAAAGTGGGCGGATTTGGTAAGACGATCAACGATAACCCAAATGCTATCGTGACCTGATGGCATGCGCGGGAGTTTCGTAATGAAATCCATAGCTATACTCTCCTATTTCCACATAGGGATCTCGGGTTGCACGAGTAAGCCAGAGGGTCGTTGTTGCTCCGCCTTGACCTTCGAACAGGTTAGGCACTTTAAGACATAGATAGCGATATCCTTCTTCATTCCAGGCCACCAATACCTGGCACGCAAGTCCTGGTACATCTTGTCGGCACTGGGATGAATGGAATATAGAGATTTGTGGGCTTCAGTCAACAATATCTCCCGAAGGTTATTGCGACTGGGGATCCAGATGCGATCGAGATAGTAGTAAATACCGTTCGATTTAGTGACAAATTGGGTTTCAGCACCACATTTCTTCTTTTCCTCTCTCAAGGTATTCTCAATGAAGCATGCGTGCTGAGCATCATGTATGAGAGCTTCGAGATTGTGTTAGGCGTGAGTGTTGTGAACGCTATGCAAATAGCTGCGTCGACTGAGAGCATCGGCAACGACATTTGCTTTGCCTGGATGGTAATGAATCTCGAAGTGGTAATCGTTAAGAAGTTCAACCCATCGGCATTGGCGCATATTCAGTTCCTTCTAGTTCAAGATGTGTTGTAGGCTCTTATGGTCCGTGAAGACCGTACACTTAGTAACGTAAAGGTAGTGTCGCCAAATCTTTAACGCAAAAACAACTGCACCAAGCTCGAGGTCGTAGGTTGTATAGTTCTTCTCGTGGATCTTGAGCTAGCGAGAGGCGTACGCGATAACCTTGTCCCGTTGCATAAGAACACAACTGAGACCGAGGTTAGAGGCATCGCAATACACTACAAAGTCGTCATTTCCATCGGGTAATGCAAGAACTGGGGCATTGCAAAGCATAAGCTTGAGGGTTTGAAAGGCTTCCTCTTGTTCGGTTCCCCAAACAAAAGGTTTGTCCTTGAGCGTAAGAGAGTGGAGAGGAACAGCGATCTTCGAGAAATCAGCGATGAATCGACGGTAGTAACCCTCCAATTCGAGGAAAGAACGAACTTCGGACGAGTTCTTTGGTGTAATCCAACTCTTAACTGCTTCGATCTTCGCGGGTCGACGTGAATGCCTTGACTATTGACAATGTGACCGAGAAATTGAACCTCCTCAAGCCAGAATTCACACTTGGAGAACTTGGCATAGAGGCGATTTCCTTGGAGTAGTTTAAGAACCAAACGGAGATGTTGCGCGTGTTTGGCTTTTGACTTAGAATAGATCAGGATATCTTCGATAAGCACGATGACGAATCGGTCGAGAAAGGGTTTACACACGCGATTCATCAGATCCACGAAAACTGCGGGGGTGTTAGTTAGACAAAAGGGCATAACAACAAACTCGTAGTGGCCGTATCGGGTGTGAAAAACGGTTTTGGGTATATCTTCCTCTTAGATTCGTAACTGGTGATAGCCAGAGCGTAGATCGATCTTGGAAAAACACGTAGCACCTTGTAATTGATCAAACAAATCATCGATACGAGGTAAGGGATAGCGATTCTTGATAGTCAGCTTATTGAGTTCCCTATAATCGATGCACATCTGGAACGATCCGTCCTTCTTTTTGACGAAAAGGATAGGCGCTCCCCAAGGAGAGGTGCTTGGGCGTATGAAGCCTTTATCAAGTAATTCCTGGAGCTGACTCGAGAGTTCGCGCATTTCAAATGGAGCGAGACAATAAGGTGCTTTGGCGACGGGATTAGCCCCAGGATTGAGGTCAATTCGAAAATCAACATCACGAGATGGCGGTAAACCAGGTAAATCATCAGGAAAGACAGCAGAAAAATCACGAACCACGAGCACCTTTTCCATTGCCTTCTCCGCTACTACGATGTGTGCCAAGAAAGCTTTGTATTCCTTGTGGAGATACTTGCTCGCTTGGACACATGACATGAGTTGTAATTTCTTCGAAGCGAATTCGCCATAGACAGACAATTGATCACTGTTTGAGACAGAGAAACGGATCATCTTTTCAAAACAAACAATTTCAGCATGATTCTCACGAAGAAAATCCATGCCTACTATGACATCAAAACTACCGAGCTGCATCGGGATAAGATTGATCGGGAAAACGTGACCGTTGAGCTCAAGAGTACAATCACATAAAACGGAACTAACAGTGATGGTTCTTCCAGTGGAAACTTCTACGTCGAATTTTGATGGGAGGTTAACGCGTTTACGGTTTAGGAGCCATTCGAATTCGAACGATACAAAACAGTTATCGGCTCCAGTATCAAACAAACACGAAGCATAAATGCCATTTACGAGAAACGTACCATTAACCACGTTGTTGTCTGCTTGGGCCTGGCGGGCGTTGATGTTGAAAACTCGCCCACGGGCTGCTTGTTGAGCTGGCTGCTGCTGCTGCTGAGGCTGCTACTGTTGATGTTGTTGCTGTGCTGGTTGCTGTTGTGGCTCTTGCTTCACTACTCTGTTCGAACAGACATTCGCGAAGTGGTTGGGATCACCACACGCATAGCAGGCTCTTACGTGAGTAGCGGGAGCAGGAGCTGCTTGTTGTCCCTAAGGAGCGGGAAATGGAGCTGGCAGAGCAGGAGGAGCTTCAACTTTAGCTTGTCGGGGACCAGTACGGCAGTTAGCAGTAAAGTGGCCGCAAAGGTTGCAGTGAACACAGAATCGACATGCGATCCCAGCAAGATGATGGTAAGTACAAGTAGGGCATAGCGGGTGCGGACCAGTGTATGCACGTTTTGCATGAGGTGCATTGGTCACGGGTGCGGTGACTTGGCGGTTCTGATTTTGCTGTTGGACAGGAATAGCATTGAGAGGAGCGGTTGTGACAGCACATTTCTTGTTGTTGTTGTTATTCTTGCGCTTGCGGCGTGACGACTTTGAAGCTTGGGGTGAAGCGGTTTCAGCGGCAGGAGTAGCAGAAGTAGCGGTGGCTTGGTGAAGACTCTTGGCGATTTTATTGAAGTAACCAGCCCGAACTCGCTTGTCATTAATCTCGGCAGCGAGCAGGAAGGTCTCCTCAATTGTTGTAGTCTTGGCAGCTTGGACGAAATTGGCAACACAATCCGGTAAGGCTCGAATATATTTCTTGATTGTGATGTCGGGAGTTGTGACTTGGCCAGGGCAAATGATGCTAAGCAGTTTGAAGCACGCAGTAACACCAACATTGTCGCCACCCTCTTGCTTGATGTGTCAGAACTCGTCTTCCAGCTTTTGGAGTTCGTGCGGAGGACATAGTTCTTTCATCATGATTTACTTCAATTCCTCCCAAGTAAGTCCATAGGCTACGTCGTTCCCACGCCTGTTTTGCTCTGCTATCCACCATTCCAGTGCCCTAGACTGGAAGACACCAGTTGCGTTAACAGTGCGGAGGTTGTCTTGACATCCGCTTTATCGTAGAGTGACTTCAATCGAGTCGAACCATGAAAACATAGCGCTCGGCCCATCTTCCCCAGTGAAGTCCTTGGGTCCATAAGCTTTAAACTGTTTGAAGCTAAAAGTAGCTTTTGGTGAGTCAGTTCTAGATTCCTCAGAGGACTTGCTAGCGATTTCATTAATCTCGCTCACGATTTGCGGAATGACCTTACCCATCTACTTGGCGACTAGCGAGGCGATGCGTTTGTCAGCATGATTGCGGCGAGCAGAGCGAGAATTGTGAGATCCGAATGACGACATTGTCTGCAACAGACATTGTCATAGGATTTAGACGATACACTCAATCTCACCACATAGAGTTTAACCAACATACTATAAAGATCAGGAACACGTAAACTCACGGCATATAATTTACAAAGGCACATAAATCACGTAGGCACATAGGCATGTAAACACAGAATCACATAAGCCTGTAGAGCACAGAAGCACACAATCCATGTAAGGACGTATTCCACTATATTTTGCACGTATTCACCTACATAATTTGCACGTATTCACCTATCTTTCACAGTTGCGTAAAGCGATCAAAAGTTACGAGAGTGAGTAGCGATAGCGAGTAGCATAGCATGCGATTTGTTAGCGTATTGAGATAAATGTGCAGTGCGAGTTGTGTGTGTTTATCGAAGCGAAAAGCGGAAAGCGAATAAATTACCAAAACCGAAACATACATAAACACATAAAAGAGATAAAGCATAAAATTAGTGAAAATCAGAATGTCTCGGGTGTGCTAGACTTTGACTACCCAAAGTGGTTTGACTATTCTCGGGGACTTTGAGTACACGTGTTGGCTTAATAGACTTTGCTCTTGCCTCAATTTGGGTGAATGGAACGCATCCTTTCGGCCATTACGTGACCCTAGTCGTTGGAACCCATCGAGACTTTGGTGAGAGTTTTGTAAAACCAAGTTATAGAGCGGAATAAGTCATTAAGATGTGGGTTTCACCCCTAACTTAATAACTTCATTCCTGTTTGTGTGATAGTATCACGATAGATAGGGAGAATCGTGTCGAGGTATGGATGTCACTCCTGACTCAACGCAAATTCTCGTGTTTTATTGATAAAAATGTGTGTCGAGTGTGTGATTTTATCGAGAGTTCACGGATTTCACGCCTAATCTCGACCAAATCACTTGAATGTTTTCAAAAATCGTGTGTGTCATCAGCCTTAGGAAAGGTTGAGTGTTTGCACGAAGCTGTAGTATGCGATGTTCGTGCAAAGTGCAAGCGGGAGTATAAAGTGTAAGCTTACGCAGAACCCATACCGGGTTCACACATGTCACGGCCCCCGACCCGGTTTGACCCGTTTCAGGAGCCGCGAGACAGAAATACTGCGGTATTGATTTAATTGAGTTTAACAGCGGAAACAGGATCGTTTAAAGCTAAAATTTTTACCCGATTATTTTATTTCACAATTCGGGATAAAACCCCGATAATTTACAATAGTATGGTTTTTCTAGGAAATCGTTATGTTACAAAACTTATTTCTTTATTTTATAATGAGCCACTATCTTAAGCTTGAAATGCTCCCCAGCACTTTTCCTGAATTACAACAGATCACCTGAAACATGTTTGAAAAAGGTTTTGTCAGCGGGAAATACTGAGTGAATCATTCTATTACTAAAATGACACATTTGTTATAATTTACAGTATTAAGAGCGATTACAATGTTTCTGATATCAAGCCAACTACCCACAGTATTTGTCACTCAACCCATTGGCCCATTCGTCCAATGGTGTCTGTGACTATGGTCATATCCCCCATTGGCTGCCCCAATGGTGACGATTATCAAGTAATGTATACAAAACCCCACATACCGGCTGTAACTGGGTGATTACAAAGACTTAATCCCCGTAATTATAACTTTGAAATAAACATGATTTTGTAAACAATTTTGATAAAAAGAGAGAATGACTCACATTGCTGATTTAATATGGTCAGAGTCTAATCTATGATTTAGCCTTGTTAACCTAATATAATAACAATGCACACAAAACTGGGTTAGTAATCAATCCAGTAATTACGATAATTTACGAGATCAAATTCTCACAATGAATGTCAAAATGCAATACTTTGTCCATCGAATTAACGATGATCCGTTGAATTAACAACGAATGACAAGGTATAATACTTTACCCATCGAATTAACGATGATCCGTTGTTTTAACAACGAACGATAAAGTATAACCCTAATGTGGGCGGCATTTAAACATGCATTGGATATCTTGATCGTCGGATAAATGAATCGTAGCAGCGATTATGCTAATACCCGGTATTGTGGCAGAATTTCGAGACCCGTGTGTGTTGGTATAGTAATTTGAACGTAACTCAGTGTATATTATGAATTTTTACATCGTTTCTGTGCTCAGATTCCAGTCCCAAACCCCACTATTTATAGGTGAAATTTTACCCTCAGGCGGCCCGCGTGAGAACACGCTTAACCTGAGGCGGGCCGCGTGAGACCTATATTTTAGCTATAGGTTGCCACGGTTGGCACTAGCTTGGCTGAGTTGACAGTTTTCGATAATTCCTTGTTGCCAACGTTTAAAATGGATAATCGTCCATAGGGTTTAACCCCCCCTGAGTTTTAGGGGCCCTAATCCTGATTCTGAAAATTATGAAAATTTCAGGGTTTGTTCAGAATCACTTGGGTGTCTCAATTAGGGTTTCCTTTTGGACTAATTAATTTAATAATTATGACTTTTGATGAGAGTTGTTACATTCTCCCCACCTTACGAAAAATCTCGTCCTCGAGATTTACTAGAATAAATGAGGATACTTTTTCTTCATTTCTGATTCCAGTTCCCAAGTGTACTCAGCTCCTCTCTTTGAATCCCATCTAACTTTGACTAGAACTAGTCGTTTGTGTTTGAGAAACTTTACTTTTCTGTCTTCTATCTGAAGAGGTTTTTCCACAAATTTTAACTTTTCGTTTACTTTTATATCTCGAAGAGGTACTACCAGTGATTCATCTGATAAGCATTTCTTGAGATTGGATACATGAAATACATCATGTACTCCAGATAATTCTTCTGGTAGTCGTAAACGATAAGCTACTGGTCCTATACGTTGGATCACTGGAAATGGTCCTACGTACCTTGGACTTAGCTTTCCTTTCTTTCCAAATCTGACTACCCCTTTCCAAGGAGAAACTTTCAACAGTACCTTGTCTCCAACTTGGAATTCTAACGGCTTACTTCTATTATCTGCATAACTCTTCTGACGATCTCGAGCCGTCTTCAATCTTTCCTTGATTTGAGTAATCTTATCAGTTGTTTCTTGCACTATTTCAGGACCTGATAATTGACTTTCTCCTATTTCTGCCCAACAAACTGGAGTTCTGCACTTTCTTCCATATAGTGCTTCAAATGGAGCAGTTTCAATGCTTGAGTGATAACTATTGTTATAGGAGAATTCAATTAATGGTAAGTGATCATCCCAACTTCCACCAAAATCTATTACACATGCTCGGAGCATGTCTTCTAGAGTTTGGATTGTCCTTTCACTTTGTCCATATGTTTGTGGATGATATGCAGTGCTCAAATTTAGTCGAGTTCCCATAGCTTGCTGAAAACTTTTCCAGAAATGGGAAGTAAAACGACTATCTCTATCCGAAACAATGGAGAGTGGAACTCCATGTAAGGATACAACTTCATCTACATACAATTTAGCCAGTCTTTCCATGCTAAAGGTTTCTTTCATAGGTAGAAAGTGAGCTGATTTGGTTAATCGATCCACAATTACCCAAATCGCATCATTACCTTTTCTGGTTTTGGGTAACTTAGTAACAAAATCCATTGTTATAAGTTCCCATTTCCATACTGGCATCTCTAATTGTTGTAGTAATCCTGAAGGTTTCTGATGTTCTGCTTTAACTTGTGAACAAGTAAGACATTTAGAAACATAGTTGGCTATGTCCTTTTTCATTCCTATTCACCAGAAGTTCTTCCTTAAATCTTGGTACATCTTATTGTTTCCTGGATGCATTGTGTACCTAGATTTATGAGCTTCTACTAAAATCTTAGGTTTTAAGTCTCCCTGCTTAGGTACCCAAATTCTACTTTTATGGAATCTCCAAATTCCATCTGCTCCTTGTTCTAATTCCTTGATCCGTCCTTTCATTCCTTCAGCATCATCCTTGATTGCTGTAGTTTGAACATTCTTCAATTGTTCCATTAAATCTATTTGTAGATTTAATCTGAGAGCACGAACCCTTCGTTGTTTCTCGTAATACTTACGACTTAAGGCATCTGCAACTACATTTGCCTTTCCTTCGTGATACTGAATATCACAGTCGTAGTCACTTAAGATTTCCATCCATCTTCTTTGCCTCATGTTTAACTCTTTTTGCCCAAATATATATTTTAAACTTTTGTGGTCGGTGTAGACAGTAAATTTACTTCCGTAAAGATAGTGTCTCCAAATCTTAAGGGCAAAAATTACGGCTCCTAACTCTAAATCATGAGTCGTATAATTTTCTTCGTGCTTTTTCAATTGCCTTGATGCGTACGCAATTACCTTTTTGCGTTGCATAAGCACACATCCATATCCTAATTTTGAAGCATCACAATATACTTCAAAATCCTCAGTTCCTTCTGGTAAAGCTAATATTGGTGCATGGGTTAGTTTATGTTTCAAAATCCTAAAGGCTTCTTCCTGTTTAGGTCCCCATTCAAACTTAGTGGCTTTACAGGTTAACTTAGTTAATGGTACGGCTATTTTGGAAAAATCCTTAATAAACCGTCTATAATACCCAGCTAAACCTATAAAACTTCTTATTTCCATTGCTGTTTGTGGAACCTTCCATTTGGTAATTGCCTCTATCTTAGCAGGATCTACATGAATACCTTCATGATTTACCATGTGTCCTAAAAATTGCACTTCCTTTAGCCAAAATTCGCATTTCGAGAATTTGGCGTACAACTTTTCTTTTCTTAACAAAGTTAAGAGTGCATGAAGATGTTCACAATGCTCTGTCTGACTTTTGGAATAAATAAGTATATCGTCTATGAAAACAATTACAAATTTATCCAAGTACGGTTTACAAATCCTATTCATCATGTCCATGAATGCTGCAGGTGCATTCGTTAACCCGAATGGCATGACTGTAAACTCGTAATGACCATACCTAGTTCTGAAAGCAGTTTTAGGTATGTCTTCTTCTTGTACCTTCAATTGATGATATCCAGAGCGTAAGTCTATCTTAGAAAAATATCTAGCCCCCTGAAGTTGATCAAAAAGATCATCAATCCTAGGTAATGGATATCGATTCTTAATTGTAACCTTATTCAATTCCCTATAATCGATACACATCCTCATTGAACCATCCTTTTTCTTCACAAACAACACTGGCGCTCCCCAAGGGGATGAGCTAGGTTGTATGAATCCTTTACTTAGTAATTCATCTAATTGCTTTTTCAATTCTAACATTTCTGTGGGTGCTAACCGATAAGGTGCCTTGGCTATCGGTGTAGTTCCTGGAATTAAATGAATCCTAAATTCTACTTCTCTATCTGGAGGTAATCCTGGTAAATCTTCTGGAAATATATCAGAGTATTCCGATACTACTGGTATTTCCTTCAGATCTTTTCCCTTAGTGCTAATGATTACTGAAATCATATACACTATCCCTTGTTTTCGTTCATAATTAGCAACTTTCATTACTGATATGAACTTCATGGGCTTACGTGGTTTATCTCCTGTAATCCTAATCACTTCTCCGGTAGGTGATTGAATTTCTATGGAATTCTGATCACAAAGGATTCTAGCATGGTTGGCTACTAACCAATCCATTCCTAATACAACATCAAATTCAGCTAAATTCATCGGCAATAGTCTTGCAGAGAATTTATGTCCT
Source organism: Helianthus tuberosus (assembly GCA_030545235.1). NCBI lineage: Eukaryota > Viridiplantae > Streptophyta > Magnoliopsida > Asterales > Asteraceae > Helianthus > Helianthus tuberosus. Next base: position 33,742,051 of record CM060393.1, read on the forward strand.
AAAAGTTCTATGTTTCCTTCTTGCAACACTTTATCTATTTTAACAGAATTTCCATCTGCTGTTTCAACTGTAAAAATCTGCCTAGTATTGGTTAAAGGTAAACTAAGAGCTTGACAGAATGAAGTATTTATAAAACTTTGGTTTGCACCAGAGTCAAATAATACTTTTGCATATACGTTGTGAACTAAGAACGTACCCGCTATCACATCCGGAATAAGTTCTGCTTCTTGAGTGGTCAGCTGAAATGCCCTGGCATTCTTCTTAATAGTTCCTTCGGTCGTCTTAGGTTTGTTATCTACTGGTTTGACCAATTTAGGACATTCTGTTTTATAATGCCCCACTTCTCCACAGTTAAAACAGATTACTGTCTTCTTTTTACAATTTTCTTCACGATGTCCTATAGCTTTGCAAAAATTGCAAGTAATATCGCATCTTCCAAAATGCTTCTTTTTGCATTTCCTGCAGAATGACGGAGCTGGAGATTGCCCTGTTCCTTTTCTTTTGAAGCTGTTATTATTACCCACACGAAATCCTTGGGTAATTTTCTGAGCTAGTGCCTTCTTCCTATCTTCATCTCTTGTGCGCACCAATTCATCAGTCAGAGTGTTGGCTAATTCTACCGCATCATCAATAGTGCGAGGTCTCGCAGCTTTAACAATATTGCGGATTTCGCTAATTAGCCCCCAAATATAGCGAGAAATAAGTACCGGTTCTGGCGAAGCCAATGTTGGTACTACTCTTGCATATTCGAAGAATGTCGAGGTATAACCGCGACAATCCACACTCATCATCCGATGATTTAGAAATTTATTCGCCATTTGTTCCTTCTCATACTCAGGACAGAATTTTCTTTCTACCAAACCCTTAAATTCTTCCCAAGTCATAGCATAAGCTATTGCTCTTCCTTTTGATTGTAACACAGTATTCCACCACTCGAGTGCTCCTTCTTTGAACAGATTGGATGAATACATGACCTGGTCATCTTTACCACATTTACTTATTGCAATGACTGCTTTGGTTTTCTCTAACCAACGCAGTGATGCAGTTGCTCCTTCATTGCCTGCAAATTCAGTGGGTTTACAAGCAAGGAATTCTTTGAAAGTGCAACCAGGCGTTGCAGTTTTCATTTTCTTGGGTAATGGAGCTTGATGTGGTTCCTTATTATGATTATCATGCTTATTGCCTCCATTTACACTATTACTGAAGTTATCTTCAGTAATCTGTTTGCTAGGAACAATTTGTTGCGGTTCGATCGGATTCTTTATAGCAGCAACGAATGTTGGAATAGCATTGGCTATCCCTTGAGCAACAATGTTTTCGATATCTTGCCGAGTCATATATTGATCTCTTGAATGTTGTTCAGAATGATTAACTTCATTAATAGGTTCATTATCACTGTTTGCCATATTGCTGATAATGTATATATATAAATTTTATTAGTAACTGACAAATAATAATTATATACAAACAATCATAAAATTGTATAATACAGATATAGTCAAAATAATCGATCTTTCGATTTCATTTTATATATATCTATCATAGCATGCATCATTACTCACAGATATCATATAGAGTTTTATTGGTTATTTACAGACTAACTTACTAATACTATTATACAACTACCATTTTATCATCGTACTATCTCTCGTTACTTGCTGTTTTAAAAACGCATTTCCCTTTCGTCGTACTTCCAAGCAATCTGTCCCCCTATCTCCCTGATTCTAGTTCCAGCATCAAACAACTCTTCGCCAAAGTGGCGAAGTTCAACCATGTTTTCATTGCTCATGGGTGGATTAGGTAATGGTTCTGGATCGAATTGTGGAAGAAAAGAGTAAGGATCGTTGACAATATTTTGAAATTGCCAATCGTTCGTCCACCATTCGTCCATTCCTATGGGTTGGGAGTGGACTATTGGATCTGGAATTGCTGGTTCCCAATTCATAGGGAGTTGGTTTACAAGAGGATAATTAAAAATATTATTATTATTATTATTGACAGGCTGAATGGTTTCACAGCTTGCCAACAGGAAGTCTATCTCATCTTGAAAAGTTCTCTCCTGGTTTGGATTGGAACTCTCTCCGATTTCTCTCTGAGCTGGTATAGACCCTTGCCCAACTTCCATTACTACTTCTTTAGTAATTTCCTCCATTTGTATTTCTATCTCCTTATTCTCCTCTTTGTCTCCAGTTTCCATTTCTTGTGGTTTAGAACTCTCTCCGGTTATAACTTCTTTTCCCTTTTTCAAAGGATTATTTATTTTGGGCAGTTTCTTAGCTGGCTTCTTCTTACGAATTTTCCTCCATCCTACATAAGTTCTTTTCTTCTGTTTTGGCTTGCTCAAAGGTGGAACCTTGAATTCTACTGGTTGTTCAATATCGGGATAGTAGCTAGTATATTCTTTGGAAGCTTCGACAGTTACGGGATAAAGATTAAGATTCTGAAAATCTTCGGATATTTCACTCATGCTGGTGTAGCATATATGCAAAATGCATAAAATACTAAGTTAAAATTTACAAATAACTTTGTAATTTATTACACACAGTGTACTAGTTGATTACAAAGATAACTGACAAACACACTTAGGTTTCAAATTTTATTTATCACACAGAGTTTCTAGATTGTGAGAGTAGGGTGCTAAACTTTAAAGATTTATATTTTCTGCTACGGTGGCTAGCATATATAAATTAGCCCATTTCTCATCTAGTTTATCTTCCCAAGGTGATTTATCAATTAATTCTTGAGTTTCTCGTTTAATCCCCTTTTCTCGGATTTTCTCTTTACTTTTCTTAATAATCATTTCCCTCCTTTTAGGAGAAAGTGATTCCTCGTATTGTGCCTTTCGCACGAATATTCCTTCTTCAGGAATTTCAGCCTGATTCGAGGATTTAGTTCGGGATGAACTTCCCTTCTCATTAGATGATTTATCTAATTTAAGATAGATGATTGACAGCTTTTTCTTACCCATACTGTAACTAACAAATAATCAAATAATCAGTTAATAATACAAATAATCACATAATAGTAATCAGGAAAAATTAAGTATTTCTAAATACTTAATTAGCTTAACCCAGTGGCTCTGATACCACCTTTTTCTGTCACGGCCCCCGACCCGGTTTGACCCGTTTCAGGAGCCGCGAGACAGAAATACTGCGGTATTGATTTAATTGAGTTTAACAGCGGAAACAGGATCGTTTAAAGCTAAAATTTTTACCCGATTATTTTATTTCACAATTCGGGATAAAACCCCGATAATTTACAATAGTATGGTTTTTCTAGGAAATCGTTATGTTACAAAACTTATTTCTTTATTTTATAATGAGCCACTATCTTAAGCTTGAAATGCTCCCCAGCACTTTTCCTGAATTACAACAGATCACCTGAAACATGTTTGAAAAAGGTTTTGTCAGCGGGAAATACTGAGTGAATCATTCTATTACTAAAATGACACATTTGTTATAATTTACAGTATTAAGAGCGATTACAATGTTTCTGATATCAAGCCAACTACCCACAGTATTTGTCACTCAACCCATTGGCCCATTCGTCCAATGGTGTCTGTGACTATGGTCATATCCCCCATTGGCTGCCCCAATGGTGACGATTATCAAGTAATGTATACAAAACCCCACATACCGGCTGTAACTGGGTGATTACAAAGACTTAATCCCCGTAATTATAACTTTGAAATAAACATGATTTTGTAAACAATTTTGATAAAAAGAGAGAATGACTCACATTGCTGATTTAATATGGTCAGAGTCTAATCTATGATTTAGCCTTGTTAACCTAATATAATAACAATGCACACAAAACTGGGTTAGTAATCAATCCAGCAATTACGATAATTTACGAGATCAAATTCTCACAATGAATGTCAAAATGCAATACTTTGTCCATCGAATTAACGATGATCCGTTGAATTAACAACGAATGACAAGGTATAATACTTTACCCATCGAATTAACGATGATCCGTTGTTTTAACAACGAACGATAAAGTATAACCCTAATGTGGGCGGCATTTAAACATGCATTGGATATCTTGATCGTCGGATAAATGAATCGTAGCAGCGATTATGCTAATACCCGGTATTGTGGCAGAATTTCGAGACCCGTGTGTGTTGGTATAGTAATTTGAACGTAACTCATTGTATATTATGAATTTTTACATCGTTTCTGTGCTCAGATTCCAATCCCAAACCCCACTATTTATAGGTGAAATTTTACCCTCAGGCGGCCCGCGTGAGAACACACTTAACCTGAGGCGGGCCGCGTGAGACCTATATTTTAGCTATAGGTTGCCACGGTTGGCACTAGCTTGGCTGAGTTGACAGTTTTCGATAATTCCTTGTTGCCAACGTTTAAAATGGATAATCGTCCATAGGGTTTAACCCCCCCTGAGTTTTAGGGGCCCTAATCCTGATTCTGAAAATTATGAAAATTTCAGGGTTTGTTCAGAATCACTTGGGTGTCTCAATTAGGGTTTCCTTTTGGACTAATTAATTTAATAATTATGACTTTTGATGAGAGTTGTTACAACACAAGGCGGTCTGTTGGTACTTAGGCTATAGACTAGGTCATTTCTAAGACACCAACCCGGACTAGGTCGTGTCTTGCCTAATTCCCTATAGTTATGGCTCTGATACTAATCTGTCACACCCCAACCGATGGCGGAAACATCGGGGTGCGGCACTGAGCGAAACAGATTGTCCAGGAGAAATCCATAACAACTAATATTACCAAATATTTAACGTTACGTCCCATACCATAACATATCCAGCAAAATAATTATTACAGACATTGTATCTCAAAGACAATTAACTTTTCCGACAACTTAGATTAAATTATTTGTGGGTTTCTAGACCACCTAAACTTGATTCCAAAACAGCTAGCAAGCAAAGCATCCTGAACACCTGTCACATACGTTAAAATAAACGTCAATACACATAGTGTAAAGGTGAGCATACAAGTTTAATAGTATAATAGTAACGAAAGCCATTTACGCATAACCAACATGTAACACGTAGAAATGTGAAGCAAGTAAGTTATCGACAATGAAATATGCACAGACGTTGTGACAACTCGAGTTTCCAAGATTTCCATCTTCGCATTAATTGCGCGCTAATTGTTTAAGTTGTTGTTTGCACGACTTGTTTGTTTCACAACTGTACACGTTGGTACTATGTTAAATCGTATTGTGGTTGATATGTTATATCTGGTGTGTATTAAGTGTGTTATTAAGTGTGTTTTATATATGTGGTGTGCATTATATTTGAGGTGTAGGTTAATAATATAATTAGAATTAGTATTATGTGTGTTCAATTAAAACTTGGAACTTTGTCAAGCACCCACTCACGAAATCACTCCATGTCCGAAAACACCCATGTGGTGAAAACACATAAGTGTTTTCGTCCACTAGTGTGGCCAACGAAATCAAGAGTGGGCTTTGGCCCAGTAGTGTTTAGTTAATATGTTTGTGCTTAACCTAACCTGTACGCGAGTAACAGCAATTAGAAAACCCTAATCACCTCCCTTGAAGTCGACGGTAACAAGGATGAGGGCAGGACTAGTCACGATCCCTTTCTTGCGCATTAACTGATCTCCTTATTTTGTTGGTCGGGTTAGTATTTCTTTCTTGTTACCTTATATGTATTCATGTGCTACGAGATGTTGTTACAAAGATGCAGTAGAGGTACAATCTATTAGACGAGGGGTGTGTTCTTGTGATTTATTGACGTTAATTGTTATAGTTCTTGTTTAGTGTTATTGAAACTGAAACCCGTAGGAATGGAGAACTCGACCGGCTTGTTATTTTAAATAAGAAAACCTTGGGTGTATTTTGGTCACATGCTATTAGATGGTTGTCTAGGTCGATATGAGAATCTGATGGGTGTGATTAAATGATGATGTTTGTATTGTTTGAGTTTGTTCTGATCAGAGTTTATTCATATATGCATAAGTGATCTGAATATAGGAATGTATATGGTCTTACCTCGGCGAAGCTTGATCATTCACGACGAACCTTGATTTGTGTGCAAAAGTGTTTGAAATCTTATCATGCATGTGCAACATGTACGTGTGAATGTGTGCAAAAGTGCTCTGTATCATGCATGTGCAATATGAACATGTGAATGTGTGCATAGGCTTGCAGAACTGACTTTGTAGGTGTAGTATGAATTGCAAGGCAACAATTATGGTGTCTTTTATTTATTGGGCCATGACTTTGTAATGGGCCGCACACCTATATGGCTGCGTATATGATGTGTGTAAAATGCAACATATAAATTACATCAAATGAGGCATAAAACTAACCCTTTTTAAGTACTAATATTGGAAAAAGAGTGTTTTTGTCTTCCTTTTGTATTTTCAGGATTAAATGAGCTAAAACACACAAAAGAAGCAAAAAGACAGCTAAATCCAACATAAATACAAGGAAAGGAACATTAGTGGACTGCCCGACCCCTCAACGGCATCTTCCAAAGCAAAATAGAGAAGGCAGAAGACTGAACACGCCCCGTGCTCAGCCAGCACGGGGCCGTGCCCAAGAAGCAGCAGAAAAGGCAAATCCATAGAAGCTTCTATTGCCCACCACGGGGCCGTGCCCAGTGAACACGGGGGCGTGGCGAAAGTACTGCAGGCGCATTAATTGTAATTGCGAATTACAATTAATGAGGAGAGAGAGTGTCAGACAGGCACGGGGCCGTGCCCAGCGGACACGAGGCCGTGCCCAGCCTTCTGATCAGCCTATAAATAGGAGTGCTTGATTTCATTTCAACTCATCCCTTGGCACACCACCTCTCTCACACTTCATCCACCACCCACCACCATCACAACACCATCATCCACCACCATCATCCATTGTCCATCATAGAGTGTGTGAGTCGTCTCGGGATCCAAGATTGATCGTAAGAGTTCTTGACAATCAAGGCCATGTTTGCCTAAGTCTCTTACATCACTTGGTGAAGACAAAGTGTCTAGTATAATACTTTTTATTTCTAATCTTTTGCACTTTTTATTTGGTTTTGTATTAATGACTTTAATAACTAGTTACTTATGTTGAAGGTGATCTTTCCTTATCGTTTGTCCGTGGTGTCTTGGCATTATTTTACCGTCTATATAAAATAAAAGATTTTCACCATTCATATCTCCACGGTCTATATGGAGGTATGTTGGCTACCTGGTTGGGGGTTAAGGGAACGGTTTGGTAAAGGTCTTGCCATTGTTCAGCGTTTAGAGGTCCTGCAATGGACCTGGGTCAAATTTAGTAGGACCTCCTTCAATGCTTCACGGTATTGGATGGCGGGGGTCCAAACTCTTTGATCCCCTCATAAGTTAACTACTATTAATACTATAACCCGGCTATTTAGGACTGTATCCCTGCTGACTCAGACTACTTAGTCGAGGGTAACGTCACCGCCAAAAGCGGGGCCTACCATAATACTGCATTAATAACTTAATTCATTATCTTCCAATAATCCACCCTTTTAGGATTGTATCCTTGCTGACTCAAACTACTGGGGTGAGGGTAAAGTCACCTTCAAAAGAGGGGCCTACTACAATAACTAAGATAATCTCTTAATTATGTGCAAAAGTGCGGAAATAATCAAAGGTTATACTAGATACGAGTCGGAACCAAGTGATTTATCTTGTCTATCTGTTTTTATTTTTATTTTATTTTCAGCATTTTAGTTAGTTTTTATTTTTCTTAGCTTAAAACATTTTTTCTAAACTTTTGACTTTGATTAGACGTTGAGGATAAACCGGTACTAAAAGCTCTTGTGTCCTTGGACGACCTTGGTATCTTACCAACACTATACTACGCTCACGATGGGTGCACTTGCCCATATGTGTGTTTAGTGTTAGTAAAATATCGTGTTTTATAAATTTAAAACTTGGCTAAAATAAGTGTTAAAAAGGGCTTAAAATATACACCTAATATATACGACACTTTCACGCACATCAAGTTTTTGGCGCCGCTGCCGGGGACACAAGGATTTTAAGAAAGCTTAAAATCGACGGCCTAATCAGTTTTTCAAAACCTTTTTAAAAGCGCGCACATTTTTCTGCATTTTAGTTTAGATTTGCATTTACAGTAGCCTGTACACGGGGCCGTGTTCGCCGAACACGGGGCCGTGCTGCACATTTTCATAAAAACACCCAGTAACAGAAGCTTGAACACGGGCCGTGCTCATTGAACACGCCCCGTGCTCAACGAAATCAGTAAATTTAATTAAAATGCCCAGATACAGATCCTGAACACGGGGCCGTGTCCAGCCTCTGTTTCCGTTTTTATTTTTGTTTTCTGATCTCGAGACTTGGTTGTGGTCTGCTGAGTGATTCTTATGGATCAATACTCAGGAGGTTACAACTACACCTATGAGGAGGATGATTATAGGGGTAATTATTGCACTAATTGTCGTAATGCACGCTCGATTCAAAATAATCACTCATATCAACCATCCAATTCATACACCTACTATGAGGAGCCCAGGTACGAGCCATCAACTTCATACACATCCTATGAAGACCAAAGGTATGAACCTCCTCCCTCATACTCATATTTTGATGAACCAAGGTATGAGCCTTCATACTCATACTTTGAGGAACCAAGATATGAGCCACCACCTTCATATGCTTATTATGAGGAACCTTGGCGTGAACAACCCACCTCATATGAGTATTATGGAGATCAAAATTACGAACCTTATCCATCATATGCTTACAATGAAGAACAATGGTGTGAACCATCGATTTCATATGGGTATTATGAGGAACAAAGGGTCGAACAACCGGATTCAAGCTTAGAAAACACCGATTCTTTTTCTATAACCGAAGTGACCGATAGGATATTAGAACACATTAGAGTTATCGATCGATGTATAAAAGAAGCTCGCGCAAGGGAAGAGGAGTCCCGCGCAAGAGAAGAATTAAAAAAGGAAGAGATAACCGAAAGTGTAAAAATGGAAGAACAAATAAGTAAAAAACCTACACATGAGTTAAACAACGAAAAAGGTGAGTCCGACAACGTTAAAATTCAAGAAGAGTCTAATTTTGAAAAAATTAACCTCTTGTCACCTTCTTTCGAAAACCATTGTTTAGTACCCACTCATGCTAAGTTTTTAAAAGAGTTAAACACTAACGCTAAAATTGACGAAATGGTAAGTGTTAAGTTAACTAATGATCAAACGTCACTAATAAAAGAAGACCCATTTGAAATTAACATTACACCGGTTCCATGTTTCTTTCAAAATTCGTTTATTAGTAATGTCACCATTGATAAAGATCTTTGTGTTAACATAATGCCTAATTACATTTTCGAAAAATTAAGTATTAGTGATTTTTCTCCACTTCAAATACCCATTTTTCTATCCAATCGGAAAGTAATAAAATCAATCGGTATAGTTGAAGATGTCTTGGTTCAAACAAATCAAATGGTAATCCCAACCGACTTTGTCATCCTCGATGACGCTCCTCTAGTGTTGGGAAGACCATTTGTGAAAACACACGAAGCTTTGAAAAACCGGAAGTTCAACAATCTACCTCTTCAATTAGGGGCATTTAAAAGAAGTGTCGATCTCGAACGATCAATGAAATATCCATTCGGCAATAATGACCCCCTAATTGAAGATGAAGATGAACCACCCGATATAAGTGAAGAGATTGACCACTTTGTTGAAGAAGAGGTCGCCATAGAACAAACTTTTAAAGTTCTTGATCGAAATGAGCAACCAAATAAGGAGTCTCCTAAAGACCCACCACTCGAGCTCAAAGAACTTCCAAAAGGTTTGGAATATGCTTTTCTAGACAAAGATGGTAATTTACCTGTAATTATTTCGTCTAAATTAGATAACTTAGAAAAAGAAAAATTAATTAATCTTTTGAAAAAACACAAAAATGCAATAGCTTGGAAACTTGTAGACATAAAAGGAATTAGTCCTTCTATGTGCACATACAAAATTTTGATGAATGATGAATACAAATCGGTCATACAACCACAACGTCGAGTAAATCCAAATGTTCAAGAAGTGGTTAAAAACGAAGTCATCAAGTTACTTGACGCCGGACTTATCTATCCTATCTCCGATAGCCCTTGGGTAAGTCCCGTCCAAGTAGTTCCAAAGAAAGGAGGTATGACGGTAATAACTAACGAAAAGAATGAACTAATACCAACGAGAACCGTCACAGGATGGAGAGTATGTATAGATTATAGACGATTAAATGAAGCGACAAGAAAGGATCACTTTCCTTTACCCTTCATTGATCAAATGTTAGAAAGATTATCCGGTCATAAATTTTACTGTTTCTTGGATGGTTTTTCAGGTTACTTTCAAATCCCGATAGCACCCGAAGACCAAGAAAAGACAACTTTCACATGTCCCTATGGAACTTTTGCTTATCGACGCATGCCGTTTGGTCTATGTAATGCCCCCGCAACATTCCAACGTTGCATGGTGGCCATTTTCCACGACATGATAGAAAAGACAATGGAAGTCTTTATGGATGACTTTTCTATCTTTGGGGATTCATATGACCAATGCCTCGATAACCTTGAACGAATGCTATCCCGATGTGAGGAAACTAACCTCGCCCTTAATTGGGAAAAATGCCATTTCATGGTAACGGAGGGAATAGTGCTCGGTCACAAGATCTCAAGCGAGGGAATGGAGGTGGATCGAGCCAAAATAGATACCATTTCTAGATTACCACCTCCATCCTCCGTACGAGCCATCAGAAGTTTCCTAGGGCATGCCGGATTCTATAGAAGGTTTATCAAAGACTTTTCTAAAATCTCTAGACCTCTAACAAAATTGCTTGAAAAAGATGCTCCTTTCATCTTTGACAATGATTGCAATCAAGCATTTCTCACCTTAAAAGAAATGTTAGTCAATGCACCTATCATGATAGCGCCTGATTGGAAATTTCCTTTCGAAATCATGTGTGATGCTAGTGACTTTGCAGTTGGAGCTGTCTTGGGACAAAGAAAAGAAAAGCATTTCCACCCAATTTATTATGCTAGTAAAACACTTAATGATGCGCAAGAAAATTATACAACAACTGAAAAAGAGTTACTAGCTGTGGTATTTGCTTTTGATAAATTTCGTTCTTATCTTGTTCTTTCTAAAACTATAGTCTATACAGACCATGCAGCCATCCGATATCTCTTCAAGAAGCAGGACGCAAAACCACGTTTGATTAGGTGGATTCTACTCCTCCAAGAATTTGACATTGAAATCAGGGACAAAGAGGGGCAGAAAATACCGCAGCAGATCATCTTTCACGCTTAGAAGACCCAGCTTTGGAAGCAACCAGGGACGAGCAAATCAACGAAAAATTTCCAACTGAGTCCCTGGAAATGGTGGAATACAAGGAAGAACCATGGTATGCCGACTATGCTAACTACTTAGCTAGCGGTATAGTCGCAAAAGGGTGGCCACATCATCAAAGAAAAAAAATTCTTTGCCAATGTGAAACACTACTTTTGGGAAGATCCATATCTTTTCAAAATGTGTGCCGACCAACTAGTCCGACGATGCGTACATGGTAGTGAAGCACGAAGAATTCTCCGCCATTGTCATGAAGGTCCATACGGAGGACCTCATGGTGCTACTAGTACCGCACGAAAGGTATTTGATTCAGGATTTTATTGGCCAACCATTTACAAAGACGCCCAAAGTCTTGTAAAAACATGTGATGCTTGCCAAAGAACAGGTAATATTTCTTCCAAAAACGAAATGCCACAAAATGGCATTCTTGTTTGTGAAATTTTTGATGTGTGGGGACTCGACTTTATGGGACCTTTCCCACCATCGAAAGGAAACAAATATATACTTGTGGCAGTAGATTACTTGTCTAAATGGGCCGAGGCCGAAGCACTTCCAACAAATGATGGAAGAGTTGTGGTAAAATTTCTGAAAAAACTATTCTCTCGTTTTGGCACACCTAAAGCTTTAATAAGTGATAGAGGTATCCATTTTTGCAATCATCAACTTGAAATTTTTTTAACAAGATATGGGGTCTATCATCGGGTCTCAACAGCATATCACCCTCAAACAAACGGGCAAGCCGAAGTGACTAATAGAGGTTTAAAACGAATACTTGAAAAAACCGTAGGGTTAAATAAAAAAGAATGGGCTGATAAATTAGATGATGCTTTATGGGCTTTTCGAACTGCTTATAAAACAACAATAGGTACAACCCCGTATAAGCTAGTCTATGGAAAAAGTTGTCATTTGCCAGTAGAAATTGCACACAAAGCCTACTGGGCAATCAAAAATGTAAACTTGGATTTAGAATTTGCTGGTAAAAATCGATTTTGTCAATTAAATGAATTAGACGAGCTTAGGAATTATGCATACTCAAACTCTGAAATTTATAAGGAAAGAATGAAAAATTTGCATGACAAACATATTAAACCTAATGAATTTCGGGTAGGAGATCTAGTTCTTTTGTTTAATTCACGACTTTGATTGTTTCCTGGTAAATTAAAGTCTAGGTGGTCAGGACCTTTTTCCATCACCCACATTTTTCCACACGGTGCAGTAGAAATTAAATCTCGAAATGGGCCACCATTTAAAGTCAATGGCCAACGGCTGAAGCTTTATCAAGGATTCATTGAGGATGCGGAAGAAGAGATCTCGCTTCAAACGGTGGAGGAATAAAAACAATCATGCCTGGTAAGTTACGAACGATTGAGACGACAAAATAAAGCGGTAAGTTTTCTAACCATAGCTTATGGGAAAAAGGGGCACTCACACGGGCACTAAAAAAAAAAAAAAAAATTTAAAACCACGCTCGGCATGAGGCCGTGTCCGCTGGACACGGGGCCGTGTCCGCGCTGCAGTCGGGATAAATCCCTTTTTTCAAAACAGTTTCTTCATTCCACACGCCCCGTTTCCCCGAAAAAGCTCTGGTTTCAGGCGATTTTTCGCAGAATTTCGACGTCTTCTATCGATCTAACAACATCAAGGTATGATTCTTTCACTATTTGTAGTTAGATTAGTTACTTGCATGTAGTTAAATCACCACAAATTTGGGGAAAAATCTAGGGTTCTTGAAGTTCATCCGGATCGAACCTCAAATTTTTGCCTAAATCTGTTTGCATTTAGTTAGATTAGTGTTAAGGGAAGTAAATACACTTGTATTGTTCATAGATTCAACCGATTTCTCACAAAAACCCCAAACCCTTGTTCTTGAACCGAAAAAGATAAAATTGATAGGGTAAACGGGATATTTTGGGAAAAACGGCACTTAGGGTTTCATTTTCGGGGGAAACCGCACCTATGGGACCAAAAATTTTCAAGTTTTCGAAACCGGGTCGAAAAATGGAATTTTTGAGTAACAGACCTCTGGACACGGGGCCGTGTCCACTGAACACGGGGCCGTGTCCAGCCCGCTGTTTGCAGTTTTGTCCGAAAATATTTCTGTTTCGTGCTAACTTTTGGTGTATTCTTGCAGATGGCCAGGAAGTTCACACGATTTAACGCCAATGAGCTCGATGCAAGAGCTCGGTATGAGCTTCTTCAAACAAGGCCCGAGGAGTACCCCAGGCAAGCTTGCACAGAACTACTAACCATGGTGAATCAAATTGACCGTTTCAACAACATTGTCACGGGACCACTCAGAGTCGCACTAACAACCCGACTCCGTTCCGTCCATGAATGCACCTTGGAATTCTACAGCACCTTTGAATTCACTTCAAGGTGTGACCCGTTCGATAATGACGGGGTGTCATTCCGGTGTGGCGGAACGAGGTATTCGATCTCTATGGCACAATTTGGGTCGATTATCGGGTTGTATGCGGAAGAGGATGCGGGAAACGAAGAAAATACTGGGGGAATGAGAGAGATAGGTGACAACGAACGCCAAGCCATGTGGGCTCAGATTGGAGAAGGGTTTTACAATCCAAGCAGCACTAAGAGTACAAAGCTGAGGGATCCACTATACAGATACATTCATAGGCTCCTCGGCTACTCTCTTAGCCAAAGGCATGACAGTAGTGGGGTCGTTGGGTTAAGAGATTTGCTTGTCCTCCACTGCATCCACAACCGCAGGCCGCTCGATGTTCCGTTCCTCATGCTCTGAAACATGCATCACAACCGCCTTGCTAGTGCACCGACACCTATTTTCTTTGGAGGATGGGTGTACCGTCTCTTCAGGCACTTCACCCACATACCTAGGTCATTTGAGAGGAGCCCATGGTCGGGTGCGGTTGATATTCACATATGCCGCTCAATGAACCTAATCTATGAGGCAGAAGACGGGACGGTAACCTTTCAAAGGATGCAAGGTCATGCATGGAACCCGCAAGAAGCGCTTGTTCTCCCAGCTCCGCAACATCATCAGTACCAATACCAACCCCACGGTGATCCGGGCCAATCATCCTCCTCGGGAGGCGGTTTTCCTAACCTTCAAAGTTTGCATGATTTGTTGCAGGAAAACCTTATGTGTACTAGGAACACCTATAACATGGCGAGCAACACCTACCACCGGGTCGGAGCTATTGAAAGAAACCTATCCGAGATCCAAGACGATGTTGGATACATACGAGACCACATTGCACGCCATGGAGGGGACGATGACGATGATGATGATGATGATGCTATGGAGTAGGCGAGAGGAGCAGCGGAGGAAGCGGTTGGTTGATGACTTCATAGGTTAACCCTTTTTCACTATCGAACAATTGATGGCCTGCGTGCCAAGTGTTAAACAATTTACTTTTCCTAACTATTTTCTGCATTTTTTTTCTTTTTCTTTTAACTTTGACATGGATGTTAACTTTGGTAAAAGTAGGATGTTTGCTATGTTTGGTGGAGTGTTTGTTGACTAAGCAGGTACATACGAGGCTTAAAGTACTGAGCATTAGTACTCTTAAAGCCGGGACTGGAAAAACGAAGAAAGAAACCTGTTTTTCAACTTTGCAGACTGTCCACACGGGGTCGTGTCCAGCCGACACGCCCCCGTGCCCATTCCCCTGAACCTGCTGTTTGTTTTAATTCTGCAGACCTTGACAGACACGGGGTCGTGTCCACTCAACACGCCCCCGTATTCATCTTCTGTAAGTTCTTGTTACTGGCACCTAAACAAGGGGTCGTGTCCACTCAACACGGGGTCGTGTCCAGGTTGCCAGTAACACAAAATTTTTGCTTTTAACACCATTTTACACATCTAATCAACCTAAAAATTTATTTTTGGGACACATTGAGGACAATGTGTAATTTAAGTGTGGGGGGGATGCTAAAACCTTGGAAACTTTGCAAGTCCTAAATACAAGCCTTACACAAAACTCTATTGGAACCGCTAATCACCCCAAATTTTTTTCAAAAATTTCAATTTTTTTACTTGTCTAGGTTTAACTCGGGAAATTCAAGTTTTCAAAAAGGTTATATTTTTACGAATTTACAACCGATAGCGTAGTAATAAAAAGAACCAACATAAGAAAATTATGAAACGGTATGACAAGCTTAGTTAAAATTTGATTATATATACTTGGTCACATAAAAACCCATTCCCACAAAAGTGAGTTTTGAGCCTTTATTGAGCATACAAAATTACATCTTTAGACTAAATGCTCATTTTTCGTTTCTTGTGTGAATAGCCGCTTGGTTCTTACGACTCTAGAACTTGCCATGACGATACATTCCCGGTCCTTATCAACTTAAACCCGAGTAAGTAAATGATAGAGGCATTAGGACTAACCTTTTTATTTCTACACCTGTATTTTTCTTTTTCTTTTACCACTTACCCAAAACCCCCCCTAGTTAGCCCCTTTGAGCCTAAACCTTTTCATTTCATAACCCAACACCCTTTCACCCACCAAAACCTTTTTCATTTTTACCCTTTGTTTTAGTAACAAGTTCGGTTTTTCGTATGATCAAAAAAAAAAAAAAATGTGTTGATGATGAAGCAAAAAGAAAATAAACAAACAAGTTCATCAAAAATAACTTTGTTTGAATAATAGCTTCATCAAAATAAAAGTTACAAAAATAGAAAATCTTACGAAAACCGACACTTGTTACGCTTTTCGCCCTTTTTCTACTAACCACTAACCACTAACCCAACCACCTACCTTTAACCCAAGCCTAACCCTTCACCCACAAAGTCCTCTTGATATTTACAAAGGTATAAAAGTTAAAAAGGAGGAGGATTGATTGCTTGGCAAGCTTATGGTAGGAATGAGTTCCATGCCGCTCTCGAGTGATTCACTAAAAATACACCTTCGGCCGAGTGTGAGTGATTTCTCCCGTGAGGTATGTGAACTTGTATATAAATGGAATTTTAAAAAGGCATGTTATGCCCAAATAAGATTGTAAATAGGATTGTAAATAAATAAAAATAAAACTTCCTAAAGAATCTTGGAAATCCCGACACTCTACGACAAGCCCAAAACCTTCTCTTCTACCTATTCCATTTGGGAGTGTAAGCCACATATTAAAGAGTTTTGCTTGAGGACAAGCAAAAGTTCAAGTGTAGGGGTATTTGATGTGTGTAAAATGCAACATATAAATTACATCAAATGAGGCATAAAACTAACCCTTTTTCAGTACTAATATTGGAAAAAGAGTGTTTTTGTCTTCCTTTTGTATTTTCAGGATTAAATGAGCTCAAAAACACAAAAGAAGCAAAAAGACAGCTAAATCCAACATAAATACAAGGAAAGGAACATTAGTGGACTGCCCGACCCCTCAACGGCATCTTCCAAAGCAAAATAGAGAAGGCAGAAGACTGAACACGCCCCGTGCTCAGCCAGCACGGGGCCGTGCCCAAGAAGCAGCAGAAAAGACAAATCCATAGAAGCTTCTATTGCCCACCACGGGGCCGTGCCCAGTGAACACGGGGGCGTGGCGAAAGTACTGCAGGCGCATTAATTGTAATTGCGAATTACAATTAATGAGGAGAGAGAGTGTCAGACAGGCACGGGGCCGTGCCCAGCGGACACGAGGCCGTGCCCAGCCTTCTGATCAGCCTATAAATAGGAGTGCTTGATTTCATTTCAACTCATCCCTTGGCACACCACCTCTCTCACACTTCATCCACCACCCACCACCATCACAACACCATCATCCACCACCATCATCCATTGTCCATCATAGAGTGTGTGAGTCGTCTCGGGATCCAAGATTGATTGTAAGAGTTCTTGACAATCAAGGCCATGTTTGCCTAAGTCTCTTACATCACTTGGTGAAGACAAAGTGTCTAGTATAATACTTTTTATTTCTAATCTTTTGCACTTTTTATTTGGTTTTGTATTAATGACTTTAATAACTAGTTACTTATGTTGAAGGTGATCTTTCCTTATCGTTTGTCCGTGGTGTCTTGGCATTATTTTACTGTCTATATAAAATAAAGGATTTTCACCATTCATATCTCCACGGTCTATATGGAGGTATGTTGGCTACCTGGTCGGGGGTTAAGGGAACGGTTTGGTAAAGGTCTTGCCATTGTTCAGCGTTTAGAGGTCCTGCAATGGACCTGGGTCAAATTTAGTAGGACCTCCTTCAATGCTTCACGGTATTGGATGGCGGGGGTCCAAACTCTTTGATCCCCTCATAAGTTAACTACTATTAATACTATAACCCGGCTATTTAGGACTGTATCCCTGCTGACTCAGACTACTTAGTCGAGGGTAACGTCACCGCCAAAAGCGGGGCCTACCATAATACTGCATTAATAACTTAATTCATGATCTTCAAATAATCCACCCTTTTAGGATTGTATCTTTGCTGACTCAAACTACTGGGGTGAGGGTAACGTCACCTTCAAAAGAGGGGCCTACTACAATAACTAAGATAATCTCTTAATTATGTGCAAAAGTGCGGAAATAATCAAAGGTTATACTAGATATGAGTCGGAACCAAGTGATTCATCTTGTCTATCTGTTTTTATTTTTATTTTATTTTCAGCATTTTAGTTAGTTTTTATTTTTCTTAGCTTAAAACATTTTTTCTAAACTTTTGACTTTGATTAGACGTTGAGGATAAACCGGTACTAAAAGCTCTTGTGTCCTTGGACGACCTCGGTATCTTACCAACGCTATACTACGCTCACGATGGGTGCACTTGCCCATATGTGTGTTTAGTGTTAGTAAAATATCGTGTTTTATAAATTTAAAACTTGGCTAAAATAAGTGTTAAAAAGGGCTTAAAATATACACCTAATATATACGACACTTTCACGCACATCAGTATAACCCACCTTGGGCTGTTGGGCCCAAATGCAATTGGATTTGAGTTGTTTTATATGGCTGCCATACTAGTATGTTATGATACAAATGCTTTCTGTATGGGTGTAATTCATGTGTGTACTTGTGGGTAAACGGGTTAAGTGTTTTGGGCTTCGGGCACCTTTGGGCTTTGTGTGTTCTGACTTGTATATTTACGTGAATAAGTTGCAAATTAATTGTCGATGGATAGTACACTAATTGAACGAATTTTGTGTTAATGAGTGGCACGTTAAGGTGTGCTACAATTCCTGATTAACTATGAGAAGTACGAGCTATAATCTCTTACATGTTAATTAACTAGAATATGTGTGAAATATATGATGTGTACGTACATGAGACTGATTGTTATTGGTAACCTTTTTAGGGCATGGTTGTTCAACTGATAGACAAAGTAATTAATCAAACCGAGCAAACCGAGGTGAGTTCACACTCTTACCAAGGCATGGGATTCCCGGGGTTGGGAATGGGGTTAAATGATTACTTGTACTTTCAACGCTACTAGAATACGTACCACTGTCCTCGGGTTGAGAAGGACACCTAAAGATACAAATAGACTAGTAACATTTGGGAAGATCCCACAAATACTAATCTTCGCACACATGCCTGGATGGCCGCGATACAAATACTAATCTTCGCACACATGCCTGGATGGCCGCGATACAAATACTAATCTTCGCACACATGCCTGGATTGGCCGCGATACGTATACTAATCTTCGCACACATGCCTGGAGGGCCGCGATACAAATGTAACTAGTCTATAATACATGGGAAGCCCCCACTAATCTTCGCAAACATGCCGGGAAGGCCGCGATACAAATAAATACGATACATTGGTTACTAAACAAACATACGGTTTACGAAACGAATACAATAACCAAACAACCAACTGTGAACTCGCTCAACTTTGTTGTTGACTCGTTGTTACATGCCTTCCAGGTCGTTAGGTACTCATGGAGCTTGCACAGGGAGGCGCGGTCGTTGTGGACATGGATCTTGGATGCTATGTTAAACATTTATCCTACTTTTGAACTTATTTTTGGGTTTTAAACGTTATGCTTCCGCTTACTACTTAAACTATGTTTTGATTTGAACACCAGTTATATTGAGGTTGGATATTACAATTACTATTATGATATGTTCAATATGATTGGTGGCTTGGTCCTGGTCATGTCACGCCTCCAAGCGGTGATACTCCGCCTGTGGATTTTGGGGGTGTGACAGACGTGACTGCGAGTTGTAGAATGCGCAACACACATAACCACTGTGACACGTGAAGAAAAGCCCTTAACATCCCCTATCCACGACAGGTGCTTAGTCCAAACTATAGTACTATCGTTGCTAAGGTGTCGGGCAACAATCACTGAGTAAACATAACATACTAGCATTCATTGAGTAACACGTATAACATGCGAGAGCGGTTAGCGTATAAAAAGTGTTGCGTTGTGTGATCGATGTGGTTTAATATAGGTAACGTATGTAACACCCAAAAGTGCATAAAGCAAAAAGGGATCGAGTATACTCACAGATCGTGTTTAATAAATAAACATTTTCTTGGATTGAAGGGAGCGCTGGAGAGTTAGCCTGATCAGAGAACGATAGTGTAAGTGTTGAACAGTGCGTTAAACGGTGTGTTGGGGTGTTTAAGTGAAGAACAGTGGTCCGGTCGAATGAACGTCCGGATGGATGGTCATCCGGATGGATGACCATTTGGTCGGATAGTCATTGTCTGGGAAGGATGTGTTTGTGTATGAACTTTGAAGTTTTCGTTGTAGCATTTTAAAATATTTGAAGTGTTTCTATATACCATGTCGTCCGGTCGGACGGTCACCCGGACGGATGGCCGTCCGCTCGGATGGTGATCCGAGTGGGTTCAGACAATCTTGAAACTTGGAAAATTATTTAAGTGTTGAAATCACTAGTCACCTGATCGAACAATGGAAAGGTTATAGGTTTAACCAAGACGGTATGACAACGTGTTCAAACAACGGAAACCACATCAAGTCCAACTCATCCGGTCGGACGGGAATCACCCCGTTCGTCCAGACTTAACTGTTCGTGACGGTGTTTCATGTTCAACCCGTGAATCGGTCGTCTCTTCATTAGGAATCCATTCTTAGCCCGGATCTCCACTAGAGAATGTGTAGTGAGCCCGAACGAGCCCAGATTCTAACGGTTTTGAGTGAAAAGTTAAGAATGTTGAAGAAAAGTTTGAAACACTTGAAAAATGTTTACATTTGGGTGAAATCAGTGTTTAAACCTTCTAGAAATCTGTTAGATTCAAACCGTTCTTGCTAGAATGAAGTCATTCTCCCAAGTTCATACGAACCCACGATGAAGTCACCCTTGAACAGCCCAAAATCAGGTGATTTCATGGTTAAAAGTTGTGATTTGATGGTGTAAATGTTGAAGAAGTGTGTAAAGATCAAGGAAGTACAAGTTTGAGATGAAAACTTACAAGAATCGCGAAGAATCGAGAGAAAATAGGCTGAGAACGCACTTGGTCGGAGGGAGCTGTCTCATCATGAACAGTGATGTGACAGGTGAGGTATTTATAGGTGAAGAGGAGAGAAAGGCAGTGTGGCTAAGTGGGTCGGATGGCCTTTCGATCGGCTGGTCATCCGGACGGATGACCATTCGATCGAATGGTCATTCGATCGGATGGCATGTGTGAGTTAGTTTCCGACTTTTGTTTCGTGCATTGAGCGTTGCGTTGCGAGTAAGCGATGCGATAGTATTACACATTAGTTACACAATTAACATAACCAACCTAATAACTGTTGATGCAGATTTTGTGTCTGATGCTTGTCGAATAGATTAGATTTATTTTATGCTGAATTTGTAATAGTTAGTGAAACGGTCTAATGAACGTGTATAGACCCGCTCGTTTGAAGTGGTCAAACGAGAGGGTTATTTGTTTGACCGTGTGTGTTTGAAAGACAAAGGGGTGTAGCTAAAAATAGCAACCCTTTGTCATCTCAAACACTTGGATGTTTTAGGAGGTTTGAGACCTCACAGGGAGAGATCATCACTTGGTCTCTCCCCGGATGTAAACGGCTCTGGTAAAGGTTCGGTTAGCTTGTTAATCAGGCCGGCTTGTTATCTTTTGTTATCAAATCAATACAAGTAAGTTGTTTTATCCGTTTCTAATCTTCCCGTCTATGAACATAATCATGATAATCACGGTTTCGATCACGAAACACGGTCCTACAATAACCATAAAAGTAACTTGTATTTCGGATTACGATGCGTTACGATAGAGTTGCATTTACGTTTGTGATTAACATCCACACAATATATATATAAGCACACACAAGTAAAGCACATAATAGCACACACACGTAAAACAATATCCAGAACCTGTGATTCGAGTTGCGATGCGATAGCGTTTAGTAAATTAGCTTTTAGTTACGTTTATCGCATTGTTACTGTAGGTGCATATGTCTGTCGACTTCGTCTTGCATCGAGTCTTGTACTAGTTTAGAAAGATCAGGGCACGCAAAACGAGAAACGTAGGTGTGAAGTCATTTCGCACGAAATAGCAGAAGCTATTTCGTACGAAATGAACATGGCTATTTCGTACGAAATGGCATTTGCTTATTTCGTGCGAAATCACCACTCCTATAAATAGGTGATGTGCTGATTCATTTGTAACGATTCTGATTTCCGGTACCGAACTGCTGCCGACGTGTCTACTGATTGTAATCTTTGTCAAATCAATAAACAAGACATTAAAAGTGATTCTGTGTGTAAATCAAGCCGATTCCAAGTCGATACGATTGTTTCCGCCTTTCGTATTGATAAGAACGCTTCTAAACGACTCGTTTTGGTCGTGAAAACGATCCTACAAGTGGTATCAGAGCTCAGGAAGAACTTCCTTTTCAAAATTTCTGACTTCTACACTTTCTTTTCAAAAATTAAACATAATTTCATGGTTAAAATGGATTGAATTTCACATATTAAGTGCGAAACATAGTTTTAACAAAGCCTTGAAAGAATCAGACTTAAAATCGAACAAATACTTGATCAATTTGCCCAAAAACTTATCAAAAAGATGACATCAGTAGCATTTCGCACGAAATAGTCATATTTCGTTTGAATCAGGTCCTTATTTCGCACGGAATACACCTTGGAATCTTCATTTCGCACGGAATAGCCTCAGTTCTTGTTATTTCATACGAAATCACCTATTTCGTACGAAATCACCATCATTTCGCCCGAAAAGCACTGTTTGGATCTCATTTCGCACGAAATCAAACGTCATTTCGTTTGAATGGATTATTTCGCTTGAAAGTAGTCATTTCGCACCAAAGGAGTATTTCGCACCAGAAGTCATTTTGCTTGAAAGTAGTCATTTCGCACCAAACAGTTCATTTCGTACCAAACTCATAACGCATCAAAAAGGCATTTCGTTTGAAAGTTGTAATTTTGTGAAAAAGTTTGCCGAAACATGGAAGAGGAATTTTACAATGCGTTTGCGACACCAGTTGCTCCTGTTACAGCTGCTGGAACTATTTAAAGTGAGAATGAGACAGGGATTTACCAAAAACCGCCAAAGCTTATGTACATTGAAGATTTTAAAGGGTGGCAAAATCAGTTTGAAAACTGGGTGCAAGCATATAAGTTTGATGCATGGTGTGCATTAGATGTTGATTACGTTAAACCGACAGATGAACGTGGGAATGAGAAAGCTTTTAGTGACTATTCAGATGGTGAGAAATTAAAGTATACAAGTGAGAAAATGATGATTAGCATTCTACAACAAGCAGTAAAAGAGGATATTTTTGTTTTGCTTCAACATGAGGATACTACTAGATCAATTTGGTTGGCTTTGATTCAAAAGTTTAAGGGAAGTGCTGATATGATCAAAAATAAATGTGCTTTACTAAATAAATCTTTTGATATGTTTGTAGCTTTTGAAGGTGAAACAACAAAAACGACTATAGATAGATATTGTCGGCTTGTTCTTGAAATGAGAAGATTGGACATCAAGAAGGAAGATGATGAATGGGTTGATAAACTTGCTGATGCGCTACCACAGAATAAATGGGGAACATATTTGTTGATTCTAAAGCATATGAGAAAACATGAAAGTATGAATTTGGCTAAATTCATTCAGAAGCTTGAAGAACATGAATTGGATGTACAGAAAACTGCTATCATGAGCAATCCGAATGCTCAACAAGATGTTAGTCTTTACTACAGAGGAAACAAATTTGAAACTACTCCGAGTCCAAAGGTTAAGACTGCTTTCAATGCTGATAGTTCTTCTGGAACAAATGGTAGCACAATTACTCAGAGTGGTGGATATTCGTCATCGTATTCAAGTTTTGATTCGAATTTTACAACAACAAGTCCTCAACGACAGAATTCAACAAATTTGCAATGCAACGTTACTTTGAACATTCAGAATAGGCAAAATTTTTCTCCATAAATAGCTAAACAACACATGGCATCACTTGTGGCTATGTTAGAGTATTATGAAAGCTTAGTTGCTGGAAGAATCGGAAATCCGATGCTCACAAAAGAGGATTATGATCAGATTGATGCTGAAGAACTCGAGTTGATGGACATCAAGTGGTGTCTAGCTAGTGCAATAAGAAGAGCAGAAAAATTTACACAAGTAACCGGAAGAGATGATTTTCGTGAAATGGGTGCATCTCCGATAGGGTTTGACAAATCAAAAGTTACGTGTTTTCGTTGTAAAGAAAAGGGACATTTTAAACGAGAGTATAAAAATAAAGAAGCAACTGGAAGACAAGATGGAAACAATGATTATTATCAAAAGTCAAATTTTCACCAGCTTGCTCAACAACCATCATCATCCCATGCCATTGAAGTTGAGAAGAAGAAAGCGTATCTTGTTAATCAAGATGATGAAAAAGTTGCAGAGGTATTTAGCTGGGACAAATACATTCCGGCTGGTTCAGGTCTTGTTGCTCAAATCTTGGAAGAAGGAGAAGTCAAATCTCAGCCGAAAAGAATACCGATTTTTAGTGAATTGGGATGTGATGTAGATACTGATGATGAAGAAGAATATATTAATAAAGCTAGAAAAGGTCTGGATACTTATAGTTTTAATTTGTTTTTTGCAGATAAAATCGAGATGTTAAAGGAGAAAAGAGTTGCTCGTCTGAAGAAAGAATTGGAGGAAATGGAAGCAAGAAAAGTAGTAGAGAAAGAATTAGAGACAAGAAAGATTGCTGACGAAAAGGCAAAAGTGGAAGCCGAGAAAGCAAAAGATGAGGAAAATTCGACAGAAAAGGTCGAAGTTGAAGGATGGGAAACTGAAATAGAATTCGATGAAGTACCAGTGGTTGAGAAGATCGTCGAGGTTGAAAAAATTGTCGAAGTAGAAAAATTTGTTGAAGTTGAGAAAATAGTCGAAAAAGTTGTTGAAGTGGAAAAGATTGTTGAAGTCATAAAACCGTGTCTGAAGTGTGTAGCTCCTTGCAAACATTGTGAAGAGAAAGACAAGAAGATTAGTGAACTTGAAGAAATGAAATAAAAATTGTTGTTTGATGTGAAATACGTAAAAGAATCGTATGATAAACAGAACAGTTGATGGTTTGAACAAGACAAATTTGGAAGTTGATGCTGCTATGACAATGATGAGTTCAACATTAATGACGAAGCAGAAGGTCATCAATGAAGATATTGAAGATTGTGCAAAGCTAAAGCAGGATTTGGAACTCGAAAAGATTGAAAGTGAAAGAATCAAACGATTATTGTTGAGTTATACAACTTGTGATTATTTGATTGACAGGGTTTATCCTACTGTTGCTGGTCTTGAAGCTTTTCAAGATAAAAAGACGAAAGATACAAATGCTGGTAAGAAACCAAATGTCAAGTATAATAAGTGTCCGCCTCCGATTTGGGATAGTTATTCTCCCAGAAAGCCTAATGAGGAACGATTAAAAAGGTAGTCAACATCAAGTTAAAGTCTGAAACTATTGATGAGTTACCAGATAACATTGATGTTACATTTACAGCGTCTGACACTGATCATGAGCCTGAGTTATTAAAGAAAGTGGTCGATCAGGTGTTGGATATGGATGAAGAGTCAAAGTCGGAGTCTAAATCTGAAAGTTCGAGTTTGTCAGACAAGAGTCCGAGTTCTCCGGTTAAACGGGTTTACAATAAAGAATTTTTGTTATCAAAAAATTATTTGAATGATGAACCGATCAAAGTGGCATATACTTTGAAAGATTCGAACAAATTATATTATGATGAAGAATTTCCAATAAGAAGTGTCAAAACTGAAATGATCAAACAGGTTTTCAAATTGACAGAAATTAATATTTCTAAAATAAAAGATTTAAATATTTCTGAAAAACCTAAAAAATACACTTCAAGGATTCAACAAAGAGTAAACAGGAAAATGGGTTACGGTTCTGGTTACAGTTTTCAAAAGAAACCAAACCATGACAGTAATTTCAAAAAGAAAGGTTTAGATTTAAAAAAGAGAACTTTTAAATCAAAATCTAAATTTGTTGTAGGAACAAGTTGTGAAGAAGAGCAGAAGAAACCATTCTGGAAACAGTCAAACCAAGAGTTTCTTGCTGACAATGAATCTGATTCCATAAAATCAGAGGAGTCATCTATTGAGTAAAATGTTGAGAATTCTGTTCCAGAAATGAACGAGGAAAACTTCCTGCCACTGTCAAAAGAAAATTTGAAGTTGAAAGTTGGTAAGATTGAAATTTCAGATCAATTCTTTGCTGGTAAAGAAGAATTTGATGCTGAAAAGGTTTTTAATGGGAAAGTTAAACATATCTTTGGGAAGATGGTTGATGGTAAGGTAAAAGGTGTGAAAGATTTTTACAAATCTAAAAGATGGTGGGATAGAGATGATTCAAAATCACCCAAGGCTGGTCAGGCTTGGGTGAATGCATTTTCTACTTAAAACCCTGACTTGCCGGAGCTCCCAAGTTGGTAATCGTGGAGCAGGAATCGGCATTTTTCTTGAGAAATTAACTTTTGTGATATTTCGACCTACAAGTAGTGGTATTATTCTTGAGAATTGTCATATGATGATTTACAAGTGGTTTTGGTTGATAAGTGAACCTACAAGTGGTTGAAGAAGGTTTTCACTTACAAGTGGTTGATCAACGTCATTAAGTTGAACTTGATTTAACTTTCATACAAAGTGATTGGAAAACAATGTGATAATCATAACCCCGATCTTACAAGTGGTAAAATCAACAAAACTTATTTTCCGGAAAAACCATTTTTGATTAAAACAAACTTAAGTGTTTTGAAATCAAAATGGGAAAATAGTTTGTTGTAAGGGGGAGTTCTGATTGTTCATGCCAAGTGGATGGCGAATTGAAGCTTGAAAATCAGTTGTCAGTTTACTTGTATAGTTTGTTTTCAAATTTTCGCTAAATGATTTTGAATTTTAGGGGGAGTAAGAAATTTCAGAAAATCCAAAAACATTAGAAAATTTGAAAAAGCCAAAAACATGATAAAATTTGAAATGAGTTTGGTTGTGAAAAAGGAGGAAATGATAGTACATCAGTGAACAATCACAACATGCTAAAGAATTGGAAAGTTAAAAAGTGATAAACGGTCTCACTGATGATATGCCAGTAGGTTTTCGCACGTTTAGTAGATTGTATTCGAGATATAAACCTAAATATCATACTTACTTATTTCGTGGGGAACATCTCTCGGATATATGGGTAACCCCCGAAATCTTGTTTGAAAGACCCCTCTTTCTGAGATACTAGGTCTTTATGCTTAGTGATATCTGGGGTATTATCCCGGGACTTCTGATTTTGCGGAAGCAATGGCCTAGTCCCCGTATAATACTTTTCGCTTGCTTGAAATATAGCACCCCCCTCAGCATAAAAAATGATGAAACAATGCAAAATGCTAATCATGTGCTGTTGAAGAAAAGATTCTCTAAAGGGAACACACCTAAAGTCGAAGCCATCATCTCTCTGATTTTGCGGAAGCAATAGCCTGAGCTCTCATGGCCCTCGCATTTATCCCTTTACAGATATCATCTAGGTATACTCACCTGTAAACTGAATATTGGGATCTGGATACGGGAGTTTATTCTGAGGTGGGACACGCGAATAAGTTTAAGTCCCTAAAACATTAATCTCGTATCTCGAAACAGTTGACCGTTGTGTGAAAATTTAAATGGATCAGTATACAGACAATCTAAGTGAATCGTTTAGAACTTAAAATGTTTAAAGCTTAACGGTGTTGGTGATTTGTCTCATTAACTGATATGATCCTCTTTCACGAACTCACAAAAATATTGTTTGTGAATATTTCTTTACTGCATTGCATTTAATGACAAAATTCCAAAAAGTTTTTTAGTGTGTTTTAGCATAAAAGTTTGAAAAAATTCAAAAAGATTTTCGACATCTGATGTTGGAGAGCTGATTTTCAAAATTCCAAGTGCTGATCATGATGAACAAATGGTTTGGAAGAATTGTTTAAAAAATGATATACATACATGTGGTCATCAGAGATTAAAAAATTGTTAAATCATTTTTGATGTGTTTTCTATCTAGTGATGATTTCAAAATTTGTTAAATTTTTAAATTTTATGAAGCTTATGTTTTGGGTAGAGAATGTGCAGACCTTAACGAGTCGTTCAGAAGAGTTTTTGCTCAATACGAGAGGCGGAAACAAACGCATTGAGGTAATTCAGCTTGCAATTCACTTTAAACTGTCTTTTGATTGATATAACAGCTTTTTACAGCGAGTAGACACTTCGGCAGCAGTTCGACTCTGAAACTGGAAAGTTACAAATGAAATGGCACAACACATATTTATAGGCTGAGGTATTTCGCATGAAATCATTCAAGCGAAATGGCCAAGCTCATTTCATACGAAATGACAATGTCATTTCGTGCGAAATGAACCTTTAACATGCTTTCTCGTTTTTCGTGCCCTGTTCTATCTTATCTAATACAAGACTCGTTACAAGACGAAGTCGACAGACATATGCACCAACAGACTCCCCCTTGGATGTTGACGAAGTCTTCAGTGTCGAGTCTTCAATCTCCAGTCTTTATCAGTCTTCTCGTGCTCTCCCGAAGTATCTGACAATGTAAAGTATCCTCAATCTCTCTCTTCTCTTTACACCAGCACCAAACGTTAACCTTCCCCTTGGATGTTGACCTATCATCTTCACAGTCTTTGAATCTGAATCTTGATTTTCCTAATTCTCTTGATCAGATCTCTTGATTCCTTAAGTTCATCAGCATCATCAGCTTGCGTGAACGTCAGGATCTGAATCTTGGCTCTACAATCTTGAAACACCCCTTTGTTAGCAGACTCCCCCTTGAATTGTGCTGGGATTGTA
Source organism: Helianthus tuberosus (assembly GCA_030545235.1). Lineage (NCBI taxonomy): Eukaryota > Viridiplantae > Streptophyta > Magnoliopsida > Asterales > Asteraceae > Helianthus > Helianthus tuberosus. The sequence continues at coordinate 33,770,599 of CM060393.1, forward strand.
GTCTGGCTTATCTTTTGGTTTAGAATTGAAACCTGGCTCACCTTCTACTCAGGTTTAATCACGGATTCCTGCACAAATCTCTACCTCAAACATAAATTTCACAAATTTAAAATTTGACAAATTTATATAATATCAAATAATAATGATTTAACATTTTTAATTTGCAGATGAACCACTTGTAGAAATACCATTTTACTTTTTCAAACAATTTTTCATCTCAAACAAACTCTCCCAAACCTTTTGTCGTCATGTTTAGCACTCGGAATTTTGAAAATCAGCTTTCCAACATCAGTTGTCGAAAATAAGATGAAATAAAATCTTTTTGAAATTTCAAAATTTATGCTAAAACACAATCTTTTTGGATTTTTGTTTTTAATGAAAAACAGTAAAGAAGTATTTACAGACAATATTTTTGTGAGTTTGTGTAAGAGGATCATATCAGTTTATGAGACAAATAACTAACACCGTTAAGCTTTAAACATTTTAAGTTCTAAAAGATTCACTTAGATTGTCAGTATCCTGATCCACTTAAATTTTCACACAAAGTTCAATTGTTTCGAGATACGAATTTAGTGTTTTAAGCACTTAAACTTATTTGCGTGTCCCACCTCAGAATATACTCCTGTATCCAGATCCCAATATTCAGTCTTACAGGTGAGTATACCTAGATGATATCTGTAAAGGGTTAAATGCGAGGGCCATGAGAGCTCAGGCTATTGCTTCCCAAAATCAGAGAGATGATGGCTTCGACTTTAGGTGTGTTCCCTTTAGAGAATATTTTCTTCAACAGCACATGATTAGCATTTTTCAATGTTTCATCATTTTTATGCTGAGGGGGGGGGGGTGCTATCTTTCATGCAAGCGAAAAGTATTATACGGGGACTAGGCCATTGCTTCCGCAAAATCAGAAGTCTCGGGATAATACCCCAGATATCACTAAGTATAAAGACCTAGTATCTCAGAAAGAGGGGTCTTTCAAACAAGATTTCGGGGGTTACCCATATATCCGAGAGATGTTCCCCACGAACTAAGTAAGTTTGAAATTTAGGTTTATATCTCGAACACAATCTACTAAATGTGTAAAAACCTACTGGCATATAATCAGTGAAACCGTTTATCACATTTGACTTTCCAATTCTTTAGCATGTTGTGATAGTCCACTGATGTACTATCATTTCCTCTTTTTCATAACAAAACTCATTTTTGATTTTTTATCATGTTTTTGGCTTTTTCAAATTTTCTAATGTTTTTGGATTTTCTGAAATTTCTTACTCCCCCTAAAATTCAAAATCATTTAGCGAAAATTTGAAAACAAACTATACAAGTAAAGTGACAACTGATTTTCAAGCTTCAATTCGCCATCCACTTGGCATGAACAATCAGAACTCCCCCTTACAACAAACTATTTTCCCATTTTGATTTCAAAACACTTAAGTTTGTTTTAATCAAAAATGGTTTTTTCGGAAAATAAGTTTTGTTGATTTTACCACTTGTAAGATCGGGGTTATGATCATCACATTGTTTTCCAATCACTTTGTATGAAAGTTAAATCAAGTTCAACTTAATGACCTTGATCAACCACTTGTAAGTGAAAACCTTCTTCAACCACTTGTAGGTTCACTTATCAACCAAAACCACTTGTAAATCATCATATGGCAATTCTCAAGAATAATACCACTACTTGTAGGTCGAAATATCACAAAAGTGAATTTCTCAAGAAAAATGCCGATTCCTGCTCCACGATTACCAACTTGGGAGCTCCGGTAAGTCAGGGTTTTAAGTAGAAAATGCATTCACCCAAGCCTGACCAGCCTTGGGTGATTTTGAATCATCTCTATCCCACCATCTTTTAGATTTGTAAAAATCTTTTACACCTTTTACCTTACCGTCAACCATCTTCCCAAAGATATGTTTAACTTTCCCATTAAAAACCTTTTCAGCATCAAATTTTTCTTTACCAGCAAAGAATTGATCTGAAATTTCAATCTTACCAACTTTCAACTTCAAATTTTCTTTTGACAGTGGCGGGAAGTTTTCCTCGTTCATTTCTGGAACAGAATTCTCAACATTTTTCTCAATAGATGACTCCTCTGATTTTATGGAATCAGATTCATTGTCAGAAATACTTTCAGATTTAACAACCCACTTTTGTTTGTTCAAATTGACTTTCCTTTTGTAAAAACGTTTTGAAACATCACCAGTTTCGAAAGTCGAATTTTCAAAGACATTAGATTTCTCAGTTGATTGTTTCTTTTTATCAACACTTTTTTCTTTTAATTTTGAGTTAAAAGAAACTTCCTGTTTTGTGTTGTTGGACTGTTGGCAATTCCAAGCAATATGTCCAATCTTGTGACATTTGAAACAAGTTCTTCTGTCAACTCTTGGTGCAGATTTCTTCAACACATTCATTTTTCTTTCAGCAAGAAACTCTTGGTTTGACTGTTTCCAGAATGGTTTCTTCTGCTCTTCTTCACAACTTGTTCCTGCAACAAATTTAGTTTTTGATTTAAAAGTTTTCTCTTTTTTATAATTTTCAGGGAAAATGAAACCTAATCCCTTCTTTTTGAAATTACCGTTATGGTTTGGTTTCTTTCGATAACCTGAACCAGAACTGTAACCCTTTTTCTTGTTTAACCTTTGTTGAACTCTTGAGGTGTAAGGTTTAGGTTTTTCAGAAAGACTTACATCTTTTATTTCAGAATATTAATTTCTGTTAATTTCAAAACCTTTTTTATCATTTCAGTTTTAACACCTCTTATTGGAAATTCCTCACCAGAATATAATTTGTCTGAATCATTCAAAGTATATGCCACTTTGATTGTTTCATCATTTAAATTAGATTTTGATAACAGGAATTCTTTATTGTAAACCCTTTTGACCGACGACTTTGAATTGTCAACTGATGAACTCGAACTTTCTGACTCAGACTTTGACTCTGACTCTTCATCCTTATCCAACACCTGATCGACCACTTTCTTTATTAACTCAGACTCATGATCAGTGTCAGACGATGTGAATGTGATGTCAATGTTGTGAAGTCATTTCGCACGAAATAGCAGAAGCTATTTCGTACGAAATGAACATGGCTATTTCGTACGAAATGGCGTTTGCTTATTTCGTGTGAAATCACCACTCGTATAAATAGGTGATGTGCTGATTCATTTGTAACGATTCTGATTTCCGGTACCGAACTGCTGCCGACGTGTCTACTGATTGTAATATTTATCAAATCAATAAACAAGACATTAAAAGTGATTCTGTATGTAAATCAAGCCGATTCCAAGTCGATACGATTGTTTCCGCCTTTCGTATTGATAAGAACGCTTCTGAACGACTCGTTTTGGTCATGAAAACGATCCTACAGTTACTTCACATAAACAAATAACGTCGAGCAAAGTATCGATTATCGAGTCAAAGAGTACAAGCAATAATTAAGTCAGAAATGACAGATCTAATTAGCAATCTTTTCTTCCTTTGACTTTGACTTGTACTTTGACTTTGACTTCGAAAAGTCGGGTTGTTACATCACCACACTTCATCTTTAACCTCCATCCACCACCATCACCTTCCACTCACCGTCGTCACCCCCCCCCCCCCAAACCTCCACCATCACCATCACCACCACAATCACTCTCCACCATTTGTGGAATTAAGATCCCACCATCACCCTCTACCATTTAACACTAAAAAGTAAACAACTTTTTGAGCCTAAAATCTGCAACTTAAATAACATAAAAAGAACCCACCAGCACTTTCCACCATTTGTGGACTAAAGATCCCACCATCTCTGTTTAATTTAAAAAGATGAAACAATATAATGAAGAATCCAACTAAGATAACATAAACCAACGAATATACCTTAAACATATATCATAGTTTGAGCCTAAAATCTGCAAAACCCTCGTTTATACCCTAAACAGGTTTCACCGGATTTCTTTTAACATATCTAGCTAGAAAACATTGGTTTACCATGTTGCCGGAAATTTTGTCTGAACCACCGGATATCCGTTACACCATAAAACCCACCATGGAACACCACAACATTAATCTCTTTGTATTATTGCATCGTCATCGTTACAATAACATCCCTCACCGAAAACGCATAACAATACCACTGGGACTCATCATTACCGGAACCCCTATAACCCAAACACCATCATTTCTTGTAACCGCTAATGACCAACACCACGATGGCCAGATCTCTTCCATTCACTATCCTCTCTTTCTCTCCCTGCGAATTGATCTGGTGCGAAGTCATGACGAAGATGGTCGGATCTCTTCCATTCACCCAACATTGACACATACCTCTTGGGAGTTGGGTTCGTCGGAAGCGAGTCCCTACTCCACCTACCAACAACAATACCTCAACCTCACAATCTTTACTCAACATCAAGCTCGAGCCTGTGGGCCTCGCGTGAGGTGTGCGTTGAGGTAGAACTATTTGCATCCTCAACAATTGGAGGATGCAGATTTTTCAATGATGTTGAATCCTTGGCCTCGACTGATTGACTTTAACTCAAGGATTCACATTTCTTGAAGCCGAGACCTACTGCAAACTCTGCGTGGTCTACAGGTATGGTCGGTTTAAAATGTGGCATGTCCTCGTCATCGGGCAACTTGGTGTAGTTGTGTCTCATCGGAGGAGGGCAAGACTGATAACCGATACACTTCATATTTCCTTTCTTTTTCTGTGTATGGAGGATTTCGAGTTGGAATAACTATCCAACTTTTGTTTCATTGATTCATTATCACATCTTGTAATGGCTAACTCTTTCTTTGTTTCCTCAACGATGTTAATGTAATTATTAATACCGGTTTGTTTGTTTAAAACCGTTTTCTTTTGTTCTGAAATGTCTTTTCATAATGTCTCGATTGTGGTTTTAAACTCCTTTCACTTTTCTTTAAAACCATGTTAGCCTATTTGCATTTTGCAAAATCACCAATCCAATCAAACTCCTATTATGACATTTCGTAAGTTCAAATTTCTCCTCTAGTTCTAAGCATTTATCACATTTGTCAGGTTTAGGTTTATTGGAACATACCTGACTGGATTAACCATCCAGATGAGCCATAAATGCATGATGATACGTGAAAGATCCATCCTCTAAGAAAAACTTTGAGAACTCCTTATATGAACCATCTGATTTTCAAACCAGCAATGACTTTTGACTCTTTAGGAATTCAGCTTTAGCCAACAATTTGTCAACCTCAGCATCAATGGCTTCTCTTGATAAACCTTCTGATCCATCTTCACCTGAACTAGAACCCTCTTCAACCGAGCTTCCACTATACCCTGAACAATCTTCATCTCCGAAAGAATCCCCGTCACTAACAGTTCTTACAATCTCAGCATAACATGCAGTTCCTCCTTGTCTATCATTTCTCAATTGTATGGACCAAACATAACTCTCGACAGATTGAACTATAAGTGCTCTATATGAATTGGTGTTTGAAGGTCCAACTTGATTTGAGTTTCCTACAAGAACCATTGCTCTCTCAGTGTTGTTAGTTATGTTGGTGTTCTGGTTGGGCTGTCTTTGTTGGTTTTGGTTAAACGGATACTGATTTCCCTGCATTGGTGGCTTAGTACATTCTCTCTTGAAGTGACCCTTCTCCCTGCAGTTGAAACAAGTCATCATATTCTTATCAAACCCGTACTTTGAATCCTTCTTGCTTTCCAAACTTGTTCTTCTTATCCTTTCCATGAACTTCTTTGCTGTCCTCACTGCACTAGGAAAGGCCCACTTAACATCCATCATTTTCATCTCCTCTTTATCTATTTGTTGATAGTATTCATTGGTCAAATTGATGTTTTCGATCTGACCAGCCAATAGACCATAGTACGACCCTTCTAAAGTGTTTAGAAGTTCCATGTGTTCCTTTGCAACTTCTACACTCACTTTGGTAAAGTTTGATGTATCTACACTAACGATGTTTGGATTAGATGTTGGGCTAACGTTGAAGGTTGAAGAGTTGTTACCATAGCAAGCTTATTATGTCTGGTTTTCTGGGTCAAGGAAAGGTGGAGGTATAAAGGTTGAAGTAGGGGTTGCACAAGATGTGACTGTAGGTTGTAGATGAACGAAAGGATTGGCGTTTGATATGAATGCGGTTTGAAGCTTAGCATGTTGTGAGGGTTAACTTGTACTACTACTGTCGCTGCTAATCCCAAAGTACATCTCATGATTTTGTGGCATTTGAATTCTCTTTACCTTTCTCAATTATTCAGCATCCTTGTTTTCTAACTTTTGTACAAACCCATAAATGGTCAATCTTTCTAACTCTCTAAACTCCTTAAGAATTTCCATGTATCCACTCCATTTAGCCAGTATAGCATCTACGAATCTTACCACAATTTCTTGAGGAGAACTAGCCACATGAAAAGAAAACGTCTCACTTAAAAGACTGATGGAATCTTGTAGCCATTTCACGTAAAGATTCGTTCTCCATGCACATGAATGCTTCGAATTCTTTCTTCAAAAAGACCGTGTTTGATCTTTCTCATTTATGCATTGCCTTCACCTCTTGCTTTTAAAGTGTCCCACAAGGTTTTCGTCGTTGTACAAAAGTTAAACTTATGCACGATATTTATTGTCAATTCCTGTGAGAGAATTGCAAACACTTTCTTTTTAAGATCGAAATCTTTCTTATCAGTTTTCAAAAGTTGAGTAAGAGTAAGAGGATTTGATCCAGCTTCGCTTTTTCGAGTGCTTAGGTAAAAGGAGTAACAAAACACATCTATAAGTTGGTATTCACTCCAAGAACGTGTGTTCTGAATCTACCACACCATCCCGAATAATCATCTAAATAAAGAAGCTTAGGAGGACGGTTGTTGCTCCTTTCTCATTCTCATTTATCAATATGTTTTGAATGGTTTGATTTTGATTTGCAACAAACACCCGCTGACTTGCTAAAATCATTCCAGACTGTGAAGGTATAAGCGATTGAACTCATGATATGTTTAACGGATTCGGTTGTGGTTGTGGGTTATTTGAAGGTATAAGTGATTGTAAGTAAGCTGCGAAAGGCGGATTTGTTTGTTGTGGAGGATTATTTTGGTTTAAGTTATTTCCCCAATCCCAAGGATTCATACTCATTTATAACAACCCTCCTAAAATAGTTATAACATCCCTATACGCTCTAAAATACACCCCGTATATGTAAAATGGCCCTAAATACCTTTATTTTTATAAAAATTAAATAAAAACAAAATTTAATGGTCCCTGGCGGGCTGCGACAGAGCCAGTGAAGCCTGTCGCGGGGCACTACCTAGTGCCACCAGGCGGAACCCTAGCGTGCTATGTGTCTCGCCACTCGTCAAAGCTACACCGGTGACTACTCAGACCTATGCCCTACTACCCCTAGCTCGCGTGCCGCGAAGACCCTTGTGGTCTCTTTCGCGGGGCGCGAGGAACTCGATATCTGGCCCTATAAATTGGAACGATCGACATTCATTCTCCGTCACTCACAATTCGAAATTCTCTCTCAAATTCTGATAGTATAAGTAATTCCCGGGCATAATACCCTCTAATTAACGAAGCTCTGCCTCGTTGTAAGTATTTTAACCCCCGGTTACGTATTAGATACGCTGCCCAATTGATCTAGTGCTCCGTAACGGCTGTCGAGGCTCTGTCCGACGTAGTCGTTGGAGTTCTGTCTCGGGGAGGGTATAACTAATATAAATTTGGGTTATTATACTAACACGTGTGCATTGTTTAATTAATAGATTATAACCAGGAAGTCACAAGGAAAAACCTAAAATAACAATGTGAGTAATCTCCTTTTTGTAAACCTTTTTGCAAACTGTTTTTACAAAACCTCAATGTTTTACATTATATTTCACAGTGATTGAGTATTTGTAATTCTACAATTATCTTCTGTATGTTGGGGTTTTGTATACAAAATTTGTTACTACACTGTGAGTAGTAACATGACCACAAGTCGGGTTGACAATACCGTGGGTGGTAATTAAAGTAGAAATATAAACAAGACAAAATTGCAGAAAACAACCTTTATGTATACCTCAAACTGCACTTTATACCTTTCACTATGAAATCCGCCAAAACCAACCTTTACGTTCATGTTTTGTTACACATCACAACCTTTACACCAAACCTAGTAAAAAAAGTCAGTTAAGTTGCCCCATGTGCGATGCATGTGAGGGCATATATGTCTTTTCCTTTGAATAATATATTTAAATAAATAATTAAATCAGATTTTAAAAAACTAATATATATATACCCCTTTTGTCACCATACTGATAGATTTCTTTGCCTCTTTCCACCATTAACATCAACCACCATTGACCACCAACAACCACCACCCTAAAATGTCACCATACTGATCGATTTCTTTACCTCTCTCCACCATTACCATCAACCACCAGTGACCAGCAACAACCACCACCTAAAATACACCAGAGATATTCGAACCCTAAAACACAATGGAGATCTGCGAACCCTAAAAGACACTAAACGCCGCCGTCTTTGGTATCGCTTCAAACCGCCACACCACCTCTAATCGTCTCTCCGGCGTCCCTGGTTTGACCCACCTTTGCCGGCTGGAGGTGGGGGCAAAATTACCCCACAAAATTAAGATTCAAGAACCCAATTACCTTCAAATTCAACATACTGGATTATTCATGGGGATTTCTATGGCAAAAATTGAAGAGAAGGGGCTGTGAAGAAGATGAGATTGAAGGAAAAAGAGTGATGATATGAAGAATGTAAAGGGAGAGAGGTTCCCACTGTAAACCCATCACCAAATGTGTTTGTTTTCTTTTAGTTTGGTTTCTTTCAGTTTAGTTCAAGTTTTCTTTGGGCATTTTGCCCAATATATTCTTGATTTTTCCAGGTGTCTCCGGCATCACTGGTCTGGTGAAGAACATGAGGGTGGGGTATAGGAGGAATCAAAGAAGATTGGGCTAGATTAAGCTGACGTATAAGTGTAAAGCCAGCTGTAGGCATACTGTCAATTGCTAGAATGATTAAATGGCCCTTTATCTCACATGAACTCAACTCTGGTATATAAATTTACAAGTAGTGATAATTTGTGTATTCCACCGAATCCAGCCGGCGACTGTAATGTGTGTAGGGTGGGTGGTGGTGGTGGGTGGAGAAGGAAGATGGAGAGATGGGGTTTTTAGATTCTGGAGAGAGGTGGGGGTTTGTTAAAGGAAATAAATAAAAATGTTTAAATATAATATTCATTGTAAAAGGGGTCAAAGGAAAAGACATATATGCCCTCACATGCATCGCACATGGGGCAACTTAACTGACTTTTTTGACTAGGTTTGGTGTAAAGGTTGTGATGTGTAACAAAACATGAATGTAAAGGTTGGTTTTGGCGGATTTCATAGTGAAAGGTATAAAGTGCAGTTTGGGGTATACATAAAGGTTGTTTTCTGCAATTTTGTCTATAAAACAAATGTAATTGGGAGATCGCCCTCAATGCTGTACAATGATAAAACCTGTTTTGATTAAATTGTGATTCACTCACCAGTATTTCCCACTGACAAAATGTTTTTAAACGCGTTTCAGGTAAGAAAATGTGAAAGCCAAATTAGAAGCTAGCTGGACAACACTGAAGGCTTGGAAAAGTGGCTATAAAAGTTACCTAAATAAAGAAGATGTTTTACTTCAATAAATTAGAGTTTATCCCTATAAACATGTTTGTAACAGAAACTTGGGAATTTCCCATGTATTTATTATTATAAAAATGTGGTATTTTACTCTGATAAAATATTTCCTAACTATGGTCCTGATGTAAATTCCGCTGCCAAACTGACAAACACTGATACAACTGAATCTGAGCTCGCAACCGGCCGTTCCCAAGTGACTAGGGGCCGGGGGTTGCGACAGAGAGTGGTATCAGAGCAACAGCCACTGATTTCAGCCATAGAAGTGTTCTGCTGACACCAAAATTTTATCCATAATGTTAGGAAATAATCTATGGGATTACGTGCATATCTGTATATTATTGTTTTGTGTTATTTGACAATTTGTTAGTTTACAATATGAGTGATCAAGGACCATCAGACGCCTATCGTCAATTGTCTAGTTCTCCTATAGATGAAGGAAATTCTTCCCAGCCGACCCCCTCGGGGTATTCAGCTGACACAGAGGAAGGGATTTCTATATTCAAAGCACAATCTGAAGAGCCATTCCCTACCAAAAAGAGAGGATGGTTCAGTCGGGGAGCTCACGAGCGTAGGAAAAGAATGAGAAAGTTACAACAGCAGAGAGCTTTAGCAGCTGCAAATAGGGAGATGAATGCTCAAACCCAGGATATAATCAATAGTAGACTGGCCAATTTCCACATACTAGCTACCACAGCCGCAAACCCAAATCTAGAACAAATCATAGCACCACAACCATTACCCTTGTTCCCAACTCAACCCATGGAAATCGAACCTAATCCAGGAAACCAGATTCCATTACCTGCTTTCGACCCAACCGAAATCCCTAGAGTCCCAGCACCCCATCCCTCAGATTATGACCCATGGTTTGACGACCACAGGGATTACCCGGAACTCCATCCACAAGAGGAACCCATACCGAACCCAGTAGCACCCTATCCTAACCTTGACCCTCTAGATCCATACTGGGATAATGACCAATATATCAGGGAAATCTTAGAAAACCCATACCCATACGAAGAACCAATGCCACAGTACCCTGACCCGATACCAGCACCTGCACTACCCATGAGCACCAAGAATGTGCAAGAACTTCGCACCTTTGGTGAGGAGTTGTTAGATGAAAGTGAAAAGATAAGACAAATAGGGGAGAGGCTCGTTTGGAAGTACGGCGAGCGTAACATGCAATACTGGATCAACCCCTATCAATAATAATAATAATAATAATAATAATAATAATCTATATATATATATATATATATATATATGTGTGTGTGTGTGTGTGTGTGTGTGTAACTTGAAAAAAATCAACTAAAATCCAATAGCTACTGATGCATACTAGTACTGTATTTTAAATTCCAGTTCCAGTTTGTAATAGATATAGACGCATATCTATAAAAATAGAGTAAATGTCGCAATGCACAACGATTTTGATCAATGTGTTGTTGTGTGATTATTAGCATTAAATATTGGTTTATGATATTAATACTTGCTAAATGTTTATAATCTAGATGGACAACGAAGTGAATCAAGAAAACCAGAATAACGACAATAACGGCAACCAGATAGATAATAGTGCCATCCAACATATAGTGGCACAAGGGATTATAGATGCTATGCCATATATTATCAAAACGGTTAAGGAAGCAGAAAATAATAAAAGTAATAATGGAAGTAAGCGACCACCAACTGAACCCAGTCACAGCGTAAACAATGGACCGTTACTTCAAGTGCTCATTCCAAAAAGAAGAAGAACCATGTCTTATGGTTGTTCTTACAAAGAATTCTGGTCCTGTAAACCAATAGAATTCTCGGGCAATGAAGGATCCATTGCAGCTCTACGCTGGATAGAAAAGACTGAGGCAGTCTTAAAAATAAGCAAGTGTGTAGAGGAAGACAAAATCATGTTTGCTTCCAATCTGTTTAAGAATTCAGCTTTAGAATGGTGGAATACTATTCTCTAGTCTAGGGGAAGTGAAAGAGCCTACAATATGGAATAGCCTGAGTTTAAAGATATGGTTGAAAGGAAATTCTGTCCACCCAATGAAAAAAGAACAGATAGCTAATAAGTTCTTAAACCTTAGAATGACTGGAGTAGACTGTAAGGGTTACACTACCGTATTCTTCGAATATGCTAGAATAGTGCCAACCCTAGCTTCACCAGAACCGGTATTAATCTCCCGTTACATCTGGGGATTAATCAGTGAGATTAGACACATAGTTAAGACAACTAGATCACAAACCATAGAAGAAGCTGTAGAGCTAGCAAATACCTTGACTAATGAACTAGTATGAACTCAAGAAGAAAACCAGAGGAAGAACCTAGTCCAGAAACTTACCCAATAATTTCGATACGGAAATTCCAACCGTGGGAGAAATATAGGTTCTACTTCTGCACCTTATTGTAAGGCTTGCAAGAAGAAGCATTCAGGAAGATACTCCACCTACAGCAACTTCTACAAGATACCAAGACACAAGGAAGAAGACTGTAGAAAAAAACCCAGTAATGGAGTGTGCTTCAATTGTGGAGAAAAAAGGACATATCAAGCCGAACTGTCCGAAACTAGCTCTAGCCATGAACAACAAGACTACTAAGAATGCTAGAGCATTTGTTCTGACAGCCGAAGAAGCAAAGATGATTCCGGACGTGATTGCCGGTATGTTTTTAGTTAATGATGTTTTTGCTAAAGTATTATTTGACTCTGGTGCAAACCAAAGTTTTATTAATACTTCATTTTGAAAACTTCTCAATCAACCATTAACTAAACTTCAACAAGAATGTCTAGTAGAGACAGCAAATGGAGAATCCATTAAGATTACGGAAATCTTGCAGGGAGCAAGAATAGAAATTTTAAACCAAAATTTTATTGCTAATCTTTACCCAATGAATCTGGCTGGATTTGATATTGTTTTAGGAATGGATTGGTTAGTACGTAGCCAATAAAGCCAGTATTCTATGTGATCAAAAGTCAATCCAAGTAAATTCACCAAAGGGTGAACAAATGACAATTAAAGGAGATAAGCCATCTAGATCCATGAAATTCATCTCTGTGATGAAAACAACAAGTTATGCAAGAAAAGGATCCCTAGTGTATATGATTTCCATAATCATTAACTGATGTGTTCAAAATGCAACATATAAATTTCATCAATTGTGGCATAAACTAACCCTTTTTTAGTACTAATGTTGGAAAAAGTGTGCTTTTGTCTTCCTTTTGTATTTTCAGGATTAAATGAGCTCAAATTAACAAAAGAAGCAAAAAGACATCAAATTCTAACATAAATACAGGAAAAGGAACAAGACGTGATATACCCGACCCCATGACAGCATCTTCCCAAGCAAAACAAGAGGACAGGAGACTGAACACGCCCCATGCTCAGCCAGCATGGGGGCGTGCCCAAGTATCAGCAGAAAAGACAAAGTGGTAGAAGCTTCTATTGCCCACCACGGGGCCATGCTCAGCGGACACGGGGCCGTGGTCAACTATAAGATTCGCACAATCCAGACAAATCTTCATGGTACAAAGATTCTTCTGCACACGGGGTCGTGCTCAGCGGACACGGGGGCGTGGTCAACTAATAAGACAAGCTGCATTAAATGAAGAAAGAGAAGGATGTGGACACGGGGCCGTGCCCACTGGACACGGGGCCGTGCCCGAGCTTCTGTTCAGCCTATAAATAGGAATGCTTGGCTCAAGCTCAAACCATCCCTTGGCACACCACCTCTCTCACACTTCACCCACCACCCACCACCACCATAACACCATCACCCACCACCATCATCCATTGTCCATCATAGAGTGTGTGAGTCGTCTCGGGATCCAAGATTGATCGTAAGAGTTCTTGACAATCAAGGCCATGTTTGCCTAAGTCTCTTACATCACTTGGTGAAGACAAGTGTCTAGTGTAATACTTTTTATTTCTAATCTTTTCGCACTTTTTTCTTGGTTTTGTATTAATGACTTTAATAACTAGTTGCTTATGTTGAAGGTGATCTTTCCTTATCGTTTGTCCGTGGTGTCTTGGCATTATTTTACTGTCTATATAAAATAAAAGATTTTCACCATTCATATCTCCACGGTCTATATGGAGGTATGTTGGCTACCTGGTCGGGGGTTAAGGGAACAGTTTGGTAAAAGTTTTGCCATTGTTCAGCGTTTAGAGGTCCTGCAATGGACCTGGGTCAAATTTAGTAGGACCTCCTTCAATACTTAACGGTATTGGATGGCGGGGGTCCAAACTCTTTGATCCCCTCATAAGTTAACTACTATTAATACTATAACCCGGCTATTTAGGACTGTATCCCTGCTGACTCAGACTACTTAGTCGAGGGTAACGTCACCTCCAAAAGAGGGGCCTACCATAATTTGCATTAATAACTTAATTAATTATCTTTCAATAATCCGACCCTTTAGGATTGTATCCTTGCTGACTCAAACTACTGGGTTGAGGGTAACGTCACCTTCAAAAGAGGGGCCTACTACAATAACTAAGATAATCTCTTATATAAGTGCAAAAGTGCGGAAATAATCAAAGGTTACACTATACACGAGTCGGAGCCAAGTGATTCATCTTGTCTATCTGTTTTTCTTTTATTTTTATTTTTCAGCATTTTAGTTAGTTTTTATTTTTCTTAGCTTAAAACATTTTTCTAAACTTTTGATTTGATTAGACGTTGAGGATAAACCGGTACTAAAAGCTCTTGTGTCCTTGGACGACCTCGGTATCTTACCAACACTATACTACGCTCACGATGGGTGCACTTGCCCATATGTGTGTTTAGTGTTAGTAAATATCGTGTTTTATAAATTTAAAACTTGACTAAAAAAGTGTTAAAGGGGCTTAAAATATACACCTAATATATATAACACTTCACACGCATCATTAACAATAAAGGAAAAGAATTGAAAAATATTCCCGTAGTATCTCAATTCTCAGATGTGTTTCCAGAAGAATTACCAGAACTACCGCCAGACAGGGAAGTTTAATTCAGAATTCCCCTGCTACCAGGGACAACACCGATTGCCAAAGCACCTTACCGTTTGGCACTGATGTCTGTCGTTAGTGACATGCAAAAACCGAAATAAACTAGGTAGCTAGAGTAAGTCGGGTATCGAACCAGAGGAGGATTGTGGAAAGTGTCGTAATGAAAAGTATTAATTAATTACTACTGAATTGGAAAATCGGTTTGTTTGATTATGAGAAATAACTAAATTAACGAAAAAAAATTGTGGTTTAAATCAATGGGAGAAAAGATGGTTCCTCCAGATTTCAGGTTTTGCAATGAACTTCAACTATGTGTTTAATCGTCACCTACATAGACAAAAGTGTTAATTTTGATTAATTAATTGTGATAACCAACGACTAAGTACTCCAGTCAATACATAACGGGAGGTTATCGAATGATTATCAATTACAATTTACAAACCCTAACTCCATGTCAAATATATCCCAATTACTAGAACTCCCGGGAACTGAATGCTTAGAAATTAATGTTTAAATAAATGCAACTGTTTACAACCAATAAATCAAATCCATGGTGAAAAGCATCGAATGCTTTGATCACCAGGTTAAAACGATTGTATCAAACACATAATATCCATTAACTTACAAAAACCCTCCATCCGGAGGAAACCATAAAAGACTAGCCGCTCATGTGGTAAGATTGATCTTCGTAGGCCGTCCTTCGCAGTTGAAAAACATCCCCCCATGTCTATGTATGACGGCTGACTTAATCCATCCCCTAAAATTCTGTCGTCCCACATCAAGCCCACATGTGTGCCTTGGACTTCCCTTTTGTCGACCCAATTAAACCAATCCCAAACACCCGCCTCCTTTGGTAGTCGGCCCATGTTCCAATATCTTTTATGTGATGATGATTATTTTGTTCTTTTGTGATGTTTGAAAGAAAATATAATAAATCCCCTCAATCCTTTCATATGTTGCCGCCAAAAGATGTTCCTTCTCGAAATACTATGGCTGCCGCCAATTATATGTATATGATATCCATGATGTGATGGCTCATGTGATTTAATGTTATTGACTTTTGTTTTTGCCTGCTGCCATCGAAAGTCCCCCCATGTGCATGATGAAAATTATCTTTCTAGTCCATCAAATAATCGTGCCCTTCAAAAGTGATCCTCTCTGATGATGTGATGTGATGATATGATCATATTAAAAATTGATGATGATGTTCTATATTGTCCCCAAAGTCTCACGTGTATGTGTGGATGGATGATATCCTTTTTATGTTGTTGACTTTTGCTTCTCTTTGCCTTTTGTGTTAGCGGCCCACTCAAAGAGATCCAACAACCCCCTCTTGTATTGATATTGGCCCAATAAAAAAAACTCCAAAAGTATATGCCGCCCCCCTTTGTTTTTTCATGAATCATTGTTTGCAATTTTAGAATTGCCGTAGACTACGAATTAATACCTCTTTTCAGCCATAAGCTATGCACCACCTACCATAAGTTACGTTCCATATTTGCTATTCATATTCACATGCTTTTCAACTTTCATTTAATGACATACAAGCCCCTGGACCTTCTTACTATCATGTTTCTTGTGTTTTCAAGTTAACCGTAAGTCCGAAATACGTCTCAATCAGCATGTTTTATTTGCGTATCATCTTTGGGTGTTTATGCTTCGTCACCAAGCATCTTAACTTCACCATTTTAAGCTATTAACCTGAAAAACCATGAGTACTCGTAGTTATCACATTCAATATATATGATTACTTAAAAACGCAATAAAACATGCAATATAACAGACATTATCACGCGGTTTTCACCCTCTCGTCACATCCCCACACTTAACTTTGATTGTCCTCAAGCAACCATCACGAACATTACTCGCCTTATTAACAAATCACCATTAAATCCCTCACTAATTTAATCACTTTAAGGTCCCAAGTCATACCCGTCCCATAGACTGACACAATCGAGGTTGATAATCTGACAGATAAGTGATACGCATTTAAAACATTTTAAGACTTGCCTAACCAAAACTAACATGCTTATGATACTACACACATGCCACACGCCCCTCACAATAATCACTCATCTCGGCTTAATCAAGACTAGCGTGTAATGTGCTAGTGTGTAATTCGCTCAAAACCAAATACGCTACTTTGCAATTATAAGCTTGTATAGCAATCATACCTTATTTGATACAGTGGAGGTATGATTGCTATACAAGACGGGTTTTGTTCAGATATCAAAATAGTGTTTAGTCTTTCTTCTTGACAAACAAGACGGGTCAATGTGTATGTGCATTGATTACCGAGAATTAAATAAGGTCACGATTAAAAATCGGTACCCACTACCGAGAATCGATGATCTGTTTGATCAACTACAAGGAGCTCGATTCTTTTCAATGATCGAATACACTCAGGATATCATCAATTAAAGGTACAGGAAGAGGACATTCCTAAGACCGCTTTCAGAACAAGGTATGGCCATTATGAATTTACTGTCATGCCATTTGGTCTAACCAATGCCCCAGCTGTATTTATGGACATGATGAACCGAATATGTAAGCCATATTTGGATAAATTCATAATTGTCTTTATAGATGATATTCTCATTTACTCTAAGAGTAAAGAGGAACATGTAGCACATCTGCATGCACTCCTAAATTTGCTGAGAAAAGAAAAGCTTTATGCTAAATTTTCAAAATGTGAGTTTTGGTTAGAAGAAGTGCAATTTCTTGGACATTTAGTCAATCATAAAGGAATTCATGTGGATCCCACAAAGATTGAGGCGATTACTAAATGGAAAGTCCCTGAATCACCAACGGAGGTTATAAGTTTTCTAGGACTGACAGGTTATTATAGAAGATTTATCTGAGATTTTTCTAGAATAGCCATTCCCTTAACAAAGCTAACATGTAAGTTTGTTAAGTTTGAATGGGGACCAATACAAGAAGAAGCCTTTAGAATTCTTAAGCAAAGACTAACCAACGCACCCATACTAGCGTTACCAGAAGGAACGGAAGACTTTGTAGTCTATTGTGACGCTTCTAAGTTAGGATATGGATTTGTGTTGATGCAACGTCAAAAGGTTATAGCCTATGCGTCTAGACAACTTAAGAATCATGAAGAAAATTATCCAACCCATGATTTAGAGTTAGGAGCCATAATTTTTGCCCTGAAAATTTGGAGACATTACCTTTACGGTAGTAAGTTTACCATTTTCACCGACCATAAGAGTTTAAGATATGTTTTTGGGCAAAAGGAGTTAAATATGAGACAAAGACGTTGGATGGAAATTCTTAGTGATTATGATTGTAGTATCCTGTACCATGCAGGAAAGGCAAATGTAGTAGCCGATGCTTTAAGTCGAAAGTACCATGAAAAGCCAAAAAGATTACGTTCTCTTAAATTAAATCTGCAGATAGATTTAAATGAGCAAATTAAAGCCGTACAAGAATCAGTAATCAAGGACGATACTGAAAAATTGAAAGGAATGATTAAGGAATTAGAACAAGGAACAGATGGAATTTGGAGATTTCATAAGAAAAGAATGTGGATACCTAAACTAGGAAACCTACGCCACCGAATATTAGAAGAAGCCCATAAGTCTAAATATACGAGGCATCCTGGAAGTGATAAGATGTATCAAGATTTAAGAAAGAATTTCTGGTGGATAGGAATGAAAAAGGATATAGCAGCTTATGTTGCAAAGTGTTTAACTTGTTCACAGGTTAAAGCTGAACATCAGAAACCCTCAGGTTTATTGCAGCAATTAGAAATGCCAATATGGAAATGAGAATTAATAACAATGGACTTTGTTACCAAATTACCCAAGACACGAAAAGGTAATGATACAATCTGGGTGATTGTAGATAGATTAACCAAGTCTGCTTATTTCTTACCGATGAAGGAAACCTTCAGTATGGAACAATTAGCCAAGTTATATGTAAATGAAATAGTTTCATTGCATGGCATTCCTTTATCTATTGTTTCTGATAGAGATAGTCGTTTTACTTCTCATTTTTGGACAAGTTTCCAAAAAGCAATGGGAACCAAGCTAAATCTAAGCACTTCTTATCATCCTCAAACGGATGGACAAAGTGAAAGGATAATTCAGACAATGGAAGATATGCTTAGAGCTTATGTAATTGATTTCAGAGGAAATTGGGATGATCATTTACCATTGATAGAATTTTCCTATAATAACAGCTATCATACCAGTATTAATACTGCACCTTTCGAAGCACTTTATGGACGAAAGTGCCGAACTCCAGTCTGTTGGGCAGAAATTGGAGAAAAGCAATTGTCTGGACCTGAGATAGTACAGGAAACAACGGACAAAATTATACAAGTCAAGGAAAGACTAAAAGAAGCACGTGATCGACAAAAGAGTCATGCTGATAACAGGCGAAAACCTTTGGAATTCCAAGTAGGAGATGAGGTATTGTTAAAAGTTTCTCCTTGGAAAGGAATGGTAAGATTCATCTAGAGGGGAAAGCTAAGCCCCAGGTATGTTGGACCTTTTGAGATTATTAGAAGAATAGGACCCGTAGCTTATCAGCTACAACTGCCAGAGGAAATTGCAGGAATACATGATGTATTTCATGTATGTAATCTCAAAAAGTGCTTAGCTGATGAATCATTAGTGGTACCTCTTAAGGATATAGAGGTAAATGAGAAACTTAAGTTTGTAGAAAGACCTCTACAGATTGAAGACATGAAAGTCAAGAATCTCAAACACAAGAGACTAGTTCTAGTCAACGTAAAATGGGATTCCAAGAGAGGACCAGAGTACACTTGGGAGCTTGAATCAGAGATGAAGATGAAATACCCACACCTGTTCCAGTAGACCTCGAGGACGAGTTCTAAAACAAGGTGGGGAGGATATAACAACCCTCCTAAAATAGTTATAACATCCCTATACGCTCTAAAATACACCCCGTATATGTAAAATGGCCCTAAATACCTTTATTTTTATAAAAATTAAATAAAAACAAAATTCAATGGTCCCTGGCGGGCCGCGACAGAGCCAGTGAAGGCTGTCGCGGGGCGCGACCTAGTGCCACCAGGCGGAACCCTATCGTGCCACGTGTCCCGCCACTCGTCAAAGCTACACCGGTGACTACTCAGACCTATGCCCTACTACCCCTAGCTCGCGGGCCGCGAAGACTCATGTGGTCTCTTTCGCGGGGCGCGAGGAACTCAATATCAGGCCGTATAAATTGGAACGATCGACATTCATTCTCTGTCGCTCACAATTCGAAATTCTCTCTCAAATTCTAATAGTATAAGTAATTCCCGGGCGTAATACCCCCTAATTAACGAAGCTCTGCCTCGTTGTAAGTATTTTAACCCCCGGTTACGTATTAGATACGCTGCCCGATTGATCTAGTGCTCCGTAACGGCTGTCGAGGCTCTGCCCGACGTAGTTGTTGGAGTTCTATTTTGGGGAGGGTATAACTAATATAAATTTGGTTATTATACTAACACGTGTGCATTGTTTAATTAATAGATTATAACCAAGAAGTCACAAGGAAAAACCTAAAATAACAATGTGAGTAATCTCCTTTTTGTAAACCTTTTTGCAAACTGTTTTTACAAAACCTCAATGTTTTACATTATATTTCACAGTGATTGAGTATTTATAATTCTACAATTATCATCGGTATATCGGGGTTTTGTATACAAAATTTGTTACTACAATGTGAGTAGTAACATGACCATAAGTCGGGTTGACAGTACCGTGTGTGGTAATTAAAGTAGAAATATAAACAAATGTAATTGCGAGATCGCCCTCAATGCTGTACAATGATAAAACTTGTTTTGATTAAATTGAGATTCACTCGCCAGTATTTCCCACTGACAAAATGTTTTTAAACGCGTTTCAGGTAACAAAATGTGAAAGCCAAATTAGAAGCCAGCTGGACAGCACTGAAGGTTTGGAAAAGTGGCTATAAAAGTTACCTAAATAAAGAAGATGTTTTAATTCAATAAATTAGGGTTTATCCCTATAACCATGTTTGTAACAGAAACTTGGGAATTTTCCATGTATTTATTATTATAAAAATGTGGTATTTTACTCTGATAAAATATTTCCTAACTACGCCCTGATGTAAATTCCGCTGCCAAACTGACAAACACTGATACCACTGAATCTGAGCTCGCGGCCGCCCGTTCCCAAGTGACTAGGGGCCAGGGGTTGCGACACGATTTTATTTAAAATGTTATTAATTGTGAAAATTTTATAAGGTAGGAACACCAAACAAAAACATTGTTGAAACAATTGCTCAATTTCCAATGTCAAACGACAATGAAATGCAAACGACAATTTGAGCTTTCAAATGACAGTGAAATGCAAACGACAATATGCTTAGGTGATAATATTAGTTATTTAATATAGTGAAGTAGTGAACTAAACTAAACATTTGAAAAATCTAACGTCAAAATTAGCTAACAATGATCACATGGTAGATTTTTATACTAAAAAATATATTTAGAACACTCAATCTTTTTACTGGGCTTGCATATCCTTGCGAAGTGGTAGGCCCACTTCTAACTGAAAACCTTCAACATCAACAAAGGTGTTGCCATACAGTCGCACAAACCAGATTTTCGGTCAACCGAGTTTAGTTTAAAAACCGATTCAGTTTCTTGATCAAAGCAACTCAAAACCGGTTCTAACCCAAATGGGCCGATACTTATTGTTACAGAAACCCCCCCCCCCCCCCCCCCCCCCCCCCCCCCCACATTCACTTCTTTACATTTTTCCATGGAGGCATATGAACAATTTGATCAACTTTCTCTCGTATTATACAATATATAACAAGAAAAGTAATAGGAAATAAGTACTGCATTGTAAATTGCCGCCGCCATATCGCGCGTGTTTTCTACTAGTGTGTGTATCTTAAAATGATAGAATAAACAACCTTACACATTAAAAACATACTTTTTGCTATGAAACACAAAGTTATAGTACAAATATGATTGAGATTAACTTTTTTTGAAACAACAAAATTAACTACCAAAAACATTTAAAAACATACTTTAGCTATGAAACATAAAATATTCTAGTGTCTTTGAAGCACATAATGTAAGTTCATCTTCCCTGAACATATCCACCGAAGAAGGGTATCTACAAATATCAGAATTTTAGTAACCAAGTCAGCACATAAATCTAGAGCAATACATATATGTAGTTATGGAATAAATTTTATAAATGTTTAATTTTGGCATATATGTAGTTATGGAATAAATTTTATAAATGTTTAATTTTGGCAATGCAAGAATATACCTGCTCATTAGAAAAACGTCCTCTTTAGGCGAGCGAAATTCACTAGAATTGATACTATTAACCAACCATAAACATTTTCAAGCATCTCAAAGTAGGCTACCCTCCACCTCCTGATGAAGTGCAAACTCCAAAGTAGTCCCAACAATCCAACAACGACCCCTGGGCCCATGCCAAAATAAAACCACAGTCCTTCATCATCATCTTGACCTTCATTTTTAACAACATGATTATGTAATGAATTGTTTCGTTTGCAACTCCTTGATACTGGTGGGCCACACAATCCATCGTTCCCTTCATAAGTAGAGGGGTCTGCAAGAGTCTGGAGCTGATTTCCAACTGGGATTGCACCAGATAAGTTGTTGAACGATAGGTTCAAGTAGCTTAGAAAGTTTAAGCTAGTAAAACTTTGAGGAATATGACCGGACAACCTGTTCATCGACAAATCTAAAGATTCAAATATGACTTAGATTTCCAATACTTCTTGGAATATGTCCTTTGAGTTGGTTTTTCGAAAGGTTCAAGTTCTTCAATTCCACAAGGTTCATCAAAACATCTGGAATTTCTCCGGTAATGTTGTTGCTTGAGAGGTCTAGGGATGTGAGAAACTTTATTGTCCTTGTGTAAACCAACTGAATTCCCTTGATGTAAGCCAAAATATTTTCTTCATAGTAACCAAGATCATATCCTAAGTCAACTCGATTGATGATCATACCGCTTAAATTACTGAAGCAGCGGGGGATTGTCCCAATTATGTTATTATGTGCCAAGTTTAAATGGTGAAGAGCATTGAGTTGACAAAGTTGTAGTGGAATCTTACCCGTAAACTTATTTGATTGGAGATTCAAGATGCTTAGGTTTAATAGGCTATCTCCAATCCAAAAAGGGATTCGACCTGTTAGAAAATTGTTCCCTATATCCAGTGTGACCAACCTTGTCAAATTCTGTAAAGATAGTGGAAGATTCCCCACCAATCTGTTGTTGTGCAAGTGCAATGACTTGAGTTCTGTAAGAGAACCCAATGAATTTGGAACAACACCGGTTATAGTGTTATTTGAAAGATCCATGACTATTAAACCAATCAAATTCCCTAAGCATCCAGGAAGGCTCCCAGAAAACTTATCTTGTGATAAATCCAAAACTTGGATGCTAGGAGCCTTGCATAAATGTACTGGAATGTTACCGTTAAAGCAATTTTGAGAGAGATTAACAACTTCCAGTCTTGGATTCATTGTTCCATCTGTTTGAGGAAAATGCCCTGACAATAAGTTATCTGAGAGATCCAAAATCTGCACATTTGACGGAAATGTAGCTAGTGATCCCTCCAATTTGTTTGAGTTCATCTTCAAGATCCGATAGTCCCCTGTATTGTCATTATTATTAAAATAAAATCGTGGCAGTTTGCCCCTGATCTGGTTATTGGACAAATCCAATTCAAGAATATGAGACATAATGTTGTCAAATCACGCTGGTATTGTATCTTTAATACCAGAGTTAGAAAGAAGTAATATCTGAAGATGTGTCTGTGTCTGTAGCCAATTCGGAAAGTGGGGTCCGATGTTGCAGGAGCTTGCTTTAAATATCTTCAGTTGGAAGGGAGGAATCCACTGCGAGCTGAAATTCAACGCTAATGAATTTCCTAGCAACACTAAATAATTCAGATTCATCATCTTCGTGAAGTGAGTTTCAGAAAGAACACCGACCAATGAATTGTAGGAGAGATCTAGATTCTTGAGCTTTGAAATTTGTCCCACATGACTCATAGTAATGTTCCCACTCAATTGATTTAACTGAAGATATAGGTCTTCAAGGCTCAAGAGTAGTCCAATGCTTTGGGGAATAGGGCCAGAAAACATGTTGCATGAAAGATCCAAATGAACAAGTTTGCTCAGATTACATAACAGATCTGGAATTTCACCATGGAAGCAGTTAAAACGAAGGTTTAGATGCATGAGGCCAGTAAGGTTTGATAACCAGACAGGGATGGCGGAATTGATGTAATTCCAAGAGAGGTCGAGTGAATTAAGAGATGTGAAATTGATAAATTTAACAGAAGGGACATTTGTGATATCAGAGCATGCCAGGTTCATTGTGAGCAAAGAAGGGAGTCTGTTAACTGGATTGAACCAATCAATATCACCAATACTCATCCCTGATAAATCCAAGTACCTTAATGACGAAAGCGAAGACACCCATCCCAAATCATCCAACATAGGTGCTCCATCGAATCCAAACACCCGTTTTGTTTTAAAAGCATAACTAAGATCAAGATATTGTAACCTTGAGAGATTTCCTAGTTGATGTGGAACAACTCCCCCGCCATAAAATGCGCCCGACAAATTAAGATATTCCAATCGCTGAAACGACCCTAAAAATTCAGGAATATCCCCCGAGAATTTGTTCATGCTCAAGTCCAAGTAACGCAAATGCTTCAAAGTCTGTAACGAATGATTCAACTCGCCTTTGAGCCGTTTACCACCGTTTGTTAATAATTCATTCAAAGACACTGGAGGGCGAAGATCAAGTTTGACAACATGACCATTTTGATGGTCACACCCAACTCCGTGCCAATCACAGCATTCTACTCCGCTCCATGTTGACAGAAGATTATAGTTGTCTGTGAGGCTATGTTTGATTGCAAGAAGGGATTGCCTCTCTCTTTCAATACATGTAACATTTGAAGAAGTCATAAGCATGTTGTTGCTTAGCCCAAATCTTTGCAGGAACAACAATGTTAAAATGAAAAGAAATCTGGTTTCCATTTTGGGGTAAGATAAAATTTCAGTTTCTCAAGTAGGGGAGGATGTATATCATGTTATAGAATCTTTTTTTTTTGTAATTCCAAATAAAAACTAAATAATATTAGATATACCTCAATTTATACCTGACAATATCTTTCAAGAGTTGACAGGAGATTTAGAGTCTTGGGTTAAAGTCTTCCAAGAGTTCCTGACAGGAGATTTCATCAACTTTTCTGTCCTATATTTTTTTGCATATGTAATTTGCACTTGTAAGGGTGAGAGGGGCACTCCCCTGTTAGGGGAGTCCCCTCTCTTACGCACACCCAATCAGATTATGCCACGTCAACTCCCCTCACACCCCAATTTGATGGCGGCACTCCCCTCTTAAGTGACTTGTTTTTTTATTAAAAAAAAAGAAAATAATTGATTGGTTGAAAATGAGGGTGGCCCCACCATCTCCTCTCTCCTTCTTCGGTGAAACCTCCCTGATCCCCCTCCCCGCACCGATGGCGCCGGTGTTCCCGAGCGGTGAATGGGGTCACCGATACCCCTCCCCGCTAGTGCCCCGTACACCCTAAATGTCTTGGGTTGTAATATGATTTTAAGTATTTTATTGTTCGCTTCAAATGCAAAAAGAAAAACCGATAAAGGTGAGAAAATAGAGTGGAGAAAAGTAGGAGATTTTAATTATATTGTTTAGAGTAGTCAGCTTAATGGCTTTGGGTTCTCAGGTTAGTTTATTCAATTAGTTAAATAGAGCTTGAAGTTTGTTAGGATTATGTTTAGTTTAAATAGAAGCTTTATAAACCCGACCTGGGTGTTGTAACACCTCGAAAAATCACGTCCAACGAAGTATTGACACGTGTAATAAACCCTAATGAAGTCAAACGTTGAATTTAAGGGACTAATTTTTTGAAAAATAAAAAAACTTTGATTATGAAAGAACTGGAAGTATTATCATACCAAAAATAAGTTCCTAAATAACCTTTTATGGTTTTATATTCACAAATGAGCCACTTGTTAATCAAGTGTAACCGTTTATGTACTTAATTGAAAGTTTGCGCAGAAAAGAGTTAAAAGCGTCGACATGTTAATTCTTACCTCTGAGTGACCTTTTAACAAACCGAGAGCCTCATGATATTTGATTATACTCTCGGGATTGCCAATCATTGGCCACCCAAGGCTTTTATGCCCAAAAGTGAAGTTACGCGCAACTTTGAAAGTATAAGGGACTAAAAGTGTCAATATGTTTAATTATACCTCTGAATGACCTTTTATCGAGCTTGAAGCATTATGATGTTTAATAATACTTTCAAGAATTCCTAATATGAATTAGATAAGGCTTCAATGCTATTAAATGATGAGTTACGCAAGTTTGCGCATTAGAAGGACCTAAAGCGTCAAACTGCTAAATTATACCGATTCGTATGTTATCGGACCTTCTGGAATATGACCATGAGATAAACATACCATAATTATCCCTTATATAGCTTAGATATAGGCTTAGAGGTGTTTGGTGCGCACAAATAAGCTTTTAAGTCATGCAGGGACTAAAAGTGTCAAAAAGCGCACAAGTTTGCGTTTACGCGCATATCTCACATTCTGAATATCCCCGGACACCCAAAACTTTATGTAAACACTAAAATATGTTATTTTAGTGTTTGGCTTCATAAAATTCCATTCGTCGCGTCAATTGGTTCGTTTTTCGCATCCGTCCGTGTTTCGTCGTAATTAACCGAACAACGTGACCGTACGACCAAACGAACCGACATCCGGCATATTTTTGAGCATGTTTCATGTTCTCCATACATAGGCATCATTGTAGAGCCTTAAAAATGATTTAACGGGCCTTGGATGTGTTGGAAATGGCATTTGGAGGTGCAGGGGCTAAAACTGACAACATTTGAAAGATTCATTGTGCTGGCAAATGGCTTGCGCACCTCAAGCCTAAAAGCCTTACGGTGCGCAAGCATGGCCCAGATGCAGAAACTCGTTTTTTGTCTGTTCAGCCCATGTAAACGACAACTATAGCCCTTTAACACTTCCAAAGGCCGCCTAAACTGATTTTTAGACCTTAGGGACACTTGTTACTGATCCATGATCATGTATCGCATGATTTGTCATGATCTTAAGGGATCAAAATCACTATAAAAGGCCTTCATGGTTGCAACCATTTGATCACTCACCTCATCTGCTTTCTTGGAGCTTCCTGGAGCATAAGAGCAGATCCAAGCCATCCCTAATAGTGCATTAGGCTTTGGTAAGTATGTTTAACCTTTCTTAGTTGAGTTTTTACTTAGTTTTAGCTTAAAAGTCAAACCGTCATAATTAACGGTTGACTTAGCGATTAATCATTAGTGGTCCAGTGATTAGTCGAATTGAAGGTAGTTATAAGTTGGTAATTATGTAGGTAATAAACCCTTAAAAGGGCACCCACTGATTCCCATCCTAACTAGGACATTTGTCGGGTCAAAGTTATCTAGAAAGCCTAAATTGCAAATTAACATGTAATTAGCAATGTAGAAGGCATGTAACCTATTTTATCACTTTTATAACTTAGTAATTAATGTAAGAACATGTCTAAGCATGTTCGACCCGACAATTTTCTGTTTAGACCCGGTTCGGAACCGAAAGACGCAAAACTTTGACTTTTGCTTTGACTTCAGTTCTGACCCGATTTAGAAAGGTTTGGAAATGCCTTAGAGTTTCCTTAGGACCAGGTTACATGATAGTATAACCCTCTGTGGTTGGATCGTTGATTGTCCGATTCGTTTACAAGTTTCCGTTAAATGCCTAATGTTGACCAATATGCCCTTTTGACCATAAAACGAGAATTTTAGAAATGTGAAAGGACAATAATCTTTACTACTGATTTATAAACATGTCCCTAAAATTTCACATCAGTTGGAGGTCTAGATTAGGAGTTATGCTCAATGACGTAATTAGAACACTTTTTAGTAATTAAACGGCGTCATTAGCATAAAGCCTATCTAAACCCAATTTTTAACACCAATCCAATTGCTACTGATTTTATATAATAAATAAAGTATTTTGAGCTTTATAACCTGATCAGAAAACTCAGATTTCCTGTATAACCCAGAAATCGCTTAAAATGGCTTTTAAAGCGTATTAAACGCATAGTTTGGGTTTAAAACCATTTTGGCATATAAGACCTATTACCAACTGATATGATCTATTAAAATAATTTATTTTACCGATGTATTCAGACCCGAATCTCAGAAACTTAAATAACCTCTTTTATAACCTTTAAAATGACTAAAATACCCCTACGGGGCTTAAATTGAGATTAAACTCGTTTTGGGCATAATGGAAGGTATCCTACTGATATCACAACATATTTAAGGCATATTAACTTAGGAAACCTGTATTTGACCCTTATGGATACCCGTTACGCTTCTTGCACGTTCGGTTCGGTTTATGTAACTAGTTTGCATAGATTAGCCGAAATGGGTCAAACCCTATCATTTTTATCTCAAAATCCAGAAGGTGTTTAGATTACCCATATAATACAAGTCTTCAAACTTTTCGGGTCTAAAACACATTCTATTTCGGTTTTCGCTTAATCATGCGTTTGAACCGTATATTTTTCCTTAAACCTAACCGGTCTAAGTTCAGGCTTAATTAAAGACCCGTTAGTATTCTAATTGGTTATTTATACCATCATTCCAGACTAGAGCCTTCCGGTAAATTGTACCTACGCTTACTTAAGTGAATACGGCTGAGTTATTAAAATTCTTGCTATTTAAGACAGGAGCTAGCTCAGGTAAATACTCTTAACTTATTTTCCCTTATACGGGCTTGGGATACGGTATTATAAAAATACCGCTTGGTCGGGTGTAAAAACCTTTTAATCAGAGATGATTAAATTGCATAATCCCGTTTTAATCTGTATTGATTGATAACAAATAACATTAGGGGTTAATGACCGTGTCCTGGATATCCTTGGCTCATTTAAAAAGTGAATGGCCATAACTTAAGCACAAGGTGTAGGCATAACACCTCCTGTTGCGTATGTAAAAGATATACTCACTCGTAAGGTGTCTTCTTGTGAGTTATATTTATGGTGTGTCGATTAATCTTGACCGGCTTGTATTATAGAATCACCGGCCCTAAATGTTGGACAAACATGTAAATCGGATACAAGATTTTTATTAATAAAATGGTCCCAAGTTATAAAAGATTAATTTTGCCTTGTGCATTTTAATCAATGTGTCAAGATATTTTATGCCTGGTGCATCTAAATCAATTTTCTTAAACTCTTTTCAAATGAGTCGGTTGAGTGTATTTACCAGTGTAAACTGACGTATTTTCCAAAAAGGTTAAGTGACAGGTACTGAATGTAATTGGCTGGAAGCTCAGGGCGTTAATAAGGAATCTTGCAAGTTCTAGATGCCTGAAGTCTGTTGAACAGTTTTTCTTTTATTTGATCCGCCTGTGGATCCTTTACTTCCGTTGTAATACTTTGATATTACTTTATATTCGGATCGTAATATATTATCTTTTGCTTCCGCTGTGCATATATATATTGTGTTATTTGACTATGATGATATCAACTACGTCACGATACTCCCCACGTGGCCCACCGGTCAAACGTAGAAATCGGGGTGTGACAGGTTGGTATCAGAGCCAACATTGAGTGAATTAAACACTAGCCTTATGTGTTTAATCTCAATGACACAGTAGCACATTCCTTGACCTTTTGAGTCTAGACTTAACATAGGAATACTCTCAATCCTAATCTGGAAATTTTTGCTTCCAAGTTTTTATATATATTTGATACGTCGCAAAGCGAAGAAGCTGTATTAGAAATTCTCCACATACGGAGCCTTGAAATGCTGAGCTTCGTACCGCGGCTAGAATGAAACGAGCATCCAGGGAGAGAACATTCAGAAGTAAAGTGAATAAGAAAACTCCTTTTGCTAAAGATCGTTTCTTTAATAGTCCTTATAAGGACATATTTATCTTTCAGTCCCTTCGAGGACAACATTATTCCTTTCAAGTCCCTTTTAGGGCACATCTATACTTTTAAATTTATAGTTGAATGATTAAATTTAAAATTTTCATTCTAAGCATGAAAAATGAAATAAATAAAAAAAATACATTTTTTTAATAAGATCTACCATTATAATAGAATGGCAAAATCTAAAAAGGACATGACCTAGCCACGTGTTATTTTAAGACATGGCCAAGATGGTAAGACCTATTCAAGAGATTCAAATCCTTGTTAACACCTAAGAACGTGTTAGCACTCTTGACAAATGTGATTCGAGAAAATCACAACAGTCATTCTTATATTGGATTCTTCCAATTTTCTTATCTAGCCTAGTGATTTAGAAATCATGGCTTATATCATCGAATACAGATGATCATATTTTTAAACACCTAAGAACGTGTTAGACACTCTTGACAAAAGTGATCTGAGAAGATCAAAATAGTCATCCCTATATTGGAAATTTTCAAATTTCCTGATTTGGCCTAATGATCTAGAAATCATGGCTTATGTCATCCTATAAGATGAACATATTATAAACATCCGTTAGTGATGAAGTGCCTATGGGCTAAACTTGTTATCCGATAAGACAACGACAGTGGTGGTCTTTGACCTCCTGCCTAGAAATGTTGGACCATGTCCAAGCATAATAGTCGGTATGATCCAAACGATCTTGACTAATCGCATCTGAAAAGATGATCATATCATAAACATCCCTCAGAAGGGAAATGCCCACGGGCTATATCTATTGTCCTAAAAGACAAGAGGCAGTTGTAGTCTTCGACTCTCTGTCAAGAAAAGTAACCGACTATGCTCAAACTTTAAATGCCTCGATCCCAAACGATCATGGCTTATAAATTTAGATCTGTCCTCGTGA
Source organism: Helianthus tuberosus (assembly GCA_030545235.1). Taxonomy (NCBI): domain Eukaryota; kingdom Viridiplantae; phylum Streptophyta; class Magnoliopsida; order Asterales; family Asteraceae; genus Helianthus; species Helianthus tuberosus. Next base: position 33,801,125 of record CM060393.1, read on the forward strand.
CAAGGCCGTTGTGCCACTGTAATATCCTTAATGTCTTTTATACTAGGATAAATTATAAAGAGAATACTAATAAAATTAACAAATTAACCCATATGGTTTATATTACCATGGTTAATAAATCATCAAAAATGATAATTTCATAATAACCTTTGAGTAAATCATTGTCAATATTTATGTAGCAATCAAGCTACATGGCTGGATCAGATGAAGTTAACAACCACTTGAAGATGAACAATGATACTACCAGGATTAATATAACTGGAGCGGAACTGCATGCATTAATAAATGATGCTTTTACTCGAGCTCTTGACAGACAGTATAATGAATCATATGATAACCGCTCTAAGACTCTATCTGTGGCTCGTAGTAAGCCCCCTTCTAAATCACATGAGTCAAAGGAAGACGATGTTCATAACTCGTCAAACCAGAGGAGTGTTCCGTCTAGACAGGTTGTGCTTAACAAAGAGCCACATGTTAAAACCTGTTCATATAAATATTTTGTCTCATGCAAGCCCAGAGACTTCATAGGAGAAAAAGGAGCCATCGACTGCATGACATGGCTCGATGAGATGGACACTGTTGTTGATATTAGTGGATGTGCAGAGCAAGACATTGTGAAGTTTGTTTCACAATCTTTTAAAGGAGAAGCTCTAGCTTGGTGGAGGTCACTAATCCAAGCTACTGGGAAGATCCCGTTATATAATCTGACATGGGATCAGTTTGCTACTCTTATCAAAGAAAATTAATGTCCTCAACATGAAGTTGAGAAAATCGAGACTGATTTCTTGACATTGGTCATGAAGAACCTAGATTGTCAGACATATCTTACAAGTTTCAATACCATGTCTCGGTTGGTTCCTTACTTGATCACACCGGAACCAAAGCGAATAGCTCACTTTATTGGGGGTCTAGCCCCAGAAATAAAGGCAAGTGTGAAAGCATCGAGACCTACTACTTTCAGGTCAGCGGCAAATCTGTCGCTATCTCTCACACTCGATGTGGTCAGAAACAAGGCTGCCAAGGCCTCTGAAGATGGAAAGCGTGAAAGAGAGGAGGAGAACTCTCATCGATCTGACAAGAAGAAGAAGGGAAGTTCTGAGCATAAGAAAGATTCCGAGTTTAGGAAAAACTCGAGTCAGTTCAATAACAAGCCCAAATGCAGTAACTGCAGAAAACAACATTCTGGAAAATGTACGATTGACCCAAGTGCTAAATTGTGTGGAATTTGCAAGACCAAGGGTCACAAAACTTTAGATTGCAAGGAGTTGAAGAACGCGACATGTTACAATTGTAACGAGGAAGGGCACATCAAAACCAATTGCCCAAAACTTATAAGGAAGCCTGGAGAGGCCAAGGGAACAAATGCTTGAGACTCCCAGGGGAACACCCAGGAGATGATGCAGAATAATTATATAGCAGGTACCTTTCCTTATCAAGCAATTTATGTAGAAATTTATTTGATGCTGGCACATATGATTCTATAATGAACGATAACTGTTGAGAAATGTTGTCTCCGCATGACTAGGACTCCGGTCATTTAACGCAAGATAGAAATTGACCGATGATACTTTAGAGAATACTCCAACAAACCTTAGATCGATATTTTATATCTATTTGGAATCACTCTTTTCTTATATCCTTATGGCAAGCTTTCAAGCTATCCAAATTCATCAATATAATAAAGACAGATGTGGCATTTTGATCCCCTGTCAAAAAGATGATGGATTAAATCCAAACCTTAAATGCCATTGATGGTCTTCTGCGACCTAGGCTAAGTAATATTAATATATATTTTAAAATAACGTTCATTAAGAATGTTAGTGCCATATTGGCCTGTATAGTTTAATGAAACCATGGTTAGTATATGTTAAGGCCATCAGGGTGATGAATAGCAGTTGTTGGATTGCAACTAAGTAAATGATTCATTTGGTAATAGGAACCATTTCTTCTGTTCCTGTCAGAAATCTTCAGTCATAAAATTCTAATGTACTCTCTCCAGGTAAATGCATTCAAATGAAATTGATATCTCTTTGATCTCCATCGATTACGAATACCAGATGGTATGACAAAAGCACCATATGAGGATTGGTGTATCTTAATATGTTCCATAGATTGCTTCCATGCCTGATCAGTATGGAGGTTTAATTCATGGAACCACAAAGATATTCCAATGGTCATACGGTATTAAAGTCAACAAATGGTATTCAAAGATGATATCCAGAATGGAATTGTCTAAGTAAGTGTCTCTGATTAAGAAATCCGTGGACTCATAACATAAATGTGTCACTCAATTGACACCAGCAAGGATGGATGAACTGGTGCCTGAGATTTGGAAAATCTCTGTAACCTCCTTGTATCTTGATTATCTTCTCCTAAGACTACCATGTTTACCTCTCGAGAGACAAGTAGAGTTAAGATTAACATCCCGCTTAGGGTTGGAGTGTTGTAAGAACTCCGTGTTGATCATAGAATAATCGAAACCCTGATTAAGTAAACTTTAAAATAAGAGATTCATATAGCCTAACTCGATATTCTGAGAGTTTGATAAGAAAGATGGTTCATTTTGCTTATGCATTCATTACCGCAACCCTATTTTAACAACGATTAAGAATCACCATCAACTACCCAGGATCGTTGAGCTATTCAACTAGCTATAAGGATTAACTACTCCTTAAGATTAGTTTTAAGCAATGGTTGGGATAACCATCCCACCTTAAGATAAGCTTTTCTATAATAATTGATATGTAAGTATTAAGGCTGCTCCTTTAGAGACCTTGTATAGATGGAATGTTAAACATCTATTGTTAGATAGAGAATTGGTAAGTCCAATTATCGGGATCTGAAAGTTGTCTAGGAAACAAAAAATAAGATCATACAAATCCATAATCGATTATAAGTTGCCAGTATACGGCAGGAAATCAAGGATTTATGAAAATAGCAACCCTCCTAAGTTCTGGTTAAAAGATAAGGTTCAACAAAAGATAACACCCTAGAAGGGTGTGCCGAGTTGTAATTTTCAGGTTAATTAAGCTCGGAATATATAAAGTCATTCAAAGGATTCGAATGTATTAAGACTAAATAGCTTACGAGCTAAGACCTAATTTAGGAGCTTGGTGGAACGCGCAATGTGACCCACACTAATGATTTAGCGACGTGTCACCAATAAGTCGGAAAACACTATCACATAATGATATGCAGATCTATGCTAGTATGAGCAACCTATGTCGATTGAGAATCGACAGATTAAGGAGCTCCAAAAGAAATTATGCACCTATTGTATAGGGCAACTGGGATACCCTTGGAGGCCCAATTATACTATGGAAGATAACTCCATGATACGACAGAAAGTACTTCCTTTACTTTAAGCAAATCTCGTGGTCAAGATTTCTTTTAAGGGGGTGAGGATGTAACACCTCGAAAAATCACGTCCAACGAAGTATTGACACGTGTAATAAACCCTAATGAAGTCAAACGTTGAATTTAAGGGACTAATTTTTCGAAAAATCAAAAAACTTTGATTATGAAAGAACTGGAAGTATTATCATACCAAAAATAAGTTCCTAAATAACCTTTTATGGTTTTATATTCACAAATGAGCCACTTGTTAATCAAGTGTAACCGTTTATGTACTTAATTGAAAGTTTGCGCATAAAAGAGTTAAAAGCGTCGACATGTTAATTCTTACCTCTGAGTGACCTTTTAACAAACCGAGAGCCTCATGATATTTGATTATACTCTCGGGATTGCCAATCATTGGCCACCCAAGGCTTTTATGCCCAAAAGTGAAGTTACGCGCAACTTTGAAAGTATAAGGGACTAAAAGTGTCAATATGTTTAATTATACCTCTGAATGACCTTTTATCGAGCCTGAAGCATTATGATGTTTAATAATACTTTCAAGAATGCCTAATATGAATTAGATAAGGCTTCAATGCTATTAAATGATGAGTTACGCAAGTTTGCGCATTCGAAGGACCTAAAGCGTCAAACTGCTAAATTATACCGATTCGTATGTTATCGGACCTTCTGGAATATGACCATGAGATAAACATACCATAATTATCCCTTATATATCTTAGATATAGGCTTAGAGGTGTTTGGTGCGCACAAATAAGCTTTTAAGTCATGCAGAGACTAAAAGTGTCAAAAAGCGCACAAGTTTGCGTTTACGCGCATATCTCACATTCTGAATATCCCCGGACACCCAAAAATTTATGTAAACACTAAAATCTGTTATTTTAGTGTTTGGCTTGATAAAATTCCATTCGTCGCGTCAATTGGTTCGTTTTTCGCGTCCGTCCGTGTTTCGTCGTAATTAACTGAACAACGTGACCGTACGACCAAACGAACCAACATCCGGCATATTTTTGAGCATGTTTCATGTTCCCCATACTTAGGCATCATTGTAGAGCCTTAAAAATGATTTAACGGGCCTTGGATGTGTCGGAAATGGCATTTGGAGGTGCAGGGGCTAAAACTGACAACATTTGAAAGATTCATTGTGCTGGCAAATGGCTTGCGCACCTCAAGCCTAAAAGCCTTACGGTGCGCAAGCATGGCCCAGATGCAGAAACTCGTTTTTTGTCTGTTCAGCCCATGTAAACGACAACTATAGCCCTTTAACACTTCCAAAGGCCGCCTAAACTGATTTTTAGACCTTAGGGACACTTGTTACTGATCCATGATCATGTATAGCATGATTTGTCATGATCTTAAGGGATCAAAATCACTATAAAAGGCCTTCATGGTTGCAACCATTTGATCACTCACTTCATCTGCTTTCTTGGAGCTTCCTGGAGCATAAGAGCAGATCCAAGCCATCCCTAATAGTGCATTAGGCTTTGGTAAGTATGCTTAACCTTTCTTAGTTGAGTTTTTACTTAGTTTTAGCTTAAAAGTCAAACCGTCATAATTAACGGTTGACTTAGCGATTAATCATTAATGGTCCAGTGATTAGTCGAATTGAAGGTAGTTATAAGTTGGTAATTATGTGGGTAATAAACCCTTAAAAGGGCACCCACTGATTCCCATCCTAACTAGGACATTTGTCGGGTCAAAGTTATCTAGAAAGCCTAAATTGCAAATTAACATGTAATTAGCAATGTAGAAGGCATGTAACCTATTTTATCACTTTTATAACTTAGTAATTAATGTAAGAACATGTCTAAGCATGTTCGACCCGACAATTTTCTGTTTAGACCCGGTTCGGAACCGAAAGACGCAAAACTTTGACTTTTGCTTTGACTTCAGTTCTGACCCGATTTAGAAAGGTTTGGAAATGCCTTAGAGTTTCCTTAGGACCAGGTTACATGATAGTATAACCCTCTGTGGTTGGATCGTTGATTGTCCGATTCGTTTACAAGTTTCCGTTAAATGCCTAATGTTGACCAATATGCCCTTTTGACCATAAAACGAGAATTTTAGAAATGTGAAAGGACAATAATCTTTACTACTGATTTATAAACATGTCCCTAAAATTTCACATCAGTTGGAGGTCTAGATTAGGAGTTATGCTCAATGACGTAATTAGAACACTTTTTAGTAATTAAACGGCGTCATTAGCATAAAGCCTATCTAAACCCAATTTTTGACACCAATCCAATTGCTACTGATTTTATATAATAAATAAAGTATTTTGAGCTTTATAACCTTATCAGAAAACTCAGATTTCCTGTATAACCCGGAAATCGCTTAAAATGGCTTTTAAAGCGTATTAAACGCATAGTTTGGGTTTAAAACCATTTTGGCATATAAGACCTATTACCAACTGATATGATCTATTAAAATAAGTTATTTTACCGATGTATTCAGACCCGAATCTCAGAAACTTAAATAACCTCTTTTATAACCTTTAAAATGACTAAAATACCCCTACAGGGCTTAAATTGAGATTAAACTCGTTTTGGGCATAATGGAAGGTATCCTACTGATATCACAACATATTTAAGGCATATTAACTTAGGAAACCTGTATTTGACCCTTATGGATACCTGTTACGCTTCTTGCGCGTTCGGTTCGGTTTATGTAACTAGTTTGCATAGATTAGCCGAAACGGGTCAAACCCTATCATTTTTATCTCAAAATCCAGAAGGTGTTTAGATTACCCATATAATACAAGTCTTCAAACTTGTCAGGTCTAAAACACATTCTATTCCGGTCTTCGCTTAATCATGCGTTTGAACCGTATATTTTTCCTTAAAACTAACCGGTCTAAGTTCAGGCTTAATTAAAGACCCGTTAGTATTCTAATTGGTTATTTATACCATCATTCCAGACTAGAGCCTTCCGGTAAATTGTACCTACGCTTACTTAAGTGAATACGGCTGAATTATTAAAATTCTTGCTATTTAAGACAGGAGCTAGCTCAGGTAAATACTCTTAACTTATTTTCCCTTATACGGGCTTGGGATACGGTATTATAAAAATACCGATTGGTCGGGTGTAAAAACCTTTTAATAGGAGATGATTAAATTGCATAATCCCGTTTTAATCTGTATTGATTGATAACAAATAACATTAGGGGTTAATGACCGTGTACTGGATATCATTGGCTCATTTAAAAAGTGAATGGCCATAACTTAAGCACAAGGTGTAGGTATAACACCTCCTGTTGCGTATGTAAAAGATATACTCACTCGTAAGGTGTCTTCTTGTGAGTTATATTTATGGTGTGTCGATTAATCTTGACCGGCTTGTATTGTAGAATCACCGGCCCTAAATGTTGGACAAACATGTAAATCGGATACAAGATTTTTATTAATAAAATGGTCCCAAGTTATAAAAGATTAATTTTGCCTTGTGCATTTTAATCAATGTGTCAAGATATTTTGTGCCAGGTGCATTTAAATCAATTTTCTTAAACTCTTTTCAAATGAGTCGGTTGAGTGTATTTACCAGTGTAAACTGACGTATTTTCCAAAAAGGTTAAGTGACAGGTACTGAACGTAATTGGCTGGAAGCTCAGGGCGTTAATAAGGAATCTTGCAAGTTCTAGATGCCTGAAGTCTGTTGAACAGTTTTTCTTTTATTTGATCCGCCTGTGGATCCTTTACTTCCGTTGTAATACTTTGATATTACTTTATATTCGGATCGTAATATATTATCTTTGCTTCCGCTGTGCATATATATATTGTGTTGTTTGACTATGATGATATCAACTACGTCACGATACTCCCCACCGGGCCCACCAGTCAAACGTAGAAATCAGGGTGTGACAGGTGTGCCTAGTTATATTTCATAAAAGAGAGTCACAAGAAGCTCAGACAGTTCAGTCTCAAAATCGGCAGGTTTTTTTTTATTTGTTCGGATGGCTGCCTGGGCCTTCATTTTAGATCACCACAAAAGTGGTTTTAAGCCGTTTATGAGGGGTGAGGTGGCATTCTTGGCTGTTTTTACTATTAGGTAGAGCTTTTTGGATGGTGGAGCCTTCATTTTAGATCACCACAAAAGTTATTATTTTCTTTGGTTTGGGTTATTTTTTAAGTCTTTTCTTTTTAAAGTTTTTATATATACACTTTCTTTCTCTAATGTTAAATAAGTTATAAAGTTTCAACCTTTAATAAGATATTAAATTATACAGATTATAAATATTTATAATGTGGGGGCGGTTTTTTTGGTGTTTTTAGCCTTTTTACAATTGAAGAGAAACTTACTATTTGGCTTAGGCATGGTTTATTTTATAGTCATTCTTATTATGGATGCTCTTAGTTCTTACAATTCATACTAAGCCTGTTAAAACGGGTGGGTCGTGTTTGTTGACGAGACAGAATATGTATCTAGATCAACTCATCTACACTATTTATATGAGTAGAAATGTTTTAGTTAAGATACAAATATATATTGCATAATAAAAACTAGGTGTACACCCGTGTGAACACACGGGTTTGTTTTAATAATGATCGGAAGCAAATACTAAAAAACATATTATAATATATTAAATCAATTCTTTATGTTTAGTTACATATCTTTATAAAACAATGTTAAAAACAATTTGTTTTAGTGTACATGTTTGATATAGAAATAAGGTAAATAATTGATAATATTTTGTAGAAAATGAAAGCATGACCTAATTTTATGTTGTCTAATAACTTCTTATATATGATGTTAATTTTTTTTGACACATTATTAGTGTAAAATTCAGTAAAGGTCCATTGTTATTGTATAATTCGATAATACTAAAAACAGATTATAATATATGATTTAAATTCTTTGCATTTAGTTACATATCTTTATAAAACAATGTTAATGAAATTATGTGTTAGTGTACATGGTTGATATACAAATAAGCTAAGTAGTTGGTAATATGTTGTCTAAAATGAAAACATGAACTAATATGTTGTTTAAAATGAATACATATCTTTATAAAATGTCTTTTTTATACCCTCAAATCTTAATGATAAACATATATGATTAGAACATTCACACTTCTCAATAAAATCATTTTCATCTTCTCTCAAGTCCCAAAACACAGAACTTCATCTTCATCTTCATCTTCAATCATCTTCATCGGATCATCTTCATCTTCATCGAAATCATCTTCATCGGAATCATCTTCCTCTTCTGTAATCTCCACCGATCATCAGCTTCATCTTCATTATCTTCATCTTCTATAACAATCGAAGGTAATATCACATACCTAAAACATGATTGACACTATGTTTTTTATATGCTAGAATGTAACAGTTTTTGTGTGAAAATATTGTTTGATTCTTGTGGGTTTTTGTCTCGGGTATCAAAACAGAGGTTTGGGTTTTGTTTATTATGAAGGTTTGTTTCAGGTTTTATATGAAAATATTGTTTGATTCTTGTGGGTTTTTGTCTCGGGTATCAAAACAGAGGTTTTGTTTGATTCTTGTGGGTTTTTGTCTCGGGTAGCAAAACAGAGGGTTTGAATGTGTTTTCGGTTCCTCATATGAGATCAACTGTGTTTTGGTATTGATTCTTGTGGGTTGTGGGTTTTTGTCTCGGGTAGCAAAACAGAGGGTTTCAATGTGTTTTTGGTTCCTCATATGAGATCAACTGTGTTTTGGTTTTGATTCTTGTGGGTTTTTGTCTCGGGTATCAACTGAGTATATTGTTCAAAATGTATCATTGATTTCGATAGTTTCAGATCTCATGTGATCATTTGGCTGATTCTTGTGTGTTTTTCTGTAAAAACAATTAGAGCACGGATCTAGGTTGTTTATTGAAACTATGACACTTGTGGGTTTTAATTTCTGAATCAAATGCGAAGAAACAAATGATGGAAATTGATAAAGCGCATCAGTGTGTAGTTATTTGAACACATCAATATTGATACTTGAAACGTGAAAATTGATTTTTGGTTATTTGAGAATTGTTTAAAAAGATGAACTAAATCAGATTTAAATTTTATACAAATGAACTGATCGGATCAGTTTCGGATTGATGTGTTCATCATATTGATTTTTGGTTTGATTCGATGATATGTGTTCCTCATATTGGTCATTTGAATGTGTTTATATTGGTCATTTGAGAATTGTTTAATAAGATAAACTAAATCAGAATTAAATTTTATACAAATGAACTGATCGGATCAGTTTCGGATTGATGTGTTCCTCATATTGATTTTTGATTTGATTCGATGATATGGGTTCCTCATATTGGTCATTTCAATGTGTTTATATTGGTCATTTGAATGTGTTTTATTGTACAGAATGGCTGCGGATGTAAAGATATGCAAAAAACCAAGCACGAAGGCGAGAACACTTGACAACCTCCTAGAAGATGGTGCGGTGCACATAAGGAAGTAATTGATCAGAACGATCAATTGTATATGAATGAATATAACCCCAGTGGCAGATATGTAATTAGCGAGCTCTGGAATTTCAAGGAAAATCGAAGAGCTACACTGGGGTTATATTCATTCATATATGAATGAATATAACCCAAGTGGTAGATATGTAATTACCTACATTGGGATTATATTCATTCATATCTGCTACATTCCGAAGTGCACCCATCAGCAAGGATCCACAATTGCTTGTGGTGATACGACATTTTGTCTCTGTACTGTATGTTATGGTCTTTTGTTATCGAGTCTGTAAGTCCTGTCAAGTCTACGAAGTTGGTATGACGTGTTTTCTCTATATTGTATGTATTAAAACTTTACATTTAATATACAATTTAGGCTTTAATAATTTGTTATATATAGTATACACATAATTATTAGATTGCATTTATTTAAAAAAGATTTGATTATTAGATTGCATTTATTAGATTTAATATACAATTTAAGCTTTAATTTTTCTCCAAAAATTATTTGTTCAGGTTTGATATAGAAATAATCTAAGTAATTGATAATATGTTGTCTACAAATCCAATTATTAATCATTTCTAAATGTTTTCTAACCATTTTTAACATCAGCACCTAAACAATGATTGTTTATTTTTAAGGTCAAAACAAACTCTTAATTAATAAGTCAAGAAGTCGAACACATACAAAAGAGAAATATTGATCATGGTGTTTTCACTTCCATGTTTATAAACTTGCATATTTTTTTCTATTACATATCAAATTAGACTCTACATACAAAACATGGAATAGAGATAACCTTTAACATACCCTAAAAATACCTTACGAACTCACAATTTGTAAACTATGATTCAACCCGAAAACCGACCCAGAATCATTTAAGCATGGCTTCCTCTTTGCTCACTGTTTTGGCAGCCGCAACCATCGCTTATAACGGTTGTTTAGACAGCATTAACAGTCCCAAAACTGTACCTAATTGCATGTTGTTGGTATTCCTTTTCTTGTTTTCTTATGGTACTCGTTACCCCTACTATCCAATGTTATTTGACCACTGTTTACAGCATCGAGTCACCACCCACGCAGCCACAAACAACCCAAATCGCTGCTGCCCCAACACAAGGATTTGCTCCAGAAACCGTAGGACGCATGACAATGTGGTCTGGTTCGCTGCACTTTTATAACAAAGTCCTTATGTTAGTTTTTCAATTATAATTAAATCTCCTTTTACTACACCATTACCTATAGAGTAAACTCAATACGAAGTATCTAATCGTTAATACGAATCAATTTACCAGAGACTATCATAAATAAGCCTTGTGTAAATTTACCTGTTTAAATATGTTGATTTTTTTTGTCCAAATAAGCACCAAGCAATATCAAATCCATTCCAGAATGAGCATTTTTATGCACTTGGTTTTTAAGTCCAGTTGAATGTAAAAACACATCTGCATCAACATCAACATCATCAAATAAAGTCTAAGTTTTTAGCACATGAATGAATAAAATTTCGTTCAAAAAGTTCAAAATAATACACTTAATACTCCAATCAATTCTTAATGTTAAACTATGTTTATAATAATAATAAACGATGTTAAAGCTATATATGGGGTATGTCAGTCAAAATTCAATAATCTCAGCATGTACCCTATGATAGAGATTCATTATCTCTATAACTTATCAGTTTATATTCTACAAACTCTTAGCGACCAATTGGGATGAATTTCATTTTAGAACGAACATAACTAAAAGGTTTAACTTTATCACAATTATAATTAACTCATGATTAATAACAGTTTTAAAATCTAACCATTACTTTGAACCTAATGACTTTCATGCCAAGATCCAGGGATGTTTGGGATACTTAGCAGCAACCTTTCGTACAATATCGTAGGAAAACCCAAACAGTGTTTCTGGCTTTGGTGCAGCCTTTCTTGCATTGTCAATGTCTGCAAAAAACCTAAATCAGAAAGGTTGGAAATAAAATTTGAAATCGGTAAATATAATAAACCTGCCACTTACGTAGATTCAGGCCATCCTCATTCATAATGCTTTTTCCTAATGTTTTCTTTGCTTTTTAGGGGGAAGATGGGTGCTTCTCTCCATAGGGCATACAAAGCACAGATTGTTGGCGGAAGCCCGCCACATTTAACATATAAAGTTTTTTTATATGTTAAATATGGCGGGCTGCCGCCAATAACCTGTGTTTTGTATGCCCTAGGAGAGAAGCACCTATGTTCCCCTTAAAAAGCAAAGAAAACATTAGATTTTTGGATTTGATGTTTTTCGATGCTGAAGGGTCATTAGTGATGACTGTGTGATCATGCTTTACCTGAGAACAAATGCACCAAGTTAAGCTCAAGGTTTTTCAACTTGATCAAATGTCACTTATACCCTTTAATAAAGACCTTGTTCGTTTTTTGCACGCCCTGTTCGTTTTTTTTAATGTTGAAACAACGTTAAAACCTAAAACCCTATGCTGAAGTGTTGTTTTTTGCACCTGATTGGGCCGAGGCGTCGCCTCAAAACGCTTCACGTGTTTTGACGCTTCAGAGCAAATAAAACGTTTTGCCAAACGGTTAACACTTTAAGCGAGCTTAAAGCGCGCTTTTTTAAACTAAGTTTCCAACACAAGAAAACTACACAATTGTTTTATTCTATTTTTTACTATTTTCTTCTTTAGCACATTAAATGTAATAATTGAATGTGATAAGAAAAGCAGTGTGACTTACAGGAAGTGACTCCCATATGGCTTCATCAGTCAAATGTTCTTCATTTACTGGAAGTAACGCCTTGCACATTCTGTACACATTACAAATCTTGTTTTCAGATTATAGGGTTACTTATTTCAATATTCATTTACAAAATCGCCCACAAATAAAACTAAAGCGACCTAATGGTCGGACCATGGGTTCCCTTCAATAATCAGATTACCAAACTTAGAATGCTTGTACTCCAATTACTGTGTAGGTCTCAGTTGATATGGAAGCAACCATAAGAGAGGATACTCAATGGTATTTAATGCTCGGACCATCGGTTCCCCTTCAACAATAACTTGAGGTAAGCCTACAACAGGAAACAACACGTCATAAACCCAAAATTTTAACCAAATTTTAACGAAACAACACGTCATAAACCCAAAATTTTAACCAACCAGTAGCAATCTTGGATAAAAGAAACTGGTAAAACTAAAATTGCAAAATTATGAAAGCAGTGAAACGTTGAATATTCAATAATAAACCATAGTATTACAAAATTATGATTTAGAAAAATAATAAAAATTAAGAATTAAACATTACAATTAACACTTAATAGAATATCTCGTTCTCTCGCCTTCTTCCATGCAATTTCGTTTTTTGTTTTAATTTGTAGATCAGCTAGCATATCACAGGTCTTCTGATCCTGTTTCAGCAAATTTGTAATAAACTCTTCTGCTTTTTGTTTAAACTTTGTTGGAGTAGAAGAGGCAACTTCATCTAGCAGTGCAATGCTACTCCAGGTTTGCTTATAATATTTATCATTAACAATAGCAACCTTTTGGTTGAATTCTTCAGCATTTCTTTGTTCTTGGAGTGACCAGGTTGAAAATTCGATTTTAAGATCAGTGGTATCGGACCAGTGGTAGAAGGTTTTCCTTGCCATTTAGGAAGAATGTAAGTGTTTTTGGACAATTTGTTTTAGGATGAATGTTTTTTTTTTAAACTGAAGTGTTGATGTTTTCAAGTAAAATAATAATGATGCTTTATAGTGTTTAAAATCTTTGATAGAGAAAATGAAGAGACATCTCCTAATTATGATAACCTTTTTTTGAAGGTTTCAATTTTGTTCCTTGGTTTTCTACATATTTAATTTTACTTGTTTTCCCATTAAAACTCATTTTTCAAAGGTTTTCCATTAAAATGCTTAATAGGATAACTGAACAGGCAATTCCCATATACACGTTTTTTACTCTTAAATCATTAAATGTACATGGTTTTTAAGTATAAATGTTAATTTAAAGTTTGCCTTTAAAGCTGACCTTTGGGCTGTTACATATAGTATATAATAGCATTGCCAATAAATTTTTTTTTCATCAAAACAGATTCATTCAGTGAAACAAAAGTGCAACTATTATTGTTTTGCCTTTGTTCTTATAAATATATTAGAATGGAGTCATATACTTCTGCAAAATCTGACGATTTCAAGCTACGCTTTATTAAACAAATCGAAGACCAAGTCTTGGCTGATAGATCTACTCTTCAAGAGTTAAAGAGGTGTTTTAACGGACTGGAACTTGGTCTGCTGACAAGAGACCAAGTTTCGAGGGACTTGAGGGCAATGCCGACTACTTCCGTTCGTGACCTGTGTGTTGCGAGTAATATAGAATGCGGAGAAAGAGATCTGGAGTTCATGAGAAAGATCAATGAGATACACAGAGAGGTTCAGCGCTCCATGGAGTTGAAGTTAAAGTTCCTTGATTCTTGCAATTAGAGTTAGATGTCTCTGATTAGTTTTCTTTTTTATATGTAATTGCTACTTTCTTAATACTTCATATTTTATAAGTATTATTTTTTTTATCACAGTTTAGTTTTACATCTTTTCATGAGTTTGAAGATAAAGAGACGGTCTTCCATTTTCGATAAATTAGAAAATATTTCATCTAAATTTTTTTCTTAACATTGTTGTTTGGTACCATGGATGATCTGTTTAATGTTCATTTATGTGCTGAGTTTAACAATTTTGGAAGCGAAATAGTTTCAACAAACACGGGTAACTTTTTCCTTAATTTTAATTAAATTAAGATTATTTGGTACTTGTAGATATTCTGGAGCTAAAGTCACAAGCTACATTAGGGACAACAGCACTCAATATGGTACTCTTACAGACTCAAGTGTAGTTGTTTGATCAATTGATTCTAATGTTTTATTAGCATTTTATTGATTCTTTGTTAGTTACATTTGATGGTGATCATATGAATAGTTAAGATCTATGAAAAACTTCAATTCAACGAAAGTTAAGTACCTTTTCAAGCTGATGTATTAAAATACTTCTACAAACTTCAATTCGATTATATCTCGGTCACACAGCCACCACAACTTCCGGTCGTTCCCAGCTCTCCTGCAGAATCAAAACTTAATTAGGTATTTAATTAAAAACTTGATGAACACAATTCAAAGAACAATTCTGCCTTGTCCTGTATCTGAGCATAATGTGCACATTATACAAGATTAACTACTTACATGACAGTTAATTTATACAAGATTGTTTGGTAGTTGTATATATTCTAGGGCTAAAGTCGAAAGGTCCATTGGTGGGAGCAGCAATCAATATGCTAGTCTTATAGACTCAAGTTTATATCTTTTAATATATGTTTGTTTATTTAACAACATATTTTGATAACAAACGAAGTTGAACACGAAAATAATTTTATAGCCCTGAGATTAGAAAAAGACGTATAACAGGCAAGAAAGTAATTTTATGAAACCATGTTGAGGTAAAATGAGAAAAACAACCGTGTAGTCATTTAAGATGATTTTCGTCCTAATTTACAGCACACGGGTGACAATAAAAACCATAATGAAGGCTACCTTCAAGCTAAATAATCCTAGAAATCAACCTAAAACAGTCTACAACACCCAAAAGTTAGAGTTTATACTATGCGGCTTGCTTAAAAAAGCCCTCGGAAACACACAAAAAGATTCAAACTGAAACTAAGTTACAACATAGCAATGTTGAACTTCTACTCTAATCACATTGTTTTACACCATGAATGACAATATAAAGTACACGCGTTTGATACATACCAGAAGTCTTTACGATAGAACAACCATTAGTTGTTGGAAACATGAAGCTTTGACCTATCAAAAAGTTTGATGGTTGTTTTGGTATCGTCAATGGCCTAACTACACTTTCAAGCCATTCAATAGCTTTAAACCTTGTCATAGCTACAAAAAATGAAAAAAAAATCAAATAATCAACAACGTTTCTATTGTTTTGTTAGAAAGAATTTGAAGGCAAAATTTAAAATTATACCTTAGGGTTTAGGACTTTCCTTGAAGGTAGAGTAACACTAAACAATACCGTTTCAAACTTTAGCGAAAACAACACTAAAGGATACCGTTTCGTAATTATGACATCAGCGAGGACTACATAGCATACCTGAGAAGTTGACACGTAGCCAATTCTATGTCATTATCTAAGCTCCCTTAATAGATAACATCATGTTCAAGATAACCTCTTTCGTGTTCATGTGAGCAAGAAGAGAGAAAGACACAAAGGATGTGTCAAACACAGTTCACATGATACGGATTTGACACCTGAACCTGTATCATCTGAACTATGTTTCACACCTCCTTTGTGTCTTCCTCTCTTCTTGCTCATATGAACACGAAAGAGCTTATCTTGAACATGAGTAATGACACAGCTGTCTTCTACCTCCATCGCTAGATTCAAAGGGCAAATATGGTCAAAATCAACAAACACAAGATTCATAATATTTAATGTTTTGAATGTGATGGTTCATACCTTTAAGATGAAATCGAAGTTGGTGAACAGTCTTACATCAGATGCAATGTACCTACGCAAGAGACATCAATTAGTTTGAGCAAATAGGAAAACTCATTTAAATTACCTAAATACCTAATTTCATGACCTAAACTCTACACAATTTAAATTATCAACAATTTTCATCATCCAGAAATAAACCAATCTGACGATTAAACAACTCCTCTTAACAGTTTTAATAGAATTAATAGCACACGCGAGTTCTAAAACAATTAATAACAGTTTTAATAACAATAGATTGCAGCAATCTATATAATATTTACCGTAGGAAAGTATTGACAGCCCAATCATCAATGTTCGTTTCATCGTCACTTCTTTCTTCTTCGTTCTCGGATCTTTAGCAGGCTGCACAACAATTACCATAGCTTTACCTAAACAATAATCCATGGGCATATTAAAAATCAAATATTTTTTAACCCCAAATCGAAAAACATCCAAAACACAATGGAAAATCAATAAACTTATGATTGATTTAGCAATTTATGATAAGAAGATCTAAAATCACCAATTCTATTAACACGATGGTCAAACACCAAGATTTATCATAAAAAGAACAAAAGGTTTAATTTTTTCTATCTTTTCAGTCAATAAAAAGAACATAACAAAAGGCACAATTCATTTACAGAAAACCAAAATTACCTGCCCACATGACAACCCCACCAGCATTTTCAATTCTCCCCCTTTCATCACTAAATCAAAGGTTCTCGCAGGTTGGAACCACAAAAAGCTCACCCCTAGACTCATTCATTCAACCTAAAATCAATATAAGACAAATAGAGTAGAGTGTGAGGTGGTTTAAATATAACAATTGATTAAATGAGCTAAAATGAGATGATACGTACAACTGTCATACCTTCTCCACTTTTTGTTGGTATAGATTTGTTCAGTAATATGCAGTCGAAAACAACAAATTTGGATTAAATTAGCTTGTATCAAAGTTGAAAGCTCCTAAATTAACTGTCATAACAGTAGTATTTACATTTAGAAGACTTGTAAATGCTCTTTTTTTAAAACCTCCTAAATCCTTTTTTATTATAAAAAGTTAGATTATTACTTAAATAATAAATAAATATGTTCAAAGAAGAAGCTAGCAGCAAAACATACCACCCAAGGTGTTCGTCTATGCCCACTCAAAACCTTTAAACACTTTCCAGTTTGGCAGTAAATTATTTTAACAGTATGATCACCACTGTCAAATCCAAAAAAATGAGTGAGTTCAATTATTTAAAAATATAGAGATAACATCTTATAAGATAACAAAGACAACCAAGAACATACTGAGTAGAAGCAAGAATTTTCCCATCCGGACTAAATGATGCTGCAAGAGTCGACCTCAGTGAAGGCATTAATGAACAATATTTGGCTGATAACCACCCCGAAGACTCGGTTTCCACCCTATACAAGCAATCAAATTGAAACATCATACAATTGCTTTTACATATTTTAATTTACATCAAATAAACAACTTAGAGGTGACAAAATAAGCGGGTCGGGACTCATTCACCTATAAAGATAAAATCCAACCCAAATGGACTCATTCATAAGCAAACAGGTCAAATTTGCCACCTTTAAGACAGATATATGACAGTATGAGCAACATAAATAAAACTTTGGGATCTACGTAAGTACCATGAAAGAAGTTCACGCCTTGAATCCCTTGCACTTTCACTGTTCGGCTTAACATAAGGAAGTATGGTTGAGATCAAAATTTCTACCCCTATGCCTTCTCGGCACATGTTTTTTTATTCTTGGAGCTATCTCTCTCTTGGTGAACATTTGGAACACATTTCTACTACTGAAAAATTAACCAGTTAGACGACTAAAATACAACAAATCTCATCACAGCATAATTGTAGTAGCTTTCAACATTAAGAAAATATTGACCTAATCAACGAAACAGCCAAGAACAAATCTTTTTTAGGTTTGACTGAATACCCCACAATCTTAACTCAAATTCAAGCAAAACCCATATCACAGAAACTCCAAATTCCTAAATTTCTACAAACATATGTTATGATCAAGAACACAAACCCTAGAAGCAAAATCAGAATGAAATCAACAACGAATGGAATGAAATTGATGGGGCTATTGATGCAAACCTGAAGAGAAAGTAGAAGAAGATTTGGGTTTGGAATGTCTGGTGTGAGACCTAGCTGATGCTGCTGAAATCTTCTTCTTTACTTCATCATCATCACGATTTAACCCTATTTTTCCAACAAACTCAACTGAAATCATCATCATCAATTTACCGAGTTGATATTGAAGAAAAGAATTAATAGAAACTACATACACACACGTACACAAACCTGTTGAGTAAATTAGAGATATGTGGAGATGAAGTTGTGTTTATGTTACTTGCAGACAACCGGATCGAAGATGTTCTTCTGAGTTGAAGAGAGAGAGAGAGAGAGGTGTGAAGATTATGTTTTCAATTTGATTGAGAGAGAATAAAAGATTAAAATTACCATTTGAATTTGATTTTTGAAATTCCCTCCTAAAAACTCTGACCTTATTTTCAATTTTGAAATATATATATATAGATAGATTATAGATAGATTATATTTTAAAGGTGGAGATTGAAATTATGACATCAGCGTTATGACATCAGCGGAGTCTATGTGGCATCCAATGTGGCATATCTAAGAAGATGACACATAAGCAAAGTGAGGTCATGCTTTAAGCTCCTTTTATAGTATAGATAGATTATATGTAGTTACGATATATATACCTAAACAGTATATATAATGTTAAGATAAAGTTCAGTCTCACAAGTAGGGGAGGATAATAGATAGCGGATCATAATTTGTGTTAATGCGAAAATAGTTACAAATAAATTAATAAATATATAATGGTAAATCATATTACCTGGCTTTTCTACATCATAATGTATTCTAGTGTTTAGACCGAGTCAACATGACTTTAACAGTTGATTTGGAGTCACCATTGGAAAATACATAAAAAGTTAAATGCCATTTTTGCCCCTAAGGTTTGGGCACATTTGCCATTTTCGTCCAAAATGACAGTTTGGTACCATTTTGCCCCTCACGTTTGGCCATTTTTGCCATTTTCATCCAAATCTCTAACCTAGTTAAAAATCTCTAACCTAGTTGGACGAAAATGGCAAATGTGCCCAAACCTCAGGGGCGAAAATGGCAATTAACTCTTTTTTTAATTTAATTTTTTATATTTACTCTATAAAATACAATTGTTTAATTTAATTTTTTAAAAAGTTCTCTAACATAATTGTTTATTATATTTTATAGAGTAAATATAAAAAATTAAAGAGTTAATTACCGTTTCGACCCGTACCGTTTCGAGCCGAACCGTTTCGACGCGAACCGTTTCGACCCGTACCGTTTCGACGCGAACCGTTTCGAGCTGAACCGTTTCGACGCGAACCGTTTCGACCCGTACCGTTTCGAACCCGTACCGTTTCGACGCGAACCGTTTCGACCCGTACCGTTTCGACCCGAACCGTTTTGACCCGTACCGTTTCGAACCCGAACCGTTTCGAGCCGAACCGTTTCGACCCGTACCGTTTCGACGCGAACTGAACCGTACCGTTTCGACACGGGTTCGATACGGTACGGGTCGAAACGGTTCGGCTCGAAACGGCGGTTCGCGTCGAAACGGTTCGGCTAGAAACGGTACGGGGCGAAACGGTACGGGTCGAAACGGTTCGCGTCGAAACGTTACGGGTCGAAACGGTTCGCGTCGAAACAGTTCGGCTCGAAACGGTACGGGTCGAAACGGTTCGCGTCGAAACGGTTCGGCTCGAAACGGTACGGGTCGAAACGGTAATTAACTCTTTAATTTTTTATATTTACTCTATAAAATATAATAAACAATTATGTTAGAGAACTTTTTAAAAAATTAAATTAAACAATTGTATTTTATAGAGTAAATATAAAAAATTAAATTAAAAAAAGAGTTAATTGCCATTTTCGCCCCTGAGGTTTGGGCACATTTGCCATTTTCGTCCAACTAGGTTAGAGATTTTTAACTAGGTTAGAGATTTGGATGAAAATGGCAAAAATGGCCAAACGTGAGGGGCAAAATGGTACCAAACTGTCATTTTGAACGAAAATGGCAAATGTGCCCAAACCTCAGGGGCGAAAATGGCAATTAACTCTAAAAATTAATAGTAAATGTTATTAGTTTATTATCAGATTTTTTTATATCAAAACGTATAGTTGGGATTAGACCGATTCCAGAAGACTTTGACCACTGATTTGGACACATTCCTAATAGAGTCCAAGTCTTTCATGTAGTTTTTGGTGGACTTTGACTTTGGGGTCAAAACTGGTTAATTGCTGGAGTTTATGCACCTAAACTGTCCTGACAATAGTCCATGATTTAAAATTTGATTGAATAACAGTTAATCATTTAGTTTAACAATACTTGTTTACAAAACAGCTAATTGCATTCCATAGAGTACAAAATGAGTAATTGTGTATTTTCTAAACATATAATCCAGCAAAAATGTAGGTCCACCTGGAGGATCGAGTAACCTCTATTCCCTGTTTTCCGACAAACCCGAAAGTGCGGAATCCAAACGGGTTTGTTAAACCAAGTTACAAACACGTAAGACACAACGATTCACCCGATTAACACTCCATTGTATTAATCTAGAAAACGGTTACAATACAATGTTTACAAGTGGTCTCTGTAAACTCTCAGTGTGTGTGTGTGTGTTACAGTGTGTTCGCTCTCAAATCTATTCAGACTTGTCTAATGTGTTCTGTCTGTTATCTGTGTATATATACTGAAACACTACGTCGAAACACATCACAGTCGACGAAACAAAGTGTTTCGTCGACGAAACACAATAACATTATATCAAAGTCGACGAAACACACTTGTTTCGTCGACATGCATATCAGCATGTGGGGTTCGGCCCAGTTGAAGGTTTAAGCCCAAATGCATTAGCCCAACATGTTTTCTGTCTTGAGGTTGATTGGCCCAAGCTTCTTTACGTAAATCACATTTGAAGATTTGTAATATTTAGTCAACTTATGACATCATCATGACATCATCATGATGATGTCATGATGATGTGGCATCGGGAACCGGCTCGCGGCGCTTCGCGTGTCGATCTCTGGGGCGCACGACGGAGGAATGTCGTGACGTCGGGCTTGAGCCGAACCTAACCGAGTTGAACCGAACCGATTCGAACCGAGTCGAGTCGCGTCCACATAATATGTATCAACAAACTCCCCCTTGGACGCTACTCGTGATGTTCGTCTTCCATGTCTTTCACGTCGGAGGATCTTCAAAGTCTTCACGCGTTGTAAGTAGAAAGTGTATTAACAAACTCCTGCTTTCATTTAGGAGGTGCATCAATAAACTCCCCCTTTGATTATGCTCGTGAATCTTTTGATCTTCAATGCTTTAGATCCTTGTGGTGTTGATGATATGTCAACGGCAACTCGATCATCTTTATCTTTTGAGTGCCTTCACGTCGTGTCTTCATTCCGAAGCTTGTCAACGAACATGTTCTCTTCGCCTTTAGCATCTGCACATGCAAGAAATCTAAACGCGTAATGAGAACAACTGCTTGGAATATAGTTAACATAAACAAACGACACACATGTGACCATGTTTTCAACTACCGTCCGACAGTTTAGTTTGAAAAGTTAACAGATTTTTCAATTTTGATTATTAGCTTTCAAAACTTGCAAACTCTGACCGTTTATGAAGATACAGTCGTTTTGGTTTTCATTCAGATTTCAGGCAACGAAGACTTGAGTTCCAACATCGGTTAATCAAAAATAAATTAGAAATAAAATCTTTTTGATTTTTATAAAGTTTAAATTAAAACACACCTAAAATCTTTTTGGATATTTTGAATATTTCAAACGTAAAGACTGAAAGCAGTAAATAAATATATACAGAGTTGCAGAAACTAAGAAAAATAAATATATACAAACATTCTTTTTGCGAGTTTCGAGGGTAAGAGAATCATATCAGTGTACGGTCATGCCAAAACGCTCTTTTTTCTTTTTGTTAACAATTAGATAAACATCCTATAACGATTATCGGTATTGTTATCCACATAAGCTCAACTTATCATATGTAATCATGGCGAGGGGATACGTTAAGGTATGATTTATACTTACCGACCGGTGTTCATCCACATCACGACACATTCCCGTATCAAGGTATGCACGAGGATTCATCTTACTGGTGAGTATACCATTTATCATCTGTTTTGACGTATATGAAAATGTGAGTAACTCACTTATTTTGATTGAAAACAAGCCCTATGTGATAGAATCACTTATTGATGAGGAACTTGATTTTCAGATGCATGAGGGCACATGAGCAAGTCCGTGAACAGGTCAGTACTTTCGTACAGCAAAGAGAGGAACTTGACTCCCAGATAAATGTGATATATTATCACTTATTTTTGTGGACATGTGATTGTTGATCACTTATTGAGGTCGTATGCAGTATGTACACGTATGTATGATATCATGGAAGATCTAGACTTCGTCTCCGTTTGTTTCAGTAAAAGAAACAACCATGATACCCAGATGATAAACAGCATAAAGACCACATATCTCAGAACCTCGGCAACCTCTCAAACGAAATTTCGGTACTAAGACCATATGCCAATTAGTGATTCCCACCTGGTCTTCAGTCGATTTAAGTTTATATCACCCTGCACACTTTAAGATGATTGTGAGCCTACCGATACATCTTATATAGAGTTGCTTAACATTTTTCATTTTGCATTTCAGTTTAAAGAGGTTTCAACAGACCACTGATGTACTATCATTTTCTCTTTTGCTCGCCAGGAAACTCATTTTTGTTTTTCTATTGTTTTTGGTTTTTGAAATTTTTCGATGTTTTTGAATTTTTCAATTTGGATTTACTCCCCCTAAAATCAACAAACTTACAATAATTTTAAAAACACAAAGATATTTACAAAAACGATTTTCCGATGTGGATTTACTCTTGCTTGACCTTAATGTCGTTTACCAATAATAAAAAGTCAAATCTTGATTTATCAAATGCTTTGGTAAAAAGGTCGGCACGTTGATCATCAGTGTGGACTTTAACAACATCGATAAGCCTTTTATCAAAGCAATCATGTATGAAGTGATACTTAATTTCGATGTGTTTGGTCTTTGAATGCTGCACAGGATTTCTAGTGATAGATAAGGCAGCAGAATTATCAACTAAAATAGGAGTAGTTAGGAATTCAAAACCGTAATCGCGCATTTGCTGTTGTATCCACAGGACTTGGGAGCAACAACTTGAGGCAGCAATGTATTCAGCTTCACAAGTTGATGTAGCGACACAAGTCTGCTTCTTGCACTGCCATGTTACGAGGCGAGTTCCTAAAAACTGGCATCCAGCCGTTGTGGATTTGCCGTCGATTTTGCATCCGCCAAAATCTGAATCACTGAAAGAGACTAATTCAAAGTTATCATCCTTAGGGTACCATAGACCGGTGTCTGGGCAACCCTTCAAATAACGAAAAATCCTCTTTACAGCTGCAAGATGTGAGGCCTTCGGGTTCACTTGATATCTGGCTAGCAGGCACGTTGGATACATTATATCTGGTCTTGATGCTGTGAGGTACATAAGGGATCCAATAATCGCGCGGTAGTATGAAGAGCTAACAACTTCACCCTTCAAGTCTGGATTGATTCCGTGATTTTGCTGCAGTGGGGTACCAATGGGCAATGTGTCGGACATCTGGAATCGGTTCAGAATGTCTTGGACATACTTCGTCTGATGGATGAAAATCCCAGACTTCGTTTGTTGCACTTGCAAGCCCAAAAAGAAAGTCATCTCCCCCATAGCGCTCATCTCGAATTTATCCTGCATTACACGCTCGAAATCCCTACACATAACATTGTTAGTAGAACCAAATATAATATCATCCACATATACCTGAACCAGTAGAAGATCTCCATCTTGTTCTTTTATGAAGAGAGTGCAATCGATAAGACCTCTGCGAAATCCATTCTCCAGCAGATAATTAGATAAGGTTGCGTACCAAGCTCGAGGTGCTTGATGTAGACTATAGAGAGCTTTGTTCAGCAACCAAACCCGATCGGGATGGATAGGATCTTCAAAACCTGGAGGTTGTTCAACATACACCTCTTCTTCCACTAGACCATGTAAGAATGCACTTTTGACGTCCATCTGGTAAACCTTGAATCCTTTGAATGAGGCATAAGCCAGAAAGATCCGAATTACTTCCAGACGTGCAACAGGTGCATACACTTCATTGTAGTCTATACCTTCAATCTGACGAAAACCTTGAACGACCAATCTAGCTTTGTTGCGAATAACGATTCCACGGTCGTCCGTTTTGCATTTATACACCCAACGGGTACCAATCTTCTTATAACCAGCAGGTTTCTCTACGAGCTTCCAGACACCAAGTTTCTGGAATTGTTGCAGTTCTTCCTGCGTTGCTTCAACCCAAGAGTTATCTTTCAAAGCGTCTTTCCAAGTTCTTGGCTCTTTCTGTGAGACATAACACACGAAAGACCAATCGTTTTGTTGACCAGATTCTCGAATCGCCGTATACAAGCCTGCATTGTTGTTGTTTCACAACATGTTTCTTGTTTGAATGCCACTCTGTACATTACCGATGATGTTTTGTTGAGGATGGGTATTGTGAATTCTTGTTTCGGGGTTTTCCGGAACTGGAATGTTTGTACCCAGATTGTTGAAATTGAGATCAACAACTAATTCAATACCCGGAACTGACGAAGAGGATGATGCAGTAGCTTCAGCTGTTATAGGGGCGTCCACTGGAGGTGTAGCCTCTGAAGTACCATGTACTGCTGATGTAGGACCTTCTTGATCTGCATCAAGAAATTCTTCATCCTCTGAAGATTCGTTCAGTTCGGTTGTATCATGAAAATCTTCATTGTCGAGAGCATTATTGCTCACTGAAGATGGTTCTTGATTGACAATAATTGGACGAACCAATGGTGAATCTGTTGTGTTGTCACTCTCGAAAAACATCCTTGCCGCAGCAGTTTCTTCAACTGCTTCAACATTGATCGAATTGAAAAAGTCATCGTACTCAAACATCCATGGTTGACCAGGACATCTGACTGGCAATGTGTGCCTTTGTACTCTGACCTCAGACCATTCTTCAACCCTTTTAGTCTCTAGATTCCAGACTCTTAAGTTCGGGGTGGCATAACCAAGAAAGTGACCTTCAATAGCTTTTGCCCTAAACTTTCCATTAGGATCGATCATTGTGCAAGGAGCTCCAAACGGTTCAAGATATGACAAATCTGGTTTCCGTTTGTGAAGAAGCTCAAAGCAGGTCTTGTTGTGCCTTTTTACTGTAAGGACTCGATTCATCGTGTAACATGCGGAGGCCACAGCTTCACTCCAGAATGGAATAGGCAACTGCGACTCTACCAACATAGTCCTAGCAGTCTCGATCAATGTACGGTTTTTACGTTCAGCGACGCCGTTCTGTTGAGGAGTATAAGCCGCACTAAATTCATGAAGAATACCTTTTGATGTGCAAAACTCCGCCATGTCTTGATTTTTAAATTCAGTACCATTGTCGCTACGTATCTGTCTAACCTTCAACTTATACAAATTCTCAATCTGAATGATCAAGTTTTTGATAATACCGAAAGTTGCACTCTTGTGAGCCATAAACGCCACCCAAGAAAATCTTGAATAATCATCCATTATCACGAGGCAGTATTGATCATTCCTGATGCTTTTGTGCTTGACAGGACCAAACAAATCCATGTGTAAACGTTCAAGAGGAACTGCCACCGTGTTGATCTTCTTTGTCAGATGTCGTTTCTTCGTTTGCTTTCCTTTTTGGCATGAAACACAGACGTCTTGAAGATGGAAATTTTTAAGAAGAACACCATTCACTAATTCATTCATCACCAAATGATTCATTTTGCGTAAGTGAATGTGACCCATACGTCTGTGCCAAGAGATAGAGTCTTTTTCCATGGCTTTTGTAATGAAACAAGTTGCTTGTGCAGTCGTTGTTATAGTTTGGCTCATATCAAGGACATACAAATCATTTATCCTTGGAGCAGATAAGAGAATCCATTCTTTTGGAATCTTGAAGCCGGGTTTCAGCACGTAACATCCATTTGCATCAAAGTGTACTGAAAACTGCTTATCACAGATTTGTGAAACGCTGAGAAGATTGTGATCAAGTTGTTGTACAAAGTTGATCTTGTCAAAACTTACAACCCCGTTGGATACAATTCCTTCTCCCGTAATATATCCGCCTTTATCTCCAGCAAAAGCAACATAACCTCCTCTAATAGATTTAACGTCGTAGAGAAGCTTCATGTCGCCTGTCATGTGCCTGGATGCCCCACTATCAACAATCCAATGACTGCTAAAAGTTCATCCTGGAACACCCTGCACATGTACTCACATGATTAGTTGGAGATGGGGACCCAAGCCTTTGTAGTCTTGGGTCTTCCATTTTCATCAACGTAAGTTACTTGAACTTCTCGATGTTGTGGAAATTGTGATGTTCCCCCTGATTCAATAACCGTTTTTGGTTTCCAGGTTTGTTTTGTTTTACCAGTGTTATTCTTTAAAATCTTAACTTCATGATTGTCTGAAGTTTTTGAATTGTATGGTTTGACATAAAAAGATGTTTTGTTAACCACGTCGGTTTTAATCGCTTTTTCAATTTTCTTGACCTGTTGGCGTTTCTGTTTCTTTTCCCTTTCTTTTACAAGACGGGGATCTGGTTTTGATGAAACAGATCGCTTTCGGTCAATTTGGTCACGGGGATCATCAACTTTGGCTTTTTGTTTATGAAGATATGGACAATTTCTAATAATATGTCCAAATGTGCCACATGAAAAACATGATCTACGTTCTACAAACCCCGTAGTATCATGTGATTGTCTTGTCGATGATGAACTTTGTGATCCCGAGGTACTAGGTTTTGAACTGTTTGGTTCATTTCTTTTCAAAGAATTAACTTGAATGACATGATCTAAGTTAGATTTATTTGAAAATGTTTCAAGTTTATCTGTTCCCTTCGATTTCACAAAGTTCTCTTTCTTGTCCTTTTTCTTGGTCTGTTTCTTTTGCCATTGAGTCGGTGAGTTACTTTTAGGTTTGGTGCGATTTTGCTGAACTTTATCTGTTGGTAATCTTTGATTGCCATTTTGTTTGCGAATTTCAGCTCTTGGAATCGGAGGACATTGTGTTACCACAACATGTGATCCTGTCTTTCCCAAGAACTTACTTGTTGAATCCTCAAAAATTTTACTAATTAAAGATTGATTAACATTCTTAATAGGAAAATCTTTGTCAGAGTAGATTTTATCATCACCAATAAGAGTGTACAACAAATTCACACTCTCAGACTCTTGTGAGGAAGTAGACGTGGACTCAATCAGAACAGTCGTAGCAGATTTTGCGGGAGGATCACATAGAATATGATTCTCGAGAGGTATGTCCTCTTCTTTGATTACCGCATCTGACTGTGCTGAGTCAGTATCATTAGATTCATCATCTGAAGAATCAGTATCCTCAACAATGATTGGAGGATCCTAATTTTGTTCAGCAGTTACAAAAGTATCTGCTGACACATCCGAATCTGATGATACTTCCTGTTGGTATCCAAGTCCCGTTGCAAATTCCTCAATGTCTAAAGGAACAAATTCTTCATAATGAATTCTATACTCCTCATCAGGCAGTGCATCATAATTTTGTCTAACAGGTGGTGGACATTTCTTATATCCAATGCACGTGACATCCTTTCTCTCTTTTTGTGTGCCAATGATGTGATCCAGCACATATCTAGAGTTAGAATAACTGTCTAGTTTAAGCCGGATCGCCTCACTTTCACACTTTGTGCAGGCTAACTCTTTTTGCATGCTTTCAAGACGATTGATATAAAGGTTTATGTCAGTTTGTTTTCTTGAAACCATTTTTGTCAGTTCGGTTTTATCGTTTCTTAAAGTTTCAACCATCGTTTTAAATTCCTTTTCATGGTTTTCATAAAACATGTTAGCCTCTTTGCATTTTGAAAGATCCACTATCAACTTTTGATTGTGCATATTTGTCACTTCAAATTTGTTTTGCAAATCCTCATGTTTGCTTTGAAAATCACACCACTTAGCATCAAATGAAACATGTTTGTTTTGCAAGACAGACAATTCAGCATTTAAAGCATCATGTTTGCTTTGCAACTCAGACATATTAGCATCTAAATCAGCACATTTAACACTTAAGCTAGCACAATTATCACAATTAACAACAGTTGGTTCATCGACACATACCTGGCTTGATGAACTGCTGCCATTAGCCATAAAGGCTGAAAGAAGAGAAGAAGAAGAATAAGTAGCTTGATCCACCAGAATAGATCTTCTATCATTCCTTGCTGCAGCTTCTCCTAATAATTCATCGATATCTTCATCGATTCTCCCACTAGATACATTGTCATCGCCTGAGGTTGAGGTTTCCTCATCTGAACTCCTTGAATCACCAGAACTTTCTTCATCTGAAGATTCACCACCACTGGTGGAAGATTCTCCACCACTGGCGTGCTTCAAATCCTTAGCAGCTTCAGCAAAACAAGTTGCTCCTCCCTGATCACCAATGCCTAATTGCATTGACCAGTCGCAACCTTCATCTATTTGCACCACAAGAGCTTGATTGGTGTTCGATGGTCCTGCTTGATTGTTTGCAGGGACCAAGGCGCGATCATCATTCCTGGGTTGATTCTGATTCTGTTGGTTGCCTCCTTGACCTCTGAAAGGATTCTGGTTCCCATGCTGAGCTGGCTTTGTGCATTCCCTCTTGAAGTGACCACGTTTGCCACAGTTAAAGCACTTAACAGACTGCTTATCGAACCCATACTTGGTGTCTTTCTTGCTTTCCAAGCTGGTTCGACCCGTCCGTTCCATGAAGTCTTTAGCTCGCCTAACAATACTAGCAAAAGCCCATTTGATGTCCATCATATCCATCTCTTCTTTATTGATCTGCTGATAATCTTCTTGAGTTAGATTGATGTTTCCGATCTGCCCTGCAATCAACCCACAATACGAGCTCACCAATGTGTTTAGTATCTCCATATGATCTTTAGCTACTTCAACGCTAACTTTGGAGAAGTTTGACGTGTCAAGCCGTACTGTATTTGACTTTGATTGCTGACCAGCAGATGATGTACTTCCATAACAAGCTTGCTGTTGTGGAGCTGGTGGTAATGGATTTCCATACAAGTCTGTGGTTGGCGCTGGCTTCACAGGAACTTGTATCGTATTGCCATATAAATCCGTGCTTGTGACAAACGCCGTTTGAAGTGGGGCATGTGAAACAAGTCTTGCAGAAGTACTAGAAGTTCCATAATACATATCAGGATTTTGTTGCACTGGTATTGTAGAAGTGCTAGAAGTTCCATAATAAATATCAGGATTTTGTCGCACTGGAACCCTTTTTGCCTTTAGGATTTCTTCCTGATCTTTATTCTCCAAGAGCTGACCGAAGTCATTGATGTTTGTCGTAGCCAATGTGCCATTGTATTTCAGGATTTCCAAGAAACCATTCCATTGAGGTGGCAGTGCATCGGCAAACTTTGTGACAACCTGTGTTGGAGTTGTTTCTACCTCATAATTGCTCAATTCAGTCAGCAAGTGGTGAAATCGACTTGTCATATCTCCCAAAGATTCATTTTCCATACAAGTGAAACCATCAAACTCCTTTTTGAGTAAATCATGTCGCAATTGACGTGACTTTTCATTTCCTAGACCTCTTGTCTTCAATGCATCCCATAATTGCTTTGACGTCTTGAAACTGACAAACTGATGATATATATCCTTGCTCATCGCCTGAGTCAGAATAGCATATGCTTTCTTTTCTAAATCATATGTCTTTTTCTGGTCTTCTGAAAGATTTGCAAATGTAGCGGCAGTTGAAGCGGCAACCTCAAGAGTTTGATCGAAATCTGTAGTAAAACGTAACCAAAGTTCCGTGTTTTGCCCATTGACATACGTCTGAAATCTATCAACCCAACCAGGATATTCGTTTAGGTGCATCAGTTTCGGTGGATGATTCAGACTTCCGGTCTCTCTTTCGCTTAGGAGTATACTTTGAATACTCGGAGTTTGATTTGAAACAAACGCCCATTGACCCGTCGACATTTGATTCGCTTGCGAAGATGCAGGTGCGGGAGATTCAGCCCATGATGGCGACAAACGCGTGTTTGTATACTTACTTTCCGTATTAGATGCGGGTGCGGGAGATTCGGCCCATGATGGAGACAAACGCGACGGAGTACCCCACTAATTCGGATTCATTTTTGATGTATGATGACTAATACCTGAACAAATCACTCAAATCAAACCGTTAAATATGATTTGCAAAGCTACTATTAAAATTTTAAACAGTTTGACGAAACAGATGATATGAAGAAACAAGTATGACAGTTATTCGACGAAACAGAAGCGACGAAACAGGATTGAATGATGATGAACGACGAAACAAAATAGGCTCGACGAAACTGATTTATGTTGCCTTGTGCGACGAAACAGAAGTCTGATTGCTTGGCGACGAAACAAAAAGTATGATCTTAGCGACGAAACAGAATGTATAATCTCAGCGACGAAACAGAATTTATAATCTCAGCGACGAAACAGAATTGTATAATCTCAGCGACGAAACAGATGTGAGATCTTTGCGACGAAACAGAATCTGATTGTTTATGCGACGAAACAGATGTGAGATATTTGTGTGTTCGACGAAAGTGAATGTTGACTAAAGTGATCTGCAAATAAAAGATATTTTCTAAATATCTTATCCTGACACAATGTCTTCTTTTTCAAAGTTCACCTTACCTTGTCATACAGTCTAACAACTCATCATCATATTGTGTACATAATAGTCAAATAACAATTATAATAATAATAACACAATGATAATACTTCAACAAGGATCAAACCCAGGTAATATTTGAAGAACACTTTGAATATGCTGAAGAACTTGATGAAGATTTGAAGATTCCGGTTACCTGAAAAACAACAAAAACCCAATCCCAACATGTATATCAAAGATTTAACAAGGTTTTTAGTAAAACAAATAGCAAAAACACAAGGTTTTTCACGATTTTCAAACTGTTTTTTCAGAAAAGTATGAACTTCAAACTCTAAAATTCAGAAAAACACTAAAAAAATCTTTCAAAAACACAAGAAAACAACTTGGTTTTAACACGGAATCGAGCCAAAGCTCTGATACCAATTGTAGGTCCACCCGAAGGATCGAGTAACCTCTATTCCCTGTTTTCTGACAAACCCGAAAGTGCGGAATCCAAACGGGTTTGTTAAACCAAGTTACGAATACGTAAGACACAACGATTCACCGATTAACACTCCATTGTATTAATCTAGAAAACGGTTACAATACAATGTTTACAAATGGTCTCTGTAAACTCTCTGTGTGTGTGTGTGTTACAGTGTGTTCGCTCTCAAATCTATTCAGACTTGTCTAATGTGTTCTGTCTGTTATCTGTGTATATATACTGAAACACTACGACGAAACACATCACAGTCGACGAAACAAAGTGTTTCGTCGACGAAACACAATAACATTATATCAAAGTCGACGAAACACACTTGTTTCGTCGACATGCATATCAGCATGTGGGGTTCGGCCTAGTTGAAGGTTTAAGCCCAAATGCATTAGCCCAACATGCATTCTGTCTTGAGGTTGATTGGCCCAAGCTTCTTTACGTAAATCACATTTGAAGATTTGTAATGTTTAGTCAACTTATGACATCATCATGACATCATCATGATGATGTCATGATGATGTGGCATCGGGAACTGGCTCGCGGCGCTTCGTGCTTCGCGTGTCGATCTCTGGGGCGCACGACGGAGGAATGTCGTGACGTCGGGCTTGAGCCGAACCTAACCGAGTCGAACTGAGTCGAGTCGCGTCCACATAATATGTATCAACAAAAAACATAAAATTTACATACTTCTAAATTGTGTTATTTCAATTATGTAGTTTTTCTGCTCCCTTATAATCCATATTGTTGGAACCTTTGCATATTCTAAATGGGCAGATAATAGGAACTCGTAATCTTTCTAACCATTGATAAATTTAAATTATATGGTTCGTTTATGAACCGTTGAAGCATACACAATTATCAAAAGCAACAAATTCACAATTATCAAAAGCAACAAATTCTGGTTCATGACTTTCATCAAGCATCTTGCGTGCGGACCCCTAAACCTGATACTAATATCAAATAGATTTTTAATATTTAATTTTCAGAATTCTCTAAAGATTCAATATTTGGCTCCTGTTTTACTCTCCTCCCACTTAGTAACTCCATGATTCAAATTTGTTGGAGACTTGCTTCATGCACAATAAACAAATTGGAATTTGAACTTTTTTAGCAATAAACTCAATGATTTAAAGCACTTGTGTTAGCTTCGAAAAATGTGAATAGAAACACAAAAGAGAAATCACACAATCAAAGCTATCTTATTCCACTAACAAACAACTATTTATACTCAATTACAACTAACATAATGGTTTCTCCCAACTACTGTTAACTAACTAACCACTTGACTATGCTTCTATCACAATCAGTCCCCGAACTTTCCCATTTTTACACTTATACCCCTGCTATTATAAAAGCGATAGTAACATAACTTCCCCCCCCCCCCAAAAAAAAAAAAAATCATTCTTGTCCTCAAGAATGAAAATCCGGAAATCTCAGTTTAAAATCATCAGCAAATTCCCATGACGCCTCTGAAATTGGTAAATCCTGCCAATGAACTAACACCTATTGTACCATCTTATTGTTTCTTGTGACTACTCGTTTGTCAATAATAGCCCTTGGCTGCAGCACAAATCTCAAACCAGCTGGTATAGGTAGAATAGGACTATTAGACCCATGAGCTCTTTTCAGCAACGACACATGAAACACCGGATACATTTGAGCACTCTCTGGTAAATCCAGCTTATAAGCAACAGCTCCTATCTTTTCCAAAATCAAGAATGGTCCAAAATACCTCGGTCCCAACTTTGAATGCTTCTGAATTCTCAAAGATGTCTGCACAAAAGGTCTAAGCTTCAGATAAACCCACTCCCCACCTCAAAATGTCTTTTTGAGCGTTTGTTATCAGCATATTGCTTCACACGATTCCTGGCTTTAACAAGAGCTTGTTTCAAGTTGTTGATCATCAACTCCCTATCCCTATGCAACACTTCCACAGCCTCAATGTTTGTGTTGTTGGGAATATAGGGAATGTGCAAAGGAGGTGGAAAACCATACAAAGCTTCAAAAGGACTAAGCTTTATTGCTGAATGGTAAGAAGTATTGTACCACCATTCAGCCAAACTCAGCCACTTCACCCACTGACCCGGTGAATGTATACACATACATCGTAAATAAGACTCCAAACAGCGGTTTAAAACCTCTGTTTGACCATCACTTTGTGGATGGTAAGCTGTTGAGTAGCACAATTGTACACCCTGTAGCTTCATGAACTCCTTCCAGAATTGACTTAAGAATAAAGGATCCCTATCCGAGACAATAGTCATTGGATAACCATGCAACTTAAAAATGGAATCTAAGAACACCTGTGCCACTTGTGGGAGCTGTATAGGGATGACACAAAGGTAAAAAATGAGCATATTTTGTTAGTATGTCCACTACTACCAAAATTGTGTCTTTTTGTTGAACCTTTGGTAACCCAGATATAAAATCCATTGAGATGTCTGTAAACACATGGCTTGGAATAGGAAGAGGTTTTAGCAGCCCCGGACTGGCTATTGGCTCATATTTGGCTTGCTGGCATTCATGACACTCCTTGACAAAACGATAAACTTGTTTAGAACACCCTTTCCAATAACAAAAAGCTTTAACTTTCTTTAGAGTGGGTGTGAACCCTGAATGACCTCCAATTGGTGACTTATGAAAGAGATGTAAAATATCTTTCTTAAGCTTCTCATCATTACCTATTGTTGATACATATATGTGGATGCAGCCCGTTCGGTTCGTCATTGCTTCAAGTTGAAGAACAAGACTTGATATCCTCCATCAAGTCTCAATGATAAGTGTTGCAGATCCACCGGTTTGCTGCTGTCCATGGCGAAACTCCTGTTAAACATGCTATCGACGAAACTCCCGAAACATCCTGATCATGACGAAACTCCTGGTCCTGCTGCTGTGACGAAACTCTAAGGTCTGTGCATGACGAAACTCATTGATGTTTCGTCATCTTGATCTTTCGTCGGCTGGCTTGATGTTTCGTCTGATACTTTCGTCGACCAGCACATGTTTCGTCGATTGTCCCTATATATACAGCAGTGGACTAAAGACAGAACACAGAGAACACGAGAGACACAGAAGAGAGAACAAAGAACTGAGAGCATATCAGAGAGTTTGTGAGAGTATCTTGTTTAGATCTTGTAACTAAACTCTACTGAATCAATATATTGAGCTTTAAATGTTGAATCATTGTCTGTTTCATGTTCTTATCTCGGTTTGCTTTCCCGGTTGGATTCCGCACAACCGGGTCTGTTCGTACACAAGGATTAGGTGACTAGATCCTCCGCTAGTTGGACCCACAAGTGGTATCAGAGCTATGGCTCTCTTCCTTGTTAAAACCGAGTCTTGGTATCGAGTTTTGAAAGTTTGAGTATTGGCAGTTCTATGGTTAAATCTTTGAAAATATTGTTATTTTGCTGTTAGTTCTTATAAAAACCATGTTAAACTTCATGTACACATGTTAAAATTTGGTTTTTAGTGAAGTTTCAAGCAAAATCGTGTTTCGGAAATTTCTTCGGTAACCGGAAAACCCATAAAGTTCTTGGTGTTCTTCATTTGATCTTTAAGTTCTTCATATATTCTGGGTTTTTAAAGTTAAATTTGCTTTGTTTGATTTTGGCTGAACTGTTGTTGGAGATTATAATATTGTTTGTCTGTACAAGTTGGTAAACAAATGATGAATGTTGAAATTTGAGGTGTGTAGGTATGGCCTAAAGATAAGGTGTGTTCAAAAGTTGGTTTACCAACTGTGTAAGAGATAAAAGGAGATAAAGACATTTAATCTTATTTTTCAAAATATCTTTTCCACTTGTGATTTTTAGTCAACGAAACTCTTGTTTTTTTCCTAAAAAATAGTTTTGACGAAACTTTAATTCTTTTCTCAAAATTGGTTTAGAAGAAAGACCTTAGAGTTTCGTCACTTTGTCTTTTACAACTCTTATCAATTTTTAACAGAAGGTTTAAAAAGTTATTTTAACGGTTTGGTTTAAGTGATTTAAGCAGGTATTCAGTATTATATATTCAAAATGAATACAGACTGGTGGGGTATTCCATCCAATACGGAGAACAAATATAGAAGCACAGGTTTATCGCCATCATGGGCCGAATCTCCCACACCCGCATCTAATACGGAGAGCAAGTATAGAAGCACGGGTTTGTCGCCATTATGGGCCGAATCTCCCGCACCCGCATCTTCGTCTATTCCATCAAAAGAGAATCCAATTTCGACATGTCAATGGGCGTTTGTTTCAAATCAAACTCAAAGTATTCAAAGTATACTTTTAAGCGAAAGCGAAACCAGAAGCCTTAACCGTCCACCGAAGCTAATGCACATGAATGAATATCCTGGATGGGAAGAAAGATTCCATACGTATGTCCTTGGGCAAAACACGAAACTGTGGTTATGTTTTACTACAGATTTCGATCAAGCTTTTGATGTTGCTGCTTCAACTGCCGCGACATTTGCAGATCTTACGGAAGACGAGAAAAAGGCATATGATTTAGAAAAGAAAGCATATGCTATTCTAAATCAGGCGTTAAGCAAAGATATATATCATTAGTTTATCAGCTTCAAGACGTCAATGCGGTTATGGGGTGCATTGAAGACGAGAGGTCTAGGAAATGAAGCGTCACGCTAATTGCGACATGATTTACTCAAGAAGGAGTTTGATGGCTTCACATGTATGGAAAAGGAATCTTTGGCATATTTGACAAGTAGATATTATCACTTGCTGACTGAGTTGAATACTTATGGGGTAGCAACAACTCCAGCAGAGGTTGTTACAAAGTTTGCCGATGCACTGCCACCTCAATGGAATGGTTTCTTGGAAATCTTGAAATACAATGGCACATTGGCTACGACAAACATCAATGATTTCGTTCAGCTCTTGGAGAACAAAGATCAAGAAGAAATCAGGAAGGCGAAACGGATTCCAGTGCCACAAAATCCTGATATGTATTATGGTAACTGTGGAGGTTCTAGCACTGTTGCAAGACCTATTACACATGCTCCGCTACAAATGGCATTTGTCTCAAGCACTGACTTGTATGGAAATCCAATACAATCAGTTCCTCAACAACAAAGAATAACAGACTTGTATGGAAATCCACTACAGCCAGTTCCCCAGCAGCAAGCCCAAAGGTCTTCTGTAGCAACTGATTTGTACGGAAATCCACTACCAGTTCCACAACAAGCTTGTTATGGAAGCACTTCATCTGCCGGTCAGCCATCTAATCCAAATACTGTTCGGCTCGACACTTCGAATTTCTCAAAAGTAAGTGTTGAAGTAGCTAAGGATCATATGGAGCTACTAAACACATTGGTGAGCGTGTATTATGGGTTGATAGCAGGTCAGATTGGAAACATCAATCTGACACAAGAAGATTATCAGCAGATCGATTAGGAGGAAATGGATATGATGGATATCAAGTGGGCTTTTGCTAGTGCGGTCAGGCGAGCTAAAGACTTCATGGAAAGGACTGGTAGAACCAACTTGGAAAGCAAGAGAGATACCAAGTATGGGTTCGATAAACAATCAGTCAGGTGCTTCAATTGTGGTGAACGAGGTCACTTCAAGAGAGAATGTACCAACCCAGCTCAACATGGGAACCAGAATCCTTTCAGGAATCAAGGCAACCAGCAGAATCAGAATCAGGATCAAAACAGGAATAACGAGCGTACGTTGATGCCTGTGAACAATCCAAATCAAGCAGGAGCATCAAATACCAACCAAGCTCTTGTGGTACAAGTCGATGAAGGTTGCGACTGGTCGATTCAATTGGGAAGTGATGTTCAGGATAGCACAGCTTATTTTGCTGAAGTTGTCAAGGATCTGAAACACACCAGTGGTGGAGAATCTTTCGCCAGTGGTGGAGAATCATCTGAAGATGAAGACAGTTCCGGATATAGTAGAAGCTCAGATGAAGAATCCTCAACTTCAGGCGATGATCATTTGGATGAAACGTCAAGTGTGTCAGTCGACGCAGATGTTGATGAATTGTTGGGAGAAGCTGCAGCAAGGAATGACAGAAGACCAATTATGGTGGATAAAGCTGCTTATTCTTCTTCTTCTATTCATTCAGCCTTTATGGCTAATGTCTGCAGTTCATCAAGTCAGGTATGTGTTGATAAACCAACTTCTAATAAATGTGATAAATGTGTTAGTTTAGGTGATAAATTGTCGGACTTGCAAAGCAAATATGATGATTTGCAAAGCAAGTATGACGTGACATATATCCACAATCAAAAGTTGATAGTGGATCTTTCGAAATGCAAAGAGGCTAACATGTTTTATGAAAACCATGAAAAAGAGTTTAAAACGGTGATTGCAAATTTAAGAAAAGATAAAACCGAGCTAACAAAAATGGTTTCAAGAAAACAAACTGACATAAACTGTTATATCAATCGTCTCGAAATCATGCAAAAAGAGTTAGCCTGTGTAAAGTGTGAAAGTGAGGCGATCCGGCTTAAGCTAGATAGTTATTCAAACTCTAGATATGTGCTGGATCACATCATTGACATACAAAAAGAGAAAAAGGATGTCACGTGCATTGGATACAAGAAATGTCTACCACCTGTTAGACAAAATTATGACGCAATGCCTGATGAGGAGAATAGAACATATTTTGAGGAATCTGTTCCATTAGACATTGAAGAATTTGCAACCGGACTTGGATACAAAAATGAAGTATCATCAGATTCGGATGTTTCAATAGTTACGAGTGTGTCAACTGCTGAACAGAATCAGGATCCTCCAGTCATTGTTGAGGATGCTGATTCTTCAGATGATGAATCTGATGATACTGACTCAGCACAGTCTGATGCGGTAATCAAAGAAGAGGACATACCTCTTGAGAATCATATTCTATGTGATCCTCCCACAAAACCTGGTAAGACTGTTCTGGTCGATTCTACGCCTGCAAAAGAGTCAGAGGGTGTGAATTTGCTGTACACTCTTGTTGATGATGATAAAATCTATTCTGACAAAGATTTTCCGATTAAGAATGTAAATCAATCTTTAATCTGGAAAGTTTTTAAAGATTCGACAAGTAGGTTTTTGGGAAAGTCGGGTTCACACGTTGTAGTAACACAGTGCCCTCCGATTCCAAAGGCTGAAGTTCGAAAACAATATGGCAATAAGAAATTACCAACAGTGAAAAAGCAGCAAAATCATACCAAACCAAAAGGTAAATCAACGACTCAAGGTCGAAAGGAACCGAACCAAAAGAAGAACAAGAAAGTGAACTTTGTGAAATCAACGGGAACGGATAAATTGGAAAATTTTGCAAATAAATCTAACTTAGATCATGTCAATCAAGTTAAATCTTTGAAAAGAAATGAACAAAATAGTTCAAAACCAAGTACCTCGGGATCACAAAGTTCATCGACAAGAAAATCACATGTTACTTCGGGGTTTGTTGAACGAAGATCATGTTTTGAATGTGGTGAAATTGGACATATCATTCGAAATTGTCCGTATCTTCATAAGTTAAAAGCCAAAGTTGATGATCCCCGTGAACAAAATTACCGAAAGCGACCTATTTCTACAAAACAAGATCCCCGCCTTGTAAATGAAAGGGAAAAGAAACAGAAACGCCAACAAGTCAAGGTAATTGAAAAGGCAATTAAAACCGATGTGGTTCACAAACAACCTGTTTCCGTTAAACCAAAAATTTCTAAAACTTCTAATAATCATGAAGTTAAGATTTTGAAAATTCAAACTGGTAAAACACAACAGACTTGGAAACCAAAAATGGCTACTAATTCAGGGGGAACATCACAATTTCCTAACCATCGAGAAATTGAAGTAACTTTTGTCGATGAAAGCGGAAGACCCAAGACCACAAAGGCTTGGGTCCCCATCTCCAACTAATCATGTGAGTTCATGTACAGGGTGTTCCAGGAGGAACTTTCTGCAGTCATTGGATTGTTGATAGTGGGGCATCCAGGCACATGACAGACGACATGAAGCTTCTCTACGACGTTAAATCTATTAGAGGAGGTTATGTTGCTTTTGCTGGAGATAAAGGAGGATATATTACTGGTGAAGGAATGGTATCCAACGGGGTTGTAAGCTTTGATAAGATCAACTTTGTGCAACAACTTGATCACAATCTTCTCAGCGTTTCACAAATCTGTGATAAGCAGTTTTCAGTACACTTTGATGCAAATGGATGTTACGTGCTGAAACCCGTCTTCAAGATTCCTAAAGAATGGATTCTCTCATCTGCTCCAAGGATTAATGATTTGTATGTCCTTGATATGAGCCAAGCTATTACTATGTCTGCACAAGCAACTTATTTCGTTTCCAAAGCCACAGAAAAAGACTCAATCTCTTGGCACAGACATATGGGTGACATTCACTTACGCAAAATGAATCATTTGGTGTCGAATGAAATAGTGAATGGTGTTCCTCTTAAAAACTTCCATCTTCAAGACGTCTGTGTTTCATGCCAAAAAGGAAAGCAAAGCAAGAAGCGACGCCCGACTAAGAAGATCAACACGGTGGCCGTTCCGCTTGAACGTTTGCACATGGATTTGTTCGGTCCTGTCAAGCATAAAAGCATTCGGAATGATCAATACTGCCTCGTGATAACTGATGATTATTAAAGATTTTCTTGGGTGGCGTTCATGGCACACAAGGGTGATACTTTCGGTATTATCAAAAACTTGATCATTCAGATTGAGAATTTGTATACTTTGAATGTTAAACGGATACGCAGCGACAATGGAACTGAGTTTAAGAATCAAGCCATGAAGGAGT
The DNA here is from genome assembly GCA_030545235.1 of Helianthus tuberosus. Classification (NCBI taxonomy): domain Eukaryota; kingdom Viridiplantae; phylum Streptophyta; class Magnoliopsida; order Asterales; family Asteraceae; genus Helianthus; species Helianthus tuberosus. The sequence continues at coordinate 33,841,470 of CM060393.1, forward strand.
TCTGTACTTCAAAAGGTATTCTTCACGAATTTAGTGCGGCTTACACTCCTCAACAGAATGGCGTCACTGAACGTAAAAACCGTACATTAATCGATACTGCTAGGACGATGTTGGTAGAGTCACAATTGCCGATTCCCTTCTGGACTGAAGTTGTGTCCTCTGCATGTTATACATTGAACCGAGTCCTTACAGTCAAAAGGCACAACAAGACCTGCATCGAGCTTCTTCACAAACGGAAACCAGATTTGTCATATCTTGAACCGTTTGGAGCTCCTTGCACAATGATCGATCCTAATGGAAAGTTTGGGGCAAAAGCTATTGAAGGTTACTTTCTTGGGCATGCCACCCCGAACTTAAGAGTCTGGAATCTAGAGACTAAAAGGGTCGAGGAATGGTCTGAGGTCAGAGTACAAAGGCACACATTGCCAGTCAAATGTCATGGTCAGCCTTGGATGTTTGAGTACGATGACTTTTTCAATTCGATCAATATTCAACAAGTCGAAGAAAGTGCTGCTGCAAGGATGTTTTTCAAGAGTGACAACGCAACAGATTCATCGTTGGTTCGTCCAATTATTGTTAACAATCAAGAACCAACTTTAGTGAACAATAATGCTCTCAATAATGAGGATTTTCACGATGCTACCAAACTGAACGAATCTTCAGAGGATGATGAATTTCTCGATGCAGACCAAGAAGCTGTTCATGGTACTTCAGAGGCTACACCTCCAGTGGACGCCCCTAAAACAGCTAAAGCTACTGCATCACCCTCTTCGCCAGTTTAGGGTATTGAATTGGTTGTTAATCTTGTAACACCTCGAAAATTCATGTTCAATAACATATCAACACGTGTCATGGACTTAAAACGTGTAAAGGATTGATTTAGAGGGACTAAAGTTGACAAACAAAGAAAGTGTGTGAATATAAGGGTTCAAAGTGTCAACAATGGATAAATATACTTCACAATAGCCCCACATAATGTTTATAAGCTTAAACGAATAAATGATGGATCATACGAAGCTAATTGTGGAAGAAAGTGAGAGATTACAAACTACAGGGGTTAAATGTGTCAACATGTTTAAAGTATACCTCTGAGTGATCTTTTAGCAAACCCGAAGCTTTGTAATGATTAATTATACTCACGAGAATGTGTGATAAAAATTTCACAAGGTTTCGATTAAGTATGAGAAAGTTATGATAATATTCATATCCGAGGGGTTAAAAGCGTCAACGTTGAAATTTAAGACTTTTCGGTGATCGTATGAATAACCGGGGACTTAACAAAGTTGGTTTATGACTTGGAGCCCTTAAAAGTCAAGTTTGGGGGTTACAAGTGCAAGAAAGCATGTTAAAATCGAGTTTGGAAGGACCAGGGGCCAAAAGTGCAAATAACGAAACTTGTTTGGCCAGTTCTGAACACCCACACGGGGCGCGTAAGCCCAGGCAGGGCCTTACGCGGGCCGCCTGGCACCCCCAGATACAGAAAACACTTCCAGCTGCCTGTTCCAGCCGGTTACACCGCCTCAATTCACCATTTCTTGATTCTATGGGCTTGTTTAATGTTTTACAAGGGCCTAGGGACACTTGGAATGATCCCATAACATCCATAGACCTTGTTTGGCATGAACTTGTGGGATTAAAGTCCCTATATAAGAAGTTCTATGTTGCACCATTTGATCACATTCACTTGCAAGCTCACAACTTAACTTCTGGAGTATTTTGGAGCTCAAGACTCATTCCTAGTGATCATTAGTCGTGCTTAGGACCTTGGTAAGTATTCTTAACCTTCCCTAATTCAGTTTTGATTAGTTTATTAGCTTAAAGTTAAACCGTCGTAATTAAGGTTTGACTTCGTCATTAATCTTAATTTGTCTAGTCAAATTACAAATTGAAAGTACCTATGAGTTGCTAATTATGTGGGCAATAAACCCTTAAAAGGGCACCCTCTGATTCTCACTCTAAGAAGGTCAATTGTCGGGTCAAACTTGATCTTAAAAAGTCAACAGGAAGCAATTTTGAAAATAAACACATAATTAGCAATGTAGGAGCTATACGACCTGTTTTGTCATTAATATAACTTGCTAATTAATGTAAGAATATGTCTAAACATGTTCAACTCGACTATTTTCATTTTAAGCTCGGTTCGGGACCGAAAGTCGCAAAAGTAGACTTTTACTTTGACTTTCCGTTCTGACCCATTAGAGCATAGTTTTGTCACACCCCGATATTTCCACGTATTACCGGTGGGGAGTATCGTGACGTAGTTGATATCATCATAGTCAAACAACACAATATATAAATGCACAGCGGAAGCCAAAGATAAATATATTACAATCCAAATATAAAGTAATATCAAAGTATTACAACGGAAAGTAAAGGATCCACAGGCGGATCTTAAAACATAAACATTGTTCAACAGACTTTAGACGCCGAGAACTTGCAAGATTCCTTATTAACGCCCTGAGCTTCCAGCCAATTACGTTCAGTACCTGTCACTTAACCTTTTTGGAAAATACGTCAGTTTACACTCCTAAATACAATTAACCGACTCATTTTAAAAAGAGTTTAAGAAAATTGATTTAGATGCACCAGGCACAAAAATCTCTTTTATAACTTGGGACAATTATATAAAAGTAATCTTGTATACAGATTTACATGTTCGTTATACGTTCAGGGCCCGATGTAGAAACTGAGTCAAGATTAACAGACACGCCACAAGTATAAGCCCACAAGAGAGTGAGATACCGTTTCCCTTTAAGCAACTTTCAGTGTATGCCTACACCCCGTGCTTAAGACGTGGCCATTTTATAATACAATGATGTCAAAAATATCCGGGACATGGTCATTAACCCCTAAAGGATTTTATTTCAAACAATACAGATTAAAGCGGGTTACCTCAATAATTTAATCACAATACGACTAAACATTCAATACCTGACCAAGCGGTATTATTATAATACCGTATCCCAAGCCCGTATAGGGAAAATAAGTTAAGAGTATTTACCTGAGCTAAATATAAATTCAATCCCAGCCGTATATCAATTCAGCAAGTACAGGTAGCTTTTAGTGGGCTCCTAATCTGGAACGAAGGTTTTTAATAACCTATTAGAATCCTAACGGGTCTTTAATTAAGCCTTGACTTAGACCGGTTAGTTTTCAAAGGAAGATACGGTTCAAATGCATGATAAGCGAAGACCGGTTTAGAATGTGGTTTTGACCTGACAAGCTTGTATTCTTGTTTAATATGGGTAACTTAAACACACTCTGGATTTTGAGACAAAAATGATATGGTTTGACCCGTTTCGGCTAATATATGCAAACTAGTTACATAAGCCGATCCGAACGCGAAAAGTGCGTAACGAGTAACCAAATGAATCATATGCAAGTTTCCTAAGTTAATATGCTTTAAATATGTTGTGATATCAGTAAGATACCTTTCATTATGCCCAAAACGAGTTTAATCTCAATTTAAGCCCCGTAGGGGTATTTTGGTCATTTTAAAGATTATAAAAGAGTTGGAACAATAATCTGAGTTACAGGTCTGATACAACCAGCAAAAATACTTAATTTACTAAGTTATAACAGTAGGGTATAGCCTATAAGTGAAACTTATTAATTATAACCATACTATACTTCAAAAGGGCATTTTGGTAATTTCACTTAAGCCAAAAAGGTCAAAACTGATATCTGAGGTAAACAACTTTTGCTTACTGTTAAAATATTATAATTTACCTAAAATATCAGTAGGTATCAACCCTTATATGTTTAAAATAGTTTTAGTACATACTATGCGTTAAAAACGCTTAAATAGGCGATTTGGAGCCATTTCCGTGTTCTATATAGAAAGCTGGTATTTTTATTATTCCAAAAGGTTTAAAATAATTTATTTATCATATAAAATCAGTAGCAAAAGGTTTGGGGTCAAAAAGATATGTAAAACTCATTTTATAGCCCAAAAGGGCAAAACCGACAATTAACGAATCAAGCTTATAACTCTAAGTTATGCTCAGCCTAAAATTAATTAAAAATCTTCAAAAATCCCAAAATATTATATTACATCAGTGGGTAAAAAGTTTGACATCAAAAAGTGGGTTTAAATAGGCTATATGCTAATTATGCCGTTTAATCGCTAAAAAGCTTTCTAATTACGCTAATGAGCATAACTCTCAATCTACACCTCAAACTGATGTCAAATTTTGGGTACAAGTTTATAAATCAGTAACTAAGGTTTCTACTCTTTTACATTTTTAAAAATCACGTTTTAAGGTGAAAAGGGCATAATAGTCAACATATAAGCAATTAACGGAATCATGCATATTAATTGGATAACTAATGAACCAAGGTGTATAATCACAGAGGGTTATACTAGCATGTAACCTGGTCCTAAGGAAGCTCTAAGGTATTTCCAAATCATACTAAAACGGGTCAGAACTGAAGTCAAAGCAAAAGTCAAAGTTTCGCGACTTTCGGTTCCGAATCGGGTCTAAACAGAAAATTGTCGGATCAAACAAGCTTAGACCAGTTATTATACTTATTACCAAGTTATATGAGTGATAAAATAGGTTGCATGCCTTCTACATTGTTAATTAGGCGTTAATTCGAAGATTAGTATTCTGTTGACTTTTTCTAATCAACTTTGACCCGACAATTGGTCTAGTTAGAGTGAGAATCAGAGGGTGCCCTTTTAAGGGTTTATTGCCCACATAATTACCAACTTATAACTACCTTCAATTCGACTAATCACTGGACCATTTATGATTAATCGCTAAGTCAAACGCTAATTATGACGGTTTGACTTTTAGGCTAATAACTAAGCAAAACTCAATTAAGGAAGGTCAAGGGTACTTACAGAAGTCCTATGCACGATTTGTGATCCTTAGAAAGTGGCCTTGAGCTCCAGAATTGATCAGAAGTTGAGTGGTGATGGTATGATCAAAGTTGTAACTAATGGCCCTTTATATAGTGCCTTAATCTCACTAGATTGTTGACAAATCAAGCTATAACTGATCATGGATCACCCACAAGTGTCCCTAAGTGCCTAGGAATTATTAGGGGTCGCCCATGGAAGAGGAAAATCGTTTTTAAGTCGGTTACAACGTTTTTAAGAGCCAACAACCAACTTTCTGTCGCTGTGCATGCCTTACGGACCGTAAGGCTTGACCCTTACGGTCCATAAGCTTGTTCCAGAGGGCAAAAGTTGTTGGCCTTTCAAGCTTCGAACGGGTAACTAATGTATTACGATTTTGGACCATTATTTTCAGTATGGGGCCTCTTGTTTGGGTCATGTACAGTTTACACCACCTTGATATGATATAAGGTTTTTCTTGGATCCCTTTGAAAGTGCCGTAAATGAAGGTTGTCATGCATATCCTCGTAGGATTCCACTCTTGTAAATATGAATCAATTATTACTAGTAATTACGGGATTGAATATAAATCAGATGTTTGAAATATATATTAGGGTCTTGGGATTCATACTGAGGTCGTTCAGAGGTATAAATTAACATGACGACACTTTTAAATCCTGCCATACATCTTTAATTGGATCCGGGTTTATAATACTTTTGTCTTACATGACACGTGTCGTTATTCTATTGAACACGAATTTTCAAGGTGTTACATCCTCACCCCCTGAAAAGAAATCTCGACCTCGAGATTTGCTAAAGTAAGGGAAGTACCTTCTGTCTTATATTGGGCTTAATCTCTATAGTATATCTGGAGCTTTTCCAATCTCCCCAGTTAACTTTTATAATGGGTACATGTATCCTTTCGAAGCTTCTAATCCTGTCGATCCTTAATCGACACAGGTTGCTCATCATATCATAAATCTGCATATCGTCATGTGATAGTGCTTCTTGGCTTATTGGCGAAACACATCCTTCAGTCACTAGTGTGCAATGTATTGCGAGCTCCGCCAAGCTCCTTAAATAGGTTTTAGCTTATAAGCTACTTGATCTTGATACATTCGATTTCCTTCGAATGATTCTTATATATTCAGAGCTTAACTAGCCTGATAATTTAACAATTTGGCGCACCCTTCCTGGGTGATATCTTTGGTTGAACCTTATTCTTCAACAAGAATTTAGGAGGTTTGCTATTTTCATAAATCCTTGATTTTCTGCCGAATACTGGCATCTTATAGATGATTATGAATTTGCATGATCTTATTTGTTGTTTCCAAGGCAACTTTCAGATCCTGATAAATGGACTTCCCGACGTCTCATCCATCAAACGGATGTTTTGATATTTTATCTATACAAGGTCTCCAAAGGAGCAGCCTTGATACTTATATAACAACTATTATTGAAAAGCTTATTTTAAGGTGAGATGGTTAATCCAACCACTGCTCGAAACTAATCTTAAGGAATAGCTAATCCTTGTCGTTAGTCGAATAAATCGACGATCCTGGGCAGCTGATGGCAAATTCTTAATTGTTGCCTAAATAGGGTTGCGGTAATTAATGCATAAGCAAAATGAACCGTCTTTCTTAATTAACAATACTGAATTCTTAGAATATTGAGTTAGGCTTTATGAATCTATATCTTAAAACTTACTTAATCAGGGTTTCCGATTCTTCCAATAATGATACTAGCTGTCTTGGAGATTTCATAATGATGCAGCCCTAAATGGGATATAAATCTTAACTCTACTTGCCTCTCGGGAGGTAAACAGGGTAGTCTTAGTAGAAGATCATCAAGATACAAGGAGGTTATAGAGATTTTCCAAATCTCAGGCTCCAGTTCATCCATCCTCGCTTGTGTCAAATGAGTGACACATTTATGTTACAATTCCTCGAATTCCTTAATCGAGAACATTTACTTGGACAATTCTATTTTTAGATATCTTCTTTGAATACCATTAGCTGACTTTAATACCGTGTGACCATTGGAATATCTTTGTGGTTCCATGCATTAAACCTCCATACTGATCAGGCATGGAAGAAATCTATGGAACAGATTAAGATACACCAATCCTCATATGGCGCTTTTGTCATACCATCTGGTATTCGTAGTCGATAGAGATTAAGAGATATCAATTACTTATGATGATGCACTTCTTCTGAAGAGAGGGTATACTAGAATTTTATGACTGAAGATTTTTGACAGGAGCAGAAGAAATGGTTCTTATGATATTTGCCTGTAAGTTTTACCTTACGCTTAATATCTAGGGTTCTCATGGAAGACTTTAAGGGTTTGTTATACCCACCATCTATGAAGGATTGATTGGTATCCGAAACAAAGCAGAACTCTTAGCGTTCATTCTACTTCGTATTTTATGCTTAAGGTTCTAATAGGCAGATTTAATAACTTACAAAATTTATCCACAAATGACTTATCTGCACCTGAATCAAACAATACCCCTGCATATACATCATGGATAAGGACGTACCGGTTATAACATTGTCATCTTGTATGGCCTCTTTTGCATCCATCTGAGAGGCCTTAGCGTCAGTCTTCTTATCTCCTTTAAGCTTCTTCGCATACTTTGGGCAATTGGATTTGATATGCCCTTTCTCGTTACAGTTGTAACAAGTCGCATCTCCTATCTTCTGGCATTCCAATGTTTTATGCTCATTAGATTTGCAGATCCCACAAGCCCTAGGCTGCGATTGGGATTTTGATTCGAACCTGCATTTCCCATAATGGCGCTTCTTGCAGGTCTTGCATACAGGTTTCTGGTTAGACTTTTGTTTGTTCTTCTTTTTAGAGCTCTGGGAGTCATCTTCCTCCATTTTACTTTTTAGTCCACCTTTTACATTAGAGGCCTGAACGAGATCCTCCTTATGAGTGAGGAAATGTGGTCCTAGATAAAATTTGGAGCGAGTAGCATGGGGCTCCTTGAACTTTTTCACAGCCTTCTTCACAGCTTTTCCAACAGCTGCGTCTATCATAGTCTGAAGAACATCTTTGGAAATTCTAAGGTTCACAATTGTAGCATCATTGGCATGTGTCGTATCATCCATAACACGATCAACGGCTGTCTTATCTGAGTTTTCCATACTCGATATTGGTTCCTAACACCAATAAAATAATTTCTTACTTGCAATCCAACAATTGCTATTCATCATCCTGATGGCCTTAACATATACTAACCATGGTATCAATAAACCATACAGGCTAATATAGCACGAACATTCTTAATGGATGTTATTCAATATATATTTATTATGTTTAGCCTAGGTCACGAAAGACCATCAATGGCATTTATGGTTTTGGACCTAATCCATCATCTTTTTGACAGGGGATCAAAATGTCACATCTGTCTTTATTATATTGATGAATTTGGATAGCTTGAAAGCTTGTCATAAGGGTATCAGAAAAGAGTGATTCCTAATAGATATAAAATATCAATCTACGATTTGTCGGAGCATTTTCTAAAGTATCATCGGCCAATTTCTACCTCGCTTTAAATGACCAGGGTCCTAATCAGGCGGAGACGACGGTTCTCAACATTTATCAATCATTATAGAATCATATATGCCATCATCAAATAAAGTTCTACATAAACTGCTTGATAAGGAAAGGTACCTGCTATATAGTTATCACTCTGCACCATCTCCTGGGCGTTTATCTGGAAGACTCATGCGTTTGTTTTCTTGGCCTGTTCGGGCTTCTTCTGATTCCTAGGGCAGTTGGTCTTGATATGCCCATTCTCGTTGCAACCATAACAGGTTGCGTCTTACATCTTCTTGCAATCCAAGGTTTTATGTTCCTTAGACTTGAAAATCCCACAAGGTAGAGGCTGAGATTCAAATCTGCATTTCCCGAGGTGGTATTTCCGACAGGTTTTGCACCTGGTCTTCTCACCCGACTGCTGGCTGTCCTTCTTAAACCCGGAACTCTTCTTATCCTCAGAGTTCCTCTTTGTCTTCCTATCGAAGCGATGAGAATTCTCATCCTCCCTTTTACGCTTTCCATCTTCAGAGGCTTTGGCAGCCTTGTTTCTGACTACATCGAGTGTAAGAGATAGCGACAGGTCTGCCGCTGACCTGAATGTAGTAGGTTTCGATGCTTTCATACTTGCCTTTATTTATGGGGCTAGACCCCCAATAAAGCGAGCTATTCGCTTTGGCTCCGGTGTGATCAAGTAAGGAACCAATCGAGACATGGTATTGAAACTTGTAAGGTATGCTTGACAATCTAAGTCCTTCATGACCAATGCCAAGAAATCAGTTTCAATTTTCTCAACTTCATGTTGAGGACAGTAATTTTCCTTGATAAGGGCAGCAAACTGCTCCCATGTTAGATTATACAACGGGATTTTCCCAGTAGCCTGGATTAGCGACTTCCACCAAGCTAGAGCTTCTCCTTTAAAAGATTGTGAAACAAACTTCACAATGTCTTGCTCTGCACATCCGCTAATATCCACAACAGTATCCATCTCATCGAGCCACGTCATGCAGTCGATGGCTCCCTTTTCTCCTGTGAAGTCTCTGGGCTTGCAGGAGACGAAAGATTTATATGAACAGGTTTTAACATGTGGCTCTTGATTAAGCACAACCTGTCCAGATGGAACACTCCTCTGATTTGACGAGTTATGAACATCGTCCTCCTTTGAAGCATGTGATTTAGAAGGGGGCTTACAACGAGCCACAGATAGAGTCTTAGAGTGTGTACCACTAGATTCATCATACTGTCTATCGAGAGCTCGTGTAACGGCATCATCTATTAATGCCTGCAGTTCCGCACCAGTTATATTAACTCTGGTAGCATCATCATTTTCCCTCAGGTGGCTGTTGACCTCATCTGATCCAGCCATGTAGTTTGATGGCTACATAAATATTGACGATGATTCGTTCAGAGGTTATTATGGATTCATCATTTTTGACGATTCATCAACCATGGTAATATAAACCATATTGGTTAAATTGTTAGTTATATTTAGTTAGTATATTTTTTTTTCATTATAATTTATCCTAGTTATAAAACATTAAGGATATTAAGGTGGCGCAAAGGGCCTAGTCACAAGGACAGTTTTAAATTTACAAGCCATGATTTCAGAGAATCGAGGCATTAAGGTTTGAACATATTTCATTACCTTTTCTTGACAGAGAGTCAAAGACTACTAATGTCTTTAGTCTCAGAGGACGCTAATTATAGCCCGTAGGCACTTCATCCTTAAGGGATGATTATTTCAAATAAGGGAATTTAGATTAACCCATTTAAGAATGACTTATGTGATTTTATCGTACCACATTTTGTCAAGCATGTTAATATGCTTTCAGATATTTAACAAGGGTTTGAATCTTTTGAATAAGTTTTACCATCTTGGCCATGTCTGCAATGACATTTAGGCTAGGTTTTACCCTTTAGACTCTTTTTAATATTTAGCGCAGAACAATCCTAAATTGAAATGTTAACAAGGATCTGAATCTAATTGTGGAACTACCATGTGGGCAATAAACCCTTAAAAGGGCACCCTCTGATTCTCAATCTAAGAAGGTCAATTGTCGGGCCAAACTTGATCTTAAAAAGTCAACAGGAAGCAATTTTGAAAATAAACACATAATTAGCAATGTAGGAGCTATACGACCTGTTTTGTCATTAATATAACTTGCTAATTAATGTAAGAATATGTCTAAACATGTTCAACTCGACTATTTTCATTTTAAGCTCGGTTCGGGACTGAAAGTCGCAAAAGTAGACTTTTGCTTTGACTTTCCGTTCTGACCCATTAGAGCATAGTTTTGTCACACCCCGATATTTCCACGTATTACCGGTGGGCCCGGTGGGGAGTATCATGACGTAGTTGATATCATCATAGTCAAACAACACAATATATAAATGCACAGCGGAAGCAAAAGATAAATATATTACAATCCAAATATAAAGTAATATCAAAGTATTACAACGGAAAGTAAAGGATCCACAGACGGATCTTAAAGCATAAACATTGTTCAACAGACTTTAGACGCCTAGAACTTGCAAGATTCCTTATTAACGCCCTAAGCTTCCAGCCAATTACGTTCAGTACCTGTCACTTAACCTTTTTGGAAAATACGTCAGTTTACACTGGTAAATACAATTAACCGACTCATTTTAATAAGAGTTTAAGAAAATTGATTTAGATGCACCAGGCACAAAAATATCTTTTATAACTTGGGATAATTATATAAAAGTAATCTTGTATACAGATTTACATGTTCGTTATACGTTCAGGGCCCGATGTAGAAACCGAGTCAAGATTAACAGACACGCCACAAGTATAAGCCCACAAGAGAGTGAGATATCGTTTCCCTTTAAGCAACTTTCAGTGTATGCCTATACCCCATGCTTAAGACGTGGCCATTTTATAATACAATGATGTCAAGGATATCCGGGACATGGTCATTAACCCCTAAAGGCTTTTATTTCAAACAATACAGATTAACGCGGGTTACCTCAATAATTTAATCACAATACGACTAAACATTCAATACCCGACCAAGCGGTATTATTATAATACCGTATCCCAAGCCCGTATAGGGAAAATAAGTTAAGAGTATTTACCTGAGCTAAATATAAATTCAATCCCAGCCGTATATCAATTCAGCAAGTACAAGTAGCTTTTACTGGGCTCCTAATCTGGAACGAAGGTTTTTAATAACCTATTAGAATCCTAACGGGTCTTTAATTAAGCCTTGACTTAGACCGGTTAGTTTTCAAAGGAAGATACGGTTCAAACGCATGATAAGCGAAGACCGGTTTAGAATGTGGTTTTGACCAGACAAGCTTGTATGCTTGTTTAATATGGGTAACTTAAACACACTCTGGATTTTGAGACAAAAATGATATGGTTTGACCCGTTTCGGCTAATATATGCAAACTAGTTACACAAGCCGATCCGAACGCGAAAAGTGCGTAACGAGTAACCAAATGAATCATATGCAAGTTTCCTAAGTTAATATGCTTTAAATATGTTGTGATATCAGTAAGATACCTTTCATTATGCCCAAAACGAGTTTAATCTCAATTTAAGCCCCGTAGGGGTATTTTGGTCATTTTAAAGGTTATAAAAGAGTTGGAACAATAATCTGAGTTACAGGTCTGATACAACCAGCAAAAATACTTAATTTACTAAGTTATAACAATAGGGTATAGCCTGTAAGTGAAACTTATTAATTATAACCATAATATGCTTCAAAAGGGCATTTTGGTAATTTCACTTAAGCCAAAAAGGTCAAAACTGATATCTGAGTTAAACAACTTTTGCTTACAGTTAAAATATTATAATTTACCTAAAATATCAGTAGGTATCAACCCTTATATGTTTAAAATAGTTTTAGTACATACTATGCGTTAAAAACGCTTAAATAGGCGATTTGGAGCCATTTCCGGGTTCTATATAGAAAGCTAATATTTTTATTATTCCAGAAGGTTTAAAATAATTTATTTATCATAAAAATCAGTAGCAAAATGTTTGGGGTTAAAAAGATACGTAAAACTCATTTTATAGCCCAAAAGGGCAAAACCGACAATTACCGAATCAAGCTTATAACTCTAAGTTATGCTCAGCCTAAAATTAATTAAAAATCTTCAAAAATCCCAAAATATTATATTACATCATTGGGTAAAAATTTTGATGTCAAAAAGTGGGTTTAAATAGGCTATATGCTAATTATGCCGTTTAATCGCTAAAAAGCTTTCTAATTACGCTAATGAGCATAACTCTCAATCTACACCTCAAATTGATGTCAAATTTTGGGTACAAGTTTATAAATCAGTAACTAAGGTTTCTACTCTTTTACATTTTTAAAAATCACGTTTTAAGGTGAAAAGGGCATAATAGTCAACATATAAGCAATTAACGGAATCATGCATATTAATTGGATAACTAATGAACCAAGGTGTATAATCACAGAGGGTTATACTAGCATGTAACCTGGTCCTAAGGAAGCTCTAATGCATTTCCAAATCATACTAAAATGGGTCAGAACTGAAGTCAAAGCAAAAGTCAAAGTTTTGCGACTTTCGGTTTCGAATCGGGTCTAAACAGAAAATTGTCGGATCAAACAAGCTTAGACCAGTTATTATACTTATTACCAAGTTATATGAGTGATAAAATAGGTTACATGCCTTCTACATTGTTAATTAGGCGTTAATTCAAAGATTAGTATTCTGTTGACTTTTTCTAATCAACTTTGACCCGACAATTGGTCTAGTTAGAGTGAGAATCAGAGGGTGCCCTTTTAAGGGTTTATTACCCACATAATTACCAACTTATAACTACCTTCAATTTGACTAATCACTGGACCATTTATGATTAATCGCTAAGTCAAACGCTAATTACGACGGTTTGACTTTTAGGCTAATAACTAAGCAAAACTCAATTAAGGAAGGTCAAGGGTACTTACAGAAGTCCTATGCACGATTTGTGATCCTTAGAAAGTGGCCTTGAGCTCCAGAATTGATCACAAGTTGAGTGGTGATGGTATGATCAAAGTTATAACTAATGGCCCTTTATATAGTGCCTTAATCTCACTAGATTGTTGACAAATCATGCTATAAGTGATCATGGATCACCCACAAGTGTCCCTAAGTGCCTAGGAATTATTAGGGGTCGCCCATGGACGAGGAAAATCGTTTTTAAGTCAGTTACAACGTTTTTAACAGCCAACAGCCAACTTTCTGTCGCTGTGCATGCCTTACGGACCGTAAGGCTTGACCCTTACGGTCCGTAAGCTTGTTCCAGAGGGCAAAAGTTGTTGGCCTTTCAAGCTTCGAACGGGTAACTAATGTATTACGATTTTGGACCATTATTTTCAGTATGGGGCCTCTTGTTTGGGTCATGTACAGTTTACACCACCTTGATATGATATAAGGTTTTTCTTGGATCCCTTTGAAAGTGCCGCAAATGAAGGTTGTCGTGCATATCCTCGTAGGATTCCACTCTTGTAAATATGAATCAATTATTACTAGTAATTACCGGATTGAATATAAATCAGATGTTTGAAATATATATTAGGGTCTTGGGATTCATACTGAGGTCGTTCAGAGGTATAAATTAACATGACGACACTTTTAAATCCTGCAATACATCTTTAATTGGATCCGGGTTTATAATACTTTTGTCTTACATGACACGTGTCGTTATTCTATTGAACACGAATTTTCGAGGTGTTACAAGTTTAGAAATGCCTTAGAGCTTTATTAGGACCAGGTTTCATATAAGTATAACCCTCTGTGATTATACAACTTGGTTCATTAGTTATCCGATTCATATGCATATTTCCGTTAAATGCCTAAATGTTGACTATTATGCCCATTTGACCTTAAAACGAGAATTTTGGAAATGTGAGAGGATAATAATCTTTGTTACTGATTTATAAACATGTCCCTAAAATTCACATCAGTTTGAGGTCTAGATTAGGAGTTATGCTCAATAGCGTAATTAGAAAGCCTTTTATTAATTAAACGACATAATTAGCGTAAAGCCTATCTAAACCCAATTTTTGACACCAAACCTCTTACCCACTGATGTAATATAATATTTTGGGATTTTTGAAGATTTTTAATTATTTTTAAACTGATCATAACATAGGGTTATTACCTTAATTCGGTAATTGCCGATTATACCCTTTTCGTCTATAAAATGAGTTTTACTAATCCTTTTGATACCAAACCTTTTTCCACTGATCCAATATGTTAAATAAAATATTTTGAGCCTTCCCGAATAATAAAAATATCAGCCTTCCTTTGAAAACCCGGAAATGGCTCCAAATCGCCTTTTTAAGCGTTTTTAACGCATAGTGTGTATCAAGACCATTTTATACATATAACACTTGATACCCTACTGTTATAACTTACTAAATTAAGTATTTTACTGATTACATCAGACCTGAAACTCAGATTTATATTTAAACTCTTTTATGACCTTTAAAATGACCAAAATACCCCTACGGGGCGTAATTTAAGTTTAAATCCGTTTCAGGCATAATAGAAGATATATTACTGTTGTCACAACATATTAAGGGCATGTTAACCTAGGAAACTTATGTATGACTCATTTGGTTATCCGTTACGCACTTTTCGCGTTCGGATCGGCTTATGTAACTAGTTTGCATATATTAGCCGAAACGGGTCAAACCATATCGTTTTCACCTTAAAATCCAGAATGTGTTCAAGTTACCCATATTAAACAAGCATACAAGCTTGTCGGGTCAAAAACACATTCTAAACCGGTCTTCGCTTTATCATGCGTTTGAACCGAGTCTTCCTTTTGAAAACTAATCGGTCTAAGTCTAAGCTTAATTAAAGACCCTTTAGGATTATAATAGGTTATTAAAAACCTTCGTTCCAGATTAGGAGCCCAGTAAAAGCTACGTGCACTTGCTGTATTTGATTAATACTTTGCTCAGGTAAATACTCTTAACTTATTTTCCCTATACGGGCTTGGGATACGGTATTATAAAAATACCGCTTGGTCGGGTATGTAGTCATTTAAATCGTATTATGATTTGTGTATTTACATAACCCGTTTTATTCTGTATTATTTGGTGTATGGCCTTTGGGGGTTAAATGACCATGTCCTGGATATCCTTGGCATCATTCAAAGAAATGGCCACGACCTAAGCACGGGGTGTAGGCGTACACCTGACAGATGCATTATGTAAAAACTGGTAATCCACTTAGAGGAAATAATCCTTGTGGGCATTATACCTGTGGCGTGTCAGTTAATCTAGTCCGGCCCTACAAACCGGCCCTGATGGACGACAAATAAGTAAAACTGTATACAAGATTATATACAAATAATTCTCCCAAGATATAAAGATATATTTGCCGAAGCGCATTCAAATCAATTTTTAAACTCTTTTTTTAAAATGAGTCAGTTAAGTTGTATTTACCAGTGTAAACTGACGTATTTTCCAAAAAGGTTAAGTGCAGGTACTATACGTAATAGGCTGGCTACTCCAGGCGTCAATAATCAAGTCTCGCAAGCTCTAGATGTCAAAGTCTGTTGAACAGTTTTCCTTTTTATTTTCGATCCGCCTGTGGATCCCTTACTTTCCGTTTGTAATACTTTGATATCACTTTATATCGGATTGTAATATATTTATCTTTTGCTTCCGCTGTGCATTTATAATTTGTGTTGTTTGACTATGATGATATCAACTACGTCACGATACTCCCCACCGGGCCCACCGGTAATACGTGGAAATATCAGGGTGTGACAGGTTGGTATCAGAGCCAACACTGAGTGAATTAAACACTAGCTTTTTTTGTGTTTGATCTCAGTTACACAGTTGCACATTCTCGAGTCTAGACAAAGAACATAGGACTAATCCTAATTCGTTTATTTTGTCTTCTATTTGTTTCCTTTGTTATTTTCTGATTAGCCCCTGCATGGGCAAGTCTTTTCAGTTAGAAGTCCCGTTTAGGGTAACCATGCACTTGTTAAAATTTTAATGGAACGGTTAGATTTAAAATATCATTCCTTTAATAAGATCTACCATTATAATAAAATGGCAAAAATCTAAAAAGGACAAGACCTAGCTCGTATGTCATCTTAAGACCGGGCCAAGATGGTAGTTCCTCAATTAGATTCAGATCCTTGTTAACATCTCAATTTAGGATTGTTCTGCGTTGATTATTAAAAAGAATCTTAAAGGTAAAACCTAGCCTAAATGTCGTTGCAGACATGGCCAAGATGGTAAAAACCTATTCAAAAGATTCAAATCTTTGTTAACATCTGAAGACATGTTAACATTGGTGGCAAAAATGTGATTCGATAAAATCGCATAAGTCATCCTTAAATTGGATTACTCCAATTTTCCTTATTAAAATAATCATCCCTTAAGGATGAAAGTACCCACGGGCTATAATTAATGTCCTCTGAGACTAAAGACAGTGGTAGCCTACAACTCCCTGTCAAAGGAAAGGTAATGAACTTTGATTCAAACCTTAATGCCTCGATTCCATAAAACCTGGGCTTATAAATTAAACTTGTCTACGTGACTAGGCCTTTTGTGCCACTAATAACACTGTTATTGTTTTTATAATTAGGATAAATTATAATAAAAATCCTAAATAAATATGATTAACAAATTAACCAAATATGGTCTGTGTTTACCATGGTTAATGAATTGCCATAAAAGACAATCCCATAATAAACTCCCAAATAAATTATTGTCAATATCTTATGTAACAGTTCAAACTACATGGCTGACTCGGATGAGATCAATAGTCACCCAATGGAGGATCATGATAATACCCGAATTAACATAGCGGGTGCAGAACTGCAAGCATTAATAGACAATGCTGTTACAAAAGCTATAGAGAGGCAGTATAATGAATCTAACGGGACTCGAAGTAGGACCCTATCCGCACCGCATTCCAAGCCTAAGACTCATTCAGAGGCTCACAACAAGCCGCCCTCTAAGGAAGATGAGCCAAAGAAAGATGATGATCGACATTCCTCAAACCAAAACAGTGTTCCATCTAAAAAGATAGTGTTTGATGATAAACCACGTACCAAGTCCTGTACCTATAAGTACTTTGTTACCTGCAAACCCCGGGATTTCACTGGGGAAAAAGGGGCAATTGATTGCATGACTTGGTTGGATGAAATGGACACCGTGGTTGATATCAGCGGTTGTGTTGAAAGGGATGTAGTGAAGTATGTATCCCAATCATTCAAGGGAGAGGCACTAGCATGGTGGAAGTCTCTCATTCAAGCTGCGGGGAAGATTCCACTCTACAATCTGACATGGGATCAGTTTGTTGCTCTCATTAAGGAGAATTATTGCCCGCAGCATGAGGTCGAAAGGATTGAATCAGATTTCTTATCATTGGTGATGAAGAATCTGGATTGCCAAGCTTACCTCACCAGTTTCAACACCCTGTCTAGGCTAGTTCCGTATCTGATAACACCGGAACCCAAGCGAATTGCTCGCTTCATTGGGGGTTTGGCCCCAAAGATAAAAGCCAGTGTTAAGGCATCTAGACCTGCTACGTTTAGGTCAGCAGCTGATCTAGCTCTGTCTCTTACCTTGGATGCAGTCAGGCTAAGATCGCTCAAGAATTCTGAAGAAAGTAAGAGAAAGCGTGAGGATGATAACTCACGAAGATATGAGAAAAAGCACAAAGGTAATACGGACCATAAGAAGGAATCTGGGTCTAACAAAGGTAATCAGCAGGCAGAGGAAAAGCCAAAGTGCACGACTTGCCAAAAACGCCACTTTGGAAAATGCAGGCTTGAGGCCAAGTTTGAATCAGGATCACCTGCATGTGGGTTATGCAAGTCTAAAGAGCACAAGACGATAGTGTGCAAGAAGATAAAAGACGCAACATGCTACAATTGCAATGAGAAAGGGCACATCAAGACCAACTGTCCTAAATACGCCAAGAAGCCTGAAGAGGTCAAGAAGACCAATGCAAGGGTCTTCCGGATGGATGCAAAGGAAGCTGTTCAGGACGATAATGTGATCACAGGTACCTTCCTCATAAATGATGTTTATGCAAGAGTGCTATTTGATTCAGGAGCGGATAAGTCGTTTGTAGATAATAAGTTTTGTAAGTTGCTGAATTTACCTGTTAAAACCCTAAGTGTGAAATATGAGGTGGAATTAGCCGATGGTACCTTAGAAACCGCCTCAATCATGTTAGATGGATGTTTCATATCCATTAGGAACCACTCTTTTCCGTTATCCTTACTTCCTTTGAAGTTAGCCAGTTTTGACATAGTTATAGGCATGGATTGGTTATCTCGTAACCAAGCCCAGATTGTGTGCAATAAGAAGCAAGTGGTGATCAAGACTCCGTCGGGTGAGCCAATTACCATTCAGGGAGATACCCAGTATGGACTGCCTGAGCAAGTGTCTATGCTCAAGGCATCTAGATGTGTGAAGAAGGGTTGTTTCATTTATATGGCACAGGTAACTATTGATGAGCAGAAGCCTAAGGTTGAAGATATTTCCGTCATTTCTGAATACCCTGAAGTTTTTCCTGAAGAACTACCTGGTTTACCACCAGATAGGCAAGTAGAATTCAAAATTGACATCATCCCCGGAGCAGCACCTGTTGCGAGAGCACCTTATAGGTTGGCACCAACAGAGATGAAGGAATTGAGGACGCAGCTAGATGATTTGCTAGCCAAAGGTTTCATTAGACCTAGTTCGTCTCCTTGGGGAGCGCCAATCCTATTTGTCAAAAAGTAGGATCGGTCGATGCGTCTGTGCATCGATTACCGTGAGCTTAATAAGGTCACTATCAAGAATAGATATCCTTTGCCCAGGATCGATGATCTGTTCGATCAATTACAAGGGGCAAGCTACTTTTCTAAGATTGATTTGAGGTCAGGCTATCATCAACTGAAGGTTAAAGATGAAGATGTACACAAGACTGCATTTAGGACTCGTTATGGTCATTACGAGTTCCTAGTGATGCCTTTTGGGCTCACTAATGCACCAGCGACATTCATGGATCTCATGAACCGTGTCTGCAAGCCATACTTGGACAAATTTGTTATCGTCTTCATTAACGGCATTCTGATTTATTCAAAGAATCAGGCCGACCATGAGAAGCATCTTCGACGTATTCTTTCACTACTTCAGCAGGAGAAGCTTTATGCCAAATTTTCTAAGTGTGAATTCTGGCTTCGTGAAGTCCAATTCCTTGGACATGTTGTTAGTGAGCGTGGTATCCAAGTAGATCCCACTAAGGTCGAAGTTGTCATGAATTGGCAAGAGCCAAAGACGCCTACGGAGATTCGTAGTTTTCTAGGTTTAGCCGGATATTATAGGCGATTTATTGAAAACTTCTCAAGGATTGCTGCACCCCTAACTTCCTTGACGCGTAAGAATATTAAGTTTTATTGGGGTCCTAAACAGCAGGAATCCTTTGACATCCTTAAGCAAAAGTTGAGCAATGCTCCAGTATTGACATTGCCTGATGGAATAGATGAATTTGTAGTATATTGTGATGCATCACACACCGGGATGGGATGTGTGCTTATGCAGAAAGGCAAAGTTATTGCCTATGCTTCACGTCAGTTAAAGGTGCATGAAAAGAATTACACCACCCATGACTTGGAATTGGGTGCCGTTGTATTTGCACTAAAACTTTGGAGGCACTACTTGTATGGTACTAAGTGTGTGATCTACTCTGATCACAAGAGCCTTCAACATTTGTTTAATCAGAAGGATTTGAACATGAGGCAACGACGTTGGATGGAAACTTTGAATGATTATGATTGTGAGATAAGATACCATCCTGGCAAGGCGAATGTAGTCGCCGATGCCTTAAGTCGAAAGGAAAGAGTGAAGCCTATAAGAATCAATGCCAAGAACATTGAGATAAAGAATGGTTTGAATGAAAGGTTGTTAGCTGCGCAGAAGGAAGCTGCGCTAGAAGCTAACTATCCTGATGAAAAGCTAGGAGTAACTGAAGAACAATTATCCTATGGCAAGGACGAAATTCTGAGATTAAATGGACGAATATGGGTTCCGCTTTATGGAGGACTTCGGGATGTTATCCTCCAGGAAGCCCACAGTTCTAAATACTCCGTTCATCCTGGAGCTGACAAGATGTACCAGGATCTGAAAGCAAATTTTTGGTGGATAGGCTTGAAAAAGTTTATAGCTGCCTATGTAGCTAAATGTTTAACGTGTGCGTAAGTCAAAGCTGAACATCAAAAGCCGTCAGGTTTGCTACAACAGCCTGAACTTCCCACATGGAAGTGGGAGATGGTGACAATGGATTTCATCACTGTAGGTCCCTTCTCGGAGGATGACGAACCTAAACCTTGTTATACTAACCCACTAGCAAGTGCGGAATCCAAGATAGTGAGCAAACCGGGATGAAACAAGCACAAACACAAACACACAAAGATTCACCGATTAACACCACTTGTATTAATGCGAATGAAAGGTTTCGGTTACAAGCACAATGTTTACAAATCAGTTTTGCAAACCCTCTAGTGTGTGTGTGTTCCTGGACAGAATGCTCTCAAGTGAGTGTGTGTGTATCTGTCTTCCAAGTCTCTCAAGTCATACTTTGAACACACAATACATGGGTATATATATACCCAGCATTGGTTGTCTGTCCGAAGGATTCGATAGATGGTCGAAGGATCATCTATCGATGTCAAAGCCATCGAAGGATTCACAAGCACCTCGAAGGATGGTGTATCCTTCGAGGTCTATTAGTTTCCATCGAAGCATATCTTTCGTGGGCATCGAAGGATTTACACTATCCTTCGATGCCTTATCCTTCGACATAGACAACCATATTTCTAACAGATTGGTCAAGTCAAACCAGGAGGACGGTTGACTTGGTCAACTTACAGGACTGACAAGGACATCGTTTACATCGTGACCGAAAACAGACAAAGTACAGACACAAGCAGCCTTGTCTTGATCTTCGTGTCTTCGAGTCGAGACCAAGTCGAACCGAGCTGAGTTGAACCGAGCCGAGTCGTGTCCACAAAATATGCATCAACAAACTCCCCCTTGGACGCTACTCGTGAGGTTCAACGCTATTCGTGAGATTCAACTTCGATGTCTTCAAGTCTTCAAGGCCGAGTCGAACCGAGCCGAGTCTCGTCCACACAAAGTGCATCAACAAACTCCCCCTTGGACGCTACTCGTGATGGTTCGTCTTCTGTGACTTTCATGTCGGAGGATCTTCAAAGTCTTCACGCGTCGTAAGTAGAAAGTGTATTAACAAACTCCCCATTTAACTTAGGTAGTGTGTCAATAAACTCCCCCTTAGATTGAACTCTCCATTGAGTCATGCTCGTGAATCTTTTGACTTGTCAATTCTTCAGATCCTTGTGGTGTTGATGAAGTGTCAGCGGCAACTCGATCACTTTATCCTTTGAGTGCCTCCACTTCGTGTCTTCATTCCGAAGCTTGTCATCGGACATGTTCTCCTCGCCTTTAGCATCTGCACATGCAAGAAAGCTAAACGCATAATGAGAACAACCGCTTGGAATATAGTTAACATTTAAACAAATGACACATATGAGATCAAATCTCAATCAAACACCTACCGACAATATTTTGAAAGTTTAGAAAAGGTACAATTTTAATCCTTTAACTTTCAAAACTTGTTAACTTCGACAGTTTATGAAGATGCAATTGATTTCCGGCTTACGATCAGGATTTTGGGTAGGATAGACTCGAGTTCCAACATCAGTCAATCAAAAATAAACTAGAAGCAAAATCTTTTTGGATTTTATAAAGTTTATATTTAAAACACACCTAAAATCTTTTTGGAATTTTTCATTTTTCAAACGTAAAGACGGAAAACAATAAATAAATATATACAAGTTGCATAAACTGAAAACAGTAAATAAATATCTACAGACATTCTTTTTGCGAGTTTCGAGGGTAAGAGAATCATATCAGTGTACGGTCACGCCAAAACGCTCTTGATGTTCAATTAGTTAACATTAAGATAAGCATCCTATAACAATTATCGGTATTGTTGTCCACTTAAACTCAACTTATCATTTGTAATCATGGCGAGGGGATACGTTAAGGTATAATTTATACTTACCGACCGGTGTTCATCCACATCACGACACATTCCCGTATCAAGGTATGCACAAGGGTTCATCTTACCGGTGAGTATACCGATTATCATCTGTTTGACCGTATATGATGTGAGATTCTCACTTATTTTGATTTGAAAACAAGCCCTATGTGATATAATCACTTATTGATGAGGAACTTGATTTTCAGATGCATGAAGGGCACAGGAGCAAGTCCGTGAACAGGTCAGTACTTTCGTACAGCAGAGAGACGAACTTGACTCCCGGAAAAATGTGATATTTTATCACTTATTTGATTGGACATGTGATTGTTGATCACTTATTGAGGTCGAATGCAGTATGAGATATGTACACGTATGTATGGTATCATGGAAGAACTTAGACTTTGTCTTTTATAGAAGCAACCATGATACCCAGATGATAAACAGCATAAACCCCAAATATCTCAGAACCTCGGCAATCTCTCAAACGAAATTTCGGTACTAAGACCATATGCCAATGAATGGTTCCCACCCAGTCTTCAGTCGATTTAAATTTCTATCACCCTGCACACTTTAAAATGATTGTGAGCCTACCGATACATCTTATATAGAGCTGCTTGTCATTTTTCATTTAAGGTTTAAAGAGGTTTGGACAGACCACTGATGTACTATCATTTTCTCTTTTTCTCGCCAGGAAACTCATTTTTGTTTTATCTATTGTTTTTGTGCTTTTGAAATTTTTCGATGTTTTTGGATTTTTCAAATTTTGGATTTACTCCCCCTAAAATCAAAACACAAAGGTATTTACAAAAATGACTTTCCGATGTTGGTTAACTCGTGTTTTACCTCAATGCCGTTTACCAAAATTAATTTTTAATCTGAAAAGATTTATCGAATTTTGGAAAAATCAGTTGGCATGTCGGTTAGCGGTGCTGACCATGACAACATTGTCTGGCCAAAGAGTGCTGCGAGAGGATAACAATTTATAAAGCAGCTTAAATATCGACAAGTAAAGGAGAGATTAGAAATTTTAAAACCGTATCCTGCAACTGCTTCGTGCATTGCAAGGAATCTGAGTGCTCTCCCAAACTGGATATCCACCCGGTGTGGATTTCAAAGTCGATTCTTTGTAGCTACTGAGAAGTCTCTTGACAGCAACAAGATCATAAACCTTTGGGTCCGGCTGGTCTTCCACATTTCACCAGCGAAGGTCTTTGTCTTTCTCTTTCAGAAGTAGTGTGCGGTTGTTCATCCCATGCCAAGGCATCCGCACACCCGGTTGGTTTGTTCAACAAACACATTTTCTTCAATCACACCGCGAAGAAATGTACACTGCACGTTTATCTTGTTGATTTTGAACTTCAAACGTGCTGCAGGTGCGTACATTTTGATTTGAATCTACCCTGGGAAACCCGATCACAGCTTGATTGTTAAAGGCTTTGCATTTTTGTCGAAGCTTTTCAAACTCTTTCAACAAACAACTCTGTTCTCTTTCCATTTTCTCTCCATCAAAGGCAACAATTTCTTCTGTCGCCTATTTTGTGCATGGACACTCCACTATCAACAATCTTACGACTATCGAAAGTTCCTCCTGGAATATCCTACACACTCATTCAAAGATTAGACGGAGAGGGGGACCCAAGCCTTTGTGGACTTGGGTCGTCCTTGATCATCAAGGAAGGTGATCTCAATCTCCTGATGATTAGGAAAAAGAACCTGCGGTGCTCCCCCTGATTGAATTACCTGTTTTGGTCGCCAAGCTGTTTGTTCTTTACCAGTATTTGTATTATTTGTTTTTGCATTTACTGGTTTTGCCGTTTTAGGTTTTGCTTGAACAGTTTTTTTTTTTTTTACCTCTGCCTTTAAGGCCTTTTCAATTACCTTTTGATTCTTTTGTTTCAACTTCTTTTCCTTTTCTTTCAAGACACGCGGGTCTTGTTTCGAGGAAAACGATCGTTTTTGGTAATTGGTTTCTAGGGGAGCCTTCAACTTTTGCAGGTATGGGCAGTATCTCACAATATGCCCAATTGTGCCACACTCAAAACACATTCTCCGCTCTACAAACCTCGGAGAAACATGTTGATGACCAGACTGAGAACCAGACAATGAACTTTGTGATCTAGATGTACTTGGACCTAAATCACATCCTTTGGTATGTTGGGTGTAATTATTCTGATCATTTCGTTTCAAAATTCTAACTTGTTTTATAAAATCAATGTTAGATTTATCCTGAAATGTTTCAAGTTTATCTGAACCCTTTGATCCAACAAAGTTCACCTTCTGTTCTCTTTTCTTAACGGGAGCTCTTTTGTTTTGCACCTTTTGCTGCTGAACTTTAGGTGCTTGAACATTCTTGTTCTGAGCCTTCTTTCCCTGTCCCTTACCCTTTCCTGACTTAACTTGTAGTTTTCGCTCAATTGGTTTTTGGTTTCCGTATTGTTTTCTAATTTGTTCACACGGAATTGGATCACATTGAGTGACTGTTACTTTGCCACTTTTGTTTCCCAAAAACTTTTCAATACATCCTTCAAAAATTTGCTCAATTAAATCTTGATTTACATTTTTAATTGGGAAATCTTTGTTAGAGTAGATTTTGTCATCTCCTTTGAGCGTATACAACAAGTTATTCCCTTCACAACTAGAAACAAGGGACTCCATTCCTTTTGACATTTCAGTCTTACTCGGTTCCACTGGTGGATCACACAAGATGTGATTCTCGATTGGGATGTCTGGTGTAACCGAGTTAGACTGAGGTTTCACAATTTCTTCAGATTCATCGTCCGAAGAATCAGGATCCTCAATAATGGGAGGACTCTGTTCCTTATCACACGATGAGTCTTTCACTTTCTCAGACTCAGATTGCCCCGAGGATGATGTACCAGTTGTGAACCCGAGGCCTACTGCAAAATCATCTAGATTGAGTGGGACTGTAGGTTCAAAACGGGGCATATCCTCAACATCAGGCGATTTGGAGTAATTGTGATTCATTGGGGGAGGACATGATTTGAATCCATTACATTTCCTATCCCCCTTTTTCTTCTGAACGTCAATAATGTGATCCAAAACATAGCGGGAATTGGAATAGCTTTCCAATTTCTGCTTGATTGTCTCACAATCACACCGAGCTGTAGCTAACTCTACCATTTGCTTTTCAATTGTGTCAATTAAATCATTGTTAACATGTTGTTTTCTTAAAACAGCCTTTTGTAATTCAGAAACATCATGTTTTAATGACGCAATTGTAGCTTTAAATTCCTTTTCATTTCTGGTCAAAAACAAGTTAGCTTCAGTTGCTTTGGAAAGATCTACAATCAATTCTTGATTGTGTTTGTGTGTGACTTCAAATTTACTTTCCTGTTCAGCATATTTAACCTTTAAGCTATCACAATTTTCACAGCTAACTACAGTGGGTTCATTGGCACTTACCTGACCTGATGAACTGTCGACATTAGCCGTAAAGGCTGAATGGAAAGAAAAAGATCCATCTTCAGAGAAGAACTTAGCAAGCTTCTCGGAAGTTCCAGCAGATTTCTGGCATAGAATAGATCTCCTCTTGCATAATACTTCAGCTTCAGCCAAAAGTTCATCAACCTTCAAATCTAGAACATCACTTGATAAATCACCAGCATCAAGTGATTCTCCATCTGTGCTCCCACTATAACCCGAACTATCTTCATCTTCTGAAGATTCACCAGCAGACGCGGGTTCTACAACCTTCTCAGTCACCTTAGCATAACATGCTGTTCCACCTTGATTTCCACCTCCACATTGTACAGACCAGTCACACCCATCATCGGCTTTATTTGAGTTGGACGTGGATGTACTTGTTTGATTTATGAAAGGATTTTGGTTGCCTTGTTGAGGTTGGGATTGAGGTGGTTTCCAAAAATAGGCAGTTGGATCAAATTTGGGTTGAGGTGTGGCAAGTGCTCGCAAGAATGCATTTTTGTCGAACTCTGGCTCAGGTTGTGTAGCTGATGATTGTGAAGTCGAAGTCAATTGAGTCCACCACTCACCGTTTGTTCCCATTTTATAAAAATTAATATATTAAGTGAAAATTGATTTAAAATTTGAAAAACAAGTTTTCCCTTTTAAAATTAATTTTCACAAACTATGTTAAAATGTTGAAGAGAAACAAACAGCCGAAAGATCAAGGATCGAAAGACCTGAAAAAAAAAAAAAAAAAAACAAACTGTTAAACTTAAACAGACTAGGATCGAAAGATCAACCCTTGTTCGAAAGATCAAGTCTTGTGCGATCCCAAATGCTTGTGTGACTAAACAAACAGCCCAAATTAATTAATAAATGTCACGGCCCAAAAAAAATTGGTTAAATTGTTGCCTGGCCCAAGTGAGCATTTATCAAACCCCAATTGACCCAAAGGAAACCCTAGCTGCCAACAAATAATTATGTCGACATATTCCCTCTTTCACAGCCGCCAACATCATTCCCTTTCACAATCTCTCTCCTCAAAAGTCAACAACCCTACTATCAAAACTTCACCAGCCGTCATCCCTTTCGTTCTCTCTCCTGGAACTCAGCTGAAACCTTCGAACAACCATCTTTCGTAATCTGTTCAATCTATCGAACCAGATATCATTCGAAAACTGGCATCAAATGACCTTTCGAAGTCATTTCTGTCTGATCTTTCGAAGATGATGATCTTTCGATTTACTTGGGTCAAGAACAGATAACCCTTCGAAACAAGACAAAGCTGATCTGATCTTTCAAAGTTGTTTAGGAATGCAGGTGATCCTTCGAGGTTTGTGGAGATTGATCTTTCGAGATTTGTGAGGGGTTGATCTTTCGAAATTATTTGAGAAAATTGATCTATCGAAGTGAAGATCTGATCCTTCGTATGCTCATTTGATCTTTCGAAACATTTTGTATCAGATCCTTCGACAAGATAAAAAATCCTTCAGCTTGACCCTTCGACAAAGGAAATGATCTTTCAAACAGTAACCTGATCCTTCAATGATGTGAAATGACCTTTCGAACAGATAACTGATCCTTCGAAGTATGAAGATATCCTTCGAAGTATGAAGATATCAAGAACTTCAAGAACACAGCGACTGTTAGTTTTCCAGATTTGACGAAAACTAACCCAAGACTTGAACAAAAACCCGGTTTTAAACAAGGTAAAGAGCCTTAGCTCTGATACCACTTGTAGGTCCCTTCTCGGAGGATGACGAACCTAAACCTTGTTATACTAACCCACTAGCAAGTGCGGAATCCAAGATAGTGAGCAAACCGGGATGAAACAAGCACAAACACAAACACACAAAGATTCACCGATTAACACCACTTGTATTAATGCGAATGAAAGGTTTTGGTTACAAGCACAATGTTTACAAATCAGTTTTGCAAACCCTCTAGTGTGTGTGTGTTCCTGGACAGAATGCTCTCAAGTGAGTGTGTGTGTATCTGTCTTCCAAGTCTCTCAAGTCATACTTTGAACACACAATACATGGGTATATATATACCCAGCATTGGTTGTCTGTCCGAAGGATTCGATAGATGGTCGAAGGATCATCTATCGATGTCAAAGCCATCGAAGGATTCACAAGCACCTCGAAGGATGGTGTATCCTTCGAGGTCTATTAGTTTCCATCGAAGCATATCTTTCGTGGGCATCGAAGGATTTACACTATCCTTCGATGCCTTATCCTTCGACATAGACAACCATATTTCTAACAGATTGGTCAAGTCAAACCAGGAGGACGGTTGACTTGGTCAACTTACAGGACTGACAAGGACATCGTTTACATCGTGACCGAAAACAGACAAAGTACAGACACAAGCAGCCTTGTCTTGATCTTCGTGTCTTCGAGTCGAGACCAAGTCGAACCGAGCTGAGTTGAACCGAGCCGAGTCGTGTCCACAAAATATGCATCAACAATCACCAAGTTTCCAAAGACAAAGAAAGGGAATGATACTATTTGGGTGATAGTAGATAGACTGACTAAGTCAGCACATTTCCTACCCATTAAGGAGACTTATAGCTCCGACATGTTAGCCAAATTATACGTAGATAAGATTGTATCTCTGCATGGCATACCAGTGTCTATTATCTCTGACAGAGATACTAGATACACATCACATTTTTGGAAAGGTTTCCAACAATCTTTGGGCACGCGCTTAAATTTTAGTACGGCTTACCATCCCCAGACGGACGGACGGGCAGAGCGAGCGTAC
Source organism: Helianthus tuberosus (assembly GCA_030545235.1). Taxonomy (NCBI): domain Eukaryota; kingdom Viridiplantae; phylum Streptophyta; class Magnoliopsida; order Asterales; family Asteraceae; genus Helianthus; species Helianthus tuberosus. Next base: position 33,870,115 of record CM060393.1, read on the forward strand.
AATCAAAACTTTGGAAGACATGCTTCGTGCATGTGTGATTGACTTAGGTGGTAGTTGGGATAACCACCAACCACTAATCGAATTCTCCTATAACAATAGCTACCATACCAGCATTAAGGTTGCGCCTTTCGAGGCCTTGTACGGTAGAAAGTGCAGAACGCCCGTTTGTTGGGCGGAAGTTGGAGATGTCCAACTGACAGGACCTGAAATAGTCCTGGAGACGAGAGATAAGATTGTGCAAATACGCGATCATCTCAAAGCTGCCAGGGATAGGCAGAAAAGCTACGCAGATTTAAGGCGTAAGCCTCTGAAGTTCGAGGTTGGTGATAAAGTTTTACTTAAAGTATCACCCTGGAAGGGAGTGATGCGATTTGGTAAGAAGGGTAAGTTAAGCCCAAGGTATATAGGACCATTCGAGATCATCGAATGTGTCGGATCAGTGGCTTATAAGTTAAATTTGCCTGAAGAGCTCAGTGGTATTCATAACGTATTCCACATCTGCAATCTGAAGAAATGTCTAGCTGATGAATCACTAGTCATACCACATACAGATGTGCACATTGACGGGAGCTTAAAGTTTGTTGAAAAACCTTTGTCGATTAAGGATCGACGGGTTAAGAAGCTTCGAAGGAAGCATGTACCGATTGTAAAGGTTAAATGGGATGCCCGCAGAGGTCCCGAGTACACGTGGGAGGTGGAGTCCACAATGAAATAAAAGTACCCTCATTTATTTCAGTAAATCTCGAGGTTGAGATTTCTTTTAAGGGGTTGAGGATGTAACACCTCGAAAATTCATGTTCAATAACATATCAACACGTGTCATGGACTTAAAACGTGTAAAGGATTGATTTTGAGGGACTAAAGTTGACAAACAAAGAAAGTATGTGAATATAAGGGTTCAAAGTGTCAACAATGGATAAATATACTTCACAATAGCCGCACAAAATGTTTATAACCTTAATCGAATAAATCATGGATCATACGAAGCTAATTGTGGAAGAAAGTGAGAGATTACAAACTACAGGGGTTAAATATGTCAACATGTTTAAAGTATACCTCTGGGTGATCTTTTAGCAAACCCGAAGCTTTGTAATGATTAATTATACTCACGAGAATGTGTGATAAAAATTTCACAAGGTTTCGATTAAGTATGAGAAAGTTATGACAATATTCGTATCCGAGGGGTTAAAAGCGTCAACGTTGAAATTTAAGACTTTTCGGTGATTGTATGAATAACCGGGGACTTAACAAAGTTGGTTTATGGCTTGGAGCCCTTAAAAGTCAAGTTTGGGGGTTACAAGTGCAAGAAAGCATGTTAAAATCAAGTTTGGAAGGACCAGGGGCCAAAACTGCAAATAACGAAACTTGTTTGGCCAGTTCTGAACACCCACACGGGGCGCGTAAGCCCAGGCAGGGCCTTACGCGGGCCGCCTGGCACCCCCAGATACAGAAAACACTTCCAGCTGCCTGTTCCAGCCGATTACACCACCTCAATTCACCATTTCTTGATTCTAGGGGCTTGTTTAATGTTTTACAAGGACCTAGGGACACTTGGAATGATCCCATAACATCCATAGACCTTGTTTGGCATGATCTTGTGGGATTAAAGTCCCTATATAAGAAGTTCTATGTTGCACCATTTGATCACATTCACTTGCAAGCTCACAACTTCACTTCTGGAGTATTTTGGAGCTCAAGACTCATTCCTAGTGATCATTAGTCGTGCTTAGGACCTTGGTAAGTATTCTTAACCTTCCCTAATTCAATTTTGATTAGTTTATTAGCTTAAAGTTAAATCGTCGTAATTAAGGTTTGACTTCGTCATTAATCTTAATTTTTCCAGTCAAATTACAAATTGAAAGTACCTATGAGTTGGTAATTATGTGGGCAATAAACCCTTAAAAGGGCACCCTCTGATTCTCACTCTACGAAGGTCAATTGTCGGGTCAAACTTGATCTTAAAAAGTCATCAGGAAGCAATTTTGCAAATAAACACATAATTAGCAATGTAGGAGCTATACGACCTGTTTTGCCATTAATATAACTTGGTAATTAATGTAAGAATATGTCTAAACATGTTCAACTCGACAATTTTCATTTTAAGCTCGGTTCGGGACCGAAAGTCGCAAAAGTAGACTTTTGCTTTGACTTTCCGTTCTGACCCATTAGAGCATAGTTTAGAAATGCCTTAGAGCTTTATTAGGACCAGGTTTCATATAATTATAACCCTCTGTGATTATACAACTTGGTTCATTAGTTATCTGATTCATATGCATATTTCCGTTAAATGCCTAAATGTTGACTATTATGCCCATTTGACCTTAAATGAGAATTTTGGAAATGTGAGAGGACAATAATCTTTGTTACTGATTTATAAACATGTCCCTAAAATTTCACATCAGTTTGAGGTCTAGATTAGGATTTATGCTCAATAGCGTAATTAGAAAGCCTTTTATTAATTAAACGGCATAATTAGCGTAAAGCCTATCTAAACCCAATTTTTGACACCAAACCTCTTACCCACTGATTTAATATAATATTTTGGGATTTTTGAAAATTTTTAATTATTTTTAAACTGATCATAACATAGGGTTATTACCTTGATTCGGTAATTGCCGATTATACCCTTTTCGTCTATAAAATGAGTTTTACTAATCCTTTTGATACCAAACCCTTTTCCACTGATCCAATATGTTAAATAAAATATTTAGAGCCTTCCGGAATAATAAAAATATCAGCCTTCCTTTGAAAACCCGGAAATGGCTCCAAATCGCCTTTTTAAGCGTTTTTAACGCATAGTATGTATCAAGACCATTTTATAAATATAAGACTTGATACCCTACTGTTATAACTTATTAAATTAAGTATTTTACTGATTACATCAGACCTGAAACTCAGATTTATATTTAAACTCTTTTATAACCTTTAAAATGACCAAAATACCCCTACGGGGCGTAATTTGAGTTTAAATCCGTTTCGGGCATAATAGAAGATATCTTACTGATGTCACAACATATTAAGGGCATGTTAACCTAGGAAACTTGTGTATGACTCATTTGTTTACCCGTTACGCACTTTTCGCGTTCGGATCGGCTTATGTAACTTGTTTGCATATATTAGCCGAAACGGGTCAAACCATATCGTTTTCACCTCAAAATCCAGAATGTGTTCAAGTTACCCATATTAAACAAGCATACAAGCTTGTCGGGTCAAAACCACATTCTAAACCGGTCTTCGCTTTATCATGCGTTTGAACCGAGTCTTCCTTTTGAAAACTAACCGGTCTAAGTTTAAGCTTAATTAAAGACCCGTTAGGATTCTAATAGGTTATTAAAAACCTTCGTTCCAGATTAGGAGCCCAGTAAAAGCTACGTGCATTTGCTGTATTTGATTTATACTTTGCTCAGGTAAATACTCTTAACTTATTTTCCCTATACAGGCTTGGGATACGGTATTATAAAAATACCGCTTGGTCGGGTATGTAGTCATTTAAATCGTATTATGATTTGTGTATTTACATAACCCGTTTTATTCTGTATTATTTGGTGTATGGCCTTTGGGGGTTAAATGACCATGTCCCGGATATCCTTGGCATCATTCAAAGAAATGGCCACGACCTAAGCACGGGGTGTAGGCGTACACCTGACAAATGCATTATGTAAAAACTGGTAATCCACTTAGAGGAAATAATGTGGCGTGTCAGTTAATCTGGTCCGGCCCTATAAACCGGCCCTGATGGACGACAAATAAGTAAAACTGTATACAAGATTATATACAAATAATTGTCCCAAGATATAAAGATATATTTGCCGAAGCGCATTCAAATCAATTTTCAAACTCTTTTCAAAATGAGTCAGTTAAGTTGTATTTACCAGTGTAAACTGACGTATTTTCCAAAAAGGTTAAGTGCAGGTACTATACGTAATAGGCTGGCTACTCCAGGCGTCAATAATCAAGTCTCGCAAGCTCTAGATGTCAAAGTCTGTTGAACAGTTTTCCTTTTTATTTTCGATCCGCCTGTGGATCCCCTACTTTCCGTTTGTAATACTTTGATATCACTTTATATCGGATTGTAATATATTTATCTTTTGCTTCCGCTGTGCATTTATAATTTGTGTTGTTTGACTATGATGATATCAACTACGTCACGATACTCCCCACCGGGCCCACCGGTAATACGTGGAAATATCGGGGTGTGACAGATCTCAATCTCAACAATCTGGGTACGAACATTCCAGTTCCAGATAATCCAGAAACAAGAATTCACAATACCCATCCTCAACAAAACATCATCGGAAATGTACAGAGTGGCGTACAAACGAGAAACATGTTGCGAAACGACAACAATGCAGGCTTGTGTGCGGCAATTCGAGAATCTAGTCAACAAAACGATTGGTCCTTCGTGTGCTATGTTTCACAAGAAGAACCAAAATCTATTAAAGAAGCTTTGAAAGATAATTCTTGGGTTGAAGCTATGCAGGAAGAACTGCAGCAATTCCAGAAGCTAGGTGTCTGGAAACTCATTGATAAACCTAAAGATTACAAGAAGATTGGTACCCGTTGGGTTTATAAGTGCAAAAAGGATGACCGTGGAGTAGTTATTCGAAACAAAGTAAGGTTAGTCATTCAAGGTTTTCATCAGATTGAAGGGGCACCAGTTGCACGTCTTGAAGCTATTCGGATTTTTCTAGCCTATGCGTCCTTCAAAGGATTCAAGGTCTACCAGATGGACGTGAAAAGTGCATTCTTACATGGTGTGGTTGAAGAAGAGGTGTACGTCAAACAACCTCCAGGTTTTGAAGATCCTATTCACCCTGATCGGGTTTGGTTGCTCAACAAAGCTCTCTATGGTCTACATCAAGCACCGCGAGCTTGTTATGCAACCTTATCTAATTATCTGCTGTAGAATGGATTTCACAGAGGTCTTATCGATTGCACTCTTTTCATCAAAGAATAGGATGGAGATCTTCTACTGGTACAGGTATACGTAGATGATATTATTTTTGGTTCTACTAACGATGTTTTGTGTAGGAATTTCGAGCGTGTTATGCAGGAGAAATTTGAAATGAGCGCTATGGGGGAGATGACTTTCTTTTTTGGCTTACAAGTTCAACAAACGAAGTCTGGGATATTCATCCATCAGACTAAGTATGTCAATGACATCTTGAGCCGGTTCCAGATGTCTGATGCAACGCCCATTGGTAACCCACTGCAGCAAAATCATGGAATTCATCCTGACTTGAAGGGTGAAGTTGTTAGCTCCTCACATTACCGCGCTATGATCGGATCTCTTATGTACCTCACAGCATCAAGACCAGATATAATGTATCCAACGTGCCTGCTTGCCAGATATCAAGTTAACCCGAAGGCCTCACATCTTGCAGCTGTAAAAAGGATTTTTCGTTATTTGAAGGGTGGCCCTGACATCGGTCTATGGTACCCTAACGATGATAGCTTTGACTTGATCGCTTTTAGTGATTCTGATTTTGGCGGATGCAAAATCGACGGCAAATCCACAACGGCTGGATGTCAGTTTTTAGGAAATCGCCTAGTCACATGGCAGTGCAAGAAGCAGACCTGTGTCGCTACATCAACATGTGAAGCTGAATACATTGCTGCCTCAAGTTGTTGCTCCCAAGTCCTGTGGATCCAACAACAAATGCGCGACTACGGTTTTGAATTCCTAACTACTCCTATTTTCGTTGATAATTCTGCTGCCTTACAGATCACTAGAAATCTTGTGCAGCATTCAAAGACCAAACACATCGAAATTAAGTATCACTTCATATGTGATTGCTTTGACAAAAGACTAATCGATGTTGTTAAGGTCCACACCGATGACCAACGTGCCGACCTTTTTACCAAAGCTTTTGACAAATCAAGATTTGACTTTTTATTATTGGTAAACAGCATTAAGGTCAAGCAAGAGTAAAACCGACATAGGAAAACCGTTTTTGTAAATATCTTTGTGTTTTTAATTTATCATAGTTTTTACATTTTAGGGGGAGTAAATCCAAATTTGAAAAATTCAAAAATATCGAAAAATTTCAAAACACAAAAACAATAGAAAAATAAAAATGAGTTTCCTGGCAAGCAAAAGAGAAAATGATAGTACATCAGTGGTCTGTCCAAACCTCTTTAAACCTTAAATGAAAAATGATAAGCAACTCTATATAAGATGTATCGGTAGGCTCACAATCATTTTAAAGTGTGCAGGGTGATATAAACTTAAATCGACTGAGGACTGTGTGGGAACCGCTCATTGGCATATGGTTTTAGTACCGAAATTTCATTTGAGAGATTGCAGAGGTTCTGAGATATGTGGTCTTTATGCTGTTTATCATATGGGTATCATGGTTGTTTCTTTTACCGAAATATAACGGAGACGAAGTCTAGATCTTCCATGATACCATACATACGTGTACATACTGCATACGACCTCAATAAGTGATCAACAATCACATGTCCACAAAATAAGTGATAATATATCACATTTATCTGGGAGTCAAGTTCGTCTCTTTGTTGTACGTTTGTACTGACCTGTTCACGGACTTGCTCCTGTGCCCTCATGCATATGAAAATCAAGTTCCTCATTAATAAGTGATTCTATCACATAGGGCTTGTTTTCAATTCAAAATAAGTGAGTATCTCACATTTTCATATACGTCAAAACAGATGATAAATGGTATACTCGCTAGTAAGATGAACCTGCATACCTTGATACGGGAATGTGTCGTGTGTGGATGAACACCGATCGGTAAGTAGAAATCATACACTAATCGTATCCCCTCGCCATGATTACATCTGATAAGTTGAGCTTAAATGGACAACAATACCGATAATTGTTATAGGATGCTTGTATAAATGTTAACAAAATGAACAACAAGAGCGTTTTGGCGTGACCATACACTGATATGATTCTCTTACCCTCGAAACTTGCAAAAAAAAATGTCTGTAAATATTTATTTATTGCTTTCAGTTTCTGCATCTTTGTATATATTTATTTACTGCTTTCCGTCTTTACATTTGAAATATTCAAAATACCAAAAAGATTTTAGGTGTGTTTTAATATAAACTTTATAAAAGCCAAAAAGATTTAATTTCTAATTTTTCTTTGATTACCCGATGTTGGAAGTCGAGTCTTCGTTACCTGAAATCTGATCGAAACCAAAACAACTGATTCTTCAAAAATGGTCAAAATTTGCAAGTTTTGAAAGTTAAAAACCAAAATTGAACAATTTGTTAAACTTTCAAACTGTCGAACGGTGGTTGATTGAAAAATGGTCACATGTGTGTCGTTTGTTTATGTTAACTATATTCCAAGCGTTTGTTCTCATTACGTGTTTAGCTTTCTTGTATGTGCAGATGCGACATTCAAACCAGCTAAAGGCGAAGAGAACGTGATAGAATACAAGCTTCAGAATGAAGACACGACGTGGAGGCACTCAAAAGATAAAGATGATCGAGTTGCCGCTGACCTATCATCAACACCTCAAGGATCTAAGTGCTGAAAATGGAGTTTATTTTAAGGGGGAGTTTGTTAACAAACTTCCTAAATGAAAAGGGGAGTTTGTTGATACACTTTCTACTTACGACACGTGAAGACTGTAAAGATCCTCCGACATGATAGACATGGAAGATGAATCCTCACGAGCAGTGTCCAAGGGGGAGTTTGTTGATATATATATGTGGACACAGCCCGTTCGGTTCGTTATTGCTTCGAGTTGAAGAACAAGACTTGATATCCTCCATCAAGTCTCAATGATAAGTGTTGCAGATCTACCTGTTTGCTGCTGTCCATGGCGAAACTCCTGTTAAACATGCTATCGACGAAACTCCCGAAACATCTTGATCATGACGAAACTCCTGGTCCTGCTGTTGATGACGAAACTCTAAGGTCTGTGCATGACGAAACTCATTGATGCTTCGTCATCTTGATCTTTCGTCGGCTGGCTTGTTGTTTCATCTGAGACTTTCGTCGACCAGCACAAGTTTCGTCGACTGTCCCTATATATACAGCAGTGGACTGAAGACAGAACACAGAGAACACGAGAGACACAGAAGAGAGAGCAAAGAACTGAGAGCATATCAGAGAGTTTGTGAGAGTATCTTGTTTAGATCTTGTAACTAAACTCTACTGAATCAATATATTGACTTTTAAATGTTGAATCATTGTCTGTTTCATGTTCTTATCTCGGTTTGCTTTCCCGGTTGGATTCCGCACAACCGGGTCTGTTCGTACACAAGGATTAGGTGACTAGATCCTCCGCTAGTTGGACCTACACCTATCCACAGCTTTCCTTTCTTTTTCAAAGTCTGCCCATCCCAAGTTACATTTTCTATCATCTGACCTTGTTTTATTCGATGTATAATGGATTGTAGCTGTTCATCTGTTTCCCAGACTGCCTCGATCCGTGATAATAACAAAGGATCTATGGCACTTAGACTGATTTCAAATAAGGCCAAACCACTGACCCTGGATAAACCATCTGCTACCACATTCTCAGATCCTTGTTTATAAACAATGTCATACGTATATCCCATGAGTTTAGCCAGCCAAGTCTGTTGCAAAGGTGTAGTAATCCTTTGTGTCATCAAAAACTTTAAACTTTTATGATCCGTTTTAATCAAAAACTTTTTAACAATGAGATAATGTTGCCACTGCTTTACAGCCATCAAGATGGCCAGCAGCTCCTTCTCATATACTGAAAGGAGTTGTTGTTTTGTAGACAAAGCCTTGCTAACAAAGGCTAATGGATGACCCTCTTGCATTAGAACCGCCCCATTCCCTTTGAAGAAGCATCCGTTTCTATGACACTCTTTATCAAAATCAGGTAAAGCAAGAACTAGAGCAGTGGTTAGAGCCTCTTTCAACTGCTCAAAAGACTGTTGAGCTTGGTCTGACCATTCAAAGGCATCTTTCTTCAATAATTCAGTTAAGGGTCTAGCTAGGACTCCAAAAGATTTAATAAATCTTCTGTAGTAGCCTGCAAGCCCAAGAAACCCCCTCAACTGCTTCAAAGTATTAGGAACTGGCCATTTCTGAACTGCTATAATCTTTTGTGGATCCGTCTGCACCCCTTTTCCAGATATGATATGCCCCAAATACTCTACAGATGAACCCCTAAAAGAGCATTTAGACTTCTTTGCAACTAAGGAGTTTGCTCTTAATATCTCCAAAACTTGTTCCAAATCATTGACATGTTGTTCCAAAGTAGGGCTGTAAACTAGGATGTCATCAAAGAAGACTAAGGTAGTCTTCCTTAACAGTGGTTTAAAAGTGGCATTCATTAATGCCTGAAATGTGGCAGGAGCATTTTTCAGGCCAAATGGCATGACTACAAACTCAAAGAGGCCCTGATGGGTTCGAAATGATGTCTTATGTATGTCATTCTCCTCCATCCTAATTTGATGATATCCAGCTCGTAAATCCAATTTAGAAAATATAGTAGCCCCTCCTAACTCATCCAACAGTTCCTCTATCAGTGGAATAGGGAACCTATTCTTAACTGTTGCTTTGGCAGGAGCATTTTTCAGGCCAAATGGCATGACTACAAACTCAAAGAGGCCCTGATGGGTTCGAAATGATGTCTTATGTATGTCATTCTCCTCCATCCTAATTTGATGATATCCAGCTCGTAAATCCAATTTAGAAAATATAGTAGCCCCTCCTAACTCATCCAACAGTTCCTCTATCAGTGGAATAGGGAACCTATTCTTAACTGTTGCTTCATTAAGTTGTCTATAATCCACACAAAACCTCCATGACCCATCTTTCTTTTTTACCAACACAACAGGCGAAGCAAAGGCACTTTTACTATTCCTGACCACCCCAGAATCCAGCAATTCCCTGAGTCAATTTTTCCAACACATCCTTCTGTCCAGGAGGGTACCTATAAGCCCTCTGATTGATTGTTACATGCTCATCTTTCAGAACAATTCTATGATCACAATCTCTTTTAGGTGGCAGGCTAGTAGGTACTTCAAACACATCAGCAAACTTGCTCAATAAAGCTTCCAGTGTCCCATCTTGTCTGCTATCACTTACCTTAGCAGTATGTTGGAAAGAATCACCCCCCTCAGTCTTTAGACTGAATAATTGAACTGTTGCCACACCTTCTCCTTCACTTAGGATATGCTCTATTTTCTTAGTAGAACACAAAGAAACTGTATCAGCCTCTACTCCCTTCAATTCCACCCATTGTTCTCCTACCTTAAACTTCATAGTCAACTTTTTAAAATTCCATACTATATCATTCAAAGTTTGCAACCATTGCCCTCCCAAAACCATATCATAATTGCTCAAAGGAATCAACATCACATTTGCAGCAAACCAATTGCCCTGCATGACCCACTTAAAATCTTCACATAGCTTATTGCAAGACATTTGATTACCATCAGCTATGGTAATGTTCAATGGACCAACTTCCTTAACAGGACATCTCATCTTTCTAGCCAAATCCACATTTACAAAATTATGGGTGGAACCTGAGTCCACCAAAATATGCAAAGATTTGGTACCAATTGACCCTTTTACCCTCATGGTGGAAAAAGATGGTACCCCCATTATGGCATTCAGAGGAATCTTGGCTTCTTGAATATCTTGCAACATTATTTCAGAAAGATCAACTTGGTCTTCATCTTCTACCTCTATTAACTCAATAGAGAACAGCTGCTTATTTTTACAAATATGACCAGGAGCATACTTTTCAGTACATCCAAAACATTCTCCCTTTGCCCTCTTCTCTTCAATTTCTTTGTGTCAATTTCCTAGAATTTAAGGGTTTTGGTTTGCTATAAGGAGCAGGTAATAAGGGCAGGTTATTGGCACTGTTTGTGAGAGTTGATTTGGAGCTAGACTCACCACTTCTTATAGAACTGTTATATACACCCCTTACTCCACTTCTATTAAACTGAGTAGCATTTACATATTCTTCCTGCATTCTTGCTAACATATATGCCTCAGGCAGGGTTTTTGGTCTCAACATTCTTACTGGATAACCCTATTTCAGGTTTTACAGCCTTCAAGAAAAGACTGACAGCATATTCATCACATATTGACACCTTAGTGAGAGCTAAATCAAATTCTTTACACAGTTCTTTCAATGATCCTGTTTGCCTAAGAGATGCTAATGTACTCATAGCATCTTGATTCAAAAACACCCCAAATCTAGCAGTAAGAAAACTCTTATACTCTAACCAAGTCATACCTTCTATACTTCCACCCCTGGATTGAACAAATGATTGATGCCACAGAATTGCCATATCTTCCATATGAACAATTACCATTCTGATCTTCAGATGATCTGGTGTCTCATCTATAGCAAAGAAATGCTCCACTCTGCATAACCAACCTTCCAAATTCTGTCCATTGAATTTAGGAAATTCCATCTTGGTTAGCCTGTTGTTAGCATGGTTGTAAGCAGGACCCACTCCCATTGCTTGAATACTTTGCAGAACCTCCGTCATTTGTGCTTCCATTTGATTCTTAATGGCTGCCAAATTCTCAGCAAATCTGTTCATGGAACTTTCATGATCCTGCATCCTCTGTTCCATTGTCTGAGTACGAGTTGACATTATTAGGGTTTCAAGAACGGAATTGACCGAATCAATGTTCAATTCATGAAATTGAAATGAATCGCACAGAATTTGATCGAACAAAGATCAAATTCAAAGAATTTGAAAGAAATTGAGCAGAATTTGACCGAACAAAGATCAAATTCAATATGAAAGGAATCGAAATTGAGCTGATCAAATCAAGGGCTAGCCGAGGATCAACTGCTCTGATACCAATTGTTAGCTTCGAAAAATGAGAATAGAAACACAGAAGAGAAATCACACAATCAAAGCTATCTTATTCCACTAACAACCAACTATTTATACTCAATTACAACTAACATAACGGTTTCTCCCAACTACTGTTAACTAACTAACCACTTGACTATGCTCCTATCACAATCAGTCCCTGAACTTTCCCATTTTTACACTTATATCCCTGCTATAAAAGCGACAGTAACACCTTGGTCCCTAATCAAGCAATTGCACACACTCAGCAAACAAAATTTGTTTCACCCTTAATTTTTTTTTTTACCACTTTGACCACCAGTCCTGTTCTCAACATCTACTGGACAACCTCATACTTGACGGGAGTGTTCGACCACAAGACAAGACATGACATGATCCACTGGTATGCATTTAGATGGCTGCTTTAGAGGTTGATGGTCAATTACTGGCAAGCTAACAATAACACTTGCCCGCCCTAAAAGCTCTGCTTAATCTCTTCAAGTATAATGTAAATTGGGAAAATTACGAAAATAGCCGTTGACCACCATAACTTTCAAAAATAGCCACCTCATGCGTCCTGAGGGAGGCATCATGCACGTGATGCGTCCTTATCCAGACGTCTCAAGCACCCAATAAAAAATGGACACATGACGTTTTAAATATTGGAGGTGGGCCCAAACGCATTAGAATTGGCATGCGTCTGCAACTTGTGAAATTGTCAGAACCACCTTGGATTGTCTACACATCTCAGCGGTCTACCAAAACACCATCGATTCCTCAGATGAGATTCATATAATCCGATAATTCATTTGCGATTATGATGCCATAATCCGACCGTATGAACTTACCGGTCTCCGATCATCCTCCGCCACCGCCTAGAGGCGGCGTCGGCGGCGGCCAACATAGGGTTTAAAGGATCCATCATGACACCTCGCGGAGCTTACGCCGCTGTCTCTTACATGTCTTTCGCTGGTATACGTTAATAAATTTGTCTCTATATCTTCAATTTTGTATCTTGTTGTTAAAAAAAGAGAATTGATTTTGATGTAAGATCAGAATTTGGTGATAACTGGATTGTTGATTGATGAAATGTTGACAAAATTAATTGTCAAAACCACCTTCGTTCAGTGCTGCCTTCGTTAATGGTGGTGGTTATGGAATTTCCGATGAACCAGGGGCTTCCTTTTTCTCTTTGCATGTCAATTTTTCCAGACGCTTCACATGTCCATTTTTTGTTTTTCCAAATGCCTCAGCCGTAGAATCAAACGCTTCAAGTTCTCCGACGCATCACGTGACCTTTTTTTTGTTAATTCGGGCTTATTTTTATCATTTGGGCTTAATTCTTATACAAGTTTTCGGGTTGTAAAATGTCTGGGTTTATAAAAAAAAAATGAGATTTTAGTAATATCAACTATCTTATTTTTTGGTTAGGAGTATCCTCATATTTTTTTAGGGGTATCCTTTATATAAAACCGAAAAAAACACTACAAATACGGGGTTGAGCCGCAGCCCTTGCTAAGGCTCCTAACCTTGTGGTTCCGCCCCTGCTAAACAGTATATATAATGTTAAGATAAAGTTCAGTCTCACAAGTAGGGGAGGATAGATAGCGGATCATAATTTGTGTTAATGCGAAAATAGTTACAAATAAAATAATCTTCTATACTATATAATAAAAGAAACCACTTTAGGGACACTTGTCATCATATTAGTCAATCTCTTATAGATAATTTTAATTTTAATTTAATCTATTCTAATTAATTATAGATAACCCTTCAAGAAATATTATTTATTTTAATATCTTATATTATACATAATCCTCCAACTAAATATTATTAGTTTAATATCTTATGGATAATTATTATTTAGTTTAATCTCCTTCTCATTTATAATATTATTTATTTAAATTAATTATATTTGAAATTTTTATTTAGTTTGGTATCAAATAGATTTTACGAAAATTAAAACAAAATTAACTAATATTATTTATCATTTATACATTTACTTTACTCGACCCATGTAATACATGAAATTTTTTAAGATATAACTTTTTTATTATTTGATATATAAAATTAGATTTATTAAATTCGTATAATACACGGGGTTTTTAAGGACATATATTTTTTTATTATTTAGTACAGAAAATTACATTTATTCAAACCGTGTAATGCGCATATTTTTAAAGATTTAATTTTTTTTATTATTTCGTATATAAAATTTCATTTATTCAACCCGTGTTATAAATGAGGTTTTTTAAAGATGTATTATGTTATTATTTGGTATCTAAAATTACATTTATTCAACCCGTATAATATGGTTCTTATAGATATAAATTTTTTTATTTAATATATAAAATTATATTTATTCAAACCGTACAATAAATGAGGTTTTTAAAGATATATTATTTTTATTATTTAGTATATAAAATTTATTTATTCAACCCCGTGTAATACACGGGGTTATAACCTAGTAAATATACAATGGTAAATCATATTACCTGGCTTTTCTACATCATAATGTATTCTAGTGTTTAGACCGAGTCAACATGACTTTAACAGCTCATTTGGAGTCATCATTGGAAAATACATAAGTAATTAATAGTAAATGTTATTAGTTTATTATCAGATTTTTTTATATCAAAACGTATACTTGGGATTAGACCGATTCCAGAATACTTTGACAACTGATTTGGACACATTCCTAATAGAGTCCAAGTCTTTCATGTAATTTTTGGTGGACTTTGACTTTGGGGTCAACACTGGTTGGTTGCTGGCGTTTTTGGGCCTAAACTGTCCTGCCAATAGCCCATGATTTAAATTTTGATTGAATAACAGTTAATCATTTAGCTTACCAATACTTGTTTACAAAACAGCTAATTGCATTCCATAGAGTACAAAATGAGTAATTGTGTATTTTCTAAACATATAATCCAGCAAAAACATAAAATTTACATACTGCTATTTAAATTGTGTTATTTCGGTTATGTAGTTTTTCTGCTCACTTATAATCCATATTGTTGGAACCTTTGCATATTCTAATTCGGCAGATAATAGGAACTCGTAATCTTCCCAACCATTGATAAATCTAAATTATACCGTTTATGAACTGTTGAAGCAAACACAATTATCAAAAGCAACAAATTCTGGTTCATGAGTTTCATCAAGCATCTTGCGTGAAGACCCCAAAACCTGATACTAGTACCAAATAGTTTTAGCGGATTACAATGGATAGCCTTTAACTTCAATAATTACAGTCACAGTCCTTTATTTGTAAAACATATTACACCTTAGGTCCTTCGGCCCTAACCTAGTTAAAATTTTCAGTTAAATATAACATGTGCCTTACACATGAGGGTAGATTTGTAATTTACTCACTTTATCTTAAATATATATTTAAACAAATAAAGATTAAAAAACAATTTATTTAATATTAAAGAATATAAAACCTCTTCGTCATCATCCATTTCAATCGTTCTGTGTTGTTTTTCACAATTCACTCCATTAAACAAACCAATTTTCATTATCCGTAACCCATATCCCCAAATTCCTCATTTAATATACAACAATTCAACCAAAAATTATTTATTCAATTAAAATTCAAACTAAAAAGATACAGTATGTAATCACTTCAATAAAAAAAGTTAATATAAAAACCTTTTTCCTTTTTTCCTTTTTCATTTTCTCTGATCAATCTTCAATCTCTTTTACACTCTGTTCCCGAGTCTCATTTAACAGGGGGAGGGGAGGGGAGGGAAAATAGATGAAAATATGAAAAACCATGTTCCCGAGTTTCATTTAACAGGGGGAGGGGAGGGAAAAGGGAAGAAAATATGACCATATATTCATCCTCCCAGATTAGAGAGATTAGGAGAGAAAATTTTCCTTCCCCTCCCCTCACCTCCCCCTGTTAAATGACTCGGGAACATAGTGTTAATCTTCTTCAAATTTCACTTCTCTGCAACCAAATCTTTATGAAAGATACATCAAT
Source organism: Helianthus tuberosus (assembly GCA_030545235.1). Lineage (NCBI taxonomy): Eukaryota > Viridiplantae > Streptophyta > Magnoliopsida > Asterales > Asteraceae > Helianthus > Helianthus tuberosus. The sequence goes on from CM060393.1 coordinate 33,885,884, forward strand.
GACAGTTTAACCATCACAAACTCATTTTCTCCATTAAAGCTCCATTTAAAAACCTTTAGGTCAAAGACACAACACAACATTTTCACTGATCAACTCAAAAAATTCTTCAATTTGTTCAAGAACTCGCGGTTTCTGTTCTTCCGCCCCTGAATCCGATTCTCCGGCCACCGGCACCGCGGCAGTCGCCTCTTTCTCCTTCTCCGGCCACCGGCACCGCCGCATAAAAAGGAGTTAAGAGAGAGAGAGAGAGAGATCGGTTCTTTGAGTTTTTAGAGAGAGAGGTAGATGGGTTTTTTCAGATCTAGAGAAGATGGTGGCTTTTCAGATCGGAATGAGATGAAGATGGGTGGGAATACGGTGGTGGCGTCTTGTCAGTGGGAGAGAGTGGTTGTTGCAAAGATGGTGGTTGTAGGTGGTCGATTACGACGGTGGTGGCTATCAGTGGCGGTGGCTGGTGAGGGTTTGTTGAAGAGAGAGAGAGAGGGAGCTGGGAGAGTTTTCTTCAAACCTGATTTCTTTTTCATATGTTATTGTATTATTTTCTGCCTTTTTCCAATTGCCGTTCAAAAATTGTATAATTTTCTGATTTCTTGTATTGTTTGATATTATTCTTTTATTTGTTTGATATTATTTTAGATAAATAAAATGAGTAAAATTACCAATCTACCCTCATGTGCATACCACATGACATATTTAACTGAAAATTTTAAACAGGTTAGGGTCAAAGGATGTAAAGTGTAAAAGGTTTTACAAATAAAGGATTGTGACTGTAATTATTGAAGTTAAAGGCTATCCGTTGCAATCTAGTACAAACATAAAGGACGAAAAGTGTAATTTACCCTAGTTTTTAATCTTTAATTTTCAGAATTCTCCGAAGATTCAATATTTGAATCCTGTTTTACTCTCCCCCCACAACAAACAAATTGGAATTGAACTTTTTAAGAGTAATTGGTAAAACAGTAATTATTTATCAGGAAGAAGATAAAACCATGAATAAAATTTAAAAGTAATTGGTAAAACAGTAATTATTTATCAACAAGAATGGTATCTTCGCTATCTGCATACGTACCAAGCAATAACAAGAAAACAAGTAGCATTGCTGATAAAAACCGTTTATAAGCATCAAGTACATGATAACCAATATGATATACTTTGCTATACATATCATACCTGTTGCCCTCAAAACTGCATGAGTCTACCCCTGCCTCTATTCATACCTTTATATTCAGTAACCTCTCAAACCATTGACAGACTAATACCAGGAAATTAAGGTGGTTTATGAACAGATGAAGCATACACATGTATCAAAACAACTAATTCTGGTTGAGGACTTTAATCAAGCACCTTGCATGCACACCCCAAGATCCGATACTTTCCTTGAGCCTGTTTGGTTCTACTTTTCGGCAATTGATAAACCTAGTATGGACGTGGCGGCAGTATGAAAGTATATTCTCTCTAACCGTTTTTTCAGATTCGAAATTTCCTTCTTAAAAGTGAACACACATAAATTCTAAATAAACCTTTATTTGATTTACTACATGAAATTGCAATTCCTCTGACACTTCCTCGTTTATTCAGACTTGTGAATTGGGGGACCTTGTTTTTAAATTGGTGGCATCACAGAGTAAATATTGTAAACAATTACGCCCCACAACACCAATGTGTCAATGCAATGAAACCAACAGTTTATATCTGTAATAATGAACAGCTTAAGCAAGCACCAGGTAGATCTAAGAACAATTATCATGATATAATCATGAAACAAACCTGTTTCAAGTTGATAAAAACCATATTCAGCATTTATCGTTGACTTTGTGGTCAAACGTATAGCTTTAAAAATTCAAAATTGATAAGGAGGGGACAGCTAATCGTAATTGATCTCGTGTAATGAAAACTATATGTTATATTTAAAATGTGGTAACATGTTTTTATTGTTTTAAACTATTAGTCTATAGCTTTCAAGTCAAAGTATGTTTGTATGACCATAAAAGTCAAAATATACCTATTCAGAGAAGACACTCATCACGTGACTGGAATTCCTCCTGATTTCGGATTCTCCAAAGATTCAAAAATTTGCTCCTGTCTGTTGGTATTTCAATTCCGAGTCTGTTGGTATTTCAATTCTTTGACCAACACGAAAGTCAATGATAGAATTTGTTGGCTTTCAACCACTTTGACCAACACGAAAGTCAATGATAGAATTTGATACAGATCAAATTAACAGCAGACACTTTGATTGAATTGAAAATAAATGCCCGATTCAAGGTGGCAAAGTTTCCAATATAGACAAATGAAATCAAATGAATAAAAACATCAAATACGTAAAATGCAAAGAAAATGGCCTGCTATAACCCAATGGGCTTGTTAACTGCTCCCCACCACTCCATCTTTTCATAGCTTTGACCCAAGGGTCAATCCAATACCCCTAACATGGAACTCAGCTGACCCGTCTCACTTGCTTTGACCCAAGCTTTATTCCTCCTCGTGTAAAATTTATGCTAAAGCTAGTTGTCTGATATACCAAAACGCCACCATTTCCTGTTTAAAATTTATCTAATTTATGAAGTCAACACACTGTGTAAGGTTTTTCCAGTTTTACCCATTAAAATTTACTAACACAATATCTTAAATGATGTACCTTATCATAATTAAAACAATAAACAGGACTAATCAAAGACCAGAAGCGGAGATGTTTTATACCTGGTGGCTACATACATAAAAAAATCTTAGAGGATGTGTACGTTGGCTATATAAAGCCATTTGTATTGTCGATGGCTATATAAAGCCATTTGCTTTATTGAATTAGGCAACCCTTTTCTTTTATCAAATACAGTAGCCATTTTTATAACCTCTGCAACTTTACACTCATATATATCTATACATACATACGTGCGTTTTGTGTGAGTTGAGTGGTGCGGCCTGAACCAACACTTACACATTAAATAACATACTTTTTGCTTTGAATCACAAAGTTCTAATACAAACATGCTTGAGATGAACTTTTCTTGAAACAATAGGATTAACCACAAAATACATTAAAAACATACTTCAGCAATGAAACATAGAATATGCTAGTATCTTTGAAGCACATGATGCAAGTTCACGTCCCTGACCACATCCACTGAAGAAGGGTATCTACAAATATCAGAATGTTAGTGACCAAGTCAGTGCACAAATCTAGAGCAACACATATATGTAGTGATGGAATAAATTTTAATATTATCAAATTCTGCCAATCCAAGAATGTACCTGCTCATCAGAAAGAAGTCCTTAGGCGAGCAAGATTCACTAGAATCGATAATGTTAGCCAACAGTAAACATTTTCAAGCATCTGAAAGTAAGCCTCCCTCCACCTCCTGATGAAGTGCAAACTCCCAAATAGTCCCACAAATCCGACAAGGAAACCTGGGCCCATGCCAAAATAAAACCACAAGCCTTCATCATCATCTTAATCATCTTGTCCTTCATCTTCACCAACATGATTTTGTGATTAATTGTTTCCTTTGCAACTAATTGATACTGGAGGTCCGCATAGTCCATTGTTTCCTTCATAAGTAGAGGGGTCTGTAAGAGTCTGTAGCTGATTTCCAACAGGGATTGCACCAGATAAGTTGTTGAACGAAAGGTTCAAGTAGCTTAGAAAGTTCAAGCTAGTTATACTTTGAGGAATCTGACCAGACAACATGTTCATCGACAATTCTAAAGATTCAATTTTACTTAGATTTCCAATCATTTTTGGAATCTGTCCTTTGAGTTGGTTTCTTGAAAGATTTAAGTCGTTCAATCCAACAAGGTTCATCAAAACATCCGGAATTTCTCCTGTAATGTTGTTGCTTGAGAGGTCTAAGGTTGTGAGATATCGTATTGTACTGGTGTACACCAACTAAATTCCCTTCATAGAAGCCAAAATATTTTCTTCATAGTAAACAAACGGGTTTACTGATTTCTCTTGATCGGTGACCATACCACTAAAATTACTGAAGTAGTGAGGCACCTTCCCAATTATGAAGTTGTGTGCCAAGGTAAATGTTGAAGAGCATTCAGTTGACAAAGTTCTAGTGGAATCTTACCCATGAACTTATTTGATTCGAGATTCAAGATTCTAAGGTATAATAGGCTTTCTCCAATCCAAAAAAGGATTCTACCTGTTAGAAAATTGTTCCCTCTCTATCCAGCGTGACCAACATTGTCAAATTCCTTAAAGATAGTGGAAGATTCCCCTCAATTCTATTGTTGTGCAAGTGCAATGACCTGAGTCTTGTAAGAGAACCCAATGAACTTGGAACAACACCGGTTATAGTGTTATTTGAAAGATCCATCACGTTCAAACGAGTCAAATTCCCTAAGCACCTAGGAAGTATTGGAATAACTAGGGTTTCTTGATGATGAATGAGAGAATGATAATGTTCGTAATCGAATTGATAATCTTGTTCGTACAGGAAATGTTAATATATACATGATACCGATTATAAAACTTAACCGCTAATACTTAGGCTATAATAATATTGCTAATACATGTCACACTATCTAGCTTATACATAATATTACATATATATTTCTAATACCCTCCCGTAAGCTAGATTGGAGACATGTTGAGTTGTGTCTTCAGCCTTGAGAAATCCTTGTTCTGCAGTGCTTTTGTCATTATATCGGCTACCCGATTCTTCGTAACACAGAAAACTACTTCTACTTCTCCTTTCTTGCTCAGCTCTCGGATGAAATGGTATTTGATTCGAATGTGCTTACTCTTTCCGTGATATACAGGATCTTTAGCCAGACATATCGTTGATTTGTTATCACAGAATATGGGTATTGGATATTCAGTTTTCCCTTGAAGTTCATCAAGAATTCCTTTAATCCAAACGGCTTGGCACCCTGTTTGAGATAAAGCCATATATTCTGCTTCCGTAGATGATAAAGCCACCACCTTTTGCTTCTTTGATTGCCATGAAATTGGCCCAGATCCTAGACGAAACACATATCCTGACGTGTTTTTGCTATCATCCACACTTCCTGCATAATCACTATCGCTGAAACCAATGAGTTTTCCATTTCCACCCTTTGAGTATGTAATTCCTTTATTCATAGTTCCCTTAATATATTTAAGTATTCATTTCCCAGCCCCCCAATGACTCCTTTTCGGACATTCCATGAACCTGCTTATGTTGCTAACTGCAAACATGATATCGGGTCTCGTATTTTTTAAATACATTAAACTTCCAACTAGACTTCTATAGATTCCTTCATCACCAAATGTCTCTCGATCATCTTTGGATAGTTTTAGACCATATTCCATAGGAGTAGAAACGGATTTGCATTGAGACATCCTATATTTTTCTAACAGACCTTGCATATACTTCTTTTGAGATAAAACTATGTTTCCATCCTCATAAGAAACTTCCATGCCGAGAAAGTAATGCAACTTTCCCATGTCAGTCATCTCAAATTCCTTCTTCATTATATCCTTGAAGGCATTAATCAAGGTCATCGAATTGCTTGCTATTATCAGATCATCCACATATAAGCAGATTACTAGTTTTCCTTTTGTGGTGTCTTTTATGAATAGAGTGTATTCATATGTGCACTTTCTGAATCCTTGTTGCCTAAAATATTTCTCTATTCTGCTATACCAAGCTCTCGGTGCCTGTTTAAGGCCGTAAAGAGCTGGTTTAAGAAGACATACCTTTTCTTCTTCTCCTGGCTTAACATATCCTTTAGGTTGTTCAATATACACTTGCTCTTCTAGATTTCCGTTTAGGAATGTTGTCTTTACATCCATTTGATGGAGATACCAATCATTCCTCGCAGCAAGAGCCAACACCAGTCTAACAGTCTCGAATCTAATAACTGGAGCAAGCACCTCCTGATAATCGATGCCATGCTTCTGATTATATCCTTTCACCACCAATCTCGCTTTATATTTGTCTACATTTCCATGTTCATCATACTTCGTCTTGTAGATCCATTTCACTCCTATAGGTTTGAGATGTTTGGGAGGATTCACCAGTTCCCAGGTTGATTTTTTTGTATAGATTCCATCTCTCTATTCATAGCCTCCTTCCATTTTGAATCCTTGCTGGCTTCTTCATACGTAGTAGGGTCTGAGTTAGTATAAAGAACGAAGTTTAGACATTGACTTTCACCATATTTTTGGGAAATTTCTTCCTCAGTAAGAGCTCTTGTGTCTGCATAAACACTGTTGATGCTCCTTGTTCTTATCACTTCATTTTCAGATGATGTAGAAGAGGTATCATCATCAAGTACATTCGGCTGGTTTGTGTTTGATGCTTGCTCACCGGTTACTGTTACTGTTTCATGATTAGAAATTGGACTTGAATCTTCAGTTACACCACTGTCTGGAGCGTCTGCTACTGTGTTTTGTGGCTCTTTGCTTGTGTGGTTCTCTTCCGTCATCTCGAATGGAATAGTAGAGGCATCAGGTTCGGACACCCGTCCTTTACTTTCGTCAAAAATCACATCTCTGCTGATTAATGTTTTATTTGTGAGCGGATTGTATAATTTGTACCCCTTGGTGTTCTCATTGTATCCTACAAACACAGCCTTCTCAGTTTTGTTATCCAGTTTGTTTTGATGCTGTTTGGAGACATGTACAAATGCTAGACATCCAAACGTTTTGTAATGTCCAACATTAGGTTTTCTTCCATTCCATGCTTCATATGGAGTTATGTTCAGTCTTGTCTTCGTTATGGTACGATTCAAGATATAAGTAGTACAAGCAACGGCTTCGGCCCAATAAAAATTAGGCAGATTCCTTGCATTCATCATACTTCTACCAAGTTCCATTAGAGTTCTATTTTTTTGCTCAGCTACTCCATTTTGTTGAGGCGAGTAACTATTTGTAAGTTGATGATGAATCCCGTTTGACTTTAAATAATCTTGAAACAATTTGCTGCAATACTCTCCTCCCCTATCCATTCTTAAAGTCTTTACCTTGTGATCCGATTGATTTTCTACTAACACTCGAAACTGTTTGAAATAGTTCAGTGCTTCGGACTTAAACTTGAGGAAGTATACCCACGTCTTCCTAGAATAATCGTCTATGAAGGTTATAAAATACATGCACCCACCAATAGACTCGGTTCGCATGGGTCCACAAATATCCGAGTGGACTAGTTGTAAAGGCTTTGCTGCTTGCCATGTGGATTTCTTTGGAAATGGTTTTCGAGCATGTTTACCAGAAATACATCCTTCACACACCTTGACTTCCTTTGTGATCTTTGGCAACCCGAGAACAGCCTCTTGTTTCCCATATCTACTAAGGTATCCATATTAACATGACTATAACGCTCATGCCACAAGAAAGAAGTATCTTTCACTGTCATTGTTAGAGCGAGATTTAGATCACTCCCGGGGTGGAGTGGAAACATCTTATTGTTGATCATTTTAATGACACCTACCATCACGTTGCTTGAATATTTGATGATACACTTTTCCTTATGAAACTTATTCTTGTATCCTTTTTGCAGTAATTGACCCACACTCAAAAGGTTGTGCTTCAAGCCACGTACATAGAAAACATTTTGTACTCTTTTGTTCTTTCCTCTTATCGAGATCATAACATCGCCACATCCTAAAACTTCAAGTCATTTATCATCACCTGTTCTTACTTCCCTTTTGTGAGATTCATCTAACTTGACAAACAGACTTTTGTTTCATGTCATGTGATTGCTACAACCGCTGTCTAAATACCAGCAGTCCTCCTTCACAGTTTCCTCCATGTTAGTCACTAGACTTGTGCCGCACAAGTACAGTCACTATCTTTTGTGCATTCGTTCATGTGTTAAAAACAACTTATATTTTTAACTATGTATCTTACTTATATTATTTTCTCAAAAATAAATATAAGTATCTTGTATTTTGCACCCGAATTATGTATCTTGTATGTTGTATGTGTATTTTTGTGTTTTTACTTCTCAAGAGTATTTAGTGTATTTTCAAGTCCTAATACACTAGCACGTATAATACATACTACATACACTTAGCAGAAAGTTTGGTGATCAAATAATATATATATATTTTTCTCAAAAATATACATACTTAATATAAATTTTAATCTTGAGGAAATCATCATTTCTTATCACAAAAAATTAGGGAAACCTTGGTAATATTTTTAGATACATCTTTAGGGAATAAGTTTCTCAAAAACTTATATATTTCTAAGTGTCAAAATTTATAGAAATTTTGACAGAGTTTTCCCTAAAAACGGAGGTTTCCCATGTTTTCAAAACATGTGTTTATTTTCTTTTAAAATCAACAACAATATCAACAACACAATCTTTATTTACCAAACTTGTCAAAGCAAGGATAAACCACCAACTTATGAACTTGAAAGTTTGTAAAAATATGTAGTAAGTTACTAACATGTTTTGTAGGTCTTGTTATCTTTAAAAATAAGTTTAGTTTCTTAAAAACTTTATTTTTAAAGAAAGTGCATTTTCACATCTTCTAGTCTTATTCTCCAAAAATATTTCTTTGTGGAATTTTTTGTTACACAAGTGTTTATACACTTGTTTACTTACTAAAAATGATTTTAGTTCATACAAGGTCCGGGTTTTTAACAATCTAGTATTTTTCCGCTTGGTTCTTTCGAAAAACCACTTGTAGATCTTTAGATCTACAAGCTTGTAACCTTATTTTCCAAGAAAAATTACATTTATTCAAGTTTCAAGTTCATGGGTGGATGGTTTCATCATCCTTCATATTTCTAGCATTTACATCTTGCTAGTTCATGTTCTTAAACATGAACTAGTATGTCTAGATGATGATCCATCCTACTTCTACTAACAAACATCATCAAATAATCATAATTACACAAGATTCACATGATTTACCCATATATCTTCTCTTTATCCACCATTTATCACTTTATGTTCAAGACTTAGCTTATGTTCATTAGAGTTTCTTAATATTTCACCATTCTTTTTACTATTAACCAACAAAAATATGAAGAGTATGAAGATCTAAGACACTTACTACTAGCACAAGGCTAGGGGAGTTCAAGAGGACAAATGAAGTGGATAAAAGCAAATAAGAGTGGTTCTTGAACTTCCGAAAGCACCTAGCTCCTTTGTATGACCTTTCACACCTTTGTATGAGCTCGAAACATATGAGAATGGATGGATGATGATGGTTGTAGGTGGTGGTGAGGTCGGCCGAAGCCAAGAAGAGGAGGAGAGAAGAAGTGTGTGGAGTGTTGAATGAGAGTGATGAAGCTTAGAACCCTTGGTGCATTCTTATAACCATTCCTCCCTAATAACCCTTGTATAAAATGTCCATAATGTGCCAACATAATCTCATTAAAAATTGAAACAAATCACAAAGTGGGTCCCTTGTTGGAACCGTGGACATGGGGGGGGGGGGGTAGTAGATTAGTTTTGAACTATGTTGGCTAATTACTAGTTAAATCTCAAGTGTAAGTTATGTTTCTAGTTAGTTGATATTTTTATGAGGTGTCATGGTGCTCGGGGACCATAACTAGCTCAGAAAAATAAAAAAACAATGCTTCTACCATTATTTTGGTGCTCCGGGTAATATCCGGTTGTTCGGTTAGACACCGGTTTGTTTAAGTGCTAAATTGCACCATTTAGTGTCTATTAAGTATCTTTTTGTACCCTTTTCAATTCCCAACACTTGGGGAAGTATTATGGATAATAAAACGTAATTTCTGCATAATATTTATGTTGTTAAGAGCTGAATTTATTAAAATTCTGCACTTAAAGTGCGTTTTGGGTGCTTTTTAGTGCTTATTTTTGCTTCCGTAATGTCTAAATATTAAACCCTTGTATGTACTCTTAGGTTTTAATGTATTCTTGTTGTTGGACCTACACCTAGGCTCCAATTTTATTGTCTGACTGCTTTCTGCAGAATTGTTGACATAATGTGTCTTACCGGTGAGTTTACTAGTATTTCTGACGCAACGCTCTCGTTTATGCATAAAGCTATATTTTGTAGTATAAAACGTGCATGAATTCACTTGTATTGTATGTAATCAGACAGTGTTGACATTTACGCACATAATTGCAGTCATTAAATAACAATTAAAGTGTACGGAAGTTACCGGTTTGGTGCCAGTTGTCACAGTCTCCCCCCGTTAAAAGAATTTCGTCCCGAAATTCAGGCTGAACTAACTCTCGCAGGAGTCTTCTTGAATAGGTGGGGATACTTTTCTTTGAATTGGTCTTCACGTTCCCATGTGTACTCGGGTCCGTGCTTAGAGTTCCAACGTACTTTGACAAGTTTAACAGTGCTCCTCCTGGTCTTGTTGACTTTCCAGTCTGTCACCTCAACAGGTTGTTCTGTAAATCGGAGGGCGTCATCAATATGTACTTCATCCGCAGGGATGATCACGTCTTCTTGTGTTGGACTCTTCTTGAGGTTGGATACATGGAACGTATCATGTACTCCATTAAGTTCTTCTGGTAATTCCAACTTGTATGCCACGGTACCAATTCTTTCCAAGATTCTGAATGGTCCGATGTATCGTGGGTTTAGCTTCCCACGCTTTCCAAATCTTACTACGCCCTTCCAAGGTGAGACCTTTAACAACACTTTGTCTCCCACCTCGAATTCTAATGGTTTTCGTTTTTTATCAGCGTAGCTCTTTTGTCGATCTCGGGCCGCCTTAATGCGATCTCGGATCTGCATAATCTTGTCGGTTGTCTCTTGCACAAGTTCAGGACCAACCATACGTTTTTCTCCAGCGTCTGCCCAACATAAGGGCGACCGGCACTTGCGGCCATACAGAGCCTCGAACGGTGCGGCCTTTATGCTTGTATGATAACTGTTATTGTAGGAGAACTCAACCAAGGGTAAGTGAGTATCCCAGTTGCTGCCTAGATCTATGACACATGCGCGAAGCATATCTTCTAACGTTTGTATAGTCCGTTCGCTCTGGCAGTCTGTTTGAGGATGGAAGGCCGTGCTTAGATCTAATTGAGATCCAAAGGCTTCCTGAAATGATTGCCAGATTCTTGAGACAAAGCGTCCATCTCTGTCTGAAATAATTGAGATTGGCACTCCATGTCGTGCCACAATTTCTCTTAAGTATATCTCAGCAAGCTTTCCAGTGCTGTCTTTTTCTCGAATCGGTAGGAAGTGCGCAGACTTCGTTAACCGATCGACTATCACCCATATCATATCGTGCCCTCTCGGTGTCCTGGGTAATTTTGTTATGAAGTCCATTGAGATTTGCTCCCACTTCCACATGGGTATCTCTGGTTGTTGTAGTAGGCCGGACGGTTTCTGATATTCAGCTTTAACCTTAGCATAGGTTAGGCATTTTCCAACATAGACAGCAACGTCCCTCTTGAGTCTCGGCCACCAATAATATTCTTTTAAGTCTTGATACATTTTGTCCGATCCTGGATGGATCGAGTATCTCGACTTGTGTGCTTCATCAAGGATGACTTCTCGTATGCCACCATAGAGCGGAACCCAAATACGCTTCTTAAAGTATAAGGCTCCCTCTTCATTTGGCACCATGTATTTCAACATACCCCGGAGGTATTCAGCCTTACGGTTTTCTCCCTTGAGAGCTTCTTTTTGTGCGTCACGAATGCGTTCAGAGAGGTTCGTTTGAATAGTCAGTTTCAATGCTCGAACCCTTAGGGTCTTAACCCTTTCTTTTCGACTTAGCGCGTCTGCTACAACGTTCGCTTTTCCGAGATGGTACTTAATCTCACAGTCATAATCGTTTAGCAGCTCGACCCATCATTGTTGTTGCATGTTTAATTCTTTCTGATCGAATATGTGTTGTAGACTTTTGTGATCTGTGCAGATTGTACATCGTGTACCATATAAATAGTGTCGCCAGATCTTCAAGGCGAATACCACCGCGCCGAGTTCCAAGTCGTGCGTGGTATAATTCTTTTCATGTACCTTCAATTGTCTTGAAGCGTAAGCGATGACTTTCTGGCGTTGCATGAGCACGCAACCCAAGCCTTGTCGTGAAGCGTCGCAGTATACCACAAAGTCTTCAGTGCCTTCAGGTAATGATAGTATTGGTGCATCGCATAGCTTACTTTTAAGTAGCTAGAAGGCTTCTTCTTGTTTGTAACCCCAGTCGTATTTCTTGTCTTTCTGAGTAAGGGTCGTTAGCGGTTGAGCTATTTTTGAGAAATTCTCGATGAATCGCCGATAATAGCCCGCTAAGCCCAAAAATTGTCGAACCTCAGTTGGGGTTTTGGGGGCTTCCCAATTCTTTATTGCTTCGATCTTGGATGGGTCTACATGAATGCCCTTTTCGTTCACAACGTGACCAAGAAATTGTACTTCGCGAATCCATAATTCTCATTTCGAGAACTTAGCGTAAAGCTTCTCTTTCTTCAGTAGTTCCAGAATAGTTCTGAGGTGTTGCTCGTGTTCTTCTTTGGTTCGTGAGTAAATCAGGATATCATCGAAAAATACGATCATGAATTTATCGAGATATGGTTTGCATACGCGGTTCATCAGATCCATAAATACCGCTGGCGCGTTTGTCAGTCCGAATGGCATCACAAGAAACTCGTAGTGCCCATAACGCGTTTGGAATGCAGTCTTTGGTATGCTTTCTTCTTGTATCCTTAACTGATGGTATCCAGATCGAAGATCGATCTTGGAGTAGTAGCTTGATCCTTGTAACTGATCAAATAAGTCATCAATCCTCGGTAATGGGTACCGATTCTTGATCGTGAGCTTGTTCAGTTCTCTGTAATCGATACACATCCGCAGAGTTCCATCCTTTTTCTTCACGAACAATACTGGAGCTCCCCAGGGTGAGAAGCTTGGCCTTATGAATCCTTTATCCAACAACTCCTGGAGTTGTGTAGATAACTCTTGCATTTCGGATGGTGCAAGCCGATAGGGGGCCTTGGCTACAGGAGCGGCTCCTGGAACCAAGTCTATATGAAATTTGACTTGTCGTTGCGAAGGTAGTCCTGGCAGATCTTCGGGAAAAACATCAGGAAATTCCTTCACCACAGGAATGTCTTCAAGTTTCGGCTCCTCAGCCTTCTTATCTACAACGTGTGCTAGGAAGGTAACACATCCTTTCCTTAAGCACTTCTGTGCCTTCATTCAACTGATGATTCGAAGAGGCGCGTCTCGCTTTTCTCCATGCATGACGAGAGTTTCACCATTCGCTAAAGGGTTGCGAATGATTTTCTCATGACAAATAACCTCAGCTTTGTTCTTGGACAACCAGTCCATTCCGACTACTACATCAAAGCTACCCAATTGAATAGGTAAGAGGTCGATGCTAAATCTTCGTTCACCAAGTTCAAATGTGCAGCCTCTAACAACTTCGCCTGATTCAACGAGTTTACCATTGGCTAGCTCTATAGAATAAGGAATTTCTAATCTACTAGATTCTATTCCAAGCATGCGTTTAAATTCCACAGACATGAAGCTATAATCGGCGCCAATGTCAAATAATATGGATACAAAGTGATTGTTAATGAGAAACGTACTGGTGACCACATTAGGGTCCTCGCGTGCGTTCTTTGCTCCAATCACAAATGCTCGAGCCTAAGCATTGTTTCCCTTTGGGCAGTCCTTCATGAAATGATCATTGCTTCCACAACTGAAGCATCCTTGGTTCCGCCCCTTCCCGTTACCATTCTTGTTACCAGCACCATTTCCATTCCGGTTCTTTCCTTTTCCCCAACAGTCTTCTATTTGATGACCCAATCTACCACATTTGTCGCACCTTGGAATGCGACAAGCTCCTTCATGATGAAACTTACATTTTTGGCATTTAGGCATGGTGCCTTGGTATCCTTTGGTTGCAAGGGTTTTCGTCTCCTGAGGCGGGTTAGTGTCGCGCTTCTTGCTGAAACCCTTGTTGTTGCGAGTTGCTTGATTCAGGTTTGCATGTTTCCTTTTCTTGTCACCGGACGACTCAGCATGCGTCTCAGTCTTTTCTGTTGGGTTCAGTGATAACTTCTTCATACGAACGCAATCTTCAGTAAGGCTGACAGCCAGAGTTACAGCCTCGGTGATTGTTTGAGGTTTGGCCGAAGTTACCATGCCGCGAAACTCTGGGGCCAGTCCCCAAATGTAGCGTTCAACGCGCTTGAATTCGGGAGTCACCATGTAGGGAAGCACTCTAGACAGATCGTAGAACCTTCGAGTATAACCATTAATGTCAGCACCTTCCATGGTCAAGTGCCAGAACTCCGTTTCCAGTCTTTGGAGTTCAGCACGAGAGCAATACTTCTCTCTCATTCTTTCCTTCAGTTCGTCCCAAGTTAGGCCATAAGCGGCATCATCACCCAGAGTTTGGGCTTGCAAGTTCCACCAAGTCAGAGCTTCATCGACAAACAACCCAGTAGCAAAAGTGACTTGCTGATCCGCGGTACACTTGCTCATGCGGATGGTAGCTTCAGTCTTCTTCGTCCAGCGTACAAATGCTACTGCACCTCCTGTGCCGTCAAAGTTCATTGGCTTGCAGTCGAGGAACTGCTTAAAAGTGCAGCCTGGAATTGATTCAACCAATTCACATGTGAGCAATCGAAGAAATAATGAAACAAAGACCGTTCATAAATTTCTCCATGCTTAGTACATTGTCTTATGGTTACCTTGAGCTGCGTTGCCTCCAGATGAATCTCCATTCCCATTACGTATAGCGTTGCTTGGCCCGCCACTGTCTTGAGTTCGGTTTGCCTCGTATTGGGCGATAGCAGCGGAGATCCTTTCTTCCAGTAGAGCGTTCAGCTCTTCAGCAGTTCTTGGCAGTGGGGGAGGTGGAGGTTGATCATCATTGCGAGCATTCACTGCTCTTCTGGGTGCCATGTTCTGAAGAACACAACCCAATAGGGTTAGACATTTGTTTGATATCGCCATACGAGATAGTAGTAGTATATATATATACACAAGCATATACCACATAGTAACATCAAACAATCCGCCAAATGTATAAATCAATTCATACCGCAGCAAGCATGTATAGTTAGGTAAAACACCTTATTTTACATTGGCGGTTCTTGTCTTTATACCCTAAATCATTACTCTTAAAAGAGTGTTTAATAGGCTGGGGGAGGGGTGTTCACATTTGACCCTTTTCTTGCACTGAGGGAAGCTATACGTGACAAGACTTGCTGTGGTTTCTGTGCACTAAATTCCATAATTATGTATGCATCCATAATTACGTAACTCCTTGCACAGTCCGCACAGTTCGTTTCATCCTCGTATTTCTGCCTTCAGACAGGCCATTGTTTTAAGGTAAAGTCATGTATACTAGTGGTATTCTACTTCTAGTATATGTATATGCTAATTATCACACATAATTGCAAGTAATTTCTCAGCTAAAGACAAGTGCTACTCCTGTGCACCCTAAGCCTCGTAGTGTCTTTTCTTGACTCTTGTAAGTAGTTTCGGGTAGTGGATGTCGTGGGACGTTTTATGCAATGAAAACTCTTTGAAAAATTGTTTTCGTGAAAGGATCCTAGTGATTGTAGTCTAGACTCGAGAAGGAATCCTGGTTCACTACAATCGCAGCTCTGATACCAATCTGTCACACCCCTATCTGCGGCGGAAGCACGAGGTGTGATCATGAAAGGTTCTCATTGCATACGAAAGGTAAACATGCTACATGCTCGTAAAAATAACATCAAATACCATAATTTGAAAACATAAGTTTAGTGTTTACATCACGAGATAGCATAAAACATTGTCTTGAAAGTTACAACTTTATTTAAACGTAAACATAGACGACATCCAAGAGCATAAGCAAGACCGCGCGCACATCCACTTCTAGTTACCTGAAATACATGTGAGTTTTGGAAAAAAAAAAACGTCAACATAATGTTGGTGTGAATTCATGCAGTTTTTGTATTTCACGTTTGTATACTTTGTATGAAAACATAGTTTGTGTCATGTATAATTCAAGTTTTCATATATAAATCAAGTATTCATGTGTACACCACGTACTCATGTATAATTCAAGTTTACTTGTGTACCCCACGTACTCAAGTATAAATCAAGTTTTAGTATGGTATGAATCTTATGTAAATAAAGTATTCCTGTAAGTATCAGGATTGTTAATGGGTTGCAAGGCCATTAACATGTGACACGACATAGGAAGTCACCAAACCTTAGGCATTTTTTTAGTTGGCATATTCTGAGACACAAAAGCACTACTCGGTACTCGTCCTCACCAAGAGTGTGGCTGCCCGGCACCCGTTAGATCTAACCTTTTGTTCTGCGGTCTAGGTATATTGTTGATTAATGGTGCTTATGGTACCCTATTCGTGACACGATTTCTCGTATCATTCCTCAAAACGCATCTGATGTATGTAAAATGCAACATATAAATTACATCAAATGAGGCATAAAACTAACCCTTTTTAAGTACTAATATTGGAAAAAGAGTGTTTTTGTCTTCCTTTTGTATTTTCAGGATTAAATGAGCTCAAAAACGCAAAAGAAGCAAAAAGACAGCTAAATCCAACATAAATACAAGAAAAGGAATATTAGTGGACTGCCCGACCCCTCAACGGCACCTTCCAAAGCAAAGTAGAGAAATCAGAAGACTGAACACGCCCCGTGCTCAGCCAGCACGGGGCCGTGCCCAAGAAGCAGCAGAAAAGACAAACCTATAGAAGCTTCTATTGCCCACCACGGGCCGTGCTCAGCGGACACGGGGGCGTGTCGAAAGTACAGCAGGCGCATTTATTGTAATTGCGAATTACAATTAATGAGGAGAGAGATTGTCAGACGGACACGGGGCCGTGCCCAGCGGACACGGGGCCGTGCCCAGCTCTCTGTTCAGCCTATAAATAGGAGTGCTTGGATTCATTTCATCTCATCCCTTGGCACACCACCTCTCTCACACTTCATCCACCACCCACCACCATCACAACACCATCATCCACCACCATCATCCATTGTCCATCGTAGAGTGTGTGAGTCGTCTCGGGATCCAAGATTGATCGTAAGAGTTCTTGACAATCAAGGCCATGTTTGCCTAAGTCTCTTACATCACTTGGTGAAGACAAAGTGTCTAGTATAATACTTTTTATTTCTAATCTTTTGCACTTTTTATTTGGTTTTGTATTAATGACTTTAATAACTAGTTACTTATGTTGAAGGTGATCTTTCCTTATCGTTTGTCCGTGGTGTCTTGGCATTATTTTACTGTCTATATAAAATAAAGGATTTTCACCATTCATATCTCCACGGTCTATATGGAGATATGTTGGCTACCTGGTCGGGGGTTAAGGGAACGGTTTGGTAAAGGTCTTGCCATTGTTCAGCGTTTAGAGGTCCTGCAATGGACCTGGGTCAAATTTAGTAGGACCTCCTTCAATACTTCACGGTATTGGATGGCGGGGGTCCAAACTCTTTGATCCCCTCATAAGTTAACTACTATTAATACTATAACCCGGCTATTTAGGACTGTATCCCTGCTGACTCAGACTACTTAGCCGAGGGTAACGTCACCGCCAAAAGCGGGGCCTACCACAATACTGCATTAATAACTTAATTCATTATCTTTCAATAATCCACCCTTTTAGGATTGTATCCCTGCTGACTCAAACTACTGGGGTGAGGGTAACGTCACCTTCAAAAGAGGGGCCTACTACAATAACTAAGATAATCTCTTAATTATGTGCAAAAGTGCGGAAATAATCAAAGGTTATACTAGATACGAGTCGGAACCAAGTGATTCATCTTGTCTATCTGTTTTTCTTTTATTTTTATTTTCAGCATTTTAGTTAGTTTTTAATTTTCTTAGTTTAAAACATTTTTCTAAACTTTTATTTTGGTTAGACGTTGAGGATAAACCGGTACTAAAAGCTCTTGTGTCCTTGGACGACCTCGGTATCTTACCAACGCTATACTACACTCAACGATGGGTGCACTTGCCGATATGTGTGTTTAGTGTTAGTGAAATATCGTGTTTTATAAATTTAAAACTTGGCTAAAATAAGTGTTAAAAAGGGCTTAAAATATACACCTAAAATAAGTAACACTTCGCACGCATCAAGTTTTTGGCGCCGTTGCCGGGGACACAAGGATTTTAAGAAAGTTTAAAATCGACGGCCTAATCAGTTTTTTTTCAAAACCTTTTCAAAACGCGCGCACATTTTTCTGCATTTTAGTTTAGTTTGCATTTACAGTAGCCTGAACACGGGGCCGTGCTCACTGAACACGCCCCCGTGCTGCATGTTTTTAGTTAGATACCCAGATACAGAGTCTGAACACGGGGACGTGCTCACTGAACACGCCCCCGTGCTCAACGTGACCAGTAACTTTAATTAAAACGCCCAGATACAGATCCTGTACACGGGGCCGTGTTCACCCGACACGGGGCCGTGTCCAGCCTTCTGTTTCAAGTCTTTGTTTTCATTTTCTGGTCCCGAGACTCAGTTGTGGTCTGCTGAGTGATTCTTATGGATCAATACTCAGGAGGTTACAACTACACCTATGATGAGGATGATTATAGGGGTAATTATTGCACTAATTGTCGTAATACACGTTCGATTCAAAATAATCACTCGTATCAACCATCCAATTCATACGCTTACTATGAGGAGCCCAGGTACGAGCCATCAACTTCATACACATCCTATGAAGACCAAAGGTATGAACCTCCTCCCTCATACTCATATTTTGATGAACCAAGGTATGAGCCTTCTTACTCATACTTTGAGGAACCAAGATATGAGCCACCACCTTCATATGCTTATTATGAGGAACCTTGGCATGAACAACCCACCTCATATGAGTATTATGAAGAACAAAATTACGAACCTTATCCATCATATGCTTACAATGAAGGACAATGGTGTGAACCATCAACTTCATATGGGTATTATGAGGAACAAAGGGTCGAACAACCGGATTCAAGCTTAGAAAATAATGATTCTTTTTCTATAACCGAAGTGACCGATAGGATATTAGAACACATTAGAGTTATCGATCGATGTATAAAAGAAGCTCGCGCAAGGGAAGAGGAGTCCCGCGCAAGAGAAGAATTAAAAAAGGAAGAGATAACTAAAAATGAAAAAATGGAAGAACAAATAAGTGAAAAACCGACACATGAGTTAAACAACGAAAAAGGTGAGTCCAACAACGTTAAAATCCAAGAAGAGTCTAATTTTGAAGAAATTAATCTCTTGACACCTTCTTTCGAAAATCATTGTTTAGTACCCACTCATGCTAAGTTTTTAAAAGAGTTAAACACTAACACTAAAATTGACGAAACGGTAAGTGTTAAGTTAACTAATGATCAAACTTCGCTAATAAAAGAAGACCCATTTGAAATTAACATCACACCGGTTCCATGTTTCTTTCAAAATTCGTTTATTAGTAATGTCACAATCGATAAAGATCTTTGTGTTAACATAATGCCTAACTACATTTTCGAAAAATTAAGTATTAGTGATTTTTCTCCGCTTCAAATACCCATTTTTCTATCCAATCGGAAAGTAATAAAATCAATCGGTATAGTTGAAGATGTTTTGGTTCAAACAAATCAAATGGTAATCCCAACCGACTTTGTCATCCTCGATGACGCTCCTCTAGTGTTGGGACGACCATTTGTAAAAACTCACGAAGCTTTGAGAAACCGGAAGTTCAACAATTTACCTCTTCAATTAGGGGCATTTAAAAGAAGTGTCGATCTCGAACAATCAATGAAATATCCATTCGGCAATAATGACCCCCTAATTGAAGATGAAGATGAACCACCCGATACAAGTGAAGAGATTGACCACTTTGTTGAAGAAGAGGTCGCCATAGAACAAACTTTTAAAGTTCTTGATCGAAACGAGCAACCAAATAAGGAGTCTCCTAAAGACCCACCACTTGAGCTCAAAGAACTTCCAAAAGGTTTGGAATATGCTTTTCTAGACAAGGATGGTAAGTTACCTGTAATTATTTCGTCTAAATTAGATAACTTAGAAAAAGAAAAACTAATTAATCTTTTGAAAAAACACAAAAATGCAATAGCTTGGAAACTTGTTGACATAAAAGGAATTAGTCCTTCTATGTGCACACACAAAATTTTGATGAATGATGACTACAAATCGGTCATACAACCACAACGTCGAGTAAATCCAAATGTTCAAGAAGTGGTTAAAAACGAAGTCATCAAATTACTTGACGCCGGACTTATCTATCCTATTTCCGATAGTCCTTGGGTAAGTCCCGTCCAAGTAGTTCCAAAGAAAGGAGGTATGACGGTAATTACTAACGAAAAGAATGAATTAATACCAACGAGAACCGTCACAGGATGGAGAGTATGTATAGATTATAGACGATTAAATGAAGCAACAAGAAAGGATCATTTTCCTTTACCCTTCATTGATCAAATGTTAGAAAGATTATCCGGTCATAAATTTTACTGTTTCTTGGATGGTTTTTCAGGTTACTTTCAAATCCCGATAGCACCCGAAGACCAAGAAAATACAACTTTCACATGTCCCTATGGAACTTTTGCTTATCGACGCATGCCGTTTGGTCTATGTAATGCCCCCGCAACATTCCAACGTTGCATGGTAGCCATTTTCCATGACATGATAGAAAAGACAATGGAAGTCTTCATGGACGACTTTTCTATCTTTGGGGATTCATACGACAAATGCCTCGATAACCTTGAACGAATGCTATCCCGATGTGAGGAAACTAACCTCGCCCTTAATTGGGAAAAATGTCATTTCATGGTAACGGAGGGAATAGTACTCGGTCACAAAATCTCAAGCGAAGGAATGGAGGTGGATCGAGCCAAAATAGATACCATTTCTAGATTACCACCTCCATCCTCCGTAAGAGCTATTAGAAGTTTCCTAGGGCATGCCGGATTTTATAGGCGGTTTATCAAAGACTTTTCAAAGATCTCAAGGCCTCTAACAAAATTACTTGAAAAAGATGCTCCTTTCATCTTTGACAAGGATTGCAATCAAGCATTTCTAACCCTAAAGGAAATGCTAGTCAATGCACCTATCATGATAGCACCTGATTGGAAATTTCCTTTCGAAATCATGTGTGATGCTAGTGACTTTGCAGTTGGAGCTGTCTTGGGACAGAGAAAAGAAAAGCATTTCCACCCAATATATTATGCTAGTAAAACACTTAACGATGCACAAGAAAATTACACAACAACTGAAAAAGAGTTACTAGCTGTGGTATTTGCTTTTGATAAATTTCGTTCTTATCTTGTTCTTTCTAAAACTATAGTCTATACAGACCATGCAGCCATTCGATATCTCTTTAAGAAGCAAGACGCAAAACCACGTTTGATTAGGTGGATTCTACTCCTCCAAGAATTTGACATTGAAATCAAGGACAAAAGAGGAGCAGAAAATACCGCAGCAGATCATCTTTCACGCTTAGAAGACCCAGCTTTGGAGGCAACCAGGGACGAGCAAATCAACGAAAAATTTCCAACTGAGTCCCTGGAAATGGTGGAATATAAGGAAGAACCATGGTACGCCGACTTTGCTAACTACCTAGCTAGCGGTATAGTCGCAAAAGGATGGCCACATCATCAAAGAAAAAAAATTCTTTGCCAATGTGAAACACTACTTTTGGGAAGATCCATATCTTTTCAAAATGTGTGCCGACCAACTCGTCAGACGATGCGTACATGGTAGTGAAGCACGAAGAATTCTCCGCCATTGTCATGAAGGTCCATACGGAGGACATCATGGTGCTGCCAGTACCGCACGAAAGGTATTCGATTCAGGATTTTATTGGCCAACCATTTACAAAGATGCTCAAAATCTTGTAAAGACATGTGATGCTTGCCAAAGAACAGGTAATATTTCTTCCAAAAACGAAATGCCACAAAATGGCATTCTTGTTTGTGAAATTTTTGATGTATGGGGACTCGACTTTATGGGACCTTTCCCACCATCGAAAGGAAACAAATACATACTTGTGGCAGTAGATTACTTGTCTAAATGGGCCGAGGCCGAGGCACTTCCAACAAATGATGGAAGAGTAGTGGTAAGATTTCTGAAAAAATTATTCTCTCGTTTTGGCACACCTAAAGCTTTAATAAGTGATAGAGGTACCCATTTTTGCAACCATCAAGTTGAAAAAATTTTAACAAGATATGGGGTCTATCACCGGGTTTCGACAGCATATCACCCTCAAACAAACGGACAAGCCGAAGTGACTAATAGAGGGTTAAAACGAATACTCGAAAAAACCGTAGGGTTAAATAGAAAGGAATGGGCTGATAAATTAGATGATGCTTTATGGGCTTTTCGAACTGCTTATAAAACAACGATAGGTACAACCCCATATAAGCTAATCTATGGAAAAAGTTGTCATTTGCCAGTAGAAATTGCACACAAAGCCTACTGGGCAATCAAAAATGTAAACTTAGATCTAGAATTTGCTGGTAAAAATCGATTTTGTCAAATAAATGAATTAGACGAGCTTAGGAATTATGCATACTCAAACTCCGAGATTTATAAGGAAAGAATGAAAAATTTGCATGACAAACATATTAAACCTAATGAATTTCGGGTAGGAGATTTAGTTCTTTTGTTTAATTCACAACTTCGATTGTTTCCTGGTAAATTAAAGTCTAGGTGGTCAGGACCTTTTTCCGTCACCCATATTTTTCCACACGGTGCAGTAGAAATTAAACCTCGAAATGGGCCACCATTTAAAGTCAATGGCCAACGGCTGAAACTCTATCAAGGATTTATTGAGGATGAGGAAGAAGAGATCTCGCTTCAAACCGTGGAAGAATAAAAACATCATGCCTGGTAAGTTACGAACGATTGAGACGACAAAATAAAGCGGTAAGTTTTCTAAACCATAGCTTATGGGAAAAAGAGGGGCACTCACACGCGCACAAAAAAAAAAAAACTGCTCGGCACGAGACCGTGTCCGCTGGACACGGGGCCGTGTTCGCGCTGCAGACGGGATAAAACCCCTTTTTCAAAACAGTTTCTTCATTCCACATTCCACACGCCCCGTTTCCCCACAAAAGCTCTGGTTCCAGGCGATTTTTCGCGAAATTTCGACGTCTCTTACCGATCTAACAACGTCAAGGTATGATTCTATCACTCTTAGTAGTTAGATTAGTTACTTGCATGTAGTTAAAACACCACAAATTTGGGGAAAAATCTAGGGTTCTTGATGTTCATCCGGATCGAACCTAAAATTTTTGCCTAAATCTGTTTGCATTTAGTTAGATTAGTGTTAAGGGAAGTAAATACACTTAGATTGTTCATAGATTCACCCGATTTCTTACAAAAACCCCAAACCCTTGTTCTTGAACCGAAAAAGATAAAATTGATAAGGTAAACGGAATATTTTGGGGAAAACGGTGTTTAGAGTTTCATTTTCGGGGGAAACCGCACCTATTGGACCAAAAATTTTCAAGTTTTCGAAACCGGGTCGAAAAATGAAGTTTTTGAGTAACAGACCTTTGGACACGGGGCCGTGTCCGCTGGACACGGGGTCGTGTCCAGCCCGCTGTTTGCAGTTTTGTCCGAAAACATTTCTGTTTCGTGCTAATTTTTGGTGTATTCTTTCAGATGGCAAAGTTCACAAGGTTCAATGCAAGTGAGCTTGATGCAAGGGCAAGGTATGAGGTTCTTCAAACAAGACCCGAAGAGTACCCAGGAGAGCTTGCACGGATCTGTTAACCTTGGTAAACCAGCTGAACCGATTCAACAACATCGTTACGGGACCACTAGCTGTTGCATTAAACACTAGGCTTCGGTCGGTGCATCAATGCACCATGGAGTTCTACAGTACCTTCAACTTCAATTCAAGGTGTGACCCATTCGACAATGAAGGGGTTGTATTTCGGTGTGGAGGGACAATGTACTCGATCTCCATGGCACAGTTTGGAGCCATAATAGGTCTATACCAAGAAGAGGAATCGGGAAACGAAGAAAATACCGGGGGATTACGAGACTTGGAGGGAAATGAAAGACAAGCCGCATGGGCTCAAATCAGTGAAGGAATCTACGACCCTCGTAGCACCAAGAGTACGAAGCTAAGGGATCCGCTCTATCGCTACATTCACAGGATCCTCACCTACTCTCTAAACCAACGTCACGACAGTAGCGGTGTTGTAGGGTTGAAAGATTTGGTTGTCCTCCACTGTATCCACAACCAAAAGCCTCTCGATGTTCCGTATCTCCTGTTAAGAAACATGCATCTCAACCGCCTTGCTCGAGCTCCAACGCCTATCTTCTTCGGAGGATGGGTGTACCGTCTTTTTAAGCATTACACGCAAATTCCAAGAGCCTTTGAAAGAAGCCCATGGTCGGGACGAGTTGACTACCACATTTGCCGAGCCATGAACTTACTCTATGAGGCGGAAGACGGAACAGTGAGTTTCCAAAGAACGCAAGGCTATGCATGGAACCCACAGGAGGCCCTAGTTCTTCACGCACCACCTCCCCACCACCAGTATCCACCCCATGGTGATCCGGCTCAATCCTCCTCACAAGGAGGCGGTTTTCCTAATTTTCAAAGCTTACATGATCTTATGCAGGAAAACCTCATGTGTACCAGGAACGCCTACAACCTCGCCAACAACACATACCACCGGGTCGGAGCTATTGAACGCAACATCAACGATATACAAGATGATATCGGCAGCATCCGGGAGTACATGGCGAGGCATGGGGATGGAGGTGATGAGAGCGATGAAGATATGGAGTAGAGGGTTTGGAGGAGCAGGAGCGGGTTGATGGCGAGCCCACAGGTTTAAGTCCCTTTATCTATCGAACGATTGGTGGCCTGCGTGCCAGAAGTTGAACAATTTACTTTCCTTAAACACTTTTATTTTCCGTTTTATTTTTCTTTTACTTTATGCTTGGAACAATTAACTGTGGTAATGTAGGATGTTTGTGTTGCTTGGTATGGTATTAAGTGATGAAACAGGTACAAACCAAGGCTTGGGGTGCTAAGCCTCAGCACTTATAGGGCCAGGATGGAAAAACCGGAGGAAGAAACCTGTTTTTCAGGCTTTCAGACTGTCCACACGGGGACGTGTCCAGCCAACACGCCCCCGTGCTCACCTCCCAGACCTGCTGTTTGGCTTCTGCTCTGCAGAATTTTGTCAGACACGTGGGCCGTGTCCACCTTCTGTAAGTTCTTGTTACTGGCACCTGAACACGGGGTCGTGCCCACTCAACACGGGGCCGTGTTCAGTGCCCAGTAACACAAATTTTTGCTTTTTAAACACTATTTTACACATCTAATCAACCTAAAAATTTATTTTTGGGACACATTGAGGACAATGTGTAATTTAAGTGTGGGGGGGATGCTAAAACCTTGAATTTTGCAAGTCCTAAATACAAGCCTTACACAAAACTCTATTGGAACCGCTAATCACCCCAAATTTTTTTCAAAAATTTTCATTTTTTTTACTTGTCTAGGTTTAATTCGGAAAATTCAAGTTCTCAAAAAGGTTATATTTTTACAAATTTACAACCGATAGCGTAGTGATAAAAAGACCCAACATAAGAAAATTATGAAAAGGCATAGCAAACTTATTTAAAATTTGATTATATATACTTGATCACATAAAAACCCATTCCCACAAAAGTGAGTTTTGAGCCTTTATTGAGCACACAATTACATATCATTTGACTAAATGCTCATTTTTCGTTTCTTGTGTGAATAGCCGCTTGGTTCTTACGACTCTAGAACTTGCCATGACAATACATTCCCGGTCCTTATCAACTTAAACCCGAGTAAGTAAATGATGGAGGCATTAGGACTAACCCTTTTTATTTCTACACCATTATTTTTCTTTTTCTTTTACCACCTACCCAAAAATCCCCCTAGTTAGCCCCTTTGAGCCTAAACCTTTTCGTTTCATCACCCAAACAAAAACCCTTTTACCCACCAAAACCTTTTTCATTTTTAACCCTTTATTTTAGTAACAAGTTCGGTTCTTCGTAAAAAAAAATAAATAAATAAATAAAAATAAAAAAATGTGTGATAATGGTGAAGCAAAAAGAAAATAAACAAACAAGTTAATCAAAAATAACTTAGTTTGAATAAAAGCTTCATCAAAATAAAAAGTTGCAAAAATACGAAAACCGACACTTGTTACGCTTTTAGCCCTTTTTCCACTAACCACTAACCCAACCACCTACCTTTAACCCTAGCCTAACCCTTAACCCATAAAGTCCTCTTGATATCTACAAAGGTATAAAAGTTAAAAAGGAGGAGGATTGATTTCTTGGCAAGCCTATGGTAGGAATAAGTTCCATGCCGCTCTCGAGTGATTCACTAAAAATACACCTTCGGCCGAGTGTGAGTGATTTCCCCGTGAGGTATGTGAACTTGTATATAAATAGAATTTTAAAAAGGCATGTTATGCCCAAATAAGTAATTTCTTTTATGAAAAGTTCTAAATAAATCATTACGAATAGGAGTGTAAATAAATAAAAATAAAACCCAAAAAGATCTTGGAAATCCCGACACTCTACGACAAGCCCAAAACCTTCTCTTCTACGTATTCAATTTGGGAGTGTAAGCCACATATTAAAGAGTTTTGCTTGAGGACAAGCAAAAGTTCAAGTGTGGGGGTATTTGATGTATGTAAAATGCAACATATAAATTACATCAAATGAGGCATAAAACTAACCCTTTTTAAGTACTAATATTGGAAAAAGAGTGTTTTTGTCTTCCTTTTGTATTTTCAGGATTAAATGAGCTCAAAAACGCAAAAGAAGCAAAAAGACAGCTAAATCCAACATAAATACAAGAAAAGGAATATTAGTGGACTGCCCGACCCCTCAACGGCACCTTCCAAAGCAAAGTAGAGAAATCAGAAGACTGAACACGCCCCGTGCTCAGCCAGCACGGGGCCGTGCCCAAGAAGCAGCAGAAAAGACAAACCTATAGAAGCTTCTATTGCCCACCACGGGCCGTGCTCAGCGGACACGGGGGCGTGTCGAAAGTACAGCAGGCGCATTTATTGTAATTGCGAATTACAATTAATGAGGAGAGAGATTGTCAGACGGACACGGGGCCGTGCCCAGCGGACACGGGGCCGTGCCCAGCTCTCTGTTCAGCCTATAAATAGGAGTGCTTGGATTCATTTCATCTCATCCCTTGGCACACCACCTCTCTCACACTTCATCTACCACCCACCACCATCACAACACCATCATCCACCACCATCATCCATTGTCCATCGTAGAGTGTGTGAGTCGTCTCGGGATCCAAGATTGATCGTAAGAGTTCTTGACAATCAAGGCCATGTTTGCCTAAGTCTCTTACATCACTTGGTGAAGACAAAGTGTCTAGTATAATACTTTTTATTTCTAATCTTTTGCACTTTTTATTTGGTTTTGTATTAATGACTTTAATAACTAGTTACTTATGTTGAAGGTGATCTTTCCTTATCGTTTGTCCGTGGTGTCTTGGCATTATTTTACTGTCTATATAAAATAAAGGATTTTCACCATTCATATCTCCACGGTCTATATGGAGATATGTTGGCTACCTGGTCGGGGGTTAAGGGAACGATTTGGTAAAGGTATTGCCATTGTTCAGCGTTTAGAGGTCCTGCAATGGACCTGGGTCAAATTTAGTAGGACCTCCTTCAATACTTCACGGTATTGGATGGCGGGGGTCCAAACTCTTTGATCCCCTCATAAGTTAACTACTATTAATACTATAACCCGGCTATTTAGGACTGTATCCTTGCTGACTCAGACTACTTAGCCGAGGGTAACGTCACCGCCAAAAGCGGGGCCTACCACAATACTGCATTAATAACTTAATTCATTATCTTCCAATAATCCACCCTTTTAGGATTGTATCCCTGCTGACTCAAACTACTGGGGTGAGGGTAACGTCACCTTCAAAAGAGGGGCCTACTACAATAACTAAGATAATCTCTTAATTATGTGCAAAAGTGCGGAAATAATCAAAGGTTATACTAGATACGAGTCGGAACCAAGTGATTCATCTTGTCTATCTGTTTTTCTTTTATTTTTATTTTCAGCATTTTAGTTAGTTTTTAATTTTCTTAGTTTAAATCATTTTTCTAAACTTTTATTTTGGTTAGACGTTGAGGATAAACCGGTACTAAAAGCTCTTGTGTCCTTGGACGACCTCGGTATCTTACCAACGCTATACTACACTCAACGATGGGTGCACTTGCCCATATGTGTGTTTAGTGTTAGTGAAATATCGTGTTTTATAAATTTAAAACTTGGCTAAAATAAGTGTTAAAAAGGGCTTAAAATATACACCTAAAATAAGTAACACTTCGCACGCATCAGCATCATACTTGGTTCTCGTCCTCACCAAGTGTGTTTCTTGTTATCATACCATTTGTAAACATTGTATAAATTGTAACATGTATTTCACCCCCGAAGTTATAAAACTGAAAACAGTTAAAAGAAAAGGGGGAGCATGAACTCACAACTTTGCGTTCCTTGCGTCGTAAACTTCATTGGATTCACTTAATTAACGTCGTGACCTATACGCGTTTTCTTAACGTTAGCCACTAGACTTGTGCCGCACAAGTACAGTCACTATCTTTTGTGCATTCGTTCATGTGTTAAAAATAACTTATATTTTTAACTATGTATCATACTTATATTACTTTCTCAAAAATAAATATAAGTATCTTGTATTTTGCACCCGAATTATGTATCTTGTATGTTGTATGTGTATTTTTGTGTTTTTACTTCTCAAGAGTATTTAGTGTATTTTCAAGTCCTAATACACTAGCACGTATAACACATACTACATACACTTAGCACAAAGTTTGGTGAACAAATAATATATATATTTTTCTCAAAAATATACATACTTAATATAAATTTTAATCTTGAGTAAATCATCATTTCTTATCACCAAAAATTAGGGAAACCTTGGTAATATTTTTAGATGCATCTTTAGGGAATAAGTTTCTCAAAAACTTATATTTTTCTAAGTGTATAAATTTTGACAGAGTTTCCCCTAAAAATGGAGGTTTCCCATGTTTTCAAAACATATGTTTATTTTCTTTTAAAATCAACAACAATATCAACAACACAATCTTTATTTACCAAACTTGTCAAAGCAAGCATAAACCACCAACTTATGAACTTGAAAGTTTGTAAAAATATGTAGTAAGTTACTAACATGTTTTGTAGGTCTTGTTATCTTTAAAAATAAGTTTAGTTTCTTAAAAACTTTATTTTTAAAGAAAGTGCATTTTCACATCTTCTAGTCTTATTCTCCAAAAATATTTCGTTGTGGAATTTTTTGTTACACAAGTGTTTATACACTTGTTTACTTACTAAAAATGATTTTTGTTCATACAAGGTCCGGGTTTTTAACAATCTAGTATTTTTCCACTTGGTTCTTCCGAAAAACCACTTGTAGATCTTTAGATCTACAAGCTTGTAACCTTATTTTCCAAGAAAAATTACATTTATTCAAGTTTCAAGTTCATGGGTGGATGATTTCATCATCCTTCATATTTCTAGCATTTACATCTTGCTAGTTCATGTTCTTAAACATGAACTAGTATGTCTAGATGATGATCCATCCTACTTCTACTAACAAACATCATCAAATAATCATAATTACACAAGATTCACATGATTTACCCATATATCTTCTCTTTATCCACCATTTATCACTTTATGTTCAAGACTTAGCTTATGTTCATTAGAGTTTCTTAATATTTCACCATTCTTTTTACTATTAACCAACAAAAATATGAAGAGTATGAAGATCTAAGACACTTACTACTAGCACAAGGCTAGGGGAGTTCAAGAGGACAAATGAAGTGGATAAAAGCAAATAAGAGTGGTTCTTGAACTTCCGAAAGCACCTAGCTCCTTTGTATGACCTTTCACACCTTTGTATGAGCTTGTAACATATGAGAATGGATGGATGATGATGGTTGTAGGTGGTGGTGAGGTCGGCCGAAGCCAAGAAGATAAGGAGAGAAGAAGTGTGTTGAGTGTTGAATGAGAGTGATGAAGCTTAGAACCCTTGGTGCATTCTTATAACCATTCCTCCCTAATAACCCTTGTATAAAATGTCCATAATGTGCCAACATAATCTCATTAAAAATTGAAACAAATCACAAAGTGGGTCCCTTGTTGGAACCGTGGACATGGGGGGGGGGGGGGGTAGTAGATTAGTTTTGAACTATGTTGGCTAATTACTAGTTAAATCTCAAGTGTAAGTTATGTTTCTAGTTAGTTGATATTTTTATGAGGTGTTATGGTGCTCGGGGACCATAACTAGCTCAGAAAAATAAAAAACAATGTTTCTAGCATTATTTTGGTGCTTCGGGTAATATCCGGTTGTTCGGTTAGACACCGGTTCGTTAAAGTGCTAAATTGCACCGTTTAGTGTCTATTAAGTATCTTTTTGTACCCTTTTCAATTCCCAACACTTGGGGAAGTATTCTGGATAATAAAACGTAATTTCTGCATAATATTTATGTTGTTAAAAGCTGTTTAGAGCTGAATTTATTAAAATTCTGCACTTAAAGTGCGTTTCGGGTGCTTTTTAGTGCTTATTTTTGCTTCCGTAATGTCTATATATTAAACCCTTGTATGTACTCATGGGTTTTAATGTATTCTTGTTGTTGGACCTACACCTAGGCTCCAATTTTATTGTCTGACTGCTTTCTGCAGAATTGTTGACATAATGTGTCTTACCGGTGAGTTTACTAGTATTTCTGACGCAACGCTCTCGTTTATGCATAAAGCAATATTTTGTAGTATAAAACGTGCATGAATTCACTTGTATTGTATGTAATCAGATAGTGTTGACATTTACGCACATAATTGCAGTCATTAAATAACAATTAAAGTGTACAGAAATTACCGGTTTGGTGCCAGTTGTCACATACCACCCCTTGTCTTTCATTTGCACCAGAGAGAGTTAGAGTGAGGGTGAGCTCATTGTGTGAGTTCCCTATGAGTTTTATGGTTTGGGGGGAGAGATCACCACTTGGTCTCTCCCCGGATGTATACTCCTTTGGTATTAGTTCGGTTATCTTGTAATCGGGCCGTTTTGTAATGTTATACTACCGATTAATACAAAGAAGTTGTTTATCCATCTCTAATCTCTCCCGTCTTTAACTAATCTCACACGAATCACGGTTTCGGTCCCAAAACACGGTCCTACAATTGGTATCAGAGCCATGGTGTCCCATTTAGTAAATCTAACCGTTTACTAAGTCACATGTGCTCTAAATCTGTGATTTTTCTGTTTTTTGTTCAAGATGTAAAAATGGGGAAACATAAAGAAAAACCCAGATCTAGATTGAAATTCTCGGGTCTAGATGAAACAGAACATGTACGAGTGTTGGGTTTTATGTTTCACAGTTATATCAATAAGTTTTCATCATTAAATATCTATTTTGAAGTGATTTTCATCAAATCAGGGAATGAACAGTGGCTGTGTTCTTGAAGGAGGTGTGGCGGCTGTTAAGAAATTTTAGGGTTTCCTCATATCAGGTCCGACGAAAAACACCTCCCCACGAAACCCCTGCACATGACGAAACCCCTGCACATAATCACTCCTGACAAAACTCCCCCCCAGATGACGAAACCCCTGCACATGACGAAACCCCTGCACATAATCACTCCTGACGAAACTCCCCCTAGATGACGAAACCCCTTGTTTCGTCAGACATGATGTTTCGTCGGCTAGTAGACTTTCGTCGACTGAAACTGGGTTTCGATGAAAGTAGCGGCTGATTATCGGTGGATGCTGCATAAGTTGAATCTTTTATTTTGGGTTTTGGAGGTGTGAATCGAAGAAGAAGAAGAAGCAGTCAGACTTGAAAGATGAATGTTGCTGCTGCTGAGTCTGTTCGACTCGCTGGTTTGACTCGGTATTCAGGGAAATCAAAGGAGGAAGTAGCTGCTATCAAAATCAAACCACGTTTCATGGGTACTTGGCAAGAAGAGCTTTGGGGGTTTCAGTAGAGATATGAGGATGAAGGTCTTTGGAGGTTTTGGATACTGTTCTTCGCAGAATTTTGAGAATGGGATTGAAGGTGTATCGAAGAGAGTGAAAGGTGTTTGTCGGCTGAAAATTATGTTGGAGGCTAGGGTTCTCTTTGGGTACCAGGTTTGTGCATCTTTTTCAATTCTCTTGGGCCCACTTGCTAAGGATAACGTGGTGATGTTTGTGATTATAAGAGTTTGGCATGGATATAATTAGTTTATTGGGCCCACTACATCTTCAACTTATATGCCACTCATGTTTTGAATTTCCAACATGTTTGGATTGTTTTGTATTCTTTGGGCCCACATGTAATGAAGATAATGTCTTAAAGAAACTGCACAAAAGTTTTTTTTTAGGGTTGTATCGAAGAAAGGTAGAAAGATGGGGAAATGGATATTTATTTGTGGACCTACAATTTATTTGTGGATTTTCATTTGTGGCCCACTAGCAATTTACTTGCAACCATTATCACATTATGGGCTCACATGATGGTTTCTACAAACTACTAGTGGGAGTGGGGTCAGGTTTTCGCGAAGTTGATTTGAATCGTGCTTCTAAATTTCAACGTCAAAATTCGTACGGGTTCGGGATTGCGCGGGATCACTTTAGGATGATGAAAACAGATGATGATATTTTAAAAAAAAAAATTAAAATGTGGGGTAGTCTCGGTTACCGATGCAAACATCAAATTTGGTGACTTGACTACTATGGGCCAAAAACCAAAAATGGTATGTTCACTTCCGCATGTCAATGTTTATGATTGTTATCAGTTATTCGTAAATGTTCGAAAGCATTTTGTTTATTGTCATATTCTCGCATTTGAAAACGAACGTATGAACCTGGAATGTCAATACCGGTCCTAACGAGTTCACAAACTCTTTGGAGGGATACAAGTCGGATCCTACGGGGTACTAGGCGAAATTTCTTTATCAACTAGAATATGCAAAGAAGAAAGCTTTTTGTTTATTGTCATATTCTCGCATTTGGTAACAAATGAATGAACCTAGAATGTCAATACCGGTCCTAACGAGTTCACAAAGTCTTTGGAGGGATACAAGTCGGATCCTACGGGGTACTAGGGGACTTTCTTATTCAACTAGAATATGCAAAGAAGAAAGTCGTTTTCATGATTTTCCGAACAACCGAGAACATTCAGTGAAGATTGACGACAGTTCCGCTCAGTGGAGGGAATTGGTGAACATTTGAAGATAAATTCTACTCAGTGGAGAGAATTTGTTATGTGAAATTGATGACAGTTTCTTTGAAGTGGAGAGAATCTGTTAAGGTTTAGAGATCTTACCAAAGAAATGGGGGAATAAAAATTTTCGTATGTTGAATTTCTTCGTTAAATTTCTAAACGCAATCACAGGTGGTAGAGTTTGTCTTATGACAGATCAAGACTTGATGCAGTTTTTTTAAAGAATGGAACCTTTATCAAATGCCGGTTGGAGTATTGGAAGATCAGCGGAAGACCGGTCAATTGAGCCTTGTGAGGAAATTGCACAACACCCAGCACGGATACGTGTACTTTGAGGGGGAACTATTATACAAGGAGCGTCAAGATACTACTTACCTGGATCATCGGTCAAGGGGGAATTTGTTAACACATAGAAGATAAATACTTGACTGAAGATCGATTGCAGTTGCATTTTCAGCATTCGACAGCAACGGACAAGGGGGAATTTGTTGATGCAGATTTTGTGTCTGATGCTTGTCGAATAGATTAGATTTATTTTATGCTGAATATGTAATAGTTAGTGAAACAGTCAAACAAATGTGTATTAACCCGCTCGTTTGAAGTGGTCAAACGAGAGGGTTATGTGTTTGACCGTGTGTGTGTGCAAGTAAAATGGGTGTGGCTATAAATACCACCCCTTGTCTTTCATTTGCACCAAAGAGAGTTAGAGTGAGTGTGAGCTCATTGTGTGAGTTCCCTGTGAGTTTTATGGTTTGGGGGGAGAGATCACCACTTGGTCTCTCCCCGGATGTATACTCCTTTGGTATTAGTTCGGTTATCTTGTAATCGGGCCGATTTGTAATGTTATACTACCGATTAATACAAAGAAGTTGTTTATCCATCTCTAATCTCTCCCGTCTTGAACTAATCACACACGAATCACGGTTTCGGTCCCGAAACACGGTCCTACATTGTACTTGAAAGGCATGTTCCATTGAAACATCGTTATACAGTTTCACTCGTAATTCATGAGATTGGAGTATTCCCATTAATTCTTCGGCAGACATATCTTCCATGTTCTTTGTTTCCTTAACATCGATGACAATCGACTCGAAACTACGAGTCAAACTTCGGAGGATTTTCTCCACAATTCGTTGTCCATTAACCTTTTCTTCATTCATTCTTAATTGATTTACTATAAGCATAGTTCTGTTGAAGTAATCTTCAACAGATTCGCCTTCTCTCATTTTTAAAGCATCAAATTCACATCTAAGAGTTTGTAGTTTGACGGTTTTTACCCGATTTTCTCCTTTATATGATCTGTGCAGTGTATTCCAGGCTTCCTTTGAAGTTTTCGCCATAGTGATTCGCTCGAATACTATTTCATTTACCAATTGGAAGATAGTATGCAGTGCCCTCTTATCCTTTTTGACAGATTCCCTGTGCGCTGCCACTGCTTCCTCTGAAGGATTTACTCCCAGTTCTTGATATCCATCCTCCACAATATTCCATAATTCTTGTGATTCTAACAAAACTTTTATTTGAATGTGCCAGTGATAATAATTTTGCCCTGTAAGTTTTGAAATCTGCGTTTGAATTCCTGTGCCTTGATTCATCTTGTTTTCGGTAAATAACATATTATTTAGGGTTTTGAAAGAAGAATCTGATGTTTGTATTCTGGAGATTTTGATCGATGTATGGCTCTGATACCACTTTATTGGAATAACTAGGGTTTCTTGATGATGAATGAGAGAATGATAATGTTCGTAATCGAATTGATAATCTTGTTCGTACAGGAAATGTTAATATATACATGATACCGATTATAAAACTTAACCGCTAATACTTAGGCTATAATAATATTGCTAATACATGTCACACTATCTAGCTTATACATAATATTACATATATATTTCTAATAGGAAGTCTCCCAGAGAAATTATTTTGTGATAAATTCAAAATAAAGATGCTAGGAACCTTGCATAAGTGTACTGGAATGTTTCCGTTGAAACGGTTTCTAGAGAGATTAACAAATTCCAGTCTTGGGTTCATTGTTCCATCTGTTTGAGGAACATGCCCTGACAGTAAGTTATCTGATAGATCCAAAACCCGCACATTTGACGGAAATGTAGCTAATGTTCCCTCAAATTTGTTTGAGTTCATCCTCAAGATCCCATCATCGTATGACATAGAGTCACCATTTTTAAAATGAAATCGCGGCAGTTTGCCACTGATCTGGTTATTGGACAAATCCAGTTCAAGAATATGAGACATGATGTTCTTAAACCACTCTGGTATTGTATCTCTAATACTCGAATTAAAAAGATGTAGTCACTGAATATGTGTCTGTGTTTGTAGCCAATTTGGAAAGTGGGGTCCGATGATGCAAGAACTTGCATTGAATATCTGCAGTTGGAAGGGAGGAATCTATTGAGAGGTGAAATTCAACACTAATGAATTGCCTGACAACCCCAAAGTATTCAGATTCTTATGCTTAGTGAAGTGAGTTTCAGAAAGAACACCGACCAATGAATTGTAGGAGAGATCTAGATTCTTGAGCTTTGAAAGTTGCCAGACTCATAGGAATGTTCCCACTCAATTGGTTATCAATAAGATATAGGTCTTCAAGGCTCAAGAGTAGTCCAATGCTTTGGGGAATAGGACCAGAAACCATGTTTACGGAAATATCCAGATGAACAAGGTTGCTCAGATTACATAACAGATCTGGCATCGAAGATTCAAAGTAATTGAAGGAGAGGTCGATGGAAACAAGACCGCTGAGCATTCCAATAAAATCAGGAATTATACCATGGAAGTGGTTAAATTGAAGGTTTCGATGCATGAGGCTAGTAAGGTTTGATAACTAGACAGGAATGGTGGAATTGATATCATTCCCAGAGAGATCGAGTGAATTAAGAGACGTGAAATTGATGAATTCAACAGAAAGGATATTTGTGATACCAGAGGATGCCAAGTTCAATGTACGCAAAGAAGGGAGCATGCTAATAGGATGGAACCAATCAATATGTTCACCAACCATTAATCCTGATAAACCCAAATACCTTAATGACCGTAGCGAAGAACCCCATCCTAAATCATCCAATGTAGGTGATCCATCAAATTCAAACAACTCATTATTATTTATAAGAAAAGCATAACTAAGATCAAGATATTGTAACCTTGAGAGATTTCCTAGATGATGAGGTACTACTCATCCTCTAGAAAATGAGACTGACAAATAAAGGTATTCTAAACGTCGAACCGATCCCAAAAATGCAGGAATATTTCCTGACAAACGGTTCATGCTCAAGTCTAAGTAATGCAAATGCTTCAAATTCTGGATAGACGGACTCAACTTACCTTTGAGCAGTTTACCGTCTGGAAACGTTTCTAGAAACACTTGAGATCGAAGATCAAGTTTAACAACATGACCACTTCGCCCGTCACACCCAACTGCGTGCCAATCACAACATTCTACTCCGCTCCATGTTGACAAAAGATTATAATTGTCTCTGAGGCTATGTTTGATAGCTAGAAGGGATTGCCTCTCTCTCTCAATACATGTAACATTTGAAGAGGTTACAAGCATGTGGTTGTCTATGAGGAACAGCATTGTAAAGATGACGAGAAAATTGATACCCATTTTGGGGTAAGATAAAAGTTCAGTTTCTCAACTAGTGGAGGATGTAGGACCGTGTTTCTAGACCGAAACTGTGATTAGTGTGAGATTAGTTCAAGACGGGAGAGATTAGAGAGATAAAGAAACACTTCTTTGTATTAATCGGTAGTAGAACATTACAAATCGGCCCGATTACAAGATAACCAAACTAATACCAAAAGAGTATACATCCGGGGAGAGACCAAGTGGTGATCTCTCCCCCAAACCAAACAACTCACTGTGAACACTTTCAAATGAGCTCACTCACTCTAACTCTCTCTGAAGTGCAAATGAAAGACAAGAGGTGGTATTTATACCCCCACCCACTTGTCTAGCAAACACACATGGTCAAACACATAACCCTCTCGTTTGACCACTTCAAACGAGCGGGTCAATACACATTTGTTTGACCGTTCCACTAACTATTACAAATTTAGCATAAAATAAATCTAATCTATTCGACAAGCATCGGACACAAAATCTGCATCAACAAATTCCCCCTTGTCCGTTGCTGTCGAATGCTGAAAATGCAACTGCAATCGATCTTCAGTCAAGTATTTATCTTCTCTGTGTTAACAAATTCCCCCTTGACTGATGATCCAGGTAAGCAGTATCTTGACGCTCCTTGTATAAAAGTCCCCCTTCAAAGTACGCGCATCCGTGTTGGGTGTTGTGCAATTTCCTCACAAGGCTCAATTGACCGATCTTCCACTGATCTTCCAATACTCCAATCGGCATTTGATAAGGGTTCCATTCTTTAAAAACTACATCAAGTCTTGATCTGTCATAAGACAAACTCTACCATCTGTGATTGCGTTTAGAAATTTACCGAAGAAATTCAACATACGAAAATTTTTATCCCCTCATTTCTTTGGTAAGATCTCTAAACCTTAACAGATTCTATCCACTTCAAATAAATTTTCATCAATTTCACAGAACAAATTCTCTCCACTGAGTAGAATTTATCTTCAAATGTTCACCAATTCCCTCCACTGAGCGGAACTGTTGTCAATCTTCACTGAATGTTCTCGGTTGTTCGAAAAATCACGAAAACAACTTTCTTCTTTGCATAGTCTAGTTGAATAAGAACGTCCCCTAGTACCCCATAGGATCCGACTTGTATCCCTCCAAAGACTTTGTGAACTCGTTAGGACCAGTATTGACATTCCAGGTTCATTCATTCGTTACCAAATGCGAGAATATGACAATAAACAAAAAGCTTTCTTCTTTGCATATTCTAGTTGATAAAGAAATTTCGCCTAGTACCCCGTAGGATCCGACTTGTATCCCTCCAAAGACTTTATGAACTCGTTAGGACCGGTATTGACATTCCAGGTTCATTCGTTCATTTTCAAATGCGAGAATATGATAATAAACAAAATGCTTTCGAACATTTGCGAATAACCGATAATAATCATAAACATTGACGTGCGGAAGTGAACATACCATTTTGATTTTTGGCCCATAGTAGTAAAGTCACCAAATTTTAACATTTGCGTCGGTAACCGTGACTACCCCACAATTTTCAACCATCAAGTTTTCATCATGCCGCATCATCCCGCGCGCTCCCAAAACCTGTACGAATTTTGACCTTGATATTTAGAAGCGCGATTCAAATCAACTCCGCGAATACCGGACCCCAACTTTGCAACTCACGAGTAGAAACGGGTCCACGACTCCATGTCTCATCTAAAACATTTGTTCCAATGCCTACGAAAAAATGTGATGATTCAAAGCCCCATGAAATATTAGACAGGTTTTTCTTGAATATGTCCCAGATGAAAAATATATATTTCGTTGACTAATAAATAGGCCCAATAATAAATTAAGTCCACTGAGACTATTGGGTATTTCATTCAACAACCCACTAATAACTTTAGTCCACAAGTTTTCGTGGAATCAATTTGAATGAGGACAAGGGAAAAGATCAAATAGGAAGTTAATTTTGGCTAGGAAGGATAGGAAGCCATAGGATTATGACATGTGGCAAATTTTAAAATAAAGAGAAAGGGTATTTTAGTCAATCTCATCATTTCTTCTTCCTTCTTCTCCCCAGTTACTTCAAAACCCACCATTTTCAAAACCCACCATCTCCAACCTTTTCTTCACTTACTATCTCAATAATCACTACATTATAGTGTGATTTTCGTCATCAATCAATGATTCAACCACCCGATCAACGTGTTCTTCAGCTTTTTTCGAAGAAAACCCAGTTTAATTTCATTCAAAATCTCGTTTTTTCTGGTGATTTTGAAGATAATCACTCGATTTGTTCGATTCAATCGCTGATAAGTGTTTCTATCATTTCAAATTTCGTCAATTGATGAAGAACCCGGCTTCGATCCATGTAAGAAATTCTTTAATTTCATTTTCACGATCTGGGTTTTTATTTAGTCATTGCGTTTTACGATCTTGGCGGGGGTCCGGGGGCGGCAGCCCCTGGTAGCGGGGTCCCAGGGGCGGCAGCCCCTGGCGGGGTCCAAGGGGCAGAGCCCCTGGCTGGGGTTGATTAAATTGCTGTACTAAAAACGCATCAGAAAAATTAATTTTCCAGAAATTGGCTCATTTCGAAGACAGTAATTCGTAGACAATTCAGACAGTTCACAGACAATTCTCAAACAGTTCACAAACAGTTTTATGTGTCCATTGCGTTTTAGAAATAAGAGAGTTTTATGTGTTTTCTGGCTATTGCGTTTTAGAAAAAACACATTTTTAAGTATCTTTAGTCATTGCGTTTTAGGTAAAACACATTTTTGAAGTGTTTTTAGTCATTGCGTTTTAGGTAAAACACATTTTTAGGTGTTTTCAGTCCATTGCGTTTTACAGAGAACACTTTCTTTTGTTTTTTTAGGTCATTGCGTTTTAGAAATGAGACATTTTTAAGTGTTTTCTGGCCATTGCGTTTTACAAATAAAACATTTCTTTGTGTTTTTTGTGCATTGCGTTTTAGGTAAAACACTTTTTTATGTGTTTTCAGTCCATTGCGTTTTAGAAATAAGACATTTCTTTGTGTTTTCTGGCCATTGCGTTTTACAAATAAGTCATTTCTTTGTGTTTTTTGTGCATTGCGTTTTAGAAAAATGTCATTTTTTAGGTTTTTTTTTCATTGCGTTTTACGTAACTGGTGGTTTTTCTATTGCGTTTTACACAACTGGGTTTAATTTTTTTTTTTTTAAATATAGCAATAGTATACTCGTTTTAAAGATAAAAAAACGCTCGTTTTTTTGGTGCAATTTTTATAAAAAAATAATGGCGTATGAAAGAGTTATTAACGTTTAAAAAATGGGGGGAATTGGAGAAGAGAGAAACTATTGGCTTGGATTGACTAGAATGCCCCTGAACAAACTCACGCGCCTCTTTTCTTTCTTTCAATTTCCCTGATTTAATCTTAGCCCTTGATTAACTTAATGGATGGTCAAGATCACTTCCTAGCCTTCCTAGCCAAATAAACTTACTATTGTATTGATGTGTGTAAAATGCAACATATAAATTACATCAAATGATGCACAAAACTAACCCTTTTTAAGTACTAATGTTGGAAAAAGAGTGTTTTTGTCTTCCTTTTGTATTTTCAGGATTAAATGAGCTCAAATTCACAAAAGAAGCAAAAAGACAGCTAAATCTAACATAAATACAAGGAAAGGAACATAAGTGGACTGCCCGACCCCTCAATGGCATCTTCCCAAGCAAAATAGAGAAGGCAGAAGACTGAACACGCCCCGTGCTCAGCCAGCACGGGGCCGTGCCCAAGAAGCAGCAGAAAAGACAAATCCATAGAAGCTTCTATTGCCCACCACGGGGCCGTGTCCAGTGAGCACGGGGGCGTGTCGAAAGTACTGCAGGCGCATTAATTGTAATTGCGAATTACAATTAATGAAGAGAGAGAGTGTCAGACAGGCA
The DNA here is from genome assembly GCA_030545235.1 of Helianthus tuberosus. NCBI lineage: Eukaryota > Viridiplantae > Streptophyta > Magnoliopsida > Asterales > Asteraceae > Helianthus > Helianthus tuberosus. Next base: position 33,926,536 of record CM060393.1, read on the forward strand.
CGGGGCCGTGCCCAACCTTCTGTTCAGCCTATAAATAGGAGTGCTTGGTTTCATTTCAACTCATCCCTTGGCACACCACCTCTCTCACACTTCATCCACCACCCACCACCATCACAACACCATCATCCACCACCATCATCCATTGTCCATCGTAGAGTGTGTGAGTCGTCTCGGGATCCAAGATTGATCGTAAGAGTTCTTGACAATCAAGACCATGTTTGCCTAAGTCTCTTACATCACTTGGTGAAGACAAAGTGTCTAGTATAATACTTTTTATTTCTAATCTTTTGCACTTTTTATTTGGTTTTGTATTAATGACTTTAATAACTAGTTACTTATGTTGAAGGTGATCTTTCCTTATCGTTTGTCCGTGGTGTCTTGGCATTATTTTACTGTCTATATAAAATAAAGGATTTTCACCATTCATATCTCCACGGTCTATATGGAGGTATGTTGGCTACCTGGTCGGGGGTTAAGGGAACGGTTTGGTAAAGGTCTTGCCATTGTTCAGCGTTTAGAGGTCCTGCAATGGACCTGGGTCAAATTTAGTAGGACCTCCTTCAATACTTCACGGTATTGGATGGCGGGGGTCCAAACTCTTTGATCCCCTCATAAGTTAACTACTATTAATACTATAACCCGGCTATTTAGGACTGTATCCCTGCTGACTCAGACTACTTAGTCGAGGGTAACGTCACCGCCAAAAGCGGGGCCTACCATAATTTGCATTAATAACTTAATTCATTATCTTCCAATAATCCACCCTTTTATTCGCAAAAGGGTGGCCACATCATCAAAGAGTTCTTGACTCAGACTATGCTAACTACCTAGCTAGCGGTATAGTCGCAAAAGGGTGGCCACATCATCAAAGAAAAAAATTCTTTGCCAATGTGAAACACTACTTTTGGGAAGATCCATATCTTTTCAAAATGTGTGCCGACCAACTCGTCAGACGATGCGTACATGGTAGTGAAGCACGAAGAATTCTCCGCCATTGTCATGAAGGTCCATACGGAGGACATCATGGTGCTGCTAGTACCGCACGAAAGGTATTCGATTCAGGATTTTATTGGCCAACCATTTACAAAGACGCTCAGAGTCTTGTACAAACATGTGATGCTTGCCAAAGAACAGGTAATATTTCTTCCAAAAACGAAATGCCACAAAATGGCATTCTTGTTTGTGAAATTTTTGATGTGTGGGGACTCGACTTTATAGGACCCTTCCCACCATCGAAAGGAAACAAATATATACTTGTGGCAGTAGATTACTTGTCTAAATGGGCCGAGGCCGAGGCACTTCCAACAAATGATGGAAGAGTCGTGGTAAGATTTCTGAAAAAATTATTCTCTCGTTTTGGCACACCTAAAGCTTTAATAAGTGATAGAGGTACCCATTTTTGCAACCATCAACTTGAAATTTTTTTAACAAGATATGGGGTCTATCACCGGGTTTCAACATCATATCACCCTCAAACAAACGGGCAAGCCGAAGTGACTAATAGAGGTTTAAAACGAATACTCGAAAAAACCGTAGGGTTAAATAAAAAGGAATGGGCTGATAAATTAGATGATGCTTTATGGGCTTTTCGAACTGCTTATAAAACAACAATAGGTACAACCCCGTATAAGCTAGTCTATGGAAAAAGTTGTCATTTGCCAGTAGAAATTGCACACAAAGCCTACTGGGCAATCAAAAATGTGAACTTGGATCTAGAATTTGCTGGTAAAAATCGATTTTGTCAATTAAATGAATTAGACGAGCTTAGGAATTATGCATACTCAAACTCTGAAATTTATAAGGAAAGAATGAAAAATTTGCATGACAAACATATTAAACCTAATGAATTTCGGGTAGGGGATCTCGTCCTTTTGTTTAATTCACGACTTCGATTGTTTCCTGGTAAATTAAAGTCTAGGTGGTCAGGACCTTTTTCCATCACCCTCATTTTTCCACACGGTGCAGTAGAAATTAAATCTCGAAATGGGCCACCATTTAAAGTCAATGGCCAACGGCTGAAACTCTATCAAGGATTCATTGAGGATGAGGAAGAAGAGATCTCGCTTCAAACGGTGAAAGAATAAAAACATCATGCCTGGTAAGTTACGAACGATTGAGACGACAAAATAAAGCGGTAAGTTTTCTAACCATAGCTTATGGGAAAAAAGGGGCACTCACACGCGCACTTAAAAAAAAAAAAAAAAAAAAAAACTTGCTCGACACGAGGCCGTGTCCGCTGGATTCGCGCTGCAGACGGGTTAAAACCCCTTTTTCAAAACAGTTTCTTCATTCCACACGCCCCGTTTCCCCACAAAAGCTCTGGTTTCAGGCGATTTTTCGCAGAATTTCGACGTCTTCTATCGATCTAACAACGTCAAGGTATGATTCTATCACTCTTAGTAGTTAGATTAGTTACTTGCATGTAGTTAAAACACCAAAAATTTGGGGAAAAATCTAGGGTTCTCGAAGTTCATCCGGATCAAACCTCAAATTTTTGTTTAGATCTGTTTGCATTTAGTTAGATTAGTGTTAAGGGAAGTAAATACACTTGTATTGTTCATAGATTCACCAGATTTCTTACAAAAACCCCAAACCCTTGTTCTTGAACCGAAAGAGTTAAAATTGATAGGGTAAACGGGATATTTTGGGAAAAATGGCACTTAGGGTTTCATTTTCGGGGGAAACCGCACCTATTGGACCAAAAATTTTCAAGTTTTCGAAACCGGGTCGAAAAATGGGATTTTTGAGTAACAGACCTCTGGACACGGGGCCGTGTCCGCTGAACACGGGGTCGTGTCCAGGCACTGTTTGCAGTTTCTTTAAAAATCTAATTGTTTCGTGCAATTTTTGGTGTATTCTTTCAGATGGCAAAGTTCACTAGGTTCAATGCAAGGGAGCTTGATGCAAGGGCAAGGTACGAGATTCTTCAAACAAGACCAGAAGAGTACCCCAGGAGAGCTTGCACGGACCTGTTAACCTTGGTAAACCAACTGGACCGATTCAACAACATCGTTACGGGTCCGCTAGCTGTTGCATTGAACACTCGGCTTCGGTCGGTGCATCAATGCACCATGGAGTTCTACAGTACCTTTAACTTCACTTCAAGGTGTGACCCATTCGACAATGAAGGGGTTGCATTTCGGTGTGGAGGGACAATGTACTCGATCTCCATGGCACAGTTTGGAGCCATAATAGGGCTATACCAAGAAGAGGAATCGGGAAACGAAGAAAATACCGGAGGATTACGAGACTTGGATGAAAATGAACGACAAGCCGCATGGGCTCAAATCGGTGAAGGAATCTACAACCCTAGTAGCACCAAGAGTACAAAGCTAAGGGATCCACTCTATCGCTACATTCACAGGCTTCTCACCTACTCTCTAAACCAACGTCACGACAGTAGCAGCGTTGTAGGGTTGAAAGATTTGGTTGTCCTTCACTGTATCCACAACCGGAAGCCTCTCGATGTCCCTTATCTCTTGTTACAGAACATGCATCTTAACCGCCTTGCTCGCGCTCCAACGCCTATCTTCTTCGGAGGATGGGTGTACCGTCTTTTCAAGCATTACACGCGAATTCCAAGGTCCTTCGAAAGAAGCCCATGGTCGGGACGAGTTGATTACCACATTTGCCGAGCCATGAACTTACTTTATGAGGCGGAAGACGGAACGGTGAGTTTCCAAAGGACGCAAGGCTATGCATGGAACCCGCAGGAGGCCCTAGTTCTTCACGCACCACCTCCCCACTACCAGTATCAACCCCATGGTGATCCGGGTCAATCCTCCTCACAAGGAGGCGGTTTTCCTAATTTTCAAAGCTTACATGATCTTATGCAGGAAAACCTCATGTGTACCAGGAACGCCTACAACCTCGCCAACAACACATACCACCGGGTCGGAGCTATTAAACGCAACATCAACGATATACAAGACGATATCGGCAGCATTCGGGAGTATATGGCGGGGCATGGGGATGGAGGTGATGATAGCGATGAGGATATGGAGTAAGGGGTTTAGAGGAGCAGGACCGGGTTGATGGCGAGCCCACAGGTTTAAGTCCCTTTATCTATCGAACAATTGGTGGCCTGCGTGCCAAATGTTGAACAATTTACTTTCCTTGACCGCTTTTATTTTCCGTTTTATTTTTCTTTTACTTTATGCTTGGAACAATTAACTATGGTAATGTAGGATGTTTGTGTTGCTTGGTATGGTATTAAGTGATGAAACAGGTATAAACCAAGGTTTGGGGTGCTAAGCCTCAGCACTTATAGGGCCAGGATGGAAAAGACGGGAGAAGAAACCTGTTTTTCAGGCTTACAGACTGTCCACACGGGGACGTGTCCAGCCAACACGCCCCCGTGCTCACCTCCCGGACCTGCTGTTTGGATACTGTCCTGGGGGCCGTGTCCACTCAACACGCCCCCGTGGTCATCTTCTGTAAGTTCTTGTTACTGGCACCTAAACACGGGGTCGTGCCCACTCAACACGGGGTCGTGTCCAGGTTGCCAGTAACACAAAATTTTTGCTTTTTAACACTGTTTTACACATCTAATCAACCGAAAAAAATTATTTTTGGGACACATTGAGGACAATGTGTAATTTAAGTGTGGGGGGGATGCTAAAACCTTGAAATTTTGCAAGTCCTAAATACAAGCCTTACACAAAACTCTATTGGAACCGCTAATCACCCCAAATTTTTTCAAAAATTTCAATTTTTTTTACTTGTCTAGGTTTAACTCGGGAAATTCAAGTTTTCAAAAAGGTTATATTTTTACGAATTTACAACCGATAGCGTAGTGATAAAAAGAACCAACATAAGAAAATTATGAAACGGCATGACAAGCTTAGTTAAAATTTGATTATATATACTTGGTCACATAAAAACTCATTCCCACAAAAGTGAGTTTTGAGCCTTTATTGAGCATACAAAATTACATCTTTAGACTAAATGCTCATTTTTCGTTTCTTGTGTGAATAGCCGCTTGGTTCTTACGACTCTAGAACTTGCCATGACGATACATTCCCGGTCCTTATCAACTTAAACCCGAGTAAGTAAATGATGGAGGCATTAGGACTAACCCTTTTTATTTCTACACCATTATTTTTCTTTTTCTTTTACCACCTACCCAAAAATCCCCCTAGTTAACCCCTTTGAGCCTAAACCTTTTCATTTCATCACCCAAACAAAAAAAAAAAAAAAAAAAAAAATTAAAAAAAAAAACCCTTTTACCCACTAAAACTTTTTTTATTTTTAACCCTTTGTTTTAGTAACAAGTTCGGTTTTTCGTATGATCAGAAAAAAAAATGTGTTGATGATGAAGCAAAAAGAAAATAAACAAACAAGTTCATCAAAAAAATAACTTTGTTTGAATAAAAGCTTCATCAAAATAAAAAGTTACAAAAATAGAAAATCTTACGAAAACCGACACTTGTTACGCTTTTCGCCCTTTTTCTACTAACCTCTAACCACTAACCTAACCACCTACCTTTAACCCAAGCCTAACCCTTAACCCACAAAGTCCTCTTGATATTTACAAAGGTATAAAAGTTAAAAAGGAGGAGGATTGATTGCTTGGCAAGCTTATGGTAGGAATAAGTTCCACGCCGCTCTCGAGTGATTCACTAAAAATACACCTTCGGCCGAGTGTGAGTGATTTCTCCCGTGAGGTATGTGAACTTGTATATAAATAGAATTTTAAAAAGGCATGTTATGCCCAAATAAATAATTTCTCTTATGAAAAGTTCTAAATAAATCATTACGAATAGGATTGTAAATAGATAAAAATAAAACTTCTTAAAGAATCTTGGAAATCCCGACACTCTACGACAAGCCCAAAACCTTCTCTTCTACCTATTCCATTTGGGAGTGTAAGCCACATATTAAAGAGTTTTGCTTGAGGACAAGCAAAAGTTCAAGTGTGGGGGTATTTGATGTGTGTAAAATGCAACATATAAATTACATCAAATGAGGCACAAAACTAACTCTTTTTAAGTACTAATGTTGGAAAAAGAGTGTTTTTGTCTTCCTTTTGTATTTTCAGGATTAAATGAGCTCAAATTCACAAAAGAAGCAAAAAGATAGCTAAATCTAACATAAATACAAGGAAAGGAACATAAGTGGACTGCCAGACCCCTCAACGGCATCTTCCCAAGCAAAATAGAGAAGGCAGAAGACTGAACACGCCCCGTGCTCAGCCAGCACGGGGCCATGCCCAAGAAGCAGCAGAAAAGACAAATCCATAGAAGCTTCTATTGCCCACCACGGGGCCGTGTCCAGTGAGCACGGGGGCGTGTCGAAAGTACTGCAGGCGCATTAATTGTAATTGCGAATTACAATTAATGAAGAGAGAGAGTGTCAGACAGGCACGGGGCCGTGCCCAGCCTTCTGTTCAGCCTATAAATAGGAGTGCTTGGTTTCATTTCAACTCATCCCTTGGCACACCACCTCTCTCACACTTCATCCACCACCCACCACCATCACAACACCATTATCCACCACCATCATCCATTGTCCATCGTAGAGTGTGTGAGTCGTCTCGGGATCCAAGATTGATCGTAAGAGTTCTTGACAATCAAGGCCATGTTTGCCTAAGTCTCTTACATCACTTGGTGAAGACAAAGTGTCTAGTATAATACTTTTTATTTCTAATCTTTTGCACTTTTTATTTGGTTTTGTATTAATGACTTTAATAACTAGTTACTTATGTTGAAGGTGATCTTTCCTTATCGTTTGTCCGTGGTGTCTTGGCATTATTTTACTGTCTATATAAAATAAAGGATTTTCACCATTCATATCTCCACGGTCTATATGGAGGTATGTTGGCTACCTGGTCGGGGGTTAAGGGAACGGTTTGGTAAAGGTCTTGCCATTGTTCAGCGTTTAGAGGTCCTACAATGGACCTGGGTCAAATTTAGTAGGACCTCCTTCAATACTTCACGGTATTGGATGGCGGGGGTCCAAACTCTTTGATCCCCTCATAAGTTAACTACTATTAATACTATAACCCGGCTATTTAGGACTGTATCCCTGCTGACTCAGACTACTTAGTCGAGGGTAACGTCACCGCCAAAAGCGGGGCCTACCACAATTTGCATTAATAACTTAATTCATTATCTTCCAATAATCCACCCTTTTAGGATTGTATCCTTGCTGACTCAAACTACTGAGGTGAGGGTAACGTCACCTTCAAAAGAGGGGCCTACTACAATAACTAAGATAATCTCTTAATTATGTGCAAAAGTGCGGAAATAATCAAAGGTTATACTAGATACGAGTCGGAACCAAGTGATTCATCTTGTCTATCTGTTTTTATTTTTATTTTATTTTCAGCATTTTAGTTAGTTTTTAGTTTTCTTAGTTTAAAAACCTTTTTTCTAAACTTTTGATTTTGATTAGACGTTGAGGATAAACCGGTACTAAAAGCTCTTGTGTCCTTGGACGACCTCGGTATCTTACCAACGCTATACTATGCTCACGATGGGTGCACTTGCCCATATGTGTGTTTAGTGTTAGTAAAATATCGTGTTTTATAAATTTAAAACTTAGCTAAAATAAGTGTTAAAAGGGCTTAAAATATACACCTAATATATATAACACTTTCACGCACATCAGTATCTCCACCCATGAGGACAAAACACTTATATTTATTTGAATCAAGAGTTTTTGGTTGACATGTGTTTTAACTGGTGAGAGATCATGCCCAATATATAACCAATGTTAGAGACAAGTGGCCCACCATGAAAATGGTCCAAGCACATGTGATTATGGCCCATCAGCAACCATACTTTAACATATAGGTAAGCCTAAGAGAAAGAAACTTAGCTGCCAAACAACATTTCTGTCGACATTTGGTTGACATCATGAACCCATGTTCATAATTGAATTCATTCCAAAAAGCCTGATGTGTATCATTGTAAGTGGACCCCATAACAACATAAGAATCCAACGCCACTTATTATATATAGAGTTAAATGCTTGGTTGGTCCCTGTGGTTTGCAAAAATTGCAGACTTGGTCCCAATGGTTTACTAATTACACGCGTGGTCCCCAAACTTGTCAAAAATGCACTCGGTTGGTCCCTAGCCCTAACATCAGTTAAATTTCTCAGTTATGTCCATGTTAAATGACCAAATTGCCCTCAACAATTAAAAAAACAAAAATAAAAATAAGAAACAAAAGGAGATCGCCCACCCATCATCATCTTCTTCTTCAACCTCTCTCTCCCTCAAAATCCAGTAACCACCATCAGCCATCATCTTTGGACTTTGGGCCACCACAACCACCACCTCCGAACACCAACGTTCACCGCTGTGAACCATCACCTGAAACAAGCACCGCGAACCAATACCGTCTTCATCTTCTTTCTATTGGTTACAAAACTTAAACCCAAAACACGTCTCCACCAAGCAACCACATTGCCGCATCACCGCTGTCTATTCGCCGGAACCCACCACAACCCCATCCAAACCATCCACCACCAAGAGAACTCAATTCGATTAGCCCCCTTTCACTTCATACTCACTATTACCTAATTATTATTATTATTAACCATCTTGTTCGATTCAATCAACAGATAAGGTCATGCTGAGCAGCAGCGACTCTGGGGGAACCGTTTACTGGTTCCGAAACGAAGAACACACGAAACCCACATCGAATTTCAAAGGAATTGTTGTGATTTTCACTTGGGGTTCGGTTCAAGGCTCTCAATTGAAGGATTATGTTAATCTTTATTTGTCTTGCGGGTGGAATTCTCTCGTTGTTGTTTCCGATATTCTGAATCCGTAAGTTCTGTTTTGACATAAATCATAAGTTTTTATCTGTAATATGTAAAGGGGTTTTTGTGCTTTGATGATATAAAGATTCTTGGGGTGTAAAGATAGATGCTTTGGTTGTGGATGTTGCGGATTTTGATTTGAATGTTTATGGGTATAAAGGATATGTGCAGATACATTCAAAGAATACTAATGGTGCTCACAGGTGAGAGAAAGAGAGAGGTGAAGAAGAAGATGGGGTGGGCCCCTCTTATATTTTTTACTTTTAATTGTTGAGGGTAATTTGGTCATTTAACATGGACTTAACTGAGAAATTTAACTGATGTTAGGGCTAGGGACCAACCGAGTGCATTTTTGACAAGTTTGGGGACCACGCGTGTAATTAGTAAACCATTGGGACCAAGTCTGCAATTTTTGCAAACCACAGGGACCAACCAAGCATTTAACTCTTATATATATAAGGTAGAGATCCTAAGAGAAGTCCACCCTATTTGAGAAACTTGAGAAGTAATCTGGACCACACATTTTCCTTAAGCAAAAAATGCAAAAAAAATGTGAAAAAAATGCAAATTTTTTTTTTTTTTTTGAAAAATCGCAGCTTTTTCTTTAAGGATTAAATTTTTTTTTTTTTTTTTTTAAAAATTTTTTTTTGATTTATACACATGTGTATATTGTTAATCTTTTAACTATACATATATGTATATTGTCAATTATACATATATGTATATACATGTTTAAAATTGAAAAAATATGTATATTGTTAATCTTAAACCATAAACACTAAAGCTAAACCTTAATGCTAAACCCTAAACTCTAAACCCTAAAGCTAAACCCTAAAGCTAAACCCTAATTCTAAACCCTAAAGCTAAACCCTAATGCTAAACCTAAAAGCTAAAACTAAACACTAAAGCTAAACCCTTAATGCTAAACCCTAATACAAACCCTAAAGATAAAGCTAAACCCAAAAGTTAAAGCTAAACCCAAAAGTTAAAGCTAAACCCTAATGCTAAACCCAAAAGCTAAACCCTAATGCTAAACCATAATGTTAAACCCTAAAGCTAAACCCTAAACCATAAAGCTAAACCCTAAACCCTAATGCTAAACCCTAAATACTAATGCTAAACCCTAAATAACCTTTATTTTTCAATTTTAAACATGTATATACATATATGTATAATGGACAATATACATATATGTATAGTTAAAAGATTAACAATATACACATGTGTATAAATACAAAAAAAAAATTAATTCTTAAAGAAAAAGCTGCGATTTTTCCAAAAAAAAAATTTTTTTTTTGCATTTTTTCACCTTTTTTTTGCTTAGGGAAAATGTGTGGTCCAGAATGCTTCTCAAGTTTCTCATTTAGCCTACTACTTCTCACATGATCCTTATCCTATATATATATATATATATATATAGGGTAGGGTTCCAGCGTGAACAACCTCCCAAGAGTGAACTGCGTGAACAGATATGGACCATTGATTTCCTTTTTAGTTATTAAGGGTAGGATTGTAATTATCCAAAAATTAGATTTAAATCATTATTTTAATAATTGAATTAAGTTACATCTTTCCTAATTTAAATTCATTATCCACATTATGTTTATTTATTAATAAGATAATTATCAAAACAAACAACAAATCACCAGATTTCAATTTTAATTTTTATTTCAGATTTCATCACCAGAATTCAAATTTTGATTTTTAAGATCCACGTAACCTTCATATTTCAACGGTATACACATGTGTACTTGGATATAAATAGAACAGTACACATATGTACTCATCATCGTACATATGTGTACAGTAATTCACAGGTGTACATTAACATTCAATACAAAAAAAAAATTATGAGATATCACAAAAACAGACGATATACACATGTGTACATCGCATTAAAAAGATGGCAAAATCAGAATACACATGTGTGCATCGCATTTTAATAATTGAATTAAGTTACATCTTTCTTAATCCTTAATTTGATTTGTGAGAGATTTATGCAATCAATTTAAGAGGATAATTGATTACTTGATTTGTAAGAGATTTATGCAATCAATTTAATATTGAAATTACACGTATACCCTTTTTGTATTTAATTAAATGGAAAAAATTAACCAAATAATTACCATCATACCACTCACTTTAATCTCAAGATCATAAAAATCAAGGGCCCATATCAGTTCACGCAGTTCACTCTTGTGATTTTGTTCACGTTTGAACCTAATCCTATATATATATATAGGGAGGAGCTCATGCGAGAACCACCTTTATTGTGAGAACCGCGAGAACCAATGTGAACACAACCTAAAATAGCTAAAAAAAACCTAACCCCCACCCCCCCCCCCCCCCCCAAGCTAAAAAAAACCTAAACCCCCTCCCCCCCCCACCCCCTAAGCTAAAATACTAAAAACTAAACCCTCAAAAAACCTAAAAAAATCTAAAAAAATAAAAAAAAAATCTAAAAATTTTTTTTTGAATTTTTTAATATTTTTTATGTTAAAATCGCTACTTTTCGCAGCAAAAAAAAAATTAAAAAAAAAAATTTTTAAAAAAAGTTTTTTTTTTTGCTTCGAAAAGTAGCGATTTTTTTATAAAAAATTCAATTTTTTTTTTTTTTTTGATTTTTAGCTATTTTTAGGCATTTTTGGTTGTGTTCACATTGGTTCTCGCGGTTCTCGCAATAAGAGGTGGTTCTCGCGTGATCTTCTCCCTATATATATATATATTTTGTTTGTTATCTGGTGGCCTTCAACATTAAGAAAATCCATGTGTAGCACCATCATTACACATTTGGGCCAACAATACGTGACAACATGGATCCTAGTGGGCCCCCCAAAAGAAATTCCAAGCCCACACTACATCTTCAACAGCCAACAAAAAAACCTAGGCACACAAATGCCAGCCGCCAACATTATCAACATGTACAGCTCATCCATTATCATCAACCTCAGCCAAAAGAAAAACTTCAATTTTCTCTCTACGAAGAAACATCAGCAACTCTTTCTCTCTCTCCACAATAACAAAGGCAGACAACATACATCCAACAATCCCATTATTATCCAGCCACCATTCTTCACTTTCAATGACAATAATCCAGCCGGCAAAACCTATGTTACAGCCTTCAACTTCATCTTTCTTCGATACCCATCCCTCAAACAATCAGGTCTTCTTCTTCGATGATGAACAATCAGCAGCAACATTCATCTTTCAAGTCTGACTGCTTCTTCTTCTTCTTCTTCTTCTTCTTCGATTCACACCTCGAAAACCCAAAATAAAAGATTCAACTTATGCAGCATCCACCGATAATCAGCCGCTACTTTCATCGAAACCCAGTTTCAGTCGACGAAAGTCTACTATCCGACGAAACATCATGTCTGACGAAACAAGGGGTTTCGTCATCTAGGCGGAGTTTCGTCAGGAGTTATTATGTGCAGGGGTTTCGTCATGTGCAGGGGTTTCGTCATCTAGGGGGAGTTTCGTCAGGAGTGATTATGTGCAGGAGTTTCGTCAACAGCAAGATATTCAGGAGTTTCGTCGGAGATGATATGAGGAAACCCTAAAGTTTCTTAACAGCCGCCACACCTCCTTCAAGAACACAGACACTGTTCATTCCCAGATTTGACAAAAATCACTTCAAAAGAGATATTTGATGATGAAAACTTGTTGATTTAGCTGTGAAACATAAAACCCAACACTTGTATATGTTCTGTTTCATCTAGACCCGAGAATTTCAGTCCAGATCTGGGTTTTTCTTTATGTTTCCCCATTTTTACATCTTGAACAAAAAGCACAAAAATCACAGATCTAGAGCACATGTGACTTAGTAAACGGTTAGATTTACTAAATCGGGCACCATGACTCTGATACCAATTGTAGGACCGTGTTTCTGGACCGAAACCGTGATTAGTGTGAGATTAGTTCAAGACGGGAGAGATTAGAGAGATAAACAAACACTTCTTTGTATTAATCGGTAGTAAAACATTACAAATCGGCCCGATTACAAGATAACCGAACTAATACCAAAAGAGTATACATCCGGGGAGAGACCAAGTGTTGATCTCTCCCCCAAACCAAACAACTCACTGTGAACTCTTTCAAATGAGCTCACTCACTCTAACTCTCTCTAAAGTGCAAATGAAAGACAAGGGGTGGTATTTATACCCCCACCCACTTGTCTAGCAAACACACATGGTCAAACACATAACCCTCTCGTTTGACCACTTCAAACGAGCGGGTCAATACACATTTGTTTGACCGTTTCGCTAACTATTACAAATTCAGCATAAAATAAATTTAATCTATTCGACAAGCATCAGTCACAAAATCTGCATCAACAGAGGATGTATAGAATGTTGCAAAGCCATTTTTTTGTAATTCCAAAATAAAATCTAAAAAAATAATTAATATTAGCTATACTGATCATATCTTTCAAGAGTTGACTGTTGTTTTTAGTCCAAGGTCAAAGTCTTCCAAGAGTTTTTCCATCTCAATTTTTTTGTAGGTCAACTTTCCCGTCTCTCTTTTATCTTTTGCATATATAATTTGAATTTAAAATATTCATGGCTTGGAATATGATCCTAACTAATTTCTTGTTGGAGTAATTTGGTTTGGATCAAATGAAAAAAGAAAAACTAATAAAGATGAGAAAACAAAGCAGATAGAGACCAGAAAAAGGAGATATTTAATAAAATTGTTTAAAGTTAATTATCAGTTTGATTGTGCTCTCACATTAAACAGAAATGTTAGAAACCAATCTATATAGCTTGAAAAATAAATTACTTTTTTTTATTTATAATTAAGTGTAAAAGATGGTGATGTTGTGGAGACGTTTTTTTCGTGTTTTTAGCCTTTTTACAATTGGAGAGGAACTTAATTTTTGGCATAGGCATGGTTTATTTTTTAGTCACTCATATTGTGGATGCTTTTAATTCTTACAATTCGTACTAAGCCTGGTAAAACGGGTGGGTTGTGTGTTGGTTGTCGAGACAAAACATGCATCAAGATCAGCTCAATTACACTATTTGTATGAGTACATATATATTTTGCATAATAAAACTATATGCCGATCATAATGATCAGCACATTTACACTATTTATATGAGTATAGGTCGGTGGTGGTGGTCCTGTGGAGACGGAGGCAACGATGGTGGTACAATAATGTTCAATCTCACAAGTAGGGGAGGATATATAGCGGATCATAATATGTTTTAATGCAAAATTAATTACATTACAAATAAGTTAATAAATATATAGTAGTAAATATATATTCTAGTGTTTAGACCGAGTCCACATGACTTTGACTGCTGATTTGGAGTCTTTCATGTAGTTGTTGGTGGACTTTGACTTTTCACGTCAACACTTGTTGGCTTGATACGATTCAAGTTTTAAGTTTATGTTTTAAGTTTAGTTTGCTTGTAACAAGGACCATTATGGCCTTTTTATGTTTTTGTGGGTTTGTTTTGGAACTTTGGTTTGGATCATGTTTATTATTGTGAATGAATCTCTGGAAACAACCATCCAGAAATTTACGTATCTTTCTCGCCCTCCCCTAGCTTCCTGCGAAACCCTATCAAGGGTATCAGAGCCCTATTTGAACACCTGGAAGGCGATGCCCTTCAGTGGCACCGTACCTATATGAAGACCCGGAATGCCACGGTAGCCGAGGTTCCATGGGCGGACTATGTCCGTTCGATCTCTGCCCGTTTTTCGGATGCCCTATTTGAAGACCCATTGGAAGAGATGGCTTCGTTAACTCAGACAGGTTCGTTACAGGAACTTAACACGGCTTTTGACTCCCTGTTGAATAAGGTTAACCTAAGTGAAACACAAGCTGTGAGCCTCTACATCAAGGCTCTCAAACCGGACATCCGTGGACCGGTTAAGATGTTTAAACCACGAACGTTGCATGAAGCGTATGGTCTGGCCAAAACTCAAGCCCTTAACAACGAGCACCTGGAAGAAAAATTTTCCGGGGGTAAATGGAACGGGGGAGCCTCTAAACTTGCTAACACGAAAATTACACCACCCTCTAATGCAGCCAAACTTCCCCTACTGCCCACCCCTACCAAAACCGTGGCCACCTTGAATAAACCATCCACCGAGAGACGACGTTTGACAAGTAAGGAACTGGAACAAAAAAGGGCGAAGGGCGAGTGTTTTTGGTGTACGGAGAAGTTTGTGCCGGGCCATGTGTGTGCGAAACCCCGGAAGCAACTATATATTATTGAGGCTGAAGACGAGGATGAGAGACCGGGGGACGACGAAGAGTCCGACAAAGACGAGGCCACGGAACACCAGATTTCAATTCACGCGTTAACAGGTATTCCGTCTTACTCCACTATGCGGGTGAGTGGGTCGATGGGGACTCGCCAACTACACATACTTATTGACTCCGGGTCGACTCATAATTTCCTTAAAGAAAAATTGGCAAAAAAGTTGGGTTGTGAAGCCGTGAGTGTGGCGCCGGTCACTGTGGGGGTAGCGGATGGAAAGAAATTAACTAGCACTCAGGTCTGCCGGGATTTTCAGTGGAATATGCAGGGAAACTGGTTTAAAACGGAAGTCTTATTGTTGCCACTCGAGAACTACGACATGATTTTGGGGGTCCAATGGTTGTTACCGTTGAACGATATCTTATGGAATTTTCAAAACATGACCATGAAATTTGAGCTAGCGGGTAAGCAGTACGAATTAAAAGGGTTGCAAAATAACTTGTTTGCGGTGTGCTCTCTCGAGAAGATGGGTAAACATGCTCGAACGGGGGATCTCCAACTATTCAGTTTATACTTGACCAACAACGAGCAACGGGACAACTACCATACTCGGGTGGTAGGCGCTCCATACGACCAGGAGGGGGCAACACGTTGGAGAGAGGTTGTGGCTCGGTTTCCGAATGTTTTCCGAGTACCCACGGGGCTACCGCCGAACCGGGCCTTCGATCATAAAATAGTATTAAAGGAGGGTACCGCCCCGATTAGCGTGCGCCCATATCGGTACCCGGCTGTCCAAAAAGACGTCATCGAGAAAACCACACGCGAACTGTTGGATTCGGGAGTCATTCAGAACAGTCAAAGCTCATTCGCGGCACCGGTAGTCCTCGTTAAAAAAAAAGATGGCCAATGGAGAATGTGCATGGATTATAGGCGTCTAAACGAAGCGACAGTTAAAGATAAGTTCCCGATTCCGCTCATTGATGAACTTTTAGACGAATTAGCGGGTGCATCTTTTTTTTCCAAGTTGGATTTGAGATCGGGGTACCACCAAGTGCGAATGGCAGCCGCGGACGTCCCAAAAACAGCCTTCCGTACACACGAGGGTCATTACGAGTTCCTCGTCATGCCCTTTGGCTTAACCAACGCCCCGGCTACATTCCAAGCCCTCATGAACCATGTCTTTAAACCGATGTTACGGAAGGGAGTCTTGGTGTTTTTTGACGATATACTAGTGTATAGCCGAAGCGAGGGGGACCACCGAAAACACTTGGAACAAGTCCTCTCGATAATGCAAGATAATCAGTTATTCGCTAAAGAGTCAAAATGTGTATTCGGAGGCCGAGCAATTGAGTACTTGGGCCATATCATAACCAAAGGGGGAGTTAGTACGGATCCGAAAAAAATAGAAGCGGTCCAACAATGGCCCACTCCGAAAACGGTCAAGCAACTTCGCGGTTTTTTGGGGCTGGCGGGGTATTATCGTCGGTTCATACGTTCATTCGGCATGATTGCACGACCACTCACCGACTTGCTAAAAAAGGATGCGTTTAAATGGAGTGAGGAAGCACAAAATGCATTTGAACGTCTCAAAGGTGCGCTCACGTCAGCACCGGTTTTGACATTACCCGACCCCGCCAAACAATTTGTGATTGAGAGCGATGCCTCGGCCGGAGGAATAGGTGCGGTTTTGATGCAAGAGCGACATCCGGTTTCTTTTTTATCACGAGCATTGTCACCAAGACAGAATGCACTCTCCGTTTATGAGAAGGAGTTATTGGCAATCATGCTAGCGGTAAAACAGTGGCATTACTACCTTATCACCGGACCCTTCATCATTCGCACGGACCAGAAAAGTCTCAAACACCTCCTCACACAAAAGGTTACCACCCCCTTACAACACAAATGGTTAGCGAAGCTTATGGGATATAATTATGCCATTGAGTACACACAGGGCCGTGAGAATGTGGTAGCCGATGCGCTATCAAGAGTGCAAGGATCAGAATTATTTGTGTCAGCCGTCTCGCAGCTCGAACCGTTGCTGTTAGAAAAGATAATCGAAAGCCAAAAAAATGATATCGACCTCCAACAGATAGCGAGCAAGATGGCAACGGGTGAGGGGCAACCTAAATACAAGTGGAACGGCAGGTGGTTGTCTCGTGAAAACCGGATGGTGGTGGGTAACGACAGCGCATTAAGGGAGGAAATGGTTAAACTGTGTCACGAGTCACCGGTAGGGGGCCATTCGGGAGTCCGAGCCATAACGCAACGGGTAAAGGAATTATTTTTTTGGAAAGGAATTAATAAAATGGTGAGGCGAATTGTCCGTAGATGCGACGTATGCATGAGGGCTAAAACTGAGAACGTGGCGTCACCAGGTATGATGCAACCGTTACCGATTCCGCAGATGATTTTTTCGGATATCTCGATGGATTTTATTGGGGGGTTACCGAGAGTTAAGGGCAAGGACACCGTATTCGTGGTTGTTGGCAGGCTCACGAAGTATGGGCATTTTATGTTATTGGGCCATCCTTATTCGGCTAAGGAGGTCGCACAAGTGTTTTTTGACAACGTGTTCAAGTTGCATGGGTGCCCGAGTTCCATTGTGTCCGACCGTGATCCGATTTTCTTGAGTTCTTTTTGGAAGGAGTTTTTGCATCTCCAAGGTATAGAGGCTAAGTTGTCCACGGCTTACCATTCGCAAACGGACGGTCAGACGGAAGTGGTGAATCGATGCTTGGAGGGTTATTTGAGATGTATGGTTATGGAGCGGCCTCACACATGGGTTAAATGGATAGCGACGGCGGAATGGTGGTATAATACCTCGTTTCATTCATCGTTGGAACGTACCCCCTTTGAAGCTTTATATGGCTACCGACCCCCACTCCACATTCCGTACATTCCGAGGGACGCCGCTGATAACGAGGTGGATGAGGTGATGCGGGATCGGGAGGCGGCTATTGGGGTGCTTAGACAGTCACTGTTGAAGGCCCAAAATAGGATGAAGCAGCAGGCCGATAAACGAAGATCCGAAAGGGAGTTCGAAGTGGGTCAGTGGGTGTATCTCAAGCTTCAGCCATACATGCAGAATTCGTTACGGGTACATCGGCATTCCAAACTTACTCCTAAATATTTTGGGCCGTTTTTTATTACAGAAAAGATTGGGGTGGTGGCGTATCGGCTCGACTTACCGGAGGAAGCTCATATCCACCCGGTCTTCCATGTTTCGTTGCTGAAAGGACCGTGTGGACCGCCAGAGAAGGTTATTCCCCTACCTAATGAAGCTCGATTTAATTTGCAACCAGTGGCCGTGCTAGATAAGAAGATGGTTAAACGTGGTAATCGGGCGGCGGTGAAGGTTTTAGTGCAATGGAAGGATCAAGCAACTCAAGACGCTACTTGGGAGTTCTTGGATGATTTGAAGCTGCGTTTCCCGGATTTCAACGACCTCACTTTTGAGGACAAAAGTGGCTAAGGAGGGAGTTTTGATACGATTCAAGTTTTAAGTTTATGTTTTAATTTTAGTTTGCTTGTAACAAGGACCATTATGGCCTTTTTATGTTTTTGTGGGTTTGTTTTGGAACTTTGGTTTGGATCATGTTTATTATTGTGAATGAATCTCTGGAAACAACCATCCAGAAATTTACGTATCTTTCTCGCCCTCCCCTAGCTTCCTGCGAAACCCTATCATGGCTGCTTCTGCTAGCTTTTTGCACCAAAACTGTCCTACCAATAGCCAGTGGTTTAAATTTTGATTGAATAACATTTAATCATTTAGCAGACCAATATTTGTTTACAAAGCGACTAATTGCATTAGATAGAATACAATATGATTAACTGTGTATCTTCTAAATATACAATCCAGCGAATTCGTAAAATTTACATAATGCTAAACTGTGTTTTTGGTGATGACAAAAAACATAACTGAAACCGAAACACAACAATCGGTGATTAAAAATTGCTTAATGAAACCATTGGGTTTTTTTTTTATTAATTCATTTATGCAGTTTTTCTGCTCACCTGTAATCCACTTTGAAGTGTTTAGAATGTAAGATTAAATATTTATTTATTTATATTTAATCTAGTAGCCATCATTATCATTTATATAATATAGATCAAAATATATTAATAACCTATTAATAATTAGTTGGTAATTGTTGATGGACCATATTACCCTTATTAACTAATTAGGTTTCCTCTTGGGTGTATATATAAGGAGATTATTAGAGAGGTAAAAGGTTAGACACATAACTTAACAACATAACATCAAATTCGTCCCTCTCTCTCCCTAAACCGATTCTGCCCTAGTCTCGGTTCATCACCATCATCACCTTACACCCTAAGGAGGAACCAGATAAAACTGACAACTATGTCGAACTCTGTGGCTGCGTCTCTGACTGGATTCTCTACTGTGCTGATGCAATCAAAGGTACGTTTTTCATGTTTTCCATTATGTTTAAACAGAACTGATCAACATGTGGTATCAGAGCATATGTTGATAAATCAGTTCTGATTTTGTATCCATTATTCTCGGATCGAAAATATGGAAAACGGAAGTTTTAAAGCATTAAAATCAAAGACTGTTTTCGGGTTTCATTGTGGCCGAAATCCCTGTTTTCGGAAACTGTTATTTGAATAATTGACTCGGAATCATAAAGGTTAAACCTATTGTCACGAAATCCATTACAAAACCATTAAAATCAGGTTTCGGATTTCCAGATTATATTTTTATTTTTTAGGGTTCATCATTATGTTCTAAGAAAACTCGAAAAATTCCCTTATTTTGGAATCTATTTTGGATTAGTGGATGTTTTTCTAATGTTTGATCTAAATTTTATCTATTAAATTTTCGAAAACTGTTAAAGATATTCAGTTATTATTTTCGAAATATTGTGATAAGTTTAGATCAGAAATAAAACAGGAAACATTATCTCCACAATCCCTAAAAGTTCGAGTTTTTAGTTAACCATCACAATAACAGCCATAACATTACAACTCGAGACCATTAGATTGCGACTCGCAACCATAACATTACAACTCGAGATCAGGAGGTTGCGACTCGCAACCATAACATTACAACTCGAGATCAGGAGGTTGCGACTCGCAACCATAACATTACAACTCGAGATCAGGAGGTTGCGACTCGCAACCATAACATTACAACTCGAGACTAAGGTTGCGACTCGAAACCATAATCATCACAACTCGAGACTAAGGTTGCGACTCGAAACCATAATCATCACAACTCGAGACTAAGGTTGCGACTCGAGACCTTAAGTTCGATCCGCGCTAACAGGTGGTTTGCTATTAAATACTTGGTTTTGTTTATACTTAATTAATTAATAAGGATCAAATAATGTTTTACAAAACCAAAATAGCTTAACTTGAATGAGCTTCTGATGTATTAATTCTGGCCAAAGCTGATTTAATATATCTATTTATTGTTCAAGTATTATAAAAGCTATGTTGAGTATGCATTACAAACGTGAAATGTCTTAATTCTGGCCAAAGCTGATTTAATTCATTTATGTTTAGCATGCTTGACAAGTGCATAACTAAAGTGATTGTCTCATTTCTGGCCAAAGCTGATTTGTCACGATTACTTTGCACACATGCTTAAATGATTACACTTCTGGCCAAAGCTGATTTGTCTTTGTTTAAGTAGAATTTTACTAAGTCTATTATTTTGATGTTAGTAATAGACATATCACAATCTCTTCACTTAATGATCCTTATATTAATGATCCTTAATTAATTTTATGATCATTTCGTCTGTCTTATTCTTAGTACCCATAATCTTTTACTCACTATAATTTTCTTCTACATATATCTCATCCACTCTAATTCCTAAACCTAAAATGTTTGCTTTATTTAAAGTTTCTATAAAAATTAGCTCTTAAATTAAATCCTTGATTATCCCTTAAGACACGATAATCCTATTGCTCTCTTCTGATAAAGATTATAAAGAAGAAAATTAGAGCATGATGATTAGGATAAATCGAACATGATGTCTCTTATGATAATCAAGAACTCTCTAACATAATGCTATCACTAAAGTTATTTCAGATTAAGTCTTTCCTAAGGCTAATCTCTTATATATGGAATAATCACTAGAACTCCTAAGATGCATGCCTTCTTTTTAAAATTCTAAACTATAAAGTTAAGTGGTATATGTGAATACATAATAATGTACAACACCATGACCCATAAAGTTAAGGGCTTACGCGTGAAAATAAGTACATTTTTTCCAGTACATTACATACTAAGATTTTCACTTGTACAATTTGATGCCTTATAAATCAACTATAACACTCAATAATACCAAAGTATAATGAGTGTGTTGATAAGCAACATATGTACAAAGAAATAAATGTTTGAAGCTGGAAAATAAGTTGTTACTCACCTTACAACCACTTAAAACTTTAAAAGAGGATTGTTCTAAGGTCCATAGTCAAAATACAAGTACAAAATCCCAACTCTAAGGTTCTTTAAGGGAAAATCTCACTGCATAATTATGTCATTAGAATAGACATAAGCAACGAGACTATCCATTATTCTAAAGAACAGTTGGATGAATTAATTAGATAGTCACTTATTAAAGATATTTAAGTCTACTAATTATAATATTCCTATTAACACATGATTACTTGACTCTAGTTTTAAACGTTTCCTTACCAGAAGTTAACAAATAACTAACATGAGAGTTAGTGACAAAATTAAATGTTAAGGCTATAAGAACAATAATAAGCAGTCTTCTAACAACGTTTTTCGATACCGTACATATATTCTGAGTATTAATCAGAATATAGTATCATAATTAAGCAATGTTATGAAGGTTGTGAGGTTTGCATAGTCAACATAAAGTCACACTTACCTTAAACTCTCATTTTATTTGTTCTAAACATCTGGATTGAAACATTATTAAGATAAAACTAGATGATACCTTACACTTTCATAACTTTTGTCATCATACAAATGAGAATTTGACAAAAGGAAAATGAGACTTATAAATTTTTTATCCATTATAACCGAAATTCATGAGAAATCATGACATGGTTAATGAGGATGATTTCTTATCTAATCTCATTCTAAGTGATTTTAAATCATGATGTTATAGCCCTAAATATTACTTGGCTCAAGGAATAAGTATGGGTCCATCATAAGTCATTCATTGACATTCGTGGAACTTATTCCAAATGGAATATTCAGACATAATTCATTTATCATTTAAAGACTATCTACTTGTATCTAAATTTTGTCGTATATGGCCCACGGTCTTATAAGAAATTTATTCATATATGTACTTAATAAGATTTCTATTAAATATGTCCCTAAGTTTTTATGACATCTGGACATTAAGGAAATCAAGTAAAGTCTAACATATATATATGATAGGTTCCCACGTCACGTACCTCATTGAAACTTCTCTTGTAGCATTTCTAGAGATACTAAAGATCAGTGGGAGCATTAAGTGTTTTAGAACAACTTGCAATAGTTGCAAGAGGTGGGGGAGTGAGAATTTACACATTACCTCAATTTGCACCTCTTGTACAAAACACCGCTCCATCACGACACTGTTCCATCAAAACTTGTCTCCTTAAAATCTAATGCTACTATTACAAAAGTTTCATTGTTGCTTAATTGTGGGCACACTTAGATTTCTTACCTAAATCAACATAATCCTTAACAAGAGAAACTACAATGACTAATGTCACTAATATGTTTTCTCTATTATATGTTTTCTCTATTAGAATTTGTTTGGTCGTTAAATATTGACCCTAAGCATGCTGAGTTCCTAAAGTTTTCTAAGGTCAGTGGGAGCAGTCAAAGTTTTTATCACGACTTGCAAGGAATACAAGAGGCGGGGGGAAGAGTGTCATTAAATTTCACTCCAAATTTAACTCCGATTACACCTCTTGTACACCATACTGCACCAACTCTTACAAACTTAGAATCCTGAAAATGATAGCAACCTAACCAAGAGCTAATCCATAAAACTGAAACTTCTAACCCAATAATCAACTCAGGAGGTCATCTAGGTTTAAAAACCTACTAACTTTGATGATTACATAACCTCCCTAATTGAAGTTGAAATGGACTTTGGAAAAGTTTACCCATCCTATCTCTTCTAATTAAGCCATTACTGTCAATCAATCTTCTGAATAGAATAAAACAGTTTTCTAGTAAAACTGATTTTATGTGTTCGCATAACGTTTGGGATTTGATTGAATTACTTAAGAGTGTTCATAACTAAACCAAATCCTAATATATAAACGTTAAGACACAAAGAAGCATGATTGATTGTCAAAGGTTGTACTCAGGAAGAGATAAATTATTAAAGAATCTTTATTACATATCTAACAAAAGATTTCTTTCAGGATCATCACTGTTCTAGTAGCTTATAATGGTTTTGAGCTACATTAGATGAACATTAAAACAATTTTCCCTAACAACTGGCTGACATATTTACATGTTCATAAAACAACCTGAAAGTTCTAAACTTAAGGTTAAAGAACAGTTTGTCTATAAGCCAATAATATCCATGTATGGGTTAATGCAAACGTCATAATGTGATGAAATCTTAACGCAATTATTTTCATCAACAACCAAGTGGAATAATGTACCTACCTCAAAATGAGTGGGAGCAACTAAGATAAACTTGTCTATATAGATGATATTCTTTTGACAAGTAGATGTTACATAAGTCAAAGCATTGTTAACACAAACTTTGATATAATAGATCTCAGAGATATCTCTTACATAATAGATATCATAACATGTTGAGATAGACCAAATGGAACATCACTTCCGTTCCATAAGTTTAACATTAAATTGGTCCTTACATATGTAACAAACAATACTGCTCTCCTTTAGAGGATAATAGGATAAATGAGATTATTTCTTACGCTTCATTAATTAGAAGCCTTATGTAAGTTCAAGTCTGTACTCGTTTAGATATTACTCACATTGCAACACACTAGATATGTCTAGTCTAATGTGAAGCATTTAATAGAGTATTACAATATCTTTAAAAGAAATGAGAGACTATATTTTTTTAAAGAAGAAGTGAGAATTAAAACCGGTTTATTACTCTAACTTTGAGATATTCAAAGATGACAAAATGTAATTTCGGGTATATCTTTATGTCAGCAGACAAAACCTATCTCATGGAGGAGTCATAATAGACTGATATAAACAACCTAAGTTATAACGACATAATATAGTCACTAAATGTTGTTGGAAATTTATCAGTGGACTCATGAGTTTATTAACTCCATATAATTAATATATTGAAGACTTGTTGTGATAAAGTCAGCTACCATGTCTCCTTGAACAGTAACAGTTCGAGAGGTGCTGCATTAAATTTCGATACGCAATTAATTATTCGTTTATGAACGAATTGAGGAAACTAAATCTTTGTATCGAATGCATTCATGATATGCTTAAGGATCCTATAACTAAAGGTCTATTACCCATAAGTCTTATTAAGAGTGCACATAAAAGAGACGGGTTTTAATTGATGACCATGTACAACTGCATATCGTACTATGAATGACTAACTATTAATTTTCCTCATCAGTTTGATTTTGTATGTCTCTTACATATGTTTTGCCGGTGTAATGACATATAGACAACTATAAATACAAATCAAACGTTAAAGGGCTTACATATTTTGATCATAACTGTTAGGTTTTAAATTAAGGCTATAGTATGACTAATGGGGGTCCTGAGTCGCATAATGATTCAACGGCTGTATTTCTCTGCTATAGTACTTGTTTAAGGCTAAAATGAGTATTAACTTCTGATCAGACTAATCTAATACTCATAATAAATGATTATTCGGCTAAGTGGGAGAATGTAAGATTAAATATTTATTTATTTATATTTAATCTAGTAGCCATCATTATCATTTATATAATATAGATCAAAATATATTAATAACCTATTAATAATTAGTTGGTAATTGTTGATGGACCATATTACCCTTATTAACTAATTAGGTTTCCTCTTGGGTGTATATATAAGGAGATTATTAGAGAGGTAAAAGGTTAGACACATAACTTAACAACATAACATCAAATTCGTCCATCTCTCTCCCTAAACCGATTCTGCCCTAGTCTCGGTTCATCACCATCATCACCTTACACCCTAAGGAGGAACCAGATAAAACTGACAACTATGTCGAACTCTGTGGCTGCGTCTCTGACTGGATTCTCTACTGTGCTGATGCAATCAAAGGTACGTTTTTCATGTTTTCCATTATGTTTAAACAGAACTGATCAACATAGAAAAATTTTGAAGCATTAAAGTTGACAGATTCATAATTTTATATTTATGAATCCAGATACAGTGAAGTGTACCAATATTTTAGTTTCTTAAATGGTAATTAGTGACATGCATACAGGGGCGGACCTACTATGTAATAAGGGGTAGCCGGCAATAGAGGGATTTGTCACAAGAAAAACGGGTTGAAACGACTCAAAGATGAAGTTCCGGGTTCGTCGGAATTGGTAGTGCTTACCGGATTACCATCGAAGTAACGAGATACATGCTGAAACTTCGTTGTTAAGTTGTTATAAGATGGAAATGATGTTTATCGCGAAAGAAACGGACCGAAAAAGTGTAGAAATGGGGTTCCGGAGTTGCCGGAATCCGGCGAAATTGCCGGCCGGATAAACGTAGAAGATGGCGGCTGATGCTTTTGTTTTGTTTTTGAATGTTTCACTTTTTTACATAAAAGGTCCCTCATGTTTGAAGTTGAGAGAGACAAGGGGTTTTAACTTTAAAAGATACCTGGGTTTATGAGAAAGGACACAGCCCGTTATAGGTTGCAAACATAAAGGACATAGAGTGTAATTTTTAAACTTAAAGGAAAGCGCCTGCAGAAACCCTGAAACATAAAGGACGAAAAGTGCAATTTAGCCATTAAAAAATAAGTTAAAAGTTTATAAATATATTTAATTAATTACATAAATTTACTTTTTTAATTAAATAAAAGTGGAACATTAATTTATTGTTATATTTTTTATAATAATAACCCTTTTCTGTAAAGTTAAATTAATAATTCTAAAGCTTAACAGTTAACAAAAATAATTATTATTACATATACAAATAAGCAAACTTTTTGTGCATAAACACTTGTAACATGTGCTTTGAGGGTTTTTTCAAAAAAAAAAACTTGATTTTTTAATTTTAGCCCAAAGGTTTTTACCATTTGCAATTTTAACCCTACATAATTTGTTTTTTTTAACTTTAACCCAAACTTTTCATTACTTTTAACCCAAAGGTTTTTACCTTTTACAATTTTAACCCTACATAATTTGTTTTTTTAACTTTAACCTAAAACTTTTCATTATTTGCAATTTAACTTCACAACTTTTGTCACTTATACTTTTCATCTTTGACAAATTTTCGGTTTACGTATAGTTCTTAATTTTTCGAGTTAATAAGACGTAACGTACAAGTGTGGTTCAACTTTTTTATGTTTTGTTTCAAATTTTGCAAGTTAATACGACGCAACGTACATGTGTGGATCAACGTTTTTACCTCTATTTTTTCATGTTTGACAGGTTCGTCGC
Source organism: Helianthus tuberosus (assembly GCA_030545235.1). Lineage (NCBI taxonomy): Eukaryota > Viridiplantae > Streptophyta > Magnoliopsida > Asterales > Asteraceae > Helianthus > Helianthus tuberosus. The sequence goes on from CM060393.1 coordinate 33,953,096, forward strand.
AACACGCAGACCCTAGGTCGAGTCAGTGTTGTGGTCGATAACGGTTGTGTGACATTAGTACTATTTGACACCGTTTTACGCCCCGTCGTAACGCGGCGTGTGCTTTGGGGGTTTTCCAAAGAAAAAATCGTTATGTATATGGTTTTCGTAACCTTGGCTTTGGGGGTTTCCAAAAAAAAATGATTTTTTTTTTTTACTTTTCACCCAAAAGTATTTCATAAATTACTTTAACCCGAAACTATTTGTTTTTTTTACTTTTAACCCACAACTTTTTATCTTTTGCAATTTATTCTCACAACTTTTTTTACTTTCAACTTTGGTCCTTTATAGTTTTCATTTTCCACAAATTTTTCGCTTTATGTTTGGTTCTAAATTTTGTGACTTAACACATCGCAACGTGCGTCTTTGGTTTAACTTTTTTACGTTTCGTTCTAAATTTTGCGAGTTAGCATGACACAACGTGCGTGTGTGAGTGAACGTTTTTACATCGTTTATTTTTACCCGTTTGACAGGTTTAACATAACGTGCGGATCCTAAATAGACTTAGTCATAATTAAAAAATACCGCCGCATTGCGGCGGGTCTCATTTCTAGTTTTTATAAATTTCAAGTTTCCAAAAAGAACAACTTTTAACGTAATCTAATAAACAAGTTAAAACAGTATCGAGAAATTGCTCCACATCTTCAAGTCGCCGCTGTATGGAGAGTTGATGGTGAAGGAGGACGATGATTGTAAAGAGTCAATGTGGATAGTTCATGGTGAAGGATGACGCCTGTTAGCAGCGTTTTATTATCGATTTCACATAAGATTTAGGGCGTAATTTCTGGTGAATTGTATAACGGACGTCATGATTTGGTAGTAGAAAGTAACAATTTGTAGACGACGAACTCAATTCTCCTGAATTCGACCCTTAATAAACTTCTATTTGGTGAAACAGGAGACAATTGATTCCAATTCGATTCATAATTCGTCATCGAATCTGTTAGGTCTGGTCATGTCAGAAATAGACGATTGGCGTGTGGTGAGGTGCGATTTCAATTCTAGCCTTTTGGCTTCTTCGACTACAAGTATTAAGCTTATTCAGTTTTCTAATTTGTTAATTACAGATTGTTAACATCGATGTTACTGATTTGTGATTTGGAGGTTCATAACTGTAGAGAGATTTAATCTTGTGTAGGTTTACTCACTTGAAGATGGCCCACCAGGTATTCGATGAAATGTCTATTGACATTCGGTTTTGATTTTGTTGCTCTTTGACTTCGGCTCACATGTTCCATCAAATGCCAGTTGACTTTTAATATTGATTTTGTGTTTTGCATGAGGCCTTGAACTATTTGGGTATTTTTTTTATGCTAGAGTTCAATTTTTAGAAGTAAACTAGCATGTTTTAACATAATTGCCGTCCCAAGTATGCTGATTTTGTTTGACTAGATGATGTTATGTATGACCAGATACAAACACAAACGGTCATTTTGATGGCCACATACAATTTATGTTCGTCACTTTGAGACTTTTGTAACATAACTTTCATGTTGTATTGGTAGTTTACATGTTAAAATAATGCACAAATTGGGTGTGGAAGCTATGGGAGTTGGAGCTTTAAAATTTACAAGACACCATAGAATGCAGCAGAGAAACCTGCATTTTGATTCATTATTCATAGTGAGGTATATATACATTTCCACTTGCGTTCAAATAACACAGAGTATTTGCTAAAATGAAGAGGATAAGATTTTTTTACATTAACATTTAAGCGTTTAAGAGAACAAAATATTGTTTTTGTGTGGAAATAATAACAGTGCAAAAATCGCATCTGTTTAAAGTTCTTAACCATGAGATTGAGGGTAAAGACGAAAGCTCAACATATGAGGTAAATTGAAAGCTAAGTTTGAGATATGGGTCAACCGGGTAGTTATTGGTTCTGACCGGATGGAGGATGCATTGACCCGAAACATCCAATGTCCTCACCATTGGTCTTCAACCTGATCATTTTCTGCAGTTTTACTCCAAGCTTCACATTATTAGACCAGTGGGTATGGGAGGCTCATCCCCATGAGGATGGGCCGCCACATCACCGCCACGTAGGAGAGGCTTGGAGAGGATGGACCTAGGGGGGTGGGGGATGAACCCCTTTATATATATATATATGTATGTATGTATAGATGTGTGTGTGTGTGAGGAGAGAGGAAGTTGGCCCGTCATCATCGGCTGGGGGAGGACGATTTTCACGGGAGTAGGGGCGGCGACGGGCATGGGGGGTGGGAAGATGGGGCGGCTACATGGGGACGGGCCGGAGGATGAGCCCCATTCCCTCCGGTCTTAATAAATTGTTCGCCGCTATGTAACTGCTGTTTTAGACAAAAAAAAAAAAAACTGATTTTGAGATGATCCTGGAAAAGCAGATAAAAAGCACATCACACGCGCATTTGGACAACGAAACGTAGAAAGAAAACACGTTGTAAGGGTAAATTAAGAAAATACGGTCGTAATTTTAAAAATCGTTATTTACAATCATGTAAAACCATCGTAACCTATCCAAATTTATTTAGAAAATACATAGAGTTGAAAGAGGAAAAAAAAAAAACAAAATAAGGTATTTTTCTTAAAAAAAATGGAACTCACAAAACTAATTGTAGATTGAATAATATTTTAAGCAATTAACATAAATAATCATTTTTAAACTAGATTTGAATAGCAACTATGATTCCCATTTTGATTTAATGTAACACAAAATTAGTCAATTAATGTCATTTGCATTTAACGCGTAGGTAACAAACATAAAGAAAATGCATAGGTAACAAAAAAAAAAAAAAAAAAAAAAAACCCAACTAAAAGTGGAACTACCTGGATTAGAACCCAATGTCTACTTGCTAACAAAGTGACATGGAAACCAATAGAGCATGCGCCTCATCATGTCATTTTCCATTTCAGTACTTATATATATTCTACGTTCAACAATGTAATTTTATTTAAAAAAACATAAATTTTTGGGCCCTCAAAGGGTTTGGGTCCTGAGCCCGTCGCCCACCCCGCACCCCTTTCAGGCCGGCCCTGGTTAGTAACTAGAGCATCCACATTAGCTCCTTCATATCTTCCCCTATCTTTAAAATATAAAAAAAAATCAAAAAATATTATATTTTTGCTCTACATTAGGGATGGCAATCAAACACGAATCCGATGGGTAAACCTGAAACCCGACTCATTTGGGACGGGTTTGGGGTCGTATAATCGGGTTTGGGACGGATATGAGACTAGTTTTTATTTTTTTCGCGGGCTTGGGACGTGTTTGGGATTTGGTGATATACCTGTTTACCCGATTCGGTTACCCAATAAAGTGTACCCATTTACCCGATTTTATACCCGACAGAGTTTCTTTTATATTTTTAAATTTGTATATATATGATACACCCATTTTTTTATACATGTAGGTATATTTATTTCGTATACATTGTAGTAATAATATTAAATGTAACCGATTAGTGGTTACTCGATAGATACCTGACAGATTTAGGGTCAGGTCAGGTATAACAAACGAGCAATTTTTTTTTAAATAAATGGGTTAACCCGAAACCCATGGGTATACCTGATAGCTGATGGGTATAAACCCGATGGGTTTTAGGACGGGTTTAAAACAAACTTATCTAACCGAGTTTGAGTTTGGAATTACTTAAACCGATCTCAAACCCGACCCATTGCTATCCCAACTCTACATCACCCTCCGCATCCCTCTCCTCCATCTTCAAATTTTGTAGAAAATCCATTATACGGCCGCATATTTGAGACGCCCTCCAAAAACCTCTCGGCCGTTTCCGACGCCGGCGTTTCTTCTGCAACACAAAAAAATCATGTGGGTTGTCTAGGGTTTGAAATTAGAGGTGAAAGAGGGCGGGAAATAAGGATCAACTTCGATTAGAAAGCTTAATGATATTAATCGAAGTAATAATGGAAGTTCGATGTCGATTTGGGTGTCGTGTTCGATGGAATTCTGTTGCTCTCCTTCGGAAGAACTCAGGAGAGAACCCTATTATTCTCTGTACTGGTCAGGCAGTTTATTTATTCAATTTAGAATCATTAATTGTTTGAATTATTGTTTAATTGCTAGAAAAGAAGCAAATTCATTGTTTAGTTGCTGTGTATTTTAAGATATTAGTGTTTAATTGCAATAGATTATTAGGTTGATTTTAGTTAACCACACCTTAGGGTTTTGATTTTTTCTAAAGTAGCCTGGTCAATGTTGATTTTAGTTAACCTCACCTTAGGCTTTTTCTAAAATCCAATTCCCCACTAAAACCTTATCTTCCCGAACCCTACGCATACGCCTCCGTTACTCATCATCCTCCACCGCCGTGATAACTGATGAGACGACCGTCACCGCCACCGTTGGTGAAACAACTGGAGATAGTCAACAACATCCGTGGCCTGAGTGGGTGACTCTCGTTGATGGTTTGAAGTCAAAAGGGTACATATGTCAAGATGCTGGAACTGGAAGTGATGTTTCTGTGTATAAACATATGAGTGTTTTGAAGGATGCTTGCTTCTGTATTGGTCGTGATCGTTTTCATTTGCTCAAGTAAGATATTGTTCATGTCTTGGTTTAATTATCTGTTTGATGATGAATTGATGATAGTGAATGGTATTTTAATGAGCATGATAGAGGTTATAAATTGATGAATCTCAATGTGTCATATTACGTAGGCGAATAGGATTTTAATAACGCAAACTATGACATGTTGGTGGTTAATAATCCATACCGACAATTTGACAAATGGCAATTTGGCAAATGACATGTGATTAATATACTTGAGACGAATTTACACTTGATTTGCACTTAATTTAGCTCGCAAGGATGGTTATGAGCGAAATGGGAAATGTATCTTATGTGTGAAGTGTGAACGAAATCGAGTGGAAACCAAGTGTAAATCATAGTTGTTGAAGGTGCAAGGCACACTCATGGTGCAAAGAGTGAGCCTTGGCCTCAATGCAAGGCGCTTAAAAAGCGAGGGCTTCTTTAGGCGAGGCGTATATTAGAAAAATACAGTTTTTAGGGGTTTTGGTCATGTTTTAGGTTTCTTTAGAGCTAGTTTAGGCTGTTTTAGGTTGATTTGAGGCTAGTTTAGGGTTGGTATAATTGTTTCAGACTTGTTCAAATCTACTCAAACGATTTTTGGCTGGAATTTCGTAGGAAGTTGGTCTGAAAAAGGCACCTAAAGGACTGAAAGTGGAGCTTTTGAGGCGGAGTGGGAAGGCTGCGGTAGGTCTTAAAGGTGAGCCTAGGCGCGTGCCTGGGTGAGACTTAATAACAGAGGTGTATTCGAGTGTAAATGTATTATGAGTATGATTGTCGGATAGCCTTGACAATAAAAATGAAAGTTAGGGGTGTCATTTGTCAAATTGTCTGTATTGATTATTATCAGCCAATGGGTAGTTTGAATTATTAAATTGGAGTTTGTTTATTTTGTTTAAATTGGCCATTAATACACAGTGTTAGGGTGATTAGATTGCTAAATAAGATAGTTTTGGTATGTTTATAGTTAATTTGGCATAAATACGTATGGTTACTGGTTAGGCTTATTAATGATCCGAAAGGCTGTTAATTCAGGGAAACGTTTGAGAGCACATTTACAGCTAGATGAAGGAGACGTAAGCTATTTTCCTACACCATTTCTTCGTATTAATTAGCTTACGCATTAAAAAGCATTATTTTTGTATTTGATTTTGTTTTATCTACATTTTGAGTTTAGGTATGTGGTGCATGTGTTTTCTGAGGATCATGTGACAGGGCCTATGTAATACTAAAAGAAAATGAATCAGATGCAAGAACTGTAGATATTATGCGCGTTTTATTAAATTATGCCCTAGATCCAGCTGTTGATTCTGATAAGAAGCCTTCAGGGCTGGAAGTTGTTGAAGCATCTGCCAAGAAGTTGCTTTTAAAGTTGACCGAGCTTAGTGACACAAAAATTGACCCTGAATTGCAAAAACCAGCCGCAACAGTTGCTAGAAAGGCACGTTCGTTTGAAGTTATGGAACAGGATTCATCACGATCACGGAATGTTGAAATGAAAAGAGATTGGTTGTGTCCCAAGTGAGTTTATGTTGAAATCTTTCTTTATAGTTATCATCCTTTTAATAATTGAAACAATTTTTATATTATATAATATGAGGTACCTGAAAATAGAAAATATTAGTGTTACTAGTGTATTGGGTTTAAGCATTTATCTATCTAAGATTGATCTACATTTAGAGCAATACGCAATTCAAATCACATATCTGCACTGAGATAAATAATTTCTATACATTTTCTTGTAGGTGCAATTTCTTGAATTTTTCTAGGAATAATAAATGTCGGGAATGCAACGAAGATGGACCTCAAAAAGCTGGTGGTGACGATGCTGAAATGAAAAAGGCGATTGGAATTGTCCTCAGTAAGTTTGTCAAATGAGGTTTTGTAATTATAAAGCTTTCAAATTTGGTTTTATCACTTTCCACATTTATATTTTTATATTGGTTAAATACTTAAATACAAATCAAGTATAAGAGGAAAAATATAAGTCTTCAAACTTAGGTCATTTACAATATTTCGTGATCTTAGTAATTATTAAGTTTAATAAATGACGGGTCAAACGATTTTTCAGTTGATGCATGGGGTTTATCACTTATAGTTGGCGTAGTGATTGTATATTTAACAATAAAAGTGTTTATTTATTTTGCAGATGCAATTTTTTTGAATTTTTCGAGAAACAAACATGCGGTGCCTAAAATGCAAAACTGAGGGGCCTAAGAGGGTTGGAACAGATGATGTTGAAATGAAGATAAGAGACTGGAACTGCCCACAGTAACAAACTTATGCATCTCTCTCTCTCTATATATATATATATATATATATATATATATATATATATATAGTATATACACACACACACACTATAATATATGGCACTCTCTCATAGATAAAAACTGCAACATTGATTGTTATATCAGGTTTTCAACCACTGATGTTAATGGTTTCATTGTTTTTATTATCACTAAGTAAGGTTAGAAGGTCGATTTATCTGTTTGTTTAATATGTATTGTGATGTGACCTCATTTGTTATATAGAATAATAGTTTTTAACGTATGAACTTCGATATATTTTGTTTAGGTGCCAATTTATGAATTTTGCCAGCAACACAAAGTGTTTACGATGCCGAGAGCAATGTCCCAAGAGGCAGCTAAATCCCGGAGAGTGGGAGTGCCCCTCGTAAGTTCTTCGTTTTTTTCATAACAATGCCTTTTTAATCATTTTACATTAATTGCTTAAATAGCAAGAGTTCGCCAAAAAAAAAAGAAAGAAAACACTACCGGCCATTAGAACAAGCACAACTCACTAGCACGACATGACTTGACAAGAATTAAATGGGTTAGGGTCATTAGCTAGTCAACACGTTAATGTCCTGCTTAAAAACATATCTAAACGGTTCAACCTGCCTAACTCCTTTATGACACGAGTAATACATCTAACTAATTGTGTTAAATGGGTTATCTGGTTGTCACAGCATGTTTAAGACCAGTTTAATGAATTGTATTACTGATTGTTCTTCAAGGATTTTATGGCGTATTTTCTGTAACCTTTTTTCATTTATGATGTTACTTATTTCTTATTGTTTATTAACTGTGTTTAAGTGAGTTCTGGTAATAAGCGAAACATGTCATGTTATTCTTGTTATTGAATAACTTATACTTAGTTGTGCTAAACGTGTTGGGTTGGGTCGGGTCGGGTCGGGTCGCTTTGTGTCACTCATGTTATTAAACTGGTTATATTAAATCATGTTAAACGTGCCATCAGCTATGTAACCCGTTCATTGAAGTGCCTATATCTAATGTATCTTTTATTGAATTCGAAAAGGTGTGAATTCTTCAATGATGCCGGGAATGTTGTTTGTTGGAAGTGCAATGGTGAAAGGCCCGAAGATGTAACATGACCATGTAACTGTAATCAAATTGGACATAATCAAATTGTTTGACTAGCTGCTTTTGCATTTCAAGACACGCATATATAGAGAAATACATGATGTATACGTGTGCTCGCACATAGGACGGATCCAAGATTATTTTCCTTTGGGGTCACCTTTGTTCGGTGGTCGTATGTTTCATAACCAAACGTTAGAATTTTCAGGCCGTGGGAATACTTAATCTTTAGAAAACACGCATTAATATTACAATGTCATTAGAAATGAAAAAAAAAAAAACACAAATCTCTATAGCTGTTCTCTACGAGAGTTTTCATCTTTTGAGAATGATTTCATATTTTACTGAAACATAGCTGAATTTAATCTTAGAATGGTTAAATAATCAGATTGCAACTATGTTCGAAGTAAACCACTGAACAAAGAGACAAGTCATCTTAGCTACATGGAGGCAGGAGGGTTGAAAACTTGATATCAATGATGGATTGGCCGATTGTGAATGCGAATAGCCAGGCTGCGTTTGACCGAACCCTAAGTTGGGCTATCTGGGATGCATTAAAAAATAAAGAAAAGAATATGGTGCTTGGAAACTCAGACCTGTGACACTGAAAATGTTATTATGGGGTCGCTCAAAAGTTCGGTTAGGTTTTATACGTTGATCTACTAAAAACTTTAAAATCAGTGGGGGTACCAACCTCGTGTTTTTGTGTAGGATGGAAATAATTTGGGGAGAAAATGAAAAGAAGCCCGTGATTGAAGGAAACAATTATACAATTTGTCCAGTAATTTCCACGACGACTTGCAAAGTCTTTCATGGGCCGTAAGGTCCCATCCATCTACACACTTATTACTTCACGTACAGTAGAAACTCTATTAAATAATACACCTGTGACCACCAAAATTTATTAATTAAAAGAGTTATTAATTAATCGATAAATTAATAATTATTACTTTATATATTAATTAATATTTTATTAATTTATAGTAGAATACTTAGTTTACAAACACCTTTCAAGCTTCCACTTAATTATTGTATACAATGCATGTATAGAATGGGTTCATAGTAACTATGGTTTGCAGGTGAGTCAAGCGACAATATCGAATACAGTTAAGCGGTCTTTAGAGTATCTCTCACTTGCTCCCGAAAGAGGCGATGTTAAGCGACACAAGAACTCCAGAATTTGATCAACAAATAACATGACTTTTGAGAACTCAGATGAAGGTGGTGAAAGCACTCAAGAACTCCATAATTTGATCAAAGAGTTGGGTTATCGCAATGCAATGGATGTCGAAGATGTTCTGACTCACCCAGAAGAAAATGTAGTTGCACAGTTGTTGACTGATGAAGAAATTATTGAAAACGTTATTGGAATTAATAAAGATGATATCGATGAAGAAGATGATGAAAGTTCTACAATGGAGCCCCCTTCGCGAAACGAAGCTATTAAAGCGGCAATCACATTGAACAATTTCTTGTTGAGCTATGAGAAAACAACACCAGAAGTTCTTACAATGCTAAGGAAAATTAGAGACGAGATTCAAGGGGAAATTGATTTCAACAAAAAACAAAAGACAATTGAGTCATTTTTCAAGAAACCTTCATAAATCATTCATGTAATATGCTATATATAAGGAATTATTAATTTATATTTTATATGGGGTCTAAAGAAATTATCAAAAATGTATTATCTTATAATTTTAGCGAATAATTAATTTAGCACCCTATCCCCGTGTCGGGACCGGCAAAAAATATTATCTTAGAGAGTTTATTAAATAATCGAGTATTAATTTATCGAGTTTCTAATGTAGTTTGTTCATCATTGCAACTCATATTTCATCTCATTTTTCTTACAAGTTGAGGTTGAATCATGGGAAATCATTAATATTACAATGTCATTAGAAATGAAAGAAAAAAAAAAAAAAGAATACAAATCTCTATAGCTACGAGAGTTTTCATCTTTTGAGAATGATTTCATATTTTACTGAAACATAGCTGAATTTAAGCTTAGAATGGTTAAATAATGTTGGTGCACTTGTGTCTGTACTTTGTCATGATACCAAACGATGTCTTTGTTAGTCTTGTAAGTTTGACCAAGTCAACCATCCTCCTGGTTTGACTTGGCCAAACAGTTAACACATGTTTGTAAGATGGTTGTGTCGAAGGATGTGTTATCGAAGGATTGTTTATATCCTTCGATGAGCTCGAAAGATAAGCCTTCGATGGATGGTTGATGGACCTCGAAGGATATCATCCTTCGAGGTATATGTGGATCCTTCGAGCTGTTTCAGATCGATAGATGATCCTTCGATCAGTCTATCTGATCCTTCGACCAGACGATCTGTGTTTGGGTATATATACCCATGTAAGTGTTCACTTCAAAGAGAGAACACTCAGAGCAAAAACAGATACACACGAGAGTTAGAGAGAGTTTACAGAATACATTTGTAAACCTTGCATTGTAACAGACCTTTCATACGTATTAATACAAGAGGTGTTAATCGTTGAGTCTTGTGTGTTTATCATTGTCGTGTTCTATCTCGGTTTGCATGCTAGCTTGGATTCCGCACTTGCTAGTGTGTTAGATATAACAAGGAATAGGTTTAACCTCAACCTCCGAGGGACCTACAAGTGGTATCAGAGCCGTGGCTCTTTTCCTTGTTAAAAACCGAGTTTATACAAGACTTTGGAGTGTTTTGGACAAAAACTCACTTGGTTTGGCATCCGTTTTTACTGTTTTTCTCGTTTTTCTTGACGTTAAAACGTGTTCTAAACTAACCGGGTGTGTTAAAGGATGGTTTGGGTAACTTAAAAACCTGTTTTTGAGAAGTTTGGTGATTTCCGGCCAAATTCCGGCTTTCTCCGGTGACCGGTTTCTGGGTCAGAACCTGTTTTTGGTAATATTTTATTGTTCAAATCTGGGTTGGCAGAAAGTATGGTCTGACCATACCCTCTGCCTTCTGCCGAAAGTTTTCTACCAACCCATCACCTTTTCACCAACCTGTCACCTTTTGTCAACTGTGTCAGTGCAGATCGAAGGATATCCTTCGAAGTCGAAAGATCATCTTTCGATCAAAGGAGGTTCGATAGATAATCATCCTTCGAACCAAGGAATCTTTTCGAAGCATACATCTTTCGGTCTACAATTCTTTTTCGAAAGATAAGGATCCTTCGTTTGGAGAATTTTTCGAAATCATTGTTCGAAATTCAACAGTGATCTTTCGAACACTGTTGATCCTTCGAACAAGTCTTGATCTTTCGACTTTAGTCTGTTTATGTTTAACAAGTTTGTGATTTTCAGGTATTATTATTCTTGATCAAAAATGAATCCAAGATGGGGTACTCCGGTAAATACAGATATGTATTTTGGTACTCCATCATCTTCTGCATCGGTATCTTCTCAAGCTAATGCAGTTTCTACCGGTCAATGGGCATTCGTATCAAATCAAACTCCAAGTATTCAAAGCATTCTCTTAAGCGAGAGCGAAACCGGAAGTTTGAATCGGCCTCCAAAGTTGATGCACTTATACGAATATCCAGGATGGATTGATAGATTTCATACATACGTTCTTGGTCAAAATACAGAATTGTGGTTGCGGTTCATCACAGATTTCGATCAAACAATAGAGGTTGCCGCATCATCTGCTGCTACGTTTGCAGATCTTACGGAAGATCAGAAGAAGGTCTATGATTTGGAAAAGAAGGCATATGCCATTCTTACTCAGGCGTTAAGTAAAGATATTTATCATCAATTTGTCAGTTACAAGACAACAAAGAGGTTGTGGGACGCATTGAAGACAAGGGGCGTAGGAAATGAAGCGACACGTCAATTGAGACGTGAGTTGTTAAAGAAAGAGTTTGATGGTTTTACTTGCATGGAGAATGAATCTTTAGGAGATTTGACAAGTCGATTTAATCATTTGCTGACTGAATTGGAAAATTTTGAGGTTGTTACAACTCCAGCAGAGATTGTGAAAAAGTTTGCAGATGCGTTGCCACCTCAATGGAATACTTTCTTGGAAATCATGAAGTACAATGGCACTTTAGCTACAACAAGCTTCAATGACTTTGTTCAACTCCTGGAAAACAAGAATCAGGAAGAAACTCTCAAGGCAAAAAGAGTTCCCGTGCCACAAAATCCTGAAATGTATTATGGAACTTCTAGCACTTCTACAAAACCTTCTTCACACGCTCCAATTCAAACAGCGTTTGTGTCTACCACTGACATGTATGGCAATACTATCCAAGTTCCGGTCAAGCCTGCTCGAACAAACATGTATGGAAATCCGCTTGAACCAGTTCCTCAACAGCAGCAAAGCCAACAACCTATCAGAGCAACTGATACGTTCGGAAATCGATTACCTGTTCGATCTACCGGACCAACAGACATGTATGGGAATCCACTTCCTCCTCAATCTACCGGACCAACAGACATGTATGGGAATCCACTTCCTCCTCAACAGCAAGCGTGTTATGGAAGCACATCATCTGCTGGTCAACAATCAAAGCCAAATACAGTACGGCTCGACACCTCAAGCTTTTCTAAAGTCACTGTGGAAGTAGCAAAGGAACACATGGAGCTGCTAAACACTTTGGTGAGCGCATACTGTGGATTAGTGGAAGGTCAGATTGGTAACATTAATCTGACACAAGAAGACTATCAGCAGATCGATAAAGAGGAGATGGAAATGATGGACATCAAGTGGGCCTTTGCCAGTGCTGTTAGGCGAGCAAAGGATTTCATGGAAAGAACTGGCAGAACCAGCTTGGAAAGCAAGAAAGACACCAAGTATGGGTTTGATAAGCAGGCTGTCAAGTGTTTCAATTGTGGTGAACGTGGTCATTTCAAACGTGAATGTACGAGGCCATCTCAACATGGGAACCAAAATCCTTTCAGAGGTCAAGGCAACAGGGCAAATCAGAACCAAGTAAGGAACAATGAGCCCACATTGGTGCCTGTCAACAACCAGAGTCAAGCAGGACCATCTAATGCCAACCAGGCACTTGTGGTTCAAGTAGATGAAGGTTGTGATTGGTCAATTCAGTTGGGAAATGATGCTCCAGATGGAACAGCGTGTTTTGCTGAGATTGTCAAGGATCTTAAGCACGCCAGTGGTGGAGAATCTTCCACCAATGGTGATGAATCTTCTGAAGATGAAGACAGTTCTGGTTATAGTGGAAGCTCAGATGAAGAATCCTCCACTTCAGGCAATGATCATGTGGATGAGACATCAACTGCATCAGTTAATGCAGATATTGATGAGCTATTGGAAGAAGCTGCAGCAGGAATTCAGAGAAGATCTATTTTGGTGGATCAAGCTGCTTATTCTTCGTCTTCTCTCCATTCAGCCTTTATGGCTAATGTCGACAGTTCATCAAGTCAGGTATGTGTCGATGAACCCACTGCTGTTAGTTGTGATAACTGTGATAGTTTAAATGTTAAATGTGCTGATTTAGAGGCAAACATGTCTGAGTTGCAAGGCAAACATGATGCTTTACAAGCTAGTTTGTTTGACTTGCAAGACAAACATGTTTCTTTGAATGATAAGTGGTGTGAGTTGCAAAGCAAACATGAGGCTTTGCAAGAAAAGTATGATGTGACATTCATCCACAACCAGAAGTTAACCGTGGATCTTTCTAAGTGCACAGAAGCCAACATGTTTTATGAAAACCATGAAAAGGAATTTAAATCGATGATTGAAAAATTAAAGAAAGATAAACCGAGCTGACAAAAATGGTTTCCAGAAAACAAACTGACATTAATTTGTATATAACTCGTCTTGAGGTAATGCAAAAGGAAATGGCTTGTGTAAAAACTGAAAGTGAGGCGATCCAACTTAAGCTAGACAGTTATTTGAGCTCTAGCTATGTGTTGGATCACATCATTGACGTACAGAAAGAGAAACGGGATGTCACATGCATTGGATACAAGCAATGTCCACCACCTGTGAGACACAATTATGATGCCATGCCTGATGAGGAGTATAGAACTCACTTTGAGCCATCTGTTCCTTTAGACGTTGAGGAATTTGCAACAGGGCTCGGATACAAGAAGGAAGTATCATCAGATTCAGATGTGTCAGCAGATACATTTGTACCTGCTGAACAGAATCAGGATTCTCCAGTTGTGATTGAGGATGCTGATTCTTCTGATGATGAATCTGATGATACTGATTCAGCAAAGTCTGATGCGGTAATCAAAGAAGAGGACATACCTCTTGAGAATCATATTCTATGTGATCCTCCGGCAAAACCCGCTAAGACTGTTGCTGTCAAGTCCACGTCTGCAAAAGAGTCGGAGAGTGTGGATTTGCTGTATACTCTTGTTGGTGATAATAAAATTTATTCTGACAAAGATTTTCCGATTAAGAATGTAAATCAATCCTTAATCAGTAAAGTTTTTGAAAATTCGACAAGTAAATTTCTGGGTAAGAAAGGATCACACGTTGTGGTAACACAGTGCCCTCCTATCCCAAAGGCCGAAGTTCGAAAACAATATGGCAATCAGAAATTACCAACAGTGCAAAAACAGCAAAATCATACCAAACCAAAAGGTAAAACACCGACTCAAAGTCAAAGGAAGCCGAATCAGAAGAAGAACAAGAATGTGAACTTTGTGAAATCAAAGGGAACGGACAAAATTGAAAAGTTTGAAAATCAATCTAACTTAGATTTTGTCAAGAAAGCAACAGTGATGAAAAGGAATGAACCAAATAGTTCAAAACCTAGTACCTCGGGATCACAAAGTTCATCATCGGCAAGACGATCACATGATACTTCGGGGTTTGTTGAACGAAGATCATGTTTCGAATGTGGTACAATTGGACACATAATTCGAAATTGTCCGTATCTTCATAAATTAAAAGCCAAAGAAGATGATCCCCGTGAACACAATCACCAAAAGCGATCTGTTTCTGTAAAACAAGATCCCCGACTTGTAAGAGAAAGGGAAAAGAAACAGAAACACCAACAAGTCAAGGTGATTGAAAAGGCACTTAAAACTGATGTGGTTCAAAAACAATCTGTTTCAGTTAAGCCAGAAAACTCAAAACTTTCAAAAACTTCAAACAATCACGAAGTTAAATTGTTAAACAATCAACCTGGTAAAACTCAACAGACATGGAAACCTAAATTGACCACAAATTCAGGGGGACCATCACAATTCTTGAATCATCAAAGAATAGAAGTTATTGTTGTTGATGAAAATGGAAGACCCAAGACCACAATGGCTTGGGTCCCCATCTCCAACTAATTATGTGAGTTCATGTGCAGGGTGTTCCAGGAGGAACTATCAGTAGTCATTGGATTGTTGATAGTGGGGCATCCAGGCACATGACAGGCGACATGAAGCTTCTCTACGACGTTAAATCTATTAGAGGAGGTTATGTTGCTTTTGCTGGAGATAAAGGCGGATATATTACGGGTGAAGGAATGATTTCCAACGGGGTTGTTAGCTTTGATAAGATCAACTTTGTACAACAACTTGATCACAATCTTCTTAGTGTTTCTCAAATTTGTGATAAGCATTTCTCAGTTCACTTTGATGCAAATGGATGTTATGTGCTGAAACCCGGCTTCAAAATTCCAAAAGAATGGATTCTCTTATCGGCTCCAAGGATAAATGATCTGTATGTCCTTGATATGAGCCAAGCTATCACAACGTCTGCACAAGCAACTTGTTTCGTTTCTAAAGCCACAGAAAAAGACTCAATCTCTTGGCACAGGCGAATGGGTCACATTCACTTACGCAAAATGAATCATTTGGTGTCAAATGAATTGGTGAATGGTGTTCCTCTTAAAAACTTCCATCTTCAAGACGTCTGTGTCTTGTTCCAGAAAGGAAAACAAACGAAGAAGCGACACCCTACAAAGAAAATCAACACGGTGGCTGTTCCTCTTGAACGTTTGCACATGGATTTGTTCGGTCCTGTCAAGCACAAAAGTATTAGGAATGATCAATATTGCCTCGTGATAACTGATGATTATTCAAGATTTTCTTGGGTGGCGTTCATGGCACATAAGAGTGAAACCTTCGGTATTATCAAAAACTTGATCATTCAGATTGAGAATTTGTATAACTTGAAAGTTAGGCGGATACGTAGCGACAATGGTACTGAATTCAAAAATCATGCCATGGCGGAGTTTTGCACTTCAAAAGGTATTCTTGACGAATTTAGTGCAGCTTATACTCCTCAACAAAATGGCGTCGCTGAATGTAAGAACCGCACATTGATCGAGACTGCTAGGACTATGTTGGTAGAGTCACAATTGCCGATTCCATTCTGGACTGAAGCTGTGGCCTCTGCATGTTACACGTTGAACCGAGTCCTTACAGTCAAAAGGCACAACAAGACCTGCTTTGAGCTTATTAACAAACGGAAACCAGATTTGTCATATCTTGAACCGTTTGGAGCTCCGTGCACTATAATCGATCCTAATGGAAAGTTTGGGGCAAGAGCAATTGATGGATACTTTCTTGGGTATTCCACCCCGAACTTAAGAGTCAGGAATCTAGAGACTAAAAGGGTCGAGGAATGGTCTGAAGTCAGAGTACAAAGGCACACTTTACTAGTCAAATGTCCTGGTCAACCTTGGATGTTCGAGTACGATGACTTTTTCAATTCGATCAATGTTGAAGCCGTTGAAGAAAATGCTGCGGCAAGGATGTTTTTCGAGAGTGACAATGCAACAGATTCACCGTTGGTTCGTCCAATTATTGTCAATCAAGAACCTTCTTCAGTGAACAATAATGCTCTCGACAATGAGGATTTTCACGATGCTACCGAATTGAACGAATCTTCAGAGGATGATGAATTTCTAGATGCAGATCAAGAAGCTCCAACAACAGCAGTACATGGTACTTCAGAAGGTACACCTCCAGTGGATGTCCCTAGAACAGCTGAAGCTACTGCATCATCCTCTTCGTCAATTCCGGGTATTGAATTGGTTGTTGATCTCAATCTCAACAATCTGGGTTCAAATATTCCAGTTCAAGATAATCCAGAAACAAGGATTCACAATACCCATCCTCAACAAAACATCATCGGAAATGTACAAAGTGGCATTCAAACAAGAAACATGTTGCGAAACAACAACAATGCAGGCTTGTATGCAACTATCCGAGAATCTGGTCAACAAAACGATTGGTCTTTCGCGTGTTATGTCTCACAGGAAGAGCCAAGAACTTGGAAAGATGCTTTGAAAGATAGCTCTTGGGTTGAAGCAATGCAGGAAGAACTGCAACAATTCCAGAAACTTGGTGTCTGGAAACTCGTAGAGAAACCTGCTGGTTACAAGAAGATTGGTACCCGTTGGGTGTTTAAATGCAAAAAGGATGACCGTGGAGTCGTTATTCGAAACAAAGCAAGGCTAGTCGTTCAAGTTTTTCGTCAGATTGAAGGGATCGACTACAACGAAGTGTATGCACCTGTTGCACGTCTAGAAGCAATTCGGATCTTTCTGGCTTATGCCTCATTCAAAGGTTTCAAGGTATACCAGATGGACGTGAAAAGTGCATTCTTACATGGTGTGGTGGAAGAAGAGGTGTACGTCGAACAGCCTCCAGGTTTTGAAGATCCTATCCATCCCGATCGGGTTTGGTTGCTCAACAAAGCTCTCTATGGTCTACATCAAGCACCGCGAGCTTGGTATGCAAGCTTATCTAATTATCTGCTGGAGAATGGTTTTCGCAGAGGTCTTATCGATTGTACTCTTTTCATCAAAGAACAAGATGGAGATCTTCTACTGGTACAGGTATACGTTGATGATATTATATTTGGTTCTACTAATGATGTTTTGTGTAGGAATTTCGAGCGCATTATGCAGGATAAATTCGAGATGAGTGCTATGGGAGAAATGACTTTCTTTTTGGGCCTACAAGTGTAACAAACTGAGTCTGGGATATTCATCCATCAGACCAAATATGTTGGTGACATCTTGAGCCGGTTCCAGATGTCTGATGCAACGCCCATCGGTACCCCATTGCCGCAAAATCACGGAATTACTCCAGACTTGAAGGGTGAAGCTGTTAGCCCCTCATACTACCGCGCGATGATCGGATCTCTTATGTACCTCACAGCATCAAGACTAGATATAATGTACCCAACGTGCCTGCTTGCCAGATATCAAGTCAACCCGAAGGCCTCACATCTTGCAGCTGTAAAAAGGATTTTTCGTTATTTGAAGGGTTACCCTGACACCGGTCTATGGTACCCTAGGGATAATAACTTTGAATTGATCGCTTTCAGTGATTCTGATTTTGGCGGATGCAAAATCGACGGCAAATCCACAACGGCTGGATGTCAGTTTTTGGGAAATCGCCTAGTCACATGGCAGTGCAAGAAGCAGACGTGCGTCGCTACATCAACATGCGAAGCTGAATACATTGCTGCCTCAAGTTGTTGCTCCCAAGTCCTATGGATCCAACAACAAATGCGCGACTACGGTTTTGAATTCCTAACTACTCCTATTTACGTTGATAATTCTGCTGCCTTACAGATTACTAGAAATCCTGTGCAGCATTCAAAGACTAAGCACATCGAAATTAAGTATCACTTCATACGTGATTGCTTTGAGAAAAGGCTAATCGATGTTGCTTACGTCCACACCGATGACCAACGTGCCGACCTTTTTACCAAAGCATTTGACAAATCCAGATTTGACTATTTATTATTGGTAAACGACATTAAGGTCAAGCAAGAGTAAAACCAACATCGGAAAATCAACATCGGAAAATCATTTTTGTAAATACCTTTGTGTTTTTAATTTATCTTAGTTTATTGATTTTAGGGGGACTAAATCCAAATTTGAAAAATCCAAAAACATTGAAAAATTTCAAAAACACAAAAACAATAGAAAAACAAAAATGAGTTTCCTGGCGAGCAAAAGAGAAAATGATAGTACATCAGTGGTCTATCCAAGCCTCTTTAAACCTTAAATGAAAAATGATAAGCAGCTCTATATAAGATGTATCGGTAGGCTCACAATCATTTTAAAGTGTGCAGGGTGATATAAACTTAAATCCGACTGAAGACTGGGTGGGAACCATTCATTGGCATATGGTCTTGGTACCGAAATTTCGTTTGAGAGATTGCCGAGGTTCTGAGATATTCGGTCTTTATGCTGCTTATCATCTGGGTATCATGGTTGTATCTTTTACCGAAAAATAACGGGGACGCAAGTCTAGATCTTCCATGATACCATACATACGTGTACATACTGCATACGACCTCAATAAGTGATCAACAATCACATGTCCAAACAATAAGTGATAATATATCACATTCATCCGGGAGTCAAGTTCGTCTCTCTGCTGTACGAAAGTACTGACCTGTTCACGGACTTGCTCCTGTGCCCTCATGCATCTGAAAATCAAGTTCCTCATCAATAAGTGATTCTATCACATAGGGCTTGTTTTCAAATCAAAATAAGTGAGTTTCTCACATCATATACGGTCAAACAGATGATAATCGGTATACTCACCGGTAAGATGAACCCTCGTGCATACCTTGATACGGGAATGTGTCGTGATGTGGATGAACACCGGTCGGTAAGTATAAATCATACCTTAACGTATCCCCTCGCCATGATTACATCTGATAAGCTGAGCTTAAGTGGACAACAACACCGATAATTGTTATAGGATGCTTATCTTAATGTTAACTAATTGAACAAAGAGAGCGTTTTGGCATGACCGTACACTGATATGATTCTCTTACCCTCGAAACTCGCAAAAAGATTGTCTGTAAATATTTATTTAATGCTTTCAGTTTCTGTCTTTACATTTGAAATATTCAAAAATTCCAAAAAGATTTTAGGTGTGTTTTAATATAAACTTTGTAAAAGCCAAAAAGATTTTATTTCTTCTCTATTTTCGATCGTACGATGTTGGATCTCGAGTCTTCGTTACCTGAAACCTGAACGAAAACCGAAAATGACTAAATCTTCATAAACGGTCGAAATTTGCAAAGTGTTGAAAGTTAAAATTGAAATTGATAAAATACATTAAACTTTCAAACTGTCGGACGGTGTTTGATTGAACAATGGTCACATGTGTGTCGTTTGCTTATAATATTCCAGGCAGTTGTTCTCATTACGCGTTTAGATTTCTTGCATGTGCAGATTCTAAAGGCAAGGAGAACATGGTCGATGACAAGCTTCGGAATGAAGACACGACGTGAAGGCACTCAAGTGATGAAGATGATCGAGTTGCCGCTGACCATCATCAACACCACAAGGATCTCAAGTTGTAAAGATCAAGACTTTCACGAGCATAACTCAAGGGGGAGCTTATGTTAAGGGGGAGTTTGTCAACACACTTCCTACATGAAACGGGGAGTTTGTTGGTACACTTTCTGCTTTCAAGACGTGAAGACTTTAAAGATCCTCCGACATTGAAGACTTGAAAAGACGTCAAAGACTTGAAGACACGAGGGACCTACAAGAATTAAGATCGAGATCGAGACAAAGCTACAGCCAAGGGGGAGTTTGTTGGTGCACTTGTGTCTGTACTTTGTCATGATACCAAACGATGTCTTTGTTAGTCTTGTAAGTTTGACCAAGTCAACCATCCTCCTGGTTTGACTTGGCCAAACAGTTAACACATGTTTGTAAGATGGTTGTGTCGAAGGATGTGTCATCGAAGGATTGTTTATATCCTTCGATGAGCTCGAAAGATAAGCCTTCGATGGATGGTTGATGGACCTCGAAGGATATCATCCTTCGAGGTATATGTGGATCCTTCGAGCTGTTTCAGATCGATAGATGATCCTTCGATCAGTCTATCTGATCCTTCGACCAGACGATCTGTGTTTGGGTATATATACCCATGTAAGTGTTCACTTCAAAGAGAGAACACTCAGAGCAAAAACAGATACACACGAGAGTTAGAGAGAGTTTACAGAATACATTTGTAAACCTTGCATTGTAACAGACCTTTCATACGTATTAATACAAGAGGTGTTAATCGTTGAGTCTTGTGTGTTTATCATTGTCGTGTTCTATCTCGGTTTGCATTCTAGCTTGGATTCCGCACTTGCTAGTGTGTTAGATATAACAAGGAATAGGTTTAACCTCAACCTCCGAGGGACCTACAAATAATCAGATTGCAACTATGTTCGAAGTAAACCACTGAACAAAGAGACAAGTCATCTTAGCTACATGGAGGCAGGAGTGTAGAAAACTTAATATCAATGATGGATTGGCCGATTGTGAATGCAAATAGCCAGGCTGCGTTTGGCCGAACCCTAAAACATGTCGTGTTTCCGAGTTTCATTTAAGGAAGGAAAGGAAATGAAATGAAAGGAAAACTAGGCTAAATTCTTTAGTTTTATCCTTTCCGATTTGGAAGGAAATGGGGGAAAGACATTTTTTTTTCCTTTCTCTTCCTTTCCTTTCTCAATTTTACTTTCTTTTCTTTTCCCACGTTAAGTTAACTCGGTAACAGAGCGTAAGTTGGGCTATCTGGGATGCATTAAAAAATAAAGAAAAGAAAATGGTGCTTGCGAAACTCAGACCTGTGACACTGAAAATGTTATTATGGGGTAGCTCAAAAGTTCGGTTAGGTTTTATACGTTGTTCTACTAAAAACTTTAAAATCAGTGGGGGGTCCCAACCTTATGTTTTTGTGTAGGATGGAAATAATTTCGGGAGAAAATGAAAAGAAGCCCGTGATTGAAGGAAACAATTATACAATTTGTCCAGTGATTTCCACGACGACTTGCAAAGTCTTTCATGGGCCATAAGGTCCCATCCATCTAACCCATTTATTACTTCACGTAGTTTGTTCATCATCGCAACTCATATTTCATCTCATTTTTCTTACAAGTTGAGGTTGAATCATGGGAAATCAGTGGGTTTTGGGGCTTCATCTCCTTATCTTAAGCATGTTTTTGTTTGCAACCAAATATACTTGTTTGGGTGCTCAAAATTCGACAAGAAGCTGCCATGAAAGAGAGAGACTAGCACTACTCCAGTTCAAACACAGCGTCAAAGATCACTTTGAAATGCGCTCATCATGGGTTGGCATTGATTGTTGCTCATGGAAAGGAGTCCGCTGTGATGGTGTCACCGGAAGAGTTGTCGGTCTTCATCTCAGAGGAGATTACTATGGTGATTCCTACTTAGAAGATTCCTACTTAGAAGGTGATAAGGTGAACACATGTTTGGCTGAGTTGAGACATCTGCAACATCTGGATTTGAGCGGAAATAATTTTTATGGAAGTCGGATCCCTAAATTCATTGGATCCTTCAAGCAGCTAAGTTACCTCAATCTCTCTTATTCACGTTTTAGTGGTATTATTCCCCATCACATTGGAAATCTCTCCAATTTGAAGGTTCTTGATCTTGGTTTAAATCATATGCTCACGCCAGATGATATGGCATGGGTTTCTGGCCTTTCCTCACTTGAGCATCTTGACTTGAGCTACCTAAATCTTTCTCAAGCAAACAATGTTGATATGGTATTTTACATGATTCCTTCATTAACATATTTAAGTTTGAGACGCTGTAGACTTTCTAATGTTGATCTTGGACTTCATCTTAATTCAAGTAAAATACTTCCCAACATTGAACATCTGGATCTTAGCTCCAACAGCTTTGTAGGTCAACTCCTTCACTTTTTTCAGAACTTGACATCCTTAACGTTCCTTGATCTTTCAAACTATAATCTTAGTCTGGCATGGAACTCTCTGCTAAACATGATCCCTTCTTTATCTGAATTGCATTTGTCAGGGTGTGGGCTTCACAATGCCCCCTTTTCACCCACTTATTTGAATTCCAGTGGCCATTCCAACATACAATATCTTGATCTTAGTTGGAATTCAATTGGGGGTAGATTTCCATATGAATTAATGAACATCACATCCCTAAAAGTCCTTGACCTTTCATCCAACAGTTTGAGCTCATCAATTCCTGTCATGCCTAACCTTCTAAAGCTCGATGTTTCTATTAATAAGTTTGAGCACATCGAGCCTGTTGGGATTTGGAGACAATGTCATCTAAAGGAATTGATGTTATCATTTAATTATTTTGGAGGAGAAATGATAGGCCCATCATCAAACACGTCTGAATGTTCCCACTATGCTTTAGAGGTGTTGGAATCAATTGGAAATGGATTCAACGGTTCGATTCCAGAATCTGTTGGAAAACTAAACAATTTAAGAGTCTTAAATCTCTGGTCAAACAAGTTTACAGGTTCAATCCCTAAAGCTGTGGAGAGATTAAGACCCTTAGAAGCATTAGATCTGTCTCATAACCAATTAACCGGTCCTGTTCCAACATTCCTTGGAAACCTTACCAAACTTGACCTTTCTGATAATCAATTTAACGGTTCTATCCCAGAATCATTGGGAAGATTAACAGGTTTAACTGATTTATATCTGCAATCAAACCTGTTAACAGGTCCAATCCCAGAATCATTGGGAAGATTAACAGGTTTAACTGATTTATATCTGCAATCAAACCTGTTAACCGGTCCAATCCCAGAATCATTGGGAAGATTAACAGGTTTAACTGATTTATATCTGCAATCAAACCTGTTAACGGGTCCAATCCCAGAATCATTGGGAAGATTAACAGGTTTAACTCATTTATATCTGCAATCAAACCTGTTAACAGGTCCAATCCCAGTTACAGTTGGGCAACTCACCAAACTCCTTGACTTAGATGTCTCTAAAAATTCTTTAGAAGGAGTGGTTATGGAAGCCCATTTTGCTAACCTCTCGATGTTGCAGTGGTTGGATACAAGTGCTAATCATAAGTTGATTTTTAATGTCTCACATGAGTGGATACCTCCATTCCAACTGAGGAATGTTCAACTTAGTTCTTGCAAGATTTTAAATGGATTTCCACACTGGTTGCAAAATCAAAGGATGCTTGAGCGGTTGGTGTTGTCTAATGCTAGTCTATATGGACTTCTACCAACATGGTTGCAGAATATGTCCATGCTTTTAACATTAGATCTCTCACACAACAAACTAATTGGATCTTTGATAAACCTTCCATTTAGAAAATATACCTGGTTTTTATCTCTACAAGACAACCTTTTCAATGGGTCAATTCCAAGGTCAATGTGTAGAAGAAGATGGTTGGAAAATCTCGATGTTTCCAGCAATCGGTTATCTGGAAATATTCCTGATTGTGTAGGCAATCTACAAGTCATGAGGATGCTTAAACTTAGTTCAAATGGGTTGTCTGGAGTCCTCCCAAGTTCTTTAGGAAATATTTATTCATTGGAATGGTTAAAACTGAATGACAATAAGTTCAATGGCCAAATACCACAAGACTTGGGAAAGTTGAGATACTTAGAAGTTTTGGATTTGGGCAGTAACGAATTCTCAGGAAACATACCAAAATGGATTGGAGATAAACTTTCAGAATTGAGGATTCTCAGGTTGCATAAAAACAACTTCACAGGAGGTATTCCTCATTCTTTGTGCAAATGTTCATCTCTTCATATTTTAGACATTGCACACAACAACTTAACAGGATCCATCCCTCATTGTTTTGGAAAGTTGAGCGGGATGGTTGAGGCAAGAGATGCATTTAATTATCAACTGCTTTACCCGGAGGAGAAAGATCTAATGGATGTGATTCAAGTCTTTAAAGGAATCGAGCTTGAATATACAAAAACGAGATATATAGTTGTTAACATGGACCTTTCAAGCAATAAACTTACAGGAGAAATCCCTCCAGAGATAACTGCACTTGCTATGTTGATGGGTCTCAACTTGTCTCATAATCATCTGAGTGGGAGTATTCCAGATAGCATCGGAAACATGAAGGCGTTGGTATCTCTTGACTTCTCAGACAACCAACTAAGCGGGACGATCCCTCCAAGCATGGCTGCTTTGAACGATTTGAGCTCAATGAATCTCTCACACAACAAACTGTCAGGAAGAATTCCAACCGGAAAACAACTGCAGACACTTATTGACCCATCAATATATGCTGGTAATAGGGATCTCTGTGGTGCACCTCTGCCAAATAATTGTTCCAATCCTGAAAACCCGCCAGCCACAAGAAGCAAGAACAAATACAAAAAGGCTAATGGGCTAAGGAAGGTATGGTTTTACTTGGACATAACGTGTGGATTTACAACAGGTTTTTGGGGTATTATTGGAGTCTTGGCATTCAAGAAGCAATGGAGAAGGAAGCTTTTTATGATTGCAGAGGTAACCATGGATAAGGCATATGTGGCAGTCGCAGTGCGGATTTCCAAGATTAAAAGGGGCAGAGAAGCCATATAGGTTCTTAGCAGTGGAGACGGAAGCTTTGTATGATTGCAAGATAACCATGGATGGATAAGGTATTTGTATTATATTGTTTTTCTTTTCTTTTCTTTTCAAGACTTATGTTGTGTTATATACTTGTACTATGGGTGTGTTTTATATAAATACAAATTCTGGCTTTTAAACTAATTTATGGGTTTCAACTTTCAAATAAGAAGAAAACACAAAGGGATAAGTAATCTTAGAACTAGCAGACACCATTTTTAATAACCACCAAATTGATACCTACAAAATTTCTAAGAATCATTTTATGCTTCAAAGAAGACTGATGTTACAACTTTAGCCCTTCAACTATGACTATTCCATATTTAATCCTCCCCAAAACCATCTGTTTAATGAAACCCAATGACCAAAAATGATAAGCCCAATAGAAATAAGTTATCCCAGTAAGCATCCAATAGACCACATATGTAATATTTGTTCAATTAAACCAAAATAGATAACTGTTGGCAATCGAGATCCCACAGTTTGCTTTGTTATTCTTTTGTTTGTTTCTTTCTTGTTTGTTTTCTTTTGGTTTTTCTTTTTATTCATATGCTGCTTTTTTTTTATGGTTTTTTATGTAGCTAGATACAAATAATATGTTTATGGATTAGAATCAAATATAAAGTGAAAAATAAATAAGAAGGATTTTAGTCTATTGATCTTATATTCGGAGGGTTGAGATTAATTTTAGAGAGGAGAAGATAATGGAAAGGTATAAAAGGAATCCTATACTTTCTCTCTCCAAACATGTCAATTCCCCCATCAATTTAAAACGTCCATAACTTTTTCATACGATATTTAAAAAAATTTCACCATAATAACAAACGTTTTTTTATCATTAATATGAGTATCATATTACCATATAAAAATAAAACAAAAAAAAAATATGTTTACTGGTTTTTCTTTGTATTGTGTTAAATGTTCACGTCATTGTGTCTTTCAACTGGATTTTGGTCATTACATTTTACTAGGGTTTCTATATATTGTGTTATTATCAAAACTTATAACACAATGTTAATTTGGGTTCTTGCATTTGCGTTTTTATCAAAACATATAACACAATTTATGGCACAATGGAGATTTTGTTGTATCTGAGTTGGGTTCTGATTATTGTGTTTTTGTTTTGTTGTTCATTTTGTTTTTAGTCTATTGTTCATTGTATTTTAGTCTGTTATTTATTGTGTTTCTTTTTGTTGTTGTCCGTTGTGTCTTTTATATGTTGTTATCAATTGTGTTTTCAGTTTCATTGCTATTGTTTTTTTAGTTTGATACTTATTGTGTTTTACGTTATGTCCATTATGTTTTAATTTGTTATCTATTGTGTCTTTTATCTGTTGTCATCAATTGTGTTTTTGGTTTACTTTTCATTGTGTTTTTAGTTTGATACTCATTGTGTTTCATGTTATGTCCATTGTGTAATACGCTACCGGGTTTTCGATTTTTTTAACTATACCAATAGGGTACTCATATTAAAAATAAAAAGATGATATCCTTTTTTTAAATCAAATGACGTATAAACAAGTACGGATATTTAAAAATGGGGGGGGGGGATAGCATGTGACTTGCTTGTTCGAATTTTTTTTAGGATAAATTACACTTTTCGTCCTTTATGTTTGTAGCTAGTTTCAATGGATGACCTTTACCATTAATAATTACAGCCACAGTCCTTTATTTTGAGAACTTGTTACATCTTTCGTCCTTTAGCACTAACTTGGTTAAAATTTTCAGTTAAATTTATTTACTTAAGGGCAATTTAGTCTTTCTACTGAATTATTTATAGTATAAATAAAAAAATAAAATCAAATATAAATACCTTTTTTTCTCTTTCACTCTCACTCTCTCTCTCTCTCTCTCTCACTTTAAACACACACACTCTCTCTCTCTAAACAAACAACACAGACATCTCTGGTGAATCCCAATAACTCCCTCCTCCAAATCCAGCCATCACCGACTGTCACTCCCCCACCGCCAAACAATCACTGATAGATTCAAACAAAATATAATTGCAATAATCTGATCAAAGAAATAACTCCTGTTTAGATTCACAAAATTAACAAGCCATTATTTGTTCTAACTTACAAAAAAACTTGAATCCAATAACTCAAATCTTTCTCCACCACCCCTGTCTTCCGATTCAGATCCACCACCACAAACATGAAATCCCACCCACCACCACACCATCGCCGGACACTACAACTAGCTCACCACGTCTCCGATCTATTCATCCATCACCACCACCTCCATCAGATCTATTCATCCATCACCACCACCCCTGTCTTCCGGACACCCCGTCGCCGCCATCAGATCTATTCATCCATCACCACCGCCTCCGATCTCTGGCCAAACCACACTCACTTAGATCTGACGTTTAGCCAGCGCCTCCCATCTCCCGTCTTTCAGACCTGTTCTTTTTGGGCGAGTTTGGATGTGGGGTTTCAAATTCAGAAGATGAAATCTGGATCTTGATTTTGGAACCTAATGAGAGGAGATTGGAACTTCCTGTAACTACACCAGAGAGATTCATATGTATAGATATAGATACAAGATCTTCATCGCCTAGATAGATTCAGATGTATAGATATAGATGCGTATCTAGAGAGAGAGAGAGAGAGAAAGGGTGTAACATATGAGAGCATTCACATCCTGTCCTCCATCTTCACCTCCAAAATTTTGGAGATATTATAGTTGTTGATTAATGGCAACAGAGGTGATGATCTTAAATGCTGCAGGTTTGGATAAACCCTAAAATAGGTATTTGGGGGAGAAGAGTGGTATTTATATGGTGGGGGTAGTTGCTATGTGAATGGACATAAATGCCCTCACGTGCTCTGCACGTGATGTAACTTAACTTAATTTTTTAACTGGGTTTGGGGTAAAGGACGAAAGATGTAACAGGTTTTCAAAATAAAGGACTGTCGCTGTAATTATTAAAGGTAAAGGTCATCCATTGCAACTAGCTACAAACATAAAGGACGAAAAGTGTAATTTATCCTTTTTTTTATTTTTTTTGGACAAAGTTACTCTTCCCACTGGATTCCTATTTGGACACTTATAACGCTATGCTCTATGGTAGCTTCTCACTTTTCTTATTTTTAAATCTTTTGTACTATAACTCAACCCATATGTTTATTATAATTTTTAAATGCTATTTTTTTAACTCTATACTCTATGGTGGCTACTTGGGGTGTTACCGCGAGCTCGTTTAACATTATCACTTACATATTTAAATCTTTACTAGGACTACTACTTGAAGCCACATTTTTCATTGCACAATGTATTTGTGACTGTGATGCAGCTCTATATTGTGATTGATAAATCCCAAATAAGTATGTTAGATGTTCCTTAAAGTAGGCGATTGACTTTGAAACAATATTAGGACCAAGTTATAAATCCAACGCATAGCTTATATTTTCAATTAGCTTTTCAACGCCACCCACATTTAGGTATGGGTTTAATTCGGTGGAACAAGTAATAACAGGAGGCAATTCTTTAAAATATTTTTTAAATTTTTCTTTCATTAGCGACATCATTTGTACAAAAATTGGGCCTCTAAATTCTAAATCTTGAAGTTTCGTTACCATTATAAAAAGTTGTTTAAGAACTAAACAACTTGTAGGATAATAAACCCCCGATAAAAACGCAGTTGCGGCTTTAAAAACCCCGAGCAAATCGGTTAATTGTTCGATAATTTGCAAACTAGATGGCGAAAAGGTCGTAACATATTGTTTGTTTACAATTATGTTATGAAATGCAATTAAACTATCTTTTTGTTTGATAGCGCTTTCAAACATATTGCAAGTTGAATTTTATCGAGTAGGTACGTCCCAATTTGGACCTAAACAAGTGGAAGTCGACTCTTTACAAAACCTTTTATATCTACCGTATGTTGCCTTACTACTTGTAAAAATATCACGTAGTATTTGTTTAAAATTTTCTTTTATATTCGTAATTTTACTAAGTCCGTCTTGCACAACCAAATTTATAACATGTGCAACACATCGACTATGAAAAAAAACATCGTCGCAAATTGGTTTAAATTTTAATTTTAATTGTGCAACCATGACGTTATTATTTGATGCATTATCAAAAGGAGCACCAAAAACTTTGTTTTCCAACTAAAAAGTTTTAACTACTTCTTTTAATATTGGGATATTGGCCTCTAATAATCCCTACTAGACGTCATTGGCCATTGGCAGTCTCACATTTTTTTATTCCCCCTAACAGTTCCACCTTTAAACTATTTTTCCTCCACCAGTACTAAGTTAAAGAAACTTAACTCTGTTAAGTTTTTTTCCGAATTACAAACTGACTTTTAGGGCTTTTGATCAGAACCAGGATACGAGTCTATTGATGTAAAACTTACCTCAAAACGGTGCTCCAAACAACTTGATTTTTGTTAATTGGGAGTTTAAACATCTGAATTGAAGCACCGTTTTCGTCGTTTAGAGCACAATTTCAAGGTAAGTTTTACATCATTTGACTCGTATCTTCGTTCGTTCTGATCAAAAGCCCTAAAACGTCAGTTTGTAATTCAGAAAAAACCTTAACTCCGTTAAGTTTTTTTTAACTGAGGACCGATGGAGGAAAAATAGTTGAAAGGTGGGACTGTCAGGGGGAATAAAAAAAGGTGGGACTGCCAATGGCCAATGACGTCTAGTATGAATTATTAAAGGCCAATATCCCTTAATATTTGAAATAAATTGCTTGCGGTATGTGGATACGGAAACATTTCAAAAGCAATCGTACGCTTCATCATTTTCCACGAATTGGGGTGTATCCAATGTGCGGTAACGCAAAGGTATGATTCGGGTAAACCGTGTGGTGCCGACCAAACATCGCAAGGTAAATTTACATCGGTTTCTAAATTTTGAAAACCCAAAATTAAATATGTTTTTGCCTTTTTCCACATTTTAAGACATTCTCGTCTAAGGGTCGTGCGACTTACGTGATTATAACGCGGTTGTAGTGTTTTTTGGATGAGACGCGTCAAACAAGGGTTGTCGAAGTGGTCGAATGGCAAGCTCTCTTGAATCACGAACTTTCCCATGCCTTCTCGAACCGCATCAACATCGAAACGCCAAATATTTCCGTCAGTTGGCATTGTTGTTTGTAGGGAAATGACCTAATGAGTCGATCAGAAGAGTGCTAAGACAGAATCAGAGGCGGAATTCATTGATTCTGTCTTTGTTTAGCTTGTATTCACTATTAACTGTCTCGTTTATTGATCTAGAAGCAATTTACAGCACGTAGACACTTCGACAGCACCTCGGCGTTGGAAACAAGAACTACCCAACTGATTTCGCTTGGATGTCTATTTATAGACATCTGATTCCGCTTGAACATGCTCAAGCGGAATTACATCCTCAAGCGAAATCACATGTTTATACAATGTTACATGTTCAAGCGAAATAAGGTGGTTAATTTCGTTTGAAATGACATTTTGTCATTTCAAGCGGAATTACCTTAAAACCTAATTTCGTTTGAGTTTTATCGTATAACATGCCTAAGACTCGAACTAAGATGAAGTCGACAGACAACTGCACCAACAGACTCCCCCTTGAATGTTGACGGAATCTTCAGTGAGAGTCTTCAATGTGACGACTCTTCAATCTTGATCAGTCTTCTTTCTTTCTTAGCATGTATCAGGATCTATCTGTTTGGCTCTAACCTCGTCAGACTCCCCCTTTCATTATGCTGGGTTCGCTGTCTGGAATTAGCTATCACCTTAAGATTAAACCCTGGATTTAGTTCTATTCAGCTCGACTCCTACACACATTTTCTCACCAAAACATAAGTTTTACTTAAATCAATAAGAAAAACTTACTAGTAATACTTACATCAAGTTCAAATTAATGACCCTGATTAACTAATCTCAACTACTTTCTTAAATCAAAATTTTTAATTCAGCACACACACTCCCAAACCAGTTCATCATGTTCAGCACTTGGAATTTTGAAAATCAGCTCTCCAACATCAGTTGTCAAAAATCTTTTTGTATTTTTCAAAAGTTTATGCTAAAACACTCTGAAAATCTTTTTAAACTTTTTGAAATAAAGGAATGTAATAAAGAAATATTTACAAACAATATTTTTGTGAGTTTGTGTAAGAGGATCATATCAGTTTATGTGACCAATCACTAGCACCGTTAAGCTTTAAACATTTTCAGTTCTAAACGATTCACATTGATTGACGATATTGTTGTCCATTTAAACTCAATCTAAAAACTTTCGAAATGCTTACTGATACGTTAAGGTATATTAATTTTGCACTAAGTTCTTATGGACCCCACGATCTCAGCATATCCCCTCATCATGCAATACACTGACTCAAGTAATGCCTTTAAACTTTTATCAACTGTGATTTGTGCGAAAACAACTCAAAATGTTTAAACATTAACAATCAGGTCGATACTTCCGTATACGCAGAGAAAGTCCAATGTTAAACAAAATACGAAAATAAAAATAAGTTGAAGTTGTTTAGGCTTTAACCACCAGGTCGATACTTCCGTATACGCAGAGGAGGTCCAAAGCTTAAACGAAACACCAAAGAAAATAAAGCAGAACGTTTAGGCAATAACATCCAGGTCGATACTCACGTATACGCAGAGGATGTCCAATGCTTAAACAAAATAAAGAAATAAAACAAGTTTAAATCTTTGCAAAATGAAATGCACAATCACAGCGACTTTTCAGCAAAGTTGTGAAAGTTCACAAACTTAACCAGTTTTATGTCTTTCGACAAACAACGATTACCGAGTAGGCACACAATCAAGAAGGACAAAACTAAGTACTATGCTTTTGACCATGTTTCCCACTAGAACTAGGCTTTTTCATTTAGGTTTGTATCGTTATCGCAAATCTACTAGTCTAGCTGAGCCTATCGTCACATCTTTAGTGAGACCGTTTATCACATTTTATCATTCCATTTCTTTAGCATGCTGTGACAGTCCACTGATGTACTATCATTTCCTCTTTTTACAACAAAACTCATTTTTGATTTTATCATGTTTTTGACTTTTCCAAATTTTCTAATGTTTTTGGATTTTCTGAAATTTCTTACTCCCCCTAAAATGCAAACACATTTTAGGAAATTTGAAAACAAACTATACAAGAAAACTGACAATCGATATCGAATCACTTCAATTCTCCATCCATTTGGCATAAACAATCAGAACTCCCCCTTACAACAAACTATTTTCCCATTGATTTCTAAACACTTAAGTTTGTTTTAATCAAATGGTTTTTCTGGAAAATTAGTTTTGTTGAATGATTTTACCATTTGTAGGTTAGGGGTTTGGTTCATCACATTGTCTTTCAACCAAATACCACTTGTAGGAAAATACAAGTACAACTTAATGTCCTTGATTTACCACTTGTAGGTAACAACCTTTTTCAACCACATGGCTTACCAACCAATACCACATGTAGATTGAATTCTCAAAATTCCGATTCCTACTCCTCACTTACCAACCTGGGAGTTCCGGCAAGTCAGATTTTTCATTTAAATAGATTCACCCAAGCCTGACTGTCCTTGGGTGATTTTGAGTTCTTGTTCAACAATGGTGGAAAATTTACATCATCCATTGTTAGACCAGAATTCTCAATTTTTTCCTCAACACACGGCTCTTCTGGCTTTACCACACCAGATTCATTGCCTGAACTTGGCTTGTCTGACTTTGATGAGTCAGATTCATTGCCAACACGTGGCTCCTTTGTTTCCAGAGAAACAAATTCATCACCATCAACTTTCTCTTTCTTTACTCTCTCCTCTGTCCTCAGATTTGTATCTGATGAATTCGTTTTGCTTGATTTGTCATTCTTTGGCGAGCAAGACAATTTATAAGAACTTTTATCTGTTTTACCAGTTGTATCCGAGGACAAAATCCTTTCGAGATACTCTCTCGCTTTCTTCCTCTTCTTCCTCAGTCTGTCTTTCTGCCCCTGCGAAAGCTTCACTTTCGGTTCTAGAACTTTCTGTTCTTTGGGCTTTGCTTCGATTTTGCCTGGTTTCTTCTTTGTCTTTTTCTGAGATTCAGCCCTCGATTTTCCCATTGATCTCATTGGGCAATCTCTTGCAATATGACCTCTGATTTGGCATTCAAAGCATCTTCTCGTCTCGTAACTCTAGTTTTGGCAGTTAACAGCAATGTGTCCTCTCACACCACAAGTGTAACACACTCTGTTATCGTATCAATCACCACCTTCATACCAAACACTCATATCATGGCATTGTTTGGCCTTGTGGTAATCATTACTCCTCCTGAAAGCTGTATTTGGCTTTAAAGCACTGTGGGCAAACCTGCACCACTTATTACCAACAATTTTTGAGTTTTCATTTTTCAATTTTTGTGGTTTTTTTATCACGATTGGATGATTGAACTGATGACCTTTTATTTTCTTTTGAAGATTTTTTGGCTTTTTATCTTTTTGTTTTTGTTC
The DNA here is from genome assembly GCA_030545235.1 of Helianthus tuberosus. Classification (NCBI taxonomy): domain Eukaryota; kingdom Viridiplantae; phylum Streptophyta; class Magnoliopsida; order Asterales; family Asteraceae; genus Helianthus; species Helianthus tuberosus. Next base: position 33,986,751 of record CM060393.1, read on the forward strand.
CACATTCTTCTTTACAGGTTTTTGCGTTGAGCATTCACCTTTCTCAGTAGAATGTAAAACAGTTTCTTGAAACATTTCATTTAATTTCAAAAATATTTTTCTTTTTTCAACTTCATCATCAGTTTTCTCAACACAATCTTCAATTTTGACTTTGTCAAAATTTGTGACATTGTCACTTATTGGAACTGAATTGGTCGGTTTTGGACAGATATAATCTGGTACTGATGAGTTCACAAAACCTTTCAATTTATTCTCAAGCTCATCAATTTTATTCCGAGCAATTTCAGCTTCATTTTCAAGCTGAATGATTTTCTGAATATGAGAATTTATTGCAATTTGTTTTTCAAGGTTATTTTTACCAAAAATGGCGTTCTCATCTTCTAAAATCTTTATTTTACTTTGAGAATCTGTTTCAATTTTTTATTTTTAATTTTCTAAATTTTTTATTTGATTTTTCAAAACATTTTCTGATTTTTTAAGATTTTTATTTTCTAATGTCAAACTCTCTAAATCCTTCAAGAGTTTGACATTTTCAGATTTCAGATTTTCACAATTTACACGCATCTCAAGAATCTGTTTCTCATCAGATTTCTTTTCATCCTTCAAATTTTTGATCTCCAATGTCAAACTCTCCAAAACCTTTAAGAGTTTGATATTGTCAGCTTCAAATTGAACACATTTAGAGCACATAGATTCAGAATTTGAAGATCCAAGCTTTTCTGATTCTTCATTCTTTGAGATTTCCTTTTCCTCTATCTTGTATGTTCCTGTACAAAAAAATTTTAACGAAATCAAGAGGATTCTCATTCTCATCAATATAACAACCCCTTTTGTTATCATATGTCAAAACATTTTTTGCACTAAGACATACATCAACTCTTTTGTTTATTTCAACAAGTACATCCAAACTCATTTTATCAAAATTTCCTTTTATTTTATCAATCAATTCTCTCTTTTTCTTATAAATTTCATACTCATGAGTTTTCAGTTTGCTGATGAAACCTTTTAGATGTAATTTTGAAAAATCAGAATCCAGTTTTATACTTTTCAGTATATCATCCCATTCAATAGGTAATGCATCAGCAAACTTTGCTATCTTTTCAGCATCTGTCAAATATATCTCATGACCTTTTAAAAGCTCAAGTAAGACTTCATATCGGTTTGCCAGATCATCCAATATTTCATTTTTCAAGCACATAAAGTATTTAAACCTTTTCACCCAACCATCCTTTCTCACATTTCTATAACTATCGTCCAAATACCCTCGATACCATTCATTCAATCTTTCAAGATAATCATTTTCTTGTTCATCAAACATTTCCGTCATATTTCAAAAATAACCTGTTCAAACGAGATTACACTTCAAACGAGATACCCTTCAAGCGAAATCCCTTTCAAACTAGATCACAACCTTCAAACGGAATTACCAGATAATTTTAAACGAAATCAGCAGGTAATCTCAAACGAAATCAGTAAGTAATCTCAAGCGAGATACCCAATTCAAACGAAATTACCATGTATTTTCAAACGAAATTATCTAGCCATTTCAAACGAAATCAGGGTGATGTCATCATTTCGGTCCAAATTTTGTCCAATTGATCAAGTTTTAAGCCGATTTTAGCTCTGAAACTTTCTAGGGTTTATTAAAACAACATTACGCACATGATATGCGAAAATCAGACGTTTTTAACCGTGAAAACTTGATGAATTTTGAAAAGAAAGTGTAGAAATCAGAATTTTCCAGCGAAAACGAGCTAAACGATAAGAACTCTTCCTTCTGAGCTCTGATACCACATGTAGGATCGAGAAATGACCTAATGAGTCGACCAGAAGAGTGCTCAGACAGAATCAGAGGCGGAATTCATTGATTCTGTCTTTGTTTAGCTTGTATTCACTATTAACTGTCTCGTTTATTGATCTAGAAGCAATTTACAGCACGTAGACACTTCGACAGCACCTCGGCGTCGGAAACAAGAACTACTCAACTGATTTCGCTTGGATGTCTATTTATAGACATCTGATTCCGCTTGAACATGCTCAAGCGGAATTACATCCTCAAGCGAAATCACATGTTTATACAATGTTACATGTTCAAGCGAAATAAGGTGGTTAATTTCGTTTGAAATGACATTTTGTCATTTCAAGCGGAATTACCTTAAAACCTAATTTCGTTTGAGTTTTATCGTATAACGTGCCTAAGACTCGAACTAAGATGAAGTCGACAGACAGCTGCACCAACATTGTTTGACCTTGATCCGGTGCGTTTTTCAACACCTTGCAAAACATTTCTAGATGGTTTTTTTTCAAGGTAGAGTTGGACTCCGATTTTAACATAGTGTTAGATATTTTAGTGTAATCGGGATTGACTTGGTGATCAAAGCGAATAATAATATACATCAAGCAAGTTAGGAGGTGCGGGAGTGTACGCATGTTTGAGTTATTATAATTCGAAGTGTACTGGTGGAGCCCGTACTCTACGGGGGTTCCAAGGGGGCAGCCCCCCTGGGAGCAGGGTCCAAGGGGCGGCAGCCCCTGGCTGGGGTCGAGCTGCGAAAATCCCAAAAATCCGTATTCAGTTTTTGGTCACTATTATCTGGTTCAATCAATTTCGCAGACAAACATACCCTGATTCAATTTCTCAAAATCAGAGTTGTATCCGATTGAATTATTTGGGTGAACCACCGAAATAATTTGATCTGAGAGTGATTACACGCCTCTCTGATCATCTGGTTTCTGAAATTTCCCCAACACACAGCACCACAATGAATGCACCGAGCTTTGTTTGGACCAGACGACATTTTACATAACTCAAAGGCCGCCCAAATAACTTTGTTTATCGTTGTAGGAAGAAGTTCCACAACGGTTGGTTTGCTAGGCTAGAACCCGCACATTGAAAAGAGGTAGCACAATTGGAAGCCATTTTCGAGAGTATTTGAGAACGTTTACGGTGAGCTTTTGAGATTTTTTGCTTTCTTGAGTGTTATGATTAAACCCTAACATCTAGTAATTATTTATAATAAGTTATGAGGGGCTAATGGAAAAAGAAAAAGAAAATAAACTAACGGTCCTAAACCTCTAACGGCTATGTAGTCCTCAAATTTTAGAATCTTGGTTTAAATCAAAATTGGAATCTTCATTTAGAATGTTCAATTCAAGATCAATGTGAAAATTTAGAATGTCGGTGCCTGGTGCCTCGATGGAGTTGAATGTTATGAATTAGTGTTATACATGCTTATAATGATTCTTTACATTGAAGTAAACAAAACTACAAGAAAAAAAAATGATTGTATTTTTAAAGTATATAATGATTCTTTACATTCAAGTAAAATGAGTTTACACCCATATTATAATATGTATCGGGTATTTAAAATCCATGTACCGGGTATTAAAAAAACCAGTTCCGGGTATAGATCATAACCGGTTACGGTTATTAAACGGGTATAAATTGGTTCCGGTTCCAGATATTGAGATAAAATAGCATACCCTACCCTACCCTACGGGTAGAGTCGGTTCCGGTTTCGGATATAGAATACCCGGGTATAAAAAAACTGGTTCCGGGTTTTTTTTACCGGTTTTGGTTTCGAGTACGGTTATTTTGTACACTCTAACTGGAACTGAGACATGTTTGGACCAATCAGCACTGACCTTCTAAAAATAAATCTTAATAATAAAATATTTTCAAAAATAAAAGATTACATATGAATAGATATTGGTTAAATAAATATACAAATAGAAAAAAAAAAGTATAACATGTACTTTTTTAAAATTTAACAGGTCATGCTCCTTGACCTTATTCCTTGAATTTGTTTACAATCAAAGGATAGAAATCCTATCATGAAACCAAAACATTTGAGGAAGTTAAACAAACCAACCATCGTATTAACAGAGACGATGCTTGTTTTGTGCGCCTTCCAACTTCAAGCGCAACTCAGTATCGCTTTTCACAGGAATGTGTCAAAGCACTTTCACGGAGTGTGTCAGCTCAGCACCCCACTGCATACATGGACAAATCATACACAATACATCAGAAATTCAGAATGCATTTTATCTAGTAGTTGATAAATATAGAGTACAAAATATTTCAAGAAGTTTGGTAACCCATTATTACCTGGATATGTATGTCAATCCAGTATGCCTCTTGTGTACCATTTTCATGGTAACGTTTCCATAGTTGTTACAATAAGACAAGCCATGGAATGTTTAAAAAAAAGAAAGAAAACTGAAGGGGTATGGTCCCAGATCTCGCGTCTGCATGACCGCGAATGACCATTACCCTTATCAAAAACCCCACCAGCAATAACTTACCTGTGTCCGTGCGGGCACGCGCAAACACAGCGGTCCAATCTGTCCAGTGATGAGAAGACTTACCTTAAGTACGGAAATAAATGTTACGCATAGCGATGCGGCCTGGCACCGCATCCTATGAACATTTTCGTCACGACAAGGGGTCTGGACAACAGTAACAGTCACTAAGCGGCGATGCGGCATGGCACCGCATCCCGCATACATATTGGATAGAACAAAGAACGCGGGAACAACATCAGTTACCGCAAGCAGCGATGCGGCCTATCACCGCATCCTGCCTACAAGGCAAGTGGGTCTGACACTCAGTGCAAGTAGCACTGAGAACAGTCGCCTACTAGCCCACGTATGTGCAACAGTCTGACACCACAGCAGGACGTGGCATCCTCACCGTAACTGACAAGTCTGACACACCTGTGCGATGTCAGGCTAGCTACTTGTAACAACTCTCATTAAAAATCCTATTTATTTTATTATTTTATCCAATAGGAAACCCTAATTAAGAAACCCAAGTGATTATGTATAACCCTTAAAATTTTCAGAACAATCAGAATCAGGATCAGGGCCCCTAAAACTCAGGGGGGTATTCCCTACTCAACGATTATCTTCACAAAACGCTGTCAAAATTAAATTTCTCGATTCCGTCGACTCAGTAGGGCTACCCAGGTGACGAAGCAGGCCTACTCTATTTTGACATCCCAGGTGACACGCGGCACGTGACACGGATTCTTCCGCGACTAGCGGGAGGTGTAAATTTTGGGTATAAATAGAAGGGCCTGGCACTTGCATTCTGTTGTTCGTTCGACGATCAAATTCACTTTGTACGTTGAGTTATAGTCGAAACAATCTCAAAACCACTAATTAATAGGGGGGTGCTGCTACGATACAGGGTAATAACTCGATCGCTATTACGATTCAATGTCCGGTCGATCTAAACTATCCAATGGATGTTTAAGCGCTATCCTTTGTCATTAGTTGTGATTCCGACAGGATGTTGAGTACCACCCGAATTGGGGGAAAACTCTGTCCTTCGTTGTGAATCCGATGGATGTTTAAGTGATTGCACTTTGTCATTCGTTGTGAGGGTTTTAATCTCGTGAGTTATCGTAATTGTTGTATTAAGTTACTTACCTAGTTCGTATGCACTAGGTTACAAAGGATAAATCAATAGGCTAAGCTCTGCCTGTATAAATCTGCAATATATCAAGGCTTATCTGTAGATTAAGCTCTGTCCGTATGAATCTGCATGATTATAATGTGAGTTATTCTCTTTTTATCAACTATTTTACAATACCTCAAATTATTTTCAAAGGTTATAATTACAGGGACTAAGTCATGGATATCTTGAATCACTGGCTAGTGCGGTATTGTGCACATTACTAATTTTCTCCCAGTTAGGTTCATTGACCTACTAGGGATAATCATCACTATTTAGGTTCATTGATCTAATAGTGGTATGACCATCGTCACCATTGTGACATGTCACCATTGTGACAGGACGCCAGATAAAAATAAGATAGAAGCCATTGTAATCGCTCTTATGCTGTAATTAATAACTGTGCATCATTATGCAAAAATGAATGATTCACTCAATATTTCCCGCTGACAAAACCTTTTTTAAAACGCGTTCCAGGTAATTACAGTAGATTGGAGTAAAAGATGGATACGACACTGAAAGGCATCAAGAAGTGGCTTATTTTATTAATTAAATTAAATTAAGAAATATTGTTTTATGTAATTAAATTTATCTTTATTAAAGCTACCTTTGTAAAACATAGGTTTATCCCATCTATTTAATAAATAAAATCCGGTGTTTTCTAAACTCTGATATTTTCCCTAACTCACGGTCCTGATGAAATTTCCGCTGCAACGTTTTCAAAATAATCACCGGTACCACTGTGCTGTTCGCGGCTTCCGATTCCGTCCAGGGTGGGTCGGGGTCCGTGACACTACTCAACTACCCTCCTTCACTCATCGGCTATAAATACTCATCCCAAACCAGGTTTGAGGTATCACTTCTCAACTCTCTCACTACTACTACTATCACACTTTGCTTCCTAAGCAAACTACTGATTCTCACGCCGGAGAGTGGTAACAAGGAGCACCCCCCACCCATCCTCCTTGTTACGAGTGATGGCTTGTTTTCTTGTGCAGGAAACCAACCAGCGGACGATCCAGCCAAGGATCCTCGGAAAGAAAGGATTAACCCTACTTGACGAGACCAGTGAGTTAACCCCACCAGCTGGGACCTCAGTCCTACCATGAAGGCCAGGGCCGTACCGATCCAGACGATGGTACATACTGCGGGGATTCACACGCTACTAGCAGTAGACCGGGAAGACGAAACTATGTCCCTCCCACTCAAACCCGCAACACATACCTCCGCGCCGCAAAGCGCCACCAACCCTACAGGCCGAAATCTGCGGCCGAAAACTCCAAATTTGTCCCACATATTGCCAACACCGATGTCACCACCACCAAATTCCCATTAAACATTGGGAAATACAACGGTTCGGCCGACCCAGATGACCACATGAACATCTTCACCGGCGCCGGGTGCAACGGAAGGTGGGATGAACCCACTTGGTGTCAATTTTTCCCGCAGACCCTAACAGGTCTGGCCAGGGCATGGTTCGATTCTCTACCACCGGGGTCACTGACCTCATTCGAGGACTTACAAGCAAAGTTACTCGCACATTTTTGCCAGCAACGACGTCATGAACGCGATTCTATGGACGTCATGAACATCTGGCGCAGAGATAACGAATCGCTTGAGGCGTTCGTTGTCCGTTACAATAAAGAGTGCCTAGAGATAGGCGACGTTGCAGACCAGATGGCACGTAACCATTTCATTGTTGCCGTCAAGGACGAACAAATGGTTATGAACATCTCCGGCAGGGACGGCTTGCCTAAGAAATGGGAAGATGTCATGGCTGCAGTCAAAACATACGCCCAGACTCAGCGGTCCCTCAGACCGCACGTATCAAAGGCACAGCCCCAAACGGAAGGCCAGTCCTCCCACCAAGAACACAAGCGCAGCAACAAGCGCAACCGGGATACATGGAGTCGCAGCAGTGATTCCAGACCATATGTCCCGCGAAACAAGCAGCCCGACGCAAGGGCTACAATCAACGCCCAGCGTGAAAACCGGGCGTCAAAAAAGGAGTCTCGGGACCGTAGCTGGACCGAGATCAATCAGTCGCCAAGCGACGTCCTCCTTACGGACGCGCAATTCCTGCGACCAGCCCAACCGATGAAGTCCAAGAAAAACCAAGATCCCGCACTCTATTGCGAGTATTACAAGGACTCAGGCCACACAACAAACAGCTGCATCAGTCTCCGACTGGAGATTGAGAGAGCCCTAAAGGATGGGAAACTGAAACACCTGTTGACAGGGGCGCAAAAACCTACGAAACGCATCACTCCCCACAACGAGGGCACCTCCACGGGTAAAAGGACCATGTACGTGGCCTCAACCCACATGATTAATGGAGGACGAGGAAGGCCGTGCAAAGCGGCAAGAAGACCGGACAATGACTGGAAGGACGAACAAGTTGTCTTCCCAAAAGTCCGAGGCGGACCGCGCGACAGGCGCGCCGTGGTTATCACAGGCCACCTGGCTCACTACTGCACCGAGCGACTATTCATAGACCCGGGCGGTACATCCGATATTATATAAGAGCAGTGCTTCAACCAATTCGAACAAGAAGACAAAAATCGGTTGCAGCCGGTGGATTACCCGTTGGCCGGATTTGCAGGGGAAATCGTATTCCCCTTGGGCCAAATTACTTTTCCTGTGCGCCTCACCAACGGGAGGCACACAAGAACGGAGGAGGTAAACTTCATGGTTTTACCTCACACCTCCAAATACGACGTACTTCTCGGAAGAGAGTCCCAGGGCGACTTCAACATGATCACATCCGTCCCCCACGCCGCCATCGGTTTCCCAACCGCGACGGGGGTCGCGATAATATACGCCAGAAGAGAAGTTATGTCTACGGACGAGCTGCTTCCGACCAAGATAGCAAGGCCTACCCCCAACACTCAACCAGAAAAATGGGCTCTTAACGCAAGACACCCAGAGCAAACAGTTACGTTAGGCCACGCCTTGTCCCCTACTATCAAAGCGCACCTGAAGCAGTTCCTCTTCAGGAACCAGGATATTTTTGCGTGGATACCCGCAGATATGACAGGGGTACCACGTGAAATCGCGCAACACTTCTTGAATACCATGCAAGGTATCAAGCCAGTGATCCAAGGCCAACGCCACCTTGGATCAGCAAAAAACCAGGCGATGCATGAGCAGGTCCAAGAGCTGCTCTCCGCAGGTATCCTGCGGGAAGTCAAATACTAGACTTGGTTATCAAACCCAGTCATGGTATAAAAACCATCCGGGCGCTGGCGCATGTTCGTCGATTATAAAGATCTTAACAAAGCCTGCCTCAAGGATTGTTACGCACTTCCGGAGATCGACGAAAAGGTCGATAACCTCGCACCATTTCGATGGAAGTGTTTCCTTGATTGTTACAAAGGCTACCACCAGGTGCAGATGGCAATCGAGGACGAAGATAAAACGGCATTCCGCACACCTACCGGGAACTACTGCTACACCAAAATGCCGTTCAGGTTGCGCAACGCGGGCACAACCTATCAAAAGTTGATGAACGACACTTTCCACTGTCAAATCAGCAAAAGTGTCGAAATCTATATGGACGACCTGGTCGTCATGAGCATGGAGGAAGACACCATGCTCAACGACATCGAAAGAACATTCCAAACTCTGCGAAGCGTTAACATGAAGCTCAACCCAGGGAAATGCTCGTTTGGAATGGAAGAAGGCAAATTCCTTGGATTCATCGTAACCAAAGATGGATTCAAGGTGAACCCGGAAAAAGTTCAGGCGATTGAGCGCATGCCATCGCTTTCTACGATGAAAGAAATGCAACGACTAGCCGGCAGGCTAGCTGCACTAAATAGATTCTTAGCCAATCACGCAGCTAAGTCTTACCCTTTCATCAAGACCCTGCGGAGCTGCTTAAAAAAGGAACAATTCCAATGGACCGCAGAGGCCGAAAAAGCTTTCCGGGAGATGAAAGAGTGTTTGATTCAACTCCCAACTCTAACCGCACCACGCAAGGAAGAGCAACTTATCTTGTACTTATCTGCCGCGGACAACGCGGTAGGCGCGGTACTCATAATGGAGCGGGAAGGAGTTCAAACACCTATCTACTACATCAGCAAAATGCTCAACGACCCAGAGACAAGGTACTCCATCATGGAAAAGTTGGTATTGGCACTAGTACACGCGTCAAGACGGTCGCGACGATACTTTGCAAACCACGTTATCACGGTGCTAACCAACTATAGGATCGGCCCGATCCAATCCAAACCCGACATCTCTGGTAGATTAGCAAAATGGGCAATTGAGCTAGGCGCACTTTCACTGAACTATAAGTCGCGCCCCGCAATCAAAGGCCAAGTCTTGGCTGATTTCGTTGCTGAAGTACCAGCAAATCGCATTCAAGAATGCGAAGAAGAGCAAAACCCTGCATCGCCACCATCCTCCGCAGAAACTTGGGCACTATATACAGATGGTGCATCCAACGAAGATGGTGCAGGTGCAGGTCTGCGACTCGTCAGCCCCGATGGCCAAGAGCTTACCTATGCAATCTGCCTCGATTTCAAAAGTACGAATAACGAGGCAGAGTATGAGGCTCTACTGGCCGGGCTGCGTCTGGCAGTCAAACTCGATGTCCAACATTTGGAAGCACACGTCGATTCACTACTGGTTGCAGGCCAGATACGCGGCGACTATGCCGCAAAAGGGGATATCATGATCCTCTACCTCGAACAAGCCTTGCAACTGAAATCAAAGTTCACCTCCTTCAATATCCGCCATATCAACAGGAGTGATAACAAACCTGCGGATGCACTATCAAAACTTGCATCCACCAGCTTCCAACACCTGGCAAAAGAGGTACGCATCGAGATTCTGCAAAATCCCTCAGTACCCCTACGCCAAGTCAATGTCATCCAGTACGGTACAACATCCTGGATGACACCGATCATTGCATACTTACAATCAGGTGTTACTCCCGAAAGCAAAGCAGAGGCACGCAAGCTACAATACAAAGCGTGTCATTACCAAATGGGAGACGGTATCTTATACCGTAAATCATACCTGGGGCCACTCCTACGATTCGTCGACCCTCAAGATGCCACGTACCTTATCAGAGAAATACACGAAGGAATATGTGGCATACACGCAGGCCCACGCATGGTGGTGGCCAAAATCATGAATGCCGGGTACTACTGGCCCGGCATGCACCTGGATGCAGTCAAAGTCTTGCGCAAGTGTTTCAATTGTCAGCGGCATGCTCCCAAGACCTTGCGCCCCAAAAACAACCTGATCCCCGTCACCACCGCATGGCCATTTCAAAAATGGGCAATCGACGTGGTAGGACCATTTCCAGACGCACCAGGTGCAGTGAAATTTATCATAGTGGCTGTTGATTATTTTACAAAATGGGTAGAGGCAAAACCGCTCGCATCAACCACCGCTATGATAACAAGGAAATTCGTCTGGGAACATATCATCTGTCGTTTCGGTCTACCAATGTGCATTGTCACCGATAACGGTACCAACTTCGCTGCCGATGACTTTCAAAAATGGCTAAAAGAGCTAAATATTGAACACATATTCTCCTCAGTGGCACATCCGCAAGGGAATGGCCAGGTCGAGAGTATCAATAAAAGCTTAGGCGAAGGCATCAAAGCACGGTTGGGAACAGCCAGACGCGGCTGGGTTGATGAACTCCCAAGTATCTTATGGGCACACAGGACAAGCCCAAAGACAAGTAACGGTTAGACACCCTTCAGCCCGGTCTATGGCACTGAAGCGATGATCCCCGCAGAAGTCGGCCTCCCTTCACCTAGGATGTTGGCTATCAACAAGATAGACAACAATGAGGAACGCAGGGTTGACTTGGACCTCCTGGAAGAAAGGCGTGAAAACGCTGCCATCAATGAGGCCAAGTATAAAACCAAACTCGAAAAGTACTACAATACACGCGTCCGCGTTTGTACATTCAATCCGAGAGACTACGTCCTTCGTGACAATGAAGCATCTAACGCAGAACGCCCAGGGAAACTCGCCCCCAAGTGGGAAGGACCCTACCTCATCCAAGAGGTCCTGGGCAAAGGTGCGTATAAACTGCAAACATTTGAGGGCGAAACTATCGCACGCACATGGAATGCGCAGCAGCTTCGACGTTGTTATATGTAAGCCATGTTTTCTACATTCACCATGTAACCTATCGGGCCGCAGGCCATTCCCAAATAAATAAATAGACAATTCAATGCAATATTGTTTATTTATTTCTATTACAAATGCGTATTCCACTCTGCGGTATCCACAAAAACAGATTGGCAAAATCTTCATTCGCGATACCCACACAGAGTGGTAACCACACGCAACTATTATAATAGGCCAGCAATGGCAACACTGTCTATCCGGCTGGATACAGTTTTCATACTTGCATATCATCTAGATATACAAAAGGCAAACACAGACCTAGTGTTAATTCACATTAACATTAACTCATACAAGTTCACACATGCAAGTAGTAAAAACACTTGTATAACTTGAAACGTTTCAAACTTTATATTCAAAAAATTCCTACACCTACGCGGTGCACAAGGGATTTACATAAGGTTTTTGACATTTACATTGAGGAAACAACAAAAAGCACGCAGGCCAGCCTAGTCTTTCTTCGTACCGCTGGAGCCCGCACCATCCTTGCAATCAACAGCAGGCTTTTCCTCATCTTCCTCATCAGCATACAGCACCCGCAAACGGTCTACATAGTCTTCTACTTCTAGGCACTCATTATGGTCCTCAAGAGCAGAAATGGACGTGTCATTATACGCCGCAACCGCCGCAGCAAGAAGCGCTTCAGTATCCACACCGTGGAACCCGGATCGCTCATCAGTATATTGGCCCTGGGCCATAACATTCATATGAGCAATGCAGCGATTGTAGCCAGCTTTAAAACCAGCATCCCGGGCGCGCTCCCTAATCTCATTGACACCTGATACTTTCTCAGGTGCGTCCAGAATGGACGTAACAATCTGCGGAACAAGAATACTACGGTTACCAAATGCAAACCTAAAAAAGATGGCAAAAGAAACGGATACTTACATGCCCGATACCGTGCATACGCATCCATTCGCGATCAGCCTTGAGCAGATCAAGTGAAGAAGCAAGGTTATCTCTAGCCTCTTCAGCCTCTCTTGCCCGCGCTTCAGCTTCAGCAGCACGGGCAGAGACCTCCTCAATAGCGGCCCCCCAGGTCCGCACTTCAGCCTTTTAACAAGGGAAACACAAGTATACAAAAATAATCAACATACTTGTAAGACATGTACAAATCCAAAAACAGAAGAGACTTATACCTGGAGGCCCAGGATAGTTTTGGTTAAGTTGGTGCGGTCGACATTTGCCCCTTCAAGAGCCCTTGCAGCGCGAGCCTCCGCCTCCTTGGCCTCTTCAAGAGCCTTGGTAAGGCGAGCTTCTGTTTCCTTGGCCTCTTGGGCAGCCGCAACAGCTGCGGCTTTCTCTTTAGCCAACGCAGCGTTCGCTGCCTTAGCATTGGTAAGCTCCTGACGAACATGAAAGAGAATTTCATTCTGTTTGGCCCAAGATTCTTTCCAAGTCTTGCGCTCATCAGATAGCGTCTTGTGCTCATTAGAAAGAGTTTCTTTCCAACTCTTGCGCTCATCAGAAAACAGTTTTGCAAGGGTAGGAACCTATTTAAGCTCAGCAGTTGCAGCCCACTCCTCGGTCTGCTTGCGCTTTTCAAAGGCAGCCCTATCCCTCTCAAGCTGCTCTGCACCATCACATGCAGCCTTCACCAACTCTTCGGCCTCAGCCCGCAAACGCTTATTTTCCTCCTCCTTGCGTCCCAGCACCTTGTAGTTTTCCAAAATAGCATTCGCCATTATGGAACTCCCCACAAGCATGGAGGAGAGTTGGTTAATCTGGACCTCAGTTGGCAACGCACGGGCCCGGTTGACTTCAAAAGGGGTGCCCAAACCACCCAAAATCTCCCTACACGCGGAGGGGTCAGCAGTAATATCATCCCCTTGCATTACAGTCCAGGGAGGGCGGTGATAGGTCATGGCCCGGTCTTCAGTATAGGTGCGGTAATAAAACTACAATTCAGACTCTTCAGGCTGAATGGGAGTCTCTGTAAAACCCGCACCCCCAGAAGCGGAACCAGAAGCCTTCTCAGCAGCGGGAGATTTCTTGCTTCCAGTATAAGCAAACTTCAAGTGAAGCTCCTCAGTATCCTCTGGGGTGATAACATTATCATGCGAATCCACCGTGTCATAGATCTGAGATGCAAGACCCTTCCCAGTATCCTCAGCCCACACAGAAGGCTCAGGCACCGTTTTAACCCCCACATCCGCAGCTGTGTCATGCGGTGGAGAAGAAGGAGCGTCAAAAACGGAAAACCCTTCATCTTGCGGTTCTGTAATCAAAGCAAAAAGACTTTAAACTACAAGTACAAAAACAATACTTGTAAAAGTTATGAATTACTTACCAGAAGCAACCACAGGTTTAACAGACTTCAAAACAGCTTTCCGCCTGGTCTGAATTTTTGGCTTCTTCTTCTCACCAACATCAACAGCCTTCTCTGGCTTTCTTTTCTTCTCATCAACAGGCTTGGAACCCGCAGAGGTCCCACCTGCAGCTGCCCCACCACCTGGAACACCCAAACCCTCAAGGGTGTCAGATACTACCACGTAATCGGTATATCTGCGGAAATGAGAACGAGAGATACCTGCCGCCTGCGGCACCAAAGGCGGAACAGCAGGAGCCGCAGGTTTCTTCTTGCCGCGACCCCGCACGGGTTTATCCACATGCTTCTTCTCTGCATGTTTTTTGCGCGCACCCCTTGACTCAAATTTACCAAGGACCCCAAGAGTACCTACATGTAGAAAATCAGCAAGGTGAACCGTATAAGGCAAGAAAGAATGTTATGGATTATACCTTTGCCTTGCGGCAGGGGTGCAGTCAGTGCATCGCGTTTAGGAACGCGGAAGTTGTGGACAATGGTCAGGTTAAAACCTTCACCATTCGCACACTTAACAATATCCACCTTGCCGGTAAAGGTTGGATCAAATATCTTCTACAACTCAGCAACTTCTGATAATACACGTACAAATCAATAACAAGCAAAGGAATAACGAAACCGCACAAGCGTAAGAATACTTACCACCAGTTTTTTCCCGCACAACGGGCCTTGCATGCTTATCAGCCCTAGTCAACATCATCCGCAGCACCCACAACTCATCATTATTCAGCTGCCTATTCTCAATAGTCCTCAACCTTGGGAACCACTCCGAGGTCTCCGCACTAGGAATAGCTATATCCTCCGCATGGATAGGCTCATTGACATTCCGCAAAGTCATACCAACAACAACCGCGGCAGCCTTAACAAAAAAGAACTTTTTCTTCCACGTCGTAATACCCTTTGGTGGGGTCATCAACTTGGTGCTTCCATACCGTTGACTGAAAGAGAAGAAGCCGGTGTTCACCGTCAATTGGTAGAACCCCCAGAAATTATCAACGGTAACCGGCAAACCAAGAGCACGAAAAGTGTACTCAAAGTTTCTAATACGTATCATCCCAAAAGGACTCATCTAGGAGATATGGACCTTGTAATACTCCAGGACCTCAGCAACAAAAACGGTTAATGGTAAACGAAGGTTACCATCAATAAAAGAATCGGCCCACATGGTGACATAACCGGCCGGAGCACAGGCACCGGTATCACCTTCCTGAGGATAAACAGCCCCAAACTCCTGGGGCATTTGGATGCTGGTCATCAGTCGGGTGAACGACGCCCTAGACAACTTTAAAACTGGTGGGCCACCACCAGGTGCACTACCACCGTCGTCCTCTTCTTCCCCAACCACCGGAGAAGAATGTTCAGGGTTTTCACCCTCCACATTGTGTGGGTTAGATGGTTCAGCCATCGAGAAATATAAAGAAGAGAAGTATTGAGTTTGCAAGAAAACTCAGAAAACAACCGGAATTACAGACAGGTCAGTCGGAGAAGATGAAGGGAACACGCTTTCTTTCACCGGAAAAAATTCGAAAAAATTTGAATAAAGTGAGGAAACCACAAATGGTTTCCCCTTATATACTCATCGCAATTAATGCGATGCAGTAAACCAACTCAGCACGTTCAAAAGAGGCGAATTACAGGGTGACACGTGTTCAGCGACGTTTCCGCTGACGGTAATCACGCGCGCGTGGCCGCCCACGCGCCTGACAGAAAAGACCTTTACACTACTTGCTACAGTGCAGTTATGACTTCGGGCAGTGCAAACATCCTTTCAGGTCATCACATGTCAGAATCCTACCAACTTTCAACAACCCACACGTGCCATCAGCCACGTAGGCAGCACAAAAGCGACAAACATTATCCAAACATAAGCGGCATGCGGTTTCTCTGGTTTACCGCACCATAACCCATACCGCATGTCGTTTTTTACATACCCCTCAAAAAAGGCAAAAAAATATATATCTCTACATTATATAAAGGGGTATAAACATTAAAACGCACATACCCACGAGCACACGTGGAATATGCGGAGATGACACACACGACCCCGCATAAGTGTGTCAGATACTCAGAACCAGCATGGTTCTTTGGACTGCGAAAACCGTTTCTAAGCATGCAACAAACCGCATTCCATATAACCTTCTTCAAGGTTCAATTCCCTCGTGTCCGGTTCACAACCACGGAGGGAACGCAAACAGCTTCTCCTTAGGATCATGGACAGGTACGCTGAGCAACCGCACATCAGCAACCCTGTCTCCTGAACCTTCAAGAGCCACATCCAGGCAACAAGACTTCTAGAAGCGAGTTCTTTGCTGCAAACCGCAACCACTCATGAGTAGCTGCTACAAACCGCAACTATGCGAACGGTAGCTACGGCAGAGCCACAACTAAACCACCACACGGTGGAGCAAAGCTACTTCAAAGAAAACTGCTTTTCAACTAAGTATGAAGGAAAGTGGCTACAAAACGAATGCGGAAGAGTTTCAACCAACTTCCCAAGCATCTAAGGTGATCTCCTCCGGCAACACTACTTAAAGGAAAACTACTTTCCACCAAAGCGTGAAGGAAAGTAGCTCCAGAACAGTGGTAACAAGTCTGCTTATGACTAGTTACCCACCTATGGACCGCATAGAATAAACAATGGTGGGCACAACCCTGCCTATGACCATGTTTATCCGCCCATAGTCCAGATTCACATTGTTCGACCAAACACGGCCAACAATGGCGCAACTACCCCACGTTTCTCAAACAAACATGGCCAACAAGGTGCAGCAACGAGGTAACCGCAAAGGACGTGCGGTTACTAGAGAGCTAAACCTCAGAGGACGTGCGGTTACTTAAGAGATAAACCGCAGAGGACGTGCGGTTACTAGAAAGCTTAACTGAAGAACACGAACGCCCCACAAAACAGGGATCATCGTTGCATGTCCAGTTGCTGAACATCAAAGTACTTACAACTTTGCACTAGCAAACGCAGAGGTTACAACTAGAGTGGCAGAGACGGACATCTTCCGTCACGATCTCAAAGGTTGGTTCGAACCCTGCTAACACCTTCAGTCACCGTTTCAAAGGTTGGTTCGAAACACCAACAGGTGGCTGATGACATCAGGAAAAGGTAGACCAAGAGTCAAGTCCTTGGCTGAGAATTCCGCATCAGACGGAACTTGCTCATCGGACACCCTTCTTAAAGGAAGGAACAATCCACTCCAAAGGCCTACCGACCAAACGGACTGACAACCGAACGGTCAACAACTTGAAGGAGGAGCCATCCAAATGGCCCATATTCTACCTTCTAGACACCATAGTCCAGTATTCCTCCCACATGCAACTTGCATAAGGAAGAAACACTAGACTGGGGGGACTTGAAGGGGTATGGTCCCAGATCTCGCGTCTGCATGACCGCGAATGACCATTACCCTTATCAAAAACCCCCACCAGCAATAACTTACATGTGTCCGTGCGGGCACGCGCGAACACAGCGGTCCAATCTGTCCAGTGATGAGAAGACTTACCTTAAGTACGGAAATAAATGTTACGCATAGCGATGCGGCCTGGCACCGCATCCTGTGAACATTTTCGTCACGACAAGGGGTCTGGACAACAGTAACAGTCACTAAGCGGCGATGCGGCATGGCACCGCATCCCACATACATCTTGGATAGAACAAAGAACGCGGGAACAACATCAGTTACCGCAAGTAGCGATGCGGCCTGGCACCGCATCCTGCCTACAAGGCAATTGGGTCTGACACTCAGTGCAAGTAGCACTGAGAACAGTCGCCTACTAGCCCACGTATGTGCAACAGTCTGACACCACAGCAGGACGTGGCATCCTCACCGTAACTGACAGGTCTGACACACCTGTGCGATGTCAGACTAGCTACTCAACTACCCTCCTTCACTCCTCGGCTATAAATACCCATCCCAAACCAGGTTTGAGGTATCACTTCTCAACTCTCTCACTACTACTACTATCACACTTTGCTTCCCAAGCAAACTACTGATTCTCACGCCGGAGAGTGGAAACAAGGAGCACCCCCCCACCCCATCCTCCTTGTTACGAGTCACGGCTTGTTTTCTTGTGCAGGAAACCAACCAGCGGACGATCCAGCCAAGGATCCTCGGAAAGAAGGGATTAACCCTACTTGACGAGACCAGTGAGTTAACCCCACCAGGTTAACTATTGTTTCATCAAAAACAATACATAATTCTTTAGGTGAAATTAATTAGAACTCACCGGGTGTCATTTGGTAATTCGATTACTTATGTTTTTACTCCAATTTGCATGCTTGTCTATATCACACATAAACATAAACAAATAAATAAACACAGGGAATATTGTATATAACATGTTCTATCACCACTACACACTTACATGCAGTGTAAGGCGAGAAGTTGCACTGGAAGATAAAGTTGATATGCCACCAGACCGACCTTCTTGACAACCAGATAAGGTCTGAATACCCGAGGAGCTAATTTCTGAGACAAGCGCCGACCCATGGAAAGCTGCCGATACAGTTGCTGCTTGACGTATACAAAATCTCCCATCTCGAACGACATATCCCGTTGATGTTTGTTAGCCTGAAGTTGCATGGAGTTTTGAGCTTGCTGAAGATTATCTTTTAAAATAACCGAGCGGTCATGAAGATACTGATCCACCGCCTCCACATTAGAGGTACCTGCTTCATAAGGAAGAAGACGAGGTGGTGGAGTACCATACACAACCTCAAACGGAGAAATCTTTGTGGCGGAATGCATGGAGGTGTTCATGGCCGGCCCGAGGGGCGGATCTACGGGGGTGTCAGGAGTAGCCCAGGATACCCTCAACTTTTTTTTGCGAAGTTCAATTTTCTTTTTTATCGCCGTTTTATTTGTTGAGGATACATCTGAGCAAGTATTATGATACCCCTAAGTAAGATGAGAATAAAATGAAATTTTCCAATTTATGGAAACGAAAATATCCGGTGATCGACGGAAACCTGCAACGGCCAGTTAAAATATGGAGAAGAAGATGAAATAATATATTAATGTTAAATATTAGCCTTGGAAAGATAAAGGAAACACAGGTCTGCACACAAACGTAAAAAGTAACATTTTGTCAGTTGCCAAAAGTTGATTTAATATTTAATCTTTTACTTTTTTTTTTGAAGGGTGACTTTCAATGTACAGGATCTATTGATCACCGGGTTCATGTCGAAGACAATCCCCCGTCAGCCCCGCTCTTCGGGACGCGATGTTCGATCGGGCCCCGGCCGTTGCGCAAGCTGTACCTTCGCCCGGAAACCATACTGCCCCCACACGAGAGACTCGCTGGGGTAACAGCTGGGTAAAATCGGGTTGCCCTCAGGACCGCACCATGTCTCGGTAGGAACGATCCATCATTGGGACGTCCTCCCCTCATAACGCCGCAGCGGAGGATCGAACCGGTGACCTTCAAGGAGGAACCGGCCCAACCCCACCACATGGGACCAACTGGGCTAGGGGTTCGGATATAATTAATCTTTTACTTGATTTAATTTAATTTACTGTACGCATTTGTTTGTTTATTTATCATTTTATAAAGTATTAAACTTACTTTATTTTGTTAATAAGCTTTTAGTTGTTTTTGTTGTTAAATTAATCTTTATTACAAACTAAATATTATTTATAAAACTTCTAAATAATATTTAAAGTTTTATAAAAAATATTTGATAACGTTTCCGTTTGTGATACACCCATTAATAAAAAATGATAATTAACGTATGCTTTAGAATGTAAAAATAAATTATATTTGAACCCTATAATTAAATTATTTTTATTCTCTCACTTTATTAAAGAATGACACTATATTAAAAAGTACGGATTAAAAAAGGTTGATTAACAATTTCGCTTTTAAAAATTGTTTCACAACATATATATAATTAATATGTAATTTCAATTATGGTATCTAAAAATATCATAGTATAATTTCTTAATCTTATTACTAGATTGTTAAAATAAATATTATTCAACCCGTGTAATACACGGGTCTGTAATCTAGTAAATTAATATATATACATTAAGCGCCTAATGGCTCTCGAATTTTTAAGTATGACCCCCGGCAAAAGAAAAATTTTAGTGCCCATTTTTACTAACCGCAAAGGGCCCCTAAGTGCCCTCGAATTCTCAGGGCCGGCCGTAGGTAAAAAAAATTGGGATACCCCTGAAATTTTCTTCTAGATCTGCCACTGATCCTATTGTTTCAAGAAAAGTGTTCATCTCAAGCATGTTTGTATTAGAACTTTGCGATTCATAGCAAAAAGTATGTTTTTTAATGTGTAAGTGTTGGTTCAGGCCCCACCACTCAACTCACACAAAACTCACGTATGTGTGTATATATATATATGAGGGTGAAGGGAGTGGTTAAACACTTTGAGTGGCAAACTAAAAAATCAACCAATGAGAGTGTGCCATGTCAAAGTGGTAAACTATGCTCAAAATGTTGGCAATGGTTTAGACACTTGGTGAAGTGGTAAACTATTTTTTAAAAAAAAAAGGAAAAATGTGTGATTGGTTGAGATGGCATGGACCCCACCACAAAACCCCACTCTCTCCCCTCTCCTCCCTCTTCCCGAATCGGTATACCTACATCGATTTTGGCCTCATTTTCGGCAAATGGTGTTCGGCAAAATTGATGGCATTGGTTTGCCAAGTGGTAAAGTGAGTTTACCACTTCCACTCCCTTCACCGAGTGTAAAGTTGGAGGGTTGCCTTATTCAATAAAGCAAATGGCTTTATATATCCATACACAATACAAATGTGGGAACATACAAAATCAATAAAATAAAAACAAATGTGGCTTTAGGGGGACGTCCCAATGATGGATCGTTCCTACCGAGGCATGGTGCGGTCCTGAGGGCAACCCGGTTTTACCCAGCTGTTACCCCAACGAGTCCCTCGTGTGGGGGCAGTATGGTTTCCGGGCGGAAGTCAGCTTGCGCACCGGCCGGGGCCCGATCGAACATCGCGTCCGTAAGAGCGGGGCTGACGGGGGAATGTCATCGACATGACCCCGGTGACCAATTCGGTCCTGTACAGAGAAAGTCACCTTAATAAAAAAACTAAATTAACCTAAAAATCAGTACAAAAATTGAACTATTCTTTCTCCCAACGTGCACCATTCCAACGTACATAGGGGCGGATCCACTTAGTGGTGAGGGGTTGCCCGGGATACCCCTCAACTTTCTTGGAGTACTATAATTTTTTTTCTTTAATCTCCGTTTTATTATCGAGGATGCATCTAAGCAAATGTTAGGATACCCCTAGTGTAGTAAAGATAAAAAAAAATTACATTTTACGGTCATGGAAACGAAAATTTCCGGTTGAAAACTTGCAGTCACTCTCCTTAAAAGAATGAAGATGAAGATTTATATTAATATAATAATATGTGAGCATTGGGACAATGTAATACTAGTGTGCAAACGTCATAGATATTTAGTCAAACTTCAACCATTTAGTTTATATGATTTATTATGAACATTATTTACACTACAAGAAAATGAAGCTATTGCAACCCTAATAAAATGTTGCATTAGGCTATAAAAGGGTTGCATTAGACCTAATGCAACATTTTATCAAAAGCTGCATTAGGCGAAGTTGCATTAGATCTAATGCAACCTTTTCAAAGTCTAATGCAACCATTTTTTAAAGTGTTGCATTTACTACTTAAATGCAACCTTTTTAACATCCAACCTTTTAACATTCTAATGCAACTTTTTTTACTTTAAAATGCAACTTTTAGTATATTTAACTACAAAAATGCAACCTATTATATATTCAAATGCAACTTTTTCTATATTCAAATGCAACCTTTTTCTACACCCAAATGCAACTTTGTAACATAATTTAATTGCTAGTAATTAATATGCATCCAATAACAATTACACCAAAAATAATAAAAAAACAAATATCATTGATAATCAAATGGTGTACTTTACATGTTAAATTAAACTCAAATCAATATGGTCAACACAAAGTGTCAATTACAATGATGAAGAGAAATGGAAACATTCTGCTCTAGATCTTCAACCAGTAATTGTTTTATAACCTTTCGCATCATACTTCCAAAATTTTTCGCTAGCTGTTAATATCTTTTCGCGTAAGTTCGAGCTCGGCTTTTTTACTTTCATGATCTTCAAAAATGCAGACCAAGAAACTACAGCCTATAACGTGCAAAGTATGACATATCAGCTAACTATCAAATAAAACATTGAAAACCTAATCCATACTTCAACTTAGATAAAAGAAAATTTGAAAAAAAGAAACAAAATGCTTTCAATTTACTTATATTTATAATGTAACGGAGAATAGAATAGTAAGCTAGCTGATACATCCACTATTTAAAAACAAATATGTATATAAGAGTAGAAGGGCATATGAAATGATACTTTCCGAGGTTCTTGTGAAACGTCATTATGTCAGTAGCGTAATATTCCTTCTGTACCTGCAACATAAAAATCACAGTCAAGCAAATAGAAAGTCTAGAAAGTAGAAACGAACAACATACCAACAGAGAAGGCATTGTACAAAGATATAACCTAAATTATACAAATAAGTGCTTGTTGGCACAAGTTATCGATAGTAAAAGATACTAATAAGTTCTTGTAGTAATGAACCTTTTCAAGTTCTGTAGAAAGCATATCTTACACTCAAGCGATTTGTGCCTCTGCCTCCACTCCTTCATATCAAAATAGAAACTTATCAGTACAAGATTTATCCTTGTTGGTTTTATCTTGAGATACCACCATATATAAATAGCTTATAACCTTACCATTCAGTTGATTACTAAATACTTCTTAATGGTGTCGCTCATAAGTAAATTTCTAAGTAGCTGCACCAAACAAATCCAAAGTTCACAACTTAAAACTTCAACAAAAGAATGATATAAAGTTCAATTCTAACAGTTTAAAACCGGAACTGCTAAAGAATTTTTTGAATAGAATCTATTTAAACATTTAAGGTAGGAACATTCACATAATCTCAAATGCAGCCATACATTGTCATCCTCGGTGCACACTTCATCCTCAAATGGAGTAGAGGCTGCAAATTGCATTTCAAACTACATACACGAAGCAAGAATATTATAGTTCATCTAAGTTTTAGTAGTTACATTTCAATCACAACTACAAACCTACTTTGATGAGATTTTCAACTCTTAGTCTTGGTATGCATACAAACCAATCAAATTTTTAAAACTTGTATTGAAGTTACTCTCAAATTAAAATTTCTACAATTTAATCCAATTCAACTTTTCAAAATTCACACACAAATAAAGCACATTAAGTTTTAATCACTAGATATAAGCTAGCAATCACAAAAACAAAAAAACAAAAAATTAAAAAGCAAATAGTAGAGTGAAAAGAGAGCTAGTCAAGAACCTTTCAACTAGGGGTGCAAACGAGCCGAGCTACTTGCGAGCTACTCGAGCTCCGCTCAAAAAAAAGCTCGAACGAGCCGAGCTTAAACGAGCTAGAGCTCGAGCCTGAGCCTAAAAACAAGCTCCTTTAGTAAACGAGCCTGAGCTTCACTTATTGAGCTCGAGCCGGCTCGCGAGCTTAAACGAGCTTTCTGTTTATATATTTTTTATTATTAAACAAATATTTATATAATAATAATTACTATTTATATAAATATAAAAAATCTAAATTATATGTATAATAATAATTATAATTAATATAAATTAACTAATAAATACTAAACGAGTCGAGCCCGAGCCGAGCTCGAACTTGAAAAATTACCTTCGAGCCGAGCTCGAGCTTTAGAAATAAAGCTCGAATCGAGCCGAGCTCAAGCTCGAACTTTCATATGTTAAACGAGCTCGGGCTCGGATCAGCTTGTTTGCACCCCTACTTTCAACTAAGTCAATATTAGCACGATATCATCAAAACAGACTAACTGAAGAGCAGAGCCCACCACTTTACACCCCTCCATTTATCCTCCAGTGAAAATGGAATCTGACAAAAAAAAAAACATATTAGACCTGTATTAGTAGTTTGAATTGATAAAGTTGCCTCCATTGCTCACTGAAGAAATGCAAGGTGGATCATCTTGAATGGAGAGTTTCAACTTGGATTATGTCAGTATGACTAACTATAACAAACTACCTCCATATCTAGGTAACATTTTCTTAGAGTGTTAATGCACTTTAGGTGATAAGTGCATGTCTCCCATTTATTAGGGTCTTTATTGTACATGGTTGAAAGTTTGTCCCAAGTTTATCCTAGGGAAAGTTGTCCCAACTTTATCCTAGGGACTTTTGTCCAAGTTTTGTGTCTAGGACAATGGTCAGAGGTTTAAAGCTAGGAACATTTGTCTGAGTTTTGTCTAGGACAAAAGGTTAGAGTTTTGTTTTGTCCGGGCTTTCTAGTTTGTCTTGAAAGTCCGGGTTTACCTTGTATATATACCTTTATGTGGAATAGACAAGGCAGGCGATTCTGTGTGAAATTCTGTGCACCTAACCCTAATCATTGTGTGTGTGTTTGTCTGGCGGCTACTGTGTGTGTGACGTCATTCATCTTCTTCATCAAGAATACTCTGTGTATTCTTGATTTCTCTCATCAATCTTTGCATACTATTGTTTCATCTACAGTGGTTGATCATCAGGTGGATTCCGCACACCTGTTGGTTGCTTTAGCTGAGTGAGATCTTGGATTGGGAGGCCTAATAAGTGGTATCAGAGCAGTGTGCTCATACTACTGTAGGTGTTTCTTAGTTTGAAGGTTTTTGAGAGAAAAGTTCAAACTTTGATAGGGTTTAGTGAGAGTTTAGTGAGTTTTTGTGGTTTATTCATGATTCTTCATTCATATCTAGTGATTTGATGATGGATTTTGAGTAGTTTGGTGATTTTTAGTGTTATTCTTCATCTGGGTTTTACAGGGGTTTT
Organism: Helianthus tuberosus; assembly: GCA_030545235.1. Lineage (NCBI taxonomy): Eukaryota > Viridiplantae > Streptophyta > Magnoliopsida > Asterales > Asteraceae > Helianthus > Helianthus tuberosus. The sequence continues at coordinate 34,011,584 of CM060393.1, forward strand.
TTGGTTCTTATTCATACAGAGTTTTGAAAGTGAAAAAGATTCTGAGTTTGATCTTTGGAAGCTTTGTCCGTGGTTAACATTTTGTGTTTGTGTCTCCGGGGTATTGTTGAACCAGTGTGTAGTCACATTGGGGAGATAGTCCGGAGATTGGTTTCTTCTGAGTTTTGAGACTTGTCTGAGTTTCAAATCATTCAGTCCGACCTTTGCTCTTTGTCCGAATTTTGTAATGTTGATTGAGTCTGAGGTTATTAGTTTGTGTTAGAGAGTCCGATCTTTATATCCAAATCCAAAGGAGTCTGACCTTTGTCTAGTCTTAGTGTCCAAGTTTTGCTTTTAGTTAATTAGTGTCCTATTATATATTATATAATAGCTTTAGTGTTTGTGTTTTCAACATATGTCAGAACTTTTTACTTTTTAGTGTCCAAGTTTTACTTTTGTTTTTAGTGTCCAAGTTTTTTATTAGTCAAATTGTTACATCTTTATTTAGTTATTTAGATTAGTAATAGTCTGAGCTTTAGAATTTTCTTATCCCTTAGTCCGACCTTTAAGGCACTTAATTCAGTCCGAGTTTTTTAATTTATTAAGTCCAAGTTTTAGATTTTATATTGGTCCGAATATTCTAGACGGTTAAAGAAGTCCGATTTTTAAGATGTTGAGTGGAGTCCGACTTTTATTAGTGTTTTAGGTAGAGTCTGTGTCCGAATTTTTATAGAGTTCATTAGAGTCCGAATTTTGTTCTTAGGGGAGTCTGAGTTTACATTTCTAACAGTGTAGTGTCCGAGGTTTTCTGTTTGTGTTTATTTCAGGTTTTGAGATCCGGGTTTTTCACACTCTGTTTAAAGCTCAGACATTTCTCTCCGTGTTTTTCTCTCCGAGTTTGGACTTAGAAAATCCTTTCTGTGACACAGTTCTTGCTTGGTAACCTACTGTTGTTTTCTGAAATGGCAAACAACAATCTGACTACAATGGTGCAAAACCTCAAGCACAATGCTGAGGTAGGGAGTAACGACAAACCACCTTTGTTGATAAACGAGCTTGATTTTCCTGAGTGGAAAGAGCGTTTCGAAAGATATGTACGAGCAAAAGACATCAAAATCTGGTTGTGTATCGTTAAAGGATGTGGAGCTACTCCAATACGTACGTTGACGATTGATACGTATTTGGCACTTACTGACGACCAGAAGAAATTTTTTGATTGTGAAGAGAAAGCTATGTCAATGATAACGATGGCTATGACACAATCGATACTTCATACTTTCCGTAAGAGAAGCACCTCGAAGGAGTTGTGGAATAGCATGATCGAACGCTATGAAGGAAATGCAATATACAAGAAACGACGACTCGAACGTTTGAAGACTCAATTCGTTGTGTTTAAAGCCTTAAGAAATGAATCATTTGATGATATAGTGAACCGGTTTTATCATTTGTTGAGCGAGCTTGATAGAAGTCAAGAAGGTATCTACACTGAATTTGAGAAGGTTGAGAAGTTTCTGAATTGCCTTTCCAGAGAATGGAATATGTACACCGCTTTGATTAGAGAAGGTGTTCTCTATGAGGAGCTCTCATTGGAAGAAGTTGTTCAAAAACTGAAGGGTTATTCTTGGAATATGAAAGATCAAGCATCCGATTTCGAGAAGATCCAAGATCCTCAGTTATATAAGGCTTCGAAACCAATGGAGAAGGGTAATGATAGTGGAGTCGGTGTTGCTTTGTATTCGGAGAATGAAGGTTCTGCAAGTGAACACGCCTTTATAAGCAACAATGTCAATTCAAGTGGAACAACAAATTCCAATCAAGGAATGTACTCTTCTGGTGGAGCTCAGAAATCTCAAGCGACAAGCTTGAACATTCCAAAGGTTGATGCAAGTTGTTTAAAGTTGATTGAAGAAAACATGAGCCTTTTGGCGTCCTTCATGACTGCCTACGAGAACTTCTGTCTTGGAAAGCTCGTTGAACCGTCAAGTCTCGATGAGGACTTTGATCAGATAGATCAAGACAAAATGGAAGAACTTGATCTACAACTCAATATGGCACTGTTAGTCCGTAGAGCGAAGAAGTTTCTGTTGAAGACAGGTAGAAAGTTCATAGGAGGTCATACAAAGACTCGAATGGGAGTCGACATGTCAAAGGTGAAATGTCACAACTGCGGCATCTACGGGCATTTCGCACGTGATTGTCGGAAGCCGAAGATGGAAAGATCGAACTGAGAAAACTACTCTCGAGGAAACAACTCAAGACCTCACAACAATTCAGCAACTACTTCAAACTCAAGTGCTCGTCCAAGTGGTTCTGAAAATCCTACACCTTCAACAAACAATGCTATGGTGGCTCAATCTTTACAAAAGGTGACTGAGCCTTACGACTGGGGTTGTGCATTGGAAGACTTTTCAGGAGCTATTGTGTCACAAGCCTTTATAGCTGAAATTGTCAACGAAGAAGTGTGTGAAGAGATTGTCGAAGAGACTAGCATTGAGGAATTTGCGGTTGTAGCTGAAGAAATGTGTGAAGAGATTGTCGAAGAGACTAGCATTGAGGAACTTGCGGTTGTAGCTGAAGAAGTGTGTGAAGAGATTGTCGAAGAGACTAGCATTGAGGAACTTGCAGTTGTAGCTGAGGTTCTTGGGGAAGAGTTGGATTCGGGAAATGTTTCTGAGAATGAAGATAACCCGAATGAAGAGTCTGTTGAAAAGGCTAACAAAACAGAAGATGGAGAAAAGGGAGAACGCTTTGAATTCAACATCTCCACAGCCGAAATGCAGCAATTTGCGGATGCAGAAGCTAAAAGGTTGGAAGAAAAATCCGGAGAAAATGAAGCATGTGCATTCATGGCTGGCATTGAGGTAAAATCATCTTCTGTAGATAAGCGATGTGCTAGATGTGTTGAGTTTGTGACTAAGATTGATAGATATGCACTTCATAACACAAACTTAATTGCAGATTTAGAAAAATCCAGAGAACTCATTGCTGTTTTGTCTAATTCGGATAAAGAACACCGAATTAAGATAAAAGCGCTGAAAAATGATATCTCTGAATTTGAGAGACGTGTGGCTCAGGGAACTGTTAAAAATCAGGAATTAAGATCTGAACTTGAAATGAACCAAAATTGTGTTTTGGAAAAGAACAAAATCATTTTGGAAAAAGATAATCTGATTTTAGATTTGCAACGAAAAATTGAAAAGTTCAGGGATTCATCTGAAGTGATGAATTTCTGCATTAACAGCCAACGTCTCAAAGAATCTGAGGAAGAAATGTTCGGCATCGGTTATAAGAAAGTGCCTCCTCCGGTAAACCATAATTATACATCGATGCCAAGCATTGATCCTGAATTGGCAAATTTTGTGCCAAAGACCCCTCTGACGGTTGAACCGCAAAGTGAGTCAGAATCTGAGCCAGATGAAGTTACTGACTCAGATCAGTCGAAGATGAGTGGAGTTTCAAAGAAAAATGAAGTAAATCTTGAAAACATTGAAAATTTGATAAACAATAAGATTTTGGAAATGCTTAATCAAGTTCAAAATGTGAAGTCAAAACCAAAGTCACGTGGAAAATCTAAAAAGACTTTGAAAAATATCCCTAAAACTGAGTTTGTTAAAGGGGAGGATTTTATGAAAGAAGAAGTGAAGATCGAAACAGGTTCCAACTCTCAGTTTGTGAACCAAATTTTGAAAAATTCCACCAACGTCTCATCATCTTCGACCGATCATGAGGAACGTCCAAAGAATGCTGCGAAAGTTCGCAAATGTTATAAGTGTCGTGGGAAAGGACACTTAGCAGCCGATTGTCCAGATGACAAGGGTAAGTCTCTTGTTGATCCTGATCAAAGGAAACCTTTTGTTGAAAAACCACAAAATGAAGTAGTTAATGTTGAAAAGAAAAACGGTAAAAATCAGAAGGTTGAGAAAAACAAAGTGATTAAACAAGAAGTAAAACCAGTTGTCAAACCAAATGTTAAAACACAACAAAATCAGGATCATGGGGAGAAACCAGTTGTTATAAATCGTGGTAAAGGACCGGAAAGTTCATCTCAAAAACATGATACTCGTGAGAAAACCCCTCACAGACGACAAAATCATGTTACTTTCCAAACACTTGAGAATGGCCAACGTTCTGGAGGTTCGAGCAACAACAATGTTAGACCTCATGCACAGAACAGATTCGTGAATGACCGAAATGCGTCACCCCCTCGATTTCCAAATCAAAGACAGCATTCGGATAATCATCCACGATCATTCTCAAGACACGATGATGTTCCTAGATTTGGTAGGAATTTTGAGCCTCCCAGAAATCAAAATTACAGTTACCAAAACTGTGGAAGCCGAGGTTATGGAAACTCTGGTTATACCAACAGATCGTCAACTCCGTATAATCCACGATTTGCGGGGAGTCATTCCAACAATTTCCGAAATGGAAATGGAGGACATAGAGACGATGATGGCTATTTCAAAGAGTTTTCTTATGTTGACGAATCGGGACGACCCAAGACCATCATGGCTTGGGTCCCACACTCTAACTAAGTTTTCTTGTTGGGGAGTGTAGGAGCAGCTGAAAAGAGCTATCTATATTTGGTATATCGATAGTGGCTGTTCCAGACACATGACAGGAAATAAAGAGTTATTGAACAATTTTAAACAAATTCGTGGTGGTTATGTTAACTTTGCCGGTGAGAAGGGTGGATACATCACCGGTGAAGGCTCTGTGTCAAATGGAAAAATTACGCTGCATAAGGTGAACTACGTTGAAGAACTGAAGCATAACTTGATGTCGGTTTCTCAAATTTGTGATAACAAGTACACGATGATGTTCACCGATAAAGCTTGCTTCGTGTTGCGTCCGGGATTTGTAATCCCTGAAGATTGGATCGTTATGAGGGCTCCTAGGGTGAATAACACATATGTCATGGACATGCGCCCCTTGGTTAACTCGTCTGCTCCAGTGACTTGTCTACTTTCGAAGGAGACTGAAGATCAATCGTATCTCTGGCATAGGAGAATGGGCCACGTGCATCTGCGAAAAATGAACCACTTAGTGAAAAACAACTTGGTGTTGGGGGTTCCTTTACGTAGTTTCAATATGCACAACAAATGTGAATCATGTGAAAAGGGAAAAATCAAACGAAAGCCTCATAAACCGAAAACAGTTAACTCAATCCAAAAACCACTTGAATTGCTTCACATGGATCTTTTCGGCCCGATCCATGTTGCTAGCATTGGTGGGATGTCTTATTGCTTAGTTGTCACTGACGATTTCTCACGTTACTCATGGGTATTTTTCTTAAAAACAAAGGATCAAACTGCTAGTATTTTAAGAGACTTATTCAAACAACTTGAGAAAAATTATTCACTTCCTATTAAGAAAATCCGAAGTGACAACGGCACTGAGTTTAAAAATCATTATATGGATGAGTTATGTCGGGAAATGAGAATAGTTCATCAGTTCAGCGCTCCATATGTTCCTCAACAGAACGGAGTTGCAGAACGGAAGAATCGTACCCTAATTGAGGCGGCCCGAACTATGCTTTCTGAATCAAAATTGCCAATTTTCTTCTGGGCCGAGGCGGTAAACACTGCATGTTATGTGTTAAATCATGTGCTTACTGTCAAAAGAGAAGATAAAACGTGTTATGAATTGCTTGAAAACAAGAAACCAAACTTATCTGGTTTTCAATCTTTTGGGATCAAGTGTGTTATCAAACGCACCAAAGATACTCCTAAAATGGGGGAAGTTGGTGAAGTTGGGTTCTTTTTGGGTTATGCCAATGGAACTCCCAACAAACGCGTTTATAACGTTAAAAAGCGTACAGTGGAGATCGTGTTTGATATAACTCCTTTGAGTTTCGATCCTCCACCCTCCGAGTTCGGTCCCAAAAGCGGTTACGATTATGATAAATTATTTGACTCATTTGATCTTCCTGATGTTTCAGAAGAAGATTCGGAGGTTGTATACACACATCTTGTGGACAAAGATGAAGTGGATGCGAGCTGGAGAGCAAGTATTCCTACTAATGTGTCTTCGAATGTTCCAGTCGCTGATTCTTCGATCGTAAACGAAGTTGTTGCTGAGCAGATCCCCAATGCAACTGCTCAAACTACAAGTGGAGATCTGTACGTTGACTTCTCAGCATATCCAAATGTTAATGCGTCTTCTGGAAATGATCAAGCTTCTAGTAGTAATGCAAATGTTGAGGGGGAGATTCAATCGAATTTGGGAAACAATCTTCAAGCTCCGGCAATCCCAGTTCCAAGAACAAATATTCATCATCCTGTTGATAATATTATTGGGAATCCAAATGCGGGAGTGCAAACGCGAAGGAGTATTTCAGAGATGCAATGTCTGTTCTCTGCTATCAAGAACGAAGAAATCTACAATCTTAGCCTACATGAATGTTTTATCTCTCAGATAGAGCCGAAGAACTATCAAATGGCTCTGAAGGATAATTCGTGGTGTGAGGCGATGCAAGAAGAGTTAGCTCAGTTCGACAAGTTAAAGGTGTGGAATTTGGTCGATCTTCCAAAGGGCCAGCATGCAATCAACACGAAATGGGTTTTCAAGTGCAAGAAAGACGATAAGGGTGTCGTTGTCAGAAACAAAGCACGGTTGGTTGTTCAAGGCTTCAATCAGGAGGAAGGGATTGATTATACCGAAGTTTATGCACCGGTGGCAAGACTGGAAGCTATTCGTTTGTTTCTAGCCTTTACTGCACACATGCGTATCAAAGTCTATCAGTTGGATGTGAAAAGCGCCTTCCTTTACGGGAAATTGCATGAAACTGTGTATGTGTCCCAACCACCGGGTTTTGAAGCTCCAGGGTTAGACAACAAGGTCTATCTGTTGGACAAGGCTCTTTATGGTCTCCATCAGGCCCCTCGAGCATGGTACGAGACGTTGTCAAAGCATCTATTGGAGCATGGGTTCTCGCGTGGTGCAATTGACTCCACACTGTTCATTTTGAAGAAAGGGGGAGATTTTCTGATCGTGCAAATTTACGTTGATGACATAATTTTTGGTTCTTCAAATGAAGAATTGTGTCGTGAGTTCGAAGCGGTGATGAAGTCTAAATTTGAAATGAGCGCGATGGGCGAGTTATCTTTCTTTTTAGGTCTTCAAGTAAGTCAAGGGAAAACCGGGACGTACGTGCATCAGACAAAGTATGTCCACGAGATTCTCAAAAGATTTGGATTGGAAGATAGCTTACCCTATGACACGCCTCTCCCGACAAATATCAAGCTTTCATCCGATGATGTGAAAGATCCTGAAGTGGATCCGACTCTATATCGAGCAATGATAGGTTCATTGATGTATCTTACTGCTTCACGACCAGATAGTATATTCTCTGTTTGTTTGTGTGCTAGGTACCAATCAACACCGAAGGAGTCTCACTTGAAAGCGGTCAAGCGTATTTTCAGATATCTGAAAGGGACGCCTAAGCTTGGATTGTGGTATCCAGCTGAAGGTGGTCTGGATTTGATGGCGTATGCTGACGCAAATTTCGGAGGGTGCCGGATGAACAGAAAGTCAACCTCTGGCGGCGCACAACTTCTTGGGAACCGTCTTGTCTCTTGGAAATGCAAAAAGCAAGTTGCCGTTTCTCTATCCACGTGCGAGGCCGAGTACATTGCTGCATCAAGCTGTTGTGCTCAGGTCTTGTGGATTCAACAACAAATGAGGGACTACGGTTTGAATTTTACTCGAACTCCTATTCTTGTCGATAACAACTCTGCCATTTCCATAACTAACAATCCTGTTAATCACTCACGCACTAAGCACATAGATGTTAGGCATCATTTCATTCGCGACTGTGCTGAGAAGGGTTTAATAGAAGTGGTTAGGGTAGACACCTTGGATAATCTTGCCGACCTGTTTACTAAGACATTCGATCGGGCTAGATTTGAGAATCTGGTCCGAATGATTGGCATGATCAACCCCGAGTAAAATGCTTTTCAAAACTCACATAGAAACTTTATTTTATGTTTACTGTGCAGTTCTTACCGCTTTTCAAAAATTGAAAAACTCCAAAAATATTTTACTTAGTTGTAGGATAAATTTTAAGAAAAATACAAAAACATTTGAAAAATGTAAAATGAAGTCGTGTTGAGATATAAGGGAAATGATAGTACATCGGTTAGTCGTATCTGGTGCAGGATTATAGTAATATATAAAATTAACCGTTAACTGTGACAGCTTCATTATACGTTGCTTCGGTAGGTTTTACGCGTCAATAAGAACCTGTTTTTGGTATATAAACATAATGAACTGCGTAACTTGTGTGGCACATCTCTCGGATATATGGTCTTGGTACCGTAATTTCGTTTGATAGATTGCCGAGGTTCTGAGATACGTGGTCTTTATGCTGTTTATCATCTGGGTATCATGGTTGTTTCTTTTACCGGAAAAGAACGGGGACGCAAGTCTAGATCTTCCATGATACCATACATACGTGTAAATATCTTTAATACATGATGCATTCGACCCAAATAAGTGATAAACAATCACATGTCCCACAAAATCATGCGGGAGTCAAGTTCGTCTCTTTGTCTGTACAATGGTACTAACCTGTTCACGAACTTGCTCATGTGCCCTTTGCATCTGAAATTCAAGTTCCTCCTCAATAAGTGATTTTATCACAAAGGACTTGTTTTCAATCCCAAATAAGTGAGTATCTCACATTAGCTTATACGTCAAAAACAGATGATAAATGGTATACTCACCAGTAAGATGATCTCTCGCGCATACCTTGATACGGGAGTATATTCTGAGGTGGGTAAACATAGTTACAGTCAGCTATTAAAACACTTAATCGCATATCTCGAAAACAGTGTTCGAAAGCGTGCTAAAGCTTAAGTGGACCACAATACCGTTGAACGTCTTGAACTGTTAATATCATTCTAAAAGCTTAAACTGATAATCTATGGTCTCGTGTTGGATATTGACAGAAAAACCGATATGATCCCTTTGCTCCGATTTCACAAAAAGATAATTAGTGTAAATACGTTCGTACGTTTAATTTCTTTATTCAGTAAAAAAAAAAATCAAAAACATCAAAAAGATTTTGCTTTCTTGTTTCTATGTGCGAGTTATCATTTTGAAAAATTCTCTAAGGGTTGTGAACATTCTTTAATAAGGTGTTAAACATCAAGTTAGGTAATCTTAAAATAAGTCTTTTGTATAGAAATCGGCCGTGCAAGATCCATCTAAGTGTGTGGGTAATCACGTCATTTTAAGGTGTTTCGGTAAATCTGGTTCCAAGTTGTGATATTTTTTTCAAAAGTATAATTTTTGAAATAAGTTGTTCTGAATGATCGTGTTTTGAAATACAATTATTAAATATTGGTTGTTTAATATTTCAATTGGTGATTCCGGGGTATTAGAAGTATTTTTGGGATCCAGGTTTGGGCTGAGTGTCTCCGGGGTTAAGATTCTTAATCCGGGGTTAAGTGTTTCAGGTCTGGATCGTTCATCTCAAGATGGAAGATTTGAAGAAGCTGTGTGCATCTGGATCGTTCATCTCAAGATGGAAGATTTGAAGAAGCTGTGTGCATCTGGATCATTCATCTCAAGATGGAAGATTTAAAGAAGCTAAGACGTCTGCCGTTGCATTCCTTTGAAGAAGATCAACCGTTAGCTGATCAATACATCAAAGTCGTGCAGTTCTGTGTGGAAATCCAGGCAGCAAGTTCTCGAAGAAAGTATAAAGGTCTCAAGACAATGAAGACCATGCAATTATCAAGGGGGAGTTTGTTAATGCACTTTAGGTGATAAATGCATGACTCCCAAGTTTCCAATGAAAGTATGAAGATCTCAAGTCCAATGAAGACCATGCACTGATCAAGGGGGAGTTTGTTAATGCACTTTAGGTGATAAGTGCATGTCTCCCATTTATTAGGGTCTTTATTGTACATGGTTGAAAGTTTGTCCCAAGTTTATCCTAGGGAAAGTTGTCCCAACTTTATCCTAGGGACTTTTGTCCAAGTTTTGTGTCTAGGACAATGGTCAGAGGTTTAAAGCTAGGAACATTTGTCTGAGTTTTGTCTAGGACAAAAGGTCAGAGTTTTGTTTTGTTTGTTTTGTCCGGGCTTTCTAGTTTGTCTTGAAAGTCCGGGTTTACCTTGTATATATACCTTTATGTGGAATAGACAAGGCAGGCGATTCTGTGTGAAATTCTGTGCACCTAACCCTAATCATTGTGTGTGTGTTTGTCTGGCGGCTACTGTGTGTGTGACGTCATTCATCTTCTTCATCAAGAATACTCTGTGTATTCTTGATTTCTCTCATCAATCTTTGCATACTATTGTTTCATCTACAGTGGTTGATCATCAGGTGGATTCCGCACACCTGTTGGTTGCTTTAGCTGAGTGAGATCTTGGATTGGGAGGCCTAATATAGAGCCTTATGAATAGATTTCCACAAACAACAACAAAATCAAATCGAACACAAGATTATTATCCATATACTGGTTGATAACAAACATCTACAATAAAATATATGTAGCCGAGTCAACACACATAGCAACTGAACAACCTGAACATATGAGCCATAAGACATATTTCTAGTTTTTAACATTAAAAACAAAAAAAAAAGTGTACATGTTATTACGTGAGTCACCAACAAAAGGAACTCAAACATAGTCACATTCAATAAATAAACTATACCAGTTAACTAACATATTTACAATCTGGTCTCTTTATTTGTTTAATACGCCGATGACAAGCTAAAAAGTACCTTCAGAAACTCTCAGTGAATCCAAATACATCATATAAGTAACTCCATCATACCTAAACCAAAATAAAACATCAAAACATTATGTAACCTATCATTAAAAAATGGTTTATGGATAAACACCTTAAATAACAGTAAACAATAACAGTTAGAGGTGTATTGTTACAGCTCATGAGTTTATATTAATTTAAACTTTTATATTAAGCCCATAAGCTTAATTAATTTGATATGATAAAAAGTTGTTGGAACTAAGTTTATTAGCTTTTCCAAAATTTAATAAGCCAATTAGTCACCATCAGTTAATTAAATATATTAGTTAACAAGTGTTAAAATAAACTATACTAAGTGTAGTTAGGTCACGCTAGGGATTTCATTTACCTATTTGAGAGATTATTCATGCCAGTTGCTTATTTACATCATAAACTAAACCAGTTATCCTGTTACTTTCAAGAACCAAATTATGTTTTGCTGAGTCATTTTTATCGGTTAACCTGTTTGGTTTCATCATATTTTTAAGTAGGGATGAGCACGGTACCCGTTCGGTACCGAAAGTACCGGTACCGAAAAACGAGAAAAGTGGGTACCGGTACCGAATACACCGGTTCGGTACCGGTACTTACCGTTATTTTACCTGTAAATACCAGTACCGGTACCGAAAAACAGAGAAAGTGGGTACCGGTACCAGGTACCAAATGCTCAACCCTACTTTTAAAAGCTTTTATAAACTAAAACAAAACAATCATCTCCTCTATAAGATGTAATCCCGTTGCTTTGAAACTTCACTTGTCTAAAAGTGTCCTAGAAAGCCTGTTTAGAAATGATGGTTCACAGTCCAGCAAAACAACAAAAACATATCAATCATGGGTGAAAAAAATGAAATACAATCTCTCAGAGAAATCTGAGTTCTTATATTTTACTAATAATCTTACATGGGCGAAAACATAATAACCACAACTTTCAACAGGTTGCAGCGTATTTCTGTTCATATCACCGCCACTAACACATATTCATCACTTCTCCTTTTTAGGTTTGCAATAAGAATCTACAAATTTCAAGTATCAACATAAATATATTATCAAAGATCCATAATCTAGTAAAAAAGCATGTGAAATAGAAATCATTTTGGTTAAAGCATTGCATCGAGCAGTTGGTGTGCATCTTCGGACCTTTTACTTTAACAAACTTATATGAGATTTCGATTGGAACATGAGGTCGACGGTTGTGGTAGAGGTAATTCGAGGGGGTCAATTGCTAAGGTAGAACGGCGGCAATCACCTGCGATGAAGAATTACAAATGGGTTTCGGCGGGCAGAATCAAAACGCCATAGGGCTGCTACGGGGCTCTGCTAGAAATGTGCGATTGTCATAGGGCATAATCGTGGAGGCCATTTGAGTGGAGGGTTATGGTCGATTTAGGTCAGAGGAGAGAGGACCTCAACCGTTTTAGGCTAAAGTGGAAGGGAGGAAGCAAATTGAATTTTCTCAGGGAGGGAAATAAAATTTTCTTTTATGAAAAGTCACAGTTGGAGGGAAACTTAAATATTTTTACAAAACCACATGTAATTTAACTAATAAATAGTATAATTTGATTTTGTTTAAGCAGATAAAATATAAGTATATAAATTAATTATAAATAGTTAGTTACGTAATAAAAGTTAATTATTACTGTTCATTTTCAAATGGTTACTAATATAACTAGGTTTATCACCCTAGCCGCGTTGCGGCAAACTTCTTTTGTTATTTAGTCTGTGTTTACATGTGTTTTAAAATCACTATGAGCGCGTTGCACACGGAACCACTAAGAATAATAAAAAGAAAATGTAAAAAGCAATAAAAAATAATCGAAACAAAATCAACCAAAAAAGTTGTATGTTAATGATGTTGTTGGTATGAAACCCGTGGTCAGAGTCTCAGAGATGAGCAAATAATACTGGGTACCGGTACGAAATTTCCCGAACAGAAGGATCCTAAGTACCAATTCGGTACCGACTTTTGGCATTCCTAGTACCGGTTCGCTACCAATTTTTATCTTCATATACCGGTACCGTAACCAGTATTTTCGATACCAGTTGCCACCGAGCTCTGATCAGGGATGAGTAAATTGTACTGTCTAGCAGTACCGAATTTCCCGAACTAAAAGATTTTCAAACTCAATCCGGTACCGACTTTTGGCGTTTTCTGTATCAGGCTGGTGCCGATTTTTACCTTCATGTATCGATAATGAACTGGACCGTACCGGGATACCGACTTTTGACGTTTTCTGTATCAGGCTGGTGCCGATTTTTACCTTCATGTACCGATAATGAACTGGACCGTACCGCGAAGTCCGATACCAGTATTAGTTAAGACCAGGAAATAAAGAAAATAATAATAAGTACATATGAATATAATATAATAAATCAACTGTTCATTCAGTTGATTTATTATCATATAGTAGTATAATATAAATATAAATTACTAATATAAATATAAATAAATATACATATATAAAGTATTAATAGAGCATGGTGCACCTTAATAAACAGAAATACATTAAAAAAATAGTGAAAATGTAATTGAGATGTAAGACTTGAGACATGTAAAAGTTAAAAAGAAAGAAAATGTAATTTTAACAATGCAATCTTTTATAATAAGAGGTACAAACTGTTTTATAGAATTTACCTCGTATAATTTTCCCAACACAATAACTCTAACTCTAACAAAAGTTGCAAATTTCAAACAAATTTGTAGCCTTTTAACAAAAAAAAATTGCAATTTATAATAATATTTGCAACTTTAAATAAAAAAGTTGCAAATTCAATATAATTATGCAACTTTTTTTATGAAAAGGGTTACATTAGATCTTCTTATGCAACCTTTATTTTCAATTATGTTATATTAGAGTCAAATGTAACTCATTTGAAAAAAGTTGCTTCTAAAAGGTTGCGTTAGACCTTTTTTCTAGTAGTGTTATTTGTATTTTTTTTTTTCATTATTTTTCCCTGCATAAAAATTTCCTTGAAAATGAGATGTACACAATTTTCACAAATTGTAATTGGTGGTTCTTTTAAAACAAAAAAAAAAATGTTATAATGAAAATAATAAAGAAAAACAGTTAAATAGTTCTTTTTAATTGATGATCTAATATTTTTTTAAATGTAAAGAAATATAATATAAAAAAAGAAAATTTGAAAATTTTATTCGTATTATTTACGGATATACAAATAATAGTTTTTAAACTCCAGTTATATAAAAGTAAAAGATAAAATTTTTAGATATTATTCAATTTAAAACCTATGATTCTAATCTTGAAACTTTCTATAAGACTACATGCTTTAAGCCTTTAACAAATATTTGTTGTTCTTTTTATTGTTAAGGATATTTTTATTACAAACTAAAAATTATGTATAAAACTTCAAGATAACACATAAAGTTTTATAAAAAATATTTGATATCATGTTTTCGTGTGTGTGGTACACTCATTAATAATAAAAAATGATAATCAAGATATGCTTTAGAATGTAAAATTAAAATTCTATTTGAATCCCATATTTGATATCTTTTTATTCAATCCATGAAATACACGGTTTTATACTAGTATATATTTTACACACGCTAACCGCAAAGGTCTCTAAGGGTTCTCAAATTCTCAAGGATAACCCTATGTAAAAGAATTTTTTAAGGGTACTTTTTACTAGCCGCACAGGTCCCCTTAGGCCCTCAAATAATTAGAGACGGATATAAGTAAAAATTTTTGGGATACCCCTGACTTTTTCTTCTAGTTCCGCCACTGATCGGCCCTGGGGGTGGGCGGGGAGGACCACCGGCCAGGGCCCGATATTTTGAGGGGCACGTTTTTTATGAAAAAACCTGATATGTATATGTAAAATATTTTTTTAATCGGGTATATCCATACAAACACCAACATAGGTCCCCTTACAAAACTATTCTTATGGTTTAGATAGTTATTAACCCCTTTGGCATTAGGTTTAGACCTTTAATGAGCCAAATACCCAATTTCGTTAAGGATTAAAGGCACATTTTTTCGAGCTCGAACAGGGTACACGAATTCTCAGGGCCGGCCCTCGAGGTGTTATAGCTATACTCGGGCCATGGTAACCAATCCACCCATGATCGTGGCTGTTCTCCTGCAATGCATCTAAGATATTGCTCCAATGTTCGGTTTACCACTTCCATTTGCCCATCGGTTTGTGGGTGGTAGCTTGAACTTAAATTCAAGGAAGTACCCTGCAGTTTTAAAAGGGTCTGCCAAAAGGTGCTCACAAATTCCTTATCCCGATCACTAACGCTCTGTTCCCGAGTTAACTTAACGAGGGATAAGAAAAGAAAGTAAAAGTGAGAAAGGAAATGATGAGAAGGGAAAAAACAAGATGTCTTTCCCACCGTTTCCTCCCAAATCGGAAGGAAATAAAAATTAAAGAATTTAGCCTAATTTTCCTTTCATTTCCTTTCTTTTCCTTCCTTAAATGAAACTCGGGAACACGACATGTTTTATTTTCCTTTCTTTTCCTTCCTTAAATGAAACTCTGGAACACAAAATATTTTTACTTTCTTTTTGTTTCCTTTCCTTTCCTTCCGTTAGTAAACTCTGGAACACAGTGTAATAGTCGAGTGAGGTACCCCATGAAGTCGTACGACTTGTTGAACAAAGACCTTAGCAACAGGGGCCGCAGTGAAGGAAAGTTTCGTAGCGATAAAATGGGCGTACTTGGAAAGACAATCCACCACGACAAAGATGATGGTATACCCATTGGAAACCGGCAATCCTTCTACGAAATCCATTGAGATGTCGGTCCAAATACGATCAGGAATGGGAAGAGGTTGCAATAGCCCGGCGGGTTGCATTGTTTCAGTCTTACAACGTTGACAAACTGCACATTCCTTTACAAACCTCTTAATTGACTCACGTAAACCAGGCCAGAAGAAGCTTTGTTTGTCACGGCCCATAGTCTTTTGATACCCGAAATGACCACCACTGTCTCGGAGATGAATGGCATTCATGAAGTATGATGGTAACCAATGGTGAAGTTGGACTCAAATAAATTCGGTTCTGATAGAAGCGAAACCCCATCCTTAATGTGCAGCTTTTGACCCATGGAAGAAGTTTGAAGCTGTTGATAAAACGGGTCAGAAATTACTTCAGCTTTGAGCTTAGACCACCATTCGGGTTGCG
Organism: Helianthus tuberosus; assembly: GCA_030545235.1. Classification (NCBI taxonomy): domain Eukaryota; kingdom Viridiplantae; phylum Streptophyta; class Magnoliopsida; order Asterales; family Asteraceae; genus Helianthus; species Helianthus tuberosus. Next base: position 34,027,470 of record CM060393.1, read on the forward strand.
GGCAAGAGCCTGATTTGTACTCGATGCGATAATCATACCCAAGTAACTTTGGAAGCCAACGGGTTTGAAACATATGGTGGAGTGACCCAAGTGCTCCACCCATGGGCCATGATCTTGAATACACCAATATATCGTAAAAAAAAACGAGAATAAACTTACGTAAATACAGTCGAAAAAAGTCATTCATTAAGCCTTGGAAAGTTGCTGGTGTGTTGGTGAGGCCGAATGGCATAACCGTGAACTCGTAGTGGCCTTCATGGGTTCGAAAGGCTGTTTTAGGGATATCCTCATCCCAAACCCGGATTTGGTGGTATCCCGAGCGTAAATCAAGCTTAGAAAAAACCCGCGCCCCATGTAATTCATCCAAAAATTCATCAATAACTGGAATAAGGTATTTGTCTTTAACAGTGAGATCATTTAAGGCACGATAATCAACACAAAAACGCCACGTACCGTCATGATTTTTAACGAGTAAAATTGGTGAGGAAAATGGACTTCGACTTGGCCGAATTACTCCCGATTCAAGCATCTCGTGCACCATTCGCTCCATCTCAGTTTTCTGATGATAGGGATACCTGTACGGGCGGACACTGACGGGTCCGGTACCTGGCTTCAGCAAGATGACAACAGGTCTGCTCTATTTGAGTCCATTCATTTTTCTTGAGTCCTGAAAAGAGATAAAGAAGCAACAACAGCAACAGTGGTGATGACTGAGAATCAATCTAAATTCCAAAAAGAGGTATGCAACAACTATTATTCAAGAAGTGATAAAAGTAAATATTCAGAGAACCAATCTCTGATTCTTGATAGTTCTTTAGTTTCATTATCTAAATTTGTCCTGCAAAATTCTATAACTCATGAAAGCATATTTCTCTATGTCATTTCATCAAACACCCTGTGTGCCTCTTGAAACCATTAATTCACAGTGCCTTTCCTGAGATAATTAAGGTTGAATGAGGATAAACATTAAAATACAAAAAAAAAAAAAAAAAAAACTTTTTTATTAGATTTCTAGTCTGGTCTGCAATTTGGAACTTCGAATAGGCCATTTAAACTTTTTTATTTAATTCTCTTTTAGCTTTTAAAATATACAGTTATATATGTGTATCATATTCATAATCATTTTGAAAAAGTTATGTATATGTATTATATTAATCATCACTTGTTAGCAATTAGTATGCTGTAGTTTATCTGTACATATCCCTAGTTGATCATTCAAGAAGTACCTGTACCTGTTTAACAAATAATAAGTAAATAACTACTGTTTATGCGTATTAAATTACTAAAATAACTATTAGGTTCACAATTGAAGTTTTCCCCATTATCTTACCAGCTAAAACTCGTCCTTGAAACCTCTTCTTCGAATGGGTTGCTAACATATCAAAAATCGCTTTCTTATCAGTAACACCTGATGTGGACAACAAAGAACACTAGGTGAATTATGTCACTTTTTTTTAAAAAACGCTGATAAAGGTCACCCGTTTTGACCCATTACCCTCTACCTGCCCCTATCACCATTTCAAATGTATAAGTTTAAACAAGAATAACTCAGTCACAAATGAGAAACAACTAAGTAACAGAAAAAAGAGAGAAATACCAAGAAAATATGGCGATGGCCTCATGGCTCATCTTTGACTGCTCCATTTCATTGACCTTTTTTCTCGACAAAAGGTTTCAAATCCTTGATTGTTGCAGAATTCATCACAGCAACATCTGTGTCCAATAAAAGCAACCAACAATCATAAGTGATATGCTAAGCTGAAAGTAAGAAACCAAGCAAGCATAGTCAATTAATAATATAGCAAAAGATGTTTTATCTAATTTATGTACAGAAACACGCATAGCACTACCGAGTTCCAAGATGATCAGGGTGTCAACATCTGATAGAGTTGGTTTTTTTCGGAACATCTGCAAGCACAGGATCAACGAGGAGTTAAGTTAGTGTTGAATGTAACTTTGCTTTCTTGACATTGTTAGTGTTGTACTCTAGGGCCACATTGTCATCCTCATTGACACCAACTGATGTCAGTTCGGACATTCACTCATTTGCTTCTTATGGAAGAGATACAAGAAAATTGTATCATATAATTTCAAAGGCAATGAAACAAGTTTTTCGATGTTTCCAATCAAAAATAGATGACACTAATAACCACAGGATGCATTTTGACATTTATTAACCAAACAAACAATATCCGCGTATATGTTTTTAGAATGTCTAACTCCCAAACCTCTAGACCTACCTCTAAATCTACATGAGAATCACATGTTCAAAAACAGAAGTGCTTATAAAACCGACTCCAACTTCATTATTGGAGAGATGATAATTCATATTATTGATAAACAAATGAACCAAATCCTAAAAATAACATATTGGGCATCGGGCATTGGGGCTGTTTTTACTTCAAAACGATGACATAAGCTAACAAACTCAGTGAGGCAATACATCAAACACCTTATGTGCATGAACCACAACAATTGCCAAACCGTTAAAAGGACTCAATCATTTCAAGTTACACATTCAGGAATCAGAACTGATACAAAAAAGAGAACAATTACCAAACCGTTAAAAGGACCCTAAAAAACCATTTTAGGCCCTTACACATAATATTCTGAGGCTGACCCGAACTCGACCCATTTAACCCGACATTTTTTTATTTTTTTTCAGCAAATTAATATATTAAAATTAACATCTACTACGAAAAAAACACAAATTTATATAATAAGATTACATTAAAATCATAAAATCTTATGTCAATTTCCCTTTTTAAGTTATAATTCTGACATAAAATTACACACCTAATTAAATTTATGACATAATACATATTGTAAAAAAAATAATTTTAATATAAATGGGTTAAACAGGTCAACCCGCCAACCCGACAAGTTTGATCCAAACCTGACCGTTTAGCTAAACGAGTTCGCGGGTTCAACCTGAAACTGACCTGAACCCGTTTAGACTAAACCCAAACTCACGAATTTCGTGTTAGGTTCGTGTCATGTTAGAAATTCACACCCCTAGTCATGTGTCTTAATATTAGAGAATAAATCCGAGTTGTTAAGTGAGTAATAACTTTTAACTTTTCTTGTAAACGAAAGTAGGTTTTGATAATGGGCCTGGTTTATTTAAAAGAAGCCCAAACCTGTAAAGGTTTGTTGTCATTTATGCGCTTCTTTCTTGTTCCCTTCGATCTTCACAGGGAGACGACACCAACCACAGATGTTGAAGCCGCCGGACGACAACATCCTTCTTACTCCACTTTCTTTCACTATTACAAAGCGAATAAACCCTTTTCCCCAACCCTACTCTTACGCCGCCGTTACTCGTCATCCTCCCTTTCTGTAATAACGGATGAAACGACCTTCGGCGCCGCCGTTGGTAAAACAAGCAGAGATTGTCAACAACATCCGTGGCCTGAGTCGGTGACTTTTGTTGACCGTTTGAAGTCAAAAGGTACATTCGTCAAGATGCTGGAACTGGAAGTGATGTTTCTGTTTATAAATAAAGAAATGGGTGTTTTGAAGGAAGCTTGCCTCAGGCAGCTTTGATCAATTTGATTTATTCAAGTAAGAAATTATTTATGTGTTGATTCAATTGTCTGTTTGATAATGACAGTGAATGGTACTGAAATGAACATGATAGAAGTTCCAAATTGATGAATCTCAGTGTATTGTGTTTTGTTAAAAAGAAACATTATGCTTTAAAATTCATTGATTCTTTATACCTTGGCTCGGGCTCTGGTTGGCCACAAATCTAGCCGATTTTGAGCCAGCCTCAAGCAGTGAGCTTTTTTAATAGCCCTTATAGTGTTAGGCTGATTAAGGATCCTAAATAAGATAACTATAGTGTGTTTATAGTTAATTAGGCATAAGTACATGGTGTTAGGCTGGTTAAAGATAAATATAGTACGTTTATAGCTAATTAGGCTCTGGTGAAACAACCGGAGAATCTCAACAGCATCCGTGGCAGTGTTGTAGAAATCGCGCCTAGGCGGAAATTAATCGTTCATCAGAGACCTACCACCCAGATTTGACCAAATCGGTCAAACTAGGCGGTCAAAGTCAAAAATGGTCAAACTCGCCTAAAATCGGTCAAAAATCGCCTAAAATCGGTCAAAAATCACCAAATATCCTAAATATCTTATTATCCTAAATAAGATAATTATTTATGTGTTGATGAATCTCAACGTATTGTGTTTTGTTTAAAGAAACATTATGCTTTAAAATTCATTGATTCTTTATACTTAATTAGGTTTAAGTATATAGTGGTGGGTTGAAGCAACGAGCTTTTATAACAGCCCTTATTGTGTTAGGCTGATTAAGCATCCTAAATAAGATAATTATATTGTGCTTATAGTAATTGGGCATAGGTACATAGTGTTAGGCTGATTAAAGATAATTATAGTAGTTAGTTAATTAGGCTCTGGTGAAACAACCGGAGAATCTCAACAGCATCCGTGGCCTGCGTGGGTGACTTTTGTTGACCGTTTGAAGTCCAAAGGGGACATTCGTCAAGATGCTGGAAATGGAAGTGATATTTTTGTGTTTAAAGATATGAGGTGTTTTGAAGGAAGGTTGCCTCTGTTTTGGTCGTCAAGGGTTTGATTTATTCAAGTAAGATATTGTTCATGTCTTGGTTTAATTGTCTGTTTGATGATGAAGTGATGATAGTGAATGGTATTTTAATGAGCATGATAGAAGTTACAAATTGATGAATCTCAATATATTGTGTGTTGTAAAAAGAAACATTATGTTTTGAAATTTATTGATTATTTATAGTTAGTTAGATATTAGTATATAGTGTTAAGTTGATTATAGTTAGGGGTGGCAACAAAAACCCAACCATGATATTTTGGGTTATTTTGGGCCGCTTTAGAAAAGGAAATAAGTCATAATGGGCTGGGTAATTAGTCAAGATGGGTTTTTAACTATTTAACCCTAAAAATTTTGGATTAATGTCTCTGCAAATTATTCTTCAATCATGTTGAAGAACTATCTATTTGATTCCAACAGTTTCTCTCCCCATTTCGCCTCGGAATTCTTCACCAATGTAACCGTTTTTCACTTCAAAAATCGATCGTGTCAACAGGTAATCAATCATTCAATCACAAATTCGAACTACTGTTGATCTGTTCATGAAATTTGAATCAATCTAAGCTTCATTTTGATGTTATTTGACTGATTTCACTTGTTTCGTACATTTGTGTGTGATTTCGAGTGTTTGCCGTGCTTAATTTCAAATTATTGTTGATTTGCGTATGAAATTTTAATCAATTTGAGCTTCTTTTTGATGTTAATCGACTGATTTCACTTGTTTCGTACTTTCGTGTGTGATTTCGAGTGTTCGGCATGCTTAAATTCAGATTGCTGTTGATTTGCGTATGAAATATGAATCAATTTAAACTTCGTATTGATGTTAATTGACTGATTTCGCTTGTTTCATACTTTTGTGTGTAACTTGTGTGATTTCGAGTGTTCGTCATGCTTATCAGTTTAAGCTTTGTTTTGATGTTATTTGACTGATTCACTTGTTTCGTACTTTCGTGTGTAATTTTGAGTGTTCGTTGTGCTTGATCTGGAACATGTGGTGAGATTAGACCTTGCTATAACTTGTATAATGATGTTGACAAGTTATTTATGGTTGTTTGAATAGTCTGGACTGTATTAGATGATAAACAGTGACTTTTTTTTTATGATTTTCGTCTAGTTACGTGCGTTTTCTGGTGGATAAAGTAAACGACACATCAATTTCGTCAACTGAAGATATTTTTGGTGCGAAATTGTTAGAGGATTTAGGTTTAAAATTCAGCATTGGAACTATCGTGATATACTTTTCTTAATTCATCGTTCTGCTAAAATAATTGTGTTCTACTGTTGATTCGGGTATGAAATCGGAATGAATTTAAGCGTAATTTTGATGTACCAAATGAATTTTGATTCGGGTACGGTTCGGTACCGGTACCCGGTACCACATGAAGTTTATCGTCGGCAAAACAGATAATATTGGTGGTATGAGATGCTGGATGTTACAAAATCAGTTTAATTTGTGAGTTTTCTTGTTGAATGTTATTGGTAAATCAATTTAGTTATTGACCCTTTCAACATCTTTACTCTGTTTGTGATTTGTCTTTACATAATCAATTGATAAATCTTGCAAGCTAGTGGGTTATTTATTTTATTTTTTGGGGATTTTTATGGAAATAACAGTTAATCTGCAATGACAAGTGAATTAGAATCACTGACCCAATTGAGAAAAATCTTAATTTATCATTTATCTTGTTGATTTATAGTTATAATCTTGTGAATATTGCAGGTTGTTTATGACAAAGGCAGTGGAAGAAGCAGGGGTTTCGGCTTTCTAACCATGTCAACCGTCGAAGAAGTTGAGGCGGCTACACGACAGTTCAATGGTTATGTAAGTAAACAAGACCCAAAATCACTTTTTCATTAATCGTGACACCATATAAGTTAACGTCAATGATTGGAATTGCAGGAACTCAACGGGAGGCAATTGAGGGTGAACTCCAGGCCACCACCAATCAAAGGAGACTCTTTCTCTAGAGGGCAAAGAGATGGTGGTCGTGGCGGCTACAACAGTGTTGGAGGTGGTGGAGGGAGAAGTTATGACAGCACAAATAAGGTTTATGTTGGAAACCTTGCATGGAGTGTGGACAATGTTTCAAGAGCAAGGAAATGTCATTGAAGCTCGGGTGGTTTATGACAGGGATAGCGGTCGGTCAAAGGGTTTTGGTTTCGTGACGTATGGTTCGAGGGATGATGTTAATAAAGCTATTGATTCAATGGATGCCTTGTAAGTATTGTTTTATATAAGAATTTGATATATTCAGTAGTTTCGGACAATACAGATGTATCTGTCTGAAAAATATGAAACATGCAAACAAAATCAAAATATAGTTTTTAAAACTGACAAAGTTGGGTCATATGTATTTCTAAAAAATAAAAGAGCCATAAAAGACAATAAAAACCGATCGCACTTTTCTGATGATGGCCCTGCAATCCCAAAGTTTTTTGATTTTTTTTTTATTTTTTAAAATTTTTAAATGTTTTTGTTTTTTTTGATTTTTTAATTTTTTTTGATTTTTTTTTTTTTGTTTTTTTGATTTTTTTTTAATTTTTTGTTTTTTTTTGTTTTTATTTTTTTAATTTTTTGATTTTTTTATTTATTTATATTTTTAGCCTATCATGCCCAAATCCATCTTGACAAAAACCCGTCTTGACCTAAACCCATCCTAACTCATTTCTTAATAAACCCATCTTAACCCAAACCCATCCTAACCCATTTCTTAATAAACCCATCTTAACCCAAACCCATCCTAACCCATACCCATTCTAACCCATTACCCAAACCTGCCCAACCCATCCATTTTGCCACCCCTAATTATAGTATGTTTATTATTAGTTAGGCATGAATACATAGTGTTTAGGACTTTAGCGCTGTAAACAAGTTGAGCCACTTTGGTCGGGCTCGGGTCAGCCACATATCGAGCCGATTTTGAGCGAGCCTCAAGCAGTGAGCTTTGTTAACAGTCCGTATAGTGTTAGGCTGATTAAAGATCTTAAATAAGATAATATGGTGTGTTTATAGTAATTAGTCATAAATACATGGTGTTAGGCTGATAAGGATCCTAAATGAGATACTATAAGTATGTTTATATAATCTCATTGAAGGAGATGTAAGTTATTTATAACACACCATTTTTTATATTAATTAGTTTAAACATTTAAAAACATTTTATTTGTAATTGACTTTGGTATGTCTACATTTTGACTTTTGAGCATAGGTATGTGGTATATGTGTTTTCCATGGATCATGTTACATGGCCTATGTGATACTATGTGATATTCTGCGTGTTCTATTAAATTATGCACTCGATCCTGCTTTTGATTCTGATAAGAAGCCTTCAGTGGCGGAAGTTGTTGAAGCATCTGCCAAGAAGTTGCTTTTGGAGTAGACTGAGCTTAGTGACACGAGAGTTGACCCTGAATTATAAAAACCAGCTGCAGTAGTTCCTAGAAAGGCTCAATCTTTTGGAGTTATGGAACAGACTGTTGAAATGAAAAGAGGAGATTAGTTGTGTCCCAAGTGAGTATCTGTTTGAAATTATAATACACATTCTGGTTAATAAGAGATAAATAATCTCATAATATGCTTATAATTTTTTTGGTTAGGTGCAATTTCTTTAATTTTTCTAGGAATAAAAATAAAAATGGCGTGAATGCAAACTGCAAACCAAGATGGTCCTCCAAAATCTTGTGGTGATAGTGTTGAAATGACAAAGGTGAATTTTTCAATTTTGGTGTTATCACCTTCTTGATTAGTATTTTTATTAGTTATCAAATGTTTTTATTAGTAATTATTAAGTTCAATTATAAAACACGATCAATGACAGTTCAGTTGTGAATGTATGAGGTAATTTGCGAACCAATACAAAGATTAAAGTTGGGAATTTGAGTATTTGGTTTTTAAATTTGATGAATCACTAGATGGATGGGGTTTATTACTAATAGCTGGATTAATGATTGTATATATACAACATAAATGTTTATTTTTTATTTTGCAGATGCAGTTTATGAATTTTTTTCAGAAATATTCGGTGCCTGATGCAAAACCGAGGGGCCTAAGAGGGTTGGAACATATGACGTTGAGATGAAGAAAGGAGACTGCGGCAATTGATTCTTTTATAGGGTTTTCAACCAATAATGCTATCGGTTTCATTGTTTTTATAAGCACCAAGTAGGGTTAGAAGGTTGATTTACCTTTTTGCTTAGTTGGTTAAATTAAGGAGTGCAATTAGTATATAAAATGAGTTAATTTTTAGATAAGGTAAACTATTTTATCATTTTAGCATTATGTGGAGTTTATAATTATGATTACTTAGAAGATAGCTTTTGTTTTGATTTCTGAACCCCTAATTTCTTGATTTTCTGTTTGACAAAGTATAAGCCTACACAACCAATTGCTTTAAACCAGGTTCAAACTAAATGGGTTGCATAAGATAAAAGGATTGCTTTTGTCTAGCTCCTTCAATCATGCTTAGTCTTTTGACATACTATCTTGATTATTCGACGTTGTTTAATACATGAAGATTCATAAAAACCGACTAGTTGTGTGCATCATTTGTTATATACAAGTAGTTTTTAACCTATGAAGTTAGATTTATTTCGTTTAAGGGTCTGTTTATGAATTGTGCCAGCAATACAAAATGTTTACCATGCCGAGAGTGGGAGTGCACCTCGTAAGACCCTCATTTTTTTTTCACAACAATGCCTTTTTAATAATTTTATATGTTTTAATTGCTTAGATACAAAGAACTTGCCAATAAATACTACTGGCCATTACAACAAGAACACGACATGACTTGACAAGAAGTTAGATGGGTTAAGGTCATAAACTAGTTAACACGTTAATGGCCCGCTTAAAAACATGTCTAAATAGGTTCAGCCTGCCTAATCCGTTCATGACACACACAACACATAACTATTGTGTTATATGGGTTATCAGGTTGTCAAGACACGTTTAAGACCCACTTAGCTAATCAGGTTATGGATTGTTCTTTGGGATTTTATGTCTTGTAATTTTTGGTAGCCTTTTTTTATCACGTTGATAAGTTATTATTGTTTGTTACCATGATAAGGGAGTTATGTTAAAAAGCGTACATGTCGTGTCATTCGTATTATTGAATTGTTTATACTTAATTGTGTTAAACAGATTATGTAATTCGTGTTATTAAACTGCTTATATTTAATTGAACTTCACATATCTAATGTATCTTGTATTGAACTTCCTATATCTGATTTATCTTTTATTGAATTTGGGAAAAGTGTGATTTCTTCAACTATGGCGGAAATGTTGTATGTCGGAAGTGCAATGGCGAAAGGACCGAAGATGCAAGAGCTAAATATCAAGAAAAAATGTGGAGGAAACCGTAACTTCTAGCGGGTCAAATGTAACAGGGCCGCCACCATGTAACCGTGGTGTCATAAAGCTGCATTTAATTGTTATGTTAAAATAAGTCGAATGGTGTTTCCGCAGGTACCAGAGGCGCCATTGGCGGACGCTATGGTTGAATCATTGTATCCATGGTAAGCGCCAACGGGTTTATTTGGTGAGTAATTAATATTTGACAGTTGGGAAACAGTTAAATAATAAAAAGATTTAATTGAAGAAATAAACATCAGTTTTCCTTCTGTTTCTCTCCACTTCTTTCCTTAAAAAAACTCTGGAACACGATTTTTCTTGTTATCTTTTTGAATCCTTTCTTTTCCTAAATGAAATTCGGGAACACATCATTATTCTTCAACGTCATGAGTATAGGGTCGCCGTCTCAATCAATTTGGGGCCCGGGCGAAATATAAACTCAAAATCCTTGTTCGAATGTTATTGTTATAAACAGTGACAAATCTAAGATTTTTGTGAGTCAGTATAAGAAATGGGTTGGCTAAAGTAAGATTAGACCATGTATGTAAAAATAATTGCTCTTAGATTTTTTTTTATTAAAGTGAGATTAGATTAAAATTGAAGATTTTATACTCGAAACGAAAAAGTATGCATTGAACTACGTGTAAAAAATAATTAGGCCCCAATAATTTGGCGGCCCTAGGCATGAGGGAACACTTAAAGACTAGTTTTAAAATTAACGACTTTCGTACAGACGGGTTGTAAACCAGCCTGATTTTATTTACCTTGGGCTCAAACCAGTTTGGCCTAAACAGGTTCGTGTTAATAATCCATTTTAGGTTTGAAAAACCCAACTCACCCAAACCGATTTGGATCGGGTTCGAAACTAGTTCTAGTGTTTAAACCGTTTTTTTGGGGCTTAAACCGGTTCGGGCTGGAACGGATTCTTTAACACAAAAATCCCAAACCGTCGGATCAAGGACGGGCCCAAACCAGTTATTTTGGCTACCAAATCAGGCTATAAACCGGTTTTCTTACACCTCTAATACTCTAATAGAAGGAAGCAATTAGTGTGTAGGGAGTGGTTAAACACTTTGAGTGGCAAACTAAAAAATCAACCAATGAGAGTGTGCCATGTCAAAGTGGTAAACTATGCTCAAAATGTTGGCAATGGTTAGACACTTGGTGAAGTGGTAAACTATTTAAAAAAAAAAGAAAAATATGTGATTGGTTGAGATGGCATAGACCCCACCACACAACCCCACTCTCTCCCCTCTCCTCCCTCTCCCCGAATCGGTATACCTTCACCGATTTTGTCCCCATTTTCGGCAATATATGTTCGGCAAACATATTGATGGTGGTTTGCCAATCGGTAAAGTGGGTTTACCCACTTCCACACCGTACACCCTTATGTGGATACAATTTGTCCACTGATTATCCACAACAAAAGCAAGTTTGGATTTGCAAGCCTGAGAATCGGATTCTGGTTTCAGTCTTTCTTTGTTTCTGGCTTCATCTTTACGTGGGACCAAATTAAGGCTTTGTAAATTTAATGCTATTGGGCTGGACATAATCTGCAATGTGGATGTCATTATCTCAATGTGTTAAAAGACAACTTGTGGGCTTAAGGATATGCACAAGTATACTTTTAAACATATAAAACAATTAAATATATTAAAAGAACTTTTATAAGGTAGCATGCCCAGCTATGACTTTATGACCCCTATTGATGTGTGTAAAATGCAACATATAAATTACATCAAATGAGGCATAAAACTAACCCTTTTTTAGTACTAATATTGGAAAAAGAGTGTTTTTGTCTTCCTTTTGTATTTTCAGGATTAAATGAGCTCAAAAGCGCAAAAGAAGCAAAAAGACAGCTAAATCCAACATAAATACAAGAAAAGGAACATTAGTGGATTGCCCGAACCCTCAACGGCACCTTCCAAAGCAAAATAGAGAAAACAGAAGGCTGAACACGCCCCGTGCTCAGCCAGCACGGGGCCGTGCCCAAGAAGCAGCAGAAAAGACAAACCTATAGAAGCTTCTATTGCCCACCACGGGCCGTGCTCAGCGGACACGGGGGCGTGTCGAAAGTACAGCAGGCGCATTTATTGTAATTGCGAATTACAATTAATGAGGAGAGAGAGTGTCAGACGGGCACGGGGCCGTGTCCAGCGGACACGGGGCCGTGTCCAGCTCTCTGTTCAGCCTATAAATAGGAGTGCTTGGATTCATTTCATCTCATCCCTTGGCACACCACCTCTCTCACACTTCATCCACCACCCACCACCATCACAACACCATCATCCACCACCATCATCCATTGTCCATCATAGAGTGTGTGAGTCGTCTCGGGATCCAAGATTGATCGTAAGAGTTCTTGACAATCAAGGCCATGTTTGCCTAAGTCTCTTACATCACTTGGTGAAGACAAAGTGTCTAGTATAATACTTTTTATTTCTAATCTTTTGCACTTTTTATTTGGTTTTGTATTAATGACTTTAATAACTAGTTACTTATGTTGAAGGTGATCTTTCCTTATCGTTTGTCCGTGGTGTCTTGGCATTATTTTACTGTCTATATAAAATAAATGATTTTCACCATTCATATCTCCACGGTCTATATGGAGGTATGTTGGCTACCTGGTAGGGGGTTAAGGGAACGGTTTGGTAAAGGTCTTGCCATTGTTCAGCGTTTAGAGGTCCTGCAATGGACCTGGGTCAAATTTAGTAGGACCTCCTTCAATACTTCACGGTATTGGATGGCGGGGGTCCAAACTCTTTGATCCCCTCATAAGTTAACTACTATTAATACTATAACCCGGCTATTTAGGACTGTATCCCTGCTGACTCAGACTACTTAGTCGAGGGTAACGTCACCGCCAAAAGCAGGGCCTACCACAATACTGCATTAATAACTTAATTCATTATCTTCCAATAATCCACCCCTTTAGGATTGTATCCCTGCTGACTCAAACTACTGGGGTGAGGGTAACGTCACCTTCAAAAGAGGGGCCTACTACAATAACTAAGATAATCTCTTAATTATGTGCAAAAGTGCGGAAATAATCAAAGGTTATACTAGATACGAGTCGGAACCAAGTGATTCATCTTGTCTATCTGTTTTTATTTTTATTTTTATTTTCAGCATTTTAGTTAGTTTTTATTTTTCTTAGTTTAAAACATTTTTCTAAACTTTTATTTTGATTAGACGTTGAGGATAAACCGGTATTAAAAGCTCTTGTGTCCTTGGACGACCTCGGTATCTTACCAACGCTATACTACACTCAACGATGGGTGCACTTGCCCATATGTGTGTTTAGTGTTAGTGAAATATCGTGTTTTATAAATTTAAAACTTGGCTAAAATAAGTGTTAAAAAGGGCTTAAAATATACACCTAAAATATACGACACTTCACACGCATCACCTATCACACCCAAGAAGGAAGCAATTATGTGGATACAATTTGTTTCTCGTTTCAGCCTTTCTTTGTTTCTGGTTTCATGATTGACGTGCCAAATTAGGGCTTTATAAATTAATTCCATTGGGCTTGACATAATCTGCAATGTGGATCTCGATGGATTAAAGATAAAAGGGTATTCTGTTTGTGGGCTTAACTGCTTAAGGAGGGGAAGGATCCACTAAAAAGTGGATTTTGCCTAAGTAGCCTAAGAAGGATTGTGATGATGACATGTGACACTCCTAATAAGTAGGAATGAAGGGTATTTTGGTCCTTATAAATAGGAGTGAAAATGACATGTGACACCTTTTTTTTTTTTAAAATACAACCAAAAAATCTAATACAAAAAAACTAGCATAAAAAATCTAGTACAAAAAAAATATAGCACAAAAAATGTATTATAAAAAAATATAGCACAAAAAAATCTAGTACAAAAAAAATATAGCACGAAAAAATTCAGCAAAAAAATGTAGTACAAAAAAATCCAGCACAAAAAATTGAGAAAAAAAAATTAAGACAAAAAAAAAATCCAGCACAAAAAATTTAGCACAAAAATATAGTAAAAAATCCAGCACAAAAAGATGTTATACAACATTGAAATACAATTTATTTTAGTGGGTTTTTTTAGTCTTCGTATTTTATATAGCAATATGGTACTCAAATTAAAGATAAAAAGAAGCTCGATTTTACGTTGAAATTTTTACGAAAAAATAATGTCGTATAAAAAAGTTATGAACATTTAAAAAATGGGGGTGGAATTATGTGCATTGCATGTGGAGAGAGAAAGTCCATAAATAGGATTTTCCCAAGATACCCTTGCACTCCTCCTTTCTCCTACACTTTCATCTTAACCGTTGATTTCAAAAATGAATGGTTAAGATTGCTTCTCATCCTATTTAGGCAAAATTAACTTTTTATTTGATCTTACCCCGCTTAAGGATATGCACAAGTGTATATATATATATATATATATATATATATATATATATATATATATATATATTTTAAAATATATATTGTATATAATATATTGCTTACCTTGAATAAGGGAAGTAAAGTAACAATTAAAATTTAAAAGGATTTGCGCTATTAATATGTAAAGTAGCTATGACTCTATGATTTACATAAGGTTGCTCAAAGGTGTATAAGTAAGAAAAATGAGAAATATAACTGTAGATTGTGAGGGAGGATTTATGTACCAATAAAATTAACAAAAATTTATCCACTGGGAAGTGAAGGATTAAAAGGTGCAGGATAGAAGAATGCAATTTTGTGGATGCTATTTGTGCATTGATTTTCCACAAAGACTTGCAAAGTCTTCCATGGGCCATTAGCTCCCGTCCAGATATCTATACAACCATTACTTCACGTACTTTGTTCATCATAGCAACTCATATTTCGTCTCATTTTTCTTAAAAGTTGAGGTTGAATCATGGGAAATCAGTGGGTTTTGGGGCTTCATCTCGTTTTCTTAAGCATGTTTTTGGTTGCAACCAAACATACTTGTCTGGGTGCTCGAAATTCGACAAGAAGCTGCCATGAACGAGAGAGACTAGCACTACTCCAGTTCAAACACAGCATCAAAGATGACTTTGAAATGCTCTCATCATGGGTTGGCATCGATTGTTGCTCATGGAAAGGAGTCCGCTGTGATGATGCCACCGGAAGAGTTGCCGGTCTTCATCTCAGAGGAAATTACGCTGAGGATGATTACCACAAGGAAGATTACTACTTAGAAGGTGATAAGGTGAACACATGTTTGGCTGAGTTAAGGCATCTGAAGCATCTGGATTTGAGTTGGAATAATTTTCAAGGAAGTCGGATTCCTAAATTCATTGGATCCTTCAAGCAGCTAAGATACCTCAATCTCTCAAATGCAGGTTTTAGTGGTATTATTCCCCATAACATTAGAAATCTCACCAATTTGAAGGTGCTTGATCTTGGTTCATTTGAATTTTCATTATATTATAGTTCAAATGATGAGCCTTGGCTAATCACGTCAAATGATATGGCATGGGTTTCTGGCCTTTCCTCACTTGAGCATCTTGACTTGAGCAACGTAAATCTTTCTCAAGCAAACAATGTTGATATGGTATTTTACATGATTCCTTCATTAACATATCTAAGCTTGAGTGAGTGTGGACTTACTGATGCTGATCTTGGACTTCATCTTAATTCAAGTAAAATACTTCCCAACATTGAACATCTGGATCTTAGCTTCAACAGCTTTGAAGGTCAACTCCCTCACTTTTTTCAGAACTTGACATCCATAAACATGATCCCTTCTTTATCTGAATTGCATTTGTCAGTGTGTGGGCTTCACAATGCCCCCTTTTCACCCACTTATTTGAATTCCAGTGCCCATTCCAACTTACAATATCTTGATCTTAGCGGGAATTCAATTGGGGGTAGATTTCCATCTGAATTAGTGAACATCACTTCCCTAAAAGTCCTTGACCTTTCATCCAACAGTTTGAACTCATTAATTCCTGTCATGCCTAACCTTTTAAAGCTTGATGTTTCTGATAATTACTTTGAGCACATCGAGCTTGTTGGGATTTGGAGACAATGTCATCTCAAGGAATTGAGCTTAACAGAAAATTGGTTTGGAGGAGAAATGATAGGCCCATCATCAAACACGTCTGAATGTTCCCACTATGCTTTAGAGGTGTTGGAAGCAGATGAAAATGATTTAAATGGTTCGATTCCAGAATTTGTTGGAAAACTAAACAATTTAAGAGTCTTAAGTCTCACCTATAACAGTTTTACAGGTTCAATCCCTAAAGCTTTGGAGAGATTAAGATCTTTAGAAGTATTAGATCTGTCTGAAAACACATTAACCGGTCCCGTTCCGACATTCCTTGGAAACCTTACCAAACTTGTCCTTTCTGATAATCAATTTAGTGGTTTTAACCCAGAATCATTGGGAAGATTAACAGGTTTAACTCTTTTAAGTCTGGAATCAAACCTGTTAACAGGTCCAATCCCAGAATCATTGGGAAGATTAACAGGTTTAACTCATTTATATCTGCAATCAAACCTGTTAACAGGTCCAATCCCAGTTACAGTTGGGCAACTCACCAAACTCATTGTATTAGATGTCTCTAATAATTCTTTGGAAGGAGTGGTTTTGGAAGCCCATTTTGCTAACCTCTCGATGTTGCAGTGGTTGGATACAACTGGTAATCAAAAGTTGATTTTTAATATCTCACATGAGTGGATGCCTCCATTCCAACTGATGAATGTTCAACTTCGTTCTTGCAAGATTTTAAATGGATTTCCACACTGGTTGCAAAATCAAAGGAAGCTTGTGAGTCTGGAATTGTCTAATACTAGCCTATATGGACTTCTACCAACATGGTTGCGGAATATGTCCATGCTTGAAAGCTTAGATCTCTCTCACAACAAACTCATTGGATCTTTGATAAACCTTCCGTTTAGCAAATATACAGGGTTTTTACTTCTACAAAACAACCTTTTCGATGGGTCAATTCCAAGGTCAATGTGTAGAAGAACAAGCTTGGAAATTCTCGATATTTCCAGCAATCGGTTATCTGGAAATATTCCTGATTGTCTAGAGAATCTACAAGACATGAGCATGCTTATACTTAGTTCAAATGGGTTGTCTGGAGTCCTCCCAAGTTCGTTAGGAAATATTAATTCATCATTAACATGGTTAAAACTGAATGACAATTACTTCAATGGCCAAATACCGCAAGACATGGGAAAGTTGAGAAACTTAGAAGTTTTGGATTTGGGCAATAACGAATTCTCAGGAAACATACCAAAATGGATTGGAAAAGAACTTTCAGAATTGAGGATTCTCAGGTTGCATAAAAACAACTTCACAGGATGTATTCCTCATTCTTTGTGCAAATGTTCATCTCTTCGTATTTTAGACATCGCACACAACAACTTAACAGGATCCATCCCTCATTGTTTTGGAGAGTTGAGTGGGATGGTTGAGGCAAGAGATGGAGATTTTGAACGTTCCTACGAGAGCATTGATGGGATAGATGTGATTCAGGTCATGAAAGGAATCGAGCTTGAATATACAAAAACGTTGGGTTTAGTTGTTAACATGGACCTTTCAAGCAATAAACTTACCGGAGAAATCCCTCCAGAGATAACTGCACTTGCTTCATTGATTGGTCTCAATTTGTCTCATAATCACCTGAGTGGGTGCATACCAGATAGCATTGGAAACATTAAGGCATTAAATTCTCTCGATTTCTCAGACAACCAATTAAACGGAACGATCCCTCCAAGCATGGCGGCTTTGAACTTTTTGAGCTCAATGAATCTGTCACACAACAAACTGTCAGGAAGAATTCCAACCGGAAATCAATTGCAAACACTTACCGACCCATCAATATATGCTGGTAACAGGGATCTCTGTGGTGCACCTCTGCAAAATAATTGTTCCAAACCTGAAATAAACCCACCAGCCACAAGAAGCAAGAACAAATACAAAAAGGCTAATGGGCTAAGGAAGATATGGTTTTACTTGGACATAACGTGTGGATTTGCAACAGGTTTTTGGGGTATTATTGGAGTCTTGGCATTCAAGAAGCAATGGAGAAGGAAGCTTTTTATGATTGCAGAGGTAACCATGGATAAGGTGTATGTGGCGGTTGCAGTGAAGATTTCCAAGATCAAAAGAGGCAGAGAAGCCTAATAGATTCTTATAATTGACAATATATGTAAAATTGTTGTTTTGATTTAAAATACTCTGTTGTGTAATATATTTAGACCATGGGTGTGTTTAATACAAATAAAAATATTACAATACACGAGATAGAATACAGGTGACAGATGATGACAGAAGAAGTGGACTGAAAATCAAGTGATGGCAGAGCAGGTTCGCTCTATGTTCAAATGGCATTCTCTATTTGAGTCCAGTCACTTTTCTTGTGTTTTCCAAAATTATAGTTTCGGTCTCACCCCATTCTCTATTTGAATTAGATCTTCCAGTTGAGTCCAGAAAAGAAATAAAAAAGCAACAACAGCAGCAATGATGATTACCGAGAAACAATCCAAAAAGAGGTATATTTTTCGTTCTTTAGATTCTTATCGTTCTGTAGTGTTTCCTGCAAAATCTTTACAGAATACAAAGTTATTAGAATCTGCAAAACCTATACATAATACAAAATCACTAGAATGAATAGACTGTAAGTTTCGAAAGTCTGGGATAAGGAGTTTACTTTGTTGACTTCAAAAGCATATGGACTCGTTTAAGGAACCAGTTGGCATTAGAATATGACTGTTGCTCTTGGTATCAAGTTAGTTGATAGTTTCACCGGTAGAGTTTGCCAGTTTTCATCTCTCGGGGGAAATGTAAGGGGACTTTCTTATTCATGTGGGGAAACACTCACCACAGCAATTTAAAAACATAACTTAGTTGATGAAGAGTACTTCATAAAATCGACTGAACTGCTTAAACCGAAGCCAGTCATCCAGTTTAAGGATTCATACTAACAGTGTCAGTTTGAAATTTGGAATAGGCCATTTAAACATTTATAATTATTATTTTGAATTTTAAAAATATGCAGTTATCAATGTGTTTAATAATATCAACATCATTTTAGAAAGCACAAACTAACAGTTTTAAGACAAGAATCCAGTTGAAACCATTTTGGTAAACAGACACAAAAAACAAAATATAGCCACAGTTATCTTTCAGTAGGAATGGGCAAATGGTACCGGGTACAGATACCGACTTTCGACATTTTCGGTACCGAGTACATCCCTATCCTAATTGATCATCAAGAAGTATCCACTCATTCACAACCACAATAAGATTATATAGATAATGAAAAAAAAAAGCTAATTAAAAACCGTATCAACTGAATTGTAATAAAATTTGCTTAACTGCAATGATTTGAAAATAAGTAGGCACATAAACAACTTATCGTTCTCCTTATTATTCTGAGATTTATCTTCAACCTTTAAAAAACCACTTCATTTGGTGAGCAAATTCATATGAAAACCCAGCAACCACTGCCAAAGGGAACACATCCCAATATCCATCGACGAACACACCAGCGGCTGCAACTTATATCCCGCAACCGTTTCACTCACTTCCTCTGGGTCACAATCGGTCAAAATCAACCCAACTTTGCCGTTAATGTGAGGAATTGCGCCAACAAAAGCAGGTTTTCCGGCAGATGGGGCATGGATGGCGAGTGAGCGCCTCATGAAAGAATTCTTGCCCAGGACGACAGATGAGTGGGGTCGCAGTCCTTGCCTTATGGCCTGAATTTGGTTCACACAAAGATTGTCGGCACTGACGATGACGAGGTGTTTGTTATTGTCTTTGAGATGGCTGCGTAGCTTTTGGAGGTAGATTGCCTTCCTTGCCGCCTTGGAAGCCATGGGGAAGAAGATGAAAATGGAGGTTTGAGTTAGGTCAGGGTTCGTTCTTGTGTTAGTGATTTAAGAGTCCAGTGTGGAAGCCCATGAAGTAAAAGTAAGAATATGACAAAAAGGCCGAATTTAATACCAACATTTGGTGGGTTTTTTTTTAGTAATTAATACCAACATAAGATTATGGTTTTATACTTTTTCACTCCACACCATATAAACCCATAAGACCGGATGGTATGGGCTCGTCCCCAGGTCCATCCTTTGCCGCCGCCCCATCCTTGCCACCCCCTTGCTCCGTCGCCGGTTCAAGGCCGTCCTCTTCGTCCGCCGACAGCCGCCCAAGCCGGGCCTCACCCCCTCACACACACCTATACATACACCTATACATACATACATACGTACGTACGTACGTACATACATACATACATACATACATACATATAAAGAGGTTCATCCCCCACCCCCTAGGTTTATCCACTTTAGACCCATCCTTACACCCGCTTACGTGGCGGTCTACGTGACGGGCCATACTCCCCACACCATACCGTCCGGTCTAAAACTATATGTTATGGTTTTATACTTTTTGACTCCACGTCACTACTACGTAATCATGAACAATTATTAATTTTTCTTTTATGTTTTTGTGTAATGATATCACAAGTTTTACTTATCTATTACCCTATTAAAATAATATATAATTTATGTAATTAAAAAAGTGTGTACAAATATTATTGGTGGAATAAAAAAAGATGGGACATTTGTTTTTTTTGTGTAATTGATTCTCCTATTGTTGAAAAGTTGGTTGAGAGACGTTAGTGGGGCAACGCCCATGAAATTCATAAGCGTTAAAATGGAGGGTGGGTGGTATTAGGGCGTGAAGGAGTCCTAGGTGGCAATGAGTGACAATAAAGACAACGCCTAGGAATTCCCGTTAATTAGAACTCATACTTATTTGTGAGAGGCAATCATTGACGCCTTTAAACTCAAAGGGTATGGGCCAATGTTAGGTAGTTGTATAGTGTAATCCTTATCTTCATCATTAATGAAAATATTTGAAGCACGTGCCACTTTTTAGTGTTTCTTCACGCTTATGTTTCCGTTTCTCTCTCCTGTTAAATCATGATAATAAATTAAAAATTTCCTGGATTTCTTAAACCACAATTTTCTTGTTTTCTATTATTTATTTTATACTTCTTTTCTCAGTTATTTCCTTCATTTTCCGTTTATTAATTAAATATTTAATATTTCATTGATTGTAAATTTCTAATATGTATGTATGAAAATATTTATTTTGTGATTGTAAATTTCTAATATGTATGTATGATTGTTATATATGTTATTTAATCAATAAGCTAATAGATCTGTTTAAGCATGTAAATATCTCTTAGGTGAGCTCTTCGGCATTAATAATCTTAGTAACCCAATCAACTCGGTCCCCATTACATCTAAGCCTCTGTTTTTAAACCCGCATCCGTCATCCTCTTCAAGACAGTGGAGGACCACTAGAAGGACCCGATGATCTTTTCTACGAGAGCATCTATTTTAATTTTTAAATGGTGATCATGTCATAGCTAAACGCAAAGCTAGCAAAGGTGTCTGTAATCCCGACCAAAAGCAAAAGAATGGTGTAAAGCTCAAGTGTATGAAGGTCGGTGGCGTCACGGTTCCAACTCCTCCAAAGTCGGCCTTTACGTTCCCTCCGTCACATCCGCCATGGTCGTGTTGGTGTATGTAGGGTCTTTGGTTCGGTAGTTTTGTTGGTGTTGTGTGGCTTCCTTAGTGTGGTGATGCCTTAGGGCTGTCGTGTAAGTTTTTTTCTTTTCTTGGTGTTTTTTTTTTCTTTAGCGCTCCGCTTCGTGGCGCTTGTAGCGTTTTTTTCTAGCTTCTTACTAGTTAAGGTGGAATATATTTCTTTTGTCGTTCAAAAAAAAGATCAGTTTAAGCTTGTGGAGGCGGCGGCGACGTCAGATGTGAGTTGGATGTGGTGTTTGTGACACGTAAACTGTGGGGCTGGATTGTTTTCCATGAACCCTTTGATTGTTTTCCATCTGTTCCAACCATGGAAGAATGGATATCGGCTAGTTGATGGAATTAGTGTTGGGTCTGGTCGGAGCGACGGGATGCCCAATACCATCAAGAATTTGATATCGAACTAACACTTTGTTTCAAAATATTTGAACAGAGAATTACAACCATAATAATATACCTAGTAATGCTAAACAGGGAAACCATATATATATAGTGTATGGTTCAAATGAGAAGAATTTTTTTGTAAGAATAAAAAAGAACAATCTTCAACTAATAAAAATGATTCTTTTTACTTTATTTAATTTTTGTCTTTAATACAGGTGTAAGGGTATATTGGTAAAACTAGAGAGATCATTAATTGTTAGTCTTCCTTTTTAATAGCTAACTAAATTAAAATTGTAACATATTTTCAAAAAAAAAAAAATTTTTTCAAAGAAGAAAAAAATTATTTTAAAGTGTAGGATAAAGTATGAGGTGTGTAGGATGAATTACGAGTTGTGTAGGATAAATTTTAGTATGAGTAGGATAAATTTCAAAAACGCGTAGGATAAATTTTGATGTGTCTAGGCAAAAATTTTAGTGTGTATGATGATAGTCTTTATGACTAATTAATTAGTCAAAAATAATAATAAATGAGATGAGAGAAAAACTATTTAATATTTTACAATTGTACCATTTATTCTTTTTCTTCTCAATTTAATTTTCTTCTCAAATGAACATTCCCATATATATATATATAGGGGTCCGCTAAAATGAGAACCACCTCGAGTTGTAAGAACCGTGAGAACTACACCGTACGGGGCGAGGTGGACAAATTTTTTTTTTCACAAACGTAGATGCGTGTATTATAAACACATTTGTAAAAAAAAAATTCAAAAAAAAAAGTTTTTGAGCACCACAAGTGTGTGTTTACGGGTACCGTAAATTTTCCGGTAGGATTTACGGTACCTGTAAACACAAACTTGTGGTGCTCAAAACTACATACATGACATTTTTTTTTGAATTTTTTTTACAAATGTGTTTATAATACACGGATCTATGTTTATGAAAAAAAAAATTTGGTCCACCTCGCCCCGTACGGTGTAGTTCTCACGGTTCTTACAACTCGAGGTGGTTCTCATTTTAGCGATCCCCTATATATATATATGGTAAGAATCATTTCAGAACCATAAATATTTACAGAACTCGCAGAACTCCTAATAAACAATCTTTTTATTTATATATTTTTATGTTTATGATAATTTTATCATTTATTATGTGTATTTTTATGATTACATACATGTTAAGAGTAATTTTATCACTTTTTTATATGTAATTTTATAATTACACATATGTAAACTAGTTTTTTTACATATATGTAACTAGTTATTACACATATATATAATTTGGCTATTAAACATATGTAAACTACTTTTAACATGTATGTAATCATTAAAATATATATAATAGATGATAAAAAGATCCTAAATACAAAAAAATATATATAAAATAATTGTTTATTAGGAGTTCTGAAAGTTCTGCAATTATTTAGAGTTCTGAAATGAACCCAACCTTATATATATATATATACTAGGTTTTTACCCGGGATTGCTTCCCGGGCTCGGGAAAGTTATTTAGATTAATTAATTACTATTTGTTATTAATACGACCGCATTACATCAACCATCTCATTCGATTCAACAAAAATGTCTTAAAATCACCGTATTATATCATGAACTCATATTAGAGGACAAACAAAAGCACAACAGGACCATATGAATAACATCATTTCCACTTTTACATCAATGCACTTACAAGATAGGGTGATTTGAGATTTTGAAAAAAATCTTTGTTTTTGTACCTCTTTTACAAAATAAGATGTTGACCAAATTTGAAACAGATGTTAACCAAAAGTCAATAAGATATTGACAAATAGTCAAACAGATGTTGAGCTTAAACAAATGTTTGGTTTAAGACCAAACATCTGTTTATGGCGAAACATCTGTTTAAGTCCAAATATCTGATATAGAAGAAGAGCATCTGTTTAAGGCAAAACATCTGTTTAAGGTTCAAACATGTGTTTAAGGTCAAACAACTGTTTAAGTCCAGACATTTGATATAAAAGGGCAAACATCTGTTTAAGCCTTAACAGATGTTTAACTTGTTAAGATCTACTGTCTTCTAACACAGTTTTCCTCTTCAAAACATTGTTGAACCTAACATAGGTTTCCATTAACTATTGACCAAAAGGCAAACAGATGTTCAAACCACTATTTGTTATTGAAGTTCTTTAAAAAATTAGATAGAATTCAAGAAAATGGAACAATGACTTAAAGAACTATAATTTAACACACAATCTAATTGGCCAAATATAAAACATAAAGTGCTAATAACAGTGTTTTATCATCTTAGCCATACATAGCAACAAAAACATCAAGTTAATAATTTAAGAAAAAAACCTACAACATCACCATCAAAAAATTCATAATTAGTATCTGATATCAGAACAGACTTAAAATGTGTTTGTTAAACTGATGTAACTTGATTTAATACTATCTTCTGTTGCGAAGACACGTATGTGAAATGCAACATATCACCAAACCTCAAGTTATTGTCAGTCATAAACTTTCGCCAACCTTCCAACGCATAACGTGGCTTCAATTCATTTAACTCCAACTTAACATCATAAACCTGCACAACTCCAACCATGTTTTGAACTTTCAAAGGATGAAGATCAAGAAAAAGACCTGCTCGTCTCGCAACTTCAGCAGGAAGACGCTACATGTATTGTGTGGAAAAAAATAATAGTCAGACAAATAAACGTAAATCATTAGTTTATTATAAAAAATGGTATACCAGCCTATAGTCTCCTTTGCGATCAAAATGAAAGAACTCAGGGTCAAGAGGATGTCCAGAATGTTTTTTTGCAGTCTTTGCAATCTTATTTCTACGGTTAAGCTTTTTTTGAACGTTGGCAGCTCTCTTCCCCTTGATGAAAAAGTAAACATATACATGTGAATTAAAGGAATGATCAATATATGCACAAAAAAAAACAGTTTATATAACATATACTAATTAACTGGCAAGTATAGATACCTTAACTTTATGAACAGACGAAGAACATCCAGTATGATTACTTGTGTCGACAGGTAAGGCAGCATTTCCCTTAGTCCTATTCTTGACGACCTCCTTTCTCTCAGAAGTAACTTTAGCTTTCTTCTTAACCTGTTGTCATAGAGTAAATTTAATAACAATAGTAATATAACAATCTTTAAGATGGTAAACTTACATCTTGGGTTTGGTTCAATCGTGAAGACATGCGTCTCTTGGACGTGCATTCGGCATTGGTTGGTAAGTTCTTGTAAATAATACATTATTGAATAAATATAACATCAGTAAACAGCATTACTAATAGTTGTAAAAACATTAAATTCTTATATGTGTTAAATTAAAAATAAATAATTTTAATAATTTAGCAAGTACCTGAGTAACGGTTGTACCTTCACCTACAGAAACAACTTCTTCATCCTCATAGATGTCCTGGTCAACATTAATAAAATAATTAATATAAAGCTAAAAAATTAAAACTTTTATTGCTAATGCTAAATACTTACGTACCTTGAATGCATTTTTAACATAATCAGCCTTCAATATCTCAACTACACTATCATCATCAGATTCAGGTTTCTTCAAAAAGCAAATCTCAATCTCATCTCTATAAACTACTACTTCAAAAACAAAATCATCAATCCTGCTAAACACAAGCAAATCATCCTCAAGTATCCCAACATCGTTGCACATTTCTGGCCATCCTCTAGAAAATACAAAGTGCGTATCAACTTTAGACACCTCAACATTCCAGTAGGAACCTTTGTAACAGATTTGAAATTTCCCACTCGGTGGACTGTTTACGTAAAATTGTTCAATGAAGCAGTCTTCAATTACCTGCATAAAATTAAAAATAATGAATACTAAACGTGAAGTATGTATCTTATGAGAATAAGTGTTAACACGTTAAAGATACAAAAGAATTGAAGTTAAGATCAATACTCATACCGTAAAACCAAATCTTGCATAACGATTAAAGGTGAAATAAGATTCCCCACACATGCCATTAACATAACATGAAAGTTCAAGTCCAAAATCACCTAACGGTTTGAAAACCAACAAAGTATCCCTCGGCAAATTGAGATCTTTAACAACAATGTCCCAACCGTCAGTTATTATCGGCGTTGAATTTTCTGTTCTGACCCTAACAACCCATTTTTTACCAGACTCATGATATACTTGCAACCTACTTTTTTGCCAACAATCTCCCCACTTTTGATTAGCAAAGAATATAGGTACATCCTGTATATAATTTTTAAATAGTGTAAGAAAATATAAACCATAAAAGAACTGTTAAATATATATCTCAATACAAATAAATTATGTATGTAAAAACATGTCATACCAGTTTCAAAGATTCTGGGTTACGAAGAAACTTAACAAATGTAGTATACATCATAAAACGTGAATCAGTAAAGATGTTAAAAGACTGTAATTAAAAAGCTAGCTTCGAAAATGAACATTAACTTTTTGTATTAACAGAGTATATAGTGAAATTAATCATAGAAACAGAGTATGAGTTAAAATTATTCTGCAAATAATAATTATTTTAACATGTTCTCAACAAATGATTCAAACACATAAGTAAACCCTTCTTGAATCTTGAATGTATAGCAATAAACATTTAAAATCGTATTAGTAGCAAGATAGGATTTAAATTAACATAGATTAAACAATATAAAGTTCATTACAATAGGAATGTACATACCAGTTGCTGAAGAAAAAATAATCAAACCTCAGGTGATTGAAGTGTAGAAGACGGAAGAAAAGAAAATTGAAACCCTAGAAAATGACTGGGGAGAAGAGATTTTTGAAAGAAGAGATGATAGATGTTTGATGTGTAATGATGATGAAGAAATAGTGACGGTTGTGTTTTTCTCTTCCCATATTTTCAACTGATGAAAAATATTTACACATACACCCCTTTTTAAATTTGTTATTTACATTTACATTGACATACAAGAGTAAAGTACATGATTAGTTGAATTGATTTGGTATTCAAATTAACAAAGAAAAATAATTTTTCATATAGCAAAACCATTAACATAACATAAAATTTGAATGCTTTGAATCATGTATTAATAGTAATTAGGTTTTAACATAAGTAAGTTTCATGACCTCAAGAAGCAATGCCGAGGGAAAATTTAGTTTTATCTATTATATGTACCTTTTAACATAAGTAGTTTGACTTTGGTTAAACAGGCTTTGGTCAAACAGTGTTTTATCAAGTAGCTTTTAACAAAAGTAGTTTGACTTTGGTCAAACAGACTTTAGTCAAACAACGTTTTAACATTGCTCAAATAGTGTTTTATCTATTATAATTAGCTTTTAACATAAGTAGTTTGACTTTGATCAAACAGCGTTTTAACATTCCTCACAATGATTACAAGCTAGTAAAAACTTCTTTGTAAACAACATTAGAAGTCTTATTTGTTGGTTTTCCATCAGCATCGAATATTAGTATTTTAACGCCTTCTCTGGTCTTGACCCTTGATAATGCAACATACAACTGACCATGAGTGAAGACAGGATCTTTCAAATAAAGACCAACCTTTGATAACGATTGTCCTTGACTCTTGTTAATTGTCATAGCAAAACAAACTGATAACGGAAATTGTCTTCGTTGAAATTGAAAAGGTATTTTTTGTCAGACGGGATCATATTAATCCTTGGAATATAAACTCTTGTGCCAATGTTCCCACCAGATATAACTTCAGCTTCTATAACTCGTTTACCAAGAAAAGTAATTTGAAGCCTTGTACCGTTACATAACCCTTTCTGTTGATCAATGTTTCGAAGAAGCATCACAGGAACACCAACTTTAAGAACTAATCTGTGATTAGGCAAGCCAGAAATCTTAAGAGCATTCAAATTTTCTGTTGAGTATAAGCTTTCTTGAAAAGAATCAAGAATTTGTTCGGTTTGACATATACTATCAGAACTCAGATACTCTTTCGCATCACCAGGAAATAACGAAAGCAATCGATCATTAATTTCATGAACTACCTCATTTTTGGGTGCTAGAATTGCTCGCTCAGAAAAAAATCCAGCAATCCTAAATTGTTGAATAATTGAAGGATATACAAAGTCAATTAAACTTTGTATTGGGTCACAAATATCGGTGATCAGTATCTGGTATCTCTATAATGGCGTCACCATCATTATCATCTCCAACGTTTCCTTCACCAATATCAATAAGCCATTTTGCAAATTCTCTGATAGACTTAGTATTCGAACTTTCAGCTCCAATAGTTAGACGCATGTTTTTAGTCAGCCGTAAGAGTCTGCATTTTGCCCATATGTATGAAGAGCTTAAAGACGCACTAACAATTTCTTGTCTAGTACCATTAGGAATAACAGGTAGTATTTGTCTAAAGTCATCACCAAATACAATAACTTTACCACCAAAAGGAATATCCGAACGAATACTCCTACCTTCCGAAAATACGTCGGTCATGGTCCTATCTAAAGCTTCAAAGGCATGTTTGTGTACCATCGGTGCTTCGTCCCATATGATTAATTGGGTTTCCTTTAATGATCTCGCAATATCACTATTTGGCTTAATATTGCACATTGAATCTTCTGTTAGATTAATGGGAATATGGAACCGAGAATGAGCTGTCCTTCCACGGGAAAGTAATAACGAAGCAATACCACTTGAAGCCACATTTAAAACTATTCCATTTCTGCATCGAACAGCTGAAGCCAAAGTCTTCCATAAAAAGGTTTTTCCAGTTCCACTATAACCATAGACAAAAAAAGGCCTCTTTTACGCCCTACAACTGCTTCCATTATTTCGTCAAAAACCGCTCGTTGTTCATCTGTAAGAGATTGATGCAACCTGTTAAACTCGGCTTGTTCTTCATCAAGGTCATGTGACAGCTCTTCATTGATCAGACGATTAGAAGCGTCACGTAAGGAATCGTCATCAGGGTACGGCATAGTGGCAAACCTTCGTAATGATGAACCATTGGAAATTAAATAGTTTTCAATTTTCAACAAAGTAAGGTTCTTAATCTGATGTTCAGGAAGCACTAAACCTAGCAAATAAAAAAATTAACATTATTAAATAAAAAATCAAAATGTAGTATGTAAAATAAAAGAAAATAGATCAGAACCTGAAATATTTGTTTCTTTTTGACGTCTATAAACAATATCATCAGCTAAGTATTTCCACGTATTCTCCCAAACAAATTCTGGCCGAGATAGAGTATTTGACAAAAGCAGGGTAGCAAATAACGCTCGAAGATACCCAGCATGTCCTTCAAAACTTGCTTCTTTAATGGCCCCAACGTATTCATTGTCATCATCTAAAAGTCCCATCGCATAGCAAGCATCTCTAAAAGTCGGGAATAATTGACCGTTAACTGTACGTATCTCCTCAAATGATCTAGGTCCTTTAACTTTATTCAGTAGTATCCTCAAAAAATAAGGTTCGCCCAAAGCAGGAGATACAGAATGAATCCGGCCAACACACTGGTACGACTTACGTACCTGCCAACATCTATCTTTAAGTATCCAAACAAATTTGGAAGGAAACTCAACATAAGTCAGCTTTCTAGCATCTTTATTTGACTCGTTCAACTTCATCCATTGCATAAATATTGAAGAAGCAACAGAAGGCTTGCTTAAAACATTATCAATATCGTCATCAGCACCATACACAACATTCTGTTGGCCAGGCAAATGAAAGGGAAGCCTCATAACAGCAGGATACCTATAATGAACCTCATTAGAGAATATTCTCCAGGATGCCTCACAAGCTGAAATATATCTACAATCATAATACTCCTTGATCTCATCTTTTGGCTTTTCTTTGATGGTTGAACTTGTATCACCAGAAACTACTGCAGTAGCCATATCAGGACCTTTGTTGATGTACTTGAACAAATATTTCACTGAACCGACTTGATTACACCATTCAACATTAATGTATGCTTGATATCTTTTCAAAATCCTTTTGTTATAAGGAACAACATTTCTGTTGTCTAATCTAACACCAGATTTTATAACTGTATGACCTGAATCTCTTCTTCTGTATACAGGAAAACCATTTGAATCATTACTTGTATGTGGTGTGAATTTCTTCGGAAAGTTTTTTGAACATCTTTTATCAACCATGCAAGGACAATTCAAATTAGCATTCCCACACGGACCATGAATCATATAATCAGTCACAAGAGAATAAAGTTCAGGATCTTCTTTTTTATCGGGAATCTCAGCAGAAATAAATGGATCTATGTGATCTATGGTTGGAAGTTTGTGATCGACCTTCATGAATAAGCATATATGTGCATGAGGAAGACCACGCTTTTGAAATTCTACTGTATAAACAACTAAATAAAAAGGAAAAATAAACAAAATTTATTAGTTAATAACCTTGATTAAAAAATATACATCAGAGGATAAGATGTGAAAAAAAAAAAATAACACACCAGCGTTAATCTCACCAAAATACTTGGAATCCTTAAAATCTTTGATTAACGAATCAAGCTTCCTTTTAAACAATCGACACAATATGTCAGGCCTGTCTTCGGCTTTGATGGTTGAATCTTTTAGAAATCTTTTTACTTCAGGCCACTTAGGATTACATGTTATAGTTATGAAGAAATCAGGGTACCCATACCACTTACATAAGGCCATTGCATCGAGGTAATTTTGTTGCATGAATCTTGCACCACCAGTAAATGAAGAAGGAAGTATAACAGGCTTTCCAGTATCTGTTAAAACTTCCTTACCTTTCGATTTATACTTTTGAAGATTCTCAAATGTTTCAGAGCGAAGGTTCGCTTGTTGCCTACGAATGTACTTTAATCTTTCGCTCTCAATCATTGTGTACGCATCAACCAAAAACTGTTGTAACAACCTTCGCCCATTTAAAATTAAGGAAAAGCCATAAGTTCTATCTTGGATCCTATATGAAAAAAATTCTCTCATTGTGCACTTTGGTTTTATTTTCTTTTGTGTGGACATAAAATCTCTATGAGGAATATCAACTCTATAACCATCATCACCATATGGAAAAAGTAACGGATATTGCAGAGCAAGATACGATGGGTGTAATTCGCTAATACGCTGCAGCATTCCCGACTGCGTCTGGACAACAATATCACGATGGTCTATAGCTTTATCTATGTCTCCGACAATCAAAGCAGCAACTTCAGATGTGGTGGGTAAGTTATATGTCCTGCCGTCTTTTTCTCTTCTATAAATTAGTCGCAGACTAAGGTTGGCATCTGGAGATTGGTGAAAATGGTTTCTGACCATCCTATATGTCTTAACCAACATATTTTGTGAATCTAATAAAGCCCTCAAATACTTTATCATTTCAACATCAAGTTCTTTATCAGCAGGTGATGAAGGTTTGGTTCTTTTGCTGTTAAAAGAAAAAAAAAACAACAAAACGTTAACATAACATAACTATTTTAATAAGCAGTGGATAGAGAATCAGTTATTAGTAATTAAGTGTTAAGGAAAAATAGATTAGTACTAAGTCAAACAGCTGATGTAAAACTTATAAGCACTGATAGTAATTAAAACACTGATGATACTTAACAACTGATAGTGAACTACATAAGATTAACAACTGCTATTGTAATAAGCAGTGGATAGAGAATCAGTGATTAATAATTAAGTTTTAAGGAAGAACAGTTGTAAACAACTGTTGATACAGCTCAAAACTTTTAGAATATGTTGAGAAAAGTAACATTTCAGTGGTTTGGTCTTAAACAGTGGTTTGGTAGGCATGAGTGGTTTGGTCTTGAACATTGGATGGGGTTAGTTAGACTTTGTGTACAAATGTAATTATATCCAACAGTGTTTTGCCTTATTAAATTGTTATAATCAATGTCATTGTAGGAAACTTAACTGGGCAGAGCTTATTGTAGGAAACTTCAGTTTACCTACAACAGCTGATGAATTTAGAATTAATAACGCAAACTACTGTTAAGTCAAACAGCTGATGAAAAAAACTTTTAAGCACTGCTGGTGATTAAAACATTGATGGTTAACAACTGCTGTTGTAGCAATCTCTGGATAGAGAATCAGTGATTAAGGATTAAGTGATGGTACTTAACAACTAATATTGAACTACAAATAGTTAAATTTCTAGATGTTCTTTAATAGAATAAAAATGGAACTTAGAAATCACTCGTACCTGAATAATGTCTGTCTGTTTGTTATTTCATTTTCAGTATCATGTATGTATAGCTGACAAAACTTAGCTTCATTTCCAGCTGGAGGTTTGAGACTCCCCATGCAATGATAGTTTTGGCCACTAATACGATATATAAATGGAGCATTGCCCTTGTTGATATTAGAATCAAGCTTTCCACCCATAGATGTAAAAGAGAACATAGAGTTGTATCGCCTTATGTTCTTTAGGAAGAAGTTGCTTTTTGGATTTGAGGAAGAAAACAAATTTTGATAAGACGGATGTGCATCCTTTAAAGGCGGTAGCTGAACTTTACCATACCCACAACACATACCATAACATAGCTTATTTACAGTTAAACGACCTTTTCCACCTTCCGATGCCCATAACTTTGCACTACAAAGCTGACATGTAAGCACTTGGACACCATGGTCCAAATAATCTGTTAACAAATGATTGAGAGTTATATTACAGGTAGAACACAACAAATGTCCTAAAAAATAAAATAGATTAAAACCTTTAGATATCCCTTTATAAGGATCTTCATAAGTGCACAAGAACACATTTTCTTGATCGGAATCCAAAGAGAGCATACGTACAGGAGTATTATCACGCTTCTTGCGCTCAAGGTTACGTTTACCAGAAGACAGCCGTGTAAGCGTAGAGTTACTACCCAATATCGGCTGATTGTTGCTGCTAATAATGCTAGAAGTAATGGAATATCGACGATTGCTATCTGCTAGTGTACCTATGTTAATGCCATTATATGAACATCCAATATTAAAACATTGATGTTAAGACCGGTATGTGGTTTAGTAATGTGTTTATCAAAACAAATAATAAAGAAACAAAATACAAACCTGGTGTAGTTGAAATTAAAGAACCAGTAGCATTTCTAACTGCTCGACATGCAATGGAGTACGTATGTTGATCCGTAGAATCAGAACATTCAACCATATTTGCATTCTCAGAAAAGATGCTACAAACATTCGTTGATGATGACGATGCATTTAACAATTTCTTATTATCAAGTATTAATTTTCGAAGCTTACGCCTTTCATTAGGTGGAGTAACTAAATAACAGAGAAAGTATAATATGTACGAAACACAACAATCAGTCCCCTTAGAAACATAAAACGGAAAAAAGTATAATTATAATCAAATTCAAGAGGTATTACAATTTGTGATATCTGAAAGTGGAGATCTGTTAGAGATATCTGAAACAGGAGTTCTCGTAAGAGGACCTACAAAAAAAGCAAGTAGAATTATGATTTCAATCTGAAACCTGATTTTGATTTGGGAAATGATGAGTTAAGAAGTTATAATTACACTTACTACGTAAATTTCGTTGAGATGAATTAGCAGCTGATGATGACCACGCATTCTTTAATTTCTTATTATCAAGTATTAATTTTCGAAGCTTACGCCTTTCATTCGGTGAAATAACTAAAAAACATAGAAAGTATAATATGTTCAAAACACAAGAATCAGTCCACTTAGAAACATAAAACGGAAAAAAGAATACTTATAATCAAATTCAAGAGCTATGATCATTTGTGATATCTGAAAGAGGAGATCTGTTAGAGATATCTGAAACAGGAGTTCTCATAAGAGGACCTACAAAAAAACCAAGTAGAATTATGATTTGAATCTAAAAGCTGATTTTGATTTCGGAAATGATGAGTTAAGAAGTTATAATTTCACTTACTATGTAAATTTCGTTGAGATGAATTAGCTGTTGTAGAAAATGAACGTGAATTCTTTGACATTGTTAATTCTGAAAGAAGGAGAAGCTTTCAAAAGAAGAAAGAGTATCAAGATCAGGAACATTAAAACAATAGAAGAAAACAGTGGTTTTTAAATTTTGAATTACAATATATAATACCTAAGGATTAAACATAACCTCAATAAATTATAATATTGCACTTTATCATTTTGTAATTAAAAATCATTTCATGAAAAGTAAAATAAAATTGTTTCATATTATTGAATTAATTATTCCAAATAATGTATTACATTGATAAAAAACTTAACAACAAATTTTGTAATCTTTGTGGAATGTAAATCGGATGTTCATCGGTTAGGTTTATGGTTTATTTGTATATGATTTTTAAAATAAAATATTACTATCTTTATTTAATAACTATTTAAGTTAAACGGTATTTTCTTCAGTTATCCAAATAAACCAAAGAAAAAAAAAAAAAAAACATGGATCAATAAAGCAAACAAAAAACCAAATAAAATGGGTTTGAATTTACGCTTCATACTTGGTTACGATTTTTCTGAACAACATTCTTTGAATGACTTAGAGAAAATTTGAAGTATATAAAAAACCTATTGAATGAGATTACTTAAATAAGTAATGGGAGAAACAGGCACAAATTAAATATTTTTTTTAAACTGTAACATATGACGGATACTTACTAAATCTTAGTGGGCAGGGATAATGGTAAAAACCAATAAAGAACAACCACATCCACGGATAATCCTATATAAATTATGAGATAAAATAATAACATTAAAATTGCTTAAAGATTAGAAATGTTTGTAGATAAAAAAGTTGTTAATTGGGTATATACAATATATATTATAAATTGTTGCTACTATTCATACACATAAGTTTTAAACATAAATATTGACTATTGAACATCTCAATATTTATTTAACAATATACATTATAATAAGCAGATAAGTTTTTAGGAATTCAAAACCACATAATTAGTCCAAAACATAACCCACCAAACACCCAAAAGCAACAAAACGAAAACCATAAGTTCAACATGGCAACAACATATGAAATCAACACATAAATGTATTTGAAAATACAGAAGACACTATTTCTCAATCTTTGGAATCAAAAGCGTCAAAACACCAGCATCTTCATCCTGAGAGAGTTCATCACTGATGCGGCGCTTTGTCGAGGAGCAACCTAATGCATCATCCACATCGAATACTTCACGAATATTACGTTTTGTTTCATCAGAAGACGGATTCTTAGTGCCTACAAGTGCTTGGGATGCAGGTGTAACATTCTCACCGCAGTATGACAACTCATCCTGATATAAAAAGACAATAAGTACTAACGTTTAAAAAAATTTACTACAAATAAGGAAATTCTCATATTACCTTCATAAGGTCAACAGGAGTAGACAAACTGCAGGATTCTGGAACATCCAACGATTCGGACTGCTTATGCTTTAAGTACATAATACATAATAACATAAAATACACACAATGGTATAAATATATTTTAAAAGGATATGTATATCAAATTAAAAGAATGACATAATGAAGATTTAGACCTGGTTAAGATTGAATTTGGCGCAGAGCGCGGCAAGGATCTCATCATCGTTAGTGGCCATTGAAATACCATAGTTTTCAACCTGATGCTCAATGTTATAGTCTTTAACACTTATGATGAAAGCATACCTCTTTCCAATCAATGTGTCAAAGATCTCAGGATATGGGTTCGGTATCTCTCCAGAATTAACAACCTATAATTTTATAAAAATTAATATAAATTACAATGAGCAGAATGATTCCATAATTTCAACATACAATTTTATAAAAATTAATTTTAAATTATATATAGTACATGGCCAAATAACTGAATGCATGTATTTGTTACCTGATCTTGAATTGAAACTAAGTCTTTGGCAGTTTTCTTAAGAATCTTGTAAGCTTCAAAATCAAACAGTGTCAAAGACACAGTACCGGAAGAGTCTTGCACCCTAATAGGTATCTTGAACCTATCAAAGTTAAAAACAAATGAAAACATTAGTATTACTAAAAACAAAAGTGTCGTTCATATTAGTATTTAGTATAAGGAAATAAAACTGTAATATCAAACCGCGGAATAGAATAGATGTCGACTCCTTCACATTTATCATTTGTACACACCAACGATTTTTCATGATCAACACCAGATAAACCATCCGGATTTTCTTTCGTTACAAATCTTTCCTCCACACCTGACTTACAGTGGTTACAACCATTGTAATACCAAAGTTTATCAGTGCATATAGCTGTGATTGTGCCAACAACCAAAACCTTCTTTGTCTATCAACATCAAACAAAAATAATAACACTTAGAAAAGACTTTTAAAAAACTCAGCATGTAGAGTACTTATAAGAAAATACACACCGTTGATATGGTTCCCAGGAAACCAATAAGCATGAAATCAGGGTTATTAAGAAACTCATCTTCAACACTTGAGATGACGT
This sequence comes from Helianthus tuberosus, assembly GCA_030545235.1. Lineage (NCBI taxonomy): Eukaryota > Viridiplantae > Streptophyta > Magnoliopsida > Asterales > Asteraceae > Helianthus > Helianthus tuberosus. The sequence continues at coordinate 34,063,707 of CM060393.1, forward strand.
TTGAACCAACATGATCATTTGATAAAGATGAAGCAGAAATTTTCTCTACATATCTAAACAGATTCATGTGATCAAATTTAAACGTAAAAAATAAATGTAGGTACAAAATAATACTGTTCAATGTTTATATGCATACTAACTATACCTCTTCCTAAAAGAGGATATCTCTTCAATGTCAGTGTCAATAAAAAGTCTGCTTAGCTCAAAACCGTTTGCAACGCCACGCTTGCCTGAATTTAAAATTAAAACCAAATGTAGATCAATATAAATAGTGTCAAATTTAAAACATATAAGTAAATCTAAAGATAAATCTATAACAATAAAAAAATTAAACTAATTAAGTTAAAATTGTACCTTTGTAAAGGTTGACCATACCAAAATGACAAAGGATAACAACATATTTCTCTCGTTTCTTATCATTCATGTAAGCAAATATGTCAATAGTAAAACCATCCCACAAAGTAACCGGACACTTTTGGCCTCTAAAATATTAACATAAAACATAATAACATCAAGCAACCTTATAATGGTTTAAACGTCAAAATGCAACAACTTAATAAAAAGAACGCACTCAAGGTCTTCAAGTCTAAGATTAAGTCTCTTGCCCTTGCTCCCATCCTTCTTTGACGTATCCTCTAGATTGAAACATACATCCACATAACCAATCCAATCTATAAACAAAAATATATTGTGAAAAGAAAACAGCATTAAGAAGTGATAAGAATAAAAAAAAAACAATAAGACAAAACAATAGATATATATCATGTAGTGATTTACATACCAATAACTGTATTAACTTCAAATTTATTTTTAACAACATCCTTGAGGTTAACGAAATTAAAACGGTATTTCGGTCCAGACCAGTCAAAGCATTTCTCAACAGAAGTATAGAAATAAAGTGATATTTTGTCATTTCTCTTGGTATACTTAGCAGAGGACTTATTAGTAGCAAGAGAAGGTTTGGTGATAAGAAGACATTCATCCAACTGAAGAAAGTGTTTGAATTTTCCTAGCATCTTATGCAAACAGCTGGCCTGTATCATAGTTCCCTAAGAATATGAAACATCCGATTAAATAAAAAAGGTGTTATATTCATTTGGATATTCATATGTCCAAAAAAATTATAACACAACTATATACGGTACCATCTCATCCATGAAGATCATATCAAGACGATATATTTCATTTTTGTTATCATTCATCATCTTCTTCGAAATGCTAACAATCTTCACTCTAATCGAATAGTTGTTTGAGAATGTATTAAGATCGTTAAGCATGCTAACCTTTGCAACCTCCATTTGAAGACTGTACATAAAAAAAAAGAATAAGCAAAATATAAGTATTGCTAAACGTAATATGATAATACAATAAGCATGGATGTTCTTAAAAAAAATATCAAGGTTGAAATTCAAGCTTACCGATTATCCAATAAAAATTTTAACTGAATGCAGTGGCAAATGTAATTTCAAATGTAGGGAGTGTATATCTTTATATGCTGCTTTTTTAAAGTAATAAAATATTAGAAATGATATGCAAAGTAGGCAAAAAAAGAGAAAGAACGTCAATTTTAAATTACCATTTTGTATATTAAGAATTTCAATATTTCAAAATTACTGACTTGATTTCAAAGCAATTTTCATAATGACTTTTCTATATTTTATTTTAAATTTAATTAAGAAACAATAACTGTCAATTTGAAATTCACATTTTGCTTAACTCAAATGTCCAAAGCTCAAGAAATTAGCATTAATTACTAATTTGATTTGCAACAAATAGTCATTAACAATCAAATGTTTGAACCACTTTCAATAATACAATACCCAAACAATCAAGATGAGGAACTTAATAATCATCCAAGTGTATTTTGTGTTAACTTATTTATTAGTATAAAGATGAAACTGTTCAATTAATAGTACAGATCAAACCACTGAAGTGATGTGATAAATACTCTTACATATAAACCACTGTGGTGATAAACACTGTTACATATAAACAATGATGCCATTAAACCGGTTACATATAAAACACTGAGGTGATGACATCTAACAACCTAACAGACTATAAACACTGATGCGAAAAACACTGTTAAATATAAACACTTAAACACTCTTAACATCCAAGTGTATAGGAATTTTATTTTATTAAAATAAAGATGAAACAATTGTTCAATTAATAGTAGGGATCAAACCACTGAAGTGATGTGAAATACAAAACTGTTCCTAAACACTGTTACATATAAACACTGATGCCATAAAAATGGTTACATATAAAACACTGAGGTGATGACATCTAACAACCTAACAGTCTATAAAACACTGATGCGGAAAACACTGTTACATATAAACACTGTTAACATAAACAAATAAAAAGAAACATAGAATAACTAAAGTTGATGCTGAACCACTGTTATGGTTTGACACTGTTATTGGACGTCATAAATTTCAGATTTAATTTCAAAGGTAAAAGTAGTGTATATTCTTATATGCTGCTTTAATAAAATAATTAAATATTAGAACTGATATGCACTGTAGGAAAAAAAAAGAGAGAGAGAGAACGAAAAATTTAACTTACCATTTTGCATATTTTGAGTTTCAAAATTACTGATATTGTCAGTAACTAATGACTTGATATGAAAGCAAATGCGATAATGACTTTTTTAAATTTTATTTTAACTTTAATCAACATATAATAACCGTCAATTTGAAATTCAAAATTTGGTTAATCAAATGTCCAAAGCTCAAGAAATCAGCATTAATTACTAATTTGATTTGAAACAAATAGTCATCAAGAATTTTTTTTTATTTTTTAATTTAACTTTCAATTTTATCATGAAAATAATGTTGGTGGAACTCTTATGTAATTGGAATGTAAAGATTAGGTAAAATGGTAATTTGATTGTAATTCTAGTTTTCATTTGATAATTTCAATGTATCACTAATTAACAACATCAAAAATAAAAACGTGAGCACTGACTATTTTTTAGGGAAACCGCTGATGGTCAATATCAGTGAATGTCAACAATGTAAAAGTGAGCAGTGGTTATTTTTTCCGATCAGTGGATACCAACCAGTTTTCGAAACACTGATGTTCGGTCAATCAGTGGTCAACATGGAGATTGAAGAAACACAGGTTGTGTATCCGCAGTGGAATACTTGAACAATCAAATGTTTGAACCAATTTCAAGAATACTATACCCAAACAATCAAGATGAGAAGCTTAATATTCATCAAAGTTTATATGAATTTTATTAGTATAAAGATGAAACAACTGTTCAATTAATAATACAGATCAAACCACTAAATTGAAGTGATAAATAGTGTTACATATAAACACAGTCATTTAAATTACCATTTTGCATATTTTGAATTTCAAAATTACTGATATTGTCAGTAACTACTGACTTGATTTGAAAGCAAATGCCATAATGACTTTTTTAAATTTTATTTTAACTTTAATCAACATATAATAACTGTCAATTTGTAATTCAAAATTTGCTTAATCAAATGTCCAAAGCTCAAGAAATCAGTATTAATTACTGATTTGATTTGAAACAAATAGTCATCAAGAATTTATTTTTATTTTTTAATTTAACTTTAAATTTTATGATGAAAATAATGTTGGTGGAACTCTTATGTAATTGGTTGTCAACAATGTAAAAGTGAGCAGTGACTATTTTTTCCGATCAGTGGATACCAACCAGTTTTCGAAACACTGTGGTGGTCAACATGGAGATTGAAGAAACAGAGGTTGTATTTCAACAGTGGAATATTTTGAACAATCAAATGTTTGAACCAATTTCAAGAATACTATACCCAAACAATCAAGATGAGAAGCTTAATATTCATCAAAGTGTATATGAATTTTATTAGTATAAAGATGAAACAACTGTTCAATTAATAATACAGATCAAACCACTGAACTGATGTGATAAATAGTGTTACATATAAACAAAAGTACTAAACCCTGTTACATATAAACACTGATGCCATAAAAATGGTTTCATATAAAACACTGAGGTGATGACATCTAACAACCTAACAGTCTTTAAAACATTGATGCGGAAAACACTGTTATATATAAACAAAGTCTTTTAAATTACCATTTTACATATTTTGAATTTCAAAATTACTGATATTGTCAGTAACTACTGACTTGATTTGATAGCAAATGCCATAATGACTTTTTTAAATTTTATTTTAACTTTAATCAACATATAATAACCGTCAATTTGAAATACAAAATTTGCTTAATCAAATGTCAAAAGATCAAGAAATCAGCATTAAAATAGTGATTTGTTTGAAACAAATTGTCATCAAGAATTTTTTTTAATCTAACTTTAAATTTTTTGATAAGAATAAAGTTGGTGGATTTTTTCCGATCAGTGGATACCAACCAGTTTTCAAAACACTGATGTTTGGTCAATCAGTGGTCAACATGGAGATTGAAGAAACAGTGGTTGTATTTCAGCAGTGGAATATTTTGAACAATCAAATGTTTGAACCAATTTCAAGAATACTATACTCAAACAATCAAGATGAGGTGCTTAATATTCATCCAAGTGTATAGGAATTTTATTAGTACAAAGATGAAACAACTGTTCAATTAATAATAGAGATCAAAACACTGAAGTGATAGTATAAATTCTGTTACATATAAACACTATTAACATAAACAAAGATAGAATAAACACTGTTAACATAAACAAACATAGAAGATGTTTTGTTGATGAGGAACCACTGTTGTTGGAGAGTGTTTCACATTTAGTTGATCGGTGCTTGTCTGGACTTTGGTCTTGATCAGTGGTTCTTCATAATTGAACAGTGGATGATGTTCATCAAACTTTATGTACAACCATCCTTATATCCAACACTTGTTAGGCAGATCAGTGATGTGCCATATTAACTTGTTATAACCACTGTCATTGCAGGAAACTTAGCTGGGCAGTGCCTATTGGTGGAAACTTCAGTTTACCTACAAAAACTGATGAATTTAGAATAAATAACGCAAACTATTGTTAAGTCAAATAGCTGATGGAAAACTTTTTAACCACTGCTAGTAATTAAAACACCGATAGTGATTAACAAAACTACGTTTAATTGCTCAAATTGAGATGACGGGAGATCTGCAAAGGATTACAAATGAATCAATGCACCAATAAACAGTAAATCAAAACGTTAGAAATACCAAAAAAAATAAATCACACCAATTTAAGTTACCTTGGTGATGTCCTAAACTTTTGCACTGGTATCACCTATCAACACACCTGGTATAACCTTTCCCATTTCCATCTCCTCAACAACCGTCCGGCAGAGGTTGCTTCTAATCAACAAACTCTATAATCCAACAAAAAAGGTTTGGAAAGACAAAGTACAAAACATATTAAAATAAATCTGCTCGTAATCACATGATACAACAAACCAAACATACCAGAGTCACCGATTAAGAGGAGGTTGTACAAAAGCGTTCATCGAGTACGATAAGGAGATCTGTTTCTTCTTCTGAGGGAAGAAAAGGGTTCATCATGTTCAGTATGACAAAATAGATAAAACGAAATAAAATTTCTAGATAAAAACGTAGATCTTACATGATTATTCTCTTCTTCAACCACTGGACGGTACATGATTTAGGGTTTCAAACGAAGATGTATCCAATAGAAGTAACCTCTGCCGTACGTTGTTGAGGAGATGAATATGAGAAGAAGAAGAAGGATAAACATGAGAGAGGATAAATATCGATCGGAAATAGAGCAGAGCAGAGAGAGAAAGAAAGCAAGAAGCCCTAAATGAGTAAATGAAGGAGGATATAAATAGAAGAGGGCAGTGGCACTGTTGGGCGGGAAAAAGGACATTTAGGGGCTCTCTGGTGTTGACACGTGGCCCAAAAAACTTTCATTTATTATATATAATATATATATATATATATACATAGGGGACCGCTAAAATGAAAACCAACTACAGTTGTAAGAACCATGAGAACTACACCGTACGGGGCGAGTTGGACCAAAATTTTTTTTTTCGTACACGTAGATGTGTGTATTATAAACACATTTGTAAAAAAAAATTCAAAAAAAAATGTCGGGTGTGTAGTTTTAAGCACCACAAGTTTGAGTTTACGGGCACCGTAAATTTTCTTTAAAATTTACGGTACCCGTAAACACAAACTTGTGGTGCTCAAAACTACACACACGACATTTTTTTTTGAATTTTTTTACAAATGTGTTTATAATACACGCATCTACGTTTATGAAAAATATTTTGGTCCAACGCGCCCCGGATCAAAAAGTTCTCATAGTTCTTACAACTGGAGGTGGTTTTCTTTTTAGCGGTCCACTATATATATATATGGCTAAAACTAAGGTAATCCCAATAAAAAAAATACACAAAATAAAATGGTATCTTCTTTAGAGGGTGTTTAGGTGGGTTATGATCAAATACAAAGGATAAAATAAATAAGAAGTGTAAGAAGGATTCTAGTCCATTGATATTAGATTTGAAGGGTTGAGATTGGTTGTAGGGAAAAGAAGATAATAGAAGGGCATAAAAGGAATCATATATTTATGGATTTTCTCTCTCCACATGCAAGGCACATGCCAATTCCCCCATCGATTTAAAACGTCCATAACTTTTTCATAGGACATTTTTTTTCAAAAAAAAAAATCACCATAATAACGAGCGTTTTTTTATCTTTAATATGAGTACCATATTATCATATAAAAATAAAATAAAAATTTTCATTTTTACTGGGTATTTTGGCATTGTGTTAAAGTTCAGGTCATTGTGTCTTTTAACTAGGTTTTGGTGTAGAGTTTCTATACATTGTGTTATTATCAAAACCTATAACACAATGTTAATTTGAGTTCTATCCATTGCGGTTTTTATAAAAACCTATAATACAATATATGACACAATGAAGATTTTGTTATATCTGGGTTTTCTATAAATTGTGTTATTAGTTCAGGTCATTGTGTTTAATATGTTATTCATTGTGTTTTAATATATTGTCCATTGTGTTTTAATAATTTGTTCAATTTTTTTATTATCTTGTTCATTGTGTTTTAGTTTGTTATGTATTGTGTTTTTAGTTTGTTTTTCATTGTGTCTTCATCTGCTCTCCATTGTGTCTTTTATCTGCTGTCATTAATTGTGTCTTTTATCTGTTGTCATCAATTGTGTTTTTATTTAGTCTGATTCTTATTGTGTTATATGTTATCGCCATTGTGTTATACGTTATGGTCATTGTGTTTTAGTATGTTGTCCATTGTGTCTTTATAGTTGTCATTGATTGTGTTTTTATTCTAATTTACATTGTGTTTTACATCATGTCCATTGTGTAATATGTTATTCATTGTGTTTTAATATGTTGTCCATTGTGTTTTAATAATTTGTTCAATTTTTTTATTATCTTGTTCATTGTGTTTTAGTTTGTTTTTCATTGTGTCTTCATCTGCTCTCCATTGTGTCTTTTATTTGCTGTCATTAATTGTGTCTTTTATCTGTTGTCATCAATTGTGTTTTTTTATTTAGTCTGATTCTTATTGTGTTATACGTTATGTTCATTGTGTTTTAGTATGTTGTCCATTGTGTCTTTATCTGTTGTCATTGATTGTGTTTTTAATCTAATTTCCATTGTGTTTTACATCATGTCCATTGTGTAATATGTTATTCATTGTGTTTTAATATGTTGTCCATTGTGGTTTAATAATATGTTCAATTTTTTATTATCTTGTTCATTGTGTTTTAGTTTGTTAAGTATTGTGTTTTTAGTTTGTTTTTCATTGTGTCTTCATCTGCTCTCCATTGTGTCTTTTATTTGCTGTCATTAATTGTGTCTTTTATCTGTTGTCATCAATTGTGTTTTTATTTAGTCTGATTCTTATTGTGTTATACGTTATCGTCATTGTGTTATACGTTATGTTCATTGTGTTTTAGTATGTTGTCCATTGTGTCTTTATCTGTTGTCATTGATTGTGCTTTTAATCTAATTTACATTGTGTTTTACATCACGTCCATTGTGTAATATGCAACTGGGTTTTTGAATTTTTTTTGAAAAATATAACAATATGGTACTCATATTAAAGATAAAAAAACGCTCGATTTTATGGTATAATTTTTTTTTAAAACAAATGATGTATAAAAAAGTTACGGACGTTTAAAAGTTAAGGGGGTAATAGCATGTGACTTGCATGTGCATATTCTCTTTCCTCTTGTAGACAAAATTACCCTTTCCATTTAATTACTCATAGGACACTTGTCACTCTCTGGTGCCTTCTTACCCTTCTTATTTTTAAATCTTTTGTATTATAACTCAACCCTAGGGTTGAGTTTTGAAAATTAGTTATGCGTTTTGAATAATCAGAATCAGATAATTAACTGTAACAAAACGTGATGTTGAAAGATAGTGTTTGGATTTGATTATGTTGCTAGATATCTCAATAATCAGATAATCAACTATTTTATTGTTTGACAAATATATATTTAAAAAAATAAACAAGTGAAAATCCTTTTCTAAAGGCAAATAATCAATTCTTGGAAAATTGTGTTTTGTTGCAGTAGGGGGGAGCTGCTTTTGGAAAACTGCGTTTTATAACTTTCTAAACGCAAATAATCAATTTTTTTTTACCCAAACTAGGGCTGTAAACGAGCAGAGTTCGACCCAGCTCGAGCTCGGCTCGAGCTTGAATTTCAAATCGAGCTGAGATTTGAAGCTCGAGCTCGGCTCGGCTCGATCTAGCTCGAACTAACAAAGAACCGCAAAATCTAATACTTAAAAGCCATGAAAAATGAATCTTTTCATAGACTAAGGGTCATAATTGTAATTTAATTTAACCAAATGACTAAATATGCAAGTATAAATACTAGCTCACTTTATACATTATTTTACCTTCTTTTACAAGGAAGATACTTCCTTAGTTTTTGTTTTTTGAGCGACGTGGGAACAAAAAATGAAGGATGTAAACCTTATCGAGCCGGCTCACGAGTCGAGCCAGGCCAAGCTTGAGCTCGGCTCGTTTACAAACCGAGTCGAGCCGAGCTTGCTCGTTTACAACCGAGCCAATTTCGAGCTGAGTTTTTTTCGATCTTTTTTCGAGCGTGCGAGCCACGAGTTTTTTGAACACCCCTAACCCAAACACTCAAAACCAATTATTTACGATTTCAAAACTTAATAATCTAAAATTCTCCTTCAAAACTCAACCCCAAACACTCTCATAGTTTACCAATGGATTTTCGGGAACTATCGACTTCTCTACGACCACGATTTTCAGGTCCCTCACCGCACGCAGTTTATGAAGTTACATAAACTACATATACGTCCCCAAACTATGTCAATGTTACAGATTCAACTCAATTTTTATTTTTCTTTCTCTACAAGTCCACACACTACATCTGATTTTGAAATCAAACCTTAGTTTTTTAATCCGAAGTTCATGGTTTTATTGCCATTCCCACATTAATTTTATTTTATTTAGTAACTAGGTTATAGCCCCATGTATTACACGGGGTTGAATAAATAAATTTTATATACTAAATAATAAAATAATATATCTTTAAAAACCTCATTTATTGTACGGGTTGAATAAATATAATTTTATATATTAAATAATAAAAAGTTATTATATCTATAAGAATCATATTGTACGTGTTGAATAAATGTAATTTTATATACCAAATAAAAAAACTTATATCTTTAAAACCACGTGTATTACACGGGTTGAATAAATGTAATATTGTTTACCAAATAATAAAATAATACATCTTTAAAAAACCCCATTTATTACACGAGTTGAATAAATGTAATTTTAAATACCAAACAATAAAAAAATTACATCTTTAAAAATATGTTCATTACACGGTTTGAATAAATGTAATTTTCTGTACTAAATAATTAAAAATATACATCCTTAAAAAACCCCGTGTATTTTACGAATTGAATAAATCTAATTTTATATATCAAATAATAAAAAAGTTATATCTTAAAAAACCTCATGTGTTACATGGGTCGAGTAAATGTAATTTTGTATAGTGAAAATAAAAATATTTAATATATTAATACAAAGTTTGGTTTTCGTGTATTACACGGGTTGAATAAATGTAATTTTATATATTAAATAATAAAAAAGTTAGATATTTATAAAACTCATATATTGTACGGGCTAAATAAATGTAACTTTATATATTAAATAATAAAAAAAAATTATATCTTTAAAAACTTCGTGTATTACACAGATTAAATAAATGTAATTTTGTATACTAAATACTAAAAACGTCGAATCTTTAAAAAACCCGTGTATAATCGGGTTGAATAAATTTACCAAATGATAAAAAAAATTACATACTTAAAAACCCTGTATATTACACGTGTTGAATAGATCTAAAAAAGAGTTATATCTTTAAAAACCATGTGTATTACACATATTAAATAAATGTAATTTTGTATATTAAATACAAAAAACGTCGTATCTTTAAAAAAACCGTGTATAGTCGGGTTGAAAAATCTACCAAATAATAAAAAAATATCCTTAAAAATCTTGTGTATTACACGTGTTGAATAAATCTAATTTTACATAGCAAATGATAAAAAGTTATATCTTTAAAAACTTCGTGTATTACACGGGTTATATAAATGCAACTATGTATAGTAAATAATAAAAAAAGTTAAATTTTTAAAAACCCCGCGTTTTACACGAGTTGAATAAACATAATTTTGTATACCAAATAATAAAAAAGTTATATTTTTAATAAATTAGGATAACATTTAACATTAATTTATTATTTATATATTTAATATAAGATAAGTAGGAAAGAAGGGTATTGTTTTAAAAATATATTAAATTAACAATTTAGATTTTAGGATAATATTTTATTAAAGTATGATAAGATTTAATATTAATTTATTATTTATTTATTTAGATAATATAAGATAAGTATATATTTAAGGATACCTTCAATGAATGACAAGTGTCCAAAAGTTAGTTTCTTTTATTATAGTAGATAGATCAGTAATAGTTAATTATATACATGGTTTGATGAAATGTTTTAATATAAATATATATAATAGACGTTTGTGTGACGTTTTTTCAAATCTAATTGGGATCGTGCAAAACCGTCCCAAGCCAAAGAAACCGAACACGAACAAACCATTTTACGTTCATTATTGGTTCTAGAGTTTCTAAAAACCGCTTTTAGGTTATCATTTCTTGTAAGATTTGGTTGACCATAAGTAGATTGGAATTATAAATTTTTAGAACTACTTTCTTCATCTTTAATTGACTAAGACGTCCTTTTATTTTTACATTTACAAATTAGAGAACATTACTTTTAATACATATAACATTCTAAATCCTTTATTTAAGGAGGCATAAATTTTAATAATTTTAAAAACTGTATTTGAAAATTTACTTTTTCATACAACTCACCCTACCATTTTTTTTAGATCACATATGCATTCATTCATATCACGAAAATGGGCAATTACAAAGCAATGGTAGGTAGTCGGGCAACAAGTTGCGCCGTCACCCCCCTTTTGAATAGAAAAACCAATTCTACTAAATACAAAGTTTGAAACCTTTAGCGACGAAGAATTACTATTAACGACTTTTTGAACTCGATTCAAAAGTCGCACAGCGTCAGGAGCGAGACCATCAAATGTATCAAACGCAAACGGGACAAACACATGTTGATTCTCCAGGCAGGCTTTCCCATGTTTTCCCACTTTGCTCGCCTCTGCCTTAAGCACCGCTTGCCCTACGACAAAGCCCTTGTCCTTGAGCCCGAAAAGGGGGGAGACTCCAGTTAGATCTACACAAGCGTGTTTCCCCCTTCCCATCCAAACACAAGGATGTCCGCCGAGCGTAAAGTGGACCTCCCCTCTAAGGGGTCAGTCAGGAAATTTACTGGAGCCTCCTTTTTGGCAGAGATCCCGGCCCGCTTAAGAACATCACATAACACATCTCTCACCCAATCATGCCGATATTTAAACCCTGGTAGCTCTTTACAGTGGATCGCGTGCTCGCCGAAAGAATCCAAACACGCTTTGCGGCATACCGGATATGGCTCGTCAACTGGGAACAAAGGAATCATCAGTCAGTATCTAACGATAGCACGGTATTCCACAGCCGACATGTGTTGCCCCAAGCCTTCAATAGGTGCGACAGACAAAAAATCCTGAGCATGTGGGGCACGTAGACATTCAAACACAGCTCTTTGCCGAGGGGATAAAACAAACTTCTCTTCAAACCTCTTGACAATTTCGCCATATAAGGCATTCCCCAGAATTTTTGGGGATTTAGGAGGGGCGGTGTCTTTAATGTAGAAACCGCCAATATCAAGGTCGGGAAGAGAACTATGCAAAAAATCCAACGCACTCCTGTAATCGGAGTCTAAAACATCCCCACCACATTCTCGGAGTATGTGGTCTTGTAAACCCCAAGATTGGGCCCTTGAAGCCACGAAAGCATATGAAGAGGCATCCTCGGCCGTACAAATCCCTAAGCCTCCGAACCGGGTCGGGAGAGAAGCCAACCTCCACTGGAGATCTCCAAAAAAGGCACCCCCACAAACAACAATATCCTCTAATGCTCCCCGGAGGCCTTCATAAAAAACAGAGACAGCTCCCCCGACCAAAGAAGGTTGACACGTTCGAAGGCCAAACAGTAATTTAGCAACACCCATACAAGAACGAAGCAAGAGGAGCTCGCTCTGAGGGTCCCGTAGACGTTTAAGGCACCTCATCAGCTCGACTGCACAGTTCGCTCTTTTAAGAGCCATACCACTAATAAACTCTGCATCACGACTAACGGCACCCCCCAGGAGTTTCACACCCAGCACCGGCCTCCCAATCCCCCGAGGGAATAAGCCCTCCTGAACCTTTACACCATTGCAGGTTGGCCAGAAAACTTCAGTTTTCTTTATATTAAGTTGAAGCCCTAAGGAAGGACCCTCAACTCTGATGATATCTAAAGAATTAGCCACTTGGGTGGCATCTCCAATAAGTAGGGCTGTAAACGAACCGAACGAACACGAACAAGACCTTGTTCGTGTTCGTTTGTTAAAAAATATATGTGTTCGCGAACCGTTCACGAACACTTATCGAACGAGATTTTATGTTTGTGTTCGTTTGTTAAGGAAATGAACTTGTTCGTGTTCGTTTGTGTTTGTTTGTTAATTTTAGGCAGCGAACGTTGACAAACACTAATGAGCACAAACTAATGTTCATGAACACAAATGGAAACAAATGAACACAAACGAACAAAATATATAATACACTGACACTTATTAGATATTTAATTTGTCAGCATTTTGATATATTTAAAGAAAAATAAAAACTAAAAACGCTAATGAACTATCGAACACAAGCGAACACGTTACCGAACGTTCACGAACATAAACGAACGAACGCGACCTCTGTTCATGTTTGTTCATTTAACTAAACGAACGAAATTTCTTGTTCGTGTTCGTTTGTTTAATAAACGAACGAACACAAACGAACTTCCCGCCGAACGGTTCATGAACTGTTTGCCGAACGTTTGGTTCGTTTACAGCCCTACCAATAAGCGTTCCATCACCTAGGTACCAGGCGTGAAATAGAAGTTTGCAGCGATCCCTTATTCGGTGAACAAGGGGGTGTAGAACAAGGGCAAAAAGGAGGGGCCCCAAGGGGTCCCCTGCTGAACGCCAGTAGTAGACCAAATATACTCATCCCCCACATATAATCTAGCTGGTTGACCATATAAAAAATCGACCGACGTAGAAATAGAAGGACAACTTTTCCTTACCTCGTACAGTAGGGCTGTCCTATCAACCAAATTAAAAGCGTTCGAAAAATCAACAGTAAGCATAGCAAGAGACCCATCTTGGTGGTACTCATTAAGGAACATGTTCGCACTATGAAGAACGGCCTCTGCCCCACACGGCATCCCTACCCCAAACTGGAAATCGCCAAGGTATTTGGCCATCTCCTTCCCAACACCTTTCATGGCCACCTTCGAGATCACCCTCCTCCAAATCGACCCAACAGCGATAGGCCTAATCCCATTATCCGGTTTGAGAAGAGGAGCAGAAGCAACAAACTCCGCCAGACTCCTCGGGCACCTCTCCCCCAAGCACAAATTAACCATAGCTGAAGTAGCCCTAAGCAGGCTATCATCAATCACAGACCCCTCCCCACAAAAAGCATCTAAAAGATGTTGGGCCCTTAAGCCGTCTCTGCCGCACGACCCTACCATCAAATTGATATTATACATTTAATCGGTTACCAAACTATTAGATCCGTCCATTTTACAACTTTTTAGCTTGTTACAATAATGCGGAAAACATGATGGTACAATAATGAACAAAAGGTCATGGTGTATTCACATGTCATGTTTATTGAACACTATCAAGCATGAAGACTTTAGGCCCTGAAAGTTGGTACATAGTTAGCGATCGTTTGTCAGACCCATAGTGGGGCTTCATTTGGTTTTTTTTCCGTCCATAACGCCCCTTCACGCTCCTCCCTCCGCCCCCCTGCCCCCGGGGTGTTTTTCGACAAATCTGGCTTGGGTGTGGGCTTGAAAACGCCGGATACAAACTTGCTGGACCAATAAGAAATTTCCAACTCATTTATGAGAATATTATTTGTTTTATTTTTCTAAAATGATAATAATTAGGGTTGGGGCATTATACCACTACACTCATTTTAATTTCAAGCCCCATAATGCCACTTTCCTAGGCTGCCACATGTCGGATCATGCCCAAGGGAAGGGCTTGAAGTTCACCCACCACTATACATGGTCTCATATGTTTTTTTTTAAACCAACTAACTCACAACCCTTCTAATCAACTGCTTAATCAACACCTTTATCCGTTATGGGACTTGAACCCTCATCTTCGTACGTACGGGACACATTTCCATATACCTTTATACCGCTATGCTAAAATCCATTGGTGATCATTTGTCATATTAAACTACTTTGAATACCTCTAAACCAAACTACAGGACAATTTGCTCTTTTCTAACATAAAATATACACCGTTAATGAGTGTTAATACTTCAATCACTAGCTCTAACAATGCTTGGTGAAACTACATGATGGTTTACATGAAAGCATCTTCTCTTGAGCCTCTTGCTGAGCCAATATTCTCTCCAGCTCACTCGGCCTACACGGTATGACCACCGCACCTTCGTGCTCAAACCCATACTCTTCAGCCGCTCGTTCCAACAACTTTACAAACAAATCCCACTTAAGATACGACACAGGAACAACAAACCTTCTCTCTTCATATTCATCCACCGCTATAACCGCAAAGTGACCTTCTTTCACATCCTCAGGCACCCCCTCAATATTTCTAACAAAAAACCTCTTTTGCAACTTTTCCACCATCGAAGAAATCGTGTTCTTGTTCAACATATTGCACGTCGCACATATAATTTATATCTAACAACGTTAAACGTGTTACCTTATTTATACTCTTTGGAGGTACAAAGTAAATATGGCCTGCATGTGTGCACGTATACATGTGTTTCTTGTTTGTGTTAATTTTATACTTGTGGTTGTGTAAAATGGTATGTTTTGTGGTGAATATGTGAAGCAGGATTAGTGCACATGGTAGGTTTAAGTTTTGGTAAAGTTTATAGGCCGGCTAATTAATCGATAAAGGATGTATTTGTTTTGTTTTGTACCACTTGATTTATGAGGTGGGAATTGTATAACTGTTTTTGTGCTAATAACTAACCCGTGCAGATTCATAGTTTATAGTACGAGTTTTGTTACAATTTGCACGATTCGTGAGGGACAAATCGTATGATTTGTTCAGGTGTACTGAATGAAAGAGATCAGTATTCATTGAATCCCTTGTTTGCGAATCTAGAGGTGATCTTTGTGTCTTTAGACAATAAAGAAATAACATGTGTTTTATTTTAGTAGTCTAAACTTAGCCTGATTTCGAGTCCCCAAGGGACATGGTGTGATGGTTATAAGACGCCTCTCCTTTATTCATAAAGTTAAGATTTAAATCGTGCTAGATATAGATATAAAAGTATTATTTAGAAGTAAGTTAGTTTGTTGTAAGGTATTATTTAAAAGTTACTTTAGAATAAATTGTTGTTTTGAGCCCTCAAAGGCTTTCAAAAATTTTTAGAGAGTAGGGTTTCGGATGTGAGTGACAATTTGGTTTCAATTTTTTATCCGTTGATTTTGGTGTTATAGGCTCTTGAAAATTACAAACACCATTTATTTATTTAAAATGTGGATTATAGGAGTGTGTAAAAAACCAAATTAATCGACCCGTAATCGAATTAACCGAAAAACTGAACCAAATAAAAAACCGGTGGGTCGGTTAGTGGGTCGGTTAGTTGTTTTTCTGAAAACCGAAAGTTACGGGTCGATTATGGTTATCAATGCCCTTCAATGCAAGATTGTCAAGATCATGATCCTCCTACGGGTCGTTTTCGCCTCTGCGAGATCATATGATAGGATCGTAAAGTTAAATTAGTATCGAAAGATCTTACTCAAATATAAGTCTTTTTCGTATAAAATGCACTTCATGTTAAAGATTATAAGCTTTTGCAAATTCATTACAAGATATAAAGTTTAAACACAATAACAATAGTCATATTGATTTAATATATAAACTTAGGTTATTATTAAGTGATTTCATGAAACTTAATCTCGTAACAACTGTGCAACTACATTTTCTTCTGGGTGAGTCAGAACATCTTCGACATCCATTGCATTGCGATAACCCAACTCTTTGATCAAATTCTGGAGTTCTTGAGTGCTTTCACCACCTTTATCTGAGTTCTCAAAAGTCATGTCATCTGTTGATCGAAGTTTACAATGACGAAAGCAGTTCACAATTGTATTTGCACGAACATCCATAGTCCATGCTGAAATTGCAAGATTCATTGCATCTAATACATTTATTCATTGCATATATAAATTAATAATTATTAATTTATCGATTAATTAATAACTCTTTTAATTAATAAATTTTGGTGGTCCCAAGTGTATTATTTTATAGAGTTTCTACTGTATTTAGAAATCATCTTACCGTCAATGGTTCAAGTTTCAATTAAGTTATAGTTCGTTTTAACTGGTATCTTTCTAGATTTGTTTGCCATGGAAGATCATACATTTTTGGAGTTCTAAAGTGTAATCTCTATTTGATCATAATCCAATCAACTTTTGAACCTGGCAAATCACTATATTTGACTTTAAAAGTCAATGTGCATCCTCATGAAGTATGTGTTATGATGGTTATAGTGATAATTTATGATTGTTTTAAGCTCATTCATGATATTGTTAATTTGGTTTTGAGCTCTGTAAAGATTGAGTTGGATTCATTGAATTTGATAAATACGAGGCACATTTTTATTTTATTTTTTTTTAACGGCAAATTAGGATCACTGACAGACCACTGGAGTATAATCGTGCCACCAGCAGAACCACCAGATTAGGGGTGTTCAGAATTCGTTTCGAATTCGAAAAATTCGAAATTCGTTTAAATTCGATTCGATTATCAAAAATTCGTTTCGATTATAAGAATTCGAATTCGAATTCGATTCAATTCGAGTCAAGTAAATCGAATACGAATTTATAATTTCAAATTCGATTCGATTCGAATAAAAATTATATATTTTTATTTATTATTTTTATATATAATACATATATAACTTTTATTAGGCTATACTATAAATTATTTTCAAAATTTATTCCAAGTATTAAAATTACCCATTACCAAACCCTCTACATGGATCATTAATAAAACCTAACTAACAAATATATCAATAGATTTATAACCCTAAAAATATTATCTTGTAATGTGAAGTGGTTATTCCCGACTTCTCGTTTTGAATTTTAGACTTATAGTACTTTATTTGGAACTTTTTAATGTGATATCGTGCTTTATGGCTGCTTTAAAATTTATATTTCATTTTGATAGTTATTTACATGTTTTTAAAGAATCTAAATCAAATCGAATTTATTCGAATGCGATTCGAATTTTTAATCGAATACGAATCGAATACGAATTGGGTTTTTTATTCGAATACGAATTCGAATCGAATTCGATAAGTTTTAATCGAATTCGAATCGAATACGAATTCAATAAAAAATAAAAATTATTCGAATAATTCGAAAATTCGATATTCGATTCGATGAACACCCCTACACCAGATCATATCCATCTCCACTAGGCTATAATGCCTATACACCAATTCAGGAGGAAACCCAATAAATCTGGAAAACCCACTTTGTGAGAATCAAACCCAGTACCTAATGGTCCCAAAGCTTTATCTCAACCCTGAGATACCCCTTAATTTTAAATTAGAGTTTATACACAT
Source organism: Helianthus tuberosus (assembly GCA_030545235.1). Lineage (NCBI taxonomy): Eukaryota > Viridiplantae > Streptophyta > Magnoliopsida > Asterales > Asteraceae > Helianthus > Helianthus tuberosus. The sequence goes on from CM060393.1 coordinate 34,082,025, forward strand.
AAATCCATATACATCAACATCATATGATCGTCTAGTTTTTTTTCTTGATCTCTGTTGTGTTTATTGTTCTAGAAGATTTATCAATACAAGTATTGTGGGGTGGGAGAATATGGTTATTAAAATGTGATGATGAGTTCGTTTGTGATTTACGCTCATATTCAATCCAGTAACAATGGTAGGTATTATTTGGATTGCCAACAAAATAATTAATTTTAATATGAAAAATAGCTCAATTTTTAGAATTCCCTTTAAGCATGAAAAAATGTTAAACCATTAACCAACCTTGGTCTAACTATAGTTCAACTTTTTGCACGAGTTTTTTCTAAAGAGATAATCACTAAAATAGCCGATTTACTTATAAATTTCCAAAAATGAAAAAATGTTAAACCATTAACACCTAAATAATCGACAAAGTTTCGGACAAATTAAGCTAACGCCTAAATAATTAAAACTTATAAATTGGTATTTAATAAAGAAAACATCCAGTTTTAAATCTTAAAGCTTTTATTTAAAAATTACAAAAGAAATGAGGGTTATTGGATTTTATCACCCCAAACTATTGGCTATTGGCCGCTGTCACCCTCAACTATCACTTTGACGTCCGTCGCCCTCAACTTAACATTTAGTGTGTTCTGTCACCACATCGTTAACTAATCACTCACTTTAGATCCCGTAAGTTAGTGATCAGTTAACGACTTGGTGACAGAACACACTAAGTGTTAAGTTGGGGGTGGCGATCGTCAAAGTGATAGTTGGGGGTGGAAGTGGTCAATAGCCAATAGTTAGGGGTGATAAAATCCAATAACCCTAAGAAAAGAAGTTTTATATAATTTATAAATTGCATTAAACACCTTCAATGCAAGTTAATTCGTCATTTAATTCTCAGTCAAAGCCTTTGACTTCGACAATTTCAATTGCTGAACTGTAACTGCACTGTCATTAAATGCTCGAAGCTTCTGCGTGCGCGCGCCCTTGCGCGCGCAGGTCTGCACGCTCATGCATGCATGCTTCATTTTGTCTCACTACCACGCGCGCGTGCGCCACGTCACCTGTGAGCCTATACGAGCATGCCACACAGTCGCGTCGTTTTGGCTCACTCTGGTGCGCCGCGCACGTCAAATCAGGGCCCATGCTCCATGCGCGCAACCGCGCGCCTTCATGCCACGTATACTCACGCGCGGACGTGCTAGATTGCCACGTCACGCGCCACTGCGCGTGGACCCACCTGGGTCATGCGCCTGAATGCCACGTCACCAACCACCTGGTCTTTGCAGCCCCTGTGCTCCGGCACGCGCACATGGTCAAAAATACAAAGGCGGCTCTCAAGCGGCTCGCGACGATGCACAAAGTGCGCCATCAAAGCGCCTCATCCCCCATGCCACGCGCGCGCGCGTCTGCGAGTGCAAGTGCGAGTTAGGGTGCTCCGCACCCTTCGCGAGTACACTTAGTGTGTGCTTCCATGAAACAATAAGGATGGAGAGTTCCCACTTAAATACCCATTTAAGTTTCATCTCTCCTCCTATGTGGGACAAGGTGCCACTTTCCCTTTTGTTTCAGCATTCAATGTTTCAAACACCAAACTTTGAGCATCGATATCTCATTCATCTTAGCTCCGTTTTGGACGTGGTTTAGTTTGTTACGAAGCTCTTCCAACATAAAACGCAAACCCACAAATAAATATATAAAGAAACCTCTGTTTCTTATATTTATTTTTAGTCCAAAATAGGAAAAAAATCATTTTCCTATATTTATGAAAAATGCTATTTTCACCGAATTTCTAACAATCCCCCACATGAATGGAAATCAATATTTCCTTACACGTTTCAACGATATACTTCGACAGTTGAGTATTGTAAGATAGGTAGGTTGTTACCTTTGAACCTTCTTTTGTGAAGCATACTTAGCTTACTAGCGGTTTGTAGACGCGATGTCCTTGAACATGCCCCCATTTGTGTAAGCGACAATACACTTCACACAATACTCTCCCTGGTCTGGCCAACCCCTCATTGTCGTGTCCTATTATGGTCCTGGAACACTAGCCTGGTTCTGCGAGAGCTCTAGGATTGCGCACCCAACAAAGCCATTCGAGGCGACCCTACTTCTCTCTCACATAGGTGATTCCCATGAATCATTAAAAGCATCATGGTTATTTGATTTCCCGAAATCGTTAACCTTAATATGCTTAGCCTCAGTTCAATGTCACTGATTGGAATGGATTAGGAAGTATATAACTCCCTTTTATTTGGTTTGGGGTACTCCCCCACAGTGACTCCGTTTTGGTAATATGATTAAGTTGTCCTATTGAACTTAGATCTTGGGATCTCCAGTCAACTAAGTTAGGTTTCCCTCATATTCCCATTTATCACGGGCTTTAGTCCCATTCCTCTTGACGACGTTTCAACTAAATCTCTGCTTAAGCCTTTTGTAAAAGGGTCCGCAATGTTATCCTTTGATCTCACATAATCAATTGTGATAACACCCGTTAAGAGTAGTTTTCGTACCATGTTATGTCTACGTTGCATGTGCCTTGATTTGCCATTGTACATCAAGCTTTGAGCTCTACCAATCGCTGATTGGCTATCACAATGTATACATATGGCTGGCAAAGGCTTTGGCCATCTTGGAATATATTCCACGAATTGACGTAGCCATTCCGCCTCCTCTCCTGACTTATCCAAAGCGATAAATTCGGATTCCATTGTGGATCTAGCTTTGACAGTTTTCTTGGAAGACTTCCAAGCAATAGCTGCTCCTCCAAGTGTAAACACGTAACCACTTGTTGATTTGGAGTCTTTATTATCCGATATCCAGTTTGCATCAGTGTATCCTTCGATCACTGCTGGTTGTCGGTTATAATGCAGTCCATAATCTCTCGTGTATCTTATGTATCTAAGCACCCTCGTGATAACTTTCCAATGATCCGCGCACGGATTACTGGTGTATCTACTTAGCCTACTCACCGCGTGATGTATTGCAAAATACATCTCTTATTCGTGTAAAGTTTGTATAATTTTCCTTTATTTTTAGTTCTATTTTATTTAGAATTGCGTACTTTGATGAAATCTTGTGTTTCCAGGTCATTTGTGCTAAAAACGTTGAAAAACCGAAGTGTTAAAGGCTGGGAAACAAGTTGAAAATGAGTTAGAACTATTTCTGGGATTTTGGGATGTTGAAGCTGGAAAAAGGACGCAAGAGTATGTGAAAATTGAGCCTTCGCGTCGCGCCACCATGATCAGGCTTCACCGTCGCGCCGAGCCATGATTAAAATAATAATTTCTGGGTTTTTAAGCTGTCGCGCTACGCGACCATGAAGATACAAGCCCGTCGCGCGACGCGACGGGGTATTTGGACGGCTTTTCTTCTTTAATGATTAGGGTTACGTATATAAACTCAAGAAATCAATATCTAAACCCTAGTTACGAATTGGAGACATTGAAGGCGACTTGGAGAGCATTCGTTGAGCAATTTCGAAGGTTTTGAAGCATAGGAATCAGTGGTATGAGTTCGGGACGAAGGATTGAGGACTTTGCTCGGGTTTTCCAATTCCTTGTTTGTGTATTTTTCTTTCGAAACTCGTTGTCATGAATTCTTACTTGAACATCTTTGATTTGTTTTCTTTGTTTAACATGCTTGGCTAAACTTTTAAGCCGCGTAGACTATGATGAATGGATTGATATAAAGTATTAATCTTTTTTCGTTAATTGCATGTTTTCTATGGGTTAATTGTGTTTAGTAAAAAGTTTAGTTGATTAATTTGATGTGCATGCGTACTTTAATTTGGTTTCTTATTATCAATTGCTTCGTGTGAGTCTTGGTGGTTGTCTGCTACGGAATAGGTTCATGCTAGATCTTAGACTGTGTGTCTTTGACTTTAGGGAGAATTGGCCAATAAACCCTAGAAGTAATTGTTAGTGATTTGCTAGATTTTAGTATTCTACTAGTCCTAATAGCTGGAAGGTGCAGGGCTATTGATAGGTCTTACCCGACGAATTGCTTTAGATAGTCTTTGGAAAAAGTCGTGCCTTAGTTGCCCCGTCGTTTTATTAGTCTATCAAGTCAAGTTAAGAAGCTTAAACTACCCTAGATCTATAATTGGAAAAGAGTAGGTCAACATTATGGTACTTACACAATAATTAGACAACTGGAAGGAAGTCTAATAACCGGTAGGATTAACGGCCTAGGTAGCGCCATAAGTTTCACCTCGAGAAGGGTTGAGGGGCTTAGTTGGTGTGTTAATAGGTTTAGTATCATAAGATCCCGGTTTCATAAATCATGCGGTTAACTTAATCGGTAAATTCTTAAAATCAATCCAGGATTCTAGTCTAGGTGGTTCTCATCATCATATAAGAAAAGTCTTTGCCTTATTTCGTATTAGTCTGGTCTTAGTTTAATATTTAGTTTAAATAGATTTCCTTAGATTTTCAGTAACCCCCCCCTCCCCAAAACAATTAAACAGTTTTAGTCGTGTCTGTCAGCGTCTGTTACAGTCTAGTTAACGTGACTAATAGAGTCTCGTGGTTTGATATCCAGACTTCCTTAGGTCATACTGCAGTGATCAGTACACTTGCCGATTGTGTGGTTTAGGTCGAGTCTAGATTTAAAGCTTTTTAGTGTCTAGCTTAGAGAGTCTAAAGTAGTTAATTTTTATAGTCTGTTTAGCACACATCAAGTTTTTGGCGCCGTTGCCGGGGACTCTTGGCAATCGTGTTCATTAGCTTTGATAGACTTTATTGACATATACGTGCTACGTGTTTTGTTTTGTTTTGAGTCTTTTATTTTTATTTTTATTTTTAGTTTGAGTCTTAGTGATTAGTGTTTGCTTTTCTCATATCTAGGTTTTTGCTTGTAGTGGATGCCACATCTGCGCTCGCACGGACCGCCGAAGCCGCCAGTCACAGAGTCATCATCTTGATTGGGCCAAGGCCCGCAGTGTTTGCTTATGATGTGATAGGTTGATTTTAGTAGCCGCTTTTGTTCGCGTGTCCGAGATTAGGAGTTGTTTGCTGAGCGTGTTTCGAATTGGAGGGCTTATGTGGAAACGATTGGCACTTTGACAGTCTCACATATTCAGCTAAGTTGTTTCCCATGTATTCTTTTGTATTTATTTATTTATTTCGTTTTTAGTTTTCAGTTTTTATGTTTTTAGGTAGTTTGTTGAATTGTATGTCCGTTCTTGCATTTGGGACAATGCAATCTTTAAGTGTGGGGATGAGATACATGTAAATAATCGAGTCATAAATATGAAAAATACAAAAAAATTTAAAAATTTAAAAAATCCAAAAGAATTGAAAAAATCAGAAAATGTCATTCGAATAAAGAAGTTTGCAAATAAAAAGCGGAAAATGATAGAAAATATGAGTTTTTATTCGGGTTAAAATAATAATAATAATATGAGATTAAATAAATCGAGCTTGTGTCTAGTTAGGGATATGTGGATAGGCCCAGGTTTGGTTTGGTTTTAAGTCCCTTTGAGTTAATATACCTTAATTGTCGGTCTACTAGTGGGTTTTCGCCTGGGAAATATGGGAAATTGAAACCGCCAATAAAAGTATAAGGAACACCGTTATAAGTTAAAACCGTTAGAATTTTTTATCAAAGAAAAAAAAGATAGAAATATAGAAAAAATGAGCTAGAAACTGAATGAAAGTAGTGCAGTTCTATGTAGTCTGGGTTGGGGATAGTGACTCTACTACCGGATTACCTCTAGGATGTGTGAAATCGAACTTGCAAAGAAAATAAAAAGTATCGAAGCCTAAGTAATCTGAGTTGGGGATAGCGACTCTACAGCCGGAATGCCTCTTGGTTAGGGAAAGCAATGTCTACGCTCATTAAAAGAAAAAAAAAAGAAAAGTGATGAAAAAAATGGAAAAAGAAAAAAAAAATTGATTGTAAATTCTCTTGGTTTTGATATAAGACGGTTGGGAATTGGTCAAGTGATCGTTCCTTTGGTTCTATAAGCTTGAGGCGGGATTAGGTAGACCGTAGATTTTAGCGTGAGACCCTAGGTAGATTGACCGCACTTAAACTAAATTGACATGATAAGGGCTTAAGACCGGATTTGGGTTTAAGGGGACAAATATATTCGCAATCGCGGCTAATGCACGTTTTGGTTTAAAAAAAATATAAATAACTTTTGAACCGAGTAATTACTCATCTCTGATTCCGTTGCATAATTCTTTTTCGAGGACGAAAAAAGAGCAAGTGTTGGGATATTTGATGTATTGCAAAATACATCTCTTATTCGTGTAAAGTTTGTATAATTTTCCTATATTTTTAGTTCCATTTTATTTAGAATTGCGTACTCTGATGAAATCTTGTGTTTCCAGGTCATTTGTGCTAAAAACGTTAAAAAACCGAAGTGTTAAAGGCTGGGAAACAAGTTGAAAAGGAATTAGAATTATTTCTAGGATTTTGGGAAGTTGAAGCTGGAAAAAGGACGCAATAGTCTGTGAAAATTGAGCCTTCGCGTCGCGCCACCATGATCAGGCTTCACTGTCGAGCCCCGCCATGATTAAAATAATAATTTCTTGTTTTTTAAGTTGTCGCGCTACGCGACCATGAAGATACAAGCCCGTCGCGCGACGCGACGGGGTATTTGGATGACTTTTCTTCGTTAATGATTAGGGTTACATATATAAACTCAAGAAATCAATATCTAAACCCTAGTTATGAATTGGAGACATTGAAGGCGACTTGGAGAGCATTCGTTGAGCAATTTCGAAGGTTTTGAAGCATAGGAATCAGTGGTACGAGTTCGGGACGAAGGATTGAAGACTTGCTCGGGTTTTCCAATTCCTTGTTTGTCTATTTTTCTTTCAAAACTCGTTGTCATGAATTCTTACTTGAACATCTTTGATTTGTTTTCTTTGTTTAACATGCTTGGCTAAACTTTTAAGCCGCCTAGACTATGATGAAAGGATTGATATAAAGTTTTAACCTTTTTCGTTAATTGCATGTTTTCCATGGGTTAATTGTGTTTAGTAAAAAGTTTAGTTGATTAATTTGATGTGCATACGTACTTTAATTTGGTTTCTTATTATCAATTGCTTCGTGTGAATCTTGGTGGTTGTCTGCTACGGAATAGGTTCATGCTAGATCTTAGACTGTGTGTCTTTGACCTTTAGGGAGAATTGACCAATAAACCCTTGAAGTAATTGTTAGTGATTTGCTAGATTTTAGTATTCTACTAGTCCTAATAGCTAGAAGGTGCAGAGCTATTGATAGGTCTTACCCGGCGAATTGCTTTAGAAAGTCTTTGGAAAAATTCGTGCCTTAGTTGCCCCGTCGGTTTATTAGTTTATCAAGTCAAGTTAAGAAGCTTAAACTACCCTAGATCTATAATTGGAAAAGAGTAGGGCAACATTAGGGTACTTACACAATAATTAGACAACTGGAAGGAAGTCTAATAACCGGTAGGATTAACGGCCTAGGTAGCGCCATAAGTTTCACCTCGAGAAGGGTTGAGGGGCTTAGTTGGTATCTTAATAGGTTTAGTATCACAAGATCCCGGTTCCATAAATCATGCAGTTAACTTAATCGGTAAATTCTTAAAATCAATCTAGGATTCTAGTCTATGTGGTTCTCATCATCATATAAGAAAAGTCTTTGCCTTATTTCGTATTAGTCTAGTCTTAGTTTAATATTTAGTTTAAATAGATTTCCTTAGATTTTCGGTAACCCCCCCCCCCCCAAACAATTAAACAGTTTTAGTCGTGTCTGTCAACGTCTGTTAGAATCTAGTTAACGTGATTAATAGATTCTCGTGGTTCGATATCCGGACTTCCTTAGGTCATACTACAGTGATCGGTACACTTGTCGATTGTGTGGTTTAGGTCGAGTCTAGATTTAAAGCTTTTTAGTGTCTAGCTTAGAGAGTCTAAAGTAGTTAATTTTTATAGTCAGCTTAGCACACATCACCGATTATGCCAAGTCGGGTCTAGTACATGTCATTAGATACATTAGACTGCCAATAATTCTTGAGTACTCTAACTGAGCAACTTCCTCTCCTTTATTTTTCTTGAGATGTTGGGAGGTATCCACTAGAGTTCGAGCTACACTCGTATCTCCCGAGTTGAATTTTTCAAGAATTTTATCTACATAGTGAGATTGACTTAACACAAGACCATCTTGGGTTCTTATGATCTTTACTCCAAGAATCACATCCGCTAAACCCATGTCTTTCATATCAAATCTCGCTTTCAACATGTTTTTAGTAGCCTTGATAATTTTATCATTACTCCCAATGATAAGCATATCGTCTACGTAAAGACATAAGATTACATAACCTTCATTTGTGTCTTTGAAATAAACACATTTGTCGCACTCATTTATTTTGAAACCATTGTTAATCATGACATGATCAAACTCTTGGTGCCATTGTTTTGGTGCTTACTTCAAGCCATACAAAGACTTGACGAGTTTACACACTTTACCTTCTTGTCCTGGGGCGGAGAAACCTTCGGGTTGCTCCATGTAAATCTCTTCTTCTAAATCGCCATTTAGAAATGAGGTTTTAACATCCATTTGGTGAACTTCCAAATTTTTTAAAGCCGCTATAGCAAGAGCCAATCTAATCGAGGTTATGCGCGTCACAGGCGAGTAGGTATCAAAGTAATCTAGACCTTCCTTTTGTCTAAATCCTTTAATCACCAACCTACCCTTGTATTTATCAATACTTCCATTGGTTTTCATCTTCCTTTTGAATATCCAACGATATCCAAGTGGTTTGCAACCAGGTGGAAGATCTACTAACTCCCAAGTATGATTTTGCAATATAGAATCGATTTCGTTCTTTATTGCTTCTTTCCATTGAAGTCCTTCCGAAGAGGAAACCGCTTCGTGATATGTATTGGGCTCGCCCTCAACCATATAGCAAACAAAGTCAGAACCGAAGAATTTTTCAACCCTTGGCCTTTTGCTTCGCCTACGATCACCATCGTTAACCTCATGTCGTTCATGTGTCTTATCATGAACTACCTCATCAACTGGTGTAGATGAGCTTTCACCTACTTCAAAATTGGGTGTTGATGACGTTGCATGTGTTTGTCCTCTCAAAGGAAACACATTCTCAAAGTACAAAACAACGTTAGGATTCACCTCCATGATCGTGTGTTCGTGTACATCTGGATTCTTGGTCTCATGCACAAGGGAAAGCGATGTGCACTACTTTGATGCACATACCCAATGAATATGCAATCAATAGTTTTGGGTCCTATCCTAAGAGCCTTAGGAGGTGGTACAGTCACCTTTGCTAGGCACCCTGATGTGTGCAAAATGCAACATATAAATTACATCAATTGTGGCATAAAACTAATCCTTTTTTAGTACTAATGTTGGAAAAAGTGTGTTTTTGTCTTCCTTTTGTATTTTCAGGATTAAATGAGCTCAAATTAACAAAAGAAGCAAAAAGGCAGCTAAATCTAACATAAATACAAGAAAAGGAACAAACGTGGCATGCCCGACCTCCCCGAAAGCATCTTCCCAAGCAAAACAAGAGAACAGAAGGCTGAACACGCCCCGTGCTCAGTGAACACGGGGGCGTGCCCAAGTGTCAGCATAAAAGACAAAGCTGTAGAAGCTTCCATTGCCCACCACGGGTCCGTGCTCAGCGGACATGGGGCCATGGTCAACTATAAGATTCGTAGAATCCAGACAAATCTTGATAGTACAGATATGCTTCTGCACACGGGGTCGTGCCCAGCGGACACAGGGTCGTGGTCAACTAATACAAACAAGAGCAATTAATGAAGAGAGAGAAGGATGTGGACACGGGGCCGTGCCCGAGCTTCTGTTCAGCCTATAAATAGGAGTGCTTGGCTCAATCTCAAACCATCCCTTGGCACACCACCTCTCTCACACTTCACCCACCACCCACCACCACCATAGCACCATCATCCACCACCATCATCCATTGTCCATCATAGAGTGTGTGAGTCGTCTTGGGATCCAAGATTGATCGTAAGAGTTCTTGACAATCAAGGCCCTGTTTTCCTAAGTCTCTTACATCACTTGGTGAAGACAAAGTGTCTAGTGTAATACTTTTTATTTTTAATCTTTTCGCACTTTTTATTTGGTTACGTATTAATGACTTTAATAACTAGTTTCTTATGTTGAAGGTGATTCTTCCTTATCGTTTGTCCGTGGTGTCTTGGCATTATTTTACTGTCTATATAAAACAAAAGATTTTCACCATTCATATCTCCACGGTCTATATGGAGGTATGTTGGCTACCTGGTCGGGGGTTAAGGGAACAGTTTGGTAAGAGTCTTGCCATTGTTCAGTGTATAGATTCTGCAAAGGACCTGGGTCAAATTTAGTAGGACCTCCTTCAATACTTAACGGTATTGGATGGCAGGGGTCCAAACTCTTTGATCCCCTCATAAGTTAAACTACTATTAATACTTTAACCCGGCTACTAAGGACTGTATCCCTGCTGACTCAGACTACTTAGCCGAGGGTAACGTCACCTTCAAAAGAGGGGCCTACCATAATATGCATTAATAACTTAATTAATTATCTTTCAATAATCCGACCCTTTAGGATTGTATCATTGCTGACTAAAACTACTGGGTTGAGGGTAACGTCACCTTCAAAAGAGGGGCCTACTACAATAACTAAGATAATCTCTTAAAAAGTGCAAAAGTGCGGAAATAATCAAAGGTTACACTAAACACAAGTCGGAGCCAAGTGATTCATCTTGTCTATATGTTTTTACTTTTATTTTATTTTCAACATTTTAGTTAGTTTTTATTTTCTTAGTTTAAAACATTTTTCTAAACTTTTGATTTGATTAGACGTTGAGGATAAACCGGTACTAAAAACTCTTGTGCCCTTGGACGACCTCGGTATCTTACCAACACTATACTACGCTCACGATGGGTGCACTTGCCCATATATGTGTTTAGTGTTAGTAAATATCGTGTTTTATAAATTTAAAACTTGGCTAAAAAGTGTTAAAAAGGGCTTAACATATACATTAAAAACTAATAACACTCATGCACATCAAGTTTTTGGCGCCGTTGCCGGGGACACAAGGATTTTAAGAAAGTTAGGAATCAACGGCCTAATCAATTTTTTTATTTTTCTATTTTTTTAGTATTTTTTTTTCTTAATTTTCCAGCTTCTGCAGAACTCAGCACGGGCCGTGCCCGCTGAACACGCCCCGTGCCCAATCATTGGAACTGGCGATCTTGTTTTAAGTCAGACAGTAAGCTGAACACGGGGCCGTGCCCACTCAACACGCCCCGTGCCCAAGATTCAGTTACTGAAAACAGAACCGTGAGATCCCGACGGTTGGTAATTTCTGACACAAACATGAGTGATACTGATTTTTTTTACTTTCGGCACTCTTATGGTGCGTGGTGTCAAATATGTGGTGGTTCCCATAAGGAATTAAAATGCTATTTTCTTAATTATAAGCCCCACTATATAGACCCATCGTTTCCTTATATCCTTAAGAGGGGCGAAAGTAAAAATAATCCTTATCTCTACCTCGAATGCTCTCAACCGGATTTTCTAGGAGAAATGCTTCTTGATGAACTATTTCAATTAGAAGATTTAATTCTTAATTGGTTAAAAGAACTTAGGATAGATTTCAATAATTTATCTCAAAACGATAACCAAGAAGAAGTGTTGGGATCGCATTCAAACAACTTCGTTGTTCCCGACGATACTTCTAACTCCAGTGAGGACTTGAGCGATAGTCGTCCCTGTGCCGATTGTGCCGTGAAGGGCTCCCCATTGACTTCGTTCGATGCATACATAGACTTGAGCGATTCGGCATACACCTTCTTTAACGAGAGCCCGGGAAAGGGTTGGACTTGTCCACCTACATATAGCATAGGAATCACCCTCACCGACAACCTCTTGCATTCTCGTCTTAATCTAGAGCAATTAAGGTATCTTAGGCACTTTGGGGTTGTTCCATCTAGTAAGGAACCGCCCGATCCGGAAAAGTTCCTTAAATATAGACAAACTTCATAAACAGCCCTTCGACACGGGGCCGTGCCCAGGTCAACACGCCCCCGTGTCCACCAAAAGATTCCCTTCTGACTTTTTGTCAGAATACTGACAAAACGTGTCAGGATCTTGCCTGCACACGGAGCCGTGTCCAGCATGCTGTCGTTTTCTATAAATGCAGCCAAGAATCCTGCACATTTGGACCATCCAGGGACAGAGATTTGGGGAATATTCTCACATACCATCCTAGGTATTTTCTAAAAGAAGTTTCTCAACACCCTTCTTGTCCTTTCCTCTTTTATCCACTTCCATCTTCTTCAATTTTCCTTCATGCTTCCATTAAAACTTGAAATCTCCATAATTTCAAGCTTTAGTGAGATGTTTGTTAGATTTTTATTCATGGGATCTTGTCAAAAATAAGTTCTACAACAATGTTTTAAGTTGTTTCTGCTTAAAAACCTTTTAAACATCATAAAAACAAATTAAAACTCCCAGATCCCTTGTCCTAAAAATCTGCAAACATTTGAACACGGGCCGTGTTCGTTGAACACGGGGCCGTGTCCGAAGTACTGATTTCATAAAGTTGAACTCTTCTCGGTTTGTTTTCTCAGAATGGCAAGCAGAACTAGCGGGACATCTTCATCACACTCGAGAAACAACCGACAAGGGAGAAGGTCATCAACGGTTGAAGATTCTCTTGTAAACTATGTTTACGCCTTAAGAGAGGCCCTTGATGAAATGACAGGGGTGGAAGAGGCATTGGCTGACCGTATTAATCATTTGACGGTGGGACTAGAAGGATGTCTTCGAGAGGTCATCCTTTTGCACCAAAGGTTGAACATTCTCGCTTCTCCTCCTTTGGTACCAATCATTACCCAAAGGGCATGGCATGTGGTTCCTGAAGTCATCATACCGGCCGAGTGGTACGCCATGCATCCGGAGCCCCCTCGGGAAGTGCTACAAGGGGTTCCGGTTGGTGTCGCTCCTCCTCCACAAGATGTTGAAGAGAATAACGTTGCCTTCTTCCTCCCAAGAGAGATAGAAGAATGGCTTTAACGCCCCTCGGCTCGGAGTTCTACAAGACTTTTAGATACCGGAAGACTATTTCCAGAATTTTGGTTCTTATTGTAGAAGTAGAACTCCTTAGGATGATTTTACGTATCACTGGACCTATCCAATTTAGGACCATTAACTTTTATTTTATGCTTCGTTTTCCATTTTCTAGGACTATTATGTAATTCTCTCTATGACTTAATGAATGATGGTTTTAGTTAAACTGGTGTTTGGATGGTGTTGAAACAAATAAAACACACTCAGGAGGGCAAAGAATGCAAGGGAAACTTGGACCAGCAACCCATGCAGGAAAACAGGGCCATCCGACGAAAATTTTCTTCATTACAGCAAGTTCAGCACGGGCCGTGTCCGTCCAACACGGCCCCGTGCTGCACAGTCTGCAGAAATGACCCAGTTCAGGTAAACTGGACACGGGCCGTGTTCACCCAACACGCCCCCGTGTCCAGGCTTCTGATTCTTTTGTTTAATTTTTGTTACTGGCACCTGAACACGGGGCCGTGCCCGGACAACACGGGGCCGTGTCCAGCGCCCAATAACACAAATTTTTGCTTTTTCACACCTTTTTACATATTCAATCAACCTAAAAACTTATTTTTGGGACACATTGAGGACAATGTGTAATTTAAGTGTGGGGGGATGCTAAAACCTTGAATCTTGCAAGTCCTAATTACAAGCCTTAGACAAAACTCTATTGGAACCGCTAATCACCCCAAATTTTTTCAAAACTTTTCATTTTTTTTACTTGTCTAGGTTTAATTTGGGAATTTCAAAATTCTAAAAAGGTTATATTTTTACAAATTTACAACCGATAGCGTCATGATAAAAAGAACCAACATAAGAAAATTATGAAAAGGCATGACAAGCTTAGTTAAAATTTAATTATATATACTTGATCACACAAAAACCCATTCCCACAAAAGTGAGTTTTGAACCTTTATTGAGCATACAAATACATATATTTAAATTAAATGTTCATTTTTCGTTTCTTGTGTGAATACCCGCTTGGTTCTTACAGCTCTAGAACTTGCCACGACGATACATTCCCGGTCCTTACCAACTTAAACCCGAGTAAGTAAATGATGGAGGCATTAGGACTAACCCTATTTTTTCTACACCATTATTTTTTTTTATTTTTTTTACCACCTACCCAAAAATCCCCCCAGTTAACCCCTTTGATCCTAAACCTTTTCATTTCTTAACCCAAACCAAACACCCTTTCACCCACCAAAACCTTTTTATTTTTAACCCTTTATTTTAGTAACAAACTCGGTTTTTCGTATGACTTTGAAAAAAAAAAATATATGTTGATGATGAAGCAAAAGAAATAAAAACAAGCAAGTTCATCAAAAATAACTTTGTTTGAATTATGGCTTCATCAAAATAAAAACTGCAAAAATAGAAAAGTCTTACGAAAACCGATGCTTTTTACGCTTTTCGCCCTTTCTACTAACCACTAACCCAACCACCTACCTTTAACCCAAGTCTAACCCTTCACCCAAAAAGTCCTCTTGATATTTACAAAGGTATATAGTTAAAAAGGAGGAGGATTGATTGCTTGGCAAGCCTATGGTAGGAGTAAGTTCCATGCCGCTCTCGAGTGATTCACTAAAATACATCTTCGGCCGAGTGTTGAGTGATCCCCCGTGAGGTACGTGAACTTGTATATAAATAGAATTTTAAAGTGGCATGTTATGCCCTAATAAGTAATTTATCTTATGAAAAGTTTTAAATAGATCATGAAGAATATGATTGTAAATAAATAAAAATAAAACTTAATAAAGAATCTTGGAAATCCCGACACTCTATGACAAGCCCAAAAACCTTCTCTTCTACCCATTCCATTTGGGAGTGTGAAGCCACATTATAAAGAGTTTTGCTTGAGGACAAGCAAAGATTCAAGTGTGGGGGTATTTGATGTGTGCAAAATGCAACATATAAATTACATCAATTGTGGCATAAAACTAACCCTTTTTTAGTACTAATGTTGGAAAAAGTGTGTTTTTGTCTTCCTTTTGTATTTTCAGGATTAAATGAGCTCAAATTAACAAAAAAGAAAAAAGGCAGCTAAATCTAACATAAATACAAGAAAAGGAACAAACGTGGCATGCCCGACCTCCCCGAAAGCATCTTCCCAAGCAAAACAAGAGAACAGAAGGCTGAACACGCCCCGAGCTCAGTGAACACGGGGGCGTGCCCAAGTGTCAGCATAAAAGACACAAGCTGTAGAAGCTTCCATTGCCCACCATGGGGCCGTGCCCAGCGGACACGGGGCCGTGGTCAACTATAAGATTCGCAGAATCCAGACAAATCTTGATAGTACAGATATGCTTCTGCACACGGGGTCGTGCCCAGCGGACACGGGGTCGTGGTCAACTAATACAGACAAGAGCAATTAATGAAGACAGGGAAGGATGTGGACACGGGGCCATGCCCACTGGACACGGGGCCATGCCCGAGCTTCTGTTCAGCCTATAAATAGGAGTGCTTGGCTCATGCTCAAACCATCCCTTGGCACACCACCTCTCTCACACTTCACCCACCACCCACCACCCACCACCACCATAACACCATCATCCACCACCATCATCCATTGTCCATCATAGAGTGTGTGAGTTGTCTCGGGATCCAAGATTGATCGTAAGAGTTCTTGACAATCAAGGCCATGTTTGCCTAAGTCTCTTACATCACTTGGTGAAGACAAAGTGTCTAGTGTAATACTTTTTATTTTTAATCTTTTCACACTTTTTATTTGGTTATGTATTAATGACTTTAATAACTAGTTTCTTATGTTGAAGGTGATTCTTCCTTATCGTTTGTCCGTGGTGTCTTGGCATTATTTTACTGTCTATATAAAATAAAAGATTTTCACCATTCATATCTCCACGGTCTATATGGAGGTATGTTGGCTACCTGGTCGGGGGTTAAGGGAACGGTTTGGTAAGAGTCTTGCCATTGTTCAGTGTCACACCCCTTTCTGTGGCGGAAGCATGAGGTGTGATCATGAAAGGTTCTCATTGCATACGAAAGGTAAACATACTACATGCTCATGAAAATAACTTCAAATACCATAATTCGAAAACATAAGATAGCGTTTACATCGCGAGTTAAAACATTGTCTTAAAAAGTTTACAACTTTATTTAAAGACAAACAAAAGCGACATCCACGAGCATGGGTAAGACCGCGTGCACATCCACTTCTAGTTACCTGAAATACATGTAAGTTTTGGAAAACGTCAACATAATGTTGGTGTGAATTCATGCCGTTTTTGTATTTAACGCTTGTATACTTTGTATGAAAACCATGGTATGTATTTGTTAAATCACGTATTCAAGTATGAATCAAGTAATTCTATAAGTATCAAGTGTTAATGGGTTGCAAAGCCATTAACATGTGACACGACATAGGAAGTCACCAAACCATAGGCATTTTTCTGTAGTCGATTCACGACTGAGACACAAAAACACTACTTGGTTCTAGTTGTCACCAAGAGTGGGGCTGCCCTGAAGCCCATTAGATCTAACCTTTTGTTCTACGGTCTAAGTATGTACACGATTAATGGTGCTTATGGTACCCTATTCGTGACACGATTTCTGGCATCAATTCTTGGCACTAGTTTTCACCAAGAGTGATTCTCATTTTTAGTATATATCATACCATTGTGTAAATACTGAAGTATTTGTAACATGTATTTCACCCCCGAATTGTAAACCAAAAACAGTTAAAGAAAAGGGGGAGCATGAACTCACAACTTTGCGTTCCTTGCGTCGTAACTTCACCGGATTTGCTTAATTAACGTCGTAACCTATACGCGTTTTCTTAACGTTAGTCACTAGACTTGTGTCGCACGAGTACAGTCACTCTCTTTTGTGTATATATTCTTGTGTTAAAAATATTTTATATTTTTAACTGAGTATATTACTTATATTATTTTCTCAAAAATTAATATAAGTATCTCGTGTTTTGCACTTTGCACCCGAATTATGTATCTTATATGTTGTATGTTTATTTTTGTGTTTATACTTCTCATGAGTATTTAGTGTATTTTTAAGTCTTAATACACTAGCACGTATAACACATACTATATACACTTAGCACAAAAGTTGGTGATCAAATAATATATATTTTTCTCTAAAAAATATACATACTTATATCCATTTTTATTCTTGAAGAAATCCTCATTTCTTATCACCAAAAATTAGGGAAACCTTGGTAATATTTTTAAATACATTTTTAGGAAATAAGTTTCTCAAAAACTTATATTTTTCTAAGTGTCAAAATTTATAAAAATTTTGGCAGAGTTTCCCCTAAAAATGGAGGTTTCCCATGTTTTCAGAACATGTGTTTATTTTCTTTTAAAATCATCAACAACAATTATCAACAATAATCTTCGACAATAATCACTAATTTCTCCATTTCATGAACTTGAATAATCACTAATTTCTCACTAATTTATAAAAATTTTGGCAGAGTTTCCCCTAATTTCTCCTATGCACCGCAAGTGGGACTAGGAGAACAAGAGAAAAGAGAGTTCTGGGATTGTCTAGATGTAGTAGTAAGGGCCATACCTAGGGAGGAGAAAATTTTTATAGGAGGAGATTTTAATGGGCACATTGGCAAGGAAAGTGATGGCTTTGAATTGGTACATGGGGCATTTGGTTTTGGCAATAGGAATGACCCTGGTAGAGACCTTTTAGACTTTGCGGTAGCTCACGGCCTAGGCATTATAAACTCATTCTTTAGGAAGAGGGAATCCCATTTGATCACTTTTAGTAGCAGAGGACGTAACACGCAAATCGACTATCTTTTGATGAGGCAGGAAGATCGACGGATGTGGTTAGACTGCAAGGTTATACCAAGGGAGACCGCAGCGGCTCAACACCATTTGCTGGTAGCAGATATAGCCCTAAAAGTACGGTTAACTGAGGGGGAGAGGAAAACCCAGCCTAGGATCCGTTGGGGAGACTTGAAGGGAGAAAAAATTACGATGTTTAGAGAAAAAGTTAACTCGATGACATCGATGCAACTAGGTGACGACGCAAACCGGATGTGGGAGGATATGGCGACTACGATCACTACAGTGGCGAATGAGACGCTAGGGGTCACAACGGGAAAGACTAATGGCCATAAGGAGTCCTGGTGGTGGAATGAAGACGTGCATACCAAAATAAAGGATAAGCAACAGAGTTTTAGGGAT
This sequence comes from Helianthus tuberosus, assembly GCA_030545235.1. Taxonomy (NCBI): domain Eukaryota; kingdom Viridiplantae; phylum Streptophyta; class Magnoliopsida; order Asterales; family Asteraceae; genus Helianthus; species Helianthus tuberosus. The sequence goes on from CM060393.1 coordinate 34,100,252, forward strand.
CTTTTGAGGTGCACAGTTGAGGAGGAGCGGCTGAGGATGAGGGAGATATACAAGAAGGCAAAAAGGGAAGCGAAAAAGGCGGTGACCGAGGCAAAAAACACAGCCTATAAACAAATGTATGAACGTTTGGAAACGAAAGGGGGGGAGCATGATATGTTCAAGATTTCCAAAGCTAGGGAGCGAAGAAGACGAGATCTAGGAGTAGTAAAGTTTATTAAAGGAGAGGATGGACGTGTTTTGGTCAAGGCACATGACATTAAGTCCAAATGGAAAACTTACTTCCATAGTCTTTTCAACGATGGTAGGGCATACCAACAGGATAGCAGCAATCCCAGGACTGAAAGGCGACAACAGAATAATTGCTACTGCAGGAGGATCACACATGAAGAAGTGAGCATGGCACTTAGGAAGATGGGAAGAGGCAAGGCAGTGGGTTTGGACAACATACCGATTGAGGTGTGGAAGTGTTTGGGGGAAGAAGGAGTCCGATGGTTAACACTTTTGTTCAATCGTATTTTCAAGACTGGAAAAATGCCAGATCAGTGGAGGAGTAGTGTTGTGGTGCCTTTATACAAGAATAAAGGAGACGCTCAATGTTGTGGGAACTACAGAGGAATCAAACTGCTAAGTCATACTATGAAGCTCTGGGAGAGGGTAATTGAAACTAGAATTAGAAGAGAAACTCAGGTTTCAGTAAACCAATTTGGATTCATGAAAGGGAGGTCAACTACTGAAGCGATACATATTCTAAGGAGAGTGATGGAAAAATATAGAGCGAAGAAGCAAGATTTACATATGGTGTTCATCGACCTTGAAAAGGCATATGACACTGTCCCACGGCAACTGATTTGGGATAGTTTGGATGGTCGAGGACTACCTAGGAAGTATATAGACATAATTAAGGATACCTACGATAGAACGGAAACTAGTGTCCGCACACCTGTAGGGGATACAAACTTCTTTCCTGTGGAGGTAGGACTCCACCAAGGGTCTGCGTTGAGCCCTTTTCTTTTTGCGGTTGTCTTGGATGAGTTGTCCAAATTGATTCAGGAGACAGTTCCGTGGTGCATGCTTTTTGCAGACGATATTGTGTTGATTGCAGAGACTAAACAGTGCCTGAACGCGAGGGTAGAGGAGTGGCGAGTAGCTCTAGAGAGCAAGGGCCTAAGGATTAGTCGAACTAAGACTGAGTATCTACACTGTGATTTCAGTGGTGTAGCAGATGACGATGACACCCAAATCACCATTGAGGATCAATTGGTCCCGCAGGAAACTAAATTTAAGTATTTGGGGTCGTTTGTACAAAGGGATGGCGACATAGATAGTGATGTAACCCATCGTATACAGGATGGCTGGTGTAGATGGAAGGCAGCCAGCGGGGTATTGTGCGATAGGAGGTTCCCAACTAAACTAAAGGGGAAATTTTACAGGGTAGCAGTTAGGCCCGCTATGCTATATGGAACAGACTGTTGGGCTATCAAGAAGACACAAGCGCACAAGATGGAGGTAGCAGAGATGAGGATGCTGAGGTGGATGTGTGGACACATGAGGTTAGATCGGATAAGAAATGAGGTTTTTAGGGAAAGATTAGGAGTGGCTAGTATATCGGATAAGATTAGGGAGGGGAGATTGAGATGGTTTGGGCACGTAAAGCGGAGGCAAACGACGGCACCAGTTAGAGTAGTGGAAACTCTTACTGTGGAGGGGAGGAGAGGAAGAGGCAGACCCAAGCTGACATGGGATGAGCAGATTAGGCATGATTTACTAGAGTTGCATCTGTCTGAGGACATGGTCCAAGATAGGACTTCGTGGAGGCGTAGGATTAGGGTTAAGGACTTCTAGAGGATATTGCAGTAAGGTCTTAGGTGTATTTTAGGGACATATGTTTTTCTTATTCTTTAAGGGACTTTAACGGTGAGTGACCTCTTGTGTTTATGCCCAAATGTTGTTGTATGCCATTATACATGATTTACATTATACTGTGCCACTCTGCTCACTTTCTTGATATAGGTGGCTTCTTTTTCTATATTCTTTGACTTGATGTTTTGGTATGTTGTTCGCTTTGGAGCCGGGGGTCTCTCTGGAAGCAACCTCTCCATCCCTAGGGATAAAGGAAAGGTCTGTCTACATCCACCCTCCCCAGACCCTATAAGTAGCTTTGCTATTTGTGGGATTTACTGGGTATGATTGATTGATTGATTGATTGACATGAACTTGAATATTTACAAAAATGTGTAGTAACTTACTAGCACATTTAGTAAGTCTTGTTATCTTAAAAAATAAGTTTAATTTCTTAAAAACTTTATTTTTAAAGATCTTGAAGTTTCACAACTTCTAGTCATGATTTACCAAACATATTTCTTGTTAAATTTTTCTTGTGACACAAGTGTTTACACACTTGTTTATTCACTAAAATTCTTTTAGTGTATGTAAGATTCGGGTTTAAAACAAGGCTTGTATATTTTACTTGGTTCTTCCGAAAAACCACTTGTAGATCTTTAGATCTACATGTTTAGAGTCTTATTTTACAAGAAAATTTATCTTTACACAAGTTCATGTTTCATGGATGGAAAGTTTCATCATCTTCCATAACTTTAGCACTAACATACTGCTAGTTCATGTTCTTGAACATAACCTAGTATGGTTAGATGATGATCCATCCCACTCTTAATGACAAACAACATCAAATAATCTCAACTAGACAAGTTTCACAAGATTTACACAACTAGTTTCTCTTTACCCAACTTATTCATCATATGATCAAAACTTTGTGTTAAGTTCTTGTGTGTTCTTGCTTTTTAACCAATTAACTTCTTATTAACCAATTTAATCATGAACAAGGAAGTGTTTTAGAGCACTTACTACTAGCACAAGGCTAGGGAAGTTCAAGAGTATAAATGAAGTGGATAAAAGCAAATGAAGAAGGTCCTTCAAGATCCGCTTGCACCGAGCTTCGTTAGTGACCTTCTTACACCTTAATATCACCTTGGAATGGAAGGATGTGGATCAAAAAATGGAAGTATGGAGAGGGGGTGCTTGAGCCGTAGCCTTGAGGGAAGAAGAAGAGGTGTTTGAGTGAGTTTTAGGTGATGAATGAATTAGAGGTTGTCTTGTGGTTAAATAGAATACTTCTCCAACAACTTATAATCCAAGGTGCAATATGTCCCCTCTAGTACACTAGGATCTAATAAGATATGAAATTAAAATCCCATGTGGGATTTTTAGTCTCCCAACCGTCCAACCATATGGGGGGGGGGGTAAGTGTAACATTTCTAACTACTAGTTAGTGATTAGTTGGAAATCAAAAGTTTAGTTAGTGCCTTATGGTGTGTTATTTAATGTATAGTGTGTTAGGGTGTTCGGGGACCCTAACTAGCTTAGAAAAATAAAAACAATGCTTCTAGCATTATTTTGGTGTTCCGGGTAATATCCGGTTGTTTGGTTAGATACCGATTCGTTAAAGTGCTAAATTATACTTTTTAGTGTCTTTTAAGTACCTTTTTGTATCCTTTTCAATTCCCAACACTTGGGGAAGTATTCTGGATAATAAAACGTAATTTCTGCATAATATTCATATGTTTAAATGCTGATTAGAGCTGAATTGTATAAATTTTTGCACTTAAAGTGCGTTTCGGGTGCTTTTTAGTGCGTAATTTAGCTTCCGGAGAGTATATATATTAAACCCTTGTATGTACTCTTGGGTTTTAATGTATTCTTGTTGTTGGACCTACACCTAGGCTCCAATTTTATTGACTGACTGCTTTCTGCAGTTCTGTTGACACATAGTGTCTTATCGGTGAGTTTACTTAGTATTACTGACGCAACGCTCTCGTTTATGCATAAAGCAATATTTTGTAGTATACAACGTGCATGAATTCACTTGTTTAGCATGTAATCAGTCAATGTTGACATTTAAGCACATAATTGCAGTCATTAACTAATAGTTAAAGTGTACGGAAATTACCGGTTTCGTGCCAGTTGTCACAGTCTCCCCCCGTTAAAAGAATTTCGTCCCGAAATTCAGGCTGAACTAACTCTCGCTGGAGTCTTCTTGAATAGGTGGGGATACTTTTCCTTGAACTGGTCTTCACGTTCCCATGTGTACCCGGGTCCGTGCTTAGAGTTCCAACGTACTTTGACAAGTTTCACACTGCTCCTCCTGGTCTTGTTGACTTTCCAGTCGGTAACCTAACGGGTTGTTCTGTAAATCGGAGGGCGTCATCAATATGCACTTCATCCATCGGGATGATCACGTTTTCTTGTGTTGGACTCTTCTTGAGGTTGGATACATGAAACGTATCATGTACTCCATTAAGTTCTTCTGGTAATTCCAACTTGTATGCCACGGTACCAATTCTTTCCAATATTCTGAATGGTCCGATGTATCGTGGATTCAGCTTTCCACGCTTTCCAAATCTGACTACGCCCTTCCAAGGTGAGACTTTTAACAACACTTTGTCTCCCACCTCGAATTCTACTGATTTTCTTTTCGGATCAGCGTAGCTCTTTTGTCGATCTCGAGCCGCCTTAATGCGCTCTCGGATCTGCGCAATCTTGTCGGTTGTCTCCTGTACAAGTTCAGGACCAACCATACGTTTATCTCCAGCGTCTGCCCAACATAAGGGCGATCGGCACTTGCGGCCATACAGAGCTTCGAACGGGGCGGCCTTTATGCTTGTATGGTAACTGTTATTATAGGAAAACTCAACTAAAGGTAGATGAGTATCCCAGCTGCTGCCTAGATCCATGACACATGCGCGAAGCATATCTTCTAATGTTTGTATAGTCCGTTCGCTCTGGCCGTCCGTTTGTGGATGGAATGCCATGCTCAGATCTAACTGAGATCCAAAGGCTTCCTGAAATGATTGCCAGATTCTTGAGACAAAGCGTCCATCTCTGTCTGAAATGATTGAGATTGGCATTCCATGACGTGCCACAATTTCTCTTAAGTATATCTCTGCAAGCTTTCCAGTGCTGTCTTTTTCTCGTATCGGTAGGAAATGCGCAGATTTCGTTAATCGATCAACTATTACCCATATCATATCGTGCCCTCTCGGGGTCCTGGGTAATTTCGTTATGAAGTCCATCGAGATTTGTCCCCACTTCCACACGGGAATCTCTGGTTGTTGTAGGAGGCCTGACGGTTTCTGGTATTCGGCGTTAACCTTGGCACAGGTTAAGCACTTTCCAACGTAAACAGCAACGTCGCTCTTGAGTCTCGGCCACCAATAGTATTCTTTCAAGTCTTGATACATCTTGTCCGATCCTGGATGGATCGAGTATCTCGATTTATGCGCTTCATCAAGGATGACTTCTCGTATGTCACCATAGAGCGGAACCCAAATATGCTTCTTAAAGTATAAGGCTCCCTCTTCATTTGGCGTCAAATATTTCAATGCATCCCGTAGGTATTCAGCTTTACGGTTCTCTCCCTTAAGAGCTTCTTGTTGTTCATCACGAATGCGTGCAGTGAGGTTCGTTCGAATAGTCATTTCCAATGCTCGAACCCTTAGGGTCCTAACCCTTTCTTTTCGGCTTAATGTGTCTGCTACAACATTTGCTTTTCTAGGATGGTACTTAATCTCACAGTCCTAATCATTAAGTAGCTCGACCCAACGTCGCTGGCGCATATTCAATTCCTTCTGATCAAATATTTGTTGTAAGCTTTTGTGATCTGTGAAGATTGTACATCGAGTACCATATAAATAATGTCGCCAGATCTTCAAGGCGAAAACCACCGCTCCCAGCTCCAGGTCGTGGGTGGTGTATTTTCTTTCATGTACCTTCAATTGTCTCGAAGCGTATCCGATGACTTTCTGGCGTTGCATGAGCACGCAACCCAAATCTTGTCATGAGGCGTCGCAGTATACCACGAAGTCTTCGGTGCCTTCGGGTAATGATAGTATTGGTGCATCGCATAGCTTGTTTTTAAGTAACTGGAAGGCTTCTTATTGTTTGTGACCCCAGTCGTATTTCTTGTCTTTCTGTGTAAGGGTCGTTAGCGGTTGAGCTATATTTGAGAAGTTTTCGATGAAACGTCGGTAATAGCCCGCTAAGCCCAAAAATTGTCGAACTTCGGTTGGGGTCTTGGGAGCTTCCCAATTCTTTATTGCTTCTATCTTGGACGGGTCTACATGAATGCACTTCTCATTCACAACGTGACCAAGAAATTGTACTTCGCGAATCCAGAATTCGCATTTCGAGAACTTTGCATAAAGCTTCTCTTTCTTCAGTAGTTCCAAGATGGTTCTGAGATGTTGCTCGTGCTCTTCTTTCATTCGTGAATAAATCAGGATATCATCGATAAATACAATCACGAATTTATCGAGATATGGTTTGCATACGCGGTTCATCAGATCCATAAAGACCGCTGGTGCATTCGTCAGCCCGAATGGCATCACAAGAAATTCGTAGTGCCCATAGCGTATTCTGAATGCAGTCTTTGGTACGCTTTCCTCTTGGATTCTCAGCTGATGGTATCCAGATAGAAGGTCGATCTTGGAATAGTAGCTTGATCCTTGCAGTTGATCAAATAAGTCATCAATCCTCGGTAGCGGGTACCGATTCTTGATAGTGAGCTTGTTCAGTTCCCTGTAATCGATACACATCCGCAGTGTTCCATCCTTCTTCTTCACGAATAATACTGGAGCTCCCCAGGGTGAGAAACTTGGCCTTATAAATCCTTTATCCAGCAACTCCTGGAGTTGTGTAGATAATTCTTGCATTTCGGATGGAGCAAGTCGATAGGGAGCCTTGGCCATAGGAGCGGCTCCTGGAACCAAGTCTATATGAAATTCGACTTGTCGTTGCGGAGGTAGTCCTGGCAGATCTTCGGGAAAAACATCAGGGAATTCCTTCACCACAGGAATGTCTTCGAGCTTTGGCTCCACAGCCTTCTTTTCTATAACGTGTGCTAGGAAAGCGACACATCCTTTCCTCAAGCACTTTTGTGCCTTCATACAACTGATGATTTGAAGAGGCGCGTCTCGTTTTTCTCCATGCACGATGAGAGTTTCATTATTCGCCAGAGGGATGCGAATGATTTTCTCATGACATACAACTTCAGCTTTGTTCTTAGACAGCCAGTCCATTCTGACCACTACATCGAAGCTACCCAGTTGAATAGGTAAGAGGTCGATGTTAAATCTTCGTTCACCAAGTTCTAGTGTGCAGCCTCTAACAACTTCGCCCGATTCAACAAGTTTACCATTGGCTAGTTCTATGGAATAAGGAATTTCTAATCTACTAGATTCTATTCCAAGTATGCGTTTAAATTCCACAGACATGAAGCTATAATCGGCGCGAGTGTCAAATAATATGGATGCAAAGTGATTGTTAATGAGGAACGTATCGTTGACCACATTAGGGTCCTCGCGTGCGTCCCTTGCTCCAATTACAAATGCTCGGGCCTGAGCATTGTTTCCTTCTGGGCAATCCTTCATGAAATGATCTTTGCTTCCACAGCTGAAGCAACCTTGGTTTCGCCCATTTCCGTTACCATTCCCGTTACCAGCACCATTTCCATTTCCACCATTGTTCCTATTACCAGCCCCGTTACGATTTCCATTCCCGTTCTTATTTCCCTTACTCCAACAGTCTTCAGTGCAGTGACCCAACTTTCCACACTTGTCACACTTTGAGATGCGACAAACTCCCTCGTGATGACGTTTGCACCGATTGCATTTGGGCAAGGTGCCCAGGTATCCCTTTGCTGGAGCGTCATTCATGGCTGCAAGAGCTTTCGCCTCCTGAGGCGGGTTGGGGTCACGTTTCTTGTTGGAACTCTTGTTGTTACGAATTGCTTGATTCAGGTTTGCATGCTTCCTTTTCTTGTCCCCAGATGACTCCGCATGTGACTCGGTCTTCTCTGTTAGGTTTAGTGATAACTTCTTCATACGAACACAATCTTCAGTAAGGCTGACAGCCAGAGTTACAGCCTCGGTGATTTTCTGTGGTTTGGCTGACGTCACCATGCCACGAAACTCTGGGGCCAGTCCCCAAATGTAGCGTTCAACGCGCTTGAATTCGGGAGTCACCATGTAGGGAAGCACTCTAGACAGGTCGTGGAACCTTCGAGTATATCCATTAATGTCAGCACCTTCCATGGTCAGGTGCCAGAACTCCGTTTCCAGTCTTTGGAGTTCCGCACGAGAGCAGTACTTCTCTCTCATTCTTTCCTTCAGTTCCTCCCAAGTTAGGCCATAAGCGGCATCATCGCCCAAAGTTTGGACTTGTAAGTTCCACCAAGTCAAAGTTTCATCGACAAACAACCCGGTAGCAAAAGTGACTTGTTGATCCGCGGTACCCTTGCTCATGCAGATAGTAGCTTCAGTCTTCTCCGTCCAGCGTACAAATGCTACTGCACCTCCGGTGCCGTCATAGTTCATCGGCTTGCAGTCGAGAAACTGCTTGAAAGTGCAGCCTGGAATTGATTCAACCAATTCACATGTGAGCAATCGAAGAAATAATGAAACATAGACCGTTCATAAATTTCTCCATGTTTAGTAAATCGTCTTAAGGTTACCTTGAGCTGCGTTGCCTCTAGATGAATCTTCGTTCCCATTACGTCTAGCGTTACTTGGGCCACCACTATCTTGAGTACGGTTCGCCTCGTATTGGGCGATAGCAGCGGAGATCCTTTCCTCCAGTAGAGCGTTCAGCTCTTCAGCAGTTCTTGGCAGTGGGGGAGGAGGAGGTTGATCATCATTGCGAGCGTTCACAGCTTTCCTGGGTGCCATGTTCTGACAGAACATAACACAACAGGGTTAGACATTTGTTTGATATCGTCATACTAGATATTAGTAGCATATATATTCACAGGTATATATAGCACATAAGTGACATCAAACAAGTATTACTCCAGTAGAGTACTTAGTAGGCTTGCACTGAGGGAATCTATACGTGACAAGACTTGCTGCGGTTTTTGTGCACTGAATTCCATAATTATGTATGCATCCATAATTACATAACTCCTTGCACAGTCCGCACAGTTCGTTTCATCCGTGTATATCTTCCTTCAGATAGGCCATTGCTTTCAGGTAAAGTCACGTATACTTGTGACATTCTACTTTTAGTATACGCTAATTATCACACATAATTGAAAGTAATTTCTTAGTTAAAGACAAGTGCTACTCATGTGCACCCTAAGTCTCGTAGTGTATTTTCTAGACTCATGTAAACAGTTTCAGGTAGTGGATGTCGTGGGACGTTTTATGCAATGAAAACTCTTTGAAAAATTGGTTTTCGTGAAAGGATCCTAGAGATTGTAGACTAGACTCGAGAAGGAATCCCGGTTCACTACAATCGCAGCTCTGATACCAATCTGTCACACCCCTTTCTGTGGCGGAAGCACGAGGTGTGATCATGAAAGGTTCTCATTGCATACGAAAGGTAAACATACTACATGCTCATGAAAATAACTTCAAATACCATAATTCGAAAACATAAGATAGCGTTTACATCACGGGTTAAAACATTATCTTAAAAAGTTTACAACTTTATTTAAAGACAAACAAAAGCGACATCCACGAGCATGGGTAAGACCGCGTGCACATCCACTTCTAGTTACCTGAAATACATGTAAGTTTTGGAAAACGTCAACATAATGTTGGTGTGAATTCATGCCGTTTTTGTATTTAACGCTTGTATACTTTGTACGAAAACCATGGTATGTATTTGTTAAATCACGTATTCAAGTATGAATCAAGTAATTCTATAAGTATCAAGTGTTAATGGGTTGCAAAGCCATTAACATGTGACACGACATAGGAAGTCACCAAACCATAGGCATTTTTCTGTAGTCGATTCACGACCGAGACACAAAAACACTACTTGGTTCTAGTTGTCACCAAGAGTGGGGCTGCCCTGAAGCCCATTAGATCTAACCTTTTGTTCTGCAGTCTAAGTATGTACACGATTAATGGTGCTTATGGTACCCTATTTGTGACACGATTTCTCGCATCAATTCTTGGCACTAGTTTTCACCAAGAGTGGTTCTCATTTTTAGTATATATCATACCATTTTGTAAATACTGAAGTATTTGTAACATGTATTTCACCCCCGAATTGTAAACCAAAAACAGTTAAAGAAAAGGGGGAGCATGAACTCACAACTTTGCGTTCCTTGCGTCGTAACTTCACCGGATTTGCTTAATTAACGTCGTAACCTATACGCGTTTTCTTAATGTTAGTCACTAGACTTGTGTCGCACGAGTACAGTCACTCTCTTTTGTGTATATATTCTTGTGTTAAAAATATTTTATATTTTTAACTAAGTATCTTACTTATATTATTTTCTCAAAAATTAATATAAGTATCTCGTGTTTTGCACTTTGCACCCGAATTATGTATCTTGTATGTTGTATGTGTATTTTTGTGTTTATACTTCTCATGAGTAGTTAGTGTATTTTTAAGTCTTAATACACTAGCACGTATAACACATACTATATACACTTAGCACAAAAGTTGGTGATCAAATAATATATATTTTTCTCTCAAAAATATACATACTTATATCCATTTTTATTCTTGAAGAAATCCTCATTTCTTATCACCAAAAATTAGGGAAACCTTGGTAATATTTTTAAATACATTTTTAGGAAATAAGTTTCTCGAAAACTTATATTTTTCTAAGTGTCAAAATTTATAAAAATTTTGGCAGAGTTTCCCCTAAAAATGGAGGTTTCCCATGTTTTCAGAACATGTGTTTATTTTCTTTTAAAATCATCAACAATAGTCATCGACAATAATCACTAATTTCTCCATTTCATGAACTTGAATATTTACAAAAATGTGTAGTAACTTACTAGCACATTTAGTAAGTCTTGTTATCTTTAAAAATAAGTTTAATTTCTTAAAAACTTTATTTTTAAAGATCTTGAAGTTTCACAACTTCTAGTCATGATTTACCAAACATATTTCTTGTTAAAATTTTCTTGTGACACAAGTGTTTACACACTTGTTTATTCACTAAAATGCTTTTAGTGTATGTAAGATTCGGGTTTAAAACAAGGCTTGTATATTTTACTTGGTTCTTTCGAAAAACCACTTGTAGATCTTTAGATCTACATGTTTAGAGTCTTATTTTACAAGAAAATTTATATTTACACAAGTTCATGTTTCATGGATGGAAAGTTTCATCATCTTCCATAACTTTAGCACTAACATACTACTAGTTCATGTTCTTGAACATAACCTAGTATGGTTAGATGATGATCCATCCCACTCTTAATGACAAACAACATACAATAATCTCAACTAGACAAGTTTCACAAGATTTACACAACTAGTTTCTCTTTACCCAACTTATTCATTATATGATCAAAACTTTGCGTTAAGTTCTTGTGTGTTCTTGCTTTTTAACTAATAAACTTCTTATTAACCACTTTAATCATGTACAAGGAAGTGTTTTAGAGCACTTACTACTAGCACAAGGCTAGGGAAGTTCAAGAGTATAAATGAAGTGGATAAAAGCAAATGAAGAAGGTCCTTCAAGATCCGCTTGCACCGAGCTTCGTTAGTGACCTTCTTACACCTTAATATCACCTTGGAATGGAAGGATGTGGATCGAAAATGGAAGTATGGAGAGGGGGTGCTTGAGCCGTATCCTTGAGGGAAGAAGGATAGGTGTTTGAGTGAGTTTTAGGTGATGAATGAATTAGAGGATTTCTTGTGGTTAAATAGAATACTTCTCCAACAACTTATAATCCAAGGTGCAATATGTCCCCTCTAGTACACTAGGATCTAATAAGATATGAAATTAAAATCCCATGTGGGATTTTTGGTCTCCCAACCATCCAACCATATGGGGGGGGGGGGGGGTAAGTGTAACATTTCTAACTACTAGTTAGTGATTAGTTGGAAATCAAATGTTTAGTTAGTGCCTTATGGTGTGTTATTTAATGTATAGTGTGTTAGGGTGTTCGGGGACCCTAACTAACTTAGAAAAATAAAAAAATGCTTCTAGCATTATTTTGGTCTTCCGGGTAATATCCGGTTGTTCGGTTAGATACCGATTCGTTAAAGTGCTAAATTACACTTTTTAGTGTCTTTTAAGTACCTTTTTGTATCCTTTTCAATTCCCAACACTTGGGGAAGTATTCTGGATAATAAAACGTAATTTCTACATAATATTCATATGTTTAAATGCTGATTAGAGCTGAATTGTATAAAATTTTGCACTTAAAGTGCGTTTCGGGTGCATTTTAGTGCGTAATTTAGCTTCCGGAGAGTATATATATTAAACCCTTGTATGTACTCTTGGATTTTAATGTATTCATGTTGTGGGACCTACACCTAGGATCCAATTTTATTGACTGACTGCTTTCTGCAGTTCTGTTGACACATAGTGTCTTATCGGTGAGTTTACTTAGTATTACTGACGCAACGCTCTCGTTTATGCATAAAGCAATATTTTGTAGTATACAATGTGCATGAATTCACTTGTTTAGCATGTAATCAGTCAATGTTGACATTTAAGCACATAATTGCAGTCATTAACTAATAGTTAAAGTGTACGGAAATTACTGGTTTCGTGCCAGTTGTCACATTCAATGTATAGATCCTGTAAAGGACCTGGGTCAAATTTAGTAGGACCTCGTTCAATACTTAACGGTATTGGATGACGGGGGTCCAAATTCTTTGATCCCCTCATAAGTTAAACTACTACTAATACTTTAACCCGGCTACTTAGGACTGTATCCCTGCTGACTCAGACTATTTAGCCGAGGGTAACGTCACCTTCAAAAGAGGGGCCTACCATAATATGCATTAATAACTTAATTAATTATCTTTAAATAATCCGACCCTTTAGGATTGTATCCTTGCTGACTCAAACTACTGGGTTGAGGGTAACGTCACCTTCAAAAGAGGGGCCTACTACAATAACTAAGATAATCTCTTAAAAAGTGCAAAAGTGCGGAAATAATCAAAGGTTACACTAAACACGAGTCGGAGCCAAGTGATTCATCTTGTCTATCTGTTTTTACTTTTATTTTATTTTCATCATTTTAGTTAGTTTTTATTTTCTTAGTTTAAAATATTTTTCTAGACTTTTGATTTGATTAGACGTTGAGGATAAACCGGTACTAAAAGCTCTTGTGTCCTTGGACGACCTCGGTATCTTACCAACACTATACTACGCTCACGATGGGTGCACTTGCCCATATGTGTGTTTAGTGTTAGTAAATATCATGTTTTATAAATTTAAAACTTGGCTAAAAAGTGTTAAAAAGGGCTTAACATATACATTAAAAACTAATAACACTCACGCACATTACACCCCCACACTTTCAAGTATTTGTAGGAAGGTTTTCTCCTTTTCCATAGCTCATATGGAGTTTCGTCTCTCTTTTTTAGTGGTATCTTGTTCAAAAGATAGTTAGCCGAGAGAATGGTTTCCCCCACATGTCATGGCTCACCCTAGAGCTTATCAACATGGCGTTCATCATTTCTTTCAATGTGCGGTTCTTTCGTTCTGCCACGCCATTTGATTGTGGAGAATAAGGAGGTGTACACTCATGTACAATGCTATTTTTTGCGCATAAATCAGAAAAAGGTGCAACATATTCGCCTCCTTGATCGCTTCGCAAAGCTTTTATCTTCTTTTGAAGTTGATTCTCAACTTCATTTTTATACAAGATAAATTTACTTATTGCTTCGTCTTTACTTTTAAGTAAATATACATAGCAATATTTAGTACAATCATCAATAAATGTGATGAAGTACTTATTTCCACCTCTTGTGGGTACCGCTTTTAAATCACAGATATCGATGATGATCTTGTAAGTTTGGACTCTACGCATGTTTCACATTTCGAATGTGAATCAATATGGAATGTTGGTATACATTTTAAATTGATTAAACGACGTATCGAATTAAAATTTACGTGACCTAATCTACCATGCCATTTATTCGATTCAGAAAACTCAAGCATATAAGTAGAAGTAGTAGCAATTTTATTCATCTTTTTGACAGCCATTACATTCAATTTGAACATGCTGTTTTGGGCGTAGCCCTTACCAACATACATTCCTCGTTTAGTAAGAACAAAGTTGTCACTTTCAAAAACTAAACGAAATCCAAACTTATTAAGCAACCATCCTGACACTAGATTCTTGCGCAAGTCCGGGACATACAACACGTTGCTTAGAGTGGGCTCTTTCCCTGAAGTCCACTTCAAGATCACCGTTGCTTCACCCATGATGTCGGCGGTGGCTGCATTACCCATATACAGCTTCTCATCTCCAGCAAGCACCTTGAAGGTGGTAAAGAGGCTTCTGTCTGCGCAAACATGATGGGTCGCGCCAGTATCAACCCACCATCCTTTTGGAGTGTTGGTCACAGTATTGATCTCATCCATCATTGCGCTTTTGTCGGAAATCATGACCACCAAAGGCATTCCGTCTTCATCCACCATGTGCGCGCGCTCACACTTTGGTTTCTTGCATTGGTTAGCCCGATGCCCCTGCTCGTCACAGTTGTAACAAGTCCCTTGGAACGTTTTTGGTTTCTTTTTTCACAACCCCTTTTTTCGGTCCAAGTTTGCTAGCCTTTGCTTTCTCTTTGTCCCTTTTCCCTTTACCCTTATTGCCCTTAGTGGATTGCCCATGCTCAACCAAATTTGCGCTAGCAGAAGTTTGCGCAAGGCTGCCTTTTTGGGCAATTCTATTGTCCTCTTCAATCCGAAGACGAACAATAAGATCCTCAATAGTCATCTCCCTTCGTTTGTGTTTAACATAATTCTTAAAATCCACCCAACCGGGAGGTAACTTTTCAATCATCGCAGCCACTTGGAATGTCTGGCTAAGTGTCATGCCTTCCGCAAGGATGTCACGTAGTATAATTTGCAATTCTTGGACTTGATTCATAACTGTTTTAGAATCAACCATTTTGAATTCCAAAAAAACGGGCTACCACAAATTTCTTTGTGCCAGCATCCTTTGTTTTGTAGTACACATTATACAATGCATCCGAAAGCCCGTTTAACACATAGCCTCGACATATGAAATTCGAATGCGTCCACGCATCTACCGCGCACTATCTTTGTGCTTCGGTCTCCCCTTCCACAGGTTGGGGAGCGGTTTCAGTTAAGAACCTCGCAAGGTTCATGGTGGTCAAGTAGAAGAACATATTCTTTTGCCACCTCTTGAAGTGTAGACCCGAGAACTTCTCGGGTCGTTCAGCGTGATTGGCCACTGTGGACGCTCCCACAGTGGTGGCATTCAAGGGGGTTCCCGTTACAACATTCGTATTGTTGTTAACGTTGACGTTTTCGTTCGACATTCTGAAAAAGTTAAAATTTAAAGTTTAGTCCAAAATTCTGTTTTACATAATAAAAACAGAAGTAAACAATTAAATTTTAATTTTACCACCAATTTACTGTTTCGGCTTCTAAGTCCAACGTTGAAGACCAAAAACAAAAAAAATATAATTTTTAGAACTTAGTGTTTGAAGACCAAGGCAGAAAGTTTATTACAATTTTTAGGACATAACTGAATGTAACCAGAAATGTTTTCAACCAAAGTCGCTCCTTTGAAGAAGAAAACAAATAAAAAAAATATGTTTTTAAAACACAAACTGAGTGAAACAAAACTAGTTTGAATCACTAAAGAAAATGGTTTTCATTACACGAACGGTGTTTTAAAAATTTGTTTTAAAATTGTAGGAACCGTTCGCATAATTAAATAAAATAAAAAAAATTATTCAAAGATTACAATACAAAGGAATAAAGAAAGTTGAAAATTAAAATATTATTACAACTGAAATAAACAAATACAAGAATTGGAGTAGAAGCAGAGTGACTGAGGCACGTGTTCTACACGCTTCCCTTAAAACAAATTCCGAGTCTCCCAGGAGCATTTGTTTTGTTTCCCACGGTACAACAGCCGGAGCAGAAGTACTGCCGAAACTGGCTCAAAACCCGAAGGCTACTTTGAAAATTGCAGGAAGAAGATTAGAAGTATGTAGGGAGAAAGTTACATATGCTATGTAGTTACTGGTGCACTTCTGCAGTGGAGGAGATGCTGTATTTATACATCATCTGAATTGAAACAGCTAAAACGAATTAAATGAAGAGAATTAAATTGCATTAAACGTCTTTAATGCAAGTTAATTCGTCATTTAATTCTCAGTCAAAGCCTTTGACTTCGACAATTTCAATTGCTGAACTGTAACTGCACTGTCATTAAATGCTGGAAGCTTCTGCACGTGCGTGCGCCATTGCGTGCAGGTCTGCATGCTCACGCGCGCGTACGCCATTTTGGCTCACTGCCATGCGCGCGTGCTCCACGTCACCTGTGAGCCTATACGAGCACGCCACACAGTCGCGCCGTATTGGCTCAATCTGGTGCGCTGCGCATGTCACATCAGGGCCCATACTCCATGCGTGCAACCGCGCGCCTTCATGCCACGTATACTCGCGCGCGGACGTGCTAGACTGCCACGTCATGTACCACTGCGTGCGGACCCACCTGGGTCATGCGCCTGCATGCCACGTCACCAACCACCTTGTCCTTGCAGCCCCTGTGCTTCGCCCCGCGCACGTGGTCAAAAATATAAAGGCGGCTCTCAAGCGGCTCGCGGCGATGCACAAAGTGCGCCATCAAAGCGCCACATTGCGCCTCATCGCCCACGCCGCGCTCGCGCATGTGCGAGTGTGGGCGCGAGTTAGGGTGCTCCGCACCCTTCACGAGGAGACTTAGTGTGTGATTCCATGAAACAATAAGGATGGAGAGCTCTGACTTAAATACCCATTTAAGTTTCCTCTCTCCTCCTATGTGGGACAAGGTGCCACTTTTCCTTTTGTTTCAGCATTCAATGTTTCAAACACCAAACTTTGAGCACCGATATCTCATTCATCTTAGCTCCGTTTTGGAAGTGGTTTAGTTCGTTGCGAAGCTCTTCCAACATAGAACGTGAACCCACAAATAAATATATAAAGAAACCTCTGTTTTTTATATTTATTTTTAGTCCAAAATAGGAAAAAAAATCATTTTCTTATATTTGTGAAAAATGCTATTTTCACCAAATTTTCAACAAAAAAAAAAAAACAAAGTTGAGAACTATATTACGTGTATATTTTCCTTCAACAACATGTTCCAAGTTCCAACAAGGAGAGTCACTTTAGACATTTATATAATCAAAACAACATCATATCCACGTTCACATTATGTCACGGCCCCCGACCAGGTTTTATACGTTCCAGGAGCCGCAGGACAAAAACCCGTGGTATTTGTATTCGATTTGGCATCAGAAAAATTAGCAGGATCGTTTAGACTGACAATGCCCAATTATTTTATTTCACAATTTGGGGACAAAACCCATAATTTACAATAAAGGAAATTTCACGAGGAATTTCCCTGTTTTACAAAACATGTTTATTTATTTTACTGAGCCACTTCTTCAAGCTTTTTAGTGCTACGCGGCACTTTCCCTGGGTCACAGTAAATCACCTGAAACATGTTTAAAAAGATTTTATCAGCAGGGAAATACTGTCGAGTCGCTCAGGTTAAAAAAAACGACACATTAGTTATAGATTACAACATAAGAGCGATTACAATGGCTACTTTCTTATTATTTTCTGGCCCCGTGTCACACCCTGGTGACGTTGGTCATACCACTATTGGGTCCTTTCAGCCAAGTAGTGATGATTGCCACTGTTAGATTGGTGAACCTAACCGTGAAAAATTAGTAATGTGCACAATACCCCACTTGCCAGTGATTCAAGATAACCAAGACTTAATCCCTGTAATTATAACTTTTTGAAAATAATTTGGGTGTTATAAAACATTGTTGATAAAAATAGAATGACTCACATTGCAAGTTTAATTGGACAGAACCTTGCCTACTGATTTAATCTCGCAACCTAGGTAATAACAATGCACACGAAACTAGGTCAGTAACTTAATACAACATTTACGATAAGCTCACGAAATCAAAACCCTCACGACGAATGACAAAGTATAGCCCGAATTCGGGCAGCCCTTAAACATCCATCGGATCGGTTTCAATCAATCGGACATTGTATCATAGCAGTGATCGAGTTATTACCCTGTTGTCACAGCAGAGATTCGTGCTTGTGTGTGTTTTTGAACGAAATAGTGTATAACTCAACGTACGAAATGAATTTTTACGTCGAAACACAACAGGTATGCAAGTGCCAAACCCCTGCATTTATACTAAAATTTGGTTCCCATCGCGCGTCGCGCCAGGACCGCCTGGTTCCTGCGCGTGGCGCGGCGGCTACCTTTTAGGGTAGGGTAGCCTCGTGTCCCACATAGCCCAGATGAGTCAACATTAAATGAAATTTGTGTGTTACAAACGGTTTTGAGGATAATTATCAATTAGGGGATACCCCCCTTGAGTTTTAGGGGCCCTGATCCTAGTTTCGATTGTTCTGAAAATTAAGGGTCATGCCATACTACTTGGGGGTCTCAATTAGGGTTTCCTAATGGACACTAATAAAATAAGAAATAATAATTTTGGCAAGAGTTTTTACATCCTCCCACCTTATTTAAAATCCCGTCCTCGAGATTTACTGGAATAAGTAAGGATATTTCTGCTTCATTTCTGATTCCAGTTCCCAGGTATACTCAAGTCCTCTTTTTGAATCCCACTTTACTTTAACCAGCACCAATCTTTTGTGCTTGAGGAACTTGACTTTTCTGTCTTCTATTTGGAGTGGTTTTTCGACAAATTTTAGCTTTTCATTTACGTCTATGTCTTGAAGAGGTATTACCAGGGATTCGTCAGATAAACATTTCTTGAGGTTGGATACATGAAATACGTCATGTACTCCGGCTAGCTCTTCTGGTAGTTGTAAGCGATAGGCAACTGGTCCTATTCGCTGGATTACTGGAAATGGTCCTATATACATTGGGCTTAGCTTCCCTTTCTTACCGAACCAAACTATTCCTTTCCAAGGAGAGACTTTCTAGAGTACCTTGTCTCCGACTTGAAATTCTAACGGCTTACGTCGATTGTCGGCATAACTTTTCTGGCGATCTCGAGCCGTCTTTAGTCTTTCTTTGATTTGAGTTATCTTGTCGGTGGTTTCTTGCACAATCTCTAGGCCTGATAATTGGCTTTCTCCTATTTTTGCCTAGCAAACTGGAGTTCTACACTTTTGTCCATACAGTGCTTCGAACGGGGCAGCTTCGATGCTTGTTTGATAACTATTGTTATAGGAGAATTCGATTAAGGGTATGTGGTTATCCCAGTTTCCACCAAAATCTATTACACATGCCCTGAGCATGTCTTCCAGGGTTTGGATTGTCCTTTCACTTTGTCCGTCTGTTTGGGGATGGTATGCAGTACTTAAGTTCAGTCTGGTCCCCATGGCTTCTTGGAAACTTGTCCAGAAATGTGAAGTGAAACGACTATCCCTATCCGATATGATGGAGAGTGGGACTCCATGTAAGGATACTATCTCGTCTACATATAACTTTGCTAACCTTTCCATGCTAAAGGTTTCCTTCATGGGTAGAAAATGAGCTTATTGGGTTAATCGATCCACAATTACCCAAATTGCGTCGTTAGCTTTTCTGGTTTTGGGTAACTTAGTAACAAAGTCCATTGTTATTAGTTCCCCTTTCCATACAGACATTTCTAACTATTGGAGTAACCCTGAACGTTTCTGGTGTTCTGCCTTAACTTGTGAACAAGTTAGACACTTAGATACATATCTAGCTATGTCCTTTTTCATTCCAATCCACCAGAAGTTATTTCTTAAATATTGGTACATCTTATTATTACACGGGTGCATGGTATATCTAGATTTATGGGCTTCTTCTAGAATCTTATCTCTTAAATTTCCTTGCTTAGGTACCCAAATCCTTTTCTTGTGGAATCTCCAAATTCCATCAGTTCCTTGTTCTAATTCCTTTATCCTTCCTTTCATTCCTTCAGCATCATCCTTGACTGCTGTTTCTTGAACATTCTTCAGTTGTTCCATTAAATCTAATTGTAGATTTAATCTAAGAGCACGGACCCGTCTTTGTTGCTCATGATACTTACGACTTAAGGCATCTGCGACTACATTTGCCTTTCCCTCATGATATTGAATATCACAGTCGTAGTCACTTAGAATTTCCATACATCTTCTTTGCCTCATGTTTAATTCTTTTTGCCAAAATATATACCTTAAACTTTTGTGATCCATATAGACAGTAAATTTACTTCCATACAGATAATGTCTCCAAATCTTAAGGGCAAAAATTATTGCTCCTAATTCTAAGTCATGAGTTGTATAATTTTCTTCGTGCTTTTTTAATTGCCTTGACGCATACGCAATTACCTTTTTGCATTGCATTAGCACACATCCTAATCCTAGTTTAGAAGCGTCACAGTAAACTTCAAAATCTTCTGTCAATTCTGGTAAGGCTAGAATTGGGGCGTTTGTTAATATTTGCTTTAAAATCTTAAAAGCCTCCTCTTGCCTAGGTCCCCATTCAAACTTAACTGTTTTACAGGTTAGCTTAGTTAATGGTACAACTATCTTGGAAAAGTCCTTAATAAACCATCTATAGTACCCAGCTAATCCTAGAAAACTTCTAACTTCCGTAGCTGATTGCGGGACCTTCCATTTGGTGATCGCTTCTATTTTGGAGGGATCTACATGAATACCCTCGTGATTCACCATATGTCCTAAGAATTGTACCTCTTGTAGCCAAAATTCACACTTCGAGAATTTGGCGTAAAGCTTTTCTTTTCTTAACAGAGTTAAGAGTGCACGTAGATGCTCACAATGCTCGTCCTGACTTTTGGAGCAAATAAGTATATCGTCGATGAAGACAATTACAAATTTATCCAAGTAAGGCTTACAGATTCTATTCATCATGTCCATGAATGCTGCAGGAGCATTCGTTAACCCAAAGGGCATGACTGTAAACTCGTAATGACCATACCTAGTTCTGAAAACAGTTTTAGGTATATCTTCATCTTGTACCTTCAACTGATGGTATCTGGAGCGTAAATCTATCTTAGAAAAATATCTAGCTCCCTGAAGTTGATCGAAAAGATCATCAATCCTGGGTAATGGGTATCGATTCTTAATTGTAACCTTATTCAACTCCCTATAATCGATACACATTCGCATCGACCCATCTTTCTTTTTCACAAACAACACTGGTGCTCCCCAAGGGGATGAACTAGGTTGTATGAATCCTTTGCTTAATAATTCATCTAACTGCTTTTTCAATTCTAACATTTCGGTGGGAGCTAACCGATAAGGTGCCTTGGCTATCGGTGTAGTTCCAGGAATTAGATGAATTCTAAACTCTACTTCCCTATCTGGTGGCAATCCTGGTAGTTCTTTCGGGAATACATCCTGGTATTCTGATACTACAGGAATTTCCTTAAGTTCCTTACTTCTAGTGTTAATGATTACTGAAATCATATACACTATTCCTTGCTTTCGTTCATAACTAGCAACTTTCATTACTGAAATGAACTTCATTGGTTTACGTGGCTTATCTCCTGTAATCATAATTATTTCTCCTGCAGGTGTATGAATTTCTATGGAATTCTTATCATAGAGGATTCGAGCATGGTTGGCTACTACCCAATCCATTCCTAACACGACATCGAACCCGGCTAACTTCATAGGTAGCAGGTTTGCAGAAAATTTGTGGCCTGAAAGTTCTATCTTTCCTTCTTTCATAATCTTATCTATGCTAATAGAATTTCCATCTGCCGTTTCTACTGTAAAAATCTGCCTAAGTTTGGTTAAAGGTAGATTAAGAGCTTGGCAGAATTGAGTATTTATAAAACTTTGGTTTGCACCAGAGTCGAATAGTACTTTTGCATAAACGTCGTGAACTAGGAACGTACCCGCTATTACGTCCGGAATCAGACCTGCTTCCTGTGTAGTCAACTGGAAGGCTCTTGCATTCTTTTTGGTAGTTCCTTCTGCAGGTTTGGCCTTATTGTCAGCTGGTTTGACCAGTTTTGGGCAGTCGGGTCTGAAATGTCCAGCTTCTCCACAGTTGAAGCAAATTGTTGATTTCTTTCTTCTGCAGTCTTCTTCTTGGTGCCCCGGAATTTTGCAGAAGTTACAGTACCCCTTACATTTTCCAAAGTGCTTTCTTTTACAGGTACTGCAAAATGGAGTAGTGGAGGATTGTCCAGTACCCTTTTTCTTGTAATTACTAATATTACCTCCACGAAAGCCTTGGGTAATTTTCTTAGCCAATTCCTTCTTCCTGTTTTCTTCTCGAGTACGCACCAGTCCGTCGGTCAAGGTGTTGGCTAATTCCACCGCATCGTCAATTGTGCGGGGCCTTGCAGCTTTGACGATATCACGGATTTTGCTAATTAAACCCCAAATATAGAGAGAAATAAGTACCAGTTCTGGCAAAGCCAGGGTTGGTACCACTCTAGCATATACGAAGAATGTCGAAGTATACCCTCGACAATCAACGTCCACCATCTGGTGGTTTAGGAATTTATTGGTCATTTGTTCTTTTTTGTAGTCGGGACAGAATTTTCTTTCCACCAATCTCTTAAATTCTTCCCAATTCATAGCATAAGCCTCGTCACTTCCTTTGGCTTGTAGCACCGTGTTCCACCATTTAACGCTCCTTCTTTAAAAAGGTGTGACGCATACATAAGTTTGTCTTCCTCGGCACATTTACTTATTTTAATTACTGCTTCGGTTTTCTCCAACCATCGCAGTGCAGCAGTTGCCCCTTCATTACCTGCAAATTCAATCGGTTTACAGCCAAGAAATTCTTTGTAAGTGCAACCAGGAGTTGCAGCTTTCATTTTCTTAAGAAATGGGGCCTGGACCACATTATTATCATTATTATTGTTGCCGCCTCCATTTACACTGTTACTGAAGTTGTTGTCGTGAGTACGTTTGCTGTGATTGGCTTGTGAAGGTTCAATGGGATTTCTTGCAGCAGCGATGATTGCTGGGATAGCATTAGCTATTCCCTAGGCAACGATATTTTCTATATCTTGCCTATTAAGAAATTGTTCCTCATGGTTTTGCTCAGATTGATTAACTTCATTGACTGGTTGATTTTCCGCTTTTTCCATCTGAATAATTAACAAGATGTGCAACTTATTATTACTAATTAAATAACAATAAAATGCCATAAAGCAATCACACATAATCATGTCAACACGTATAGCCAAAATTGTCGACTTTGCGACTTTCATATTTTATATATTAGTATGCATAATACACACCGGGTATTTTACAAAATTTTTATTTTTAAGTTATTATACAATATTATATTATTATTTTAGATTGTTTTTATATTATTATTATTATTATTATTATTATTATTATTATTATTATTATTATTATTATTATTATTATTATTATACAACCATACAACCACACACACCCACAGTTAGTTGGCACTTCAGAAACGACGCTCCCTCTCGTCGTATTTCCATGTGATTTTCTCCCCCACTTCTTGAATTCTGTTTCCTGCGTCCACTAGCTCCTTGCCATAGTGGCGGAGTTCAGCCAAGTTTTCTGTGCTCATAGGTGGGTTTGGTGCAGGTTCTGGGTCAAACTGGGGAAAATAGACGTTCGGATTATTCATGAAATTCTGAAATTGCCAGTCACTCGTCCACCATTCCTCCAGTTCTCCAGGTAGAAGTCGGTGGTTGACAATAGGATCGGGAATAACGGGTTCTAAATTAACTGGAAGTTGGGACTCAGCGGGGTAACTGAAGAGGGTTTTCATCGGCAGGTCCGATGAGGTCACAATTTGCCAGTTTGCGATTAAGCTCTTCCCAGGGTGGCATTTCCTGGGCTTGCCCTGAACTTTCCCCGATCTCCTTTCCCTTGCCTTTATCCTTGGGATCCTCAGTCTTTTTAATCTTCTGGGCAGCTGGCTTGTTCCTACGCCCAAGTTTCCAATCCAAAATTCTCCCCCTCTTTTTAGGCTTTGGTTTGTCCTACGGTTGGGCCTGGAACATCATGGGCTCCTCAGTATCTGCTTGGTAGCCAGATGGGTTTCCTGTAGTATCCATATCTGTGGTATAGATAGTAAAGTTTCGGAGTGCCTCCGACAGTTCATTCATGCTGTTAGCACACATGAAGAAACACACACAAATTTAAGTTAATTTTATTTATTAAATTAGATTTTCACATAATCACAAAATGACAATCTAAAAAAATTAAGTATTTCTAAATACTTAATTGGCGTTATATCAGTGGCTTTGATACCACCTTTTTCTGTCACGGTCCCCGACCCGGTTTTATCCGTTCTAGGAGCCGCGGTGTCGCAACCCCTGATCTCTGTATCCTCAGGAACGAGCGGCCATGAGCCAGTTTCGGTGGTATCGCGTGTTTTATCAATTTTGGCAGCGGAATTTACATCAGGACCGTAGTTAGGAAATATTTTATCAGAGTAAAATACCACACTTTTAATATATTAAACATATGGGAAAAATCCCAAGTTTAATTACACACATTTTCATAGGGATGAAACCCTAATTTATTTAATAAAAACATGTATTTATTTTTAGGTAACTTTATTGCCACTTTTCCAAGCCTTCAGTGCTGTCCAGCTGGCTTCTATTTGGCTTTCACATTTTGTTACCTGAAACGCATTAAAAATATTTTGTCAGTGGAAAATACTGGTGAGCGAATCCCAGTTTAATCAAGTTTAAATAAAAACCATTGTACAGTATTGAGGGCGATCTCGCAATTACATTTGTTTCCAATTTATATCAATTAACATCCGTGGTACTGTCAGACCCGACTTGTGGAAATGTTACTCCTTGCAAGGCAATAACATAACTTTGTATACAAAACCCCAACATACCGACGATAATTGTATTCTTACAAATACTCAATCACTGTTTAATATATAATTAATTAAGTGAGGTTTTGTAAAAACAATTTACAAAAAGGAGATTACTCAATTTGTTGTCTTAGATTATCCTTTAGAGTTTCCTGGTGACAATCTATAATTTACACAAATGCACACGTGTTAGTATAATAACCCTTTTTAACTTTAGTAATACCCTCCTCGAGACGGCATTCCAACGACTACGTCGGGCGGAACCACGACAGCCGTTACGGAACCCTAGATCAATCGGGCAACATATCTAATACGTATCCAGGGGTTATAATACTTACAACGGAGTAGAACTTCGTTAATTAGGGGGTATTATACCCGTGTATAATGCCTACACTTCAGTTTTGAGATTGAGCAAAGAAATCTGAACGAATTCGACTGAAGGCCACTGCATGCAATTTATAGGGCTGAAACCTGACTTCCTTGCAGCCCGCGTAAGGTATAGCCGAGAGGCTACACGGCCCGCGTCAACGCTGGTCAACAGCGTAGCTGATCCGGTTCAGCTAGTAGGTTCAACAGGTGTTGGGCCACGTGGTGGCCCAGGGTTTCGCCAGGTTTTACCTTGTCACGGCCCACGTAAGGGTTGAGGTGTGGCTTACGCGGCCTGCCTCAAACCCAAAAATTAGATTTTTAATTATTTTTTATAATATTCAAGATATTCGGGGTCCGTTTTCGCGTATGGGGTGTATTTTAGGACATATTGGGATATTTTAAAATATATAAGGGTGTCGGAAAAATATTTCGAGGGTGTCGGTTTAATTTAGGGTTGTTATATCCTCCCCACCTTGTTTTAGAGCTCGTCCTCGAGATCTACTGGAACAAGTGTGGATATTTCCTTTGTATTTCCGATTCAAGTTCTCATGTGTACTCTGGTCCTCTTCTGGAGTCCCATTTCACTTTGACCAGAACTAACCTCTTGTGCTTGAGGTTCTTGATTTTCCTGTCTTCAATCTGTAGAGGCCGTTCTATAAACTTGAGTTGTTCATTTACCTCTATATCCTTAAGAGGTACTACAAGTGATTCATCAGCTAAGCATTTCTTGAGATTGGATACATGAAATACGTCATGTATTCCTGCCATTTCCTCTGGTAATTGTAGCTGATAGGCTACAGGTCCTATTCTTCTAATAATCTTAAAAGGTCCAATATACCTGGGACTTAGCTTTCCCCGTTTGATAAATCTTACCACTCCTTTCCAAGGAGAGACTTTTAACAATACTTGGTCCCCTACTTGAAATTCCAAGGGTTTCCGCCTATTGTCCGTATAGCTTTTCTGTCGATCACGTGCTGCTTTTAGTCGTTCCTTGACTTGAATGATCTTGTCGGTTGTCTCCTGCACTATCTCAGGTCCAGATAGTTGCTTTTCCCCAATTTCTTCCCAACAGACTGGGGTTCGGCACTTTCGTCTATAAAGTGCTTCGAATGGTGCAGCATTGATACTTGTATGATAACTATTATTGTAAGAAAATTCTATCAATGGTAAGTGATCGTCCCAATTACCTCCAAAATTAATCACACAAGCTCTAAGCATGTCTTCCATTGTCTGAATTGTCCTTTCGCTTTGTCCGTCCGTTTGAGGATGATGAGTTGTGCTTAGATTTAACTTGGTTCCCATGGCTTTTTGGAAACTTGTCCAAAAATGAGAGGTAAAACGACTATCTCTGTCAGAAACAATTGATAAAGGAATTCCATGTAAAGAAACAATTTCATTTACATACAATTTAGCTAGCTGCTCCATACTAAAAGTTTCTTTCATTGGTAAGAAATGAGGTGACTTAGTTAACCTATCTACAATCACCCAGATTGTATCATTACCTTTCTTTGTTTTGTGTAATTTAGTAACAAAATCCATTGTTATCAATTCTCATTTCCATACTGGCATTTCTAATTGTTGTAACAAACCTGAGGGTTTTTGATGTTCAGCTTTAACTTGTGAGCAAGTTAAACATTTAGAAACATAGGTTGCTATGTCCTTTTTCATTCCTATCCACCAGAAAATTTTCCTTAAATCCTGGTACATCTTATCATTTCCTGGACGCATCGTGTACTTAGACATATGGGCTTCTTCTAATATACGGTGGCGTAGGTTTCCTAATTTAGTTATCCACATTCTATTTTCATGGAATCTCCAAATTCCATCTGTTCCTTGTTGTAATTCCTTAATCATACCTTTTAACTTTTCAGTATCATTATTGATTACTGATTCTTGTGCCTTTTTAATTTGTTCATTTAAATCTACTTTTAGATTTAATTTAAGAGAACGTACCCTTTTTGGCTTTTTGTGATACTTTCGGCTTAAAGCATCTGCCACTAGATTTGCCTTTCCTTCATGATACTGCATATCACAATCATAATCACTAAACATCTCCATCCAGCGTCTTTGTCTCATATTTAATTCTTTTTGTCCAAAAACATACATTAAACTCTTATGATCAGTGAATATGGTAAACTTACTACCATAAAGGTAATGTCTCCAAATTTTCAAAGCAAATATTATTGCTCCTAATTCAAGATCATGGGTTGAATAATTTTCTTCATGATTCTTAAGTTGTCTAGAGGCGTGAGCTATAACCTTTTGGCGTTGCATTAACACACATCCATAACCTAATTTAGAAGCGTCACAATAAATTACAAAATGTTCAGTTCCTTCTGGTAACGCTAATAAGGGTGCATGGGTTAATCTTTGCTTAAGGATTCTAAAGGCTTCTTCTTGCTTTGGTCCCCATTCAAACTTAATGGATTTACAGGTTAACTTAGTTAAAGGAATGGCTATTCTAGAAAAATCTCGAATAAATCTTCTATAATAACAGGCTAATCCTAAGAAACTTCTAACCTCAGTTGGTGATTCAGGGGTCTTCCATTTCGTAATTGCCTCGATTTTTGTGGGATCCACATGAATTCCTTAATGGTTCACTAAGTGTCCATGAAACTGTACATGTTCTAACCAAAACTCACATTTTGAAAACTTAGCATAAAGCTTTTCTTTTCTTAGTAGACTTAAAAGTGAGTGCAAATGCTTTGCATGTTCCTCTTTACTCTTAGAGTAAATGAGAATATCATCTATAAAGACAATTATGAATTTATCCAAATATGACTTACATATTCGGTTCATCATGTCCATAAATGCAGCTGGGGCATTGGTTAAACCAAATGGCATGACAGTAAATTCATAATGGCCATACCTCGTTCTAAAAGCGGTTTTAGGAATATCCTCTTCCTGTACCTTTAATTGATGATATCCTGATCTTAAATCGATTTTAGAGAAAAATCGAGCTCCTTGCAATTGATCGAATAGATCATCGATTCTTGGTAATGGATACGGATTCTTAATCGTGACTTTGTTCAATTCACGGTAATCAATGCACATACACATCGATCCGTCCTTCTTTTTAACAAATAAAATTGGCGCTCCCCATGGCGATGAGCTTGGCTGTATGAATCCTTTTTCCAGCAATTCATCTAACTGTTTCTTCAGTTCCTGCATTTCTACGGGTGCCAAACGGTAAGGTGCTTTGGCAATCAGTGCCGTTCCTGGTAGCAGGTGAATTCTAAATTCAACTTCTCTATCCGGTGGTAGTCCTGGCAATTCTTCTGGGAATATATATGGAAACTGAGACACTACTGGAATGTCTTTTAGTTCTTTTCCTTTAGTGTTAGTGATTATGGAAATCAAATACACTAATGACCTTTTTCTTATATAACTTGCAGTTTTCATCACAGAGATAAATTTTGTGGATTTAAATGGTTTATTTCCTTTAATTGTGATCTTTTCACCTTTTGGTGAATTTACTTGAATAGACTTTTGATCACATAAAATACTAGCTTTATTGGCTATTAACCAATCCATTCCTAAAACAGCATTGAATCCTGCCAGATTCATTGGGTAAAGATTTGCAATAAACTTTTGATTTAAAATTTCTATTCTTGCTCCCTGCAAGATTTCAGAAATCTTAACAGTTTCTCCATTTGCGGTTTCTACTAGACATTCTTGTGGAAGTTTATTTAATGAATGATTAAGAAGTTTGCAAAACGAAGTATTAATAAAACTTTGGTTTGCACCAGAGTCAAATAATACTTTAGCAAAAATGTCATTAACTAAAAATGTACCGGCTATCACATCCGGAATCATCTTGGCTTCATCTGCAATTAGAACAAATGCTCTAGCATTTTTAGTGTTCTTGTTGTTCGGGGCTGGAGCCAATTTTGGACAGTTTGGCTTGATATGACCTTTTTCTCCACAGTTGAAGCACAATCCATTACTAGATTTCCTCCTGCAATCTTCTTCCTTGTGTCCTGGTAACTTACAGAAATTGCAGTGAGTGGAGCATTTTCCTGAATGCTTCTTCCTGCAAGTTCTACAGTAAGGTACAGAGGTAGAACCTATATTTGTACGGTTGGAATTACCATAGCGAAATTCCTGGGTAAGCCTCTCTGCTAGGTTTTTCCTCTGGTCTTCTTTTCGTGTACGTACTAATTCATCAGTCTAGGTGTTTGTTAATTCTATTGCTTCTTCTATGGTTTGAGGTCTAGCTGCCTTGACTACATGTCTAATCTCTCCAATTAATCCCCAGATGTAGCGGGAGATTAATACCGGTTCAGGTGATGCAAGGGTAGGTACTATTCTAGCATATTCAAAGAATAACTTTGTGTACCCCTTACTATCCACTCCATTCATCCTAAGGTTTAGGAATTTGTTTGCTATTTGTTTCTTTTCATCGGGAGGGCAGAATTTTCTTTCTACCATATTCTTAAATTCCTCCCATTCCATATTATAAACCCTATCACTTCCTCTAGATTGGAGGATAGTGTTCCACCATTCTAAGGCTGAATTCTTAAATAGATTGGAAGCAAACATTATCTTGTCCTCTTCCGCACATTTGCTTATTTTTAAGACTGCCTCAGTCTTTTCTATCCAGCGTAGAGCTGCAATGGGTTCTTCATTGCCCGAGAACTCTATTGGTTTACAGGACCAGAACTCTTTGTAAGAACAACTGTAAGACACGGTCCTTCTTCTTTTAGGAATACGCACATGAAGTACACGGCCATTGTTTATGCTGTTTTCTGGTTCAGATGGTCGCTTGCTATCATGTCTACTCTTATTATTAGCCTCCTTAACAGTTTGAAGAATATATGGCATTGCATCAATGATTCCTTGTGCCACTATGTGTTGGATGGCACTATTATCCACTGGGTTTCCATTGTTATTGTTGTTCGGATTCTCATTAACCAAGTTATTGTTACTCTGGTTATCGTTATTCCGATTTTCCTGATTTCCTTCGTCGGCCATCTGAATTTTAAACAGTTACCACGTATTAATATCACAAAATACTATTTAATATAGCAAATCACATGACACGCATTTTGGTCAAAAACGTCGATCATTACGACTTTACTCTATTCATATAATATGCATCTATTACACACCAGTACTGAAATTAAAAATTACAATACCAACTGAAATTTAAAGTTACACTACTAGTAGTAGGCATCCGTAGTTTTTTTTTTATCATACACGCATATATTATTATTATTATTATATTATTATTATTATTACTATTACTACCGTTTCACTCCTCACATTCATGGATATGGATTCATCCAGAAATCCATATTGCGCTCGTCATATACTTCCAGACGAGTCGCTCTCCCACCTGTCTCATCCTTTCACTATTCTCTAAAATTTCCTCACCAAATGTCCTAAGTTCTTGTATGTTTTCTGCACTCATTGGGGGTACAGGTTCTAGGACTGGGTTTGGAATCTGGGGTGAGGGTTCCTGGTATGGAGGTGTAGGTGCCTGGAATTGGTAAGGATCTTCTAAAATCTCCCTAATGTATACATCGTGGTAATAGGGATCTAAAGGATCCAAACCTGGGTTGGCTCCTATGTTTGGCATGGGAATGTCTTTATGTATCGGGTAGCGTTGCACATAGTCCCTAGTGTCGTTCCACCAGGGGTCGTAATTAGGGTCTAAGGGATTTGGTGCTGGTACCCTAGGTATTTCCTCCGGGTTGAAATCATGCATTTCTACTTGATTTTCAGGGTTCTCTATTTCCATTGGTTGGTCAGGAAATGGTGGTTGTGGTTGGGGTGCAATTATTTGTTCCAGATTAGGGTCAGCTGCAGTGGTTGCTAGGATGTGGATGTTGGCTATTCCCCTATTAATCATGTCCTGGGCGTGGGCATCTATCTCTCTTTTGACTGCTGCTAGTGCTCTCTGGTCTTGTAACTTTTTCATATGTTTTCTACGCTCGTGTGCTCCTCTACTGAACCATCCCCTCTTTTTCTGAGGAAATGGCTCTTCTGACTGAGCCTTAAACACAAATATTCCTTCTTCCGTATCAGCAGAATACCCCGAGAGGGCAGGCTGAGAAGAGGAGGTGCATTCGCTTCTAGGCGAACCAGACAATTGACGGTACACGTCAGATGGTCCTTGGTCGCTCATACTGTAAACTAACAAATAGTCAAATAACACATAACAAGAAAATACAATTATGCACGTATTTCCAAAATTTATTTCCTAACAGATTGAATTTTGATACCAGCAGAACGCTTCTGTGGCTGAATCAGTGGCTTAGCTCTGATACCACCTTCTGTCGCAACCCCCGATCTCTGTATCCTCGGGAACGGGTGGCCACGAGCCAGTTTCGGTGGTATCGCGTGTTTTATCAATTTTGGCAGCGGAATTTACATCAGGACCGTAGTTAGGAAATATTTTATCAGAGTAAAATACCACACTTTTAATATATTAAACATATGGGAAAAATCCCAAGTTTAAGTACACACATTTTCATAGGGATGAAACCCTAATTTATTTAATAAAAACATCTATTTATTTTTAGGTAACTTTATTGCCACTTTTCCAAGCCTTTAGTGCTGTCCAGCTGGCTTCTATTTGGCTTTCACATTTTGTTACCTGAAACGCGTTAAAAATATTTTGTCAGTGGGAAATACTAGTGAGTGAATCCCAGTTTAATCAAGTTTAAATAAAAACCATTGTACAGTATTGAGGGCGATCTCGCAATTACATTTGTTTCCAAGTTATATCAATTAACATCCGTGGTACTGTCAGACCTGACTTGTGGAAATGTTACTTCTCGCAAGGCAATAACATAACTTTGTATACAAAACCCCAACATACCGACGATAATTGTATTCTTACAAATACTCAATCACTGTTTAATATATAATTAATTAAGTGAGGTTTTGTAAAAACAATTTACAAAAAGGAGATTACTCACAATATTGCTGTCTTAGATTATCCTTTAGAGTTTCCTGGTGACAATCTATAATTTACACAAATGCACACGTGTTATTATAATAACCCATTTTAACATTAGTAATACCCTCCCCAAGACGGCATTCCAACGACTACGTCGGGCAGAACCACGACAGCCGTTACGGAACCCTAGATCAATCGGGCAGCGTATCTAATACATATCCAGGGGTTATAATACTTACAACGGAGCAGAACTTCATTAATTAGGGGGTATTATACCCGTGTATAATGCCTACACTTCAGTTTTGAGATTGAGAAAAGAAATCTGAACGAATTCGACTGGAGGCCACTGCATGCAATTTATAGGGCTGAAACCTGACTTCCTCGCGGCCCGCGTAAGGTATAGCCGAGAGGCTACGCGGCCCGCGTCAACGCTGGTCAACAGCGTAGCTCATCTGGGTCAGCTAGTAGGTTCAACATGTGTTGCGCCACGTGGCGGCCCAGGGTTTCGCCAGGTTTTACCTTGTCGCGGCCCTCGTAAGGGTTGAGGTGTGGCTTACGCGGCCCGCCTCAAACCCAAAAATTAGATTTTCAATTATTTTTGATAATATTCAAGGTATTCGGGGTCCGTTTTCGCGTATGATGTGTATTTTAGGACATATTGAGATATTTTAAAATATATAAGGGTGTCGGAAAAATATTTCGAGGGTGTCGGTTTAATTTAGGGTTGTTATACGCGGGACAAAAATCCGTGGTATTTGTATTTGATTTGGCAGCGGAAAAATTAGCAGGATCGTTTAGACTGACAATGCCCAATTATTTTGTTTCACAATTTGGGGACAAAACCCATAATTTACAATAAAGGAAATTTCACGAGGAATTTCCCTGTTTTACAAAACATGTTTATTTATTTATTTTACTGAGCCACTTCTTCAAGCTTTTTAGTGCTACGCGGCACTTTCCCTGTGTCACAGTAAATCACCTGAAACTTGTTTAAAAAGATTTTATCAGCGGGGAAATACTGGCGAGTTACTCAGGTTAAATAAAACGACACATTAGTTATAGATTACAGCATAAGAGCGATTACAATGGCTACTATCTTATTATTTTCTGGCCCCGTGTCACACCTTGGTGACGATGGTCATACCACTATTTGGTCCTTTCACCCAAGTAGTGATGATTGTCACTGTTAGGTTGATGAACCTAACCGTGAAAAATCAGTAATGTGCACAATACCCCACTTGCCAGTGATTCAAGATAACCAAGACTTAATCTCTGTAATTATAACTTTTGAAAATAATTTGGGTGTTATAAAACATTGTTGATAAAAAGAGAATGATTCACATTGCAAGTTTAATTGGACAGAACCTTGCCTACTGATTTAGTCTCACAACCTAGGTAATAACAATGCACACGAAACTAGGTCAGTAACTTAATACAACATTTACGATAAGCTCACGAAATCAAAACCCTCACGACGAATGACAAAGTGTAGCCCGAATTCGGGCAGCACTTAAACATCCATTGGATCGGTTTCAATTGATCGGACATTGTATCGTAGTAGTGATCGAGTTATTACCTTGTTGTCACAGCAGAGATTCGTGCTTGTGTGTGTTTTTGAACGGAATAGTGTATAACTCAACGTACGAAATGAATTTTTACGTCGAAACACAACAGCCATGCAAGTGCCAAACCCCTGCATTTATACTGAAATTTGGTTCCCATCCCGCGTCGCGCCAGGACCACCTGGTTCCTTCGCGTGGCGCGACGGCTACCCTTTTAGGGTAGGGTAGCCTCGTGTCCCACATAGCCCAGATGAGTCAACATTAAACGAAATTCGTGTGTTACAAACGGTTTTGAGGATAATTATCAATTAGGGGATACCCCCCTTGAGTTTTAGGGGCCCTGATTCTAGTTTCGATTGTTCTGAAAATTAAGGGTCATGCCATACTACTTGAGGGTCTCAATTAGGGTTTCCTAATGAACATTAATAAAATAAGAAATAATAATTTTGGCAAGAGTTGTTACAGATTACATCCTAATACAACAATAATCATATCTAAGGACGGTTCGGTGTTTGGTTAATAGCATAATAATTGACTTGGGACAACAAAAATTTGACTTGGGTTTAATTTCTTAAGAAAACCCCATCTTCGCTCTTTTTTAAGGTAAGACTCAAAGAAATATCCTTCACTTATCGATATTGGATCCCCCCATCTTTAGAAGGTAAGGCTTAGCTACACTGTCACTTGTTTTGTACTGTTGTTTTCTCTTTTTAGACTTCTAAGAACTATTCTTGTTGACTTGAAAATTATCTTTAAAATTGTTTTCCTTTTAACACCTGCCAACAATCCCATTGAAATATTTCATGTATTTGGTGAAAGGTTTTGCACATTATAGGCGTCCATCTTTATTATCCAGAATGGCAATTTCCTTTGCTTTGACTTCCAACAGATCATAACACCGCTCATTGTAGATCTCATAGTATGAAACTTCCACACTTTTCCCACCCATCTTCTCACACATGGACAAAATCCTTGCTGTCGCCATTGGCATAACACCTGCCACCTCATCATTTCCCTGCATCACCCATAGCTCTTCTTAAAAACAATTAATTACTAGGCTGATCATTTAATGATTTTATCTATTTGTTTTTTTACAACAACACCGGCCGCGGAGGAGAGACAACGAGAATGACGGGTGTGGAGGAGATACGAGGTAGAACACGATTGTGGAGGAGAGACAAGGCAGAACGGCGACACTTAGGAGGAAAGCCGACAAGGTATAGGAGGGCCGACGTGGTGGAGGAGGCCGGTGAAGGGAGGAAGCCGGTGGATGAAGGAGGCTGTGGAGATGGAGCTCAATGTTGAAGGTGATGGGAGCGCAAATTATCTTTTAGGGAAAAGGGTATGTGTGTCAATATTTCCATTCAGATGTCAAAAGTAGCTGAATCATTCAGATCTGAATGGTTTCATTAAAAGGTGGTGTTTTGGTGAATCAAACGCCCATACTTCTGACCGATTCAGAGGCTTGCCTCTTAATGGAGCCAATAAGAGGTAAACAAACAACCCCTTAGAGTATCCTTTACATAAAACGTTGAAAAAATTTATTTTACACTTCGCATACAAAGTTGAGGGATAGCCCGGGCACACTCTGGCTTGGGTATAGATCCACCCATGCACAGAAGTTTGGTATCGTTTTTGATCTAGTTGCCGAAGGTATAAATCTGAGTCGATTCTCCCTTTTCCACCATGAAACCATAGTCTACTGTCGCATAAACAGTTGGATCTGTGGGTTTCCCACTAGTTTTCTAAAAAACCCCTTGCAACAACCGTTTTTTATAGAATTTCAAGAGCTTTTTTGGAGTAGATATTTTTTTTCGTATTAATTTGGTACCCATATTGTATTGCTACTCCTTCCGATTTGACCTATTTGATACTCGTACTGTATACAATACCGATTTTATTCTATATTAATCGTGCCAAAGTGGGTACCGTACCGAAATAGCGGTACTGATCTATACGGTACAACTATAATTGTTTCAAGTACAACATATACTTGATATGTTAAAACTTTGGGCAAATCTGTCCTTTTTACAATTTTCAGACTTTTGGGTTTATTGACAAATAAGAGGAAAAGTACACCCAAAATATCTAAAAACAAGTTTTAATATGAATCAAACAGCAAAATACATGATTTTCATCCATTTTATGATGAAGATCATGAAAAACATGAAGAACATTCAAACTTTTTTTGACTAATTTTTATTAAAAGAACCCGAAATTAATGGTTTTAGTGAGATTTAAAAAGGTTTTAATAAGATCTAACAACCCATAAACATAAGAATGAACATTAGATCCGAAAATTATATAAAAGTTCTATGAAAACCGAAAATTTTATAAAAGTTCATAAAGATCTGTTTTTAAGTGGTTTTTCATCAAAACTTTTTTGTTTCTTAACAAAAACGAATTGATTAGTCAACATATGCGCTCTGATATCACATGTTGATCAATTCTTTAGATTAAACGTAATAGAAACAAAATTTTAGAACTTATAGACCGGATTAGGCTAGTGAACCATATATATGAAGATTGGGATCGTGGTTAGTGATCTTGATCGTGGTTAGTGATCTTGAAGATCATGATATTCAGAGAGAGAGAGGGAGGTGAATAATGGGGGTGTTGTAAAAGGTGGAGACTAACCTAAACCCTCTCTAATAAGCTCTATATATACACACAAGGGGAAATCCTATTCTCAAGTAAGGGTTGATACGTCGATAAAATATTTACCATTTAACGAATAATTAAATTGGATCGTTGCAGAACTATCCTATCTATTACTAAATCGATAGAAAACATTACAAAAAAGAGTAAAAAAATACAGATGGGGGTGGCGGGTTGTATAGTCGGTATGTAGACGGGTTTTGTGTTCTATTTTCGATTGTGAAACGTAATATATCATTCCTCTTATGATAATGATGTGTAGAGTTAATAAAAAAATAACCGGAGACCTTTTGCGTGTAAAGCAAACGTGATAACCACTAAACCACAACAGCCTTTTGTTGATCTATGACTTTTTAAATCTAGAGTTAAGCGCGCATACAAATACATTTAACATACAAAACGTACGAAAGACATGAAAAAGTAAAAAAATACGGTGACATTTTCGTAATTAATTTATTCGTAGGGTAATTATCAAAATTATTCTAAGTGTATCAAAATTACTCTTTAAATTTATCAAACAACATATACACAATTCAAAATTACCCTATAAGATCATTTTTAGAGTAATTATGATACTCTACAAGATTATTTGTAGAGTATAATTTTGATAATTACTCTACGAGTAAAATAATTACGAAAATGTTACCGTGTTTTTTAGAAAATCTTTGGTTCGAACGTTTTGTGCGTGAAAGGTATTTGTATTTGATCTTTTGTCTTTAAATCTAATGTTTTTATTTCATGTGTTATTTACTAAATAAACAATCCTATCTATATCAATCTTCAAAAAAAAAAAAAAAATAAATAAATAAATAAAATAAAAAAAAAAATAAAACCAATCCCATTTTATCAAACCCTAATTTCGACATTCCTTATATGTTCATTACACCATTTCTCACAGCTTTAATTAAAAAGATCCTTAGATGAAATAGAAAGACAAAATGTTCATATAAATGAGAAAACAAATAGTTCAAATGTAACATCCGCCATAAAACAAGATCCTAGAACCCGATCCGTTTTAACCCAAATTCGAACATAAATCCTTTGTCTTTATTGTTACTTGTGATTTTTAGTTTTTGTTAAATCTTCTTGTTATTTATTGTCTTAATACGTTAAAAAATACTAGCAGGAATGCCCGCGCATTACTGCGGGTAAGTTTTGGTAGATAAGTGGGCACGTTAAATGACTTTAATGCCCTAATGTAGACCCCACATGACATGAGTTAATCGGGTTGGCTAAACGGATATATCCTCAAATCTCAAATTTGTCCAAACCTACAGAAAACATAAAACCTACTCCCAAACCCGAACACATACCCAAATATCCAACCCCAAACCCGCCCCAATTGTAATCCCCGAATATTGAAACGAAAACGTATCCTACTTGCCATAGAGCATCTAGCCAAGAGCATTCATCCGATTAGATTGCAAACCAACACCATAAATATTGCTTTTGTTATAAATAACTTTAGACTAGAAGCTAAATGAAAACCCCGAAAGTTTGCCAAAGAACCATTGTCAATAAAATAACTTTAGACCAGAAGCTAAATGAAAACCCCGAAAGCATCATCGGCACAAAAGAGATGAGAGACAACCGGACCCATTGGAAAAAGCAATACCATGAAAAATTCCTGAGTCTATGCTGGTAAAACTGTGACTTTAGACCAGAAGCTAAATGAAAACCCCGAAAGCATCATCGGCACAAAAGAGATGAGAGACAACCGGACCCATTGGAAAAAGCAATACCATGAAAAATTCCTGAGTCTATGCTGGTAAAACTGTGTACAGATTGATTGAGATACAGCTTGTCAAATTTTATGCTTGAGTAATCAGATAAAATAGAGTCGAGATCGATCTGAGCTTTAGATATAGAGCTCGAAAGGAGCCAACCTCGTACACTATTCATTTTTGCACTTGGAAATGAGCTAATCGCATTAAGAACTGCACATTCATGATTAGCTTTGTGGGGTATAACCTCTCAAAAGACGCGAAAATGATACAAAATTTGTATTACAAATATTAACCATATGTGAATAGTCTAATAGCATATAACTTCTTATCTAATGTTAAAAAAAACTAACAACTTACAAAAGGGACCAAAAGAAATTCTTATTGTGGCGTATGAGATTTGGCCATACCCACCCAAGCCATAATTCCAACTGCAAGAATTATCCATCCGCATATATCATACTTCAAATCACTGCTCTTCTTATTTGCAGGTTTCTATAACACGTAACAATAATATAACAATATATGTAAGCCCACATCAAAATATATGTTCTTGATATATTACACAATTAATACAGTTTTTAAAACCAAGAATAAAGCAAACACTCGAAGTGGCAAGTCAGGAAGAGCGAGTAACAAGCCATAACGGGTTTGGGTTGAAACAAGTAATGTTGGGTTGATCAGCTAACACTCTTTTGTCTTTCTCATTAAAGATTTAAAAAAAACTAAAGCACTAATCACGATAATCTAAGTTTTTGAATAAAACAACCGAAGAGTTATTAGGCATTAAAATAGATTTTGAATGGTTTTCAAAGGGTGTTAATAAAGCCACACCCTTAAATCTTGTTTTCACACCCTCTATACGGGTCGTTTAGGGTTATACGGCCCGTATAGAATATTTTGACATAACAAATATTGGGTCGTATAATGCTATACAACTCGTATAGAAGGAGAAAATATTGGGTCGTATAACATTTTATTCGAGTCGTATAATATTATATGGGGTTTGGGCCGTATAACTTTATATGGGCCATATAACATTCTATACGGGCCGTATAACGCTATACGGCTCGTATAGATGGAGACAAAAAAACATTCTCGTCATTTTTTGTGTGCAACATTCTCCTATACGACCCGGTATAACTCTATACGGGCCGTATAGGTGTAGGGGTGTGAAAATAAGATTTTTTGAGGTGTGGGCATAGTGGGAGCCTTTTCAAATTGTTTGACTCAGTCCCCATTTAGCTTAAATTATTCGACCTGACCTGTTTGAGGCAGAACATGACACAAATCAACTCATTCACAAGCAAATGGGTCAAAATTTCCACCTTTAACAAATACCAAAAAGAAACTACAACCTTTGCCTTTGATGAAGCAGCAGGTCCTGGACCTAAAGGCGGTTGGGGTTGATTAAACACTCCTTGTTTGACGATCTCGTTGTGCAAATCAGGTGCCTGCAAGGTTTTCGATCAAAATTGTAACAAACTCAGCAAAAGTAATTCACAGAGCTAAAAAAAAAAAAAGATTCACAATTTCGATAGAGAGTTACCAACTCTTTATCCAATAAAAAGCTATTAATAAATATACATATACAAAGTAAAATTAAAATGTAGCAACGGTAGTTAAATACCTTAGAAGAGTTAACCGATGATTGTAGATAATGTTCATTCCCTGGACACTTACACAGCAAATATGATCATGCAAGGCAAAACAAAAAGAATCTATGTACAAAAAAAAAAAAAAAAAAACAAAGTTCACACAATAACAACAAACAAACCTAATCTTTGCACTTTCGGTAAACAATCAACGAATCCATCACCCAAATGGAGTAGACCACACTCCTAGTTCTAGAACTATCAAAATCAAATTAGCATTTTCAAACGTTCCAATTTCACAATTCCTCGTGAATTCCACCCAAATTCACAACCGTAGATCAAAACCTAAACCTAAAAACAATCTAACTGAATGAGATTCATTAAAATCAAAGATCTGAATTCAACCAACAAAAAATAGAGGTATGATATGTCGGTGCTTATTTTATGAAGCTCAACATTTTAGATATCATACCACCAGTTTGTTGGCCTGAATCTTGACCAGTTCGTTGATGAAATTACAATACCACCACCAAAGATCTCGGACGGAAAACTGAACCCCACTTATCGCGCGTGCACACCAAGATCAAATTCTCCTCGGAGCCCTTTTTGGCAGATGCTCCGACACCGTCCAACCAACGGTCTCCTCTGCTGGTACCTCTCATCAACTACATCATTGTATTCGTTACTATCATAGTACCATTTGAAATATGGTTGTTACTGTTTTTATACACAATAGTAGTTTCAATTTGACAAAAGATTACAAAAATATATCACAATCATCAAATTAAAAGATAAGATTAAAAAAAAAGTTATTATGGGCACATAGTTGTCTCCAGAATCCACACTTATTTGTGGCATATTGCGTTTGTAATATAAGTGTGTTATAAAATCTTAGATATCATACTGAAAAGTAGCAATAATTTGTGGTAAAAGATAAATCCTTACCACTACTATGGGAACAGTAGGGCATTCTCTCGGTAAGAAACCAATTCCAAGCTTAAATGCAGAGGGAAAATCAAATATAGTGTCATTATTGCAAACTTGGTCATAGATTTAATAAAATCCAAGTAAGGGTGAGGGTGTTTAAAAGATGTCAATTACGTGAATGTAGAAGTTAAATAACCTGAATTGGAAGAGCAATCAAGCCACCACAACAAACTCCAGCAAAGAAACACTTGGGTGATATATCCTGAATAAAACAAGAAGCTAGGTATACAAAGTTTTTCTTTAAACAGTAAAAATAAGCTTATGAACAAGATGTTAAAAAGTAAAATGTCGTTGCATAAACACAAATGTTCACTTACCAGTGCCCCAACAAAGAAATTCCAGA
The DNA here is from genome assembly GCA_030545235.1 of Helianthus tuberosus. NCBI lineage: Eukaryota > Viridiplantae > Streptophyta > Magnoliopsida > Asterales > Asteraceae > Helianthus > Helianthus tuberosus. Next base: position 34,141,161 of record CM060393.1, read on the forward strand.
ATATGTTCCATTAGAACTTATAAGAGAACAAGTAAAGATGTATTGAACATTGGTTACCTGTAACAATGGCTGTGAGATCAATTGCATCACGCCAAATACACTAAATACTTGACCTACCTTCAAAGTAAATAGATTCTGCAGCAATAGAAGCCGAGGGAAAATCAACAACCCAAGCTCCTTTTGTACCGGTTTAGATGGAGCGTCTATGCCATATTTAAGGTGTAAAACATTCAATTCTGAAACGATGGCATTCAATGATTTGAACTGATGATTTTCAATTGTTTTAAACTGATGATTTTCATTGATGAGGGTGCTGAGCGTAGACATTAGTGAAGGGTGATGAAGACAACAGGGGTATTAAGGGGAGAAATCCCAATATTGCCCTATAAGTGTCTTAAAAGTTTGGAACTTGTCCCAATTTCCCCCCTTTAAAATGGCTTGCTTCATTTATATATGTAGCTTCAAAACTTGTACCCATGGTAAAATTACCAAAAGGGTAAAAAACCCAGTTTCCTTAATAATCTATCTATACTTTCTATAAAAGGAGAAATCCAAGTAACATAAGAAAAGCTGATGTGTCAGCTTGAGAGCATGTCCAACAAGGCTTTTCTTATGTCATTATTACATCATAATGCCTAATATTAAAAGACTTTAAAATTCAAAGTTGGCCCACATTTAAGATGCAACTGAGGAAAGGTCTGCCCATGTTAAGCCTAATTTAAGATTCAAAGGTCTGCTGAGGAAAGGTATGCCCTTGTTAAGCCTAATATAAAATAACATTTAAACTTTTGTTTAAACATCAGTTCCCAATAAACATCTGTCGAGATTCAAAATTCTGGCTCTATATTCAAAATTCAAAATTCAAACCATATATTCTAATCCTATAAATAAGGGTTAATAATCTGGCTCCACATTCAAATCCCTCCCGCTCACATCTGTGAGCGTATCTCTCCCTCTCAAATGCATCTTTCTCGTGATTCAGCCGCTAATCTCCGATTACACTTCTTTGTTCGAATGTTTGTTGATTATGTTTACATGTTATCGTTCCAGTATCATTGTTCCAACATCGTCGTTTCAATGAAGCTTCCCATCACACATCAACATTTCAATATCGATGTTGCAGTATCATTGTTGCAACATCGTGAAAAGTTGCATGTGCTATCTTCTTTGATGGGAGAGTTGCATTGTTGGATTTTCGGTAAAACGAAAGTCAGGTTTTCTTGCGTCAGTAAGATTTTCTCCTTTTATAGAAAGTCTAGATTCGTGCAATATCGTGAAAAGTCAGATGTGCTACAACAGTTGAGAAGAGAACCTTGCATGTTAGGTTTGTTTCTTATTTTGATTAACTGTTGATGATGTTGAGTGTTTTTATAGACACTGACATTTTAGAATATGTTAAGATGCATGTTTATATTATTAAAACAAACTACTACATAGAAAAATACAAATTTAAAGAAATTTGTATAAAGTATTACACGCTAGAGTTAACACTTGCTAGGATTTCGTAGACTCTGGCCTTTCTCCATGTGATTTCATGTTCTCTTTTGATTTTCAGGTCAGTTAGCATGTTGCAGATTTTCTGATCTTGTTTTAGAAGTTGTGTCAGAAACTCTTCTGCATTCTTCTGGATCTCTGATGGAGGAGAGTGGAGGACTTCATCGAGCAATGCTATGTTGTTCCAGGTTTTGTTGTAATTAGTGTCATTTATTATGTCGACTTTCCTGTTTAGTTCTTCGTCTGTTCTTTGTTCTTTGAGTGACCACATGGAGAACTGTGTTTTAACATTGCTGGTGTCTGACCAGTGGTAGAAGCTGAAGTTTGCCATGTAGATTTTTTGTTGGTTTTTTTATTTGGAACAATTTTTGACAGAAAGTGATTTGTAGGACAATTTGTTGATGTTTTGAATCAAAAGTAAACATCGGGGTTATTCCCCGACGTACCACCGCTATGTTCAGAGCGGAGGGCCTCGTGCTGGGCGATGGCATGTGAGATGCGCTCTTGTATTTCGGCTTTTGTCCTTGGCAACGCATTAGTGTCTGTGTCACATCTGGGTGGCATTTTTCTTCTGGCAAAAAGGTATGGGGTAGGTTAGACATCATTCAATAATTGTCTATGAGGTATATATCACCATAAGCAAACATGTCATCACATACATATAAAATCACCAATGTATAAGAAAACAACCACTGAGCTTTCATATATGCTTGACAACTTGACTTATTGTTTTTATCAAAGGAAAAGAAAATGAACTCGAGGTTGCATCACCTCGGTCATACAAGTTCCATAATATGAAAGTAGTAGTTATTTTCCTTCTACATTGGTCTCCTTAGGTCTTTAGTTTCACAAAGACGGGTATACTTCCCAAGAGATGGGGGTTGTGCATTTCTACCACGTATATGGGTGATAGAGAGTGTAAAGTTGTTGAATCTTTCCCAAGTGTTAGCCATCCTCACTTGCTTAGATATCGGTTCCCAAACGACTCGTACACGGGTATAAGTGTCAGACACGAAGTAGGCAAAGACAGACTTCTTACTTTGTAGTGTGCTATAGCAACTATCTAGGTATTGTTCTACTAGATGAAGGTGTGAACACTTAGAAATTTTTGGAGGGTGGTGATCATTGGCTCGACCCGCAGAGTCCACCAGGATTCCCTATGCACTACAAGTTGTTATACGTGGGCTGTAACAACTCTTATTTAAAAGTCCTAATTATTATTTTATTTTGTCTAAAAGGAAACCCTAATTAAGACACCCAAGTGATTCTGAGTAAACCCTAAAATTTTCAGAACAATCAAAATCAGGATCAGGGCCCCTAAAACTCATGGGGGGGGGGGGGTTTCCCTAGTTACGATTATCCAAATAATTAGCTGTCAAAATCGAATTTTAAGAATCCGTCAAGTCAGCCAAGCTAGTTAGGGACGTGGCTACCCTATGATAGATAGGGACCCCTCGCGCCACGCGACGCCCCAGGGGGTACCCCTCGCGTCACGCGAGGGGGTCAAATTTTATGTATAAATAGGGGTGTTTGGGACTTGAATTCTGGAGTTGAAACGACGTAAAAATACGTTATACCTTTCGAGATATAGTCTGTTTACTACAAAAACACACACGATTCACAAATCGCTGCCGCAAAACAGGGTAATAACTCGATCGCTGCTACGATTCAATGTCCGATCAATTAAACTATCCAATGGATGTTTAAGTGCTGCCCACATTAGGGTTTATGCTTTGTCATTCGTCGTTAATTTGATGGATGTTTAAGTATCGCACTTTGTCATTCGATGTGAGGGTTTAATCTCGTGAGTTATCGTAAATGCTGTATTAGTTACTAACCTAGTTTGTGTGCATTATTATTTAAACTAGGTTATCAAGGCTAATCAGTAGGCTAAGCTCTGTTCATATTAAATCTGCAATGTGAGTCATTCTCTTTTTATCAAAGTATTTTACAAAACTCTATTTATTTCAAGGTTATAATTACAGGGATTAAGTCTATGTAGTCACCAAATTACAGCCGGTATGTGGGCTTTTGTATACATTACTTGATAATCTTCACCATTGGACAACGAGTTAGCCAAGGGGTGATATGACCATAGTCACAGACACCATTAGACAACGGGAGGGCCAATGGGTCGAGTGACAAATACCGTGGGTATATGGTTGATATAGAAACATTGTAATCGCTCTTAATACTGTAAATTATAACAAATGTGTCGTTTTAGTAAAAAGAATGATTCACCAGTATTTCCCACTGACAAAACCTTTTTCAAACATGTTTCAGGTGATCTGTTGTGATCCAGGAAAAGTGCCGCGTAGCACTACAAGCTTAAGGAAGTGGCTCAATATAAAATAAAGAAACATGTTTTGTAAAATAAACATTTCTCCGTGAAATCATCTGATTGTAAATTACTAGGGTTTTATCCCGAATTGTGAAATAAAATAATCGGGAAATTGCAGTTTTAAAAAGATCCTGATGAAATCTTCCGCTGTTAAACTCAATTAAATAAATACCACGAGATTTTCTGTCTCGCGGCTCCTGAAACGGGTCAAACCGGGTCGAGGGCCGTGACAGAAAAAGGTGGTATCAGAGCCACTGAGTTAAGCTAATTAAGTATTTAGAAATACTTAAATTTTTCTGATTACCATTATGTGATTATGTGTTTATTAACTGACTATTTGTTAGTTACTGTCACACCCTGATTTCCACGTGTCACCGGTGGGCCCGGTGGGGGAGTATCGTGACGTGGTTGGCAACATAATAGTCAAACAACACAATATTTAATAAGCACAGCGGAAGCAGATGTAAAGATATAATACAACCGAATTTAATATTGTAATATCAAATGTCACAATATTCGGAAGTTTATCCACTGTAGGATCGAAAATAAAATATGAAACAATAGTTCAACAGACTTCAGGCATCTTAAGCTTGCGAGACTTCTAATGATGCTAAGGAGAAATCCCAGCCAATTACGCTTAGTACCTGCATTTAATCTTTTTGGGAAAATACGTCAGTTTACACTGGTAAATACAATCAACTGACTCATTTTGGAAAATGATTGAAAATTGGTTTGGATGCACGTGGCATAAACATTTTTATTTAACTTGGGAGAATTATTTAAATATATAATCTTGTGAACGAATTACATGTTCCTTGGGCGTTCAGTATCCCGAATCTTGTCCGGGTTAAAGATCAATAGACACACCACAATATTCTTTTGTGCACTGACGGGTGTACGCCTACACCCCGCGCTTAAGTCGTGGCCATTTCGTAAAATGATACCAAGGATATCCGGGACACGGTCATTAACCCCCCAAAGGCTTTAAGTAACAAGACTGTTTAAACGAGCCGATCAAATTATTCAATTAACCACCCAACGATGGAAGATTTGATGCCCGATCAAGCGGTATGCTATATACCGTAACCCAAGCCCGTATAGGGAAAATAAGTTAAAAGTATTTACCTGAGCAAAGTATAATTCACAATAAGCAAAATGCGCGTAGCTTTTACTGGTCCTCCTAATCTGGAACGAAGGTTTATAATAACCTATTAGAATCCTAACGGGTCTTTAGTTAAGCTTAAGCTTAGACCGGTTAGTTTCAAAGACACGGTTCGTACGCACGATTAAGCGAAGACCGGATAGAACGTGATTTAGACCCGACAAGTTCAGAGACTTGTTTAATATGGGTATTTCATACACATTCTGGGTTTTGAGATAAAACCGATAAGGTTTAACCCGTTTAGGCTAGTTTATGTAAACTAGTTACATAAACCGAACCGAACGCGTAATAAGAGTAACGGGTATTCATATGAGCCATTTACAGGTTTCCTAAGTTAATATGCTTCATATATGTTGTGACATCAGTAAGGTGTCTTCTATTATGCCCGAAATGAATTTAATCACAAACTATGCCCCGTAGGGGTAGTTTGGTCATTTTAAAGGTTGTAAAAGAGTTTAAGTGTCAACCTGAGTTACAGGCCTGATGTTATCAGCAAATATACTCAATTTGCTAAGTTATATCAGTAGGTTATTGTATATAAGTGAAACTTATCAATTATAACCAAACTATGCCCCGTAGGGGTATTTTGGTAATTTCACATAAGCCGAAAAGCTCAAAACTGAAGTCTAAGTTTATCAACCTTTGCTTACTGTTAAAATATTATAATTTGCCTCAAATATCAGTAGGTATCAACCCTTGTATGTTTAAAATAGTTTTAGTACATACTATGCGTTAAAAACGCTTAAAAGGCGATTAGAGGCCATTTCCGGGTTTGATACATAAATCTGATATTTTTATATTTCCAGAAGGCTTAAAATAATTTATTTATCATATGTGATCAGCAGAAAAAGGTTTGGAGTCGTTTAGATATGTAAAACTCATTTTTATGGCCCGTTAGGGCAAAACCGACAATTACCGGATTAAGCCTACGACTATAAGTTATGCTCAGCCTAAAATTAATTAAAAATCTTCAAAAATCCCAAAATAATATATTACATCAGTGGGTAAAGAGTTTGATATCAAAAAGCATGTTTAAGTAGGCTATACACTAAATACGCCGTTTAATTAACATAAGGCTTTAATTTTACGCTAACGAGCATAACTCTTAACCTACACCTCAAACTGATGTCAAATTTTGTATGCAAGTTTATATATCAATAATTAAAGTTTCTACTCTTTTACATTTCCAAAAATCACGTTTTAAGGTGAAAAGGGCATAATGGTCAACATATGAGCAATTAACGGAATCATGCATATTAATTGGATAACTAATGATCCGAGGTGTATAATCACAGAGGGTTATACTAGCATGTAACCTGGTCCAAATAAAGCTCTAAGGCATTTCTAAAACTTACCATAACCGGTCAGAACTGAAAGTCAAAGTATAAGTCAAACTATGCGACTTTCGGTTCCGAACCGGGTCTAAACAGGAAATTGTCGGGTTGAACATGTTTAGACATGTCCTTACACTAATTACCAAGTTATATTAATGATCAAACAGGTTGTATGTGTTCTACATTGCTAATTATGCATAAATTGTAATTTACACATTCTGTTGACTTTTTAAATACAAGTTTGACCCGACATTTGACCTATTTAGAGTGGGAATCAGGGGGACCCTTTTGAGGTTTTATTACCCACATAATTACCAACTTATAACTACTTTTAATTCGAGATTTGACTGAGCCATTATTAATTAATCTCGAAGTCAAACCGTAATTACGATGGTTTGACTTTTAGCTAAATAACTAAGCTAAACTTAATTAAAAGAGGATTAGCAAACTTACTGAAGTCCTAAGCTTGATTAGTGATCACTTGGAAGAAGACTTGAGCTCCAGAAATGATCAGAAAGTGTTGGAGGAGTGAATGATCAATTGTTGCACTTGTGAGCTTTATATAGTGAACCAAGGCACTACAAAGTGTTGACAAATAAGTCTACTACTGACCATAACATTCCCAAAGGTGTCCTAGATGTTTAGGGGTTGTTTAGGGGCCAAGGGATATGAGGAAAATCGTTTAAGATCAGTTCCAAGCGTTTAAACAACAAACAGCAACAATTCTGTCGCTGGCAACATGCTTGCGCACCGTAAGGGTTCATGCTTGCGGTGCGCAAGCTTCCCTCAGCAGCCAAAAACTTGTTGTTCTTTGGTGTTTTGAAAGGGCAACCTCATAATCCGACTTTGGGACCTTAATTATCAGTTAGGGACCTCCCAAAATGGCCTTGAACAGTTACATACCCTACCATTTTGAATTATTTGCTTGGATTCATTTTGAAATTGCCGAACAAGAAGGTTTACCGTGCATTTTCTTCGTAGGAGTCCACCACTTCAATTATGAATCAGTTTGTTGCTATGATTCCCTGAATTTGAATATATACCAGATGTTTATTAGTCTTGGGATTCATAATAAGGTCGTTCAGAGGTGTAAAATTAACATGACAACACTTTTAATTCCCGTCGTACATCTTTAATTATATCCAGGTTTATAGCACTTTTGTCTTAATTGACACGTGTCGTTATATCATTGAACACGAATTTTTGAGGTGTTACATCCTCACCCCCTTAAAATAAATCTCGACCCGAGATTTACTGAAATAAATAAGGGTACTTTTCTTTCATTGTGGACTCAACCTCCCACGTATACTCGGGACCTCTACGGGCATCCCATTTGACCTTTACAATAGGTACATGCTTCCTTCGAAGCTTCTTTACCTGTCGATCTTCAATCGACAAAGGTTTTTCCACAAATTTTAAGCTCTCATCTATATGCACATCTGAATGCGGTATTACCAGTGATTCATCAGCGAAGCACTTCTTCAGATTGCAGATGTGGAACACATTGTGAATTCCACTGAGCTCTTCCGGTAAGTTTAACTTATAGGCAACTGACCCGACACGTTCGATAACCTCGAAAGGTCCTATGTATCTCAGGCTTAGCTTGCCTTTCTTACCAAATCGCATTACCCCCTTCCAGGGTGATACTTTAAGCAACACTTTATCACCTACTTCGAAGTGAAAAGCTTTACGCTTTGGATCTGCGTAGCTCTTCTGCCTATCTCGGGCAGCTTTGAGACGGTCACGAATCTGGACAATCTTGTCCGTCGTTTTAAAGACTATCTCTGGTCCTGATAATTGGACATCTCCAACTTCCGCCCAACAAACGGGCGATCTACACTTCCTACCGTATAATGCCTCGAAGGGCGCAGCCTTAATGCTGGTATGGTAGCTATTGTTGTAGGAGAATTCGATTAATGGTAGGTTCTTATCCCAACTACCACCCAAATCGATCGCACATGCACGTAGCATGTCTTCCAACGTTTGAATAGTACGCTCACTCTGACCGTCAGTCTGAGGATGATAAGCCGTACTAAAATTCAAACGTGTGCCCAAAGATTGTTGGAAACTCTTCCAAAAATGTGACGTGTATCTAGTATCTCGGTCAGAGATAATAGACACATGTATGCCATGTAAGGCTACAATCTTATCAACGTATAACTGGGCTAACATGTCGTAGCTATAAGTCTCCTTGATGGGTAAGAAATGTGCTGACTTAGTAAGTCTATCAACTATAACCCATATTGTATCATTTCCTTTCCTTGTCTTGGGTAACTTGGTAATAAAATCCATAGTTACCATTTCCCACTTCCAAGTAGGAAGTTCAGGCTGTTGTAGCAAACCTGACGGTTTCTGATGCTCGGCTTTGACTTGCGCACATGTCAAGCATTTAGCTACATGAGTGGCTACAGACTTCTTCAAGCCTATCCACCAATAATTTGCCTTAAGATCCTGGTACATCTTATCAGCTCCAGGATGAACGGAGTGTTTGGAATTATGGGCTTCCTGGAGGATGACATCTCGAAGTCCTCCATAAATTGGAACCCATATTCGTCCGTTTAATCTTAGAATTCCGTCCTTGCTAAGAGTTAACTGCTCCTCAGTTATTCCTAACTTTTCATTAGGATAGTTAGCTTCCAACACAGCTTCCTTCTTTGCAGCTAACAACCTTTCAATCAAATTATTCTTTATCTCCATGCGCTTGGCATTGATTCGGATGGGTTTCACCCTCCCCTTTCGACTCAAGGCATCGGCGACTACATTCGCCTTGCCGGGATGGTATCTTATTTCACAATCATAATCATTTAAAATTTCCATCCAACGACGTTGCCTCATGTTTAAATCCTTCTGATTAAACAGGTGCTGGAGGCTCTTGTGATCAGAATAGATCACACATTTGATACCATACAAATAATGTCTCCACAGTTTTAGTGCGAATACAACGGCACCCAACTCTAAGTCGTGGGTGGTGTAATTCTTTTCATGCACCTTTAACTGTCGTGATGCATAGGCAATAACTTTGCCTTTCTGCATAAGCACACACCACATGCCAGTGTGCGATGCATCGCAGTAAACCACAAATTCTTCGGTGCCTTCAGGCAATGTTAGTACTGGGGCGTTGCTCAATTTCTGTTTAAGGATATCAAAAGATTCTTGCTGTTTAGGGCCCCAAACAAACTTAACCTTCTTCTTAGTCAAGGAAGTTAGGGGTGCAGCAATCCTTGAAATTTTTTTGATGAAACTCCTGTAATATCTTGCCAATCCCAGGAAGCTACGAATCTCTATAGGCGTCTTTGGCTCTTGCCAGTTCATAACTGCTTCAACCTTAGCGGGATCCACTTGGATACCACGCTCACTAACCACGTGTCCAAGGAATTGGACCTCTCGAAGCCAAAATTCACACTTGGAGAATTTGGCATAGAGCTTCTCCTGATGCAGGAGCTTGAGAATACACCGAAGGTGTTTCTCATGGTCAGCTTGATTCTTCGAATAGATAAGAATGTCGTCGATGAAAACGATGACGAATTTATCTAAGTACGGCTTGCAAACGCGATTCATGAGATCCATGAACGCGGCAGGTGCATTAGTGAGCCCAACAGGCATCACTAGGAACTCGTAATGACCATAACGAGTCCTAAATGCTGTTTTGTGCACGTCTTCATCTCTAACCTTCAGTTGATGGTAGTCTGACCTCAAGTCAATCTTTGAGAAATAACTTGCTCCTTGCAATTGATCGAACAAATCGTCGATCCTGGGTAAAGGATACCTATTCTTGATCGTGACCTTATTAAGCTCACGATAATCGATGCACAGACGCATCGATCCGTCCTTCTTCTTGACAAACAGGACTGGCGCTCCCCAAGGAGACGAACTAGGTTTAATGAAACCTTTAGCTAGCAGTTCATCCAGTTGCGTCCTTAATTCCTTCATCTCCGTGGGTGCCAACCTATAGGGTGCTCTAGCAACTGGTGCTGCTCCAGGGATGATATCAATCCTGAATTCCACTTGCCTATCTGGTGGCAAACCAGGTAGTTCTTCCGGAAAAACTTCCGGGTATTCAGAAATGACAGGGATATCTTCTATCTTCGGTTTAGGCTCATCAATAATCACTTGTGCCATGTAGATGACACAACCCTTCTTTAAACATTTTGAAGCCTTGAGCATAGTCGCTTGCTCAGGTAGCCCATACTGGGTATCTCCCCAAATGGTAAGTGTCACACCCCGATTTCCACGTGTCACCAGTGGGCCCGGTGGGGAGTATCGTGACGTGGTTGGCAACATAATAGTCAAACAACACAATTATATAAATGCACAGCGGAAGCAAAAGATAATTATATTACAATCCGAATATAAGTAATATCCCGTATTACAACGGAAAGTAAAAGATCCACAGGCGGATCAAGAATAAATAGATAATATCGTTCAACAAACTTTGACATCTAGAGCTTGCGAGACTTGAGTAATGATGCCTGGAGTAGCCAGCCTATTTCGTCTAGCACCTGCACTTAACCTTTTTGGAAAATACGTCAGTTTACACTGGTAAATACAACTCAACTGACTCGTTTTGAAAAGAGTTTGTAAATTGATTTGAATGCACTTCGGCACAAAATATCTTTATAACTTGGGACAATTATTTGTATATAATCTTGTATACAGTTTTACTTATTTCGCGTCCATTAGCACCGGTTAGAAGAGCCGGTTTAAGTTAACTGACACGCCACAGGTATAGTGCCCACAAGGTTGATTCCTTTAGTGGATTACCAGTTTTTACATAATCCATCTGTCAGGTGTACGCCTACACCCCGTGCTTAGGTCGTGACCATTTCGTAAAATGATGCCAAGGATATCCGGGACATGGTCATTTAACCCCCAAGGGCCATACATCAAATAATACAGAATAAAGCGGGTTATGTAAATACGTTAATCACAATACGATTTAAATGACTACATACCCGACCAAGCGGTACATTTATAGTACCGTACCCCAAGCCCGTATAGGGAAAATAAGTTAAGAGTATTTACCTGAGCAAAGTATCAATCAAATACAGCAAATGCAAGTACTTTTACTGGGCTCCTAATCTGGAACGAAGGTTTATAATAACCTATTAGATTTCTAACGGGTCCTTAATTAAGCCTTAGCTTAGACCGGTTAGTTTCAATGATGCGGTTCGTACGCACTATTAAGCGAAGACCGGATAGAATGTGATTTAGACCCGACAAGTTCGGAGACTTGTTTAATATGGTTAATTCATACACATTCTGGATTTGGAGATAAAACGATAAGGTTTGACCCGTTTAGGCTAGTTTATGTAAACTAGTTACATAAACCGAACCGAACGCGTAATAAGCGTAACGGGTAGTAATGAGAGCTATTTACAGGTTTCCTAAGTTAATATGCTTCATATATGTTGTGACTTCAGTAAGATGCCTTTTATTATGCCCGAAACGAATTTAAACACAAACTATGCCCCGTAGGGGTAGTTTGGTCATTTACAAGGTTATAAAAGAGTTTAAGTATTAACCTGAGTTACAGGTCTGATATAATCAGTAAAAATACTTAGTTTGATAAGTTATAACAGTAGGTATTGTATATATGTGAAATTTATCAATTATAACCAAACTATGCACCGTATGGGCATTTTGGTAATTTCACATAAGCCGTAAAGCTCAAAACTGAAGTCTGAGTTTAAGGAATTTTGCTTACTGTTAAAATATTATAATTTACCTCAAATATCAGTAGGTATCACCCTTTGTATGTTTAAAATAGTCTTAGTACATACTAGGCGTTAAAAACGCTTAATTAGGCGATTAGAGGCCGTTTCCGGGTTCTATATAGAAATCTGATATTTTTATTATTCCAGGAGGTTTAAAATAATTTATTTATCATATGTAATTAGTAGCAAAAGGTTTGGATTCGTTTAGATATGTAAAACTCATTTTATGGCCCGTAAGGGCAAAACCGACAATTATCGGATTAAGCCTACGACTATGAGTTATGCTCAGCCTAAAATTAATTAAAAATCTTCAAAAATCCCAAAATAATATATTACATCAGTGGTAAAAGATTTTGGTATCAAAAAGTAGGCTTAACTAGGCTATACGCTAATTACGCCGTTTTATTAACATAAAGCTTTCATTTTACGCTAACGAGCATAACTCTTAATCTACACCTCAAACTGTTGTCAAATTTTGTATCCAAGTTTATATATCAGTATTTAAGGTTTCTACACTTTTACATTTTCATAAATCACTTTTTAAGGTGAAAAGGGCATAATGGTCAACATATGAGCAATTAACGGAATCATGCGTATTAATCGGATAACTAATGATCCGAGGTGTATAATCACAGAGGGTTATACTAGCATGTAACCTGGTCCAAATGAATCTCTAAGGTATTTCTAAATCATACCTAAACGGGTCAGAACTGAAGTCAAAGCAAAAGTCAAAGCTTTGCGACTTTCGGTTCCGAACCGGGTCTAAACAGTAAATTGTCGGGTTGAACATGTTTAGACATGTTCTTACACTAATTACCAAGTTATATTAATGATCAAACAGGTTGTATGTGTTCTACATTGCTAATTATGCATAAATTGTAATTTACACATTCTGTTGACTTTTTAATTACAAGTTTGACCCGACATTTGACCTAGTTAGAGTGGGAATCAGGGGGAACCCTCTTGAGGGTTTATTACCCACATAATTACCAACTTATAACTACTTTCACTTCGACTAATCACTGAGCTAATAATGACTAATCGTTAAGTCAACCGTTAATTACGACGGTTTGACTTTTAAGCTAAAACTAAGCTAAAAATTAATTAAGAAAGGTCAAGCAAACTTACAAGAGTCCTAAGCTTGATTAGTGATCACTTGAGAGTGCCTTGGAGCTCCAAAAATGATCAGATTGCAAGAGGGAGGTGTGAAGAACAATGGTTGCACATCATGGCCTTTTATAGTGGATTAATCACCACAAAACTTTGACACATGAGTCTACAACCCACCACAATTGATCAACACATGTTCCTAGTGCTTAGGGGGTGTCTAGGGGTCAAGCATGAAGAGGCAAAATCGAAAAAATGAGGTTACAAGGGCTGTGGCAGACAAAGAATCAAACAAGATCAAAATCTGTCCAGACTAGGCAGTGGCGTAGCGCCACTGCATGAGCAGCTAGTGCTCGCGCTACGCGAGCCCCTAGTGTCATCCAACAAAACTTGTCCTTAATTGCAGTTTTTGGTCCCTGGCCCTTCTAAAGGTCGCTTTCATGTCTTGTTTTGCACATTGAGCCCTTGAAATTAACATATAAGGGCTTTAAGACATTTACCCACTTTGTTAAGTCCCCGGTTAACTTTATTGTTACCCGAAAAGTCCTAACTTTCAACGTTGAGGCTTTAACCCCTCGCACCCGAATTTGATCATAACTTTCTCATACGATAACGAAACTTTACGAAATTTATATCGTGCATTCTAGTGAGCATAATTAATCGTTACAAAGCTTCGGGTCTGTCAAAAGGTCACTCAGAGGTATAACTTAAACATGTTGACACATTTAACCCCTGTAGTTTGTAATATCTCACTTTCCTTCATATTTAGCTTCGTATGATCCATGATTTATTCGTTTGAAGGTATGAGCATCATGTAGGGTTAATGTACAATATATTGATTCACTGTTGACAGTTAAAACCCGTATATTCACATACTTTCCAGGTTTGTCAACTTTAGTCCTTCAAGAATATTCTTTCACACGTTCAAACTTATGACACGTGTCAACACATTATAGGACGTGAATTTTCGAGGTGTTACAGTAAGTGATTCACCAGACGGAGTTTTTATTACCACTTGTTTCTTGTTACAGACAATTTGGGCCTGGTTATGAGATAACCAGTCCATACCCAGAACTATGTCAAAACCGGCCAACTTAAAGGGAAGCAGAGACAGAGGAAAAGAATGGTTCTTAATGGATATAACACATCCATCTAACACAGTAGAGACGGTTTCTAGGGTGCCATCTGCTAACTCCACCTCATAATTCACACTTAAGGTTTTGACAGGTAATTTCAACAATTCACAAAACTTATTATCAACGAAAGACTTATCAGCGCCTGAATCAAAAAGTACTCTAGCATAGACGTCATTTACAAGGAAAGTACCTGTAATAACGTTGTCGTCTAGAACCGCTTCCTTTGCGTCCATTCTGAAGACTCTAGCATTAGTCTTCTTGGCCTCTTCAGGCTTCTTGGTGTATTTAGGGCAGTTGGTTTTAATGTGCCCATTTTCATTGCAACGGTAGCACGTTGCGTCTTTCATCTTCTTGCAATCCAAGGTCTTGTGATCCGTGGACTTGCATATACCACAAGCATAGGTTTTTGACTGAGTCTGAGAGTTTGACTCGAGTCTGCACTTTCCAAAGTGTTGTTTCTTGCAAATTTTGCATTTGGGCTTCTCACCAGAATGGTGCCCATCTTTCCTTGACTCCGATCCTTTCTTGTTGTCACCGTTCCCACGGTGTTTCTTGTTCGACCTACGTGAACTATCATCCTCACGTTTTCTCTTCTCAGCCTCCTTATTCCTCAGCGATCTCTGCCTGACCGCATCCAAAGTGAGGGACAAGGATATGTTAGCTACAGATCTAAAAGTAGCTGGCCGAGAAGCCTTTACGCTTGCCTTGATTTCCGGGGCTAAACCACCGATAAAACGAGCTATTCTTTTTGGTTCCGGGGTTACCAGATAAGGAACCAACCGGGACATCGTGTTGAAGCTCATTAGGTAAGCTTGACAGTCAAGGTTTGTCATCACCAATGATATAAAATCAGACTCTATCTTCTCCACCTCATGCTGAGGGCAGTAATTTTCCCTGATAAGGGCAAAAAATTGATCCCACGACATGTTGTACAATGGGATTTTTCCGGTGGCTTGAATCAGAGATCTCCACCATGCTAAAGCTTCACCCTTAAAAGACTGCGACACAAACTTGACCACGTCTCTATCAGCGCATCCGCTGATATCCACAACCGTATCCATCTCATCCAGCCACGTCATACTGTCAATGGCTCCTTTCTCCCCAGTGAAATCCCGGGGTTTGTAGGAAACAAAATACTTATAAGAGCAACCCTTCTCACGGGGTCCTTGGTTTACTACAATGTGCTGAGATGGAGCACTGTGGTGGTTTGAGGAGTGTCGATCATCATCTTTCTTCGGTTCGTCCTTCTTGGACGGTGGCTTTGAAGGCTGTGTAGTTAGGGTCCTACTACGAGTCCCACTATACTCTTCGTACTGCCTTTCCAATGCCTTTGTAACTGCGTCGTCTACCAACGCTTTCAATTCAGCACCCGTTAAATTAATCCGGGCATTATCAATGTTCTCCACTGGATGGCTATTAATCTCGTCTGAGTTAGCCATTTTAATTGAACTGTTACAGAAAACAAGGACAATAGTTTATTTGGGAGTTTATTATGGAATTGCCCCTTAGGGTAATTCATTAACCATGGTAAACAGAGACCATATTTGGTTAATTTATTAATCATATTTATTTAGGATTTCTATAATAATTTATCCTAATTATAAAACAATAACAGTTTTATTTGTGGCACAAAAGGCCTAGTCACATGGACACTTTTAATTTATAAGTTATGATTTCAGAGAATCAAAATATGAAGGTATACTGGCACAATAGGCCTAGTCACAAGGACATTTATAAATTTTAAGCTATGATTTTAGAGAATCAAAGCATGAAGGTTTGAACCTAGTTCATTACCTTTATCTGACAGGGACTCATCGCTACCACTGTCTTTTGGCTCATATGGAAATGAGCAGGGCCCGTAGGCGCTATAGTACCACGTATGGTCAAAATATGATCATCTTAATTGATGACCTAAACCCATGATTCAGAGATCATAAAATTGGGTTAGGAATCTTTTGAAGAATCCAATAACAAGAATGACGTGTGTGATTTTAAATGAATCACGTCTGCCAGGAGTGTTAACATGTTCTCAGATGTTAACTGGGATTGGAATCTTTTAAACAGGTCTTACCATCATGGCCAGGTCTTTATAATGACACTCAGGCTAGGTTTCACTCTTAAGATTCTTATTCAATATTTAAATAGGCAGGTTATTATTAAAAGGAATGATTTTGATTTATTTATTTCATATATAATATTTATGCATATAATAGCAAGATGAAATTTATAAACATAACATTCCATTAATTTATTAAAAGGTTACACGTTGCCCTAACGGGACTTTTAAAATAAACGAACTTACCCACGCAGGGGTTTAAACAAGTACTTACCCACGCAGGGGCTTAATAACACGCATACCCACGCAGGGGCTTAATAACACACATACCCACGCAGGGGCTTAATAACATAATAGTCCACGCAGGGACTTACACAAATAACATACCCTCGTAGGGGTTTACAGAAAGATAGACCCACGCAGGGGTCAAAACAAATAAGCATACCCATGCAGGGGTTTATACAGCAAGACTGGCCCACGCAGGGGCTTAACAACAAATGGAAGGATTCAGTGGTCCTTCTTGCTCTTCCCTTTAATTAGGCTCGTTAATCCTTGGAAGAAAGTTTGTCGTTCCCTTCGTTCCCTGTGAAACTCTCGCTCTACATGGTCCAACCTTTGCAGAATTTTTTCACGCTCTGGTGGAGAGAACCGTGGTGGTTGCGATTGTTGCCTGATAATAGGTCTTGCAGGTATCTGGTACCCATGATTTGGGTACCCTATTCCCCATGGGTCTCCATACGGTCCTTGGGTATTATAGTTAGCCGCTACCAAGTATGGGTCGGCTTCTACGTAGTTGTAGTTGGTGTGCACTGGCTGTTCAAACGGGTTATACGCCATGGAACCTGTGTATGCTGGAATTGGGTTATCAAAACCCATCGGTGGTGGTTGCGGTGCAACTGGGTGCGAAGGTCCACCCATTTGTGGATCTTCTTGATGTGGCGGATAATGGCTGCCACTTGATTGTCGTGGAGAACTAAAATGAAAGTCTCCTGCTCGCGCAGACATACGCGCTCCGGTTCTCCTACGCCTTGGCGGTTGGGGAGGTGCCGGTTGAACTGGTGGCGGTGGAGGTGGTGGCATGACTGCCACAAACCGTGAATCAACAGAGGGATCCTGTTGCTGGTGCTGCTGCTGAGGCGGTGAATGGCGAGGAGGTGTATAGTACCATTCGTGCCTGGTAAACATAGCTTGAAAGCTATCTGGACCAACATAGGGTGATCCGTGGAAAGAAGATCCGTCGGAGATCTCTATTGGGTGGTTTGGTGTACCACTGGCAGGTTCGACGGGGTCCGTATCCTCGTCCATATCATCCGCGTGATCTCCCGAGAAATGATCCTCCGGCCCCAATGGGTTAAAACCCGCTGGATCCGGTATGTAATTGGCCGGGTTAAACCGGCCCCTGAAGACAGGTGTAGGGTCTCCAAAAGAGTTGTGCGATAAGGATCGCTGTAATGGTATGTATGAAGGTTGAGGGTTGTTGGGCTCGTACTCCGGCTGTGGCCCATAAGGGTTAGGAGGTGTTGAGCTGTGAGAAACCGACCGTCTAGCCGGCTCAAAGAGGTTTCTCCGGTTCTGCCGGGGATCGTCACTCTCCGTGGTAGATGGAGCTCACACATTCGAAGGTCCAGCTTCATTATCATTGGGGGCGGTGATTGGCCCCTTGCCTCTTCCTCTTCTCCTGAAGAATCTTGGCGGCATTTTGTTAATCCTGTCAATATGGCATGAGATAACAAAACAAAAATATATGCAAAATAAAGGACAACACAAACAAAGTGGAATTTGTCCTATGTTATATGTCTAGACTCGAAAGTTTAGAATTGTGCAATTGTGTAACTGAGATTAAACACAAAAGACTAGTGTTTAATTCACTCAGTGTTGGCTCTGATACCAACCTGTCACACCCCGATTTCCACGTGTCACCGGTGGGCCCGGTGGGGGAGTATCGTGACGTGGTTGGCAACATAATAGTCAAACAACACAATATTTAATATGCACAGCGGAAGCAAATGTAAAGATATAATACAACCGAATTTAATATTGTAATATCAAATGTCACAATATTCGGAAGTTTATCCACAGTAGGATCGAAAATAAAATATGAAACAATAGTTCAACAGACTTCAGGCATCTTAAGCTTGCGAGACTTCTAATGATGCTAAGGAGAAATCCCAGCCAATTACGCTTAGTACCTGCATTTAATCTTTTTTGGGAAAATACGTCAGTTTACACTGGTAAATACAATCAACTGACTCATTTTGGAAAATGATTGAAAATTGGTTTGGATGCACGTGGCATAAACATTTTTATTTAACTTGGGAGAATTATTTAAATATATAATCTTGTGAACGAATTACATGTTCCTTGTGCGTTCAGTATCCCGGATCTTGTCCG
The DNA here is from genome assembly GCA_030545235.1 of Helianthus tuberosus. Lineage (NCBI taxonomy): Eukaryota > Viridiplantae > Streptophyta > Magnoliopsida > Asterales > Asteraceae > Helianthus > Helianthus tuberosus. The sequence goes on from CM060393.1 coordinate 34,159,896, forward strand.
GGTTAAAGATCAATAGACACACCACAATATTCTTTTGTGCACTGACGGGTGTACGCCTACACCCCGCGCTTAAGTCGTGGCCATTTCGTAAAATGATGCCAAGGATATCCGGGACACGGTCATTAACCCCCCAAAGGCTTTAAGTAACAAGACTGTTTAAACGAGCCGATCAAATTATTCAATTAACCACCCAACGATGGAAGATTTGATGCCCGATCAAGCGGTATGCTATATACCGTAACCCAAGCCCGTATAGGGAAAATAAGTTAAAAGTATTTACCTGAGCAAAGTATAATTCACAATAAGCAAAATGCGCGTAGCTTTTACTGGTCCTCCTAATCTGGAACGAAGGTTCATAATAACCTATTAGAATCCTAACGGGTCTTTAGTTAAGCTTAAGCTTAGACCGGTTAGTTTCAAAGACACGGTTCGTACGCACGATTAAGCGAAGACCGGATAGAATGTGATTTAGACCCGACAAGTTCAGAGACTTGTTTAATATGGGTATTTCATACACATTCTGGTTTTGAGATAAAACCGATAAGGTTTGACCCGTTTAGGCTAGTTTATGTAAACTAGTTACATAAACCGAACCGAACGCGTAATAAGCGTAACGGGTATTCATATGAGCCATTTACAGGTTTCCTAAGTTAATATGCTTCATATATGTTGTGACATCAGTAAGGTGTCTTCAATTATGCCCGAAATGAATTTAATCACAAACTATGCCCCGTAGGGGTAGTTTGGTCATTTTAAAGGTTGTAAAAGAGTTTAAGTGTCAACATGAGTTACAGGCCTGATGTAATCAGCAAATATACTGAATTTGCTAAGTTATATCAGTAGGTTATTGTATATAAGTGAAATTTATCAATTATAACCAAACTATGCCCCGTAGGGGTATTTTGGTAATTTCACATAAGCCGAAAAGCTCAAAACTGAAGTCTGAGTTTATCAACCTTTGCTTACTGTTAAAATATTATAATTTGCCTCAAATATCAGTAGGTATCAACCCTTGTATGTTTAAAATAGTTTTAGTACATACTATGCGTTAAAAACGCTTAAAAGGCGATTAGAGGCCATTTCCGGGTTTGATACATAAATCTGATATTTTTATATTTCCAGAAGGCTTAAAATAATTTATTTATCATATGTGATCAGTAGCAAAAGGTTTGGAGTCTTTTAGATATGTAAAACTCATTTTTATGGCCCGTTAGGGCAAAACCGACAATTACCGGATTAAGCCTACGACTATAAGTTATGCTCAGCCTAAAATTAATTAAAAATCTTCAAAAATCCCAAAATAATATATTACATCAGTGGGTAAAGAGTTTGATATCAAAAAGCATGTTTAAGTAGGCTATACGCTAAATACGCCGTTTACTTAACATAAGGCTTTAATTTTACGCTAACGAGCATAACTCTTAACCTACACCTCAAACTGATGTCAAATTTTGTATGCAAGTTTATATATCAATAATTAAAGTTTCTACTCTTTTACATTTCCAAAAATCACGTTTTAAGGTGAAAAGGGCATAATGGTCAACATATGAGCAATTAACGGAATCATGCATATTAATTGGATAACTAATGATCCGAGGTGTATAATCACAGAGGGTTATACTAGCATGTAACCTGGTCCAAATAAAGCTCTAAGGCATTTCTAAAACTTACCATAACCGGTCAGAACTGAAAGTCAAAGTATAAGTCAAACTATGCGACTTTCGGTTCCGAACCGGGTCTAAACAGGAAATTGTCGGGTTGAACATGTTTAGACATGTCCTTACACTAATTACCAAGTTATATTAACGATCAAACAGGTTGTATGTGTTCTACATTGCTAATTATGCATAAATTGTAATTTACACATTCTGTTGACTTTTTAAATACAAGTTTGACCCGACATTTGACCTATTTAGAGTGGGAATCAGGGGGACCCTTTTGAGGTTTTATTACCCACATAATTACCAACTTATAACTACTTTTAATTCGAGATTTGACTGAGCCATTATTAATTAATCTCGAAGTCAAACCGTAATTACGACGGTTTGACTTTTAGCTAAATAACTAAGCTAAACTTAATTAAAAGAGGATTAGCAAACTTACTGAAGTCCTAAGCTTGATTAGTGATCACTTGGAAGAAGACTTGAGCTCCAGAAATGATCAGAAAGTGTTGGAGGAATGAATGATCAAGTGTTGCACTTGTGAGCTTTATATAGTGAACCAAGGCACCACAAAGTGTTGACAAATAAGTCTACTACTGACCATAACATTCCCACAGGTGTCCTAGATGTTTAGGGGTTGTTTAGGGGCCAAGGGATATGAGGAAAATCGTTTAAGATCAGTTCCAAGCGTTTAAACAGCAAACAGCAACAATTCTGTCACTGGCAACATGCTTGCGCACCGTAAGGGTTCATGCTTGCGGTGCGCAAGCTTCCCTCAGCAGCCAAAAACTTGTTGTTCTTTGGTGTTTTGAAAGGGCAACCTCATAATCCGACTTTGGGACCTTAATTATCAGTTAGGGACCTCCCAAAATGGCCTTGAACAGTTACATACCCTACCATTTTGAATTGTTTGCTTGGATTCATTTTGAAAGTGCCGAACAAGAAGGTTTACCGTGCATTTTCTTCGTAGGAGTCCACCACTTCAATTATGAATCAGTTTGTTGCTATTATTCCCTGAATTTGAATATATACCAGATGTTTATTAGTCTTGGGATTCATAATAAGGTCGTTCAGAGGTGTAAAATTAACATGACAACACTTTTAATTCCCGTCGTACATCTTTAATTATATCCGGATTTATAGCACTTTTGTCTTAATTGACACGTGTCGTTATATCATTGAACACGAATTTTCGAGGTGTTACAGTTACAGTATGGGTAAGCAAAAGCTTTCAAACATCTATCTTAAATTAGATAGGTCATCAAACGAGAAGGGAAGTTCATCCCAAACAAATTCCTCAAAACCCTATGCAAATCCTGAAGAAGGAATATTTGTCCGAAAGGCACAATATGAGGAACCACTTTCTCCTAATAAAAGAAGTTTGATTATTAGGAAAAGCCAGGAGAAATTAAAGAAATCACAACCAAAAGAAAAGAGAGTTAATCAGAAAACCCAATAACTAGGCAGTAACCCACCATGGGAAGACAAGTTAGATGAAAAATGGGCAGATCTCTATATGTTAGCCACTGTAGCAGTAAATGCAAATCTTTAAATACTTTGACTCAAGTTTTAGCACCCTTATCACCTACAAGCTAGAAGCTTTACCCAGTAAATAAATAAGTTTACAATAAAACTTAATATGTTTTAAGTATCAGTTGTCTTTGTGTTAAATTAGTTACACAGTATGAAATAATATTTAAAGGTTATTTATGAAATTTTGTTATAAAATTTTAACTTAGCAATTTTTGTGTATTTTGCATATATGCTAAACAGCATGAGTGACTTGTCTGAAGCCCTTCAAAATCTAAATCTCTATCCGGTGAAAATAAAGGTTTCCAGAGATTTCAATAGGTATATCCCTGATATAGAAGAACCTATGGAATTTAATGCTCCACCTCCAGAGAAACCCAAGCCTAAGAAAAAGAGAAGATTCGTGGGATGGAGGCGTGTGCGCAGGAGGAAACCCGCCACTAGAAAGATTCCCAAAATAGAAAATCCCTTAGACAAAGGGAAGGGGATTGAAGACGGGGAAGGTTATAGGCAAATGGAAATACAGTTTGGGGAATATTCTAGGCAGATGGAAATGGAGTATGGGGAAGGTTCTGAACAAACCAAGATAGAAATTGGAGAAAGCTCTAAACAAACCCAGGAAATGACATTACAGGAGGAGCTAGATTTTATATTGGCAAGCTGTGATACTATTAAGCCTGTCAATGAAAATATTTTTACTCATCCTATTGAAAATCAACTCCCTATAAACTTAGAACCAGCAATCCCAGAACCAATAATCCACACCCAACCTCTAGGAATGGACGAGTGGTGGACGAATGATTGGCAGTTCCAAAACCTTCTCAACAGTCCTTATTCCTTTCTCCCTCAGTTCGACCCGGAACCTATACCTAACCCACCAATGAGCAATGAGAATTTAGCTGAACTCCGCCACTTTGGCGAGGAGTTGGTGGATGCAGGAAATAGGATCAGGGAAGTAGGAGAACAGATCTCCTGGAAGTAAGATGAGAGGGAACACCGTTACTAAAATAACAACTGACGAGGGATAGTGTGGCATAAGAATGTGAAACTGTGATTGTAAAATAAATAAGTAGAATATAGTCTGTAAAATAACTATAAAATAAAACTTTGTAAGATAAAGGAGTGTAATGACGCATATAACAATGGGAATCGAGAAATCGATAATTTTGGCTATATGTATTGTGAAATTTATATGATTATTTGTGTATGATTGTTATTTATTTGATACTAATAAAATTATATATTAATTATCAGATGGAAAACGATAATAATGAACCAGTAAATGAGGTTAACCATTCTGAACAACACCCGGAGGATCAATTTATGACTAGGCAAGATATAGAAAATATCGTTGCTCAAGGAATAGCCAATGCTATTCCAGCAATACTTGCTGCTGCACAGAAACCTGTTGAACCTCAACAAATAATTCCCAGCAAACGTATTTCTGAAGATAACTTCAGTAATAGCGTAAACGAAGGCGGTAATCATACTAATCATGATAATGAACCACTGCAAGCTCCACTCCCTAAGAAAATGAAAGTTGCAACACCTGGTTGCACTTACAAAGAATTTCTTGCTTGTAAACCCGCTGAATTTGCAGGCAATGAAGGAGCGACTGCAGCACAGCGTTGGTTCGAGAAAACCGAGGCAGTGATTATAATCAGTAAATGTGCCGAAAACGAAAAGGTTATGTATGCGTCGAATCTTTTTAAAGAAGGGGCGCTAGAATGGTGGAACACGGTACTTCAAGCTAAAGGAAGAAATATGGCCTACGCCATGAACTGGGAAGAATTTAAGAATCTTGTAGAAAGAAAATTCTGTCCCGAATATGAAAAAGATCAAATGGAAAATAAGTTCCTAAATCATCGTATGACAGGTGTAGATTGTCGCGGTTATACTTCGACATTCTTTGAATATGCTAGAGTGGTACCAACACTGGCTTCGCCAGAATCGGTACTCATTTCTCGCTATATTTGGGGATTAATTAGCGAAATCCGTAACATCGTTAAAGCTGCGAGACCTCATACTATTGACGATGTGGTGGAACTAGCTAACACCTTAACTGACGAACTGGTACGTACAAGAGATGAAAATAGGAAAAAGGAACTGGCTCAGAAAATTACCCAAGGATTTCGTATGGGTAATAATAGTAGCTTGAAGAGAAGAGGAACAGGGCAATCCTCAAATCCGCCTTTCTGCAGGAATTGCAAAAGGAAACATTTTGGAAGATGCAATGTAACCTGCAATTTTTGCAGAGCTGTAGGACATCGGGAAGAAAACTACAGGAAGAAATCCACAATTTGTTACAATTGCGGAGAAGCAGGACATTTCAAAACAGAATGTCCTAAATTAGTTAAACCAGCAGACAACAAAGCTAAACCAGCTGACGGAGCTACAAAGAAGAATGTCAGAGCATTCCAGCTAACCACTAAAGAAGCAGAACTCATTCCAGATGTGATAGCTGGTACGTTCTTAGTTCACAACATTTACGCAAAAGTATTATTTGACTCTGGTGCAAACCAAAGTTTTATAAATACTTCATTCTGCCAAGCTCTTAACTTACCTTTAATCCAACTTAGGCAGATTTTTACAGTCGAAACAGTAGACGGGAATTCAGTTAAAATAGATAAGGTTTTGCAAAATGTAGAAATAGAACTTTCAAGTCATAAATTCTCTTCAAACCTATTACCTATGAAATTAGCTGAATTCGATGTTGTGTTAGGAATGGATTGGTTAGTAGCCAACCATGCTCGAATCCTTTGTGACAAGAATTCTATAGAAATTCGTACACCCACTGAAGTAGTAATCATGATTACAGGAGATAAACCACATAAACCCATGAAGTTCATATCAGTAATGAAAGTTGCTAGTTATGAACGAAAGCAAGGAATAGTATATATGATTTCAGTAATCATTAATACTAAGGGTAAAGAACTTAAGGAGATTCCTGTAGTCTCAGAATACCCAGAAGTATTCCCAGAAGAATTACCAGGATTACCACCAGATAGGGAAGTAGAATTTAGGATTCATCTAATTCCAGGAACTACACCGATAGCTAAGGCACCTTATCGGTTAGCACCTACAGAAATGTTAGAACTGAAAAAGCAATTAGATGAATTACTAAGTAAAGGATTCATACAACCTAGTTCATCCCCGTGGGGAGCACCAGTGTTGTTTGTAAAGAAGAAGGATGGTTCAATGCGAATGTGTATTGATTATAGAGAATTGAATAAAATTACAATTAAGAATCGATACCCATTACCTAGGATTGATGATCTTTTCGATCAACTTCAAGGAGCTAGATATTTTTCTAAGATCGACTTACGCTCCGGATATCATCAATTAATGGTACAAGAAGAAGACATACCTAAGACTACTTTTAGAACTAGGTATGGTCATTACGAGTTTACAGTCATGCCCTTCGGATTAACGAATGCACCTGCCGCATTCATGGACATGATGAATAGGATCTGTAAACCGTATTTGGATAAATTCGTAATTGTCTTTATAGACGATATACTTATCTATTCCAAAAATCAGGACGAACATTGCCAGCACTTGCATGCACTCTTAACTTTGTTAAGAAAAGAAAATTATATGCCAAATTCTCGAAGTGTGAATTTTGGCTACAAGAAGTGCAATTCCTAGGTCACATGGTGAATCACGAAGGCATTCATGTAGATCCTGCTAAAATAGCGGCAATTACCAAATGGAAGGTTCCGCAATCCGCAATGGAAATTAGAAGTTTTATAGGTTTAGCTGGATACTATAGACGGTTTATTAAGGATTTTTCCAAGATAGTTGTACCATTAACTAAGCTAACCTGTAAAGCAGTTAAGTTTGAATGGGGACCTAAACAAGAAGAAGCCTTTAGGATTTTAAAGCAAAAATTAACCAATGCTCCAATCCTAGCCTTGCCAGAAGGAACATAAGATTTTGAAGTTTACTGTGATGCTTCAAAACTAGGATTAGGATGTGTGCTAATGCAACGCAAGAAGGTAATTGCATATGCTTCAAGGCAATTGAAAAAGCACGAAGAAAACTATACGACTCATGATTTAGAATTAGGAGCCATAATTTTTGCCCTTAAGATTTGGAGACATTATCTGTATGGAAGTAAATTTACTGTCTATACGGATCATAAAAGTTTAAAGTACATACTTGGGCAAAAAGAGTTAAACATGAGGCAAAGGAGATGGATGGAAATCCTAAGTGACTACGACTGTGATATTCAGTATCACGAAGGAAAGGCAAATGTAGTTGCAGATGCCTTAAGTCGTAAATATCATGAAAAGCAAAAGCGAGTTCGTGCTCTCAGATTAAATCTACAATTAGATTTAATAGAACAATTGAAAAATGTTCAAGCTACCGCAATCAAGGATGATGCTGAAGGAATGAAGGGACGACTAAAAAAATTAGAGCAAGGAAATGATGGAATTTGGAGATTCCACCAAAGAAGAATTTGGGTACCTAAGCAGGGAGAATTAAGAAATAAAATTTTAGAAGAAGCTCATAAATCTAGGTATACCATGCACTGTGGAAACAATAAAATGTACCAAGATTTAAGAAATAACTTCTGGTGGATAGGCATGAAAAAAGATATAGCTAGATATGTTTCTAAGTGTCTTACTTGTTCACAAGTTAAGGCAGAACACCAGAAACCTTCAGGTCTACTACAACAATTAGAAATGCCATTATGGAAATGGGAACACATAACAATGGATTTTGTTACTAAGTTACCCAAAACCATAAAAGGTAATGATGCGATTTGGGTAATTGTGGATCGATTAACCAAATCAGCTCATTTCCTACCTATGAAAGAAACCTTTAGCATGGAAAGGTTGGCAAAATTGTATGTAGATGAAGTAGTATCCTTACATGGAGTTCCACTCTCCATTATATCGGATAGGGATAGTCGTTTCACTTCCCACTTCTGGAAAAGTTTCCAAGAAGCTATGGGAACCCGACTAAATTTAAGTACGGCATATCATCCTCAGACAGACGGACAAAGTGAAAGGACAATCCAAACTCTAGAAGATATGCTCCGAGCATGTGTAATAGATTTTGGTGGAAACTGGGATGATCACTTACCGTTAATTGAATTCTCCTATAACAATAGTTATCATTCAAGCATCGAAACTGCCCCATTCGAAGCACTATACGGACGTAAGTGTAGAACTCCAGTTTGTTGGGCAGAAATAGGAGAGAGTCAATTATCAGGACCAGAGATAGTACAAGAAACCACTGACAAGATTAATCAAATCAAGGAAAGACTAAAGACTGCTCGAGATCGTCAAAAGAGTTATGCCGATAATCGACGCAAGCCACTGGAATTTCAAGTCGGAGATAGAGTACTCTTAAAAGTTTCTCCTTGGAAAGGAGTAGTTCGGTTCGGTAAGAAAGGGAAACTAAGTCCAAGATACGTAGGACCATTTTCAGTGATCCAACGTATAGGACCAGTTGCTTATCGACTACAACTACCAGAAGAACTGGCAGGAGTACATGACGTATTTCATATATCCAATCTCAAGAAATGTTTGTCTGATGAATCACTGGTAGTACCTCTTCAAGATGTAGAGGTAAATGAAAAACTGAAATTCGTAGAGAAACCTCTTCAAATTGAAGATAGAAAGATCAAGTTTCTCAAGCACAAGAGACTAAAACTGGTCAAAGTTAAGTGGGATTCGAAGAGAGGATCCGAATACACTTGGGAATTAGAATCAGAAATGAAGCGAAAGTATCCCTACTTATTCCAGTAAATCTCGAGGACGAGATTTTATTAAGGTGGGGAGAATGTAGCAACTCTTATTTAAAAGTCCTAATTATTATTTTATTTTGTCTAAAAGGAAACCCTAATTAAGACACCCAAGTGATTCTCAGAACAATCAGAATCAGGATAAGGGCCCCTAAAACTCAGGGGGGGGGGGGGGTTTCCCTAGTTACGATTATCCAAATAATTAGCTGTCAAAATCGAATTTTAAGAATCCGTCAAGTCAGCCAAGCTAGTTAGGGACGTGGCTACCCTATGATAGATAGGGACCCCTCGCGCCACGCGACGCCCCACGGGGTACCCCTCGCGTCACGCGAGGGGGTCAAATTTTATGTATAAATAGGGGTGTTTGGGACTTGAATTCTGGAGTTGAAACGACGTAAAAATACGTTATACCTTTCGAGATATAGTCTGTTTACTACAAAAACACACACGATTCACAAATCGCTGCCGCAAAACAGGGTAATAACTCGATCGCTGCTACGATTCAATGTCCGATCGATTAAACTATCCAATGGATGTTTAAGTGCTTCCCACATTAGGGTTTATGCTTTGTCATTCGTCGTTAATTCGATGGATGTTTAAGTATCGCACTTTGTCATTCGATGTGAGGGTTTAATCTCGTGAGTTATCGTAAATGTTGTATTAGTTACTAACCTAGTTTGTGTGCATTATTATTTAAACTAGGTTATCAAGGCTAATCAGTAGGCTAAGCTCTGTTCATATTAAATCTGCAATGTGAGTCATTCTCTTTTTATCAAAGTATTTTACAAAACTCTATTTATTTTAAGGTTATAATTACAGGGATTAAGTCTATGTAGTCACCAAATTACAGCCGGTATCTGGGGTTTTGTATACATTACTTGATAATCTTCACCATTGGACAACGAGTTAGCCAAGGGGTGATATGACCATAGTCACAGACACCATTGGACAACGGGAGGGCCAATGGGTCGGGTGACAAATACCGTGGGTATATGGTTGATATAGAAACATTGTAATCGCTCTTAATACTGTAAATTATAACAAATGTGTCGTTTTAGTAAAAAGAATGATTCACCAGTATTTCCCACTGACAAAACCTTTTTCAAACATGTTTCAGGTGATCTGTTGTGATCCAGGAAAAGTGCCGCGTAGCACTACAAGCTTAAGGAAGTGGCTCAATATAAAATAAAGAAACATGTTTTGTAAAATAAAGATTTCTCCGTGAAATCATATGATTGTAAATTACTAGGGTTTTATCCCGAATTGTGAAATAAAATAATCGGGAAATTGCAGTTTTAAAAAGATCCTGATGAAATCTTCCGCTGTTAAACTCAATTAAATAAATACCACGGGATTTTCTGTCTCGCGGCTCCTGAAACGGGTCAAACCGGGTCGAGGGCCGTGACATGGGCCCCCGTAATAATAAATTATCTTGCATGTTCACCCCAATTTTCCCTCGTTGAAAGCAGATGATCAACCAAAGAGGGGGCACTACTGTTCATATACCCCCAACATGGAAAGGACCATTGTGGTGGTCCACGCGCTAACATCCGTTATCGTTACGCGCGAATGGGCATAATGCTTAGACGTAATAGGAATAAGGAGAATTCCTAGTAGTTGGAGGGGCACCTTCAAGATGAGTACCTCATCTTCCTTGTCTGGACAAGAGTGTCGTCAATCTTGTTTCACAAAAATCACAGGGATCTCGTCCTTCTGATAAGGTTGTTGTCCAAGGTTGTGTCCTCCGCCTCGCCGTCACTACCGTAGTCAGGAACCTTTACATTCGAGAGGGAAGAATAGCCATCTTTTACGGGAATCAGCTCAGGATCTCCTTTGGTAATCACTCCAGCCATGAGCTTCGCAATAAACTCGAGGGTCGATAGTCTCATCGTGAGAGTTAAGAACAATAATAGGATTCGGAGTTGAAGGTATCTCGTTCATGTCAATAATTATTCCGTACACTTATACGCATATATATTAATGAAAAAATATGTTACTTAGCATAAACAGGCAAATAAATGCATCATGTACACATATAACTCTCCTAAGTCCTTTGGGGGGGGGGTCATTTTGTCTTTGGCAAGTCTATCTCACGTAGACTATACCTCATTTGGCACTTTAATTTGGGTATTCCCCTCCCTACTAATGTCCTTGCTTTGTCTTTCCTTTGAAAAAAAAATGTTTGACTCATGGATCTTGGTCCTTTCGTAAATACAATGAAAAACCTTTTTGTAAAAATGTTTTCATGAGAGAGTCCTAGTGATTGTAGTCTAGACTCGAGAAGGAATCCTAGTTCACTACAATCGAAGCTCTGATACCAACTGTCACACCCTGACTTTTGCGGAAGCGTATGCGTGTGACTCGATCGGTTCTCATTGCATTCGATTATAATAAACAACTATATGATCAAAATGATGTTCATCCATTCATAAAGTTTAAAATATTACAAACACCAGTCATTAAGTTTCAAACAACACAACCTCTGATTAAGTTACAAACCAACAAAATGTGGATGACATCTAAACTTGAAATTTACTTCCCGAAACAACACCAGCGCCCAAGATCCAACTTGTTTCTTGAAATACATGTAATTTTGAAAACATCAACAAAAGTTGAGCGAGTTCATGCATTTTGTATGAGTATTGATAAACTTGTAAACATTTGAGAGACTCCTTTGAAAACAGGTATGACAAGCGTCTATGAACAGATCAATTAATGTTTTGCAAAGACATTAATGTATGTGAAGACATAGGGAGTACTCAATATGAGTAGACTTTTGTCTTTGTCGAATCTCCTCAAGTGTGTCGAATTCCCTCGACTGTGTCAAATCACCTTGACTGTATCAAATTCCCTTGACCGTATCAAATCACCTTGACTATGTCAAATCCCCCTTGACCGTTGTCGAATCACCTTGACTGGGACACTAAAGCACTATAAGGACCATGAGTGGGGCTCGGCCGTACCCGTTAGATCTAACTTTTGTCCATGTTTCTTATGAGAGTTATTGGCATTTCAGTTTCATTTTCAGTCTATGCTCACATGATCTAATAGTTCATTTCATAGTCAAATCATACCATTGAAACATATGTAACATGTATTTCACCCCCGAGAGTTATAAATCCGAAAACAGTTAAGAGAAAAGGGGGACATGAACTCACAAGTTTGCGTCCAGCTGTCTCGTATATTCAAAGGTCCTTCTACGAGTCGTACAACTACCTACACACGTGCCATGTTTTATTAGACGTTTAGGTCGTGTAACGACTCTTTGTCTTTGTTGGTCGTTAAGACTTGTTTTGGAAATCTTGGTATATTTTGAGTTACATCATTGATGTATATTATAAAATTCCAAAGTATATACTTATTAGTTAAAGTATTAATATTTTAACTTAAATTTTATTTATCTCATTACTTGTATTTTTCACATAAATATTTCCCAAGCATGGGTACACTTGTACTTGTGTATTTTGCCAAGTATTGGTGGTGTATTCCGATGTGTATTTGTACATACGAGGATACATATTTTTGTTGTATTTATTAAATATTCTTATACTTGATTTTGTATTTATATCTTCCGGAATATTATTTAAAAATCACCAATTTACATTCTTAAAATATATATATTTTAAGAAAAACTCTTATAGAAAATTATCTATAATTCTTCCTTGGCAAAATAATTATATTTTCATATAAACCTCAAAAATAATATATTTTCAAGATTAACTTAGAAAATATTTATAAATCCATTTTTCATCCCAAAAATAATATATCTTCTAATAATCCAAGAAAATATATATTCTTTCTTTACTCAAAAATAATATATTTTCGTCTTGACAAAATATGATATATTTTTGTAACACTTGTAAAAATTATAATTTCCGTTTCTTTGATTTCCAAAATGCCGTTTAACTTATTTGTCAAAAATATATGTATGAACTTAATTCCGGAATATATATATTTAATCTATATTCCTTGTTTGGTTTGTCAAATTTTTGGGTATAGATTATATATTTATTTTCTTGGATTTGGAATTATTTTTGTATTATAATTCTTGGTATTTTGGTAAGGTATATTGTTTCAAGTCCTAAAATAATATAACTAATACACATAATATACAAGTAATCACACAATTTGTGACATCTAAATATATATATTTTCCTAAATATATACTTAGTCACTTTTATTTACCAAAAACCAACCTCCAATATTTGTAACTTTTGTAACAAAAATTATGGCAAATTTTATGTGAAAAATCATGATTAAAATATACTTGTAAACACTTGTTTAAAAATATATTCTTTTAAGTGTTTAAATTCTAGAAAATTTTTGCCATAGTTTCCCCTTAAAAATGGAGGTTTCCATGCTTTAAAGGCATATCATTTTCTTTTAAAATCATCACCAATCAACAACAAATTATTCAACACTTACCATGAGCCAAAATTATGAAATTACACTACATCATGAACTTCAAATTTTTTGTAAAAACTTGTAGTAACTTACCATGTTAATTAGTAGACTTAATTACCCTTAAAAGTGTGGTCATTTGTTCATAAACATCATTCTTAAGAAATTTAATCTTTCACAACTTATAACATGATTTTTCAAAAACATTTCTTCTTGAATTTTCCTTGTTATAAACATGTTTCTAGTCTTGATGTAGTACTAAAAATATGATTAGTTTCCTTAGAAATCATGACTTTGTAAATCTTGTAAATAAACTTGATTTCTTGAGAAAACTATTTTTGAAATCATCCTTTTATAAGTCTTATATCATTTATCCATCATCATCTTACATAAAAACAACTTCATCTTTCAAGTTCATGTTTACATAAAGGATGATCACTTTGAATTCTACAAGTTCCATCCTCTCACTTGCTAGATTATGTGTTTAATCACAATCTAGCAAGTTTCTTATGATGATTAACATCATAAACACACGACATCAACAATCAAGATATACACATACACTAAATCAACTTAGATTTTATGTTGTTAAGCTTTATGTTAGAGTTCATCTTCTTGTTTCTTCATGATTAATCATATACATAATCTTTTACCATCTAAATAAGAAGTAAAATCAAGTTACAAAGGGGCTTACTACTAGCACAAGGTTAGGGAAGAACAAGTATGAAGATGATGAAGATTTGAAGTGGTTAATAGCTCCTAGAGATGGTCCTTCAACTTCCAAAGCTTCCAACCTTCTTAGATATGCTTCTTACACCCTTGTTAATGCTTAGAATACTTGGAAATGGATTGGCAATGGAGAGGTTAAAAGAGGGTGTTGGAGCCGTGAGCTTATGGGGAGGAAGGAAGGAGTTGTGTGTTGTTGAAGGATGAAAGTGAAGATGTTTAAGTCTAGTGGTTATTATAGAATGATCTTCCAACAACATATAACATAATGGATATTGTGTTTGGAATCTAAACAACAAATCAACTTATTTAATTAAAAGAAATCACCATGTGGGCCCTTATGTTGGTAACCGTAAGTGGGGGGGGTGTATAGCTGAGTTTCAATTCTTGGTTACCTCCATCTAGTTAGGTTTTAAGTGTTAAATTTAGGGATTTAAGTATTTAGTGTTTATATGATGTGTTATGATGTTCGGTGACCATAACTAGCTTCGAAACACTAAAACAATGCTTCTAGTGAAGTTTTGGTGTTTCGGGTAGTGTCTGGTTGTTCGGTTGGTTACCGGTTCGTTAAGGTGCTAAATTGCGCAGTTTAGTGTGCTTTATGTAGGCTTTTATGACAATTTTGATTCCCGGCGCATAGGAGAGTATTCTGGGCCATTAAACCATAATTTTGCATTATAGTTTGGAGTTAAAGTGCTGAAAATTGCTGAATTTGTTTGTTTTCTGCAGAATTCTGCAGTTTTAGTGTGTTTCTTGCACTTTCCGGCACCTAAGTTATCACTAGGAAGGCAGTTTTGTAACCCCTACTTCCCTACACACTATTCTAGTGTAACACTTAGTTCCGGGGCTTATTTTGTGTCTTAACATCATGTCTATCTGAGTACTGAACTCCCGTCAGTACTTCTAGCTTGTCTGATAACTGTGCTGACTTTGTTTAGTGCACTAATTGAACCATATTGTGTTGCATGTAATAATGATGAAAAATCGTGCAACATGAAATGTCTTTGTATGTATATGACAGTAATCAGAAATTCATTCGTCTTGTTAATTAAATCATGCACAGTCATTAAAGCACAAATTACTATTTATTATTGTACGGAATTCATGGAAAATTGCCAGTTGTCAGATGCGCAAGGGTGTTAGTTGAATGTTTCTCCTTTTCTCCGGTGCGTGGTTATCGAAGACTTTCTGTTCTGCATCTTGTTTAGAACCTTTGCGCCGCCGCGCAAGGTTTTGTTTAAGATGTGCTTTGAGATGAATTTAGGGTATGGTCTTATGCGCCTGCGCAGGGTTTTTGGGACCATACCCTTTCAAGTCCCCCGGTCTAGTGTTTCTTCTACGCAAGTAGGTGGAGCACTGGACTGTATAGAATGAAGTGTGTGCTTTTTGCTTTTGGGAAGTAGCATGTTTGTTTGGCGCAAAGTATGAAGAATCTTCTTGTGGAAGATATTTCTGTTTCTTCAAGTTGAGGTTTCCATGATTTCAAATTTTGAAAAATTTGACTCATGGCAGGTAAAAGGTACTATGCTGACTGTTGACACGTGACAGGCTGTCACTTGTCAGACGTCAAGCATTAAATAGGCGTCGTCAAACGTGGTTTGCACACGCACGTGAGGTAGTTTCTTGTTCCCCACTCGCCCTTATTGCCTTGGTAACCGTGTTTTCCTGAAAAAGGGGGTTTTGCAGTTTTCGAGAGCATTAATGGCGATGGGTATATAAACCCTTTGAGTGGCTTTTCATTTTCACTAGTTGTTACTATATCCCTTCGTCTTCTCTGATTTTACGAGAAACCTGCAAGTTTGTGTTTTTCTTTATGTCTACCAGAGAACATCCGGAAGATTCTTCCGAAGAAATGTCTGCCTCCCTACCACCGTTGAATTGGTCAAAGGATATTTTTGACGGTCTTGTGAATAACTTCAAGTTTCCCGACAGCTGGGGTGTCGGATACCTAGAAGAAGGGCAAACGGCGGCCGATGCTCTGGCTGGTTATATAACCTTATTCTGGGATTACTTCGCCGATGGTAACTTCCGATTACCAACTACGAGATTCGTGCTTGATGTTCTTGGTTATTACAAGTTCCATATTTCTCAGCTACACCCCATAGGAATGGTTCGGATTCGACACTTCGAATTCCTTTGCTGGTCAATGCATATTGAGCCGACAATCAATCATTTTCGGGTGTTTTACCAACTCTATTGCTCACAAGGTTTTTATTCCTTTGCCCAACATTCATCGACGAAGAAGATCCTGCTGACCCCCCCCCCCCCCCCCAATCTTTTCATGACTGGAAACCCAAGTTTTTCTTTATTAAAGTTGGAGTGATTCCAATGAAGATGACCTTTAGGGGTGCAGAAGATATTGTGGTAGAGAATCTGAAGACTCCGGAGTCAGACATTTGGTATCAGGACCTGAAGGATATTCCTTCTATTGAGCTTCCTTAGAGGGCCCTAGTTGTTACTGGTGTCACACCCCAAAAATCCACCAGCGGAGTATCACCGCATGAGGCGTGACTGACCAGGATCTATCCACCAATCACATTGAACTCATAGGTATATTTAAATAAAACTTTCATTTATTTACATTAAGTGTTAAAACGTTACATATAATTCACGGTTTACAGCGGAAGCATAATTCATTCGTTAAGTTTTTATAAACCACATGTAAAAAAAACCATTAGTCTTGTGTTGCGATTCCATGTATATCGACCCATGACCACTCCAGCCTCCCAGACAGCAAGTTCCAATGATAAGTACCTAAAGACCTGCAAGGCATGTAGCAACAAATCAACAACATAGTTGAACGAGCTCACAGTTGGGTGTTCGTTTTAAGTTGTCTCAAAATCATAGTTTTTCTTTAGCTGGCTTACTTGCCGTGGGGGTTACCCCATAGTTGAAATTATGATTAACCAATTCCTTCTTTCCCAAACCATATCCATAACCAGTTGGGGTTTCCCCATGTGAACCACTAGACCGTTACCATATCGACTACTGACGAAAGTAAGTTGTGCCCTAAGTCAATGTCTATCATCATTGACTGTGTGCCATGATCCATTAGTACACGCCTGTCCTACCGGCACGGTGTGAGGTTTGTCAAACCAAATAGCGCTATTAACTAATGACCCGCTCGCCATCGGCCTCGGTGATTAAGTCGATATAAAATGAGGGACTTAATGATAGAGTTTTGTCTAGTAAGTTAAGATTGTTGTCCTACCCAAGGAGGACGAACGAACGTATTCTACCCAAGGAGAATACGCAGGATTAATATTGGCATCCTACCCAAGGAGGATGGCGGTACATATCTTACCCAAGGAGGATATGTAGGTTCCGTTTTAATTCATTAACCCATTCCCAACCACCGGGAATCCCATGCCTTAGAAAGTGTGTGAACTCACCTTTGCTTTGCTCGGCAGGCAATTTACTTGTTTTAAGGTTGGTCAACCACGTCCTATTATGGTTACCAATATTAGTTAGGTTTTTGTATACACGTATTTCATGTATTAGTACACATAACTAACAAATAGCATGCAAGGTATCTCATATTACATGTCCATCATACGGGCCACGTATAAATGTTAACGCTAATCACAACAAGTGAACAGTAACATGATTATCCAAATATAAACGGTTTGTGCGGCTCATTCATCATACGGTCCAATTAATACGAGTGTGTTGTCCTTTAAGTGTGCAACTTAAAAAGGCATTTGGGCTCATTCAGTGTGTGGTTCAATAACGGGTCAGCCTAGGGCTGGCAATTTATACACGAGACACGAATACACGACACGTACCTACACGACTTTAACAGGTAACAGGTAAGACCTTAACAGGTTTCGTGTATTAAACAGGTAGACACGAAATTACCTGATAATTTTCGTGTCTAAACAGGTATAATACCTGTTTACCTGTTAAGTACCTGTTAGTACCTGGTTATTTTTAAAATTAAATAAATATATATAGTCCATTCATCCCTAATTTATCCCTAATACCTTAACCCTAATTCTTTGCAGCCGTCACTCATTCTCTTCTCTCAACTCTCAACTCTCTACTCTCAACACAGCCGATTCCTCCCGACTCCGAGTCCGTCACCGGCCGTCACCGCCCGTCGCCAGCCTTCCCTTTCACGCCGGCGGCAATGTTATCCTCCGATTTCGTTCGTTCGATTAGGTAATATAATTTCAATTGTAGACTAGATTCTGCTTCGTTATCGTTCGATTCCCTTTGTGATGAATTTTAGTTTTAACTAGATTCTGCTTCGTTATCGTTCGATTCCATTAGGTAATATAATTTCAATTGTTTGCTTTTGTTTTGCACGACTTCTGCTTTAGATCTAGTTTTTTCTTTTTGATGAATTTGTTTTTTTATATACTTTTATTTAGATTGTGCTTCATTATCGTTCGTGCAATGTCTGAACCGCTGTGTATCAACTGCTACCAGCGATCTCAACCTCCTTGAGTCCATGTCGTTTGATACGGTGTCGTTTGAGGAGTTGCTTGGTCACTGCAATGAGATTTATAAGAAGAATGAGAGTGATGTAGTTGAGCTTGAGGAGAGACTTTCTGCGTTTGGATATGTTGCTGGTACGTGGTTTTGTGGTTATGTAGACTGTTTCTTATATATGGAAGTTTCATTTTGCTATTCAAAAAAAAAAAAAACCAGATGGTATATCTCGTGAGGTTTGCACATTATACACACACCTTTGAGATGATTCGTATGGTTTCTTATTTTTTTTAATGCATGTTTGGTTGCAGGTTTATGCGCTTACAGCACCTCTTAAGCATTCCATTGATGATGTTAATCAATTGAAAAGGCGTCACCAACCCGAAAACGAGAAGGTTTGCTAATAAGCTTTATCTTATGTTTACCCACAAGTTGTTTGATAAAAGTCTTCTGCTATAGCTCTTAAGTTTATGGGACATGAATGCTTGTTTGCTATTTAAATTGGGTATATGTTAATTATTTACTAAAGTAACACTTGTAGACATTCAATTTGGCCTCAGAACCAGTCTATAGTTAGTACATATAGTTGTTTGTTTTCTTTTTCTTTGTTTTGGTAAATGCTACTTTGACATGAGGTGATTTAGACTATTACACTAGTAAAATATTCAAGCTATGCAATTGACTTGTTGACAATTTTTATTACAGATAACATGGGAATGGCTTTCTTTCATGAATTTTGCTCGGAAGGATAACTTGCAACTTTACCATTGGGTATATTATTCTGTACATTTTTCTTTATATGCAACATGTATCTTTTATTGTTGGTAACTGTAAGATCTGTTTCGTTTTGTGAACTTTATAGGTCAGAGTTGTAAATGACTAAATGGCACTCCACCGACAGGAGATTATTCTTTTGCGAAGTACAACAAGGGGTAGACTAATGAATGCTTATTTCTTTTCTTTTTAGTAGCAGCTACATTTGCTAGAAATCCTATAATGCATCAGCCATAAGCTGTTGAGTTCAGTAGGCCAATTGGAACTTGGAAGTTTGGGACTTGATATTGTTTTCAATATATGTTTTGATTAGAATTCTATGTGTTTTTGTCTTAAATTTGTTAAGGAGCATGGATTTATGTTTTATTTTAAGACTTTTATGAACTTTCGTCGACTTTTATTTCGCTGAAAGGTTGTCTAATATGTGTTTCTAAACAGCTATTATCGTGTACTATCGTGTATTATCGTGTATACCAGGTATAAACAGATTCGTGTTCGTGTTTGGGTTACAGGTACACGATAAATTTTCGTGTCGTGTACAGGTATACCCATTTCGTGTTCGTGTCTTATCGTGTTCGTGTCTTATCGTGTACGGGTATACACGATATGCCAGCCCTACTCCCCATGTTACAGGAATTTCATCCTCGAAATTTAAGCTAAGATATACGGTTCGTTAATGACCTTATTGTTATTATACACAAATACATGTAGTTTCACGAAAGTTCACAAAACGGATCATGCAAGTCATATAACATATAAAATCATGTAGCATGTAAATTCATGTAATTCCCATAACATGCAACTTTTCACATAGTTTAAACTTATTTCACATAGTAAGGAAATATTATATAAGTTATATCTATTTTCTCACCAACACTGTGTAGCGATTGTATGTGAAATTTTTGGGACACCTGATTGATCCAACTTAAACACAATGCCTAAGTGAATATATAAGTTAATGGAGTTTACAGGGTTTGTGTTCACCCTGTGAAGGTCGGGTGTTACATCATCCCCTGCTTGAAAGAATTTTCGTCCCGAAAATTGTTCTAAAACGATGGCTTGAAGTGAGTTCCGACGAACTCGATCTATAGGTAACTTACAACGCATGGGGGGGGGGGGTTGGTCTCACCCGGTTCCTCAATGAAGTGATAAAGTTGAGTTTATCAACTAACTATGGGAATTACACCAATATGTTTAAAAGTATTACTCCAGGAATATTAGTTTGAAAAGTATTCCTTCCCAATCCAGGGATAGTAGTGGTTTCCAGTACTCGGGAATATGTACTTTTCTAAGGACGCTCGTGTAGCCTCAAGCTAGGGGTACTGTATGTATTTCCAAAACCCGGGAAATAGTGCGTTGTCCCAAACTATGGACACATGCCTTTAGTAAAAGTTGTTAACTCACTATAAGGTGTACGCTGAATCAAAAGTCTTGCGTCGACGACACGAACTGGTATAGTAGGCAAACAATCACCAAAACACTCTTAATAATGGTTTCACATCCCGAGTGGTAGTAATGGATGGTTGTTACACATAAGGTTGAGTTCAATCAGTACTGTAAATGAGGTAGATGTTGTTTCCAACCTTGGGCAAAATCGGTAGCACATATCTGCAGCATGTCTTCAGGAGTTTGTTTGGTTCGACCATTCGTTCGCGGGTGTTAAGTAGTGCTCATGCATGATCGTGAGCCGAAAGATTTGTGCATGCCTTGCCACAAATATGACGTGAAACGTAAGTCATATCTAGAGACAATGGGAGTCGGGCGCCCTGCGCCTAGCAGCTACTTCCTTCAAGTAGATGTTTGCAAGATTTGAAAACTTGTCGGTTTCCTTGACCATGAGAAAACGTTCAGTTTTAGTCAGGTGATTACATCACTACTCAACCGATGCCATCTTTGAGTTTGAGTTACTTCCCACGCCCCGCATGGACTTGGCTAAAAGGTTCTCTTCCTTCAGTGCTTCAACCTGTTTGAACAGAGCGAGTCTGATCAGGTATGTTAGTGTCGATAGCGAGCTGCAGAGCTCGTTTATGTTTAGGTTTCACAGTCGTACTCATTCAGTAGTTCCATCCAGCGATGTCATTGCATGCTTTAGCTCTTTCGAACATCGATTCACGGGAGGCCCTTGTGATCGGTCTAGGTAACGCATTCGGTACCGTCCAAGTAATGCCTCCAAGTAAATCCAAAGACCACGGTTTCCATCGCCGGTTGTGTCGTGCAGTTCCTCTGGTAACTCTATTACGTAAGTCATCACTCTTTTGTGTTGCATCGACGTGTAACTGGGACTCTGATTCGAACCATAAATATATACCACTGAATCGCCCACACCCTCTGGTAAAGACGATGCTCAGTGCATTGCAGAGTTGGGATTCGAAAGCTGAAAAGACGTCCTCCTGTTCTGTCTTTCACGAACACAACACCCTGCTGTGCTAGAGAGATTTAAGATGCGCGACCTTCGAAAATCCTGCGATTTATCTGCGATAGGATAAAGCGAGACCAAGAAATTGTTGTATCCTCGAAGGACTCTTTGGTGTCGATCAGTTTCCAACCAAGACGGATCTTAGCGAGATCCACGTACATTCCCACTTCGCTGATTATATGCCCAAAAGGTACCTCTCGAACCCAGAAATTACATTTATCAAGACTTTGCGCAGAGTGGCTCCTCCCTCAGAAGTTCTAAAATAAGATACAAATGCCACCCATGGCGTTCCATTCTCCTGGTCAGGATTCAGAACCTTGTCAACAAATACGGTCGATTCATGCGATCCATGAAGCTGCTGGTGCGTTGATCAACTCAATGATCATGATGTACAAAGTTGAAATGGCTGCATTGCGTTCGACATGTTGTTCTAAGAGCATTCTCCTCTTGCAGTTCCATCTGATGATAGTTCGTTCACTAGCCAATCCTTGAATGGAAGCTTGTTCCTCGCAACTGGTTAACAGGGTGTTACTACATGGTCGAAGCGAACGGTTCTTGACTGTCACCTTGTTGAGTTCTCAATAATCAGTACACATATCCAACGATACAACCTATCTTCCTGGATATAACCGGGGCTCCCCAAAGAAAAAACTAGGTCCGACAAAGCTCCTGTCTAACAGTCCCTGTTGCTGATTTGACAACTCTCGCAACCCTCCTGGTGCAAGACGGTAAGAGATACGAAGAATCAGGGTTGCCTCTGGCGTGAGATCAAACTGAGAGTCTGTCTAATAGTTGTGGAAGTAAACCTGATAGTTCCTCCGGTAGCATGCTGGGTGGAATCACGAACAATTGGTGGATCCTCGATCCTCTTTTCCTTAGCCTTGACATTAGTAACGAGTGCTATCATAGCGGAATAATCCTTCCGTGGACACTTCTGGCCTTCACTGCTGAATTGATGCTAACCTCTGCACAACTCTGACGCGTTAGAACAGATAACAATCCTCCACTAGGAGAGGGATACGTAGAATCTTCTCTTCACAGGGTACATCTATCAAGAACAACAGAAGAAAGGTCGATGTCGAACACTTGTCCCACAAGGTCGAGTTTGCATCCCAACGATCATATGAGGTTTCCATTGTCTTGCCATCAGCCGATTTCACAACAGGTTCGGTTTCAAGAAGCATCAGGGTTAAGCAGAACAGTGGCGAAGTGATTAGTAACCAAGAACACGTAGGCCACCATGTTGTTATAATCCCGGCGTCGCCCACGCCAATCCCTAATGTCCCTCCATGAGCATCATTTCCCGTGTTGTTGTACTCCTTGCGAGGATTTCCAGTACGGCCTTCGTTCCCTTGGTTGTTGACGTTGGATTTAACATCGGCCATTCCATGCCGTAGGCACCTTCACTTTCCATACTGTTGGTTACCATTACAAATACCTTGTTGTTGCCGTGATTGTTGCCTCTAATGCTGTTGTTTGAAACGGGGCTCTACGATCCTTTACCGACAGGGTCCACCTCTTCACATTCCATGGTACGTGCTAAGGCACTACTCACTGTGCGGGGAGTTTCACATTCCATTCTACAGTCAGTTGTCATTGCTTATCTCCTGATTAATTCGTAAAAGTTGACTCCCATGAGTCGCTGGCTGGGGTTAAGGATTTGATTGAAGTCAAATCGCTGATGTTCATTGTTGGTAACTAGGGTCGTTCAAATGCTAGAGTCCATCGTTCTTGCAAGTTGACTGAGTAATACACGATATGTTACGAGGGTGTTGCAGAAGTGATCACACTTCGAGATCTAAAGCGTTAATACGTTAAGTTTCCAGCAAACAAAGAAAGGTGAGAGAGATATAGACCAATCATTGTCGTTGCAACATCCAACTCGGGGATGCTCGTACAGGCACCTAATATTCTACACAGTTCGCTAGGCATCCAGATGGGTGTTCAGGTAATATTCGATAGCATCGAGATTCGAAAGGATCCAGAGAGGAATGAAAAGTTCACGTTCGAGTAGGGGACAATCACTGCTATGACCCCTATAGGTTTGTTATGTTTCACATCGATCAAATAACGGAACGGAACCCCTTTTCCACTTGTTAAGGCTCACTGGGACTCACATGCACCCCACATTATTATTATGTGTGCACCCACAATAATATTGTGATTTGCATGTTCATCTCAGCTCCTCTTAACTCATGTCAAATGATTCCTCAATCTCGAGTAGCAAACAAAGAGCATCACGAAGCGTAAGTCATGAAGGTTTAGGGAAATACCACCCTATCAGTCACATAACACATGCGAGTAATACATAAATTCATACTGTTGTGCTAAACGAGGAATCCCATGCAATATCATATGTAAGTGTTCACTAGTTATGTAGTATAATGAGTATACGAGAGACGAACCTTGCAATCTGGAGCTGAGTGTCATGGTCGTATCCACGTTTTCAGAAATGTTCGGTTATAGTCTGGTTTTACAAAAACGTTTTTCCCCTTTTTTTTAAAACCAAGTTCACTATAACCAACGGCTCTGATACCAATCTGTCACACCCCAAAAATCCACCAGCGGAGTATCACCGCAGGAGGCGTGACTGACCAGGATCTAGCCACCAATCACATTGAACTCATATGTATATTTAAATAAAACTTTCATTTATTTACATTAAGTGTTACAACGTTACAAATAATTCACGGTTTACAGCTGAAGCATAATTCATTCGTTAAGTGTTTATAAACCACATGTAAAACAAAATCATTAGTCTTGTGTTGCGATTCCACGTATCTCGACCCATGACCACTCCAGCCTCCCAGACGGCAAGTTCCAACGATAAGTACCTAAAGACCTGCAAGGCATGTAGCAACAAATCAACAACAAAGTTGAGCGAGTTCACAGTTGGGTGTTCGTTTTAAGTTGTCTCAAAATCATAGTTTTTCTTTAGCTGGCTTACTTGCCGTGGGGGTTACCCCATAGTTGAAATTATGATTAACCAATTCCTTCTTTCCCAAACCATATCCATAACCAGTGGGGGCTTCCCCATGTGAACCACAAGACCGTTACCATATCGACTACTGACGAAAATAAGTTGTGCCCTAAGTCAATGTCTATCATCATTGACTGTGTGCCATGATCCATTAGTAAACGTCCGTCCTACCGACACGGTGTGAGGTTTGTCAAACCTAATAGCGCTATTAACTAATTACCCGCTCGTCATCGGCCTCGGCGATTAAGTCGATATAAAATGAGGGACTTAATAATAGAGTTTTGTCTAGTAAGTTAAGATTGTTGTCCTACCCAAGGAGGACGAACGTACGTATTCTACCCAAGGAGGACGAATGTACGTATTATACCCAAGGAGAATACGCAGGATTAATATTGGCACCCTACCCAAGGAGGATGGCGGTACATATCCCACGCAAGGAGAATATGTAGGTTCCGTTTTAATTCATTAACCCATTCCCAACCACCGGGAATCCCATGCCTTAGAAAGTGTGTGAACTCACATTTGCTTTGATCGGCAGGCAATTTACTTGTTTTAAGGTTGGTCAACCACGTCCTATTATGGTTACCAATATTAGTTAGGCTTTTGAATACACGTATTTCATGTATTAGTACACATAACTAACAAATAGCATGCAAAGTATCACATATTACATGTCCATCATACGGGCCACGTATAAATGTTAACGCTAATCACAACAGGTGAACAGTAACATGATTATCCAAATATAAACGGTTTGTGCGGCTCATTCATCATACGGTCCAATTCAGTGTTGTAAAAGTCGGATTACTCGGCCGAGTACTCGGCGAGTACTCGGTCCTCGGACCCCCTCCGAGGCGACTTCCTCCTAGGCGGTCTCAATTAGTCGGCCTCGGGATTACTCGGGAGTACTCGGTGCCTAGTCGGCGCCTAGTCGGACGTAGTCGGCCTAGTCGGTCGAGGCGGTCAACGTGGTTTGTTGACTTTTAATCGGTCAAACTCGGTCAAAATCGGCCTACTCGGCCTTGTACTCGGACTACTCGGCCTTGTACTCAGACTAGTCGGACTTGTATTCAGAATATTTAAACTTTAAACATGTTTCATTTTAAATTATACTCGGTTGACATGAATTATGCTTATTTTAACACATAAATAATATATAACAATTAATTTTCTTTATATTTACCATGTCCGCGTACTCCCCGAGTACTCTCCGAGTACTCTGATTACTCCCAACTCCCCAGTCGGCCGACTAGGGACCGCCTAGCGACTTTTACAACACTGGTCCAATTAATACGAGTGTGTTGTCCTTTAAGTGTGCAGCTTAAAAAGGCATTTGGGCTCATTCAGTGTGTGGTTCAATAACGGGTCAGCCCAATAGCGGGGTGTGTAGTCCAGTCATGTGAGTGTGCGACCCACCTTGGGGTGGCCCACATAGAGTGTGCAGTTCACCCTTTAGTGTGCGGCTCACCCGAGGTGTGCGGTGCAATCAAATCAAACAGCATTGATCACTATTTTCACCATAAAATCAAATAAGACAAAACATAACTTTCGCATTGTTCAACATTTATGTTCCCATGATTAAAAACCGATTTCCACCATTATTCCTACAAATACTCAGTTCATGTGTCGTCAGTCAAAATCATCAAAATTTGGATTTAATGTTCTACTACATTGTCACTTTTCAAAAATATATCTTTTGCTTGTAACATCTTTTACTTTAACAAAATCTGAGATCATTGAGTCTTGTTTTCTAGTATTATCCTAGATCTCGGATTAATCCCAACATAACAATAAATCACCGAAAATCAAATTGCAATCTTATATAACAAACTCTTTAAATTTCCCGGATTTAGATTGTAACTAGTGTATACTAACCCGTGATCATATATTCAATCTTTTCATAATAAAAATCCCTTCCCCACATGAATACATAACTGTCATCAATCATCACAATCTATTTCGAAAGCATTTCATCAATATGTCATTCATCAAACAATTCGAATAGCGTGACATATATATATATATTATATATTTACATGAAACCCCAATCAAGCTAACCGTTGTTACCAATATTATGCATCCTTATCCCAAAACAATTTATGATAATTATTCTAAAATATACTCTTGTCTCACAACAGAATGACATAATTAAAAGCATTTCAACTACACAGTTTCTTAATTTCTATCAATAAACAATAGTAGTGCATCAGATATAAATAAGACAGGTAATCGGAGATGTCATAGTTCGAATAACAAAAGAACGAAGAGAATCAAGAATAATTTAACATCATCACTTGCAAATATTTACTAACCAAGAAACTTCTAGACAAGGGGGTGCCCTGCTGCCACCGCTGCAGCCTGAGTCGGGGCACCGGTAGTCCGCCGTCGCCGTCGAGCTTCTCCGCCGCCATTATCATTCATCCTCCCAGCTTTCATCCAATCGAAAATACACCTCCATCGTTCCGTCGTTGAGCCATCGCATCACAACAGATGGAGTTGAGCCCCGTCAATGCTCGTCGCAACCACCACGGAACACCACCACTTCTGTCAGCCTACCACTGCTGACGTCGTTCCCTGGCGCCACTGCCCCACCGTCGCCCACGGTGGTGGTCAGCTGCACTTCTGAGTGAGAGGGGAGAGTAAAGAGAAAAGTGTGTGTGTGTTGGTACCGAAGAAAAGAGGAGATGAGTGGGTGTGCGGCCGCCGGAGAACAGCACCGGCCGGAGTTCGATCGGAGATTGGAAGAGAGAAGGATAAAAGGTGGGTGTTCTGCTTGTGTGCGTGGGTTTTGGGGAAAAGATGGGTGAATTGTGGTTTTAATTAAAGAGTAGGGTTTTAGGTTTAGGGAATTGGGTTGGGCCTAGCCCATGGGTATGATCCATATAAAACTAGGAGTCCCGTTTTTAATGAACTGATCCGTTTAACTTAGCACTTAATTATGACGGTAAGTAAATAAATAGGTAAATATGGATGTGTGTGTAATGTGTTCGATTCAGATTATTAGCTAAACAGTGCCTTCCTCTCATCGTAGTTTATTATTTAATAATAATAATAATAATAATAATAATAACAATAAATACGTGTATTGCTAAAATACCCTTCTCTCAACAACGAGAGGACGGGTTGTTACAGCTGGCATGAGTCTTCACTGGAAGATGGATCGTGAGGAAAAGCCGGTGTACATGGAGGATGATACACGTAAGACTTGATATCTTCCTACCCTTTTTTGTTTTTCTTTTTTGTAAATAATGTGAACTTGTCACTGTTTTTGCCTTTGTAGTTATTTCTTTGTATGTTGTTTCATACACGAGGGAGAAAGGAAGAATGACAACCATCCCAAAGGGTGCTGATGAAGAGCTTTGGTATCATCAAATAAAAAAGAATTTTGCGCTTCCACGGGATGAGGATCTAGCGGCGCAACCTTCTACTGGTGCTGGTAAACTTATTTTAAACTTTTGATCAATATTGCAATATTACTCATTGTTGTCTTTGCGCGTTGGGTAATATTGCAATATTTCTTTTCAAATAGGCGAGTTGATTAATCTGGGCATAGGCCCTGAGAAGAAGAAGAAGAAGAAACGTGTACTGGCTGATACTGCTGTGCCGAAGAAAATTGATGCGCCGAAGGCACAAGTTCC
This sequence comes from Helianthus tuberosus, assembly GCA_030545235.1. Taxonomy (NCBI): domain Eukaryota; kingdom Viridiplantae; phylum Streptophyta; class Magnoliopsida; order Asterales; family Asteraceae; genus Helianthus; species Helianthus tuberosus. The sequence continues at coordinate 34,188,211 of CM060393.1, forward strand.
AAAGGGAAAGAAGAAAGGTACGCACTGTTTCTCTGAATCCTGGTGTGATTATATAGTGGTGTCTGACACATTGGAAGGACTTACGCCTGTAGCTTTAACAAAACCAAAGGGGGAGCCTCGGGATACCTCGGATATTCCGGCGTCAAACCCTGATGATCCCATTGACTTGGAATCAAGTCCAGATGTGACAACCCGCCCTAAACCAGGTATCCGTACAACTTAATTAATGATTAATTACTACTTGATTACTGTGCTTGATTGAAACTAGCTGATAAACTGCTACCTGCATATTGATACATGCACTTACTCGCATCATACTTTATTTGTTGTCACTACATTAATTACATACTGAACCCTAGTGACAAACTTGATGCACAAAAAGCACAGTAGCACTAAACGGATACACAGTGAACATGCTGATATAACCAGCATCAGGCAAATACTGCCTCTAAGGCCTGTTAAGAGCCTCATATATTTTGACTACACTGGTAGTGAGTGTAGGGATATAAGGGTTATGGTACCGCGTCTCTAGGGATAAGATACACTGATTCGGATGTGCCTAAAACGTACTTTAAGTACCAAACACAGCACTTTAAATGATTAATCCAGCTTCTAGCTGACTAGTAAAGTGCCAGAACATGAGAAAATATCACTTGACACTTTCTAAAGTGTCGGGAAAACAAATCGTGTCACTAAAAATGTAATAACGACACTTTAAAGGGTTACAAAAGACTTTAACGGATTACTAACCAACCGAACAACCGGACTTTACCCGGAACATGAAAATATTAGTATTTTCACTATCTTTATTTTTCTGAGCCAGTTAGGGTCTCTGATTACCCTAACCCCCGTCATAACACGTTGTACATAACTAACGGGGTTTAACCCTTAACCTAACTTGGTTTATCATAACTAGACACTAATTACCTACTTAAGATCGAACCAAACCCCCCAACCATCCCCTAACCGTCCCCTTGTGTGGGGGACATGTTGGTACAAAATAGATTATCACAATCTAGGGTTGCTTAATATCCACACTACACCTTAACCATTGGATAATAGCACCTCTAACCTTGCCTATAAATACCCTAACACTTGTAGATAATTACTTCACATTTTTCCACCAACAAAAACCCACTCTTCTCTCCCTAGAAGCTCACGGCCAAACACCCTATGCCATACATCCATTTTTTTTGATTTTGTTCATCACATTCCAAGCATCTACAAACGTCAAAGGTCGCATATAAGGAGCTTTGGTGCACTCGGAACACGAAGGACCTCAACCGTTGGCTTTTATCCACCCCGTTTTCGTCACGATTCTTCCCTAGCCCCGAGCTAGAGGTATATTGTTTAAAACTCATTCTTGAATGTATTCAAAGTGGTTAAAAGAACTTTCGTCGGTTAAATATCATAAACATGCGTTTTGAAACTTTAAAGTCTAGTAAAATCACAAAAGTGGAGGTTAATAGCATATAACTTGTGTAAAAGTCGTAGGACTTGAAATATGTGATTGTTGAGACCCGATCTACAATGTGGTAGCTCGGATCACCATTTAACCCGGTTTGGTAAAGTCATGGATCTTAACATAAGGCTATTTAGTAATGTTTAAACCTTAAAAGAACATTCTGAGTTACTTTTTCAGCCGCCTTCTACAGGCTGTAAACAGACTTTAAAAACTCGAAAAACGAAATTTCAAAAGCCTAAATCGTGTCATTTTGAAAAACGAAGAAAATGGCGCTGGAATCGTATTTTTCTGATGTCGGTTACTATTTTAAAAACCTGTTTTCGTGACAGCAGCTAAGGCTGTTTGTTACTGCAGTAAATTGGGCTGTGCGTTTTCAATCACAACTTAAAACCCGAACCGAACCAGCCTCTGAAACTTTTATCTAAGATGGTCACGGATGTATTTGTGACCCTCAAACTGGAATTTCGATAAACGGACATACGAGGAATTTTTGACGAATTTTTCCGTAAACTGTGATCAGAATGTGACGAATCTGATCACAGTTCGGTAAACGATTTTCTATAAATTATTGATAAGGAACTGGACCCCGATATTTTTATACAATCATTTTTGGGTCGATTAGGACGACCCGTAAAAATTAGGGAATTTTTGGAAAGGGTTAAGTATTTTATCTAGTCGTCCGAAAACAGTCCAGTTTCCACATATTGAAACTATAACGACAAGGGTAGCGTTTCGCGTGCTAAAACGTAAGAGTTGATTGTTGATGATCGTGGGTTGTTTTCAAAAAGAAAATGATACGCTTGAGAGCGTGGCCACCTCCAGTTACAGAGGAAACTCTGGCGAAATTTTCTAAAACCTAACACTTAGAATTATTTACGCAACAAGTGTTAGAACTATTTTGACATATTTTCGAAACATAAAATTTCGCCACGACTTTATTTACTAAATATTCGGAGGTGGGATTTTCACTAAGTTAACGTGATAAATATGTTTTGTCACAACACTGTTTATGATTATTTTGTGAAAATACATAAATATTATTTTAGTGTAAAAATAATATTTACAAGCGTTAATGATTCCAAAACTTTGCGAACGCTTCCACATTAACATATAAGTTACACCGGTAATTACATTACCACAAGATTGATAAAACGTAACTTACGCACATGTATTGTATCCCCCATCCTTGGGAAGAAGTATAACTACCAAGTGTATACGGAACATAAACACGAAATAGTTGTCTAACTATTTCCCAAAGACTTAAACTATAAAGCTAAAGCACGGCCGTCCGTCTAATAGAATTAGCACTTGTAGGTCGTTGCACAGCTTACTGTATTGGAGACACTTGGTAGAGACGCGCATTCACTGTGAGTTCATGTCCCCCTTTTCTCTTAACCGTTTTCAGTTTTTAACTGCGGGGGTGAAATACATGTTACTATGATTACGAATGTTTCTTACATGGTATGGTCAGCTACGGAAGGAACTGTTAGGTTATGTGACTGGGTAGGTGAAACCTTAAGAACATTAGTCCTCGTAGTGCAATCGAGGGATACGAGTGGTAGGCCTATTTGAGCATGACAAACACCACCCATGCGCCCTAAGGTTGGACCATGTGGTGACCTTGCCATAACACCACCCATGCGCCCTAAGGTTGGACCATGCGGTGCCCTTGTCATAACACCACCCATGCGCCCTAAGGTTGGACCATGCGGTGCCCTTGTCATAACACCACCCATGCGCCCTAAGGTTGGACCATGCGGTGCCCTTGTCATAACACCACCCATGCGCCCTAAGGTTGGACCATGAGGTGACCTTGTCCTATCCCCACCCATGCGCCCTAAGGTTGGACCATGTGGTTACACATTAACTAATATGTTTCCTTATTTGCTTCATACCAGAGTTTACAAAGCATTCAATGATTATAAAGGTTTATTCGCGCGCACATGCTAAACACATGAACTCGCTCAACATTATTGTTGATTTTTTTCAACTCACATGTATTTCAGGAAATTAAACGGATCTGGCACGGTATGGAACGTTTTCCGCTGCATATTGTCATGAAGTCATCAGGGTTTAGGGGATGTGTCTCTTACCTGGACAAGACACAGTCTCTAAACCACGTTTATGTTATGTTTTAGTTTGTAATGTTGTTGAACAAGGTTATGGTTGTTGGTTAAAACAATGGTAATGTATTTTGTTTTCAAAACTTAATGGATGACTTGCATGGTTTTTAAATTCATATAGCTTGTTATGATTAAGCTATGGTATTAAGAAGTCACACCAAAATATACCACGCTTCCGCAAAGCCAGGGTGTGACAGCTTGGTATCAGAGCTCTGATCATAGCGAACTAGGATTCTGTCTCGAGTCTAGACTATGATCACTAGGGCTCCCACGAAAACATTTTTCTGCATACCACTTAAGTCCAGATCCACACTTTTTACAAACAAATGTTGAGCACATTTTATTAATTATAAGTTCAGCTTGGAGGGCTGAGGATCGATCTGGAGGATCGAGATGGTCAAGGTAGTTGAGCACGTTGGTTTGTTATAGGATCGATCTGGAGGATCGAGGTTTGGTTTAAGTGAAGGATAGAGCAGTCTTGTAGACTGAATGAAATTGGCTAGTAAGACTAGGAGAAGTGTGTGATACCTTACTTGGTGACTTATGTGATTAACTGATTATATGATTGATTATTATACGTATATGTGTTTGTGTTACAAACGTTATGCTTTCATCAAGTACTAGAAGGATGGGCACTACGAACCCCATGACCATAGTATCAGACGACATAGTTCAACGAAGCACGAGGTGTACATTTCTGATACTACCGGCACAGACAACGACGACTTTCAGCCCTTTGTGCACTGCCTGAAGTCGTAGCAGAGCCTACTGATGGCCATCTTGTTGGGAATTTGCCACTGGCGGTGATCCCTGCTCCTGTGCCCCTTGCCGCTTATCTCGTTGTTGATATGCCCCCGACATTTGCCTCTAAAGACGATAACAAACTACTAGAGGAGGACCCATTCGAGGGCAGGACACTATTGCTGCTGGTATTAGACCACTGCATGCGGACGCTTCTGCAGGGGAAACTCATGCCAATTCCCCTATCCCAGACTCATTTGAGTTTCTGACATCCGCATCTTCGCACATACAGGGAATGCAGCACCACTCACACGACGCCAACCTTGATATGGCATCATCAGCTGCACCGGATCCCACACACAGCTTTGAGTTTGATCGCGATTATGAGGATAATTATGTTTTTCCGCCTGGTGTTGATCCAGACCATGACATTGAGTTCATGCACTTAGACCAGCCCTTGGGGGATCCTGTAAACCCTGTGATTGTTGATCCAGAGCCAGCCGTGGCCCCTGAGCCAGGCACTGCTCCTGACCCCGCATTAGAGCATGACCCTGTTCATGCCAATGCACCTGCTGATACTCCTTGATTGATCATCTGCTTGGACGAGAGAAAATTTGAGGGTAACTGTGCAAGACAACTTATTATTACGGGGGCCCACGTAATAACGACTTGTAGTGCACAGGAATCCTGGTGGACTCTGCGGGTCAAGCCAATGATAACCAATGCGGCAGGAAATAACACGAATGACCAAGGCGATGTAGCCTCGAGTTCATTCTATTACAAGCAACAAGCCAAATTGGCAAGCCTATGTGAAGGCTCAGAAATTTACTTCCCCACTTATACAGTGAGTATGTTTGCGTGTGAATTGGGTGATTACATGATGGCTTATGTTGCTATCTATACCTCATAGAAACTTGGAACGTTGTCCAACCCGCTTCACACTATTTCGTCAAAAGGGAATGTCACCCAGACGTAACACAAGCACCGGTACGTTACTGAGGACAGAAGACGAGCTGCAAGAACGCATCTCACAGATAAATGCACGACATGAAGCCCTCCACTCTAAGTACAACGATGGCATTACTGGAGATAACCCTCCAACTGGCTGCACCTATAAACAGTTCCTGAACTGCAAGCCTTTAAACTTTGATGGAACAGGAGGCACCGTTGCATTTGTTCGTTGGTCCAAAAAGACCGACTCCATTCTAAGAATGAGTAACTATTCGCCCCGACAGAGTGTTACCTATATCTCGAGGATATTTCTAGATGGCACACTCTCTTAATGGAACCTCCAGGTTCAGACCCTTGGCACAGACACTGCTTATACACTGAGCTGGGACGAGCTCAAAGAAACGATTGAGAAGAAATGTTGTTTTAGGACGGAAACTCAGAAACTTGACGTGAATTCCTGGAATTTGAAAATGGACGAACCAGAAATTCCTGAACTTGTCCAGCGATCGCACGACTTGTCCAGGGTCGCCCCCCCTACCTAGTCAAACCGGAGCTCAAAATGGATTGAACAATTCACTTGGACACTTGCACCCCAGATCAGGGGTATGGTTACTACCTCGAAGCCTCGACCATTGCAGAGGCTAATTTATTTATATCATGAGATGTTTTGTGGATGATTTATTGATAGCATGAGATGTTATGTGTTGATAATGTTGAATGCATATATGCATTTTATTTGCGATGACCTAACCTACGTGAAACATCTTTCAGAAAATGCCTCCAAAACGGGGTGTACGCATACCCACCAACGAGGCGGAACTTCAGGGAATCATTGCTGCAGTCATCGCACAATACGACGCCCATCGCTCCGAGCACAACGGAGATACCTCAGGAAGTAATCCACCCAACGGCTGCACTTACAAGCATTTCTTAGGCTGTCAGCCCCTACATTTTGACGGCACTGGGGGTGCCGTAACTTTCGTACGCTGGATTGAGAAGACGGACACTGTTTTGCGTGCGAGCAAATGCGCCCCAAGAGATCAGGTCACGTACATTTCCGGGCTGTTCCGAGATGGGGCTCTGTCATGGTGGAAACTTCAGGTTCAGACAATGGGCGAGGCTGCTGCATATGCTCTATCGTGGGACGAGCTAAAAGAGCTAATGCATAAAAAGTACTGTTCGAGAACAGAAAGCCAGAAGGTAGAAACTGAGTTCTGGAACTTGAAGATGGAAGGTCCAAAAATAGTTGAGTATGTGGAGAAGTTCCAAGTTCTATCGCGTATCGTTCCATACATGGTAGATCCGGAGTTTAAAAGGATTGAGCGTTTCATTTGGGGATTGGCACCTCAAATCATAAGCATGGTAACGGCATCAAAGCCTGCAACAATCACTGAGGCCATCAATCTAAGTGTAGCCCTGACGGAAGAGGCAATCAGGATGAACAAATTTTCAACCTCTGAGGAGAAGAAGGAAACTCATGTAGAGTCATCTGGGGATAACAAGAGGAAGTTGGCGAATTTCAAACAGGGTACCCAGTCGAGTAGCAACGACAAGACCAAAAAGAGAAAAGAGTACACGGGTATCCTACCAAAGTGCGACAACTGTCGACGTCACCATAACGGGCGGTGTAGATATGGAAAATGTGGTAACTGTGGCAAGGTGGGACATGTCAAGGAAACGTGTCGGCAAGGTACTAAACATGGAAATAGAGGTCAAGATGGTAGCGGAAATCGCGGGGGAAATAACGACGACAACAACTATCAAGGCAGGGATGGTGACGATCAAGGCTGTGGCCAAGCATGCTTTAATTGCGGTGATGTGGGGCATTTCAGGAAGTATTGCCCTAAGAACACTCAGGCAAGCGGATGAAAGCTCAATAGTGGGGATAGAATCCAAGCGTGGATATCGGTACGTCTCGTAAAAGTTAATGTTATGCTCTATTTGACTGTATTGCCAAATTTTAGCTTCAGAAAATACAGTTGTTTTAGTAGTAAGTAACCTAGATACCCAGTTCTCGATAGAATAAGCCTAACGAAAGCTTCGACGTGATAATTGGGATGGACTGGTTGACCATGCGGAGATTGACGTCCACGCCCCGACGACGAACGGAGGAATGATCGTGACTCATGGAGCAGGATACGCTCCTGCGGATTATAAGAAGACCCAAAAATTCTCGCACAAAGGATGTGTTGCATTCTTGGCTCATGTTATGGAAAAGGAAGTCGAAGAACCAAAAAAAAACTCAAAGGTATCCTTGTGATTGGAGAATACCCCGAAGTCTTCCTCGAAGACTTGCCGGAATCATCTCCTCACGATTAGTCGAATCCCGCGTCGACTTAATTCCGGGCACTGCACCCGTAGTCGATGCATCCTAGCAACTTACATTTTCGGAGATGCAAGGACTGACAGAGAAGTGTTAGCAATGGTTAGAGAAGGAAGATAACAGACCAAAATTTCCTTTTGGGGTAATCCCATCTTTTACCCATCAAAAAGAAGGACGATGATTTTCAATAAACATCAACTACAGAGAACTGAAAAAGCTAACGATCAAGGATAGATATCCTCTGCCAAGAATCGACGAGCTGTTCGATCAACTTCAAGGTTCAAGCTCTTACTCTAAGATCGATCTTCGATCTGGATACCATCCATTAAGGATACAAGAGGAAAGTATCCCGAAAACAGCCTTCCGAACTCGTTATGGACACTACGAGTTCCTCGTTATGCCATTTGGTTTGACAAACGCACCTGCAGTCTTTATGGACTTGTTGAATAGGGTTTGCAAGCCATACTTAGACAAGTTCGTGATTGTATTCATCGACGACATCCTGATTTACTCAAAGACGAAGGCTGAACACGAACAACATCTTAACCATATTGGAGCTGCTAAAGAAGGAACAGCTGTACGCCAAATTCTTTAAGTGCGAGTTTTGGCTACGCGAAGTCCAGTTTCTTGGACATATGGTTAATAGGGACGGAATTCATGTTGATCCCACAAAGATCGAGGCGATCAAAAATTGGGAAACGCCTACAACGCCAACCGAGATTCGACAATTCTTGGGTATTGGCTGGCTACTATCGAAGGTTCATCGAGGATTTTTCGAAAATCGCTCAACCGTTGACACTCCTGACCAAGAAGGATAAGACGTTTGATTGGGGAATCAAACAGGATGAAGCATTTCAGATATTGAAGGATAAGCTTTGTAACGCGCCAATCTTAGCTCTACCGGAAGGTACCGACGATTTTGTGGTATACTGCGACGCATCGCGTCAAGGATTGGGTTGTGTGTTGATGCAACGCCAAAAGGTCATTGCTTATGCATCACGCCAACTGAAAGTGCTCGAGAAGAACTATACCACCCACGATTTAGAGTTTGGCGCAGTGGTTTTCGCTTTAAAGATCTGGAGACACTACCTGTATGGTACGAAGTGCAAAATCTTCACAGATCACAAAAGCCTACAGCATATATTTAACCAGAAGGAGTTGAATATGAGGCAAAAACGATGAGTTGAGTTGTTAAACGACTACGGCTGCGAGATAAAGTATCATCCAGGGAAGGCGAATGTAGTCGCCGATGCCCTAAGTCGTAAAGAAAGAATCAAGCCCATAAGGGTTAGAGCTTTGGAAAATGATCATGCGAACCGATCTTTCCTCGCGCATTCGTGCTGCACAAAAGGAAGCTCTCAAGGAGGGAAACCTTGAGGAAGAATATCTCCGTGGAATGGAAAGCTTTTGGTACCAAACGAGGAAGGAACGTTATGTTTTGAGAAAAGAATTTGGGTTCCTCTGTTTGGTGGATTAAGGGAAGTTATTTTCGATGAAGCGCACAAGTCACGGTACTCTATCCACCCTGGATCGGATAAGATGTACCAAGACCTCAAAGATTACTATTGGTGGCCTAGGATGAAAGGTGACGTTGCTGTTTACGTGAGCAAATGTTTAACGTGCGCTAAGGTTAAAGCGGGATACCAGAAGCCTTCGGGACTTCTGCAACCACCTGAGATTCCCAAGTGGAAATGGGAACAAATCTCAATGGATTTTGTTACAAAACTGCCAAGAACGCCAAGAGGCCATGATATGATTTGGGTAATTGTTGACCGCCTAACAAAGTCCGCACACTTTCTGCCAATCAAGGAGAAAGACAGTACTAGTAAACTTGCGGAGATTTACATGAGAGAGATCGTAGCACGACATGGAGTACCTCTCTCGATCATCTCTGATGGAGACGGAAGATTTGTGTCAAGAATTTGGCAATCTTTCCAAGAATCTTTTGGCTCACAATTGAATCTGAGCACTGCATTCCATCCGCAAACTGATGGCCAGAGCGAGCGAACGATACAAACTTTGGAAGACATGCTGAGGGCATGTGTTATGGATTTAGGCGGTAGCTGGGATAAACACTTACCTTTGGTCGAATTTTCATACAACAACAGCTACCACACCAGTATTGGTGTCGCGCCATTTGAGGCCCTATACGGACGCAAGTGCCGATCACCACTATGTTGGTCTGACGCAGGTGATAGGCAGCTTGCTGGTCCCGAGATCGTCCAAGAGACGACAGACAAAATCGCGCAAATTCTTAAACGCATCGAAGCCGCTCGCCACAGACAAAAGGCCTACGCGGATCCAAACCGAAAACATGTGGATTTTCAAGTTGGAGAAATGGTTTTACTGAAGGTATCACCCTGGAAAGGGGTGGCACGCTTTGGAAAGCATGGAAAGTTAAATCCGCACTACATTGGTCCCTTTAGAATTCTAGAAAGAATTGGGACAGTAGCATACAAGTTGGACCTACCCGCTGAACTAAATGGCGTTCACGATACATTTCATGTGTCCAATCTAAAGAAAAGTCCAACTCAAGTTGACGTTGCCATTCCTACCGACGAGATTCATATTGACGACACGCTCCACTTCGTTGAAGAACCTGTTGAGGTCACGGATTGGAAAGTTAACAAGACCCGCCGGAGCAGTGTCAAACTCGTCAAGGTTCGTTGGAATGCCAGACATGGTCCTGAATTCAAATGGGAACGTGAAGACCGGATGAAAGAGAAATACCCCCGCCTATTTCCTAAGAACTCTGCTTCTACAAGCAGGACTTAAATTTCGGGACGAAATTTATTTAACGGGGGGAGAATGTGACAACCCGCCCTAAACCAGGTATCCGTACAACTTAATTAATGATTAATTACTACTTGATTACTGTGCTTGATTGAAACTAGCTGATAAACTGCTACCTGCATATTGATACATGCACTTACTCGCATCATACTTTATTTGCTGTCACTACATTAATTACATACTGAACCCTAGTGACAAACTTGATGCACAAAAAGCACAGTAGCACTAAACGGATACACAGTGAACATGCTGATATAACCAGCATCAGGCAAATACTGCCTCTAAGGCCTGTTAAGAGCCTCATATATTTTGACTACACTGGTAGTGAGTGTAGGGATATAAGGGTTATGGTACCGCGTCTCTAGGGATAAGATACACTGATTCGGATGTGCCTAAAACGTACTTTAAGTACCAAACACAGCACTTTAAATGATTAATCCAGCTTCTAGCTGACTAGTAAAGTGCCAGAACATGAGAAAATATCACTTGACACTTTCTAAAGTGTCGGGAAAACAAATCGTGTCACTAAAAATGTAATAACGACACTTTAAAGGGTTACAAAAGACTTTAACGGATTACTAACCAACCGAACAACCGGACTTTACCCGGAACATGAAAATATTAGTATTTTCACTATCTTTATTTTTCTGAGCCAGTTAGGGTCTCTGATTACCCTAACCCCCGTCATAACACGTTGTACATAACTAACGGGGTTTAACCCTTAACCTAACTTGGTTTATCATAACTAGACACTAATTACCTACTTAAGATCGAACCAAACCCCCCAACCATCCCCTAACCGTCCCCTTGTGTGGGGGACATGTTGGTACAAAATAGATTATCACAATCTAGGGTTGCTTAATATCCACACTACACCTTAACCATTGGATAATAGCACCTCTAACCTTGCCTATAAATACCCTAACACTTGTAGATAATTACTTCACATTTTTCCACCAACAAAAACCCACTCTTCTCTCCCTAGAAGCTCACGGCCAAACACCCTATGCCATACATCCATTTTTTTTGATTTTGTTCATCACATTCCAAGCATCTACAAACGTCAAAGGTCGCATATAAGGAGCTTTGGTGCACTCGGAACACGAAGGACCTCAACCGTTGGCTTTTATCCACCCCGTTTTCGTCACGATTCTTCCCTAGCCCCGAGCTAGAGGTATATTGTTTAAAACTCATTCTTGAATGTATTCAAAGTGGTTAAAAGAACTTTCGTCGGTTAAATATCATAAACATGCGTTTTGAAACTTTAAAGTCTAGTAAAATCACAAAAGTGGAGGTTAATAGCATATAACTTGTGTAAAAGTCGTAGGACTTGAAATATGTGATTGTTGAGACCCGATCTACAATGTGGTAGCTCGGATCACCATTTAACCCGGTTTGGTAAAGTCATGGATCTTAACATAAGGCTATTTAGTAATGTTTAAACCTTAAAAGAACATTCTGAGTTACTTTTTCAGCCGCCTTCTACAGGCTGTAAACAGACTTTAAAAACTCGAAAAACGAAATTTCAAAAGCCTAAATCGTGTCATTTTGAAAAACGAAGAAAATGGCGCTGGAATCGTATTTTTCTGATGTCGGTTACTATTTTAAAAACCTGTTTTCGTGACAGCAGCTAAGGCTGTTTGTTACTGCAGTAAATTGGGCTGTGCGTTTTCAATCACAACTTAAAACCCGAACCGAACCAGCCTCTGAAACTTTTATCTAAGATGGTCACGGATGTATTTGTGACCCTCAAACTGGAATTTCGATAAACGGACATACGAGGAATTTTTGACGAATTTTTCCGTAAACTGTGATCAGAATGTGACGAATCTGATCACAGTTCGGTAAACGATTTTCTATAAATTATTGATAAGGAACTGGACCCCGATATTTTTATACAATCATTTTTGGGTCGATTAGGACGACCCGTAAAAATTAGGGAATTTTTGGAAAGGGTTAAGTATTTTATCTAGTCGTCCGAAAACAGTCCAGTTTCCACATATTGAAACTATAACGACAAGGGTAGCGTTTCGCGTGCTAAAACGTAAGAGTTGATTGTTGATGATCGTGGGTTGTTTTCAAAAAGAAAATGATACGCTTGAGAGCGTGGCCACCTCCAGTTACAGAGGAAACTCTGGCGAAATTTTCTAAAACCTAACACTTAGAATTATTTACGCAACAAGTGTTAGAACTATTTTGACATATTTTCGAAACATAAAATTTCGCCACGACTTTATTTACTAAATATTCGGAGGTGGGATTTTCACTAAGTTAACGTGATAAATATGTTTTGTCACAACACTGTTTATGATTATTTTGTGAAAATACATAAATATTATTTTAGTGTAAAAATAATATTTACAAGCGTTAATGATTCCAAAACTTTGCGAACGCTTCCACATTAACATATAAGTTACACCGGTAATTACATTACCACAAGATTGATAAAACGTAACTTACGCACATGTATTGTATCCCCCATCCTTGGGAAGAAGTATAACTACCAAGTGTATACGGAACATAAACACGAAATAGTTGTCTAACTATTTCCCAAAGACTTAAACTATAAAGCTAAAGCACGGCCGTCCGTCTAATAGAATTAGCACTTGTAGGTCGTTGCACAGCTTACTGTATTGGAGACACTTGGTAGAGACGCGCATTCACTGTGAGTTCATGTCCCCCTTTTCTCTTAACCGTTTTCAGTTTTTAACTGCGGGGGTGAAATACATGTTACTATGATTACGAATGTTTCTTACATGGTATGGTCAGCTACGGAAGGAACTGTTAGGTTATGTGACTGGGTAGGTGAAACCTTAAGAACATTAGTCCTCGTAGTGCAATCGAGGGATACGAGTGGTAGGCCTATTTGAGCATGACAAACACCACCCATGCGCCCTAAGGTTGGACCATGTGGTGACCTTGCCATAACACCACCCATGCGCCCTAAGGTTGGACCATGCGGTGCCCTTGTCATAACACCACCCATGCGCCCTAAGGTTGGACCATGCGGTGCCCTTGTCATAACACCACCCATGCGCCCTAAGGTTGGACCATGAGGTGACCTTGTCCTATCCCCACCCATGCGCCCTAAGGTTGGACCATGTGGTTACACATTAACTAATATGTTTCCTTATTTGCTTCATACCAGAGTTTACAAAGCATTCAATGATTATAAAGGTTTATTCGCGCGCACATGCTAAACACATGAACTCGCTCAACATTATTGTTGATTTTTTTCAACTCACATGTATTTCAGGAAATTAAACGGATCTGGCACGGTATGGAACGTTTTCCGCTGCATATTGTCATGAAGTCATCAGGGTTTAGGGGATGTGTCTCTTACCTGGACAAGACACAGTCTCTAAACCACGTTTATGTTATGTTTTAGTTTGTAATGTTGTTGAACAAGGTTATGGTTGTTGGTTAAAACAATGGTAATGTATTTTGTTTTCAAAACTTAATGGATGACTTGCATGGTTTTTAAATTCATATAGCTTGTTATGATTAAGCTATGGTATTAAGAAGTCACACCAAAATATACCACGCTTCCGCAAAGCCAGGGTGTGACACCAGAGCCTTTGCTGAGGACGAAGGCGGTGAAGAGGAAACCTAAGGGCGAAGCTGCGGCGTATCCTGCGAAGAAGATTATCAGGAAGAGGATCAGCAAGAAGGGAAACCTGGATGCTCTTGCTGCAAAGATTTCTCCAGGTGAGTATCTTCTTGACTTTTGTTCCCTCCTGTCCCCGCGGAATCATCGTCTGTTTTCAATGATGATCTTCCGCCATCTCCACCTCGCGCATCCATTAAAGAACAGTTGGAAGGTACCAAGGCAGCAGAAGCGGAGGCAGAGAGGGTTGTTTAAGTAGAGAAACCTGTTGAATTTGAGGCGGAAAAGGTTGTGGAAGCGGAGACTGTTGATGTTGATACTGCCAAACCCAAGTCTCCTGAGGTGGTGGCGCAAGAACCAGAGAAAGGGAAATCTATCCAGGAGGACCCAGTAATAATCATTCCATTTTCCGCCACTACCTCTGCTCCCGTAAATGTTGAGAAGAGCCCAGCTGGTGTTGATCAGGGCTTTTTTACTCATGATGGGGAAGACTCTCCCATCCGCCCAGAGGAAACTCTGGGGGATTATTATTATCGATCCTATTCGGAGAAAAGAGCTTCCGAGATTCATGTGCCTGTGTGGAAGCTCAAGCAAGGCGATACCTTTTCTGATTAGCAGATTTGCCGTGATTGGTTCCAAGGTGTTTTTCCTCCCGCTGAGGTTAAATTTCAAGAGGAGCGCTTTCATGATCAAACTTATCATGATTATCTTGAAGAAACTGCCAGCTCAACTTCCACCACCCACCGTATAGTGCGCGAATGGCGCAGTATGCACAAAGAGTGGGCTGCTTTTGAGGCGTCTAAGAAGGAAGCTAGTGAAGAGAAGGCAAAGGATGCCCTGTTGAGGGCTAAGTTGGAGGCTGATCAAGCCAAGTTTGAGAGCGAGCAGAAGACTGAAGAGTGGTTTGTTGCGGGATGGAAAAGAAAGGCTGAGTCTGAAGCTGCTCTTCTTTCGGAAGAGCGTAAATGTTGGAGAGAGATTTGTGAAAATGATAATAGTGAGAAGATGGGTCTCCGGAATAATATCAACAATCTCAAGGCGGAGATTGAGAAGTTGAAGAAAGAGAAAACAAAGGCTGAGGCAGCCTGAGATGAAGCGCGTTCCCATCGAGAGAGGAACGAGCAGAGAGAGGTACAAACCTGCGCCACTCTTTCCCTTAAAAATAAGGAGATAGACGAACTCGCCTCTTTATTATCTGACCAGGAATAAACTAAGGCGGAGCTTGAGTCTGCCAAAAAAGACTTACAGCTTGAGAGGGCTGAGAAAGCTGAGACCTCCTACCGTCTGGCCGAGACTGAAGAGAAGTTAGACAATTCTGAAACTGCTCGAGTGACAGCGGAGAGTCTGGTTGATCCTTTGAAGGGTGATATGCTCTGGATGAAGCATTATGGGATTATAAATCTGAGTGTGAACTCCTTGTAATATTTTTGATATATTTGCACATCTTCTGATTTGTGATTTCTTTGTGTTGCGCAGGTTGCAAATTCTGTCCTCAACTCCATCGAATTAGATCAAACTGTTGCCTATCTGATGGTTACTGGGCGCAATAACAGATATACCCAGGGGTATACAGAATGTACCCACCCAACATATTAATTATGCGTTGAAGGTTGATTGGGACAATAACAGATCCGCCATGCATGGAGTTGATACCGAAGCCGCCCATGCTGCTGCTAAGACTGAGTATAACAACTTGCGCCTTCCGGTGATGGATTTGGTGGTTGCTGCACTCGAGTCTGATGATTTTGTGGCGCAACTGAAAGAAGTGTTTCCAGATGAAGCGAATGATAATGAAGACTTACAGTAGGTCTTCTTGTTTTTTGTTGTTGTTGGACATTTTAAATTGAATAGTTTTGGGATGTAGATCCCGTTTGTAGGTTTGTTAATGCGTTGTTGCGCTAGTAACTTTGCCAATGCACTGCCGTGTATGCAATCTTTTGTTAATGCGCTGTTGCACAAGTAACTTTTTAAATGGTATGTTTTAGTTACAATGTTTTGCATGAGTACAATTACTTTGTTTAGGTAAGGAGAATTAAGATGGCATAAAGCTCATGTGTGAACATAGGGCTGGACCTTGCGCGGTACCTGTGACCGCGGACCGTTCATGAGACTTGTGTTAGGTTACCATAGTGTTTTTGCGCTTACCAAAAGAAATTGCATGCATTTGTAATAAAACATAAAAGGTAATGTAACGAACTTTGTATTGATTTTGGATAGGGCGCAAAGGCCATGTATTACAAAGCTGTTGTTAGGATAAATAATGAAACTTAAGTTACTGCGCACGTAAATAGTCCTTATACCATAAGCTGGCAAGTTGAGGAACCTGCCAAATATGAAGGAGCCATGCGCGCTGAACTGTCGTGGACCCTTAGGTTTGTTTAGCTTTTTTGTTACTTGGACCCTCGTCTCCACGCGTGATCTGCTTGATTTCTTTACGCACGTTTTGAACCAAATGGGTAAGCTCTCCACTCTTGAGTGCTTTTTCTATTTCCGTGCGGAGACTGATGCAGTTGTTTGTGGTGTGGTCGTTGTCTTTGTGGTACTCGCAGTAGAGGTTCGGATCTTGTCCTCTTTTGTTTTTCATCGGTGGTGGTGTTTTGAATTGGTATCTTCAGTGCTAAGCACTTCTGCTGGTGTCTTGGTGAGAGGCGTCCACTGCCTTTCGCGGTTTTCTTGTTTGGCCTCTTTTTGCGCTGTGATCTTGTTGATTGTCGCGCAGGCGTCATCTGAAGAGTTTGCGCCTGAAGTTGAGTCTTTCCAGTTTTTCTTGAATTTCTTACCACTGTTCCCGCTCATGTCTTGAGGGCGGTTTTGGGGCAGTGGTGGTCTGTTGGAACTTAAATTGCGCTCTGTTTGAGCGTAGACTTTGGCAGCTGCCATCAACTTCTCCCAGCTTTTTGGCAAACCTTCAGTCCCTGATAATACTTTGATCATATCATCGCATCTCACCGTGTATTTGAACTGCGCGGATTAAGTGCTCGTGCACATCGCTGATTTCCAACACTTCTTTGTTGTACCTTGTGATGAAATCTTCCAAACTTTCATCGTCCCTCCGCCAGATGTTCATGATATCTGTGGAGTCTCGAATAGATCTGTGCTGTTGACTGAAATAGACCAGAAATTTTTCCTTCAGATCGACCCAGGATGTTAACTTGCCTACTGGTAGGTTGTCAAACCAAAGACGTGTGGCGCCTGTTAGGGTTTGAACAAACAAGTGGCATCACATAGGTAGTGTCCATCCACCGACTAATCCTGCGCTAGTGAACACGCGCAGGTGATCATCAGGGTCTGATAATCCATTGAACTTCCCAACATTTGAAGGTAATTTTTCCCGCTCAAGGGGAGCTAGTGCAATCTCTTTGACAAACTTTGAGTTTTCAGCGGCTTCTGCTGCTCGGTAAATCAGATTGTAATCATACTCCACTTCTGGGTTGTAAACCGCATGGATTTTTGGTTTGTAGCTTGCATGGTCTCTCTGCAATCGACTGAAAACGCTCGTGTTGTCATCTTCATTATACGTTCTGTCATATTCATCGGTTTGGGTGTCCCACTTCTGAGAGGAACGCAAGCCAAACGTGAATGGACTGACTGACGTTTGTGAGAGTACTGTTCATCACGGTGATCTCGTCGTCTGGATTCAGAGTGAGTGGATTCATAC
Source organism: Helianthus tuberosus (assembly GCA_030545235.1). Classification (NCBI taxonomy): domain Eukaryota; kingdom Viridiplantae; phylum Streptophyta; class Magnoliopsida; order Asterales; family Asteraceae; genus Helianthus; species Helianthus tuberosus. Next base: position 34,205,872 of record CM060393.1, read on the forward strand.
TTATTGGTAGATCTGGAATAGACTTCCGTATCATCTACTGACATGTGTGATGGTGCATCGTAGTGCAACACTCGAGGTGCAGATGGAGCTCGCACCTGATGTGAAGATCTACGTGATTGTGTTGCAGGTTGAGCAGCTTGTGCACAGAGCTGTGCGTAGACTGCGTTTATTCCACCTTGGGATTTCACATACCACGAAATCAGAGTTTCACCAGGAGGTAAAATTGAGCTGATCGGGAGTTCAGGTTGTATTCCTGGTGTAACAGGATCATTCTCATGATTAACGTTGTTCTGGAAATCGTTATCATCGGAGCAAAATTTCTTTGGTCGAGGGCCTGGTGGATGATTTAACGGAGCTTCTGCCATAGGAAACAGAAAATGAGAAGAGATGAATCGAGTCGACAAGATGAAAATGAAAATTGAAGAATCGGTGGGTGCCAATGAAGAAACATTGATCTGAATTGACCGGAATCAATTAGATCAGAGGTTTAGTCTCCGCATAAAAGGGTTAATCCTCTCGTTGATTCGTGGGTTTGGCTGATTTCCTTCTCCGGTGATCATTGCAAAACAGAAATCCGTTAGACTCGCCACGGGGAGAATGGGGGCTCTCTCCGTGACCACCCTCCAGCGTGAGAATAAGTACAGTGATCTCGATGAAGAAGAAGAACTAGCAAAAGTGAGAATGAAGTGAAAGTAACTTGTGAGATCATACCTGCAACGTGTTATTTATAGCCGGTTTTTGGCGGGAAACTGGTGCGATGGAGAAAGTAACGGAAAGTGCTTTTCTGTTTGGTGGTTATTTTTCTTTCCGTTAATCTTTGCACACGGTTCGTAGGTCTTGATCAACGGTTGGGGAGTTGCCACGTGGAAAGTGGTTTTGGGTAGCTCCTTCTCCAAGTTAGTGCCATCATCGTGATTTAGATGAGTGCCAAGGATTACACCACGTCATCTTCAGTTATAACCGAATGGCCATGCACGATGAGCATTTAAGGCTTCTAGAAGATCTATAGCTGTAAATTGTTATGCCTTTGCCACGTGTCCATCTTATTGTAACAAAAAAGGTTCCTTTGTTCAAGTCTTGATTTCAGACGCGCGGAGATGTTTAGGATTTTACCTTCAAGTCTAACTGTTCCCTTGCGCAGGCCTGCGCAAGGGTGTTAGTTGAATGTTTTTCCTTTTCTCCGGCGCGTGGTTATCGAAGACTTTCTCTTCTGCATCTTGTTTAGAACCTTTGCGCCGCCGCGCAAGGTTTTATTTAAGATGTGCTTTGAGATGAATTTAGGGTATGGTCCTATGCGTCTGCACAGGGTTTTTGGGACCATACCCCTTCAACTTAGCAGATATTTTTAGTGATTAATGACTTTAATCTATTTTAATGACTTTAATATATATCTTTAATGACCAATGACTTTAATATTTTTTTAATGACTTTAATAGATATCTTAAAGAGAAAATTACTTTTTGAGTCCCTGTATTTTAGGGTTTTAACTACTTGAGTCTAAAAGCAAAACGTTTAACGCCCTGAGTCTGCACAACCATTTCCTTAACCATTTGAGTCCATTTTTATGACGTCTATTAAATGGGCTGTTAAGTCCCCCCCACGTGTAATCCACATGAGGGGTATTTTCATCTATTCCTGCTTATTAAATGCCCTATTCCCCTTTATAAGACTTCCCCTGTGTTTTATCTTCTTCCACAAAGTTCACAAACCCTAAATCTTCACCATGAACAATGAAGTTGTCTGTGCATGCGGGTCTGCAACAACCATACGCACCGCGTGGACTGCAACAAATCCAGGGAGACGATTTCATTGTTTTGCAAGAGATATAAGTGATTTAATTTGAAGACCTACCAGTAAACAAACCTAATTATTGTGTTGCATGGGTTACCATCAGTAAACTCCAGGTATGGGTGACCGTGCAGCGGATCCACCGGTGGTGACGAAGCCCGCCGCTGACCCTGCGGATGTGGTGCCTCCTGGATCTGAATCTCATCCTCGTCCTCGTCCATAATCAATCTGCAAATAAATACTGTATACGTATAATAATACTAAAAATAATAATATTTATTATTATTAGTATTATTATTATAAAAGTTATTATAATTATAATAAGAGTTAATTTCTCTGATAATCCTTGTGGTTTGCATGTTTTTCACCTTTAGTCCCCACCTTTTCAAAATAGCATGTTTGCTCCCAATGGTTAGCTCACTTGTTACTCGTATAGTCCTTACAGTGGATGGAGGTTAGTTTGTTCAGTTAAATACGTATGAAATGACCGAAATACCCTCACTTTTAATATAAATAAATAAACCAAAATCCCCTAATATCTTCGATCACAATAGGTTTGCCAGATTGAAATTGACCAATATTCTAAATCCTCAAATTCATCCATCAATTCACCAATATTCCGATCATGTCGTCGGAAAGATACAAGTCCGGTGGATCGTCACGCATCTCTATCGAGAATCACCGACAAGATTCACATCTCCGATGTGAATCACTGTCACACGCAACTCTAATGTACTCACTGGAGCTCCGTCTGCCGGAAAAATCAACCGCTCTAATTGTCTTCGCATAACCGTTCCGGCGCCGCTCCCTTCTCCGCCGACGAACACCTCCGGCTGCCGCCCCCTTCTCCGCCGACGAACATTAGGGATCTGAAGCTTCATGTGGAATTCGATGATAACCGATTTATGATTTTGGATAGATCAGTTAGAGATCTGTGTTTTAATTGTGGTTGACTTTCTTGTATACTTATTTGAGTGTAATGCAGTTACATGTTATGACTGCTTTCCTGTACTGATCAATGAGAATTGCAGTAGTTTAAATACTGATTTGCTCTGGATCTGTGATAAATTCATTAATTTTTGCCGTTGAGTATGCACTATTAGGCCGTTGTAATTGATGACTGAATGCGTATAAACAATGAAATTAGAAGGGGACGGCGACCAGAGGTGTTCGTCGGTGAAGAAGGGGGCGGCGCCGGAGAGGTGGGGAAGATGGTGGTGGCAACGGTGAAGGTGGATGTCATGGAGGAGCTGTGGTGGTTTTATAGAAAAATTAACTGGAGAAGAGAGTGGGTGGGTGGGGAGGGTAATATAGTCATTTCTCATCAACTTAACTAGAAAAATTAACCACCATCTAGTCAGGGGACTACCCGAGTAACAACCGAGTAAACCACAAGGAGCATACACGCTATTTCCAAAAGATGGGGACTAAATGTGAAAAAACGTAAAACCACAGGAACCATCCGGGCAATTAACTCTTATAATAATAATAATAATACAAATTTTAATAATAATAACAATTAATAATAATAAGAATACTAATAATAACAATTAATAATAATAACAATAATGATAATAATAACAATTTTAACAGTAATAACAATAATAATAACATTTTTAACAATAATAACAATTAACAATAATAACAATTTTAAAAATAATAACAGTAATACTAAGAATTTAAAAAAAAAAATAACTGCCCCGTCTATGTCTCGTCTAGATGTAAATGGGGCGTCCTATTCTACCCTAAATTCATCTTCAACATTCATAACCCACTCTAAACCCTCAAAATTCAAAAATTCAATCATTCCTACGGTTCTAATGTATAAATGATTGAAGAATAAGAAAATATAGGTTAAAATACGTACCAGGGAAGCTTCAAATTGAAAAAATACGGTCCAGATACGCTTGTCCGTATGTATGTGTGTGTGATATTTTTGGGGGCATATGCAGAGGTCGTCTAGATTGTCCCCTAATGTACGAGGCATAGACGTCTCGTCTAGATTTAGAGGACCCGTCTGTAGAACCAGATGAATTACCATTTTACCCCTGAAATGCCCCCAATATAGGCCTCATTCACGGGTAAAATGGTAATTAAACATTTCAGCAGAATCTTTTTGTAATGGTTAATTACCATTTCACCCCTGAATTAGTCCTATACTAGGGGGCATTCCGCAGTGCTTAGAAGGTGGTGCGGCGGCGCTAGGGAGGTGGTGCGGCGTCAATTTAGGGTTTGGGGTTGGTGTGATTTGGGAGGGAATGGGTGAATCTCCAGCCCGCCAATGGTTTTGATAACCTTTTAGCTAGCGACATGCTCTAATAAAACACCAACCCTTAGATTTCCTAATGATCGAATGGCTGGGGATTGATTAAAAGGAGAGGACACGGATAGGACTTTTAGCGGCGACTTTTCGGAAGTCGTTGCTAAAGAGGTCGCCACCTAGTTTTTTTTTAGTTATACGAGGCGTCTTTAATGGTGTGAAAAGAGGGATTAAGTTGTGTGAATATGCACAACCTTAAATAAATCAATTTAGCAATCAATCGCAGATTGAATAATAAATAACAACAATTTCTTAATGGGTTTAAACTCAACCAAAAACCCAATTCAAATCTCATGAAAAGCCTCTCAATTGTAATAAGATAAAGACTTTAAGGTGTTTTTGGGATTCTAGAGTGAGAAAGTGATGAAAAGTTGGGAAAAAAACATGTAACAACTAAAGGATGAACAATCCCTCACTTGGTTTTCAAATTCATCAAAAACCCAACTCAAATCTCACAACAAGTCTCTCAATTAAAATCAATAACACCATGTGTAGGTCCACTCGGAGGATCAAGTTTACCTACTTCCTTGTTGTCGAAACACACCCGAAAGTGTGGAATCCAAGCGGGTATGCAACCAAGCAAAAAGCACCAAATACACGAACAAGATTCAACGTTTAAAGCACAAGTGTATTCAACTAGAAGAGTTTGTTTACAAAGATAATACAATAAGTTTCTCTCAAACCTAACTGGTGTGCTCTCTTATCTCTAAATTGTTCTGCATATGGTTCTATTTATATCCAAACATAAAAACAACCTACGAAAAAGTCACTGGGCCAAAACATGGGCCCAAGAAAGACTCCAAGACCATGAAGAATGGCAGTCCATGAAAGACATGGTCTTTCGTCCAAACCAACGAAGAATATGAGATATTTGATATTTGTCATATGGGTTCTTCGTGATATTGCATGCATGGACAAACAAAGTCCCATGCATTCATAACAAACATCATATTATATTCAAAGTGACATCGTCATGACATCATCATGATGATGTCATGGTGATGTCAGCTCGCGGCTCTTCGTGCTTTGCGTGTCCAACTCTGGGGCGCACGACGGAGGAATGTCGCGACGTCGGTCTTGAGCCGAACCGAACCGAGCCACATCCACACAAAACTGTCACACCCCCAAAATACCGCAAGCGGAAACCCCCACGAGGCGTGTGACGTACCAGGATCTAGCCACCAATCACATTGAACTCATAGGTATATTTAAATAAAACATTCATTAATTTAACATTAAGTGTTACACGTTACAAATAATTCACAGCATATAGCGGAAGCATAATTCATTAGTTAAGTGTTTATAAACCTCATGTAAAAATCATTAGTCTTGTATTAGGATTCCATGTATCTCGACCCATGACCACTCCAGCCTCCCAGACAGCAGGTTCCAATGATATGCACCTAAAGGACTGCAAGGCATGTAACAACAAATCAACAACAAAGTTGAACGAGTTCACGGTTGGGTGTTCGTTTTAAGTTGTTTCAAAAACATAGTTTTTCTTTAGTTGGCTTACTTGCCGTGGGAGTTACCCCATAGTTAAAAATACGATTAACCAATTCCTTATTTCCCAAACCATAAGTGGGGGCTTTCCCATGTGAACCACTAGACTGTTACTATATCGACTACTGACGAAAGTGAGTTGTGCCCTACGTCAATGTCTATCATCATTGACTGTTTGCCATGATCCATTAGTACACGCCCGTCCGACTGGCACGGTGTGAGGTTTGTTAAACCTAATAGCGCTATTAACTAATGACCCGCTCGCCATTGGCCCGGCGATTAAGTCGATATAAAAATGAGGGACTTAATGATAGAGTTTTGTCTAGTAAGTTTAAGGTTGTTGTCCTACCCAAGGAGGACGAACGTATGTATTTTACCCAAGGAGAATACGCAGGATTAATATTGGCATCCTACCCATGGAGGATGACGATACATATCCTACCCAAGGAGGATACGCAGGTTCCGTTTTGGTTCTTTAACCCATTCCCAACCACCGGGAATCCCATGCCTTAGAAAGAGTGTGAACTCACCTTTGGTTGCTCGGTTTGACTCTTAAAAATAGCTAGCAGTCAAGGTCGGTCAATCACGTCCTAATATGATTACCAGTTAGTCATTTAGTGGTTTCAAATGAAGCACAAAGTTCCTATACGTATCTACCATATAACATGTACACACTATAACAGTTCACGCCCATATAAACATTCCGCCTATAGCTATTCAGGAGCAAGCACACGATATTGCACATACACTTTCATTGACATAAAACACGTTAGATCATTATCGGATAACATAACCGACATTTAGACATGCAAATCACTAGTTATATTGTCTCAGCTTAAACATCCAAAACTGGACTGTTTTCGGGTATTTTAATAAAATAGTTAACTTATTCCAAAAATTCCCAAATTTTTACATAATGTTTTAAACAATACAAATATTATTGTATAAAAATATCGGGATCCAATTCATTACCAATATTTTATAAAAATCATTTACCGGACTGAAATCAGATTCGTCACTTTCTGACTGCAGTCCACGGAATAATTCATTTAAAATTCGTCGTAATTCCGATTGATGAAATTCCAGTTGGAGGATTACAACGAAATCAGTGTCCATCTACAGTACAAATTTCATGACCTAATTCTACACAGATTTCAAGTTATGATGAAAAACATAACACAAATTTTCTGCAGTGAAAACGCAGCTTTTGCTGCTGTATAAAACGGACCTTTAAAAATAGTAAACGGTCTCGAAAAAATATGATTCCAGTGCCATTTGATTCGTTTCTCGAAAACATATAATTTAGACTTCAGAAAATCAATTTTTCGATTTATAACAGTCCGTTTATAGCCAACTGAAGTTGGCTGTAAATGTTACTCAGCATGCTGTTAATTGCTTAAACGTTACTAAAACACGCACATATGATCACCACACCTTCTAACAATATCATCTTAACAATATGTTACACATAATATCAGTTTGTTCAACGATCCGATCTCACAATCCTTAAAGTTCCTACTATGCTAACCATCACATATTTAGACAACAATAACCAGTAATAATTATCATTCAAACATGGTCAATCATCACAAACAAATTCATGCACTCAGAACCTAAATCATTCTTTGAACTATTGGCAACCATGTGCAACAATATAATAATTCATGTCAGATTCCACTAGCACAATTTTCCATTCACATAACCCTATGCCCATACCACCATAATCATTAACATATGCAATAAAATAACAATTAAACAATTGAAAAAAATCATTTATCAATTTCGACCAACTAGTAGGATTATACTAACCGCACGGAAATCAAGATGAAGTTGGTAGGGACTTCAAGATGAAAGAGATCTGCCGACGTGTTTCTATTTCTTGTGTGACTAAATGTGCATACATATGTGTTAGTGTATACCTCTGTAGCTTCCGTCAGCATTTAGTCATGTTTTGTATATTTGTTTCCTTTGTAATGTATTATGTAATGTATGTGCGTTAGATAGGTCGACAGCTCAGGAAATGGATTTGGTTTGTTAAAAGATGATGTCCGAAGGTTGGCTTTTGTCATACGGTCGGATGGCCATCTGACCGGATAGCCATTCGAGCGGATAACCACTCGACCAGACAGCATCTATCACTTTCCTGAGACGTCTATAAATACCCCGTCCGGGTATCACAGTCAGAACTTTTTGGCATTTCTAGATTTGCTGACGCCTTTGTGTACTCTGTCAGAGTCTGAACTTTCTTCTGGTTCTTGTACTTTCATAATCTCGTAATAGAAAGATTCAGGCAGGTTTAAATGTTGAATTACGTGTTGTATTTCTATGACTTGATCAAAGGATTCCGCACTTTGCTCAAGATCGGTTCATCTACGGTTGCATAAATCAGATCCGGTACAAACAGGACCTAACAAGTGGTATCAGAGCATCCAGGGAGCTGAATCGAGATCTACAACAACGAATTCACCGGAATTCGAGTTTTTCTTGCTGATCAGAGTCAAATTTCACCGGAAATTTGACATTTTCTCTCACTTTCTAGTCATTTCTTACATTGTTTTTCAGTTTGTTACTATAAAATTCAAAAAACACAAAATTGGACGTGAATCTACGGTTAAAATTTGATAAAATTGATATCATTCGATTCGCAATCAATCAAAGTATAATCCTACCAAGTTTCATAATCAAATTCAATAAAAAACTAGATCAAATTCTTCAAAAACCATGTTGAACTGTTCATGCTTGCTGACGTCATCCACCCGCTCGGACAGCTGTTCGAACGGATTGGATTAGATAGTACCTTTAGTTGCTTGCTGACATCTTGCTGACATCATCAGTGTTACTCGCTCGGATTACTATCCGAGTGGTGTGATTTAGATTGTTCAAGTTTGATTGTATACTTCTTCATCTCATCCGGTCGGACAGCAATCCGGTCGGATAGGATTTGGAAGTTCTTGATTTCTTTCACACAATTAACCTGTCATCCGGTCGGATTACCATCAGAGCGGAGAAAGGTTAAAAGTCAAACTTTTCAAATTTAAGAGTGTCACCCGAACGAACGACCATCCGAGCGAATCACCATCCGGTCGGATACCCTTTTTCACATCAATATAGTTGACTACTTGTGTCACTCGTTCGGATTGTGACTCGACCGGATCACCATCCGATCCAGGTGCTTTTGTTTGAAATTTTTGAAACTTATAGTAATTGTCTAAGTGTTTGAAAAATTGTTTCAGGTATTCTATAATGGGAGACGATTTTCTCAATCCTTTCAGCTTTGCTTATACCAGCAACAATGGAGATGCTACATCAAGCAACATAAACGAAACAGCTCCAAACCCAAATCCCAAAAAGACCTTTGTTGACTCTTTGAGCGTTGATAACGCCTATGGCACCTACAACAAACCACCAAAGCTGATGGCCATAGAAGAGTATAACAGATGGGCACCTAGGTTTGAAGACTGGTTAAAGGCTTTTGCATACCAGAGTTGGAAATGCTTAAAAAGTGGGTTTAACATTGGAAGAAGTGACTATGAGAACTTAGTTGAAAATGAACAAGAAAATTTTATTTCTGAGCAAAAATGTATCGCATTGCTACACCAGTCAGTAAGGGATGATATGATATCCCTAATTGACTACAAAGATTCCAAAGATTTATGGGCAAAATTAGAGAAAAAGTGCGTTGGTGGAGCAGAAATTGTCAAAAACAAGAAAAAACTTGTTAAAAAAGGAATTCGATTTATTTGGTTGTATGAAAAATGAAACAGTTTCAAAGATGATAGAAAGATTTTGTCATCTGAAGATCGAGCTGACCAGGCACGGGTTTACGTTCACAGAAGAAGAATTAGTTGATAAGCTGATGGATTCACTACCGGATGAAAAAGATTGGATGTATTTTGCTCTGTTGCTAAAACATACTGTGGAAAAGAAGGATCTGACAGTTGATTTCCTAATCGAGAGGCTTGAAAGTCACGAGTTGGAAATCAGGAAGACAAACAAAGTCAACAGTACTCAGCATCAACATAATGTTGATTTGTATTATCGAGGAAGTATGATTCCAAAAACAGTATCACCAAAGACTGCATTCTCAGCAGAAAATCCAAGCGTGCCAAATCAAGAGAATCAAAACAGCAGTCCTACTCCAAGCAGCGGATATCATGGAGGATCATCTTCGTCAACTTCAAGTCAACAACAACAATCTGTTCCGAAAAACAAGTTCCAGTGCAATATTGCTGTAGACCTCAAAAATACTCAAAACTTCAGCGAAGAATCCGTCAAACAACAAATGGTGTTTTTGGCATCTGTCTTAGAATCATACGAGAGCCTTGTTGCTGGAAAGATCGGAAACACCAATCTCACCAAGGAAGATTATGATCAAATCGACCCTGAGGAGATGGAATTAATCGATATAAGATGGTGTATGGAAAGTGCAGTTAGAAGGGCTCAAAGGTTCATGGAGATAACAGGCAGACACTCCATTGGTGGACCGTCAACCAAGTTAGGGTTTGACAAAAAAAAGTTACATGTTTCAAGTGCAAACAAAAGGGGCACTTTAAACGTGTAAGGTCCGCGTTTGCGTCTAATAAAAGACGACTAAAGGACACTAGAAATATAAAAATTTTCTTAAAAGTGTCCAACTTTTCGCAATTTGAAACGATGATATCAATAACGCATGTGCATTAATTTAACAAAATTTTGGCATGACCTGTCCATAAAACGAGCATACCCCTGTTTTAAACATAATTAAACTAGATACAATTCTACGATTCGTTCGACAAGTTACTACTAAAAACCAATACAACAAGTTTTGAAAAGTATGACTACTAACAAGGTTATGCAAAATAAACAAGTATTGGACCAAAAACATTTGAGCAAGCTAGCGGAAGCGTTTGGTATGACATAACATGAACACGCGCTCGCTTCGATTCTCCAAGTCGCCTAAATTGAGGATTTACCTACATTCAACAACAAAGCTTTAAAAAGTTAGTCATTATACTTGTTTTCTTATAATACCATCATTTTAGTTCCATTCGTGCACGTACTTTCATTTCTCTTACGCATTCGATTACCCAATTAAATGGGTAGGGCATATACTCTCATACAACTAACCCGTTAGTAGATGGTAACGACCAAACATAAAATATTGTATAAACTAAAACGTCCATAACATATTCTAACTGCATAAGTTACTTCAACCCGATTATCCTTCCAATCATTCAATCGTTTCATTACTATATCAACACTTCGAAAGTCCGACGTTCATAAACCTGCACTTTCAAACAGGCTTAATAATAACTTGGTTAGCAAACCCGTAATCTCAACATATTCAAGTACTACATCTTCGTAAAAAGGACGCCAACCATTTGTATGCATATATTTAACTACAACACAATGTACGCCTTTCGCATAATTATGTACATACATATATATATATATATATATATATATCTTCTATACACATCACGCTTACTAGTTTATACGAATTAAACTCACTATGACACCAATTATTCATACCTACATACCATCCTATTCCCTTAAACTTAATTAACACACCTCCCTAGTCATGCATATAATCATCCGATAATAGACTTACTTATAAACAAGTTCCATCCATTCGCATGTATAACACATTCGGTCAAAATCTTACAAAAGAAAACTGTCCAAACCCCCAAGGGACGTAAATTACGGCCTACCCAGTAAAATACGGCCCAAAATACGACCCAAAATACGGCCTGCCTACTGTTTACGGCCTCAAACATGATGCTGATGCAGGGGAGGCCGTAAATTACGGCCTGGGGCGTAATTTACGGCACCTGATCCTTTGTTTCGTCCGTTTACGCTAAAACTTGCGTAACTTTCAAACCGTTTACCCGTTTAACCTCCCGTTTCTTCCTACATGATTGTAAATTAACATTCTATGATGTGAACTTGAAATCCAACATCCAAGTTAAGGAAATTCTTAACTTATACGTGTTCGACTTATTATCCATTTACGAATTATTCGACCCGTTCATGCATATATCAACATAACTTGTTTATATGACTTCCATTTCTTATAAACCTCATAATTCTTTACCCTTGTCTATTATATAAGGTTCCAATTACGCTTTATTGGACCTTCTTAACCCGTTTTCGTTCGTGTGCTTATTCTTGACCCGGTAAGGGCATTTGCGCATTGTAATGCATTTGATTCTCAAAATCATACTTTTAATTAATTAAAACGCCACATTACTTAAACAAACTAATAGTGATTACGGGAATCACTTACCTCGAGTGGCCATCTCGTACATGCTTCCTCATATCCTTTCCGTTTGCCTTCCATGCTTTTCCATCTTAACATGATCCTATACTTTCATACCATCAAGGTTACTACTTCATTAGTATAAGCGCACATTCTAACATTGCATTCATTTCACATTCGTAACCTATTTTAGCTTTACTCGTCACTTTCCAGCAACACAAAGTATGAACTAGAATCGTATCTTTTCATTTCCTACTCATATAGTAAAACACATATTCAACCACAAGATCATATATGCCCTCAATCATAAACAATTCCTTCCGTACTAGTCAACTCATAAGTCACGATTAACAACATCATTCAAAATTAACTAATTTAACACTATCCTTGAACCCGACATCATCCCTACTAGTAATCCACATACTTGTTCTCTTAAGCATTTCATCGAACACTTGGCGGGTTTCACAATTAAAGCATATTGTACAACATATAAAGCATGACATTTTACTAGTTGAACTCACTTATTTTCAATAATCATCTAAGTTTACATGATTCTTTCATTCTACATCAATTCACTTATCATTCATGTATTATAACCAAGATCATACATCAAAACTTCACATACATAATCCTACTTGATCATTCTACTTGTGTTAACTTCTCACCCAATGGGTTTTTGCTATAACTCAATCAAAATGCTAAAATCAAACATGATTCCTATCATACCTTGCATTCATAACTTCAAATCACACTCATGTTTGCATAATTTCATGATTAGATGAAAAACCCTTTTCCTAAAATTCACCAAATCAAAGAATTCGACTTACCACTTTACTGAACAAGGTTAGATGTTTGCAAATTGGGGTTCATGCATCCGATTTTCATTGAGATTCCTACTGAATTTGATGAAGTTGGTGAAACTAGGGTTTCACCTTGCCATCTGCCTCTGTTCGATCGAACAAAACCAGACACAACACTGGTTTCTTTTTTTTTTTTTATAAATTCCATTACACATTTACACATTAGCCCCCTTGTCTATCAAAGTGTGTTTAAGTTTGTTATTTCCCATACTAACTTGGCCTCTTATCTTTATTTAACTTAGATACACACATATATAAATTTACTATCATTTCCTTACGGTACCGTTTTACAGTACCGTCTTCCGTTATCTAGCATCACAAAATAATATTATTTTATGACATACGAAGTTTGGGTTGTTACAAGTCTACCCCCCTTAAAGAAGGTTTCGTCCCCGAAACCTTGCTCATTTCCACTTAACATTGAATACCTTTCCTTACGGGTTATCACTAACCCTTCTATTTAGCACACTTAGGACACACTTGTAGAATGTATACCATTAGATTTCGAATTCTTGCCTCATGTTAGTTCCCTAGTGATGATTATCACTACAAGTTCATTCGCTCGTTTCATTCAAAACGCATATCATGGCATTAATTCACTCATGCCTTATAACAGGGGCTTTATTCAGGAACAAAATATAATCATACGCATTGACCCTATCTTCTTAAATTAGTAATTTACTTTCATAATCACACAAGGGTCAGGGTCTGACCCAGAGCTCTTATTAGTGTCTTTTACTTTATAATGCTAGCTCCTAGCGCATACCATCACTAGCATTTCATTCATCAAATTTATTCCAATTTTATGCAATTATTAATCGTGCAAACCCAAATCTATGGCTTGTTTCTAACTTCCTACTTAAGCATATTACATTCATATATTTACTAATCGAAATAAATCGATTTATTTCATACTACTCATACACCATATGCTATCTTTCCTTTTGTTCACTATGAGCCATCCTAAACATTCCATTACTATCATTACTTTCGTTTACCTTTAAGCTCATAGGAGGGGTCGATATATTACCATATGCATACTATAATCATTCAAGGACTTATTATTACAACTATAATCACCCTTCTTAAACTTACTTATCCGTACTTAAATCACGAAGACTAAGCATTATTCCCATGGTTACTATTGTTATTTATGCCATGCGTATCTTTTCTACAATGTCTTGTTCAAATGAACATGGCCAACAAGCCTAGCATCAAAGTTAGCATTTCTTAACGATACTTATCGTCTCTTATATTCTATCAGAATTTCCACAGTTACGATCAGTCAAGTTCAATACCACCCGACGATCATTACGAACCTTTTGAAACTCACTCTACATTTTGCATTACGGTTTGTATATATACATTCTATTCTAACACATCCATCTCTAGTCGAGTCATAACCTCCTATTAAAGTTACAACCCTTTTTATACATACCTGACAGAAGTAGATTCCATTGATTCGTTATCTTTATCTTACGATGATCATTCCTTCCCGATTGGTGACATTGCGTGTCCATTCATCAAGCCCACCTATGAGTACAAAACTTAACATATCAAAACATTAACTACCGAGTTCAAATGGCGATCGCCATCTGACCCGTATGACCCATTTATCCTTTCGACCATTCTTGCATGCAACGCATTTGCATAAATATATTCATATATATATATGAAAGTTCAAACATAATTTGAATCATATCACTTAAAGAATATTTACTTGTTTGGTCCATAATTGCTTACACATTCGGATATTTTCATTCCTATCATTCTTTTGTTCATTTGCTTTACATTTACTTATATGACTTGTTTGACGCATACATGGTCAAGCTATCGACTTCTTCTTATGTAGACTAGTTTCGTCTTTTATATCTTAAATCTGTTTCGTGGATTCGAACACATTATTCATACCTTTCGTACCTTCTATGTTTTGAATCCGTCTCGCGGATTCAAACATTGCATTCACATCTTTCATTCTTTGAATCCGTCTCGCGGATTCAAACATTTCATTCATGCCTTTCATTCCTTGAATCCGTCTCGCGGATTCAAGCATTGCATTCATATCTTTCATTCTTTGAATCCGTCTCGCGGATTCAAACATTTCATTCATACATTGTTGATCCGTACTTTCTTACGGATTCAACATTCTTCATTCTTATCATTCGCACTTTTCACTCTTACGTAGTACTCTCAATCTCGCGATAGTCTTACTACCCATTTCACCCATACGCCCACCTACTACCCAATTCTAACGGACATACCTGTAACAATTATCGCGGTCTCACGAACGTCATACGTTTCTTGTGTACTGGCCAGGCACACAATCCACGTACTAGTTTCGTGCCTTCGCGTAATCGCCACATTATGTCCAAAGAATTAAGTTTCGGCACGTGTTACATTTTTAAAACTTCTTTACCATGTCGTTATTATATTCATTTAGAATTTTCTTTCACTTGCCTAATTATACCATTTCATACATCCACGCGTTGAGTTTACGTACCAGGGGTCAATTCGTCTTATTACTTGCCTTGATGCCGGTCCTAGACCGCGTTCACGGATCATCCCTTCCGAACAATTGTGCTTACCCTTCACATAACCCGCGTGCTCTTGGCCTTATGAATAGCATATTAATAAATGAATAGCATATTCCGTCTATCTTATCCACTAATCGTGGTCACATATATCGTACTAGGCCTTATATAGATCTTACACGAACATTCATTAAGCTTTTGAACAAGTTAGAAACTCAAAGTACGAAAACAAGACAAAACAAAAAAAATTCAGCGGATTTGATTTCTGCTAGCCGTCGGCGACGGCTTCACACCCCGTCGGCGACGGGCTTTGTAATTGTGCGTCGCCCACAAAAGTTCGTAGACAGGAAAATAGGTCGTCGGCAAGCATGAGGGCGTCGGCGACGACATCACAGCCCGTCGGTGACGGCCCTTCCTATTGCTGAAACGCTGAAAAACCGTTTTGGGGTGTTCCAACCATTTAACGAGTCCGTTTTCAGCTACACGGGTCTCGGGACTTCTTATTTTACACGCCTTATCACCCATAACCTACTTGAATCTTAAAACTTATACCGTAACACACTATGCATACTCATATTTAAACGAATATTTAAAATTTTACCTCATTGGCGATCTCGGTGATGTGCTAAAAGTGGTTTAATAAAAACTACTAAAAATGGTTAAATAAAGACTGACTCAAAAACTGAACTTTTGGACATGCTTTGGCCTAATAGGTATCGGTACTCTCATTGGGATTGTCCCCAGGTAGGAAACGGGTTCTTTTAATTGGATTTATACGAATGCCAAGCCTAGACAGGAGTTCCCAATTTAACGACACTTAACCCTTCCAGTTACTACATGTCCGACACGAAAAACACATTTTTACAAATTTAATAAAAAGACAAACTTTTTATAAACAACTTAAACTAGACACTCTAAGCTTTAAATTTATACTTAGACTCGATCTTAAAACTAAACCACACAACCGGCAGTGTACCGATCAGTATAGTATAGTAAAAGTAAGTCCGGATGTCGAACCCACAGGACACTGTTGAATTACGTTAAATAGTTTATTTATACTAAAAGTTACACAAGAGTAAACATTTTTGTATTTTTGTATTTTTGATAAAAGGGGGGGGGGGGGTTCTTTGAAAAGTAAATTACTTGAAAATTAATAAAAGCGAACTAAAATGGTTTACGACAAAGATTTAATAATAATAAAGGACTATCTAGGTTAGAATCCCACTTGTTAATAACATACTTTCTACCGGGTAATTGTGTGATATGAAACTGGGATCTTTAGATGTTAAATCCTAAAAGACAACGTATAGGATTCCCAATCATTCTTAGGAATGCAACTATGTGACTTTTAAGATTTATTTTGATTACCGATTTTTACTAGACTTCTTTACAGTCGTCTAGTGTTCTTTGATAAGTGCATGGAAAGACTTACTTCCTTACAGTTATAAGTCTAAAGCAATTTAAGAAAACTTTGATTTGGTTTAATAAACAAGTTAGCGACAATTTAACTAAAGATGGTTTCTCACAAAACACAATTTTAGCAATACACTTTACTTGACCTATTAATATTTTTATACCTTACAGCGTTAAAAATAGTAGAACATTAAAACCGGATTAATATTGATCATTAGTTCTATGGTTTATTTCACAATACCACCATAAGATTACCCAACCCATTTAGGACTTTGAGTATCAACATTAATTCTTTTTATGAAAATACATTCACCGGAATTTATGTGAAACAAATGATCAATGTGTAAACCAAGTTAAAATATGCATATACACCAAAACATATAACTTAAATTATTTACTTAACAAGAACAAACCATAATCACACAATACCCGGTAAAAATTACATATTAACAAGCGTTCATCACAACCTAGATAGTTTCAACGTTTAGTTACACATATTATTTAACAATACAACTGAACAAAGTTTGAAAGTAACTAATAACATTATAAGAACTGAAAAACGAATAATTACCACACTCGGATGGCTTAGAACTTGAACCGAAAGCTTCCACGACTCCCGAGAGTTTTGAGGGACTTCAAGATCGCTCCTTGAACTTCTTGTATCAATTCTAGTGAATTGAGAATGTCCTTTGATCCTAGACTTCATGTGCTATTTATAGGCTAAATTTTTGCTCCATAATTCTCCACTGAGGTTTTGTGTGTGGTCAAGTTTGTCACCTTTCATCATATTATTTTTTTCTTTTCATTATTTTTTTTTCTTGCTTTATGCTTTTGGCCTAACTAAACCACAACCACAACCACCCCACGATGCATGTTATTATTTTTTTTTCTTTTTTTTATTTATTTATATTAGATAATTTATATTGCTATCTTATACATAGAGATAGCGGGCTCGACCCATTCACGGAAAATAGCGGTAATTTCAATTCGGCCACTGGCGCCCTACTCTGCCCGACTGACTGGTTATTTCCATATTACTCATTTTCGCTCCATTTGCACCAGGACCTGGCAAAACACAAAATAAAATAATAAAGTACTAAAAACTAAATAAAAACAAATAAAAACTATACAATAATTATACATTTCACACTGGACAAATATGTGTATTTTAGTACACATCAAATATCCCCACACTTAACCTTTTGTTTGTCCCCAAGCAAAGTCTTAAACAACTGTACAAACTGACATTTAAACGGTTATTTTAAAATGGAAAATTAAACACACATAAAAATTAATGTAGATAAATGATTTAAAATTAGCTAATAATGATATAGATGAGAAAACTAAATGTGATTTTTCAAAAATAGAGTTTTATCATCAATTACTCACTTACTTGCATCTTTGATTTGCTTCCCTCGGCTCACTTGTGTAAACTAGTGAATGGTGCACTAGTAATTTTCTGTGATCACTCAAAAGCCGGGCCATATAGTAACATTATCATAGGCTTGTAATGAAATCTCATCTCTACCAATTAACATATATAAATCATATAAATCAAGAGGACTTTTATTGTGGGTTGTAACGTGGATAGGGTGTAAAGGTAGGGAATATGGCTATTTACTGGGTGAAGTGTTTCAATCCGGTCTAGCAAATTATCCTAACAAACCTTACACTATTTTTTTTTTTTAGACATCACACATACTCACAAACCAAGTGACTCTTTTAAGGTCAGATCGTCAAGACCGGTTTTATCCAAGATGTGAATCAAATCTTCCTTAATCCTGCAGTGAACATTACTTCCAACTCTAATGGATTGTTCGGCATCGAGCCTAATAGCCCCCACCCTCATTAGAAGCATGTATTCATGTTGGGATTCAGTTTGACTTCTTCTACATCTTCCTGTGTGAGACCAATTTCCACAACCAATACATTTGTCGTATCGTTTAGCTCTTCTTTTCATAGCACTTTTGGATGTCCCACAAAATGGTGGCATTTGTTCTTTTTGTCGCCACTTTTTTCTAACTTCTTTACTTAAGTGAAATATTTTCTCTCTAAGCTCCGTAGGTAATCTTGGTTTCGCGAATTGTAGACAACAAAGCAAATTTAAATCGAATGAATGCATCTCCAGTTCTTTAAAGGTCTGCCGGTAAAAGACCAAACTAAATTCCTATGAAAGAAAAATTGTACTAAACCGGAATTCACACAAATGGGTTAAAACAAATGAAAAGAACAAGGCTCAACATGGTTTACTAGTGGAAATTTTTTTTAGAGGTTTAAAAGAAAAGGGTAAACAACTGGGTTAATCCTATTGCCTCTATCCTCTTTATACAATTTTATAGTTAATGATTTTGACAAGTATATCCAAGACAAGTTCTGAAATGTATACTATTATGCGGCACACTCAATCAAATAAAGTCTTAAGCATATGATGAATGCTCGAGAAAGGCTCAAAACTCACTAAAATTGGGTGTGTATTTTAGATGCAAATTTATGAATAATTAGAGAAATTTCTATTTATGAAAAACACTTTAACATTTTCTCATATGTACAATTATTAGATAAAAATAAGTCAAATATGCACAAAAATAAAACAATAATTATACGATTTTTTTTTTAAACACTCAAGTGATCCCATCCCCACACTTAAATTTTGCATTGTCCTCAATGTAAGATGGAAAACAACTCAAAAACTAAAATAAATAGGAAATAAAAGACAAAGGGAAAATTGGAAAGGACTTAGCTGGTTATATGATGTATAAACTCCATACTCTTGTCCAATCCAGCTCGATCGTATAGCATTTCGGTCGCGATCGGCTTTGACTCTGACTAGTATTCTTTGTAAATTCCTTGAAATTTGGTGTACAGCTCCGAAATCACCCGAATGGAGATTGAGTACGGGTGGTGTGATTCAAACCTGCATAAACAAAAACAAGCAAAAACCAAAGCAGTACCGAAAAAAAATGACTCAAAAACTACTAAATTAGACTCATAAACATTGACTCAAAACATACATAAAACTAACTATCTACTCTAATCTTGAGTTTTCACTCAAGATCCTAAATGATGGTGATTGGTGGGACATCGAGACGAGTTACCTCCGTCTCGATGGTGTTAATTGGTCCCCCTAGGTAATGTTTCAACCTATGTCCATTCACCTTCCAAGTGCTTCCGTCTGCTTCGTTCTTCAACTCAATTGTCCCGTATGGAAAAACTCCGTTCACAACATACGGTCCAGTCCATTTTGATTTCAGCTTTCCTGCAAACAGTTTTAAACGTGAATTGTATAGAAGCACTTTATCACCCGTTTTGAATTCCTTCAACCCCTTAAGCTTCCTTTCATGCAACGCCTTCGTCTTTTCCTTGATTTTCCAAGATCGTTCATACGCGGCGTCCCTCAAGGCTTCCAATTCATGAATTTGGAAGTATCGTCTCTTGGCGGCCTCCGTTAAGTCAAGATTAACAGTTTTGAGAGCCCAAAGTGCTCGGTGCTCTAACTCAACGGGAAGATGGCAAGCCTTGCCATAGACAATCATGAATGGTGTGGTGCCCAGGGGTGTTTTGTAGGCGGTTCGAAATGCCCACAATGCATCGTCAAGCTTGTCTGACCAATCTTTCCTGCTTTTACCTACTGTTTTCTCCAGGATTCGTTTCACTCCACGATTTGCATTCTCGACTTGCCCACTAGTTTGGGGATGGTAGGCAGTGGAGAAGCGATGAGTGACACCGTAGCGAGCCAATGTCTTTTCCATGATTGCGTTGCAGAAATGAGTGCCACGGTCACTTATAAGAGCATGAGGAGTACCGAATCGAGTGAAGAGTTTCTTGAGGAATTTAACTACTACTCGGGCATCGTTTGTAGGAAGAGCTTGTGCCTCCACCCACTTTGAAACGTAGTCTATTGCCACAAGTATATACCGATTTCCTCTGGATGAGGGGAATGGTCCCATGAAGTCAATGCCCCAAACGTCGAATATTTCAACAATTTGAATTGGGTTTTGGGGCATCTCATCCTTGGATGAGATATTGCCAGTACGTTGGCAACGATCACATCTCCTCACAAACTCTATCGCATCCTTCACTACCGAAGGCCAATAAAAACCACAATCAAAGACCTTTTGTGCGGTAGTGTGTGGACCATGGTGGCCTCCTGTTAGTCCTTCATGTACATGCCTCAGAATCCCTAAACCTTCCTCCTTACTCACACATCTTCTCAGAATCCTGTCTCCCCTATCCTGAAAAGATAGGGGTCATCCCAAATGTATCTCCTTGCATCCCGAAAGAACTTCTTTTTCTGTTGGGTGGTCATACCTTTCAGCACCACCCCTCTTGCCAGGTAATTTGCCAAGTCTGTGATCCATGGCATACCCTCCTTCTCAGCTGTAATGAAATCTATATGCTCGTGAGGGAATTTATCACCAATTGCTTCCTCTCGAATTTCTTCTCTTTCGGGATTCTCCAATCGTGATAAATGATCTGCGGCCGTGTTTTCTGCTCCCTTCTTCAATGTCGAACTCGGAAAGGAGTAGAATCCACCGTATGAGACGTGGTTTTGCGTCTTTCTTTTTGAAAAAATAACGCAAGGCTGCATGGTCAGTGAAAACGATGGGTTTGGATAGAACGAGATATGAACGAAACTTGTCAAATGCGAACACTACTGCGAGAAGCTCTTTCTCAGTGGTGGTATAATTCTCTTGTGCATCATTAAGAGTTTTGCTCGCGTAGTAGATTGGATGAAAGTGCTTTTTGATTCTTTGACCCAAAACTGCTCCTACAGCATAATCGCTAGCATCGCACATGAGCTCAAAGGGTAAGCTCCAGTCGGGTGACATAAGAATCGGTGCACTTACAAGTTTCTCCTTCAAAAAGTCGAAGGCTTTCTGGCATTCCTCGTTAAAGACAAATGATACGTCTTTTTCAAGGAGTCGTGTTATGGGGCGCGTGATTTTCGAGAAATCCTTAATGAAACGCCTGTAAAAACCTGCATGACCAAGGAAACTGCGAACGGACTTCACATTTGTCGGTGGGGGGCAACCTACTGATGGTATCTATCTTTGCTTTATTAACCTCTATACCGGCTCTTGAAATTTTGTGTCCTAGCACAATTCCTTCTGTCACCATGAAGTGACACTTTTCCCAATTCAGCATTAGCTTTGTTTCAATACATCTCTTCATCATCTCCTCAAGATTTGCTAAACACTGCTCAAAAGAGTCGCCATAAACTGAGAAATCATCCATGAACACCTCCATGGACCTTTCAACCATGCCTTGAAAGATGGCAACCATACACCGTTGAAAAGTCGCCGGTGCATTACACAACCCAAAAGGCATGCGTCGGTACGCATATGTGCCGTATGGACAAGTGAAAGTGGTTTTCTCTTGGTCTTCCGGTGCGATTGGAATTTGGAAATAGCCGGAAAATCCATCGAGAAAACAGTAGAACTGCTGGCCTGCAAGGCGTTCGAGCATTTGATCAATGAACGGGAGTGGAAAGTGGTCTTTTCGAGTGGCATCGTTAAGCTTGCGGTAATCAATACACACTCGCCAACTGGTGACTGTACGGGAAGGTATCAGCTCATTTTTCTCATTCATGACAACGGTCATTCCTCCTTTCTTAGGAACGACTTGGGTCGGACTAACCCACGCTGAATCAGAAATAGGATAAATTAGCCCGGCCTCCATCAACTTAATTACCTCTTTCCTAATCACCTCTTTCATGTTAGGATTTAGACGCCTTTGAGGTTGCACTACTGGTTTGAATTCATCCTCCATGAGAATCCTGTGTGTGCAAAAAGTGGGACTGATTCCCTTGATATCGGACAACTTCCATGCTATGGCATCTTTGTTCTCTCGTAGTACCTCAATCAACTTTCTTTTCTCCTCCTCCGTCAACTTAGATGAAATGATGACGGGCAAACTGGACTCCTCTCCTAAGAAAACGTATTCTAGGTTGGAAGGAAGGACTTTGAGCTCAAGGGGTAACTCTAAGGGTTTGCTCTCATTCTCATCCTTGACCTCACATAGCTCCAATGGTTCCTGAATCGGCTCCAGATCATTTTCTTCAATCTCAATCTCATCCTCTTCTTCATTCTCGTCTTCAACTAGATCGGCTCCACTAATGTAGTTAAAACAATGATCAACGCACGAAACGAAGGAATCTAGAAAGTAAACGGAATGACATGGATCATCATTATCAATATCTCTGGGATGTTGCATGGCTCTTTCTACCTCGAATGTCACAATCTCATCACCTGCACGAAGTGAGATTTTACCGTCAAA
Organism: Helianthus tuberosus; assembly: GCA_030545235.1. Lineage (NCBI taxonomy): Eukaryota > Viridiplantae > Streptophyta > Magnoliopsida > Asterales > Asteraceae > Helianthus > Helianthus tuberosus. The sequence continues at coordinate 34,228,801 of CM060393.1, forward strand.
GACATCAATGACTGCCTTGGCGGTTCAAAGGAATGGACGGCCTAGAATGATTGGAACTTTTTCATCAGCTTCCATGTCAAGGACAACGAAATCAACGGGGAATACGAATTTATCGACTTTGACTAACAGATTTTCTACAATCCCCCGAGGATATTTTATCGAACAATCGGCCAATGACAGTGACATGCGTGTGGGTGTAAGCTCTCCCAGACCTAGCCTTTCGTAGAGTGAATATGGCATCAAATTAATGCTTGCACCTAAATCGGCTAACGCATGAGCGGGAGCAATGGTACCTCCAAAGAAACACAGAATGGTGAATGTGCCTGGATCGGTTAATTTCTCAGGTAGCTTATTCAAGACTACAGCGGAACAACCTCCAGTCAATGGAATGTTTGAAAGTTCACCTAACCTGTCTTTTCTCTTAAGAAGGTCCTGGAGAAATTTGGCATATTTAGGCATGGTCTGAAGTGCTTCGATGAACGGAAGATTTATCTTTAATTGCTTAAAGATTTCTAGAAAGTGACCATATTCCTTAGCATATTGTTGTTGCTTAAGGCGAGCAGGATATGGGACACGCGAATGATCAACCAAAGGGGATGGCTTAACTCCTACTGGTTTTTCTGCCTTATCTTCAACTTGAGGCTCTCCGGTTTGTGCGGTACTTGCTGGGTCTAGCCTTTCTTGCACCTTACCGGGAGTTTCCATTACAATCTCTTCATCTACCTCGTCTTCATCCTCTGTCTCTGGTTTCTCTCGAGCAACTCCTGGTAGAATCCTGCCACTACGAGTAGTAATAGCTTTAGCTGAATGATTAGCTGGATTCGTGTAGGTGTTTCCTGAAAACTGACCAGGAGGTTTCTCGTGTAATTGTTTAGCGATATCACCTACTTGTCTCTGAAGATCTAAGAGAGAGGATTGTTGGTTTTTGTTATGAAGTTCTTGGTTTTTGTTAATTTGGTCCTGATTTCTAGCGAAGTGAGTGAGTTCGTTTAGGGTTTTCTGAGTAACTTGATCTTTCGCCATTAATTGAGCAAACATCTCCTCGATTCTTCCTAGATTTGATTCTGGACCTTTGCCTTCTTGACCTCCTTGAGATGAACTCCCTGTAGCAAATTGATTACCTGAGCTTGCACCTCCAAACTGACCTCCTTGATTTGAATTACCGAATTGATTCCCTTGACCTGAACTACTATTAGAATAGAAACCTGGCCCTCGACTTTGATACTGACTGGAAGAAAATCCTGGAGGATTTCCAGAAGAGCGGTAATTACTACGCCAATTAGAGTTGTTACTGAATGAGTTGTTGTTGAATGGGTTGGTGGGACCTCGATTTTGACCTGCTATAAACTCGACTTGTTCTAGGGTGAGTGTTGGACAATCTCCAGTATCATGCCCTCCTCTGCATACTTCACATCTATCGACCTTTTTCTTGATTTCATCAAGCTCTCTTGTGAAAGTCTTCTCCATCCGATCTAGAACAGCAGCTACCGATGAATCCAAGCCAACTTGGTTCACCCCTCGAGTGGTCGAAGAGGTGGTTGTTACAGGAATTGATTTCCTGCTGGCAGCGCTATAATCCATATCAGAATGGGCAAAACTCTCGAAAAGATCGTTACAATCGGCAACTGTCTTCTTTCCCATAAGTTGTCCTCCAGCCGAAGTGTCAAATCGGGCTTTGATTTCTGGGGTGAGACCATTATAGAATTTCTCTACAAGTGCCCACTCTGACAATCCATGCTGTGAACAACGAGCAAGTAATGTTTGAAATCTCTCCCAGGCAAGATGATAAGGTTCATCAGGTTCCATCCGGAACGAATGGATCTGATCACGAAGTCGGGATGCCTTGGCGGGTGGGTAATACTTAGCTAAGAAGGCATCTCGAAGACCTGCCCAGGTGGTGAAAGTTCCTGCTGGCTGTGAATCGAACCAGATGGCTGCGCGTCCAGCAAGAGAAAATGGAAAGACCTGAAGGTAACGGGCTTCAAGGTTTACACCCTCGATAGAATAGGTGGTGCAAAGACGGGTGATACGGTTTATGTGAGCGGGTGCATCCTCATCGTCACGGCCATGAAATTGACAAGAGTTAGTGATAGCTGTCATGATGTAGGATGGGATTTGCCAAGATCTTTCATTGTTGATTTCGGGAAGGGTGATAGGTGAAGCTTGACCGGTGAAACCGGTTGTGGCTTGTTGGTAAACAGTGCGGTTGGCCATTCGAGCTTTGGTTTCTGGACTCGGAGAACGTGAAATTTCGAAGGAATCGGTTTCTGTTGTTGTTTCGGATTCAAAGTAAGGATTTTCAAAAACTTGGAATTCGCTTGTTTTACCCGATTCTCCTTCTTGATTGTTGGTACGGTGAAAGAATAAAAGTTCAGGATCGTCTTGTGGCTCAAACTCAGGCGGTCCTCGTGAGCGTGTATGTCGCATAAACTAAGTAAACTTAAACTAGGAATTGGAAATAAACTAGTAAACAAAATCTAACTAAGGATTAAATAAAAACTAAAAATAAAATAAAAAAATTAAAAATAAAAAACATACACTAGAATTAAAATAAACAAAAAATACAATCTAAACAAAAAAAAAATAATAATAAATAAAAAAAAAATACACTGATAGATTTTAGACTCCTATGACTCAAATAAAAATAAAAAAAAATATAAACAAACTAATTAACACAATTGCAAAGCGTCCCCGGCAACGGCGCAAAAAACTTGATGTGCTAAAAGTGGTTTAATAAAAACTACTAAAAATGGTTAAATAAAGTCTGACTCAAAAACTGAACTTTTGGACATGCTTTGGCCTAATAGGTATCGGTACTCTCATTGGGATTGTCCCCAGGTAGGCAACGGGTCCTTTTAATTGGATTTATACGAATGCCAAGCCTAGACAGGAGTTCCCAATTTAACGGCACTTAACCCTTCCAGTTACTACATGTCCGACACGAAAAACACATTTTTACAAATTTAATAAAAAGACAAACTTTTTATAAACAACTTAAACTAGACACTCTAAGCTTTAAATTTATACTTAGACTCGATCTTAAAACTAAACCACACAACCGGCAGTGTACCGATCAGTATAGTATAGTAAAAGTAAGTCCGGATGTCGAACCCACAGGACACTGTTGAATTACGTTAAATAGTTTATTTATACTAAAAGTTACACAAGAGTAAACATTTTTGTATTTTTGTATTTTTGATAAAAGGGGGGGGGGGGTTTCTTTGAAAAGTAAATTACTTGAAAATTAATAAAAGCGAACTAAAATTGTTTACGACAAAGATTTAATAATAATAAAGGACTATCTAGGTTAGAATCCCACTTGTTAATAACATACTTTCTACCGGGTAATTGTGTGATATGAAACTGGGATCTTTAGATGTTAAATCCTAAAAGACAACGTATAGGATTCCCAATCATTCTTAGGAATGCAACTATGTGACTTTTAAGATTTATTTTGATTACCGATTTTTACTAGACTTCTTTACAGTCGTCTAGTGTTCTTTGATAAGTGCATGGAAAGACTTACTTCCTTACAGTTATAAGTCTAAAGCAATTTAAGAAAACTTTGATTTGGTTTAATAGACAAGTTAGCGACAATTTAACTAAAGATGGTTTCTCACAAAACACAATTTTAGCAATACACTTTACTTGACCTATTAATATTTTTATACCTTACAGCGTTAAAAATAGTAGAACATTAAAACCGGATTAATATTGATCATTAGTTCTATGGTTTATTTCACAATACCACCATAAGATTACCCAACCCATTTAGGACTTTGAGTATCAACATTAATTCTTTTTATGAAAATACATTCACCGGAATTTATGTGAAACAAATGATCAATGTGTAAACCAAGTTAAAATATGCATATACACCAAAACATATAACTTAAATTATTTACTTAACAAGAACAAACCATAATCACACAATACCCGGTAAAAATTACATATTAACAAGCGTTCATCACAACCTAGATAGTTTCAACGTTTAGTTACACATATTATTTAACAATACAACTGAACAAAGTTTGAAAGTAACTAATAACATTATAAGAACTGAAAAACGAATAATTACCACACTCGGATGGCTTAGAACTTGAACCGAAAGCTTCCACGACTCCCGAGAGTTTTGAGGGACTTCAAGATCGCTCCTTGAACTTCTTGTATCAATTCTAGTGAATTGAGAATGTCCTTTGATCCTAGACTTCATGTGCTATTTATAGGCTAAATTTTTGCTCCATAATTCTCCACTGAGGTTTTGTGTGTGGTCAAGTTTGTCACCTTTCATCATATTATTTTTTTCTTTTCATTATTTTTTTTTTCTTGCTTTATGCTTTTGGCCTAACTAAACCACAACCACAACCACCCCACGATGCATGTTATTATTATTTTTTTCTTTTTTTTATTTATTTATATTAGATAATTTATATTGCTATCTTATACATAGAGAGGGCGGGCTCGACCCATTCACGGAAAATAGCGGTAATTTCAATTCGGCCACTGGCGCCCTACTCTGCCCGACTGACTGGTTATTTCCATATTACTCATTTTCGCTCCATTTGCACCAGGACCTGGCAAAACACAAAATAAAATAATAAAGTACTAAAAACTAAATAAAAACAAATAAAAACTATACAATAATTATACATTTCACACTGGACAAATATGTGTATTTTAGTACACATCACTCGGAGCGAGCACACTTTTGCACGAGCCATCGGTTTGAGTTCAAGCACTAATACTCTTGCTCGAATCCCTCAAACCTAGGCTCTGATACCAATTTGTAAGGTCCGCGTTTGCGTCTAATAAAAGACGACTAAAGGACACTAGAAATATAAAATTTTTCTTAAAAGTGTCCAACTTTTCGCAATTTGAAACGATGATATCAATAACGCATGTGCATTAATTTAACAAAATTTGGGCATGACCTGTCCATAAAACGAGCATACCCCTGTTTTAAACATAATTAAACTAGATACAATTCTACGATTCGTTCGACAAGTTACTACTAAAAACCAATACAACAAGTTTTGAAAAGTATGACTACTAACAAGGTTATGCAAAATAAACAAGTATTGGACCAAAAACATTTGAGCAAGCTAGCGGAAGCGTTTGGTATGACATAACATGAACACGCGCTCGCTCCGATTCTCCAAGTCGCCTAAATTGAGGATTTACCTACATTCAACAACAAAGCTTTAAAAAGTTAGTCATTATACTTTTTTGCTTATAATACCATCATTTTAGTTCCATTCGTGCACGTACTTTCATTTCTCTTACGCATTCGATTACCCAATTAAATGGGTAGGGCATATACTCTCATACAACTAACCCGTTAGTAGATGGTGACGACCAAACATAAAATGTTGTATAAACTAAAACGTCCATAACATATTCTAACTGCATAAGTTACTTCAACCCGATTATCCTTCCAATCATTCAATCGTTTCATTACTATATCAACACTTCGAAAGTCCAACGTTCATAAACCTGCACTTTCAAACAGGCTCAATAATAACTTGGTTAGCAAACCCGTAATCTCAACATATTCAAGTACTACATCTTCGTAAAAAGGACGCCAACCATTTGTATGCATCTATTTAACTACAACACAATGTACGCCTTTCGCATAATTATGTACATACATATATATATATATATATCTTCTATACACATCACGCTTACTAGTTTATACGAATTAAACTCACTATGACACCAATTATTCATACCTACATACCATCCTATTCCCTTAAACTTAATTAACACACCTCCCTAGTCATGCATATAATCATCCGATAATAGATTTACTTATAAACAAGTTCCATCCATTCGCATGTATAACACATTCGGTCAAAATCTTACAAAAGAAAACTGTCCAAACCCCCAAGGGACGTAAATTACGGCCTACCCAGTAAAATACGGCCCAAAATACGACCCAAAATACGGCCTGCCTACTGTTTACGGCCACAAACATGATGCTGATGCAGGGGAGGCCGTAAATTACGGCCTGGGGCGTAATTTACGGCACCTGATCCTTTGTTTCGTCCGTTTACGCTAAAACTTGCGTAACTTTCAAACCGTTTACCCGTTTAACCTCCCGTTTCTTCCTACATGATTGTAAATTAACATTCTATGATGTGAACTTGAAATTCAACATCCAAGTTAAGGAAATTCTTAACTTATACGTGTTCGGCTTATTATTCATTTACGAATTATTCGACCCGTTCATGCATATATCAACATAACTTGTTTATATGACTTCCATTTCTTATAAACCTCATAATTCTTTACCCTTGTCTATTATATAAGGTTTCAATTACGGTTTATTGCACCTTCTTAACCCGTTTTCGTTCGTTTGATTATTCTTGACCCGGTAAGGGCATTTGCGCATTGTAATGCATTTGATTCTCAAAATCATACTTTTAATTAATTAAAACGCCACATTACTTAAACAAACTAATAGTGATTACGGGAATCACTTACCTCGAGTGCCCGTCTCGTACATGCTTCCTCATATCCTTTCCGTTTGCCTTCCATGCTTTTCCATCTTAACATGATCCTATACTTTCATACCATCAAGGTTACTACTTCATTAGTATAAGCGCACATTCTAACATTGCATTCATTTCACATTCGTAACCTATTTTAGCTTTACTCGTCACTTTCCAGCAACACAAAGTATGAACTAGAATCGTATCTTTTCATTTCCTACTCATATAGTAAAACACATATTCAACCACAAGATCATATATGCCCTCAATCATAAACAATTCCTTCTGTACTAGTCAACTCATAAGTCACGATTAACAACATCATTCAAAATTAACTAATTTAACACTATCCTTGAACCCGACATCATCCCTACTAGTAATCCACATACTTGTTCTCTTAAGCATTTCATCGAACACTTGGCGGGTTTCACATTTAAAGCATATTGTACAACATATAAAGCATGACATTTTACTAGTTGAACTCACTTATTTTCAATAATCATCTAAGTTTACATGATTCTTTCATTCTACATCAATTCACTTATCATTCATGTATTATAATCAAGATCATACATCAAAACTTCACATACATAATCCTACTTGATCATTCTACTTGTGTTAACTTCTCACCCAATGGGTTTTTGCTATAACTCAATCAAAATGCTAAAATCAAACATGATTCCTATCATATCTTGCATTCATAACTTCAAATCACACTCATGTTTGCATAATTTCATGATTAGGTGAAAAACCCTTTTCCTAAAATTCACCAAATCAAAGAATTCGACTTACCACTTTACTGAACAAGGTTAGATGTTTGCAAATTGGGGTTCATGCATCCGATTTTCATTGAGATTCCTACTGAATTTGATGAAGTTGGTGAAACTAGGGTTTCACCTTGCCCTCTGCCTCTGTTCGATCGCACAAAACCAGACACAACACTGGTTTCTTTTTTTTTTTTTTTTTATAAATTCCATTACACATTTACACATTAGCCCCCTTCTCTATCAAAGTGTGTTTAAGTTTGTTATTTCCCATACTAACTTGGCCTCTTATCTTTATTTAACTTAGATACACACATATATAAATTTACTATCATTTCCTTACGGTACCGTTTTACAGTACCGTCTTCCGTTATCTAGCATCACAAAATAATATTATTTTATGACATACGAAGTTTGGGGTGTTACAAAACGAGAATGTTGAAATGCTCCTACTGATAAAACTGCCAATCCTTTCCGTGAGGATTATTATAAAAGAGCTATCTATCATCAAAACAAAGCAGAATCTCCAAGAATGAAACAGATAGAAGATGCTCCAAAAGAAAAGTGAAGAGCATTAGCTGTTATGTATGATGATGAGGGCTATGATTGGAGTGATGTGCTACCAGAAGAAGATGCTGTGGGTTTTGCATTCATGGCAAAGATTGTTCCTTTCAAGGATACCAGAACTGAAGAAGAAAAATACGTCAACAGGAAAATGTTAGCCCAAAACATGAAAGATAAAATTTATCGAACGTGGAAAGAGGCAAAGAGTGCAAAAAGATGGGATGCAACTCGGGAATGTTATTTGGATCCCAAAGGAAACATAGTTGTTGAACCTTCATCAGTTACTCTTGAAACTCTCATTGAGCAACTAGCAGAAGAGGAAGAAGAAAGACAGAGACTGTGGTGGGGAAATGAAGAAAAAGAAAAAGGGAATGAGTTGCAGTCAAAGAAGATCGATGATGGGATAATCGACACGACCAAAGAGTTCACTGCAGATAATCTGAAGAAAATGGCTGACAAAGTGTTCGCAGCAAAAGAGTTAGAGGTAGTTTCTGAGTCTGGAACTGGGTCTAAAAGCAAGGTCAGTTTTAATGATTCAACCAACGAGTCAGGTAAGAAAGCAAAAATTGAGAGCGACTGCAAAAATTTCATGAAAAACTGCAAGGTTTGTAGTACACTTGCTTACCTTAATGGTAAAAAGACTGAAGATCTGACAGAAAGAGTCAGAGTAGTTGAAAATCAAATCTTAAGTCGTGACAAATTAATAAAAGCGTCAAATGAAAGAATTAAAGAATTAACTGATAAATTTGAAAAAGATAAAATTGAGGTAGACAAACTCAGGAAAGAAAACGAAAAGTTAATTCATGAGAACCGTCAACTTTTTGAAAATCATGAGAAGTTAAAAAGAACAATTAAAGATTCTGATGAGAGAAACAGTAAAACAAGCAAAGAAAATATGCAATTGTCAGGAGTCCTTCAGTCAAAAGAAAAGCAAATCAACCAACAGTTGGATGAGATTGCTAATCTGAAGCTTCAGTGTCAGGAAGCTAAGATAGAAAATGAACGTATCAATCTGAAACTCAACAGTTACAACTTAGCAAGTTTTGTTCTTCAACACATAGTTCCCAAACCCATTGGGAAGAACAAAGCTGGCGAAGATGTATATGCTGATGGAACAGGCATTGGATATCATCAAGTTCCACCTCCTGTGTTGAATAATTTTTCAAAAAGGAAATCTGGGTTGGTTAACAATGATGAAACAAATGAAATCAAACTTCCAGAAACAATTGACATCACATTCACTTCATCATCTGATGAAGACATTGTTCAGTCTGAAGTTGTTAAAAATGTTGTTGAAAATGTTTTAAAATCTGACAGTGATTCAACTAGAGATGAAGAATGCTTTTTGGAAAAATACATTCCGAAATCAAAATCCAAAAACAACTTAAATGAAGAACCTAATCTTGTGATGTACAAGATGGCGGGATCTGATAAGTTGTATTCGGATCGTGATTTTCCTTTGTAGAATGTGAATGTTGGAAAATTGAGAAATGTGTTTAAGTTGATAGAAATTGATGTGTCTGAAATTGAAAGTTTGAAACATTCTGAAAAACAATTGAACTTTGAAAAAGATAAAGCTTACTACAAAAAACATGTTGTACCGCCAGGTTTTTCTAAAAACAATCAAACCAAATGGTCGGGTGGATACCAGGGTGGTAAAAATTATCAAAGAAAGAATTTTCAAAACAAAAAGTTTGTTGAGAAAAAGGTGTTTGTCAAAAGTTTGAGTTCAAGTTCACTGTCTGATGAAGAATCTGAGATTTTTTCAAAAACCAATGAAGAATTCTTTGAGATGAAAGCCTCGAAACCCCAGACCGAAGGCACAAGTCGGGTAATTGACACCCGAACATGTTTCAAATGCAATCAAGTTGGACACATTGCACGAAAGTGCACCAACTTGAAGCCTAAGTTTGTGGTTGATGTGTGCAAAATGCAACATATAAATTACATCAATTGTGCCATAAAACTAACCCTTTTTTAGTACTAATGTTGGAAAAAGTGTGTTTTTGTCTTCCTTTTGTATTTTCAGGATTAAATGAGCTCAAATTAACAAACGAAGCAAAAAGGCAGCTAAATCTAACATAAATACAAGAAAAGGAATAAACGTGGCATGCCCGACCTCCCCGAAAGCATCTTCCCAAGCAAAACAAGAGAGCAGAAGGCTGAACACGCCCCGTGCTCAGTGAGCACGGGGGCGTGCCCAAGTGTCAGCATAAAAGACAAAGTTGTAGAAGCTTCCATCGCCCACCACGGGGCCGTGCTCAGCGGACATGGGGTCGTGGTCAAATATAAGATTCGCAGAATCCTGGAAAATCTTGATAGTACAGATATGCTTCTGCACACGGGGTCGTGCCCAGCGGACACGAGGTCGTGGTCAACTAATAAAGACAAGAGCAATTAATGAAGAAAGAGAAGGATGTGGATACGGGGCCGTGCCCACTGGACACGGGGCCGTGCCCGAGCTTCTGTTCAGCCTATAAATAGGAGTGCTTGGTTCAAGCTCAAACCATCCCTTGGCACACCACCTCTCTCACACTTCACCCACCACCCACCACCACCATAACACCATCATCCACCACCATCATCCATTGTCCATCATAGAGTGTGTGAGTCGTCTCGGGATCCAAGATTGATCGTAAGAGTTCTTGACAATCAAGGCCATGTTTGCCTAAGTCTCTTACATCACTTGGTGAAGACAAAGTGTCTAGTGTAATACGTTACTTTTTAATTGGTTATGTATTAATGACTTTAATAACTAGTTTCTTATGTTGAAGGTGATTCTTCCTTATCGTTTGTTCATTGTGTCTTGGCATTATTTTACTGTCTATATAAAATAAAAGATTTTCACCATTCATATCTCCACGGTCTATATAGAGGTATGTTGGCTACCTGGTCAGGGGTTAAGGGAACGGTTTGGTAAGAGTCTTGCCATTGTTCAGTGTATAGATCCTGCAAAGGACCTGGGTCAAATTTAGTAGGACCTCCTTCAATACTTAACGGTATTGGATGGTGGGGGTCCAAACTCTTTGATCCCCTCATAAGTTAAACTACTATTAATACTTTAACCCGGCTACTTAGGACTGTATCCCTGCTGACTCAGACTACTTAGCCGAGGGTAACGTCACCTTCAAAAGAGGGGCCTACCACATTATGCATTAATAACTTAATTAATTATCTTTCAATAATCCGACCCTTTAGGATTGTATCCTTGCTGACTCAAACTACTGGGTTGAGGGTAACGTCACCTCCAAAAGAGGGGCCTACTACAATAACTAAGATAATCTCTTAAATAGTGCAAAAGTGCGGAAATAATCAAAGGTTACACTAAACACGAGTCGGAGCCAAGTGATTCATCTTGTCTATCTGTTTTACTTTTATTTTTCAGCATTTTAGTTAGTTTTTATTTTCTTAGTATAAAACATTTTTCTAAACTTTTGATTTGATTAGACGTTGATGATAAACTGGTACTAAAAGCTCTTGTGTCCTTGGACGACCTCGGTATCTTACCAACACTATACTACGCTCACGATGGGTGCACTTGCCCATATGTGTTTTTAGTGTTAGTAAATATCGTGTTTTATAAATTTAAAACTTGACTAAAAAGTATTAAAAAGGGCTTAACATATACATTAAAAACTAATAACACTCACGCACATCAAGTTTTTGGCGCCGCTGCCGGGGACACAAGGATTTTAAGAAAGCTTAAAATCGACGGCCTAATCAGTTTTTCAAAACCTTTTTAAAAAAACTCGCGCACATTTTTCTGCATTTTAGTTTAGTTTTGCATTTACAGTAACTTGAACACGGGCCGTGCTCGCTGAACACGGGGCCGTGCTGCACATTTTCATAAAACAACCAGTAACAGTAGCTTGAACACGGGCCGTGCTCACTGAACACGCCCCGTGCTCAACGAAATCAGTAACTTTAATTAAAACGCCCAGATACAGATTCTGTACATGGGGCCGTGTCCACTGAACACGGGGTCGTGTCCAGCCTCTGTTCCGTTTTTATTTTTGCTTTCTGATCTCGAGACTTGGTTGTGATCTGCTGAGTGATTCTTATGGATCAATACTCAGGAGGTTACAACTACACCTATGAGGAGGATGATTATAGGAGTAACTATTGCACTAATTGTAGTGACCCGCATTCGGTTCAATATTGTAACTTATATCAACCGTCCACTTCATACACCTACTATGAGGAGCCCAGGTACGAGCCATCAACTTCATACACATCCTATGAAGACCAAAGGTATGAACCTCCTCCCTCATACTCATATTTTGATGAACCAAGGTATGAGCCTTCTTACTCATACTTTGAGGAACCAAGATATGAGCCACCACCCTCGTATGCTTATTATGAGGAACCATGGCGTGAACAACCCACCTCATATGAGTATTATGAAGAACAAAATTACGACCCTTATCCATCATATGCTTACAATGAAGAACAATGGTGTGAACCATCTACTTCATATGGGTATTATGAGGAACAAAGGATCGAACAACCGGATTCAAGCTCTGAAAATCCCGATCCTTTTTCTATAACCGAAGTGATAGGATATTAGAACACCTTAGAGTTATCGATCGCTATATAAAAGAATCTCGCGCAAGGGAAGAGGAGTCCCGCGCAAGAGAAGAATTAAATAAAGAAGAGATAACTGAAAGTGTAAAAATGGAAGAACAAATAAGTGAAAAACCGACACACGAGTTAAACAACGAAAAAGGTGAGTCCGACAACGTTAAAATACAAGAAGAGTCTAATTTTGAAGAAATTAATCTCTTGTCACCTTCTTTTGAAAATCATTGTTTAGTTCCAACTCATGCTAAGTTTTTAAAAGAGTTAAACACTAACACTAAGATTGACGAAACGGTAAGTGTTAAGTTAACTAATGATCAAACCTCACTAATAAAAGAAGACCCATTTGAAATTAACATTACACCGGTTCCATGTTTCTTTCAAAATTCATTTATTAGTAATGTCACAATCGATAAAGATCTTTGTGTTAACATAATGCCTAACTACATTTTCGAAAAATTAAGTACTAGTGATTTTTCTCCACTTCAAATACCCATTTTTCTATCCAATCGGTAAGTAATAAAATCAATCGGTATAGTTGAGGATGTCTTGGTTCAAACAAATCAAATGGTAATCCCGACCGACTTTGTCATCCTCGATGACGCTCCTCTAATGTTGGGACGACCATTTGTAAAAACTCACGAAGCTTTGAAAAACCGGAAGTTCAACAATCTACCTCTTCAATTAGGGGCATTTAAAAAGAGTGTCGATCTTGAGCGGTCAATGAAATATCCATTCGGCAATAATGACCCCCTAATTGAAGATGAAGATGACCCCCTAATTGAAGATGAAGATGAACCACCCGATACAAGTCAAAATGAGCAACCAAATAAGGAGTCTCCTAAAGACCCACCTCTTGAGCTCAAAGAACTTCCAAAAGGTTTGGAATATGCTTTTATAGACAAAGACGGTAAATTACCTGTAATTATTTCATCTAAATTAGATAGTTTAGAAAAAGAAAAATTAATTAGTCTTTTGAAAAAAAAAACAAAAATGCGATCGCTTGGAAGCTTGTAGATATTAAAGGAATAAGTCCTTCCATGTGCAAACACAAAATTTTAATGAATGATGACTACAAATCGGTAATACAACCACAACGTCGAGTAAATCCAAATGTTCAAGAAGTGGTTAAAAACGAAGTCATCAAATTACTTGACGCCGGACTTATTTATCCTATCTTCGATAGTCCTTGGGTAAGTCCCGTCAAAGTAGTTCCAAAGAAAGGAGGTATGACGGTAATAACTAATGAAAAGAATGAACTAATACCAACGAGAACCGTCACAGGATGGAGAGTGTGTATAGATTATAGACGATTAAATGAAGCAACAAGGAAAGATCACTTTCCTTTACCCTTCATTGATCAAATGTTAGAAAGATTATCCGGTCATAAGTTTTATTGTTTCTTGGATGGTTTTTCAGGTTACTTTCAAATCCCGATAGCACCCGAAGACCAAGAAAAGACAACCTTCACATGTCCCTATGGAACTTTTGCTTATCGACGCATGCCATTTAGTCTATGTAATGCCCCCGCAACATTCCAACGTTGCATGGTAGCCATCTTCCACGACATGATAGAAAAGACAATGGAAGTCTTCATGGACGACTTTTCTATCTTTGGGGATTCATACGACCAATGCCTCGATAACCTTGAACGAATGCTATCCCGATGTGAGGAAACTAACCTCGCCCTTAACTGGGAAAAATGCCATTTCATGGTAAAGGAGGGAATAGTACTCGGTCACAAAATCTCAAGCGAAGGAATGGAAGTTGATCGAGCAAAAATAGACACTATTTCTCGATTACCACCTCCATCATCCATTAGAGCTATCAGAAGTTTCCTAGGGCATGCCGGATTTTATAGGCGATTTATCAAAGACTTTTCTAAAATCTCAAGGCCTCTAACAAAATTACTTGAAAAAGATGCCCCTTTCATCTTTGACAAGGATTGCAATCAAGCATTTCTAACCTTAAAGGAAATGCTAGTCAATGCACCTATCATGATAGCGCCTGATTGGAAATTTCCTTTCGAAATCATGTGTGATGCTAGTGACTTTGCAGTTGGAGCTGTCTTGGGACAAAGAAAAGAAAAGCATTTCCACCCAATTTATTATGCTAGTAAAACACTTAACGATGCACAAGAAAATTACACAACAACTGAAAAAGAATTACTAGCTGTGGTATTTGCTTTTGATAAATTTCGTTCTTATCTTGTTCTTTCTAAAACTATAGTCTATACAGATCATGCAGCCATTCGATATCTCTTCAAAAAGCAGGACGCAAAACCACGTTTGATTTGGTGGATTCTACTTTCACGCTAGAAGACCCAGCTTTGGAGGCAACCAGGGACGAGCAAATCAACGAAAAATTTCCAACGGAGTCCATAGAAATGGTGGAATACAAGGAAGAACCATGGTACGCCGACTATGCTAACTGCCTAGCTAGCGGTATAGTCGCTAAGGGTTGGCCACATCATCAAAGAAAAAAATTCTTTGCCAATGTGAAAAACTATTTTTGGGAAGATCCATATCTTTTCAAAATGTGTGCCGACCAACTCATCAGACGATGCGTACATGGTAGTGAAGCACGAAGAATTCTCCGCCATTGTCACGAAGGTCCATATGGAGGACATCATGGTGCCCCGAGTACCGCACGAAAGGTATTTGATTCAGGATTTTATTGGCCAATCATTTACAAAGACGCCCAAAGTCTTGTCAAGACTTGTGATGCATGCCAAAGAACAGGTAATATTTCTTCCAAAAACGAAATGCCACAAAATGGCATTCTTGTTTGTGAAATTTTTGATGTGTGGGGACTCGACTTTATGGGACCTTTCCCACCATCGAAAGGAAACAAATATATACTTGTGGCAGTAGACTACTTGTCTAAATGGGCCGAGGCCGAGGCACTTCTAACAAATGATGGAAGAGTCGTGGTAAGATTTCTGAAGAAATTATTCTCTCGTTTTGGGACACCTAAAGCATTGATAAGTGATACAGGTACCCATTTTTGCAACCATCAACTTGAAATTTTTTTAACAAGATATGGGGTCTATCACCGGGTCTCAACAACATATCACCCTCAAACAAACGGACAAGCCGAAGTGACTAATAGAGGTTTAAAACGAATACTCGAAAAAACCGTAGGGTTAAATAAAAAGGAATGGGCAGATAAATTAGATGATGCTTTATGGGCTTTTCGAACTGCTTATAAAACAACAATAGGTACAACCCCATATAAGCTAGTCTATGGAAAAAGTTGTCACTTACCAGTAGAAATTGCACACAAAGCCTACTGGGCAATTAAAAATGTAAACTTAGATTTGGAATTTGCTGGTAAAAATCGATTTTGTCAATTAAATGAATTAGACGAGCTTAGGAATTATGCATACTCAAACTCAGAAATTTACAAGGAAAGAATGAAAAACTTGCATGACAAATATATTAAACCTAATGAATTTCGAGTGGGAGATCTAGTTCTTTTGTTTAATTCACGACTTCGATTGTTTCCTGGTAAACTAAAGTCTAGGTGGTCAGGACCTTTTTCCATCACCCATATTTTCCCACACGGTGCAGTAGAAATTAAATCGCGGAATGGACCTCCATTCAAAGTCAATGGCCAACGGCTGAAACTCTATCAAGGATGAAGAGGAGGAGATCTCGCTTCAGACGGTCGAAGAATGAAAGCATCAACATCATACCTGGTAAGTTACAAACGATTGGGACGACATCTAAATCGGTAAGTCTTCTAACCAAATTTTTTGGGAAACAAAGGGCACTCACACGAGCACTATAAAAAAAACAAATTTAAAAATATGCTCGGCACGAGGCCGTGTCCGCTGGACACGGGGTCGTATCCGCGCTACTGTCGGGATATATTCCCCTTTTCATAACAGTTACTTTATTCCAGACGCCCGGTTTCCCCGAAAACGCTCTGGTTCCAGGCGATTTTCCGTAGATTTTCGACGTCTCCTATCATTCTAACAACATCAAGGTATGATTCTATCACTATCATTAGTTAGATTTAGCATTTGCATGTAGTTAAAACTTTAAAAATTTGGGGAAAAATCTAGGGTTCTTGAACTACACCCGGATCGAACCTCAAAATTTTGCTATAATCTGTTAGCATTTAGTTAGATTAGTGTTATAGGAAGTAAACCCGCTTGTATTGTTCAAAGATTCGCCCGATTTCTCACAAAAACCCCAAACCCTTGTTTTTTAACCGAAAAAGATAAAATTGAATGGGTAAAAGGGTTGTTTTGGGAAAAACGGCACTTGGGGTCTCATTTTCGGGGGAAACCGCACCTATTGGACCAAAAATTTTCAAGTTTTCGAAATCGGGTCGAAAAATGATGTTTTTGAGTAACAGACGCCTGGACACGGGGCCGTGTCCGCTGAACACGGGGTTGTGTCCAGCATACTGTTTGCAGTTTTGTCCGAAAATTCTAATGTTTCGTGCCAACTTTTGGTGTATTCTTTCAGATGGCAAGGAAGTTCACAAGGTTTAACGCAAATGAGCTTGATGCTAGGGCTAGATACGAAGTACTTCAAACAAGACCGGAAGAATACCCAAGGCAAGCATGCACGGATTTGTTAGCATTGGTGAACCAACTCGAACGCTTCAACAACCTTGTCACAGGCCCACTAAGAGTCGCTTTAACAACTCGACTTCGTTCCGTCCATGAATGCACTTTGGAATTCTATAGCACCTTCACATTCAACTCAAGGTGCGACCCATTTGACAATGATGGGGTAGCATTCCGATGTGGTGGAACTAGGTATTTGATTTCTATGGCACAATTTGGGTCGATTGTCGGGTTGTATGCGGAGGAAGATGCAGGCAACGAGGAAAATACTGGAGGGATGCGAGAGATAGATGAGAACGATCGCCAAGCCGCGTGGGCTCAGATTGGTGAAGGGCATTACAATCCGAGCAGCACTAAGAGCACTAAGTTGAGGGATCCAGTCTACCGATACATCCATAGGCTCCTCGGCTACTCTCTTAGCCAAAGGCATGATAGCGGGGGCGTTGTTGGGTTAAGAGATTTAGTTGTCCTCCACTGCATCCATAACCGCAGACACCTCGATGTTCCGTTCCTCATGCTCCGTAACATGTATCTGAACCGCCTTGCTACTGCACCAACCCCTATCTTCTTTGGGGGATGGGTGTACCGTCTCTTCAAGCACTTCACCAACATACCTAGGTCATTCGGAAGGAGCCCATGGTCGGGTAGGGTAGATATACACATTTGCCGCTCAATGAACCTAATCTATGAGGCTGAAGACGGGACGGTTAGCTTCCAAAGGATGCAAGGGCATGCATGGAACCCGCAAGAGGCACTTGTCCTTCACGCTCCACAACATCATCAGTACCAGTACCAGCCCCATGGTGATCCAGGCCAGTCCTCCTCAGGAGGCGGTTTTCCTAACTTCCAAAGTTTACATGATTTATTGCAGGAAAACCTCATGTGCACCAGGAACACCTACAATATGGCAAGCAACACCTACAACCGGGTTGAAGCGATCGAGAGAAACATATCCGATATCCAAGATGATATTGGAAATATCCGGGAGTACATTGCGGGGCACGGTGGAGATGATGATGATGAGGACGAGAACATGGACTAGGCGGGAGGAGCGGAGGAAAAAGCGGTTGGTTGGTGATCCTACAGGTTAACCCCCTTTTATCTTGAATAATTTCCGGCATGTGTGTCGTGTGTCGAACAGTTTACTTTCCTTTAACTCTTTTATTTTCTACATTTCTTTTTCTTTCTAACTTTGTGATGGATAGGATGTTGAACATTGGTAATCTAGGATGTTTGCTATGTTGTGGCATAGTGTTTATTGATAAAACAGGTACATACGAGGCTTAGAGCACTAAACCTTAGTGCTACTAAAACCGGGACAGGAAAACCAGAACCAGAAACCTGTTTCTCAACCTTGCAGACTGTCTACACGGGGTCGTGTCCAGCCGACACGCCCCCGTGCCCACTACCCCAGACCTGCTGTTTGTCTAAATATGCAGACTTTTTGCCAGACACGGGGTCGTGTCCAGCCGACACGCCCCCCGTGTTCACCTTTTGTAAGTTTTCGTTACTGGCACCTGAACACGGTGCCATGTCCAACGAACACGGGGCCGTGTCCAGACGTCCAGTAACACAAATTTTTGCTCTTTCACGCCTTTTTACACATTCAATCAACCTAAAAACTTATTTTTGGGACACATTGAGGACAATGTGTAATTTAAGTGTGGGGGGATGCTAAAACCTTGAATCTTGCAAGTCCTAATAACAAGCCTTACACAAAACTCTATTGGAACCGCTAATCACCCCAAATTTTTTCGAAAATTTTCATTTTTTTACTTGTCTAGGTTTAATTTGGGAATTTCAAAATTCTAAAAAGGTTATATTTTTACAAATTTACAACCGATAGCGTCGTGATAAAAAGAACCAACATAAGAAAATTATGAAAAGACATGACAAGCTTAGTTAAAATTTAATTATATATACTTGATCACATAAAAACCCATTCCCACAAAAGTGAGTTTTGAGCCTTTATTGAGCATACAAATACATATCTTTAAATTAAATGCTCATTTTTCGTTTCTTGTGTGAATAGCCGCTTGGTTCTTACAACTCTAGAACTTGCCACGACGATACATTCCCGGTCCTTACCAACTTAAACCCAAGTAAGTAAATGATGGAGGCATTAGGACTAACCCTTTTTATTTCTACACCATTATTTTTCTTTTTTTTACCACCTACCTAAAATCCCCCTAGTTAACCCCTTTGAGCCTAAACGTTTTCATTTCTTAACCCAAACCAAACACCCTTTCACCCACCAAAACCTTTTTTATTTTTAACCCTTTGTTTTAGTAACAAGCTCGTTTTTTTTCGTATGACGTTCAAATATATATATATATATATTGTTGGATCGTGTTCGGTGACCCTAAAGTCAGTTAAGGCAGTTCATCTTCAAATACGAGGGCGGAATCAACGTAAACGAAGTCAAAACAGCTTGTATCCTTTTAACTTTCTTTCTATTACTGATTGTGAGCTTTTACAATGTATTCTGACAAAAATCCGGCAGCACCTTCGCTCACACACACATACATGACCGTTTCAAATGAGCATACACAACACATATATATAGGCTATGCCCCTGACCGTTTGAAGATGTCACAGCTGCTTAAAACGGTCAGCTGCTTCAAACGGTCAGGCCATGTTCAAACGGTCATGACGTGTTCAAACGGTCATGACATGTTCAAACGGACATGACCATAAAAACATGTTCTAATCCTAATTCAAGCACTATTACTCACTCATTAAACCTACCTAGACAAAAGAGTCGATAAGACGTAGTCAGCAGACATTCAGTGCACCAACAGACTCCCCCTTGGATGTTGACGAAGTCTTCGGCGTCAAGTCTTTAGTCTTTGTCTCTTTCCAAATTTTGTCATTGTAAAGCTCCTCTTCACAGGTTTAGAAACTCAAACTATCTCCATCTTCAATCTCTCCTTTAACTGTTGATCCAGAACTCAAACTCCCCCTTTCGCAGACTCCCCCTCTCGAAATGCTGGGACTTGAAATTCTGATTCAAACTTTGACGATTCGATGCCATGGGGATTATGAAATCTACAACCTGTAAAATCTCTACCCAAATATAAGATATATGATAATGCCAATTTTAATCCAAAACTTATCATACAACCTTCAGTGTTATAAATCCACTTAAGTATTCAGGTCCAAGTTAATGACCCTGATTACTCAATTAATCTACCAAGTCCAACTTAATGACCTTGGTTGATCAGAGACAATTCACACTGACTTTCCATTCAATTTGTTTCTAAAAATTTACAAGTTTCAAGTTAATGAACTTGTTTTAACTTTTCAACTACTCAAACTTATCATGTTTCAGCTCACGACTCATCCTCCAGTCCAGAAATCTTCTGCATCTGCTTTCAATCTTTTAGACTTCGAATCCGAAGATCAACTCTCCACTTTGGTTTGTCAAAAATAAAGCAGAAGTGAAAAATCTTTTTGGATTTAAAAAAAAATTCTAAACTAGGAATGAAATACAGAACTAAAATGCAGTAAATGTAAACTATTTACAAACATATTTTTTGTTGAGCGTGTTAGGGAATCATATCAGCTATTCGACAAGTCACAAGTACCGTTAAGCTTCAATTACATACTTAGAATTAAACAATTCGCGTAGATTGTCGATATACTGATCCATTTTAAATTCTCACACAAATTTCAATCTGTCCAGGATACGGATTTAGTGTTTTAAAGACTTAAACTTATACGTGTGTCCCACCTCTTGAATATACTCCCGTATCCAGATCCCGATATTCAGTCTTACAGGAAATTATAACACAAATGATATCTGTAAGGGGTTAATAAATTATGAAGAATCATGAGAGCTCAGGTCAGAACCATCGTTCAGCAGAGAGATCATGACTCAACTTGTGGGTGTGTCCCCTTTAGAGGATCTTTTTTTACAACAGCATTGCTAAGCAATTGTATTATCTTATCATATACGCTGAGGGTGATGCTATGTTTCAAGCATATGCGGAAAGTATTATTCAAGGACTAGGTCAGAACTTCCATTCAGCAGAAGTCCTGGAATAATACCCAAGATATCACTGAGTATAAAAACCTAGTATATCAGAAAAAGGAATCTTTCAAACGAGATTTCAGGGGTTACCTATATATCCAAGTAGTGTTCCCCACGAAATAAGCAAGTAAGATTTAAGTTTATATCCCGAACAAACCTACTAAATGTGTAAAAACCTATCGACACATCATCAGCGAGACTGTTTAACCTTTTAAACCTTACATTTCTTTAGCATACCGTGACTGTCAAGCCGATGTACTATCATTTTCCCTTTTTACACAAGCTCTTTTTCTGGTTTTCTATTATTTTTGGATTTTGAAAAAATATCTCATGTTTTTGTATTTTTGACATTTTTTATTGTTTTTGTATTTTCTGAAATATTACCCTATACCTCCCCCTAAATACCAAAACAGGTAAAAAATCGACAAACCATTGCAGATTGCTTCTCAACATCATCTACAATGTCTCCTTCATCAACGCCAAGAATCTCCTCCAACACCGATAAAAGCTTCATACCGTTCAGTTTTAGCAAATACTGAAAACGTGTTTTGTCAAATGCTTTGGTATGTAAATCAGCTTTTTGATCGTCAGTGTGGATTTTCTCAATTCGAATCAACTTCTTCTCGAAACAATCTCGAATGAAGTGATGACGAATCTCAATATGTTTGGTTTTAGCGTGATGAACAGGATTTTTCGTAATGTTAATCGCTGCCTCATTATCAACAAAGATAGGGGTGTTTAGAAATTGCAAACCATAGTCACGCATCTGTTGCTGGATCCACAAGATCTGAGAGCAGCAGCTGCTAGCAGATACATACTCCGCTTCACATGTGGATAAAGCCACAGAGGTTTGCTTTTTGCATTGCCAAGTGATCAATCGAGATCCAAAGAATTGACACCCTGTTTTTGTTGATTTAGCATTAACTTTGCAGCATCCGAAATCGGAATCAGAATAACCTTCGAGTGTGAAATCGCCATCTCTTAGATACCACAACCCCAAAGATGGAGTTCCTTTCAGGTAGCGTAATATCCTTTTCACAATCACCATATGCAAAGCTCTCGGGTTAGATTGAAATCTTGCTGCGAGGCAGGTTGGGTACATGATATCAGGTCTTGAAGATGTCAAATACATCAGCGAACCGATCATGGAACGATACATCGTTTCATCTACCTTCTCTCCGGTGAGATCAGGGTTTATCCCATGATTTGTTGCTAACGGGGTGGCTGCTGAAGTAGAACCTGACATCCCGAATTTCTCCAAGATATCATGAACGTACTTTGTTTGATGTATGAAAATTCCTTTGGGTAGTTGATCAACCTGCAGTCCCAAAAAGAAATTCATCTCACCCATCGATGACATTTCGAATTTCTGCTTCATTACTCGTTCAAAATCTTTGCATAGATCCTCATTTGTTGACCCAAATATGATATCGTCCACATATATCTGAACAATCAGAAGATGTCCATCGACCTCTTTTGTGAAGAGAGTGGCATCCACTTTTCCACGAATGAAATTGTTGGCTAGTAGGTGTTGAGACAATGTCTCGTACCAAGCTCTCGGGGCCTGGTGTAAACCATATAGCGCTTTGTCTAACAAGTAGACCTTGTCTTTGTGGTGTGGATCGGTAAAGCCCGGTGGCTGACCGACATAAACCTCCTCTTTTACCTTTCCGTAGAGAAAAGCCGATTTTACATCTAACTGATAAACTTTAAATTTTTTCCAAGACGCAAATGCTTGAAAAATTCTGATTGCTTCTAGTCGAGCAACTGGAGCATACACTTCAGTGAAATCTATACCCTCCTGCTGACAGAAACCCTGGACAACGAGTCGAGCTTTGTTTCGAACCACAACTCCTCTATCGTCTTTCTTGCACTTGAACACCCACTTGGTGTTTATCTTCCTTTGACCATCTGGTAAATCCACTAGCTTCCACACTCCCAACTTTTCGAATTGACTAAGTTCCTCCTGCATTGCATTGACCCAAGAATCTTCAGTAAACGCCTCTTTGTAAGTTCTTGGCTCAACCTGCGAGATAAAACAACTTAATGAGAATTCAGTTTACAAAGGAGCAACTTCTGTATAAAAACATGTAAGCCCTTTATCAATCTGTCTTCTAGTACGGACGCCTGTCTGCAACTCTCCAATGATCAATTCCTCCGGATGATATGAAAGAGTTCGTGGCATAACCTCGCCTAAAACATCTACATCGCCTTCCAGATTAGTAACATTCTGATTTGCACCTTGTTCACTGACTGGGTTTGTTTGACCTGAAATCTGAATTTGGTCCCCCTCAGAATCTGAATCACCATGATCAAAGACTGGCATGTTTTCAGCTTCTTGATTATCATTCTGATCCGACTGATTATCCTGAGCAACTTCATTCTGTTGGACATCGTCATGTTCACCAGCATTACTCGGACCTGCTTCATCGTTATTTGAAGTTTCCCGTGGTCGCCTCGAATACTCAGCTGGGAACCTTTGCTGTGACTCGTATTCGCGCAAAATATCCAACTCATCAAAGAAATCTTCATCATCCTCTGATTCTTCTCTCATGTCAAACGAATCCCACAGTTTGTCATAATGATAACGCCATGAATCTCCTGGATTCTGCGGCGGCATAGTATAACCTTGACATTCAACATTTCCAGCTTCAATAATCCGCTTCTCACCTGGATTCTGCGGCGGCATAGTATAACCTTGACACCAACAAATATTCCCTCAATGCACTTCGGACCAAACTTTCCATGAGGCTCTATAACAGTACAGGGTGACCCGAACGGTTCTAGATACTTCAAATTCGTTTTGCGGTTATTGATTAGCTCAAAGCATGTTTTGTTGAACTTCTTGACAATGAGAACCCTGTCAGCCCAAAAATTTATCGGTAACTTTGAATCTGCGAGCATAGTTCTAGCCGTCTCAATTAGTGTCCTATTTTTTCGTTCTGCGACTCCATTCTGCTGCGGAGTGTACGGAGCACTAAACTCATGCAATATACCTCTTTCATCACAAAATTCTTCCATCTTACTGTTCTTGAATTCAGTACCATTGTCACTACGAATTCTTTTGATACGCCTTTGGTACAGATTCTCAATTTTCTTGAACAATGCCATCAAACTGTCAAATGTTTCGTCTTTCGTCTTCAAGAAAGAAACCCACGAAAATCTGGAATAATCATCAGTAACGACCAAACAGTAGTAATCTCCTGTAATACTTTTGACATTCACAGGACCAAATAAATCCATGTGAAGTCTTTCCAGAGGTCTCGAAACTGAATTGACTTGCTTTGTAGGGTGTGACTTTTTCTTCTGCTTGCCTTTGATGCAGCTAATGCACTCCCCTTCCAGATGAAAACCTTTGACATGAACTCCTGTAACCAAATCATTGTGCACCAAGTGATTCATCTTCCTAAGGTGAATATGCCCCTTCTTGCGGTGCCACAACTTCGATTCTTTCTCTGTTGCTCTAGAAACAAAACAATGTGCTTGACCAGTAGTTGTACTTGCTACACTCATATCCAACACATATAAATCATTCACTCTAGGTGCCCGCATGATAATCCATTCTTCAGGGATAACAAATCCTGATTTCAAGATCAAACATTCTTTGTCTGTGAAGTGAGTGGTATACATATTGTCACAAATCTGAGAGATACTTAGCAGATTATTCTCCAGCTCAGTAATGTAGTTAACTCTTTCAAACGTAACAATCCCATTGGATAACGTTCCTTCACCAATAATTCTACCACCTTCGTGTCCAGCAAATCCCACATAACCACCATTGATATTTCTCACATCATACAGCAACGCAGTCTTCCCTGTCATATGTCTTGAAGCTCCACTATCCATGATCCATCTGGATACAAGTTTTGGAAGATCCTGCACATAACAAAATATGACTTAACCAACTTCAATAAAGATGCCGATTCATGCTTCGCAATCCAGGAAGCTCCGGCAAGTCCAAATTATTTAATGAGACTTTGATGCTACCCAAGCCTCTTTCGACTCGGGTAACTGGACTTTGAGTTTAGATTTCATGGTGTAAAGTGGCGGAAAATTTTGATTATTCATTTTTAAACTCTCAGCAGACCCCACCTCAACCTCTTTATACAAGAAAAATTCATCTTTTTGAGGTTGTCCAGATGATTGGTCTTTTACCAGAATAATCTTTTTCTCAGCGTCCTGTTTGTCAATTTTCTCATAATAATCAACAGGAACATTCATCTTTACCGGTGTGGTAGAAGACGATTGTTTTTCCGACACTGAAACCTTTGGTTTATCAACAACTTTTGGCTTCCATGTTTGTTGAGATGATGCAACCCGTTTGTAAAATTTGTCATTTTTAGTTACCACTTTCTTAACAGGTTCAGTTTTGATTTTGGTGTTGTTATTCTTCAAAACCTTTTTCTCAACAATCAATGGAGCTTTTCCTTTAGCATCAACCTTCTTTTCAACAACTTCAGTCTTAGGCTTGGAGTTGGTGCAATTTCTTGCAATGTGACCAACTTTGTTACATCTAAAACTTGTACGAGTATCAACTACTCGACTTTTGCCTTCAGACTGAGGTTGTGAAGCTTTCTTTTCAAAGAATTCTACATTTGATTTTGAAAAAAATTCATTTTCCTCATCAGAAAGTGAACTTGAACTGTTCACAAACACTTTCTTTTCAGTAAACCTTTTGTTTTGAAAACTCCTTTTCTGATAACTCTTACCACCCTTATATCCACCCGACCAATTGTTTCGATGGTTATTATAAAAACGTGGTGGAACAACAGGCTTTTTGTAATAAGCTTTATCTTTCTCAAAATTCATTTGCCTCTTTGTTTGACTCAAACTGTTCACTTCTGACAACTCAACTTCGACCAACTTGAAAACATTTGTCAATTTGTTCATATTAACATTCTCAATTGGAAACTCAGAATCCGAAAACAACTTATCTGAACCCAACATCTTGTACATGACAAGATTTGATTCTTCATTTAAGTTGTTCTTGGACTTTTGTTTCGGAATGTAGTTGTCCAAGAAACACCCATCTTCCTCAGTAGTGTCACTATCCGTTTTTAGTACATTTTCAACAACACCTTTTACAATATCATTTTGGACACTATCGTCATTGGAAGATGTGAACGTGACATCAATTCAATCCGGAAGATTCATTTCACTTTCTTCTTCAATTTCAACCAACCCTGATTGCTTTTTCGTGTAGTTATCAAGAACAGGTGGTGGAACTTGATGAAAACCCACCCCAGTTCCATTGGAGTACACATCTTCGCCTGCTTTGTCTTTCCCAATGGGTTTGGGAATAATGTGTTGCAAAACAAAGCTTGCGGAGCTGTAACTGTTAAGCTTCAACTGGATTCGCTCGTTTTCAATTTCAGCCTCTTGAAATTTAAGTTTCAGTTTAGCGATTTCATCCAGTTGTTGGTTGATTGATTCTTCTTTTACTCTAAGCACTGCTTTTAGTTGAACATTTTCTTTATAAGTTTTACCATTTCGATCATCATTATCTTTCATTGTGCTTTTGAGTTTTTCAAACTTCTCAGAAATCTGATAGTTTTCAAGAATTAACTTTTCATTTTCCTTTTTAACTCTTTCATGATCAATTGTATCATTTTCAATTTGGTTAGTTAATTCTTTTATCCGTTCAGTTGAAGCTTTAACTCTTTTGTCACGATCAAGAATTTGATTCTCAACACTTCTGACTTTTGCTGTCAGATCTTCAACTTTCTTACCGTTGAGATACGTGACTGTATTACAAAATTTGCACTCTTTGATGCAATTTTTGCAATCAACATTTCCATCAATTTTCTTACCTGACACATTTGTTGACAAGTTTGAACTGACCTGGCTTTTTGACTCAGACACAGAGTTAGAGTCTACCTCAAGTGCCTTAGCAGCCAGCACTTTGTCAGCCATTTTTCCGAGGTTTTCAGCAGTTAACTCCTGCGTTGTGTCAATAACCCCAGTGTCAACTTTCTTTGACTTCTCTATTTCTTCTTTCTCCTTTTTCTCTTTCTCTTCTTTCTCCTTCCTCTCTTTCTCTTCTTTCTCTTTCTCGTCTCCAGTTCCCCACCATTTATTCTGCCAATACTCATCCTCATCTTTGAACTCCTTTATTATGGCTTCCAGATCAAGAGTTTTGTCATCAACTGCAATATTTCCATATGGATCAAGATAACACTCCCTGTCTGGATCCCATCTTCTCGCTCTTCTCGCTTCCAGATAGATACCAGAAATTCTAATTATTCTGTTTTCAGCCAACATTTTTCTGTATTGATACTTCTGCTCTTCAGTGCGGTTATCTTTCCAAGGAATAGGTTCGTTTTTCGCCATGAACGCGTAACCAACCGCATCTTCCTCAGGTAGAACATCTTGACTCCAATCATACCCTTCATCATCATAAATCACCGCAAGAGCTCTATATTTCTCTTTGTTGTCTTCAACCTGCTTCAATCTAGGCGGCTCTGATTTATTCTGGTGATAAATTGCCTTCTTGTAGTAATCTTCTCTGAAAGGATTCTCCGACTCATCAGCATATGCGTTTCTGCATTCTCGCTTGAAGTGACCTTTCTGCTTACACTTGAAGCACGTCACCTTGGACTTATCGAACCCCAGCTTGGTAGATGGACCACCGATTGTTTTTCTGCCGGTAATTTCCATGAAACGCTGTGCTCGACGAACAGCACTGGCCATGCACCAACGAATGTCGATCAGCTCCATTTCCTCCGGATCTATCTGATCATAATCTTCCTTCGTCAGGTTGGTGTTGCCTATCTTCCCTGCTACTAACCCTTCATATGATTCCAACACAGATGCTAGGAAGATCATCTGTTGTTTAGCCGACTCCTCGTCAAAATTCTGAGCATTCTTTAAGTCTATTGCGATGTTACATTGAAAACGATTCTTTGCATCAGAATGACTTCCAGATGATGAAGATCCACTGTGATAACCACTGTGACTTCCACTGCTTTGACCACTTTGACTTTCTTTGCTTGCTGTGGACACATTTTCAGCAGAAAACGCAGTCTTGGGAGAAGTTGCTTTTGGCATCATGCTTTTTGGATAATACAAATCCAAATTCTGCTGGTAAGATGAGTGATTGACTTTGTATGTCTTCTTCAGTTCCAGCTCATGACTTTCAAGTTTCTCAATCAGCAAATCCACAGTCAACACTTCTGGCGCTTTGATTGATTCTTCAGCATCAGCGCATAATATCTCCAATCCATTTCGTCTGGTAATGAATTGAACAAATTGTCTACTAGCTCATCTTCGGAATACGTAATATCATGTCTAGCTAGCTCTAATTTCAAATGCCCAAACCTCTCTATCATCTTTGACACAGATTCATTCTTTAGACATCCAAATAAATCAAATTCTTTCCTAAGAAGTTTCTTTTTACTTTTCACAATATCAGCACTGCCTAGAAATTTTGTTTCTAGCTTTTTCCAAAGATCTTTTGCATTTGAATAATCGATCAAAGAGATTATGTCCTCCCGGACGGACTGGAACAACAAAGCCACACACTTTTGTTCAGCTACAAACGACTCGATCTCCTCAGCTGATGTTAGAGTTTCACCATTTTTGTTTCCATTGATATAACCGTTTTTCAGACTCTTCCAGCTGGGAAATGCGAATGCCATCAACCAATCTTCAAACTTTCTTGACCACCGACTGTATTCCTCGATAGCCATTAGCTTTGGAGGTTTATTGAATGTTCCGAAAGCACTTTCCGATTCCCAAGCTTCCGTTAACTTTTTCTTCGTATTCGTTGTGTTCTCATCAGTGTTACTCGAAGATGTACCATTTCCACCATCTCCAGCAAACGCAAAGTCGTCATAAACCGGATTGAAATCATCCATCTTCTACCTGAAACAGTTAAAAAAAAAAACTTAGAAAATTCTTGGTTTTGTAAAATGACAGATTCAAACGGAATCTGTTGAAATGGAATTTTACAAACAGTATAGTCTTTCAAACGAAATGGTCTTTCTCAAACGAAATGAGTTATTTCGTTTGAGACAACAATAATCGAGTTTCAAACTAAACCACTTTCAAACGGTCACGTCAATTTCAAACGGACAGGGTCAGTTTCAAACGGACAGGGTCAGTTTCAAACGGACAGGAGTCAATTTCAAACGGACAAGTGTCAATTTCAAACGGACACGTCAATTTCAAACGGTCACAACTAAGTTCAAACGGATGATGTCATCATATTACGAACAATTTCAAACGGTCAAGATGATTTCGATCAGATTTAAGCCGAATTATGGTTCAAAACTTTCAAGGATTCGTTATCTAAGTGTTTCGCCTGTTATGTGAACGTTTTAGACCATTTTATCCATAAAATATGTCCGAATCAGAAAAATATGAGAGAAAGTGAGTAGAAGATAGAAAATCCGGTAGAATCAAGCTGAAATTGGTATGAACTCCTCGTCCTGAGCTCTGATACCACTTGTTGGATCGTGTTCGGTGACCCTAAAGTCAGTTAAGGCAGTTCATCTTCAAATACGAGGGCGGAATCAACGTAAACGAAGTCAAAACAGCTTGTATCCTTTTAACTTTCTTTCTATTACTGATTGTGAGCTTTTACAATGTATTCTAACAAAAATCCGGCAGCACCTTCGCTCACACACACATACATGACCGTTTCAAATGAGCATGCACAACACATATATATAGGCTACGCCCCTGACCGTTTGAAGATGTCACAGCTGCTTCAAACGGTCAACTGCTTCAAACGGTCAGGCCATGTTCAAACGGTCAGGCCATGTTCAAACGGTCATGACGTGTTCAAACGGTCATGACATGTTCAAACGGACAGGACCATAAAAACATGTTCTAATCCTAATTCAAGCACTATTACTCACTCATTAAACCTATCTAGACATAAGACTCGATAAGACGTAGTCAGCAGACATTCAGTGCACCAACATATATTGATGATGAAGCAAAAGAAATAAACAAACAAGTTCATCAAAAATAACTTTGTTTGAATAATAGCTTCATCAAAATAAAAAAAAAATAAAAAAAAAATGCAAAAATAAAAAGTCTTACGAAAAACCGATGCTTTTTACGCTTTTCGCCCTTTTTACTAACCACTAACCCAACCACCAACCTTTAACCCAAGCCTAACCCTTCACCCAAAAGTCCTCTTGATATTTACAAAGGTATATAGTTAAAAAGGAGGAAGATTGATTGCTTGGCAAGCTTATGGTAGGAGTAAGTTCCATGCCGCTCTCGAGTGATTCACTAAAATACATCTTCGGCCGAGTGTTGAGTGATCCCCCGTGAGGTATGTGAACTTGAATATAAATAGAATTTTAAAGAGGTATGTTATGCCCTAATAAGTAATTTATCTTATGAAAAGTTTTTAAATAAATCATGACGAATAGGATTGTA
This sequence comes from Helianthus tuberosus, assembly GCA_030545235.1. Classification (NCBI taxonomy): domain Eukaryota; kingdom Viridiplantae; phylum Streptophyta; class Magnoliopsida; order Asterales; family Asteraceae; genus Helianthus; species Helianthus tuberosus. Next base: position 34,259,209 of record CM060393.1, read on the forward strand.
AATAAATAAAAATAAAACGTAATAAAGAATCTTGGAAATCCCGACACTCTATGACAAGCCCAAAAACCTTGTCTTCTACCCATTCCATTTGGGAGTGTAAAGCCATATTATAAAGAGTTTTGCTTGAGGACAAGCAAAGATTCAAGTATGGGGGTATTTGATGTGTGCAAAATGCAACATATAAATTACATCAATTGTGGCATAAAACTAACCATTTTTTAGTACTAATGTTGGAAAAAGTGTGTTTTTGTCTTCCTTTTGTATTTTCAGGATTAAATGAGCTTAAATTAACAAAAAAAGCAAAAAGGCAGCTAAATCTAACATAAATACAAGAAAAGGAATAAACGTGGCATGCCTGACCTCCCCGAAAGCATCTTCCCAAGCAAAACAAGAGAGCAGAAGGCTGAACACGCCCCGTGCTCAGTGAGCACGGGGGCGTGCCCAAGTGTCAGTATAAAAGAAAAAGTTGTAGAAGCTTCCATCGCCCACTACGGGGCCGTGCTCAGCGGACATGGGGTCGTGGTCAACTATAAGATTCGCAGAATCTTGGCAAATCTTAATAGTACAGATATGCTTCTGTACACGGGGTCGTGCCCAGCGGACACGGGGTCGTGGTCAACTAATAAAGACAAGAGCAATTAATGAAGAAAGAGAAGGATGTGGACACGGGGCCGTGCCCACTGGACACGGGGCCGTGCCCGAGCTTCTGTTCAGCCTATAAATAGGAGTGCTTGGTTCAAGCTCAAACCATCCCTTGGCACACCACCTCTCTCACACTTCACCCACCACCCACCACCACCATAACACCATCATCCACCACCATCATCCATTGTCCATCATAGAGTGTGTGATTCGTCTCAGGATCCAAGATTGATCGTAAGAGTTCTTGACAATCAAGGCCATGTTTGCCTAAGTCTCTTACATCACTTGGTGAAGACAAAGTGTCTAGTGTAATACTTTTTATTTTCAATCTTTTCGCACTTTTTAATTGGTTATGTATTAATGACTTTAATAACTAGTTTCTTATGTTGAAGGTGATTCTTCCTTATCGTTTGTCCGTGGTGTCTTGGCATTATTTTACTGTCTATATAAAATAAAAGATTTTCACCATTCATATCTCCACGGTCTATATGGAGGTATGTTGGCTACCTGGTCGGGGGTTAAGGGAACGGTTTGGTAAGAGTCTTGCCATTGTTCAGTGTATAGATCCTGCAAAGGACCTGAGTCAAATTTAGAAGGACCTCCTTCAATACTTAACGGTATTGGATGGTGGGGGTCCAAACTCTTTGATCCCCTCATAAGTTAAACTACTATTAATACTTTAACCCGGCTACTTAGGACTGTATCCCTGCTGACTCATACTACTTAGCCGAGGGTAACGTCACCTTCAAAAGAGGGGCCTACCACATTATGCATTAATAACTTAATTAATTATCTTTCAATAATCTGACCCTTTAGGATTGTATCCTTGCTGACTCAAACTACTGGGTTGAGGGTAACGTCACCTCCAAAAGAGGGGCCTACTACAATAACTAAGATAATATCTTAAATAGTGCAAAAGTGCGGAAATAATCAAAGGTTACACTAAACACGAGTAGGAGCCAAGTGATTCATCTTGTCTATCTGTTTTACTTTTATTTTTATTTTTCAGCATTTTAGTTAGTTTTTATTTTCTTAGTTTAAAACATTTTTCTAAACTTTTGATTTGATTAGACGTTGAGGATAAACCTGTACTAAAAGCTCTTGTGTCCTTGGACAACCTCGGTATCTTACCAACACTATACTACGCTCACGATGGGTGCACTTGCCCATATGTGTGTTTAGTGTTAGTAAATATCGTGTTTTATAAATTTAAAACTTGACTAAAAAGGGCTTAACATATACATTAAAAACTAATAACACTCACGCACATCAGTGGTTGTCGAGAATCCGAAAAGAAAAGATGATGTAAAGGGAAAAGCTCCAATGTTTGTTGAGAAAAAGTTTTTAAAGAAAGAAAATGTTGAAGTTAAAACTAAATCTACAAAAGAGTCAGTTAAGAAAACCGAACCTGTAAAGAAGCTGGTAACTAAAAATGACAGATTTTACAAACGGGTTGCGTCATCTCAACAAGCATGGAAGCCAAAATCTGTTGAAGAGAAAACAAGTTCTCCAAAACCAAAAGTTTTAGAGTCTGAAAAACAATCATCTTCTACCACAATGGTAAAGATGAATGTTCCATTGGATCACTATGAGAAACTTGTGAAACAAACTTCTACCCCACCAGGGAAGAAGTATGTTCCGAAGAAAAACCAACCAACTGGTCAACCTCAAAAAGAAGAATTTTTCCTATACAAAGAGGTTGAAGTTGGAACTGAAGAAAGTTTAAAGATGAATGACAAAAATTTTCCGCCATTGTACACAAAGACCACAATTCTAAACGTTAAGCTACCTGAGTTGAAAGAGGCTTGGGTTGCTTCAAAATCTCACTAAAAAGTTTTTTAAATGTGCAGGAGCTTCCAAGATTCATCTCACGTTGGATAATGGATAGTGGAGCTTCTCGGCACATGACGGGGGAGAAAACCCTACTGTATGATGTTCGAGGGTTTAATGGAGGATATGTGGGATTTGCAGGCAATCAAGGTGGTCGTATAATTGGTGAGGGTACTTTATCAAATGGAATTGTCACCTTTGAAAGAGTGAATTATATTGAAGAGCTACAAAACAATCTTCTGAGCATCTCCCAGATTCGTGATCGTATGTATTCAACGCACTTCACAGACAAAGAATGTTTGATATTGAAGCCAGGATTTGTTGTTCCCGAAGAATGGGTGATCATGAGAGCACCGAGAGTCAACGATCTGTACATACTGGATATGAGTGTAGCAACTACTACCACGGGTCAAGCTCACTGCTTTATGTCAAGAGCCACCGAGAAGGAATCACAATTATGGCATAGAAAAATGGGCCATATTCATCTGCGAAAAATGAACTATCTGGTACATAACAAATTAGTAGATGGAGTTCATTTGAAAGGTTTTCATCTTGAGGGGGAGTGCATCAGTTGTGTCAAAGGCAAACAGCGAAAGAAATCTCACCCTGGGAAGAAGGAAAACTCGATCTCAAGACCATTAGAGAGACTTCATATGGATCTTTTTGGTCCAGTAAACGTCAAAAGCATAACTGGTGATCTCTATTGTCTAGTAGTAACAGACGACTACTCGAGATTTTCATGGGTAACCTTTCTAAAGAACAAAGATGAGACGTTTGAAAGTTTGATGACGTTGTTCAGAAAAATTGAAAATTTGTACCAAATCCGTATCAGAAGAATCAGGAGTGACAACGGTACAGAGTTTAAGAACAACAAAATGGAAGAATATTGTGATGAGAGAGGTATATTGCAAGAATTTAGGGCTCCTTACACTCCACAACAAAATGGAGTAGCTGAAAGAAAAAACAGGACACTAATTGAAACGGCCAGAACAATGCTTGCTGATTCAAAACTGCCAATCAACTTTTGGGCAGAAGCAGTGTCAGCCGCTTGCTATACACTCAACAGGGTTCTTACAGTGAAGAAATTCAACAAGACGTGTTTCGAGCTGATCAACAACCGCAAACCGAACCTGAAATATCTTGAACCGTTTGGATCTCCATGCATGGTTATAGAACCTCGTGGAAAATTTGGTCCAAAGAGCATTGAAGGAATTTTCGTGGGATATGCAAATCCAATGAAACGAGTCTTTGTTCCAAGCTATAAGAAGATCATCGAAGCATATAATGTTGAGTGTCAAGGTTATAATATGCTACCTCATTATCTTGGTGACGGATGGCGTTATGATTATGATACCTTGTGGAAGTCATTTGATGAGGAGGAAGACTCAGATTTCTTTGACGAGTTGGATATTCTAAGAGAGTATGAATCTTCACAAGAAAGGTTCCCAGCTGTGTTTTCTAGAAGTCAAAGGCAAACTTCAAATGATGATGAAGCTGGTCCAAGCAATGCTGGTGAACATGATGATATTCAGCAAACTCCTTCATCCCCAGAACGCGAACAAACTCTTAACAATCAGATAGGAATCAATGATAATTCAGATTCTGATGAAAGGCCAACATTCGATCGTGGTGATTCAGAATCTGAGGGGGAGCAAATCCAGTCTCAATATCAAACTATTCCAGTCAGTGAAGAAGTCGCAAATCAGAACATTACAAATTTGGAAAGTGAAGTAGATGTTTCAGGCGAAATGATGCCAAGAACTCTTTCATATCATCCAGAAGAGCTAATCATTGGAGAGTTACAATCAGGAGTCCGCACCAGACAACAAATTGACCTAGGCCTTACTTGTTTTTATTCTACAGTTGCTCCTTTACAAACAAAGTTTTCACTTGGTTGTTTTATTTCGCAGATTGAACCGCGAACATACAAGGAAGCACTAACGGAAGATTCTTGGGTCAACGCGATGAAAGAGGAGCTGAGTCAGTTTGAAAAGTTGGGTGTCTAGAAACTGGTGGACCTGCCTGATGGTCATAGGAAGATTAACACCAAGTGGGTGTTTAAGTGTAAGAGGGATGATCGAGGGGTAGTTATTCACAATAAAGCTCGACTCGTTGTCCAGGGTTTCAGTCAGCAGGATGGGATAGATTTCACTGAAGTGTATGCTCCAGTTGCTAGAGTTGAAGCGATCAGAATCTTCCTAGCATTTGCATCATGGAAAGGATTTAAAGTGTATCAGCTAGATGTGAAGTCGGCATTTCTCTATGGCAAGGTGAAAGAGGAGGTTTATGTCGGACAGCCACCGGGCTTCACCGACCCAATTCATAAAGACAAGGTTTATCTCTTGGATAAGGCGTTATATGGCTTACACCAGGCCCCGAGAGCCTGGTACGAGACCCTGTCTCAACATCTGATAGCCAATCACTTCATCCGAGGCAAGATAGACGCCACCCTCTTCACAAAACGAGTCGACGACCATCTTCTGATAGTCCAAAGTTACGTGGACGACATAATTTTCGGGTCTACAAATGAACAACTATGCAAAGATTTTGAAAATGTTATGAAGCAGAAGTTTGAATTGTCATCAATGGGTGAGATGAAGTTCTTCTTGGGGCTTCAGGTTGATCAACTACCCGAGGGAACGTTCATACATCAAACAAAGTATGTTCATGATGTTCTGGAGAAATTCGGGATGTCAGGAATGTCACCAATGTCCACCCCGTTAGCAACGAACCATGGGATAAACGCTGATCTCACCGGAGAAAAGGTAGATGAAACGTTATATCGCTCCATGATCGGATCGCTGATGTATTTGACGGCATCAAGACCGGATATTATGTATCCAACCTGCCTCGCAGCACGGTTTCAGTCAAGTCCCAGAGCCTCGCATATGGTAATTGTGAAAAGGATTCTACGCTACCTGAAAGGAACTCCATCACTGGGGTTGTGGTATCCAAAAGAAGGCGATTTCACGCTTGAGGGATATTCTGATTCCGATTTCGGATGCTGCAAAGTGAACGCTAAATCAACAACAGCGAGGTGCCAATTTTTCGGACCACGATTGGTCACCTGGCAATGCAAGAAGCAGACCTCTGTCGCTTTATCCACATGTGAAGCCGAATATGTATCTGCTAGCAGCTGTTGCTCTCAGATCTTGTGGATCCAGCAACAGATGCGTGACTACGGTTTGCAATTTCTTAACTCCCCTATCTTTGTTGATAATGAGGCAGCTATAAACATAATAAAAAATCATGTTCATCACGCTAAAACCAAGCATATTGAAATTCGTCATCACTTCATCTGAGATTGTTTCGAGAAGAAGTTGATACGAATAGAAAAAATCCACACTGACGAACAAAAAGCTGATTTACATACCAAAGTGTTTGATAAAACTCGTTTTCAATATCTATTAAAACTGAATGGTATGAAGCTTTTATCGGTGTCGGAGGGGATTCTTGGCGTTGATGAAGGTACCACTGTAGATGATGTTGAAAAGCAATCTGCAATGGTTTGTCGAATTTTTAGATGTTTTGGTATTTAGGGGGAGATAGGTTATATTTTCTGAAAATACAAAAACAATAAACATGAGATATTTCAAAATCCAAAAACAATAGAAAACCGAAAAAGAGCTAGTGTATAAAGGGAAAATGATAGTACATCAGCTAGACAGTTACAGTATGCTAAAGATATGGAAAGTTTCAAATAGTGTTAAACAGTCTCGCTGATGATGTGTCGATAGGTTTTTACACATTTAGTAGGTTTGTTCGGGATATAAACCTAAATTTACACTTGCTTATTTTGTGGGGAACACTACTTGGATATATAGGTAACCCCTGAAATCTTGTTTAAAAGATCCCTCTTTCTGAGATACTAGGTCTTTATGCTCAGTGATATCTGGGGTATTATCCCGGGACTTCTGATTTTGCGGAAGCAATGGCCTAGTCCCCGTATAATACTTTAATGCTGCTTGAAATAAAAGCTCGCCCTCAGCATAAAAAATGATGAAACATTGAAAAATGCTAATCATGTGCTGTTGTAAAAAAGATCCTCTAAAGGGGACACACCAAAAGTCGAAGCCGTCATCTCTCTGTTGAACGGAAGTTCTGACCTGAGCTCTCACGGCCCTAGCAATTTAACCCCTTACAGATATCATCTGTGGTATATTCACCTGTAAGACTGAATATTGGGATCTGGATACGGGAGTATATTCAAGAGGTGGGACACATGAATGAGTTTAAGTTCTTAAAACACCTAATCCGTATCCTGGACAGATTGAAATTTGTGTGAGAACTTAAGTGGATCAGTATATCGACAATCTAAGCGAATTGTTTAATGCTGAGTATGAAATCAAGCTTAATGGTACTTGTAACTTGTTGGTAGCTGATATGATTCCCTAACACGCTCACAAAAAATATGTTTGTAAATAGTTTACTTTTACTGCATTTCATTTCTGTTTATCATTCAAAAAATCAAAAAGATTTATTAGCTTTCTAGTCCAGAAACTTTATTAAAATCCAAAAAGATTTTCTATTTTCTGCCTTATTTTTCCGACAAACCAAAGTGGAAAGCTGATCTTCAGACTCGCAGTTTGAGAAAGATGCTGGAAGTTTCTGAGACTGGACAGATAAGTTGGGAGCTAATCATGTTAATCTTGAGGTAATGAAATGTCAATTACAAGTTCATTAAGTTGAAACTTGTAATTTTTTTCATAAAAAGGCTTGAAAAAGATTGAACAAAACGTCAGTACACTTTGTATCAGGTCAACCAAGGTCATTAAGTTGGACTTGGTCGACTAATTAAGTGCCTAGGGTCATTAACTTGGACCTAGATACTTAAGTGCATTTTTAATCTGACAAAATTGGAGAAAATATCAAAAAGTCAAATTTGTGCCTCGCTCGGATAGCAATTCGGTCGGATAGCAATTCGGTCGGATAGCAATTCGACTCATGTATCACTATAAATAGAGAGTCAAAGGTCAGTCAAAGGTTACTCGCTCGGACAACCTTCTTTCTCTCTCACACACTTTGATTTTCTGATCTTGTTTTCTTCACACCTCTTTGCACAAATCGTTGGATCGTTGGTTAGCACAATTTTTTCAATGGCAAAGGTACGTATTTCTTATTTAAATCTGTTAAAAATTGATGTTTGTTGTTTGTTCTTGACGATGACGTCACTGACGGAGTCTTTAAGTCAGATCTAGGTAGTTTTAGTTAGTGTTGATGAGATTTAAGCATAGGTTTGTGTTCGCAATGATCAGATCTATAGATTCACCGGATTAATTTGTGTCATAACATGCTAAAATTGAGTAGATCTGATGTTTGGACGTTACGGATGTCGGTAGAGTTTTTGCCGAATTAAACCCTGATTAGGATGAATTAGACAACATTGAACATAGGGTTTTGCTCGGAATTAGATTCTCTACGTAGATCTATGATCAATTAGAGGTTTTTCCTTAGAAATTTTTTTGATGATTCTTGAATGATCTTTAACTGTTTTTGAATGAGGATGATAATCGGGTCGGATAGCAATTCGACCGAATGGCCTTCCGTTTCATAGCTTGTTTCTTGAAATCTGTGTCTTTGATTTTTGTCAAAATTTGTTTTGAATAGTTATCCGGACGGATAGCAATTCGACCGAGTGGCAATTCATTTCAGATTATCCGGTCGGATAGCAATTCGACCGAGTGGCAATTCGTTTCAAATTCATTTTTTCATATGTTCATCCCATGTCATGCCTCGAATGACAATCCGGTCGGATAGCAATTCGACCGAGTGGCAATTCGTTTCAAACTCACTTTTTCATATGTTCATCCCATGTCATGCCTCGGATGACAATCCGGTCGGATAGCAATTCGACTGAGTGGCAATTCGTTTCAAACTCACTTTTTCATATGTTCATCCCATGTCATGCCTCGGATGACAATCCGGTCGGATAGCAATTCGACCGAGTGGCAATTCGTTTCAAACTCGCTTTTTCATATGTTCATCCCATGTCATGCCTCGGATGACAATCCGGTCGGATAGCAATTCGACCGAGTGGCAATTCGTTTCATACTCACTTTTTCATATGTTCATCCCATGTCATGCCTCGGATGACAATCCGGTCGGATAGCAATTCGACCGAGTGGCAATTCATTTCAAATACATTTTTTTATTTGCTCCTTCTTTGTCATGCGTCAGATGACAATCCGGTCGAATGACCATTCGACCGGACAATCAACTCATTCACATTACTTGGAATGACAATCCGGTCGCATGACCATCCGACCGGACAATCAACTTATTCACAATACTTGAAGTGGCAATCCGGTCGGATAGCAATCCGAGCGGACAACCAATTCATTTACATATCCTGTGTGGCAATCAGGTCGAATAGCAATCCGAGCAGATAACAAAATTCTTCACAATTCTTGGAAATTTATGCATTCATGATATGGCAATCCGGTCGGATACCAATCCGGTCGGATAACAATGCGAGTCTATGTACTATGTGGAGAGAAATCTTCAGAGTTAGAAAAATTTTGAGAAATTCCAAGATTTTGTTTAAAACCATATTTTTTCTGCAGGACTGGGAGAAAATGCATAACATCTACTGTCTGTTAGCAAAAGAATATACAGAAAAATCAGTGGTTGAAGAAGTTGCAAAATTCTTGAGAGAAAGCAGGATTGCTAAGGCTCTAACTGATAAAACCGTAGTCTACCAATCACATGTCAGACGATTTTGGAACTCTGCACGATATGAAGAGGAAGATAAGACGATCTATTCTGCGGTAACAAAGAGAGATGAGAATAGAAAGAATGTGGATTTGGAGATTAAGATAAAAGTTGGTGATGTGAGACGTGTGTTAGAATTAGGTGATTCTGATAAAGATCCAACCATTATCCCTGAACGTCTAGCAAAAGGATTATGGTGCAGAATGGGATTCACAGGGCACATAAATGGAAAAATGTTAAAAACAAATCTCAGTCACGCTTACAAATTTATGGTTCATTGTGTGACACATGCTTTATCACATAGGAAGGGAGCGTATGATGAAACAACGGACTATCTTATGAACATCATCACATGTCTTGTTTTAAATAGGCCATATAATGTTTCTCAAGTGATATTTGATTACATGACTGAGAATACAAAAGCTGAAAACAAGAAGTTCATCATGTATCCTCGCTTTGTACAGATGTTGATTGATGATCAGTTCAAGGACCTTGAGAAAAGTAATGATGATATTTTAGGTCTGAGGCACATGACAGCAGATACCTTAAGTAGACTAATTAACGGTTCTAATTCAGGAGCGAAAAGAATGATATGTAAAATCAGCAGACCAGGATATGTTGCTCCAGAGAACGATGCTTGGAGACACCAAAATAGTGACTCAGATAATGAAGATGTAAAGATGAGTGAGTTTAAAGAAAAGAATACCAAATGGTGGGTTAAATAAGTAAAAGATGGAAAGAGAAAGAGAACTCCCAAAACATCCCCTGCAGTTCCTATTCCAAAGGAGTCATCGCCTAAGATTGTGATTAAGGGTACAGTGAGAGGGGGAGTCATGAGAGAAGATAGAACTTTAACCTGCTATATTATTCTTATGTTATCTTAAATGTTTGTTTTATACGGCCATCTGGAGAATCACAGCAGAGTCTATTTGATGAAACAGTGTTGGAACCGTCTGCAGTTATTCAAGAAAGAGCTGATTTATTGAAGCATTCTCTTGAAAGCTTTCTGAAAAAGAATGATGAAGTTGCTGCACAAAAAGAACAAAGTTCTAGTGTTCAAGCTGAAGGTACCAAAGTTTCAAAGCCTAAAGGTGTTGTACAAGATGATTCAAGTAAAGATGATTCTGAAGGTATTGAATCTGAGTCAGAGCTTAATCCAACACCACTTGGCAGAGGCAAAGTTTAATTAAAGAAAAAGGCTTCTAAGAAGCAGAAAACATCGGATGAAGAAGACTTTTCTTATAAACCTGACGAGCCAAAGAAACAAATAAAGAAGTGTAAAGCTGTACAAACTGGAGTTATTCCGAGAAATGTGCATGAAAAAAAAGCTGGAGCTAAATCACAAAAGGATCAAGGAAGCAAAGGTAAAAAGCATATTGAAACATCAAAGGTTCAGGAACCAGAGGTGCAGAATGTTAAAGTACCGGAAGTTGAAGTTCAGAAGAAATTTGGTCACGATGATTATGTTGAAGTGACTGAAAGTGGAGTTTTTACATCTAAATTTCCACCAATTCCAGAAAATATTCAGATTCCAGAATCTTCACGCCCCAAAGTTACAGATGATTGGTTTGGCAATCTTCCACCTGCCTCAGGGGATCCTTTAGAAGATTTGAACTTTGGAGATGACTTTGATGTATTCAACAATGAAGCAGTAAAAATTTTGGCAAAGAAAATTGCTGAGCTTGAGAAAGAAAAGATAAAAGCTGAAGAAGAACGTGATGTCTTAAAGAAACATATTGAACAGCTGATGAAAGCTCATGATCAAATCAGAATGGTGTTGATAGATCAAGAGGAGACGATAAAGAACATGAAGGATGATGCTCATAATAATTCTAAGTGTTCGAACTCTTGACAACAGAAATTGCTTCATTAAATGTGAAGATAAAAAATCTTCAAGATGTGAATCAGACACTGAATCAGCTTCTCAGTGAAATGAGTGAAGCTTCATCAAACGAAATGAAGACAATGAAGTTAGAAATGGAAGCAATGAAAGCCGATAAAGTAGTGAAAGACAATCAGCTGCATGTTATATGCAGTAATGGAAAGTCACTTGAAGATTGATGTTCATGCTGCTTTCAATGATCTTGAAGTTAAAAGAGTTGAGGAAAGAAGAATCGAAAGGGAAAGGAGACTAGCTGAAGATGCCACACATAAGAACAAAAATGTTATTGAGGAAACTCAAGAAGCTGGTGGGTCTTCTAGTCAAGTTGATATCGAAATGATTGATGTTGAAACTGTTCAAGAACAAGTTATCGAGAATGTTCAAGAACAAGATGCTGAAGATGCTAACTGTAAAAACCCAAAATTTAAAAAAAATCATTATTTTAAAAGAATAATAATAATATATAATAAACTAAACAATTATCTTATAATCCATCTTTCGGTATATCAACCAAAACTATTATTAGTATTTATAAATTAACCAATAGGAAACCCTAATTAAGACACCCAAGTGATTCTGCACAAACCCTAAATTTCTCAGAATTTTCAGAATCAGGATCAGGGCCCCTAAAACTCAGGGGGGGTATTTTCTATGGACGATTATCCACTTATCTCGTTGTCAGAATAGAATTTTAAGAAAATGTCGACTCAGCTAGGCTAGTCCCATGCGTGGCAACCCTATGATCAATAGGTAACCCTTACGGACCGTAAGGGTTAATTATTACGGTCCGTAAGGGGGGGCAAAATTCGACTATAAATAGCAGATGTTGGCACTTGCTTCTGGGCGCTGAAACGACGAAAGAATTCGTAAAATTCTTCGAGTTATCGTCTGTTTACCACAATTAACACACACGAAACAATAATTAGTATAGCGGGGTGCTGCAGAACAGGGTATTAATTCAATCGCTATTACGATTCAATGTCCGATAGATTAAAACTGTCTGATAGATGTTTAAGTGCTGCTCAAATTGGGTTTATACTTTGTCATTCATCGTGATTTCGACTTGAATGTTTGAGTGTTGTTCGAAATCGGACTATACTCTGTCATTCGTTGTGAATCCGCTGGATGTTTAAGTATCGCACTTTGTCATTTGTTGTGAGGGTTTGATCTCGTGAGTTATCGTAAAAGCTGTATTAAGTTACTAACCTAGTCTGTGTGCATGTTATTTAAATTAGGTTAAAAGACTAATCAGTAGTCTAAACTCTGCCCCTATAAATCTGAAATATTATCACAAGGTAGCATCACTTTGGAATTTTTAAGGTACGGATCCCACCCCACTCCTTATTGCTTCATATTCAAATTGTTATAAACCCATTAAATTCGTACACTCTTCGCGTCTTTGATTATCGATTCATTTGACAGTCCGTTGAATTCCTATTCTAAACTTTGGATTTAGCTTTCATGTTATGCGATAGTATTCTGTTAGTTGTACTCATTATCGCATGTTCCAATATATGTTTCGTTTTGTTATAAAAATAAGTTTTATAAGTTATGTGAATAAGACCATTTGTACTCTGATACCCTGAGTATCGCTTCTCGTGGAGTGTCCCACGAGCATGTTGTTGCGGCATCGACATCATGTGCTCCATCCGTGACGGAGAGATCAGTTCACGGCGTCTCTTAAGTACAAGTGTGGTACATATAAGCTATTAGGAGGCGTATGGATCGATCCTAGGATTTAAGTATAAGGAGGTGGATAACGGGTATGCCAACTCGCCATCTCATGTGATAATTATGCAGGAGTAGCTACCTGTGTATTGTCACGTTTTAAGTTTGCTCATGGGTACATCCGTAAGATATGATTATGAAATTATGTTCTTGCATCGTATCATTTTTGCAATAAGTTCCATTCGGATAACATTTCTATAAAGCGTTATTTGAAATTTGAGCCTAATATTCCGTACTGAGCATTCGGCTCATTCCGTAAATTTTTGTATATACAGGTTCACAGGTTACTTTGGGCAGGGAAAAGAGAGAAGAGTAAAGCCTAGGAATAAATCTGAAGATGTTAGTAAATCAAGTCGAATGTGTTCGCTTGTATATTAAACTTAAGTTTAGTTGTCGTTGTATCCTTGTCAAATAAATAAATGGAATTATGACTTTTGTTTATGCTACCGTTATTGTGACACGTCAGCCCTTCCGGGTTGGGGTGTTACAGCTATGGTATCAGAGCAAAGGCTCTTTCCTGTAGAAAACTTTAAGATAGTAATTAAAACCTGTGAGGAATGGGTAGATATCTATGATAGGATTCAATTTGGTCTCTTATTTGGTTTAATTCCTATGTTTATTCGTATAGATATGCCTCCTCGTCGTCCGCTACGTAGGAGTACTCGTACTAACCATGTACGTAACAACACTTCTTCGAATAAGACTCCAGTTGATCCAAACGTAATTAATGCTATCAACCAGGCTGTTGCCGGGTTGCTTCCAAACCTTGTTGCTCAAACAGCTGAGGCCGTTATTCAACAAACTCGTCATCCAGAACGTAATAACACGAATCCAACCTCTTGTGAAGAAATTCGTGAGAATACCACGAACCATACTACCTATAGTATAGACATATGGATCGCTAAATTTCAAAAACAAAAGCCGAAATCCTTTAGTCACGCTACTAATCCAGTCGAAGCAAGAAACTGGATAGCTCATGTTGAAAAGATCTTCGGAGTTCTTGGAGTTCCGGAGCAATACAAAGTTAGATTGGCTACCTACAAACTTGAAGATGACGCACAAACTTGGTGGGAAGGATATAAGCAAGTCAAAGGAGGGGATGATTTCGACACTAATCTTTCATGGGTCGATTTTCGTACCATCTTTTACGACAAGTATTTTTCTACCGCTGATAAAGAAGCTTATATCAGGGAGTATGCAGTGATTCGACAGGGGAGTGATGAACCAGCCTCTGAGTTCATTACTAGATTTTCAAGGTTAGCTAGTATTGTAGGAGAAGTTGCAGGATCAGCAATAGCCCAGGCAGAAAAATGTAAGTGGGCAGTCAATGATCGAATTCGGAAGTCGATCATGTACATGAAATTTAAGGATATCATCGAAGTTGCCGATGCAATCAAAAATTTTGAGTTCGAGAGGAAAGAATTTTTATCTCGAACTGAGGATAATAAGAAGAGAAACAGAGAAGGACAATTTAAGCAGGAAATCGGCCAATCATCCACTACGCCACAGCACCAAGACCGCAAAATGCAAGAAGAATCAATTCACTCTCTATACCCTAATCTATTCTCGCAATAGAATTTTAGTCAAGATAACGGTGAACCTTGCCCTTTGATCTATGTTCATTTGTTTATGTTTGTGATCATTCATGCTTTGCCTTATGTGAATATATCTTAGTTATGATTAAGCATGTTTATGTAGGAAATATCAGTATCAATAGTCACTCTTGTTATCTGCAAGTCTATGTTGATTTTCTGCATAATTAAAAATATTATTAAGATACGTAGAGGAAGAACCATTAGGACATGATGGTAAGGTAATTAAGAATTATGGTCATGAACGTAATTATAAATTTCAGATACACGTGTGTGTTTAAGAGATTCTTATATAAGTTAGTAACTCTGATATGAAAGTTCCGTTTCCGTTACTTATGCGACATGTTATATTTTTTTTTATTTGAAAAATTTCGAGGACGAAATTTCTTTTAAGGGGGTAATAGTTGTAATAACCCAAAATTTAAAAAAAATCATTATTTTAAAAGAATAATAATAATATATAATAAACTAAACAGTTATCTTATAATCTATCTTTCGGTATATCAACCAAAACTATTATTTGTATTTATAAATTAACCAATAGGAAACCCGAATTAAAACACCCAAGTGATTCTGCACAACCCTAAATTTTTCAGAATTTTCAGAATCAGGATCAGGGCCCCTAAAACTCAGGGGGGGTATTTTCTATGGACGATTATCCACTTATCTCGTTGTCAGAATAGAATTTTAAGAAAATGTCGACTCAGCTAGGCTAGTCCCACGCGTGGCAACCCTATGATCAATAGGTAACCCTTACGGACCGTAAGGGTTAATTATTACGGTCCGTAAGGGGGGGCAAAATTCGACTATAAATAGCAGATGTTGGCACTTGCTTCTGGGCGCTGAAACGACGAAAGAATTCGTAAAATTCTTCGAGTTATCGTCTGTTTACCACAATTAACACACACGAAACAATAATTAGTATAGCAGGGTGCTGCAGAACAGGGTATTAATTCAATCGCTATTACGATTCAATGTCCGATCGATTAAAACTGTCCGATAGATGTTTAAGTGCTGCTCAAATTGGGTTTATACTTTGTCATTCATCGTGATTTCGACTTGAATGTTTGTGTGCTGTTCGAAATCGGACTATACTCTGTCATTCGTTGTGAATCCGCTGGATGTTTAAGTATCGCACTTTGTCATTTGTTGTGAGGGTTTGATCTCGTGAGTTATCGTAAAAGCTGTATTAAGTTACTAACCTAGTCTGTGTGCATGTTATTTAAATTAGGTTAAAAGACTAATCAGTAGTCTAAACTCTGCCCGTATAAATCTGAAATATTATCACAAGGTAGCATCACTTTGGAATTTTTAAGGTACGGATCCTACCCCACTCCTTATTGCTTCATATTCAAATTGTTATAAACCCATTAAATTCGTACACTCTTCACGTCTTTGATTATCGATTCATTTGACAGTCCGTTGAATTCCTATTCTAAACTTTGGATTTAGCTTTCATGTTATGCGATAGTATTCTGTTAGTTGTACTCATTATCGCATGTTCCAATATATGTTTCGTTTTGTTATAAAAATAAGTTTTATAAGTTATGTGAATAAGACCATTTGTACTCTGATACCCTGAGTATCGCTTCTCGTGGAGTGTCCCACGAGCATGTTGTTGCGGCATCGACATCATGTGCTCCATCCGTGACGGAGAGATCAGTTCACGGCGTCTCTTAAGTACAAGTGTGGTACATATAAGCTATTAGGAGGCGTATGGATCGATCCTAGGATTTAAGTATAAGGAGGTGGATAACGGGTATGCCAACTCGCCATCTCATGTGATAATTATGCAGGAGTAGCTACCTGTGTATTGTCACGTTTTAAGTTTGCTCATGGGTACATCCGTAAGATATGATTATGAAATTATGTTCTTGCATCGTATCATTTTCGCAATAAGTTCCATTCGGATAACATTTCTATAAAGCGTTATTTGTTATTTGAGCCTAGTATTCCGTACTGAGCATTCGGCTCATTCCGTAAATTTTTGTATATACAGGTTCACAGGTTACTTTGGGCAGGGAAAAGAGAGAAGAGTAAAGCCTAGGAATAAATCTGAAGATGTTAGTAAATCAAGTCGAATGTGTTCGCTTGTATATTAAACTTAAGTTTAGTTGTCGTTGTATCCTTGTCAAATAAATAAATGGAATTATGACTTTTGTTTATGCTACCGTTATTGTGACATGTCAGCCCTTCCGGGTTGGGGTGTTACACTAACAATGAACAAGATCAAGACTTCATGTTGGTTGGTGAGTCTTCTCTATCCATTGATCTTGATGAAGTTATTCGTCAAGTTGCTGTTATTCAAAAGAAAAGAAAGGCAAAAGAAATGTTATTGTTGGAATGGAAGACACAACAGTTTGTTCTTATTGGAAGACCATCCACAGTGCCTTATAGTATACCAGAGATTGTTCGCCAAGTGAAAATTGAAGAAAGGCGAAAAGCAGCAAAGAGAGCTCGTGGAGAAGTTGTGGATAGTGATTCCGATTTGGAGATACTTGGTGACAATGATGATGAAGAAGAAGAAGATAAAAATAATGATAATGACGAGAATGATGAGAAGAAAGATGATGATGATAAAAAGAATGATGATGATGATTAAGGTGCTTTGGGATTGCTAGTTGAGAATCCGATTGATGAACAGAAAATTGAGGAGTTTCTGAATGATCAGATCAACGAACAAGAAGAAAATTGAGGTTAGGAGGTCAAGAGAAGAGATGTTGGAGGAATTGGGTTTAGAAGATGGGAAATTTAAATTCGATATTGAAGATGAGATTCCTCAGTCATCTGAAGATATATTTGAGCCAAGGTATGCTTATGAAGCTAATCACTACAATGATGTAATTGTTGAAGATGCTTCAGATTCATCTGATGAAGAAACTGATTTCCACTATTCTGGAGTTGATGAGACATTTCCATCGTTGGCAGAAATGTTCAAAGACCGAAATGAAGATGAAATCAGGAGAAAGATCGTAGAAAAAGTGTCTACTGAAGGTATTCTAGAAACCATACCCAGAGAAAATCTTGCTGAAGAAAGGAAGAAATGGTTTAAAGTAATGCCGAAGGAGAGAAAGAAACTTAGGGCACTTCAGTTCTTCACTCACAACAAAAATCTTTCTTGGGGTGACATTCTTTCTTGGGGATATCTGGAAGATTTACAAGTTTATGCCATCAGAAGGGAACAAGGGGTGCAGTGCTTTGAGTATTTGTTAGATATTAAAACCCTTCCGTGGTGGGACGTAGATGAGTTGGTGAAAACGATAAACATTAAAGAATTCTACTATGGTTTGGAAGTGAAGCAACATGATCAACATCTATGGAACTATGTGAAGCTGCAAGCAAAAGCAAGGTATCCTGATTGGAAACCACACTTCCCAGATCAGATTGTTAGAATCTTAGAAAATGGTGAAAAAGATATTTCTCTGGATATCAAACCTCCTCGCTGTTTGAAGAATATGCCTTTACGGGCAATAGAGCAAGATTTCCACGAAGAGTTTGAAGGGTGGTTATACAATCAAACGACAGCTGAAGCTATCATTTCGTTATACAACAAGACCACTAAAGAAGCAAGAAGGATTTGTGTGTTAGATCCTATGTGGCTTGTTAATTGTTCAAAGAAAGACATAGACTGCCTATTCTACAACAAGATAGTCTACGAAAGGCCTGATAAAGAGCAAGCAATGCAATATCAGACAATAGTAGATGTATGTTTTGCTCAAGACATCAACTCGGGAAGATACTGGAAGACAAAATGGAGAGATCTCGAGATTGATGAATTTCTGAAAAAGTATAAACGTGAACAAAGATCAAAAGTGAAAACCAATGAGCCATAAACGAATTTCTCACTAATGGCTTTAAGTATTTAATCATAGACAATTATTTATACCCAACATTTTCTCAAACCTTAAATAAGTCCCATCTTTGTGCAGTGTGGTGGATGAGTTTCAATATATATCGCACAATCAAAATCTTAGAATGGACATATTTGGTTTCTGACCAAAACTTAATTATAATGGGGAGAAAATTTTACAATATATTGGCATTATATGAATTGATACATGAACTTTTGCTCTCATGGTCATACACTTAGCAAACACATCCAGTGATTGTCTCAATAAATCATGTATAAACTACATGTAGTTATACGTGTATTGCAATGATCATTATGTGAAATTGATTTATTATCAAAATCATTATATCAATCTGGAATAATATGCTTGCTATCACATTAGTTAAACCTTAATCATACAAACTTCAGGTTGTGGATTTGATAACCATTTAGACGATGCATCGATTTTTAAAACACTCAATGGTATCATGTTGGATGTGTATATCCTTTGCTTATTCCAGAATACTTAGGGATTCACACCCTACTTTCAATTATTAACTTTTCTTGAGAACAAAAATTATATTTTATAATTTTCTGGAAGGATCTGTTAGTTCCTCAATACATTTCACATTATCATTTTACTCGGTGTGGTCTAACCTGTCATGCCAACTGATTATGATTCATAAACTTCTTATTTATGATCATATATGTATTACTTGTAGGGAAAAACACAAAATAGAATGTATGTATTAAACAATCTAATCATAATAATTTGATAGTCTATTATGATGTGAACAATCTTACATTTGAAATTAATCATAAATTAAATTCAAACTCAGAATCATAAGGTGGTGAAGGTGGTAGAGTCAGATGCATCCGAGCAGCTAATTGCCTTAACATGTCTTCCAACCACTTATTTCTTTTTGTCAGCCGTTTCATTTGTTGAGACAAATTTCGAACCTGATCATTTAACCTAGTCACTTCGACTCCCATTGTATCTGGAGGTAGATTCATTTGAGGCACTGTACTAGGGTCTGCTATATAAGTTGGTGGCAGTTGTTGTTCTACTTCGTTTAACAGTGACTGGAAAAACTGTGGCTGTAATGGTGATTGCAAAAATGATTCCGATGCTAACTGTTCTTGGATCATCATGTCATCAAACAAAGTTTCTTGCATCGTTGAATCCTCCTCGAAAACTAATGGTGAGAAGTTTTGTAAGACGTTCGGTGTTAATGGTTGGGATAGATTAGTTGTAATATGTTCTCGTATGTGTGGCAGTTGTGGTTGCAGATCAAATCGATAAAAAGACGATTGAGGAAGCTGCAACAATGATTGTTGTAAATTTTGTGTGGAGGTACTTTCTAAGATAACTGGAGCTCCCTCCGACTGGAATGGTTGAGTTGGTGTATAATTATGAACAGGGGTTAGCCTAATGGTGTTAAAATTTACAATCCCATGTGCCTTTGGTGGAGATAATCCTTGGATAATCTGATCACTTAAGACACCGAATGATTTTGCTATTTTTGTAATGTAAGACCCTCCCATGAGACTTCTCAGGGGATTTGTTTGTTGACTAAAAAAATATGTAGCAAGCTCGTGGGCAATATTACAAGGAACTTGCTCAAAAATACTATGCAGATGGAAAAGTTCAGTTGAACTAACCCTTTGTTGATTAATCTTGTGCCCCGTGATAGTGTTGGCTAAAACACGGTGCATATATTGATAACGAGGGTCCTTGAAGTTCATAGAATTATTGTTGCCACACCACTCTTTTGATGAATGGCATCGCCAATATTCTCTCATTTCCACAGAGGAATAAGAGGATGATGCCTCCGTAAAAATGGGTTGTTTAACTTCTTCATCTGTATATATGCCTAGATGAACTGCGAATTCTATTAATGACATATTATGAGGTTGTCCACAAAGTTGAAATTGAATGGATTCATCGGTAAGACTTTTATTATATTTGAAATAGAAAGTGGACAAGAACTCATATACCAGTTCATCGTATGACGGTTCTAGGATGTCGAAGAAACGGCGCCAGGGCGTATTATGTGGTAGTAATCCTGCCAGTAAACCATTGGAATCAAACATTTCCATTTGATGCCAATCAATACCGCTAATAGTAAAAACTTCAAGATCCTTGAGTTTTCGATACCTCTCAAGAGTGGGTAAATCAGTAAACCGAAGGATTGGATGAATTTCTGCTGCATTTGAAGATTCAGCATATGCTACTGGGAAATTTGCCATTTGAATATTGGGTTTTGTTGAACTAAGAAAAGTTTGGGTACAGGTTATTTTGGGTATGAGTTGGATTATATAAGAAGTTGTAGCTTATGTGTAGATTAGCTCGAGTAGTGAGTTTCTTATATAGATAAGAAAATTTAAGCTTACACCATACGTTTGGTTAAGGCTTCCATGATATGTTTTGAAACAGTTCAGTGTAGGTTTTTCTTCAATTATTAAAGTTGGTCGAAGGCAGTCGTCTTCAATAAAGTAAAAGTAAAAGAAAAAGCATTTATCTTTGCCTTACACAGGGAAAATTAAATAATGCTCAATCATTCAACGCTGCGACATTCAACTCAGGGACATTCGTATAAGAACCTCACATTCTACATGGTTCCCTAAGTGTTCAAATGGGTGTTCAGGTAATGCTCGATAGCATCGAGATTCGAAGGGATCTAGAGATGAATAAAAAAATTCACGTTCGAGTAGGGGACAATCACTGCTATGACCCCTATAGGTTTGTTATGTTTCACATCGATCAAATAACATAACGGAACCCCTTTTCCACTTGTTAAGGCTCACTTGAACTCGCATGCATCCCACATTATTATTATGTGTGCACCCACAATAATATTGTGATTTGCATGTTCATCTCAGTTCCTCCTAACTCATGTCAAATGGTTCCTCAAACTCAGATGTCAAACAAAGGTCGTCAAGGTAAAAAGATCACAAACTTTCCAGGACTATGGCATACTATCAACGCATCATAAAGTAAGCAAGCAATTCATGCCATCATGCTATAGTGACGAGTGTGTGTTCGTATGTTTCGTCATAGACAAGTGTGTACTAGTTACGTAATGTATATAACAAGTAAGAGGGACGAACCTTGCAAATCTGGAGCTGAGTGTCATGGTCATATTCATGTTTTCAGAACTGTTCGGTTATAGTCTGGTTTTATAAAAACATTTTCCCCTTTTTAAAACCAAGTTCACTATAACCAATGGCTCTGATACCAATCTATCACACCCCCAAAATACCGCAAGCGGAAACCCCCGCGAGGCGTGTGACGTACCAGGATCTAGCCACCAATCACATTGAACTCATATGTATATTTAAATAAAACATTCATTAATTTAACATTAAGTGTTACACGTTACAAATAATTCACAGCATATAGCGGAAGCATAATTCATTAGTTAAGTGTTTATAAACCTTATGTAAAAATCATTAGTCTTGTATTACGATTCCATGTATCTCGACCCATGACCACTCCAGCCTCCCAGACATCAAGTTCCAATGATATGCACCTAAAGGCCTGCAAGGCATGTAACAACAAATCAACAACAAAGTTGAACGAGTTCACGGTTGGGTGTTCGTTTTAAGTTGTTTCAGAAATATAGTTTTTCTTTAGTTGGCTTACTTTCCGTGGGAGTTACCCCATAGTTAAAAATACGATTAACCAATTCATTCTTTCCCAAACCATAACCAATATCAGTGGGGGCTTCCCCATGTGAACCACTAGACCGTTACCATATCGACTACTGACGAAAGTGAGTTATGCCCTACGTCAATGTCTATCATCATTGACTGTTTTCCATGATCCATTAGTACACGCCCGTCCGACTGGCACGGTGTGAGGTTTGTTAAACCTAATAGCGCTATTAACTAATGACCCGCTCGCCATTGACCCGACGATTAAGTCGATATAAAAATGAGGGACTTAATGATAGAGTTTTGTCTAGTAAGTTTAAGGTTGTTGTCCTACCCAAGGAGGACGAACGCACGTATTTTACCCAAGGAGAATACGCAGGATTAATATTGGCATCCTACCCATGGAGGATGACGATACATATCCTACCCAAGGAGGATACGCAGGTTCCGTTTTGGTTCTTTAACCCATTCCCAACCACCAGAAATCCCATGCCTTAGAAAGAGTGTTAACTCACCTTTGGTTGCTCGATTTGACTCTTAAAAATAGCTAGCAGTCAAGGTCGGTCAATCACGTCCTAATATGATTACCAGTTAGTCATTTAGTGGTTTCAAATGGAGCACAAAGTTCCTATACGTATCTACCATATAACATGTACACACTATAACAGTTCACGCCCATATAAACATTCCGCCTATAGCTATTCAAGAGCAAGCACACGATATTGCACTTACACTTTCATTGACATAAAACACGTTAGATCATTATCGGATAACATAACCGACATTTAGACATGCAAATCACTAGTTATATTGTCTCAGCTTAAACATCCAAAACTGGACTTTTTTCGGGTATTTTAATAAAATAGTTAACTTATTCCAAAAATTCCCAAATTTTTACATAATGTTTTAAACAATACAAATATTATTGTATAAAAATATCGGGATCCAATTCATTACCAATATTTTATAAAAATCATTTACCGGACTGAAATCAGATTCGTCACTTTCTGACTGCAGTCCACAGAATAATTCATTTAAAATTCGTCGTAATTCCGATTGATGAAATTCCAGTTGGAGGATTACAACGACAACAGTGTCCATCTACAGTACAAATTTCATGACCTAATTCTACACAAATTTCAAGTTATGATGAAAAACATAACACAAATTTTCTGCAATGAAAACGCAGCTTTTGCTGCTGTATAAAACGGACCTTTAAAAATAGTAAACAACCTCAAAAAAATATGATTCCAGTGCCATTTGATTCGTTTCTCGAAAATACATAATTTAGACTTCAGAAAATCAATTTTTCAATTTATAACGGTCCGTTTACAGCCAACTGAAGTTGGCTGTAAATGTTACTCAGCATGCTGTTAATTGCTTAAACGTTACTAAAACACGCACATATGATCACCACACCTTCTAACAATATCATCTTAACAATATGTTACACATAATATCAGTTTGTTCAACAATCCGATCTCACAAACCTTAAAGTTCCTACTATGCTAACCATCACATATTTAGACAACAATAACCATTAATAATTATCATTCAAACATGGTCAATCATCACAAACAAATTCATGCACTCAGAACCTAAATCATTCTTTGAACTATTGGCAACCATGTGCAACAATATAATAATTCATGTCAGATTCCACTAGCACAATTTTCCATTCACATAACCCTATGCCCATACCACCATAATCATTAACATATGCAATAAAATAACAATTAAACAATTGAAAAAAATCATTTATCAATTTCGACCAACTAGTAGGATTATACTAACCGCACGGAAATCAAGATGAACTTGGTAGGGACTTCGAGATGAAAGAGATCTGCCGACGGGTTTCTATTTCTCGTGTGACTAAATGTGCATACATATGTATATATATTAAATCAGGAAAATGGGCTACCTAACCCACTTATCTATTTTGTCACCGAACCCAATACATATGTATATATATTAAATCAAGAAAAGGGGCTACCTAACCCACTTATCTATTTTGTTTAGGGCCGGGTACAAACCACTAAAAGGGTGGGCCGTAAATCATCAAGGGGGGTTATGTGTAACTTGAATGGTAACTAGTTAGTTAATAATTAAAATCCAAGTATATGGTTGCTAGTGTTAGTTACTAGATGTTCTAGTGGGTGTTATGGTGTATAGGGATCATAACTAGCCAAGAAATAATTAAACAATGTTTCTTGCAATATTTTGGTGTCCCGGTTAATGTCCGGTTGTTCGGTTAGATACCGGTTCGTTAAAGTGCTAAGTTATTCCGTATAGTGTCTTTTATGTAACTTTTTGTGACATAATTAATTCCCAACACTTAGGAAAACATTCAGGACCATTTAGTCAATTTTCTGCACAATCATTAAGCACAATTTAATATTAATTAATCATACAGATACATGTAATTATGAGAGTTGTCACAAAAACTGTATCAACAAACTCCCACTTGGATGTTGTTGGTGAAGGTTCGTTCTTCATGTTGTAGGATCTTCAAAGTCTTCACATTTCACAAGCAGGGAGTGTATCAACAAATTCCCCCTTGAATGATGCTCGTGAATCTTTTGATGTTCAATACTTCAGATCCTTTTGGTGTTGATGAGTGGTCAGCTGCAACTTGATCATCTTGATCCTCTGATTGCATCAATGTCGTGTCTTCATTCCGAAGCTTGTCATCTAACATGTTCTCTTTGCCTTTAGCTAGTTTGAATGCCACATCTGCACACACAACAGAGCTAAACGCGAAATTAGAACAACTGCTTGGAATATAGTCA
Source organism: Helianthus tuberosus (assembly GCA_030545235.1). Lineage (NCBI taxonomy): Eukaryota > Viridiplantae > Streptophyta > Magnoliopsida > Asterales > Asteraceae > Helianthus > Helianthus tuberosus. Next base: position 34,283,869 of record CM060393.1, read on the forward strand.
AAATAAACAAACGACACACATGAGACTAACTCTCAATAAAACACCGACAGACAACAGTTTGAAAGTTTATAAATTAATCAATTTTAGATTTTAACTTTCAAAACTTGTTAACTTCGACCGTTTATGAAGTTGCAATTGTTTTCCGGCTTACAATCAGGATTTTAGGTAGGATGGACTCGAGTTCCAATATCGGGCAATAAAAAATAACATAGAAATAAAATCTTTTTGGCTTTTATAAAGTTTATATTAAAACACACCTAAAATATTTTTAGTATTTTTCCATTTTTCTAATGTAAAGATGGAAAGCAGTAAATAAATATTTACAGACATTCTTTTTGCGAGTTTCGAGGGTAAGAGAATCATATCAGTGTACGGTCATGTCAAAATACTCTTATTGTTCAATTAGTTAACATTAAGATAAGCATCCTATAATGATTATCGGTATTGTTGTCCATATAAGCTCAACTTATCAGATGTACTCGCGGTTTGGGGATACATTAAGGTATGATTTATACTTACCGACCGGTGTTCATCCACACATGACACATTCCCGTATCAAGGTATGCACGAGAGTTCATCTTACTGGTGAGTATACCATTTATTATCTGTTTTCAACATATATGATGTGAGATACTCACTTATTTTTGGATGAATACAAGCCCTATATGATTAAATCACTTATTATTGAGGAACTTGATATTCGATGCATGCAGGGCACGAAAGCAAGTCCGTGAACAGGTTAGTACCATCATACCGACAAGTAGACGGACTTGACTCTCGGATGATAGATGTGATTTAGAATCACGTATTCGGGGGTGATTGTGATATTTTATCACTTATTGATGGTCGTATGCATCATGTATTATATACATGTTTGTATGATATGTACACGTATGTATGGTATCATGGAAGTTCTAGAGTTGCGTCCCTGTTGTTTTCGGTAAAAGAAACAACCATGATACCCAGATGATAAGCAACATAAATACCACGTATCTCAGAACCTCGGCAATCTATCAAACGAAATTTCGGTACCAAGACCATATGTCAATGAGTGGTTCCCACACAGTCTTCAGTCGATTTAGGTTTATATCACCCTACACACTTTAAAATGATTGTGAGCCTACCGATACATCTTATATAGAGCTGCTTATCGTTTTTCATTTTAAGTTCAAAGAGGTTTCGACAGACCACTGATGTACTATCATTTTCTCTTTTGCTCACTAGAAAACTCATTTTTGATTTTCTATTGTTTTTGTATTTTTCTGATTTGAATTTACTCCCCCTAAAATTGAAAAAGTAAATTTAAACTTTTAAAAACATCTTTTTGGGTTTTATCAAGAAAAATATTCACAAAAACAATTTCCCGATGTGAATTAACTCATGTTTTACCTCAATGCCATTTGACAAAATTAATTTTAATCAGAAATGATTTATCGAATTTTGGAAAAATTAATTGGCAAGTTGGTAATCGGTGTGGACCAAAACAACATTGACGAGTTTCATATTGAAACAATCACGTGTGAGGTGATATTCGAGATCAACGTGTCTGGTCAAGGAGTGTTGTATGAGATGTTAGTAAATCATAAAGCAGCTTAAATATCAACAAGGATAGGAGAGATTAGAAATTCAAAAGCGTAATCCTGCTACTACTTCGTGCATTGGAAGGAATCTGAGTGCTCTCCCAAGCTGGATATCCACCCGGTGTGGATTTCAAGGTCGATTTTGCAGCAACTTCAGTTAACTGAGAGATCTCTTCACAACAACAAGATGATAAACCTCTGGGTCTGGCTGGTAAGTGGCAAAAGGAGCATGTGGGAAAGCTTGTACACATCATCTTTGGACGGTCCATACATGATGTCATCCACATGCTTTTGCACCATCAAAGGTCTTCGTCTTTCTCCTTTAGAAGTAGTGTGCGGTTGTTCAATCAATGCCAAGGTATCTGGACACCCGGTTGGTTTGATCAACAAACACATTTTCTTCAACACATCGTAGAGAAATGCACACTACACGTCCATCTAGCAGACTTTGAGCTTCTTATGGAAGAAAAAACCATGAATCTTTGAAAGATATCAAACATGTGATAGGCGCGTACACTTCATTTGAATCTATCATCTTGACCTGATCAAAGCCTTCAACAATCAAACTTTGGAATGTTTTCAATTTTGTCGAAGTTCTCAAATTCTTTCATCAAACTTTCTTCATTCATCAGACATTTCTTGTCTTCTTTTCTTTTTCTCCCTCTATCAAAGGCAACAATAACCTCCCCTAATGCTTTTCACATCATACAGGAGCCTTAAGTCATCGATTTTGTGCATGGACGCTCCACTATCAACAATCCTACGATTATCAATAGTTCCTCCTGGAACATCCTGCACACTCGCTCAGAGATTAGTTGGAGAGGGGGACCCAAGCCTTCAAGGACTTGGGTCGTCCATCATCATCGAGGATTGTGACTTCCATTTCCCGATGATTCGGAATTTATGTAGCTCCCCCTAAAACAGTTACCGATTTTGGTTTCCAAATATGTTTTTGTTTTTCGTTTTTAATATCTAACTAGTGAATTCCCCTCGCACTTCGCGGCGGGAATTCGGTTGGTATTTGTTGGGTTCGTTATGGTACCGACACTCGCTATTGTAATCAAAAGAGAAAACCCTACAGTGATCAAAAACAATAAAAACGAATATCGATATCGGTACCGATATTGTTCAATTGATATCGCTTTGGTTGGTTCGCGTTCTATGTTTATTTTTTTCAACATTGACATATAAACTTTAATGAAAACGGCCACTGTGTCACTATCATACAAAACCGAAATGTAACCGATTGAACACCTCTGTCTGTACATGTATTTTTTTTTATTGTTTTCGCTTTCGATAAGCTAAGATCGTATTGCCACCATCTCGTACCGAACCAAACAACATCGGTGTTGGTATGTATTCATTTTATAGTTTCTTATTAAATAACAGATATCGTGCCGCTACCGCAGTGAACCGACCAAAACCGAATGAACAACATTGGTTCGCAACTGGTATTTAGTTTTTCATTTATATAACTTTGTCTATGACGATAAATGAATCTGTATCGGTACCAGTACCGTGAAAATTTGAACCGACTGATACCGCTTGTACAACATCGGTATCGGTACCGGTGTTCGTTTTATCTTTTCTGGTCGATGTAAAACACGTGTTTATTGATATACCGAGTGCATCAATCGTATCTGTAATGAAACGAACCAAACTGGTATGGATCCAATGCCCACAATAACATACCATCACAACCCGCATGAATCGTACATGTACTTTAATGAACCTAACCGATACCGATCCAATGCCCGCAATAATGTACCATTACCATACACGGACAAATAACTTGGAATGTTAAATAAGAAAATAAATATAGACGCAGAATTTTTTTAAGTTAATAAACGTATGTTATTTCCAAAACTCCAAATGACCAAACTGAACGTTAAAAGAATACTACTAATAAAAATATAAATACCTAGGAATTATCAATTACTATTACTATTTATTACTAAAAAACCAAAACAATAATAAATAAAATATTGATAAAATAATAAAAAAAACCAAATACTTTAAAAATTATGCTATTATACTTACTGTTCATCAAGACTTTATATTCATATAGATAATAATAATAGCGTTCTATGTTCACCGAACATCATATCTTTTCAGTTAAATTGTTGAACAAAAGCAAAGTTACACATCTTTTCATTTATTTTGTATATAGGCCTACCCAGCATTTCATAGGAAATTATGTTGTGTTTTTGGTTTTTTTTTAATACAAAGGGTTGTGATTTTTTTTGTAAAGGGTGATAAATTTAAAAATAGTTTTAAGGTTTGTGACTTTTTGAAAGGTCGTGATAAATTTAAAACTGTGACTTTTATAAGAGATGTGATGTGTTTAAAAGTAGTTTAAGGGGTTGTGACTTTTTGAAGGGGTGTGATATATCAAAAACTCTTTTGTAATGGTTGTGATACATTTAAAGTAGTTTAAAGGGTTGTGACTTTTTGAATAAGTGTTATCCAAACCATTATGTCTTAAGTTACTTTTTGTGTAAGGGTATAGTATTATATGATTTCTAACCGCGTATAAGGGTATAATACATATAATATAATTTCTAACCGAGATGCAAATTTCATCATATCGACTTAATCGCAAGTTACGTGTTAACCCGTAATTTAGTACAAATCGATGAAAGATTTATGTAATTATTCATTATAATTACACTTAAAAACAATAATCAACCAAGAAATGATAGATCTATACGTCAAACTATTCGCAAATTACATGTTTAGGCATCAACATGGTGTATGTTACGACCCATGTAAGTCACACCGGCCCAACCGTGCAATCTCGACCCAGGCGTGTTATCACCATGCCCACTTGTTTTCTTGTCTAACTGAAAAGAAGAATCTGCAATTATTCTATTCATATTATGCAAGCATGCCCACTTGTTTTCTTGTCTCAAATAGAAAAGACACTATTTGTGGAGAACAATACGCATGCATGCATAAGGAAATCCAATATATGTGGAGAGGAATTAATTATGGGATTTCTAAATACATACATGTGTGGTTGTTTGAATATATGTGGAGAGGAATTAATTATGGGATTTCTAAATACATACATGTGTGGTTGTTTGAAAGTAGTTTGTTTTATCATTTTAGTTTAAACGAAACCTTGCATTTTCATATTTGCAAATTCAAGTTGATGTATTTGAATTCCTCATATTTTCATTAATAAATTTCCCGAACAAAAGTTATCTCATATTATCTTCTTGCTCTGTGCTAATTCTTGGGAGATCCGCTTCATCTCGAACAGAACCATATTAGTTTACGACTTCGATTCAGATAAAAAATAAAATAAAAGATTCATGCCGATTCAACGTTGGAAGACATTAAACATTAGGAAATCCCAGTAAAAGAAAAAGGAAAGGAATAATGGAAGAGGAAACGATGTCTTTACGAATCTACGAATCGAACTGGCGTGGAATAGTTAGGAACATGCGTGAATGCCACCACAACAAAATGTATTTTGAGGTTTTCGACAATATATGTAAATAAACGTTGTGGTGAACAGATATATAATTTTTTAAGCAACACGACTTTTAAATGAATGGGTATCACTCAAGTTGGTAATTGTATAGATATATAATTTAACAGACCGTGTTTGGATAACCTCTTGTTTCAAAGCCTTCTCAACTTCTTTTCTTTGTTTATTTTTATGTTTCATTTCTCGTTGTTTTACAAGACGAGGGTCGTGTTTTGGTGAAACAGATCTTGTATGGTAACTGTTACCACGGGGGGCATCAACTTTTGCCTTTCCTTTTGTGAGATATGGACAGTTTCTGACAATGTGCCCTTATCACCACATTCAAAACATGATCTCGCTCAACAAACCTCAGAGTATCATAATTGTAAGAGCTTGATGATGAACTTCGTGATCTTGAGGTACTTGGTCCTACGTCACAACATTTTGTGTTGTGTATGTAGTTGTTTTGACTGTTTCTTTTCAAAATTTGTCTTTGTATAACAAAATCCGTGTTGGATTTGTTTTCAAAAGATTCAATTTTATCAGTCCCTCTGGATTTCACGAAGTTCACCTTCTGAACCTTCTTCTTGTTTTAGCTTTGCTTGCCTTTTCCCTTTCCTTGCGTAGCCTGATTTTGCTTTCATTGATTGTTTTGTGGTTGCAATTTTTTATTCCCGTATTTCTTTCTAACTTCGGTTTTTGGGATAGGAGCACACTGAATTACTACAACTCCTGGGCTCGACTTTCCCAAAAACTTACTAGTAGAATCCTCAAAAACTTTATCAATCAAGGATTGATTGACATTTTTGATTGGGAAATCTTTATTTGAATATATTTTATCAGAACCAATCAACGTGTAAAGCAAGTTCACCCTTTCACAACACTCAGCAGAAGATTCAATTGGTTTGACTGTAGCAGTCACAAACAGTTTTGCAGGTGGATAACAAAGAATGTGATTTTCGAGAGGCATATTTTCCTCTTTTGTTACCGTTTTTGATTGTTCAGGTTTGTCCTCATCCGACTCGTCATCCGAACTATCATAATCCTCATTAATGGGAGGACTTTGATCAGTAACAAATGACGAATTTTCTGTCTTTTCAGATTCCTCTGAGAAAATGTCAGGTTTGAACCCTAATCCTGCTGCAAACTCTTCGGGATTAAGAGGTACAGATGGTTCAAAACGTGGCATTTCTTCCTCGTCAGGCAATTTGGTATAATTGTGTCTCAACGGCTGTGGACACGATTTATAACCAATGCACTTGACATCCCCTTTTAGTGTTTGAACTTCTATGATGCGATCTAGCACGTATCGGGAGTTAGAATAACTCTCCAATTTGAGCTTGATGGCATCATGCTCGTATTTGGCAATGGCTAACTCCTTTTTCGTTTCCTCAATGATATTAATGTAGTTATTAATACTCGTTTGTTTGTTCAAAACTATTTTTGTTAACTGAGACACACTTTTCTTAAGAGTTTCATTACAGATTTGAATTCTTTTTCATTCCGAGTTAAAGCTATATTTGCCTCTTTACATTTAGAAAGGTCAACTACCAACCCTTGATTGTGACTATTAACTATTTCAAGCTTATGTTTTAAATCTTCACAATCATTGCACATACTAGGCGTGTCGATTTGTACCTGACTTGTCGAAGCCGCAACATTTGTCATAAAGGCAGTTTGAACAGATTTCTTGCTTTTCAGCTCCTCAGCTTCTTTCGGCAAACTGCCAACCTCAGCATCAATTCCTTCCTTTACATCCGAATCCGAACCATAATCACCCGCACTTGAGCTTTCCTCATCAGAACTACCGCTATACCCAGAAATATCATCATCTTCAGAAAATTCCTCTCTGTGGACATGTTTGATGTGATTGATGATCTTAGTATAACAGGCAGTTCCTCCACTTCCCAGTTGAACTGACCAATCACATCCTTCATCTGCTTGAACTACTAAGGCTCTGTTTGCGTTTGAAGGCCCAGACTGGTTTGAGTTGCTAGGGTTGTTAACTGCTACAATACCCCTTTCATTGTTGACTTGATTTGTGAAAGGATTTTGATTTCCTTGTTTGCTAGGTCGAGTGCATTCTTGTTTGAAGTGACCTTTCTCACCACAGTTGAAGCATGTAACAACATCTTTATCAAAACCATACTTTGTATCCCATTCACTCTGCAAGCTTGTTTTCCCAGTTCTTCTCATGTAATCCTTTGCTCTTCTCACCGCACTTGTAAACGCCCATTTTATATCCATCAGCTCCATCTCATCCATGTCTATTTGTTGATAGTCTTCATCTGTCAAATTGATGTTTCCAATTTGACCGGCGACTAATCCACAATAAGCACTCACCATTGTGTTTAGAAGTTCTATATGTTCCCGAGCACCTTCCACACTGACTTTGGTGAAGTTTGAGGTATCAAATCTAACGGTGTTGGGGTTTGAATGTTGAGAGTTGTTGTTACCATAAAAGGCTTGTTGAGGGGATGGTTGAGAAGCTTGTTATTGGGTTTGTTGTGGAACAGCTTGTGGGAAAGGAAGATAGGCTTTTGGATCAAATGGTTCGCCATAAGGGTTTGTAAGAGAACCAAGCGATTGAGCATGCTTGGGTGGTGGTAGATAGGCTTTTGGATCAAATGGTTGTCCATAAGGGTTTGTATTTGACATAAACGCGGTTTGAAGCTTCGGTTGCTGATTGGTACTAACAGTGGTGTTAATACTTCCAAAGTACATCTCAGGATTTTGTGGAACTGGAATTCGTTTTGCCTTTCATATTTCTTCTTCATCCTTGTTCTCAAGCTTTTGAACAAATTCATAAATACTGAGCGTATCTAAAGCACCAGTATGCTTTAGCAACTCAATGAATTGACTCCACTTGGGTGGTAAAGCATCAACAAAACGCATAACCATCTCCTGTTGTGATGCATTAACCCTGTATGAGTGCATCTCACTAAGCAAATGATAGTACCGAGTAGCCATGTCGTTTAGTGTTTCATTTTCCATGAACAGAAAACCTTCAAACTCCTTTAAAAGATCATGACGGATCTTTCTTGTTGCTGCATTTCCTTCTCCTCTAGCTTCCAAGACATCCCGCATATTCTTTGTAGTGGTGCAATATACGAATTGATGATAGATATCCTTATGAAGTGCTTGAGTAAGGATAGCAAAGGCTTTCTTCTTAAGATCATAGGCTTTCTTATCACTTTCGTCCATTCTGCCAAAGAAAGTGGATTGGAACCTGCTTCTTCGAGAGCTTCATTGTATGGTGTAGTAAAGCATGTCCATAACTCGGTATTTTGACCTAGAATATACGTATGAAAGCGACTTTTCCATGATGGATAATCGTTCATGTGATTTAACTTTGGTGGACGATTGTTGCTTCCAGTTTCACTCTCACTTATGAGAAGGTTTTGAATACTCAGATTTTGATTAGTAACACATGCCCATTGACTAGCGGTAATCGATTGTTTAGGCATTAACCCCTTGATCCATTGTGAAGGATCTTGGCTTGTGCTCGAGCTATCACTCCAATCCCAAGATTTGTACTCATTTTTGATTGTCGTTGATCAACTTGAAATACAACTATGAACCCACTGTGAACCTTCTGTGACAGAACTGTGAAAGACAAACTTCCACAAAAAATATCGACCCACGAAAGATATTCCACGAGAAATGATAACCACGAAAGATATATAACTTATGGAGGTCCACGAAAAGGAATTGATGAAACCCACTAAGACTACAACTCACGAAGAATGATTGTCAAGGCCCAATCGAAGAACTGAAGTCCACAAAAAGACTGAGCCCAAGCCCAAAGAAAGAAATCCCACAAAAACAAATGTGATGTTTCGTTGAAACACCAAATTAAAAATCACGAAGAAATGTGATGCACAGCCCAAAAATCTGACGCACAGCCCAAATACTAACAAATAATGGACGGATGAAAACACCAAATTAACATCCACGAAGAAATGTGATATTTCATTGACTTTTATTCCTACGAAAAATGTGATGAGGACAATAAGCACATGAAAGACAAGCTGTGTGTTGGGCCAGTTGTATTAGTCCACCTTTTGAGGCCCACAAATAACTTAATTTAAGAAAGTCTACGAAATGTGTATATTCTTGGTGAAGTGAAGTCTCACATCCAGGCCCAATTAACAAAAATTTCAAAACCCATGAAATAGTGTGATGATTTAAGGCCCACGAAAAAATAATAAAAAAACAACCAAAAATATTTCGTTAGTGGGACTTTTCGTAGAATAAGAAAAATAATGTTGGGATTTTTAAAATGATGTTAGACTAAGAACCTATAATATTTCGTAACGGTGGGTGAAGGAATGTTTTTCGTTGACCCTTACCTTTTACGTTGACCCTTATATTTGAAATGGTTTTTCGTGAGACAAGACAAAATACAAAGTTCTTCGCCAAAATGGAATTCTGCAAATTTGGTTTTGGTAAAGTGGTTGGTGAAAAGTTTACCTTTGAAGTGAGAATCTGTTTTCTGAGCTTTTGAAAGAAAGTTGGTGTGTATCCTTATTTAGTTTAAAAAAAACATTCAAAAATATAACTTTTCAGACGGTTCTTGAGGATTATCTTTTAAACTAGGAATATTTCGTCACTTTTCCAGCTGAACACCTCACCGGAAAAATTGGTGAAACAAGATTTTGCAAAATTTTTTTTAAGAAAAACCAGATTTTAACATGCCTCCATGTGTTGTAACAAGGTTTTTATAAATTTTTTTCGCAAACAACAAGTTTTTCAAAGGATTTAACCCATTTTTCTTTCAAAAAACACATAAACTTTTAGAAAAAACCTTCAAGAAATTTTTAAAAAACACAAGATAAAGCTTGGTTTTAACAAGGAAGAGAGCCAAAGCTCTGATACCACTTGTAGGTCCACTCGAAGGATCAAGTTTACCTACTTCCTTGTTGTCGAAACACATCCGCAAGGGCGGAATCCAACCGGGTATGCAACCAAGCAAAAAGCAAAAAGCACAAAACACACGAACAAGATTCAACGTTTCAAGCATAAGTGTATTCAACCAGAACAGTTTGTTTACAAAGATAATACAATAAGTTTCTCTCAAACCTAACTGGTGTGCTCTCTTATCTCTAAACTATTCTGCATATGGTTCTATTTATTGTTGAAAAATCTTTCAATCAAACAGTACATTAATATAAACTTTATTAATTACCGAGTCATCAGCCAAACCAGTTTGTTCCAACTTGAGTAAACTGATTAAAGAAAGGTAGAAGGAGACTGTCCCGTTATCGGACGAATTAAAGAACACAAAATTAAAAGCAACCTGGCGATTAAGAAAGGCGATATTCGAACAGCACGGATGATTCCTGTGCTTAAAGGATTTTACGTGCTCGTATTGCTGTGAGCTGCAGCGTAAACTCCCAGGATTTAATGCAGAACTGATCTGGTATTCCAACAGCAATGGAAACCAGAAAAAACGCAGAAGCTGGAGAAGAAACTGAGATGGCTGGGAAATTGTGTGTTTGAATGGGTAGCCGGAGGCTTTCATTTATAGGCTGTGATCACACCAAATAATGACAAAAACGAGGAGTGGGATAACTATCCAGAACCAAATTCGGTTGCTGGAGATATCCCATACGAATTCGAATTACTAGAGATAATGAGATAACCCTAACTGTTTCGAATTCACCTCTATCTCCTTATCTCATTCGATCCACAGATCTGACACACCTGAACCGGACCCTAGCTAAAGCTCCTCAGCTCCTCGCGATGATGCGTACATGCGAAGTGCAAAGTGCGCCTCAAACGCGCCCATTCGCGCCTCAAACGCGACCATTCGCGAGCTCGTGGCTCGGCTCGGCGCGCGTGTGGGCTTTATCCACTTCTCAACCCATCTAACACTTTGGTGGCCCATAAGGAGTAATCCCTTATAAACCATTCAAACTTCACCCCCCCACCAATGTGGGATGGAGGAAACATACCAACTTGTATGTTTACCTTCAATATTTCTAACAATCCCTATCACACCCCCAAAATACCACATGCGGAAACACCGCGGGACGTGTGACGTACCAGGATCCAAGCCACCAATCACATTGAACTATAGTATATATTTAAATAAAACATTCCATTCATTTCATAATATAAATCCAAGTCATAAGTTAAAACCAAAGTAAACATTCAGCGGAAGCATAATGTAAATTGATACTCAATTGTTTCAAAATAAGTGTTCAAAACCAACGAAACAAGTATCCAAGAGTCTCGACCCATGACCACTCCAGCACTCCCAGATAGCAAGTCCATAATCAAGAATCTAACGACCTCCAAGCATGCAGCCAAGTGTGTCAGACGACGCTGGTGAGTTCAAAGTTTGTTAACACGTTTTAGTTACCAGATATAAGTATAATTCAATGATTTGATGTTGTTATTAACTCGATTACCGCAGATAGCTCTAGATTTATTTGCCCAAACCCCAATGCTCTATCACACATTGGTCAAGTGGTTAAGGTGATTAGTTCACGACCGTCCTCCCCGGTACGTTGTGAGGATGCCAAACCTAACAGCGCTATCAAATAATAACCCCGTTGCCTCCCCGGCAACCAATCGGTATATGTAAGGGGACTTAATGATAGAAATGAGTGTAATAACCAACATCCCAATAACCCGACGTTCCTCCCCGGAACGATTACCAGATGTCCCTCCCCGGGACGAATGCTTGGGAAAAGAGCAGTGAACTCACCTTGGTTTGCTCGGTATGATTAGTTACTTCTTCACAGTTAATCAATCAAGCCTATGGTATTCATGTATACGTAATCAGTTTATGTTCGCATTGTACACGTATCAGTTTATAGTCACAGTATGCATTTAGAACAACAATCACAAAATAACACATAACAGTTATTCAAGCCCATGCAAAACCATACTTCACATATATGATTCATAACACACTTAACAGTTAATTGTGCCATCCATAAAAGCTAATTCAATGTTCCTCAGTTCTTCACTAACATCATTAACAGACAGTGACATAGTTATCCATTATGTTACGTGTTCTAAACTACAGTCTGTTGTGAACTACTCACTGGGCGGCGAAACTTCAAACGACGAAATACCAAAGTATTTCGTCAATATATGGGTGCCGAAACATCCAGTGTTTCATCGACATAATGGGTGGCGAAACATCCAGTGTTTCGTCTAGATGGGTATTTCGTCGAAGGCCCTCCTTCTTCCTGCCCTACTGGTCGTTAAGATTAACCACAACTTTCATCCTTTACAGTTCTGATTCATTCACAACTATACATACTAACAACGAAATGTTCATATAACATCAGAATCATCAAACTGTGCAGTGAATATAACGGAAGACAAAACATCAGATTCATACCATGCGAAAATCTAATCTATCGGGTTAACAATAAAACCTCAAACCCTAAATACGGTCAATCCTTGCTACCACCCAACAACTACTCACACAGACAGATTCATAAGAATTTCTATCATACAAAAACTTAACTTGTCGGTTACGGGTCACATACATTCGTATCCTATGGTTTGTCTTTCATAACCATAACTCATGAATTTCAAATCAAACAATCAGTCACAATCAAATCAATCAATAACGAGACCCATTATGATAACGAATATTCACACAAACAGCACAATGGTAGATCGAGTCGGGTTAACACAACTAACCGAATGTGAGATAGAACAAGCAAGAACTTCGAGAGGATGATGATCGCCGCCGGGTGCAAGGGAGAGGAGAAGACTGTCTAGGGTTTTGCGAATAGTGGTTTTACGTAATGTTATGAGGTAATTATAGTTTATTCGCACATGGGCCTCACCTGGGCCACAAGCCCACGCGACGAATAAGGGTGTCGACAAAGAACCACCTTTCGTCGTGGTGTTGCTGACGAAACACCAATGTTTCGTCAAGTATGGGTGATGTCGATAGTCATATGTTTCGCCGAGTAAGGGTTGTGACGAAAGCCCCATGTTTCACCAGTTATGAGGATGTATGCTAAGTTTATAAACTCAAACAGTACATAAGTTTACTATTTGACCAAACTATAATACAATACACCAAACATATCAAACATGAACAAGTTACAATGAAAACGAATTATAAAACACTTTGCGAAACGAGTAACGTGTCAAGTAAAGACTTTGAAAACTCGGATTGTCACATCATCCCCAACTTGAAAGAAATTTCGTCCTGAAATTTGATAAGTAAACAAAAGCGGCGAAGTGTCGGATCAGGACGACTGTGGATTCTCCTCGGGTACCACATCATCCCCAACTTGAAGGGGAATTTTGTCCCGAAATTCATTAGTTGCATCAGATTTAGATTTGTCAGCTGGGAATAAGTGAGGGTACTTGAGCTTCATCTGATCCTCGCGTTCCCATGTGAACTCCAGTCCACGTCTTGAGTTCCAGCGAACTCTCACAATCGGGATTCGACTATGCTTACAGACCTTGACTTCCCGATCCATAATCTCTATTGGTTCCTCGACAAACTGCAACTTGTCGTCAATCTTAAACTCTTGAAATGGTACCACAAGTGTTTCATCGGACAAACACTTCTATAGTTGAGAGATGTGGAAGACATCATGAACGTTACCCGATTCGTTCCAGAATTTTGAATGGCCCTACATAACGAGGATTAAGCTTGCCGCGTTTTCCAAAACGCACCACACCCTTCCAGGGTGAGACCTTCAAGATAACACGATCACCAACTGAGAACTCCAAAGGTTTTCTACGCTTATCGGCATAGCTTTTCTGACGATCACGCGCTGCCGCCATACGATTCCTGATCTGAAAAATTTTCTCGGAGGTTTTAAGTACAAGTTCCAGGCCAGTAATCTGACTGTCACCCACCTCAGCCCAACAGAGGGGTGAACGACATTTCCGTCCATACAATGCTTCGAATGGAGCTGCCTGAATACTGGTATGGTAGCTATTGTTATAAGAAAACTCTATCAAAGGCAAGCGTTTCTCCCAACCCTTGCCAAAATCAATCACGCACGCCCGCATCATGTCTTCTAGTGTCTGGATGGTTCGTTCACTTTGACCATCCGTCTGTGGGTGATAAGCAGTACTCATGTTGAGGCGTGAGCCAAATGATTTATGCATCGACTGCTAAAAATCTGAAATGAAACGCGGGTCACGATCCGAGATAATAGAAGTCGGCACCCCGTGACTAGAAACCACCTCCTTGAGGTAAACAACAGCTAGCTGTGAGAACCTATCCGTTTCCTTGATTGCAAGAAAATGCGCTGACTTCGTGAGACGATCAACGATCACCCAAATGGTATCGTTCCCGTTTTGAGTTGTTGGCAAACCTGTGATGAAATCCATTACGATTTGTTCCCATTTCCACATGGGTATCTCTGGTTGTTGCAGCAATCCAGATGCTTTCTGATATTCCACCTTGACTTTTGAGCACGTCAAGCATTTACTTACATACGTCGCGATGTGAGCTTTCATCTTCGGCCACCAATACATGACTTTGAGATCCTAATACATCTTATCCGAACCTGGATGAACAGAGTATCGAGACTTGTGTGCTTCGTCCATCACAAGCTCTCTAAGGTTACCAAACAAGGGGATCCATATCCGTTCCATGAAGTAGACAATACCATCAGTCCTCTCTACAAGTCGTTTTTCCATGCCCCTCAAGTACTCTGCTTCAATGTTTTCCTCTTTCAATGCTTCAGTTTGTGCAGAACGGATCTGGTCAGGTAGGTTAGAATAGATAGTGAGCTGCAAGGCGCGAACACGTTTGGGTTTCGATTCCTTCCGACTGAGTGCATCAGCCAAAACGTTAGCCTTACCCGGGTGATACTTGATGGAACAATCGTAGTCATTTAAGAGTTCTACCCAGCGACGCTATCGCATATTCAATTCTTTCTGGTAAAAAATATGCTGAAGGCTCCTGTGGTCGGTATAAATAATACATTTAGTACCGTACAGGTAATGCCTCCAGATTTTGAGCGCAAACACCACGGCTCCTAACTCCAAGTCGTGAGTCGTGTAATTCTTCTCGTGAACCTTCAACTGTCGCGAGGCGTAAGCTATCACCTTCTCGCGTTGCATCAGCACGCAACTGAGACCCTGAATCGAAGCATCACAATATACCATAAAATCTTCTGTACCTTCAGGTAAAGACAAGATCGGTGCACTGTAGAGTTTCTGTTTTAACAACTGGAAAGCATCTTCTTACTTTTTTCCCACGAGTATACAACGCCTTTCTGTGTCAATGAGGTAAGAGGTTGGGCGATCTTCGAAAAGTCCTTAATAAACCTGCGATAGTACCCAGCGAGTCCAAGAAATTGTCGTACCTCTGAAGGAGTCTTTGGTGCCGCCCAATTTCTCATAGCATCAATCTTAGCAGGATCCACGTGTATCCCTGATTTGTTCACAATGTGGCCAAGGAAGTGTACCTCTCGAATCCAGAAGTCACACTTAGAGAATTTCGCGTAAAGCTGATCCTTCCTCAGAAGCTCCAAAATAAAACGCAAGTGCCGCTCGTGATATTCCTTGTTCTTTAAGTAGATCAGAATGTCATCGATAAACACGATACCAAAGTCGTCGAGCTACGGTTTGCATACATGGTTCATGAGATCATGAAGACCGCTGGCGCGCTCGTCAACCTGAACGGCATAACTAAAAACTCATAATGACCATACCGCATTCGAAAAGCCGTTTTAGGAACATCCTCCTCTCGGACTCTCATCTGATGATAGTCCGATCTTAAGTCAATCTTCGAGTAAAAACTGGACCCTTGCAACTGGTCAAATAAGTCATCGATACGTGGTAAAGGATAACGATTCTTAACTGTCACCTTGTTGAGTTCCCGATAATCAATACACATGCGAAAGGACCCGTCTTTCTTCTTCACAAACAGAACTGGGGCTCCCCAAGGTGAAGAACTGGGTCGGATAAAACCCCTATCCAACAGTTCTTGAAGTTGATTAGATAACTCTTGCAACTCTCCAGGTGCATGACGATAAGGAGCACGAGCAATTGGAGCTGCTCCTAGTGCAAGATCGATCTGAAATTCCACTTGACGGTGAGGAGCTAAACCAGGTAGTTCCTCAGGAAATGCATCAGAAAATTCACGAACAACTGACAGGTCTTCAATCTTTCTTTCCTCAGACAGAGTATTAGTAACAAGTGCTAGAATAGTAGGATACCCCTTTCGTGGACACTTCTGCGCTTGCATAGCTGAGATGACACCAACCATCGCCCCACTACGATGCCCTTGAACCGATAATGTCTCTCCACTAGGGAGATGAATACGTACAATCTTCTCCTTACATAAAATCTCAGCTTGATGTTTAGACAACCAATCCATACCAACCACTACATCAAAACTACCGAGGGTAACATGAAGGAGGTCAATATCAAACACTTGACCCACAAGGTCTAGTTTACACCCAAAAAGGACATGCGAAGCTTCAATCGTTTTGCCATCAGCTAATTCTACTACATGCTTAGCTTCTAAAGGTGTTGGGGTTAACCCTAATCGCTGACTGAACTCTTGGGACACATAACTTCAATCGGCACCGGAATCAAATAACACAGAAGCAAAAAGATTGTTCACATAAAACGTACCAGTCATGACATTGCCGTCGTTCCTAGCATCACCAGCACCGATCGTAAATATCCTTCTACGAGCACCATTGCCCCCATTGTTTCCATTGTTGTTGTTCCCAGCATTGTTGTTGTTGTTCTGGCGGTTGTTGTTGTCGTTGACATTCTGATTCAACTGAGGGCAATCCTGCTTGATGTGACCCTCACCCCCACATTGGAAACACCCCTTCCTATAGCCTTGGTTCTGATGGGGATGCTGCCTTTGCTGTTGCCGATGCTGCTGATTCTGCTGCTGCTGCTTTGGGTGCGGGGCTCTACAGTCTTTGGCCTCACGGCCCACCTTTTCGCACCTACGACAACCCCGGACACATGGTCCATAATGATGATAACCACACTTGTTGCACTTTGGCTTCTTACCAATGTAGGAGCCTTGATTCTGATTGCTACCCTGGCCTTGGTTAACTGAGGACGACTTACTGAAACTACGGTTATTGCTGTTGTCAAGCCTCTTTTGCGATTGGCTTGCACTGGTTGCCTTGTCAGCATCGTTCCATTTGCGCTTGTTATTACTAGCAGGTGTGGTAGCTGTAGCAGCAGGGGTAGTAGCAGAAACACGAGGCGGTAGCGATCCACGCTCGACCTCTTGGTCGGTAATCTTGTGTGCTAAACGGATGATCTAAGGTAGATTTTTAAGGTTTGCAGCAGTGACATAACTCTTTACGGCTGGTGCTAGGCCCTTGATATACAACTCAATTCGTCGAGGTGGGGGTCGTGACAAGTTAGGGCACATGATTGCTAGCTCATGAGATCGCTTCGTGTATGCCTCAATCTCAGCCCCTCCATCTTCAAATCGTAGTACTCGTTCTCGAGCTTCTGAATCTCATCATGAGGACAGTATTCCTCCCGCATCAACTCCTTGAAGTCATCACAAGTAGTGGCGTTAGCCATCTCGATACCCAACATCTGCACCTGGGCATTCCACCAAGTTAAGGCACCATCCTCCAAAGTGCCTGTAGCATACTTCACACGGTCCCCCTCGGGACAGTTACGCATAGCGAAGACTGACTCAGCCTTCTCAAACCAACATAGTAACCCCACAGCCCCTTCAGTCCCACTGAACGTCTGTGGCTTACAATCCATGAATGTCTTGAATGTGCAAGCAGGCGGATGGTTTTGATTCTGATGCGCTTGCTGACCTAATGGACGAAAGAAAATACAACACAGGGGTAAGAGTTGTGTATGCGACACAAGCTTAAAGAGTATTTGGCACATTTCGTACCAGCTTGGTAGGCTGCCAAAGCCTCAGCCACACGGGTGTTAATAAGGTTTGTCAACTCAGCCTGAGTCATCGCGATGTGACCGCGTCCATGACCTCGTTCACTCATGATTCTATACAAGCAAAGAGGACAGGTTAAGAGTCGAGATAAGGTAGGAGTCAAAGCTCACGAAGACTTCTACAAACTATTAAGTTTACATCAATCAACAGAGCGGAACCTCTTTCACACTCGTTAAGGCTCATTGGGACTCACATGCACCCCACATTGTTATTATGTGTGCACCCATAATAGCAATGTGATTTTCATGTTTATCTCAGCTCCTCCCAACTTATGCTAAAAGGTTCCTCAAATTCAGGTAGCAAAACAGAATACACCACAAAACACGAGTCACGAAGATCTAACGGTATCTCACACTGTGACTCTACCAATCGCATAACCTAGGCAAGTACGCATGAGTTCAGTTTGTAGTGTTAAGTGTGCAATCACAAGCAACATCATACGATAGTGTATTCTAGATATGTTATGCAATAAGTAAACGAAAGACGAACCTTGCAATCTGGAGCTGAGTGTCATGGTCGATTTCGAAGCTGTTCGGTTATAGTCTGGTTTTATGAAAACGTTTTAAAACCTAGTTCACTATAACCAGTGCCTCTGATACCAAACTATCACACCCCCAAAATACCACATGCGGAAACACCGCGGGACGTGTTACGTACCAGGATCCAAACCACCAATTACATTGAACTATAGTATATATTTAAATAAAACATTCCATTCATTACATAATATAAATCCAAGTCATAAGTTAAAACCAAAGTAAACATTCAGCGGAAGCATAATGTAAATTGATACTCAATTGTTTCAAAATAAGTGTTCAAAACCAACGAAACAAGTATCCAAGAGTCTCGACCCATGACCACTCCAGTACTCCCAGATAGCAAGTCCATAATCAAGAATCTAACGACCTGCAAGCATGCAGACAAGTGTGTCAGACGACGCTGGTGAGTTCAAAGTTTGTTAACACGTTTTAGTTACCAGATATAAGTATAATTCAATGATTTGATGTTGTTATTAACTCGATTACCGCAGATGGCTCTATATTTATTTGCCCAAACCCCAATGCTCTATCACACATTGGTCAAGTGGTTAAGGTGATTAGTTCACGACCGTCCTCCCCGGTACGGTGTGAGGCTGCCAAACCTAATAGCGCTATCAACTAATAACCCCGTTGCTTCCCCGGCAACCAATCGGTATATGTAAGGGGACTTAATGATAGAAATGAGTGTAATAACCAACATCCCAATAACCCGACGTTCCTCCCTGGAATGATTACCAGATGTCCCTCGGGACGCATGCTTGGGAAAAGAGCAGTGAACTCACCTTGGTTTGCTCGGTATGATTAGTTACTTGTTCACAGTTAATCAATCAAGACTATGGTATTCATGTATACTTAATCAGTTTATGTTCACATTGTACACGTATGAGTTTATAGTCACAATATGCATTTAGAACAACAATCACTAAATAACACATAACAGTTATTCAAGCCCATGCAAAACCATACTTCACATATATGATTCATAACACACTTAACAGTTAATTGTGCCATCCATAAAAGCTAATTCAATGTTCCTCAGTTCTTCACTAACATCATTAACAGACAATGACATAGTTATCCATTATGTTACGTGTTCTAAACTACAGTCTGTTGTGAACTACTAACAGGGCGGCAAAACTTCAAAGGACGAAGTACTAAAGTATTTCGTCAATATATGGGTGGCAAAACATCCAGTGTTTCGTCGACTTAATGTGTGGCGAAACATCCAGTGTTCCGTCCACATAATGGGTGGTGAAACATCCAGTGTTTTGTCTAGATGGGTATTTCGTTGAAGGCCCTCCTTCTTCCTGCCCTACTGATCATTAAGATTAACCACAACATTCATCCTTTACAGTTCTGATTCATTCACAACTATACATACTAACAACGAAATGTTCATATAACATCAGAATCATCAAGCTGTGATGTGAATATAACGGAAGACAAAACATCAGATTCATACCATGCGAAAATCTAATCTATCGGGTTAACAATAAAATTTCAAACCCTAAATACGGTCAATCCTTGCTACCACCCAACAACTACTCGCACAGAGAGATTCATAAGAATTTCTATCATACGAAAACTTAACTTGTCGGTTATGGGTCACATACATTCGTATCCTATGGTTTGTCTTTTATAACCATAACTCATGAGTTTCAAATCAAACAATCAGTCACAATCAAGTCAATCAATAATGAGACCAATTATGATAACGAATATTCACACAAACAGCACAATGGTAGATCGAGTCGGGTTAACACAACTAACTAAATGTGAGATAGAACAAGCAAGAACTTCGAGAGGATGATGATTGCCGCCGGGTGCAAGGGAGAGGAGAAGAGTGTCTAGGGTTTCGCGAATAGTGGTTTTATGAAATGTTATGAGGTAATTATAGTTTATTCACACATGGGCCTCACCTGGGCCACTAGCCCACGCGAAGAATAAGGGTCTCGACGAAGAACCACCTTTCGTCGTGGTGTTGGTGACGAAACACCAATGTTTCGTCAAGTATGGGTGATGTCAAAAGTCATATGTTTCGCCGAGTAAGGTTTGTGACGAAAGCCCCATGTTTTGCCAATTATGAGGATGTACGCTAAGTTTATAAACTCAAACAGTTCATAAGTTTATTATTTTACCAAACTATAATACAATACACCAAACATATCAAACATGAACAAGTTACAATGCAAACGAATTATAAAAAACTTTGCGAAACGAGTAACGTGTCGAGTAAAGACTTTGAAAACTCGGATTGTCACATTCCCCCACCAAGTTGGAATGTTTCCTTTCACTTATACTGATGATATCACTAGGTGTCACGAAGATTAAACCCAGTTTTTGTTGATAAACAAGAAGAGACAGATTTGATGGTGTCCTATGGAATTAAACCATTAACCTGATAGCCCCCTTCGGTTTACCCCCACACATCACCAGTTGACTTTGCGTTCTCACTGAGCGCGAATATGGCCGTGCGCTATAAATCCTTTTCATGACCCTTTAGAAGATAAACATCTAATCTTCCCTTGAGGCGACACCACCCCTAGATCATATAGGCGAAGTTTTACATCATCCACGTTGCTTGGATGCCTCCAAAACTTTGTTAAGAGCATTAGCTCACCCTTATTCTCGGCAACGACGTATTATCATACCTCACATGGATCTATCAAAATTTGATAGTACCTTCTATCGTTAAGTGACTTCGTTTATACCCATTAAACTTGAGAAATAGGAGCACTAAGTTCAAGTTGGGTTTCCATCACTAACGATTCTATTGTGGTTTTACACCCATGTCTCTCGCGGTATTCACAACCAAATCTCTCGCCAGAGGTTTAGTAAACGGATCTGCCAAGTTCCTACTCATCTTGACATAGACAACCTTGATGGTGCCACTTTCAAGCAGTTGTCTCACATAATTGTGCCGAAGACCTATGAGCCTTGACCTCCCATTATACACTGCGTTGTATACTTTAGATAGTGTGGCCTCACTATCACAATACATGGGAATGGACGACACTGGAACATCCCACAGACGGATGTCAGTAAGTATATCTCTAATCCACTCCGCTTCCTTACCAGCCGCAGCTAGTGCTATGAACTCAGCTTCCATAGTTGAGTGGGCAATACACGTCTGTTTCTTGCTCGCCTAAGAAATTGCTCCTCCTGCTAGAGTGTAAATCCACCCACTTGTAGATTTTGAATCACCGGTGTGATCAATCCAACTTGCATCAGAATAACCTTCTAGTATTCTGGAAGAAGACGTGTATGTCAGTTCTAAGTTACTGGTCCTTTTCAGGTATCCAAGTACTCTACCCACCGCCTTCCAGTGTTCTGTCCCTGGATTGACAGTATACTGACTCAGATTGCTTACAGCAAAAGCAACGTCAGGACGAGTGCAATGCGTTGCATACATCATACTTCCAATAGCACTCGCATACTCCAGTTGAGCCACTGCTCTTCCAGAGTTCACTTTAAGTTTCAAACTTGGATCAAATGGGGTATTAAACTCTTTAATATTTAAGTGTTGAAACTTAGTCAGAATTTTCTCTATGTAATGAGATTGACGTAGAGAAATCTGACTTCCAGTTCTTTTCACCTTGATCCCAAGAATGGTATCAACTTCTCCTAGATCTTTCATCTTAAAGTTCGAGGACAAATATTTCTTAGTTTCAGAGATACCTTCAAGGTGAGTGCCAATGATCAACATATCATCAACATAGAGACAAATCACGACTGTATAACCGGGTTCGCATTTAGTATAAATACATCTGTCAGCACTATTGTGTCGAAACCCAAAAGCATTCACAGTGGTATCAAATCTTTCATGCCACTGTTTAGGAGCTTGCTTCAAACTATACACATGATTTAATAAGTCTACCCACTTTGTTCTCTTGTCCGGGCATCACAAATCCTTCTGGTTTCTCCAAATAAGTCTCCTCATTTAGATACCCATTTTGAAATGCAGTCTTTACATCCATTTGATGGATGTACAGCCCTTTCAAAGCAGACACCGCTATTAGAGTTCTAATAGAAATAATTCTAGCCACAGGTGCATAGGTATCAAAATAGTCGATCCCTTATCTCTGCCTATACGCTTTTGCAACTAATCTCGCTTTATAGGCAGAGATGGATCCATCTGGATGATACTTCCTTTTGAAAATCGATTTGGATCCAATAGGTTTCTTTCCCTTGGGTAGATCAGCTAACTCCCAAGTTCCATTTCCCATAATGGAATCCATTTCATCATTGACTGCCTCCTTCCACAAAGGAGCATCTCTAGATGACATTGCTTCGCTGAAAGTTTTAGGATCATCATCCAAATTTACAACGAAAATGACCTCTCTCGTCACTTTCTTTTGAGTTCCTTCAACCAGGTAAGAAAAGAAATCATCTCCATAACTTTTCTCTTTTCTAACTCTAGTACTTTTTTCTTGGTTCTTCAACTATCGGTGAAGGTTGGACTCTTTTTTCAAAAGTACTAGAAGCTGTGGTGTAATTTAAGTTTTCATCATCTCTAGAAAACTTGTTCTCAAAGAATTCCACATCTCTGGATTCTACAACTATACCTGATTTGTCATCCAACAATCGGTAAGACTTACTATGCGAAGCATATCCAATGAATACACTCTTGAAAGCTCGATCACCCAGTTTGAGTGTCTTTGGATCAGGTACGCGATAGTAGGAAAGACAACCCCAAACCCTCAAATGCTCTAGGTTTGGTTTTCTTCCGTTCCACAACTCATATGGGCTCGTAGGTATCACACGACTAGTAATCCTATTGTGAACATAACATGCCGTCAACAAAGCTTCCCCCCACATATTACGAGGTAGACCCGATTGATTTAACATACAGTTAACCATCTCTACCAAGGTTCGGTTCTTTATCTCAGCCAAACCATTTTGTTGGCGAGTATACGGTGCAGTTCTCTCATGTATGATGCCTTCCTCTTCGCAGAATGCATCAAACTTTCGGTTAAAGTATTCTCCGCCTCTGTCCGAGCGAAGAATTTTAATGCGTTTCTCTCGTTTTTTTTCAACCTCAGCCTTATATATTTTAAATGCTTCAAAAGCTTCGTATTTTGAATGCAACAAATAAACATATAAGTATCGGCTTGAGTCATCACAGAAAGTGATAAAATATCTCTTACCCCCATGAGTAAGAACTCCATTCAGTTCACAAATATCTGAATGAATTAGTTCTAGTAGTGATGTATTGCGTTTATGGACACTTGGAAAAGGTTTCTTTGTGCATTTTGATTTCACACAAGTTTCGCATTTTTCAAAGTCTTTATCTTTTAATTTTAATAAACCTTTAGGTTGCATTTTTTCAATGTTTTTAATATTTGTATGAGCTAAACGTTTTTGCCATAAAGAAATTGAACAAACAATATAATCAGAAGACATAATTTCATTCAATTCAAAACCAATTGCATTACATTCACCAAAACTAGTACTATCACTACCACTATCACTATCACTTTCATTCCCAAACCCATCAATCACAGAAACGCCCCCTTCATCCGAGTCTACTTCTTCATCAATCCCATCTTCAGCTAAGTCAAGACGATACATTCCACCTGTGTTCTTTGCTTGACCCACATAGATGTCATTTAGAGAAAACTTCACAAGGAGATTCTTAAGAACCAGCTTGTAACCATTCCGATCGAACTTATCAGCAGAAACAAGACCCTTGGTGATACCAGGAACATGCAACACGTCCTGAAGGGTAACCACTTGACCATCTTTAAAGTTTAGTCGCGCTGTGCCTTTACCACGAACTTCTACACGATGTCCATCAGCACATACCACCACTGTTCCTTGAGGAACAGGACCATAAGTAAGAAATGAGCCACGATTCCCACAAACACGAATAGTGGCTCCATAATCCAAAAACCATCCTCTACATGCCACAGTACGTGTATATTGAGAAAGCATGTTAACCTCTCCAAGACCCACATTGGCCACTAGATTGGTGACTTTCTCAACATCAATAGCACTTGTAGAACCAACCGTAGATCCAGATTTCCTTTGAGAGCACTCTCGTGCATAATGCCCGATTTCTCCACAAACAAGACATTTACCAGACCTCTTTGGTTGATGGTTGTTAGTGTGTTATGACTTCTTGAATTCCTTTTTCTTTGGTGATGTAAACTTCTTATTCTTTGATGCCCCTGTTCCCTTTTGACCAGATCCTCCAGCAACATGATTCACACTCGATTCAACTTTACTTCTTTTGTCCCTGTTGCGCGTTTCCTCCTCAATTCGGAGGTGCTTCAACAGTTCGTCCAAAGAGTAGTCCTCAGACTTGTGCATCATTCTCTTTGAGAAATCTTTCCAATTTGGAGGAGGTTTTGCAATAATGACCCCTACTTGAAATATTTCTAGCAGCGGAATAGAAAGTGCGGTCAATTTCTTAACAAGACTTGGAGTTCGTGCACTAGCTGGATTGACTTGTCATCGACCATTTGAAAGTCTAAGTACTTGGAAATAAGGTATTTGTTAGTACCTTCTTCATGAGCCTTGTACTTATCTTCCAAAGCTTTCCACAATTCTCTAGCACTTTTTACCGCCGCGTACAAGTCATAGAGACGATCCGAAAGAGAATTTTTGATGTGGCAAAGGTAAAGATCTTCAGCTTCCTTACGGACAAGTCTTTGCTTTGCCAAATCTTGATTCGGGACCTCTCCTGCCTCAAGAGGAGGGTCTTCAGGGATTTCAGGCAAGTCTGGATTAAGGATATATTAGAGTTTCAGCACAACTAGCATGAACTTAACCTTGTCCGTCCAACGGGTATAGTTCAGACCATCGAATCTGTCAAACTTGACAAACTCTTGATTCATGAATCTCAGATTGGCTGTTGGTAGTTCAGAGTCCATTAGTACTGTTGACTAAACATAAGTAAAATCCTTTAAGAATGTTGAAAAATATTTCAATCAAATAGTAAATTAATATAAACTTTATTAATTCCCGAGTTATTAGCCAAACCAGTTTGTTCCAACTTGAGCAAACTGATTAAAGAAAGGTAGAAGGAGACTGTCCCGTTATCGGAAGAATTAAAACACACAAAATTAAAACCAACCTGGCGATTAAGAAAGGAGATCTTCGAACTGCACGGATGATTCCTTTCCTTAAAGGATTTTACGCGCTCGTATTGCTGTGAGCTGCAGCGTAAACTCCCAGGATTTAATGCAGAACTGATCCGGTATTCCAACAGCAATGGAAACCAGAAAAAACGCAGAAGATGGAGAAGAAACTGAGAAGGCTGCGAAATTGTGTGTTTGAATGGGTAGCAAGAGGCTTTTATTTATAGGTTGTGATCACACCAAAGAATGAGAAAAATGGGGAGTGGGATAACCATCCAGAACCAAATTCCGTTGCTGGAGATATCCCATACGAATTCGAATTACTAGAGATAATGAGATAACCTCCACTGTTTCGAATTCACCTCTATCTCCTTATCTCATTCGATCCATAGATCTGACACACCTGAACTGGACCCTAGCTAAAGCTCCTCAGCTCCTTGCGATGACGCGTACGTACGAAGTGCAAAGTGCGCCTCAAACGCGCCCATTTGCGCCTCAAACGCGACCATTCGAGAGCTCGCGGCTCGGCTCGGCTCAGCGCGCGTGTGGGCTTTATCCACTTCTCAACCCATCTAACACTTTGGTGGCCTATAAGGAGTAATCCCTTATAAACCATTTAAACTTCACTCCCCCCACTAATGTGGGATGGAGGAAACATACCAACTTGTATGTTTACCTTCAATATTTCCAACAATCCCCCACCAAGTTGGAATGTTTCCTTTCACTTAGACTGATGATGTCACTAGGTGTCACGAAGATTAAACCCAATTTATGTTGATAAACAAGAAGAGACATATTTGATGGTGTCCTATGGAATTAAACCATTAACCTGATAGCCCCCTTCGGTTTACCCCCACACATCACCAGCTGACTTTGCGTTCTCACTGAGCGCGAATATGGCCGTGCGCTATAAATCCTTTTCATGACCCCTTAGAAGATTAACCACTAATCTTCACTTGAGGCGGCACCACCCCTAGATCATATAGGCAAAGTTTTACATCATCCACATTGCTTGGATGCCTCCAAAAGTTTGTTAAGAGGATTAGCTCACCCTTATTCTCGGCAACGACGTACTATCATACCTCACATGGATCTATTAAAATTTGATAGTACCTTCTATCATTAAGTGACTTCGTTTTTACCCATTAAACTTGAGAAATAGGAGCACTAAGTTCAAGTTAGTTTTCCATCACTAAAGATTCTATTGTGGTTTTAGACCCATGTCTCTCGCCGTATTTAAAACCAAATCTCTCGTCAGAGGTTTAGTAAACGGATCTGCCAAGTTCCTACTCGTCTTGACATAGACAACCTTGATGGTACCACTTTCAAGCAGTTGTCTCACATAATTATGCCGAAGACCTATGTGTCTTGACCTCCCATTATACACTGCGTTGTATACTTAAGATAGTGTGGCCTCACTATCACAATACATGGGAATGGACGGCATTGGAACATCCCACAGACGGATGTCAGTAAGTAGATCTCTAATCCACTCCGCTTCCTTACCAGCCACAGCTAGTGCTACAAACTCAGCTTCCATAGTTGAGTGGGCAATACACGTCTGTTTCTTGCTCGCCCAAGAAATTGCTCTTCCTGCTAGAGTGTAAATCCACCCACTTGTAGATTTTGAATCACTGGTGTGATCAATCCAGCTTGCATCAATATAACCTTCGAGTATTCTGGAAGAAGACGTGTATGTCAGTTCTAAGTTACTGGTCCTTTTCTGGTATCCAAGTACTCTACCCACTGCCTTCCAGTGTTCTGTCCCTGGATTGAAAGTATACTGACTCAGTTTGCTTACAGCAAAAGCAACGTCAGGATGAGTGCAATGCGTTGCATACATCATACTTCCAATAGCACTCGCATACTCCAGTTGAGCCACTGCTCTTCCAGAGTTCACTTTAAGTTTCAAACTTGGATCAAATGGGGTATTAAACTCTTTAATATTTAAGTGTTGAAACTTAGTCAGAATTTTCTCTATTTAATGAGATTGACGTAGAGAAATCTGACTTCCAGTTCTTTTCACCTTGATCCCAAGAATGGTATCAACTTCTCCTAGATCTTTCATCTTAAATTTCGAGGACAAATATTTCTTAGTTTCAGAAATACCTTCAAGGTGAGTGCCAATGATCAACATATCATCAACATAAAGACAAATCACGATTGTATAACTGGGTTCGCATTTCATATAAATACATCTGTCAGCACTATTGTGTCGAAACCCAAAAGCAGTAACAATGGTATCAAATATCTCATGCCACTGTTTTGGAGCTTGCTTCAAACTATACACATGATTTAATAAGTCTACACACTTTGTTCTCTTGTCCGGGCATCACAAATCCTTCTGGTTGCTCCAAATAAATCTCCTCATTTAGATACCCATTTAGAAATGCAGTCTTTACATCCATTTGATGGATGTACAACCCTTTCAAAGCAGACACCACTATTAGAGTTCTAATAGAACTAATTATAGCCACAGGTGCATAGGTATCAAAATAGTCGATCCTTTCTCTCTGCCTATACCCTTTAGCAACTAATCACGCTTTATAGGCAGAGATGGATCCATCTGGATGATACTTCCTTTTGAAAATCCATTTGAATCCAATAGGTTTCTTTCCCTTGGGTAGATCAGCTAACTCCTAAGTTCCATTTCCCATAATGGAATCCATTTCATCATTGACTGCCTCCTTCCACAAAGGAGCATCTCTAGATGACATTGCTTCGCTGAAAGTTTTAGGATCATCATCCAAATTTACAGCGAAAATGACCTCTCTCATCACTTTCTTTTGAGTTCCTTCAACCAGGTAAGAAAAGAAATCATCTCCATAACTTTTCTCTTTTCTAACTCTAGTACTTTTTCTCGGTTCTTCAACTATCGGTGAAGGTTGGACTCTTTTTTTAGAAGTACTAGAAGCTGTGGTGTAATTTGAGTTTTCATCATCTCTAGAAAACTTGTTCTCAAAGAATTCCACATCTCTGGATTCTAGAACTATACCTGATTCGTCATCCAACAATCGGTAAGACTTACTATGCAAAGCATATCCAATGAATACACTCTTGAAAGCTCGTTCTCTCAGTTTGAGTGTCTTTGGATCAGGTACGTGATAGTAAGCAAGACAACCCCAAACCCTCAAATGATCTAGGTTTGGTTTTCTTCCTTTCCACAACTCATATGGGCTCGTAGGTATCACACGACTAGTGATCCTATTGTGAACATAACATGCGGTCAACAAAGCTTCCCCCACATATTACGAGGTAGACCCGATTGATTTAACATACAGTTAACCATCTCTACCAAGGTTCGGTTCTTTATCTCAGCCAAACCATTTTGTTGGCGAGTATACGGTGCAGTTCTTTCATGTATGATGCCTTCCTCTTCGCAGAATGCATCAAACTTTCGGTTAAATTATTCTCCGCCTCTGTCCGAGCGAAGAATTTTAATGCGTTTCTCTCGTTTTTTTTCAACCTCAACCTTATATATTTTAAATGCTTCAAAAGCTTCGTATTTTGAATGCAACAAATAAACATATAAGTATCGGTTCGAGTCATCGCAGAAAGTGATAAAGTATCTCTTACCCCCACGAGTAAGAACTCCATTCAGTTCACAAATATCTGAATGAATAAGTTCTAGTAGTGACATATTGCGTTTATGGACACTTGGAAAAGGTTTCTTTGTGAATTTTGATTTCACACAAGTTTTGCATTTTTCAAAGTCTTTATCCTTTAATAAACCTTTAGTTTGCATTTTTTCAATGTTTTTAATATTTGTATGAGCTAAACGTTTATGCCATAAAGAAATTGAACAAGCAATATAATCAGAAGACATAATTTCATTCAATTCAAAACCAATTGCATTACATTCACCAAAACTAGTACTATCACTACCACTATCACTATCACTTTCATTCCCAAACCCATCAATCACATAAACGCCCCCTTCATCCGAGTCTACTTCTTCATCAATCCCATCTTCAGCTAAGTTAAGACGATACATTCCACCCGTGTTCTTTGCTTGACCCACATAGATGTCATTTAGAGAAAATTTCACACGGAGATTCTTAAGAACCAGCTTGTAACCATTCCGATCGAACTTATCAGCAGAAACAAGACCCTTGGTGATACCAGGAACATGCAACACGTCCTGAAGGGTAACCACTTGACCATCTTTAAAGTTTAGTCGCACTGTGCCTTTACCACGAACTTTTACATGATGTCCATCAGCACATACCACCACTGTTCCTTGAGGAACATGACCATAAGTAAGAAACGAGCCAAGATTCCCACAAACATGAACAGTGGCTCAAGAATCCAAAAACCATCCTCTACATGCCACAATACGTGTATATTGAGAAAGCATGTTAACCTCTCCAAGACCCACATTGGCCACTAGATTGGTGACTTTCTCAACATCAATAACACTTGTAGAACCAACCGTAGATCCAGATTTCCTTTGAGAGCACTCTCGTGCATAATGCCCGATTTCTCCACAAACATGACATTTACCAGACCTCTTTGGTTGATGGTTGTTAGTGTGTTGTGACTTCTTGAATTCCTTTTTCTTTGGTGCTGTAAACTACTTATTCTTTGATGCCCTTTTTCCCTTTTGACCAGATCCTCCAGCAACATGATTCACACTCGATCCGACTTTACTTCTTTTGTCCCTTTTGCGCGTTTCCTCCTCAATTCGGAGGTGCTTCAACAGTTCGTCCAAAGAGTAGTCCTCAGACTTGTGCATCACTCTCTTTGAGAAATCTTTCCAATTAGGAGGAAGTTTTGCAATAATGACCACTACTTGAGATATTTCTAGCAGCGGAATAGAAAGTGCGGTCAATTTGTTAACAAGAACTTGGAGTTTGTGCACTTGCTCCAGGATTGACTTGTCATCGACCATTTGAAAGTCTAAGTACTTGGAAATAAGGTATTTGTTAGTACCTTCTTCATGAGGCTTGTATTTATCTCCCAAAGCTTTCCACAATTCTCTAGCACTTTTTACCAGCGCGTACAAGTCATAGAGACGATCCGAAAGAGAATTTTTGATGTGGCCAAGGCAAAGATCTTCAGCTTCCTTACGGACAAGTCTTTGTTTTGCCAAATCTTGATTCGGGACCTCTCCTGCCTCAAGAGGAGGGTCTTTAGGGATTTTAGGCAAGTCTGGATCAAGGATATAGTAGAGTTTCAGCACAACTTGCATGAACTTAACCTTGTCTGCCTAACGGGTATAGTTCTGACCATCGAATATGTCCAACTTGACAAACTCTTGATTCATGAATCTCAGATTGGCTGTTGGTAGTTCAGAGTCCATTAGTACTGTTGATTAAACACAAATAAAATCCTTTAAGAATGTTGAAAAATATTTCAATCAAACAGTAAATTAATATAAACTTTATTAATTACCGAGTTATCAGCCAAACCAGTTTGTTTCAACTTGAGCAAACTGATTAAAGAAAGGTAGAAGGAGACTGTCCCGTTATCGGACGAATTAAAGAACACAAAATTAAAACCAACCTGGCGATTAAGAAAGGTGATCTTCGAACTGCACGGATGATTCCTGTCCTTAAAGGATTTTACGCGCTCGTATTGCTGTGAGCTGCAGCGTAAACTCCCAGGATATAATGCGAAACTGATCCGGTATTCCAACAGCAATGGAAACCAGAAAAAACGCAGAAGCTGGAGAAGAAACTGAGAAGGCTGCGAAATTGTGTGTTTGAATGGGTAGCAGGAGGCTTTTATTTATAGGCTGTGATCACACCAAAGAATGAGAAAAACGGGGAGTGGGATAACCATCCAGAACCAAATTCGGTTGCTGGAGATATCCCATACGAATTCGAATTACTAGAGATAATGAGATAACCACCACTGTTTCGAATTCACCTCTATCTCCTTATCTCATTCGATCCACAGATCTGACACACCTGAATCGGACCCTAACGTGCGAAGTGCAAAGTGTGCCTCAAACGCGACCATTCGCGCCTCAAACGCGACCATTCGCGCCTCGGTTCAGCTTGGCGCGCGTGTGGACTTTATCCACTTCTCAACCCATCTAACACTTTGGTGACTCATAAGGAGTAATCCCTTATAAACCACTCAAACTTCACTCCCCCCACCAATGTGGGATGGAGGAAACATACCAACTTGTATGTTTACCTTCAATATTTCCAACATTTATATCCAAACATTAAAACAACATATGAAAAAGTCACTGGGCCCAAGAAAGACTCCAAGACCACGAAGAATGGCAGTCTACGAAAGACATGGTCTTTCGTCCAAACCAACGAAGAATATGAGATATTTGATATTTGTCATATGGGTTCTTCTTGATATTGCATGGATGGACAAACAAAGTCCCATGCATTTACAACAAAATCCCATGAATTCATAACAAACTTCAAATTATATTCAGAGTGACATCATCATGATGATGTCATGGTGATGTCAGCTCGCGGCTCTTCGTGCTTCGCGTGTCGAACTCTGGGGCGCACGGCGGAGGAATGTTGCGATGTCGGTCTTGAGCCGAACCGAACCGAGCCACATCCACACAAAACTGTATCAACACCATGAACACGAGATTAAGGGGTTTTATAGAGAGAGAAATGTTTATCATTTCTTATCTTCGTTTTTCTTTATTTGCTTGTGTTTTCACTCGGAGTCAAAAGTTTAATAAGTATGATGTTTTATTAATTTGCATAATATCACAAAGGAGTCAAAAGTTTAATAAGTATGATGTTTTATTAATTTGCATAATATCACAAATACTATAGTTACACATGGAATCATCAAAATTCACAAAGGTTACAAGAGACGAGCATAAAAACATATCACCAACAACAATCAGTTGCTTATTCACTATTTTACGACATTAATACGTGTATTAGAGTATAATATTTGATTCAGATTTCGCTTTTCTTCACCCCGGGGCATATTGATCAATTTGCACAAGTTGTCCAATTTGACGGAAACCGATTAGAACCCAAGGCTGGTAAATTGCGAACGTTGATGTCCATTGGGAGCATACGGTACTCAATGTCAAGATCTTTGAAAATCTTGATAAGCTCCTCGACTAGAAGAGCTCTTCGTTTCCATCTTTCACCCATATCCTGAAAATTCATTCGGTGTGAAAGCCATATTGATATTTTGAGCCGATTCAAATCCTCGACATCTCTTAAGACGATCATCGGCCCAGGTTGCCAATGCTCACTCTTGTCCTCGACATAGCTGCGAACACACACACCAGTCCAAGCTTATGTCATTGGTGATTAGTTTTAAGTCCGCCCGTAGTGGGGCGTTTTTTTTTTTTAAATTGAAAAAAAACGCCTAAAAACGCCCCTCCCACCATTACATGGGGCGTTTTTTTTAAAAAAATTTCAAAAATTAGTTTCCAGCGCTTTAATTATAACGCTATGTTGATTTTTGCTTAGCCAATCCCATCTCTTTGCATGTCTGACAATCACCCACCATTGCATGTGCACAAGTTTGACCAGCCAATCCCATCTCTTTGTTTTTTCTTTTTTTTTTTCTTTTTGTTTAATAATTGGAAGGGGCGTTATTGGAATAATGCCCCACTACGCCACTTTTGCTATAATGTCCAACGCTGACTATGATGCCACATGTCGGATAATGCCCCATGGTGGGGGCATTATTTTTCTCTACCACTACGGGTGGTCTAATAAAAAAAAAATATCGATGAAAATAATTGTGGTGTCTTTTTCTAGTTTGTTTGTTGCTGTAATAATCGGAAAATGTATGTATAACTAGTGGATGCCCCGCCCGCGTTGCGGGGCGATGGTCGAATAATGAGCGAGTCAACCAATTAAAACAAAACATTTTTATAGTTTTGAAAAAAAAAACTAAAACAATGGTAATATTGTAATTTTTAACTGAGGGAAAGTTGTATTTTTTGATTGTGGTAAAATCGTAATTTGCCAAAAGCTAAAGTGATGGCGATACTGTAAATTTGAACCAGTGGCAAAATTGTAAATTTTCACAGGGGCAAATTCATAAATTTTAACTTAGGGAAACAACGTAATATAAATTTGAACTAAGGGCACAATTATAATTTTAAGCTGGAGGCAAAACTACAATTTTATTTTGAACCAAGGGGAAAATCGTAATTTTGAGTTGGGGGCAAAAGCATAATTTTATTTTAAACCGGGGAAAAAACGTAATTTTGAACCGATGGCGAAATCATAATTTTTTAAACGGGGACAGAGGGAAAAATCGTAATTTTTAGCTGGGGGCAAAAACAGAATTTTATTTTGAACTGGGGGGCGAAAAGGTAATTCTGAGCTGGTGGCAAAAGTACAATTTTATTTTGAATCGAGGGAAAAATCATAATTTTAAGCTGGTGACAAAAGCGTAATTTTATTTTGAGTTGTCAGCAAAAACGTAATTTTAAAATGGATATAAAATAATAAACTGGTTGGTCCAATGGGGGAGTGTCAGACAAAATCGTAATTTTGAATTGAGGGCAAAATCGTAATTTTGAGATGGGGATAAAAGCGTAATTTTATTTTGAGCTGATGGCAAAACGATAATTTTAAACAGAAGAAAAAACATAATTTTAAAATGGATATAAAATTATAAACTGGTTGGTACAATGGGGGAGTGCCAGACAGCTGCCTGACACTATTCCCCTCAACTTGTAAATGTATATGTAGTATAAGCTGCCTGACACTATTCCCCTCAACTTGTAAATGTATATGTAGTATAATATAATGATTATTTAGTAAATAAAATACCGAACAAATAGGGACAAGCTGTAAAAAAGTAGTAAAAGTTTTACAAATTAAATGAAAATAAAGGTAGAAAAAAATTACTTTACCTCCATATTATTATTGCATGCCCGAAAAATATATAGGAACACGATTTTCCTTTAATTTTAACAATTTTGATTTATTCCATTTTGATTGTCAAACGCGTTAATATTATAAATTTATGGGTATATTTAGAGAGTTAGTTTAAAAACTAGATGGTCAGTTTTGAATTTTCAATATTCATCAAAATTATAATTTCTTTATGAAAAAGGTATTTTGTTAGTAAAAAAAGGTTGATGTAATAGTTTTGTTCATTAGAAATCTATCAATTTTTTTTCACCACCGACTCTCTTTTGTCAATTATGTCTCTGGTAAAATTCATGTACAAACAAAACGTATGAAAAAATATGAAAAGAAAAAAAAACGTGGTAGCATTTTCGTAATTATTTTACCCGTAATTACCCTACAGGATCAAAATTACCTTACAAGATCATTTGTAAAGTAATTATGATACCCTAAAAGATCAAAATTACCCTCTACAAGATCATTTGTAGGGTAATTTTAATAATTACTCTACGAGTAAATAATTACGACAATGTCACCGCGTTTTTTTATCTTTGTGTCATCTCACGAATCATATGCTTACCTTGTTATCATGTCCTTCATTTTAGCAACCTTTTCGGTAGGGGTTGATACATGGATGCAGAAATCAATGGCATCACCCATATCAGGACTACGATGGTAATTAGCAATGGGCATGGTAGACAAAACATTGTTTGGATATGCTATTTTCTGATTATCATATCTTAGGAAGATCGTTGTTAATATGTGCATCTCCTCAACTATCATCTGCATTAGTAAAAACTACAATCATTAATAACTATAACTGAAAAAACAAAAGGCCAATGTGATTTCTCGATTTTTTTTTTAAATCTGACCTGAACGCCATTGATCTCGCATCGATCACCAACATCAAAAGGATGCACAATGAACAAGAAAATAATGGCCTCAAATGTTGTTTTACATGCGTTTCCAAACATAAAAGCTGCCAAAAGTAGTTGTGAGCATATGAAGAAGAAGAAATGGGTGGTTGCAACTTTAAGGATAAGAAGCCAAATCACGATTATTATGATTCCTACGAAAACGGTTAACATTTGATGAAGATTGTCGACGGCTGTTTTTGTGTCGTTGAGTGAAAGTGCAAGTGCTCTACGCTCTCGAAATGCATTAACCTGGAAAACTAACCAAGTTTTTATACATACAAATTGTAATAATTAATGGTTTGTAAGACAAAAACGTACCACCCAGTTTTTGAGAGCTCGTTTGCTAATTCCTTTAGTCACATTCCCTCCATCAAAGAGTCGAAATGTCCTTAAAGCTTCGTCATTGCCCAAAAAACGCATCAAATCCTCGATATAAATATGTCTGTTAAAATAAATAAATGAATAAAAGTACAAATACATAAATGAATCTCTTATATCTATTATAGAGTAATATATGAATTAGGGTTAGTTAAGTGTTGGTCCGTAAACACATTTGCCTAAATAACTTGTTCATGAATTGGCTTGTTTCTTAGTTCTTTTAGAAAAAAAATGTGTTTTGTGTCATCAATTAAGTATTATGCCAATATATTAAAAGACCTTTCCCCGAGTTAAGAGGGGTTTTCTGAAAGTCTTCCTCAAGGGCCACTTGGTTCTCAAAAGACTGTTACCCCCGCCAGAGTAGAAGTAGGCAAACAAATGTTTCTGGGGGAACTACGGGAGACGGAGACAGGTGGTTAGGCGATATTCTAACTTCTGGCTCATCGCAATTCCATTTCTATAAGTGCAAGTCCAGTTTTATCTTTTTATGAAAGTGAAAGTCAGGTTAGCCATGATTTTTTTTGGGTTATGTTGTGTTTTGGTTCTGGTTGTGTTCATGCTTGTGTCAAATTTCCTGATTTATGTTAGGTTCAACCCATCGACCCATGAAGGTGCAAACACAACCCATTTAACACCCTTAGATTTACGAGTACTTACTTGGAACCGTGTTTTGCAACGTTGCAAAATATCTTCTTGGCTGCGATTTTAGCCTGTGTTTCGCTTGTTATCTGCGTGGAACCTTCATCTTCATCGCCATCGTCGGCAAAATCTTCCAATTGTTCATCCAAAGTACTTAACATGCTCCTATTTATAGAATTCATCATCCTACTCATATTCCAAGCAGATATATTCTTCTTATTCATCTTATGCAAGTGATCAATGGTGATCATATTGTCATGCTTCTTAGGACTACCCCCTTCACTTTTACCCGTCTTTCCATTGCTCGATCTCGGTGTACCAACGCTTTTATAACCTGTAAACATATTCGCCTTAAGCGGCATTGGTAAACTCGCATCCACATTCTGAAGCTTATCAATCTCTTCCATCATCCATTCTTCCTCCTCTTGTTCTTGCCGAATCTCATTCACAGGCGGGCCCGAAAGCGTTTCAATCACGTATTGATTAAACAACGAATCTTGAATCCGATCAAAATACTTGCTGACGTGGAAATTCGAAGCAAGAACTTTGATCACCAAAGTTTTCAACAACCAAATAATAGTCCCCACCAAAAGACATATCCAAACCCGCGTTACATACGGCAAAACCTTCTTCCCATATGCCACGCGTTCGACCTTCTTATCGAATATGCATTGCCAAGCAATCAATATCAAACCCAACCAAATACAATTCTGAACCGCTTTTTTTAACCCGTAAACAAAATAGAGAACTCTTTTTCGTAGTAAGAAGCTTCGTTCGATGAAGAACACGATCATCTGAATCCCCCATCCGGATACCAACCTCCCACATATTACAACAAATATCATAACTTCCCATTTCCACCATTCAAGACCATATAAATTTTTGTTTCTAAAATTTGTTATTGCAAGTGTGCATATCAAAGCAGCAATGATTAATATCAAGCTGGTTAACTGAAGCAAAGTCCATTTGTTATACCTTAACTTCTTGTACTCATCTGGCATATCATCAAACAAAGAGAATTCATCTTCTTCAATATCCGAATACCCTTTTCCTTGATGACTTGATCTTGGTGTCTTTTGAGACGATCTTTGGTCAATCTCTGGCTCATCCATTAACCTTGATTTAGTTTTCATTCTCATCAAAGTGGAGTTTCTTTTGAATCCTCCATTAGATGAACAAATCACCACTTGTTCTCCACTACGACCGATGACAGTGCTGCTGCGACGGCTTCGACTAGGGGTAGACCGCTGTCCAGCTGATCGCGGTCTAGCTGCATCATTGAATGAGACCCGAACCTCTTTTGGGGTGAGTTGGCCACTGTTGTATTCACCTAGCTCTGATTCTTTAGTAGAAGTGGCTGTAGAATGGCCGTAAGTGTTTACTTTTGCTGTGTTTCCCCGGAGATTACCGGAATATGATGGAAATTGATTGGTGTGTTCGCCGGAAAAGTGTTTGTCTTCTATTTCAATAAATGGGTCGTTTGGTGAATATCCTGGGAATGATCTTCCCAGATTCGCCATCAAATTCGTTTTCGGATTATAGGAAAATGATTGTTGGGTGAATGAAGCTGGTAATGATTCATGAAAGCTTGAGCATTGAGGTCATTTTATAGTGTGAAGTGTCTTCGTGTGATAAATGAAGAAATAAGTAACAACCATATATAAAACCGGTTGTTATTTAATAGAGGGCCAATCTTGTCGAATGGGTGATCTTACCGGTTTAGGAGCTTTTTCATAGACTGAATAACGTAAATATAATAATTTAAAAACTAATAATAATAATTTAAAAACTAAAAATATGTATTAAAGTAATTTAAAACATACTTAACATTCACAAAAATTGAATTTGGTCCAAAATCCACACTAAGTAATATGTCATATCATTCCAAACTTACTTTTTCTTTGAATATTAAAGAGTTAATTACATAGTTAGTCCCTATGGTTTGGACAAAATAACATACTTAGGTACAAATAGTTTAAAATCACCTTTTAGGGTATTAACTTTTCATTTTGTAACGTTTGGAGGTACTAGTGTTAATTTTTTGTTAAACTATTAATACCTAAATATGTTATTTTGTGCAAACCATAGGGACTAACTATATTAATACCCTAGATGTTAATACCTCCAAACGTTACAAAATAAAAAGTTAATACCGTAGAATGTGATTTTAAACTATTAGTGTCTAATTATGTTAGTTTGTGCAAACCAGAGGGACTAACTATGTAATTAACTCTTTATCTTTTGATCAAACCTTCACATCATTATTAATCGATCACCTATTTTCATTTTATTTAAACTATATCTAACTTATATAATCTATTTATAATTTATTTATTATAATATTATTTGCTTTTTTATCAAAATATTTAAAATTTTTGAAAATATAAAATTAATAGCAAGGTAATCCATTAAATAAATAAAAATACACTTATTACAACAGTTTTTAAAAAAACACACTTAAAGCCTAGAAATAAAAAAAATACAAAAAAAACTTAAGCCTAATAATAATTCAAAATTTTATTATTTCGTTATCAAGTGTGTATATATAGTGAAAGTATAAAATACAATATCCATTAACGTACAATACGTACGATATAGTGAAATCGCATGTTACAAAATAGCATGGATGAAATCGCTTGTGATAATTTTGATGAAATCGCATGTTGATTTTTTTGTAAAAATTTCGCATGTGATAATTTTGATGAAATCGCACGTTGGTTTTTTGTAACAATTTCGCATGTGGTAATTTTGATGAAATCGCATGATAGAAAACCAACATGCGAAATTGTTACAAAAAACCAACATGCAATTTCAATGTGGGATGAAGATCTGACGGCTGAGATGAGCGCATACATATTGTACGATAAGGGATATTGTACGTTAACCTAACCCTATATATATATATATATATGGGATGGTTCAATTAAAATCCACTAATTAGAGTGAAAACTAACTAAAAAAAGCATAAAAAGCATGCCAATTTTTTTTTACAAATTTTCACTACTTTTTATTTATAAAAAATCTTTTTTCAAAAAAAAAAACTTGTGCTAGGCAGCATTATATGCGTACAACAAGTTTTTTTTTCTTTTTTTGAAAAAAAGTTTTTATATATATATAAAAAGTAGCAAAAATTTGTAAAAAAAAATGGCATGTTTTTTAGGTTTTTTTAGTTAGTTTTTAAGTTTTCACTTTAATTAATTGTTTTTAATTGAACCTCCAATATATAGGGTAGGGATCCTGTACATTAATCCAGGATTGTGAGAAGTGTATTATAACATTATATATAACACTATATAATACCATATAAACACCGTATAACACTATGTAACATCATATAACACTATGTAACACTATATAACAATATATAACACTATACATCTATCATAGACACGCTATCAGACAAAATATAGTGTTATATTTGTTATATAGTGTTATATAGTGTTATATGGTGTTACATAGTGTTTATATGGTGTTGTATAGTGTTATATATAGTGTTATAATACACTTCTCACACTTCTGGATTAATGTACAGGATCCTCAGACTATATATATAGATAGAGAGAGAGAGAGAGAGTGGGGATCCTGCGGAAAGTGTGTTTTTCCTAGAAAGTCTAGGAAGCGATCTGGGCCATCCAATGGGTGTGTTTAATGGTTAAGATCATCTTGGTGGCATTTTTGTAATATGTGTTTCTTAAAAATAGGATTATTTAATTAATCAGAGGTAGATATGTCATTTATCTTGTTTTAAATATGGAAATAACAGTCATTCCATAAACCACCCCACATTTCTTGCGATTTTTTTTTCTCTCTCTATCTCTCCCTTTCTCTCGTTTCTCTCTCTTCCTTCTATCCTTCATGAAGAAACACAACATCAAGAAAACACATCGTGACAAATGTCACCCATCGTAACAACATGAATGGTAAAACATAGCGTCAAGAAAACCTCCAGCATTACCAGCATGAATGCTAAAACACAACGGTATTAAACTGCTGGCTGTTAAAACACAATGTCAAGAAATCCTCCAACATTACCAGCATGGATGGTAAAACACAACGTCAAGAAATCCTCCAGCATTACCAACATGAATGCTAAAACACAACTGTATTAATCTGCTTGCTGTTAAAACACAATGTCAAGAAATCCTCCAGCATTACCAGCATGGATGGTAAAACACAGCGTCAAGAAATCCTCTAGTATTACCAACATGAATGCTAAAACACAACTGTATTAATCTGCTTGCTGTTAAAACACATCGTCAGGAAATCCTCCAGCACTACCAGCATGAATACTAAAACACAACGGTATTAATCTGCTTGCTGTTAAACACAATGTCAAGAAATCATCCATCGTTACCAAACGTCATTCATATTATGGGATCTATAAAAACATTGACTTTAACCCTCTAACTGTTAAAACACAGTACCAAGAACATGCTGATAGATTCCAGATAAAGTTTAATGATCAACGATGAATCTTGTGAGCAAGAAACCGAAGGAA
Organism: Helianthus tuberosus; assembly: GCA_030545235.1. Classification (NCBI taxonomy): domain Eukaryota; kingdom Viridiplantae; phylum Streptophyta; class Magnoliopsida; order Asterales; family Asteraceae; genus Helianthus; species Helianthus tuberosus. The sequence goes on from CM060393.1 coordinate 34,324,697, forward strand.
TTATTGATATTTACGTGAGATCAGAATTCGATAACAAAAAATTCCGAAAATTATGGAGGAAATCGGTTAAATTCGTGTACATAGATAGTTAGTTATTGAAGATAATTTCCTAAAATAAAAATAGATTGTGAAAATACATAATTGCCCTTTTAGTTAAAATCCTTCAATGCCACGTGTAGCATTCTGATTGCTTCATAGACTTTCTAGGAAAAAGCCACTTTCTACCCAACTCCTCATATATATATATATATATATATATATATATATATATATAGGGGAAGGTTCATTTGAGAAGAAAATTTTATTGAGAAGAAAAAGAATAAAAGGGTATAATTGTAAAACATTAAATAGTTTTTTTTCTCATCTCATTTATTATTATGTTTGACTAATTAATTAGTCATTAAGACTATAATCCTCCACACTAAATATTTTTGTCTACACACATCAAAAGTTTTCCTACTCATTTTGAAATTTATCCTACACATATTGAAATTTATCCTACACAACTTGTAATTTATCCTACACGCCTCGTATTTATCCTACACTTTAAATGAATTTTTATTTTTATTTTTTGTGAAAAATATATATCTTAAAAATAAGTTACAAATTTAATATAGTTAGTTATTAAATATGAAATTACCAATTAATGATGTATGTAAGTTTACTAATATACCCTTATAGTTACATTAAGTACAAATATTAAATGAAGTCAAATGAAGCATTCCTATTGGTTGAAATTTCTTCTTTTTTCTTCTTACAAAGAATTTCTTCTCATTTGAACCCTCCACTATATATATATATATATATATATATATAAATGGGTTCAGGAGAAAACGCTCAAAAGTGTGAGAACGGTGAGAACGCTTCCTGGCCCAACATGTGTCACGCCGCTTAGAAAAGGGCGGAGGGGCTTTTTTGTCCTTTCATCTTCTGATTTTCCAGTTCCGCTTTTCCCAATATTGTTTTAATTTTTGGTTTTTAAGATTTTTGGCGTTAACCAAATTCAATAATTAATGGCGTTTTAATGGTTTCATTGTATTAACATTTTGGCGTTTATGGTGTTTATTCAAATCCTATGCCATTGGAACCCAGGGGGTCAGGAAATCTATTTGAATGGCGTTTTTCAAGGCGTTTTTAAACAAGATGGCCCATTTGTTCTATCATTTTTATAAACATTTTGGCGTTTGTGGTATCTTGGCGTTTTGCTATTGTTAGATTATATTTCAACCACAGGAAAAAAATACAAGAGAAGAAAATAAATTAAAAATCCTAATCGGATCTCTCTTCACAATCTTTACTGTCATCAGTCTCTCTCTTCTTTAACCAAATATATGGCGTTTTATGTAAAACTTAACAAACCCATCGGTTTGATTATTTTGTCTGCTCGTCTGTTGAACTGGCTTTTTTGTGGATGTTTGGGGACATAGATCTATGACGTGTGTATGGGTTTTTCGCTTTTTCTTTATCTTGATCTTCATCTTAATAATCAACCCACTCTTCAGTATCATTGATCTCTTCTCCTCATCCAAACCTTCTTCAAGAACAAAAAAAATACAAAATGCCATATGACTGGCATCAGCATCTTTTTCTTGAATTTTTGTCCATCTCATGCAGCAAAATCTTTCTGAGTTACTCCCCTCTGATAATAATTCATTCAGTGAAACTTCACGAAGTACAATTCTGAATATCCAAGAAAGCATATTAGCTATCTTTGATTTTTTTTTGGCGTTTTACAGTGAGTGTTATTTAGTAGTATTGGCGTTTGTTTTTTTGGTTTGATCAAATGGAAGTTGCTGAGACGTATCATTTTATAGGATGTCTTTTTGGCGCCTAAGTTAGGCGGTGCATTATTATAATAAAGTATTCGTCTTTTCAGTTACTGTTTGTAATTATTGTTTTTTATATGCTTTGTCTTTGAAGTCTGTAACATGTCCCATCATTCAAGTTTGGCGTTTTTTGTAACACCCCGTGTTTCGAAAGTCAAAGTTAAAGTCAACATTGAAGTCAAAGGAAGAAAAGATTGCTAATTGCGATCTTTCACTCCTTGCATAACTCCTATTTTGACTTCTTTGACTTGTAGATAGTCTATTTACTTTGTTACGTTAGTTGTATTATGTGGAGTACTTATTAATGATCGGGGTTTAATCGAAGTTTAGTCACTATTAATCACTATTAATCGATGTTATCGCTTTCGCATCGCAATCGCATTCGCAACTCGAATTATGCGTTCTGGATATTGTTTTACGTGTGTGTGCTTCTTATGTGTTACTTGTGCATGTTTATTTATGTTATGTTGTGGTAATTAATCGAAACGCAATCGCAATCGAATCGCAAACGCTAAACGCAAGAGTACTTATCCTAGTTAACTAGATGATTGTATGTTAGATATACTAGTTGGGATTAAAAGTAATTGGATAAGAAACTCTATCGCATCGCAACGTTCTACACGCGAATCGAAACAGCAAAACTCGTCGCGCCGAACACTCGAATCAAGTGGCCAACCAACCGAGTGGCCAACCGATCGAGTTGCCTCCCGATCGACCAGCCACTTTCCCCCACTTTCCTTTTATGGAAACCATATAAATACCCCTCATATGTCAACATCACTTGATGTTGACAGCTCTCACTCGACCAGCTCGCTCCAGCCTCTATTTCTCTCGATTTCTCGCGATTCTTGTAAGTTTTCAACCTAAATCTTGTACTTTCTTGATCTATATGCACTCCTACACCTTTCTATCTTTTGAATCTTAACTTTTAACCGTGAAATCACTAGATTTGAGGTGTTCTAGGATGATGTCATCATGGTGTTCTTATGAACTTCATGTTTTGGCTTCAATCCACCAAGAACAACTTAGATCTGAACGATTTCCACAGGAATTAACAAAGATCTTGCATAGATCTGAACATATTCATGGTGAAAAAGGATTGAAAGATGGTTTCCAACTTTCTTTCAACTCTTTTACACTCAATGCACTCAAACCCGATGGAATTAGAGCTTGATCTGATCTTCTACTCATTCTTAGTGATGCATTAGTTCCAGATCTGAATTCTATCCGGGAGTGATGTTGATATCAGGTTTGAACATGAACAACTGACTCAAACCGTTAACTGATTCGGAGTAGGGTGATTCATGTTCGGTCGGGTCACTTGGAATGAGATAAGGGTCCTGTTGTTCAAGCAAGATATCAAAACGTCTCATTCAAAGCTACAACACTTCAAACAGAAACAAGTGTTAGGACGATCAGACCATCGGAACGGATTGCCGTCCGATCGGGTTACCACCCAATCGGATTGCCGCCCGATCGACCGGCCGTCCGATCGGGCTGCACTTGGTTCCATACTTAAACTATTTCTCAAACTATTCAAAAGGATCTGAACGTTGAACGGATTACCTCCCGATCGGATTGCCATCCGATCGAGTGACCGTCCGATCGTGTGATGTTTGGGAGTTAAACAATTTTCAACATGTTCAAAGCATTACCAGTTCTAATGGATTGCCACCCAATCGGATTGCAATCCGATCGAGTGACAAACTGCTGAGAACTTGTACTCACTAAAGTGTCCTACTAATCGGATCATCGCCCGATCGGACCGCCGTCCGATCGACCGACTAGAAAGGTAGAGATACTTCTCTGTTTTCAAAATGCTACAACGAAAACTTCAAAAGTCAAGCCATCATACACAAACACATCCATCCCAAACGAGGTAACAATCCAATCGAATGGTCACCCGATCGGATGACCATCCGAACGGATTGTCACCCGATCGACTGGCCATCCAATCGGATTGCCATCCGATCGGATTACAGTCCGACCCTTGGTACAGTTGTTCCGTTTTACGCGTCGCTTATCGTTATGCTATCATTCTGATCAGGCTAATCTCGCTCTAAGCGCTCCCTTCAATCCATCATCGCTGTGAATATACTCGAACCCTTTTTGCTTTACGCACTTTTGGGTGTTACATACATTACCTATTCTAAATCACATCGAACACACTACGCAATACTTCAACGCTAACCGTTACCGCATATTATACGTGACTTAATGAATGCTTGTTTGTTATGTTTACACATGGATTGATGTCTACCTGTCTTAACAACTATAGTACTATAGTTTGGACTCAGCACCTGTTCACTTATGGGTTGTTAAGGACAATTAATCACATGGTTCACTGGGGCGAATCTGTATTACGAACTGCCTTGCGCAGTCAACCCGCAGTTATTGGTATTGATAGGATCATGTCGATAACTTACGTGCTTCATTTCACACTGTGTACGTGCTGGTTATGCGTAAACTATTTTCGAATTCTTTATGCTATTATTAAACTTGTATGCTTACCTTTACACTATGTGTATTGACTTTTACTTTAACGTATGTGACAGATGCTTAAGATGTTTAACTGCTTGGCTTGCTGTGAAATCGAGGCTAGGAAAGGTCTAGAAACAAATAAACGATTTGTCTATGTTAAAATTTGAGTTGTCGGATCAGTATTTGTTTATGAGACAATTATTTGTAATAACTGTTTTATTTTGATATGTTATGGTATGGGACATGACGTTTAAAATATCTGGTAATTAATAGTTATTATGGATACTCATGAACAATCTGTTTCGCTCAGTGCCACGCCCCGATGATTCCGTCATCGGTTGGGGTGTGACAGATTGGTATCAGAGCCATTACTATAGGGAATTAGGCAAGACTCGACCTAGTCCGGGTCGATGTCTTAGAAACGACCTAGTCTATAGTTAAGTACCAACAGACCGACTTATGCATGCCCAACAGGGGTTTTGGTACGAGCTTATTTGCTAATTCTCGCCTACGCTACACTATCACTGCACTTTAATTTTCGAAAATGAACGAGCGATTAGGTCGAGATTAGGTGTGAAAACCGCAAACTCTCGACTAAATTGCTTGTTCAACCCGCATTTCCATCTACAAACAGGAGAAAATGCATTGAATCAGGAGTGAAATCCATACTTCAACGCAGCTTTTCCTCTCTATTTTATCAAAACAGGAACGACGTTGTTAAGACAGGGGTGAAACCCAAACCTTGACGACTTGTTATGTCCTAAAATTTAGTTTCACAAAACTCTCACCAAAGTCTCAACGGACTCCAACGACCTGAGGTCACACAATAACTGGAAGGATGCGTGTCGGTTGCCCAGAATCGAGGCGAGAGCACAGTCCCGAATGCCCAAGTGTGTACCAACAGTCCTTGTGAATAGTCGAATCACTTTGGGTAGTCGACGTCTATCAAGCCTTAGACAATCTATACTCGATTTTATGTGGTTCGATTCTGGATTCGCCGACGCTGACTCTGATCTTCGCCGCTTTTTGTGGATTTTTATGTGATTTATGTGGTTTTTGTAAGTTATTTGTTAGCGTATTGAGGTACTGATGGTTTTCGATCTATACGCTTTCTCCCTCGCTATTTATCACACACACAACATACTACACAACGCTAACAAATCACTACTCGTGGATAATCGCCTGCTACGATACTCGCTTATGTTATACTACTCGCTATACTATTTGCTATGTAATCGCAATCGCTGTACTCGAACGCTCGCGGACTTTGAATTATAGGTTTCTGTATTCTGACTGCCTCTTGTGCTTCTGTGTTTTCGGTGTCTTACATGCTTATGTGCTTCTGTGCTTATGTGAATCTATGATTATATGCCTATGTGTTTATGTGTTACGTAATCGTGTTCCTGAGCTTTAGTATTATTAGGCGTATGAGGTGAGATTCGATTATATTGTGTCTGAGTCCTATGGCGATGTCTGTTGTAGACAATGTCGTCATCTGGATCCCGTCACTCGCGCGCTGCTCGCCAGAGCTAGAAAGACAAACGCTTTCAGCTGCTTTCAGCTTCAAACAGTTTAAAGCATGCATACCGAAGGAATTCACTGGCGAAGATGGCCCTACTTCTTTATTTCAATGGTTCGATTCGATCGAGGTCACCCTGCGCCAGAGTGGCTGTCCTGACAATCTCCGCACTCTAAATGCTACCGGCGTCTTCCAGTCCCGCGCTTTAGACTGGTGGACTGTCGAGAGGAACAAACGCGGAAATGATGCAGCTTATGGTCTGTCATGGGACGGGTTGAAGAACGCCATGTTGGAAGAGTTTTGCCCTCCCTATGAGCGCCAAAAGTTGGAGGATGAATTCTGGCATATTAAGCAGAAAGATGGTGATAATGCTGCTTTAACTGCTCGCTTCAAGCAGCTCAGTATAATCTGTCCTGATCAAGTCAAGACTGCTGATGTGACGATCAAGAAGTATATCCGAGCTCTGCCGGACTGTGTCGCAGATTTTGTGCAAGCTTCAAAACCAGCAACAATCGAAGATACTTATATGCTTGCGGCTGAGATAAACGACAAGCGAGTCAAGTCTGGCTACTTGGATAAAGCCACCAAGAATCTGCATCAAGCTACCACCGCCGCACCTGCTGAAACCGCCGCCACTCCTCAGTCTTCAAAGTCCTCTCGTCGCAAGAGGAAGAACAACAACAGCAACTCCAGCAACAAGAACTGTGATGTCACTACCGCTGCTCCACTTCAAGCGGTACCAACTCAACAGCAACCTCAGCACCGACCAGCTGCAGCACCAGTTACTTATGCACCGCCGGCAAAGCGTGCCTATACTGGTCCTCACCCTGCCTGCTCGACATGTACCTACCATCATCCAGTGGGTATCGCCTGCAGATACTGCGTGCATTGCAACATGTACGGCCACTTCACCGCCAATTGCCATACAGGTCCTCGCCCAGCTACCGCCCCAGCTCCTGCTCAACAAGCTCTACTTACCGCTCCTCAAGGCCAATAAGCGGCTCAAGCACCCGCGGTCAATGCTAGAGTCTGCTTCGCGTGTGGTGATCCCAACCACTTTGCGAACATGTGCCCGAACAGGGTAGTGAAGCAAGAGCCACAACAGCAGCAACAACAACAAGCAGCACACGCCTGAACTTTCAACATCAAGGCACGCGAGGCTCAGGCTGACAACAATGTGGTCAATGGTACGTTCCTTGTGAATGGTATTTATGCTTCGTGTTTATTTGATACTGGAGCCGATAACTGTTTTGTGTCGTTGGAATTCGAAAAGCTCCTTAATCGTAAGCGCGCCCATCTCCCATCGTTATTCGATGTCGAAGTTGCCACCGGAAGAACTGTCGTGGTTCTGCCCGACATAGTTGTTGGAATACCGTCTCGGGGAGGGTATCATTAATATTATCAAAGGGTTATTATACTAACCTATGTACATTTGTGTAAATTATAGATTAATCCTAGGAAACCCTTACGCGAAGTCTAAGATAGCAATGTGAGTTTATCCGATTTTTGTTAAACTTTTTGTAATATTTTACAAAACCTTAAATGTTTTACAATGTGATTAAGAGGTGATTGAGTCTTTATAGTTCTTCAATTACTGCTGGTATGTTGGGGTTTTGTATACAAAATGTGGAACACGTTACCATTGGACGACGAGTTAGCCAATGTGTAATATGACCCACCAGTCAGGATTGACAGTACTGAATGAGTAATTGTGTAGAAAAAAACAATGTGATCGCTCTCAATACTGTGTTAATTGATAAAATATTTCTTGATTAAACTGGGATTCACTCACCAGTATTTCCCACTGACAAATGTTTTTAAAACGCGTTTCAGGTAACACAATGTGACAGCCAATTAGTAAAAAGCCAGCTGGAGATCACTGAAGGCTTGGGAAAAATGAGGCTATAAAAGTTACCTAAAAGACGATGTTTTAAATTCAATAAAATAGGGTTTATCCCTATAAACATGTTGTAATAAGAAACTTGGGTTTTTACCTATGTGATTATTAATATCAAATATGGTGGTTTTACTCTGATAAACATTTCCTAATTTGGAGTTCGCGTCCGCCCGTTCCCGGTAAATTAACCAACTGATACCACCAAAATTTTGAGTTCGCGTCCTGATGTAATTTCCTCTGCCAAATTAACCAACTGATACCACCAAAATTTTGAGTTCGCGTCCGCCCGTTCCCGGGACAGATAAGGGGTCGGGGGTTGCGACAGAAGGTGGTATCAGAGCCTAGCCACTGGTCTAAGCCAAAGAAGTGTTCTGCTGACACTTAAATTCTAAATTTTGTGTTAGGAAATAATTTATGTGATTATGTGTTTTGTGTTATTTGACTATTTGTTAGTTTACAGTATGAGTGATCAAGGACCCTCAGACATGTGTCGTCAGTTGTCTGATTCACCTAGGAGTGAAGGTACCTCTTCACAGCCTGCCCTTTCCGGGTATTCTGCTGATCAGGAAGAAGGGATGTTTGCCTTTAAAGCTCAGTCAGAGGAGTCATTCCCTCATAAAAAGAGAGGATGGTTCAGTAAGGAAGCATTTGCACGTAGGAAAAGAATGCGAAAGTTGCAACAGCAAAGAGTTCTAGCAGCTGCTAAGCGAGAGTCAGATGCCCATACACAGGATATGCTTAATAGAAGTCTAGCCAATTTCCATATCCTAGCTACAACTGCTGCTGACCCAAGTCTGGAACAACTAGTAGCCCCACAACCCTTACCTTTAATTCCCACTCAACCAATGGAGGTAGAAATGCATGATTTTAACCCTGAGGAGATACCTAGAATACCAGCCCCTAATCCTTTAGATCCAAATTATGATCCCTGGTTTGATGATCTTAGGGATTATGTGCCACGTTATCACTTAAACGAAGAAACCTTGCCAAATTTAGCAGCATATCCAGGTTTGGACCCTCTAGATCCCTATTATGACAATGATGAATACATTAGGGAGATTTTGGAAAATCCATACGCTCAGGATCATCCAGTACCTCAGTACCCAGAGCCAATACCAGTACCTGCACCCCCAATGAGTGCAGAGAATTTGCAAGAACTCTGAAATTTTGGGGAAGAAATCATAGAAAGTAGTGAGAGGATGAGATATGTAGGAGAGCAACTCGTATGGAAATACGATGAGCGTCAGATGGATTTCGGGGGAAATCCATAACATTGAAGGTGATGGTGAAGTTGGTAATAATAATAAAATAAATAAAATATGTGTAATAATAATAAATCTATCGTAGTATAGACCACTTTGTGGTTAACGAGGCATAGTAGTATTGTAATTTTTAAATTCCTGTTTTAGTGTGTATTTGATGCATACTATATAGAAAAGAGTAAAGTCGCAATGCACGACGCTTTTGACCAATATGTGTATTATGTGGTTGTTACTTAAACTATTTAATTATTCTATTAATGATTGGTAAATGTTTAAAATTCTGATGGCCGACGAAGGAAATCCAGGAAATCTGAATAATGATAACCAGAGTAACATTAACATGGTTAATGAGAATCTAAGCATCAATAACAATTGAAATCAAGTGGATAACAGTGCTATCCAACACATAGTCGCACAAGGAATAATAGATGCAATGCCATATATTATTCAAACGGTTAGGGAAGCTGATAATAAGAGTAAACATGATAGCAAACGACCCTCTGAACCCGAAAATAGCGTAAACAATGGACCTGTACTTCAAATGCCCATTCCTAAAAGGAGAAGAACCGTGTCTTACGGTTAATCTTATAAGGAATTCTCGTCTTGTAAACTAATGGAATTCTCAGGAAACGAAGGGGCCATTGCAACCCTACGCTGGATAGAGAAGACTGAGGCAGTCTTAAGAATAAGCAAGTGTGCTGAGGAAGATAAGATAATGTTTGCTTCTAATCTGTTTAAAAATTCAGCACTAGAATGGTGGAACACTATCCTCCAATCAAGAGGAAGTGATAGAACTTACAATATGGAATGGGAGGAATTTAAGGACAAGGTAGAAAGGAAATTATGCCCACCCAATGAGAAGGAACAGATAGTAAACAAATTCCTAAACCTTAAAATGACTGGTGTGGATAGTAAGGGATACACTAAATTATTCTTCGAATATGCTAGAATAGTGCCAACTCTTGCTTCACCTGAACCAGTGTTAATCTCCCGTTATATCTGGGGATTAATCGGGGAGATAAGACACGTAGTCAAGGCAGCTAGACCTCAAACCATAGAAGAAGCTGTAGAACTAGCAAATACCTTGACAGATGAATTAGTCCGTACCCGAGAAGAGGATCAAAGAAGGAACCTAACCCAGAAACTCACACAAGAATTTCGTTCTGGAAATTTTAATTGTGGGAAAAATATAGGTTCTACCTCTACACCTTACTGTAAAAATTGCAAAAGAAAGCATTCAGGAAGATGCTCCATATACTGTAACTTTTGCAAAATATCGGGACACAAGGAAGAAGACTGCAGGAAGAAAGCTAACAACAGGATATGCTATAACTGCGGAGAACAAGGTCATATCAAGCCTAATTGCCCGAAATTAGCTCCAGCTACAAACAACAAGAATACCAAAAAATGCTAGAGCATTTGTTCTAACGGCAGAAGAAGCAAAGATGACCCAGGATGTGATCACTGGTACGTTTTTAGTTAATGATATTTTTGCTAAAGTATTATTTGACTCTGGTACAAACCAAAGTTTTATTAATACTTCATTTTGCAAATTACTTAAGCAATCATTAACTAAACTGCCGTAAGAGTGTCTAGTAGAGACAGCTAATGGAGAAACCGTTAGGATTTCTGAAATCTTGCAGGGAGCAAGAATAGAAATTTTAAATCAGAAATTTATTGCAAACCTTTATCCCATGAATCTGGCAGGATTCGATGTCGTTTTAGGAATAGATTGGTTAATAGCCAATAAAGCCAGTATTTTATGTGATCAAAAGTCGATACAAGTAAATTCACCAAAGGGTGAAAAGATCACAATTAAAGGATATAAAACTTCCAAATCTACTAAATTCATCTCTGTGATGAAAACAACAAGTTACATAAGAAAAGGATCATTAGTGTATTTGATTTCTATAATCACTAACACTAAAGGGAAGGATTTGAAAGATATTCCAGTAGTATCCCAGTTTTCAGATGTATTTCCAGAAAAATTACCAGGACTACCGCCGGACAGAGAGGTGGAATTCAGAATCCATCTACTACCAGGAACGTCCCCGATTGCCAAAGCACCCTACCGTTTGGCACCTGCAGAAATGCAGGAACTGAAGAAACAATTAGACGAACTGCTGGAGAAAGGATTTATACAACCAAGTTCGTCGCCATGGGGAGCGCCGATATTGTTTGTTAAAAAGAAGGACGGATCAATGCGTATGTGCATTGAATACCGTGAATTGAACAAGGTTACGATTAAGAATCGGTACCCATTACCAAGAATCGATGATCTGTTCGATCAACTACAAGGAGCTCGATTTTTCTCTAAAATCGATTTAAGGTCAGGATATCATCAATTAAAGGTACAGGAAGAGGACATTCCTAAAACCGCATTTAGAACAAGATATGGCCATTATGAATTTACTGTCATGCCATTTGGTTTAACCAATGTCCCAGCTGCCTTTATGGACATGATGAACCGAATATGTAAGCCATATTTGGATAAATTCATAATTGTTTTTATAGATGTAATTCTCATTTACTCTAAGAATAAAGTGGATCATGCAAAGCATTTGCACGCACTTTTAAGTTTATTAAGAAAGGAAAAGCTTTATGCTAAATTCTCCAAGTGCGAATTTTGGTTAGAACAGGTACAGTTTCTTGGACACTTAGTGAACCATGAAGGAATTCATGTGGATCCAACAAAAAGCGAGGCAATTACCAAATGGAAAACCCCTGAATCACCAACCGAGGTTAGAAGTTTCTTAGGATTGGCCGGTTATTATAGAAGATTTATTCAAGATTTTTCTAGAATAGGTATTCCCTTAACTAAGCTAACCTGTAAATCTGTTAAGTTTGAATGGGGATTAAAACAAGAAGAAGCTTTTAGAATTCTTAAGCATAAATTAATACATACACCCATATTAGCATTACCAGAAGGAACTGAAGACTTTGTAGTCTATTGTGACGCTTCCAAATTAGGTTATGGATGTGTATTAATGCAACGTCAAAAGGTTATAGCTTATGCATCTAGACAACTTAAGAATCATGAAGAGAATTATTCAACCCATGATTTAGAGTTAGGAGCTATAATTTTTGCTCTTAAGATTTGGAGACATTACTTTTACGGTAGTAAGTTTACTGTATTCACTGATCATAAGAGTTTAAGGTATGTTTTCAAGCAAAAGGAGTTGAATATGAGACAAAGACGCTGGATGGAGATGCTTAGTGATTATGATTGTGATATCCAGTATCATGAAGGAAAAGCAAATGTAGTGGCAGATGCTTTAAGCCGAAAGTATCATGAAAAGCCAAAAAGGGTACGTTCTCTTAAATTAAATCTACAAGTAGATTTAAATGATCAAATCAGAGAAGCACAAGAATCAGTAATCAAGGATGATACTGAAAAGTTAAAAGGTATGTTAAAAGAATTAGAACAAGGAACCGATGGAATTTGGAGATTCCATGAAAAGAGAATGTGGATACCTAAATTAGGAAACCTACGTCATCATATATTAGAAGAAGCCCATAAGTCTAAATATACGATGCATCCAGGAAATGATAAAATGTACCAGGATTTAAGGAAAAATTTCTGGTGGATAGGAATGAAGAAGGACATAGCAGCCTATGTTTCTAAATGTTTAACTTGTTCACAAGTTAAAGCTGAACACCAGAAACCCTCAGGTCTATTGCAATAGTTAGAAATGCCAGTATGGAAATGGGAATTAATGACAATGGATTTTGTTACCAAATTACCCAAAACAAGAAAAGGCAATGATACAATCTGGGTGATTGTAGATAGGCTAACCAAGTCAGCTCATTTTCTACCAATGAAAGAAACTTTCAGTATGGAACAGTTAGCCAAATTATATGTAAATGAAATTTTTTCTTTACATGGAATACCTTTCTCAATGGTTTCTGAAAGAGATAGTCGCTTTACCTCTTATTTTTTTGTCACGTTTCCAAAAGGCAATGGGAACCAAGTTGAATCTAAGCACATCTTAAAATCCTCAAACAGACGGACAAAGCGAAAGAACAATTCAGACAATGGAGGACATGCTTAGAGCTTGTGTAATTGATTTCGGAGGTAATTGGGATGATCACTTACCTTTAATAGAATTTTCTTATAATAATAGTTATCACACAAGTATCAATGTTGCACCATTCGAAGCACTTTATGGGCGAAAGTGCCGAACCCCAGTCTGTTGGGCAGAAATTGGGGAAAAGCAACTATCTGGACCTGAAATAGTGCAAGAAACAACCGACAAGATTATTCAAGTCAAGGAACGACTGAAAGCAGCACGTGATCGACAGAAGAGTTATGCTGATAACCGACGTAAACCATTGGAATTCCAAGTAGGAGATAAAGTATTGCTAAAGGTCTCTCCTTGGAAAGGAGTGGTAAGATTCATCAAAAGAGGAAAGCTAAGTCCCAGGTATGTTGGACCTTTTGAGATTATTAGAAGAATAGGACCAGTAGCCTATCAGCTACAACTGCCAGAGGAAATGGCAGGAATACATGATGTATTTCATGTATCTAATATCAAGAAATGCTTAGCGGATGAATCGCTAATGGTACTTCTTAAGGATATAGAGGTAAATGAACAACTAAAGTTTGTAGAAAAGCCTCTGCAGATTGAAGATAGGAAAGTCAAGAATCTCAAACACAAGAGACTAGTTCTGGTCAAAGTGAAGTGGAACTCCAAAAGAGGACCTGAGTACACATGGGAGCTTGAATCTGAAATGCAAAGGAAATATCCGCACTTGTTCCAGTAGATCTCGAGGACGAGCTCTAAAACAAGGTGGGGAGGATATAACAACCCTCAATAAAACCGACACCCTCATAATTTTTCCGACACCCTAATATATTCTAAAATATCCCTATATGTCTTTAAATACACCCCACCCCGTATGTGAAAACCGAGCCCGAAATACAATATAGCATTTAAAATAAATAAAAAAACAAAGTTTTTGGGGTTTAGGCGGGCCGCGTAAGCCACCCCGTTAGTTGACGCGGGCCGCGTAAGCCACCCCGTTAGTTGACGCGGGCCGCGACAAGGCTAGCCACCCACCCCTCCGGAAGCCGCCACATGGCGACACGTGGCGAAGCTAGGGTGGTGACACCTCAAAGCTACGCCGTTGACCCCTTTGACGCGGGCCGCGTAGGCTCTTGCCTACATTTACGCGGACCGCGAGAGAACCAGAGATCAGCACTATAAATAAGGGCCATCGGATTTCAATTCAAATCGTTCACTTTCTTTCTGTATCTCGACTTTCTGAAGTAATAGGCATAATATTCGAGTAGTATATCCCCTAAATAGCGAAGTTCTGCTCCGTTGTAAGTATTATAACCCCAGTTTCGTATTAGATACGTTGCCCGATTGATTTAGGGTTCCGTAACAACTGTCGTGGTTCTGCCCGACGTAGTTGTTGGAATACCGTCTCGGGGAGGGTATCATTAATATTATCAAAGGGTTATTATACTAACCTATGTACATTTGTGTAAATTATAGATTAATCCCAGGAAACCCTTACGCGAAGTCTAAGATAGCAATGTGAGTTTATCCGATTTTTGTTAAACTTTTTGTAATATTTTACAAAACCTTAAATGTTTTACAATGTGATTAAGCGGTGATTGAGTCTTTGTAGTTCTTCAATTACTGTCGGTATGTTGGGGTTTTGTATATAAAATGTGGAACACGTTACCATTGGACGACGAGTTAGCCAATGTGTAATATGACCCACCAGTCATGATTGACAGTACTAAATGAGTAATTGTGTAGAAATAAACAATGTGATCGCTCTCAATACTGTGTTAATTGATAAAATATTTCTTGATTAAACTGGGATTCACTCACCAGTATTTTCCACTGACAAATGTTTTTAAAACGCGTTTCAGGTAACACAATGTGACAGCCAATTAGTAAAAAGCCAGCTGGAGAGCACTGAAGGCTTGGGAAAAATGTGGCTATAAAAGTTACCTAAAAGACGATGTTTTAAATTCAATAAAATAGGGTTTATCCCTATAAACATGTTGTAATAAGAAACTTGGGTTTTTACCCATGTGATTATTAATATCAAATATGGTGGTTTTACTCTGATAAACATTTCCTAACTACGGTCCTGATGTAATTTCCGCTGCCAAATTAACCAACTGATACCACCAAAATTCTGAGTTCGCGTCCGCCCGTTCCCGGGACAGATAAGGGATCGGCGGTTGCGACAGATTGTTGTCTACCTGCCTTAGCAACGATAGTACTATAGTTTAGACTCAGCACCTGTTCACTCAGGGGTTGTTAAGGACAACTAATCACATGGTTCACAGGGGTGAATCTGTATTACGAGCTGCCTTGCGCAGTCAACCCGCAGTCATTGGTATTGATAGGATCATTTCGCACTGTGTACGTGCTGGTTATGCGTAAACTATTTTTGAATTCTTTATGCTATTATTAAACTTGTATGCTCACCTTTACACTATGTGTATTGACTTTTACTTTAACGTATGTGACAGGTGCTTAAGATGTTTAACTGCTTGGCTTGCTGTGAAATCGAGGCTAGGAAAGGTCTAAAAACAAATAAACGATTTGTCTATGTTAAAATCTGATTTGTCGGATCAGTATTTGTTTATGAGACAATTATTTGTAATAAATGTTTATTTTGATATGTTATGGTATGGGACATGACGTGTAAAATATCTAGTAATTAATAGTTGTTATGGATACTCATGAACAATCTGTTTCGCTCAGTGCCGCGCCCCGATGATTCCGCCATCGGTTGGGGTGTTACAGTTTTAGATTCTAATATAATAAATTTTCCCTATCTTCTATATTACTGATTTGCATTTACTGTTTATAGTTACATTTTCAAGTTTGCTTTTTATCTTTTATTTATATTATTTTTTTTTTGGTTTTTTATAATACTTTTTCAAAGTAATTTTATTATAGTTTGGGAGTTTTTGTGGGCGTTTAACGGGATAATTTCGTTTAAACAAGCATTTTGGTTGTTTTGGAGTTTTTATTATATATGGCGTTTTTATTATATAACAATCATCTGAAAAGGAAAATAAAAAAAAGAATACATAAACAATTGATCTTCAAAATCTTCACTGTTACCAGTCTCTTTCTTCTTTTTTGAATCTTGTTAACTGGCTGGTTCGACTTTCGTATGATTCATTTTGTTTTTTTGTTTTCAAGTTGTTTTTTGTGTGGCTTTTTGGAAGCACACAGTCTGACATCAGCATCTTTTTCTGGAAGATTTGTCCATCTCATGCAGCAAAATATTATTGAGTTTAGACTTTTTCATGCAACAATCTTGAATTTTACAATGAACGATGTTTGATTTTTTAACTTTTTTGGCGTTTTACCGATAAATAGAACGCCACGAAATAAGAGCATCTTAAACCTCAAAATTTGATCATGCTAAAATCAATAATGTTTTGCTGTATGAGATGGACAACATTGTTAATCCTTTGTTAAGAAAGATAACTGACAATATTGTCCACCCCATACAGCTAAACTTTATTGACAACAAACCTCAATAATGTTTTTGTATGTTTTGGCGTTATAAATTGGATGGAAGTTGAGGATAAGTCAATAAAATTTTACTAAATGAAATGGACAATATCCTCACTTAAGGATTTTGTGCATTTCATTTAGCGAAATCTTACAGACAACCCAACTGAATTTCAAAAAAAAAACTTTTTGGCTTAGAAGATATTTGATGTTTGGGTTTTTTGGCGTTTCTAAGGCGAATGAGATATATCAAATATGGCGTTTGGGTTTTTGTGTGTGTTTTTAATTGAAGGTCTGAGATGTTGTATATATAGGATTTTTTTGGCGGTTTTTTTAGGCGGGATTTTACTATAATTAAGTTTGGCGTTTTATATCTAATGCAGTATTACTTAGAATGGTCTGTGATTTTTGTTTTTGGCATTTTATTCATCAGTATGGCGTTTTGTGTGGAGAAGTCAAAAGACCCTTTTACCCTTAATGAAGCGCGTCCAGGTAATAAAATTGATGTTATTTACGAAAACGCCACCGCGCCAATCTATTTCGTAGATTGTTTTGATCGGACGATCGATAAGCATTCTCACCGTTCTCACACTTTCTACCGTTTTCTCTAAATCCCGACCCTATATATATATATATATATATATATATATATATATAGGATAATGCTCTACAAGAAACCCCATTTTTTTAGAAAACTTAGCAAACTCAATGCATGGTCTAGATTTTGCCATGTGTCCATAGTAAATATCATATTCTTTTTATCCTTGAGGGCATTATGGTATTTTCACCTCTATCTTAGATATTTCCCCTTTTTGATTTGACAATAATTAATACCCCATCACATCCAAATTTACTTTCAAAACCCAAGATCCACCATTCAAAACCTCCATTTTTTCATTAACTTACTTCATCTCTGTGTTTCAAGATCCACTCTTTCAAAACCTCCATTTTCCATTAACTTCATATCTGTTTCAAGTTCTACCCAAGATCCATTTCCATGAACTTCATTTCGGTTTCAAGATCCACCATTTCAAAACATCCATTTCAAGATCCCCACTGACGGGAACGTCATTCACAACGAGTTCCCTACTGACGAGGACAAGAATGATCAAGGTTTTTCATCCTTTTTTTTATGGGTTCGAGTTTTTTTTTTCTTTTTTACACCCCAAATTCAACTTTACATGTTAATTTCTTAAAAGAAATCGAAGAACCAAGATACTGTCGAAGAATCAAGATCCTGTCAATAATAAGTTGGTTTTCATTTTTTAATTGTCATTTACTTTGATTTTCGTTCTTCACAATTGGTTTTATTTTTTTCTAGAATTAAGAATGTTGCCAAAAGATTAATTATTTTTAAATTCCATTGATTATTGTTTCAAAAAAAAAGAATGACGTTTATAGGTAATAAATTTCAATACTATTGATCTTAGTTTGGTTTTCATTCTTCTGGTGTTTATAAATTTTGATTTTGATTCATGGATTACTTGTTTTGGTTTCAAACTCGTTTGATTTTGATTCATGGATTAGTTATTTTTGTGTTAAAAAAATGTGTTTGATGGTTTGGGGATTTTGATCTGAACAGTAACTGTTTTTTTGTTGGTTTGGTTGCCTTGTTTGGTGCTTTTTGATCTGAATAGTAACTGTTTTTTGTTGGTTAGGTTGCTTTGTTTTGGGCTTTTGATCTGAATAGTAACTGTTTTTGTGCGTTATAGTACAGAAACAGACCCATAACATGTGTTAATCCCCTGTTAGAATGATATATAACGTGTGTTGATTTACAGAAACAGACCAATAAAGATATTCAATCGACAAGCTGGATGGATGTAGGCGACGTTAATGCGGGGACATGTGTTAAAAAAAGATATTCAATAGGTCACATTTTTTTGGAAGGAACTATTCGTTCATTTATAACATGTGTTAGTGGTTCATGCTGTAACAGAACTCCATGATGTAACCTGACATGTGTTCATGTATAACATGTGTTAAGCCCCTGATAGAATGATATATAACGTGTGTTAACCTTTGTTAATTTAAAAAGTATGTACAAAGGACAAAAAGAACATGATTACTTCTTTGACCATGTGGATAAATGTAGACCATGTATTTTATTTCATTTGACTAGATTGACATTCGAAACCATTGTGAAATTCTATGAAGCCAAACATCAACCATTGATTATGTTCTATTAACTAGATCTATGGTTGTCATTTAATTGGTATATTTTTATAACATTTAAATAAAACAGTAGTTCAAAAGCAAACATCCCGAACCATGGCGCCAACACAAAACATTTTTGTTGGTGAGTTTACAATAAAACAGTAGTTCAAAAGCAAACATCCTGAACCAGGGGATATTTGGTGGTTCATGTGTTACTGGTACGTGTGTATAAAATCTTAGGTGGTTCATGTGTTACTGGTACGTGTTGTTGAATCCAAAAAATATCATTTTTGTTTCTCTAAGGCCGAATGGATCGCACGATGGAAAAATGACTGCCCTCAATAGTTGGTCAGATACTAACATGTGTTAGTGTACATGTAAGGTCACATTTGTTTTCATTAACATGTGTTACGTTTATGTCAGCGTTTGTTTTCACATTTGTTTTCATTAACATCCGGAACATATGATATATAACGTTTGTTAACATGTTAGCATGCGTCAAAAACGGGTGACTCCAACACAAAACATTTTTGTTGGTGAGTTTACAACAAAAATGGATGCATAGAGCCCAATAGTAACACAAATATCCTTTTTTGCTTGTTGGTGAGTCTCATGGCGGACTAAGAAGGGATGGATCTTCCGTTGACGGTCTGTCTTTGCTGTTTATCTGCTAAATTTGCTGACTCGTCCTTTGCATGAAATTGTTATACATTCCAAAATGTGCAAAACAAATTGTAACACATGTTAGATCAGTATATACATATCATGGTGTTTTGTAAACCACTAGCTTATACATGAATACATGTCAGGTTACAAAAAGATTATAACAGAGTCTTAACACATGTTATACATTTACAAGATGTGCAAAACAAATGACCCGTTTCATATTACATATTCCAAAATTACCGGTACATGTGTTACCATAAATGGCTCGTTTCATATTGCACGTTACATACTAACTTGTACTTTTATTACTTGTACATGACACCATGTTGGGTTAAACCAAGATTATACAAGTTAATATTGTTTTGGAAACCACTAGCTTATACATGACACCATGTTGGGTTAAACCAAGATTATAGCAGAGGCTTAACACATGTTAAGCAATTACATGTTCCAAACAGAAAAATTGTAACACATGTTAGATCAGTATATACACATCATGGTGTTTTGTAAACCACTAGCTTAAACATGAATACATGTCAGGTTACAAAAAGATTATAACAGAGGCTTAACACATGTTATACTTCCAAAATTGTGCAAAACAAATGACCCGTTTCATATTATATATTCCAAAATTACCGATACACGTGTTACCATAAATGGCTCGTTTCATATTACACGTTACATACTATCCACATTACCGGTACATGTGTTACTATAAATGACTTGTCTCCAGAATCCGTGACCATGTAAAACCGTTAAGTCGTTGCCTCCAATGGCATTCCGCCCAAAACCGATACCACAGTCTGCAAGGCGCATGCGGTTCTTTTGGCAGTTCGGGGCACACGTCCAGCAGTCATCAATGGGATTACCAGTTCCACATGAGAAGAATCCTAGTTTCCTTTCTTTCAGTGTTGTTTTCTCAAGCTTATGCTCATCACAACAAACTAATATGTTGAATATGCAATCCCAATTTACCGAAAAAGTAACATTGCCTCTAATAAACAAAATGAGTAATTGTTATCATAATCAACATATTATGATTAACACGCGTTATATATCATTCTAACAGGTGCTTAACACATGTTATGGGTCTGTCTTTGTAAATCAAGCAACCCAACAAAAAAAAACAATTATTGTTAACAAAAAAAAAACACTTACTGTTCAGATCAAAAACCCAAACAAGCAACCTAAACCTTTATGGGTTTGTTTTTGTAAATCAACACACGTTACATAACATTCTAACAGGGGGCTTAACACATGTTATGGGTCTGAGTCTGTGAATCAAGCAACCAAACAAAAAAACATTTACTGTTCAGATCAAAAACCCAAACAAGGAACCCAAACCAACAAAAAAACAGCTACTATTAAGATCAAAAGCATCTAACAAGCAACCAAACCAACAAAAAAAACTCGTTCAAAATCTCATCCTAAAGTTTTTGATTTATTTAAAATACAAAATCATATTAACAACCATTACTAAAACATTTTCAGCACACAAAAACATATTAATAACCATTTCAACAAAAAATCAAGTGTTTCAAGAACACTTACCGGATCTATAACCGTCCGATGAACATGAAGAAGATCTTCAAACCTTCTTCTCACACACACACTCGTGCGTGTGTCATCATTCTCTCTCTAAAACAACATACTTCAAACTTCTTCTCTCTCACACACTTGTATGTGTGTTCTTGGCTGGAAACATACCAGTTTTCTATATCTCTTTCGATTTCTCTGGACATCTCTTTCTCTTTCGATTTCTCTGGTACTCTCTCTCACGGCTCTCACTCTCTCTCTAGGCTTGCAGGTTGTAAGTCTTGTGTAGAGAGAAGGGAAAGTCATGGGGGCTAGGGTTTTGATTCGGGGGAGGAGAAGATGAGATCTGTGATTTTTAGAGAGAGGGATTGTGATTTTGAATTGGATATGAAGAGAGAGAAAGATGATTGTATTAAAGAGAGATGATAAGACTAGCCAGTGGAGAGAGAAGGAAATGTTCTACCCAAAATGCCCTTTTCAGTTGACTAATGTGTATTATTACATTTCTTTTAAATCTAATTGTTACCAAAATTATGAGAGCCATTGATCAAGTGTGATGAGAGACAATCAATGGCTCACATTGGGTTTCCAAGGTTTCTTAAAAAAGATGGGGTTTCTTGTATAGCCAAGCCCTATATATATCTATACTACTTTAATAAGCATATTAGAAGGACAAGATGGTAATTCAACAAGGTGTTGAAAAAACACTTCAAGCACAATGTACAACTGTTAAGGCACAAGAAAACACAAACCCTTTTACCCTTTACAAGGGTATACATCTGCCGTCCAAATGTTTTACTTTCTCACACGGATCAACATCGGGACCGTCCATTTGACTTCACACGGATCACCATATGCTTTCTCTCTCAATGCTCACACATCTCACAAAACAACATCAGATCTTCTTCTCTCTCTCTTCTCTCTCTCTTCTCGGCGATCTAGGGTTTCATGAGATCTATCACCAGATCCGTTTGAATCTATCACCAGATCCGTTTGATGAGCAGATCTAGGGTTTCATGAGATCTATCACAAGCTTTATCTGGCAAGGGATCCACAGATTTGAACAAGGGATCCGTTTGATGTTCTGATGTTGTTGCAATGAGTGTTATATATCTTACCATGTTCTTTTGTGATTCTTACTTTTCTGGTGAAGCGGTTGACGGATGTTCGAACGACGAAATCTGAGGTTTACGAAGGATTTTCCCATGTGTTTTGTGATGAATCGACTCAGGTTAGGTTCTAAATGTTGATTTATCTTTAATCTTGATGTGGATTTGTTAGTAGATAGATGCGGTTATTTCAAATTATGTTGAAAGTTTTGTGATATTTGAATTTGTATTTTTGGTGATGATAGTTAGGTTAATTTCAGATATGACATAGTGAAAGGATAAATTGTTTTTGTAGTTTTGATTTTACTTTATTCTGTTATATTTTGATCTTTCCCTTCATTTTTGGGACTGATAAGTGTCATGGTTTTGTGAAAATCTGAGGTTTACGAAGGATTTTCGCATGTGTTTTGTGATGAATCGACTCAGGTTAGGTTCTAAATGTTGATTTATCTTTAATTTTGATGTGGATTTGTTAGTAGATGCGGTTATTTCAAATTAGGTTGAAAGTTTTGTGATATTTGAATTTGTATTTTTGGTGATGATAGTTAGGTTAATTTCAGATATGACATAGTGAAAGGATAAATTGTTTTTGTAGTTTTGATTTTACTTTATTCTGTTATATTTTGATCTTTTCCTTCATTTTTGGGACTGATAAGTGTCATGGTTTTGTGAAAATCTGAGGTTTACGAAGGATTTTCGCATGTGTTTTGTGATGAATCGACTCAGGTTAGGTTCTAAATGTTGATTTATCTTTAATCTTGATGTGGATTTGTTAGTAGATGCGGTTATTTCCTACATCCGATGTTTTAGTTAGGATTTACCTTTTTAATTTTTTTTATGTTTACTTGTTTGTTTATATGTCACATGCAGATTAGTAAGACAAAGGTGTTTCTAAGGGCCGGACAGATGGCAGAGTTTGATGGTTGTCGGACTAAGGTCCTAAGTTATACGACCTAGATGGCTTGGATGTTTCCCAAGTGTTCTATGATGCATAAGCTGAGCCTGTGAGGCTATGATGCATAAGCTGAGCCTGTGAGGCTATGATGCATAAGCTGAGCCTGTCGACTCTATGATGCATAAGCTGAGCTTGTGTTCTTAATATGTCTGAACTGAAACTGTTAAGCCTATGATGCATAAGCTGAGCCTGTGAGGTTACATATGTGTTTCTTGTGCTTAAAACACTTGTACATCATGCTTTAAAGGTTGTTTAAGTTTAGTGGAAAATTACTCTTGTACATCATGCTTTAAAGCGGGGTTACATAACACAATAGACTGTGATGATGATTGTATTTTGAGGGTACATAGAAGATCCGAGTAGCATCTTGGCGGGGCAATATCCAGGTTGCATAGTTCTCACTTTGCAACCGTGTGTTGCAGCCATGGCTTTACCCGTACTTGTGTTCATCTCTCAATTACATGTCTGAGTCTTCCAATTGTAAAAGTATTATCACAGATTCACAGATCTAAAAGTACATGTCTGAAAGACAGATGTTGATTTATCTTTAATCTTGATGTGGATTTGTTAGTAGATGCGGTTATTTCAAATTAGGTTGAAAGTTTTGTGATATTTGAATTTGTATTTTTGGTGATGATAGTTAGGTTAATTTCAGATATGACATAGTGAAAGGATAAATTGTTTTTGTAGTTTTGATTTTACTTTATTCTGTTATATTTTGATCTTTTCCTTCATTTTTGGGACTGATAAGTGTCATGGTTTTGTGAAAATCTGAGGTTTACGAAGGATTTTCGCATGTGTTTTGTGATGAATCGACTCAGGTTAGGTTCTAAATGTTGATTTATCTTTAAGGCTATGATGCATAAGCTGAGCCTGTGAGGTTACATATGTGTTTCTTGTGCTTAAAACACTTGTACATCATGCTTTAAAGGTTGTTTAAGTTTAGTGGAAAATTACTCTTGTACATCATGCTTTAAAGCGGGGTTACATAACACAATAGACTGTGATGATGATTGTATTTTGAGGGTACATAGAAGATCCGAGTAGCATCTTGGCGGGGCAATATCCAGGTTGCATAGTTCTCACTTTGCAACCGTGTGTTGCAGCCATGGCTTTACCCGTACTTGTGTTCATCTCTCAATTACATGTCTGAGTCTTCCAGTTGTAAAAGTATTATCACAGATTCACAGATCTAAAAGTACATGTCTGAAAGACAGCTTGCTTGCTGCAGTCTCTATAAAGTACTATACGATATATCACTTGGATGTTTCCCAAGTGTTCTATGATGCATAAGCTGAGCCTGTGAGGCTATGATGCATAATAGACTGTGATGATGATCCAGGACAAGATGGTAATTGAACATCCGTCAAGCTCTTCCTCACTGTGATGATGATCAATAGAGAAGATCTGATGTTGTTTTGTGAGATGTGTGAGCATTGAGAGAGAAAGCATATGGTGATCCGTGTGAAGTCAAATGGACGGTCCCGATGTTGATCCGTGTGAGAAAGTTAAACAACCTTTAAAGCATGATGTACATCATGCTTTAAAGGTTGTTTAAGTTTAGTGGAAAATTACTCTTGTACATCATGCTTTAAAGCGGGGTTACATAACACAATAGACTGTGATGATGATTGTATTTTGAGGGTACATAGAAGATCCGAGTAGCATCTTGGCGGGGCAATATCCAGGTTGCATAGTTCTCACTTTGCAACCGTGTGTTACAGCCATGGCTTTACCCGTAGTTGTGTTCATCTCTCAATTTATCCGTGTGAGAAAGTTAAACATTTGGACGGAAGATGTATAACCTTGTAAAGGGTAAAAGGGTTTGTGTTTTCTTGTGCCTTAACAGTTGTACATTGTGCATTAAGTGTTTTTTCAACACCTTGTTCAATTACCATCTTGTCCTTCACATATGTTTGACGGATGTTCGAAGGACGAAATCTGAGGTTTACGAAGGATTTTCGCATGTGTTTTGTGATGAATCGACTCAGGTTAGGTTCTAAATGTTGATTTATCTTTAATCTTGATGTGGATTTGTTAGTAGATGCGGTTATTTCAAATTAGGTTGAAAGTTTTGTCATATTTGAATTTGTATTTTTGGTGATGATAGTTAGGTTAATTTCAGATATGACATAGTGAAAGGATAAATTGTTTTTGTAGTTTTGATTTTACTTTGTTCTGTTATATTTTGATCTTTTCCTTTAATTTTGGGACTGATAAGTGTCATGGTTTTGTGATAATTATGATATTTAGGTCATTTTTGGGGATGATAAGTGTTGTAGTTCAATGAAAATTATGATAGTTAGGTCAATTTTAGATATGGAATAGTGAAAAGATAGATTGTTATGTACTTTTGATTTTAGTTTGTTCTGTGGGATGTTTTGATATACTTTTTCATTTCCCAAGTGTTCTATGATGCATAAGCTGAGCCTGTGAGGCTATGATGCATAAGCTGAGCCTGTGAGGCTATGATGCATAAGCTGAGCCTGTCGACTCTATGATGCATAAGCTGAGCTTTGTTCTTAATATGTCTGAACTGAAACTGTTAAGGCTATGATGCATAAGCTGAGCCTGTGAGGTTACATATGTGTTTCTTGTGCTTAAAACACTTGTACATCATGCTTTAAAGGTTGTTTAAGTTTAGTGGAAAATTACTCTTGTACATCATGCTTTAAAGCGGGGTTACATAACACAATAGACTGTGATGATGATTGTATTTTGAGGGTACATAGAAGATCCGAGTAGCATCTTGGCGGGGCAATATCCAGGTTGCATAGTTCTCACTTTGCAACCGTGTGTTGCAGCCATGGCTTTACCCGTACTTGTGTTCATCTCTCAATTACATGTCTGAGTCTTTCAGTTGAGTGTAGTTGAGAGTTTGTAAAGTGTGAGTAGAGTGTAGATATCTCTGAATTATTTATAGAGACTGAAGCAAGCATGCTGTCTTTCAAGCATGGTGTCTTTCAAACAGTGTATGGAAGAGTGTTGATATATTATAGAGACTGCAGCAAGCAAGCTGTCTTTCACACAAAATTAAAGTGTTGCTTTTTCCTGAACTGAATTTAATTAGTTATACCTTTGGTTAACGACTGTCACGATCACTATTATTACAGAACAAGCTCACTCCGATCTTCTGGCAGCCGGAGAAAGTGTATCTGCTTGGAGAGTCTCGGAATCGGCTTTAGTGACGCTGAACGCTGCTTCATTAGAATAAAGGTTTTTATATTTGCAACTTGACAAAATGTGATTTATATTAAATTTATTTTAAGTTAATAGTGTACTGGTTATAACTAATATCAAATCTTTACTAATACTTGATTTCTTTTTATGATGGTTGACTTTGCGAGAACTAACGGAGCTTGTGTTCTTAATATGTCTGAACTGAAAGTGTTTGAGGCTATGATGCATAAGCTGAGTCTGTCAGGTTACATATTTGTTTCTTGTGCTTAAAACACGTGTACATCATGCTTTAAAGGTTGTTTAAGTTTAGTGGCAAATTACTCTTGTTGTGTACTCCGGATTTTGTGTTCTTAATCTGTCTGAACTGAAAGTGTTTGAGGCTGTGATGCGAAAGCTGAGCTTGTGTTCTTAATCTGTCTGAACTAAAAGTGTTGAGTCTATGATGCATAAGCTGAGCTTGTGTTCTTAATCTGTCTGAAGTAAAAGTGTTTTGAGGCTGTGATGCAAAAACTGAGCCTGTGTAATCTATCTGAACTGAAAGTGTTTGAGGCTGTGATGCAAAAACTGAGCCTGTGCAAGGTTCGCTCGGTCCAACAACTCAAGCAAATGTTTTCTTTGCATTTTAGGGGGAACATGTGTGCTTCTCTCCCAGGGCATACAAAACATAGGTTATTGGCGGCAGCTCGCCATATTTAACATATAAAAAAATTTATATGTTAAATTTGGCGGACTGCCGCCAATAACCTGTGTCTTGTATGCCCTGTGGAGAGAAGCACCCATCTTCCCCCTAAAAAACATAGAAAACATTTGCTTGAGTTGTTGGACCGAGCGAACCTTGCATAATGCGTCAAGGGAAACTATTGGTCGAGCGAGACATTTGTTCAGGTATCCTTATTTCATGATAAAATGATTATGAATAGCTGTGCATAAACTAATCGCAAGTTTGTTTGGTATATGCAGGGTAATAGGGAACAGAGGTTGAACCTGTGGTTTGACGCAACAAAGAACTTCCGTACTTACTCTATTCTATGACTACTGCAGTGACACCGGTCGGCTTGAATCGAGCCCAAATCAGTTTTCTGGATTTGAAATGATAGCCATTCAAGTTTATAATAAAAAGCAATCATGCTGTAGTGAACTACTTTTAAAAAAAAACAGATGTATGTATGTATGCATGTTCTAATTATATATTAGAAACCACCTACATATTTCTGATGCTTGAATGGGAACGACTATTGGACCAACAAAAACAAGATAATTTCATATTTATGATGCTAGCTACCAATATGTATTCATAATTGATTATCTTGTATACACTTGTACGAAGTGTCATGCACAACAAAAGGTAAAGTTATTCTTTGTGTGCATTGCCACTCAAGTTCATTGTTTGGGTCAACTAACGGGTCAAAATAGGCTTTCGAACTCTAAAAATGGATCTTCGGAATCAGTTAGTTGTAGCAAGAAAATGGTTGGTTGGGTTATGTGGTTAACTTTACTAGATATGCCATCACTTCATCTGTTATAAAACACAATATTGACCCATCGGTTGGCAGGTTTCAAATCTTGACTTGACCTTTAGAGCATATGTATTGGTAAATATCTGCCAACGTACAGTAAGTAATCAGACAGCGTTACCTTTTCAACACTTAACATTTTAATGTTGTTTTTGTAGTTATGTTTAATACAAGTATAAATAGTTGGACAAAGGAGTGTTGTTGTGTTGGTCCAAACCGACATGTTATAGGTTGTATTTTTTTTTAATAAAGATGGTAACTTTATTATATTCGGCAATGTATATGATTTGAATTACACTTTTTTTTAGATTATATTCGGCAATGTATATGATTTATAATCATTAACTTATGAGTTTTTAAGAGATTACAATTTAAATTACATAAGGTACTAATAGATCCTACTTGACCCGGATTACATCTCTAAACAATGAAACCCTAAAATCTTGAGCCATTTTTCTCTCTAAATTCACTTGCTACAATTTATCGCGCCATATTGAAATCGAAGAACAACAAACCTATAGGTGATAAACTAACGGTAAACGAGTATTCTATTGTAAATCGTCACTCCCGCCGCATCGCGCGGGTAAATGGCTAGTATATATATATACATACAATATTTAGTTTTTCTATGTGCAAGAACGGGTCATTTTAATGAATGAAATTTTTTAATTTTATTTTGAACAATTATTATTTGACCCGACTTGAATCGAATAGCCGATCTGAAACATAACGATAGCAAAAAAAAATTTGGATCCCATCACTTTACGCCCTCTCAAAACTTTTGGTAAAGCTCAGCCACTTAATATAATAACAAATGAATGGTTAAATAACGAAAATAAAAGTGTTCTCCATGATTGAACGAGGTGAACATAACATGCCATTTTTTAACCAAATGTAGAATAGTTTGTGAACATATTACTGACTACTATTTGTAGATGAAGTTATTACGGTTTTTCTCTGCACCAATATTTTTGTAAGAGTTTAAACTGGAAACTATCTTAATTATAAGGGTGCATTGATAAAGTTGGCGAATTTTCGCATGGAGAGATCGTGTTCGGTTGTTTGTGAACTAATGGCTAATTGTGTTTACGTTTCCTATTATTTTTTATGTTATTGAAAAAACATAATAATTTTTTTCATATAATATTAGAAACCTAAAGTATATTCACATGGAAAACAAAAACAAAAAATGTTATGGAAAAAACATAATAAATTTTTTAATATAATATTTCCTATCTATACATTTACCAAGTGGGGGAATAGTGTCAGACAGCTGCCTGACACTCCCCCATTAGACCAACACGTTTACTATTTTATATCCATTTTTAAATTACGTTTTTGCCCATAACTCAAAATAAAATTACGTTTTTTGTCGCCATCTCAAAATTACGATCTTGCCCTCAATTCAAAATTACGACTTTGCCTGTCACTCCTCCATTGGACCAACCAGTTTATTATTTTATTTCCATTCTAAAATTACGTTTTTGCCCCTCTTTAAAATTACGGTTTTGCCCCCAGCTCAAAATAAAATTACGATTTTGTCCCCAGCTCAAAATTACGATTTTTCCCTCCATTCAAAATAAAATTGTGGTTTTGCCCTCAACTCAGAATTACCTTTTCGCCCCAGTTCAAAATAAAATTATGTTTTTGCCCCCAGCTAAAAATTACGATTTTCCTCTCTGTTCAAAAATGTGATTTTTCCCCGTTTAAAAAATTGTGATTTCGCCCTCAATTCAAAATTACGTTTTTTCCCCAGTTCAAAATAAAATTATGTTTTTGCCCCCAACTCAAAATTACGATTTTGCCATTGGTTCAAAATAAAATTGTGCTTCTGCCTCCAGCTTAAAATTACGATTGTGCACTTAGTTCAAATTTATATTACGCTGTTACCCCAAGTTCAAAATTATGAATTTGCCCCTGTGAAAATTTACAACTTTGCCCCTGGTTCAAATTTACAGTACTGCCATTACTTTAGCTTTTGGCAACTTACGATTTTACCCCAGTCAAAAAATACAACTTTCCCTCAGTTAAAAATTACAATATTGCCATTGTTTTAGTTTTTTTTTTCAAAACTATAAAAGTGTTTTGTTTTAATTGGTTGACTCGATTTAATTGTTTTTCGTGTTAATGAGCTGTCTAACACTCGCTCATTATTCGGCCATCGCCCCGCAACGCGGGCGGGGCATCAACTAGTTAGAAACATAAAGTATATATATTCACATGGAAAACAAAAACTAAAAACTATTAACGTGTTCTCAAGTAAAAATATTTGACGCGGAACGGAAACAAATAAAACGAAAAAGAAATCAGAATAAAATTTTGAAATTATTGCATGCTAAAACCAGTTAATCAAGTCCCCATTTTACAGGGCGGTCAAACAAAGTATGGCAGAGAATATTCAAACAATATTAAAGTAATTTTCCAAATAATTTTTTTAGAATAGCGAATTTCTTGTATTAGGTTGTCGCACTCCTTAAATTGGAGTGCCTCGTTTCTCTACTCCGACCAGACTGTGTTGTCTTAACCATGCCCATGCTAGCTTTAGAGTTTGGCTTGGGTGTTCCCCGGTAAATCATACCGCCGACTGCCACTTGACAACCATTGTGACACTACAAGAGCTTAAACACTCTCTGCCATAACCCATGGTGGGACGAAAAGCGATGGAGAAGCAAGGATCATAAGAAGAATTTGATCTTCAACCCCAAATGGGATCAAGTTATTCTATACTATATTATAAAGCATTTCATAAGGATGACGGCAAAATTTAAGTAATTGCAAGTTTTTATGCTTATAGTACAATACTAAATGAGGTTAATTTTGGGGTAAAATGGTCTTTTAACTTGAATACTATTTTAATTCTTACAAATTATTATAAATTTAAGTTAACACAAATGAAATGAGTTAACTGATCTATACTATATTATAAAGCATTTCATAAGGATGACGGCAAAATTTTAGTAATTGCAAGTTTTTATGCTTATAGTACAATACTAAATGAGGTTAATTTTGGGGTAAAATGGTCTTTTAACTTGAATACTATTTTAATTCTTACAAATTATTATAAATTTAAGTTAACACAAATGAAATGAGTTAACTGATATAATGGAATTAAACGAGTTAATTGAATTAAGACACCAGAGAGTCAGACACCTGAACTTCATTCCTCTTCATCTTCCCCCATGGTTTATGAAGCCAATTAAACCAAAATTGATTACATATCGAAGAGGATCAATGAAGCATTCAATGTTGTTATCATTTTGTGCAATTCAATCGTCCCTCTTTCAATTTCCACATCCGTTTCCAGCCACCCCATATTAAGAAGAGGATCAATGAATTCAACCACAAAGTTGTTGCTCTATTTCCCAATTACCAGCTCTTCTCTTCTGCCGAACTGATGATTTAGGGTTCCACACACTTCATTCCCATTTATTTAGGCGAATTTGTTGGTTAACTTCGCATAAACTTATTGGTTTTTTTGGGTATGTTTTGTTTGTATTTCGAGATATGGTGAACAATAGGGCAAAATCCCCCATCCTACATGCTTTATTTCTCCAGCAATCTAGACATTCGATTCATGTAGGGCCTGGACTGCGAGAGAAAGATGTAAGTGATTATTTGATTTTTCATCTGGTTATGATTTGTATGGATCAATTTCTGTGATGAGTGCATGTGTGTGGATAGGTTAAGATCAGGATGTTGATGTTGAGCCCTAATTTAGTTCATATACTTGGTAAAGACTACCAGCTCATGTGTTCAATTCTATACGCTTGGTAAAGACTGCCAGCTCATATGTTCTATTTGATATATAATTAATTCATTAAGTATACTTGGTAAAGACTACCAGCACTTTTGTATTTTTTATGTCCATATTGGATCAAGATTTGAGGTGGCAATGATGGGCAGGTTGGGTAACACGTTAAACCTGGTTTGAGTTGTAATAGGTCATTTCTAAGCGACACGCTGGATTGGGTTCTTGCCTTCTCAGTTGACCCACAACCTTTTTGTCCTAATAGGTAATACATTAATTAATATTGAAAACTACTGTCCGTTACAAAAATGAGAGCTGGGACTTTGGGTAACTTTTAGCGCATTCGACCTATATGACCTGTTTATGTTCTAGCTAACTTTTTTAATTAAACATGTTTGAGATAAAACACAACCCGTATATTGTTCGAAATAACGGCATGACATTGGTTTGCGAATATTTACATGTTTAACATTCTAGGAATGTCCCGTATGACCAAATCAACAAATATAAGTCAAACCAGCATTGGCTAAGCGCTAAGCAAAGAAGGAGAAAAATTCTATCTTCCCGGTGGTGGTACTATGTTCTCCAATTCCGTTATCGCGTATGTTGATTTAATGCAAAATCTAATCCCGGGGATGAAAGATGGAACTATTCATACAACCATTGATACCGGCTATGGGGTTAGTTTTCCAGGTATAAATCGTAATTAGTTTGTTTATTTGTTTCATTGTGTGCTTAAATGTATCCGATTGTGTGATTTTCTATTGTATCAATTTGTTCATTTGATTTGTTTATGTTGCCTGAGTTAGTGATTTTAACTGATCCATAGTGGTGGTTTGCCTTATTTGATTTCTGTTTTTAGGTTTTTTTTTCATGATTTGTGTTTGGTAGCTAATTAGGTTGAAATTAATTTAAATTGTTTGAAAGATTTGATTCAAGGCGGTTTTGATTGAATCTGTATAACTAAATTGTTTGGATCACGATTCATGTTTGGAGCTAGATTCGGTTAAATTAATTTTTTTTATTGTTGTTATTGGATAAATAGTTTAAATTGAGCATTTAAGTGCTATAGTTCTTACAGATAGTGACTGGATCATATCTGATGGAAATCTTGGTTTTAGATATTTTTCTTAAATTGAGAATTTGGGATATTTTTGTCTATGAGGTTAGTGGCATATAGGATGTGTGGCTGAACCGATGTCAAAGTATTAACCAAATGGAAAGAAATTTGCATATAAAGTAACATTTTCTGTATGTACAGGGTGTCAAGATTGGTTTGAAGTTGGTCTTACTCAACTTTCGAGACTGTCTCTTTCTACATACATGTTGGTCATCTCTTACAACTAAGTTCTTGAATCTATGGGTGGTCAGTGGGTCGAAATCGGGCAGGACAACCATACTAAAGTAGAACTGCTTTTTGGAATACTTTAGAACTGAGAAACAAAATTATAAACCGGTATATATCATAATGCTCTTATGCAAGATGTTATAAGAAATTGAAATAGTGTTATCGCTTTTGTTTATTCACGTAGCATCTCGACCATGCCGTAAGCTATGTAAGATCTTTAAGTTTGATTCAAGTTCAAGTTAGTACCATTCATAGGGGCTTAATATACATGCTATATATGAATTAACATATCATACTTTTGATTATATATAATCCGACAATGATGATTATGTGAGGGAATATTGATCTTACTTATTAATCTGTTTTTCTCATTTCACAAACTGAGTGCTGCTTTTTTAAACGTCACTTTTGATCATTTTATGCATTTATTTCTTTAATAATCAGAATTAATATAATACTCAAACAACTAATAATAATAAAAAATGTGTCTGCATTTTGCTGAAATTGGGCTTAAGTTGTGCTCGACATGCCAGAACTGGCTATCGAGGATGTTAGTGTATAAATAAATCTTTTAATTTTAAGGATATGTGTGTGTTATATATAACTTGCATTTTTTTATAGATGCTTTAATATTTCTACTTTTGAGCATCAAGATAAAGTAAAATCGATTTCTTTTTTTTTTTGAATGGCAAAGTTTACATACCCTAAATTACACCAAATATATCCTAATCTACACTTTGCTTGAGATTCAATCCAAAACCTTCCACTAAGAGGGAAGAACCTCTGCCTCACATTGACGTGAAATCCATTTGTTAACCCAAAAAACTAATTTGCACAACATTTTAATGCATGAAAACATCCTTGGCACACAAGGTATTAGGATTGAAAAATCCTCAAAATTGCGCTTCCTATTTTAGTCGTGCTTCACTCTACACAAGGCGTCGACCTTTGTACTTTGCGCCTTAATACGCCTAAGGCGCGCTTTTTAAAACCAAGGATGGATCCAAGTATGTGTAATATATTAATATTTATACAAGACAAACTATGGGCATAAGTGTAATTTTATGTCACCTAATTACATTTCGGTCTGAGTACAATACAATATACCAAGAGATGATTGATAGACTAACAAAAAACGAGCACCAGGTTGTAAATTAGCGTCGCCGCCGCATCGCGCGGGTTTCCTACTAGTTAATCTATATGTGGGTAACTTTCGAAATTAATGTTTTGAGTTCCTGGTGAGTTAGGCCTTAAATGTTGAATACATACATAGGTTTGATAATATATCTGGCATCTCTTTGACTACAATACTACAATCACCACACTTAGTGGATCTAACATGTTTATACTATAGCTTAACCATCTCGGATAAGCATCATAATAACTTTCACCATGACGTCTTAGATCACTACCGACCTTTCTTTGTGGGAATACTAGTTTTCCGCTTCTTTCTTCTTTTTTCTGAAGGTTAAAAAAAATAACATGGGTCATGGCCGTATGGGCTTAAGCCTTAATTTATTTAAGGGTTTAGATTGAGCTTTAAGACTTTGAGTCCCTGCCCAACAAATCATATGTGGGCTTAACCAATGTTTTATATAAACTAGTTGAGTTTCCGACCCCGCGTTGCGGCGGGGATCCAATGTCTGCATAACGCGTGCCGACAACGGCAAGCGGATACCAAATATCAAAACTTAGATAAAAATTATGTAGTAACGATAGTTACTCCGTCCTAAAAACGATTTTAAAAAATCTGATATATAAGAGTAGGTCCCACACGTTCTACACGTTTGAAATTCGGTTGTTTTCAGTTCAGTTATGACGTTACTAACGCGTTAAATTATGGATGAGCTCGGTACCGGTAATGGCACCGAAAGTACCGATCCCGAAAATAATCGAAATTAGGTACCGGCACCGAAAATGCTCAGTACTGTACGGTATATTATTTGAAGGTAGAAATAAGTAAATACGGGTATGGTTCTAGACCAGTGTCGAACTGAAAGTAACGATTCTAAAAACCACAAAAGGTGGGTACCAAATTGGTACCGAAAATGATTTGGTATAGTAAATTTGGTACCGATACGATACCGGTTTGATTACAGGATTTGATACCATTTGCTCATCAATAATTTAAATATCCAAGTTAAATTTACATGTTACAATTCATTCATTACAGAAAAAGACAAAAAAGAAAACAAAAGAAGTTGTGTATATAAAATCTCATTCAAACGAAATACAACTTACTTACCACGTGTATGAAAATCAATCTAAATGATGTAATTACTTGCGTTGCTACGTGGCATGAGCTCAAAGGTGATGTTAGGGATGAGCTCGGTGCCGAAATATACATGGTACGGCAACGGTACGATACCAGTATTTCTGAGTAAAAACCGGTACCGAAAATGTCAAAAGTAGGTACCAAATCGGTACTGAAAATGTATCCGGTTTGGTAAATTTGATACCAGTACCCGATACCACCAATGTCTGTTACTGTTAATTTAGCTCATCAATAATTTAAATATCCAAGTTAAATTTACATGTTACAATTCATTCATTACAGAAAAAGACAAAAAAAAAAAAAACAAAACAAAAGAAGTTGTGTATATAAACCTCATTCAAACGAAATACAACTTACTTACCACATGTATGAAAATCAATCTAAATGGTGCAATTACTTGCGTTGCTACGTGGCATGAGCTCAAAGGTTATGTTATGGATGAGCTCGGTGCCGAAAACCCCCAAAAGTGGGTACCGGTACCGAATATACATGGTACGGCAACGATACGATACCAGTATTTCATAGTAAAAACCGGTACCGAAAATGTCAAAAGTCGGTACCTAATCGGTACTGAAAATGTATCCGGTTTGGTAAATTTGATACCAGTACCCGGTACCACCAATGTGTTACTGTTCATTTAGTTGTGTTATTAATATATAGGTAAATTATGTTAGTGTTTAATTGAGATTAACTAGTATTAAGCATCCCTCGCGTTGCGGCGGGGGCGAGAACTAATGACACACTACTGCCAGCGACCACCGACACTGAAGTTGCGGTGTTAATGCGAAAAAATTAAACCGAAACGTAAAACATAGAATAAAATAACTAAGTTGATCTAGGACTCGCGCGTTACGATGAACCCGAGTCTATTTTTTCCCGTTTGACAGGTTCAACGTAATCTATATATAATATATATCATTACCACTATACAAACCATAATGCATATATTACAACAACCATTGCATCAATATGTTGTAAATTATATTTATACAAGATTTTGGCTAAATTAATTAGATTATTATAAATAATAATAATTTACAAATAAAACGACACAACTTTGAATTGATCAAACCGATTGAATATAGTAAGATAGTGAAACCATTATTTGATTAGAGTACAACCACTTAAGCACAATTTACAACTATGCATGCATACAAAACAGATTGAATTTGGTAAAGTAATGAAACAATTATTTGATTAAGGTACAATCACTTAAACACAACTTACAACCAATATTTAATTAATGTACAACCACTTAAGCACAATTTACAACCAAACACTTAAGCATAACTTACAACCAAACATGCATACATACAAATGTTTCAAATTAATAGTATATAAAAATTATGTAAATATCAATGTACAATCACCTAAACTAACCATACAAACAACTAATGCATAAAGCATTATTTAAGCAAGGTGTACAACTCCTAGCTGCACAGCATACTTATGTTACAAAATAATAGTATATAATTATTTATATTAAATTTATATTTTAAAATTATAAATTTCTAATTTGCTCATTTTTAGACGGTTTTGAAATTTCATAAGGGGGGGAAGGGAGATCGGGATTTTAACAGGTGTGACACACTAAACATATATTTTTTTTAAGAAGGGCGATTGACCCCACTCTTAGCCTTGAGTACGCCCCTAGTTAGGGTCGGACTTATAGTACAAGTAACTTAGGTTTGGGTATAGGGCCTCAAAAAAGGGGTCCCCACTTAAAAGGAAATTATATACTAACTATTAACATTGGTGCAAACCTATTGTTTTAGATTTGTTTGATTTTTTATACAAGAAAACCACTCTCTGTTATAGTTGTGTTAGATTTTTACCTGTCAAACACAGATAAAAGAATATCGTTTATAATAATCAAAAAAGAGAAAAAAAAAAAGGCTTTCAAATTTCATTTCGCCTTGGGTCTCTAAAAAAGTTGGAACGGCCCTGACCCTAGTTGTAGCCATAACCAGTCTTAAGGGTTCATGTTGGGTCTTAAGAACTCATACTGGATTTTGATGAATTACATTTTGTTTATGTTGTTGTGTTACAATGGATCATAACATGAACATGTCATAATGTGTTGTATGGGCAATAATGAACCTTAATGGATCTTATTGGGTTGTAGAAGTCATAATAATATGTTTTGATGTATTATTATTTGGTTCACTGATCACATATTTATGTGTGGGTCTTCTTCGATTTTATTGGGTTGTAAAAGCCCCTGCTGGGTTTTGGTCGTGGCTATATTTGGTTTCATGTGTTATTATCAATCTTAAGATGGTACTGAATTTTAACGAGACATATTTGGTTGTAACGGGTTATTATGGATCATATAAGAATTAGGGGAAAGTTACTGTACAAATAAACTTAACGTACTAAATATACGAATTGCATGAAAAGGACAAAAGGAGGCGGTGGCATTTTTGTAATTATCAATAACTATCAAAATTACTCAATTTTGATCTTTTGTAGAGTAATTTTGTAAAATTTTCATGTAGTGTAATTTTGGTTTTGTAGGGTAATTATAAAAATTACACTAACCCCCCTCCCCCCCCCTCCCCAAAAAAAAAGTGTAGATCATTTTTATCTTTTGTAGGGTAATCATCAAAATAACACTAACCCTCCTCCCCCCTCCCCCCCCCCCCCCCCCAAACTAAAAGCTAAAACCTAAATCATAAAGCTAAAACTCATCACTAAATGCTAACAAAGTTACTCTACAAGATCAAAAATACTCTACATGATCATTTTAGAAAATTACTCTACAAAAGATCACAATTACCCTACTGGATCATTTTACAAAATTACTTTACAACATCAAAATTACTCTACAGGATCATTTGTAGAGTAATTTTGAATTGTATGTTGTTTGATAAACTTGCAGAGTAATTTTGATTCACTTGTAAAAGTAATTTTGATGCAAAGTAATTTTGATACACTTGTAGAGTAATTTTAATAATTACCCTACAAGAACAAAATTACTCTACAAGAATATTTTACGCAAATTACTCTACAAAAGATCAAAATTACTCTACAAGAGTAATTTTGATAGTTACTGATAATTACAAAAGTGATACCGTGTTTTTTTATATTTTCCTTCAGTTCGTACGTTTTGTACGTTAACTTTATTTGTATTTGATCTTTATCCATAAGAATTAATG
The DNA here is from genome assembly GCA_030545235.1 of Helianthus tuberosus. NCBI lineage: Eukaryota > Viridiplantae > Streptophyta > Magnoliopsida > Asterales > Asteraceae > Helianthus > Helianthus tuberosus. The sequence goes on from CM060393.1 coordinate 34,362,827, forward strand.
GTAGAATTTTATTGTAATAAAGCGTCTAGGGTTTTATTTTTGGGTTATTGGATTTTATCACCCTCAATTATCGGCCTTTGTCCATTGCCACCCGCAACTAACACTTTGACACCTGACACCCCCAACTTGACTTTTTGTTTGCAATGGCACCACCTAGTTAAATCTGCACTAACTGTGTTGGACAGGTTTGCTGAGTTGGACATTATTACGTGGCGATGACGTGTCATATCCCTTTCTCCTTCTTTATAACATAGAAAGACTAATTTCCTCATCCCTCGTCTTGGTTGCATTTTATCTCACCTATGTTCTTCAAAACCTAAAGGGTAACTAAATCACTAATCTTTATCTTAGTTTGCATTTAACCCATAATCATTCTGTCAATTTATGACCTATTTTCATCTTTCTGATCAAATCTCAAAGCTTACAATGTCGCCACCGGAAACCCCACTTCGCCGGAAGAAAAACAAGTCTCCGGCAACCGGAAAGTCTTCTCACAGTAACGATTTCCAGCCCAGATCTATGTAACCGAGTAATGAAACAAGTCTTCATTTGTTATTTGCGCTTCGTCTTAGTCACCGAGTAACGATTTCCGGCCCAGATCTGTGTAACGATTTCCAGTAGTGATTTGAGTTAGACCTGTCTCATAATTTGTCTCATAATTGGTTCCAGGGTCTTATTCCTGATCAAATTACAGAATTGGTTAATCTTTCTGTTCTTGATTTGAGTTACAATCAACTCAGTGGGTCAACTTCTTCTGGTATCGGTCAACTGTTAAATTTGAAACAGTTTGTTGCAAATAATAACAACTTTACTGGTGTAATTCCTTCTGGTATTGGTCAATTGCCAAATTGGAACAGTTGATTCTGTCTGTAAACAACCTCACTGGTGAAATCCCGCCATCTATCGAGCAAATCACCACTTTAAAACATTTTTCTGCAAGTTATAACAGGATTACTGGTGCAATCCCATTGGGAGTTACTGGGGAGATACCATTGTGGTCATTCGGGAATGATGATCCATCAAACAACCGATTCTGTAATTTGATGTGCTCGAAGTCTTGGATCTTTCAAACAACCGATTCACGTAATCATGTTGGTTTGTGGGGATGAATCGAAGAGATGGATGACTGTGATTTTTGGGGTTTCTGTGTTATAAATGAGAGAAGGGTAGAGATATAACACATCATCAGCCACGTAATCATGTACACATCAGCGAAATGGTGCCACGTCGGACAAAAAACTAACCAAGTTAGAGCAGATTTAACTGAGTGGTGCCAGTGCAAACAAAAAGTCAAGTTGGGGGTGCCGGGTGTCAAAGTGTTAGTTGCGGGTGGCAACGACCAAAGGCCGATAGTTGAGGGTGATAAAATCCAATAACCCTTTATTTTTTTTAAATAATACATAGGTAGTCGATGGGGTGGTGGTCCATTGGTAAAGACAAAGACAAAGTCGCTAAACACCTGGATTAGGGAGGAGGAGGCTTTGGTTTCAAGTCACACAAACGACATAGATTAAAAAGAAATTTGCCGTTAAAAAATAAAAATAATTTACAAGTTTTTGCCTTCTAGCATATATTATAAAAAGTATTTAGCCTGCCTAATTTCCTGAATGTTTATTTTTTATTAGGTTTTTTTTTTTAAAGTAAACTTCATTAGAAAAGTACCAACCCACGAAACGGGGCGGCCAACCTAGAACATTAGATAATTACAAAGTTACACCAATTCAACCAAGAAATGGACCTAACTTTCGATCTACTACTAAACCACAAAAACCCCACCGATTTGATTTTGCTAATGATATCTTCCGCTCGAACCTGACTATTAGAGAGTTTAACACCGTTTCTGGCCCTCCATATGCTCCAACAACTAATCATAACAATCCCGTGAAAAATCTCTTTCGACAAGTCTCGCAACCCGACATGATTATGAAGGTCCAGAAGCTCCCTGACCGAATGGACTATAAACGGAGCGACTTTATACCATCTCGAGATATGATGCCAGACTCTGCTTGCCATCATACATGTAGCAAAAAGGTGGTTGCTCGTTTTGTCTTCAGATCTGCATTGAGGGCATGAAATATCTTCAATCTCGATACTCCTGTTTCTTAGCGCCATTCCAGTGGGGATTTTATCAATTTCCGCTCTCCAAGTGTGAATGTTACACTTCAAGGGGATCCATTTACACCATTTTAGCACATAATTACTATTGTGGTCCGTTCCACTTTTAAGAGTTCTTCTAACTGTCCCAACTGAATATTCTTCCGTCCCGATCCACGACCACTTGTCATTCCGATCTTCAAGTTTAACTGAGTACAGGTCCCTAGTGATCCAATTCAATTCCGAAATCTCCAAAAAAGATCCGGGACTGTTTCTCCAGTTCCAGTTCATCATGTACGTATCGTATTCCTTCCTGCGAACCCTACTATCCACACTACATTTTTGTGAGCTTCAAGACTGAAAATATTAGGATAAATATCTTTTAAAGGTTCATTAAAAAGCCAGGGGTCCAACCAAAACGAAGTATCATGACCATTACCAACTATGCTTTTATAAATATTATGTAAAGGAATACCGTCCACCGTAGTTCGAGCTACCGTTTTGGTTATATTTTTCCACACTTCGTTCAGGCTTCTTTTTACCGGAAGAAAGTCCCAATTGCTTATGCTTTTGTAAATCGCATCTACCACCTTCATCCAGAGCTGATTTTTTTCTATATTAAATCGCCATCCCTATTTGGATAGAAGAGCGATATTAATATGCTTCAACTTACTCAACCCGAGGCCCCCTTCATCTTTGTCTACAGTCACACGATCCCAACCAACCCAGTGCATCTTTTTATTAATCACCTGAACCTCCCCATAAAAATCGTTTTATCATTGATTCCAGGTCTCTAATCACTTTAACCGGGGCTTTGTACAAAGAAAAATAGTAATTAGGCAAACTTTCAAGAACCGACTTAATAACCGTGATACGACCTCCAATAAAGAGCAAACTAGCTTTCCATTTGGAAAGTCTAGCTTCACAGATATCATACACCGGCTTCCAATTGTTTACTCGATTCATATTAGCCCCAACCATCAAACCAAGATACTTAAAAGGAGTGCTCTATGCCTTACACCCGACCACCATAGTTGTATTCTTCACTTCATCCATATCCATTCCAGTACCATAAAGATTTGACTTGGATAGATTTATCTTCAAACCTGAACACATATAAAACACCCGAAGAATTCTGACCACGTTTAAAATATTAGCATCCGACCATTCTCCAAGGATAATGGCATTATCCGCATAAAAAAGATGAGAAATCAACGGGCCACCGTTAGGCATTTGAATTCCTTACAGCGCACCCCGTGTAACACCTTTACCAAACAAACAAGACAAAGCTTCCATAACAATTAGAAATAGGAAAGGGGAAAGTGGGTCACCTTGTCTCATACCTTTACCACATTGAAATTCAAAGGTAGGCGCGCTATTGACTAAGATCGAAGACCTCGCCGAACCTAAAATTCCTAAGATCCACCTACACCACAAGTCTGGGAACCCCGTTTGCCTCATTATGTTTATAACGAAATACCGATTAACGTTGTTATAAACTTTCTCAAAATCAATCTTTAAGATGAAAGTTTGTTTTTTTGCTTTCTTGATCCAGGAGATAATCTCATTCACCATCAACAGTCCGTCTAAAATGAATTTCCCTTTTAGAAAGGCTGATTGAGACTCCGAAATAACCACCTCTAAGACCTTTCTAAGGCGTTTAGCAAGGATATTAGATATGACCTTGCTAATAATCCCTATAAGATTTATAGGGCGATAGTTGTTAAGCTTAACCGGGTCTTTAACTTTAGGGATCAAAGTAATGAACGACGACCCACTACCACAATTAATATTCTCATCCTTATGTAAATTCTCCATGACCTCACAAAAATCACTTTCAAACAGATGCCAGAAGTGCTTTATGAATTTCATGTTAAGGCCATCAGGCCCCGGAGCCTTGTCATCATGACATTCGAACACTACTTCTTTAATTTAATTTTTGGAGAACCTTTCAATGAGCGACACCTTAAGATCATCTGAGATGGTCTTTATGTATAAGCATTCCAATTCCGACCACATCGGAATATTCTCAATAAACCGCTTCCTAAATAACCCAAGAATGTCTTTCTTTATCAGCTTTTGTTTCGTCACCCATTCCCCGCCTATATTTAACCCATGGATTGAATTTTTCGCTTTTCTCGAACTAATAACCCCATGAAAAAACTTAGAGTTCTCATCACCCTCTAAGGCCCACCTAATCCTAGAACTTTGTTTAAGACCCGCATTCTTTTTTAATTCCACTTCCTTAAGGACTTTTCGCTTTCCATAAGAACTCACTCTTCCTCTTCTAAAAGATCCTGAAACTCCATCTCTTCTTCCAATTGCTCAATGTCTTTCCTGGCAAGGATTTCCCTTTCTGCCTCTCTCTTCTCTCTCTCTCTCGCATCTCATTCCTTCATAACCTTGTTTTTCTAACCAAGATTATATACTCTAAACAGCCTAGGTAATAAAGTTAGAATAAACAGTAGTCAACAACATAGGGCAATGGTCCAAGAGAAAGCTGGGTAACGCCCTGAGACAGGCTTTTGGCCAACTGTTGAAAAAATCGAAACACACAAGCATTCTATCTATTTTACTGAGCTTTCTCCCATTATCCCGCATGCAAGTGAAGTGTCTACCTGTCATATTATACTCCAACAAGCCCAGATCATGTATAAAAGCGTTAAAATTACGGGTGCACGAGGACTTAAACACAGAGTTTTTTCGCTCTTCGGGAAAATGCACCGCGTTAAAGTCTCCCATGATAATCCACAAACATGTACTGTTAGCAACTTCACTCAATATCTCCTCCCACAAACTTTGTGTCACCGCAACGCCGGGGGGGCGTAAAAATTCATAATATTAAGAACCACCCCACTCCGTTTGATTTTACCGTTAATTAAAAGTAAGCCTCTGTTCTTTGTAGTGTAGTTTTTTTTTTCAAAAATCCTCGGGTCCCACATACAAACTAGGGGTGTGCATGGATCGGTTTTGGCCTAAAACCATAACCATAACCACGATGTCGGTTTATGGACAACCATAACTATAACCGATCAGTTACGGTGGTTATGGTTAATCGGTTTTAATGGTTATAGCGGGTCGGTTGTGGGTGGTTAATCGTGTAATTAGCCTAGCTAAAAATATCTTAATTTTTTAACATGGAATAAATTTTTATTGCATATTTGTATATATTAGTATATTACATAGTATGAAAAATACATATAATCTATAATATTAATATCGATTATTACCGAATATTTAAATAAAGTGATAAGATATATTCCATAAACTCAAATAAACAATCATATATTAAAAAATTGGTGAAAATTCCTAAATCCTACAAAGATTTATCTAATGTCGGTTCGGTTCGGTTCGGTTACTGTGGGTATGGAAACATTGATAACCATAACTGACCCACTACTTTCGGTTTTCTGAAAAACCATTAACCGACCCACCGGTTTTTTATTTGGTTCGGTTTTTCGGTCGGTTTTGTCGGTAAATTCGGTTATGGTTCCGTTAATTCGGTTTTTTTGCACACCCCTAATACAAACAATACCTCCCGATTGGCTCACAGAACCCACAAAGTCCATATTAAAATTTTTATTATCCCAAAACTTAATAAGGTCCGATTCATTAACGATTTCGTGTTTAGATTCTTGCAAAGATACAAAATATACCCCATGTTTATCTTTAATCTCCCGAACCCAAGACGCTTTATCGCCACCCCCTAAGCCTCTAATATTTAAAGACAAAAAATTTCATTGATATACCTCATTGTTACCTTCTTCGATGAGGACCGCCTTGACTAAGCTACCATGGTTATTCAGTTTAGCTCCCAGGTCTAAACCCAGAAGTTTAGTAGCCTCGGCTTCCTTGTTAATCGAATCGTCCTTGCTCAAATGAATTGGTGAACTGACGTTCCTATTTGCCTCATTAGCAGTGACTCCATTCTTCGGACTCTGGTCATCCACCCCTTCTCGTTTATTGTCTTGACTGAACGCTTCTAATATTTTTCCTCTTCTTATCCCCCAGGCATCGTATCTGTACCCAACTCATCCTGCTCAATTTGTCAATCCCCAGGACCCATTAAATTATGAGTAAATTACAAGTTTTGTCCTTTATGTTAACACCTTTTTTCAGGCGGTGTCCTTTAGCGCAAAAGTTGACAAGTTTTGTATTTAAGGTTTCAAAATCCTGCACGCTATGTCCTTTAGCCCTAACTTAGTTAGAATTTTTGGTTAAGTATGGTCATGTGCCTTGCACATAAGGGCATTCGTGTAATTTCACCTTCCCAGCCATTATTTAAATCTGACTTTGAAATTTGACCCATTCTTTCACTATATTAACTCCAGATAAAATCACAACCATTCATATAACCTCTTGAGTCAAATCCAACCGTTCATTCTCTTGAAATGTCTTCAACTAGGCCATTCCTTCTCCCCTTCCATCGCCGACATCACCACAGCATCCCCACCGGCACAACCGTAAATCACCGCCAACATCCCAATCATATTCTCCCTACCTTTAGGGGTCTCCATCCTCCTCACCACCATCATGGCCCCACCAGCGAGTGAGCCCTAAGCTCCGCCGCCCCTCCACCACCGTAGACAGCAATTCCAACGTCGTCTACATCCTCTCCGCCACCGTACCACCGTCCAAATCCACCAACGCCTCCACACTCTTCCTCCATCACTACACGTTGGTTAGAGTCCCCTAAACAAAGCGTGACTAACACCCTTTCAGCCACTGCACCACCGTCGCCTCCACGACGTTGTCGGTTTTGCAGCTGCTAGGTGGTGGAAGGTGAGTGTGAATTTCAAGAATATTTATAAAAAAAAAATTAACATACATATACATGGATGGTATGCTTACCATATTTTGTTTACAAAATCACAACTGAACTTAAAGATGAATTCTAGGAAATTTGAAGTTGAATAAGAGTTTGGATTTTGGTAAATTCATCAAGTTCAAAGGCTAGTACTTAATGAACTTATTATAGTTTGACTATCTTACCATTTTTAAAATCTGGAAACAAAATTGGGACTAAATTTCTTCATGCTTGAAGCTTTTCACATCGCAAAGCTGAGAAAGATCAGAGGTTTTGTGGAGAGAGAAAGTAGGATTAATGATGAAGGAGTTGGGGATAGATTATGGTGTTTTAAATTTTATTTTTTGTTTAACAAAATAGTCCCTGGATAAAACATCTTTACACAGTAGCCCTTATTATTTGAAATGACAATAATGCCCTCATGTGCAAGGCATATGATTATACTTAACCAAACATCTAACTGGGTTAGGGCTAAAGGACATAATGTGCAAGATTTTGAAACGTTAAACACAAAACTCATCAACTGTTGCGCTAAAGGACATCGTCTGAAAAAAGGTGTTAACATAATGAATAAAACTTGTAATTTACTCTTAAATTATTTAGTTGGAATGGATTTTCCGTAATACCCCTAGGTCTTTTTTTTTGTCTTTGTTCATCGATTGGTGAAGAGGTATGGTCCCAATTCCATGCACATATGGCAGGGACCACACGAGTTTTAGAACAAACAGATATGTTGCTGACAGAATTCATGTTGAAGCTGACGCTATCCAAAGACCAAAAGACTGTGATATTCTGAAGACTAAAGTTTCCTTTGCAAGCTATTGTCAAGGGGGAGTTTGTTGGTGCATGTTATGTGACAACAACTTTGGATTGGTCTTTGGATATTAAACAGAAGATTGGACTAAGAAGACTTAAAGAAAAACACTCAAAGAAAAACGAGTTCTATGAAGCCCAATCAAGTCCAAGTTTGTATCAAGTTTATTAGGCCCAAGTTTATGTAATCGTAATATGGGCAAAGCCCAAATTCGTAGGTCTTGGCTGTGTGTATATAAACAGCCTTAGTCTATGGTTTTAGGGTTAGACTTTTAGACAATTGAGAGAGCATTCAAGTGTAAGAGATATAGAACAAACAGAAATCGGCTGTGAGGTTCTAGGGAGATCTTAGTGATTGTAAAACGTTTGAAGGTTTGATAATCACAGAAGATCAGTTTGAAAGTTTGTGTGTTTGTGTGTTCGAGTTCTTATTCATCTATACGTTTCTGATTCTGTGTTCGAAGGCTAATCAAGGAGATTACGCATCCTTGATTAATTAGCAGTCTTGTTACGATCCATACGGGATTACAGGACCTACAATTGGTATCAGAGCTTTTGCTCTTGTGCGTGGTTCAAGACTGATCGAAGGGTATCAAGAAAATTGTTTGTTTGAATTTTTCTGGTTGAATTCTGGAATTTTTATGAAGAACAGCAAGAACATTGAGGAACAGCTTAAAATTCGTGTAATTTTTATCTGTTTTGATTATTGGTATTGACTGTTTTCGTGTTTGTAGGAGACTTTGTTTGGAAAGTTTGAAAAAGGAAGTGAATTTCAAGTGTTTGGAAAGGAATACTGATTTTAGTTGCTGATTTTTCGGGATTTAGTTGCTGATTTGTGGGATTCAAAAGTTGAAGAACTTGTACGTTTGGTGATCTTGTGCGTTGTGTGATCTTGTGCGATCAGACGTGTTCTTGTGCGATCAGAATTAAATCTTGTGCGATCAGAGGTCATCTTGTGCGATCAAAAGTCACTTGTGCGATCAGGGTCAAACTTGTGCGATTGGTCAAAATTGTGTGATTCTAAACTTGTGCGATCAGGCCCATTAAGTGACTGTTCGGCCCAAATATAGTGGATTGTGCGATCCAGTAAGGCTTGTGCGATTGGGACTGACTTGTGCGACTCTATCTTGTGCGATTCACTAGTGGTGATATTTTTCAAGGCAAGCGTAGGAAAATTTTCAGTGTTTCGTGTTTAGAGAATTATCTGTAGCTCATCTGGACTAGCCGTCTGCACGGTTGAATTTGTTGGATTTTTAGGACAAAAAAAACCCCGAAAGAGGTCTTCGACATTATATATCATTGGAATCGTATTTACGAGACGAATCTAACGATATAATTTGGTAAAAGCATTTTTCGGAAAAGTTTTATACGATTTTATCAGTCTGCAACGTTAAAATGTCGAACATGTCTAATTTGAATGAGCTTTTGAGAATGGAGCACGAGGTTGGCACTACCAACAAACCGCCTAAAATGATGAAGGTGGGAAATTATTTGACATAGAAGGACCGATTTCAATCTTTCATTGAATATCAGGACACACGCATGTGGATCTGTATTGCAGATGGGTACACAAACCCAACACACGATTTTGAGGGCAGACCACCTGTCACAGCCTATGTGAACATGCAAGAGGCTGATAAAAAGATGTATGAGGCTGAGAAGAGAGCCTTGGCTGCAATAAAGATGTCCTTACCTGATGGCATCAAGCATACCTTTAAGAAGTACACTACTTCAAAGGAAATGTGGGATGCATTAGAGAAGAGATATGAGGAAAATGCCGATGTCAAGAAGAACAAAGTTGATCTACTGAAGAAGCAGTTCGCTGTTTTCAAGTATATGAAAAATGAGACACTTGAGGACATCATCACTCGATACTACCATCTGATGTCAGAAATGGATAATTATGATATAGATTGCTATACTGACATAGAGAAGAATGACAAGTTGCTCGATGCTTTACCTGCTAAATGGGATATCTACACTCTCATGATCAAGGGAGAAGCAGATTATGAGACCAAGGAGCTGGAAGAAGTTGTAGGAAAGCTAAGAGCCTATGAGCTCAATATGAAGAAGAAAGAAACTGGATATGATCAGGTTCAAGATCTAGGGGTTTACAATGGGCTTACATCTTCTTCATCTCACAACGCTTCTAGCGACTCTGCTACTGCATTTCTTCCGTGTGAGAATGAGCATGTCACAGTGAATGAAGATGGTGATGTATGTTTCGTAGCTGCTTCAGGAGTGTCAACAGGAGCTAAGAGAACATCAGCAGCAAATCAGAGTAGTAGTACTAAATCGATGCCTATGAGTGTTAAGTCTGCAGAAGAACATCTTGCTCTACTTGCTTCATTCGTAGCTTCTTATGAGAACTACATTCAAGGGAAGATATCTGATCCTGCTACATTAGATGAAGATTATGATCAGATTGACCCTGATGATCTAGAAGAGATGGATTTGCAATGGCAAATGGCCATGATTTCCAGAAGAGTCGAGAGGTTCATGAACAGAACTGGAAGGAAGTTTGTTGGGAAAAGTGTTGGTTTTGACAAGACCAAAGTGAGGTGCTTTAACTATCAAAGTTATGGACATTTTGCTAGGGAATGTCAAAAACAAAAGCAAGAGACTTCGAGTCAGAGTTCAAACAATAGGAATGCATCAAACAACTCTAACTCAAGGGCTTTGATCTCTACTGCACGAGAGGGATCATATGATTGGGGTGTTCACTTGGAAAATGATGAGAATGTAACTCAGGCATTCATGGCAGAGATTGTGCCAGTTGATGATGGTGAAGCTGCAGTAGATGATGCTGAAGTTAAGAAGGAAAGTGAAGCTGAGGAAAAGAATGCTGATCAAACAACTAAAGCTGAAGAGGAAAAGTCAAAGTTTGATCATGAAAGGAAGCTCAACTTGCTGCTCTCATGGCCAACTCAGACAAATCAACAGGAGAGGTAAGTAACTCTGCTACTTCTGTTTGTTTAAAATGTCGTGAATTACAGGGTGAGGTTGGCAGTTTTTCAACACAAAACCAAAGTTTGGTTAACGAGATATCTAACATAAAAGAATTAATTTTTTTTGCTAAAAGAAACGAGTCGTTATATTTGAAGAAGATAAAGGGTTATGAAGGTGAAATTGATTTTTTAACCTGCAAACTAAACAAAAAACTTCAATTCATAGACTTAGCTCATGACATGATGAGTGAGAAAACAAAAGATATTTCTAAAAAATGCAAAGAGTTGTCAGATTCACAACTCAAAATTGTTGAACTTGAAAAGAAATTAGGTCAATTCAAGGACTCTACTTTTGTAATGAAACATATGATGGGTGGCTTGAAGAAAAGTAATGACAAAACCAGTGTGGGCTTCCACGGTTTCAATGAAGTTCCACCTCCTGTTAGTCATGACTATTCTTTCTTGCCTGATGAAGATGAGCTAACAGACTTTGTGTCAACATCACCAAGTAGTTCCACATCCAGTTAAGGTGATGTGTCTGAAAATGATGATGCTAGTGTGAAGAAGGAAAATAACAGGGAACCTGTTTTGAAAAAGAAAAATTCACATCCTAAGAATAAAAATCCAACTTTTGTTAAAAAGGTTAATTTTGTTCAAGGAAGTGACATGAAAAACGAAAAAGCTGTTATTGAAAACGAATCAAATGTAGAGTTTGCTAAAAACAAAAATATAGAAAAATATGAAACTTAGCAAACTGAACCAAATCCTTCTAAGGTATCATCATCAAAACCAGAATCTAGTTCAAAGGCTTCAGATAAGAAGTCTTCGAAAAAGAGATCGTGCTTCAAATGTCACATCAAGGGACATGTTGCTAGCTGCTGTCCTAATAAAAAGATTGAAGCACAAGTTAGTGAGAAACAGATAGGGAAATCACCAGAGAAGAAAGGTGATAATGAGGAGAAAGTCTCAAATTCTCCAAAGAAATCTGCTCCAAAGCAACATGAGGGTGTTGCTGTTGGTGTAGATAAGGCTGAAAAAGGAACTCCACAAGTTCCTCGTTTTCAAAGAAATCAACCAAAAATTCAGCCTGAATCTACATCAGGCAGATATGAGAGACCTAGAAGTAGTTCACCAAGAATGAACAATCAAAATTCAAATAATTTCAGAAGTCAAGGTCAATATCAAAATCGATACCATAATAATGGTGGTCGAACTTTTTATAACAATGGCTTTAGAAATTACAACCATCAAGGTTCTTGGAATCAAAATAAAAATTTCCAAAGGTCACATAGTCCAAACACATATAGGAACCCTCAGGACCAGAGTGTGACAACTCGAAATTTAGAACCTTTCATGTATGCTTAAACGTGTGGCTAGATAACTTATGTGATTAATGACAAATGAACCCTTATGTGATTGTGTGCTATTTATGTGAACTTATACGGCTATGTTCGTGATCGTATGTATGCGAGTATGTCTAGGAACCGAAACAACAAGGACCCGACTCGAGACCATGTGGTCTCGAGCAAACATCACACCACTCATGGGCCGGTTGGGCCACACATACACACCTAGCCTATTTCGAAACCCATTAGGGTGCACCACATGAAGCTAGTATATATGTTATGCACCTAGCTATCCTTGCCATTTTCTTGGACACACACACTCTCTACTCTCTCACACTAAAACCCTAAACCACAACACTACTCTCCTTCTTCTCGGATCCAATCAACAACCGTAAGAAGCTTTCGGATCGTCTCTCACACACACCGGTTGGAAGCCTCACTCACACCTTTGAACCCACACTTGAACCGGTTAGTGAAATTATGATGTTTGTTGTTGTTTAATAATAGTATGAATGATAGAACTTAACTAGTGTAGTGTATGCTTGATGATGTTTGTGAACCGGATGTGCATTGTGTTTTGAGTTGATAATGATGTATGATTTTCGGTTGATGATAATGATTTGATACCACGTTTACTTGTTAAGATTGTTGTTGTTCATCTAGGATGCATATGCTTGATTTCGGACATGTGGCATAATGAACCTATGATGTTTTGTGTTTAAATGTAGTCTAAAACACTAGTTGTTGATGTTCATATAAATCGGATTGTGCACTTTTGTGTTAAAAACCGAATGCTCATTAGTAGGGTGATTCATTGTGTTGATATCATAGGATACATGTTGGTTTTGATAAGTTGTTGGTTATGATTTTCTTGTTGGTTAAAGTTCATAGGAATGTTTGATGAACATGATGAACACATGAAGAACTTGTTGAATATCATAAGAACATGGTTGAATATTTGAAATCTGATTTATTTGATCCATTTTTAGTAAATTGCTAGACAAGAAACATGTTTAAGGATTTTGGTTGGATAGTACAACTGCATGAAATCAGAATGTTAGTGGATAGTACACTGTTCCGAATCAGCTTATGTCCACTCGAAACCATCAGTTGCGACTCGAAACCAAGCACAACGAGTCGAAACCTCCCGGTTGCGACACAGATTGCGAGTCGCAAACACCCGGTTGCGACTCGAAACCACACCGGATCAGCACACCAAACCTTGTGACTCGAAACCACCGTTGCGAGTCCGGTTGCGACTCGTAACCAAAACAGCATGGACCGAAACCAGGGTTGCGACTCCGGTTGCGAGTCGCAAACGCCTAGTTGCGACTCGGGATCATATGCGGGTACACACTGTTGGACTTGTTTAATTATGGGCTTATTTGATTGGGCCGGACTCTTGGGCCTAGTGTACAGACCTGATATATTACTGTTGAATGTGAATGTTGATGAACTGCATGCAACGTGCTAGCATACGTGTAGAACATACGTGCACTACTTGAATACGAACCTGATTGTATGATACAACTATGATAGGACGTAAGTAGCCTCAACGTTTCTTGTTTGACTTTTCTGTGTTTTCTACCGAGCAAACCAAGGTGAGTTCACACCCTCTACAAAGCATGGGATTCCCAGGGGGTCGGGAATTGGGGTTAAGGAACTGGGTTCCTCGTCCTCCTTGGGTAGGACAGCAAAGGTTCAGGAATGTAATTCCTCGTCGTCACGGACAGATATCTCGTACTAGACCAAAACTCTATCACGAAGTCCCTCATTTTATATCGACTTAATCGCCGGGCCAATGGCGAGCGGGTCATTAGTTAGATAGCGCTATTTAGGTCTGACAAACCTCACACCGTGCCGCAGAGGACGGGCGTGAACTAATGGATCTGGGGCACGTCAATGATGATAGACATTGACAGTTTCAGGGCACATAAACATGACTACAGTCAGCAGTCGATATGGTAACGAGTCTAGTGTATACATGGGGTAGCCCCCACGGCCGAAATGCCAGATAACTAACACGGGGTAGCCCCCACGGCAGGATTGCCAGAGTAACCGGGAATAAACAAGTCACGTTTTTAACTATGGGGTAACCCCCACGGCAGGATGCCAGCTAAAGGAAACTGTTTTCGAAACAACTTAAAACGAACACCCAACCGTGAACTCACTCAACTAGTTGTTGACTCGTTACTACATGCTTTGCAGGTCCTTAGGTTCTTAAGCTGGAGCTTGCATGGAGGAGGATCGTTGTGGGACATGGACGACTGTGTGCCATGTTAAACTATGAAACAATTAAACTTATGTTTTGATTTAAGACTTATGCTTCCGCTTGCAACTTAACTATGTTTTGATTTGAACACCAATTGTATTGGTTAGATTTTATAACTATTTATATGCTTGTTCAATATGATTGGTGGCTGGATCCTGGTCAGTCACGCCTCCAAGCGGTAGTACTCCGCGGGTGGATTTTGGGGGTGTGACAGATTGGTATCAGAGCCATTGGTTATAGAGAACTTGGTTTTAATAAAGGGGAAAACGTTTTTGTTAAAACCAGACTATAACCTGTACAGTGCTCAACGGTCCACAACGATGCTTCACTCCACATGCAAGGCTCGACATACTAGGTGATATGATCTGTGTATATATTGCCTACTTGTTAGTTACATAGTACATTGCTTATGGTATGCTTGGTTAGTATAACTACTGTTGCTTGAACACGTGCGTGCTTACTCTATCCTATCATCGCACTTTCGCGAACCCCACTCACTCACGTTCTTCTTGGTATGAAGATCATGTCTGGACGCGTTAACATGACACAAGCCCAGTTGACGGCTCTGATCAACGAACGAGTTGCCGCAGCGCTTGCAGCTGCACACGCAGGAGGTATATCCTGCAGTCCGAACTCATCCTAGGATCTTTAGGATCCTACTTTCGTGAACCAACCTTTGTGTTAAACTCTGTCTTTTCTTTCACCTACGATAGGTCAGCATGTTCAACCACCCGTGTGCACTTTTAAGACTTTCATGGACTGCCGACCAACCACTTTTAGCGGCACTGAAGGAGCAGTAGGTCTCCTACACTGGTTTGAGAAGCTAGAATCTGTGTTCGAAATGTGCGAATGCCCTGAGGCGCGCAGGGTGAAGTATGCTACTGGTACTCTCGAGGGTTTAGCCCTCACATGGTGGAACGCTCAAGTTCAGATGCTAGGGTTGGTTGCTGCCAATGCCACCCCATGGGAAACTTTTAAGGAAATGATCAAAGAAGAATACTGCAGTCGTGATGAGATTCACAAACTGGAAGTGGAGTTCTTCAACCTCAAGATGACGGGGTCCGAAATTGAAGCCTATGTGAAAAGGTCGAACGAACTGGCAATTCTGTGCCCTACTATGGTGGATCCTCCCATCAAACGCATCGAACTGTTTCTTCAGGGCTTAGTGCCAGAAATCCAAAGTCATGTGACTTCAGCGAACCTCGCCACCTATCAGCAAACCGTTCAGTTGGCTCACCGTCTCATGGATCAAGCGGTGGAGCAGAACAAGTTACCAAAACGCATTGGCGCTGCAACTACTACTGGTACCTCTAGTGACAACAAACGGAAGTGGGATGGAACTTCAAGTAAGGGTTCGACCTCTGTTCAGTCCCAGTCTCAGCAGAGAAAGACTGAGGACTACAAGAGCCCTAATCAGCAATCGTCTGGTGGTGGGTACAAAGGAAATCATCCCAAATGCAATCGCTGCAGCCTGCACCACAGCGGACCATGCACCAGGGGCAACTGTCATCGGTGCAACAAGCCTGGTCATGCTGCAAAGGATTGCAGGAGCTTATACCCCGCCAATCAGAACCGCCAGCAAGCTCAACAGAACCAGCGCCAGCAGCAGCAACAGCAACAGGGTGATAACAAAGGGTGCTTTCAGTGCGGAGCTGAGGGCCACTTCAAGAGGGATTGTCCCCAACTGAACAGGAACCAGAACAACAACAACAACAACAACAATAACAACAATCAGGGGAATGGTAACAATGGGAACAACAACAACAATGGCGCCAGGGGGCGAATGTTTGTGATCGGCCAAGGTGAAGCAAGGAACGACCCCAATGTTGTGGCGGGTAAGTTCCTTCTCGACGACTTTTATGTTTCAGTTTTATTTGATTCGGGTGCCGATACTAGCTACGTGTCACTAGAAGTTAGTCGAATGCTTAAGCGTATTCCAACACCCTTGAACATCAAGCACACCGTAGAGCTAGCAAATGGTAAGAGTTTAGAAGCCACACACGTAGTCAAGGGTTGTAAACTTATTCTCGCTGACCAGACCTTCTCTATCGACCTCATTCCTATCGTCTTGGGTAGTTTCGACGTTGTCATTGGGATGGATTGGTTATCCCAACACCGAGCAGAGATTCTTTGCAACGAGAAAGTTGTCCGTATTCCAGGTCCCGATGGTGAACCTCTCATGATTCATGGCGACAAGAGGAGTGCTGTTGAGAACGTCATTTCTCTCCTTAAGGCCCAAAAGTACTTGCGAAAGGGCCATACCGCCATTTTGGCTCTTATTACTGACACCACGGAGAAAGAAAAGAAAATAGAAGATTTTCCGGTTGTACGCGATTATCCAGAGGTATTTCCTGAGGAATTACCTGGTCTCCCGCCTCATCGTCAAGTCGAGTTTCAGATCGAACTAGCTCCTGGAGCTGCGCCTATAGCTCGTGCACCTTATCGTTTAGCTCCATCAGAGTTGAAAGAACTCTCCACGCAACTACAAGAGCTCCTGGATAAGGGTTTTATTCGTCCAAGCTCATCGCCCTGGGGAGCTCCAGTGTTATTTGTGAAGAAGAAAGACGGTACTTTCAGAATGTGCATCGACTACCGAGAACTCAACAAGGTGACGGTGAAGAATCGTTATCCTCTACCGCGTATCGACGACTTGTTTGACCAGTTGCAAGGATCGAGCTACTATTCGAAAATCGATTTGAGATCGGGTTATCACCAGCTGAGAGTCCGGGAAGAGGACGTCTCTAAAACAGCTTTCAGAACTCGATACGGGCACTATGAGTTTTTGGTCATGCCTTTTGGGATGACAAACGCACCTGCGGTTTTCATGGATTTGATGAACCGAGTGTGCAAGCCTTACCTGGACAAGTTCGTTATAGTCTTCATCGACGACATCCTGATCTATTCCAAGAGTCGGGAGGAACATGAGCAGCATCTGCGACTTATTCTGGAACTCCTTCGAACAGAACAGCTTTATGCAAAGTTCTCGAAATGCGACTTCTGGCTTCGAGAAGTCCATTTCCTAGGCCACGTGGTGAACAAGGATGGGATTCATGTTGATCCATCCAAGGTGGACTCGATAAAGAACTGGCCTGCACCTCGTACACCAAAGGAAATTCGCCAATTCTTGGGTTTGGCGGGATACTACCGGAGATTCATAAAGGATTTTTCTAAGATTGCACAGCCTCTCACCTCACTAACGCAGAAGGGCGTTGTTTATCGCTGGGGAAACGCACAGGAGTTGGCATTTCAGCACCTAAAGGATAGACTTTGTAGCGTACCTATCCTTTCCTTGCCGGAAGGCACAGACGACTTTGTGGTCTACTGCGACGCATCGATTCAAGGTCTTGGTTGCGTGTTGATGCAACGAGATAAAGTTATAGCCTACGCCTCACGTCAACTCAAGGTTCATGAAAAGAACTACACTACGCACGATTTAGAGCTGGGAGCTGTTGTTTTTGCACTTAAGTTATGGCGGCATTACCTGTATGGTACCAAGTGCGCGATCTACACTGACCACAGGAGTCTTGAGCATATCTTCAAGCAGAAGGAACTGAATATGCGGCAACGACGATGGGTCGAGTTGCTAAGTGACTACGAGTGCGCAATCAGATATCACCCGGGCAAAGCCAATGTTGTGGCTGACGCCCTCAGTCGGAAGGACACTGCGCCTAAGCGCGTACGAGCCTTACAACTCACGATCCATTCTAGTCTTCCCTCCCAGATACGAGCAGCTCAGATAGAAGCACTGAAACCGGAAAACGTCAGGGCTGAAGCCCTACGCGGATCGAGGCAACGCTTAGAACAGAAGGAAGACGGTGCTTACTACGTAACGGGACGCGTTTGGGTCCCACTCTATGGCAACCTACGAGAGCTTGTGATGGACGAAGCACACAAGTCTCGCTACTCGGTACATCCTGGATCGGATAAAATGTACCACGACATCAAGACTACGTACTGGTGGCCTAGCATGAAGGCCCACATAGCAACCTACGTCAGCAAGTGTTTGACTTGTGCAAGGGTCAAGTCGGAATACCAGAAACCATCAGGCCTACTCCAACAACCAGAGATACCTCAATGGAAATGGGAGCAAATTTCCATGGATTTTGTCACTGGCCTACCTAGATCCCAGCGCGGGAACGATACTATTTGGGTGATCGTGGATCGACTCACAAAATCTGCACACTTCCTAGCTATCAAGGAAACGGATAAGTTCTCCACTCTTGCAGAAATCTACATCAAAGAAATTGTTTCGAGGCACGGGGTGCCCACCTCCATTATCTCAGATCGAGATGCACGTTTCACTTCAGAGCTGTGGCAAGCAATGCACAAATCCTTCGGCTCACGACTAGACATGAGCACAGCGTACCATCCTCAGACGGACGGGCAGTCCGAGCGCACCATTCAAACCTTAGAAGACATGCTTCGTGCATGTGTGATTGACTTTGGCAACCGCTGGGAAAAGCATCTGCCACTTGTGGAATTCTCGTACAATAACAGCTACCACACCAGCATTGGAGCTGCTCCGTTTGAGGCATTGTACGGACGTAAATGCCGGTCTCCTCTTTGCTGGGCAGAGGTGGGAGATAGCCAGATCACTGGTCCAGAATATGTGGTAGATACAACCGAGCAGATCGCTCAGATACGAAAACGCATGACGGCCGCTCGCGAACGTCAGAAAGTTTACGCCGACATGGGCAGGAAACCACTTGAGCTCCAGGTTGGGGAGCGGGTACTACTCAAAGTTTCACCCTGGAAGGGTGTGGTTCGTTTTGGTAAACGCGGTAAACTTAACCCACGATACGTTGGACCTTTCGAGGTCATTGAGAAAATAGGCAGGGTGGCCTACAGACTAAACTTACCAGCGGAACTCGGTGCAGTTCACAACGTTTTTCACGTGTCGAATCTGAAGAAGTGTCCGTCAGATGAGACCCACGTAGTTCCTTTGAAGGAACTCACGATCGACAAACAGTTACGATTCGTCGAGGAACCAGTCGAGATCACGGACCGGGATGTTAAGGTCCTCAAGAGCACTAGGATACCTCTCGTTCGAGTTCGTTGGAACTCACGTCGCGGCCCAGAGTTCACCTGGGAGCGCGAAGATCAGATGAAACAAAAGTATCCCCAACTGTTCGCAAACAGTACACCCACTACTGAGGCCGAAGCTACGGAATTTCGGGACGAAATTCCAGATCAACGGGGGGTGGATGTGACACCCCAGGAAAACCAGGAAAACCAAACAACTTAACTAGCTTCCTCAGTGAGTGCCTACCAAATTTCGGGACGAAATTTCTTTCAACTTGGGGATGATGTGACAACTCGAAATTTAGAACCTTTCATGTATGCTTAAACGTGTGGCTAGATAACTTATGTGATTAATGACAAATGAACCCTTATGTGATTGTGTGCTATTTATGTGAACTTATACGGCTATGTTCGTGATCGTATGTATGCGAGTATGTCTAGGAACCGAAACAACAAGGACCCGACTCGAGACCATGTGGTCTCGAGCAAACATCACACCACTCATGGGCCGGTTGGGCCACACATACACACCTAGCCTATTTCGAAACCCATTAGGGTGCACCACATGAAGCTAGTATATATGTTATGCACCTAGCTATCCTTGCCATTTTCTTGGACACACACACTCTCTACTCTCTCACACTAAAACCCTAAACCACAACACTACTCTCCTTCTTCTCGGATCCAATCAACAACCGTAAGAAGCTTTCGGATCGTCTCTCACACACACCGGTTGGAAGCCTCACTCACACCTTTGAACCCACACTTGAACCGGTTAGTGAAATTATGATGTTTGTTGTTGTTTAATAATAGTATGAATGATAGAACTTAACTAGTGTAGTGTATGCTTGATGATGTTTGTGAACCGGATGTGCATTGTGTTTTGAGTTGATAATGATGTATGATTTTCGGTTGATGATAATGATTTGATACCACGTTTACTTGTTAAGATTGTTGTTGTTCATCTAGGATGCATATGCTTGATTTCGGACATGTGGCATAATGAACCTATGATGTTTTGTGTTTAAATGTAGTCTAAAACACTAGTTGTTGATGTTCATATAAATCGGATTGTGCACTTTTGTGTTAAAAACCGAATGCTCATTAGTAGGGTGATTCATTGTGTTGATATCATAGGATACATGTTGGTTTTGATAAGTTGTTGGTTATGATTTTCTTGTTGGTTAAAGTTCATAGGAATGTTTGATGAACATGATGAACACATGAAGAACTTGTTGAATATCATAAGAACATGGTTGAATATTTGAAATCTGATTTGTTTGATCCATTTTTAGTAAATTGCTAGACAAGAAACATGTTTAAGGATTTTGGTTGGATAGTACAACTGCATGAAATCAGAATGTTAGTGGATAGTACACTGTTCCGAATCAGCTTATGTCCACTCGAAACCATCAGTTGCGACTCGAAACCAAGCACAACGAGTCGAAACCTCCCGGTTGCGACACAGATTGCGAGTCGCAAACACCCGGTTGCGACTCGAAACCACACCGGATCAGCACACCAAACCTTGTGACTCGAAACCACCGTTGCGAGTCCGGTTGCGACTCGTAACCAAAACAGCATGGACCGAAACCAGGGTTGCGACTCCGGTTGCGAGTCGCAAACGCCTAGTTGCGACTCGGGATCATATGCGGGTACACACTGTTGGACTTGTTTAATTATGGGCTTATTTGATTGGGCCGGACTCTTGGGCCTAGTGTACAGACCTGATATATTACTGTTGAATGTGAATGTCGATGAACTGCATGCAACGTGCTAGCATACGTGTAGAACATACGTGCACTACTTGAATACGAACCTGATTGTATGATACAACTATGATAGGACGTGAGTAGCCTCAACGTTGCTTGTTTGACTTTTCTGTGTTTTCTACCGAGCAAACCAAGGTGAGTTCACACCCTCTACAAAGCATGGGATTCCCAGGGGGTCGGGAATTGGGGTTAAGGAACTGGGTTCCTCGTCCTCCTTGGGTAGGACAGCAAAGGTTCAGGAATGTAATTCCTCGTCCTCACGGACAGATATCTCGTACTAGACCAAAACTCTATCACGAAGTCCCTCATTTTATATCGACTTAATCGCCGGGCCAATGGCGAGCGGGTCATTAGTTAGATAGCGCTATTTAGGTCTGACAAACCTCACACCGTGCCGCAGAGGACGGGCGTGAACTAATGGATCTGGGGCACGTCAATGATGATAGACATTGACAGTTTCAGGGCACATAAACATGACTACAGTCAGCAGTCGATATGGTAACGAGTCTAGTGTATACATGGGGTAGCCCCCACGGCCGAAATGCCAGATAACTAACACGGGGTAGCCCCCACGGCAGGATTGCCAGAGTAACCGGGAATAAACAAGTCACGTTTTTAACTATGGGGTAACCCCCACGGCAGGATGCCAGCTAAAGGAAACTGTTTTCGAAACAACTTAAAACGAACACCCAACCGTGAACTCACTCAACTAGTTGTTGACTCGTTACTACATGCTTTGCAGGTCCTTAGGTTCTTAAGCTGGAGCTTGCATGGAGGAGGATCGTTGTGGGACATGGACGACTGTGTGCCATGTTAAACTATGAAACAATTAAACTTATGTTTTGATTTAAGACTTATGCTTCCGCTTGCAACTTAACTATGTTTTGATTTGAACACCAATTGTATTGGTTAGATTTTATAACTATTTATATGCTTGTTCAATATGATTGGTGGCTGGATCCTGGTCAGTCACGCCTCCAAGCGGTAGTACTCCGCGGGTGGATTTTGGGGGTGTGACAGATTGGTATCAGAGCCATTGGTTATAGAGAACTTGGTTTTAATAAAGGGGAAAACGTTTTTGTTAAAACCAGACTATAACCTGTACAGTGCTCAACGGTCCACAACGATGCTTCACTCCACATGCAAGGCTCGACATACTAGGTGATATGATCTGTGTATATATTGCCTACTTGTTAGTTACATAGTACATTGCTTATGGTATGCTTGGTTAGTATAACTACTGTTGCTTGAACACGTGCGTGCTTACTCTATCCTATCATCGCACTTTCGCGAACCCCACTCACTCACGTTCTTCTTGGTATGAAGATCATGTCTGGACGCGTTAACATGACACAAGCCCAGTTGACGGCTCTGATCAACGAACGAGTTGCCGCAGCGCTTGCAGCTGCACACGCAGGAGGTATATCCTGCAGTCCGAACTCATCCTAGGATCTTTAGGATCCTACTTTTGTGAACCAACCTTTGTGTTAAACTCTGTCTTTTCTTTCACCTACGATAGGTCAGCATGTTCAACCACCCGTGTGCACTTTTAAGACTTTCATGGACTGCCGACCAACCACTTTTAGCGGCACTGAAGGAGCAGTAGGTCTCCTACACTGGTTTGAGAAGCTAGAATCTGTGTTCGAAATGTGCGAATGCCCTAAGGCGCGCAGGGTGAAGTATGCTACTGGTACTCTCGAGGGTTTAGCCCTCACATGGTGGAACGCTCAAGTTCAGATGCTAGGGTTGGTTGCTGCCAACGCCACCCCATGGGAAACTTTTAAGGAAATGATCAAAGAAGAATACTGCAGTCGTGATGAGATTCACAAACTGGAAGTGGAGTTCTTCAACCTCAAGATGACGGGGTCCGAAATTGAAGCCTATGTGAAAAGGTCGAACGAACTGGCAATTCTGTGCCCTACTATGGTGGATCCTCCCATCAAACGCATCGAACTGTTTCTTCAGGGCTTAGTGCCAGAAATCCAAAGTCATGTGACTTCAGCGAACCTCGCCACCTATCAGCAAACCGTTCAGTTGGCTCACCGTCTCACGGATCAAGCGGTGGAGCAGAACAAGTTACCAAAACGCATTGGCGCTGCAACTACTACTGGTACCTCTAGTGACAACAAACGGAAGTGGGATGGAAAGTTTGAAAAAGGAAGTGAATTTCAAGTTTTTGGAAAGGAATACTGATTTTAGTTGCTGATTTTTCGGGATTTAGTTGCTGATTTGTGGGATTCAAAAGTTGAAGAACTTGTACGTTTGGTGATCTTGTGCGTTGTGTGATCTTGTGCGATCAGACGTGTTCTTGTGCGAACAGAATTAAATCTTGTGCGATCAGAGGTCATCTTGTGCGATCAAAAGTCACTTGTGCGATCAGGGTCAAACTTGTGCGATTGGTCAAAATTGTGTGATTCTAAACTTGTGCGATCAGGCCCATTAAGTGACTGTTCGGCCCAAATATAGTGGATTGTGCGATCCAGTAAGGCTTGTGCGATTGGGACTGACTTGTGCGACTCTATCTTGTGCGATTCACTAGTGGTGATATTTTTCAAGGCAAGCGTAGGAAAATTTTCAGTGTTTCGTGTTTAGAGAATTATCTGTAGCTCATCTGGACAAGCCGTCTGCACGGTTGAATTTGTTGGATTTTTAGGACAAAAAAAAACCCGAAAGAGGTCTTCGACATTATATATCATTGGAATCGTATTTACGAGACGAATCTAACGATATAATTTGGTAAAAGCATTTTTCGGAAAAGTTTTATACGGTTTTATCAGTCTGCAACGTTAAAATGTCGAACATGTCTAATTTGAATGAGCTTTTGAGAATGGAGCACGAGGTTGGCACTACCAACAAACCGCCTAAAATGATGAAGGTGGGAAATTATTTGACATAGAAGGACCGATTTCAATCTTTCATTGAATATCAGGACACACGCATGTGGATCTGTATTGCAGATGGGTACACAAACCCAACACACGATTTTGAGGGCAGACCACCTGTCACAGCCTATGTGAACATGCAAGAGGCTGATAAAAAGATGTATGAGGCTGAGAAGAGAGCCTTGGCTGCAATAAAGATGTCCTTACCTGATGGCATCAAGCATACCTTTAAGAAGTACACTACTTCAAAGGAAATGTGGGATGCATTAGAGAAGAGATATGAGGAAAATGCCGATGTCAAGAAGAACAAAGTTGATCTACTGAAGAAGCAGTTCGCTGTTTTCAAGTATATGAAAAATGAGACACTTGAGGACATCATCACTCGATACTACCATCTGATGTCAGAAATGGATAATTATGATATAGATTGCTATACTGACATAGAGAAGAATGACAAGTTGCTCGATGCTTTACCTGCTAAATGGGATATCTACACTCTCATGATCAAGGGAGAAGCAGATTATGAGACCAAGGAGCTGGAAGAAGTTGTAGGAAAGCTAAGAGCCTATGAGCTCAATATGAAGAAGAAAGAAACTGGATATGATCAGGTTCAAGATCCAGGGGTTTACAATGGGCTTACATCTTCTTCATCTCACAACGCTTCTAGCGACTCTGCTACTGCATTTCTTCCGTGTGAGAATGAGCATGTCACGGTGAATGAAGATGGTGATGTATGTTTCGTAGCTGCTTCAGGAGTGTCAACAGGAGCTAAGAGAACATCAGTAGCAAATCAGAGTAGTAGTACTAAATCGATGCCTATGAGTGTTAAGTCTGCAGAAGAACATCTTGCTCTACTTGCTTCATTCGTAGCTTCTTATGAGAACTACATTCAAGGGAAGATATCTGATCCTGCTACATTAGATGAAGATTATGATCAGATTGACCCTGATGATCTAGAAGAGATGGATTTGCAATGGCAAATGGCCATGATTTCCAGAAGAGTCGAGAGGTTCATGAACAGAACTGGAAGGAAGTTTGTTGGGAAAAGTGTTGGTTTTGACAAGACCAAAGTGAGGTGCTTTAACTATCAAAGTTATGGACATTTTGCTAGGGAATGTCAAAAACAAAAGCAAGAGACTTCGAGTCAGAGTTCAAACAATAGGAATGCATCAAACAACTCTAACTCAAGGGCTTTGATCTCTACTGCACGAGAGGGATCATATGATTGGGGTGTTCACTTGGAAAATGATGAGAATGTAACTCAGGCATTCATGGCAGAGATTGTGCCAGTTGATGATGGTGAAGCTGCAGTAGATGATGCTGAAGTTAAGAAGGAAAGTGAAGCTGAGGAAAAGAATGCTGATCAAACAACTAAAGCTGAAGAGGAAAAGTCAAAGTTTGATCATGAAAGGAAGCTCAACTTGCTGCTCTCATGGCCAACTCAGACAAATCAACAGGAGAGGTAAGTAACTCTGCTACTTCTGTTTGTTTAAAATGTCGTGAATTACAGGGTGAGGTTGGCAGTTTTTCAACACAAAACCAAAGTTTGGTTAACGAGATATCTAACATAAAAGAATTAATTTTTTTTGCTAAAAGAAACGAGTCGTTATATTTGAAGAAGATAAAGGGTTATGAAGGTGAAATTGATTTTTTAACCTGCAAACTAAACAAAAAACTTCAATTCATAGACTTAGCTCATGACATGATGAGTGAGAAAACAAAAGATATTTCTAAAAAATGCAAAGAGTTGTCAGATTCACAACTCAAAATTGTTGAACTTGAAAAGAAATTAGGTCAATTCAAGGACTCTACTTTTGTAATGAAACATATGATGGGTGGCTTGAAGAAAAGTAATGACAAAACCAGTGTGGGCTTCCACGGTTTCAATGAAGTTCCACCTCCTGTTAGTCATGACTATTCTTTCTTGCCTGATGAAGATGAGCTAACAGACTTTGTGTCAACATCACCAAGTAGTTCCACATCCAGTTAAGGTGATGTGTCTGAAAATGATGATGCTAGTGTGAAGAAGGAAAATAACAGGGAACCTGTTTTGAAAAAGAAAAATTCACATCCTAAGAATAAAAATCCAACTTTTGTTAAAAAGGTTAATTTTGTTCAAGGAAGTGACATGAAAAACGAAAAAGCTGTTATTGAAAACGAATCAAATGTAGAGTTTGCTAAAAACAAAAATATAGAAAAATATGAAACTTAGCAAACTGAACCAAATCCTTCTAAGGTATCATCATCAAAACCAGAATCTAGTTCAAAGGCTTCAGATAAGAAGTCTTCGAAAAAGAGATCGTGCTTCAAATGTCACATCAAGGGACATGTTACTAGCTGCTGTCCTAATAAAAAGATTGAAGCACAAGTTAGTGAGAAACAGATAGGGAAATCACCAGAGAAGAAAGGTGATAATGAGGAGAAAGTCTCAAATTCTCCAAAGAAATCTGCTCCAAAGCAACATGAGGGTGTTGCTGTTGGTGTAGATAAGGCTGAAAAAGGAACTCCACAAGTTCCTCGTTTTCAAAGAAATCAACCAAAAATTCAGCCTGAATCTACATCAGGCAGATATGAGAGACCTAGAAGTAGTTCACCAAGAATGAACAATCAAAATTCAAATAATTTCAGAAGTCAAGGTCAATATCAAAATCGATACCATAATAATGGTGGTCGAACTTTTTATAACAATGGCTTTAGAAATTACAACTATCAAGGTTCTTGGAATCAAAATAAAAATTTCCAAAGGTCACATAGTCCAAACACATATAGGAACCCTCAGGACCAGAGACCTTATGGAAATCAAAACCCATTTCCATCAACAGGTCCTAGATCCAAGACTCCAGTTAGGAGTAATGGATATTGGATGGATACTCTTGTAGTTGGTGAATCTGGACGACCCAAGACCATTAAGGCTTGGGTCCCCCAATC
Organism: Helianthus tuberosus; assembly: GCA_030545235.1. Classification (NCBI taxonomy): domain Eukaryota; kingdom Viridiplantae; phylum Streptophyta; class Magnoliopsida; order Asterales; family Asteraceae; genus Helianthus; species Helianthus tuberosus. The sequence goes on from CM060393.1 coordinate 34,389,711, forward strand.
TAACTAATCTTTTGGTTTGTGTGTGCAGGAGCTGCTAAGGAGGATTATCAACTTATGGTATGTTGATAGTGGCTGCTCTAGGCACATGACGGGGGATGCGAGGTTGTTTTCTGAATTTGAAGAATATGATGGTGGACATGTAAATTTTGCTGGTGCTAAAGGTGGTAGGATTACCGGACGAGGAAAAGTGACGAATGGGAAGATCACTTTGGATAATGTGAACTATGTTGAGCAGCTTAAACACAATCTCATGAGCGTGTCACAAGTCTGCGACAAGGGTCACTCGGTCCATTTTACTAAGTCTGAGGCATTGGTGTTGAACCCTGGTTTGGTTATTCCGGACGACTGGATAGTGATGCGTGCACCAAAGAAAAATGATACTTATGTCATGGACATGGGTGCCAAGGATCCGTCTTCTATGGTGGCGTGTTTACTGTCAAAAGCATCTGAAGCTGAATCGATGTTGTGGCACAGACGCATGGCCCATATTCACTATAGAAAAATGAATTACCTTATTAAAAATGAGCTAGTGAAAGGGATTCCAATGCAGAGGTTTCACGTGGAAGATAAATGTCTTCCATGTCAAAAGGGAAAATAACACAAGAAACCTCATAAGTCTAAACCAATAAATTCCATAGATGCCCCTTATGAATTACTTCACATGGATTTAGTCAGTCCAGTGAACGCGAGGAGCATAGGTGGAAAGTACTACTGTCTTGTTGTCATTGATGATTACTCACGATATTCATGGGTTTTCTTTTTAGGTACAAAAGATGAGACAGCGGAGATGCTGATAGATCTTTTTACAAAATTGGAAAATGTCCATGATGCAAGGATCAAGAGGATAAGGAGTGATAATGGCACGGAGTTCAAGAATCGAATTCTGGATCTCTATTGTCTTCGAAAGGGAATTGAACATCAATATTCCGCTCCTTATACGCCTCAACAGAATGGAGTCGCTGAGAGGAAAAAAGGACGTTGATTGAAGCTGCTAGGACGATGCTTTCAGATTCAAAACTACTAGTTCTTTTCTGGGGAGAAGCTGTGAATACAACTTGCTACGTCCTAAACAAAGTTTTAACGTTTTAACAAAACTTTTCATGAATTGATGTTTAACAAAAAACCAAACTTGGAAGGCTTTGAACCATTTGGATTATCCTGCACCATTGTGCGAAATAAAGATAAACAAAAATTCGGTGAGGTGGCTGACGAAGGCTACTTTCTAGGTTACGTACCTGGCACACCCAATAAAAGGGTTTTTAATCTAAAAACTGGTAAAATTGAGGGTTTTTTAATATTGAAATTACTACATACAAACCTCAACAATCAACGAATGGACCTGCTATATTATATGATTATGAAAGTGTGTTTAAATCATTTCATATTCCTGAGTTTTCTAATGCAGAGGATTCTCAGTTGATTCAAACAGTGATTAGTGAAGACGATGAAGGCGAGTTCATGCCTAGATTGAATGTTGATATGACAGATGCTCCGGAAACTTCGTCAAGTGCTGCTGTTTATGATTCAAGCGATAGTGAACCTGAACCCAATCAGGGGGAGGATTTCGTTAATCCATTTGCGGATCAGAACATTCAGGGGGAGGTTTGATTAAATCTGGGTGCAATCTAGAAGTCGATGCTGTTGCTACTACACGAGAAAATAGAGATCATCCAGTTGACATGATACTTGGAGATCCTACTGCAGGTGTTCAGACGAGAAGAAGCATAGCAACAAATTCTGGGTTATTTGTTTCGATTGAGAAGACTGGGATTGTGAATGAATGCTTGTATAGTTGCTTTATTTCCCAAGAGGAGCCGAAGAACATTCATATGGCTCTAAAAGACAACTCTTGGGTTGAAGCTATGCAAGAGGAATTGGCCCAGTTTGCAAAGTTGAAGGTATGGGAGTTTGTTGACCTTCCTAAAGGTGAAAGAGAGATTGGCACTAAATGGGTATTTAGGTGCAAGAAGGATGAAAGAGGAATTGTCACGCGCAATAAGGCTCGATTGGTGGTCAAAGGTTTCAATTAGCAAGAAGGGATTGATTACAATGAGGTGTTTGCACCAGTGGCAAGGTTGGAAGCAATCCGTTTGTTCCTAGCCTTCGCTTCATTCAAGGGCTTTAAAGTTTATCAACTAGATGTGAAGAGTGCATTTCTTTACGGAAAAGTCCAAGAAGTGGTGTATATCTCACAACCAGATGGGTTCGTTGATCCAGACTATCCAGATCGAGTATACAAACTTGATAAGGCTTTGTATGGATTACATCAAGCTCCCAGGGCGTGGTACGAGACATTGTCTACACATCTAATCAAGAATGGTTTTGAAAGAGGTCAGATTGACAGTACACTGTTCATTAAGAGAAACAAGGAAGATTTTATGCTGGTACAGGTATACGTGGATGACATCATCTTTGGGTCATCAGATGAGAACATGTGTAAGGAGTTTGAGAAGGTGATGAAGAGCAAGTTCGAAATGAGCGCTATGGGTGAGTTGTCTTACTTTCTGGGAATACAAGTTGACCAGAAGGAGGATGGGATGTTTATTCATCAAACAAAGTATGTGTATGACATTTTGAATCGGTTCAAAATGAATGATTGCTCTACTTTCAACACACCTATTTGCGAAAATCACAATCTTGGCCCAGATCATGAAAGTACTGAAGATGTTGATCCTACTCAATATAGGGCGATGATTGGTTCTCTAATGTACTTGACTGCTTCAAGACCTGACATCATGTTTGCCGTATGCTTGTGTGCCAGATATCAGGCTAATCCGAAAGAGTCACACATGAAAGAAGTGAAGCGTATTCTTCGTTACTTGAAGGGGAAACCTAAACTTGGGTTGTGGTATCCTGCTGATAGTGATCTGAATTTCGTTGCTTACACTGACTCAGACTTTGGAGGTTGCAAGTCGAACAGAAAGTCTACAACAGGTGGTTGTAAGTTCTTTGGAGGCAGGATTGTGTCTTGGCAATGCAGGAAGCAATCTTGTGTGTCTACCTCTACGTGTGAAGCTGAATATATTGCTGCAGGAAGCTGCTGCTCTCAGGTTCTCTGGATTCAACAGCAGATGCGCGATTACGGTTTGGATTTCACTCGTACTCCTATTATGATAGATAATAATGCCACTATAGCAATCACAAACAATCCCGTAAAGCACAGTAGAACTAAACATATTGACATACATCATTATTTATACAGGATTGTGCTGAAAAGAGACTAATTGAACTACACCGAGTCGACACACTAGATAACCTTGCTGATCTTTACACTAAAGCTTTTGATAGAGCTCGCTTTGAACATTTAGTTGAACTCAACGGGATGAGGAATCCTGAATAACTGGTTTTTCATAAGAATTTTGTAAATAGTTTACTGCTTTCTTAAAAATAAAAAATACAAAAACATTGAAAAATCAAAAACATAAAAATTAGAAAATAAAAAATGAGTTATCACTGTGTGAAAAAGAAGAAATGATAGTACATTAGCAATTTAGACTGTCACACTCAAACTGAATTAAATTGCTTAAGTGTGATAGCAGCTTCATCATATGATGTACCAGTAGGCAAAAGCATGAAATAATCAACTTACCAATGTGATATAAACCTAAATGCGCTGAGTATGAGTGGGGAACACATCAGTGGTGTATGGTTTAATGACCTTAAATCTTGCGTTGATAGATTGCCAAAATCTGAAGTTTTGGGTCTTTATACTGTTATTTCATCCGGGGATATCAAGGTTGTCCTACTGCTGCATCCAGATACATGCTGACCTAGGCACAACCAGGATATCTTAAAAGAGCTAAAAATGCCAAAACCCTGACAATGAAGAAGCTCTCCTAGAGAGTCATTCAAAAAGTGCAAAATGCATAAATCGTACCAAAAATGGTATTTGTCTTAGACCTCGTTAGATATTTTGGTCTCTTTGCTGTATGGAAGTACTGACCTGATCACCAATTATCTAAATGTTGAAAAACAAAACGGATGAATTCAGTATACTCACCTGCTACGATGAATCTTTGTGCATACCTTGATCGCGGGGGTACATCCTGAAGTGGGACACACTAGTATATCAGAATAATATTACCTTAACATATCATACGGTAATGGTACTTGAAATGTTCATGCATTTTGTTTAAGTGGACAAACATACTTGTAATCATCTTGGACTGCTTTTCATGAAAAATTAAATAAAGAATCTAATAGTGTGAAAACAGTTTGATGTTGCTGATATGATCTTCTTACCGGTGATTCTCACAAAAATAGAGTGTTTACTGTTTTTAGTATTTATTTGCTTTCAGAAAATAAAAAAATACAAAAATAGTGTCTTTTTCTGTTAAAATTCTTAACGTATGGAAAACTGTTATTCTTGGAGGAGTTGTTACCGATAGGGGGAGACGGTGTTAGAATGTGGGTTCAAAATTTTAATTCATGCAGGTTATAAGGTGTTTGATTAAAATTTGTGCGTGTTGGTGCTAAATTAAATATGCTTAATCTGTGATACAGTTTACCAAATCTCTTGAATCTTAATAATTTGTTTAACTTGGTTGAAAAATTCTTATGGTTTCTCAAGATGTTTGTTTTATAGAATACAGATTGAAGTAGTGTGTTGCTGAAGAGTTGATGTGAAGAGATGAGGAGTTTGTTGCTGCTTGGTAAAATCCTCCTTCTACAATGCATAATGGATGCTGTGAAGATTTACTTGGAATGTTGAATCAAAACTTGGAAGATTTGGTGATTGGATACATTAGCTTAGGGGGAGTCTGTTGCTGACAGAATTCATGTTGAAGCTGACGCTATCCAAAGACCAAAAGACTGTGATATTCTAAAGACTAAAGTTTCCTTTGCAAGCTATTGTCAAGGGGGAGTTTGTTGGTGCATGTTATGTGACAACAGCTTTGGATTGGTCTTTGGATATTAAACAGAAGATTGGACTAAGAAAACTTAAAGAAAAACACTTAAAGAAAAACGAGTTCTATGAAGCCCAATCAAGTCCAAGTTTGTATCAAGTTTATTAGGCCCAAGTTTATGTAATTGTAATATGGGCAAAGCCCAAATTCGTAGGTCTTGGCTGTGTGTATATAAACAACCTTAGTCTATGGTTTTAGGGTTAGAGTTTTAGACAATTGAGAGAGCATTCAAGTGTGAGAGATATAGAACAAACATAAATCGGCTGTGAGGTTCTAGGGAGATCTTAGTGATTGTAAAACGTTTGAAGGTTTGATAATCATAGAAGATCAGTTTGAAAGTTTGTGTGTTTGTGTGTTCGAGTTTTATTCATCTATACGTTCTTGTTTCTGTGTTCGAAGGCTAATCAAGGAGATTCCGCATCCTTGATTAATTAGCAGTCTTGTTACGATCCATACGGGATACAGGGACCTACAACAAGCGAATCCAGAAGCTTCTGGAAGACGTCAAGAAGGCACCAAAGATGCTCCTCCAGACAAAAAAGGACGACACGTGTTATCATTAACCAGATGCCATGTAGGCCCGCGACACAGCCTGGGGGCAGACCGACAGCTGCAGTACGATTTCCCCTACATGGACAAATGACGGTGCGCCATGTGGACCACTATCCTGACCACAGCAGAGGAGACCAAGAGGATATTCCTCTTGGTCGGACAGCTGGCGCCCAACAGCAGCTGGCAAGGTCGCTCCTCCCTCCTTCACCCTCCGGCTATAAATAGGGCCCTTCATCATTCAGGTTATTCATTCTGTTCTCCTCATATTTCACCCACAACACATACAATTTTCTCCTCGGAACAGTACTTATTCTCACGCCGGGGCCTGGTTAAGAGGGAAACCCCCATGTTCCCCTCTTAACGAGCTATCAGCTTGCTTTTTTGAAGGATTGCAGTCTTAGGCAAGTAGAAAAGAAGATTGAACCCACATAAGAGACAACCCAGCTAGTTAACCTTCAGTGTTAACCAGTGTTTCATCATTGGTGCCCACCGCATCTTTTGCAAACCATTTTCATCTCCTTTTTCTTCGAAAAACTCTCTAAATGACTGAACCAAACCCTTCCCCTCACGTCGATGGAGAAGTCTCTTCCTTTGAATTGATTACGGACACCGCTCACATCCAAAGGTATCAAGGGAACGGGACCATCAAAGAAGGGCAAGCAAACAATGAATTACCCGATATCTTTAGGAGCACCTCTAGAGTTATCAATCAAACTACAAACGGAGCCGCTTTCCAAACTCCACCCGGAGTAGTTAACCAAACACCTCCAGAAGTTCCAACACCAAACCATGAGGCTGGTCCCTCAGCACCATCGGGTCAGGCACAGTTGAACTTCTCGACACTCTTAGGGCTACCTGAAGGAGAAACTCTGGCCTCCTGGTATGCCAAGCAAACAGCGTCTCTGAACCTCGTCTATGCGCAACTTAGCGCACAACAAGCTTTGCTCCAAGCGCAAGCTAATCAGTCTGCTTTTGTCACTCCACCACAAAAGCCACCAAGCACTCATATCCCTCAGCAGACACATGCGCGGAACCAGCAACCTGAGAAAACACCCAACATAAGAAGGAAAAGCACACATGACACGTGCGACACTTATGGCGAAACCAAAAGTAATTTCGTGCAACACACTCACCAGCAGAAAAAGTCAGTACATAGCCGTATGAACGATGAATGGGACAGTTATAATGAAGATGATGACACGACGTACAAGAGAGAAAGCACGGTATTTAGAAGATTACCACCAAACCATGAGGCGTACAAACCCCACAAGCGCGCGGGATACAATCCAAATGCAGAACACGATTATTCGTTAAGCTACCGCCCAGAAGGCATAGCTGAAAAGTCAAAGTTCATCAGAGAGATCGCAACAGCTGATATTGACAAGACAAAACTGCCACACAATGTGGGCAAGTACAATGGCCTAACAGATCCTGATGACCACCTCCAAGTCTTCAACGGCGCAGGGTTAACAGGTGGTTGGACGTTACCAACTTGGTGTCATCTTTTCGCACAAACCTTTGTCGGCGCGGCACGCGTCTGGTTTGACAGTCTACCTGCAGGAATAATTAAATCGAGGATGGATTTTCGAGACAAGTTTCTCGCACATTTCTCCCAACAACGCAGGCACACTAGAGATCCAACAGATTGTCTGAACACTTGGAGGAGAGACAATGAAAGTGTTGAAGACTTCATTACTAGATACAACAAAGAGTGCCTAGAAATCGGGGATGTAGGGGAGAAAATGATGCGCACACACTTTATGAGGGCCGTTAAATGTGATGACCTGATCAAAAGAGTCAAAGGAAGAGATGAAGGACCCAAAGACTGGGATACCTTTGTCGAAGCAGCGAAAATAATCGCCAGAGCTGACAAACAACCGACCGGCGATGATAGCCGTCAGTACAGCTATAACCAGCATAATAGACGAAATAAGAAGGGCAAAGGTCAGCCCTGGAAAACAAATTGTTATAGAGAACGAAGTCCCCCAGCTGAGGACGCGCGCGCCATGATCAATCAGATCAGTCATCGCAAAGAAGTTAAAAGAGAGAATAGAGAAAAGCAATGGACACCCTTGACGAAAACACCTTCTGAGGTCCTGTCAACAGAAAATCACCAATTCAAACCACCTTTTCAAATGAGAAACAAAAGGGGGCAAGACCCAAACCTCTTCTGCGAGTTCCATAAAGACATAGGCCACCTCGTAGATGACTGCATCAGCCTCAGACAAGAGATAGAACGCTCTTTGAAAAATGGCAAGCTCACACATCTAGTAAAGGGTGGAAAAAGAGACAATCGACAGATCCAAAGAAGGGAAGAAGGTGCAGACAACAAAAAGCTCCGGAAGCTAGAAACGCACATGATTCAAGGTGGACAAAGAAGACGACAGAAGAACTATAACAAGCGCGCACAAGACGATTCTTGGCGCTAAAGACAAGACGTCTTCCCTGCGGTACGAGGAGGTCCAAGAGAACGAAGACCCATAGTCATTCCCAGGGTGTTCGGCCATTACCAGACCGATTACATTTTTATAGATCCAGGGAGCACCGCAGACATAATTTATGAGCAATGTTTTAACCAACTCGACCAATAAGACAAAGCGCGCCTAGAACCAGTGGATTACCCACTCACTAGTTTCTACAACGAGGCCGTTTTCCCTCTTGGTCAGATATCATTCCCGGTGATGCTCTCAGACGGAAAGAACTCAAGAAAAGAAGAAGTCACATTCATGGTGTTACCAGCAAACTCTAGGCATGATATCCTTTTGGGAAGAGAGTCCCAAGGAGATTTTAGCATGATTTGTTCAAGACCACATTCAGCTGTTGGTTTCCCAACAGAAACAGGGATAGCCATAATTTATGCAAGCAAAGAGGTCCTCGCAACCGACGAAATCAGAACAGCCAAAACAAGCAAGCCCACACAGCGCGCAGAACCCGAAAAATGGATACTGAACAACAAGTACCCAGAGCAAACTGTCACCTTCGGCCCAGCAATGTCAGATCTCACGCACGCGACGCTAAAGAAGTTACTATTCGAAAATATGGACGTGTTTTCCTGGACACCGGCCGATATGGTTGGCGTCCCACGGCACATAGTAGAACACAGGCTGAATGTTTCTGAAAATGCCAAACCAGTGGTACATATGAAACGTCATCTGGGAGACAGAAAGCACGATGCCATGCAGGAACAGATCACAGAATTACTAAATGCTGGTATCATTAGAGAAGTTCGTTATCAAACCTGGGTAGCCAGCCCAGTGATGGTCCCTAAAGGAAACGACGATTGGAGAATGTGTGTGGATTATAAAGATTTGAACAAAGCATGACCACGCGATTGTTATGCTCTACCAGAGATTGACGAGAAAATCGATTCACTAGCGTCTTTCAGATGGAAATGTTTCCTCTATTGTTATAAAGGATACCATCAGGTGCAGATAGCCATCCAGGATGAAGACAAAACTTCATTTCGCACACCAACAGGGTTGTACTGTTATACAAAAATGCCTTTTGGTCTAAAGAATGTAGGAGCAACTTACCAGAGACTGATGAACGAAACATTCAGCGACGCCATCGGTAAATACATCGAAGTATACATGGATGACCTGGTCATCATGAGTAAGGAAGAAAGTATGATGTTGGTGAACATCCAAAAAACGTTCAATACGTTGCGCGGGGTAAGCATTAAACTAAATCCAGCGAAGTGCTCCTTCGGGATGGAAGAAGGGAAGTTCCTGGGTTTTATCATTACAAAGGATGGGTTCAAGGTCAATCCTGAAAATGTACAAGCGATAGAGCGGATGCCTTCACCATCAACGATAAAAGAAATGCAGAAGTTGGCTGGACGATTAGCAGCACTCAACCGCTTCCTCGCTAATCACGCGGCAAAATCTTTTCCATTCATCAAAACCCTCTGTAACTGTGTAAAGAAGAATCAGTTCCAATGGACTCCGGAAGCCGAGCATGCATTTCGAGAAATGAAAGTCTGTCCCATACGGTCGCCAACGCTGACAGCACCAATGAAAGGTGAACCGCTAGTAATGTACCTGTCAGCATCAGAAAAAGCGGTAGGAGCAATTCTACTAGTTGATCGACAAGGCGTACAGACGCCAGTATATTACGTGTCTCGCACCTTGAACGACCCAGAAACAAGATACGCCATGATGGAAAAGCTGGTCCTTGCATTGATTCACGCGTCCAGACGATCGCGCAGGTACTTTGCTAACCATGTCATTCATGTCCTAACGAATTACAACATCGGCTACATCCTCGCAAGACCTGAGATATCCGGAAGATTGGAAAAGTTGGCTATACAACTGGGAGGCCATAATGTGGTTTTTAAACCAAGGCCAACAATCAAAGGTCAGGTGTTGGCTGATTTCCTGACAGAGGTACCCGAGGACAAAGACAGAGAATACAAGGCAATGGAGATGGCCGAAAAACAACATTTAGAAGAACGATGGCTGCTATATACGGATGGCGCATCCAACGAGGATGGCGCAGGCGCAGGGCTTAGGTTGGTAAGTCCGGAAAAACACGAGTTCACATACGCCATCCGGTTAGACTTCAAGAGCACAAACAACGAGGCCGAATATGAAGCTTTTCTTGTGGGGTTGCGATTAGCAATCAAAATGGGAGTCAAACACATAGAAGCACACGTAGACTACATGCTCGTAGCAGGACAGATCAATGGTCAGTACGACGCCAAAGGAGACGTCATGGCACTGTACCTAGAGTAAGCAAGAACTCTACTTGAAAGCTTTAATTCTTACAAAGTGCATCAAATTAAAAGGAGCGAAAACAAGCCAGCAGATGCACTAAGCAAGCTCGCATCAACTAGTTTCCAGCACCTGGCCAAAGACGTGCGCATTGAAGTTCTAAACAACCCATCGGTACCACTAAGGCAAGTAAACGTCATCCAACTTGGGGCAACATCCTGGATGGCCCTGATCATCACGTATCTCCAGTCCGAAATACTGCCAGAAAACAAAGCTGAAGCAAGAAAAATCCAGTACAAGTCTGAACATTATCAAATGTCTGATGGCATTCTCTACAGGAAGTCGTACCTCGGACCATTACTGCGATGTGTAGATCCAGAAGATGCCAATTATTTGATTCGCGAAGTACACGAGGGCATTTGTGGCATTCATGCCGGAACAAGAATGGTGGTAGCAAAAGTAATGAACGCGGGTTACTACTGGCTAGGGATGCACCTGGATGCAGTCAAGGTACTGAGGAAATGTAGTGGTTGTCAGAGGCAAACTCCAAAAACATTGCGCCCAAAAAATGAACTGGTCCCCGTAACAACGGCATGGCCGTTCCAGCAGTGGGGAATAGATATGGTCGGTCCTTTTCCGGAAGCCGCAAGAGCAGTGAAGTTTATCATAGTCGCAGTAGACTATTTCACGAAATGGGTGGAAGAAAATGCACTAGCGTCAACCACATTTATAGTAGTGCGAAGGTTCACATGGGAACAAATAATTTGTCGTTTTGGGCTACCTCTGAGAATCATAACCGATAACGTAACAAACTTCGCCGCTGAAGACCTCCAGAACTGGTTTAAAGAGCTGAACATCGATCATACCTTTTCCTCGGTGGCACACCCGCAAGGAAGCGAGGCTCGGGACGCAGCGGCGAGGATGGGTTGACGAGTTGCCCAGCATACTGTGGGCTCATAGGACTATGCCAAAGACAAGCAATGGTGAAACACTGTTCAGTCTAGTCTATGGGTCAGAAGCCGTGATAGCAGCAGAGATAGGCCTGCCATCACCAAGGATGCTGTCGATGAATGTTGTCAATAATGAAGAAGAAAGAAGGTTGGATCTGGACCTTCTAGAAGAAAGAAGAGAGATGGCAGCAATCAACGAGGCAAAATACAAAACCAAGCTGGAAAAAATACTACAATAGCAAGGTCAGAGTCTGCACATTCAACCCCAGAGACTATGTCTTGAGAGACAATGAGGCATCCAACGCCGAAAGACCGGGAAAACTAGCTCCCAAGTGGGAGGGACCTTACGTCATAGATGAAGTCCTCGGAAAAGGAGCGTACAAGCTGCGCACACTTGAAAACAAAGAAGAACCCAGGACTTGGAATGCCCAGCAACTAAGGAAATGTTATATGTAGACAACCATAGTTTTTATTTTTCCTTGTAATGAACGGCCGCGTGCCCAACACAGTTGACTTTAATACAAGAAGTGCTGGCTATCTTATCTCATGTGAATTTCTGTTACAACTGAATATATTACTTCGGGCATACACGAAAACATCAATGGCTCAGACATAGGGAATGTTGTAGACCTCCAAGGCTCATCACAACTAAGTGCACAGCCGGGTCAAGAACACACAACTAAAGCCTATCAAGCTAAATGCCACTTCTTGCCTACCTACACACGAAAACATCGTAAACATGGTAAACCAAACATTGTAAGACCCCCAAGGCTGAACAACAGCCGGGTCAACACAATAACCTGTAAAACGATCACTTCGTATACACGAATCAAACTACGCGCTTAATGACAGAACAAACGTTGTAAAGTTTCCCAGGCATAACACAATACAGTGCAAAGCTAGGATAACTAACACAAGTTAACTTGTCATAGCCACCATTCATTCATGATACCTAATCAAAGTAATTACACATGCACATATTGTAACAGAAACAAAATTCACAAAATAACAACCTGCCGTCAGTAACATATATATGCCAAAATAATGTCAAAATACACCAACCACAATAACAAAGGTAAAAGTAAATTGTTCACAAACAGGAGAATCAGGAAATTATCAGATGATTACAAGGCCATCAGGCCAATACGCGGCATGCAAGCTGGAAATCTTCAACCTTGATGACTAGTCCCAGCACCTTCAGCTTCAAGGTTCTGATCACCAAGGGCGTTCTTCAACAACTCAATCCAGTCCGGTTTTCGAGACAATTTCCCAACAGCTTTAACAACGGCGAATTCGAGAAACTCATACTCCTGCCATTTCTCAGCATGACGAGCTGCACAATCAGTTTTATACAAGTCAAAATGACTTACCGCCTCTTTCGCGACAGCAGCCGCTCTACCTTCGCCATAACCATCCTTGCGACCATGATCATACGCAGCTTCACCAAGCTCAAACATATATTTAACAAGCTCTTCTGACTTCACAAGGCGCTCAGCAATCTAAGGAAAAAAAATAAGCATGCGAAATAGATAACAAAGTAGAGTAGGTAAAAGAAGCGAGAAAAAACATACCAATGGAACGCCATGCGCAAGCAACCACTTGCTGTCAGCATTGGCTTCCTCTGCTATAATTTCAGAAGCACGGCTCTCCGCAGACATTTCAGCAACAAGTTGTTCTAATTTGGCAATTCGTTAGAGGTATTCACTCTCTCTCTCTTCTGATGAGTAACACGTTCTTGCTCAGCTTCATCGCTTATCTTGGTTTTCTCCCCTCTCAACATGATAATCTGATCGCGCTGGGTTTGCATTTCCCGGTTGGTCCGTTCGCAGGCAATTTCCCATTCCTTTTGCTTGTTAGCATTAAACTGCTTTTCCTTAGCAAGTTTATCTTCTGCGTCCGCAACCCTCCATGATAAACCCTTCTTCTCTGCATTGAATTTCTCCCTCTCTTCAGCCAACGCCTTCTTAGCCGCCTCAAACTCCAATGTATCCTCTCCCATAAACTGCCATTCCCTCACAATCTCCTAGGAGGTGGCATAAAAACACCGGCATGGATATGATCATCAAGGAGATCCATTCGGTGACGTCTTTTCTGAAACATTCTCTCAGCAAGGGGGAGAGATAAAGAGAAGAACTCTCGACCATTGCCAATGTCATTCATGCGAGAGCCCTGAGTCAGGTTCCAGTGAGGAGCATGTGGAAGATCATCACATGCAGGGTTATAAGTATCCCAGGACCCGCCTTGAACAAATCGAAATTTAGGACTTTGGCGAACCCCAGAAGTACCACCACCCCCGGAACCTGGCGGACGTTTTGTATATATGGGGGAACGAGGAGTAGCCTCACTCGACTCCACCTCAGTTTCAACACCATCCTTATGACCCTCATCACCACTAGCATCAGCAGCAACATTCTCTCTAACTTGCTCAACTTCGACATCATCTCCTGTACCTTTCCCTTTAGGGTCCGGTCGAGACGGAGATAAGTTACAGGTTCGAGACGGAGGAGACTCAGGAGGAGTAATCTGAGAAATATCAACTCTGCACGTACCCTTTCCAGACTTAGGAGCTGTCACATAAAATCACAAGTAGATGAGAGTCAGAAAAAGCAAAAACAAAACAACAACGACAAGAAACTATGTTCACTAAGGGAAGTCATACCTCGGGAACCAGAAGTAGACTTGTACATTTTCTCCAACAAATTACCAGATTTGGCACTGAAGACACCTAAGTCAATCTCCGACTCTGATGGTGCAATAACAGTTTCTTTTTGCAGCTTAGACTTTTTCTCGGCTAGAGCAGCGGCGGCTTGTGCATCAAGCGCCTTCTTTTTCTCTTCAAGGAGTTTTTTCTTCTTCACTATCTCAGTTAAAGTGGCATCATCATCCGGGTCACTCTCTGACCGCTTTTCTCCTGCGTCTAAACTAGAGAGCGTGTCAGATACGACAACATAGTCCAGGAAAGAGAGGTTAGAAGGTCGCTTACGAGGTGCCTCAGACACAGGTTCCTCGACCTTCCTCTTTTCAGGTTTATCATCTCTTTTCTTCTTCCTGGTTTCCAACTGTTCAGCAGTGTCATCCGGAGTCTCAACATCGTCAACAGCAGGCTCATTTACCGGCTCATTCACAGCCCCTTGTGATGGATCTGCACGTGCGGAACGATGGATTAGATTCGGATGAGACTCATCGTCAACAGCAGGCTCATAACCCCCCCCCCCCCCCGAGGAGGAGTAGGATCAACGTCGAAATCATCATCAATATCATCACCGTCGTCTTCACCTAAAACAACATTGGCATACGCAACCATGCTCTCACTGGTAGGATGTAAGAAGTTATTCCGTATTTGATCCAGCCACAAAGGCCATCCCTCAGGCAATATAGCCACAACCAAGGCACCACCGACCTTATGATAAAAAACAATCATCAAGCTATATCCTGCTACAAAACACAAGAAGATATGAAGACACACATAAGAACAGTGAACAATAAAGAAAGGAATTAGTAACAACGGTACCTTTTCCTTGATACCCATAAATAGGGAACCCCCTAGGTGTAACACCCCGTGTTACGAAAGTCAAAGTCAAGATTTAAGTCAACAGAAGAAAAGATTGCTAATTGCGATCTGTCACTCCTTGCTTAATTACTGATTTGACTTCTTTGACTTGTAATCGAATCTTTATTTTAATTGCTTTAGTTGTATTACGTGGAGTACCTATTAATAATCGAGGTTTACTCGATGTTTTATCGCTTATCGCATCGCAATCGCATTCGTAACTCGAACTATGCGTTCTGGATATTGTTTTACGTGTGTGTGCTACTTATGTGTTACTTATGCATGTTTATTTATTGTTTGTTGTAGTGATTAATCGAAACGCATTCGCAACTCTAACGCAACGCAATCAAAACGCAGACGCTAAACGCAAGTTATTTAGGATGATTGTATGTTAGATATAGTAGTTAAGTTATTTGTGTAACTAATGGGTAATACTCTCGCATCGCATCGCTCGCTTGAAACGCATCGCAAAACCCAACGCGCGAAACGAAACGCCAAAGCTCAACCGTCGGTGCCACTCGATCGAGTGACCACTCGATCGGATGGCCAACCGATCGGATGGCAACCCGATCGGAGTGTCAATCGATCGGTGACCTGCTCGACACTAGTGCAGTTTCCTTTTTGGGAAACCCTATAAATACCCTCCTGTCACATCATTTGTGATGTGACAGCTCTCCCACTTGACCAGCCGCACTCAAACCTTCTTTCTCTCTATTTCTCGCGATTCTTGTAAGTTTTCAACCTAAATCTTGTACTTCTATGATCTACACACACTCCTTCATCTTTCTCACCTTTGAATCTTAACTCTTAACTGTGAAATCAGTGGATTTGAGGTGTTCTAGGGTGATGTCATCATGGAGTTCTTATGAACTTCATGTTTTGGCCTCATTCCACCAAGAACAACTTAGATCTGAAGGATTTCCACATAAATAAACAATGTTTTAGCATAGATCTAAATGTTTTCAAGGATAAAAGGATGGAAAGATGGATTTCCAACTTTCTTTCAACTCTTTCACACTCAATGCACTCAAAACTGATAGAATCGGAGCTTGTTCTGATCTTCTTTTCTTTCTTGGTGATGTGTCGGTTCAAGATCTGGTTTCTATCAAAGAGACCATCGATTTCGGGTTAAACATGAACCACCGTCACGAACCAGTAAACTGATCGAACTTGGGTGATTCCTGTTCGATCGGGTCACTTGAGTCATGGTGAGGGTTCTGTTGTTTAGCACGTTGTCATACCGTCTCGATCAACCGCAAAACTTAGCAAAACTGCAAGATAGCAACACGATCAGATCGCGGGATGGATTGCCGTCCGATCGGATTACCATCTGATCGGATTGCAATCCGATCGAGCCGCAATCCGATCGGATTGCACTTGAGGTTCAACACTTAACAAATTTTCAATGTGATCAATGCATTACCAGTTCCAACGGATTACCACCCGATCGGTAGGCCATCCGATCGAGTGACAAAACTGCTGTGAACTTGTTCTCACTAAGTGTCCTGCCAATCGGATCGCTATCCGATCGAGCGACCGTTCGATCGATCGACCTGAAAGGTAGAGATACTTCTCTGTTTTCAAAATTCTACAACAAATACTTCAAAAGAGAAGCCATCATACACATACACATTCTTACCAAACAAGGTGTCAATCCGACCGAATGGCTATCCGATCGGATGACCATCCGAACGGATTGACATCCAATCGAGTGACCATCCGATCGGATTACCACCCGACGCTTGGTACCTTTGCATCGTTTTACGCACCGTTCTTCACTTATGCTATCGTTAACTGTTCAGGCTAATCTCTCTCAGCTCTCCCTTCAATCCAAGGCAGTGTTTATTAAGTTAAACGCTATCTGTGAGTATACTCGATCCATTTTTGCTTTACGCACTTTTGGGTTTTGCATACGTTACTTATTCAAATCACAATCGACACACAACGCAAACACTATTTCTACGCTAACCATTATTGCATGCTACGTGTTATTCGATAAATGCTTGTATGTTATGTTTACACAGTTGATGTGTGTAAAATGCAACATATAAATTACATCAAATGAGGCATAAAACTAACCCTTTTTAAGTACTAATGTTGGAAAAAGTGTGCTTTTGTCTTTCTTTTGTATTTTCAGGGTTAAATGAGCTTAAATGAACAAAAGAAGCAAAAATGCAGCTAAATCTATCAATAATACAAGAAAAGGAATAAACGTGGCATGCCCGACCCCTCGACAGCATCTTCCCAAGCAAAAACAAGACATCAGAAGGCTGAGCACGCCCCGTGCTCAGCGAGCACGGGGGCGTGCCCAAGTGTCTGCAGAAAGCACAAAAGAGTAGAAGCTTCTATTTCCTGACACGGGGGCGTGCCCAGCGGACACGGGGCCGTGGTTAACGCTAAGATTCGCAGAATCCAAGCAAATCTTGATACTACATATACGCTTCTGCACACGGGGCCGTGCCCAGTGGACACGGGGCCGTGGTCAACTAATGCAGACAAACTGCAATTAATGAAGAAAGAGAAAGTGGGTGGACACGGGGCCGTGTCCGGGCTTCTGTGCAGGCTATAAATAGAGGTGCTTGGTTCACTTCAAAAGCATCCCTTGACAAACCACCTCTCTAACACTTAACCCACCCTCCACCACCATCACAACCTACATCCACCACCATCATCCATCATCCATCATAAAGTGTGTGTAGTAGTCTCGGGATCCAAGATTGATAGTAAGAGTTCTTGATAATCAGAGGCCATGTTTGCCTAAGTCTCTTACATCACTTGGTGAAGACAAGCATTTAGTGTAATACTTTTGTTTTTTAATCTTTTCTTACTTTTTATTTGGTTTTGTATTAATGACATTAATAACTAGTTTCTTATGTTGAAGGTGAAACTTCCTTATCATTTGTCTGTGGTTTCTTGGCGTTATTTTACTGTCTATATAAAATAAAAGATTTACACCATTCATATCTCTACGGTCTATATAGAGATATGTTGGCTACCTGGTCGGGGATTAAGGGAATGGTTTGGTAAGGTTCTTGCCTTGTTCAGTGTATAGATCCTGCAAGGACCTGGGTCAAGCTTACTAGGACCTCCTTCAATACCCACTGGTATTGGATGGCGGGGGTGCGAATAGCTTGATCCCCTCATATGTAAATTACTATTATTACATTAATCCGGCTACATGGGATTGTATCCCTGCTGACTCAAACCACTTAGCCGAGGGTAACGTCACCTTCAAAAGAGGGGCCTACCACATTACGCATTAATAACTTAATTAATTATCTTTCAATAATCCAACCCTTTAGGATTGTATCCTTCCTGACTCAAACTACTGGGTTGAGGGTAACGTCACCTTCAAAAGAGGGGCCTACTACTATAACTAAGATAATCGCTTAAAAAGTGCAAAAGTGCGAAATTCATCAAAGGTTAAACTAAAGGCGAGTCAGATCCAAGTGATTCATCTTGTCTATCTGTTTTTATTTTAGTTTTATTTTCAGCATTTTTAGTTTTTATTTTCTAGTTTAAAACCTTTTTCTAAACTTTTGATTTGATTAGACGTTGAGGATAAACCAGTACTAAAAGCTCTTGTGTCCTTGGACGACCTCGGTATCTTACCAATGCTATACTACGCTCACGATGGGTGCACTTGCCCATATGTGTGTTTGGTGTTAGTAAAATATCGTGTTTTATAAATTTAAAACTTGACTAAAGTGTTAAAAAGGGCTAAAAATATATATAAAAATATATCACACCTCACGCACATCAACAGTGATTGTTGCCTGACATCTTAGCAACGATAGTACTATAGTTTGGACTCAGCACCTGTCGTGGACAGGGGTTGTTTAGGGCATTAGTACACGTGTCCCAGTGGGGATATGTGTTGCGCATTCTATAACTCGCAGTCACGTCTGTGAATATTTCTCTGTCGATAACCTACTAGCGTTCACTTTGCTACATGTTACATGCTGGTTATGCATAAACGACGTCGAACTCTATATGCTATTATCAAACTTGTATGCTCACCCTTACACTATGTATATTGACCTCTATTTTAACGTATGTGACAGGTGCTTAGGATGTTGTGCTTACCTGCTTTTGTGGAATCAAGTAGGGTTGAGAGTCTAGAAACAAAGATAATTTATTTTAATTAAATCTGAGTTGTCGGAACATGTTATTCGTCTTTGAGATATAGTTTACTTGCTTAATAGGTTATGGTATGGGACATAATGTTAACTATTCAGTAAAGTAGTTGTTATGGAATTTCTCTTGGACAATCTGTTTCGCTCAGTGCCGTGCCCCGATGTTTCCGCCATCGGTTGGGATGTGACAGATTGCTATCAGAGCCATAACTATAGGGAATTAGGCAAGACTCGACCTAGTCCGGGTCGATGTCTTTGAAATGACCTAGTCTATAGTCTACGTACCAACAGACCGAGTTGTGCATGTCCTTTAGGGGTTTTGCACGAGCTTACTTGCTATACTCGCTCACACTCGCTTTACACTATCACTGCACACTATTTTCAAAACAAACGAGTGGTTAAGTCGATATTAGGTGTGAAAACTGCGAACTCTCGATTTGATCACTTGCTTGACCCGAATTTTTATCTACAAACAGAGAATTTTCGTTGAATCAGGAGTGAAATCCATACTTTAACGCAGATTTTCCTCCCTATTTCAACAAGTACAGGAACAAAGCTGTTAAGTCAAGGGTGAAACCCGAACCTTGACGACTTGTTCCGATCTTTATTTTGGTTTTTAAAACGCTCTCACCAAAGTCTCGACGGACTCCAACGACTGGAAGTCACGCTGTAACTGGAAGGAGGTGTGTCGTTCGCCCAAAATCGAGGCGAGAGCACAGTCCAGAAGGCCAAAGTGTGTACCAGAGGTCCTTGTGAATAGTCGAAACGCTTTGGGTAGTCAACGTCTATCTAGCCGAGACAATCTATCCTTGATTTTTATGTTGTTCGATTCTGGATTTGCCGCCGCTAACTCTAAGATTTGTCACTTTTGTGTGAAAATTTTATGTGTTTTATGTGATTTTATCTGTTCATGTGATTCGATTTTTGGTGATTTATTCGCTTTTCGCTTTGATCGACACACACAACTCGCACTACACAATTACCCCAATACGCTAACAAATCGTAAGCCTCACATCGCATTTATGGAAGCACGTGATCCATACGCTGTGATACTCGCTACCCGCACTCGCTACTCTCGAACGCGCTCACGAAATTTGAATGGTAGGTGAATACGTGCCATATATGTGGGTGAATACGTGCAAAATATTGTTGAATATGTGCTTCTGTGCTCTACGTGCTTATGTGTTTCTGTGATTATGTGCCTACGTGATTATGTGCTTAAGTGATTGAATGTGTTCCTGAGCTTTACTTAGTGGTAGTGCGTGTGAGGTGAGATTCGATTATATAGTGTTCGAGTCCTATGGCGATGTCTATTGCAGACAATGTCGTCTTTCGGATCCCATCACTCTCGAACTGCCCAAAGAAACCAAGATAACAAATGAATCGCCGCTCTCGTCTCGAAGCAAATAGCAAAGTTATTTCTCAAATTGTTAGCGAAATGAATGAGAACGCTAGCAAATCTTCTGAAGAATCCAGGACTATTGCTCCTAAGACTGCTTTTAGCTTTAAGCAGTTCAAAGCTTGCAGACCAAAAGAATTTACTGGCGAAGATGATCCTACGGCCATGTTCCAATGGTTTGATTCGATCGAGGTCACCCTACGCCAGAGTGGGTGTCCTGATAATCTCTGTACTCTTAACGCAACTGGCGTCTTCCAATCCCAATCTTTGGATTGGTGGACGGCCGAGAGAAACAAACGCGGAAATGATGCAGCTTACGGGCTGACGTGGGATTAGTTGAAGGACGTTATGATGCAAGAGTTCTGCCCTCCCCACGAGCGCCAAAAACTGGAGGACAAGTTCTGGCATATCCAGCAGAAGGATGGTGACAATGCTGGTTTAACTGCTCCCTTCAAGCAGTTGAGTATAATCTGTCCTAGCCAAGTTTCTACGCCCGACATTGCTACCAAGAAGTATATCCGTGATCTTCCGGATTGTGTGGCTGATTTTTTCAAGCTGCAAAGACGACGACGATTGAAGAAACCTTCTTACTCGCTGCTGAGATTAACGACAAGCTAGTCAAGTGTGGACGGCCGAGAGAAACAAACGCGGAAATGATGCAGCTTACGGGCTGACGTGGGATTAGTTGAAGGACATTATGATGCAAGAGTTCTGCCCTCCCCACGAGCGCCAAAAACTGGAGGACAAGTTCTGGCATATCCAGCAGAAGGATGGTGACAATGCTGGTTTAACTGCTCCCTTCAAGCAGTTGAGTATAATCTGTCCTAGCCAAGTTTCTACGCCCGACATTGCTACCAAGAAGTATATCCGTGATCTTCCGAATTCTGTGGCTGATTTTGTTCAAGCTGCAAAGACGACGACGATTGAAGAAACCTTCTTACTCGCTGCTGAGATTAACGACAAGCTAGTCAAGTGTGGTTACTGGGAGAAAGCTTCCAAGACTTTGCATCAAGCTACCACCGCCTCAACCGCTGAAACCGCCGCCGCTCCTCAGTCTTCAAAGTCCTCTCGTCACAAGAGGAAGAACAACAACAACAGTAGCAAAAATTGTGCTGTCATAACCGCCGCTCCGCTTCAAGCTGTTCAAGCTCAACCGCAATCCCAGCATCGCCAAGTCACGTCCCCAGTTACCAACGCACCGCTGGCTAAGCGTTCGTATACTGGTCCTTACCCGGCTTGCCCTACTTGTACCTATCATCATCCTGTGGGGATTGCCTGCAGATTTTTTGTTCATTGCAACATGTACGGCCACTTCACCGCCAACTTCCATACAGGTCCACGTCAAACCGCAGCTCCAACTCAAGGTCCAGCTCCTGCTCAACAAGCTCTACTTCCTGCTCCACAAGGTCAACAAGCGGCTCCTGCACCCACGGTCCATGCTAGAGCTTGCTTTGCGTGTGGTGATCCCAACCACTTCGCAAACATGTGCCCCAATTGAGTGGTGAAGCAAGAGCCACAACAGCAGCAGCCCCAGCAACAGCAACAGCAGCCAGCAGCCCGCAGACGTACCTTCAACATCAACGTCCTCCAAGCTCAAGCCGACAACAATGTGGTTAATGGTACGTTCCTTGTGAATGGTATTTATGCTTCGTGTTTATTTGATACTAGAGCCGATAACTGTTTTGTATCGCTTGAATTTGAGAACCTTCTTATTCGTAAGCGCGCCCATCTCCCCTCGACATTCGATGTGGAAATTGCCACCGGAAGAACCGTCGCCGTCAATTATGTTCTTCGTGATTGTACTATCGAACTCAACAATCACGTCTTTCCTATCGACCTTATGCCGATGCAGCTCGGTAGTTTTGACATCATGGTAGGCATGGACTTTCTTCGCGAAAACCATGCTGAAGTTGTTTGTTTCGATAAGATGATACGCTTCTCGCTCGCTAATGGTGATCAACTTTGTGTGTATGGCGAAACTCCTTCGAAAGGTCTCAAACTCATGTCATGTGTCCAAGCTAGCAAGTATCTCCGAAAGGAATACAAAGCTTTCTTGGCTAACATTGTAGTAGCAGAGAAGGAATAGAAAAGGAAGTCAAGGAGGTAGGCCAGGTGCCTTTAGTTTGTGAATTACCTAACGTTTTCCCTGACGATTTCCCAGGATTGCCTCCGAGTCGCGATATCGAATTTCGTATCGACCTCCTTCCTGGAGAAAATCCTGTTGCTAGAGCTCCTTATCGACTCGCTCCGTCCGAAATGCGCGAACTCTTGAGTCAACTCCAGGAATTGCTTGACAAATGCTTTATTCGCCCTAGCACCTCTCCGTGGGGCACGCCAGTCCTGTTCGTCAAAAAGAAGGATGGGTCGTTCCGGATGTGCATCGACTATAGGGAGTTGAATAAGCTGACGATCAAGAATCACTATCCCCTACCTCGAATCGATGATTTGTTTGATCAGTTGCAAGGTGCTATGTGTTTTTCAAAGATCGATCTCCGCACAGGCTACCACCAGTTACGCATTCAAGAGGAGGATATACCCAAAACTGCTTTTCACACTCGATACGGCCAGTATGAGTTCGTTGTTACGCCTTTTGATTTAACTAACGCACCCGCGGTTTTCATGGATCTGATGAATCGCGTGTGTAAACCTTTTTCTCGACCGCTTCGTCATCGTGTTCATCGATGATATCCTGATATATTCCAAATCGAAAGCCGAACATGCGCAACATCCACGTTTGGTTCTCGAACTGCTCCAAGGGAATCGACTCTACGCCAAGTTCTCCAAGTGAGAATTTTGGCTGGAGGAGGTTCAATTCCTCGGTCACATTGTCAATAGTCAAGGTATTCACGTTGACCCAGCGAAGATCGAAGCTGTTAAGAGTTGGGTTACGCCTAAGAACCCGTCTGAAGTCCGTTCATTTCTTGGACTAGCGGGCTATTATCGCCGATTTATCGAAGGATTCTCAAAAATCAATGTGCCCCTTACTTCTCTCACGCACAAAGACAAGCCTTTTCTTTGGGGAACTGGACAAGAGACTGCCTTTCGAACCCTCAAGCATCTGCTCTGCAATGCTCCCGTCCTCGCTGTACCTGATGGAAACGACGATTTCGTTGTCTATTGTGATGCCTCTAACCTCGGTCTTGGTTGTGTTCTCATGCAACGAGACAAGGTTATCGCCTACGCATCTCGTCAGCTCAAGATCCATGAGAAGAACTACACCACCCACGACCACGACCTCGAGCTAGGCGCAGTTGTTTTTGCGTTGAAGATTTGGCGACACTACCTGTATGGTACAAAGTGTACGATCTTCATGGATCATAAGAGCCTGCAACACATTCTCAGCCAAAAGGAACTGAATATGCGCCAACGCCGATGGGTGGAACTTCTCAACGATTACGACTGTGAGATTCGTTACCATCCTGGCAAAGCAAATGCCATTGCCGACGCTCTCAGCAGACGAAGCTATTTGCATAGCATTCCTAATGTTCACGCCCAACATCATCTCGAAACTCTCATTCGCGAAGCCTAGCATGCTTGTTTCACCGAACGCACTTTGAAGAAGGAAAGGATTCTTAACGACGGCGCCCAGTTAGAGAATAAATCGAATGGGATATTCTATTACCTAGACCGAATTTGGATTCCCAAGCGTAACGACCTACGACAAATTCTGATGGACGAAGCCCACAAGTCTAGATATTATGTTCATCCCGGTGCCGATAAAATGTACCAGGACCTTCGCTACAAGTACTGGTGGCCGGGCATGAAGAAAGATATCGCCATCTATGTTTCGAAGTGCCTTACTTGCTCGAAAGTCAAGGCCGAACATCAAAGACCCTCTGGCTTACTCGTCCAACCCGAGATCCCTATGTGGAAATGGGAGAGTATAGCTATGGACTTTATAACGAAACTTCCGTGCACGCCATCAGGTCACGATAGCATCTGGGTTGCCATTGATCGTTTGACTAAATCTGCTCATTTTTTGCCGATACGAGAAGACTTTAAGGTAGAAAAATTAGCCCGAATCTACACCGATGAGATCATTTGTCGACATGGGACGTCTCGCGACATCATCTCTGACCGCGATGGTCGGTTAACCTCGCGTCTTTGGGAAACGTTTCAAGCTGCTCTCGGTACTACGCTTAATCTAAGTACCGCTTTCCATCCCCAAACCGATGGTCAGACTGAAAGAATGATTCGTACCCTTGAACACATGGTTCGCTCGTGTGTCATAGATTTCGGTGGTAATTGGGACACATACTTACCTTTGGTCGAATTCTCGTACAATAGCCGTTATCATTCTAGCATTCAAATGGCACCGTTTGAGGCATTATACGGAAGAAGATGTCGATCGCCTATTGTATGGCATGAGATCGGATACTCGCAAATAACCGGTTCTGAGCTGTTGCAAGAAACGACTGAAAAAATCCTCCAAATTCGAGACAATCTGCTGAAAGCTTGGAGTCGTCACAAAAGTTACGCCGATAGACGACGCAAGCCCGTTGAATTTGACGTTTGTGACTACGTACTCCTAAAGGTTTCGCCTTGGAAGGGAGTGGTCAGATTCGACAAGAAAGGGAAACTCGCGCCTCGATATGTTGGACCCTTTAAGATTCTGGAAAGAATTGGCAAAGTGGCCTACAGACTCGAACTACCGGAGGAACTTAGCAACGTCCACCCGACTTTCCACCTTTCGAACCTCAGAAAGTGTCTGGCTGAGCATGATTTACAAGTTCCACTGGAGGATCTTCAAGTGGACGAAACATTACACTTCGTGGAGAAGCCTGTCGAGATCATGGACCGAGAAACCAAGCAACTCAGGCGCTCACTTATTCCCATTGTGAAGGTTCGATGGGAAGGCAAACGTGGCGCAGAGTTCACCTGGGAACTCGAAAGCGACATGAAGGCGAAGTATCTGCAGTTGTTTATTACGGCCAAGGCCTAATTTCGGGAAGAAATTCCCTAAGTGGGGGAGGCTGTAACACCCTGTGTTACGAAAGTCAAAGTCAAAGTCAAGATATAAGTCAATTACAGAAAAGATTGCTAATTGCGACCTGTCACTCCTTGCTTAATTACTGATTTGACTTCTTTGACTTGTAATCGAATCTTTATTTTAATTGCTTTAGTTGTATTATGTGGAGTACCTATTAATAATCGAGGTTTACTCGATGTTTATCGCATGTTTTATCGCTTATCGCATCGCAATCGCATTCGCAACTCGAACTATGCGTTCTGGATATTGTTTTACGTGTGTGTGCTACTTATGTGTTACTTGTGCATGTTTATTTATTGTTTGTTGTGGTGATTAATCGAAACGCAATCGCAACTCTAACGCAACGCAATCAAAACGCAGACGGTAAACGCAAGTTATTTAGGATGATTGTATGTTAGATATAGTAGTTAAGTTATTTGTGTAACTAATGGGTAATACTATCGCATTGCTCGCTCGAAACGCATCGCAAAACCCAACGCGCGAAACGAAACGCTAAAGCTCAACCGTCGGAGCCACTCGATCGAGTGACCACTCGATCGAATGGCCAACCGATCGGATTGCCATCCGATCGGGTTGCCATCCGATCGCAGTGTCATCCAATTGGTGACCTGCTCGACACTATTGCACTTTCCTTTTTGGGAAACCCTATAAATACCCTCCAGTCACAGCATTTGTGATGTGACAGCTCTCCCACTCGACCAGCCGCACTCAAGCCCTCTTTCTCTCGATTTCTCGCGATTCTTGTAAGTTTTCAACCTAAATCTTGTACTTCTATGATTTATACGCACTCCTTCATCTTTCTCACCTTTGAATCTTAACTTTTAACCGTGAAATCGGTGGATTTGAGGTGTTCTAGGGTGATGTCATCATGGAGTTCTTATGAACTTCATGTTTTGGCCTCATTCCACCAAGAACAACTTAGATCTGAAGGATTTCCACATAAATAAACAACGTTTTCACATAGATCTAAACGTATTCAAGGATAAAAGGATGGAAAGATGGATTTCCAACTTTCTTTCAACTCTTTTACAGTCAATGCATTCAAATCCGATATAATCGGAGCTTGTTCTGATCTTCTACTCTTTCTTGGTGATGTGTCGGTTCAAGATCTGGTTTCTATCAAAGAGACCATCGATTCTGGGTTAAACATGAACCACCGTCACGAACCAGTAAACTGATCGAACTTGGGTGATTCCTGTTCGATCGGGTCACTTGAGTCATGGTGAGGGTTCTGTTGTGTCACACCCTGGCTTTGCGGAAGCGTGGGTTTATTTGGTGTGACTTCTTAATACCATAGCTTAATCACAACAAAGCTATATGAAAATAAAACCATGCAGATCATCCATTGATTTAAGTTTGAAAAGTAAAATAACACAACATTGTCTTAAGGTGTTGACGCATGCAACGGAAATTACAACCTGATAACATAAAAACATTGTTCTTAAGACGCAACCACAAACATAACATAAACACTGTTTAAGACTTGCGACTCGTCCAGGTAAAAGTCGCAATCCCTAAACGTGGATGATCCCGTAACTCTAACGCAGCGTGAAAACGTAGCATACCGTGCCAGATCTTTAGTTCCCTGAAATACATGTAGTTTGAAAAATCAACATAAAGTTGAGCGAGTTCATGTGTAAGTGGGTATGTATAAATCGTTAAAAATGTACCCGTATAAATGTATGTTCTTGGTATGTAGCAGTAAGGAAAAAGAGATCGATTAATGTGTAGCTAATACATTAATATGTGACATGGCCTAGGAAGCACTCAAACCTGTAACGCGGATTTCATACCGGTCCTTCCGGCGGAACGACATAGTCACCCCATGCAGCCACACGCTGGCCCATGTGTGGGGCTCGCAACACCCGATAGATCTATCACTCATGCCTTTCGGTCCTTATACAAGGATTAATGGTCTTACGATAATAGCCTATCCATTCACGTGATCTAGAAGTAAGTTCCTTAGCTAATCATACCGTGTATAAAACGTTTGTAATCAGTATGTAACATGTATTTCACCCCCGAAGTTGTAAAACTGAAAACAGTTAAGAGAAAAGGGGGACATGAACTCACAGTAATGCGTCCTTGATAACAGCAACTCAAACTCGGTCTGCAACACGACCACCTACAACGTGCTAATATCTATTAGACGAACGGCCGTGCCTTAGCTTAGAGTTTTAACGTTCTTGGGGAAATAGTTAGACAACTATTTCGTGTTTATATTTCTTGGTTAACGTATAAATAGATTCCTTCCCAAGGATGGGGTATTCGTACATGTATTATGTATTTGGTGACTTAAAGTATTGACAAAATATATTTACAAGTCTCATATCCAACACTTTAAAGTTTTATGTCAAAACTCATGGCGAGGTTTAATTCCGAGAAATAAAGTTAAACATACCTGTTAGAAAAATAGTTTTCTAAGTCTTGGTATTTTTAGAAAAATTTGCCAGAACTTCCCCTAAAAACGGAAGTGTCCGTGCTTAATACGCTCATCTTTTTCTTTTTGAAATCAACCCATGATCATCAACAATCAACCCTTACGTTTTAACACGCAAAATACTACCCTTGTCGTTTCAGTTTCAATATGTGAAAAACTGGACTGTTTTCGGTCGAGTAAATAAAATACTTAACTTATTCCAAAAATTCCCAAATTTTTGCAGAACATCATAATCGACCCACAAATTATTGTGTAAAAATATCGGGGTCTAGTTGATTATCAATAATTTATAGAAAATCGTTTACCGAACTGTGATCAGATTTGTTATATTCTGATCACAGTTTACGGAAAAATTCGTCAAAAATTCTTTGTAAGTCCGTTTATCGAAATTCCAGTTCGAGGGTCACAAATACATCCGTGACCATCTTTGATAAAAGTTTCAGGGGCTGGTTCTGTTCAGGTTTTAAGTTGTGATCGAAAACGTATGACCCATTTTACTGTAGTTAAAATCAGCCTTAGCTGCTGTCACGAAAATAGACTTTTAAAATAGTAACCGACCTCAGAAAAATACGATTCCAGCGCCATTTTCTTCGTTTTTCGAAAAGACACGATTTAGGATTTTGAAATTCCGTTTTTCGAGTTTTTAAAGTTCGTTTACAGCCTGTTGAAGGCGGCTGTAAAAATACATCAGCATGTTATTTTAAAGTTTAAACATTACTAATCGCATCAACGAGTGTCCGAACAATGGATTTAACAAGAAAACAACTTTTAAACATCAAGTATGATTTAACCAACCCTCAAACCGACAAGATTCTGCTTCATAATTGTTAGGACCGGTTTGATTCCGATACGATTGCGAAACGAACGTGAAACGTGCGGAATCCGTACACGAACGCGACCTAAACACACATGACGTAATATAAACGTGATTCTTTGATAAAATCTGATAACGTACAGCACCTGAATCACTAACAATAAACTTTCTCTCTCTAGCCTTTAGCTCTCCAAGATGTGAAAATGGCAAAAGTTCTATACTAGAAGCCCTAGAGATCTATTTATAGGTCAAGGCATTTAATGAGGTTTCCCATTAATTACAATTATGCCACCTTGCCTTTTTACTAACTAAACCTAAAATATAACAATATAACTCTCGTTTTCTTCAGTTTTCCACTACGGACTAGATTGACGGAGGCGATAGACAGATAAATGCACTAACAGACTCCCCCTTGGATATTGTTGTAGTCAATCTGTAGTCAAGCTCGTAGCGACTTTTCTTTCTCTTTCTCTCTTTGAATCTTCTCGAATAGAATCCCGATGGATCTGTCTTCAGTTTCAGCTTTTCCTCTTTTCTTCATCAGGCTCCCCCTTTCGTCAAGCTTCCGTACTTTGGGATCGACACCTTGCTTTCCATATACAAGCTCCCCCTTGCTTTGAGCTCGTCTTCAGACTCCCCCTTAGACTCAGCTTCCGGGATCGTAGTCTGGAATCTCATCTGCAATCACTCAAACATTTATAAGTAACAACATTTTAGACTATCCAGGAATCGTAACCTGGCAATTCCAATCAAATCCTCTAATCCACTCCCCCTATCAACAAACTGTATAGATTTAGCAATATTAAAGAATCCAACTCCCTCACAGTTAATCATCCAAGTTCAAGCTAATGACCTTGGAGATATCACAAACTGTTTTTGAAATTTTTGATTTTAATTCAAGTTTCAAATTAATGAACTTGTTTTACTTTCAGAAACACAATCAGCTTACTTAGATTTTGAAACTCAGCACTCAGATATCGGTCGTCAAAAATAAAGCAGAAATCAAAATCTTTTTGTATTTTCCTGAAAATATAAAGCAGTAAAGAAATATGTACAAACATATTTACAGACAATATTTTTGTTTGAGTATGCGTTAGAGGATCATATCAGTTTTTGACAAGTCACAAGTACCGTTGAGCTTAATTTCACTTTATGCATTAAACAGTTCACTTAGATTGTCGATATACTTGTCCACTTAAATTTTCACACAAAGTTCAACTGATTCAGGATACGAATTAGGTATTTTAGGAACTTAAACCCATTCATGTGTCCCACCTCTTGAATATACTCCCGTATCCAGAATCCCAATAATCAGTCTTACAGGTGAGAATACTACAATGATATCTGTATATAAATTAGGTATGCGAGGGCCGAGGGATCTCAGATCGATACTTCCGTATACGCAGAGAGATATCAGCTTCGACTTTATGGTATGTCCCCTTTAGAGGATCTTTTTGCTTACAACAGCAGCATATATCAATTTTATTGTTTCAGCATGCTGAGGGTTTAATGCTGTGTTTCAAGCATTGCAGCAAGTATTAGCCAGGGACTAGGTCAGAACTACCGTTCAGCAGAAGTCCCGGAATAATACCCCAGACATCATTGAGTATAAAGACCTAGTATATCAGATTAAGAGACCTTTCAAACAAGATTTCAGGGGTTACCTATATATCCAAGTAGTGTTCCCCACGAAATAAGTAAGTGTTTGAATTTAGGTTTATATCCCGAAAAAGTTTACTAAATGTATAAAAACCTACCGACACATCCACGGTGAGATCGTTTAACACATTTAAACTTTCTAATTCTTTAGCATACTGTAACTGTCTACTGATGTACTATCATTTCCTCTTTTTACGCAAAAACCCAATTTTTTGAATTTTATCATGTTTTTGGCTTTTTCAAATTTTCAAATGTTTTTGTATTTTCTAACAATATTACTCCCCCTAAAATGCAAAATCATATAAAGAAAATTTGACAACCAACACTGATAGCTTTGTCTCGCCATCCATTTTCTGCATCTCATGCTCTGTTTTGCAGAAAATATAACATACCCCCATGATATACAACCCATTGATCTTAACAGTTTGAAAACCGTTTTTCAATCTGATGAAAGTAATCATGTTTGTTCAGCCGTGAGGGTTTCGGCATATTCAATCAACACATATTTTTGTATTTTTTTTTTAATATTTGACAAAAATTAAAAACAAACATATTTTTGATTTTTTCAAATTTTTCAATTTTTAGGGTTTTTGAAAATATTGTTTATTTATTTACAGAAAACATATAAACTTCCTGTTTCAACCAACACAGGATCCAGCAGCCTCCTCTCCTCGTTGTGACAGGCTGCTCCAACCTCCATTCTCACAATCTTCAGAATTGTTGAGCACCTGCACGTTCAGCTAACTGAATTACTTGAACAATTTAGCCCAGGTCTGTTGAACCTTAGGCATTTCAACACAATAATTTTCATTCAATGCTGGAAATTCTTTGTCATTTTTCACAAAAACTTTCTCAATTTTAACTTCAACTTTCTCATCTTTTACCAAATCAACATGTTTCTTAACACTCCATGTTTGACCTTTTGGTGTTCCACGTTTGTAAAAATGTGAATCTTTTTGAACATTTTGATTTTGAACAACAACTCTTGGTTTCCAAAACTCTTGAGGTTTTGTCATATCAACTGTGGTTTTCCAACTCTGTGTTGTTCTAAATCTGGGTATGTGAGAATTCCAGATCTGTCTTGAATCAAACTTATTTGAGTTTGATTTCCAATTTTGATTTGAAGCAAACTTGTTTGTATTGTACCTCCAAGTTTGTTTTGATTCAAATCTGGTTGACTTTTGTCTCACATTCTCAGATTTTTGTTTCTCAGCATCAAACTTCTTTTTGTCAACATCCACATGTTTTAGATTAGGACACTTGCGTGCAAGATGTCCTTTTTGATCACATTTGAAACATGTTCTCATGGACACATCTTTGACCTGTGGTTGTTGCTTTTTCTTTTTAGCAAAGAACTCATCATTAGACTGTCTCATCTTGAGTTCTTTTTCTTTTTCTAAACTTCCTCCTTGAACAAAACTCATTTTTGCCTGAAAATTCGGCGTCTCATTTTTGTTCCAATGTTGTTTCTTCTTATAACCCAACCCAGCCTTCATGTTCTTCTTTTTGAAGCCAGGTTTATTATACGAACCTCTATGACTCTTACCGACAAACTTTGAAATCTCAGACTTCTCAATCTCTACCATTTTGAAAACTTTGTCAACCTTTTCTGAAATCACATTCTGAATCGGGAATACAACATCTAAGAATAATTTGTCCGATCCAATCATGGTATAAACCAATCCTTTTGAATCATCATTCAAATTTTCCTCGGATTTTGTGTTTTTCAGATAACCATCATGATTATTTCCTTCATCTTCATCCTGTGATTCAGATTTACCTGTATCAACCGACTCTTCTTTGAACACACTTTCAACAACTTTACCTACCACCTCTGAATCATGAGAATCATCAGATTTGGAATAGGTTATGTCAATGTTGTCTGGCAATTGGTCTACCATGTTGAAAGCTTTTTCAACCTTTTCCTCATCATAAAATGCAAATTTTCCCGGTGGTGGAACTTGATGAAACTCTGAACCAATACCTTTCTTGTTCTGCTCAGACTCACCCTCACCCGGTTTTATATTGAAAATTCGTTCAAGCACATATGACGACACATGATAACTCTTTAACTTGTTGTTATCCTGTTCTAAATCAGCAATCTGTCGCTTTAGATTAGCAACATCCTCAATATAGGAATTAACAACATCTTGTTTTATAGAATACATTCGTTTAAGCTCTTTAGTTGTTTCAGACATATAATTCATTCTAGATTGAGCATATTTCATTTCATCTTTCACTTTGTCGTATGACTCTTTCATAATATCATATGCTAATTTCATTGAGTCATATTCCTTTTTCATTTCTTGACAAGCAATTTCCTTTTGTTCACATTCATTTGTCATTTTCAAAACATTTTCTTTCAAAACTTCATTTTCCTTTTCTAATTTGTTACATTTTTCTGAAAATTTTTCATCATTTTCTTTAAAAACTTTTTCTTTTTCCAGCATTTCTTTGCATTTTTCTTTGAAAATCTTTTCAATTTTTGTGAACTCAAGATCTCTTGTTCTAAATTGCTCATCTTTTTCAGTACAAGCTCTGCACGGTTCCATGCATTTCTTGCACTGATCAATCAATTTCAAGTTTTCAGAATCAGAATTTACCTCAGTGATTGGCACTTCGGTATTTTCAGCAATCTCTGTCTGCTCAGCAACATCTTGCTTCTTTTCAACACTAACTTCATTACCAGCATCACCAACTTTTAAATTCTCATTCTTTTCTTCTTTTTCTTCTTTTTTCACCTTTTCTTCTATCTGCTGTTCTTCAATCACAACTTCCTCTTTAACCTCCTCATTCACAACAACTTCGTCTCTTTTGATTTCAGTTTCTGTTATAACCTCTTCAGCAGCTTTCTTCAGATTGTTCACCATTTCTTCAACATTCTTCTTCATCCTTTCTTCATCCCTTTTTCTCAGACACGATAACATGGCATATCTGATATCCTTTTCATATTGCTTAGCATATTTGTCATCTTTCAATACTCTTCTATAGTATTCAGCTCTTAACGGGACAGCAAGAAGAACATCATCGAAGATTATGTCTTTCTTGGGAACAACCGGTTCTCCTTCTCTGTTATAGTAACATTCTCTCTTTTTATCCCATCTTTTGCTACCAACAGCCATCTCATACTCCTCTTGCATATCATCCATTCTATTTAAAACTACGTTTCTTTCTCTGTAAGTCTTCTCACTTAAGATCTCTTCCCGAGTTTTCTCTTTGATCTCAACTTTTTCTTCATGGACTTCAGCAATGTCTTTGTCTTTGTTTTCCTCTTGAATCTCAGCAACAAAAACAAACTTTCTTTCTTCTGTCATAGCTCTCCCGTGAGCTGTTTTACGAACATTTTCTAAGCGATCTTCTTCTGGACAAACTGTGCTCCAGTCAAATCCTTCATCATCGTGAATTACAAAACAAGCTCTTGATCTAGGTTTATCTTCAATCAACTTTCCCGGTAATCTCCATATATCTCTGAGCTCTTCGGATACAACTAGCTAAACACCAACGAATGTCAATGAGCTCCATCTCTTCCGGATCAATCTGGTCGTAGTCTTCTTTGGTCAATTCGGAGTTTCCAATTTTGCCAGCTACTAGACCTTCATATGACTCCAAAACAGATGCAAGAAAACTCATTTGCTGTTTCGCTGCATTGATGCTCATTGCAGGAGAATTCTTCAGTTTAAGAGCAATGTTGCACAGAATTTCTTCAGAATCGTCAGAATTTGTCTTTGAAGATGAATGGTATCCAGAATGATGACTTGTTGACGTTGTTGTTGGTTCTTTCATCTTTTCACCACTAAATGCTGTTTTTGGTGAACCAACGCCTTTATCAGAAAGCACACCGCTTTTGTAGTACAAGCCAACGTTCTGTTGATGTGAAGAATCAGTCATCTTGTTTTGCTTCTGCAACTCCAAATCATGACTTTCAATCTTTTCAAACAAAGCATCAAGAGTAATATTATCATACACAGCATCATTTTTCAAAATAAAAACAAACGTTTGCCACTGATCAGCTCGTGGTAACGCTTCAATCACTTTGTCTATCAATTCCTCTCTTGTTTTATTTATCTCTAATCTTTCCAATTCAATTTTTAAATGACAGAATCTCTCAATCATTTGCCTCACCGACTCTCCTTTTATGTTATCAAACAGATCAAATTCTTTCTTTAATAAAGCGATTTTGTTCTTTTTAATCTGTTTACCCCCCTCAGCTTTAACACGTAAAGCTTCCCAGACAGACTTAGATGACCCGTCATGAGTTAGTAAAGCAAAAATATCGTTTCTGATTGCGGACTGGATCAATGCTATCATTCTCTGTTCAGCTCCAAATTCAGTTTTATCTTCTCTAGTAAACTTCTTGAATACAAGATCTTCGCCTTTATCGTCTTTTGGTTTTTCATACCCATACTCCAGACAAAACCAACTTTCATGAGCATACGCCTTTGCCCAGTTGATAAAGCGTTCCTTCCACCATGTATAATCATCAATACTATCAAGAGTTGGTGGCTTTGAATGAGTTCCGTAGAAGTTATCATGCTTGATATTTTCATTTAACGCCTTCGTGATAGTTTTTGGTGTAACATTTGTAACCTCAGATGATTCGGTTGCGAACGCGTTGTAAAACGAGTTGAAGAATTCCTCAGCCATTATGCAAACCTTGAATCACCTGAAAACAAACAAACACAATCAGTATACACAGTAATATCCTGAAACAGACTGATACACAGTTGACGTGAAATAATCTCGACACGAAAACCCAAGTTGAATTGAAATCAGACTTCAAACGAATTCTCTTGACCAACAACTTCAAGCAAACTCAATCAGTCAACAACTTGAAGCGAAAACAACTATGGACCACTTGAAGCGAGCTCCCAAGTTATCAGTTCTTGAAGCGAAATCTAGGTTAAACAGACTTTCAAGCGAAATCAACTGTTAATCAGTTGAAGCGAAATCAGACACTAATGCTTGAAGCGAAATCAGGTATTCTGAGTTGAAGCGAAATCAGATATTCTGACTTGAAGCGAAATCAGATGTTATGTCTTGAAGCGAAATCAGATGTTATGTCTTGAAGCGAAATCAGATGTTATGTCTTGAAGCGAAATCACTTCAATAGCACTTTGAAGCGAAATCTACTGGATTTTTCAAGCGAAACCATGATATCAGGTACTATCTCAAGCGAAATCTTTCTGAATAAGGATTTTCAAGCGAAATTAACTATTTCGCTTCAAACAGTCAATGTTTTCAAGCGAAATCTCGCTGATTGCAATGAAATCCGATCACAAAAATTCAAATTACTCCTAAACGACTTGGAGTTTTGATCTGAAACTTGGTAGGGTTGTTAATCAACTATTTTCGCACGATATACTAGAAAATCATCCAATTCGGACCGTTAAATCCCGTTCAATTTGTCGAAAATCCATCAAAAACGTGAAAGAAATAGTAGATGAAGAAGAAATGATGCGATTCAGATCTGAAAACGTTGTAATCTGGTACGAAACTTGTTGTTTGATCAACGCAATCGAGCTCCTGCTCTGATACCACTTGTTAGGACCGGTTTGATTCCGATACGATTGCGAAACGAACGTGAAACGTGCGGAATCCGTACACGAACGCGACCTAAACACACATGACGTAATATAAACGTGATTCTTTGATAAAATCTGATAACGTACAGCACCTGAATCACTAACAATAAACTTTCTCTCTCTAGCTTTCTCTCTCTAGCCTTTAGCTCTCCAAGATGTGAAAATGGCAAAAGTTCTATACTAGAAGCCCTAGAGATCTATTTATAGGTCAAGGCATTTAATGAGGTTTCCCATTAATTACAATTATGCCACCTTGCCTTTTTACTAACTAAACCTAAAATATAACAATATAACTCTCGTTTTCTTCAGTTTTCCACTACGGACTAGATTGACGGAGGCGATAGACAGATAAATGCACTAACAATAATTCAGCCACAAGTAAACTTTTATGTAGCTTTTATGTTCATAACTCATGTTTCACATTTTCTAGCATTCTTGTAAATTAGTGATTTAAACAACAATGCATCATACTACACGTCATAAATTCGAACAAGATGAAACCAAGTGTAAAGAAACTTACTACTAGCCTCTAGCTAGGGACGAAACCTAATGAAGAAATGTGAAGAAAAGATGGTGTAAATGGCTAGAACAATGCTCCTTTGAAGTCCCTTTAAGTTGCAACCTCCATAGATCCTTTGAAGCTTTGAATGGCACAATATGTTGGAGAAGATGAAGGTGTTTAAAGGTGGTGATGGTGTTTTCGGTTTGGGGCAGCCGAGACAAGAGGGAGAGAGAGTGAATTGGAGTGAAATCTTGGTGAAAGATATGAATGAATGATGAAGGATCTTTGGTGTCATACATATAATCTCCTCCTTATATTTTGTTCATCCATGCAAGTAATCAATCCATTAAATAAATCAAAGATAATCTTTGCAAGATATATGAAGTATGGTTAGATGGATATGTGGGGTCCCAAGGGGACTAAATCGTTGGGGGGGGGGGGGGTTATAATGTAAAAATGTAACTAAAGTGGTAAAGGTGAGTTAGGATGTAAGTAATGTGGTGGATTGATTTCTAGCGGGTGTTATGGCATACGGGGATCATGACAAGCCATAATTAGTGAAATAATGTTATTGACAAAAATTTAGTGTCTCGGGTAATGTCCGGTTATACAATTAAATATCGTTCCGTTAAAATGTTTAATTATGCCGAAAAAGGTTCTTTATGTATATTTTTGTAACATAAATTATTCCCGGTACTTAGGAAAAATATACGGAACCGTTCTGCAATGTTTTTGCACTTTATTAGTAATTTAAAATGCTGAGTTTTGTATTAAGTGCAGAATTTTTGTACTTAAAGTATGTTTTAGGCACATCCGGTCACTATAAACTTTACCTAGTGACGCAGTTCTACAATCCTCACCTCCCTACACTCACTACCAGTGTAGCCATCTATTCCCGGCTCATACTGTCCTTAGAGGCAGTGTCTGCCTGATGCTGGCTATGTCAGCATGTTTAATGGGTATCCCGTAGTGTGCTCACTGTGCTTGTTGTGCATCAAGGTTGTCACTGATGTTTGTGTATAAATAATAGAGTGACAGTATAAAATGTGATGCATGAGCATGTATGTATCAGAAATCAGTAAGCAGTTTAATCACAGTTGTAAGCAGGCACAGTAATTAAGCAGTAATTAAATATTAATTAATTCGTACGGATACCTGGTTTGGTGAGGGTTGTCACATGTTGTTTAGCACGTTTTCATACCATCTCAATCAACCACAAAACTTAGCAACACTGCAAGATAGCAACACGATCAGATCGCGGGATGGATTGCCGTCCGATCGGATTGCCATCCGATCGAACCGCAATCCGATCGGATTGCACTTGAGGTTCAACACTTAACAAATTTTCAATGGGATCAATGCATTACCAGTTCCAACGGATTGCCACCCGGTCGGTAGGCCATCCAATCGAGGGACAAAACAGTTGTGAACTTGTTCTCACTAAGTGTCCTGCCAATCGGATCGCTATCCGATCGAGCGACCATTCGATCGATCGACTTGAAAGGTAGAGATACTTCTCTGTTTTCAAAATGCTACAACGAAAACTTCAAAATACAAGCCATCATACTCATACACATACACATTCTTAATTAATTCGTACGGATACCTGGTTTGGTGAGGGTTGTCACATTCTCCCCCCGTTAAAGAAATTTCGTCCCGAAATTTAAGTTCTACTACTAGATGCAGGGTTCTTAGGAAATAAATGGGGGTATTTCGCTTTCATTCGATCCTCACGTTCCCACGTGAATTCAGGTCCATGCCTAGCATTCCAACGAACTTTGACGAGTTTGACACTGCTCCCGCGAGTTTTATTAACTTTCCAATCCGTGACCTCAACATGTTCTTCAGTAAAGTGGAGCGTGTTGTCGATATGAACTTCGTCAGCAGGAATGATCACTGTATCTTGTGTTGGACTTTTTTCTCAAATTGGATACATGGAATGTATCGTGAATACCATGGAGTTCAGCAGGTAGGTCCAACTTGTAGACTACAAGCCCAATCCTTTGCAGGATTCTGAAAGGGCCAATGGTAAATGCTTATCTCAGCTACCACCAAAATCGATTACATATGCTCTCAGCATATCCTCCAATGTCTGAATAGATCGTTCACTTTGGTCATCAGTTTGTGGGTGAAATGCAGTGCTCAGATTTAACTGTGAGCCGAAAGCTTCTTGGAAGGATTGCCAAATCCTTGATATGAAACGTCCATCTCTATCAGAGATGATCGAGAGAGGCACTCCATGACGTGCAACGATTTTCTCTCATGTATATTTCCGCAAGTTTACTCGTATTGTCTTTCTCTTTGATTGGCAAGAAATGTGTGGACTTTCTTAGGCGGTCAACTATCACCCAAATAGTATCATGGCCCCTGGGTGTCTTGGGCAGTTTCGTTATAGAGTCCATTGAAATCTGTTCCCATTTCCACTTGGGAATTTCAGGTTGTTGCAGAAGTCCTGAAGGCTTCTGATATTCAGCTTTTACCTTAGCACACGTTAAACATTTGCTAACATAAACAGCAACGTCGCCCTACATCCTGGGCCACCAATAATAATCCTTAAGATCTTGGTACATCTTATCTGCACCGGGATGAATAGAGTACCGTGATTTGTGTGCCTCATCAAAAATAACTTTTCTCAAACCGCCAAACAGAGGAACCCAAATCCTTTTCATAAAACATAACGTTCCTTCCTCGTTTGGCACTAGTTGCTTCTCCATCCCACGGAGATACTCATCTTCAATATTTCTTTCCTTAAAAGCCTCTTTCTGTGCGACACGAATTTGCAGAGAAGGATTTGTTCGGATAATCATCTCCAAAGCCCTAACCCTTATGGGCTTGATCCGTTCTTTACAACTTAGGGCATCGGCGAACACATTCGCCTTCCGAGGATGATACTTGATCTCGCAGTCGTAGTCGTTAAACAATTCGACCCAACGTCTTTGTCTCATATTCAGCTCTTTCTGGTCGAATATGTGTTGTAGGCTCTTATGATCTGTGAAGGTTGTACACTTCGTACCATATAGGTAGTGTCTCCAGATCTCTAATGCAAATATCACTGCACCTAGTTCTAATTCGTGCGTGGTATAATTCTTCTCATGAACTTTCAACTGACGTGTCGCGTAAGCTATAACTTTCTGGTGTTGCATCAGCACGCAACCCAATCCTTGTCGTGAGGCGTCACAGTATACCACGAAATCATCTGTACCCTCTAGTAGTGCTAAGATTGGCGCATTGCAGGGCTTGTCCTTTGATAGGTGAAATGCTTTTTCCTGTTTGATTCTCCAATCAAACTTCTTATCTTTCTGCGTGAGGAGTGGCAGTGGTTGAGCGATTTTTTTGGAAAATCCTCAATGAACCTTCGATAGTAGCCAACCAAACCTAAGAATTGTCGAATCTCGGTTGGCGTCTTTGGAGTCTCCCAGCTCTTTATCGCCTCGATCTTTGTGGAATCAACATGAATCCCATTTTCATTAACCACGTGTCCAAGAAACTGGACTTTGCGTTGCCAAAACTCGCACTTCGAGAATTTGGCATTCAACTTTTCCTTTTTCAGCAACTCCAAAATGGCTCTTAAGTGTTGTTCGTGTTCAGCCTTTGCCTTTGAATAAATCAAAATATCGTCGATGAATACAATCACGAACTTATCTAGATACGGCTTGCAGACTCGGTTCATTAGGTCCTAAGTATATATCTTCTAGATTTTCAAGGTTCGTATTCTGTGTAAAACGGCTGTGTGCATCGTGTAGGAAACGCCATTCCTGTGCATGTTTAAAACAAGTCATTGTCCCACAATTTCACCCTGGTACACTTTCTTCCTGAATTGCACCGCTAACGACGCTCGATCGTTGACCAATCGTGTAGTAGTAGTTGAGTCCTCTTCTCAGTTATGTAGGAGGTTCGTTAACCCTAAGTAAGAGTCACCGACTCTCATGTGTTAGCTCGTCCGGCTCCTGGTAGTTGAAAATCATCGTCCTTTTACTTGATGAGCGGAACTGAGGTTACCCAGAAGGGAATTTTTTTTTGGTCTGTTATCTTCCTTTTCTATTTACTACTGACACTACACTGTCAATCCTTGCATCTCTGAAGATGTAAGTCGCTACGGTGCATCGACTATAGGTGCGGTGCCTGGAATTAAATCGATGCGAGATTCGATTAATCGTTGAGGAGATGATTCCGGCAAGTCTTTGAGAAAGACTTCAGGATAACCTCTGATCGCGGGGGTATCTTCGGGCTTTGGTTCTTCAGCTCCCTTGTCCCCGACATGAGCCAAGAAACAACACATCCTTTCCACAACAACTTTCGTGACTTAAGTAATTCGTGATCGGTGGTGGCGTATCCTGCTTCGTGAGTCACGATCACTTCTTCGTTCGCCATCATGGTGCGGATATCAATCTCCTATTGATCATTTGTCAACCTATTCCTCCAACTACCTTGTTGTAGTCTCCCAATTCACTAGCGGTAAATCAAGTGCAATCTTACTTTTCCCGGGTTCTATCTTGTCGATTCCGGTTACTGTGTTGGCTTCCACTAGCTTCCCCTAAGCTAGTTCTAATGGATACTAGAATATCTACTTACTCGCTGCTTAAACCAATTGTACTCTCCAACTCTAGGGGTGCGAATCGTAAAATTTTCAACAGTACTTGGCAATACAGATGCATAACATTGAGTAGTATGGGACGTACCGATATCCATGCTTGGATTCCTGGCGTGCTTCCCCGGCTCCGGTGTTAGACATCTTTCCCATGATTTTGCTTAATCTCCCTTGGGCAATTTTTCCTATAGTATCTCATATCCCCGCAGGTATAACATCCCTTATCTTTCCCCTTTCCTTTCTTTCCGCGCTTCGTCTCACGCCAACACGTTTCCCTGTTGTGTCCCACTTTGCCACAGTTGTCACACTTCCCATTTTTACATCACCCGGTATGATGACGTTGGCACCTGTCGCATTTAGGTAGCTTACCCATGTACTCTTTTCTCTTTCTGGCCTTGTTGTTGCTACTCGACTGGGTACCCTGTTTGAAATTTGCCGACTTTCTCTTGTTGTCCCCAGATGACTCTACGTGAGTCTCCTTCTTCTCCTCAGATTGTTCATCCTGATTGCCTCTTTAGTCAAGGCCACACTTAGATTGATGGCCTCAGCGATCGTTGCGGGCTTTGATGTCGTCACCAAGCTCATGATTTGAGGTGCCAATCCCCAAATGAAACGCTCAATCTTCTTAAACTCTGGATCTACCATGTATGGAACAATACGCGACAGAACTTGGAATTTCTCCACATACTCAGCTATTTTTGGACCTTCCATCTTCAAGTTCCAGAACTCAGTTTCCACCTTCTGGCTTTCTATTCTCGAACAGTACTTTTTATGCATTAGCTCTTTCAGCTCGTCCCATGATAAAGCATACGCAGCAGCCTCGCCCATCGTCTGAACCTGGAGTTTCCACGAAGACAGAGCCCCCTCTTGGAACAGTCCGGAAATGTACGTGACTTGGTGCTCTGGGGCACATTTGCTTGCACGCAAAACAGTGTCCGTCTTCTCAATCCAGCGCACGAAGGCTACGGCACCCCCGGTGCCGTTGAAATGTAGGGGCTGGCAGCCTAAGAACTGCTTGTGAGTGCAGCCTGTGATACAAGCAACATTATTCGCGTAGGTATTAGCAAAGCACTTGTGGAAATGTCTAAACTTTTGTAATGTGTCTTAAAGGACCAAACATTACCGTTGGGTGGGTTATTTCCTGAGGTACCTCCGTTGCGCTCGGAGCGATGGGCCTCGTACTGTGCGATGACTTGTAAGATGCGTTCTTGAAATTCCGCCTCCGTCATCGGCAGAGGGTTGTTGATACCGGTGTTCCCTTGAGTCGACATCTTCTAAAAGATGTTTCACGTAGGTTAGGTCATAGCAAGTAAAGTGACGTATGTATTCAACAATATCAACACATAACATCTCATGCTATAAATAAATCAACCACATAACATCTCATGTCATAGAACTTAAACAATAGATCAAACATCACAAGTGATGAGAATGCCGCGATTGAATTGCCATAAATCGAGACCACAATTTAAGGTTTACAAGTACACAACTGTATCATATAATATCAATGACTTAGTAGGGGACGACCCTAGACAAGTCGTGAGATCGCTGGACGTATTCAGGTATCTTTGGTTTGTCCATTTTCAAGTTCCAGAACTCCACCTCAAGCTTCTGGATTCCAGTCCTAGAACAGCATTTCTTCTCAATCATTTCCTTGAGCTTGTCCCAGCTCAGTGCATAAGCAGCGTCTGTGCCAAGGGTCTGAACCTGAAGGTTCCACCATGAGAGTGTGGCATCTAGAAATAACCCTGAGATATAGGTAACACTCTGTTGGGGCGAACAGTTACTCATTATTAGAATGGGGTCAATCTTTTCGGACCAACGAACAAATGCAACGGCGCCTCCTGTTTCGTTGAAGTTCAAAGGCTTGCAGTTCAAGAACTGCTTATAGGTGCAGCCAGTTGGAGGGTTATTTCCAGTAATGCCATCATTGTGCTTTGAGCGGAGGGCTTCATGTCGTGCATTTTCCTGTGAGATGCGTTCTTGCAACTCGGCTTCTGTCCTTGG
Source organism: Helianthus tuberosus (assembly GCA_030545235.1). Classification (NCBI taxonomy): domain Eukaryota; kingdom Viridiplantae; phylum Streptophyta; class Magnoliopsida; order Asterales; family Asteraceae; genus Helianthus; species Helianthus tuberosus. The sequence continues at coordinate 34,432,499 of CM060393.1, forward strand.
CAGTGTACTGGTGTCTGTGTCACCCCTGGGTGGCATTCTCTTCTGTCGCAGTGGTATGAAGTGGGTTAGACAACATTTCAATTGTCTATGAGATACATAGCACCATAAGTCATCAGGTAATCACCCAATTTCACACGTAAATATACTCAATGTATGAGTGAGGAGATAAATTTCTGAGCCTTTACATAGGCTTGCCAAATTTGGCTCGTTACATGAAATAGAATGAACTCGAGGCTACATTGCCTTGATCATTCGTGTTTTAGTGATTTCCTGCTACATGGGTTTTCATTAGCTTGACCCGCAGAGTCCACCAGGATTTCTGTGCACTACAAGTCGTTATTACGTGGGCCCCCGTAATAATAAATTGTCTTGCACAGTTACCCCAAATTTTCTCTCGTCCAAGCAGATGATCAGTCAAGGAGCAACAGCAGGTGCATCGGCATGAACAGGGTCATGCTCCAATGCGGGGTCAGGAGCAACGCCTGGCTCAGGGGCCACGGCTGGCTCAGGATCAACAAACTCCATCTCAAAATCAGCTGGATCAACAAACATAGGGGTTACAGGATCCTCCAAGGGCTGGTCTAAGTGTATGAACTCAATGTCATGGTCTGGATCAAAACCAGGTGGAAAAACAGGATCATCCTCAATATCGTGGTCAAACTCAAAGCTGTGTGCGGGAACTGGTGCAGCTGATGACGCCATATCAGGGTCGGCATCGTGTGAGTGGTGCTGCACTCCCTGTATATGCGAAGATGCGGACTCCACAGACTCAAATGAGTTTGGGACAGGTGAATGAGCATGAGCCTCCTCAGCAGGAGCGTCAGCAAGCAGTAGGCTATTACCAGCAGCAATAGGGCCTCGCCCTCAAGTGGGTCCTCCTCTAATAGTTCGACATCGTCGTCAGAGACAACATCGGGGGGGGGGGGGGGGGCATATCAACAATGGGATAAGCGGTAAGGGCACAAGAGCAGGGATCACCACGAGTGGCAAATCCCCAACAAGATGGCCGTCAGCAGGCTCTGCTACGACATCAGGCAGCGCAAAGGGCTGAAAGTCGTCATCGTCTGTACTAGTAGTATTGGAAATGTACACCTCGTGCTCTGATGAACTATGTCGTTTGATACTATGGCCATGGGATCTGTAGTGTCCGACTCTCCAGTATCGGATGAAGGCATGACGTTTTGTAATACAACACACATATGCACAAATACTCAATCATATAGTCAAATAAACATATTAGTCATCAATAAGCAATCAAATAGTTCTCCTAGTCCCACTAGCCTCCCAGCCTTTCGGATTGTTCTTCCTAGTCCCGCTAGCCTACTTCCTCAGCCTCCCAGACCGAGCCTCAGCCTCCAAGACTGAGCCTCAGCCTCCAAGACTGAGCCTATAACAAATAAAATGTGCTCAACATTTGTTTGTAAAACATTTTAGATCTGGACTTCAAGTGGTATGCAGTGTAAAAATGTTTTCGTGAGAGCCCTAGTGATCATAGTCTAGACTCGAGAAGGAATCCTAGTTCGCTATGATCGAGGCTCTGATACCAAGCTGTCACACCCTGGCTTTGCGGAAGCGTGGGTTTATTTGGTGTGACTTCTTAATACCATAGCTTAATCACAACAAAGCTATATGAAAATAAAACCATGCAGATCATCCATTGATTTAAGTTTGAAAAGTAAAATAACACAACATTGTCTTAAGGTGTTGACGCATGCAACGGAAATTACAACCTGATAACATAAAAACATTGTTCTTAAGACGCAACCATAAACATAACATAAACACTGTTTAAGACTTGCGACTCGTCCAGGTAAAAGTCGCAATCCCTAAACGTGGATGATCCCGTAACTCTAACGCAGCGTGAAAACGTAGCATACCGTGCCAGATCTTTAGTTCCCTGAAATACATGTAGTTTGAAAAATCAACATAAAGTTGAGCGAGTTCATGTGTAAGTGGGTATGTATAAATCGTTAAAAATGTACCCGTATAAATGTATGTTCTTGGTATGTAGCAGTAAGGAAAAAGAGATCGATTAATGTGTAGCTAATACATTAATATGTGACATGGCCTAGGAAGCACTCAAACCTGTAACGCGGATTTCATACCGGTCCTTCCGGCGGAACGACATAGTCACCCCATGCAGCCACACGCTGGCCCATGTGTGGGGCTCGCAACACCCGATAGATCTATCACTCATGCCTCTCGGTCCTTATACAAGGATTAATGGTCTTACGATAATAGCCTATCCATTCACGTGATCTAGAAGTAAGTTCCTTAGCTAATCATACCGTGTATAAAACGTTTGTAATCAGTATGTAACATGTATTTCACCCCCGAAGTTGTAAAACTGAAAACAGTTAAGAGAAAAGGGGGACATGAACTCACAGTAATGCGTCCTTGATAACAGCAACTCAAACTCGGTCTGCAACACGACCACCTACAACGTGCTAATATCTATTAGACGAACGGCCGTGCCTTAGCTTAGAGTTTTAACGTTCTTGGGGAAATAGTTAGACAACTATTTCGTGTTTATATTTCTTGGTTAACGTATAAATAGATTCCTTCCCAAGGATGGGGTATTCGTACATGTATTATGTATTTGGTGACTTAAAGTATTGACAAAATATATTTACAAGTCTCATATCCAACACTTTAAAGTTTTATGTCAAAACTCATGGCGAGGTTTAATTCCGAGAAATAAAGTTAAACATACCTGTTAGAAAAATAGTTTTCTAAGTCTTGGTATTTTTAGAAAAATTCGCCAGAACTTCCCCTAAAAACGGAAGTGTCCGTGCTTAATACGCTCATCTTTTTCTTTTTGAAATCAACCCATGATCATCAACAATCAACCCTTACGTTTTAACACGCAAAATACTACCCTTGTCGTTTCAGTTTCAATATGTGAAAAACTGGACTGTTTTCGGTCGAGTAAATAAAATACTTAACTTATTCCAAAAATTCCCAAATTTTTGCGGAACATCATAATCGACCCACAAATTATTGTGTAAAAATATCGGGGTCTAGTTGATTATCAATAATTTATAGAAAATCGTTTACCGAACTGTGATCAGATTTGTTATATTCTGATCACAGTTTACGGAAAAATTCGTGAAAAATTCTTTGTAAGTCTGTTTATCGAAATTCCAGTTCGAGGGTCACAAATACATCCGTGACCATCTTTGATAAAAGTTTCAGGGGCTGGTTCTGTTCAGGTTTTAAGTTGTGATCGAAAAAGTATGACCCATTTTACTGTAGTTAAAATCAGCCTTAGCTGCTGTCACGAAAATAGACTTTTAAAATAGTAACCGACCTCAGAAAAATACGATTCCAGCGCCATTTTCTTCGTTTTTCGAAAAGACACGATTTAGGTTTTTGAAATTCCGTTTTTCGAGTTTTTAAAGTTCGTTTACAGCCTGTTGAAGGCGGCTGTAAAAATACATCAGCATGTTATTTTAAAGTTTAAACATTACTAATCGCATCAACGAGTGTCCGAACAATGGATTTAACAAGAAAACAACTTTTAAACATCAAGTATGATTTAACCAACCCTCAAACCGACAAGATTCCGCTTCATAATTGTTAGGACCGGTTTGATTCCGATACGATTGCGAAACGAACGTGAAACGTGCGGAATCCGTACACGAACGCGACCTAAACACACATGACGTAATATAAACGTGATTCTTTGATAAAATCTGATAACGTACAGCACCTGAATCACTAACAATAAACTTTCTCTCTCTAGCTTTCTCTCTCTAGCCTTTAGCTCTCCAAGATGTGAAAATGGCAAAAGTTCTATACTAGAAGCCCTAGAGATCTATTTATAGGTCAAGGCATTTAATGAGGTTTCCCATTAATTACAATTATGCCACCTTGCCTTTTTACTAACTAAACCTAAAATATAACAATATAACTCTCGTTTTCTTCAGTTTTCCACTACGGACTAGATTGACGAAGGCGATAGACAGATAAATGCACTAACAGACTCCCCCTTGGATATTGCTGTAGTCAAGCTCGTAGCGACTTTTCTTTCTCTTTCTCTCTTTGAATCTTCTCGAACAGAATCCCGATGGATCTGTCTTCAGTTTCAGCTTTTCCTCTTTTCTTCATCAGGCTCCCCCTTTCGTCAAGCTTCCGTACTTTGGGATCGACACCTTGCTTTCCATATACAAGCTCCCCCTTGCTTTGAGCTCGTCTTCAGACTCCCCCTTAGACTCAGCTTCCGGGATCGTAGTCTGGAATCTCATCTGCAATCACTCAAACATTTATAAGTAACAACATTTTAGACTATCCAGGAATCGTAACCTGGCAATTCCAATCAAATCCTCTAATCCACTCCCCCTATCAACAAACTGTATAGATTTAGCAATATTAAAGAATCCAACTCCCTCACAGTTAATCATCCAAGTTCAAGCTAATGACCTTGGAGATATCACAAACTGTTTTTGAAATTTTTGATTTTAATTCAAGTTTCAAATTAATGAACTTGTTTTACTTTCAGAAACACAATCAGCTTACTTAGATTTTGAAACTCAGCACTCAGATATCGGTCGTCAAAAATAAAGCAGAAATCAAAATCTTTTTGTATTTTCCTGAAAATATAAAGCAGTAAAGAAATATGTACAAACATATTTACAGACAATATTTTTGTTTGAGTATGCGTTAGAGGATCATATCAGTTTTTGACAAGTCACAAGTACCGTTGAGCTTAATTTCACTTTATGCATTAAACAGTTCACTTAGATTGTCGATATACTTGTCCACTTAAATTTTCACACAAAGTTCAACTGATTCAGGATACGAATTAGGTATTTTAGGAACTTAAACCCATTCATGTGTCCCACCTCTTGAATATACTCCCGTATCCAGAATCCCAATAATCAGTCTTACAGGTGAGAATACTACAATGATATCTGTATATAAATTAGGTATGCGAGGGCCGAGGGATCTCAGATCGATACTTCCGTATACGCAGAGAGATATCAGCTTCGACTTTATGGTATGTCCCCTTTAGAGGATCTTTTTGCTTACAACAGCAGCATATATCAATTTTATTGTTTCAGCATGCTGAGGGTTTAATGCTGTGTTTCAAGCATTGCAGCAAGTATTAGCCAGGGACTAGGTCAGAACTACCGTTCAGCAGAAGTCCCGGAATAATACCCCAGACATCATTGAGTATAAAGACCTAGTATATCAGATTAAGAGACCTTTCAAACAAGATTTCAGGGGTTACCTATATATCCAAGTAGTGTTCCCCACGAAATAAGTAAGTGTTTGAATTTAGGTTTATATCCCGAAAAAGTTTACTAAATGTATAAAAACCTACCGACACATCCACGGTGAGATCGTTTAACACATTTAAACTTTCTAATTCTTTAGCATACTGTAACTGTCTACTGATGTACTATCATTTCCTCTTTTTACGCAAAAACCCAATTTTTTGAATTTTATCATGTTTTTGGCTTTTTCAAATTTTCAAATGTTTTTGTATTTTCTAACAATATTACTCCCCCTAAAATGCAAAATCATATAAAGAAAATTTGACAACCAACACTGATAGCTTTGTCTCGCCATCCATTTTCTGCATCTCATGCTCTGTTTTGCAGAAAATATAACATACCCCCATGATATACAACCCATTGATCTTAACAGTTTGAAAACCGTTTTTCAATCTGATGAAAGTAATCATGTTTGTTCAGCCGTGAGGGTTTCGGCATATTCAATCAACACATATTTTTGTATTTTTTTTTTAATATTTGACAAAAATTAAAAACAAACATATTTTTGATTTTTTCAAATTTTTCAATTTTTAGGGTTTTTGAAAATATTGTTTATTTATTTACAGAAAACATATAAACTTCCTGTTTCAACCAACACAGGATCCAGCAGCCTCCTCTCCTCGTTGTGACAGGCTGCTCCAACCTCCATTCTCACAATCTTCAGAATTGTTGAGCACCTGCACATTCAGCTAACTGAATTACTTGAACAATTTAGCCCAGGTCTGTTGAACCTTAGGCATTTCAACACAATAATTTTCATTCAATGCTGGAAATTCTTTGTCATTTTTCACAAAAACTTTCTCAATTTTAACTTCAACTTTCTCATCTTTTACCAAATCAACATGTTTCTTAACACTCCATGTTTGACCTTTTGGTGTTCCACGTTTGTAAAAATGTGAATCTTTTTGAACATTTTGATTTTGAACAACAACTCTTGGTTTCCAAAACTCTTGAGGTTTTGTCATATCAACTGTGGTTTTCCAACTCTGTGTTGTTCTAAATCTGGGTATGTGAGAATTCCAGATCTGTCTTGAATCAAACTTATTTGAGTTTGATTTCCAATTTTGATTTGAAGCAAACTTGTTTGTATTGTACCTCCAAGTTTGTTTTGATTCAAATCTGGTTGACTTTTGTCTCACATTCTCAGATTTTTGTTTCTCAGCATCAAACTTCTTTTTGTCAACATCCACAGGTTTTAGATTAGGACACTTGCGTGCAAGATGTCCTTTTTGATCACATTTGAAACATGTTCTCATGGACACATCTTTGACCTGTGGTAGTTGCTTTTTCTTTTTAGCAAAGAACTCATCATTAGACTGTCTCATCTTGAGTTCTTTTTCTTTTTCTAAACTTCCTCCTTGAACAAAACTCATTTTTGCCTGAAAATTCGGCGTCTCATTTTTGTTCCAATGTTGTTTCTTCTTATAACCCAACCCAGCCTTCATGTTCTTCTTTTTGAAGCCAGGTTTATTATACGAACCTCTATGACTCTTACCGACAAACTTTGAAATCTCAGACTTCTCAATCTCTACCATTTTGAAAACTTTGTCAACCTTTTCTGAAATCACATTCTGAATCGGGAATACAACATCTAAGAATAATTTGTCCGATCCAATCATGGTATAAACCAATCCTTTTGAATCATCATTCAAATTTTCCTCGGATTTTGTGTTTTTCAGATAACCATCATGATTATTTCCTTCATCTTCATCCTGTGATTCAGATTTACCTGTATCAACCGACTCTTCTTTCAACACACTTTCAACAACTTTACCTACCACCTCTGAATCATGAGAATCATCAGATTTGGAATAGGTTATGTCAATGTTGTCTGGCAATTGGTCTACCATGTTGAAAGCTTTTTCAACCTTTTCCTCATCATAAAATGCAAATTTTCCCGGTGGTGGAACTTGATGAAACTCTGAACCAATACCTTTCTTGTTCTGCTCAGACTCACCCTCACCCGGTTTTATATTGAAAATTCGTTCAAGCACATATGACGACACATGATAACTCTTTAACTTGTTGTTATCCTGTTCTAAATCAGCAATCTGTCGCTTTAGATTAGCAACATCCTCAATATAGGAATTAACAACATCTTGTTTTATAGAATACATTCGTTTAAGCTCTTTAGTTGTTTCAGACATATAATTCATTCTAGATTGAGCATATTTCATTTCATCTTTCACTTTGTCGTATGACTCTTTCATAATATCATATGCTAATTTCATTGAGTCATATTCCTTTTTCATTTCTTGACAAGCAATTTCCTTTTGTTCACATTCATTTGTCATTTTCAAAACATTTTCTTTCAAAACTTCATTTTCCTTTTCTAATTTGTTACATTTTTCTGAAAATTTTTCATCATTTTCTTTAAAAACTTTTTCTTTTTCCAGCATTTCTTTGCATTTTTCTTTGAAAATCTTTTCAATTTTTGTGAACTCAAGATCTCTTGTTCTAAATTGCTCATCTTTTTCAGTACAAGCTCTGCACGGTTCCATGCATTTCTTGCACTGATCAATCAATTTCAAGTTTTCAGAATCAGAATTTACCTCAGTGATTGGCACTTCGGTATTTTCAGCAATCTCTGTCTGCTCAGCAACATCTTGCTTCTTTTCAACACTAACTTCATTACCAGCATCACCAACTTTTAAATCCCGAAATTCTTTTCTTCTTTTTCTTCTTTTTTCACCTTTTCTTCTATCTGCTGTTCTTCAATCACAACTTCCTCTTTAACCTCCTCATTCACAACAACTTCGTCTCTTTTGATTTCAGTTTCTGTTATAACCTCTTCAGCAGCTTTCTTCAGATTGTTCACCATTTCTTCAACATTCTTCTTCATCCTTTCTTCATCCCTTTTTCTCAGACACGATAACATGGCATATCTGATATCCTTTTCATATTGCTTAGCATATTTGTCATCTTTCAATACTCTTCTATAGTATTCAGCTCTTAACGGGACAGCAAGAAGAACATCATCGAAGATTATGTCTTTCTTGGGAACAACCGGTTCTCCTTCTCTGTTATAGTAACATTCTCTCTTTTTATCCCATCTTTTGCTACCAACAGCCATCTCATACTCCTCTTGCATATCATCCATTCTATTTAAAACTACGTTTCTTTCTCTGTAAGTCTTCTCACTTAAGATCTCTTCCCGAGTTTTCTCTTTGATCTCAACTTTTTCTTCATGGACTTCAGCAATGTCTTTGTCTTTGTTTTCCTCTTGAATCTCAGCAACAAAAACAAACTTTCTTTCTTCTGTCATAGCTCTCCCGTGAGCTGTTTTACGAACATTTTCTAAGCGATCTTCTTCTGGACAAACTGTGCTCCAGTCAAATCCTTCATCATCGTGAATTACAAAACAAGCTCTTGATCTAGGTTTATCTTCAATCAACTTTCCCGGTAATCTCCATATATCTCTGAGCTCTTCGGATACAACTAGCTAAACACCAACGAATGTCAATGAGCTCCATCTCTTCCGGATCAATCTGGTCGTAGTCTTCTTTGGTCAAATCGGAGTTTCCAATTTTGCCAGCTACTAGACCTTCATATGACTCCAAAACAGATGCAAGAAAACTCATTTGCTGTTTCGCTGCATTGATGCTCATTGCAGGAGAATTCTTCAGTTTAAGAGCAATGTTGCACAGAATTTCTTCAGAATCGTCAGAATTTGTCTTTGAAGATGAATGGTATCCAGAATGATGACTTGTTGACGTTGTTGTTGGTTCTTTCATCTTTTCACCACTAAATGCTGTTTTTGGTGAACCAACGCCTTTATCAGAAAACACACTGCTTTTGTAGTACAAGCCAACGTTCTGTTGATGTGAAGAATCAGTCATCTTGTTTTGCTTCTGCAACTCCAAATCATGACTTTCAATCTTTTCAAACAAAGCATCAAGAGTAATATTATCATACACAGCATCATTTTTCAAAATAAAAACAAACGTTTGCCACTGATCAGCTCGTGGTAACGCTTCAATCACTTTGTCTATCAATTCCTCTCTTGTTTTGTTTATCTCTAATCTTTCCAATTCAATTTTTAAATGACAGAATCTCTCAATCATTTGCCTCACCGACTCTCCTTTTATGTTATCAAACAGATCAAATTCTTTCTTTAATAAAGCGATTTTGTTCTTTTTAATCTGTTTACCCCCCTCAGCTTTAACACGTAAAGCTTCCCAGATAGACTTAGATGACCCGTCATGAGTTAGTAAAGCAAAAATATTGTTTCTGATTGCGGACTGGATCAATGCTATCATTCTCTGTTCAGCTCCAAATTCAGCTTTATCTTCTCTAGTAAACTTCTTGAATACAAGATCTTCGCCTTTATCGTCTTTTGGTTTTTCATACCCATACTCCAGACAAAACCAACTTTCATGAGCATACGCCTTTGCCCAGTTGATAAAGCGTTCCTTCCACCATGTATAATCATCAATACTATCAAGAGTTGGTGGCTTTGAATGAGTTCCGTAGAAGTTATCATGCTTGATATTTTCATTTAACGCCTTCGTGATAGTTTTTGGTGTAACATTTGTAACCTCAGATGATTCGGTTGCGAACGCGTTGTAAAACGAGTTGAAGAATTCCTCAGCCATTATGCAAACCTTGAATCACCTGAAAACAAACAAACACAATCAGTATACACAGTAATATCCTGAAACAGACTGATACACAGTTGACGTGAAATAATCTCGACACGAAAACCCAAGTTGAATTGAAATCAGACTTCAAACGAATTCTCTTGACCAACAACTTCAAGCAAACTCAATCAGTCAACAACTTGAAGCGAAAACAACTATGGACCACTTGAAGCGAGCTCCCAAGTTATCAGTTCTTGAAGCGAAATCTAGGTTAAACAGACTTTCAAGCGAAATCAACTGTTAATCAGTTGAAGCGAAATCAGACACTAATGCTTGAAGCGAAATCAGGTATTCTGAGTTGAAGCGAAATCAGATATTCTGACTTGAAGCGAAATCAGATGTTATGTCTTGAAGCGAAATCAGATGTTATGTCTTGAAGCGAAATCAGATGTTATGTCTTGAAGCGAAATCACTTCAATAGCACTTTGAAGCGAAATCTACTGGATTTTTCAAGCGAAACCATGATATCAGGTACTATCTCAAGCGAAATCTTTCTGAATAAGGATTTTCAAGCGAAATTAACTATTTCGCTTCAAACAGTCAATGTTTTCAAGCGAAATCTCGCTGATTGCAATGAAATCCGATCACAAAAATTCAAATTACTCCTAAACGACTTGGAGTTTTGATCTGAAACTTGGTAGGGTTGTTAATCAACTATTTTCGCACGATATACTAGAAAATCATCCAATTCGGACCGTTAAATCCCGTTCAATTTGTCGAAAATCCATCAAAAACGTGAAAGAAATAGTAGATGAAGAAGAAATGATGCGATTCAGATCTGAAAACGTTGTAATCTGGTACGAAACTTGTTGTTTGATCAACGCAATTGAGCTCCTGCTCTGATACCACTTGTTAGGACCGGTTTGATTCCGATACGATTGCGAAACGAACGTGAAACGTGCGGAATCCGTACACGAACGCGACCTAAACACACATGACGTAATATAAACGTGATTCTTTGATAAAATCTGATAACGTACAGCACCTGAATCACTAACAATAAACTTTCTCTCTCTAGCTTTCTCTCTCTAGCCTTTAGCTCTCCAAGATGTGAAAATGGCAAAAGTTCTATACTAGAAGCCCTAGAGATCTATTTATAGGTCAAGGCATTTAATGAGGTTTCCCATTAATTACAATTATGCCACCTTGCCTTTTTACTAACTAAACCTAAAATATAACAATATAACTCTCGTTTTCTTCAGTTTTCCACTACGGACTAGATTGACGGAGGCGATAGACAGATAAATGCACTAACAATAATTCAGCCACAAGTAAACTTTTATGTAGCTTTTATGTTCATAACTCATGTTTCACATTTTCTAGCATTCTTGTAAATTAGTGATTTAAACAACAATGCATCATACTACACGTCATAAATTCGAACAAGATGAAACCAAGTGTAAAGAAACTTACTACTAGCCTCTAGCTAGGGACGAAACCTAATGAAGAAATGTGAAGAAAAGATGGTGTAAATGGCTAGAACAATGCTCCTTTGAAGTCCCTTTAAGTTGCAACCTCCATAGATCCTTTGAAGCTTTGAATGGCACAATATGTTGGAGAAGATGAAGGTGTTTAAAGGTGGTGATGGTGTTTTCGGTTTGGGGCAGCCGAGACAAGAGGGAGAGAGAGTGAAATGGAGTGAAATCTTGGTGAAAGATATGAATGAATGATGAAGGATCTTTGGTGTCATACATATAATCTCCTCCTTATATTTTGTTCATCCATGCAAGTAATCAATCCATTAAATAAATCAAAGATAATCTTTGCAAGTTATATGAAGTATGGTTAGATGGATATGTGGGGTCCCAAGGGGACTAAATCGTTGGGGGGGGGGGGGTTATAATGTAAAAATGTAACTAAAGTGGTAAAGGTGAGTTAGGATGTAAGTAATGTGGTGGATTGATTTCTAGCGGGTGTTATGGCATACGGGGATCATGACAAGCCATAATTAGTGAAATAATGTTATTGACAAAAATTTAGTGTCTCGGGTAATGTCTGGTTATACGATTAAATACCGTTCCGTTAAAATGTTTAATTATGCCGAAAAAGGTTCTTTATGTATATTTTTGTAACATAAATTATTCCCGGTACTTAGGAAAAATATACGGAACCGTTCTGCAATGTTTTTGCACTTTATTAGTAATTTAAAATGCTGAGTTTTGTATTAAGTGCAGAATTTTTGTACTTAAAGTACGTTTTAGGCACATCCGGTCACTATAAACTTTACCTAGTGACGCAGTTCTACAATCCTCACCTCCCTACACTCACTACCAGTGTAGCAATCTATTCCCGGCTCATACTGGCCTTAGAGGCAGTGTCTGCCTGATGCTGGCTATGTCAGCATGTTTAATGGGTATCCCGTAGTGTGCTCACTGTGCTTGTTGTGCATCAAGGTTGTCACTGATGTTTGTGTATAAATAATAGAGTGACAGTATAAAATGTGATGCATGAGCATGTATGTATCAGAAATCAGTAAGCAGTTTAATCACAGTTGTAAGCAGGCACAGTAATTAAGCAGTAATTAAATATTAATTAATTCGTACGGATACCTGGTTTGGTGAGGGTTGTCACATGTTGTTTAGCACGTTGTCATATCGTCTCAATCAACCACAAAACTTAGCAACACTGCAAGATAGCAACACGATCAGATCGCGGGATGGATTCCCGTCCGATCGGATTGCCATCCGATCGAACCGCAATCCGATCAGATTGCACTTGAGGTTCAACACTTAACAAATTTTCAATGGGATCAATGCATTACCAGTTCCAACGGATTGCCACCCGGTCGGTAGGCCATCCAATCGAGGGACAAAACAGTTGTGAACTTGTTCTCACTAAGTGTCCTGCCAATCGGATCGCTATCCGATCGAGCGACCATTCAATCGATCGACTTGAAAGGTAGAGATACTTCTCTGTTTTCAAAATGCTACAACGAAAACTTCAAAATACAAGCCATCATACACATACACATTCTTACCAAACAAGGTGTCAATCCGATCGAATGGCCATCCGATCGGATGACCATCCGACGCTTGGTACCTTTGCATCGTTTTATGCACCATTCTTCGCTTATGCTATCGTTATCTGTTCAGGCTAATCTCTCTCAGCGCTCCCTTCAATCCAAGGCAGTGTTTATTAAGTTAAACGCTATCTGTGAGTATACTCGATCCCTTTTTATAAAAAAAACTTAACATACATATACATGGATGGTATGCTTACCAGATTTTGTTTACAAAATCACAACTGAACTTAAAGATGAATTCTAGGAAATTTGAAGTTGAATAAGAGTTTAGATTTTGCTAAATTCATCAAGTTCAAAGGCTAGTACTTAATTAACTTATTATAGTTTGACTATCTTACCATTTTTATTATCTGGAAACAAAATGGGGACTAAATTTCATCATGCTTGAAGCTTTTCACATCGCAAAGCTGAGAAAGATCAGAGGTTTTGTGGAGAGAGAAAGTAGGATTAATGATGAAGGAGTTGGGGGATAGATTATGGTGTTTTAAATTTTATTTTTTGTTTAACAAAATAGTCCCTGGATAAAACATCTTTACACAGTAGCCCTTATTATTTGAAATGACAATAATGCCCTCATGTGCAAGGCATATGATTATACTTAACCAAACATCTAACTAGGTTAGGGCTAAAGGACATAATGTGCAAGATTTTGAAACGTTAAACACAAAACTCATCAACTGTTGCACTAAAGGACATCGTCTGAAAAAAAGGTGTTAACATAATGAATAAAACTTGTAATTTACTCTTAAATTATTTAGTTGGAATGGATTTTCCGTACTACCCCTAGGTCTTTTTTTTTGGTCTTTGTTCATCGATTGGTGAAGAGGTAGGTCCCAATTCCATGCACACATGGCAGGGACCACACGAGTTTTAGAACAAACAGATATGTTGCTGACAGAATTCATGTTGAAGCTGACGCTATCCAAAGACCAAAAGAGTGTGGTATTCTGAAGACTAAAGTTTCCTTTGCAAGCTATTGTCAAGGGGGAGTTTGTTGGTGCATGTTATGTGACAACAACTTTGGATTGGTCTTTGGATATTAAACAGAAGATTGGACTAAGAAGACTTAAAGAAAAACACTTAAAGAAAAACGAGTTCTATGAAGCCCAATCAAGTCCAAGTTTGTATCAAGTTTATTAGGCCCAAGTTTATGTAATTGTAATATGGGCAAAGCCCAAATTCGTAAGTCTTGGCTGTGTGTATATAAACAGCCTTAGTCTATGGTTTTAGGGTTAGACTTTTAGACAATTGAGAGAGCATTCAAGTGTAAGAGATATAGAACAAACAGAAATCGGCTGTGAGGTTCTAGGGAGATCTTAGTGATTGTAAAACGTTTGAAGGTTTGATAATCACAGAAGATCAGTTTGAAAGTTTGTGTGTTTGTGTGTTTGTGTGTTCGAGTTCTTATTCATCTATACGTTTCTGATTCTGTGTTCGAAGGCTAATCAAGGAGATTCCGCATCCTTGATTAATTAGCAGTCTTGTTACGATCCATACGGGATTACAGGACCTACAATTGGTATCAGAGCTTTTGCTCTTGTGCGTGGTTCAAGACTGATCGAAGGGTATCAAGAAAATTGTTTGTTTGAATTTTTCTGGTTGAATTCTGGAATTTTTATGAAGAACAACAAGAACATTAAGGAACAGCTTAAAATTCGTGTAATTTTGATCTGTTTTGATTATTGGTATTGACTGTTTTCGTGTTTGTAGGAGACTTTGTTTGGAAAGTTTGAAAAAGGAAGTGAATTTCAAGTTTTTGGAAAGGAATACTGATTTTAGTTGCTGATTTTTCGGGATTTAGTTGCTGATTTGTGGGATTCAAAAGTTGAAGAACTTGTACGTTTGGTGATCTTGTGCATTGTGTGATCTTGTGCGATCAGACGTGTTCTTGTGCGATCAGAATTAAACCTTGTGCGATCAGAGGTCATCTTGTGCGATCAAAAGTCACTTGTGCGATCAGGGTCAAACTTGTGCGATTGGTCAAAATTGTGTGATTCTAAACTTGTGCGATCAGGCCCATTAAGTGACTGTTCGGCCCAAATATAGTGGATTGTGCGATCCAGTAAGGCTTGTGCGATTGGGACTGACTTGTGCGACTCTATCTTGTGCGATTCACTAGTGGTGATATTTTTCAAGGCAAGCGTAGGAAAATTTTCAGTGTTTCGTGTTTAGAGAATTATCTGTAGCTCATCTGGACAAGCCGTCTGCACGGTTGAATTTGTTGGATTTTTAGGACAAAAAAAACCCGAAAGAGGTCTTCGACATTATATATCATTGGAATCGTATTTACGAGACGAATCTAACGGTATAATTTGGTAAAAACAGTTTTCGGAAAAAGTTTATACGGTTTTATCAGTCTGCAACGTTAAAATGTCGAACATGTCTAATTTGAATGAGCTTTTGAGAATGGAGCACGAGGTTGGCACTACCAACAAACTGCCTAAAATGATGAAGGTGGGAAATTATTTGACATGGAAGGACCGATTTCAATCTTTCATTGAATATCAGGACACACGCATGTGGATCTGTATTGTAGATGGGTACACAAACCCAACACACGATTTTGAGGGCAGACCACATGTCACAGCCTATGTGAACATGCAAGAGGCTGATAAAAAGATGTATGAGCCTGAGAAGAGAGCCTTGGCTGCAATAAAGATGTCCTTACCTGATGGCATCAAGCATACCTTTAAGAAGTACACTACTTCAAAGGAAATGTGGGATGCATTAGAGAAGAGATATGAGGAAAATGCCGATGTCAAGAAGAACAAAGTTGATCTACTGAAGAAGCAGTTCGCTGTTTTCAAGTATACGAAAAATGAGACACTTGAGGACATCATCACTCGATACTACCATCTGATGTCAGAAATGGATAATTATGATATAGATTGCTATACTGACATAGAGAAGAATGACAAGCTGCTCGATGCTTTACCTGCTAAATGGGATATCTACACTCTCATGATCAAGGGAGAAGTAGATTATGAGACAAAGGAGCTGGAAGAAGTGGTAGGAAAGCTAAGAGCCTATGAGCTCAATATGAAGAAGAAAGAAACTGGATATGATCAGGTTCAAGATCCAGGGGTTTACAATGGGCTTACATCTTCTTCATATCACAACGCTTCTAGCGACTCTGCTACTGCGTTTCTTTCGTGTGAGAATGAGCATGTCACAGTGAATGAAGATGGTGATGTGTGTTTCGTAGCTGCTTCAGGAGTGTCAACAGGAGCTAAGAGAACATCAGCAGCAAATCAGAGTAATGAAACGTATGATGGGTGGCTTGAAGAAAAGTAATGACAAAACCAGTGTGGGCTTCCACGGTTTCAATGAAGTTCCACCTCCTGTTAGTCATGACTATTCTTTCTTGCCTGATGAAGATGAGCTAACAGACTTTGTGTCAACATCACCAAGTAGTTCCACATCCAGTTAAGGTGATGTGTCTGAAAATGATGATGCTAGTGTGAAGAAGGAAAATAACAGGGAACCTGTTTTGAAAAAGAAAAATTCACATCCTAAGAATAAAAATCCAACTTTTGTTAAAAAGGTTAATTTTGTTCAAGGAAGTGACATGAAAAACGAAACAGCTGTTATTTAAAACGAATCAAATGTAGAGTTTGCAAAAAAGAAAAATATAGAAAAATATGAAACTTAGCAAACTGAACCAAATCCTTCTAAGGTATCATCATCAAAACTAGAATCTAGTTCAAAGGCTTCAGATAAGAAGTCTTCGAAAAAGAGATCGTGCTTCAAATGTCACATCAAGGGACATGTAGCTAGCTGCTGTCCTAATAAAAAGATTGAAGCACAAGTTAGTGAGAAACAGATAGGGAAATCACCAGAGAAGAAAGGTGATAATGAGGAGAAAGTCTCAAATTCTCCAAAGAAATCTGCTCCAAAGCAACATGAGGGTGTTGCTGTTGGTGTAGATAAGGCTGAAAAAGGAACTCCACAAGTTCCTCATTTTCAAAGAAATCAACCAAAAATTCAGCCTGAATCTACATCAGGCAGATATGAGAGACCTAGAAGTAGTTCACCAAGAATGAACAATCAAAATTCAAATAATTTCAGAAGTCAAGGTCAATATCAAAATCGATACCATAATAATGGTGGTCGAACTTTTTATAACAATGGCTTTAGAAATTACAACCATCAAGGTTCTTGGAATCAAAATCAAAATTTCCAAAGGTCACGTAGTCCAAACGCATATAGGAACCCTCAGGACCAGAGACTTTATGGAAATCAAAACCCATTTCCATCAACAGGTCCTAGATCCAAGACTCCAGTTAGGAGTAATGGATATTGGATGGATATTCTTGTAGTTGGGGAATCTGGATGACCCAAGACCATTAAGGCTTGGGTCCCCTAATCTAACTAATCTTTTGGTTTGTGTGTGCAGGAGCTGCTAAGGAGGATTATCAACTTATGGTATGTTGATAGTGGCTGCTCTAGGCACATGACGGGGGATGCGAGGTTGTTTTCTGAATTTGAAGAATATGATGGTGGACATGTAAATTTTGCTGGTGCTAAAGGTGGTAGGATTACCGGACGAGGAAAAGTGACAAATGGGAAGATCACTTTGGACAATGTGAACTATGTTGAGCAGCTTAAACACAATCTCATGAGCGTGTCACAAGTCTGCGACAAGGGTCACTCGGTCCATTTTTCTAAGTCTGAGGCATTGGTGTTGAACCCTGGTTTGGTTATTCCGGATGACTGGATAGTGATGCGTGCACCAAGGAAAAATGATACTTATGTCATGGACATGGGTGCCAAGGATCCGTCTTCTATGGTGGCGTGTTTACTGTCAAAAGCATCTGAAGCTGAATCGATGTTGTGGCACAGACGTATGGCCCATATTCACTATAGAAAAATGAATTACCTTATTAAAAATGAGCTAGTGAAAGGGATTCCAATGCAGAGGTTTCACATGGAAGATAAATGTCTTCCATGTCAAAAGGGAAAACAACACAAGAAACCTCATAAGTCTAAACCAATAAATTCCATAGATGCCCCGTATGAATTACTTCACATGGATTTAGTCAGTCCAGTGAACGTGAGGAGCATAGGTGGAAAGTACTACTGTCTTGTTGTCATTGATGATTACTCATGATATTCATGGGTTTTCTTTTTAGGTACAAAAGATGAGACAGCGGAGATGCTGATAGATCTTTTTACAAAATTGGAAAATGTCCATCATGCAAGGATCAAGAGGATAAGGAGTGATAATGGCACGGAGTTCAAGAATCGAATTCTGGATCTCTATTGTCTTCGAAAGGGAATTGAACATCAATATTCCGCTCCTTATACACCTCAACAGAATGGAGTCGCTGAGAGGAAAAAAGGACGTTGATTGAAGCTGCTAGGACGATGCTTTCAGATTCAAAACTACTAGTTCTTTTCTGGGGAGAAGCTGTGAATACAACTTGCTACGTCCTAAACAAAGTTTTAACGTTTTAACAAAACTTGTCATGAATTGATGTTTAACAAAAAAACAAACTTGGAAGGCTTTGAACCATTTGGATTATCCTGCACCATTGTGCGAAATAAAGATAAACAAAAATTCGGTGAGGTGGCTGACGAAGGCTACTTTCTAGGTTACGTACCTGGCACACCCAATAAAAGGGTTTTTAATCTAAAAATTGGTAAAATTGAGGTTGTTTTTAATATTGAAATTACTACATACAAACCTCAACAATCAACGAACGGACCTGCTATATTATATGATTATGAAAGTGTGTTTAAATCATTTAATATTCCTGAGTTTTCTAATGCAGATTATTCTCAGTTGATTCAAACAGTGATTAGTGAAGACGATGAAGGCGAGTTCATGCCTAGATCGAATGTTGATATGACAGATGCTCCGGAAACTTCCTCAAGTGCTGCTGTTTATGATTCAAGCGATAGTGAACCTGAACCCAATCAGGGGGAGGATTTCGTTAATCCGTTTGCGGATCAGAACATTCAGGGGGAGGTTTGATTAAATCTAGGTGCAATCTAGAAGTCGATGCTGTTGCTACTACACGAGCAAATAGAGATCATCAAGTTGACATGATACTTGGAGATCCTACTGCAGGTGTTCAGACGAGAAGAAGCATAGCAACAAATTCTGGGTTATTTATTTCGATTGAGAAGACTGGGATTGTGAATGAATGCTTGTATAGTTGCTTTATTTCCCAAGAGGAGCCGAAGAACATTCATATGGCTCTAAAAGACAACTCTTGGGTTGAAGCTATGCAAGAGGAATTGGCCCAGTTTGCAAAGTTGAAGGTATGGGAGTTAGTTGACCTTCCTAAAGGTGAAAGAGAGATTGGCACTAAATGGGTATTTAGGTGCAAGAAGGATGAAAGAGGAATTTTCACACGCAATAAGGCTCGATTGGTGGTCAAAGGTTTCAATTAGCAAGAAGGGATTGATTACAATGAGGTGTTTGCACCAGTGGCAAGGTTGGAAGCAATCCGTTTGTTCCTAGCCTTCGCTTCATTCAAGGGCTTTAAAGTTTATCTACTAGATGTGAAGAGTGCATTTCTTTACGGAAAAGTCCAAGAAGTGGTGTATATCTCACAACCAGATGGGCTCGTTGATCCATACTATCCAGATCGAGTTTACAAACTTGATAAGGATTTGTATGGATTACATCAAGCTCCCAGGGCGTGGTACGAGAGATTGTCTACACATCTAATCAAGAATGGTTTTGAAAGAGGTCAGATTGACAGTACACTGTTCATTAAGAGAAACAAGGAAGATTTTATGCTGGTACAGGTATACGTGGATGACATCATCTTTGGGTCATCAGATGAGAACATGTGTAAGGAGTTTGAGAAGGTGATGAAGAGCAAGTTCGAAATGAGCGCTATGGGTGAGTTGTCTTACTTTCTGGGATTACAAGTTGATCAGAAGGAGGATGGGATGTTTATTCATCAAACAAAGTATGTGTATGACATTTTGAATCGGTTCAAAATGAATGATTGCTCTACTTTCAACACACCTATTTGCGAAAATCACAATCTTGGCCCAGATCATGAAAGTAATGAAGATGTTGATCCTACTCAATACAGGGCGATGATTGGTTCTCTAATGTACTTGACTGCTTCAAGACCTGAAATCATGTTTGCCGTATGCTTGTGTGCCAGATATCAGGCTAATCCAAAAGAGTCACACATGAAAGCAGTGAAGCGTATTCTTCGTTACTTGAAGGGGTAACCTAAACTTGGGTTGTGGTATCCTGCTGATAGTGATCTGAATTTCGTTGCTTACACTGACTCAGACTTTGGAGGTTGCAAGTCGAACAGAAAGTCTACAACAGGTGGTTGTAAGTTCTTAGGAGGCAGGATTGTGTCTTGGCAATGCAGGAAGCAATCTTGTGTGTCTACCTCTACGTGTGAAGCTGAATATATTGCTGCAGGAAGCTGCTGCTCTCAGGTTCTCTGGATTCAACAGCAGATGCTCGATTACGGTTTGGATTTCACTCGTACTCCTATTATGATAGATAATAATGCCACTATATCAATCACAAACAATCCCGTAAAGCACAGTAGAACTAAACATATTGACATACGTCATTATTTATACAGGATTGTGCTGAAAAGAGACTAATTGAACTACACCGAGTCGACACACTAGATAACCTTGCTGATCTTTACACTAAAGCTTTTGATAGAGCTCACTTTGAACATTTAGTTGAACTCAACGGGATGAGGAATCCTGAATAACTGGTTTTTCATAAGAATTTTGTAAATAGTTTACTGCTTTCTTAAAAATAAAAAATACAAAAACATTGAAAAATCAAAAACATAAAAATTAGAAAATAAAAAATGAGTTATCACTGTGTGAAAAAGAAGAAATGATAGTACATCAGCAATTTAGACTGTCACACTCAAACTGAATTAAATTGCTTAAGTGTGATAGCAGCTTCATCATATGATGTACCAGTAGGCAAAAGCATGAAATAATCAACTTACCAATGTGATATAAACCTAAATGCGCTGAGTATGAGTGGGGAACACATCAGTGGTGTATGGTTTAATGACCTTAAATCTTGCGTTGATAGATTGCCAAAATCTGAAGTTTTGGGTCTTTATACTGTTATTTCATCCGGGGATATCAGGGTTGTCCTTCTGCTGCATCCAGATACATGCTGACCTAGGCACAACCAGGATATCTTAAAAGAGCTAAAAATGCCAAAACCCTGACAATGAAGAAGCTCTCCTAGAGAGTCATTCAAAAAGTGCAAAATGCATAAATCGTACCAAAAATGGTATTTGTCTTAGCCCTCGTTAGATATTTTGGTCTCTTTGCTGTATGGAAGTACTGACCTGATCACCAATTATCTAAATGTTGAAAAACAAAACGCATGAATTCAGTATACTCACCTGCTACGATGAATCTTTGTGCATACCTTGATCGCGGGGGTACATCCTGAAGTGGGACACACTAGTATATCAGAATAATATTACCTTAACGTATCATACGGTAATGGTACTTGAAATGTTCATGCATTTTGTTTAAGTGGACAAACATACTGGTAATCATCTTGGACTGCTTTTCACGAAAAATTAAATAAAGAATCTAATAGTGTGAAAACAGTTTGATGTTGCTGATATGATCTTCTTACCGGTGATACTCACAAAAATAGAGTGTTTACTGTTTTTAGTATTTATTTGCTTTCAAAAAATACAAAAATAGTGTCTTTTTCTGTTAAAATTCTTAATGTATGGAAAACTGTTATTCTTGGAGGAGTTGTTACCGATAGGGGGAGACGGTGTTAGAATGTGGGTTCAAAATTTTAATTCATGCAGGTTATAAGGTGTTTGATTAAAATTTGTGCGTGTTGGTGCTAAATTGAATATGCTTAATCTGTGATACAGTTTACCAAATCTCTTGAATCTTAATAATTTGTTTAACCTGGTTGAAAAATTCTTATGGTTTCTCAAGATGTTTGTTTTATAGTATACAGATTGAAGCAGTGTGTTGCTGAAGAGTTGATGTGAAGAGATGAGGAGTTTGTTGCTGCTTGGTAGAATCCTCCTTCTACAATGCAGAATGGATGCTGTGAAGACTTACTTGGAATGTTGAATCAAAACTTGGAAGATTTAGTGATTGGATACATTAGCTTAAGGGGAGTCTGTTGCTGACAGAATTCATGTTGAAGCTGACGCTGTCCAAAGACCAAAAGACTGTGATATTCTGAAGACTAAAGTTTCCTTTGCAAGCTATTGTCAAGGGGGAGTTTGTTGGTGCATGTTATGTGACAACAGCTTTGGATTGGTCTTTGGATATTAAACAGAAGATTGGACTAAGAAGACTTAAAGAAAAACACTTAAAGAAAAATGAGTTCTATGAAGCCCAATCAAGTCCAAGTTTGTATCAAGTTTATTAGGCCCAAGTTTATGTAATTGTAATATGGGCAAAGCCCAAATTCGTAGGTCTTGGCTGTGTGTATATAAACAGCCTTAGTCTATGGTTTTAGGGTTAGACTTTTAGACAATTGAGAGAGCATTCAAGTGTGAGAGATATAGAACAAACAGAAATCAGCTGTGAGGTTCTAGGGAGATCTTAGTGATTATAAAACGTTTGAAGGTTTGATAATCACAGAAGATCAGTTTGAAAGTTTGTGTGTTTGTGTGTTCGAGTTTTATTCATCTATACGTTCTTGTTTCTGTGTTCGAAGGCTAATCAAGGAGATTCCGCATCCTTGATTAATTAGCAGTCTTGTTACGATCCATACGGGATACAGGGACCTACAACAAGCGAATCCAGAAGCTTCTGGAAGACGTCAAGATGGCACCAAAGATGCTCCTCCAGACAAAAAGGACGACACGTGTTACCATTAACCAGATGCCATGTAGGCCCGCGACACAGCCTGGGGCCAAACCGACAGCTGCAGTACGATTTCCCCTACATGGACAAATGACGGTGCGCCATGTGGACCACTATCCTGACCATAGCAGAGGAGACCAAGAGAATACTCCCCTTGGTCAGACAGCTGGCGCCCAATAGCAGCTGGCAAGGTCGCTCCTCCCTCCTTCACCCTCCGGCTATAAATAGGACCCTTCATCATTCAAGTTATTCATTCTGTTCTCCTCATATTTCACCCACAACACATACAATTTTCTCCTCGGAACAGTACTTATTCTCACGCCGGAGCCTGGTTAAGAGGGAAACCCCCATGTTCCCCTCTTAACGAGCTAACGGCTTGCTTTTTTGAAGCATTGCAGTCTTAGGCAAGTAGAAAAGAAGATTGAACCCACATAAGAGACAACCCAGCTAGTTAACCTTCAGTGTTAACCAGTGTTTCATCATTGGTGCCCACCGCATCTTTTGCAAACCATTTCATCTCCTTTTTCTTCGAAAAACTCTCTAGATGACTGAACCAAACCCTTCCCCTCACGTCGATGGAGAAGTCTCTTCCATTGAACTGATTACGGACACCGCTCAAAGGTATCAAGGGAACGGGACCGTCAGAGAAGGGCAAGCAAACAATGAATTACCCGATATCTTTAGGAGCACCTCTAGAGTTATCAATCAAACTACAAATGGAGCCGCTTTCCAAACTCCACCCGGAGTAGTTAACCAAACACCTCCAGAAGTTCCAACACCAAACCATGGGGCTGGTCCCTCAGCACCATCGGGTCAGGCACAGTTGAACTTCTCGACACTCTTAGGGCTACCTGAAGGAGAAACTCTGGCCTCCTGGTATGCCAAGCAAACAGCGTCTCTGAACCTCGTCTATGCGCAACTTAGCGCACAACAAGCTTTGCTCCAAGCGCAAGCTAATCAGTCTGCTTTTGTCACTCCACCACAAAAGCCACCAAGCACTCATATCCCTCAGCAGACACATGTGCAGAACCAGCAACCTGAGAAAACACTCAACATAAGAAGGCAAAGCACACACGACACGCGCGACACTTATGGCGAAACCAAAAGTAATTTCGTGCAACACACTCACCAGCAGAAAAAATCAGTACATAGCCGTATGAACGATGAATGGGACAGTTACAATGAAGATGATGACACGACGTACAAGAGAGAAAGCACGGTATTTAGAAGATTACCACCAAACCATGAGGCGTACAAACCCCACAAGCGCGCGGGATACAATCCAAATGCAGAACACGATTATTCGTTAAGCTACCGCCCAGAAGGCATAGCTGAAAAGTCAAAGTTCATCAGAGAGATCGCAACAGCTGATATTGACAAGACAAAACTGCCACACAATGTGGGCAAGTACAATGGCCTAACAGATCCTGATGACCACCTCCAAGTCTTCAACGGCGCAGGGTTAACAGGTGGTTGGACGTTACCAACTTGGTGTCATCTTTTCGCACAAACCTTTGTCGGTGCGGCGCGCGTCTGGTTTGACAGTCTACCTGCAGGAAGAATTAAATCGAGGATAGATTTTCGAGACAAGTTTCTCGCACATTTCTCCCAACAGCGCAGGCACACTAGAGATCCAGCAGATTGTCTGAACATCTGGAGGAGAGACAATGAAAGTGTTGAAGACTTCATTACTTGATACAACAAAGAGTGCCTAGAAATCGGGGATGTAGGGGAGAAAATGATGCGCACACACTTTATGAGGGCCGTTAAATGCGATGACCTGATCAAAAGAGTCAAAGGAAGAGATGGAGGACCCAAAGACTGGGATACCTTTGTCGAAGCAGCGAAAATAATCGCCAGAATTGACAAACAACCGACCGGCGACGATAGCCGTCAGTACAGCTATAACCAGCATGATAGACGAAATAAGAAGGGCAAAGGTCAGCCCTGGAAAACAAATTGTTATAGAGAATGAAGTCCCCCAGCTAAGGACGCGCGCGCCATGATCAATCAGATCAGTCATCGCAAAGAAGTTAAAAGAGAGAATAGAGAAAAGCAATGGATACCCTTGACGAAAACAACTTCTGAGGTCCTGTCAACAGAAAATCACCAATTCAAACCACCTTTTCAAATGAGAAACAAAAGGGGGCAAGACCCAAACCTCTTCTGCGAGTTCCATAAAGACATAGGCCACCTCATAGATGACTGCATCAGCCTCAGACAAGAGATAGAACGCTCTTTGAAAAATGGCAAGCTCACACATCTAGTAAAGGGTGGAAAAAGAGACAATCGACAGATCCAAAGAAGGGAAGAAGGTGCAGACAACAAAAAGCTCCGGAAGCTAGAAACGCACATGATTCAAGGTGGACAAAGAAGACGACAGAAGAACTATAACAAGCGCGCACAAAACGATTCTTGGCGCTAAAGACAAGTGGTCTTCCCTGTGGTACGAGGAGGTCCAAGAGAACGAAGACCCATAGTCATTCCCAGGGTGTTCGTCCATTACCAGACCGATTACATTTTTATAGATCCAGGGAGCACCGCAGACATAATTTATGAGCAATGTTTTAACCAACTCGACCAAGAAGACAAAGCGCGCCTAGAACCAGTGGATTACTCACTCACTGGTTTCTACAATGAGGCCGTTTTCCCTCTTGGTCAGATATCATTCCCGGTGCTGCTCTCAGACGGAAAGAACTCAAGAACAGAAGAAGTCACATTCATGGTGTTACCAGCAAACTCAAGGCATGATATCCTTTTGGGAAGAGAGTCCCAAGGAGATTTTAGCATGATTTGTTCAGGACCACATTCAGCTGTTGGTTTCCCAACAGAAACAGGGATAGCCATAATTTATGCAAGCAAAGAGGTCCTCGCAACCGACGAAATCAGACCAGCCAAAACAAGCAAGCCCACACCGCGCGCAGAACCCGAAAAATGGATACTGAACAACAAGTACCCAGAGCAAACTGTCACCTTGGGCCCAGCAATGTCAGATCTCACGCGCGCGACGCTAAAGAAGTTACTATTCGAAAAAATGGACGTGTTTTCCTGGACACCGGCCGATAGGGTTGGCGTCCCACGTCACATAGCAGAACACAGGCTGAATGTTTCTGAAAATGCCAAACCAGTGGTACATACGAAACGTCATCTGGGAGACAGAAAGCACGATGCCATGCAGGAACAGATCACAGAATTACTAAATGCTGGTATCATTAGAGAAGTTCATTATCAAACCTGGGTAGCCAGCCCAGTGATGGTCCCTAAAGGAAACGGCGATTGGAGAATGTTTGTGGATTATAAATATTTGAACAAAGCATGACCACGCGATTGTTATGCTCTACCAGAGATTGACGAGAAAATCGAATCACTAGCGTCTTTGAGATGGAAATGTTTCCTCTATTGTTATAAAGGATACCATCAGGTGCAGATAGCCATCCAGGATGAAGACAAAACTTCATTTCGCACACCAACAGGGTTTTACTGTTATACAAAAATGCCTTTTGGTCTAAAGAATGTAGGAGCAACTTACCAGAGACTGATGAACAAAACATTCAGCGACGCCATCGGTAAATACATCGAAGTATACATGGATGACCTGGTCGTCATGAGTAAGGAAGAAAGTATGATGTTGGTGAACATCCAAAAAACGTTCGATACGTTGCGCGGGGTAAGCATTAAACTAAATCCAGCGAAGTGCTCCTTCGGGATGGAAGAAGGGAAGTTCCTGGGATTTATCATTACAAAGGATGGGTTCAAGGTCAATCCTGAAAATGTACAAGCGATAGAGCGGATGCCTTCACCATCAACGATAAAAGAAATGCAGAAGTTGGGCTGGACGGTTAGCAGCACTCAACCGCTTCCTCGCTAATCACGAGGCAAAATCTTTTCCATTCTTCAAAACCCTCTGTAACTGTGTAAAGAAGAATCAGTTCCAATGGACTCCGGAAGCCGAGCATGCATTTCGAGAAATGAAAGTCTGTCCCATACGGTTGCCAACGCTGATAGCACCAATGAAAGGAGAACCGCTAGTATTGTACCTGTCAGCATCAGAAAAAGCGGTAGGAGCAATTCTACTAGTTGATCGACAAGGCGTACAGACGCCAGTATATTACGTGTCTCGCACCTTGAACGACCCAGAAACAAGATACGCCATAATGGAAAAGCTGGTCCTTGCATTGATTCACGCGTCCAGACGATTGTGCAGGTACTTTGCTAACCATGTCATTCATGTCCTAACGAATTACAACATCGGCTACATCCTCGCAAGACCTGAGATATCCGGAAGATTGGAAAAGTGGGCTATAGAACTGGGAGGCCATAATGTGGTTTTTAAACCAAGGCCAACAATCAAAGGTCAGGTGTTGGCTGATTTCCTGACAGAGGTACCCGATGACAAAGACAGAGAATACAAGGCAATGGAGAAGGCCGAAAAACAACAGTTAGAAGAACGATGGCTGCTATATACGGATGGCGCATCCAACGAGGATGGCGCAGGCGCAGGGCTTAGGTTGGTAAGTCCGGAAAAACACGAGTTCACATACGCCATCCGGTTAGACTTCAAGAGCACAAACAACGAGGCCGAATCTGAAGCTTTTCTTGTGGGGCTGCGATTAGTAATCAAAATGGGAGTCAAACATATAGAAGCACACGTAGACTACATGCTCGTAGTAGGAAAGATCAATGGTCAGTACGACGCCAAAGGAGACGTCATGGCACTGTACCTAGAGTAAGCAAGAACTCTACTTGAAATCTTTAATTCTTACAAAGTGAATCACATTAAAAGGAGCGAAAACAAGCCAGCAGATGCACTAAGCAAGCTCGCATCAACTAGTTTCTAGCACCTGGCCAAAGACGTGCGCATTGAAGTTCTAAACAACCCATCGGTACCACTAAGGCAAGTAAACGTCATCCAACTTGGGGCAACATCCTGGATGACCCCGATCATCACGTATCTCCAGTCCGAAATACTGCCAGAAAACAAAGCTGAAGCAAGAAAAATCCAGTACAAGTCTGAACATTATCAAATGTCTGATGGCATTCTCTACAGGAAGTCGTACCTCGGACCATTACTGCGATGTGTAGATCCAGAAGATGCCAATTATTTGATCCGCGAAGTACACGAGGGCATTTGTGGCATTCATGCCGGACCAAGAATGGTGGTAGCAAAGGTAATGAACGCGGGTTACTACTGGCTAGGGATGCACCTGGATGCAGTCAAGGTCCTGAGGAAATGCAGTGGTTGTCAGAGGCAAGCTCCAAAAACATTGCGCCCAAAAAATGAACTGGTCCCCGTAACAACGGCATGGCCGTTCCAGCAGTGGGGAATAGATATGGTCGGTCCTTTTCCGGAAGCCGCAAGAGCAGTGAAGTTTATCATAGTCGTAGTAGACTATTTCACGAAATGGGTGGAAGCAAATGCACTAGCGTCAACCACATTTATAGTAGTGCGAAGGTTCACATGGGAGCAAATAATTTGTCGTTTTAGGCTACCTCTGAGAATCATAACCGATAACGTAACAAACTTCGCCGCTGAAGACCTCCAGAACTGGTTTAAAGAGCTGAACATCGATCATACCTTTTCCTCGGTGGCACACACGCAAGGAAACGGTCAAGTCGAAGCAGTGAACAAAAGTATCGTGGACGGTATTAAAACGAGGCTCGGGACGTAGCGGCGAGGATGGGTTGACGAGTTGCCCAGCATACTGTGGGCTCATAGGACTATGCCAAAGACAAGCAATGGTGAAACACTGTTCAGTCTAGTCTATGGGTCAGAAGCCGTGATAGCAGCAGAGATAGGCCTGCCATCACCAAGGATGCTGTCGATGAATGCTGTCAATAATGAAGAAGAAAGAAGGTTGGATCTGGACCATCTAGAAGAAAGAAGAGAGATGGCAGCAATCAACGAGGCAAAATACAAAACCAAGCTGGAAAAATACTACAATAGCAAGGTCAGAGTCTGCACATTCAACCCCAGAGACTACGTCTTGAGAGACAATGAGGCGTCCAACGCCGAAAGACCGGGAAAACTAGCTCCCAAGTGGGAGGGACCTTACGTCATAGATGAAGTCCTCGGAAAAGGAGCGTACAAGCTGCGCACACTTGAAAACAAAGAAGAACCCAGGACTTGGAATGCCCAGCAACTAAGGAAATGTTATATGTAGACAACCATAGTTTTTATTTTTCCTTGTAATGAACGGCCGCGTGCCCAACACAGTTAACTTTAATACAAGAAGTGCTGGCTATCTTATCTCATGTGAATTTCTGTTACAACTGCATATATTACTTCGGGCATACACGAAAACATCAATGGCTCAGACATAGGGAATGTTGTAGACCTCCAAGGCTCGTCACAACTAAGTGCACAGCCGGGTCAAGAACACACAACTAAAGCCTATCAAGCTAAATGCCACTTCGTGCCTACCTACACACGAAAACATCGTAAACATGGTAAACCAAACATTGTAAGACCCCCAAGGCTGAACAACAGCCGGGTCAACACAATAACCTGTAAAACGATCACTTCGTATACACGAATCAAACTACGCGCTTAATGACAGAACAAACGTTGTAAAGTTTCCCAGGCATAACACAATACAGTGCAAAGCTAGGATAACTAACACAAGTTAACCTGTCATAGCCACCATTCATTCGTGATACCTAATCAAAGTAATTACACATGCACATATTGTAACGGAAACAAAATTCACAAAATAACAACCTGCCGTCAGTAACATATATATGCCAAAATAATGTCAAAATACACCAACCACAATAACAAAGGTAAAAGTAAATTGTTCACAAATAGGAGAATCAGGAAATTATCAGATGATTACAAGGCCATCAGGCCAATACGCGGCATGCAAGCCGGAAATCTTCAACCTTGATGACTAGTCCCAGCACCTTCAGCTTCAGGGTTCTGATCACCAAGGGCGTTCTTCAACAACTCAATCCCGTCCGGTTTTCGATACAATTTCCCAATAGCTTTAACAACGACGAATTCGAGAAACTCATACTCCTGCCATTTCTCATCATGACGAGCTGCACAATCAGTTTTATACAAGTCAAAATGACTTACCGCCTCTTTCGCGACAGCAGCCGCTCTACCTTCACCATAACCATCCTTGCGACCATGATCATACGCAGCTTCACCAAGCTCAAACATATATTTAGCAAGCTCTTCTGACTTCACGAGGCGCTCAGCAATCTAAGGAAAAAAAAGAAGCATGCGAAATAGAAAACAAAGTAGAGTAGGTAAAAGAAGGGAGAAAAAACATACCAATGGAACGCCATGCGCAAGCAACCACTTGCTGTCAGCATTGGCTTCCTCTGCTATAATTTCAGAAGCACGGCTCTCCGCAGACATTTCAGCAACAAGTTGTTCTAATTTGGCAATTCGTTAGAGGTATTCACTCTCTCTCTCTCTTCTGATGAGTAGCACGTTCTTGCTCAACTTCATCGCTTATCTTGGTTTTCTCCCCTCTCAACATGATAATCTGATCGTGCTGGGTTTGCATTTCCCGGTTGGTCCGTTCGCAGGCAATTTCCCATTCCTTTTGCTTGTTAGCATTAAACTGCTTTTCCTTAGAAAGTTTATCTTCTGCGTCCGCAACCCTCCATGATAAACCCTTCTTCCCTGCATTGAATTTCTCCCTCTCTTCAGCCAACGCCTTCTTAGCCGCCTCAAACTCCAATGTATCCTCTCCCATAGACTGCCATTCCCTCACAATCTCCTAGGAGGTGGCATAAAAACACCGGCATGGATATGATCATCAAGGAGATCCATTCGGTGACGTCTTTTCTGAAACATTCTCTCAGCTAGGGGGAGAGATAAAGAGAAGAACTCTCGACAATTGCCAATGTCATTCATGCGAGAGCCCTGAGTCAGGTTCCAGTGAGGAGCATGTGGAAGATCATCACATGCAGGGTTATAAGTATCCCAGGACCCGCCTTGAACAAATCGAAATTTAGGACTTTGGCGAACCCCAGAAGTACCACCACCCCCGGAACCTGGCGGACGTTTTGTATATATGGGGGAACGAGGAGTAGCCTCACTCGACTCCACCTCAGTTTCAACACCATCCTTATGACCCTCATCACCACCAGCATCAGCAGCAACATTCTCTCTAACTTGCTCAACTTCGACATCATCTCCTGTACATTTCCCTTTAGGGTTCGGTCGAGACGGAGATAAGTTACAGGTTCGAGACGGAGGAGACTCAGGAGGAGTAATCTGAGAAATATCAACACTGCGCGTACCCTTTCCAGACTTAGGAGCTGTCACATAAAATCACAAGTAGATGAGAGTCAGAAAAAGCAAAAACAAAACAACAACGACAAGAAACTATGTTCACTAAGGGAAGTCATACCTCGGGAACCAGAAGTAGGCTTGTACATTTTCTCCAACAAATTACCAGATTTGGCACTGAAGACACCTAAGTCAATCTCCGACTCTGATGGTGCAATAACAGTTTCTTTTTGCAGCTTAGACTTTTTCTCGGCTAGAGCAGCGGCGGCTTGTGCATCAAGCGCCTTCTTTTTCTCTTCAAGGAGTTTTTTCTTCTTCACTATCTCAGTTAAAGTGGCATCATCATCCGGGTCACTCTCTGACCGCTTTTCTCCTGCGTCTAAACCAGAGAGCGTGTTAGATACGACAACATAGTCCAGGAAAGAGAGGTTAGAAGGTCGCTTACGAGGTGCCTCAGACACAGGTTCCTCGACCTTCCTCTTTTCAGGTTTATCATCTCTTTTCTTCTTCCTGGTTTCCAACTGTTCAGCAGTGTCAACCGGAGTCTCAACATCGTCAACAGCAGGCTCATTTACCGGCTCATTCACAGCCCCTTGTGATGGATCTGCACGTGCGGAACGATGGATTAGATTCGGACGAGACTCATCAGACTCCCCACTCGAAAGGATGATAACCCCCCCCCCCCCCCGAGGAGGAGTAGGATCAACGTCGAAATCATCATCAATATCATCACCATTGTCTTCACCTAAAACAACATTGGCATACGCAGCCATGCTCTCACTGGTAGGATGTAAGAAGTTATTCCGTATTTGATCAAGCCACAAAGGCCGTCCCTCAGGAAATATAGCCACAACCATGGCACCACCGACCTTAGGATTAAAAACAATCATCAAGCTATATCCTGCTGCAAAACACAAGAAGATATGAAGACACACATAAGAACAGTGAACAATAAAGAAAGGAATTAGTAACAACGGTACCTTTTCCTTGATACCCATAAATAGGGAAGCCCCTAGGTGTAACACCCCGTGTTACGAAAGTCAAAGTCAAAGTCAAGATTTAAGTCAACAGAAGAAAAGATTGCTAATTGTGATCTGTCACTCCTTGCTTAATTACTGATTTCACTTCTTTGACTTGTAATCGAATCTTTATTTTAATTGCTTTAGTTGTATTATGTGGAGTACCTATTAATAATCGAGGTTTACTCGATGTTTATCGCATGTTTTATCGCTTATCGCATCGCAATCGCATTCGCAACTCGAACTATGCGTTCTGGATATTGTTTTACGTGTGTGGGCTACTTATGTGTTACTTATGCATGTTTATTTATTGTTTGTTGTGGTGATTAATCGAAACGCATTCGCAACTCTAACGCAACGAAATCAAAACGCAGACGCTAAACGCAAGTTATTTAGGATGATTGTATGTTAGATATAGTAGTTAAGTTATTTGTGTAACTAATGGGTAATACTCTCGCATCGCATCTCTCGCTTGAAACGCATCGCAAAACCCAACGCGCGAAACGAAACGCCAAAGCTCAACCGTCGGTGCCACTCGATCGAGTGACCACTCGATCGGATGGCCAACCGATCGGATGGCAACCCGATCGGAGTGTCATTCGATCGGTGACCTGCTCGACACTAGTGCAGTTTCCTTTTTGGGAAACCCTATAAATACCCTCCTGTCACATCATTTGTGATGTGACAGCTCTCCCACTCGACCAGCCGCACTCAAGCCTTCTTTCTCTCTATTTCTCGCGATTCTTGTAAGTTCTCAACCGAAATCTTGTACTTCTATGATCTACACACACTCCTTCATCTTTCTCACCTTTGAATCTTAACTTTTAACCGTGAAATCAGTGGATTTGAGGTGTTCTAGGGTGATGTCATCATGGAGTTCTTATGAACTACATGTTTTGGCCTCATTCCATCTAGAACAACTTAGATCTGAAGGATTTCCACATAAATAAACAATGTTTTCGCATAGATCTAAATGTTTTCAAGGATAAAAGGATGGAAAGATGGATTTCCAACTTTCTTTCAACTCTTTTACACTCAATGCACTCAAAACTGATAGAATCGGAGCTTGTTCTGATCTTCTTTTCTTTCTTGGTGATGTGTCGGTTCAAGATCTGGTTTCTATCAAAGAGACCATCGATTCCGGGTTAAACATGAACCACCGTCACGAACCAGTAAACTGATCGAACTTGGGTGATTCCTGTTCGATCGGGTCACTTGAGTCATGGTGAGGGTTCTGTTGTTTAGCACGTTGTCATACCGTCTCGATCAACCGCAAAACTTAGCAAAACTGCAAGATAGCAACACGATCAGATCGCGGGACGGATTGCCGTCCGATCGGATTACCATCTGATCGGATTGCAATCCGATCGAGCCGCAATCCGATCGGATTGCACTTGAGGTTCAACACTTAACAAATTTTCAATGTGATCAATGCATTACCTGTTCCAACGGATTGCCACCCGATCGGTAGGCCATCCGATCGAGTGACAAAACTGCTGTGAACTTGTTCTCACTAAGTGTCCTGCCAATCGGATCGCTATCCGATCGAGCGACCATTCGATCGATCAACCTGAAAGGTAGAGATACTTCTCTGTTTTCAAAATTCTACAACGAATACTTCAAAATAGAAGCCATCATACACAAACACATTCTTACCAAACAAGGTGTCAATCCGACCGAATGGCCATCCGATCGGATGACCATCCGAACGGATTGACATCCGATCGAGTGACCATCCGATCGGATTACCACCCGACGCTTGGTACCTTTGCATCATTTTACGCACCGTTCTTCGCTTATGCTATCGTTAACTGTTCAGGCTAATCTCTCTCAGCGCTCCCTTCAATCCAAGGCAGTGTTTATTAAGTTAAACGCTATCTGTGAGTATACTCGATCCATTTTTGCTTTACGCACTTTTGGGTTTTGCATACGTTACTTATTCAAATCACAATCGACACACAACGCAAACACTATTTCTACGCTAACCGTTATTGCATGCTACGTGTTATTCGATAAATTCTTGTATGTTATGTTTACACAGTTGATGTGTGTAAAATGCAACATATAAATTACATCAAATGAGGCATAAAACTAACCCTTTTTAAGTACTAATGTTGGAAAAAGTGTGCTTTTTTCTTCCTTTTGTATTTTCAGGGTTAAATGAGCTTAAATGAACAAAAGAAGCAAAAATGCAGCTAAATCTATCAATAATACAAGAAAAGGAATAAACGTGGCATGCCCGACCCCTCGACAGCATCTTCCCAAGCAAAAACAAGACATCAGAAGGCAGCTAAATCTATCAATAATACAAGAAAAGGAATAAACGTGGCATGCCCGACCCCTCGACAGCATCTTCCCAAGCAAAAACAAGACATCAGAAGGCTGAGCACGCCCCGTGCTCAGCGAGCACGCCCCGTGCTCAGCGAGCACGGGGGCGTGCCCAAGTGTCTGCAGAAAGCACAAAAGAGTAGAAGCTTCTATTTCCTGACACGGGGGCGTGCGCAGCGGACACGGGGCCGTGGTTAACGCTAAGATTCACAGAATCCAAGCAAATCTTGATAGTACATATACGCTTCTGCACACGGGGCCGTGCCCAGCGGACACGGGGGCGTGGTCAACTAATGCAGACAAACTGCAATTAATGAAGAAAGAGAAAGTGGGTGGACATGGGGCCATGTCCAATGGACACGGGGCCGTGTCCGGGCTTCTGTGCAGACTATAAATAGAGGTGCTTGGTTCACTTCAAAAGCATCCCTTGACAAACCACCTCTCTAACACTTCACCCACCCTCCACCACCATCACAACCTACATCCACCACCATCATCCATCATCCATCATAGAGTGTGTGTAGTAGTCTCGGGATCCAAGATTGATAGTAAGAGTTCTTGATAATCAGAGGCCATGTTTGCCTAAGTCTCTTACATCACTTGGTGAAGACAAGCATTTAGTGTAATACTTTTGTTTTTTAATCTTTTCTTACTTTTTATTTGGTTTTGTATTAATGACATTAATAACTAGTTTCTTATGTTGAAGGTGAAACTTCCTTATCATTTGTCCGTGGTTTCTTGGCGTTATTTTACTGTCTATATAAAATAAAAGATTTACACCATTCATATCTCTACGGTCTATATAGAGATATGTTGGCTACCTGGTCGGGGGTTAAGGGAATGGTTTGGTAAGGTTCTTGCCTTGTTAAGTGTATAGATCCTGCAAGGACCTGGGTCAAGCTTACTAGGACCTCCTTCAATACCCACTGGTATTGGATGGCGGGGGTGCGAATAGCTTGATCCCCTCATATGTAAACTACTATTATTACATTAATCCGGCTACATGGGATTGTATCCCTGCTGACTCAAACCACTTAGCCGAGGGTAACGTCACCTTCAAAAGAGGGCCTACCACATTACGCATTAATAACTTAATTAATTATCTTTCAATAATCCAACCCTTTAGGATTGTATCCTTCCTGACTCAAACTACTGGGTTGAGGGTAACGTCACCTTCAAAAGAGGGGCCTACTACTATATCTAAGATAATCTCTTAAAAAGTGCAAAAGTGCGAAATTCATCAAAGGTTAAACTAAAGTCGAGTCGGATCCAAGTGATTCATCTTGTCTATCTGTTTTTATTTTAGTTTTATTTTTGTGTCCTTAGACGACCTCGGTATCTTACCAATGCTATACTACGCTCACGATGGGTGCACTTGCCCATATGTGTGTTTGGTGTTAGTAAAATATCGTGTTTTATAAATTTAAAACTTGACTATAGTGTTAAAAAGGGCTAAAAATATATATAAAAATTTAAAACTTGACTAAAGTACTTGTTATGGAATTTCTCTTGGACAATCTGTTTCGCTCAGTGCCGTGCCCCGATGTTTCCGCCATCGGTTGGGATGTAACAGATTGGTATCAGAGCCATAACTATAGGGAATTAGGCAAGACTCGACCTAGTCCGGGTCGATGTCTTAGAAATGACCTAGTCTATAGTCTAAGTACCAACAGACCAAGTTGTGCATGCCTTTTAGGGGTTTTGCACGAGCTTACTTGCTATACTCGCTCGCACTCGCATTACACTATCACTGCACACTATTTTCAAAACAAATGAGTGCTTAAGTCGATATTAGGTGTGAAAACTGCGAACTCTCGATTTGATCGCTTGCTCGACCCGCATTTTTATCTACAAACAGAGAATTTGCGTTGAATCAGGAGTGAAATCCATACTTTAACGCAGATTTTCCTCCCTATTTCAACAAGTACAGGAACAAAGCTGTTAAGTCAAGGGTGAAACCCGAACATTGACGACTTGTTCCGATCTTTATTTTGGTTTTTAAAACGCTCTCACCAAAGTCTCGACGGACTCCAACGACTGGAAGTCACGCTGTAACTGGAAGGAGGTGTGACGTTCGCCCAGAATCGAGGCGAGAGCATAGTCCAGAAGGCCAAAGTGTGTACTAGAGGTCCTTGTGATTAGTCGAAACGCTTTGGGTAGTCAACGTCTATCTAGCCGAGACAATCTATCCTCGATTTTTATGTTGTTCGATTCTGGATTTGCCGCCGCTAACTCTGAGATTTGTCACTTTTGTGTGAAAATTTTATGTGTTTTATGTGATTTTATCTGTTCATGTGATTCGATTTTTGGTGATTTATTCGCTTTTCGCTTTGATCGACACACACAACTCGCACTACACAATTACCCCAAAACGCTGACAAATCGTAAGCCTCACATCGCATTTATGGAAGCACATGATCCATACGTTGTGATACTCGCTACCCGCACTCGCTACTCTCGAACGCGCTCGTGAAATTTGAATGATAGGTGAATACGTGCCATATATGTGGGTGAATACGTGCAAAATATAGTTGAATATATGCTTCTGTGCTCTACGTGCTTATGTGTTTCTATTATTATGTGCCTACGTGATTATGTGCTTAAGTGATTGAATGTGTTCCTGAGCTTTACTTAGTGGTAGTGCGTGTGAGGTGAGATTCGATTATATAGTGTTCGAGTCCTATGGCGATGTCTATTGCAGACAATGTCGTCTTTCGGATCCCATCACTCTCGCGCTGCCCAAAGAAACCAAGATAACAAATGCATCGCCGCTCTCGTCTCGAAGCAAATAGCGAAAGTTATTTCTCAGATTGTTAGCGAAATGAATGAGAATGCTAGCAAATCTTCTGAAGAATCCAGGACTATTGCTCCTAAGACTGCTTTTTGCTTCAAGCAGTTCAAAGCTTGCAGACCAAAAGAATTTACTGGCGAAGATGATCCTACGGCCATGTTCCAATGGTTTGATTCGATCGAGGTCACCCTACGCCAGAGTGGCTGTCCTGATAATCTCCGTACTCTTAACGCAACTGGCGTCTTCCAATCCCAAGCTTTGGATTGGTGGACGGCCGAGAGAAATAAACGCGGAAAAGATGCAGCTTACGGGCTGACGTGGGATGAGTTGAAGGACGTTATGATGCAAGAGTTCTGCCCTCCCCACGAGCGCCAAAAACTGGAGGACAAGTTCTGGCATATCCAGCAGAAGGATGGTGACAACGCTGGTTTAACTGCTCGCTTCAAGCAGTTAAGTATAATCTGTCCTAGCCAAGTTTCTACGCCCAACATTGCTACAAAGAAGTATATCCGTGCTCTTCCGGATTGTGTGGCTGATTTTGTTCAAGCTGCAAAGACGACGACGATTGAAGAAACCTTCTTACTCGCTGCAGAGATTAACGACAAGCGAGTCAAGTGTGGTTACTGGGAGAAAGCTTCCAAGACTTTGCATCAAGCTACCACCGCCTCAACCGCTGAAACCGCCGCCGCTCCTCAGTCTTCAAAGTCCTCTCGACACAATAGGAAGAACAATAACAACAGTAGCAAAAATTGTGCTATCACAACCGCCGCTCCACTTCAAGCTGTTCAAGCTCAACCGCAATCCCAGCATCGCCAAGTCACGGCCCAGTTACCAACGCACTGCTGGCTAAGCGCGTTCGTATACTGGTCCTTACCCGGCTTGCCCTACTTGTACCTATCATCATCCTGTGGGGATTGCCTGCAGATTTTGTGTTTATTGCAACATGTACGGCCACTTCACCGCTAACTGCCGTACAGGTCCACGTCAAACCCCAGCTCCAACTCAAGGTCCAGCTCCTGCTCAACAAGCTCTACTTCCTGCTCCACAAGGTCAACAAGCGGCTCCTGCACCCACGGTCCATGCTAGAGCTTGCTTTGCGTGTGGTGATCCCAACCACTTCGCAAACATGTGCCCCAATCGAGTGGTGAAGCAAGAGCCACAACAGCAGCAGCCCCAGCAACAGCAACAGCAGCCAGCAGCCCGCAGACGTACCTTCAACATCAACGTCCACCAAGCTCAAGCCGACAACAATGTGGTTAATGGTACGTTCCTTGTGAATGGTATTTATGCTTCGTGTTTATTTGATACTAGAGCCGATAACTGTTTTGTATCGCTTGAATTCGAGAACCTTCTTAATCGTAAGCGCGCCCATCTCCCCTCGACATTTGATGTGGAAATTGCCACCGGAAGAACCGTCGCCGTCAATTCTGTTCTTCGTGATTGTACTATCGAACTCAACAATCACGTCTTTCCTATC
Source organism: Helianthus tuberosus (assembly GCA_030545235.1). Lineage (NCBI taxonomy): Eukaryota > Viridiplantae > Streptophyta > Magnoliopsida > Asterales > Asteraceae > Helianthus > Helianthus tuberosus. The sequence goes on from CM060393.1 coordinate 34,471,116, forward strand.
GACCTTATGCCGATGCAGCTCGGTAGTTTTGACATCATAGTAGGCATGGACTTTCTTCGCGAAAACCATGCTGAAGTTGTTTGTTTCGATAAGATGATACGCTTCTCGCTCGCTAATGGTGATCAACTTTGTGTGTATGGCGAAACTCCTTCGAAAGGTCTCAAACTCATGTCATGTGTCCAAGCTAGCAAGTATCTCCGCAAGGAATACAAAGCTTTCTTGGCTAACATTGTAGTAGCAGAGAAGGAATAGAAAAAGGAAGTCAAGGAGGTAGGCCAAGTGCCTTTAGTTTGTGAATTTCCTAACGTTTTCCCTGACGATTTCCCAGGATTGCCTCTGAGTCGCGATATCGAATTTCATATCGACCTCCTTCCTGGAGAAAATCATGTTGCTAGAGCTCCTTATCGACTCGCTCCGTCCGAAATGCGCAAACTCTTGAGTCAACTCCAGGAATTGCTTGACAAATGCTTTATTCGCCCTAGCACCTCTCCGTGGGGCGCGCCAGTCCTTTTCGTCAAAAAGAAGGATGGGTCGTTCCGGATGTGCATTGACTATAGGGAGTTGAATAAGCTGACGATCAAGGATCGCTATCCCCTACCTCGAATCGATGATTTGTTTGATCAGTTGCAAGGTGCTATGTGTTTTTCAAAGATCGATCTCCGCTCAGGATACCACCAGTTACGCATTCAAGAGGAGGATATACCCAAAACTCCTTTTCACACTCGATACGGCCAGTATGAATTCGTTGTTACCCCTTTTGATTTAACTAACGCACCCGCGGTTTTCATGGATCTGATGAATCGCGTGTGTAAACCTTTTTCTCGACCGCTTCGTCATCGTGTTCATCGATGATATCCTGATATATTCCAAATCGAAAGCCGAACATGCGCAACATCCACGTTTGGTTCTCGAACTGCTCCAAGGGAATCGACTCTACGCCAAGTTCTCCAAGTGCGAATTTTGGCTGGAGGAGGTTCAATTCCTCGGTCACATTGTCAATAGTCAAGGTATTCACGTTGACCCCGTGAAGATCGAAGCTGTTAAGAGTTGGGTTACGCCTAAGAACCCGTCTGAAGTCCGTTCATTTCTTGGACTAGCGGCTATTATCGCAGATTTATCGAAGGATTCTCAAAAATCAATGTGCCCCTTACTTCTCTCACGCACAAAGACAAGCCTTTTGTTTGGGGAACTGGACAAGAGACTACCTTTCGAACCCTCAAGCATCTGCTCTGCAATGCTCCCGTCCTCGCTGTACCTGATGGAAACGACGATTTCGTTGTCTATTGTGATGCCTCTAACCTCGGTCTTGGTTGTGTTCTCATGCAACGAGACAAGGTTATCGCCTACGCATCTCGTCAGCTCAAGATCCACGAGAAGAACTACACCACCCACGACCACGACCTCGAGCTAGGCGCAGTTGTTTTTGCGTTGAAGATTTGGCGACACTACCTGTATGGTACAAAGTGTACGATCTTCACGGATCATAAGAGCCTGCAACACATTCTCAGCCAAAAGGAACTGAATATGCGCCAACGCCGATGGGTGGAACTTCTCAACGATTACGACTGTGAGATTCGTTACCATCCTGGCAAAGCAAATGTCATTGCCGACGCTCTCAGCAGACGAAGCTATTTGCATAGCATTCCTAATGTTCACGCCCAGCATCATCTCAAAACTCTCATTCGCGAAGCCTAGGATGCTTGTTTCACCGAACGCACTTTGAAGAAGGAAAGGATTCTTAACGACGGCACCCAGTTAGAGAATAAATTGAATGGGATATTCTATTACCTAGACCGAATTTGGATTCCCAATCGTAACGACCTACGACAAATTCTGATGGACGAAGCCCACAAGTCTCGATATTATGTTCAACCCGGTGCCGATAAAATGTACCAGGACCTTCGCTACAAGTACTGGTGGCCGGGCATGAAGAAAGATGTCGCCATCTATGTTTCGAAGTGCCTTACTTGCTCGAAAGTCAAGGCCGAACATCAAAGACCCTCTGGCTTACTCGTCCAACCCGAGATCCCTATGTGGAAATGGGAGAGTATAGCTATGGACTTTATAACGAAACTTCCGTGCACGCCATCAGGTCACGAAAGCATCTGGGTTGCCGTTGACCGTTTGACTAAATCTACTCATTTTCTGCCGATACGAGAAGACTTTAAGGTAGAAAAAATAGCCCGAATCTACACCGATGAGATCATTTGTCGACATGGGACGTCTCGCGACATCATCTCTGACCGCGATGGTCGGTTAACCTCGCGTCTTTGGGAAACGTTTCAAGCTGCTCTCGGTACTACGCTTAATCTAAGTATCGCTTTCCATCCCCAAACCGATGGTCAGACTGAAAGAATGATTCGTACCCTTGAACACATGGTTCGCTCGTGTGTCATAGATTTCGGTGGTAATTGGGACACATACTTACCTTTGGTCGAATTCTCGTACAATAGCCGTTATCATTCTAGCATTCAAATGGCACCGTTTGAGGCATTATACGGAAGAAGATATCGATCGCCTATTGTATGGCATGAGATCGGATACTCGCAAATAATCAGTCCTGAGCTGTTGCAAGAAACGACTGAAAAAATCCTCCAAATTCGAGACAATCTGCTGAAAGCTCGGAGTCGTCAGACTCGAACTACCGGAGGAACTTAGCAATGTCCACCCGACTTTCCGCCTTTCGAACCTCAGAAAGTGTCTGGCTGAGCATGATTTACAAGTTCCACTGGAGGATCTTCAAGTGGACGAAACATTACACTTCGTGGAGAAGCCTGTCGAGATCATGGACCGAGAAACCAAGCAACTCAGGCGCTCACTTATTCCCATTGTGAAGGTTCGATGGGAAGGCAAACGTGGCGCAGAGTTCACCTGGGAACTCGAAAGCGACATGAAGGCGAAGTATCCACATTTGTTTATTACGGCCAAGGCCTAATTTCGGGACGAAATTCCCTAAGTGGGGGAGGCTGTAACACCCTGTGTTATGAAAGTCAAAGTCAAAGTCAAGATTTAAGTCAATGAAAAAAAAGATTGCTAATTGCGATCTGTCACTCCTTGCTTAATTACTGATTTGACTTCTTTGACTTGCAATCGAATCTTTATTTTAATTGCTTTAGTTGTATTATGTGGAGTACCTATTAAAAATCGAGGTTTACTCGATGTTTATCGCATGTTTTATCGCTTATCGCATCGCAATCGCATTCGCAACTCGAACTATGCGTTCTGGATATTGTTTTACGTGTGTGTGCTACTTATGTGTTACTTGTGCATGTTTATTTATTGTTTGTTGTGGTGATTAATCGAAATGCAATCGCAACTCTAACGCAACGCAATCAAAACGCAGACGGTAAACGCAAGTTATTTAGGATGATTGTATGTTAGTTTAGTAGTTAAGTTATTTGTGTAACTAATGGGTAATACTATCGCATTGCTCGCTCAAAACGCATCGCAAAACCCAACGCGCGAAACGAAACGCTAAAGCTCAACCGTCGGAGCCACGCGATCGAGTGACCACTCGATCGGATGGCCAACCGATTGGATTGCCATCCGATGGGTTGCCATCCGATCGCAGTGTCATCCAATCGGTGACCTGCTCGACACTAGTGCACTTTCCTTTTTGGGAAACCCTATAAATACCCTCCGGTCACATCATTTGTGATGTGACAGCTCTCCCACGCAACCAGCCACACTCAAGCCCTCTTTCTCTCGATTTCTCGCGATTCTTGTAAGTTTTCAACCTAAATCTTGTACTTCTATGATCTACACGCACTCCTTCATCTTTCTCACCTTTGAATCTTAACTTTTAACCGTGAAATCAGTGGATTTGAGGTGTTCTAGGGTGATGTCATCGTGGAGTTCTTATGAACTTCATGTTTTGGCCTCATTCCACCAAGAACAACTTAGATCTGAAGGATTTCCACATAAATAAACAACGTTTTCGCATAGATCTAAACTTATTCAAGGATAAAAGGATGGAAAGATGGATTTCCAACTTTCTTTCAACTCTTTTACAGTCAATGCATTCAAATCCGATATAATCGGAGCTTGTTCTGATCTTCTACTCTTTCTTGGTGATGTGTCGGTTCAAGATCTGGTTTCTATCAAAGAGACCATCGATTATGGGTTAAATATGAACCACCGTCACGAACCAGTAAACTGATCGGACTTGGGTGATTCCTGTTCGATCGAGTCACTTGAGTCATGGTGAGGGTTCTGTTGTTTAGCACGTTGTCATACCGTCTCAATCAACCACAAAACTTAGCAACACTGCAAGATAGCAACACGATCAGATCGCGGGATGGATTGCCGTCCAATCGGATTGCCATCCGATCGAACCGCAATCCGATCGGATTGCACTTGAGGTTCAACACTTAACAAATTTTCAATGGGATCAATGCATTACCAGTTCCAACGGATTGCCACCCGGTCGGTAGGCCATCCGATCGAGTGACAAAACAGTTGTGAACTTGTTCTCACTAAGTGTCCTGCCAATCGGATCGCTATCCGATCGAGCGACCATTCGATCGATCGACTTGAAAGGTAGAGATACTTCTCTGTTTTCAAAATGCAACAACGAAAACTTCAAAATACAAGCCATCATACACATACACATTCTTACCAAACAAGGTGTCAATCCGACCGAATAGCCATCCGATCGGATGACCATCCGAACGGATTGACATCCGATCGAGTGACCATCCGATCGGATTACCACCCGACGCTTGGTACCTTTGCATCGTTTTATGCACCGTTCTTCGCTTATGCTATCGTTATCTGTTCAGGCTAATCTCTCTCAGCGCTCCCTTCAATCCAAGGCAGTGTTTATTAAGTTAAACGCTATCTGTGAGTATACTCGATCCCTTTTTGCTTTACGCACTTTTGGGTGTTACATACGTTACTTATTCAAATCACAATCGACACACAACACAAACACTATTTCTAAGCTAACCGTTATTGCATGCTACGTATTATTCGATGAATGCATGTATGTTATGTTTACACAGTGATTGTTGCATGCCACCTTAGCAACGATAGTACTATAGTTTGGACTCAGCACCTGTCGTGGACAGGGGTTGTTAAGGGATTTACTACACGTGTCCAAGTGGGGATATGCGCATTATACAACTCGCAGTCACGTCTGTGCATATTTCTCTGTCGATAACCTACTAGCTTTCACTTTGCTACATGTTACATGCTGGTTATGCGTAAAATATTTCGAACTCTATATGCTATTATCAAACTTGTATGCTCACCTTTACACAATGTGTATTGAACTCTATTTTAACATATGTGACAGGTGCTTAGGATGCTGTACTTACCTGCTTTTGTGGAATCAAGTAGGGTTGAGAGTCTAGAAACAAAGACAATTTATTTTATTTAAATCTGAGTTATCGGAACATGTTATTCGTCTTTGAGATATCGTTGTCTGTAATAATTTACTTGCTTAATAGGTTATGGTATGGGACATAATGTTAACTATTCGGTAGAGTAGTTGTTATGGAATTTCTCTTGGACAATCTGTTTCGCTCAGTGCCGCGCCCCGATGTTTCCGCCATCGGTTGGGGTATGACACTAGGGTTCGGAGAAGCCCACAACATACTCATTCCCGCAGCCACCAAAGCTCTTTCTTCAAGCTGAATAATAGGAGCAACCTTTTTGGTCAGAGCGTTATACCAATCTTGTGCAAAAATATCCACTAAGACATTAACACGGGCCACCCCTTCACTTTCGGCCCTATAATGCATATCAATAGGGATAACGCCACGGCGGATATAGAAAAATTTTTGTTTCCGGTCATGAAGACTTTTTGGTGGGTGACTGCTGCAGGGACTAACCCCACTTGTACGGGAATTAAAGGAATAGAAACCGCCAGTATAGCTAACGAAATAAAACACATTGAACTTTTCAAAAGTAGGTTCAACATGGTTAGCCCTACATATGAACTCGAAGTGGGTAACCCGGGGCAAACCCAAAGCACTTATCTGAGAAATATGCAGGCCATAACCGGTAAGCACTTCACCAATGAATTTAGACATTGGGAGACGGATGTTCCCTTCCCGGAAAAAGTCGGCATACGTCATATACCCGGGAGGAGCGTCTAATGCCGTAGATTTAGGAGTTGGAAATTGTACACCCCAATCGGATTTGAAACCAAGGTCCTGAGTGAGATTCTGGAGTTCTTCCTCCTTCCAGTTACTCTCCGCTTGATCCGGACCTGGAGGGTTCCAAGTCCTGTATTTCCTCTTTTTTGTACTAGGTTTCGCACTAGTAGACATGATTATAGAAGAAGGGGGAAAGAATAGAAGAAGGAGTCAATGGAAGGGGAAGAGAGGAAAAAGAGTTTGAAATTCGAAAAGTGAAGAAGAAGTGGTGGAAAAGTGATAACCGCCGTGTATTTATACCCATCGCATTTAATGCGATGGGTAATGGACCGTCAAGAAGGCAGAGCGACGTCCAACAGGGAAGCGACACGTCAGGGGAGAGACTAACCGTCACCTCGACTTTACGGCGCGTGGCCGCCACGCGGCTGACAGGCGGCGAAAAAGTGACTGAAGGTTCTGAAAAAGCAATTGTTCATCTCCGAAAAGACAGCCACCTCAGACGGCACGTCAGTCATGTCAGTTGTCCTTATCCCAATAAAGAAACTTCCCTTAGAAGAAACCGCCAAAAAGTGAAGTTGCCACCACACGCCATACACCGATTTGGCTCAACTTCGCAAGGAGACCACCATGCCCCGTACGCCGTTTTGGCTCAACTTCGCAAGGTGACCACCATGCGCCGTACGCCGTTTTGGCTCAACTTCGCAAGACGACCACCATGCGCCGTACTCCGTTTTGGCTCAACTTCGCAAGGCGACCACCATGCGCCGTACGCCATTGTGACTCAACTTCGCAAGACCATCGTCATGCGCCTTACAAAGGCAAACAGCAAAAGCCACTACCCTTATAAGTCCAGAATCCCTCCTAGACGATCAACTCAACTAGAAGGCACACTGGACTAGAAGGACTTAAAGAGGTATGGTCCCAATTCCATGCACACATGGGAGGGACCACACCACTTTCTTCATCCTACATGGCGCTCACATCAGCAAGCGAATCCAGAAGCTTCTAGAAGCTTCTGGAAGACGTTAAGATGGCACCAAAGATGCTCCTCCAGACAAAAAGGACGACACGTGTTACCATTAACCAGATGCCATCTAGGCCCGCGACACAGCCTGGGGGCAGACCGACAGCTGCAGTACGATTTCCCCTACATGGACAAATGACGGCGCGCCACATGGACCACTATCCTGACCACAACAGAGGAGACCAAGAGGATATTCCCCTTGGTCGGACAGCTGGCGCCCAATAGCAGCTAGCAAGGTCGCTCCTCCCACTTCACCCTCCGGCTATAAATAGGACCCTTCATCATTCAGGATATTCATTATGTTCTCCTCATATTTCACCCATAACACATACTATTTTCTCCTCGGAACAGTACTTATTCTCACGTCGGAGCCTGGTTAAGAGGGAAACCCCCATATTCCCTCTTAACGAGCTAACGGCTTGTTGTTTTGCAGGATTGCAGTCTTAGGCGAGTAGAAAAGGAGATTGAACCCACATAAAAGATAACCCAGCTAGTTAACCTTCAGTGTTAACCAGTATTTCATCAATTGGGCTTTGAGCAGCCTTTTGAGCTTTTGGTCTATAAGTTTGGAAAATGCGGGGCTTCTTTAGGGGCCTTTTAGGTTTATTCACAGAACAGAAACAACATTTTGCATGCCTTCATTATTGTCAGCGTTGACATCACTCATCCCTACCAGCTTTTCTAACGTCCCATTTATCGAACAATGAGCCGGCTCCATAACCTACTCCAAAACGTTCTCTAATTTCCCAGAGATAACATTTTACAAATATTATATTGTTCTGGTTTCTTAATAAACATAATGCTATTAGTTTATTTTTTTTAAAAGCAAACTGACATACTTAAAAACTTACACCTTGTAGGATTTGAACCGTTCACATTCAACACATAAGGGAGACATAAACACCTTACAACTACACCATTTCCCTTGGCACTCGAGGGAGCTCTACTCTAACTCTAAAGGCTTTGCTAGATATGATAATACAATCAGATTTTATTATCCCATATATCATAGTGATATAACGTCTACTACAAGAACATTCGATCTACACATGCATGACTACCTTTTCCATAATATGTTCTTCAACAAGAACATGAGTCTGATGTTTCCATGGCATATCACATTGCACAAGCAGCCCAATTTGATGGAAATCGGTTTGAAGTTAACTCGGGCATATAGCGGACATTGATGTCTACGGGGAGCATACGATACTCAATATCAAGATCTTTGAAAATCTTGATCATCTCCTCCATTAGAAGAGCTCTCCTTTTCCATCTTTCACCCATGTCTTGGAAATTCATTCTATGCGAAAGCCACATTGACATTTTGAGTCTATTCAAGTCCTCAACATCCCTCACTACGATTACAGGCCGAGGTTGCCAATGATTGCTTTTCTTCTCGACATAGCTGCAACCATACCGGTCCAAAATCATAATAACATTCAATAACTAGATTCAAATTATTTTGATACTTGATAATATGATACTAAAAAAATTTGCTTACCTTGTCATCATTTCCTTCATTTTGGCAACCTTTTCAGCAGGAGTTGATACATGGATGCAAAAATCAATAGCCTCCCCCATGTCGGGACTACGGTTGTAATTAGCGATAGGCATAGTCGAAAGCACACTGTTTGGATATGATATCTTCTGATTATCGTACCTCAAGAAGATTGTCGTTAATATATTCATCTCTTCAACTATCATCTGCATTCAATATAACATTTGATGTTAGATGACCGAAAATAAAAATAAAAGAAACGTGTTTTTATATAAAATTATGGCATCTAACCTAAGGGTCATGTTCAAGTTGACATGTTAATTAAACAGGTTGTGTTCACGATGACAATGTCTATGTGCTACCATATCTATAATGTGTAATAAACGCGTCGTGATTAGGTTGACCAGCTTAATTAAACATGTGGATCCATCAACCTGTTTGAAATTATAATTAAAAAAAATTTGATATGGTCAAACTTGCAGTCGCCAACGTGTCTACGATCTGTTTAACCCATTTATTACTAACTGTTAACTTCTTTAACATGTTTACAACCAGTTTACAATGGTTTGATCACTCTTTAGATAAAGGGTTTTAAAGAGCCATGTTCAATTCCAACACTATGGTTGTCCTTGACAATGAAATATACAGGTCATATTTGGGTTCATTGTCACTCCTAATCTAACCTGGACGCCATCAATCTCGCAACGATCACCAACATCAAACGGATGCACTATGAACAAAAAGATGACGGCCTCGAACATTGTTTTGCACGTGTTTCCAAACACAAATGCTACCAAAACTAGTTGTGAGCTTAAAAATATGAAAAACTGGGTTGTCGCCACTTTAAGGATAAGAAGCGAAATCACAATTATTATGATTCCTACAACGACATTCAACATCTGATGGAGCTTGTCCACAGCTGTTTTTGTGTCTTTGAGTGATAGTGCAAGAGCTCTACGCTCTCTAAATACATTTACCTGCATTCATAAGTTAACACAAAAACAAACCGTCAATACCTTCATTTTACGTGTAACGGTTTACCCTAAACCCTAAACTCTAATCCTTAAATTGTTACGATCAAACCAAACGTACCACCCAATTTTTGAGAGCTTGTTTGCTAATTCCTTTCGTCTCACTTGCTTCATCAAAGAGTCTGATCGTCTTCGAAGCTTCATCTTCAGGCAAAAACCGCATCAAATCCTCAAGATAAATGTACCTATATATAAAAACATAAACAACCTTAAAAATAATCATCAAATGACATGAAACTGGCGTATCTCGTTATAACTGAATAGCTTACTTGGAGCCCGGTTCTACCACGTTGCAAAATATTTTCTTGGCTGCAACTTTAGCCTCGTTATCACTAGTTATATGCATAAAGGTCTCATCTTCATCGCTGGTTGCATCTTGAAATTGTTCATCAACTGTGGTTAACATACTCGTGTTTATAGCATTCATCATCCTGTTCATATTCCAAGCAGATATATTATTCTGATTCAGCCTATGCAACTGATCAATCCTAATCCCATTGTATTTGTCACTGTTCTTAGGAACGGTAACTTCTGTTTTACCAACCATTGCAATTCTAGATCTCGGTGTTCCAATATTCTCAAGCTTCTCTATATCTTCCATCCCCCAATCATCCTCTTCGTATTGTTTCTGAATCCCAATCACAACCGGGCCTGAGAGTGTTTCGATCACAAATTGGTTAAACAAAGAGTCTTGAATCCGATCAAAATACTTGCTCACATGGAAATTCAAAGCAAGAACTTCAATCAACAAAGTTTTTAGTAACCAAACAAGAGTCCCCACCAAAAGACATATCCAAATCGCGGTTACACGTGGCAAAACCTTCTTTCCATATGACATCCGCTTCACCTTTTTATCGAATATACATTGCCACGCGATCAAGACCAAAGTTAACCAAATACAGTTTTGGACTGCCTTTTTTAACCCATAAACAAAATAAAGAACTCGTTTTCGTAACAAGAACCTTCGTTCTAAGAAGAACACCAAGATCCTAATCACCCATCCAGAAACCAATCTCCCACATATCACAACTAGCAGCATAACCTCCCATTTCCACCAATCAAGATCATACAAATCTTTGTTTCTGAACCTTGGGATTGCTAGTGTGCAAGCTAAACAACCAACTATCAGTATCAAACTGATTAATTGAAGTAAAGTCCATTTGCTATACCTTAACTTCTTGTACTCATCTGGCAAATCATCATCTATCAACAAATCATCTTCATCGATATCAGCAACTCCTTTCCCTGATCGCGGCGTCCTCAGTTCAAAATCTGGCTGATCAGATAGCCTAGATTTTGTTTTCATCCTCAACAAATTCGAGGTTCTCTTAAATTCGGCATTCGCTGAACAAACCACCACTTCTTCTCCACCATGACCTGCGCCAGAGCTGCGCCTGCTAGCAGTAGACCTCTGTCGCATAGGTCGTGACTCGAAGTTAGGACTTTCCTGGATCGGAGATGACGTTGTGGAATCAACCTTGTACCCTTCATATATAGAAAACAAATAAAATTAGCGTTTGTATTGTGTAATGATTAGCGTTTGTACAAGAGTATTTATACTAAGAATTTGCATATACTACTCTAGACTATAATCATTTACATTGTGGACTAAATATAGTGTCTAATAAAATACCTTCATATGCATAATATTATTTATACTATCTAAGAATTTGCATATACTACTCTAGACTGTAATTATTTACATTATGGACTAAATATAGTGTCTAATAAAATACCTTCATATGCAAAATATTATATATACTATCTAAGAATTTTCATATACTACTCTAGACTATAATCATTTAAATTATGGAATAAACATAGTGTCTAAAAATTTACCTTCATATGCAAAATAATTCACGTTGTGTGCAGCTAGCTCTACATCTTCAACAGACGTGGCGTAATTAGCATTATTATTTGTTTCCTTCGCTATGGTATAGCGGCGATTAACATAGTCCGCCATGGTAGTGGTATCTGATGTAAAATGAATAGTGGTTTCGCCGGAGTTTGCTGGAACCTATGGCATGATCATGCAGGATTAATGTTCATTTAATTTATTTGAATTTCAGAGTAAGTGAATGGGATATTAGTTCAAGAAATAATAATTGTGTAAACGAAGGTATGGATGAAGGATCAGCTGAAAACTCTTCGGACATTTATTGAAAGATATAAAACACGATTGGTAGCAAAAGGGTACGCCCAAACATATGGGATTGACTACTCAGAGACTTTTTCCCCTGTAGCGAAGATTGACACTATTCATGTCCTTTTTTCCGTTGCTGCAGATGAAGGATGACCCCTTCACCAATTCGATGTTAAGAATGCCTTTCTACATGGAGAATTGAAAGAAGAATTATACATGGAAGCCTCTCTTGGATTCACAGGAAATTTTAAAACGAAGGAAGTATGTAGGTTGAAAAAGACTCTCTATGGGCTTAAGCAATCTCCTCGAGCTTGGTTTGTCGGATTTACATTAGCTATGAAAAGACTTGGTTTCCAACAAAGCAACTCAGATCATACGCTATTTCTTAAACAGAGAGGTAAACTTATAACATGTTTAATTATATATGTTGATGACATGATCATTTCAGGAAACGATGAGGAAGAAATGAGGAAGTTGAAGGAAAATCTGTTCGCGGAATTTCAAATGAAGGACTTAGGAAGACTTAAGTACTTTCTTGGAATCGAGGTTCTAAGATCCAAACAAGGGATCTTCATATGTCAGAAGAAATATGTCCTCGACCTCCTAGCTAAAACAGGAATGATTGATTGCAAGCAAGTCGATTCTCCAATAATTGCTAACCAAAAACTTTGCATGGAAGAAAAAGCAGAATTAGTAGACAAAGAAAGGTATCAACGGTTGGTGGGCAAACTTATATACCTCGCGCATACTCGCCCAGACATTGCATATGTGGTTAGGGTAGTTAGTCAATTTATGCACCAACCACAAACAACTCATATGGACGCGGTATGGAGGATTATAAGATATCTCAAAGGAACTGTGTGTCATGGGGTTCTCTTCCAACCCAACAAACACCTAAAAATCCAAGCTTATACTGACGCAGACTAGGCTAGAGATAAAGGAGATCGGAGATCAACATCGGGATATTTTACCTTAGTACGGGGAAATCTAGTTACATAGAGAAGCAATAAGCAAAAGGTCGTAGCCCTATCTAGCGCTGAAGCAGAATTTTGAGGGATTGCACGAGGCCTAGCAGAAGTTCAATGGATACGCAAACTCCTGAATGAAATTGGGTTTCCCCAGACTAAAGCCAGCATGATCAATGTGATAACAAAGTTGCTATACAAATCTCGGAAAACCCTGTTCAACACGATCGTACAAAGCATGTGGAAGTAGACATGCATTTCATTAAAGAAAAACTTGAAACTAGGGTGATAGAGCTTCCTTTCGTGCATTCAGAGGACCAATTAGCAGATATTTTAACGAAGGCCGTAAACGCGAAAAACTTCAATCATTGTCTGAGCAAGTTAAGAGTTGGGGATCCCACCACTCAACTTGAGAGGGGGGGGGGGGGTGTTAGAAAAATAATCAAGATTAACATCTTTTCACCTTTCCCTCCTAAAGATCTTGACATCTAGCATCTTCTCATTATGGACCGTTGGTCCTTAATCATAGTGATTTCCAATTATTTGGTTTCTATTATTAGCTCATATCCATCTCTTATTTATATGTCCTTTTCTTAACATATTTTCATCTTTCCCTCCTAAATTTGGTTTCTATTATTAGCTCATACTAGAAGGTATGGAGATGGTCATACCCATGGGGATGGGCCGCCACGTAGGACGCCACATCCCCATCCTTCATAGGATGACCCTCCAAGCAATAACAAGGGGTGGAGGATAAGGCTACCCCACACCAATTGTTTATAATTGTTTAACTTTTTTATTTGGTTAACTTTATAAAAACAATTCAAAAATTAAATAAAAATAGGACATAAAAAGGGGGACCGTCGTAGCATCATTTGTTGGATTGCTTGTAATTGCTGCATTTGTTGGACTTGAGACAATTGTTTGAACGTGTTGGGTGATTGTTGGAAACCCGAAAAGGTAAATTGAGGAGACGCCCATAAAGGATCGATAGTCGGAGTGTAACCGGGCGTCGAAAAAATGTTAGGGTGGTTCGGGTTCGGGTTGGGATTATTTAGGTTGAAGGGATTCATGATTTTTTTTTTTTTATAAAAGATAGAGTTTTTTAAAAAGTGGATGAGAGAAGTGGGTAGATTTTGGTTGAATGTGGGTATTATTTAAAAAAAGGAAGAGGAAGGTGAGTATTTAAAGTAAAAAAAAAAAAAAACTTTTTTTAATAATATAGCCGTTGTAAACGGCTAGATTTTAAAAAGGGGGACCGTCGAGAGCGGCAACGGGGAGACGACAAGGACGTCGACAGGCAGGGGGCGGTGTTCCGCCTCGGCGTCGGGCCCGAACGTGCCGTCCCCCATACCGTCTTTTCTCATATCCATCTTTTGTACTTTTCTTAACATCTTTCACACCTAAACGATCTTAACAGCTAGCTAGCAATCTAGCATCTTCCCATTATGTACCGTAGGTCCTTAGTCATAGTGATTTCCCATTATTTGGTTTCTATTATTAGCTCATATCTATTTATTATTTATGTCCTTTTCTTCCTCTTTGTATTTTATCAATGGGAAGAAATATACAAAAAGTACTCTCTGTATTACCTGTATTACCGTTAGAAAACACCATTCATATATAGATAACAAAAAAACATGAGCGTTTTTATTCATATATAGAAAACAAAAAAACATGAGTGTTTTCTTCCTCTTTGTATTTTATCAATGGGAAGTAATATACAAAAAGTGCTCTCTGTAATTTTTTTTAATGGCCAACAAATATTATTGATTAAAATAAAACCAGACAACAAAAACGTTATATCGGCCGGATACATAGACCACCAGAAATAAAAACATCAAACCCCCATAGTATGTAAATTAAAAGTACTCTCTTTAATGATTAGCGTTTGTACAAAAGTATTTATACTAAGAATTTTCATATACTACTTACTCTAGACTATAATCATTTACATTGTGGACCAATGTTTTAAAAATCGGTTTTTAAGTCATATCAGGTTGTGCTCTAAAATGGTTCAACCGGTTGAAACGGGTTGCATCAGGCGGTTGAACCGGGTTACTAACCCTATAAGTTACATAAAATACAAATTCATCTAAAAAACAATCCAATCTCAATTAGGATTTTTGTAACTGATCATAGTTTTATATAAAAACAACTATTTTTATTGTAAACTATTAAGCATTTTAAGAATATTTTTATTAGTTACAAACAATATTGCATTGTACGAGGTGAGTAACGATTTCAACAACGATGAAATATTGGAATAGAAGGCACTAGTTTAATTACCGGAAATATGAAAGATCAATATTACCTTAAAATTGTATTTTATTAAAATTAAGAAATCAAATCTTAAGATAATGCAAACCGGTTCAACGGTTTGAACCGGTAGAACCGGATTTACCGCCAGTACATAAGACATACCGTATTCGGGTTTTACCGGCCTTTATTGTACCGGACTCGTGTCCAATATCCGGTTTAACCGGTATAACCGACCAGTTCATACCGGTATTTAAAACATTGTTGTAGACTAAATATAGTGTCTAATAATGTACCTTCATATGAAAAATATTTATACTATTTAAGAATTTGCATATATACTACTCTAGACTATAATCATATACATTGCTGACTAAATATAGTGTCTAAAAATTTACCATCATATGCAAAACAATTCACGTTGTGTTCAGCTAGCTCTACATCTTCAACAGACATGGCGTAAATAGCATTATTATTTGTTTCCTTCGCTATGGTATCGCGGCGATTAGCGTAGTCTGCCGCCATGGTAGTGGTATCTGATGTAAAATGAATAGCGGTTTCGCCGGAGTTTGCTGGAACCTGTGGCATGATCATGCAGGATTGTTCATTTAATATATTTGAATTTGGGAGTAAATGAATGGGATATTAGTTCAAGAAATAATAATTGTGTAAACGAAGGTGGGGATGAAGGATCAGCTGAAAACTCTTGGGACATTTATGGTGTACATGAACACTAAGACACGTAGTGGAGAGAGCCAGCAGTGTTTGCATGCGTGTGAATTGATTGATATGGAATTATTTGAGAATGGCGGGTAACTAAAAGTCAAAAGGATAGTAGCTTTCAACACACGTCTGAAACTAATTAGCATAAGACGTATACAATATGGAAATATTCAAGTCTTAAATTATCGTATTTAATTTGTATGTTTAAAATGTTTTAACGTGTTTCGATTGAAATGTTTACCGGGGTATTTATAACGCTGGTTAAAGTTCAAAATTCAAACGCACCAAATCATTCCAAATCATATTTTTTCTTCCAAAATTAAATCATTCCAAACCTCTATATCAGACCTTGCTTTCACACTAAAAAAAGGGTTGTGTATGTGGTCCCCAGTTAACAAAGCAAACTCGTCCTAGTTGTAGCCATAATCTGTCTTAAGGGTTCATGTTGGATCTTAAGAAGTCATACTCGATTTTGATGAATTACATTTTGTTTATGTTGTTGTGTTACAATGGATCATAACATAACATGAACATGTCATAATCTGTTGTATGGGCAATAATGAATTATTACGGGTTATATAATAATTATTGCCCATACAACACATTATGACATGTTCGTGTTTTGATGTATTCTCAAATCAATCTTAAGATAGTACTGAATTTTAGCGAGTCATATTTGGTTATAAGTGGTTATTACGGATCATATAATAATTAATGTTAGAAATTGTAATAAAGCGACTAGGGTTTTATTTTTTAAATAATACACCGGTAGCCAATAGGTGTCCATTGGCAAAGGCAAAGACAAAGTTGTTAAACACCTGGATTTGGGAGGAAGAGGCATTGGTTTCAAGTCACACAAACAACTGAAATTTGCCATTAAAAAAATTGCAATTTTTTGCCTTCTAGCATATATTATAAAAAGTATTTAGCCTACCTAATTTCATGAATGTTTGTTTTTATTAGGGTTTTTTTAAAGTAAACTTCATTAGAAAAGCATGAAAACCCACGAAACGGGGCGGCCAATCAAGAACATCACATAATTACAAAGTTACACTAATCGGACCAAGATGTGACAACTGGCACCAAACCGGTAATTTCCGTACACGTTAATCATTATTTAAATGACTGCAATTATGTGCTTAATTATCAGCAATGTCTGAACACATGATTAAACAAGTGAATTCATGCACGTTGTATACTACAAAATATTGCTTTATGCATAAACGAGAGCGTTGCGTCAAAAATAATAGTAAACTCACCGGTAAGACACAATGTGTCAACAGAACTGCAGAAAGCAGTCAGACCATAAAATTGGAGCCTAGGTGTAGGTCCGACAACAAGAATGCATTAAAACCCAAGAATACATACAAGGGTTTAATATATATATACTCTCCGGAAGCAAAAATAAGCACTAAAAAGCACCCGAAACGCACTTTAAGTGCAGAATTTATATAAATCAGCAATAAATCAGCATTTAAACATATGAATATTATGCAGAAATGTCGTTATATCATCCAGAATATTTCCCTAAGTGTTGGGAATTGAAAGAGTACAAGAAAGGTACTTAAAAGACGCTAAAAAGTGTAATTTAGCGCTTTAACAAATCGGTATCTAACCGAACAACCGGATAATACCCGGAACACCAAAATAATGCTAGAAGCATTGTTTTTATTTTTCTAAGCTAGTTAGGGTCCCCGAATACCCTAACACCCTTTATATTACACTACACACTAATAACCTACATAAAGTCCTAACTAGACTTAACTAGAACATGTAACCACCAATTAAAATCGAACTAGCACCCCCCCCCCCTTTGTTGGACGGTTGGGAAACAAGGATCCCACATGGGATTTTGATCTCATATTTTATTAGATCATGTTTGTACTATCTAAGGCATATTATACAAGAGTTAAACCCAACATTTGGATATAAGTTAACACCAAGGGTCCTAACTTCTCATTCTTTCACACACCAACACACACACACTTCCTCCCTTCCTCTCTTGCTTGGTCACGGCCAAGATTACCCACCACACCACCATCATTTTCAAGCTTCCATCTTCTATTCTAAGGTGCTATTAAGGTGTAAGAAGGTCACTAACGAAGCTCGGTGCAAGCGGATCTTGAAGGACCCTCACCATTTGCTTTTATCCACCTCATTTGCACTCTTGAACTTCCCTAGCCTTGTGCTAGTAGTAAGTGCTCTAAACCACCCTCTTGTTCTTATTTTTGGTGGTTAATAGGTGAAAGAATGATTAATTGATGAAAACTCTAAAGAACATAACCTAAAGTCTTGGACATAAGTGGTTAATGTTGGATAAAAAGAAACTATGTGTGTAAATCTTGTGAAAATTGTCTAGTTATGATTATTTGATGTTGTTGTTAGTAAAAGCAAGATGGATCATCATCTAGACATACTAGTCCATGTTAGAAAGCATGAACTAGTAGGATGTAAAAGTTAGAAAGTTAAAAGATGATGGATCCATCCATTCATAAGGCATGAACTTGAGTAAAAGTAATTTTCTTGTAAAATAAGACTCTAAACATGTAGATCTAAAGATCTACAAGTGGTTTTTCGGAAGAACCAAGCAAAAATATTAGTCTTGTTTAAAACCCGGATTTTACATGAACTAAACATATTTTTAGTAAATAAAGAAGTGTGTAAACATTTGTGTAACAAGGAAGTTCAACAAAGAAATATTTTTGTGAATCTTGACTAGAAGTTGTGAAACTTCATATTCTTTAAAAATAAAGTTTTTAAGAAATTAAACTTATTTTTAAAGATAACAAGACTTATAAATGTGCTAGTAAGTTACTACACATTTTTGTAAATATTCAAGTTCATGAAATGGAGAAATTAGTGATTATTGTTGATGATTATTGTTGATAATTGTTGTTGATGATTGTTGACAATTTAAAAGAAAATAAACACATGTTTTGAAAACATGGGAAACGTCCATTTTTAGGGGAAACTCTGTCAAATTTTTTATAAATTTTGACACTTAGAAAAATATAAGTTTTTGAGAAACTTATTCCCTAAAAATGTATTTAAAAGTATTACCAAGGTTTCCCTAATTTTTGGTGATTAGAAATAAGGATTTCTTCAAGAATAAAAACGGATATAAGTATGTATATTTTTGAGAGAAAAATATATATTATTTTATCACCAACTTTTGTGCTAAGTGTATATAGTATGTGTTATACGTGCTAGTGTATTAAGACTTAAAAATACACTAAATATTCATGAGGAGTATAAACATAAAAATACACATACAAGATACATAATTCGGGTGCAAAGTGCAAAACATGAGATACTTATATTAATTTTTGAGAAAATAATATAAGTAAGATACTTAGTTAAAAATATAGAATATTTTTAACACAAGAGTTTATACACAAAAGAGAGTGACTGTACTTGTGCGACGCAAGTCTAGTGACTAACGTTAAGAAAACGCGTATAGGTTACGACGTTAATTAAGCAAATCCGGTGAAGTTTACGACGCAAGGAACGCAAAGTTGTGAGTTCATGCTCCCCCTTTTCTCTTTAACTGTTTTCAGTTTTTATAACTTCGAGGGTGAAATACATGTACAAAAGTACAATATTTATAATTGGTATGATATAAATACAAGAAGTACACTTGGTGAGAACGAGAACCAAGTGTGACAAAATATAAGATAATAAGAAACGCACTTGGTGAGGACAAGAACCAAGTTGGATGCGTTATGAGAAATGATAAAAAGAAACGCGCTTGGTGAGGACGAGAACCAAGTTGGATGCGTTATGAGAAATGATAAAAAGAAACGCGCTTGGTGAGGACGAGAACCAAGTAGGATGCGTTATGAGAAATAGTGTCACGAATAGGGTATAGAAGCACCATTAATCGTGTACATACTTAGACCGCAGAACAAAATGTTAGATCTAACGGGTGCCTGGCAGCCACACTCTCGGTGAGGGCGAGAATCGAGTAGTGCTTTTGTGTCTCAGAATATACCAATTAAATGCCTTAGGTTTGGTGACTTCCTATGTCGTGTCACATGTTAATGGCTTTGCAACCCATTAACAATCCTGATATTTACAGAAATACTGTATTTATATAAAATTCATACCATACTGAAAATTGATATATAACTTGAAGTACGTGGGGTACTCAAGAAAATTGATATATAACTTGAAGTACGTGGGGTACTCAAGAAAATTGATATATAACTTGAAGTACGTGGGGTACTCAAGAAGATTGATATATAACTTGAAGTACGTGGGGTACTCAAGAAGATTGATATATAACTTAAAGTACGTGGAGTACTCAAGAAAAACTTGATTTATTCACAACTATGTTTTTATACAAAGTATACAAACGTGAAACACAAAACTGCATGAATTCACACCAACATTATGTTGACGTTTTTCCAAAAACTCACATGTATTTCAGGTAACTAGGATGGATGTGCGCGCGGTCTTGCTTATGCTCGTGGATGTCGCTTGTGTTTAACTTTAAATAAAGTTGTAAACTTTTAAGACAATGTTTTAAGCTGTCTAGCGATGTAAACGCTAAACTTATGTTTTCAAATCATGGTATTTGATGTTATTTTACGAGCATGTAGCATGTTTACTCTTCGTATGCAATGAGAACCTTTCATGATCACACCTCGTGCTTCCGCCGCAGAAAGGGGTGTGACAGATTGGTATCAGAGCTGCGATTGTAGTGAACCAGGATTCCTTCTCGAGTCTAGTCTACAATCTCTAGGATCCATTCACGAAAACAATTTTCAAAGAGTTTTCATTGCATAAAACGTCCCGCGACATCCACTAACTGAAACTGTCTACATGAGTCTAGAAAAGACACTACGAGACTTAGAGTGCACTTGAGTAGCACTTGTCGTTGACTAGAAATTACTTGCAATTATTCGTGATAATTAGCATATACTAGAAGTAGAATGTCACAAGTATACGTGACTTTACCTAAAAGCGATGGCCCATCTGAAGGAAGAGATACGAGGATGAAACGAACTGTGCGGACTGTGCAAGGAGTTACGTAATTATGGATGCATACATAATTATGGAATTCAGTGCACAAAAATCACAGCAAGTCTTGTCACGTATAGATTCCCTCAGTGCAAGCCTACTAAGTACTCTGCTAGAGTAATAATTGTTTGATGTCACTTATGTGGTATATATACCTGTGAATATATATGATACTACTGGCTAGTGTGACGATATCAAACAAATGATTAACCCTGTTGGGTTATGTTCTGTCAGAACATGGCACCCAGGAAAGCTGTGAATGCTCGCAATGACGATCAACCTCCTCCTCCCCCACTGCCAAGAACTGCTGAAGAGCTGAACGCTCTACTGGAGGAAAGGATCTCCGCTGCTATCGCCCAGTTCGAGGCGAACCGAACTCAAGACAGTGGAGGACCAAGCAACGCTAGGCGTAATGGGAACGGAGATTCATCTGGAGGCAATGCAGCTCAAGGTGACCTTAAGACACTGTGCTAAGCATGAGGAAATTTATGAACGGTCTTTGTTTCATTATTTCTTCGATTGCTCACATGTGAATTGG
This sequence comes from Helianthus tuberosus, assembly GCA_030545235.1. Classification (NCBI taxonomy): domain Eukaryota; kingdom Viridiplantae; phylum Streptophyta; class Magnoliopsida; order Asterales; family Asteraceae; genus Helianthus; species Helianthus tuberosus. The sequence continues at coordinate 34,492,420 of CM060393.1, forward strand.
TTGAATCAATTCCAGGCTGCACTTTCAAGCAGTTCCTCGACTGCAAGCCGATGAACTATGATGGCACAGGAGGTGCAGTAGCATTTGTGCGCTGGACGGAGAAGACTGAAGCTACTATCCGCATGAGCAAGTGTACCGCGGATCAGCAAGTCACTTTTGCTACCGGATTGTTTGTCGATGAAGCTCTGACTTGGTGGAACCTGCAAGCCCAAACTTTGGGTGATGATGCTGCTTATGGCTTAACCTGGGAGGAATTGAAGGAAAGAATGAGAGAGAAGTACTGCTCTCGTGCGGAACTCCAAAGGCTGGAAACAGAGTTCTGGCACTTGACTATGGAAGGTGCTGACATCAATGGTTACACTCGAAGGTTCCACGATCTGTCAAGAGTGCTTCCCTACATGGTGACTCCTGAATTTAAGCGTGTGGAACGCTACATTTGGGGACTGGCCTCAGAGTTTCGTGGCATGGTGACGTCGGCCAAACCACAAACAATCACCGAGGCTGTAACTCTGGTTGTCAGCCTTACTGAAGATTGTGTTCGTATGAAGAAGCTATCACTGAACCCAACAGAGAAGACCGAGTCACATGCTGAGTCGTCCGGTGACAAAAAGAGAAAACATGCAAACCTGAACCAAGCAACTCGTAACAATAAGGGTTTCAACAACAAGAAGCGTGACGCTAACCCGCCCCAGGAGGCGAAAACCCATGCAACCAAAGCATACCAAGGCTCCATACCTAGATGCCAAAAATGTAAGTATCATCATGAAGGAGCTTGTCGCATTCCAAGGTGCGAAAAATGTGGTAAATTGGGTCATCAAACAGAAGACTGTTGGGGAAAAGGAAAGAGCCGAAATGGAAACGGTGCTGGTAACAAGAATGGTAACGGGAAAGGGCAGAGCCAAGGATGCTTCAAGTGTGGAAGCAATGATCATCTCATGAAGAACTGCCCAGAGAGAAACAATGCTCAGGCTAGAGCATTTGTGATTGGAGCAAAGAGCGCACGCGAGGACCCTAACGTGGTCACCGGTACATTCCTCATTAACAATCACTTTGCATCCATATTATTTGACACTGGCGCCGATTATAGCTTCATGTCTGTGGAGTTTAAACGCATGCTTGGAATAGAATCTAGTAGATTAGAAATTCCATATTCTATAGAACTAGCCAATGGTAAACTTGTTGAATCGGGCGAAGTTGTTAGAGGCTGCACACTAGAACTTGGTGAACGAAGATTTAGCATCGACCTCCTACCTATTCAATTGGGTAGCTTCGATGTAGTAGTCGGGATGGACTGGTTGTCCAAGAACAAAGCTGAAGTTATTTGTTATGAGAAAATCGTTCGCATCCCTTTAGCGAATGGTGAAACTCTCATCGTGCATGGAGAAAGACGAAATGCGCCTCTTCGAATCATCAGTTGTATGAAGGCACAGAAGTGCTTGAGGAAAGGATGTGTTGCTTTCCTAGCACACGTTGTAGATAAGAAGGCTGTGGAGCCAAAACTCGAAGACATTCCTGTGGTGAAGGAATTTCCTGATGTATTCCCTGAAGATCTGCCAGGACTACCTCTGCAACGACAAGTCGAATTCCACATAGACTTGGTTCCAGGAGCCGCTCCTGTAGCCAAGGCTCCATATCGACTTGCGCCATCCGAAATGCAGGAATTATCTACACAACTCCAGGAGTTGTTGGATAAAGGATTCATAAGGCCAATCTTCTCGCCCTGGGGAGCTCCAGTATTATTCGTGAAGAAGAAGGATGGATCACTGCGGATGTGTATCGATTACAGGGAACTGAACAAGCTCACGATCAAGAATCGGTATCCGCTACCGAGGATTGATGACTTGTTTGATCAACTGCAAGGATCAAGCTACTATTCCAAGATCGACCTTCGATCTGGATACCATCAGCTAAGAATCCAAGATGAAAGCGTACCAAAGACTGCATTCAGAACGCGATATGGGCACTACGAATTTCTTGTGATGCCGTTTGGGCTGACGAATGCACCAGCGGTCTTTATGGATCTGATGAACCGCGTATGCAAACCATATCTCGATAAATTCGTGATTGTATTTATCGATGATATCCTGATTTACTCGCGAACGAAAGAAGAGCACGAGCAACATCTTAGAACCATCTTGGAACTACTGAAGAAAGAGAAGCTTTATGCAAAATTCTCGAAGTGCGAATTCTGGATTCGCGAAGTACAATTTCTTGGTCACGTGGTGAATGAGAAGGGCATTCATGTAGACCCGTCCAAGATTGAAGCAATAAAGAATTGGGAAGCTCCCAAGACCCCAACTGAAGTTCGACAATTTTTGGGCTTAGCGGGCTATTACCGACGATTCATCGAGAATTTCTCAAAGATAGCTCAACCGCTAACGACCCTTACACAGAAGGACAGGGAATACGACTGGGGTCACAAACAAGAAGAAGCCTTTCAGCTACTTAAGAACAAGCTCTGCGATGCACCAATACTATCATTACCCGAAGGCACTGAAGACTTCGTGGTATACTGTGACACTTCACGACAAGGTTTGGGTTGCGTGCTCATGCAACGCCAAAAAGTCATCGCTTATGCTTCAAGACAACTGAAGGTTCACGAGAGAAATTATACCACTTACGACCTGGAACTGGGTGCAGTGGTATTCGCCTTGAAGATTTGGCGACATTATTTATATGGTACTCGATGTACAATCTTCACAGATCACAAAAGCTTACAACACATATTTGATCAGAAGGAATTGAATATGCGCCAGCGACGTTGGGTCGAGCTGCTGAATGATTATGACTGTGAGATTAAGTACCATCCTGGAAAGGCAAACGTTGTAGCGGACGCGTTGAGCCGAAAAGAAAGGGTTAAGACCCTAAGGGTTCGAGCATTGGAAATGACGATTCGAACGAACCTCACTGCACGCATTCGCGATGCACAACAAGAAGCTCTTAAAGAAGAGAACCGTAAAGCTGAATACCTACAGGGTATGCTGAAATACATGGTGCCAAACGAAGAGGGAGCCTTATACTTCAAGAAGCGTATTTGGGTTCCACTCTATGGTGGCATACGAGAAGTCATCCTTAATGAAGCCCACAAATCGAGATATTCGATCCATCCAGGGTCGGACAAAATGTATCAAGACTTGAAAGAATATTATTGGTGGCCGAGACTCAAGAGCGACGTTGCTGTTTATGTTGGAAAATGCCTAACATGTGCCAAGGTTAAGGCAGAATATCAGAAACCGTCCGGCCTACTACAACAACCAGAGATTCCCGTGTGGAAGTGGGAACAAATCTCGATGGACTTCATAACGAAATTACCCAGGACCCCGAGAGGGCACGATATGATATGGGTAATAGTTGATCGATTAACGAAGTCTGCGCACTTCCTACCGATCCGAGAAAAAGACAGCACTGGAAAGCTTGCTGAAATATATTTAAGAGAAATTGTGGCACGTCATGGAGTGCCAATCTCAATCATTTCAGACAGAGATGGACGCTTTGTCTCAAGAATCTGGCAATCATTTCAGGAAGCCTTTGGATCTCAACTAGATCTGAGCACGGCATTCCATCCGCAAACAGACGGCCAGAGCGAACGGACTATACAAACGTTAGAAGATATGCTTCGCGCATGTGTCATGGATCTAGGCGGCAGCTGGGATACTCATCTACCGTTAGTTGAGTTTTCCTACAATAACAGCTATCATACGAGCATAAAAGCCGCGCCGTTCGAAGCTCTGTATGGCCGCAAATGCCGATCGCCCTTATGTTGGGCAGATGCCGGAGATAAACGTATGGTTGGTCCTGAACTGGTACAAGAGACAACCGACAAGATTGCGCAGATCCGAGAGCGCATTAAGGCGGCTCGAGATCGACAAAAGAGCTACGCCGATCCGAAAAGGAAATCAGTAGAATTCAAGGTGGGAGACAAAGTGTTGTTAAAAGTCTCACCTTGGAAGGGCGTAGTCAGATTTGGAAAGCGTGGAAAGCTGAATCCACGATATATTGGACCATTCAGAATATTGAAGAGAATTGGTACCGTGGCATACAAGTTGGAGTTACCGGAAGAACTTAATGGAGTACATGATACGTTTCATGTATCTCGATGGATGAAGTGCATATTGATGAAGCCCTCCGATTTACAGAACAACCCGTTGAGGTTACCGACTGGAAAGTCAACAAGACCAGGAGGAGCAGCGTAAAACTTGTCAAAGTACGTTGGAGCTCTAAGCACGGACCCGAGTACACATGGGAACGTGAAGACCAGTTCAAAGAAAAGTATCCCCACCTATTCAAGAAGACTCCTGCGAGAGTTAGTTCAACCTGAATTTCGGGACGAAATTCTTTTAACGGGGGGAGACTGTGACAACTGGCACCAAACCGGTAATTTCCGTACACGTTAATCATTATTTAAATGACTGCAATTATGTGCTTACTTGTCAGCAATGTCTGAACACATGATTAAACAAGTGAATTCATGCACGTTGTATACTACAAAATATTGCTTTATGCATAAACGAGAGCGTTGCGTCAAAAATAATAGTAAACTCACCGGTAAGACACAATGTGTCAACAGAACTGCAGAAAGCAGTCAGACCATAAAATTGGAGCCTAGGTGTAGGTCCGACAACAAGAATGCATTAAAACCCAAGAATACATACAAGGGTTTAATATATATATACTGTCCGGAAGCAAAAATAAGCACTAAAAAGCACCCGAAACGCACTTTAAGTGCAGAATTTATATAAATCAGCAATAAATCAGCATTTAAACATATGAATATTATGCAGAAATGTCGTTATATCATCCAGAATATTTCCCTAAGTGTTGGGAATTGAAAGAGTACAAGAAAGGTACTTAAAAGACGCTAAAAAGTGTAATTTAGCGCTTTAACAAATCGGTATCTAACCGAACAACCGGATAATACCCGGAACACCAAAATAATGCTAGAAGCATTGTTTTTATTTTTCTAAGCTAGTTAGGGTCCCCGAATACCCTAACACCCTTTATATTACACTACACACTAATAACCTACATAAAGTCCTAACTAGACTTAACTAGAACATGTAACCACCAATTAAAATCGAACTAGCACCCCCCCCCCCCTTTGTTGGACGGTTGGGAAACAAGGATCCCACATGGGATTTTGATCTCATATTTTATTAGATCATGTTTGTACTATCTAAGGCATATTATACAAGAGTTAAACCCAACATTTGGATATAAGTTAACACCAAGGGTCCTAACTTCTCATTCTTTCACACACCAACACACACACACTTCCTCCCTTCCTCTCTTGCTTGGTCACGGCCAAGATTACCCACCACACCACCATCATTTTCAAGCTTCCATCTTCTATTCTAAGGTGCTATTAAGGTGTAAGAAGGTCACTAACGAAGCTCGGTGCAAGCGGATCTTGAAGGACCCTCACCATTTGCTTTTATCCACCTCATTTGCACTCTTGAACTTCCCTAGCCTTGTGCTAGTAGTAAGTGCTCTAAACCACCCTCTTGTTCTTATTTTTGGTGGTTAATAGGTGAAAGAATGATTAATTGATGAAAACTCTAAAGAACATAACCTAAAGTCTTGGACATAAGTGGTTAATGTTGGATAAAAAGAAACTATGTGTGTAAATCTTGTGAAAATTGTCTAGTTATGATTATTTGATGTTGTTGTTAGTAAAAGCAAGATGGATCATCATCTAGACATACTAGTCCATGTTAGAAAGCATGAACTAGTAGGATGTAAAAGTTAGAAAGTTAAAAGATGATGGATCCATCCATTCATAAGGCATGAACTTGAGTAAAAGTAATTTTCTTGTAAAATAAGACTCTAAACATGTAGATCTAAAGATCTACAAGTGGTTTTTCGGAAGAACCAAGCAAAAATATTAGTCTTGTTTAAAACCCGGATCTTACATGAACTAAACATATTTTTAGTAAATAAAGAAGTGTGTAAACATTTGTGTAACAAGGAAGTTCAACAAAGAAATATTTTTGTGAATCTTGACTAGAAGTTGTGAAACTTCATATTCTTTAAAAATAAAGTTTTTAAGAAATTAAACTTATTTTTAAAGATAACAAGACTTACTAAATGTGCTAGTAAGTTACTACACATTTTTGTAAATATTCAAGTTCATGAAATGGAGAAATTAGTGATTATTTTTGATGATTGTTGTTGATGATTGTTGACAATTTAAAAGAAAATAAACACATGTTTTGAAAACATGGGAAACGTCCATTTTTAGGGGAAACTCTGTCAAAATTTTTATAAATTTTGACACTTAAAAAAATATAAGTTTTTGAGAAACTTATTCCCTAAAAATGTATTTAAAAGTATTACCAAGGTTTCCCTAATTTTTGGTGATTAGAAATAAGGATTTCTTCAAGAATAAAAACGGATATAAGTATGTATATTTTTTAGAGAAAAATATATATTATTTTATCACCAACTTTTGTGCTAAGTGTATATAGTATGTGTTATACGTGCTAGTGTATTAAGACTTAAAAATACACTAAATACTCATGAGGAGTATAAACATAAAAATACACATACAAGATACATAATTCGGGTGCAAAGTGCAAAACATGAGATACTTATATTAATTTTTGAGAAAATAATATAAGTAAGATACTTAGTTAAAAATATAGAATATTTTTAACACAAGAGTATATACACAAAAGAGAGTGACTGTACTTGTGCGACGCAAGTCTAGTGACTAACGTTAAGAAAACGCGTATAGGTTACGACGTTAATTAAGCAAATCCGGTGAAGTTTACGACGCAAGGAACGCAAAGTTGTGAGTTCATGCTCCCCCTTTTCTCTTTAACTGTTTTCAGTTTTTATAACTTCGGGGGTGAAATACATGTACAAAAGTACAATATTTATAATTGGTATGATATAAATACAAGAAGTACACTTGGTGAGAACGAGAACCAAGTGTGACAAAATATAAGATAATAAGAAACGCACTTGGTGAGGACGAGAACCAAGTTGGATGCGTTATGAGAAATGATAAAAAGAAACGCGCTTGGTGAGGACGAGAACCAAGTTGGATACGTTATGAGAAATGATAAAAAGAAACGCGCTTGGTGAGGACGAGAACCAAGTAGGATGCGTTATGAGAAATAGTGTCACGAATAGGGTATAGAAGCACCATTAATCGTGTACATACTTAGACCGCAGAACAAAAGGTTAGATCTAACGGGTGCCTGGCAGCCACACTCTCGGTGAGGGCGAGAATCGAGTAGTGCTTTTGTGTCTCAGAATATACCAATTAAATGCCTTAGGTTTGGTGACTTCCTATGTCGTGTCACATGTTAATGGCTTTGCAACCCATTAACAATCCTGATATTTACAGAAATACTGTATTTATATAAAATTCATACCATACTGAAAATTGATATATAACTTGAAGTACGTGGGGTACTCAAGAAAATTGATATATAACTTGAAGTACGTGGGGTACTCAAGAAAATTGATATATAACTTGAAGTACGTGGGGTACTCAAGAAGATTGATATATAACTTGAAGTACGTGGGGTACTCAAGAAGATTGATATATAACTTGAAGTATGTGGAGTACTCAAGAAAAACTTGATTTATTCACAACTATGTTTTTATACAAAGTATACAAACGTGAAACACAAAACTGCATGAATTCACACCAACATTATGTTGACGTTTTTCCAAAAACTCACATGTATTTCAGGTAACTAGGATGGATGTGCGCGCGGTCTTGCTTATGCTCGTGGATGTCGCTTGTGTTTAACTTTAAATAAAGTTGTAAACTTTTAAGACAATGTTTTAAGCTGTCTAGCGATGTAAACGCTAAACTTATGTTTTCAAATCATGGTATTTGATGTTATTTTACGAGCATGTAGCATGTTTACTCTTCGTGTGCAATGAGAACCTTTCATGATCACACCTCGTGCTTCCGCCGCAGAAAGGGGTGTGACACAAGAAATGGACCTAACTTTCAATCTACTACTAAACCACAAAAACGCCACCGATTTGATTTCACTAATGATATCTTCCGCTCGAACCTGACAATTAGAGAATTTAACACCGTTTCTGGCCCTCCATATGCTCCAACAATTAATCATAACAATCTCGTGAAAAATCTCTTTCAACAACTCTCGCAACCCGACATGATCATGAAGGTCTAGAAGCTCCCTGACCGAATGGACTATAAACGGAGCGACTTTACACCATCTCGAGATATGATGTCAGACTCTGCTTGCCATCATACATGTAGCAAAAAGGTGGTTGCTCGTTTCGTCTTCAGATCCGCATAGAGGGCATCAAATATCTTCAATCTCGATACTCTTGTTTCTTAGCGCCATTCCAGTGGGGATTTTATTCATTTCCGCTCTCCAAGTGTGAATGTTACACTTCGAGGGGATCCATTTACACCATTTCAGTACATAATTACTGTTGTGGTCTGTTCCTCTTTTAAGAGTTCTTCTAACTATCCCAGCTGAATATTCTTCCGTCACAATCCACGACCACTTGTCATTCCGATCTTCAAGTTTAACCGAGTCCAGGTCCCTAGTGATCCAATTCAATTCCGAAATCTCCAAAAAAGATTCGGGACTGTTTCTCTAGTTCCAGTTCATCCTCTGTGTATCATTTTCGTTCCTCCGAATCCTACTATCAACACTACATTTTTTGTGAGCTTCAAAACTTAAAATATTAGGATAAATATCTTTTAAAGGTTCATTAAAAAGTCAGGAGTCCAACCAAAATGAATATCATGGCCATTACCAACTATACTTTTATAAAAATTACGTAAAGGAATATCGTCCACCATAGTCCGAGCTACCGTTTTGGTTATATTCTTCCACACTCCTTTCATGCTTCTTTTTATCGGAAGAAAGTCCCAATTACTTCTGCTTTTGTGAATCGCATCCACCACCTTCCTCCATTGCTCATTTTTTTTTCTATCTTAAATCGCCATCCCCATTTGGATAGAAGAGCGATATTAATATTCTTCAACTTACTCAACCCGAGGCCCCCTTCATCTTTGTCTATAGTCACACGATCCCAAGCAACTCAATGCTGTTGGACTCTATATGCCCAAGACACATATTAAATTGATGTGGCTAGTACGTTATGATCCAAGACGAGTCATACCCAATAACAAGCTAGACAAACACTTATATTATTTATTTGTGATATGATAAAACAAATAAATATTAACACTTACAATATTTAGAAATTGGTGTTCTAAATAATTACACTTGAGAAACTAATAAATTATATGGATAATTTATTTTGAGAAAATATTTTATTTTGTTATTTAATGGGTTAAATAACATTTTAAAAGGTTGTATAAAGTCTTGCATTTATGTAGTGTTATATTTATAAAAGTTATAAATATATAAACCAAGACTTGAATTTTATAAAAGAAATATTTTTTTTTATAAATAAGTGCCCCCCCCCCCCCATTTTGTCTTACCAAGATGAGATCTTGATCCAATCACAATTCATGCTTTTGCATGTGTTAGAGAGGATGTGATTGGGTGGTCTAACCAAGACTTTTGGCCCAATGGGGTTTCATGCACTTGCATGAGTAAGTTGGCACATGATTGGTCATAGTGGGTGGCAATTCTCTCTCATGGCTCTATAAATACTTGTATGACAAAAATCCAAGAGAAAAACTTGCAAGAACTAGAGAAATAGCTCTCTAAATTTCGGTCATCATAAGTATCATTCAAGTGTTCGGTTTTGAATTTTAGTGTTGAAATCCTAGCTACAATCGTAGTGTTTGTTGGAGGCTTGGGGTATACAAGCTTGAGGTCTTCTACTCTTGAGGACAACCATTTCAAGAAGCATCATCCGTTTCATATCCTCTACTCCTTGGAAGGTAGTATTCTAAACACTCTATGGTTGTGTTTTATTTTGATAGCATGCATGTTCATATATGGATCCGGGGATTGGGTTTTACATATAAAATGGGTTTTATATCTTGTAAATAACATGTTTTAAATATTATTTCCGCTGCGTTTTTATTTCATATGGATGAAATTGCTTTGATAAACATGTTAAAATCCCAACAGTGGTATCAGAGCCGCTTATATGAATGCATGCTTCATAGGATATGAAATTTTCGGGTTTCGGGTTTGGTTAAAACCCTATGGCCAAAATTTTATATATGGTTATCCTTTTGTTTTTCAAGATTATTTTAATACATGCATAAAAGTATCTTGAAAAATTATGTCATTTGGATGATTTGTTTGTTTGGACAAAAACCCACTTTTTCGGTTTTTTCATTCTTGACCGAAAAGTAGGTTGTAAAAAGGAAACCATTTTTGCTTCTGGAATTTTATATATATGGATATATATTTTTTGGTGTTCATAACCTAGCCATGACCTTGTGTGAATATGTTGAATATTTGTGTTTGTGATTTATATTTGATTATTTCAATGGGTTGTAATAATTAATTATCTTTGTTCTTCCATTTGTGAAATATGTAATTTATTTATTTTCATTTGGTATGTAAGTAAATAGATTAGGTGCATTTTATTTTTACTAGAAAAATGTATTAGGATATTTTTTGTAAAAGAAGATGCACACAAAATGCGATTTTGGTTTTGACTAATTTCGGGCCAAAAGGACTTCATAGTTCTTAACGGGATTTTAGCCCGATAACCAAAACACATTTTTGAAGTCCAAAGGAGTTTGGACCTGAATATAAAAGACATTTGGAAGCCCAAAGAATGTGAAGAAATCACAACACAAGATGGAGACTTGAAGCATTCGGATGCGGGATCAAGTGGGAGTTCAACGACACATTATTTGTGTCAATATTCACCCTTTAGGAAGGACCTTTTGGCACACTTGTTTCAGCTAACAAGTGTTGTCAACAAGTGTTGTCAAAATAGTTGGCTATGGTTATGCACCTATTGATATGTGTGTTGTGCTTGTGTGGTTGTTTATTTATGTTGTTTGGATGATATGTTGATATGCATGCTTAACAAACTAATAATCAACAACAATCTTAAAATTGGTTCTTTAAAAGATAATTAAAATTGGTTAATAAAAGGTTATTAAAAATTAATGATTTTATAATAAAATGGGTTTTATTAAAAAGAACCTTAAAAATTTGTTTTCACAAAAGTACCAAGGATTTGAATGCATGCAAATGTATGGTACATAAAGTTTTCTAAACTAGAATTTTGATAACTCAAAATCCCTTTTATAAAACAAGTCAAACACCATCCTTTTATACAACACTCGAATCACTTGGGAACTCTTATTGTGGGATAAAGGTCACCTAACCACATTTGAGGGAACTTGTATGTTCGAGGTGGGTTTACCATTTTTGTGGGATAAAGGTCACCTAACCACTTATGTGAATAAACTCACACGTGTGTGTAAGTTGGACGACTTGATTTGGAAACCATGAACTTAGGGTCACCGAAGCATGGGGAACAAAGGTGTTGATGGGATTAAACATGCCAACTAAACATAAAGATGTTTAACCGATCCCATATGGCTAGAAGCTGCAAAGAGTTGCAATTGTCAAACGTTGACTACCTTGTTAATTTAAATAGAGGGATAAAGGTCACCTAACCAATATTTAAATGTAACGTTGGATTCTAGATTTTAATTATTAATTGACTATGAGACACAAAAGGGTATTAATGATTAAAATATAATAATATCGAAAATACTAAAATTGAACCTTGTTAAATTTTGTAGACGGCCGCTAACAATATTACCCAAACCGTCCGTAACCTATCACTAAAAACAATCCCTAAAAAGGATCGTTTCAATCAAAACACTTTATGGATTAATATCGAAACTTAAGAATCGTTCTCAAGTAAGAAAAGATATCCTATGTGTTGAACGATCCTAATCCCGATGAACATCTTATGGAAGATAAGGATGCCTATAACGATTGGATTAAGTATATCGAGGATACTACGCAAGCCTCTTGCCTCATGTAAGGAATTATGATTCCCGAGATTCAAAAGGTTTTGAACATCATGGGCATACGACATGATTACCCAATTGAAGGAAATGTTCCTATAATATGCAAGGGTAGAACGCTTTGGGCGTTTCATGCATGTCGAATGGAGGAAAACCAATTAGTCTCATCTTATGTCTTTAAGATGAAAAGCCACATTGATCACCTAGAAAGGCTCAATATGGATAAAAGGGTTTTATCCATTCTAACGATCAATGAGGGTGGCAACTAGAAAGGGCATCACCCCGACCCCAAAGCAAATGTTGAAAAATGGAAACGGGTAATTCAAAGGGAAAAGATTAGAAAGACTAAAGCGAAACCACCGAAACCAAAAGAGAAGAAGGCAAAGGTTGCCATGGACGATCCATGCTTTGAGTATATGAGATAGGGCATTTAATTAGGAATTGTCCAACCTATCTCAAAGAGTTGAAAAACAAGAGGGATGCTAGGCAAACCTCAGGTACAATCTTAATGATACATATTGACCTTAATGTTATTTCTTCTAACACATGGGTATTAGATACCAGATGTGGAACTCATATTTGCAATCCGTTACAAGAGTTCAAAAGAAATAAGCATTACAAGAAAGGAGACTATGTTTTGAAACTTCCAAATGGTTTGGAAATTGTTTTAAAATATATATATATATATATATATATATATATATATATATATATATATATATATATATATTGTGTGCTCCTAGTTTGACGAGGAATATTATTCAAGTTTCCCTTATAAGACAATATGGTTTTTGACTTAAAGTTTGCAAACATTGACATTTATATCGATGAATGACATGTTTTACTTTAAACCTATGCCTTCAAATGGTATTTATGAATTGGTTCTTAATAATACATCATTTGATAGCACAATGTACCAAGCAATCACCAAGAAACTCAATATGGATTTGAGTAAGACCTATCCTTGGCATTATCGCCTTGGTCATATAAACAGATGTCGCATGTAAACACTTCGAAAGAATTGTCTTTTGGAAACAAATGAAATTGGTTCATTTGATACATGCGAATCTTATTTACAAGTGAAAATGACCAAGTAATCCCTTAGTGGGAAAGGGTAAAAGATTTATTAGGTATCATACATTCGGATGTATGTGATCCTTTTAAGCCAATGACTAGGTATGGTGAAAGATACTTCATTAATTTTACCAACAACTGTAATAGTTATGGTTATGTGTACTTGACACAAAGAAGAAGTTTTGAAACGTTCAAAATCTTCAAAAAGTGAAGTACAAAATCAACTCTTTAAAGTTCTTCGTTTCGATAGAGGAGGAATCAAACTCTATTTGGATATGGTTCGATCTATGATGGCTAGGAGCACATCATCTCTATCATATGGGGTTACGCTTTGCTCTCTGTGGTCCGTATATTGAATATGGCCCAAAACCAAGAAAGTGGATATGACACCCTTTTGAAATATGGCATGGCAGGGTTCCATCATTATCATATTTAAAGGTAAGGGGTTGTAAAGCTTATGTTAAGCTATACACCTCAAATAAATTGAAAGTCCGATCCACTAAGTGTATCTTCGTAGGATATCCTAAAGATGGTATAGGATATTAATTCTACGATCCAACAGAGTAAAAGGTATTTATTGCTCGAAAGGCTAAGTTCTTAGAAGCTAAGTTCCTTATGGAAGGAACTAGTGGTAGAACAATGGAACTTGAGGAGGATCAAGAACCACAAGCCGATACACGTTTGGTTAATACTAGCAATCAACAAGAGGTTGTTGAAAATGATCAAGTGGTTGATCATTACACACAAAACGTTCGCAAATCTGGTAGAATTAGTAGTCCACCTGAATGATAAGGATTTTTCATGGATGGATGCTATGTGGTAGATTCGGATGAACCTACCACATACCATGATCCAATGTCAAAATCCGATTGTGACAAAAGGCTTGAAGCCATGAACGTAGAGATGCAATCCATGTATAACAACCAAGCATGGGAATTGGTTGTGAAATCTCTTAACTCCAAAGTGGTTGGAAGTAAGTGGGTTTTCATGAAGAAAACATTTATACATGGAAACTTGGATACTTGTACAACGAAACTCTTAGCAAAAGGTTTCACTCAAACTCAAGGGGTTGATTATGATGAGACTTTTTCGCCTGTGGCGATGCTAAAGTCAATAAGGATATTATTTGCCATACATGCATAATATGATTATGAGATTTAGCAAATGGATTTCCTCAATAGATAACTTGAGGAAGGTGTCTATATGATTAAGCCTAAGGGTTTTGTCGATCCAAAACATCCTAACATAGAATGCAAGTTAAAGAAATCAATATGTGGATTGAAACAAGCATCTAGAAGCTGGAATCACCGTTTTGATGAAGAGATTAGGGAATATGGATTCATCAAGAATGTTGATAAAGACTTGTGTGTATATAAAGGCTAGTGGGAGCATCATCACTTTCTTAGTGCTGTATGTCGATGACATTCTACTATATGGAAATGACATTCCAACCATGGAAGGTGTAAAAACCTGGCTTGGAAGTTGTTTTTCCATTAAGGATCATGGTGAAGACGCCTATATTTTGGGAATAAAGATCTACAGGGATAGATCAAGGCGCTTGATAGGTTTAAACCAAAGTGCATACATTGACAAAGTCTTGAAAAGGTTCAATATAGAGAACTCTATGAAAGGTTTGGTACCCATTCAAAGAGGGGACAATATTGAATACGTTTCAATGTCCAAAGCTCAAAGGATGAGCAAGAAAGAATGAAAGGAATCCCATATGCGTCAGCTATAGGATTCATTATGTATGTAATGATATGCACTAGACCGGACAAGTTATGCGCTCTAAGCATGACAAGAAGATACCAGCAAAATCCAAGTAACGGTCATTGGGTGACTATTAAAATATATTGAAATACCTTAGAAGGACTAAGGATATATTTCTAATATATGGATTTGGTGAAGAAGAAATCGTTGTAAAGGATTACATGGATGCGAGTTTCCAAACTGATCGAAATGATTCTCGATCGCAATCAGGGTAGCATTGTCCACTACAGAATCAGAATACATCGCCGCTTCATTAATCGAGATAATTCATATGGATCTACCACTTGAATTATTGCCGATCTAGGGGTAGTCCCTACCATTCGGGAGCCCTAGAGATTTTTGTGATAACGATGGTGTGATTGCTCAAATCAAGGAACCTCATGCACATCAAAAGTTTAGGCACATTGAGCGGATTTTCAACTACATAAGGGATGAAGTTGAAAAGGAAAAGATATGTATTCGCAAAGTTCACACTGATCAAAATATTGCGGATCCACTCACGAAGCTCCTTGAATATGCAAAGCATGAAAGGGTCATACTTGTGCCTTAGGACTTCGATATTCTAGTGATTGGATTTGATCTATTTTGTATTTGGATATTGGAACAATTGTTAATATAACTCTTTATGGTATTTTGAGTTTTGTTCCTTTTTAGCATGTTTAAATCCATGAATAAGTTAATTATTCTAAATGTCCGTAGTCGATCATACTTGTGGGAACAAATATGAATGTAAGACTATTATGAACTTGGATTGGTGGATATTCATTAGGTATGGATATAGAGCAAAGTGTTGCTGCCAAGGTTCATAGATATTTGTGGGATACAAATATTGGACTGACTCGCTCTCAAATATTACTGCATGGAATCATCTGTGATTGATCATAAGTAAATTTGAGTAAAGGAGAATATCATAGTATCCTCAGACCTGAGATACATATTGGGTCTTGATATTCACCAAATATTGTACCTTGACTTATTTCTTCGCTGTTAGTAATATGACAGTACATAAGGCTAAGCTCAGGTGTGGTACAAGGTGATTGTGAGAGACGTATGTAGTCAAGATGGGATTTGTTCCTCTTATTCGTTGAGAGTAAGATGTCTAAGGCCTACTAAAGTTAAATCAACAGAGAGTGATCACTCTATGTCTCTGGATTTAACATGACATCTGTAACGAAAGGATAAATGATAGATTCACCTAAATCATGTTCAAGTAAGGGACTTGAAAGGGATGATGTTATTGAATGGCAAATATAGTCATACGTATTGGGGGTAGTAAACCGTAGTTAGGCGTCATTTACTACTTGCATCAATCTTCTATGTATCTTGTGCAAGTGGGAGATTGTTGGACTCTATATGCCCAAGACACATATTAAATTGATGTGGCTAGTACGTTATGATCCAAGTCGAGTCATACCCAATAACAAGCTAGACAAACACTTATATTATTTATTTGTGATATGATCAAACAAATAAATATTAACACTTACAATATTTAGAAATTGGTGTTCTAAATAATTACACTTGAGAAACTAATAAATTATATGGATAATTTATTTTGAGAAAATATTTTATTTTGTTATTTAATGGGTTAAATAACATTTTAAAAGGTTGTATAAAGTCTTGCATTTATGTAGTGTTATATTTATAAAAGTTATAAATATATAAACCAAGACTTGAATTTTATAAAAGAAATATTTTTTTTTTATAAATAAGTGCCCCCCCCCCCCTTTTTGTCTTACCAAGATGAGATCTTGATCCAATCACAATTCATGCTTTTGCATGTGTTAGAGAGGATGTGATTGGGTGGTCTAACCAAGACTTTTGGCTCAATGGGGTTTCATGCACTTGTATGTGTAAGTTGGCACATGATTGGTCATAGTGGGTGGCAATTCTCTCTCATGGCTCTATAAATACTTGTATGACAAAAATCCAAGAGAAAAACTTGCAAGAACTAGAGAAATAGCTCTCTAAATTTCGGTCATCATAAGTATCATTCAAGTGTTCGGTTTTGAATTTTAGTGTTGAAATCCTAGCTACAATCGTAGTGTTTGTTGGAGGCTTGGGGTATACAAGCTTGAGGTCTTCTACTCTTGAGGACAACCATTTCAAGAAGCATCATCCGTTTCATATCCTCAACTCCTTGGAAGGTAGTATTCTAAACACTCTATGGTTGTGTTTTATTTTGATAGCATGCATGTTCATATATGGATCCGGGGATTGGGTTTTACATATAAAATGGGTTTTATATCTTGTAAATAACATGTTTTAAATATTATTTCCGCTGCGTTTTTATTTCATATGGATGAAATTTCTTTGATAAACATGTTAAAATCCCAACAAATGCATCTTCTTACTATCACCTGAACCTCCCTATAAAAATCGTTATCGTTGATTCAAGGTCGATAATCGCTTTAACCGGTGCTTTGTACAAAGAAAAATAGTAATTAGGCAAGCTTTCAAGAACCGACTTAATAATCGTGATACGACCTCCAATAGAGAGCAAACTAGCTTTCTATCTGGAAAGTCTAGCTTCAAAGATATCATACACTGGCTTCCAATTGTTTACTTGATTTAAATTGGCCCAACCATCAAACCAAGATACTTAAAAGGAGTGCTCTCTGCCTTACACCCAACCACCACCCAACCACCATAGCCTTATTCTTCACTTCATCCATATCCATTCCAAGACCATAAAGTTTTGACTTGCGATTTATCTTCAAACCTGAACACATATAAAACACATATAAAACACCCAAAGAATTCTTACCACGTTTAAAATATTAGCATCTGACCATTCTACAAGGATAATGGCATCATCCGCATACAAAATACGATAAATCAACGGGCCACCGTTAGGCATTTGAATTCCTTGCAGTGCACCCCTAGTAACAGCTTTAACCAACAAACAAGAAAAAGCTTCCATAACAATTAGAAATAGAAAAGGGGAAAGTGTGTCACCTTGTCTCATACCTTTACCACATTGAAATTCGAAGGTAGGGGCGCCATTGACTTAGATCGAAGACCTCGCCGAACCTAAAACTCCTAAGATCCACCTACACCACAAGTCTGGGAACCCCATTTGCCTCATTATGTTTATCACAAAATTCCAATTAACGTTGTCATAAGATTTCTCAAAATCAATCTTTAAGATGAAAGTTTTTTTTCTTTCTTGATCCAGGAGATAATCTCATTCATCATCAACGGTCCGTCTAAAATGAATTTCCCTTTTAGAAAGGCTGATTGAGACTACGAAATAACCACCTCTAAAACATTTTTAAGGCAATTAGCAAGGATCTTAGATATGACCTTGCTAATAATCCCTATAAGATTTATAGGGCGATAGTTGTTAAGCTCAACCGGGTCTTTAACTTTAGGGATCAAAGTAATAAACGACGACCCACTACCACAGTTAATATTCCCATCCTTGTGAAAATTCTCCATGACCTCACAAAAAATCACTTTCAAACAGATGCCAGAAGTGCTTTATGAATTTCATGTTAAGGCCATCAGGCCCCAGAGCCTTGTCATCACCACATTCGAACACCGCTTCTTTAATTTCATTTTTAGAGAACCTTTCAATGAGCGATACCTTAAGATCATCCGAGATGGTCTTTATGTTTGAGCACTCCAATTCCAGCCGCATCGGAATATTCTCAATAAACTGCTTTCTAAAAAACCCGAGAATGTCTTTCTTTATCAGCTTTGGTTTCGTCACCCATTCCCGCCTATATTTAACCCATGGATCGAATTTTTCGCTTTTATCGAATAAATAACCCCATGAAAAAACTTAGAGTTCTCATCACCCTCCAAGGCCCGCCTAATCCTAGAGCTTTGTTTAAGATCCGCATTCTTTTTTAATTCCACTTCCTTAAGGATTTTTTTTGTTTTCCATAAGAACCCACTCTTCCTCTTCTAAAAGATCCTGAAAATCCATCTCTTTTTCCAATTGCTCAATGTCTTTCCTAGTAAGGATTTTACTTTCCGCCTCTCTCTCTCTCTCCTCATCCCTCCATTTCTTAAGGCATTTTCTAATATGAGCGAATTTCTTTGTGAGCTTTAAGTCTGACGGTCCAGTATCACAAAAGCTCTCTACAGCTGACTTAACTGCCTCTTCATAACCTTGTTTTTCTAACCAAGAGTTATAAACTCTAAACGGTCTAGGTCCAAAGTTAGAATTACCAGTAGTCAACAACAGAGGGCAATGGTCCTAGAGAAAGCTGGGTAACGCCCTGAGATAGGCTTCTAGCCAACTGTTGAAAAAATCGAAACACACAAGCATTCTATCTATTTTACTGAGCTTTCTCCCATTATCTCGGATGCACGTGAACTGTCTACCTGTCATATTATACTCCAACAAGCCCAAATCATGTATAAAAGCATTAAAATTACGGCCGCATGAGGACTTAAACGCGGAGTTTTTTTGCTCTTCGGGAAAACGCACCACGTTAAAGTCTCCCATGATAATCCACAAACCTGTACTGTTAGCAACTTCACTCGATATCTCCTCCCACAAACTTTGTTTCGCCGCAACGCCGTGGGGGCTAGGGCTGTAAACGAACCGAACGTTCAGCGAACAGTTCGTGAACCATTCGGCGGGAAGTTCGCTTATGTTCGTTCGATTAGCTTAACGAACGAACACGACAAAAAATTGTATTCGGTTAGCTTAGCGAACGAACACGAACACAGGTCTCGTTCGTTCGACTGCGTTCGTGAGCGTTCGGTAATATGATCGTTTGATTATATTAAAAAATAATAAATAATAAACCTTTTATCTAAACATATTGAAAACTTGAAACCCTATTTTTTTCTAATTTAGCTAAAATTTGGACATTCTAAGACATTTTTTGGGATAATTATGTCTAAGTTAGTTAAACTTTATTCATCGTTTGGTGGTGTGGTAGACTTCTTGTGTTTTAAATTATCATTTGATAGTTGTATTTAACTACGTATATCCAATGTTTAAGGATAACAATGTTTTCATTTTTTTATGAGTAAATTATAAAAATCATCCTTTATGTATATCACTTAATTCAAACCGTGTCCTTTATCTTTAATAATTAGAGAAACGTACTCGATGTTTGCAAACCCTTGCAAGTTATGTCATTTAGCCCTAACTCAATTATTTTTTTGTGGTTAAATCTGACCAAATGGACCCCACATGAGTGTATTTTGGTCATTTTACTCTCATGTGGGGTCCATTTGGTCAGATTTAACCACAAAAATACCCTCATGTGGGGTTCATTTGGTCAGATCTAACCACAAAAATTAACTGAGTTAGGGCTAAAGGACATAACTTGCAAGGGTTTGCAAACATCGAGTACGTTTTCTGTAATTATTGAAGACAAAGTACACAATTTGCAATAAGTAACATACATAAAGGACAATTTTTGTAATTTACTCTTTTTTTATTTTCAAGATAAATGTTCATTTGCGTTCATTTTTATTTGCTTGCGTTCGTTTGTGTTCGAGACTGGTGTTCACGAACTGTTCGTGAACAATTGAATTTCCTTAACGAACGAACATGGACATAAACTTATGTGGTAGGCGTTCGTGAACAGTTCGCGAACATGTTAATTTTCTTAACGAACGAACACGAACATGGCCTTGTTCGTGTTCGTTCAGTTCGTTTACAGCCCTGGTGGGGGCGTAAAAATTCATAATATTCAGAACCACCCCAATCCGTTTGATTTTACCCTTAATTAAAAGAAAGCCTCTGTTCTTTGTAGTCTAGCTTTTTTCAAAAATCCCCGGGGGGGGGGGGGGGGGACATACAAACAATACCTCCCGATCGGCCCACAGGACCCACAAAGTCCATATTAAAATTTGTATTACCCCGAAACTTAATATGGTCTGATTGATTAACGATTTCCTGTTTAAATTCTTGCAAAGATATAAAATTTACCCTATACTTATCTTTAATCTCCCGAACCCAAGACGCTTTATCGCCACCCCCTAAGCCTCTAATATTTAAAAACAAAAAATTCATTGATATACCTCATTGTTACCTTCTTTGATGATGACCAGCTTGACTAAGCTACCATGGTTATTCAGTTTAGCTCCTAGGTCGACCCAGAAGTTTAGTCGCCTCGGCTTCCTTGTTAATCTTATCGTCCTTGCTCGAATGAATTGGTGAACTGACGTTCCTATTTGCCTCATTAGTTGTGACTCTATTCTTCGGACTCTGGTTATCCACCCCTTCTCGTTTATTGTCTTGACTGAACAATTCTTTATTTTTTTCCTCTTCTAATCCCTCAGGCGTTGTATCTATACCCAACTCATCCTGCTCAATTTGTCGATCCCCGGGGCCCATTAAATCATCTAGTTGGAATGGATTTTCCATACTACCCCTAGGTCTAGTGATGCACAAAAAACCCGAACCCGGACCCAGACCCAGACCCAAAAATAAAACCCGAAACCGGGTATTATAAAACCCAGGTTTTTTATACCCGACCCTACCCATAGGGTAGGGGTTGGGTATGCATTTCTATTATAAAACCCGAACCCGGAACAGGGTTTTTTTATACCCGTTTTCAACCCGGGTTTTACGAGTACCCGGTTTCAACCCGAACCCGGAACCGGGTTTTTTCAATACCCGGTCCAGGTTTCCCAATACCCTGTTCAGGTTTTTTCTTTTTTTTTTTGTGTTTTTTCGAGTTTTGTACCTTGGTAACGGCTATATAGCCGTTAGAAAGTGTATTATGACCATTTGTTTGGTTTACATTGTATCTCTATACCCTATAAAAGGGGTCTTTGATGACGAACAATAAGCGAAGACGATCAAGTTATTCGAAGCTATCTATGTTCATCATCTTATTCGATCCGGTTCAATGATTATTTAGGTGTCATGTATTTCTATGTTTTATGAAATAAAAAGGTTTTGCATTTTATATTTCTATGATTTATCCAAAAAATAATGAATACCCGAGGCGTACCCGAACCCAACCCGATCCATACCCGACCCTACACGAACTCGAAAATAGGGTATTATAATACCCGGGTATTAGAAAACCCGACCCGAACCCGGGTATATAGGGTATACATTTTTATATAAAACCCGGACCCGGACCCGACCCGGGTATTGTCAATACCCGATTTTGTAGAACCCGATCGTACCCGAACCCGGTTCCATACCCGGAACCAGGTATTCAGAAAACCTGATTTGTGCACCACTACCTAGGTCTTTTTTTGGTCTTTGTTCATCGATTGGGCTTTGAGCAGCCTTTTGAGCTTTTGGTCTATAAGTTTGGAAAATGCTGGGCTTCTTTAGGGGCCTTTTAGGTTTATTCACAGAACAAAAACAACATTTTGCCTTCCTTCATTATTGTCAGCGTTGACATCACTCATCCCTACCAGCCTTTCTAACGTTCCATTTATCGAACAATGCGCCAGCTCCATAACCTACTCCAAAACGTTCTCTAATTTCCCAGAGATATAATTTTACAAATATTATATTGTTCTGGTTTCTTAATAAACATAATGCTATTAGTTTAATTTTTTTTAAAGCAAACTGACATATCTAAATACTTAAATATTTGCACCTTTTAGGATTTGAACCGTTCACATTTTTATTAAATGTAAGTATAAATTTTTATTAAATGTAAGTATAAATTTTTTTTCACTATGTCTAGTTTTTAGCTAAAGAATCAGGATAGATTAGCTAATAAACCCGATTAAAAATTGTCAAATATGTTTACTTTCAGTAGTGCCTAATTTTTATTCAATTCCAAGCTAATTTATTTTAGGAAAAATTACATGTTTTATCCTTTATCTTTATACTACTTTTTAGGCGGTGTCCTTTTTAATGAATGTTGACAAATGGTGTCTTTTACTAGGTATTTTGTTGCAAGTTTAGTCCTTTACACCCAACCCAGTTAAAAAAACCCTATTAATTGTTGGGTGTAAAGGACTAAACTTGCAACAAAATACCTAAGTAAAGGATTAAACTTGCAACAAAATATCTGGTAAAGGACACCGCCTATCAACAATTAACAGGGTTTTTTAACTGGGTTGGGCGTAAAGGACTAAACTAGCAACAAAATACCTAGCAAAGGACACCGCATGTCAACATTCGTTAAAAAGGACACCGCCTGAAAAGTGGTATAAAGATAAAGGACAAAACTTGTAATTTTTCCTTTATTTTAAATGCAATGTTTCCCGATGCTCGAACCCCTGAATTTCAGAGGGAGCTCTACTTTAACTCAAAAGGCTTTGCTAGATATGATAATATAATCAGAGTTTATTATCCCATATGTAATAGTGATATAACATCTACTACAAGAACATTCGATCTACACATGCATGACTACCTTTTCCATAATATGTTCTTCAACAAGAACATGAATCTGATGTTTCCATGGCATATCAAATTGCACAAGCAGCCCAATTTGATGGAAATCGGTTAGAAGTTAACTCGGGCATATGGCGGACATTGATGTCTTGTGGGAGCATACGATACTCAATATCAAGATCTTTTAAAATCTTGATCATCTCCTCAACTAAAAGAGCTCTCCTTTTCCATCTTTCACCCATGTCTTGGAAATTCATTCTATGCGAAAGCCATATTGACATTTTGAGTCTATTCAAGTCCTCAACATCCCTCACTACGATTATTGGCCGAGGTTGCCAATGATTGCTTTTCTTCTCGACATAGCTGCAACCATACCGGTCCAAAATCATAATAACATTCAATAACTAGATTCAAATTGTTTTGATACTCGCTAATAAGATACTAAAAAAATTTGCTTACCTTGTTATCATTTCCTTCATTTTGGCAACCTTTTCAGCAGGAGTTGATACATGGATGCAAAAATCAATAGCTTCCCCCATGTCGGGACTACGGTTGTAATTAGCGATAGGCATAGTCGAAAGCACACTATTGGGATATGATATCTTCTGATTATCGTACCTCAAGAAGATCGTTGTTAATATATTCATCTCTTCAACTATCATCTGCATTCAATATAACATTAGATATTTAGATGACCGAAAATAAAAAAAATGTGTTTTTAATAATATTTTGACATCTAACCTAAGGGTCATATTCAAGTTCATCATCATCATCATCATACTCAGTATATCCCACCAATAGCAAAGCTAAGGTAGGGTCTGAGGAGGGTGAGATGTAGACAGCCTTACCTCTACCCCGTAGGAATAGAGAGGCTGCTTCATATTCAAGTTGACATGTTTAATTAAACGGGGTGTGTTCAGGTTGACCATATCTGCATGCTACCATATCTATAATGCATAATAAATGGGTCATGATTAGGTTCACCTGCTTAAGTAAACATGTGGATCTGTCAATTTGTTTAAAATTATAATTAAAAAAATTGATAAGGTCAACCTGCAGTCGCCAACCTATTTACGATCTGTTTAACCCATTTATTACAAAGTGCCGACTTCTTTAACATGTTTACAACCGGTTTACAATGATTTAATCACTCTTTAGATAAACGGTTTTAACGAGTCCTATTCAATTTACACACTTTAGGGTTTGTTGTCATTGAAATGAAATAAACAGGTTGTGTTTGGGTTTGACGACTCAACCCACCAACCTGATAGAATTACCACTCCTAAACTAACCTGGACGCCATCGATCTCGCAACGATCACCAACATCAAACGGATGCACTATGAACAAAAAGATGATGGCCTCGAACATTGTTTTGCACGTGTTTCCAAACACAAATGCTACCAAAACTAGTTGTGAGCTTAAAAATATGAAAAACTGGGATGTCGCCACTTTAAGGATAAGAAGCGAAATCACAATTATTACGATTCCTACAACGACATTCAACATCTGATGGAGCTTGTCCACAGCTGTTTTTGTGTCTTTGAGTGATAGTGCAAGAGCTCTACGCTCTCTAAATACATTTACCTGCATACATAAGTTAGCACAAAAACAAACCTTAAATACCTTCATTTTACGTGTAACTGTTTACCCTGAACCCTAAACTCTAATCCTTAAATTGTTACGATCAAACTAGACGTACCACCCAATTTTTGAGAGCTTGTTTGCTAATTCCTTTCGTCTCACTTGCTTCATCAAAGAGTCTAATCATCTTCAAAGCTTCATCTTCAGGAAAAAACCGCATCAAATCCTCAAGATAAATGTACCTATATATAAAAACATAAACAAACTTAAAAATAATCATCAAATGACATGAAACTGGCGTATCGCGTTATAATTGAATAGCTTACTTGGAGCGCGGCTCTACCACGTTGCAAAATATTTTCTTGGCTGCAACTTTAGCCTCGTTATCGCTCGTTATATGCATAAAGGTCTCATCTTCATCGCTGATTGCATCTTGAAATTGTTCATCAACAGTGGTTAAAATACTCGTGTTTATAGCATTCATCATCCTGTTCATATTCCAAGCAGATATATTCTTCTGATTCAGCCTATGCAACTGATCAATCCTAATCCCATTGTATTTGTCACTGTTCTTAGGAACAGTAACTTCTGTTTTACCAACCATCGCAATTCTAGATATCGGTGTTCCAATATTCTCAAGCTTCTCTATATCTTCCATCCCCCAATCATCCTCTTCGTATTGTTTCTGAATCCCAATCACAACCGGGCCTGAGAGTGTTTCGATCACAAATTGGTTAAATAAAGAGTCTTGAATCCGATCAAAATACTTGCTCACATGGAAATTCAAAGCAAGAACTTCAATCAACAAAGTTTTTAGTAACCAAACAAGAGTCCCCACCAAAAGACAGATCCAAATCGCGGTTACACGTGGCAAAACCTTCTTCCCATATGACATCCGCTTCACCTTTTTATCGAATATACATTGCCACGCGATCAAGACCAAAGTTAACCAAATACAGTTTTGGACTGCCTTTTTTAACCCGTAAACAAAATAAAGAACTCGTTTTCGTAACAAGAACCTTCGTTCTAAGAAGAACACCAAGATCCTAATCACCCATCCAGAAACCAATCTCCCACATATCACAACTAGCAGCATAACCTCCCATTTCCACCAATCAAGATCATACAAATCTTTGTTTCTGAACCTTGGGATTGCTAGTGTGCAAGCTAAACAACCAACTATCAGTATCAAACTGATTAATTGAAGTAAACTCCATTTGCTATACCTAAACTTCTTGTACTCATCCGGCAAATCATCATCTATCAACACATCATCTTCATCGATATCACCAACTCCATTCCCTGATCCCGACGTCCTCAGATTAAAATCCGGCTGATCAGATAACCTAGATTTTGTTTTCATCCTCAACAAAGTCGAGGTTCTCTTAAATGCGGCATTCGCTGAACAAACCACCACTTCTTCTCCACCATGACCCCCGCCAGAGCTGCGGCGGCTAGCAGTAGACCTCCGCATAGGTCGTGACTCGAAGTTAGGACTTTCCTGGATCAGAGATGACGTTGTGGAATCAAGCTTGTACCCTTCATATATATAAAACAAAAAAAAATGAGCGTTTGTATTGTGTAATGATTAGCGTTTGTACAGGAGTATTTATAAGAATTTGCATATACTACTCTAGACTATAATCATTTACACTGTGGACTAAATATAATGTCTAATAAAATACCTTCATATGCATAATAATATTATTTATACTATCTAAGAATTTGCATATACTACTCTAGACTATAATTATTTAAATTGTGGACCAAATATAGTTTCTAATAATTTACCTTCATATGCAAAATAATTCACGTTGTGTTCAGCTAGCTCTACATCTTCAACAGACGTGGCATAAATGGCATTATTATTTGTTTCCTTCGCTATGGTATCGAGGCGATTAGCGTAGTCCGCCATGGTAGTGGTATCTGATGTAAAATGAATAGCGGTTTCGCCGGAGTTTGCTGGAACCTGTGGCATGATCATGCAGGATTGTTCATTTAATGTATTTGAATTTCGGAGTAAGTGAATGGGATATTAGTTCAAGAAATAATAATTGTGTAAACGAAGGTGGGGTGAAGGATCAGCTGAAAACTCTTGGGACATTTATGGTGTACATGAACACTAAGTACTGGAGAGAGCCAGCAGTGTTTGCATGCGTGTGAACTGATTGTTATGGAATTATTTGAGAAATGGCGGGTAACTAAATGTAAAAAGGGTAGTAGCTTTCAACACAGTCGACACATGTCTGAAACTTAGCATAAGACGTATACAATATGGCAGTGTTTTAAAAACCGGTAAATACCGGCCGGTTATAACGGTATTACCGTTTCCAGATGTAAATCCGGTACGAAACACCCCGGTAAATAAGTGAAACGGCATAAGGTTTGTACCGGCAGTAAAATCCGGTATACCGGTATGAAACGTAATACCGGTACCGGCCCAATGTTATTTTAGTTTGGGTTGTTACTTATTTGATTATATATGTTACTTATCTTACGTAATTTTTATATATTATAATTATTCGTAACGAAAACTTCTTATATAATATTGTATGAAACGAAAATAATTATCATCTAGTTGATTAGGATAGTGATAATAGTGAATTTCATCTTTTATGTCATCATTAACTTGATGTATTAACACTCAAATGACTTAAACATATTGTACACTTTCATTTAAAAGAGTTTGTTAGAAAATTGAATAATTTTCAATTATCTTTTGGATTTTTTTTTATTATGGATTAGCTTTTGGATTATCTTTTAATATGTAATCATGCATTTTTTGATAAATTTTTGAGTTGATGTTGTAATTTATGAAATTATAGAGTTAACTAGTCAACCTGGTTGAACCGTTCGGTAAAACTTGGTTCAACCGGTTGAACCATTTAATTTGTATGTTAAAAATGTTTTAACGTGTTTTGATTGAAATGTTTACCGGAGTATTCACAACGCTGGTCAAATTAAAGTTCAAAATTCAAACGCGCTACATCATTCCAAATCATATTTTTTCCTCCAACATTAAATCATTCCAAACCTCTATATCATACTTCACTTTCACACTAAAAATAGGGTTGTGTATGTGGTCTCCAGTTAACAAACCAAACTCGTCCGGTGGAGTAAACCGGACCACCAGTCAAACAACTCCAACGCAAGAGTGGTCTGGAAGGTTGGTCCGCTTTTTGGTTCCGGACCTTGCGTTGTAGTTGCTCTAATTGATAGATATAATATATGATGGATTGGCCGTCAACCTTATAAAATTATAAATAAAAAAGTTTTAAATGGTAATGTTTAATCTTCATTAAAACTTCTAAAACCCAATCATAACATGTCAACCCCAAAGCCCATTTAATACCAAATCGATAACATTTTCATATAAAATAATTAGATTTTGATTTGGCAAAAAAATGTTTTTTACTTTATTTTTAGAAGTTTAAGTCTAAAGTTGTGTTGTTGTTCTTACTATTATTCTTTATGATAATTGGAAATAGTATTTCCCATATAAAACTTTTAAAAGCAAAAAATATATCGAATAGAAATAATCACATATAGCCATGGCATTATAGTCTAGTGGTATCTTGGGGTGGGATAAGGCTTATGATCATTAGGTCATGGATTCGATTCCCACAAAGGGGTTTTTCCCAAATTTATTGGGTTTCCTCCTGAATTGGTGTAAAGGCATTATTGCCTAGTGGAGATGGATATGATCGGGTGGTTCTGCTGGTGGCACGATAATACTCCAGTGGTCCGTCAGTGATCCAAATTTGCCGTTCAAAAAAAAAAGAAATAATCACATATAAACTCAAAATCTTTGAAAACAAAATATATATTTTAACTTTTTATAATACTAGAAATAATCACATATACACTCAAAATCATCTCTTTTATCTGATTGATTGTTATATGATAACCATGGCCGGTTCAACCTATTTTGAGGCCAAAATAAAATAAAAAAATCGAGGCCTTTTTAAAACACGAACATTTTTAAATATCTAAATCCTTTCGATTTTGATTTGACATAGATATATAAAATAGGCAATTAACTTTAAAGGATTATTGAAACCCAAAATATACACTTGACTAATACATTTAATTATTTAAACATACATGAGTAGATACGAACAATTAATGCATATAACAATAGCTTAATCCTTATACGCACAAACATCATAAAACTTTTTTTAGCTTAGAGTGGCCTGCCCACTTAAAACACATAAAAAATATTAATTAGAAAAAATCTTTATGGATTGGAAACATGAGTCATTACGGATACTTTTGGGTTTCCTTACCACTATAATGCAAGAGCATTATTTCAATATATCATCAAATTAAATATTAATATTAATATCCATATTAAACTTATACATATACAGTCCTTTTTTTTTAAATGGAGGCTTTAAAATTTTAGGGGCATAAAGCCGCTGCTTTATTTGAATGGCTCACGGGCGAGCCCTGATGATAATATAATTAATTATTTGATGATTCATTAATCCATAAAACATATTTAAATGCAACGGGCTCCAAATCGCTCAATCGCTATGAGTAAGAATCGAATTCAGCTAAACAAGTTCGAGCTTAGATCAAAACTCATTTAACAAATGAGCTTAGACGAACTTTTTCAAAAAAAAAAATATAATAAAATAAAATAAAACTTAATATCAATTTTTTTGTTTCTTGGGTCCCTCGAGTTTCTTTCTTTCTTGTCTCACAGTTAATATAAAACAACAAAAGTGATGAATCTACAAAATAATCAAATCAAAACACAACAAAAGTGTTAACTCTCAGACTGTTAATCCAAAATCTAACCTTACTATAAGATGAAGAAATCAAACTTCAATACTACACACTACATCAACATCTAGCAGTTCATCATTATGATTTTTTTCATCGCTTACGTTGTCGCAATAACTCCCGGCCTCCTATTGCTAGTTAAACGGAGAGGTAAACTTATAACATGTTTAATTATATATGTTGATGACATGATCATTTCAGGAAACGATGAGGAAGTTGAAGGCAAATCTGTTCATGGAATTTCAAATGAAGGACTTAGGAAGACTTAAGTACTTTCTTGGAATCGAGGTTCTAAGATCCAAACAAGGGATCTTCATATGTCAGAAGAAATATGCCCTCGACCTCCTAGCTGAAACAGGAATGATTGATTGCAAGCCAGCTAATTCTCCAATGATTGCTAACCAGAAACTTTGCATGGAAGAAAAAGCAGAATTAGTAGACAAAGAAAGGTATCAATGGTTGGTGGGCAAACTTGTATACCTCTCGTATACTCGCCCAGACATTGCATATGCTGTTAGGGTAGTTAGTCAATTTATGCACGAACCACTAACAACTCATATGGACGTGGTATGGAGGATTATAAGATATCTCAAAGGAACTGCGGGTCATGGGTCTCTCTTCGAACCCAACAAACACCTAAAAATCCAATCTTATACTGACATAGACTGGGTTGGAGATAAAGGAGATCGGAGATCAACATCGGGATATTTTACCTTAGTAGGGGGAAATCTAATTACATGGAGAAGCATGAAGCAAAAGGTCGTAGCCCTATCTAGTGCTGAGCCGAATTTCGAGGGATTGCACGAGGCCTAGTAGAAGTTCAATGGATACGCAGACTCCTGAATGAAATTGGGTTTCCCCAAACTGAAGCCAGCATGATCATGTGTGATAACAAAGCTGCTATACAAAATCTCAGAAAACCCTATTCAACAATATCGTACAAAGCATGTGGAACTAGACAGGCATTTCATTAAAGAAAAACTTGAAACTGGGGTGATACAGCTTCCTTTCGTGCATTCAGAGGACCAATTAGCAGATATTTTAACGAAGGCCGTCAACGTGAAAAACTTCAATCATTGTCTGAGCAAGTTAAGAGTTTAGGATCCCACCACTCAACTTGAGGGTGAGTGTTAGAAAAATAATCAAGATTAACATCTTTTCATCTTTCCCTCCTAAAGATCTTGACAGCTAGCATCTTCTCATTATGGATCGTTGGTCCTTAATCATAGTGATTTCCCGTTATTTGGTTTCTATTAGACTACTCGGTATGGGAGAGGGTAGTACTTGGAGGATGACCCTCCACCTCAGCGTCACGTCACAGCCCTTGGAGAATGCCCCCTCCAAGGATAGAACCAATGAAATGGAGGATGAGTCTACCCCACCTAGTAATTTTTTTTGTTTAATTTTGGCAAATTAAATATATAATATATATGTAAAAGTAAAATTAATATAAACTCTAAAATAAATATTAACTCCAACATTACATTAAAAAAACCAACATAATCTAAAAAAAATATAAAAACTACTAGTCTTCATCCGACATGTCGTCATTAGGTTCGTTTTGTGCGTTGTTCCAAATGTACTCCACCAAGTCCGCTTGTAGATTTTGATGTGTGTACTCGTTACGTAGAGAGAATCGAGTCCGTGTACATAGGTTCGTCGGCAAAATAATCGGTCCTAAATTATCATGGCCGGCTATATGTTAACAGCGAAAAATAAATCCGCACTCACCGGAAGATGACGAACACCACGATGAAGAAGAAGAAGACGACATGCCTATATTTTTATAAAAGTATGATGATGTAAAAAAAAATGAGAGAGATTGGAAAGATTTTGGGTTAAAAGTGGGAGAATAAATGGTGTATTTATAAAGTGTGATTGAAAAAATAATTTTTTTTTACAACGGCAAGCTCGATCAAACGATTAAAAATTTTGTCATTTGGTGCCAGGACGGGCCAACCCGAGCCCCACACCAAGTGGCCTTATTAGCTCATATCCATGTGTTATTTATATGTCCTTTTCTTAACATCATTTCATCTTTCCCTCCTAAAGATCTTGGCATCTAGCATCTTCTCATTATAGACCGTTGGTCCTTAATCATAGTAATTTTCCATTATTTGGTTTCTATTATTAGCTCATATCCATCTTTATTTATATGTCCTTTTCTTCCTCTTTTTATTTTATCAATGAGAAGTAATATACAAAAAGTACTCTCTAGAAAACACCCTTCATATATAGAAAACAAAAAAAAAAATGAGCGTTTGTATTGTGTAATGATTAGCGTCTGTACAAGGGTATTTACACTAAGGGTGAGGGGGCACTCTCCGAAGAGGGGAGTCCCCTCTCTTACGCATAACCAATCCTCGTGTGCCACGTCAACTCTCCTCTTAAACTCCCCTAACACCCTAAATTGATGGCGGCACTCCCCTCTTAGGTGACTTGGTTTTTTATTAAAAAAAAAAAAAGGAAATTTCTCATTGGTCCACTCCTCCCTCTCTCCTCCCTCTCTTCGGTGAATTCCCACCGATTTTGGTCCCCGATTGAATGGCAGCACCTCCCTCTTCGGTGGAGGAGGTCCCCGCATGGGGTCACCGAGAACGCCCCGCTCACCCTAAGAATTATATACTATTTACTCTAGACTATACTTATTTACATTGTGTAGCAATGTTTTAAAAACCGGTTTTTAAGTCATATCGGGTTGGGCTCTAAAATTGTTCAATCGGTTGAACCGGGTTGTATCGGACGGTTGAACCGGGTTACTAGTTAACCATATAAATTCCATAAAATACAAATTCATCTAAAACAACAATCCAATCTCAACTAAAATTTATGTAACTGATCATAGTTTTATCTAAAAACAACTATTTTTATTGTAAACTAATAAGTATTTTAAGAATATTTGTATTAATTATATACAATATTGCATTGTATGAGGTGAGTAACAATTTCAACAACGATAAAATTTTGGAATAGAAGACACTAGGCTAATTACCGGAAATGTGGAAGATCAGTACTACCTTAATATTGTATTTTATTAAAATTAAGAAATCAAATCTTAAGATAATGCAAAACGGTTCAATAGTTTGAACCGGTACAACAGGATTTACCGCCGGTACATAAAACATACCGTATTCGGGTTTTACCGGCTTTTATTGTACCAGACTTGTGTCTGATATCCGGTTTAACCGATATAACCAACCAGTTCATACCGGTATATAAAACATTGTTGTGGACTAAATATAGTTTCTAATAAAGTACCTTCATGTGAAAAATATTTACACTATGTAAGAATTTGCATATACTCTAGACTACAATTATTTAATTATTTAAATTGTGGACTAAATATAGTGTCTAATAATTTACCTTCATATGCAAAATAACTCACGTTGTGTTCAGCTAGCTCTACTTCTTGGACAGACGTGGCGTAACTAGCATTATTATTTGTTTCCTTAGCTGTGGTTTCGCGGCGATTAGCGTAGTCCGCCATGGTAGTGGTATCTGATGTAAAATGAACAGCCGTTTCGCTGGAGTTTGCTGGAACCTGTGGCCTGATCATGCAGGATTGTTCATTTAATTTATTTGAATTTCGGAGTAAGCGAGTGTAAACGAAGGTGGGGATGAAGGATCAGCTGAAAACTCTTAGGACATTTATGGCATACGTGAACAGTAAGACACTTACTGGAGAGAGCCAGCAGTGTTTGCGTGCGTGTGAACTGATTAATATGAAATCATGTGAGAAATGGCTGATAACTAAAAGTCAAAAGGGTGGTAGCTTTCAACACATTCGACAAACGTCTGAAACTTAGCATAAGGGTTTATGGTGTGGAATCGTTTTCATGCGATAAACTTGGTTTATCGAAGTGGTAAACCACTCCCAACATAAGTTTACCGATCAAGGCTAAAGAATTTCGGTGAACCTTCACCGAATCGGGGAGAGGGAGGGAAGGGGAGAGAGAGAGGAGTGTGTGGTGGGGTCCATGCCTTCTCAACCAATCACGCATTTTTCTTTTTTTTTAAATAGTTTACATACAACGTTTTTGAGCAATAGGTAAACAAAATAGGTAAAATGACGTGGCACTCTTTGATTGAGTGATTTGAGAGTTTACCTATTCAAAGTGTCTAACCATTCCCTACACCCTAAGACGTATACAATATGAAAGTATTCAAGTCTTAAGTTATCATATTTAATTTGTATGTTTTAACGTATTTTGATTGAAACGTTTACCGAGTTTTAGGAGTATTCACAACGCTGGTCAAAGTTCAAAATTCAAATGTGCCACATCACCCGCCACACTTTTTCCTCCAACGCTAAATCAAACCTCCACATCACATCCCACTTTTACACTAAAAAAAGGTTGTGTGTATGTGGTCCCAAGTTAAACAAACCAAACTTGTCAGGTGGAGTAAACCGGACCACCATAGTCAAACAACTCCAACGCAAGGGTGGTCCGGAAGGCTGGTCCACTTTTTGGCCTTCAATTCCAGATCTTGCGGTGCAGTTGCTCTAATAGATAGATAGAATATATGATAGATCAGTCTCATAAAGTTATAAATGGTAAATTATTGGTTTATAGTTGATTATGACATATTTAATCTTCATTGCACCTTCTACAACCCAATTATAACATGTCAACCCCAAAGCCCATTTAATAGCAAATCGATAACCTTTTTTATATAAAACTAGTAGTAAAACCCGTGTGTAAACACAGATGGTTTTTAGAAAACCATGCATAAGATATTTTAATAGAAAGTAAAAAAAATAATTTGTGCAGATTTACAAAATTGATATGAACTAATGATCAACAGAAGTTACAACGAGTTAGTTAACAGAAGTTAAAAGCAGGATTAGTCAACAGGGGTTCCAGTATTACACACAACCTAACCACTGTTGTCTATCGACTGTTACATACCTCTGTTTCTTTCGAACAAAGGTTTTCTAACAACTGTCATCCATTATCCCCAACAGAGGTTGCTACGTGAACAGATGTTAACTATCGGATGTTAGTCAACCGATGTTAAAAGGGTTACTCAATAGAGGTTAAAAGACTTAGTCAACAGACGTTAAGAGGATAAGGAAACAGATGTTAAAAGGGCAAATAGATGTTAGCAGCTTGTTGAGCTAGCAAAAAATGTAACGAATGATCATGTGTGTTATTAAATTCATAACTTATTAGGTTTGTCCTTTACGGATTGCATAAACAGTCATACATTAATAAATATTCGAAAACAATTTACATGATTTACACTTATGTAACATCTAAAAACACAGAAAGCCTTTAGAGAATTTGCATACATAAAAGGTCTTGCAATCAGGTGCTAGATTAAAGGCGAAAGAAACAGTTGCAAATTTCTACAAAATAAATGATAACATGATTAAGTTAATAATATGAATCTAAGTTGCAATATCTACTCATTTCTAAAAATACTTCAACATCAACAACAATAATTGATGTCAACATGATAACAACGAATCCAAATTAGATAGTAACAACGAAATTGATCTTATACCAGCAACATATATATAACAATTTGGTAACATATTCATGGTCCGTGTATCAATTTCCAAAATCTAGCCACTCTGTACAACTGTATAAGACAGTATTTTAGTCCAAAGATAGACCAAGTCAAAATCGATTAAAATCGAGAATATTGGATGAGAAACATTCATACCCAATTTTCACACATAAACATGTAAACTAATTATTCAGAACATGATGAAGAAAACTAAGGTGCTGTTTGTTTTTTCCTAGAAGGTCTTCCTGATGTCTTTTGTCTGCGCCGCGCAGACGCGCGCAGACCTTTGTGGTCTGCAGCTTGTTTGTTTTCTCGCAGACCTTTCATTAAAAAAGGTCTGCGAGAGGTCTGCTTCAAACAGACATCCAAGCTTGTCTTCAAAGGTCTTCACACCTTCTCCTCTTCTCCCTCCAGACCCACTCCGCCACCACCTCCACTCCGCCACCACCTCCCACCCCTGCTCCGCCACCACCTCCAGCCCCACCTCCAGCTCCGACACCCTCTCTCTCCTCCACCCGACACCCCCAATCACCTCCACCATCAAAATCGCCGTCATCATCATCACAGGAACCACAACCACCGCCTACACCGCCGTCTCTCTCTCTCCTCGAACTCTCTCTCTCTGGATCTCTCTCTCTCTCTCTGGATCTCTCTCCTCCCTCGATCTCTCTCTCTCTCATCAAAAAACCCCAAATCGAACCCCAAATCGGAGATGTAGTGGTGGCGGTGGTGTAGTGGTGACGGTGGTGGTGGTGGGTTTGCGGTGGTGCTTGATGGTGGTGATGATGAAGGCAGAGAGAGAGATCGAGGGAGGAGAAAGATCTGGGGGTGGGTGGTTGTGACGGGGGTGGTGGTTGCGACGGGGGTGGGTGGGTGGGTGGGTGGTGGTAGATGGTTGTGGCGGTGATGATGCAGAGAGAGAACAGAGGTGTGTGTGTAAAGTGTGTGTTTCTGTGTGTGTGAAGATGTTATATAAAAAAAACAAACAAACCATCTTCTCCTTGCAGACTGCAGACCTTTGGTCCACCTCTTCTTCTGCAGATGCCTGCAGATGTGGTCCGCAGACTGCAGACCTTTTCTCGCAGAAAAAACAAACAGCACCTAAAGCCAACAACTTAATCAAAAACAGCTTTGGACTTCATAATAATGAAACGGGTCACCACTCACACTTGACATACTGAGTTGAGTTAGCTGATTCTCAAATAATTAAGTTAAGTTAGCTACCTTCCTATGTCATTGGATCTTGCAGCTGGTTCTAGATATATGATTTACCCAATATTTACACACAAATAAGCTTTATACATGTTTTAATATCGAAATTACATACATGTACGTACAGCCTACAAAGTATGTTGTGCAACATTTAAGACTTGAAACAAAGTATAATAATTTCGTAATCTAAAATGCATACATTTGATCAAGCTGCTTATTAACTTCTTCAACCTCTTCCAGATCTTTAAGCAACTATCGCACTGTCGCTCCATAAGTCAAACTAAACAACTCAACGTTCTACAAAAATCAAAATTAACAAATCACGACACAAATTTCAAAAACTAAACACAAATCGAGTACACATATCTTATAAACAATCAATTTCAGATGTAGAAACATTACCACACGCTCAACGTTGGTGAATATAGCATCACCGGATCTAGGAACAGTGGGAGCCATTGAAAGCTAACAAATCGAGTACACATATCTTATAAACAATCATCTGTATCCAGGTCTACAATAACCAAGCGATTTAATCTTTCTTTCTGAAATAAAAAACCCTAAAACTTATCAAGAACCAAGGAAAAAAAAGAAAAAAAACTGTAAATAAAAAATCATGTATGGGTAAATTCGTTTGACTTTTGGTCAATAACTATTTGACTTTAGGTCAACATCTGTTTGACTTTTGGTCAACATCTATTTGACTTTTGGTCAACATCTCATTTAGTATTCAATAGACGTTTGAATTCAATGTTTTAAAAACCGGTTTTTAAATCAAACCGGATTAGGCTAAAAAATGGTTCAACCGGTTGAACCAGGTTGTACCGAGCGGTTCAACCGGGTTGACTAGCTAACTCTATAATTTCATAAATTACAACATCAACTCAAAAGTTAATCCAAAAAATGCATGATTACATATTAAAAGATGATCCAAAAGTAAATCCATAATAAAAAATAATCCAAAAGATAATCGAAAATCATTCAGTTTTCCAACAAGCTCTTTTAAATGTAAGTGTACGGTATGTTTAAGCCATTTGAGTGTTGAGTGCATCAACTATTCCGTTTCATACAATATTAAATAAGAACTTTTAGTTACGAATAATCATAATATATAAAAATTACATAAGATAAGTAACATATATAATAAAATAAGTAACAACCCAAACTAAAATAACCCTGGGCCGGTGCCGGTATTACATTTCAAACCGGTATACCAGATTTTACCGCCGGCACAAACCTTATGCCGTTTCACTTATTTACCGGGGTGTTTCGTACCGGATTTATATCTGAAAACGGTAACGCCGGTATAACCGGCCGGTATTTACCGGTTTTTAAAACATTGGTTTGAATAACTCAATTAGTGATATGAACATCTGTTTGACTTTTGGTCAATAGTTGGATGGAAACCCATATTATGTTGAACAGTGTTTTGAAGAGGAAAACAATGCTAAACTATGAGAAGACAGTGGATCTGGTTAACTTAAACATTTGTTCAGGCTTAAACAAATGTTTGGCCTTAAACAGATGTTTGGCCTTTTGTATCAGATGTTTGGACTTAAACAGATGTTTCGCCTTAAACAAATGTTTGGAAGATAGTGTGTTATTAAGAAGATAATGTTTTTATAGTTCGGAAATATTACCTTCAGTTCATAAGCATCAACAACATAATTACTCTCATTGCCCCCGAAAAACCCTAAGTTGAAATTATTCTCTTGACATAGCTTTACGGCTTCATTTTTTAGCAATTCGTTCCATTGCTCTAGTTCATTGTTTAGTTCAGCATCTTTCTAAGAAAGATCAACAAATAAATAAAATAGTATGTATCAATGCTTTCTGGTTATGTATCAATGCTAAACAATAATTAAATATTATTTATACTTGTTTAACTTCTGCCTAGTTGAGCAAAAAAAATGTATTCTATAAACAAAAAACGTGTGGCCGTTTGATTCGGGTGAGTCCATAGTTACACAAGTTAATTTTATTTCTTGTTGAATCCAAACAATGATTTAATGGCGTTCTCGTTGATAAATGATTTGTCGTATTGTTTAATCAGGGGATCAAACTCCTCAGATTTCCTTAAATTCTCTAGATCAGGGTCGGTACGAATCCGCTGAAATGTTAGTAGTAGTTGTTAAAAACTTGTTAACACAAGATGTGATTATTAAAATACATTAAAACAATATTAACAGTTCTCGAGTACCTTAAAATCTTCAAATCCTGCTTGCAAAGCATCTTTTAGAGCAGAAATTCCGGCTTGTATTTATCATTTGCATATTAATAATGAGTCATTCTTAAGAAAATAAGTCAGAATGCCACCTGTACTTAATTCTGGCATACCTGATCAAGCTTAGAATAGCAGCATGCAACATTGTAACTTGCTACCGAAGCTTCATCAAGCTCTGGTTTTGACCCCAAAACCGACTCGAATTTTTCCAACGCATCATCATACTATCAATTCCTAAAAAAATTATCAAAAGTATTTATCTACTTTTAATAAAGCACAATAAGCTGATAAACTGTTTAAGTAAGCGATCCTAAACACCGCCTAAAAGTGGCTTTCTCAAATGTTATTTACTTGTAAAGTTGCAAGCCTTTACGAAGTTCCCTTGCTCGAGTTTCCTTTTGTTCCTTCTTCTTCATGTAATTTTGCATCTGAATAAAAGAACATCAATAAGACACAAACTATTTTAGCAAAACAACATTAAAAAAGTGTATGCTTCACAGTAACTTTCAGCATGGAATCTTACTTGGATTTCTCAAACTTTACTGCTAACTACTCCTGAATTTCTTGTTGCCCTAATGATCTCATTTTCAGTCAGCATGCCCATATCCTCCCTCTTCCCTACAAACCATATCATATAATTAAAAAAATGAAAAAAACCGTAGTTTGTATCTGTAAGACCCTTGTTATACTACTAGATTTAATAACATAAGACCTTGCATTTCATGCCAAAATTTGAAGTTTACAAAAACTTACAAGACTTAGAAATTCTAACTAGACACAACATTCACATATTGATCCTATGAAACCATATTCAAGACAGAAACTACAATTGTTTACATAGTTTTAAAACAAAAGATCAAGTGCGGAAGCGTTGGTTGGAGTGTTCGGTTCTTCATCATTCGCTTGACCACCATCCGTAAGATCCACCTTGTTACCTATGGTCAAAATCTTTAAAATATTAGATCTGACACAGTTATATAACACATAAATATAAAATCCCACATCAAAGTCTAAATAACAAAATAATAATTTGTTTTTTGGTTTCACCGTAACTTACGGTGTGACCGTAAGTTACGGTGAATTCTGGAAGTCCCTGGTCACCGTAAACCAGAAGAAAACTACCGTAAATACATGATCCCTACCGTAAGTAACGGTACTACCCTAACTTACGGTAGTAGCTGGAAATCCAACACTTGTTTGTTGTGTTTATTGTACTCAAAACCCAACCCTCGGATTTCACTTTTCCAACAACCTATACATTGAATTCTCGTATTTCTAACATGCTATACATTAACCTATATCAAAGATCAAACCATTACAATCCGGAGCATTACCATGCCTTGCTTGATTATTCGACCCGTTTGGCTCGTCTACGAAATTCCTTTCTTATGACGACAACCAAAGAATTCTAAACAACTTTTGACCAATTATTCAATATAGCGACATCAACGCTTTCATTCATAGCAACCTTTATTCCAAATTTCCACTATGCGTATTACAATAATCAAACTCTACTAAATGTAACAAATCAAGTTACATACCTTAGTGTACGCCCTTCGACCGCGAATCGCCACCGGCTTGTCCACTTGACGTTCCGGTATCCTTTCCTATAGAGTTCAATTTTTATCATATTTAGAACTCTTTGTAATCACATTTCACATAATAGTCAAAACATCACAATTAGGTGTTTTAACTACAAAATTCTAGTTTCAAGCCTTCTTTGAGGCATTTCAACAAACACTTCATAGGCAGAATTTTTATATCTTTCGTATTCACTTTCATAGCTTGCTAATTATCTAACTTGTCAACAATAAGGCCCCCACATAGTATTTAAACATCATATCTTTCTGGAATCTCCTTCTATAATCAAATTACACTAGGATAATCATTCTAAACCCTAATGTTCATCATTATCTTGTAAAACCCACAACCCACCTTCAAGGTGTTCATGGAATTCCCTGAATTTGAACATGATTTCACATGTAGTTGTCTAGGTTTCACTCCTAGACACTATATCATCCTTAATCTAATCACATAACACACATACAACATCTGATTTCGGATTTTCCAAAATCATGAGAATTTCAAGTTTAGAGATTTCATCAAATTTTACATACCTTATAATCCTCTTGCAATGAGGATCACGATTCTATGCTTTAATTTCGATTTCGACTTGAGTTGAGCCTTCAATTTACTGATTTTGTGTGTGATTGAGTTTTGGAATGGGGGTGTCGCCCCCCTCCTGCTTGTTCTTGATCGACCAGCCCCCTAGTGGGGTGTTTGGTTTTCATTTTTATCAAATTCTAAAATACAAGTTTCACTTTTAACATCTTTGGTCCCTTCACTTTTATTTAACATAAAGTTTTGGTTATTTCACCCTATTTCATGTTATTTCTAGAGAATTTGTTAACTAGGTTAAATTCCTAGTTGGTAAATTCTCATTTATTTATACTTTAAAATTTTAGTATAAGGTTTTATATTTTCGGGGTGTTACAAGTCCACCCCCCTTAAAAAGGGTTTCGTCCCCGAAACCGAAGTACGTACCAAATAATGTAGGGTGAAGACGTCGCATCTCCTCTTCGGACTCCCACGTAGTGTCCGAACCTTTCCTATGCTCCCATTTGACTTTGACTTGGTCAATTTGTTTATTTCGTAAATGTTTGACCTTTCGATCTAAAATCTCTACCGGTCTCACCACGTAATTCAGACTATTATCCACTTCGATATCATCGTAATGGATATAGGTCGTTTCGTCTGCTAGGCATTTTCTTAATTGTGACACGTGAAACGTGCCGTGAATTCCACTTAGTTCCTCCGGTAGCTCAAGGCGGTAAGCTACCTTGCCAACTCTTCCGATAATTTTAAATGGCCCAATAAACCTTGGGCTTAGTTTTCCCCTTTTTCTGAATCTAATAACGCCCTTCCATGGGGAAACTTTTAGCATGACCATGTCACCAACTTGGAATTCGATTGGCCTTTTCCTCTTATCAGCATATGCCTTTTGCCTATCTTGAGCCGCTTTCAAGTGTGCCCGAACTATATCGATCTTTTCATTCGTGGCTCGTACTATATCTTGGTGGGCGAGTTCACGTGGACCCACTTCACCCCAACATACCGGGGTTCGACACTTCCTACCGTAAAGCAACTCGTATGGTGCCATCTTAATACTAGATTGGTAACTGTTGTTATACGAAAACTCGACTAACGGTAGGTGAATGTCCCAACTGCCTCCAAAGTCAATTATACACGCCCGTAGCATGTCCCCCAATGTTTGTATCGTTCTTTCACTTTGTCCATCCGTTTGGGGATGGTACGCAGTGCTAATGAACAATTTGGTTCCCATTTGTTCTTGGAAATCTCGCCAAAAATTTGAAGTAAACCGGGTATCCCTATCGGACACAATGGATACCGGCACCCCATGACGTGCTATTATTTCATTCGTGTAAACCTCTGACGTATAAGTCTCACGGATCGGAATGAAGTGAGCACTTTTCGTCAATCTATCTACCACTACCCATATGGCATCGAAACCACGATTCGTTTTAGGCAACTTGGTTAGTAGGTCCATTGTGATATGTTCCCATTTCCAAACCGGAATTTCTAACGGTTGGAGTTTGCCGTATGGTTTCTGATGCTCTGCCTTGACTTGTAAA
Organism: Helianthus tuberosus; assembly: GCA_030545235.1. NCBI lineage: Eukaryota > Viridiplantae > Streptophyta > Magnoliopsida > Asterales > Asteraceae > Helianthus > Helianthus tuberosus. Next base: position 34,534,454 of record CM060393.1, read on the forward strand.
CATGTCAAGCATTTTTCCACATACTTCGCCACATCTCTCTTCATTCCGGGCCACCAATAATTTTGTTTCAAATCATTGTACATCTTGGTCGCACCCGGATGAATTGAATAACGGGATTTATGAGCTTCATTAAGTAGAAGCGCCTTTACTCCACAAGTATGTGGGACCCATATCCTTCCGGATCGAGTCTTCAACCCGTGATTCCCATCCGACAAATCTTTCAATTGGCCGATTATTCTTTCTTTCTTCCAATTCTCTTCTTTTACTGCTTCTAACTGCGCCTCTCGAATACGTTCAAGTATACCCGAGGTCACCACGAGTTGCATCGACCTCACTCGTATTGGGACGTAGTCCGCTTTTCTGCTCAAAGCGTCCGCTACCACATTTGCTTTTTCTGGGGTGATAATGTATCTCACAATCGTAGTCTTTCACCGTTTCCAGCCATCGCCTTTGTCGCATATTTAACTCCTTCTGATCGAAGAAGTATTTCAAGCTCTTGTGGTCGGTGAATATGGTGCACTTTACACCATACAAGTAATGCCTCCATATTTTTAATGCAAATACCACCGCTGCCAATTCGAGATCGTGCGTGGGATATTTCTTCTCGTGTATCTTCAATTGTCTCGAGGCATAGGCTATTACCTTGCCCCGTTGCATCAATACGCAACCGAGTCCCGATAGTGAAGCATCCGAATAAACCACCATGTCTTCGACTCCGTCCGGCAATGTCAGTACCGGAGCTTGAGTTAACTTTTCTTTTAGCGTTTGAAATGCTTTCTCTTGATCAGCACCCCAAATGAACTTTTCTTTCTTCCGTGTTAGCTTTGTTAGCGGTAACGCAATCTTGGAGAAATCTTGAATGAATCTCCTATAGTATCCCGCAAGCCCCAAAAAGCTTCTAATTTCCGAAGGGTTCTTCGAAAGATTCCATTTTGACACAGCCTCTATCTTTGACGGATCCACCAATACTCCGTCGGCACTTATGACGTGGCCAAGAAATTGTAACTCTCGTAACCAAAAGGCACATTTGGAGAATTTTGCATACAACTTCTCTCGTCTAAGTGTCTCTAACACTTCTTGTAAGTGATGTGCGTGTTCAGCTTCACTTTTTTAATACACCAAAATATCATCGATAAACACGATGACCGACTTATCCAGCATTGGCTTGCAAACCCGGTTCATGAGGTCCATGAAAGCCGCGGGTGCGTTTGTTAGCCCAAATGACATCACAAGGAATTCGTAATGTCCGTATCTCGTGCGGAAAGCCGTCTTCGGCACATCTTCTTCTTTAACCTTTAGTTGGTGATACCCCGATCTAAGGTCAATTTTTGAAAACCAGTTCGCACCTTGTAGTTGGTCGAATAAATCATCTATCCTCAGGCGCGGGTATCGGTTCTTTACCGTGAGTTTGTTTAACTCCCGGTAATCGATACACATGCGCATGCTCCCGTCTTTCTTTCTTACGAACAACACCGGTGCTCCCCAAGGAGACACACTTGGCCTTATAAATCCCTTGTCAAGCAGGTCTTGGATTTGAGACATCAACTCTTGTAATTCCGACGGTGCAAGTCGGTAAGGGGCTTTTGCTACGGGTTTCGCGCCCGGAATCAATTCGATCCCAAACTCTATTTCCCGTTCAGGCGGTATCCCCGGTAAATCCTCCGGAAACACATCTTCATAATCTCGTACTACAGGTACATCTCCAATCTTTCGTGATTCTTTTTCGGGCTCATTAGCGTATATCATGAATGCCTTGCATCCTCGCTTCATAAGCTTGTGAGCTTTCAACATTGAGCATACATGCCTCCTTTTTCACCATAAATGGTGACGTGTTTCCCGCTCGGAGACGTTAGTTTTATCTCTTTACGAAAACACACAACCTTTGCATGATGTCGAGATAGCCAGTCCGTCCCAACGACTACTTGAAATTCTCCCATTGACATCGGGATTAGATTTATCAAATATTCTTCGTCATCAATGCTCAGTTTACAGTTTTTACATACATCACAAACAATGAAGCTCTTGTTATTACCTATCTCTACTTCTAAAGGCACAGGTAATTTTGTTAGAACAAATGAAGGATGTCGAATAAATCCATATGAAACAAAGGATTTATTCGCACCCGTATCAAATAACACGCGTGCAGGAATCGAATTTACAGCAAATACACCTGAAACCACGTCTGGTTCAATCTTTGCTTCTGCGGCGGTTAGTTGAAAAGATCTTGCCTTTGCTTTCGGGGCTTCACCTTTCGGTTCCTGCCCATCCTTCTTTCCAACCAGTTCCGGGCATTCCGACTTCTTGTGACCCGTTCGATAACAATTGTAACAAACCGTCACTTTCTCCGGGCACGATATAGCCATATGTCCCGTTTTCTTGCATATAGGACAAGGCTTATCCTTGTAACGGCATTCGCCTTTATGACCCTTTCCGCAGATTCTGCAACTTGGCGACCCGCCTTTCGTATCAGATTTCCTTGCGCTTTCGTTTGTTCGTGCCTTCTTAGTAGGGCTTGGGTTTACATCTTGTGCTTTTCGTTCACCCCTTTCAATGCTCTTTTTCAGTTCGATCTCCCTTTCCCGAGCAGCATTTATGATCTCGGTAAGAGTCTCGTATTTGGAAGGGGTGATAAATTCCCTATACTCAGCACTCAACATGTTATGATAGTAGTATATCTTTTGTTCTTCATTCGTCACTAGATCATCGCAAAACTTCATCTTATCCATAAACGTTGCCGTAATCTTGTATATGGTCTCATTCTTGTGCCTAAGTTGCATGAACTCCTCCTTGATTTTATTCATAACCGCTTTGGGGCTATGATGCTTAAGAAATGGCGTCTTGAATTATTCCCAAGTCATGACCTTAGCAGCTTCAATACCAATCTCTCTCTTTTTGTTATCCCACCAATCTTTCGCTTGACTCCTTAGTTGACCCGTACCATAGGCTACGTAGTCATCTTCGTCACAATGGGTCCTCTCGAATACCCCTTCGATATCACTTAGCCATCGTTGACATACTATTGGGTCAACCTCCCCATTGTATATTGGTGGTTTACAGGCCATGAATTCCTTGTATGAACAAGGCTTTCGTCCTCCATGCTTTTCCTTTGCTACATTTGAATCATCTTCCAATTTCTTGATTCTATCTTCTACTATTGATAAAACTGTGTTTTGAATTTTATCAATAAAACCCGACAAACTGTTTTCGATCGCCTTTCCAACCTCTTCGGCAATCACTTCTCTCATTTGTTCGGTGACTCTTGGCACCGCATTATCATTACCTCCATCAGCCATCTCTATTTCTGAAATGTTTACATAGATTGTTAAACATTCCATTTATAACACATGCTTTACTTGTTTTGATTTAATCAAGTTCATAACTCGATTTAATCATTTTTGTTTCAATTCAATCAAGTTCGTAACTTGATTTAATCATTCTTGTTTTAATTCAATCAAGTTCGTAACTTGATTTAATCATTCTTGTTTCAATTCAATCAAGTTCGTAACTTGATTTAATCATTCTTGTTTCATGCATTTCTTGTTTTTGAGTGAGCTTACACACTCTTTGTCACACCCCGACCACGTAGAACATACAAAACGTGGCGGAAATGTCGGGGAGTGTTGTAACAGAATTAATTGTTTCAAATCCATGGCAATTGAAGTTTCGTTTTATTGATTAAAAGTGTTACAATGTCTTAACAAACAAAGAAATACAACATAATTAACTAGTCTTGCATCTTTTATTGTCACTAAAGCCCAAGTCTGCCTATGTGTATCTTGATCATCTTAGGCAACAGCTCCTGAAAAACACATGTGAAAATAGGTACGTCAGCATAAAAATGCCTGTGAGATACATAGGTTTTGTGAAAATAGGTTTCATGACTTATGTTTGAGAAAATGTTTAGTCATGAACCTTGTAATTTGCTTTGTTTTGTAAATCATTTGAAAAACGATAAAATCAGATGATATGTATAAATAAGAGAATAATGTATGGTTAAATGAATAACCAAGTAAAATAAGTTTGTAAAAGATAAGTTGTTTTGTAAAACAATGTCTTGTGAAAAGTATGTTATTTGTATAAAATGTTATATGTCAAAAACTGAAATGACTCAAATAACGCTACGATATGTAATACCATACAAACACTTATATATAGGAAGTACCAGCGGCGTATCCACCATACTTGTATCATATTACACACGCATCGTTACTTAATCACTTACTCAAACCAAACTACCAAAGTAAAATGTTCATGTCTAATGTAAATCATGTAATGTATAACCAATGTCAAAAGTGTTTATGAGTCAAATGTAAACCATGTAATATGTATACAAAATGTTTTGTGGAAATGCATGATCAATGTAAATCATGTAAAATGCAAACAAAATGATATGTATGGCTAGTGAAATGTATCAACTAAACCATATGCACAAGAACAAAGTATTGAAGTAAAACTCGGTTTAAATCAAAGCTATGTTTTGTGGAAATGCATGCTATACTGATATGAACATCTATGCGGTATTGTTATAATGCATACATCCAAGCCTTGAGACTGCGGCGATAAACCCTTAAACCACTTAAAGGTTTATCTAAATTATGTATATCGAATTCGGTCATTCCTTTCATCCCCATACCCAGGACGTCCGGAACGGGAGTTGTCAATTCCTATGGTACCACTTCCAACTAACGAACGGCGTAGCTAATGTTAATGAATGTATTGTTCCATTGTAAACAACCCAAATGTCATAACAAAATGTAAGCATGTGATGAAAACAATGTACTAAGTATGTAACCAACGGACATACATAGCATAAAATGTAAATGTAAAACAATGTACTAAGTACGCACGCAATGGGCATACATAGCATAAAATGTAATGAAATCATGTACTATAATGTACTAACGAACATAGCAGGTATATGATGTGAAAACAGGAAAGCACGAAAGTAACAAGTAGGCACATGTGTTCCACCCCAAAACAGTTTGGAAAACAGTAAAAGAGGGGTCTATGTACTCACTTGAGATTGCTCAGAAGTCCTAGGATAACCACCAAGCAATGCTAGAGATCACGGAAATCAAACGGCACCTAATATAGGTAACTAAGTTAATAAACCGGACCTAAATCGGAAGATCGGGTAGCATGAGGGTTCGTAAACCAAACGAGCGTAAAGACTCGTGTCATTTGGTTTAACAAAGCCTACATACTAATTGAAACCTAACATAATTGTTTACGACCCATTACGACCCGTTTAGGTAGCTTATGCTACTTTAACGGGTCGTTCACGTGAAACGCGTTCGGACCGCCTAACTAGTCTTATGACAAGTGTTATATGCCTAAACATGTTACATAATCAGTTATGTGACAAAAGTTTAGGTTACATATGCTTAATTACCAATTATACATGAAAAGGGTATTCTGGTAATTTACCTAAGGCATATAAACTACCTATCATACAACTACTTAAACGAAGCGACCATAAGGTATAACCTCGGAAGGTTATTCCCTATATACTATGGTCACCTAATGTGTTTGGTCGGATCCTAATGATCGACCAAATGGGTCGGGTTCGAAGGTATAAGCGATTTATCAGATCGCTTACCCTACGACCCTAGACAACGTGGTAATCAGTAGGCATAGTCCCAAGGGACTATAACCAACGTGATTACACTCACGTTGCGAAGTTCAAACGAACTTCGCATTGACCATTACTGGTCAACGCAGAAAGTCAAACAAAGTTTGACTTTCAGACTCGAAAAGCAATAAAAGAACGAAAGAATACTTACGAAGGGTCCCCGAAAGCTCTTGATCCGATTTTCCTTCAGGTATGAAGTATAAACTTCCACATAGAAGGCATAAATCAGATTCAAGTGTGAGGAATAAGTGAAAACTTGGTGGGTATTTATAGGAATACTAGCACCGTTAGGATCGTTTCATGGAATCCGTGCTTTAATCGCATCCGTACAAGTGTTGGAACCTTATGGTGCCTAAAAGATGATCCTTATCAGCTGACTAAGCAATTTAGAATGTGTGGCTGTGGTTAAATCTGCTGCAAACAGGCTGTTAAAAACTCTGCATCTGGTCTGAAGAACCCCTACGCATCGTAGGGCAAAAACCCATACGCATCGTAGGGCACAAGTTTGGCAGATTTACACTTTTGGTCCCTGTTATGCAATAAGTTCATTTTCGACACGTTTAAGGCACGTTAACCCCATTTCAAAGCTCTAAAATGAAGTTAAAGTATAGGGAAATTAAAATGTGCTCAAAAATATCTCGGATGTCGGTTCGTTTAGCCATACGGTTGCGATGTTCGGTTAATTACGACGGAATGCGCATAAGCGCGAAAAACGATCCAAATGACGCGACGAATGGATTTTTGGCAAGCCAAACACTAAAGCATAATATAGTCATGCTTACATAGATTTTTAGATGTCCGGATGTATTCAGAACGTAAGTTATGCGCGAAAATGCAAACTTATGCACTTTTTGACACTTTTAGTCCCTGAATGACCCAAAAGTTTATTTTAGCACACCGAACCCCTTAAAGCCTATTTCTAAGCTATGTAAAGGATATTTATGGTGTGTTTAACTTATGGTCATGTTCCGGAATGTCTGTTACAGTTCAAATTGGCATACTTTCGCAGTTTATCAACTTTAGTCCCTGTAAGCGATTTAACTTGATTTTGTCATACCAAAGCCTTCAAAACTTATTTCTAAGTTACGTAAAGGTTATTTAAGGTATGTTAAGCCTATGTAACTATTCCGGAGTGTTTGTTGCATTAAACTGGTTATATTTACGCATCAATGCGCGTATAACCTTCCAGAAAGCGATTTAGAGTTTGAAATTGAACAAGAATTGATATGTGCAAATGATACACATATTTTTACAAATCCCAAGTATGAAATATAATATTTCATTGGTTTGTTATTTGTTTGATGGCCGTGGAGGCACAGGTGTTACAGTCTCCCCTACTTTAGGAAATTTCGTCCCGAAATTTTATCTAGAGGAAACTTGTGTGAGTTTGAAAACATGAAGTCGAAAAGATCGAACAACATTGGTTAGGGTTCTGAACTTCTAGTAGCCTTTAATAACATCATGATTGCAATGTAAGAGGGATACTTATATACAAGTATATGAAGCGTCATTGGTGCGTCCACCGTACCTCCATTACATCGTTCTCATTTCGTTATTGTTGTCACTATAGGTTCTTACACATAATAAACCTTACTGGGTTTCTGTGCACTAAATTTCATAATTATGTACGCGTCCATAATCAGACAATTCCTTGCACAGTTTACACAGTCTATTTTATAATATGTAGGGGAACACCAAATGAACAATCCTGTGATGAGTGTGACTAGACCACCATAAAGTCCTTTTTTATTAAATCAATAAATGATCTAATAGACTATCAAGGAGTCTGTTCAGCTACATCACTAGATGTCGTTCTTTAACCAGATTGTAAATCAAACTTTTTGACTAGACCACTAAGAGGGTCTCTTATGAATCATGGAGTAGTACTATATAATCCAAGGGTCTTAACTATTACATAGAAGCCCAATAAGGATTTAAGGTAGCACCTTTTGACTACCCTGCTACGAATCCCTCATATGGAGATATGAAAGATCCTGCGAGGATTTGGATAACGAATATCCAGAGTATACAAAAACACAAAAATGCATAAAAGAAAACACAAAATGCATAAACACATAGTCATATAACCACAAAGATTGTTTATTTGTTAATTTGTTTTGTTGACAGAGCACATGCATTTAAAGTACAATAGCAATCCATCTCGTGGATTTCATTTGGCACTTTAAACAATTACAAGAATCTATCTATAAAGATAGAAAGAATTTTTTAAAAGAGAAATTCGATTTCGATTATAAGGAACCGAAATGTTCGAATTCAGGTACACAAGGAATCCAATTAAGGACTCTGATTTGAATGATAATTATCCACAAGGATCTAAATGTGAAGATAAAAAGATCCCATATGGATTTTAGAAGTTGAAGATGTTTTGAAACCTTGCACTGGATGTGCTTAAGTCAAAACATGAAGTAAAAATGCTTATGAAATTGAGATGCTAGATATGTCAAGGCGACATATGAAGCAGAATTTGAAGGTTAAGTCACTGTATGAGGAAAATTTATTTGGAAAACTATGCATGGGGTTCTTTTAAGAAAAATGTGTTTACCGTTTTTGAAACCTTATATATAATACATTTGAAATTATAGTAGGTGTACTAGGTAAGTATATTTATAAAAATGTTTTAAAATCATGCGAGATGAATTTTGAAATTATGTATAAGGTTTTTTTTTTTTTTGAAAAAATTGAATGATGCTTTTCGAAATCATGCACTTGATAAGAAAATGTACTGTGTTAATATTGTTTTCAGACTATATGAAACATTTTGAAATTATGAAGGTTTTTTTTGAAAGTATAGCCAATGTTTTTGAAATACTTGTACTGTGTATGTTGAAAAATCAAAACGTAATGGGTATGAGATTTGAAAATATCCTTAGTTATCTAACCAAGGATTCAAAGGCACAGATGTGCAGAAGCATGATTACTCATAATGTCTCTTTATTTTTCTGTACTTCGTATCTTAGAATGAAACGAGTACTTAAATTTTTCGAAGGAATCATGAGCGATCATTTGAAAGAGAGAATCACAAGAGTAGTTTGTAAGGAACATAGTTCCTTGATGTAGGTATCATAGGAAAAATCATACACACATGTAACTACACTTGTATATCAGAATTGTGAACAACAATTTATTTATAAACGAACAGATTGTTTCACATTACAAGGATAACAAAAGAACAAAAGCATAAGACAGCAACATCCTTTGTTCAACCAAATGCTCATCCGTGGGTTGGATTTGCATTAGCAAGCTTTGGGCATTTGTTCCTGAAATGGCTCGTATCGCCACAGTTGTAGCACGATCCAGGCGGAAAGCGAGCTTGAGTAGGGTTGACTTGGAGTTGGGTAGCAGCAAGGTTTATAGCAGCTTTGTTTTGGGCAGCAAAGCGGCATGTGTTAATCAAATGTCCCCGCCGTCCACAGTAGGTACATTTGAAGCAGGGTATGAGGTTTGAATGATGACCGTTACATCGCTTGCACCTAGGAGCAGTCCCTAAGTACGGCTTCCTAGCTGGTGGCCTTGCCACTTGGCTAGGTCCCGCTTGATTAGGTGTAACCGCTGCGGGTTTCCTTAAAGCCTTACGCTTCCTTGACTTTGGTGCAGTCTTGACTTCTGCTTCCTTCAGTGGCTCTTGAGTGGCTTCATTGTCGAGACGAGAGGCTTCATTGTTGAGACGAGAGGCTTCATTGTTGAGACGTGCCATGGCAATGCCTAAATCCACAGTCCTCTGAATCACTTCGCCAATTTGCTGGACAAACTTGGCTGTTCGCTCGGGCATTTGACCAGTGCTGAGAGGAAGAGACATTCTAGAAGAAAATGAAAGATATAGGAAGAAACAAGTGAAAGGCTTAATGGATAAACAATACCGAATGGTAACGAATGAAAATTGTGATTATTTGTTTGTTACCTAAGGCAAACAAATGAGATGGTGACAAATCAAAGTAAATGGGTCAAAATAATGTATCGCGAAGACATGCTCGCCTATAAGTGAACACTCATCCCAAGAATTCCCAGGTAAGCACAACTGGTCTCGCGTCTGATGAGATGTATACGAAGTGCTTGCCTAGACAGAAAACCCAGAATACAGGCATTCACCCTTCCAGTTTGCACGTGTTCACATTATTTAAAACCCAAAACCTTGACGAGATTTTGAAAATTCAAAGGGGTTCAAAACCTAGTAATTAATCATCCTAGAACAGATGATTAGTTTTCAAAGCGGTTTTGAAATTTATGTTCTTGTTGTGGTTGTCGCCTAAGGATAGGTGACAGTATTGTTTTACAACTAAACGCAAGTAAACTCGCGTTAGGG